>OY728142.1:1331607534-1336407534 GCA_963277665.1 Viscum album
CTTGAGTGCTCAATTTGGTGTGAGGAGGAGGGGGAGGAGGTGTCCTTTTATAAGGGAGGAGAGGGGCACCTTAGGAATATCTCAAAATATTATTTTATATTAAAGTCAAAATCGGTTTATAATGGTTCCAAAGGGTCTTATTTCGAAGATAAGGTGGGGAAGGGTCGAAATCCTATCAACCAATAATATTTAGACAAGTTTAGTGTATTATTTTAACCTTATCAATTAGATTTAACTCTAAGTTAAATAATTTAACTTTTACCGTGTCTTTTTGTTTTCTTTCACTATATGGTAAATACACTTACTATAACATGCCAAACGAACCCCAAATTGTATATTATTAATACATATATCCTTATCTATGTCATTTGGCCGAACCTTAGATTTTTAGGAATAAAATAACAATTAATAATAAAATATTTGATTTAAAAACTATTTTGTGTCAATTTTGACACTATTTGATACATGATTTTTGTGAAAGTCATAACAAAATTATATTTTCGAACCAAGTTGGTTAAATCAACACTAATATATCATAATAACCTAGAAAATTAGTTTAATTCATAAAAAGTCTCAAATTACATTTATTTTGGTGTTTATAACATCAATTATGTCAATATTTCATTAACAAGATAATTACTGCATCATCTTTGTGTCATAAATAAATTAATTTATTTGATGTCTAAAAATTACAAATAAAATACCATCATGTATTAAATCTTTTTAAATTTATAATGAATATTTACAATCGAATTTATCTTATGTATAACCCCATATTAAAAATGATGTACTTATTAAACTTTGATTTTAACTATTTTAACCCTTCTTTAAATAAATTAATAATAAATGTCCTAATCTAATCCAAGTGGGCCTAAATGGTCATATTTTATTCCTAATTTTTTTTTGGTCGAATTACAATTTTCCAATAGAATTAGGACATGTGTTAGGGTAATATTGATATCATATTTACCCTTAGTTACCCTATTTACTATTAACCGCGGTAAAAAAAGGTAAAAAGTTACTATTCACCAAAAAAATTATTTTCATCTCATTGAACCACATTTTAGTCCTTGATATTAACCGTGTCTCTCGGATTTTCGAAATTCCATTCACAGAAGCGGTAAAATTAAGTTTTATGCAAAATTCAGTTTTTAACCTACCACTTAGTGGTTTCACTATTCATCAAAAATTGAAAGTTTTCAGAAAAATACCAAAATTTCACCCTAGGCTAATTTCGATATTCTGAGTCCAAAAATGAAGTCCATTTTGAAAAATAAAATTTATAAAATTTCAAAAAGTGATTATTACTATTCATAACGGCTCGTTTTAATAGCATATCATTGTTTAGTGAAACTCGGTATTGCGTATTACACACGCTATCGAGGAAGGTCGTGATTGCATGTAATGCAAGGCAAGTCAAGGATGCGTGTTGTGCAAGCTCCTTTTGGTGTAGCGTACAACACAAGACATTAGTGAAATAAAAAAGAATATAAAATCTCGGGCTGTTACAATTATGGTATAATCAGTGAATATAAAATGATAGACCATTGAGTTGTTCATCTTCCTCTCGAAATGGAGGATTACACCCTGAGATAGTCCCTAATTAATAAGTATTGTTCTAGAGTCTTCACCTCGAATTAATATACATGGAACGAGAGGGTCCCACGACTGAATACATTTCATAGCATTGAATAATCAATGAATTATTCCCATGAATAAGACTGCCAACCCTGACATGCTAAAGCTCTTGAATATGAGATCCACTACTCTAACTGAGATCCCAATACTAGAGATAACTATGTTTATGAAACTCTATTCGATGATTCTTTACGCCTTATTAATATCCAATTTGATTACCAAATTATATCCAAATGTTATTAAATTTATGTCCCTAATCATCTACAATTATAGAGCTATTTCTACATTTATGGAATAACCATTCAGTAAAATGTGTGGCTCATGTGAGATCCACCATAGGAAGTGCATGAAAACCCACTGATATAAAACACTTGCAAGAATTTTATAAGGAATGTTGCATAAGGTAACTTTCCTGAAATGTGAGAGGGATGAAGGATTCATGATCTTATGTTATAGGAATATGTTTGTAGAACTATCATCCTAAGGGAAGATCCCTTCCTAGAAATAATCATCAATTGCTTCTATTATGATGTTCATAACTATATCAATTTACCCTATATAAGAGGATCCGGGAAAGATATCATGTCCTGGTACGCTCTCTAGGTTGATATTATTCATGGATGAGAGAATGTCATCCTCACATGGGATCACCACCAGTCCCTCATTATCCCAGTTGGAAACCAGTTTGGGAATTACATTCTACATGCTTGCATTACCATTGGGATTCCCACTAAGAATCCTTAGATTGGTGCTAGCATAGAGATCCTTGAAGAAAAATTCCAACAAACTCCCAACCATGTCACGATCATTAGTATAAGAGTTATCCCATAGAATGATGTTAGGAATGGTTTGTAAAGTTATTTCTATGATTCATGAACAAAAATAAATTGTGTTTTATCACCCACATGCATCCACCTCACCTTCGAGTGATCACAGTCCATTTTCTCTTTCATGAGAAGCATATCCTCATAGGATATCTTTTTTCCTTGTAATTAAACATGCATAGAGTCACACAACTAATATTAAAGATTCGATTCTAGTATTTTGATACTCAATTTAAGGACCTCCATATATTGGTTGAATGCATGAATATTTCTAGCCCATACCATAATCCCATACTTCAATCACTACAATTGTTTTTGGAGATAAACCAATGAATGAACCTATGCTGTAGCATTCCAGAGCTGTCTTACCACCCTATGATATCATTAGATACGAGACCACTATTTTTGAAATAATAATTTCTCCATAGAATCCGGTTTCAAAGACAATGACACCAATATTAGAGAGTGGTGAGAAAAACAGGTGTTAGATGAATAACATTTGCATTTCAAAATGTGATAATGATATTATTATTAGTCTGACATCAATAAATTTTGTTCAAAAATATCATTCCGTCGGTTTGGTTGTTGCACCATGTATAACATGCTCTAGAGTGACCCATGTCAAGAAACCCCTTCATTCCATAATGTGAGAGAAATCTAGGATAACATGATGAGGAAATGTTCCTCAATTTTGTTTCCTCTAGGTCAATAATGAAGTTTAAATTACCCACGTCCATCCATGGATGTTTCTCCATATCAATGAACCCGAGACCCTACCAAATTCATTTTTTGTCTATGGAATCACATTTTCCATACTCAAAGGAGGCATAGAAACTCTTTTTATCCTTCATAACATTTGTGGTGAGAAATTGTTCACCAACCTAAATAAGATAGAATGATGAATCTTTTCTCCAAAAGAGCCAAATATATATATATATATATATTAATTAGGACTGAATGCATGGAAACATGAAAATGAAAATTTTGGCATAAATTCTTGATCATGTTATGATTTTGTTTTTTCAATAGGACTGCTTAAATACAAGAATTTTTTTTCTTTACTACCGAGACAATGAGATCAGACTTCACTCGAGCACCCCAGCTGTGAGTATTCTAAATGGTCGGGGAGACCATTAATAAGCGATTATCCATGATTTGTCCCCATTAACATCAACCTTCTTGATTTGGGAAGATGATCATTCCCTATGATCTCTCAGTTGTGATCGTTTCCATAATCTTGGGTTTTTGACCGAGGAAGCAGTTGTTGAAGGCGACATAGGGGGAGGGATATATACAAACCACCACTTCGTAACGCTCTAAGATGATTGAAAGGCTGGATTATGATTTTCCATCACATTTTCCTTTGGACCTCCTGGTTCACCTTCCTTCACCATATTAGAGTCAGCTTTCAAGATGGAAACACAATTGAGGGGAGGACATGGCATCCTTCTCGCAACCTCCTGCTCATCTGAAAAAATAATAAGATATTCTAGAAGATGTGACCTCTGCACATGAGGCATGATGTACGGGGAAAGGAAACCCATGAACCATTTCCAAAACAAACCATATAAACTAAATAGACTAGTGCTAAGAAACTGTTCCTCAAGGACAAAAAACATCAGAATCAAAGCCTATAACATGTAAATTACCACATCCTGGTAGAGGGATAAATCACTAATATGAGGAGGGGAGAGAATGAGATCAAGATATAAACAAACCTATGTAGTCTAATTGACAAATGGATTTATAAATGTCTCAGTATAAGGGTTAGACTCTAAAACATCTGGTCAAAGGGGATGAATGTTCAGACGAGGTAGGTCCCTTGAAAACTGATTTTATCATATTTTCTTATTATTTCTACATAGCTCTAGTGAATGACAATGATGAAAATAGGATGATCAGAACCTAGGAAAAAATAGAACATTAAAACTTGTTCCCAATCCACCACATCATTAATCATTAATGAAATAATATCTGGGATGAGCAACATCAAGTCTAACTCAACATAGATCATAGGAACCAGAATGTCTACATATGGAGGGGTCTGATCTTCTCAACTAGGAAGACTCCGAGATAATCACCAATGGCCTTGAAAAAATAACCATTATAGAATTTTCATGAAAGACCAGGGATCCCAAAATAACCCATAGCATTATGGATTTCATTCCCATTATGAGACTAGAAAAACTGGGGATCCAAACTAAAGCCTCATTGCCCCAAATATCATGAAGCATTGAATGATGCAAAAACCAAATCTGCCTTTGATATGTGCACCACACAAAATGAGGTGTGATGAATTTTAGAGATAAACACATTGCCATGAAATCCCAAAGAATATATAAAAATTTTAAAAACCAACCATGATGGCTTCTCCACCCTTGAGAAACTAAGGTCCACGAATGTGAATCACACATCCACGTAAATACCACTCAGAGAACCTCTAGCTAGAAAAATGTGCCTTCCCTCGACACCAATAGGGTGACCAGCCTCACAACTAGGAAACAGATCTCTTGAGGGACTCGGGACGAGCCACACTAAGCATCTGGAAAGGAAGAAACATTCTAACAACACCATTGATGAGAAATGGTTGTCTCCTTAGGCTATAAGGGATCAATGAATATTGAAATGCAAGGGTAAAAGGCCATGATATCCTAGATTTCAACCTGAGATCCACCAATATAAGGAACAATGTTCAAGAAATATTTAATGTTATCAGGTTCGTTCTCATGAGCTAAGGGATCTATGAAACCCTTTCCCCTATAATGAAATAATCAATATCATGTTATCTGTCTAGTTTTTAATCAGAATACATCCCAAGCATGATATCATGGTTCATGATTATAATGGTTTTGGAGAAGTAGTAAATCTTGTGGTCCAACAAGTTCACATGAGAGATGAAATAGTTCTTTGGAGAATGAAATTGAATTAAGAGGATAAGGTGTATTTAAATCACATATTGAGAAAAAAAATTAACTTATTAGAGATATTTCAAGAAAATCATTGGGGAATGTGGTGATGCTAAGGTTGTAGAGAGTGTGTTGAGAAGGAACATGAAGGGCTATATTGATATTATGGTGAATAATTTATTAGTCTATGTAATGATAATATAACATAATAATATTTATTTATAAAACCCCATTATTTCATAATTGATTAATTAGACCTAAACTTCATTTCACTAATTCCTTTTTTCATAGCACTCTATCCAATTTATAGACACATTTATCTATTATATAATGTGGCATTTATCAAATAATGATTATAACATGAAATGGTACGTTCTTTTAAATCGAATCGTCAATTGATGTATATAATGTAATAATTTTACAAAAATTGATATTATAATAGGAATATCAAAATTATTAATGTGATATATTCTTTTACATGGTTGAAAACCATATTGGAAAATCCTTTTAGTATCATTTTCAACTAGATTCGTTAATATTACTCGAAGCCACATATTGAATTTAAAGGTGTCAATAAAAAAACTCAAATGGTCAAATTCCAATATAATTAGGTCCAGTTTCTACTTCATTAGTTACAACTCAAATTTAATCAATGAATGGATGTTTTATCATTATCATATGATCATCATCCCACCACCACACTAGGTTATGTTTTGGTAGGTGTATTAATAATTTTAGTTCACAAGGAAATGTGAAACAAACATTAAATATTTGTTCAAAATAATACAATTATCCAATAAAAAAGCAAGATAAAATCCTTAATTATGTTTATTAATTATTTTCAATGACACGTATAATAATATTTAATGAGTGCAAAACTCCCCCTTTTTAAAAAACTGAAGAATAATTTGAAAATTCTAATAAAATTATAAATGAAATTTTTTAAAAAATCAAGAAATAATGTAATATTTTTTTTATTAAGATATGTTGAATACAAAGTTAATGAAAAATATGTCTTCTAATTTAATATATCCCATAAGATTAGTAGCATTTCATATGAAACATAATAATGCTCACACATAATAAATGTACACATTGTAATAAATCTCCCATTTTATTAACAATTTCTATAGCTTTTAATAAAACTCATCCATATTAAATATATTACCCATTAATAAAAAACACACCTAAAATGAATCAACGAATTAATTTACTGGATCATTCATATTTATCCATTTGATAAATAATGAAAAAACAATTTCTACATAAAATAAACCCATTGAATAAATAAATTATAAATGATAGATGAAGGCATAAAAAATTACCCCACAAATAAATACATGACATAGTCAAATATCTCCCATTATGAAGAAAAAAATACCATTACATAAAATATACTAAATTATCCCCTTTATGATGATAAAATAGAATAAAAAAATGATGAGGAACTATTAGTAATATGAATGGAGGAAAAAATAAATACGGAAATGTATCTATTTAAAATAAATTTTTTATGGTGCACATTGAATACATAAGGGGTAAAAATTATTATCATTATTTGATTTATATTGGAATGAAATTATCAATTATAATAGAACAATTTATATAGACAAATTCTAATTATTTGGAAATTAGTGAGAATAATGAGTGTTATAGATAGAAATCAATAAAGGATAATACTATCTGGATTTATCATTTTGAATGTTATATTAGGATATCAATATATGATCTTATTCAAATAAATATGGGTCCATATATTTTTAAAATTTAAAATTTTATCTACATCAAGAATAAAATTATTATAATATCCATAAAATTGAATGATATTATTTATTATTAGTAGTTAATGAAATTATTAAAAAGATAAAATGAATAAAGAGAAGTTGGAGAATGTCATATGAGTAAATATTAGAGGAAAAATAATCATAGGAACCTCAAATCATGATGAATAACTTTGATATTTAAACATTTTATTAGAATTATAACCACGTTTGTTACTTATGAATAATATTTTCATACATTAAAGAAACAATATATTGTATCTATGTATTATGATTATCATAATAAATAATTTTAATACATGACATATTTAAAAGATTTTTTTAAAAGCATCGAATAATAAAAGAAATAAATTAAATGATTAGAGTATGAAAAATAAATAATATGGTTATAATCAAAAAATATATAATTTATTCAAAAAAGCTTATACCATGAGGGAAATTATAACATTAAAATTTTTTTTTATGCTAATCTCAACTAAAGTAGCTACATTACTTATGTCTGCTATGAAAAAAATTCCAATGTTCTTCATAGAGTTTTCATTAATTGAATTTCCATTTATTATATATATATAAAATTTATAGTACCTACATAAATAGTTAGTATAATTTAGAGACAAATAATTTTTCCCCATTCATGAGTAGTTTTTCAATGTAAAGAGATGGATTAAATGTTAATAAAAAATTAGGATCAGATATAAATATTCATAATTGAATTATATTTAATGTACTTGAATCTATTAATATTTAATAGTGTAGTAAAAAATTCATTTTTATTTTATATTCGTATTAACTAAAAAATATTTATATTTTTTAATATATGAAGTTTATCAGCATTATTATTTAGATTATAAGATATTTAAAAACTATTTAATTTTATTTTTCATACAACCCAGGTATATATTTATTTATTAAAATTATAGAATGTCATACTCATATTTTGATAAAGTTAAACTACATTCATCATCTAATGAGAATGAATCATTTGAATTTATACATAGTTGAGTGGGAGTATCATAATTTAACTATCCTATTAAGTGTAAATCATTTCTAAGAGAATTCACATAAAAATCATGATCATATGTCAATAATTATCCCCTATATCATTCAACATATCCGAGCGAATATCCTCGCAAAAACTTAT
Organism: Viscum album; assembly: GCA_963277665.1. Lineage (NCBI taxonomy): Eukaryota > Viridiplantae > Streptophyta > Magnoliopsida > Santalales > Viscaceae > Viscum > Viscum album. The sequence goes on from OY728142.1 coordinate 1,331,615,825, forward strand.
TATAATTTTTTCTAGAAATTAATTCTTTATTTACTATTAAATGTACTTAAAACAATATTATTTTTATTAATTGTGGAAAATAGAATATAATATAAGTTGGGTTTTCACCAAAAAAAATTTGTTTCTACATTAATCATTTCAAACATATATATTATATTTTCATGATGATCATTATAAAATTCCTTCTTTATAATAATCATTTTCACCCCTCTCTTGAGCTGAAAAATCTATCCTTCACTATCTTATGAATACCTTTCATCAAATTTCTCTATATATTTATTTTATTCAGGGTAGTAGACATTGGATTATGATAAATAGATGATAATGAATCTAATGATAAAACATTGAATGATAAATTTAATGTGACAAAAACCACTGTCTTCTACATTATATAATTTCTTGTTAATAAATTCTCACGCTCTATTAATATTACAATGAGATAATCAAGAATATTATTTTTAATATACTCATCATCATATATACCCTTCCACATGGAGTTCAATATCGTTTCCAAAATAGAAATAAAATTTTTAATAATATAATGATCGGAAATTTCATTCTCATGAAAATATTGATTTCAACTAGAAATTGTTATAAAGTGTTGATGGATATATTACACTAATTCTCCAATGATAAATCAAAATAAAAATAATTTTCTCCTTTCCAAACCTTTAGTGTCTCTATAAATTTATAGGTTTTAAAGTGTTTAATCTCGGGATTCATCAATATTCCATTCACTACCTCACATAATGAATTTTTTCAATATATATTACACATAATTGATTAATATATTTTATTATAGACATTATAATTCTCTTGGTATAAATTTCATTTATCATGACTAATTATAGATAATTATTTATATCGGTTTCTATGATTTCTGGTCAATAAAATAAAATGATCAAAACCAATGTTGATAACAAAATTCTTCATCCATTCATCAAAAATTTCTATATTCAATTCCATCTATGATTTTTAGATGGATCAGAATCAAATTTACTATGGTTCATATTGTAATATTATCACTATGATAACTATAAATCACATAACTAATGTTTTAAAAATAATATTAATGAAAGTTTTATAAGTTCAAAAAAAAAACAAGATTTAGAAATTAAATAAATAAGATACATAGAATATCTTACAAAGATCTAGATTTAATATGTGTTATTGTATGATATAAAATATATCAGAAAAAATAAAGATACAGTCTTAGATACCAACAATTTGTATTAAAAATACAAAAAATATGAAGTGAATATAAAATGTTAACTCTAATTTCATGTGTTGGTCAAAAATAAGGAAGGTGAATACTCTTAAATTGGGATGTATTTATGTTAAATAAATATTTAAACATTTATCATACTTAATGATTATGTTGAATAGAAGTTACATTTTTTGATCAAATAAATCCTATAAGAGTGAAAACATAAATTAGTATAGTTTATGATTATTGTAATATAAAAATTTAATTTATATAAATTAGAAAACCGATAAAAAATATATAAATTCTTATAAAGTATTTAACTAAAGAAAATAAAATTAATACAATTGTTCTATAGGTAAAATATGGAATACAAATGTGAAGTTAAAGACGAGATTCATTTTACATATAAAAGGATATTTGATAACAATATACCAACATTTAAAAATATTCCTTGACTTTTGCATTATATTGAATGATGGTATATATACGGAATCATAGGTATCTATGTTCCAAAATTGAAACATCCATGATTATAGAATTCGTAGAGTTTACAAGGGCGAAATTCAAATCATCTTCAACTTTGTAACACCCCAAATCGAGTCACCACATCCTAGATGAAGTTTGAAATAACCACATGCATGAATCCTTGTATGAAAGAGGATTCTAACTAGTCGACAAGGTGTAATTTTACATTAGGATACTATACCCTTGGTAATCATATACATCATATGTTAGTAATAAAAAAATTAAACCCAAAAAAATTCACAACATAATATAACATGAATAATTACTAAAACAAATGTATTTCCAAGCATTTAAAAAGTAATCAATGGACTCAAATGTGGATGAATAAAAAAATAATATTAAAAATGGAAGAAATAAATAATTAAAAGTACATCCAAAATAAATTAGTGTTAGATTTGATACTATATCTATCCTCTCTGACTATACTCCTCATGAAACTATCCAAACTACTTGGCTGATCACTAAATCCCTTGATAATAAGTGTTCATGTTCATGGAAGTTCTAATGAAAGAGTGAGATTGAAAGACCTCTAATCCAAAAAAAAAATATACCCATATAATAATTTCATATGTATAAGGATATGTATTCTTTTATATAATGTAAATTGATGCCGATAAAGAAATCTGTAAATTTTGAAATAGTTTTCTTAACAAGCTACCACTAACCCTAGTCATACCTACTTCACCATTATCCTAGAAGAATATCGTTTTCAGAAAATTGTATGAATTATACTATTTCAATTATACTCATTAACCTTTAATAATAATTTAATGTAAACCATCAAGGAATATCTCTGAAGTCAACTTGAAGGGAATGTATTTCTCATTCCATATGGCCACCAACCCATCTTTTATATTATGAATGTGTGACATACCCAAACAATGGACCCTCTCTCAAACACAATTAAATTATTCAACACTATATGAAAATGATATGTATTTTAACGCTTCAAATTGAGTGGGTGTTTTCGTTGAGAAAATACTTTAATAATGCACTAACAATACTTCATAGGCCATGCATCTTTATTCATGCAACATGAGCTACCCATCTATGGTGTTGGATAAACCCCTCAAGGCCAGATATCAACCATAGTACTAAAATATATATAACTCTATATATGAGAAAATCCACATATAAAATTCAAATATTATAAAAAATATAACACAAAATAAATTCCAAAAGATATGATTTATTATTCAAATATTAAATTACATAACAATTTACAATGTACCATACCAACATTCATTGCTATATGAAATAATACTCAAATAATTCAAAAAATATAATCAAATATACAAACAGTTAAAACAAGAGTCTCCTGGGACATCCTATATAAATTAAAAACAATATAAAAATAAGGGTCTCTACAAAAAAATACAGTAAAAAAATCATAAATAAATGCATATGATGGTAAGGAAATCCTTCAGTTATAATGTTTATGACAATCAATGAGACTTTTTCCATATGATACTAGAAGCACACCTATGTACCATGTTTATTGAGAATTCATGACAAAAGACACTATAATTAAACCCAATTATATCACCTATAGTGTTATATAATTAAATTAATTAATATTCTATATCCAGTAGATTATATCAACACCCACATATCTTTTAGGATCATCCAAGGTCATAAATTTTTTATTTTTCAGTGGATGGTCATCGAAACACTAGATCAATCATTGATATTTCAAAAATCCAATAATTTAATTTAAAAAGAATTATGAATCTTTAGATATGTACTTTACATAAACGATATGTGATTTATCTCATGGTAATAAGGTTAGATCAAGATTAAACCCAATTAATGATGATTCATACATTACATGCATTAATTCCCTTCTCACCAACACAGAAGGATATACTATAATAAGTCATTAGGTGAAAAGAAATCCATGAGGACGGAATGTGTTGTCTCCATGAATGAGGGGCATTTATAGGATAAAATAATGGGTCTATTCTTGTGATAAAAGTTCAATAAAGAGGATTTTCATATCATTAATTAATGTTTACATGGATTGGTGGTGCAATTATCAGTATTGTGCACCAACCATGATATGTACTTTGACTCTCCTAGGAACCTACATAGTGTAGTCTCGTAGAATTATAAATCATGTGTTTACTATGTTTTTATTCTCTCAGATGAGTTTAAATTTTTCTATGTAGAGTCTAAAATTTATTATAACCTAGTGTTTCTTAACTATTTTCCACCACTAGTTCCTCTATAAAAATCCACATAGTTTCCTATAAAATGAGTTTTTTTAAAATATTTGTATAATTTGGAACACAGAAAATTAATTGAAAATCCTCTAAAACCAACAAGAAACCACTGGATATTATCCCAAGAATTTAATATTTAAACATTTCACAAATAAAGGATGAAAGTATTTCATAAAATACATGAAAATTCCATGAACTTAAAAATAACCCCCTCAAATGGCTTCTCATCCAAGAGAAGAATATCTATTGATATTTATAGAATAACTCAGGCCATTTTTATTAAATTTAGGATTCATGATCCCAATATACCTCCTTGATCTCACAATGATTTTATAGTTTCCAAAAATGGTTTATTGTCCTTCAATAAAATTCCTTCTTTATCTGATATAAAATGATTAAATATAATTCCAAATATGTAGTTTATGGCTCAGCTGAATGTCCACATAGTCATTAAATTTTTTATGATAATCTATGTACCTATGAAGCGATGAAAAATGAAACACATCATTCCTACATCTGTACTATGGAAGATATTTTCAAATGGTAGTCCAATTTCATGAATCATTCTAAAATTTTAAACAGTTCAGAAAATCCATGTTCTATCATGCCTCTCTTTTTCAACCATATATTAAATATTAATGGTTCACCCACAATAAAAGTAATTCATCCATTGAAAAATACAATGTTCACATACTTTTATCATTATACAATCTATGCCAACCATGAGTGTTGGTTAACCCATGTATGATCAACTACACACAATTGAGGATTCATGAACCACGATCAACCACAAAAAATCTACCTCACCTACGTAATGCCAAACATATTGGTGATTGATAAGAATGGACATAAGGATCCTCAACATGTTCTATATGTATTTAATCATAAAAACATTTATTATATGAATTCAAAACCAAGGATAGGTAATTATCCAAATATCCATTGATGTCCACAACAAATGCCTACATTATATCATTGATAATCTTGATTGTCCTTTCTTATTGTACCTAATTAAGTGGATGATATGTTGTACTTATTTTCATATGGACTCCCAAAACCTTTTATAACCCATAAAAACAATGATGTGTAGTGAAAAAATTCCTCAAATTAAATGATCTAATTATTATTATAAAAGCATATGATATTTGATAAATATATATTTCCTAACTAATTTACTAAAAGGGTCACTATAATTTGTATTAAATGGAACACATTCATTAATTGATCAAATATCACCCAAACTGATATTTGAACTCGTTGGGGTCCTTGGTATCAGTCTCACAAATTCTATCATCACATAATTCAACATCCTTATAGGTACTATAAGTGGAGGAAATAAACCACTAGGTTGTTGATTCTCATCCTTTACCCTCCAGAAGATATGTAAAATACCGGAAAATATGGTGTTGTCCCTATTTATATATTTCCACAAAAACTGATTTTAGTTTCAACGATACACATTTTTAGACCATAGATGCACTACCGACATTGAGTAATGACAATCACTCATCAGTTCTTACCTATAAGAAGATAGAAATACTTACCTCCAATGAATTTATATTACAATTACATCTTGTATAAACCATCCTTTAATTAAATCACACCAATTGAAGAATATTGACATAATTATGCAGTCGATAAACCAAATCCTAGTTGGAAATTACCTGATCCATCAATGAAAATGTCACATCAAAAGATGAACATTTAATGACTCATTCATCCTATGATGAATCTATTATACACTCCACCTTAATACTCATAGAATTTTATTCCTCATATAAACGTCATTTTCCAAGGTCATGGTTCTTTGAACTTTTCTTATAATGAGAATCTAGAATTAAATTAAAATTTGAATATGAAAAAGTCATATTAAATTAGAAATTATGATGATATTCCACCCAATTCATAAGCTACATATTTATATCCCACTATTAGGGGATATATCACAACATATTATCTCTTGTGTTGATGAAACATCTCACAAAATTGAAAGTGTCACAAATATTTTTAGTTTTAAATCACAACTGCTAACTATATTTATTACATGAATTAGTTTCTCTCATGAGGTCATAGGTAACGTGGCCCATATGAAACCACATAATCATTCTAAATTAATATATCTCATAACCCAATACATGGGGTGTCACAATACACTATGTATCCAAACTCATGATCTATATGTTTCAAACTGTGGGTATTCATAAATGTCCTCCTTATCTTAATGGATACATTTTTACATTGATCATACCACTCAATTATCTTCCACTTATTGATCGGCTGTATTATATTTACACTCAAATTTGAGTATTATAAGATGAAATGTCAGTATTACCCAAAAATATCGAGGAATACCCTAATCAAGGAGATGTTCTTACTATGTTCCCAAGATATCACATCATATAACATATCCAGGTCTACAGAAATACCTACTATTGAAATTACAAGGAAAAAATAAATGTTCAAATTTAATATAGATGATTCATTACAACAATATGTCATAGATTTTATGCACTCTATGTGTAATCAATATTACAGTAATGCGACATTAATGCATATTTGATGTGTTAGAATATATTAAGATATCATCTACAAATACATTGATGAAGGAATCATCATATGGTTGAAAAATAATAATCATGAGAGCTATAAAAACAAAAATGGATAATTTTTTAGCAAAAAAGGAATAAAAATATATTCATACAATCCTTATCAACCTATAAATGAGGTATTCGGATTATCCTCTGCTCAGAACTACAATTAATGGTTTCCTAAATGACTATAAATCATAGAAAACCACCTAGCTTCTCGTAACTCATTCAACGGATCATCAATCCTAGGAAAAGGGCATGTGTCTTTCACTGTCACCTATTTCAGATTATTTTATTCTATGTAGATCTATAGAATTATATTTATATTGTTGGAAAATAACCCCAAAATCACCCTAAGGATACATTTTTGGTTTGATGCATCCTTTTCCATCGAATTCTCTAACTATATATTTATATGATTCACCTCTATAGGATCTATACAATTAGGAGAATTATATATTATATATTCCTAATAATTAACTAGTAATTAAATTAGAAATAAATCATGAAAACAATCCACTTCTGTAACAATGGTAAATTGTGATAAAACATAATCTTCTATATGTTGCAAGCATAATACTTATGCAATGATTATTCTGGTCTAAATTCTATCTGGTCCCATAGATTATGTTTTATGATTCAAATAACATTGATAACACAAACCCCTCTCTTCTATGATTACTAAAAGGTATACTTCCCTGATTACAGTCTATATGATCTTGATTGTTTTCAACTCATCAATTCTAAATATCACATCAAAACCCTTTGTCTCTGAGATCATGATGTCTAAACAATTTATATAGACATAAATGACTATAGGACACAAGGTAAATCAATGGATATGGTGTAATTTGGTTTCTATTATTGTATCAATATTGAGTAACTTTGAATAAAAAATAACCAATAAATCATGGTCGAATAAAAACCTGAGGAGATATAAAATAATCCAAATATCACGTATCAATAAAATTATATAACATAGACTTACAAAATAACACATATCTAACTGTATAATTATTCCTCCATTTGTTTTTGTAACCTATTCTATTTCATTAATCATTCCTAAATATATATAAAATCCACCTTTAACATTGATATTTCTGGTCCATCCGTCTATTATAGAGGACATATGCATACAACATGACATGTGCTACCCAAATTTGGATGTGATTTATTAAACAAATGTCATTGAATGTGTCCCTTATTTCCACAATAGGAAAATTTCATTGGTATATTCATGAATGATATAATAAAATTTACTTTTAAATAATAGTTATAGAATCTGTTTGAGCATCCTCTGACAGAGGTTGTAAAAAATCCATACTCTACTTTGCATTTCTTCCACATTGTTTTACCTCATTATCCATCCTATTTTGAATACTATATGAGGAATTAGTTTTTTTTCTTAGATGACTAACCATATGTGAACTATAAACTAGAAGAAAACCTGTAATATTTACTTTTTTTAGCAACTTATCAAAAGTCAAGCCCTTGTGAATCACTAATGCATACATCATCTAGTTAAATCCACTAACCAGATATTTAATATTTGGATGTAGTCGAATCTCATCATTTATAATAATTAACACATAATTCCCATCCAAATTTTGTATAAAACATAGAAATCCATTAAACCATTATTTTATGAAAAAATCACCATCATCACATACTATATACCAATAAACACTTGACCACATACTAGCTTTAATGTGTCGAGAAAGAAATTTGTGATCAAATGAATCTTGAAGGAATCCTATGTAAGACCCTCATGTCTATCTTATTTACCTTTTAGTGTGATTCTGGGAGAAATATATAGCATTTCTAGTAGTAGAACAAGGATTTCACCCATTAGAGAGCATCCTAGACAACTTCTCTAAGGGTCCTAATAAGATAAAAATGGGGTGGCATTATATCCAACAGAGCCCCAAATGTATTATTATAACATATATTTATATTTACATAATAGATCAACTAAAGATAACATAAGTCTCATATATGGAACTCACAATAGAAGAAATTATCTTAGATATACCCACTTATAAGTTATAACCCTCCTTATTTTATATAAATCTCTATCCTTTTCAACTATACCTACATGAAATTCACAATCATATATATTTCAAACAAATAATTGTTCTCATGTTCAACTAAGTAATTCAATATATAAATATCACCAACTATTAGAAAAATAAATTCATAAAATTGATGAAATTATATAGATTACTCATCATGCATATATATGGAATGTTATCATATATTCCTACACATGAAGCATGAATACTCCAAAATCCCAAAATACTGTAACAAAATTCCAATCTTTTTTAATCATGGTGTATGTTACATGTGATCTATTCATGAACATGGAAAAAACCCTAGAAAAATCATTTGTAGACTATATCATCTCAAACATAATCTCAAAGGAAAAAATTGGAAAATTTACGCATTTTTATCCATTTTTAACACCCAATGCCCAAAACAATCTGAAAAATCAATAGTTCCACATAACCTCTTTTGCACCTACCAGTATACAAGAGGCTCCCAAATACCATAGAGGTTATAATGTAATTTTTTTATGTACCCAAAACAATAATATTATTTTTAGGTCAATATGATACAAATATAGGCTATCCAATAATAATAGTAGATAAAACCATGAATAAATGCTATAACAGATTCCATTCCATGTCATATAAAATTAATCAAAATACCCCTGTTGTGGTTGCTAAAAAAGTATAATAGTATAACATATAATAAAAATAAATAAAATTATTGTGTAAATAATATAGAGACATGCCTGGTACAACATCTATATCCCATATACTTACTCCTCACCATATATCATAAGTCCATTTCCCTTCTACCAGATCCCATGTGATAAATTCTACATACTCACTAATATACATATATTGGGTGTGAATATGAAATAAGTAGGTCACTGCCAATTAATTAGGAATATAATTTTGAATATATATGGAAGGGTATTGTCACGACCAGTCCTCAGGGCCCGTATCCGGACTACCCCAAGCAGGCCTTCCATAGGCCAAGGGCTGGGAACTAGCACCAATGGAAGAAAACCCAAAAGAAGGGAAGGCATTTCCATTAAAGAGAAATCAAACACAAAAAAGTACGCAAGTGAATTAAAAACTATGTAAAATAGGGTACAAGATTATGTGATTAAAATGTAAATGGACCAGTATAAAAACCCCACTAAAAGTACAGTACAACAGAAAGGAAAGTACAACAACAATAACTAAAACAACAACACCAAGTCTTCCTCTGGAAATCCCACCGGAAGGGTGTGTCTATATAGTCTCCTCAGAACCTCGGGTCTAACCGTCTGCTCCGTGTACACCCTGCCATGTGGTCCACCTCTAGGAACCGTCAAGCTCCACTAGCCTCCACCTCGATCAGTGTTGTATGTCGTTTGTATTAAACACAACGTAGTACAGTTATATCCTATGCAGGGGTCAGTATACGATACTCATTAGGGACCTTGAGACCCCCAATGGTCCCTTAGAATCCACGAAGGATAAACCACAAAGGAAAGATACAATCAAGAAGTATCAAAAACACAACATAGGAATATGACCATACATATACCTAAGTCATCAGTAACAGTTCTTCTCCAACTCTAGTGCCCAAGAAACATCCATTCCATTGAGCAAAGAACAACTTATTCCACAAAAGATAGAACAACTCAGTCCACAAATGATCAACATAACCCAGTCCACATAGGAAAGATAGTAAATCATATTGATGATAAATATTGAAGAGAAGACTCAGCTCACACAGGTATACACTTCATAAGGCGATAGAGATGATCAGATGTAGCCACTGATTCATCTAAGCTATCGGACCCACATAAGATACAAGACGAGCTAAGCTGTCAGACCCACACAGGATAAATGACCAGTTACCCTACTAGACCCACACAGGATACATGTATAGATTCCAATACTTCCATACCCACATAGGATAAAAGAACAGTAGTCATCATCGTCGAACCCACGGAAGATTCCAGTACAGAAGTCGATGTAGTCGCAACCAGCTCTTCGGTTCCCGCCCACAACATGCTCAATTGCGGGAGGGTCCGCTCCTTGAGCCAAAGATTCGATACAGAAATTGTCATGAATTATATATTTTATGTATCCCAATGTTCTGTCTCTTGAAAATAAACCCAACACAATAGACAGTGCGTCAATCGGACACATGGTATGGGAGTTATTGGTTTTTCCTTCGCATGGGTCCGATTTGTTTTTAAGCTAAAACCAACCAGACTGTACCCCAATTGGATCCAAACCACAAGTGCAGTAAGGAAAAAGGACCGTCTCACAAAGAGGATCCCAATGAAATTTACCGCACGTCAATCAGATGTCTGGTCCTTGAGATAGAAGCGTTTCCACTCCAAGGGCCCTGTTGGTTTCGAGTTTGATCCAATCCAGACATACACAAACTTTGTGGAAATGTAATGTGTAAGATACCAAAACTACCAACTTGATCCAAGGGTTCATATGCACCTAACGATGCATCGATCGGAGTTCCTTAGCACAAGTTATGGGAAAAAGACTGAAAGCTGTCCAAAGAGGGGGGTCTGGGCCCGGTCCGACCTGGAACAACCCCCCTGGGTTGGCCCATAATGGGTCGACCTGAACCGGGTTGGGCCAAGCTGGGCACTGCCCGTCCTGGTCCGCGCGTCCGACCCGGGCCCAGACGAGTGGTGCACTGGCTCAGCCAGCGGTTTGTGTTGGGGGGGGGGGGTGGCTGTGGGCCCACTCCCTTTGGGCTCTGTGGATGTATCGCCTAGTACCATGGGATCCTGTCCCCTGCCGTCACGACATCATCTGCGGTGGCTCGTGCCTGTGGTGCGCCTGTGTGCCGACACCTCTGGGCGGCCAGCCGCCAGCACCACCGGAGGCTTCTACGAGTCACTGGAGTCATTCTGGTTGTCTGTTCTTGCTCATGTCTGCGCCTGCGGTCACCTCGGGACCCGTACATCAATGAAAAGGCTTCCAATCACCAGAACGGTCCTGCTTCATCATCACTAATAATTCCGCACAACAAGAAAAATGATGTCGTGGGTTATGACTTGTTTGTTAGTCCACACCCACCGCGTTAATGGTTCTTCACATCACAAAAATATGAAACCAAGAACGAGGGTATAATTCTCATAGGAAAGAAAAAATAATTTCCAAATTCCCCAAACTCATGAAGGAAGACTATCGTCGGCGTCGTAGTACCAAGCGTAACAGAGAAAAGGATAGTAGGCGTTGCTAGGGAGTGCCGAGGTGGAAGAGACATCTCTTATTTGGCCGTGGGGAAGAGGTTTGGTGGTGTATCGTTAATCTCCAAGGAATCGGCGTTCTTCATCATTCTTCATCAGAGGCCGACGTCGTTGGATTTTCATCAAAGCTTCCTCCCACAAGTTCTCAATTCATTTTCAAAAGGGTTTTTTAATAAAAGAATTAATCCTCACGTTGTGTTCATTATTATGGTTCATTAATGAACCTTAATTAATGAACCTATTAAACACACGGGGGTTGATGTTACCCAACCAAAGGGATGAGTCATTAAATGGCCATCATTTATTGATCATCGTTACACTGCGATTCTTCCAACTATTCCTCAATAGTGGAAGGAAAAGAATAAAATAATTTATAGTTATTTTATTATATATAATTCTTTTTTCTGAAAGTCTAAAAATATATCTTTTTCTTCTGATCCTTTTCGTTTGATGTCAAGCATCGCCTAAGCGAATCTCGGCACTACGAATTCATTGGTGCCCTCAGATTTTAATTCTAATCACCGGTTCAAAGTTTAGAAAAACCTACTCATTCGTTCACTGAATATACATGAGCTAAACATAAACAATATATTATGAGCACACCGGGCCTCTGAATCAAGGGCGGTCAGAAGCCACAGACTCTTAAAATTCCAAAGTATTTAAAAAAAATTCATGATATTTTCGGGTTATTACATTACTCCCAAATCATAGATTTGCATCCCCATAAAGCTAAAACATAATCTAGAGGAACAAATGAGGGTACTGATCATGAATCTGATCCTCCCACTCCCCTGTGCTATCCTGGATGTTCACGTGCCGCCAATGAATTCTCACAAGAGGTATCGACCATCCACGTAGGGCCAGCCCCTATCGATCCTCGATCTACATCAGGACTTCTACAAATGTCTCCCCGTCGTCAATGTTCATCTCCCTAGGTCGTTGATATGCCTCAGGTCATGCACGTATCTCCTCAGCTGAGATATGTGGAAGACTTCGTGCACCCAGTGCAACTAAGATGAAAGGGACAGGTAGTAAGCCACCTCGCCTACCATGCTGATGACCTGAAAATGCCCGATGAAGCATGGAGATAACTTGATTCTATGGCCAAATCATCATAATCCACATTGTGGTGAGACCCGTAAGAAGACGTTGAAGCCATCCCCAAACTCCAATGGTCTCTACCTCCTATAAGTATAAGATTTTTGTCTACTCTATGAAGTTATCATCCACTATTGTATGACCTGCACCTTCTCTGTCATATCCAGAACCATCTCTGGTCATACGAGTGCTAAATCCCTTGGGTTAGTCCAGTACAGAAATGATCTGCATGGTTGACCGCTTAGTGCCTCGTAAGGTGCCATCCCAATGGTGGTGTGCTAGCTGTTTTTGTACGCAAAATCCACCAGGGGTAGGTGATCCTCCCATCTGCGTCAAAATTCAAGGACACAAGCATGGAGCATGTCCTCGAATGTCTGAATGGCCCTCTCCGTCTGGCCATCAGTCTGTGGGTGAAAGGTAGTGCTCAGGAGTAGCTATGTCCCGAAGGCCTCCTACAACCCCATTCAAAGCTGGGAAGTAAAGCGAGTGTCTCGATCGGAGATGATAGATGATGGAACCCCAAGAAGTCTTATGTTCTCTAGAACATAAAGGCATCCCATGATCTCTACTAATCCCTGCTCTTGGATCGGTAGGATGTGGGCCGACATGGTTAGTCGTTCAATGACCACCCCGATGGTTTCGTGTCCTATAGAAGTATATGGAATCCCCATCATGAAATCCATGGATATCCCATCCCACTTCCACTCCAGGACCTCTAAGGGTTGTACCAAGCCTGTAGGTACCTGGTGCTCTTCCTCCATTTGTTGGCAAGTTAGGCATCGAGAAATGAACTCAGTCACATCCTTCTTCATACCCGGCCACCTGTACTATCTTCTGAAGTCCTGATACATCATCGCTATTCCAGGATTTACCACTAGATGGGAAGTGTGGAACCCCCTCAGCAGCTCCTCCTACAATGTAACTGGTACCATGGAACGTCCCCGGAAGAGTATGACATGCTCCCCACCATCAGAAAATCCATTTGGTTCTATCCCTGAGGATATCTGAGCACGTCGCGCCTCACATCCAACATCTCCATGCTATGCCTCACTGACCCGCTGAAGAAGTGGAAGAGTTACTGTGAGGGACTATATATAGGTTTCCCCATCTCTATCCACGAAGGATATATGCAAAGAATCCTACAACTCCTTCTACTCCCCAAGTAGCTGAATGCCTGATCTCATACTTTGAGTATCAGCCACAATGTTCCCCTTTCTAGGAGAATAGACAATCTCAAAGTCATAATCCTAGAGGAACTCGATCCATCACCGATGTCTCAGGTTCAGGTCCTTCTGTGAGATAATGTACCTGAGACTCTGGTGGTCAGAGTAGATTGAGAAGCACTTTCCCATGAGATAGTGCTGCAACATCTTCAAGGCGATGACCAATGCTGCTAATTCCAGGTCATGGGTAGCATAGTTCTGCTCATGCTACCTCAACCTCCATGAAATTTAAGTGATCACTGCTCATTACTACATCGGGATACACCTGAGTCCAGTCCCTAATGCATCGCAGTAAACTACGTACCCTACTCCCTCCTCTAGTAGCCTCAAGATGGGCGCACTTGTCAATCTCTACCTCTGCCCCTGGAAGCTCTGCTGAGTTTGACCACACGAATGGTTTCCCCATCTTCGTCAAAGATGAAAGCGGTGTTGTAACTCTAGAGATGTATGGCACAAATTTTTGATAGTACCCCACCAAACCTAGGAAACTCCACACCTCTGTCACGTTCTTGGGTGGCTCCCAAGCAAGTACATCCTCGACCTTCACGGGATCCACTGGAACTCCCGCATATGAGATGACATGTCCCAAGAAGTGAAACTCTCGAAGACAGAAATGGAACTTCGAGAGCATACTATAATGATGGTGCTCTCAGAGTGTATCCAGTATAACCGGTAAGTGGTAGGCATACTCCTCCACGGTGGTCGAGTAAATCAGTATGACGTCAATGAAGACTATGACAATCCAATCCAAGTAGGGCTAGAAGATCATGTTCATGAGACTCATGAACACTGGTGGAGCGTTGGTCATACCAATGGGCATGACCAAGAACTCATAGTGGCCATACCGACCCTGGAAGGCTGTCTTCTACACATCCTCGTCCCAAACTCGGAGCTGATGGTAGCTTGACAAAAGGTCTATCTTCGAGAACCAACGTGCTCCCTTGAGCTGATCAAAGAGGTCGTGAATCCTCGGAAGCGGATACTTGTTCCTTGTTGTCTCCTGATTCAGGAATCGGAAATCGACACATAGTCACAAGCCCCCATCCACCTTCTTGGAGAATAGGTCCGGAGAATCCCAGGGTGAAATAATGGTTCAGATTAAACCTTTCCCCTGTACGACCTCCAGCTGTACTCACAGCTCCCATTGCTCGGCAGGAGCCATCCGATATGATGGAGTTGTTATTGGTGATGTCATGGGTTACATGTTTATATAGAAATCTACCACTTTGTGAGGAGGTAGTCCTGGAACATCGTCATGAAAAACATCTTCATACTGGTCCACCACTACAGGAATACATGGACTCCGCACATCAACTGCTCCGAGGATGAGACTGGCCACCTGATGTGTGATTGACTGCCCAGTCCTCTGTGTGAGTCCATCATGTGTTGCAAAGGTTTCCTTCTCACCAGTGTATGTTAACCTGGTCCAATCAGTACAGACACACTGCACTTTGCGCCTAATACAATAGATCTGAGCATGGACTGTAGATAACCCGTCTATCCCCAAGATGACGTCGTAAGGCCTCGAAGCCGCTATAAGAAGATTCTAGCTGAAGCTGTCGCCTCCTAGAGTAAGCTCACACTGCCAACACAAGTGTGTAATCATCGTGTCTGCTCCTATAAAAGTCTCTAGCCGCAAGGATCGAGCCAACGGCTCCATCAGAATATCAGATCTCCGAACAAGGACAGTGGAAATAAAAGAATGACTCACACCTGTGTCTATAATAACTATAACAAGGGAGGAGTAGACACAGATATTACCTCAAATCATATCGGGTACATCGTGGTCGTGAACCTCTACAGCATGGAGCCGAGCCGGCCTCTACCTGCCAGCTCTCTATGGTCAGGGTGGACCTTCTGGGGGTGGTGGTGGTAGAGCCTCAAAGCACCATCCACCACCCGCTACTCGTCCAACTCCTCTTCCTTGTCCGCCTGCTCCCTGCGGACTGCCAAGGTCGAACCTCTGCCTCTTCCTGGGAGGTACCTCCACTATCTGCTGATCGTCTGCATGGAGGGTCAGGCAGTCATGAGCTTTGTGGCCCTGCCTGCTTCATGCATAACACTGTCTGCTCCTCAGAAGGCTGGCTCTATGCCGTGTGCCCTGAAATGTCGAACCCGTGTCCTGTGGTCGCTCACCAGACAACCTGGTCCGCCTGTACCCCTCAGTCATATGTCGACTTCCAGCTGTAGAAGACTCTGCTCTGTGTCATCCTACAATGGGTCTAGCTGCTAATGGTTTTTTGGTGAGAAATCCCTCCACTAGCAGGGCTCACTCCAGCACACCTGCCTGGGTCGGGATGCTGAGTGAAATCGTCGAAGCTCTGATATCATGGCTCATCCCCTTATAAAAGGAATGCACCCAGAAGAATGGGTCTCGTACCATGTCCATGGAGTAGCGTGAGAGGTCGGTAAATCTCGCCGAGTGTTGGGCTAATAACATGCTTCCCTGCCGCAACTGTAGTAACTCTTGGATGCGCACCACACAGAGGGTGGCTGGAACGCACCTCGAGAGGAATAGGCTCTCGAATTCTGTTCAATGTAGAGATGTCACGCCGTGAACCTGGAGAATCAAGATCCGCCATATAACTAATACTACGTGGAGGAGACTCACGGTAAGGATCACCATGAGGTCTGCTGGTGTCCATACCAATCTGAAGACTCTGACGACAGCCTTCAGCCAATCCTCGGCTACTTGAGGATCCGTCTCTCCACGTAACCTAGGCTGCCTCTATCTCTGAAACTCATGAAACACGCTCAGGCAGCATGCACTCTCCACCACTAGGGCTGGTAGCATCAGTGGCTCGATGGGTAAAGGTACCACTGGTGCCTCCGCTGTAATGGGGCCCTGCACCGAGGCCTCGTCGCTCGATGGGCTGTAGTCTCGGAAAATGCTCGGAACCCTAGATAGCTACCATCGTGGGGCCATCCTGAAAAGAAATAGGTGCGCCATAGTTAATACATTATACCTGGTGGGCTGACATAATGTATCCACAAATAATACTTCTGAAACAAACATGCAATCAATGTTTTCATGCACTGAGCCAGAAAATCAGAAGTCAGGGTCCTGGTGTATGGATACATCGGTTGCCGCACAAACACTGGACTCCCTGGACTGAGGACCACAATCATTACTCTAAACATTTTTTCTTCACAGATATGATATTATCAGAGCCCTTAGTTCTACTGTAGAACAGAATCCTTTGATACCAATTTGTCATGACCCGTCCTCAGGGCCTGTGCCGTGACTACCCCAAGATCGCCTTCCATAGGTCAGGGGCTGGCGACTAGCACCAAAGGTATAAAACCCAAAAGAAGGGATTCCATTCACTTTAAAGTGTAAACAAACACCATAGAGTACACATGTTAAGTAAACACAAAGTAAAACTGGGTACAAGATTAAGTACTGAAAAAGTAAATTGGTCAGTATACAAACTCAATTGAAGGTATAGTACAATTTAAAGTAAAGTACAACAAATATATGTAAAATAACAACACAAAGTCATCCTACAGAAATCCATCTTTAAGGGTGGCTACAGATAGTCTTCTCACCTCCTCAGGTCCAACCCTCCTCTCCGTGTACGTCCCGCCAAGTGGTCCACCTCCAGGTACCCTGCAGCTCCAAAAGCCCCCACGTCGATCAATGTTGTCCATCGTCTGCATCCAACACAATGTAGTGATGGAATAGCCCATGCAGGGTTGAGTATACGATACTCAGTAAGGACCCTGAGACCCCCGAATATCCCCAAGAATCCAAAAAGGATAAACCACAAAGGAATGATACAATCACAATATATAAATAAAACTACATAGGTATATGCCCATACATATACCTAATAAATCAATTATAGTTTGTATATAACTCTCGTGCCCAAGAACCATCCAATCCATAGAGGAAAGCACAACTCAGTCCATAAAGGATAGCACAACTCAGTCCACACAGGATCAACATAACCCAGTCCACACAGGAAAGAAATTCAATCATATCGATGATAATGATTAAATTCAAGACATAGATCACACAAGTATACACTTCGTAAGGCGATAGAGATGATCAGATGTAGGCACTGATTCATCTAAGCTGTCAGACCCACATAGGATACAAGACCAGTTAAGCTGTCAGACCCACACAGAATACAAGACCAGCTACTCTGCCAGAACCACACAGGATTCAAGTATAGAGTCCAATACTACCGGACCCACATAGGATACAAGAACAGCAGTCCTCATCGTCGAACCCACATAGGATTCTAGAAAGGTAGTCATCGCTGTGAAACCCACAGAGGATTCTAGTACAGAAGTCGATGCAGTCGTAGCCAGCTCTAGGGTTCCCGCACATAGCCTGCTCAATTCCGAGAGGGTCCGCTCCTCGAATGAAAGAGTCGATACACCAACTTTCATGAATTATATATTTGATGTACCCAAAGTTTAATCTTGCCAAAAGAAACCCAACGCGACAGACGGTGCGTCAATCAAACGTCATGTCTAAGAGTTATTGGCTTTTCTGTCCCTGGGGCACGGTTGGTTTTTAATCTAAAACCAACCTGGCCATAATTCAGCTGCATCCAAACCTCATGTGGAGTAAGGAAAAAGGGTTTTCTAAACAAAACGAACCCAACACAATTGAATACATGTCAATCAGATGTCCAGTCCTTGAGATATAAGTGTTTCCTCTCCAGGGGCCCGGTTGGTTTCGAGTTAAAACCAACACGAACGTACCCAAACTTTGCCGAAACCTGGAGTGTAATATACTTCAATGACTTTCTCGGTCCAAGGGTTCATACGAAACTAATAGTGCATAGATCGTAGGTTTGTTGCACATGTTATGGGAAAAAGACTGAAAGCAGTCCGAAGTGGGGGGTCTAGGCCCGGTCCGACCCGGCCCAACCCCCCTGGGTCTGCCCGAACCGGGTCGACCCGACCCGGGTCTGGGCCTGCCCTGGCTCGGCCCGCGTGACCCACCCCGGCCCGGTTGGGTGGTGCGTTGGCTCGACCAGTGGGTCAAGCAGGGGGGGGGACACGGTCCCCCCTCCCTTTGTGCTCCGCGGACGCAGCGCCCAGCACCACATTTCCTCTAGATCCCACGCAACCATGATATCTGTTCCCCTCCGCCCGCGACTTCAGTCCTGGCCGCTCCTACCAGCAGCGCAATGGGGTGCCGCCCCGTCTGAGCGGCCAGCCAGTGCCGGCTGCCGCCAGAGGTTTCTGCGGGCCACCGGAGTCATTCTGGTTGTCCTTTCATGCTCCTGTCTGCGACTACGGTCACCTTGGGACCCGTACATCACTACGAAGGCCTCTAGTCACCAGAACAGTCCCGCTTCGTCATCGCTAATAATTATGGACAATAAGAACAATGAAACGGTGGGTTCAGACTTGTTCATTAGTCTGCACCCACATTGTTGGTGGTTCTTCACATCACAAAACAAATTTATAACAATCACATGGGTACAATTCTCATAAAAAAGAACAATGAATTTACAAATTCCCCTACGTCAACTAGGAAGAAGTTCATTGGAGTCACGTTACATGGCGTCACAGAGAAGAGGATCGTAGGCATTGTCGGGGCATGCCGAGGAGGAAGTGGCATCTCCCCTCTGACCATGGGGAAGAGGTTTGGTGGCATGTCATCAATCATTGAGGAACTGGCGTTCTTCGTCCTTCATCGTCGGAGGCCGGCGTCATTATAGTTTCATCAGAGCTTCCTCCCACGGGTTCTCAATTCATTTTAAAAGGGGTTGATTAATAAAATAATTAATCCTGAAGTTGTGTTCATTGTTATGGCTCATTGGTGAACCAAAATTATTGAACCTATTTAACACACAAGAATTGCTATTACCCAACCAAAGGGATGAGTCATTAAATGGCCATCATTTGTTGATCGTCGTTACACTGAGATTCTGCCAACTGTCACTCAATGGTGGAAGAAAATGAATAAAATAACTTATAGTTATTTTATTATATATAATTATTTTTTATGAATGTCTAGAAATATATCTTTTTTCGTCTGACCCTTCTCGGTCGAAGTTAAGCTTCGCCTAAGAGAATCCTGGCACTGCGAATCATCAGTGCCCTCAGATTTTAATTTCGAGCACTAGTTCAAAGGTTAGAAAAACCCGCTCATTCGTTCACTGAATGTACCTATGCTCAACATAGAAAATTGATTTCGGGCACACCGGGCCTCATAATCAAGCGATGTCACAAGCTCGAGACTCGTCAAATACAAAGAATTTTAAAACAAAATCCTTGAAATTTCTGGGTCATTATATGTATGAAATGATGTAAATAAAATGAGAACCCAGACATATAAACAAACATGAACCGAATGGGAATGTTCTAACCAATACCTTATGAACCCCATTCATTAATACATCAAAAATAATTTAGTAGAACATCATTTATATATTACCACATGGCATAGATCATACCATCTAACACCATTGTGTGTTATGAAAAAATCTCCTTTCATCGTTAATGAAAAACACCACTCCCATATTGATGTTAAAGTATATTTCATATCTGGTGAATACATTCATTAAATTGATGATATGAATGCACAGAATGCTTCTATATGGGACTCTATATCATATTCAGGTATGTTCCCTATCGTTATATTATAGTAGAATATATAGAATCCCTTCAAATTTTGAATTAAATTTCCTTTTCAAAACATTCCAATATTAGTAGTTTACATTCTTATGTAGGTAATGTACAATGATTCATGTAACTAATGTCCCCCTTTAGGAGTTAGCATAATCCATCAAGGACATCTATCAACATAGATTCTAAAAAATAGATTGAACAAGCTATGATCAACTCTACATATAAGGATCTACATATCAATGAACAATATATGAATACATGAACTTCCATAAGATATGAAATATTAAAAAATTAAAAAATGATATAATAATGTAATAATATGGCATGCCAACATTCAATAGGTTAGAAAATACATCTCCAATATTACATCACATTATTAAAAACTAAAAACCTATTAAAACATGGGTCTTAGGGGTAACCCTCTATACTATTTGAATAACAAACAAGAAAGGAGATATAACATTGGCATTAATAATAAATAAAAATGAAATGTAATTCTTAATAATGTACTAAGACGGTAAGGCCTACATGTAATGAACCAATCCGTTTCAACTAGAGAATCCACATAGGCCATACTATCATGTAATATTGATAATAAAGGATAAAAATAAAATTTTGAAAATTATAGAAACAATACATATGAAATGATTAAAAGGTATAAATCGATGAGATAACATAAATAACTACAATCATTGAAAAACACGGTGAACCAGAAAGTATACCAAATCCCTTCTGATGAACAGTCACTTCCATACCAACCATAAAAAAGAGAAGAAGAAATAAAAGAATCAATGATTCTATAATTATCTCTTTCTATTTTTTTTCTTCTAATTGAACATATAAAAACACCCAATTACAAAAGTACAGTGTGAGAAAAATCCATGAAATATTCCACCATAGTTTTTAGTCAAGTTCTAATATCAATAATTCAGCGATTATATCTCTTAAACATAATGGTTTTACAAAATAATTTAAAAAAATAATTCCATTTTTATATCATTTCCCTTATTGTAATTTGGTTTTAATAAAAGACTTATGTATTCTGAAACCTAAAATGAGAAATGTTTAACAACTAAAATAGGAAATCATCAGAATATATAAAGTGTTAAATACGTAGAAACATATGAATTAAACAACCTATCATGGGATTTTTTTTGATACAATATCATATAAAAATTTGTGATCAATATTCCATAATAAAAATATCATTAGATAAATAATCATAAATGAAAAATCTCCTCACAATTTGGACTCTATCCTCTATGAATGTACTTACTATAAAATAATAGGAAAATCCTAAATAGGAACATTATTGTATCCAATTGATATCGAGTCCTCCCATTAAATATCAATATTAATATTGAGCCCTTTAGAGCGATATAAAAATGTTTACCACATAGTGGTAACAAACAGACACCAAGGCTACATGTGTTTCTTTACTGATGCACCCATGGTTACCAATAAGAAATATTCCAAATTTCTTTTTAAAAAATAATCACAATATTATTAGATATTCTAAAATATATTTGGATCCAAATTAGAGTTTGAATATCCATTTCCATATCATTAATGTTTAATTTCATCAAAAACCCCTTTTTAAAATATATTTTATTTTCTAAGGAATCATTTAAAACAACATATTACTTATATTAAAAAATTGAACAAATAGAATTTATAAAGAATGAAATAAAATTGATTAAATTATCCCATTTTATAGGAAAACCTAACTCATCATAGTTAAAACTATGGTGTCTTCTACAATTGTAACTGAAAACCAAGAGAGTGGTCTTTGATTGGAAATTCATGACAAAAAATTCGAAAGCATCAATAGAAAACATTATCCAATAAAAATTATTAATATAACCATATTAAATAAAATAAATCTACCCAAATAAGATGAAATACTAAAAGTTTTACATACACTGAGAGATGAAACCAAAAAATGGTGATCGATAACATAATAATGGGATCTGGAAGAGAATGAGTTTTGAAAAATTCCCTAGGGTGAGCATTGGTTCAAGAGGGGTAAGGATTCAATTTGGAAAAAATGAAAATCAACCATGTAACACCCTAAAATCTACAACTCCTAACATTTATATGGAATATAATCGAATTACACATAATGTAATCCATGAAGTCTGGAATCACAAAAAAATTACCATATTTTTAAATCAAATATATTCCATTTTTGGATGTGAACCAATTATATGGTATGTAATGTCATCACGAAATATAACTAGTTCATGGATTCTTACTAGAAGACATTATGGAGAATGTATTCCCCATAAATATTGTGTAATATCCCAACAAATAGAAAATAATATGGTTTTATGGGGATAATTAAAAAAAATTCCATAAATTCAACCTTACTGCTATCTCTGAAATTATGTTTTGGAATACTAATCAATCAAAAAAGAAAAATAAACGTAAATGTTAAAACATACATGATAGAAAGGTAAAGGTCCATTTCAATCTCCTCACCATATATGAGTTCTTCCCCTATAAATCCCTCACGATATTGTATCCACAAAAATAGAAGGCCATTATTTCCTAATAAATGACTCTAACTCCCATTCCTTATAGTTATCATATAAAAACTTCCATAGTACCAGGACTAGGGGGATCTCTTTATCGCAAAATACCTTTCCATACTGATCATTAATATGAACATGATACTCTACCAAAATTGTTATTGGTCTCATGATCTAAATTCTTTCATCTAATCACATGTAATGTATTTGATATATACCTCCTAAACATGGAAACATGAAACAAATAATGAATTTTTGTCAAACTATATGGTAAGTGAAACTGATAAACCTGTATTGCATGTTTTTCAATGATCAAAAAGGTTCCCATACACCACAAGGACAAATTATTGGGCTTACCCAACTAACGATTTCCAATGGGAGGTAAAACATTCAAAAAGTCAAAATCAAAAACATCAAACCATAGAGGTTGATGATAGAGGTCTATATAAATTTTTTTACAACATTTTTCATAGATCAAATGCCTCTAAATAAATTGAACATTCACCATCATCTCCTAAGAAACTATGTACAACCATGTACAACAATACTAAATCTACAAAGGATAAGAGATATATACAAGTATTTCCACAGAAATCCTAAAAGTGAACTCTATTTATTGAATCATGATTACTATTTTTATAGAAAATATAAAACAAATGAAACTGATTTTACCAATATCTTCAAAAACCCAAAGCACAATCCATAATAATATCCTCTAGAACATAGATATCCCTCTTCTTTATCCGTCCATAAACTTATAATAATAAGTGATAAATTTATTTTGGGAATCCATCACCTCTTATAAACCAATCCATAACAAGGATGTGATCCTTGGATCCCTATGAGAAACTACCAAAAAGGTAAATCTATGAAATCTACCTATCTCATAGGAATACAAATACCAATGACGATCCATATTCATCATCTAATTTATAGATAAGGATTGGGCTAATTTTTTGATTCGATGAATGATCAACCAAATCACGTCCTTCTCACATGAATTCGATGGAAAACTAATGTTGCAATCCCTAGAAATCTCATTTCTATTTTATAATGGAATGGGTATGGGCTAAAAAAAGGAATTTCTATGGTGTTTCACATTAATTTTATGAAATGGAAAAATTCATGAAAAAATATCCAATATTGACCATATCATCCCATTCCAATAATATTAATTCCCCAATTCATGATATATCATGATAGATCAAGGTTTCACAGACCAACAATAAAGGTTTCTACATTCTATAAAATCTCTTAAGAAAAATAGAACAACCAACCTACTATGGAATCACAATGATTCAATGAGAGAATGAGACCACTCACATTATGTATCCTCATCATATATTTTTTTACTAAAGCATTATCACTAGATTTCAATCACCTACATGAGCCAAACTCACTCATAAAAAGATGATTAGTCTAATATTGTATCCAATAACACATTTCCACCATAAATTTCAACATCCATGCTCATCTCCACCAAAAAAACATGAAATAACATTCCTAAACTCATATATTTTTGGGTTTTTTCGAAATATGAATATTTAATGCATTGTAAACCGCCTTCCTATTCTTAGAGATATAGTAAATTTCAAAAAAAAATTGTTTTGAGATACTCTACCTTATTTTTCTGTATAAAATTTATATCTATTTATGTAAAAAAATATATTTTTGCCTATTTTGATCAATATATAGCATAAATTTCTTCCTAATGAAATAGTGACGCCACATTTGGGGTGCATGAAAAATATATTACAGCTGAAGATCATTGTTAGGGTTGTTCTTATCATTATCGTGTTACTGGTGAGAGACAAAATCCACATACAACTTCCCCTTAAATAAGACAAATTTCAAACCCCTAACATATTAATCACAAAAAACATCCAAACCCAATGTCAGTTCCAGAAGAAAAAATTGATACAATATTAAACCTTAGATTCAACTCCTCAAATGTTATCTGTCACTTTTCATTACATTTAACCATTACTCCCATATGGATTATTGATATCATTGAATATTCAAGATTAGAGAATTCATAAGAATCCCATTTATAATATCATCCCTTGCCCATGAATATCTAGATCTAATACACATAGTTTTACTTCTCCCAATATATAACAACTTGTTTCTTTTGAGGGTATATTGAGCCAACCCTTTCACGTATCACATGACACAGAAGCATCACATCCCAGATCCAAAACTCACACTTGGAAATCATATCATATTTATTTTTATCAAGGTTCAAAAAATGATACCCAAATTTCTTTTGTTATACTTTTTTGATTTTGATAATACTAAAAGATTTTTCAAAAACAATACAAATGATATTAAATGAACCAATGAATAATTTGGTTCATCAATTACATAGAATTTATATGATCATTAGTTATTATAAAAAGATTAATTTCAAATATGAAATGCATATATTAAATCATAAATTTCATCTATGTTATATTCTCTAATCAGACTCTCTGTATGTGGTACCTTGATTGTAGGTCAATCATTGAAATGAAATGATCACCTCTATACTAATCAATGAGATCATCAAACCATGTAAAATGAAATATCATTTTAGCTCCCACTTCATTAATCATTTTATAATCAAAAAAAGAATGAGGATCATATATTAATTATTATCATTTATGATAGGTGAATCTAATGATTTTAACCAAGGTTGAATATATCCTTTAGATAATATGACCTCAAGTTGGACCATAATATCTAATAACTCGGTAAATGATATACTGTAAGATGGATTTTAAATAGAAATAAAACTAGGGAGAAGTTCATTATTAAACTAGACCTCTCATTATGTTGGAATAATTTCAAAATCAATGATAAATTCCATGGGGAATTCAAATTCAACTGAAGGAATTCTACGACCCACAAAGGGGTATATTTATTCAAGAAAAATCTCTAACAACTAGCATATGATTGACCCATCTTGAGGAATAACATGATCGTGCCTTCCAATTCTAGAGTCCAACCGACCGAAGATAACACAAGTAACATCAATGGAAGTTAAAATCTAGAAACCATTTTCATAGTAGTATATTTGGTCTTTAACATTGACCATCCAATCCATGTGGACAATCATGTCAAATTTGTCATGATAAGTCAACCAAAAAAATCACTCCTCCTAATACCTAGCATCACATGAATCACAAGGCATCTAAAACAATGTTTGGACCTCTTTCCCAAAGGACTAAAATGATCCATAAACAATGGAATAAATTTTGAACACAAATCCAATAAATCATGTAACATTTACGATACTAAATAATGAGTTTACCATATACCAATAAAAATGCGAACCATATATTATGAGATAAAAACCATACCACTTACAATAGATAGAAATTGATCATATTCCCCTGAAGATGATAATAACAAAAATTCATCTAGTATTACGCACATGATCTTATCCATCGGCCTGAGTATTAGACATACCACAATTTAAAGCATCAACATGACCCTAAAAACCTTTCATGATGGTGAATCCTTCCCTAAATCACTAAGATATATTTTCAAAAAAATGTTTTAGATGGACAGATCATCCACAGAGATAACAACACATATGATTATTTAAAATATTATTCATTGTATGTTTTATCCTTCTACACTTATATAAGACAACATGTTGTATCCTTGTTGAGTAACATGAAACTATTACTGAAGAGAACTAAGCATTCTTACACTTTATTCTGGCCAGAAGTGACATACCTGATATCTAATGACCCATGTAAAGTTCCACTAAAACATGTCTTCCTTGATATGTTTATCATAGATGAATAAAACCATTCAACTACATCCAGAATGTTTATTTTTCATAGTATTATCAACATTTATAGAATATTACGCACCATTTCTAACATAATCCCTTAATCATTCTAGAAAATATTAGTGAAAATATTTAGTTGTAGATACACCAACTCAGAGCAGCAGATATGAAAATCCATAATGGTACGACCCCTCTTCTCTAATGTTAGAGTCTCTCAGGTATACATCAAACATAATATATGAGGGTAAAACGATAGGATAAGAAATTTCTTGAAGGATTCTCATATTATATCCTAATTAAAATTACCATTAACAATAGATTAACATCATCTCTATCATGATACATTGAACTTATATGTGAAATTCCCCACCCAAGAGACTTTATGATTTATTAAGAAGTTAATGATCCTCTATATATACTAATGATTTTCCATGGATTCCAAGGATACATTGTCATAATGAAATATTGTTAGATGCTACTATGTAATGATTGTGCCATGAACCAAAAAATGTTTTGGGTTTCTAACACCCACATAACCCATTGTGTAAGAATTATTGATTTTGAATTCTAACAATGTAGCTCCGCCTATAGAGTTATCCTTACTAATCATAAATATGAAGAGAATTTTTGATAAAATAGGATGTAATGTCCACAAATCAAGAGGTAAATAGGTAAAAATATATCCATTAAACAACTTCTCATTAATATATTGGTTATAAAACATCATATATAAATTTATGATTAATAATCAAAGATAAAAAAATCTTCTGATAAATAATAATTCATGAAAATTCACCCCACATAATGGGATATTACCACTAGGAAAATGAATATTAGGCACTAATAAGAAAAGAATAAAGGGTAACACTATTTTAACCATTAAATATCAAGTCCTACCTGTCAATATCACAACTGATATCTAGTCTAGGCCATCGATATCACAAAATATTACTACCATGTTTTGCCAATCACACACTAAGTCTAGTTTTTTCTCATTCCAGACAAACCCAAAGTTACCAATGTATGATTATCTAAATTTCATTTAAAAAAATGCTGAAAATTATATAAAATTCATTCAAATCCAATCAGATATGCTTCAGTGATTGAAAACCCACATCCATATAAAAAATTATTTTCAAAGAAACCCCCTTTTTTAAAATCATTTAAATATAAAATATATAATTTTAAACCACATATCAATTGAATTTAAGGAAAAATAGAAAAAATTATAAATAATGGCACATAATTCATCAAATTAACTCATTGTATAGAATCACATACATCAACATGGAAGAAACCATGAAGTCATTGACAATGGTTCCTTGAGCCAAATAGAATGGACCACATGAAGTCAAGTCAACACTTGTCACTGAAAATTATCCGTTGATAACCTAATCTAATCTGAAATCTAGACACACCAATTTTCAAAACCAAATATTGTACCAAATCAAAAGAAAAAATAGATGTATTAGATACCCAGAGATTAGAAACCCTACCATAATGGTGATCAATCTCTAAAAAATGATCTGAAAGGAATAGAGTCACCCAAATTCACTGAGGGTGAGATTTAAATCAAAATATACAAGGATATAGGCATAATGCAACCCTAAGACGTGTAACATTTTTATAAAAAACATGATATTTTCCTTCTTATATAATGAACCTATTTCACTTCATGTTAACCTTTCACACCCAATAACAATTTTAAGGTCACACCCAGGTAGAAATTACCTGGATTGTACTCCCATTAAAAAGAATGTTATCAATCATTGAATAAAATAAACTACATGTTTATGCTAAAAATGTAAAAAAAATACGTATGTTCACCATTTCATGTATCCTCCAAAATTAAATTTTTAATACTCATCCGCTGAAAAATTAAACCAAATTAAAATTTTCAAACAATAATAATAGTAATAATATATGATGATACATTAATAATTTACCGCATTAATCTCTAAAACCCATCAAGAGATGATACCCATGTAAAACTCATGGACTTAATAGATCTTGTCCTCATTAAAAGCACCCCAAAAACCTATAAAATTTAAATCATTTCCGTGTTTATAGAATTTTATTTAATAATATTATATGTACAAGGTATTTTATCTACATTAATACAACTATTGGGATCATCCATCATTTCTATTTTTGGTATTGATCAAAGGAAGGACACGAAACTAGTAGAAATTTCAGTGATCTGTCAATGATCCAAGAATTCAAATTTATATGGAATAGACATAATTATATATAAACATGACATGCCAGATCAGTTATTTATCTCATGGAAATAATGGTATATTAATACTAATTCATTGAATTGAGGTTCATAGATCAAAAAACAATTTCCGCCAATCACCAAAATTATTGGATCCTCTAGAATAGCAATTGATGTGGAAGGAATTTTCCTTGAAGGGAAAGTGGAGTCTCATTTATTAAGGGACAAGATAAAGGGACAAAAAAATTTGGTTAAATAATGTTTTTTTGTTCATTAAGATTTATTTTTGGGTTTTTAATCAACATACATTTTATTTTCTCACTCAATTTTCCTGAATTTATTCTAATTGATGGATAATATTAACATCTATTGGGATCCAACATAGTTTGGTCACATAGTTTAAAAGTAATTTTCCAATAGTGATTTTATCCTCTGATATTAGTTTCATTATTTAAGATGATAGGTTATATAGTTTCATAAAACCATGCACCTATTAGGTTCTCGGAATAGATAAAGAACAATGGTGGGTGAATGAATATAATGGTTATACCTATTTAAAAGACCATTCAAAACATTTTACAAGACATAAATGTCAGGACCAATGGAATGTTTCCACTGAACATTGACATAAGAGAACCCAGAACCTAGAGAAAGGATCATTGTTTGTTAAATTTATAATTAATTTATATGTGATAAGTTGAAATTATTTCATTCATTATGATCCATCATTGATGAATTTCTTTGATCATCTATAAAAATATTTTAGGTTATTTAACATTCATAGGTATGATCAAGTGTAGAATCACTATAACGATGATTGCCACATTATATGTTGTTCTATAACCTACATTGATTTATTATCGAGTTCTAGTATGGTATATTAATCATCAGGTGTTATTATTATTGATCACATCAAGATCCTTTAGGATTAAAGGTGTTATACTCATTCAAATTATCAATTCTTGAATAACCGAACCCAATAGACACAATTATTGATATACAGAGCTATGGTTTAAGTTATAATATTTTTAAATTATGTAAAATATCAATAATAATAATATAATTGTTATCAAGTCTCATGAAATATATTATTATTTTTATTAATTTATTTTTTGAACTAACTAATGTGTTAATAAAAATTACATTAAGATCTAGGAAATTAATATTGACCACTCAACAAAATCGTGGTTCACTCAAACTCCAAGACATTTATTAAATATATAAATTAATATTAAATTAAATATTTTATTCAAAATTGTATATTTTACTCCCAATATAATGATAAAAAATTTATTAAATATTAAATAAATTAAATAAATATGTATTAATTGTTTGAAAAACAAATATTTTTAAAATACTATCACAATCAAATAAATTATTTTTCAATGAACAAATAATGATTTATCACCTTTTGAATATTAATGATCAATAAAAATTAAAAATAATCCTTCCTCAATCTAGAGAATAAAATTTACTATAAAAATTATAATTCAATTTAAATATAATCAATATCAATGGTCACACATAGTGTGTGAACCTCTACGAATCTTTGTCATTGGAATTAGGTGGGATTCCTGACAGTTCGGGATTGCAATCTCTAAATGGGTGAAGTAAACTAGTATAAATAAAATAATGTTGTAATGATGAAAACCACATATGAAATCATACAATGTAATATGATACATTTTTCTCAATATATCATCAATTTGGATCTTATTTCTTCCAAATAAATTTTGGTGACAATAAATTCCAATAAAAATGTTGATATATCAAACTAAATAAAGATAGAATAGAAAAATCTTTCATTATTTTGTCTATTATTAATGTTTCATTGATGATGAACCCAACATAACATACATTCCAAATAAATATGGTATAATTGTTTCAGATAGTAAATATAAGACTTCATGTAATGAAATTAAATACTGATAATATTAATTTCTGCGAACCATAAGACACATTTGTGAATAGGAATGTCTGATGACCACAAAAAAAGCAGAATTCTTGCTAGAGGTTATGTTATCATAATAATCCATCGTGGATATTACGATGTGTAAATTTCATGAGAATAAGTTTCATCATATTAGGAGTAATCACAGTTGACAATGAACATACTATGTGTCCCATCATAGAATATTATCCAACCAGAAAACTATATTTAAAAATATAACCATGAAATATAAATCCTCTAAATATATTAGGGAATAATTATGAATTTATCAACAAGGAAAATACCTTAGTATATTATTACATAATATTCTTGTATAACAATAAAAATTATATAATAAAATGCCAATTTAATATTCAATTCATATAATATTTATATAATTCAATGTAAAATCATTTGGTTCTAGAATACTTATTCCAACGAACACTCACATGAACTACATCTAAATACCTATGATTTTCAGTCCTCTATACCTAACATGATGTTTAGGTTTCTGATAAGTCATGGATATATTAATGGAGTCCAAAAAAAAAATTCCAGGGATATTTTACTCACTGGAACATTACGTTGAGAAAAATCTGTCAAGGTGTAACACTTCAAAATTATAAGCATTATCTAGTGATGTGAACTAGGATACATGGAATGGTATGTCATTGTAGAATTATCACAATAGAGTGTGATCGGGTATTTACCTCTAGGTACCACATCATGGTCCTGGATTATGCTTTTTATTAATATTAATTATTTATTTAGTTTGATGGTCATAATATATGCATACTTAATTATAGAATCTACAACCACAACATATATTGAGATCGTCTAACTCACTATAAAACCACTAAATGTGATGATGTATCCCTTATGTGATTTTATATCTTTTTGATCGATTTGGAAAGTATAATATACATATCCTATGATGATAAGTTCTTCATCTCTACAATATACCATGATCATATCCATAGTACATATCATATTCTGAAGGATGATCTGGACTAACATCCAATGGTAGTAACTTGGTCCATCTTGATATCATCCTACCATACTCGAGGAATAGGTGTCGTCTAGCTCATTACATGCAAAAAAATACATGACTAACTCAATAATAGAAAAATATTTAATCCATTACATCTATTTAAATTCCAATTGTGTTTGAGAAATAATTTTTATCGAAAAATATATTTTGTGTGAAATTTGAAATAATATAACATTTGGTAGTTCAATACAATATATCATTACAGTCTTATCAATATATGTAAATAGTCATTGGATGATCATACTATTGGATCTACCACAATTATTAATGATCCTATGAATACATGATGCTTCACATAAGTCCTATATGGAGAATAATATATTTTACTATGATTTTTTATACTATAAGACTGGTATTTTTTCCAATCTGTAAAATTTATACAACATATATTTTTCATTAAATGACTTTAATCCCACTAAACTATATATAAAAAATAGGATCACATTCATTCATTATGATACCGAATTTTATTATGGATTCATCTATCTCCATGTTCAATGAACTGGATAATTTCTTTGATCCATAACAGGATCTCTGTAATTTTCATATATTTTTATCATCTTTTGGAGTCCCAAAACCCATCGTGTAGTGTCATATAAAAATATTATTGAATTAACAACTTAAAGAAATATATTTTATAATTTAAATTCAAAATTTAATAGTCACAGTGATCATCTATGGAATTTAATGTTTTGAGGGATTTTAATATTACAACTTCTGAAAAAGTTCATTTTTATTATACACATTGACATTGTTTGAATACTTAGGGTACAATTCATACCTTATAAGTACAAAATTTTCTTTCCATACCTACTATCTTCTTGATTAGCCTTTTAAAACCAATGGTATTTACATCCAAAAGAGGATCTATTGAAATCCATAATGGGTTATGGTACATGGAATCCAATTAATATTTCATCTATTATTTCTACTTAGTAAAATATAAGCACCATGGTTCACCCTTATTGGTTAGAGGATCATTATATTCATCTAAAAGTGATAAACCATAATCAGTGAGTAGAAAATTGTTTCATTAATTTTATATAACCTCTCTTGTAATTATGCATTGTACATGTGTCACTCGCATATATTCTTCCCCCGAGATTTCTAGAATTTTCCCTATTTCAACTATTGTGTACCTTGATAGTATACTTCACATAAGTCTATATCTCTCCCAATATCTTATTTAAGGATGGGATCCTTATAATATTATATGATGTTTGATTATACTATTAACGTTTTATGATGATTATTATAGATAATATCCCCTTCTTTCCTTCAGGTATCATATAAGGTACACTTTGTACCATGGGGTGCAAGTTTATATCCTAAAGAGGCCTTAATAATGATTTTCAACCCCAAACATGTATGTATGTTGGAAAATTATTATTTAATTTCTAATATTGGAATTCCATACCATCTAACACATTATATGGTTCATGGTTTAGTATTTTTACTTTTTATTGTATCATGTATCCCAAAAGGACAATGGATCACTTTCATGATTCATAATTTATCTCACCCAGTCAAAAAAGGAGTGGTTCCTCCATTCATTTAAAACATTATAAAGATGTTTATTAAGAGGAGTGTGTTTAGATATAATATAAAAGTCTCACAAATAATCAATTTTTTATGATTATGATATTATCCACTATGGTCTGATTAAATTTTCATAATCATTTTATCAATATGGTTTTTATCTTTATTATTTTATTCCTTGAATCTATCAAATATATCCATATTATACCTCATAATGTAGACATATCAATATCTACTAAAATTATTATATACTATTATTTATTATGAGTACCCACCCCTTTCTTCTACAAGAAATGGTTCACACAC
Source organism: Viscum album (assembly GCA_963277665.1). Lineage (NCBI taxonomy): Eukaryota > Viridiplantae > Streptophyta > Magnoliopsida > Santalales > Viscaceae > Viscum > Viscum album. The sequence goes on from OY728142.1 coordinate 1,331,649,922, forward strand.
ATTTCTATGAACTAATTAAGAAAATCTCTTTGTTTCATTCACCATCTCCACTAAAGAGTTAGTTAGATATATATTATTTGAATAATGTGTGAAATAATCCATGTATTTTTGGTTTGAATAGATCTAATAATATATTATGGATAAATTTATTCCAACAATTTTCATTTACATTAGTTATCAGGTGATTCCAATGTGGAGGATGGTAGGAGTCATGTGAATTAGTTTTGTTATCGATTTCAATTAAAGGGTATATGTAGTCATACATATGAAGATCATTATTGTAATACCAGCTAACCTAATGAATTATGAAATTATAAAATATTATTATTTTATTATATAACATAAAATTAAATCCATTTTAAATAAATATAGATACGAAAATAATTTTTCACATAACTTATGGAAGAAAAAAATTATTTAAAACCATGTTCATTCCCATCATCAATGTGAGGAGATATTCATTAATAGCCTAACAAAAACTGTGGCTATGTAGGATTATCATAGATCAACCTCTCCTGAGTCAATAATTAGGAATCTAATTAGTCCCTTTATTTTTAATATATATGAAACCACCAACTTCTATATTTAATATCTTAATTTGGTAAATAGATATATTACGCTAAATAAAAATGCACCTAAAGATTCACGTTGATTATTTTTTTGGGTAATAGTTTTCTTCCATTGTCAGTTCATGGAACATGAGAAAGAGGTAGAATCCTAATCCCATTAAGACCAATCAATATTTCCCATCTATTAATGGATTTTCAAATAATATTTGTTCACAAAACAACTTTCATTGAAATTCATTATGTTCAACATAAGAATGAATTGATTTTCTTAATTCGCCTCCTAATCGACATGATAAAGAAGCGTGATTAAACATGAGAAATATATCTCAATAGTTTTCATTTACTAATTAACAACATCTGTAGACAATATCTAGGGTAGTGACACATGAATTTTTATGGTTCATAATTCTTTAGAGTGTTTTAATTTTAGAACCTCCAGATGCTTAATAAAGATAATGAGTTGGACTATGTGAAGGCCCACATGAGATACCTCTCCATGTAGACTCTAAATAAATCCTTATACATCCCCCACCATTATTATTTATCACTCACTTGATATATCCCATAGAGATTATTTAGAATACTATAAGTGACAATATTTTCTATAGACAACATGGCCTCATTAGACATGATTGATAACATTAGACACTGAACATTGAATGCATCGTTGAAGTGGATAACATATATAGAGAACTCCAAATCACATCCCACCCATGAATGTAGATCACGTAATAAGGATCCTACCTTGTATTATTTTTGTTCATGGAGCATCATACCCGATGGAATATGAACCTTTTATGGAATTTACTACCTATAAGGAGATTTTATTTCACTAATATTGATAAAAGAGATAAGTATTATTAAGAAATATTAATTATAATAAAATTAAGAAATAGCTGATTATTAGTACATGAATTTATTATAATCAAAGTGACATGTAATGAAATTAATTTTATTAGGAATCCCATAACTTTATTATTTCTAAATATCCCAAACCATTGTACATGAAATATATAGTTTCTAGGAAATTCTAGTGGAAATGATCTATATTCATATTCATATAACCCCATTGAAGGGTTTTTATTCAATTTGAATGTATCTAGGGAGAAAGGATTCATTATTTGGGGGATGGAATCACATTAAACCATTGAGTGGACACCCCAATCGAAAAAACCTAACTAGAATTTCCTCCAAACATTCCTACATGTTACATGAAATCATGAGAGATATAATTATATGGATTTATAATGGTTAATTCAACCCATAACCTTCATAATAACCCCATGATAAATTTATGTTTACCAAAAGGGTTTATCATACACTTACTTATCTGTTTTTCATTCCTCATCAAGTAATTGAAGACCAAGACAAACATAATATTAATTTTTGGGTATTTTTATGTGTCAATTTGTTATATTATTATATAAAATAATTATTTTAAATATTAATTAGAATTTACTTATGAGAATAAATATATTTATATAAAACATTTATGCATGATTTATTTACTAATATTCAATAATTTCACATTAGTTTGTTTATTTATGTGATCATTATGTTTCATCCATTAAATCAATAATGTAAAATTAATAAATAAAATAATTGATTGTTTATGAGAATACATAATGGAATATTTATAAGGAATAAAATAAATCAAACTATAAACTTGGGGGAAATCATTGTGACTATCATGGAATGAGTGGATGAATTCCACTCTTCCACCTGTGTATCACCTCGGCCGGTATCATCTCAATAACGATTTGATAAACCCCACATGCCTTGGGATACTACTACATTAAATGACTCAACAAAAAAAATTTATTTGATGGTAACCCAAATATAGGTTAATTGGAATGTCGAGGATATACATGTACATCAAGTCATTCATAATAATGGATGGGGGATGACTTGCAAGTCATCATATTTATTATACAAAATAAATAACTGTAAAAGAATATAGTAAATTAAATTAATTTTAATAAATGAAAAAATTACTCATATTGAAGATCATGAATATTCATATGGTTGAAATGAATATGAAAAAAAATACAAAGGCTATCATTCACTTTTATATTTTTTATTTTTATAAACACAGTTCAATTTTATAATCTATTAATTATTTCTCTTTCATCATAATTACCATCTAAATTAACTTATTGATATCTATAATATGTGAATTTATTAAAAATAGACAGTAAAATAATTAATTATCTATAATTATAGGAATTTAATTGATCATATTTAATTAATTAATACTATTATTGTATTTCCAATAACCTCAATTTTCAATCTATGTAATAAATATTCAATTAAACAATTACTAATTTAATTACATCGTTAATTAAGAGACTACATTTCATTTACATTCCATCCACACCAGGTGTTTTATGAATGTTTTATACCTGAGAAAAATTCATTATGTTTTTGTGTGTACCTTGGTTGGACCATACATTCTGTAATAGCGATCAAAATCCAATTTATCACCCTTGTAATGTGTCCACATAACCCACTGAAAGAGTTTTCATTTTCCTCACACACAGGACCACACTATGTGTATTCTATCTCCACACCATGTTTTCCACTATTATTGTGTTTGCATAACCTAAAAAATGACTAGATTGTTATTTTAGACATGAGATATAATGAACTACACACCATGTTCGATGGATATAGTTTTTCTATTTCACTAATTCTCTAGGATATCAGTCTCATGTGGTGTTAACCTGGGTATTTGTTCATTTGGTTTTCATAAATTTTACAGCTCAAATGTGTATTCAACATGACATATATTCCACATACATGTCCCGAAATTCAGTGAGTCATGTGTTAGCTTGGCCTGATTAGCATGTGGTGTGAAATAAAGGCATCATGAATATATACTTTATGGTTTTTTAGGTATCCCTAAATAGATCAAGATGCAGTGAAATTGGGTACATTGTGTGTACCCCTTATGCATATTTTGTAACCCATCATTAATGATTTGAATCAATTACACATATGGATTGAATATCGGGCCATTATTCATCAATTAATAAACTTTTAATAAGATATTAAAAAACATTAATGTAATTAGAGTATTAAAAACTTAAATTAAAATCATGTAATGAAATAATTTTTCGGTAATCAAATATATAAACACTACTTCCCCAATTTGATCATCAATAATATAAATAATAATAATTTCTAAACATGAATATTCTTATACCACATGATTTTATATGTGATGTTCAAGATACATGGTGGGTGTGTAACTATAAATGTTTTTTTTCATTCAATAGATCATTTTAAACAATTTACATGACATAAATTTCTTGAACATAGAAATGATTCCATGGAATATTGACATAATAGAACCTACAACTGGGAGGGAGGATGACTAAAAGGTAAATTTTTAATTAATTTAAATATAATTAAGATAAAAGATTGTATTTTCATATTATCTTATATTAATGAGCATTTTGATCTTTTAAAAATTAATTTTGGATTAATGTCACTACATAGGGTGGATCCATGGGAAGAATCCCTCTAACAGTGATCTAGATGCACTCCATTGATCTCCAATTGAAATCAAAAAACAAATCATGTGATATTATACTGTATCAATCATTTTTTTTCTTATATTGACCTCTTTAATATCATTCTACCTTAATGGTTTTCTTCTCATTATTGAATGGAAGAGTGGGGTAGGAAGTCTATAGAGAATTATTTTGTAAATAATAACACTGAATAATTCAATACCCAAACAAAATAGACATAGTAATATACTTATATATTTATGATTTATGATAAAATATTATTTAAATTCCTACAGTTTGTTATATAGTATTATAATCTTAATCAATAACCATACCATATTATAATTATATTATTTATATTATTATTATTTTGGGGTTCTTAAGTTAGGACATTGATAAATATTAATTTACCTTTTTGCAAATAAATATTTATTAGCAGACATGACCTTGGTCTGCATGAGACTCTCAATATTTATATAATACCCAAATAAATGTTTCATCATATATTGAGTTTATTAATAAATATTATATTCACAATCTGGTGAAAAACAATAAATTAAATATTCAATAAATAATCTACATATTCTTTTCACAATCTAGTGAATAGTTATTTATTAAATATTAATAGCAATTAATAAATTATCTACCAATGAGTAAATAATCATTTACCAACTTCTGAATAGTATCAATCAATAAAACATAAATAAAATAATTCCTTATTATTGATAATAATATCTACTGTAACAATAAAACTCAAATATTATTTAATCACTATCAATGGAAACACAATGTGTGTGAACATCAAGGATTTGTTATCATTAGAATTGGGAATGATTTTATAATGTCTAGGATTACTATCTTGAAACAGGTCAGTTCATGAAATAGGTAGAGAAGAATGTCACAATGGTTACAACAACTTACAAATGAATATTATGTAATATAATTGTTCGTGACAACATTTTTTCATGTATTATTGACATCTATTTCACTATCCTATATACATGATATTTTTTTAGATTCTGATATAGAAACATTGTAACCCTATATACATGAAATTTAAGGTGATGATTATCTTTCCATCAAATCGAAAATAACTCATCATTCATAGAGATATAATGGAAATATATTCTTTGAATTATAAATTAAAAACATTTCATTAATGATGAACCCAACATACCCTACATAACATGAAAATTTCGAATAATGGGATTGTTCATTAAATATCTACACATAATTCATGAAATGGTGTATTTGTTATTAAAAAATAATAACGACCATTAAACATGCTCACTTATATTAATATCCATTGAGACTTAAACAAATTGATATTGTATTTTTTTTATGTATTCATTTTATCATTCCTGAGAGATTACAATATGAAAAAATCATCACAAAAATTCTTATCCACATAAGAGTAGGTACTGATGAAAACCATAATATTATTTTCTACATCATAGAATTTTATCCAACAGAAAAACTATATTTAAGAATATCCTCATGACATTTGAATATTCTAATCATTACGGGGAACTTTTTTGACATTATCAATAAGAAAATTACCTTATAATTTTATTATATAAAATTCATACAAAAAACTATATGTAGAAAATATATTATAAAATTAAAATAATAAAATTTAAATTTAATCCAAATTAGAAAATATTCCTCTAAAACAACAACTTCAACAACACTAACCCTACTCTACCCTATGTGCTTCTTTAATGAGATTCATAATTTCATATAGAAGAAACACATTTTATGAATACCTTGTGACATTAAAATGCCTAGGGGAATCTCAAAAACTAGAAAGAAACCCCCAAAACTAAAACTGGAAATTTCATAGTAAAAAATATCATAAATAATTGTTGAAATAAACTCATAGATCACATAAAAAATATTTGGTCGTTAGATGTGGTAATCTCATAAAAAACAATTAGTTTCACTAGAATTGAGGACCTATTTGATCTCATGGTTCTTAGTATGATTGAACCAATATTTCATTGAAATAATAATTATAACATACGAAACCATAATTTCAATGTCTTCAATAATGAGGGATTGGTCATACCATCATCCAAACACCATAATCTCTTAAATCAAAATGTATAGAAAAAAAGAATGATTACAACAAAAAATTCCAAGAGATTTAAAATATATACCTCACCAAACATATCAATAAAATAATATCACTAAATGAAAAACTAAAATTGAAGGGTCTTCAGTGTTAGGATGATTCAATTATCATCAAGAATAACAATATTCATAGGTAAGCCTCATAGTATCACATTCATCCCTCTTTTAAACAAATATGTGAATCCTTAGGTTGAATTTATAGACATACATATAAAAACTAAAAATGATTTATTCTTATATATATTAGATTGATATTGATGGAAAATAATACTAGATGGGAGAATATAAATTTTAAATTATAAATAAATAATCAACTAGTAGTTATAAAATATTAAACTATTGTGAGTGAAATGTTCTTGTGTTATGATATTGCATGATTAAAAAAGAAAGAGAATAATTTTTTTTATGTGATTGGATCAAAATGTTCCTATACCAATCCTCAATCCAATATAATCCTTGATGAGAGTAGTACACATTGAGAAATTAAATTTTAATGGTGTGATAACCTTCTTTACATACCCATTTTCAACAATATGGAGGCACAACCCAATCTTGATATAAAAAACCAAACTAGTCTATTTGACCTGAAATGTGATGAGAAGTCACAACCATAACTTCCCATATAGAGGTAGAATAACCATATGAATGAATTACATTATTTTTATGGGATCCATAATCTAAACATGTAGAAATTAAAAATATAAGGAAAAACGATTACACAAATAAAACAAATACAAAAAATTAAGTAGATGGTATGAATTTTGGTGAAGCTTATGTATGATTATCATTGATCACATGAAAAAAAATGTAAAATATTAAGTCGTTTATTTATCACAACCATGATTAATAATTCAAATAATATTTTGAAATATTTTTAGTTAAAAATAAAAAGAAGTTGTTTTTTGTCAGATCTGTGTAATGATCTCATTATTTATTTTATTTATTTATTGAATCAATATACACAATCACTAAAAATTTAATCTAAAAGAGTTTTTATGTGTCCAATATTTAAAGGACACATGAAAACGTATAATTATATAAAATTGTAAATTTTACCTTTAATATGATAAAGACTCCCTGAATTAAAATAAAATCATAACTGGGATTTACATTTATTCTTGATAAAATATAGTTTAAATAAAAACATAAAAACATAGATTATATTGGAAATAAATGTGCAGTAAAATAGTAAATCTGATGAAAACAAATCTATGTGTATAAAAGATCATAAAAGTAATGTTATAATTATTTTTAATACTCTAAAAATTCATTTCAACAGAAAATAATTAAATTTTTATTAATTTTATTATATTAATACCAACAATATTAAAATAATAATTAAAATTGTGAAAAATAATATTTTCTGTAATGGTGGGTCACTGACCTATTGTTGGAACATAGGGTGGTGAATCATGACCCTTCATTGGGTTCCAAAAGCTGATAAAAATACTATAATGTAATGTTGATATTTTACAAAAAATAAAAATGATTAAAATAAAACTAATTATATTACATGAATTTATATAGTCAAAGGATTATTACGATGAAATGAAAATGTTCATATTCTTAGATGTCCAACGGTTATTCATGACCCACCATTGTATGAATCCAACCATATATCATGAACTAATATTTATAATTTCAAATTAGAGAACATTTATAAATATTTCCTATCAACGGAATAATAATCCACGGAATTACATAAAAAATAACCCACTAAAAATTTATTCTATTCGTAGTTTATTATAACATGATTAAAAATATAAATATATGATTATTTAAAAAATCTATAAAATAAATGATGAATGTTATAATAAGATAAATAAAATAACAATAATTTCCTATAGAAAATATCTTATAAAACAGTCAATATATTCTTCCAATATACAGTTCAATATTGAAAAAAACAAAAATCATATAGGTAATTACTTAACCCACCATTTATTTCTAATGTTAGGAAAAATCACCATCCATTGAAGTCCAATTGTGGCTAAAATTAACATCTATTATGGTATAACAATGGGTAATATGACTCACTATTGACTTCCCATGATGTATAAAATGACCAACAATTGAGGTGAAATGGGGGGTAAATGATACAACATTGCGATCCAATAGTGGGTAAAATGACTGAACATTAGTATTTTCTACTGGTGATTCTGTACCCACCATTGGTATTATAAATTTTAACATAAAAACAAAATAAATTGAAAAACAAGGTTAACTATCATCATCATATTTATGATTGAATAAAGGACGCCAGTGAAGAAAAAGTTGAAGAACTACATTAAAAAAATATAACATGAAAATATTAAATATAATAACATAAAATGAGAAAAACAAGTAAAAATATATTATTGAATTTGAAGTCAAAATATTTATTTCATAAAAACACATGAATATTAAATGTTTTGATATTTTCATAAAATATTAACAAAGATTAATTTATCAAAACATTTATAAGTGATAATATATTTATATGCCTTTTAAATACTAACAAACATACCCTTTTGTAAATATAAAATAATAAATTTATTAAATATTCAAAAAAATATACTCCTTTTTTAAATTTATCGAAAAATTTCATTAAAATTAATATTTAAAATTGATTCCCATTTAAAAAAAAATTATAATTATAATGAGAGTTAATATAAAAAATATAGAATCTATTATTGTATAACAAAAAAGTTATAAAAGTTATAAATAAATATTATATATTATAATAAGAAATTTAAATTACCAATTATATGTAAAAGAAATTATAAATAGTAAAAAATAACATGTCTTTTACGATTCTAGCATACCAATATCAAATTTCATGTTTCCAATTTTTATTGAATCTTATGGTCATGTAATGATATCAGTTAACTGTTTCTGAGTGGGAAACCATTCCAGGTATATATTAACATTATTTACATGTCTAATTTAAGACTACAATCATACATCATCGTGTTCATATATAATGTTTAAAATGGTTATTAGAAATTGATATTGACCATTATTTATCGGATTAAATAAGAATTTTATAAAAACTAATATTGAAACCATATAAATTTTGAATTATAAATATGATATGTAAACATAATCATTTAGAAGAATCATATTCAACCTTATCTGTTGATATTTTTACGGATATTTTCTTAAAGAGATCCATGAAATTAATTTTTTTTCATAAAAAGTGACACTTGGATGTGGTGATTTTTTAGTGATGTCTATATCCTACAAAATCATAATCATAGTTAAATAGTAAATGAAGAAAAATTTCATTTGAATAAAATATTATATTATAAAAAATACCCTTTATGTTTCTAAATATTGTTTTAAAAAACATTAATGTTATGTTCTTTTGGATTATAATAAGGCCTATCACATAAGAAAACTGAAAACATGATGTCTAGTCTTGATGTAGTGATATACAAAATGCTTCCAATCATGTATATAAATTTTTTAATACCAACTATTATACTCAATTTAGCAATGTCCAATTATTAATTAGTGACCATTGGGATTTTAATAGTTTTAGTAGAATCATCTTCAAAAAACATTATATATTCTTTATAATATTTTTTTGATTTATTAAAAATACCATCTTTCCATTGATTAATTTATAAACCCATAATGATATTTAGTTACAAAATTAAGACCATAAATAATTCATTTTTCAAAATTATAGAATAATCATTATAGATGGTAATATTTTAAAAAAAAAATATATCATCAATTTATATTTGATTAATCTGTATATCCTTTTAATCACTTTTAATAAAAATATTAAATAAAATGTACCTTTAATGTAATATTTTTTCAATAAAAAAATGAGTATGTATTTTATTCCTTGATCATAAAGAATTATAAATAACATATATAAATTAATTATGTATATAAACATTATTTATAAATTTTTAATTTTACAATACAAGGGGTTTTAAAAAATTGTGTTCCTCCCAAATAATCCCATTTAAAAAGATACTTTTTACATCAATATGAAATAATTTGATGTTTAGAAAACTATCTATGGTTAATAGAATTATAATTTCATCCATCATAGAAAAAGGATTAAATTAATCCTCCATGTCAACTAATGCATCCAATTAATAACCATGAGTTTCTAATGTTAGATTATTTTGGAATACGTTTATATCTCCATAATGATTTTTAACATAACATTTAGTTTCTATAACATGTTTTACTTTAGGAAAAATATAATATAATAATTTATTCCATTAAAATATATCTATTTCAAAATATATAAAATTAATAAAATTTCAGTCAATTAAATCATGAAGAACATATACTTGAACAATGTCAGCAACAAAAGTTAAATTTTGAATAGTAAAGTGAAAAAATATTCTTTTTTGAATTCTAGTTCTAGATTACAATTTTTTTTCAATTCGGTGGTCTTTACGAATTCAACATTCTATTGGATCAGTTATATAGGAGTTACACCCCCATAAATGACGAGTTATCATTATATTGTTTATTATCTTCATCAATGTTAAATTCTCTATACACATAATTGTCATTAATGATTTATAATATAGCTTATTATAATTGTTTTTAGTAGACATAAAATTTGAAAATCCATTACCAAATAATGTTTTGTTATAGAAAAATATATAATTTTTACATTAATAAGAATTTCCTAACAATATTACTTTATTTTATTTATAGTGTGATTTGTCAAAATTATCCTATGAGTTTGAGATGAAAACCTTACATCCTAAGACCTTGAAATAAGCATCTTTAGTTATCTACCCTTTTTAAAATTTTAAAAAATGTCTTATTTAAGAAGTTACTAATTAAAACATTATATAAAACATGGAAAAATTTATTTATAACTTCTTACAATGAATATTTAGATATAATATAGTCCATTTTCATTTACCTAGACATTTAATTAATGGACTAGTTCATTCTTTCTACAATTAAATTTTGTTGTTGTGTCCTAGGGGTTGAGAAAAAAATTATGTCCGTTTGATTCACAAAAATGATAAATCTATATATTTAAAAAATTATCATATCTACTACTTATTATGAATATAATTAATATTTTTTTTAAATTTTGAATTAATCCAATGAAATCACAAAATTAGGATAAATTTTCATTTTTATAAGATACAAAATAAATCCATAATAATCAACTGTAATAAACTAAAATTAAGAATACATATCTTGTAGAAATAAAATTAATATTTTTAATTGTTAAAACTATTAATGATGAATTAATTCAATAAATATATTATTAAAAACTTTTTTTATAGTATTTATTATATCATTGTGTTGATTACATGACAAAAAATTATCAAACATGAAATACTTTTAAAAACATTGGAAGTTGAATATCAAATTCATGATTTGAATTATTCTGAAAATTTCTGATGTTTTCAAGCCTAATTCCCCTATGAAACAAAATTTATTCTACTTTTATATGATTGAGACACTTAAACTTTTGTTTGGATAAAACATAAAAATAAAAAGTACATACATTTTTTCTATTTATAGAAAATAATACAGATATCTTTTTCAGAGAATAACATTTAAATTTTTAAATAAAACATTAAATCCATCATCGAATAAATTTTATATTAATATAATATTGTCTTTTAAACCACATACATGTAATAATTTTGAGATTATAACTATATTAGAAAAACTAAATTCACTAATTCCGTTAATCGGGACATTAGAGTTTTCTCTAAAAGTTACAAGGTCACTATCACATGAGTTAAAATATAAAAACATTTAAATATAACATGTAATGTTCCAAGAGCAGCCACTATTTATGTACCATTATTATTTGATACTCTTAAGGAAGATATACCTAAATTAATAAATCAAGTATATTTCTTTGGAACCCATGCCAACAAGGGTTCAATTAGAATAGAGTCAGAAAACATTGGCAATTAAATATATTTACATCATTTACTGGTGGGGAATTTATAAATTAAATCATTAACCTTTTAATTTTACAGTATTATAATAATACATTTAAATATTATAAAACGCATCTACATAATTGCATTTCATTCTTCATTTAAAATAGGTTATACTTGAAATTATTTCTTTTGAGCTTTAGAGAATCGTAATTTTGTTTAAATAAAGAATTGTACTACGATTTCCAAAACCATTCATATTATTGTTTAATATCATTAGTGACATAATATAATAATATATTTATATTTCTCTAAAAATGGTATAAAATTCCTCTCCATTATAGGAAATTTCATTATTTACAACCAAATTATCATATTAAACAGTTTATAAATCTCTAAAAACATTTTCATTAGTTTGACTAGCAATTTTATTTATTTAATTATTTTATTATATTAATTATATTTATTAATTTTCATCTTTAGTTATATAATCATAAACAAAATTTCATATCCTATAGTTATATTTTTAATCTATATATACAATGTTTATAGTCCTTTAAATTTTCATCTTTTGTTTTTTCATTCATAATTATAATAATTTTAAGATTTATTATTCAATGAAATATAGATTTTTAGATTACTACATTACATTTCGAATTTCTCATTTACATGATCAAATTCTTATTATTATTTTAACAATATGTATAATTTTCATTAATTTTGGATTCATCATTCCTTAATTCATCATTTCCCTAATGTCATTTCATAACATTATAATTGATTTTATTTACAGTTAAAAAATGTGTCATAAAAAATTTTAGTTTTGATTTTTGATAAGGAATGATAGTCAATAGTTGATGCATTTATCAATTGAGTAAATATAAAATCATTTATCTCACCTTTAATACTGATGATAAAAATATTCCATGTCACTTTTTCACTTATAGAAACACAACCAGATTCAAAATTATCTAAACAGTCCCAACGTCCATAAAAGTGTGTTTTTTATTTTCTTATTTTTCCTTTTTATTTATTATGATGTTTGGGTTTATGTAAGTTACACCAACTGTGACCATTCCTCCTAAACTCATAACCTGTTAATTCCAAAATTTCATTGTGTTTAGTATCACTTCATTTTTTTATTATTTTATTGAATTCCTAATCAACAGCCTCTTCCTACAAATGTTTTTCAAGAACATTGAAAACTCATTACGGAAGTGGGATATCTTCTTGAAACTTTCTGGCCACTGATATTTTGTAGAATTATTGGTATCAATAACATTTTATTTATATGAATTTATTTTTATATTAGTAAAATCATAAACATTAATATTCTTGAAATCCTACTCATACTACAATACAGAGCATAAATGTTCATCTATACTATACTCAATAAAAATATTACATTCATTAATGAAAACATAATTTGAATTCAATGTCTTTAATATATCTCTTGAAACACTCTCAAATTGATAGTTTTTTATATAACCTCTCCAAGAGAACGGATATCATGTATAATACATTGGGATCGATGGGACATCTATATTAATGATTCTTCTTATCCTATCTTGGTGTCATCGTATTCTTATATGAGAATTCCTAAATTGGATAAATTCGTATTTTTTGTTACATAATGAGTTATTTGAAAAATCATCTATATTTCATGTTATTTCTTACAACAAGAAGCATGGATATTTAAAATATTACTTATAAAATATAATATCATATTTTTATAAATGTAATTCATTAAAAAATTATCATTTCATTAAAAACATGTGTCTCCTGATCCACGTTAGGTAGCTCATATGGGTATAAAATAATAGTCACGTGATAAACACTTAGTTGATTCAAGAAGGTTACAGTTCTATATTACAATAATACATAGTCACTCCCAAAAACTAATGAGGGTTTTTATGGAATCCATCTAACATTTTCTTTAATACCTTCCATAACAAAAGTAAATGTTTTCCCCTAGATTATTAAGTCTTGCATACCAGTTATAAAAGTGTTAATAAAATGTAGAAAAAAGTCTATATAATTAGATACCCATGACTTGATACCAATTTTTGGATCGATATTGGCATAAAGTATGACTTATGGGGAATTGATTATTTTTCAAAATTAATGAACAAAAAAATTAGTGTTTTTAATATATTATTCTATATTGAGTGTAGTGTTCTTGAGTTATGATTAAACATAAATAGAAAATAATAGAATGAATTAATTATAGTTGTTTGGATCACAAATATCATATTCCACTCATTTATATCCTACAATTTCATAAGACAAATGTACTCACAAAAAAATTCACATTTAAAGGTGTGATAACATTGTTAACAGAACCATTATTTTGAAAAAAATCGACAACCCAACCAAATGTTAATACGGGACACCAACCTAGTTTGTTGGAACTGAATTTTGATCAACATTCTAACCCTAAAAAATTGAATACATTATTTTATTGAGAAAATCATAAAATAAACATGAATAATGTGCAACCAGAATGAAACAATATTATACAAATAAAAAAAATACAAGAAATAGAACAGATGATCAGAATTTCTAGGAATTTTAAGCATGATGATCATTGGTCATATGAATGAAAAAATTCAAAGATGGATTATTGTGGTGATAATGATATGAATGTAAAAGTCATTGATGGTTTTTATAGACCTTGATTGTATATAATTTTCGAATGTGTATTTCTTGAGAAATTTATAATGATATGCACAGGTAATTGATTTATTTCACACAAAAATATACAGGATCCTTAAAATTTTGATCAATAGGAGGGTTTCTATATCCAATTTCATTTGAAACATGTTTACAATTAATAATATAATAATATGATTACTACACATAATTTTTTTAAATCCTAAATAGTTTAATATAAAAACATAATTGTTATTTAAATTTATTCATTAAAATTAATATATTGGATAAATATTTTTTAAAGAAAAATTATAATTATAAAATATTTTAAATAATAGTTTAATTATTAAGACTACAAATGCCACAAAAAATGTATTAACATAGATAATTTTATAAAATTTAATATTCATAAATAAAAGATCATAAAATTAATGTTACAATTATTTATATAACTCTATTAAAATATTTCAACATAAAAAAATTATATTCCTTAAAATAATTTTTTCGATAAAAAATGTAACATAATAAATAAAATATAGAAAATTACTATTTAATGTAATGTTTGGTCAACTAACTATCATTGGAACAGAGATTGGGGACTCATGACCCACAATTTGGATCTAAAAGTTGATAAATATTGTATAGCCTACTTTTTCAATTATGTTAAAAAATTAGATGATTTAAACATGACTATATACTTTCCAAGAATATATTCAATTGATGACAAATAGAGTAACAAATATTTTCTCATCGTTTGAAGTTCAATGGTGACTCAAGACCCACCTTTTCATGAATATAATTTTACCTCATGACCTATCATGGGAAATGATAAATGTTATATCATTTAAAAACATATCATATCAATATAAAAATAAACATATGAATAATTCATTAAATTAAAAAATATATAAAAATTAATTCTACTACATGTAAAAAATAAAAAATTAATAAAAATTGAAAGAAGAAACTACATATAAAAATAAGAAAATTATTACTAATAACTGAATGAAAAAAATATAAAACATAGTGAAAATAACTACAACATCTTAGAGAAGAACTCTTGTGAAAATATCAAGAGAATCAACCAATATAATGTATATCATAGAATGATAATAATGAGTAATTAGTTAACCCACCATTGAGGTCCTATGGTTAATGAAATTACCAACCATTGTTATTTTATAATGGTGTGTTTACAATAAATATTAGTATTATCAATTATAATAATAATGAAAAACCAACTGTGAAAAAACGTGAAATCTCATAATAATATTTAAATCAGTTGAAAATGAAGTATGAAGTGAAATAAGGCAATGAAAAATAAATATACAAAACTGAAACTTTTAAATATTATATATTACAATTAATATTTAAAAAACAATTAAAATCATATATTTATAATTACAACCAATACACTGATTTAATAAATAAACATCAATATTAAATGGATTTTGAATTTAAATTTTTTTTTAAAAATATCATTTAAAAATAATTAAAATGATAATATATTTAAATAAAATATACATACTATAAATATCATGAGGTTCAGTTGAAACCACATCTGATTCAACTCGCCATGATTTAATGGATTTGAACATTATCTATTTTGTCTAGTTAGAATTTTATCATAGAAATACTCTATGGTCTAATAGTTTCATAGATCAGTTGAGTTTATTTCAACATATAACTAAAACACTAAATCATTACTCAAATAAACCTAGGCTTCCAAAAAAATTCCTAATTGAATCATTAATGAAGTGTATTGTGATTTACTAAATCGAAGGATATTAATATTTATTGAATCTATACTCTTCCATTGTTTTCAATAATATATAAATTCATTTTCATTATCTATATTCTAGTTATTGTATTTACAGCTATACCAATTAAATTTTTTTCATGAACAATGTGCATTTCCTAATAACATAATCAAAATTATAAACTCATGGACTATAAGGGTTAATTATATAAATTTCATCTAACAATGACAAAATCTAGAATATTATTTTTAATATGCTCAGTGTCATATGTACCCATCCATATAGATTCCCATTTCGTTTTCAAAATTGAAATACATTTTTAAATAATCTGATGCTCTGTAATTTCATTATCATGAAAATATTAAAGTCAATTAAAATTTTTATAAAGTGTTTATGGATATATTATAGTAATTCTCCTTGGATAAAAAAATAAATATAATTTTTTCCTTAAATAACCATTAGTGTCTTAATAAATCCATATGTTTTAAAGTGTGTAATCGCAAGATTCATCAATATTCTATTCAATACCTCACAGAATGAATTGTACCTATATATATTACACATAATAGATTAATAAATTTTAATCTGGACATTATAATTCTCTTGGTACTCCAAAATTTTATCATGAAAATTTACAGATAATTGTATCAATAGGGTTCTATGATATATATTCAATAAAATAAAATGATCAACCCTAATGTTAAACAAAATTGCTCCTCCATTCATTCAAATATTAAAATCCTATTCCATCTACGATTTGTGGATGGATCAAAATCAAATTTACTGTAGTTCATATTGTAATATTATAATTATGATAACCAAAAAAATCTGTGAATTTTTTAAAATAATAATACTACAAGTATTATAAGTTCTAAAAAATGATATAGAAAATAAATAAATAAGATAAATAGAATAACCTACAAAGATATTGTTTTATAAATTGTTATTGTATGATATAAAATATATCCTAAAAAATAAAGATACAGACTTTTATACCAACTATTTGTATTAAAAATACGGAAAATATGATGTGAATATAAATATTTAACTCTAAGTGCATATGTTGGTAAAAAATAAGGATGGTGAAAATACATAAATTGGGGTGAATTTAAGTTAAATACATATTTCAAAATTGATCATACATAGTGATTAAGATGGATGGAAGTTACATTTTTTGATCAAATCATATCATATAGGAGTGAAACAATAAATTAGTATAGTTTATGTTTATTGGAATACAAACAATTAATTTATATAATGTAGAAAAATCGGTAAAAAATATATAAATTCAAATAAACTATATAAAAAAAATTAAGCCAATTGGTCTATAGGTAAAATATTGAATATGTGCATTAAGTTAAGGACAAGATTCCGTTTACATATAAATGGATATTCTGTAACAATATACCTACATTCAATAATATTCCTTGGCATTAATGTAATATTGAGTGATGGTATATATACTGAATCATAGGAATCTTAGTTACAAAATTGAAACATGATTGATTTTAGAATTCGTATATTTTATAAGTTCCTAATTCAAATCATCTTCAACTTTGTAACACCCCAAACCGAGTCACCATATTTTAGTTTATATTTTAAATAACAACAAGCATGACACCTAATATTAAATAGGTTTATAACTATTCTACATAGTGTAAACTAACATGAGGAGACTATACCCATGGAAATCATATACAACATAGGTCAGTAATAAGAAAACTAAACCCAAAAAAATCAGAACATAATATAACATGAATAATTACTAAAACATATGTCATTCCAAGCCTTAAAAAAGTAATCAATGGACTCCCATGTGTATGATCAATAAATATAATATTAAAAATGGAAAGATAAAAAAGTAAAAGTACATAAAAAATACTTTGGTGTTATACTAGAAGTTGTATCCATCCCACATGTCCATTCTCCTCATGAAATAATCAAAAGTCTTTATCCCTTCACTGAACCCGCTGATAAGAGGTCTACATGTTCATGGACGATCTCACGAAGCGGTGAGAGTGAAAACCGTCCAATACCCCAAAAATAGACACATATAATAATTTTATACATATATGGATATGTATTCTTCTATATAATGTAATTTGATTATAAAAAACAAAAACATCTATATATTATGAAATAGTGTTCTTAACAAGCTACCACAAACCCCAATCATTCTTACTTCACAGTTATGCTGGATGATTATCCTTTATAGCATTTTGTATGAATTATATTATTCCAATTATACTCATTAACCTTTAAGGATAATGTACAGTAAACCTACATGGAATATCTCTACAATCAACTTGAAGTGAAAGTATCTCTCATTCTATATGGCCAACAACCCACCATTTATTTTATGAATGTATGACATACCCAAACAATAGAACCCATCTCAAACACAATGAAATTATTCACCAATTGATCATAATCATATATAATTTAATGCTTCAAATTGAGTGTCGAGTATCCTTTGATAAAATACTATGATAATGCACTAAATATACGATGTAGGCCATGTATCGTGATTCATGAAACATGAGTTACCATCTAAGGAGTTGGCTAAACCCCTCAAGGCCACCTATAATCCTTAATACTAAAATAGTTATAACACTATATATGATAATGTTCACATATAAAGCTCAAATGTTACGATAAAATATAACACCAAATAAATTCCATAAGTTATGTAATATTATTCAATTATTAAATTACATGACTATGTACAATGTACTATTCCAACATTCCATGGGTTATGAATTACTACTGAAATAATAAAAAATATAGCATCAAATATACAATCCATTAAAAGAAGTAACTCATGGGGAACCAAAAAAAATTTATAAATACTATAAAAATAATGTTCTCAAACAAAATAAAAAAATAATACATTGTAAAAATTCTTAAATAAATTCCTATGATGGTAAGGAAATCCTTCTGTTATCATGTTGATGACAATAAATGTGGCTTTTTGTGATATGAGACTAAAATCACACCTCTGTACCAACCTGATTGTGAATGCATTCCTATGGACACTAGAATGAAACCAAATTATATCACATATAGGATTATTGAAGGAAATTAATGAATATTTTATATCCTATAGATTATATAAACACTAAAATATCACATAAGATCATCAATGGTCATAACATTTATTATTGTTCCAAGGAAGGTCATCGAAACACTAGATCCATCTATGATCTTTCAAAAATCCGATAAATTAATTTAAAATGGATTAAAAATCTGTAGATATGTACATGACATACCAGTTATATGATTCATCTATTGGTAATAAGTTTAAATGAAGATGATACCAAACAAATGACGATTCATAGATTACATACCATAATTACCTTATCACCAACACACACAAGGATATACTATAATAGATCTTTTGGTGAATGTTTAGCACAGAGGATGGAATGTATTTTATACATGAATGAGGGGAATTAAATAGGAGAAAATAATGGGACTAATCTTGTAGTAAATGTTAAATAAAGAATATTTTCATATCATTAATTAATGATTACATGTATTGGTGGTGTATTATTCACTATTATGCACCAACCATGATATGTATTCTATCTCTCCTAGGAACCATAATACTGTAGTCTCATAGTATTGCAAATCACGTGTCTACCATGATTTTCTTCTCTCAGATGTGTTTAAAATATTTTTCTACGTAGAGTCCAAAATTTATTATAACCTGGTGTTTCTTAACTATTTTCCAGCACTTGTTCCTCTACAACAATCCACATATTTTCCTAAAAAAATCAGGTTTTATTAGAGCTTTTCTATAATATTGAACCCATAAATTGAATTGAGAACACTCTAAAACAAACAAGAAACCACTAGATCTTATCCCAAAAAAATTATATTTAAAAATTTTACAAATGAATGATAAATTTATTTCATAACACACATGAATGGTCCATGGCCATTAAAATATCCCCCTCAAATGTCTTCTCATCCTCAAGAAGAATATCTAGTCATGTTTCTAGAAAAACTCGGGCCATTGTTATAGAATATTGGACTCATGATCCCAATATTCCTCCTAGATCTAAATATGATTCTATAGTTTCCAAACATTTTGCATTGTATTTATATTCAATTCCTTCTTTCTCTGGTCTAAAATTATTAGATATTATTTCACATATGTAATTTATGGCTTAGCTTTGTATCCTCCTAGTAAATTTTTTTTTCTGAAAATGCATGTACCTATGAAGCCTAAAAAACGAAACACATCATGCCTACCTCGATACTATGGAAGATATTTTCAAATTGTAGTCCAATTTCATGAATCATTCATACATTTTGAACAGTTTAGAAAATCCACGTTCTATCATCACTTTCATTTACAACTGTATATTCAAAATTAAAGGGTCACCGACAAGAATATTTATTCCACCATATAAAAATACAACATTCACATGATTTTATCATTATACAATTTATGCCTACAATGAGTGTTTGTTATCGCCTTCATGATCAAATACACACATTTGAGGTCTCATGTACTATGATCGACCCCAAAAAATCTATCTCACATACCTCATGACAAACATATTGATGATTGGTAGGAATGGACATAAGGATCCTCAACATGTTCAATATTTATATAATAAAAAAACTATTATTATATGAATTGAAAACCAAGGCTAGGTAATCAACTAAAGATCCATTGATGTCCAAAAATATATACTACATTATATTCATGATAATATGGATTGTCCAATCTTATTGTACATCATTTTATGAATGGTATATTGTCCTCAGTTTCATCTACGCACCCAAAACCTTCTATACCCCATAACAAAACAACGATGTGTAGTGAAAATATTCTTCACATTCAATGATCAAATTATTATTATAATGGTGAAATATATCTGATAAATATATATTTACTAATTCATTTACTAAAAGAGTCTCTATAATTTCTATTAAATTAACCATATTCATTAATTTATCTAATATAACCCAAACAAAAATTAGAACTCCTTGGGGTCCTTGGTATCAGTCTCACAAATTCAATCATCACATAATCCAACATCCCCATAGGTACCAGAAGTGGTGGAAATAAAGCATTAGGTTATTGATTCTCATCCTTTACCCTCTAGAAGGTATGTAATATTCGGAAAAATATGGTGATGTACCTCTTTATATATTTCCACAATAATTGATTTTAGTTTTCACGATACAC
The DNA here is from genome assembly GCA_963277665.1 of Viscum album. Lineage (NCBI taxonomy): Eukaryota > Viridiplantae > Streptophyta > Magnoliopsida > Santalales > Viscaceae > Viscum > Viscum album. The sequence goes on from OY728142.1 coordinate 1,331,671,627, forward strand.
ATTTTTAGACCCTAGATGCACTACCCAGTTATGGAATGATAGTCACTCATCAGTTCCTACCTATAAGACGATAGAACTACTTACCTCCCATTAATTTATATTACTATTACCTCATCTATAATCCAATATACAATTAAATCATCACCATTTAAGAATATTGTTATAATTATGCAATCGATAAGCAACTCTTGGTTGGCATTTACTTGACCCACAAATGAAAATTTCACATCAAAAGGTGAAAATTTAATAAAACTTTCATCTTATGATGCATCTATTAGGAACTACACCATGATAATAATAAAATTTTATTCCTCTCATAAAGTTCCTTCTACAAGTACATGGTTCTTTAAACTTTTATTATGAAGGGAATGTACAATTAAATGATTAATTAGGCATCTTAAATTAGAATTTATGATGATACTCCACCCAATTCATAAGCCACGTATTTATATCCCACTATTAGGGGATATATCACAACATATTATGTCTTTTTTTGATGAAAAATCTATCTAAATTGAAAGTGTCACATATATTTTTAGTTCTAAAGAAAAGTTGCTAACTATAATTCCTGCATCAATTAGTTTGTCTCATGAGGTCATAGCTAACATGGCCCTTTAGAAACCACATAATCATTTTAAGTTAATATATCTCATAACCCACTACATGGGGAATCACAATAAACTATGTATCCAAACTCATGATCTCTATTTTTCAAACTCTAGGAATTCATAAATTTTATCCTTAACATAATAGATACATTTTCACATTGATCAAACCACTCAATTATCTTCCCCTTATTGATCATTTGTATCATTGGTAAATTCAAATATGAGAATTAAAAAATGGAATGACAATATTACCCAATAATATCATGGAATACCCTGATCATGGGCATGTTCTTAGTACGTTCCCATGAAATCACAACCTATAACATCACCAGGTCCACAAAAATCCCTACCTTAGAAATTTCAAGGAAAAATAAATATTCCAATTTAATATAGATGAATAACTACAACAATATGGCATAGATTATCTGCACTCTATGGGTACTCAATATTATCTTAATGTGTCTTTAATGAATATTTTATGTGTTATAATATATCAAGATATCATCTAAAAATTCATTGATGAACTGGTCAACATATGGTTAAAAAATAACATTCATGAGATCTATGAAAACAACACTGGATAATTTTTAGCCAAAAAGGAATAAAAAAATATTCATACAGTCCACATCAACCTATAAATAAGGTATTGGGATTATCTTCTTCTCAGAACTATAATTAACGGTTCCACGAATGACTATAAATCCTAGGAAACCACCTGGGATCTTTTAACTCATTCAACATATCATCAATCCTAGGTGAAGTGTACATGTCCTTCACTATCAACTGAATCATATTATTTTATTATATGTAGATCAATATAATTATGTTTGATTTATTTTGAAATAACACAAAAGCACTATAAAGATACATTATTGGTTTGATAAATCCTTTTTCCATCGAATCGACTAACTACATATTTATATGATTCACATAAGTTGGATGTATTCAATTTGGAGGAATATATATTTTTTGTTTCCCTAGAATTAACAGTTAATTCATCTAGGAATACATCCTAAAAACAAACAACTTCCGTAAGAATGAAAAATTGAGATTCAACATAAACATCTACACGTGTCAAGCCTAAAACATATGCTATGATTGTTCTGGTCTATCTTATGTCTATTCCCATTCATTATGTTCACTGATTCCCACTCATCATGTTAAAACAAACCCCTCTCTTCTAATATTAGTAAACTATATATGTCTCTGATTACAATCGATCTGATCTCGATTACTTATCTACCCATCTATTCTAAATTCCACAAAAAAACTCTTTGTCTCTAAGATCATGATTCCTCAAAAATTTATTTATTCATAAAAACCTGTAGGACATATAGGACATCATTAGATATGGTGTAATGTTTTTCTAATAACTTATCAATATATAGTAAATCAGAATAAAAAATAACCAATAAATCAGGGATGAAAAAATTGAGAAGATATAGAATAATTTAAATAATGTGTATCAATAAAATTATATATCAGAGATTTACTAAAAACCACATATAAATCTATAAAATTTATCCTCCATTGGTGGTTGTAAACTATTATATTTCATTAATTATTACTCTATAAATATAAAAATTCACCATTGACATAGAAATTTGAAGTGCATGGGTCTATTGTAGAGGACATATGCGTACGCCATGACATGTGCTCCCCAAATATGGATGTGATTTAATAAAAAAAATCTCATAGAATGTGACCCATATTTCCAAAGCAGGGAAATTTCATTGGTAGATTCATGTATGATATAATAAAATTTAGCTTTCAATAATAGTTGTAGAATCTATTTGGTCATCCTCTAATAAAGGGTGTATAAGAATCAATACTCAACATTACCATTCTTACACTTTCTTTTACATAATTATCCATCCTATTTTTTCTATTGTTGGAGGAAGTAGAATTTTTTTTCTGAGATGTCTAATCATATATGAACTATGAAATAGAAGAAAACTAGAAATATTTTCTTTCTATTGCAACTTATCAAAATATATGTCCTTGTGAATCAACAATTCATTTGTCATCTAGATAAATCCATTAACCTGATATATAATATTTTGATGAAGTTGAATCTCATCATTTATAAATAGTAACACACCATCCCCTTCCAAAAGTGTTAAAGAACATACAAAATCTATGAAACCATTCTATTATGAAAAAATCATCATCATCACTTACTAAATACTCGTAAACACTTGACCACATACAGGCTTCCGTGGGCCGAAAAATAAATTCTTTATGAAGTTTTACTTGAAGGAATCTCTAGTAAGACCCTCATGTCTATATTTATGACCTACTAGTGTGGGTGTGGGTGAATTATATATAATGTCTGGTAATAGAACAAGGATTTCCCCCAATACAGAGCATCCTAGACAACATCTCTATGTGGCCCGATAAGATGACAATGAGGTGGCACTTTATCCAATGAAGCACCAAATGTTTTCGAAAAACATATGCTAGTATATACATAATAGATAAACTAAAAAAGATATAAGTCACATATATGGTACTCATATTAGATAACATTTCCTATTATATATCCACCAAGAAGGTAAACCATCCTAATTTTATATAAATCTCAATCCATTTCAACTATACCTACATGTAATTCACAATCATATATATTCCAAACAAATTTTTTTTCTGAATTTAAACTAACTAATTAAAAATATATATATGACCAACAATTAGAATAATAAATTCATTAAATTGAATAAATTATATAGAATACTTGTAATGTATATATATATATGGAATTTTATCATATATTCCTACACATGAAGCATGAATACTCCAAAATCTCAAAATATTGTAACAAAAATAAAATCATTTATAGTTTGGAGGTATGTTACCTATGATCTATACACTCACTTGGAAAATAACCTAGACACGTTATACATAGGCTATAACTTTTCAAACATAATCTAAAATGAAAATAATGGAAAATTTAGGGATTTCAATCCATTTTTAACACCCAATGCCCGAAACAGTGCAACATATCAAAAGTTCCACATAACCTATTTTGCACCTAACAATATACAAGAGGCGTCCAAATACCATTTAAGGTATAATGTGATTTTATGTGTATGTACCCTCAGTAATAATATTCAATATAGGTCAATACAATACAAATTTATGCTAACCAATAATAATAGAAGTTGATACCATGAATAAATTCTATAACTAATTCCATTCCATGTCATATAAATGTAATCAAAAGACCCCTGATGTGGAAGGTCAAAATGTATAATAGTATAACTACAAATAAAAATTAATAAAATTATGGTGGAAATCATAAAGAGACATTCCTGGTACCACATCTATCTACCAACTCCATACTCCTCACCTACTATTATAAGTCCATTTCCCTTCTGCTAGATCCCATGTGATGAAGTTACATAGTAACTAATATACCTATATTGGGTGTGAATATAAAATAAGTTGGAAATTTTCATTGAATTATTAATATAATTTCCTATATCCATGGAAGTGTATGACATGATGAGAAAAAATGAGAACACAGTTATATTTACAAACATGCACTGAATGGGAATGTTCTTACCAGGCCTCTAGAAATCCCATTTATTCATACATCAACACAAATCTAGAAGAATATCACATATATATATATATATATATATTACCAAATGGCATAGATTATACCATGTAACCCCTTCGGGTGTTAAGAAAAAATATCATTTCACCATTAATGAAAAACCCCACACCCATATGGAAGGTAAAGTATATTCCATATCAGGTGAATAGATTCATGACATTGATGATATGCATGCATTGAATGCTTGATTAAGGGGCTCTATATCAAATTCAATTATTTTAACTATTGGTATATAGTAAAAGAATATAAAGAATCCCTTCCAATGGTGAATGGAATTATATTTTCAAAAAATTCCAATAATAGTAGTTTACATTCTAATGTAAGTAATGTCGAATAATTCATGTTTCCAAAGACCCCCTATAAGGAGTTACCCTAATACTTCAAGTCCACCTATCTACATGGATACTAAAAAATAGATTCAACCAGATATGACAAACTATACATATATGGATCGGCATATCAAGGGACAATATATGAATTCACGAACTTCCATAAGATATAAAATATTAATCAATTAAAAAATGATTAAAAAAAAGTAACAATATGGAATACCAACATTCAATAGGTTAGGAAATACATCTCAAATATTACACCACATTTAAAAAACAAATCCTATTAAAACTTGGATCTCACGGGCCACCCTATATACATTAAGAATAAAAACCAAGAAAGGGAATCTATCCTAGGAATAAAAAAAATAAACATGAAATATAATTCTAAATAATGTACTAATACAATAATGACTACTTCTAATGAACTAATCTGTGTCAAATAGAGAATCCACATAAACCATACCATCATATAATATAGCTAATAAAGGATAATAATAAAATTAGGAATATAATAGAATCAAGACTTATGATATGATTATAAGGTATAAATAGATGAGATACCCTAAATTCCTACAATCAATGTTAAATAGGGTGAACCAGAATGTATATCAAATCCCATATATTGAACAGTCACATCCAATCCAACCTGAACCAAAATATGTAGAAATAACATAATCCATCATTCTATTATATGATCTTTCAATTTCCTTAATCTTCTAATAAAACATCTACAAACACACAATTATACAAATAATGTGTGAGAAAAATCCATGTAAGATTTCACCATAGATTCTATTCAAGGTCTAATACCAACAATTCAGTAATTCTATCTCTTAGAAAAAAATGGTTTTATAAATGAATTTCAAAAAATAACTCCAGTTTTTATATCATATTCCCTTTTCTTAATTTGGTTTTAATAAATTTCTTTCGTATTCTGAAACCATAAATGAGAAATTTTTAACAACAAAAACAGAAAATCATCTCTATACATCGGGATTTAAATATTTAGAAACATATACATGAAACATCCAATCATGATGATTTTTGTGATACAACACCATATAAAAGTTTTTGATCAATAATCCTTAAAAAATTCATTTTATTGATAATCATAAAAGAAAAATCACCTAACCATTTGGACATTATCCTCTATTAAATTACATACTAGAAAATAATATCAAAATCCTATGTAGGAAAAATATTGTATCCAACTGATATCGAGTCCTACCAGTTGATATCAAAACTGATATGAAGCCCTTTCTATCCATATCAAAATGATTACCACATAGTTGTAACAAATATACACAAAGGCTACATGTGTTTCTTTACTGATGAACCTAGGGTTATCAATGGTAAATACTTCAAATTTCATTTAAAAAAATGTTCACAATATTATTAAATATTTTAAAATATTATTGGATCCACATTAGAGTTTGAATATCTATTTCCATTTCAATAATGTTTAATTTCAATAGAAACATCCTTTTAAAATTTATTTTATTTTCTATAAAATCATTTAAAACCACGTATCCCTTTCATTCCCAAAATGAACAAATGGAATTTATAAAGAATTAAATGAAATCCATTAAATTATCCCATTATATAGAAACACTGACATCAACATAGTCAAAACATTGGTGTCTTCTACAATTGTTACCGGAAACCTAGAGAGTAGTTTTTTATTGGAAATTAATGACAAGAAATTCAAAAGAATACATAATAAACAATATACAATTAAAATTATGAATATAACCATATTCAAAAACATAAATCTACCAAAATAAGATGAAATATAAAATTTTTTACGTACCTTATGAGATTCAACCAATGAACAATGGTGATCTCTAACTGAACAAAGGGATCCACAAGGGAATGGATCTAGAAAAATTTCCAAGGGTGAGCTTTGCATTAAGAGAGGTTTCAAGTTAAAAGAAATGAAAATAAACCATATTACACCCTAAATCCACAACTATTGATCTTTACATGGAATGTAATCCATTTATGCATCATTTAATCTATGAAGGAAAGAATCACTAAAAATTTTCCAATTTTTAAATCAAATATATTCCATTTCAGGATGTGAACCAATTATATGGCATATAATGTCATCATACAATATATCCAGTTCAAGGATTCTTCATATTTGATAGTGTGTAGTATGTAATCCCCATACATAGTGTGTAATATCACAATAAATAGAAAATATTATTGTATTATGATTATAATTTAATAAAACATCCTTAACTTCAACATAACTGGTATCTCCGAAATTATTATTTGGAATAATAATCCAACAAAAAAGGAAAAAAAGTAAATGTTGAAACATATATGACATAAAGGTAAAGGGAGATTCCAATCTCCCGGACCTAAATGAGTTCTTCCCCCATAAATCTCTTATGATTTTTGATCCTGAAAAATAGAAGGCCATTATTTCCTTATAATTGAATCCAAATCCCATGCCTTATTGCTATCATATAAAAACAACCATAGGACATGGACTAGGGGGATCTTCTTATCACACACCACCTTTCCCTGGTGATCCAAAATATGAACATGATACTCTACCAAATGTGATATTGGTTTTAAGATCAAAATTCATTCATCTACTCACATGTAAAGGATCTGATATATACCTCATATACTAGAAAACATGAAACAAATAATAATTTTTTGTCAAACTATACGTTAAGTGAAACAGATAAACAAGCATTCCTAGTTTGAAAATGATCAGAAACGTGCCCATACACTTCATGTACAACTTACTGAGCTTACCCAAGTGAATATTTCCTAAGGGAGGTAAAACATTAAAAGAGACGCAATCACAAACCTCAAAATCTAGAGGCTAATGATGGTGGTCTACATATAATTTTTAACAAAATTTATCTTGGATCAAATGCCTCAAAATTAATTGAACAATCTATATCATATACTATGAAACTAGGTCCAACCATGTACCACTCTGCTAACTCTACACAAGACAAAGGATATCTACAATTATTTCCACACAAATCAAAAAAGGGAACTATATTAATTGAATCATGATAACTATTTTTATAGAAAATGTAAAACAAAAGAAAATGACTTTCCAAATAACATTCCAACTCCAAAGAACAATTCAAAAGAATATCCTCTAGAACATAGATATCCCTCTTCATCTATCCATCCATATATGGATAATAAAAAGTGATAAATTAATTTTGGGAATCCATCACCTCTTATAAACCAATCCATAATAAGGATGTGATCCTTGGATACCTATAAGAAACTAAGACATAGGTAAATCTATGTAATCTCACTATCTCATAAGCATACAAATATCAATTTTGTTCCACAGTCATCATCTCATATATAGATAAGAAATCTTCCAATTTTTTTATTCGATTAATGATCACCCAAATCGCATCCTTCCCACATGAATTCTATGGAAAACTAAGGTTGAAATATGAAGAAAACTCATTTCACTTCTGTAATGAAATGGGTATGGGCTAGAAAAAAATGTAATTTCAATGGTTTTCACGTTAATTTTTTGAAATGGGAAACATCATGATATAAAATCCAATATTTACCACATCATCACTTAACAAAAATACTAACACCACAATTAATGATATATCTTGATAGATATAGGGTTTATAGACCAATAATAATGGTTTCTACATTCTATAAAATCCCACATGGAAAATAAAACAACCAACATACTATGGAATGACAGTGATTCAATGAGAGAATGAGACCACTCACCTGATGTATCCATATCACATATTTTTTGACTAAAGCATTGGCAACTGATGCAAATCACATATTTTGGCCAAAATCACTCATAAAAAGATGATTGGTCTTATATTGATTCCAATAACACATTTCCACCATATGTTTCAACTTCCAAGCTCATCTCAACCAAAAAATACTCAAATACCATTATGAAACTCATATATTTATGGGTTGTGTCAAAATATATATACTTAATGCATTGGAAACCACCTTCCCATTTTTATGGATATAGTCAATTTCAAAATAATTTTTTTGGGAGATACTCTACCTAATTTACCTATATAAAATTTATATCTCTCTAAGTAAAAAATATATTTTTTCCTCTTATGATCAAAATATACCCTAAATCTCTCCCTAATGAATTAGTGATGCCACATTTGGGGTGTATGAAAATTTCTTTCAACTAAATATCATTTTTAGGATTTTTATTCTAATAATTGTATTACTGGTGAGAGCCATAATCCACATCCAATTCCCCCTCAAATAAGACACATTCCAGACCCCTAACATAAGCATCACAAAAAACATCCTAACACAATCTTAGTTCCAGAAGAAAAAAATCATACAAAAGTCAACCGCAGCTTCATCTCCTCAAAATTTATTTGACTCTTTTCATTCCATTCATCCATTACACCCATAGGGATTTAATATATCGTCAAATATTCTAGTTTTGATAAATATTAAGAAACCCATTTTTAGTATCATTCCATGCCAAAGAATATCTATATCTCAAACACAATGTTGTACTTCTCCCATTATATAACAACCTATATCTTTTTAGGATATATTAATACATCCATATCACGTATCACATGCCATAGAATAGTCAATTATCATATCCAAAACTCACACATGGAAAGCATACCATATAGATCTTTTTCCAAGTTTCACAGAATGATATCAAAATTTTTTATGTTATCATTTTTTGACTTGGATTAGACTATAATATTATTCAAAAACAACACAAATGTTATTCCAAGAAGTAATGAATGATTGGTTTCATAAAATCCATAGATACCACATGATCATTAGTGATAATAAATGGAATAATTTGGAACATTAAATGCGTATATCGAATCCTAAATTTCACCACAGTCATATTCTCTAATCAGACTCCCAATATGGGGTATCTTGACCATAGTTCAATAATAGAAATGAAATAATCACCTTTATAATGATCAATGTGATCATCAACCCATGTAAAATGAAATATCTTTTTAGCATCCACCTAATTCAGAATTTTATAATCAATAAAAATGATGATGATACCATATGACTTATTATAAAAAAGGGTAGGTGAATATAATAATGTCATGATAGGATGAATAAATCCATTAGAAAATATGTCCTCAAGTTGGAACATAATCTCTAATAACATAGTAGATGATATACTGTAATATGGATTATAAATAGAAATCATACTAGGGAGAAATTCAATATTAAACTCGACATATTTTTATGGTGGAAGACTTTGAAAATCTTTCAAAAATTCTATGTGGTATACAAACTCAACTCAAGGAATTAAACTACCCAAAAAGCGGTAGATTTATTCATGAAAAATCACTATCAACTAGCATATGATTACCCCATCACGAGGAATTACATGATTGTGCCTTCTTATTCTAAAGTCTAACTGAACTATGAAAACACAAGTACCATCAATGGAAGATAATAACTAAAACCCATTGTTATAATAGTCTATATAGTCATTAACATTGACCATCCAATTCATACCGACAGTCATGTCAAATGTTTCATGAAAAATCACCAAAATAATCACTCCACCTAATACGTAGCCTCACATGAATCACAGCGCATCTAAAAAAATGATTGTACCTCCTTCCCAAAGGCATAAATGATCAATAAATAATGGAATAAATTTTAAACACAAACCCAAAAAATAAAATAACATTTTCAATAAGAAATAACGAGTTTACCATGTATCAAGAAAAACTCGAACAATTTATTATGAGATAAACACCATATAACATACAATAGCTAGAAAAGGAGAATATTCCTCTTGAAAAAGATAAAAAAATTAATTAATTTTGTATTAGTCACATGAACATATCCATAGGCATAATTATTAGACAAAACACAATTAGAAACATCATTATGAAACTAAAAACCATTCTTGATGGTGAATCATTCCCTAAATCACTGAGATATCCTTTCAAAAAAATGTTTTAGATAGGTAAATTATCCAAAGAGATAACATCACATTGGATTATTTGATAAAAAATTCATTGTATATCCTATAATTATACACTTATAGAAGAAAATATGTTGTTTCCTCATTGAATAACTTGAAACTATTCTTAAAGAGAACAGAGTACTCTTACACTTTATTCTGGTGAGAGGATACATACAGGATAACAAATGACCCAAATAAGGCTCCACTGAAACATGTATTCCTTGATATTTTTATCATAGATGAATAAAACCATTAAAATACCTCCACAATGTTCATTTATCACATTATTATCATGATTGATTAAATATTAGGCTTCATTTCTAACATAATCATCTAATATTTCAAGAGAATATTAATGACAATATTCAATTCCAAATGCACCAAATCAGAGAAGAAGATAAAAAATTACAAAATGGTATGACCCCCTTTCTATAATGTTATAGACTCTTGGTTATTCATCATATATAATATATCAAGGTAGAACTATAGGATAAGAAATTTCTTTAGTGAAGATCATAATATATCTTAATGAAAATTACCATCGACAACAGATTCACATGATCTCTATCAAGATACATTGAGCATATATGTGAAATACCCCACCTTAGAGTCTTTACGAGTCATTAAGAAGTTAATGATCCTCTATATTCATTTATGTTTCTCAGTGGATTCCTAGGATACATTTCCATAATAATATATTTTTTTATGATACTATGTAAATTCTTATCCATGAACCACAACACGTTTTGGGTTTCCAACACTCACAGAACCCATAGTCTAAGAAATAAGGATTATAACTTCTAATAATGTAGGATCCCCTATAGAGTTATCCTTAATAACATGATTTTTCAATCCCTCTATAAAATTTGGAAGAGGTGTTCTAAGAATAATTTTATAACAAAAGACAAAAACCAATCAGTGTTGTGAAATTTAAACATCATTGTAAAACTTCAAGTATTGATAATAATGATTTCAAACAACAATAATTTAATTTAACCACTAAATTCAGTACATAAATTGTACTCTGTATTTTAAAACAAACAACCCATAGTTCTCAATCAAATGAACTAAATTTCTATGTCTCACACCTGGTAATGGTACCAGACCACTCTAGGTAACATGGTTTTTGTCCAAAATGGGAACTGACATGCCCCCTTTCCACACATATTATCTAATTTATGAGGGTCATAGCTCCGATCAACACAAGATAAAAAACCAAAATCCGATAGATCAAACACACATTAGGTTGCGTATCCCGTAGATACCAAATTGTAATGAATCATCCTGGGTTAACAATAGAATCCCCATGAACTAGCATGCCATATAATATAGGAAAAATTTGATAACATATACCAGTATAGACTATAAGAGTAGAAATTCATAAAAAAAGATTACAAAGAGGAAACATATAAGATAACATCGATACAAAAATTCCAAAATAAAATAGGTTAATTCAACAATTGTATCAAATCCCATTTGACAAATAGTCTCCTCCATACCAATCATAATAGAATGCTGCAATAAAAAAAGAGCTCAGTATTCTCTAAGATGCACATCTATTTACCTAAAATCTATAATAAAACATCTAAAAACATCCAAAGTAACATTTATGGTATGATCCAAAACCATAAATGATACCACCGTAGTTTCAATAAAATTTAAAATTTCAAAAATGATACAATTACAGTTTTAAATAGAAATTGTTTTACAAATTATTTTCATAAAATAAATTGATTTATAAATAAATTTCCAATTTTTCCTTTTGTTGTCATAAAAAATATTCATATTAACAAATCAAAAACATGAAAACATTATCTGATAAAATAGTAAGTAGTATCCATACATCAAGAGGTAAATAGGTAAACATATATCCATGAATCAAATTATCATTAAAATTTTTGTTATAAACCTCTTATAAATATTTATGATTAATAATCAAAGATAAAAACAATCATGTGATAAATAATAATTAATGAAAATTCACCTCAAATAATGGGATATGTCCTCAAAGAAAATTCATATTAGACAGTAATAAGAAAAACCTAAATAGTAACACTATTTAATCCAACTAATATCATGTCATACCAGTCAATACCAACATTGATATCCAGTCTAGGACATCGATATCACAAAAGATTACCACCATGTTTTTCCAATCACACACTATGTCTAGTTGTTTCTCATTCCTGACAAACCCAATTATACAAATGTACGATTATCTAAATTTCATTTCAATAAAAGTATTTAAATTTTATAAAATGGTTTCAAATCAAATCAGATATGCTTCAGAGATTAATAACCCACTTTCACATAAAAAATATTTTCAATGAAAACCCCTTTTTTTAAATAATTTAATTCTCCAATAAATAAGTTTAAACCACATATCAATTGAATTGAATGAAAAACCAATGGGAAATTATAAATAATGTAATATAATTCATCAAATTAAATCATTTCATAGAATAACATACATCAACATGGAAAAATCCTTGAAGTCATTGACAAACTTTCCTAGAAACAAGTAGAAGGACCATATAAAGTCAAATAATTACTTAAAACTAACAATGACCAATTCAAATCATAATCTAATCAGAAATCTAGACCCAAAAATTTTCAAAACCAAATATCATACAAAACCAATAGAAAAACAAGAAGGATTAGATACCTAGAGATAAGAAACCATACCATAATGGTGATCAATCAATGGAAAAAGTGATATAAAAGGAATAGAGTCACCCAAAGTCACCAAGGGTGAAATTTCATTCAAAATATACAAGGTTATTGGAATAATTAAATAAAATTTCATTTGTGTTCCACTCTATGAAATGTAAAATTTTTATCAAAAACATGATATTTTCTTTCAAATATTATGAACCTATTTCACTTCATGAAAAACTTTCACAACCAATATCAATTTTATGGATACTTCTTGGTGGGAATTACCTGGAGTGTACTCTCCTTAAATGGAATGTTATCAACCATTGAATAAAAGAAACAACTATTTATGATGAAAATAAAAAAAACCCTGAGTTCACCATTTCATGTATCCTACATAAATAAAATTTTAATACTCATCCAATGAAAAATGAAACCGATTAAAAAATTTAAATCCTAACGTATAGTAATATAATATGAAGATTCATTCATACTTTACCACATTAATCTCTAAAACCCATCAAGACATGATACCTAAGTAAAAATCATGGACTAAATAGATCTTATCCACAATAAAAGCACCCAAAAAATAACAATTCAATGATGTCAATATTTATAGAATTATATTTAATAATATTATATGTTCAATGTTTTAATCTATATTAAAATAGATCTTGGGATTGACCAATATTTCTATTTATTGTATTGATCAAGGGAAGGCCCTGAAACTTATAGACGTTTCAGAGATCTATCAATGATCTAAGAATTCATATTTATATAGAATTGAAATAATTATATATAAACATGACATTCCATATTAGTGATTTATCTCAAGGAAGGAATAGTAGATTAATAATAAATTCATTTAATGGAGGTTTATAAATCATAAAAAAATATCCCTCATTACCAACATTACAGGATCCTCCTAAATTGCAGTTGAACTGGAAGGAAATTTCCATGATGGGCTTGTGGAGTCTCATTGATTGAGGGAAAAGATAAAGGGAAAAACATTCTCTGTTAAATAATGTGGTTTATGTTCATTATGATTTATTTTTGGGTTTTTAGTCAACACACATTTGATTTTTTCACTCAATTATTCAAAATCTATTCCAATTGTCGGATGATATCAACCTCTATTGGGATCCAACATATTATGGTCATATATTTTAAAAATAACATTCCAATGGTGATTTTATCCAATGCTATTTGGTTCATTGTTTCAGATGATAGGTTACATAGTATCAAGAAACAGTGCACCCTAAAGTTTCCTGGAATAGAGAATGAACCTTGTTGGGTGAATGAATATAAAGGTTTTACCGATTTAATATATTATTCATCACATTGTGCAGGACATAAATGTCATTACAATTTGAATTATTCCACCAAACATTGACAAAAAGAACCCATAACCCAGAAAAAGGATCTTGCTTTGTTAAATTTAAAATTAGTTTATATATGACATGAAGAAATTATGACATGCATTATGATCTATCATTAATGATTTTCATGATCATCTAAAAAATATTTTTGGTTATTTTATATTTATAGGTAGGATCCACGTGTAGAATAATTATAGGAATGATTGACATATGCAATCTTGTTCTTTAAACAACATTGATTTATTATCCAGTGCTAGTATGGTGGATTAATCATCATGGGTAATTATTATTGATCAGATGAAGATCCGTTAGTAATAAAGGAGTTATACTCATTTGAATTATATATTGTTGATTAACCCTACACAATACACAAAATTATTGATATACAGATCTATGGATTATGTTAAAATATTTTTAATTTATGTAAAATCTCTTTAATAATATTATAATCCTTATTGAGACTCATGAAACATATTATTATTATTATTTTATTTTGGGAACTAACTCCTAAGATTATAAAAATTACAATAAGATCTTGAAAATGAATATTGATCACTCGAAAAAATCATGGTTCACTCAAAATCATGGACATTTAATAAATAACTAAATTAATTTTAAATTCATTATTTTTTTCAAAATTGTATATTTTACTCCCAATATAGTTTAAAAAATTTTATAAAATAATTAATAAATTTAATAAATATGTATTAATAGTCTAATAAAAAAAATTGTAAAATATTCTTGTAATCAAATAAATTAGTTCTCAATGAACAAATAATTATTCAATACCTTTTGAATATTAACACTCAATAAAAATTGAAAAAAGTTATTCGTCGATCCCAAGAATAATATTTATTATAAAAAGGTAAATCTATGAAATCTACCTATCTCATAGGAATACAAATACCAATGACGATCCATATTCATCATCTAATTTATAGATAAGGATTGGGCTAATTTTTTGATTCGATCAATGATCAACCAAATCACGTCCTTCCCACATGAATTCGATGGAAAACTAATGTTGCAATCCCTAGAAATCTCATTTCTATTAAATAATGGAATGGGTATGGGCTAAAAAAGGAATTTCTATGGTGTTTCACATTAATTTTATGAAATGGAAAAATTCATGAAAAAATATCCAATATTGACCATATCATCCCATTCCAATAATATTAATGCCCCAATTCATGATATATCATGATAGATCAAGGTTTCACAGACCAACAATAAAGGTTTCTATATTCTATAAAATCTCTTAGGAAAAATAGAACAACCAACCTACTATGGAATCACAATGATTCAATGAGAGAATGAGACCACTCACATTATGTATCCTCATCATATATTTTTTTACTAAAGCATTATCACTAGATTTCAATCACATACATGAGCCAAACTCACTCATAAAAAGATGATTAGTCTAATATTGTATCCAATAACACATTTCCACCATAAATTTCAACATCCATGCTCATCTCCACCAAAAAAACATGAAATAACATTACTAAACTCATATATTTCTGGGTTTTGTCGAAATATGAATATTTAATGCATTGTAAACCGCCTTCCCATTCTTAGAGATATAGTAAATTTCCAAAAAATGTTTTGAGAAACTCTACCTTATTTTTCTATATAAAATTTATATCTATTTATGTAAAAAAATATATTTTTGCCTATTTTGATCAATATATACCATAAATTTCTCCCTAATGAAATAGTGACGCCACATTTGGGGTGCATGAAAAATATATTATAGCTGAAGATTATTGTTAGGGTTGTTCTTATCATCACCGTGTTACTGGTGAGAGACAAAATCCACATACAACTTCCCCTTAAATAAGAAAAATTTAAAACCCCTAACATATTAATCACAAAAAACATCCAAACCCAATGTCAGTTCCAGAATAAAAAATTGATACAATATTAAACCTTAGATTCAACTCCTCAAAAGTTATCTGACACTTGTCATTACATTTAACCATTACTCTCATATGGATTATTGATATCATTGAATATTCAAGATTAGAGAATTCTTAAGAAGCCCATTTATAATATCATCCCTTGCCCATGAATATCTAGATCTAATACACATAGTTTTACTTCTCCCAATATATAACAACTTGTTTATTTTGAGGGTATATTGAGCCACCCCTTTCACGTATCACATGACATAGAAGCATCACATCCCAGATCCAAAACTCACACTTGGAAAGCATATCATATTTATTTTTATCAAGGTTCAAAAAATGATATCCAAATTTCTTTTGTTATACTTTTTTGATTTTGATAATACTAAAAGATTTTTCAAAACCAATACAAATGATATTAAATGAACCAATGAATAATTTGGTTCATCAATAACATAGAATTTATATGATCATTAGTTATTATAAAAAGATTTATTTCAAATATGAAATGCATATATTAAATCATAAATTTCATCTATGTTATATTCTCTAATCAGACTCTCTGTATGTGGTACCCTGATTGTAGGTCAATCATAGAAATGAAATGATCACCTCTATACTAATCAATGAGATCATCAAACCATGTAAAATGAAATATCATTTTAGCACCCACTTAATTAAGCATTTTATAATCAAAAAAATAATGAGGATCATATATTCCTTATTATCATTTATGATAGATGAATCTAATGATTTTAACCATGGTTGAATATATCCTTTAGATAATATGACCTCAAGTTGGACCATAATATCTAATAACTCAGTAAATGATATACTGTAAGATGGATTTTAAATAGAAATCAAACTAGGGAGAAGTTCATTATTAAACTAGACCTCTTATTATGTTGGAAGAATTTCAAAATCAATGAGAAATTCCATGGGGAATTCAAATTCAACTGAAGGAATTCTACGACCCATAAAGGGGTATATTTATTCAAGAAAAATCTCTAACAACTAGCATATGATTGACCCATCTTGAGGAATAACATGATCGTGCCTTCCAATTCTAGAGTCCAACCAACCAAAGATAACACAAGTAACATCAATGGAAGTTAAAATCTAGAAACCATTTTCATAGTAGTCTATTTGGTCTTTAACATTGACCATCCAATCCATGTGGACAATCATGTCGAATTTGTCATGAGAAATCAACCAAAAAAATCACTCCTCCTAATACCTAGTATCACATGAATCACAAGGCATCTAAAACAATGTTTGGACCTCTTTCCCAAAGGACTAAAATGATCCATAAACAATGGAATAAATTTTGAACACAAATCCAACAAATCATGTAACATTTATGATACTAAATAATGAGTTTACCATATACCAATAAAAACGTGAACCATATATTATGAGATAAAAACCATACCACTTACAATAGATAGAAATTGATCATATTCCCCTGAAGATGATAATAACAAAAATTCATCTAGGATTACGCACATGATCTTATCCATCGGCCTGAGTATTAGACATACCACTATTTAAAGCATCAACATGACCCTAAAAACCTTTCATGGTGGTGAATCCTTCCCTAAATCACTAAGATATATTTTCAAAAAAATGTTTTAGATGGACAGATCATCCACAGAGATAACAACACATATGATTATTTAAAATATTATTCATTGTATGTTTTATCCTTCTACAATTATACAAGACAACATGTTGTATCCTTGTTGAGTAACATGAAACTATTCCGGAAGAGAACTGAGCATTCTTACACTTTATTCTGGCCAGAAGTGACATACCTGATATCTAATGACCCAAGTAAAGTTCCACTAAAACATGTCTTCCTTGATATGTTTATCATAGATGAATAAAACCATTCAACTACATCCAGAATGTTTATTTTTCATAGTATTATCAACATTTATAGAATATTACACACCATTTCTATCATAATCCCTTAATCATTCTAGAGAATATTAGTGAAAATATTTAGTTCTAGATACACCAACTCAGAGCAGTAGATATGAAAATCCATAATGGTACGACCCCTCTTCTCTAATGTTAGAGTCTCTCAGGTATACATCAAACATAATATATCAGGGTAAAACTATAGGATAAGAAATTTCTTGAAGGATTATCATATTATATCCTAATTAAAATTACCATTAACAATAGATTCACATCATCTCTATCAAGATACATTGAACTTATATGTGAAATTCCCCACCCAAGAGACTTTATGATTTATTAAGAAGTTAATGATCCTCTATATATACTAATGTTCCTCCATGGATTCCAAGGATACATTTTCATAATGAAATATTGTTAGATGCTACTATGTAATGTTTGTGCCATGAACCAAAAAATGTTTTGGGTTTCTAACACCCACATAACCCATTGTATAAGAATTATTGATTTTAAATTCTAACAATGTAGCTCCGCCTATAGAGTTATCCTTACTAATCATAAATATGAAGATAATTTTTGATAAAATAGGATGTAATATCCACAAATCAAGAGGTAAATAGGTAAAAATATATCCATTAAACAACTTCTCATTAATATATTGGTTGTAAAACATCATATATAAATTTATGATTAATAATACAAGATTAAAAAATATTCTGAAAAATAATAATTCATGAAAATTCACCCGACATAATGGGATATTACCACTAGGAAAATTAATATTAGGCACTAATAAGAAAAGAATAAAGAGTAACACTATTTTAACCAATAAATATCAAGTCCTACCTGTCAATATCACAACTGATATCTAGTCTAGGCCATCGATATCACAAAATATTACTACCATGTTTTGCCAATCACACACTAAGGCTAGTTTTTTCTCATTCCAGACAAACCCAAAGTTACCAATGTATGATTATCTAAATTTCATTTAAAAAAATGCTGAAAATTTTATAAAATGCATTCAAATCCAATCAGACATGCTTCAGTGATTGAAAACCCACATCCATATAAAAAATTATTTTCAAAGAAAACCCCTTTTTTAAAATCATTTAAATATAAAATATATAATTTTAAACCACATATCAATTGAATTTAAGGAAAAACAGAAA
Organism: Viscum album; assembly: GCA_963277665.1. NCBI lineage: Eukaryota > Viridiplantae > Streptophyta > Magnoliopsida > Santalales > Viscaceae > Viscum > Viscum album. The sequence continues at coordinate 1,331,691,190 of OY728142.1, forward strand.
AAATTATAAAAAATGTCACATAATTCATCAAATTAACTCATTGTATAGAATCACATACATCAACATGGAAGAAACCATGAAGTCATTGACAATGGTTCCTTGAGCCAAATATAATGGACCACATGAAGTCAAGTCAAGACTTGTCACTGAAAATTCTCCGTTGAAAACCTAATCTAATCTGAAATCTAGACACACCAATTTTCAAAACCAAATATGTTACCAAATCAAAAGAAAAAATAGATGTATTAGATACCTAGAGATTAGAAACCCTACCATAATGGTGATCAATCTCTAAAAAAATGATCTGAAAGGAATAGATTCACCAAAATTCACTAAGGGTGATATTTAAATCAAAATATACAAGGATATAGGCATAATGCAACACTAAGACGTGTAAATTTTTTATAAAAAACATGATATTTTCCTTCTTATATAATGAACCTATTTCACTTCATGTTCACCTTTCACACCCAATAACAATTTTAAGGTCACACACAGTTGGAAATTACCTGGATTGTACTCCCATTAAAAGGAATTTTATCAATCATTGAATAAAATAAACTACATGTTTATGCTAAAAATGTAAAAAAATACGTAAGTTCACCATTTCATGTATCCTCCCAAATTAAATTTTTAATACTCATCCGCTGAAAAATTAAACCAAATAAAAATTTTAAAACAATAATAATAGTAATAATATATGACGATACATTAATAATTTACCGCATTAATCTCTAAAACCCATCAAGAGATGATACCCATGTAAAACTCATGGACTTAATAGACCTTGTCCTCATTAAAAGCACCCCAAAAACCTATAAAATTTAAATCATTTCCATGTTTATAGAATTGTATTTAATAATATTATATGGACAAGGTATTTTATCTACATTAATACAACTCTCGGGATCATCCATCATTTCTATTTTTGGTATTGATCAAAGGAAGGACACGAAACCAGTAGAAATTTCAGTGATCTGTCAATGATCGAAGAATTCAAATTTATATGCAATAGACATAATTATATATAAACATGACATGCCAGATCAGTTATTTATCTCATGGAAATAATGGTAGATTAATACTAATTCATTGAATTGAGGTTCATAGGTCAAAAAACAATTTCCTCCAATCACCAAAATTATTGGATCCTATAGAATAGCAGTTGATATGGAAGGAATTTTCCTTGAAGGGCAAGTGGAGTCTCATTTATTAACGGACAAGATAAAGGGACAAAAAAATTTGGTTAAATAATGTTTTTTTGTTCATTAAGATTTATTTTAGGGTTTTTAATCAACAGACATTTTATTTTCTCACTCAATTTTCCTGAATTTATTCTAATTGGTGGATAAAATTAACATCTATTGGGATCCCACATAGTTTGGTCACATAGTTTAAAAGTAATTTTCCAATAGTGATTTTATCCTCTGATATTAGTTTCATTATTTAAGATGATAGGTTATATAGTTTCATAAAACCATGCACCTATTAGGTTCTCGGAATAGATAAAGAACAATGGTGGGTGAATGAATATAATGGTTATACCTATTTAAAAGACAATTCAAAACATTTTACAAGACATAAATGTCAGGACCAATGGAATGTTTCCACTGAACATTGACATAAGAGAACCCAGAACCTGGAGAAAGGATCATTGTTTTTTAAATTTATAATTAATTTATATATGATAAGTTGAAATTATTTCATTCATTATGATCCATCATTGATGAATTTCTTTGATCATCTATAAAAATATTTTTTGTTATTTAATATTCATAGGTATGCTCAAGTGTAGAATCACTATAACGATGATTGCCACATTATATATTGTTCTATAACCTACATTGATTTATTATCGAGTTCTAGTATGGTATATTAACCATCAGGTGTTATTATTATTGTTCACATCAAGATCCTTTAGGATTAAAGGTGTTATACTCATTCAAATTATCAATTCTTGAATAACCGAACCCAATAGACACAATTATTGATATACAGAGCTATGGTTTAAGTTATAATATTTTTAAATTATGTAAAATATCGTTAATAATAATATAATCGTTATCAAGTCTCATGAAATATATTATTATTTTTATTAATTTATTTTTTGTACTACCTAATGTGTTAATAAAAATTACATTACGATCTGGGAAATTAATATTGACCACTCAACAAAATCATGGTTCACTCAAACTCCAAGACATTTATTAAATATATAAATTAATATTAAATTAAATATTTTATTCAAAATTGTATATTTTACTCCCAATATAATGATAAAAAATTTATTAAATATTCAATAAATTAAATAAATATGTATTAATTGTTTGAAAAACAAATATTTTTAAAATATTATCACAATCAAATAAATTATTTTTCAATGAACAAATAATTATTTATCACCTTTTGAATATTAATGATCAATAAAAATTAGAAATATTCCTTCCTCAATCTAGAGAATAAAATTTACTAAAAAAATTATAATTCAATTTCAATATAATCAATATCAATGGTCACACATAGTGTGTGAACCTCTACGAATATTTGTCATTGGAATTAGGTGGGATTCCTGACAGTTCGGGATTGCAATCTCTAAATGGGTGAAGTAAACTAGTATAAATAAAATAATGTTGTAATGATGAAAACCACATATGAAATCATACAATGTAATATGATACATTTTTCTCAATATATCGTCAATTTGGATCTTATTTCTTCCAAATAAATTTTGGTGACAATAAATTCCAATAAAAATGTTGATATATCAAACTAAATAAAGATAGAATAGAAAAATCTTTCATTATTTTGTCTATTATTAATGTTTCATTGATGATGAACCCAACATAACATACATCCCAAATAAATATGGTATAATTGTTTCAGATAGTAAATATAAGACTTCATGTAATGAAATTAAATACTGATAATATTAATTTCTGCGAACCATAAGACACATTTGTGAATAGGAATGTCTGATGACAACAAAAAAAGCAGAATTCCTGCTAGAGGTTATGTTATCATAATAATCCATCTTGGATATTACAAAGTGTGAATATCATGAGAATAAGTTTCATCATATTAGGAGTAATCACAGTTGACAATGAACATACTATGTATCCCATCATAGAATATTATCCAACCAGAAAACTATATTTAAAAATATAAACATGAAATATAAATCCTCCAAATATATTAGGGAATAATTATGAATTTATCAATAAGGAAAATACCTTAGTAAATTATTACATAATATTATTGTATAACAATAAAAATTATATAATAAAATGCCAATTTAATATTCAATTCATATAATATATATATAATTCAATGTAAAATTATTTGTTTCTAGAATACTTATTCCAACAAACACTCACATGAACTACATCTAAATACCTATGATTTTCAGTCCTCTAGACCTAACATGATGTTTAGGTTTCTGATGAGTCACGGATTTATTAATAGAGTCCAAAAAAAAAATTTCCAGGGATATTTTACTCACTGGAACATTACGTTGAGAAAAATCTGTCAAGGTGTAACACTTCAAAATTATAAGCATTATCCAGTGATGTGAACTAGGATACATGGAATGGTATGTCATTGTAGAATTATCACAATAGAGTGTGATCAGGTATTTACCTCTAGGTACCACATCATGGTCCTGGATTATGCTTTTTATTAATATTAATTATTTATTTAGTTTGATGGTCATAGTATATGCATACTTAATTATAGAATCTACAACCACAACATATATTGAGATCTTCTAACTCACTATAAAACCACTAAATGTGATGATGTATCCCTTAAGTGATTTAATAACTTTTTGATCGATTTGGAAAGTATAATATACATATCCTATGATGATAAGTTCTTTATCTCTACAATATACCATGATCATATCCATAGTACATATCATATTCTGAAGGATGATCTGGACTAACATCCAATGGTAGTAACTTGGTCCATCTTGATATCATCCTACCATACTCGAGGAATAGGTGTCGTCTAGCTCAGTACATGCAAAAAAATATATGACTAACTCAATAATAGAAACATATTTAATCCATTACATCTATTTAAATTCCACTTGTGTTTGAGAAATAATTTTATAGAAAAATATATTTTGTGTGAAATTTGAAATAATATAACATTTGGTAGTTCAATACAATATATCATTACAGTATTATCAATATATGTAAATAGTCATTGGATGATCATCCTATTGGATCTACCACAATGATTAATGATCTTATGAAGACATGATGCTTCACATAAGTCCTATATGGAGGATAATTTATTTTACTATGATTTTTTATACTATAAGACTGGTATTTTTTCCAATCCGTAAAATTTATACAACATTTATTTTTTATTAAATGACTTTAATCCCACTAAACTATATATAGAAAATAGGATCACATTCATTCATTATGATACCGAATTTTATTATGGATTCATCTATCTTCATGTTCAATGAACTGGATAATTTCTTTGATCCATAATAGGATCTCTGTAATTTTCATATATTTTTATCATCTTTTGGAGTCCCAAAACCCATCGTGTAGTGTCATATAAAAATATTATTGAATTAACACCTTAAAGAAATCTATTTTATAATTTAAATTCAAAATTTAATAGTCACAGTGATCATCTATGGAATTTAAAGTTTTGAGGGATTTTAATATTACAACTTCTGAAAAAGATTATTTTTATTATACACATTGACATTGTTTGAACACTTATGCTACAATTCATACCTTATAAGTACAAAATTTTCTATCCATACCTACTTTCTTCTTGATTAACCTTTTAAAACCAATGGTATTTACATCCAAAAGAAGATCTATTGAAATCCATAATTGGTTATGGTACATGGAATCCAATTAATAATTCATCTATTATTTCTACTTAGTAAAATATAAGCCCCATGGTTCACCCTTATTGGTTAGAGGATCATTATTTTCATCTAAAAGTGATAAACCATAATCAGTGAGTAGAAAATTGTGTCATTAATTATATATAACCTCTCTTGTAATTATGCATTGTACATGTGTCACTCGCATATATTCTTCCCCCGAGATTTCTAGAATTTTCCCTATTTCAACTATTGTGTACCTTGATACTATACTTCACATAAGTCTATTTCTCTCCAAATATCTTATTTAAGGATGAGATCCTTATAATATTATATGATGTTTGATTATACTATTAACGTTATATGATGATTATTATAGATAATATCCCCTTCTTTCCTTCAGGTATCATATAAGTTACACTTTGTACCATGGGGTGCAAGTTTATATCCTAAAGAGGCCATAATAATGATTTTCAACCCCAAACATGTATGTATGATGGAAAATTATTATTTAATTTCTAATATTGGAATGTCATACCATCTAACACATTATATGGTTCATGGTTTAGTTTTTTTAATTTTTATTGTATCATGTATCCCAAAAGGACAATGGATCACTTGCATGATTCATAATTTATCTCACCCAGTCAAAAAAGGAGTGGTTCCTCCATTCATTTAAAACATTATAAAGATGTTTATTAAGAGGAGTGTGTTTAGATATAATATAAAAGTCTCATAAATAATCAAGTTTTTCATGATTATGATATTATCCACCATGGTCTGATTAAATTTTCATAATCATTTTATCAATATGGTTTTTATCTTTATTATTTTATTCCTTGAATCTATCAAATATATCCATATTATACCTCATAATGTAGACATATCAATATCTACTAAAATTATTATATACTATTATTTATTATGAGTACCCACCCCTTTCTTCTACAAGAAATGGTTCACACACATTTCTATGAACTAATTAAAAAAATCTCTTTGTTTCATTCACCATCTCCACTAAAGAGTTAGTTAGATATATATTATTTGAATAATGCGTGAAATAATCCATGTAGTTTTGGTTTGAATAGATCTAATAATATATTATGGATAAATTTATTCCAACAATTTTCATTTACATTAGTTATCAGGTGATTACAATGTGGAGGATGGTAGGAGTCATGTGAATTAGTTTTGTTATCGATTTCCATTAAAGGGTCTGTGTAGTCATACATATGAAGATCATTATTGTAATACCAGCTATCCTAATGAATTATGAAATTATAGAATATTATTATTTTATTATATTACATAAAATTAAATCCATTTGAATTAAATATAGATACGAAAATAATTTTTCTCATAACTTATGGATGAAAAAAATTATTTAAAACCATGTTCAATCCCATCATCAATGTGAGGAGATATTCATTAATAGCCTTAACAAAAACTATGGCTATGTAGGATTAGCATAGATCAACCTCTCCTAAGTCAATAATTATGAATCTAATTAGTCCCTTTAATTTTAATATATATGAAACCACCAACTTCTATATGTAATATCATAATTTGGTAAATAGATATATTACGCTAAATAAAAATGCACCTAAAGATTCACGTTGATTATTTTTTTGGGAAATAGTTTTCTTCCATTGTCAGTTCATGGAACATGAGAAAGAGGTAGAATCCTAATCCCATTAAGACCAATCTATATTTCCCATCTATTAATGGATTTTTAAATAATATTTGTTCACACAACAACTTTCATTGAAATTCCTTATGTTCAACAAAAGAATGAATTGATTTTCTTAATTTGCCTCCTAATCGACATGTTATAGAAGCGTGATTAAACATGATAAATATATCTCAATAGTTTTCATTTACTAATTAACAACATCTGTAGACAATATCTAGGGGAGTGACACATGAATTTTAATGGTTCATAATTCTTTAGAGTGTTTTAATTTTAGAACCTCCAGATGCTCAATAAAGAGAATGAGTTGGACTATGTGAATTCCCACTTGAGATACCTCTCCATGTAGACTCTAAATAAATCCTTATACATCTCCCACCATTATTATTTATCACTCACTTGATATAGACCATAGAGATTATTTAGAATACTATAAGTGACAATATTTTCTATAGACAACATGGCCTCATTAGACATGATTGATAACATTAGACACTGAACATTGAATGCATCGTTGAAGTGGATAACATATATAGAGAACTCCAAATCACATCCCACCCATGAATGTAGATCACGTAATAAGGATCCTACCTTGTATTATTTTTGTTCATGGAGCATCATACCCGATGGAATATGAACCATTTATGGAATTTACTACCTATAAGGAGATTTTATTTCACTAATATTGATAAAAGAGATAAGTATTATTAAGAAATCTTAATTATAATAAAATTAAGAAATAGCTGATTATTAGTAGATGAATTTATTATAATCAAAGTGACATGTAATGAAATTAATTTTATTAGGAATCCCATAACTTTATTATTTCTAAATATCCCAAACCATTGTACATGAAATATATAGTTTCTAGGAAATTCTAGTGGAAATGATCTATATTCATATTCATATAACCCCATTGAAGGGTTTTTATTCAATTTGAATGTATCTAGGGAGAAAGGATTCATTATTTGGGGGATGGAATCACATTAAACCATTGAGTGGACACCCCAATCGAAAAAACCTAACTAGAATTTCCTCCAAACATTCCTACATGTTACATGAAATCATGAGAGATATAATTATATGGATTTATAATGGTTAATTCAACCCATAACCTTCATAATAACCCCATGATAAATTTATGTTTACCAAAAGGGTTTATCATACACTTACTTATCTGTTTTTCATTCCTCATCAAGTAATTGAAGACCAAGACAAACATAATATTAATTTTTGGGTATTTTTATGTGTCAATTTGTTATATTATTATATAAAATAATTATTTTAAATATTAATTAGAATTTACTTATGAGAAAAAATATATTTATATAAAACATTTATGCATGATTTATTTACTAATATTCAATAATTTCACATTAGTTTGTTTATTTATGTGATCATTATGTTTCATCCATTAAATCAATAATGTAAAATTAATAAATAAAATAATTTATTGTTTATGAGAATACATAATGGAATATTTATAAGGAATAAAATAAATCAAACTATAAACTTGGGGGAAATCATTGTGACTATCATGGAATGAGTGGATGAATTCCACTCTTCCACCTGTGTATCACCTCGGTCGGTATCATCTCAATAACGATTTGATAAACCCCACATGCCTTGGGATACTACTACATTAAATGACTCAACAAAAAAAATTTATTTGATGGTAACCCAAATATTGGTTAATTTGAATGTCGAGGATATACATGTACATCAAGTCATTCATAATAATGGAGGGGGGATGACTTGCAAGTCATCATATTTATTATAAAAAATAAATAACTGTAAAAGAATATAGTAAATTAAATTAATTTTAATAAATGAAAAAATTACTCATATTGAAGATCATGAATATTCATATGGTTGAAATTAATATGAAAAAAAATACAAAGGCTATCATTCACTTTTATATTTTTTATTTTTATAAACACAGTTCAATTTTATAATCTATTAATTATTTCTCTTTCATCATAATTACCATCTAAATTAACTTATTGATATCTATAATATGTGAATTTATTAAAAATAGACAGTAAAATAATTAATTATCTATAATTATAGGAATTTAATTGATCATATTTAATTAATTAATACTATTATTGTATTTCCAATAACCTCAATTTTCAATATATGTAATAAATATTCAATTAATCAATTACTAATTTAATTACATCGTTAATTAAGAGACTACATTTCATTTACATTCCATCCACACCAGGTGTTTTATGAATGTTTTATACCTGAGAAAAATTCATTATGTTTTTGTGTGTACCTTGGTTGGACCATACATTCTGTAATAGCGATCAAAATCCAATTTATCACCCTTGTAATGTGTCCACATAACCCACTGAAAGAGTTTTCATTTTCCTCACACACAGGACCACACTATGTGTATTCTATCTCCACACCATGTTTTCCACTATTATTGTGTTTGCATAACCTAAAAAATGACTAGATTGTTATTTTAGACATGAGATATAATGAACTACACACCATGTTCGATGGATATAGTTTTTCTATTTCACTAATTCTCTAGGATATCAGTCTCATGTGGTGTTAACCTGGGTATTTGTTCATTTGGTTTTCATAAATTTTACAGCTCAAATGTGTATTCAACATGACATATATTCCACATACATGTCCCGAAATTCAGTGAGTCATGTGTTAGCTTGGCCTGATTAGCATGTGGTGTGAAATAAAGGCATCATGAATATATACTTTATGGTTTTTTAGGTATCCCTAAATAGATCAAGATGCAGTGAAATTGGGTACATTGTGTGTACCCCTTATGCATATTTTGTAACCCATCATTAATGATTTGAATCAATTACACATATGGATTGAATATCGGGCCATTATTCATCAATTAATAAACTTTTAATAAGATTTTAAAAAACATTAATGTAATTAGAGTATTAAAAACTTAAATTAAAATCATGTAATGAAATAATTTTTCGGTAATCAAATATATAAACACTACTTCCCCAATTTGATCATCAATAATATAAATAATAATAATTTCTAAACATGAATATTCTTATACCACATGATTTTATATGTGATGTTCAAGATACATGGTGGGTGTGTAACTATAAATGTTTTTTTTCATTCAATAGATCATTTTAAACAATTTACATGACATAAATTTCTTGAACATAGAAATGATTCCATGGAATATTGACATAATAGAACCTACAACTTGGAGGGAGGATGACTAAAAGGTAAATTTTTAATTAATTTAAATATAATTAAGATAAAAGATTGTATTTTCATAGTATCTTATATTAATGAGCATTTTGATCTTTTAAAAATTAATTTTGGATTAATGTCACTACATAGGGTGGATCCATGGGAAGAATCCCTCTAACAGTGATCTAGATGCACTCCATTGATCTCCAATTGAAATCAAAAAACAAATCATGTGATATTATACTGTATCAATCATTTTTTTTCTTATATTGACCTCTTTAATATCATTCTACCTTAATGGTTTTCTTCTCATTATTGAATGGAAGAGTGGGGTAGGAAGTCTATAGAGAATTATTTTGTAAATAATAACACTGAATAATTCAATACCCAAACAAAATAGACATAGTAATATACTTATATATTTATGATTTATGATAAAATATTATTTAAATTCCTACAGTTTGTTATATAGTATTATAATCTTAATCAATAACCATACCATATTATAATTATATTATTTATATTATTATTATTTTGGGGTTCTTAAGTTAGGACATTGATAAATATTAATTTACCTTTTTGCAAATAAATATTTATTAGCAGACATGACCTTGGTCTGCATGAGACTCTCTATATTTATATAATACCCAAATAAATGTTTCATCATATATTGAGTTTATTAATAAATATTATATTCACAATCTGGTGAAAAACAATAAATTAAATATTCAATAAATAATCTACATATTCTTTTCACAATCTAGTGAATAGTTATTTATTAAATATTAATAGCAATTAATAAATTATCTACCAATGAGTAAATAATCATTTACCAACTTCTGAATAGTATCAATCAATAAAACATAAATAAAATAATTCCTTATTATTGATAATAATATCTACTGTAACAATAAAACTCAAATATTATTTAATCACTATCAATGGAAACACAATGTGTGTGAACATCAAGGATTTGTTATCATTAGAATTGGGAATGATTTTATAATGTCTAGGATTACTATCTTGAAACAGGTCAGTTCATGAAATAGGTAGAGAAGAATGTCACAGTGGTTACAAAAACTTACAAATGAATATTATGTAATATAATTGCTTCGTAACAACATTTTTTCATGTAGTAATGACATCTATTTAACTATCCTATATACATGATATTTTTTTAGATTCTGATATAGACACATTGTAACCCTATATACATGAAATTTAAGGTGATGATTATCTTTCCATCAAATCGAAAATAACTCATCATTCATAGAGATATAATGGAAATATATTCTTTGAATTATAAATTAAAAACATTTCATTAATGATGAACCCAACATACCCTACATAACATGAAAATTTCAAATAGTGGGATTGTTCATTAAATATCTACACATAATTCATGAAATGGTGTATTTGTTATTAAAAAATAATAACGACCATTAAACATGCTCACTTATATTAATATCCATTGAGACTTAAACAAATTGATATTGTAATTTTGTTTATGTATTCATTTTATCATTCCTGAGAGATTACAATATGAAAAAACCATGACAAAAATTCTCATCCACATAAGAGTAGTTACTGATGAAAACCATAATATTATTTTCTACATCATAGAATTTTATCCAACAGAAAAAATATATTTATGAATATCCTCATGACATTTGAATATTTTAATCATTACGGGGACCTTTTCTGACATTATCAATAGGAAAATTACCTTATAACCTTATTATATAAAATTCATACAAAAAACTATATGTAGAAAATATATTATAAATTTAAAATAATAAAATTTAAATTTAATCCAAATTAGAAAATATTCCTCTAAAACAACAACTTCAACAACACTAACCCTACTCTACCCTATGTGTTTCTTCAATGAGATGCATAATTTCATATAGAAGAAACACATTTTATGAATACCTTGTGACATTAAAATGCCTAGGGGACTCTCAAAAACTAGAAAGAAACCCCCAAAACAAAAACTGGAAATTTCATAGTAAAAAATATCATAAATAATTGTTGAAATAAACTCATAGATCAAATAAAAAATATTTGGTCGTTAGATGTGGTAATCTCATAAAAAACAATTAGTTTCACTAGAATTGAGGACCTATTTGATCTCATGGTTCTTAGTATGATTGAACCAATATTTCATTGAAATAATATTTATAACATAGAAAACCATAATTTCAATGTCTTCAATAATGAGGGACTGGTCATACCATCATCCAAACACCATAAGCTCTTAAATAAAAATGTATAGAAAAAAAAAGAATGTTTACAACAAAAAATTCCAAGAGATTTAAAATATATACCTCACCAAACATATCAATAAAATAATATCACTAAATGAAAAACTAAAAATGAAGGGTCTTCAGTGTTAGGATGATTCAATTATCATCAGGAATAACAATCTTCATAGGTAAGCCTCATAGTATCACATTCATCCCTCTTTTAAACAAATATGTGAATCCTTAGGTTGAATTTATAGACATACATATAAAAACTAAAAATGATTTATTCTAATATATATTAGATTGATATTGATGGAAAATAATACTAGATGGGATAACAGAAATTTTAAATTATAAATAAATAATCAACTAGTAGTTATAAAATATTAAACTATTATGAGTGAAATGTTCTTGTGTTATGATATTGCATGATTAAAAAAGAAAGAGAATAATTTTTTTATGTGATTGGATCAAAATGTTCCTATACCAATCCTCAATCCAAAATAATCCTTGATGAGAGTAATACACATTGAGAAAGTAAATTTTGATGGTGTGATAACCTTCTTTACATACCCATTTTCAACAATATGGAGGCACAACCCAATCTTGATATAAAATACCAAACTAGTCTGTTTGACCTGACATGTGATGAGAAGTCACAACCATAACTTCCCATATAGAGGTAGAATAACCATATGAATTAATTACATTAATTTTATGGGATCCATAAACTAAACATTTAGAAATTAAAAATAGAAGGAAAAACGATTACACAAATAAAACAAATACAAAAAATTAAGTAGATGGTATGAATTTTGGTGAAGCTTATGTATGATTAACATTGATCACATGAAAAAAATGTAAAATATTAAGTCTTTTATTTATCACAACCATGATTAATAATTCAAATATTATTTTTAAATATTTTTAGTGAAAAATAAAATAGAAGTTGTTTTTGTCAGATCTGTGTAATGATCTCATTATTTATATTATTTATTTATTGAATCAATATACACAATCACTAAAAATTTAATCTAAAAGAGTTTTTATGTGTCCAATATTTAAAGGACACATGAAAACGTATAATTATATAAAATAGTAAATTTTACCTTTAATATGATAAAGACTCCCTGAATTAAAATAAAATCATAACTGGGATTTACATTTATTCTTGATAAAATATAGTTGAAATAAAAACATAATAACATAGATTATATTGGAAATAAAAGTGCAGTAAAATAGTAAATCTGATGAAAAAAAATCTATGTGCATAAAAGATCATAAAATTAATGTTATAATTATTTTTAATACTCTAAAAATTCATTTCAACAGAAAATAATTAAATTTTTATTAATTTTATTATATTAATACCAACAATATTAAAATAATAATTAAAATTGTGAAAAATAATATTTTCTGTAATGGTGGGTCACTGAACTATTGTTGGAACATAGGGTGGTGAATCATGACCCTTCATTGGGTTCCAAAAGATGATAAAAATACTATAATGTAATGTTGATATTTTACAAAAAATTAAAATGATTAAAATAAAACTAATTATATTACATGAATTTATACAGTCAAAGGATTATTACGATGAAATGAAAATGTTCATATTGTTAGATGTCCAATGGTTATTCATGACCCACCATTGTATGAATCCAACCATATATCATGAACTAATATTTATAATTTCAAATTAGAGAGCATTTATAAATATTTCCTATCAACGGAATAATAATCCAAGGAATTACATAAAAAAATAACCCACTAAAAATTTATTCTATTCGTAGTTTATTATAACATGATTAAAAATATAAATATATGATTATTTAAAAAAATCTATAAAATAAATGATGAATGTTATAATAAGATAAATAAAATAACGAGAATTTTATAGAGAAAATATCTTATAAAACAGTCAATATATTCTTCCAATATAGAGTTCAATATTAAAAAAAATCATGTAGGTAATTACTTAACCCACCATTTATTTCTAATTTTAGGAAAAATCACCATCCATTGAAGTCCAATGGTGGCTAAAATTAACATCTATTATGGTATAACAGTGGGTAATATGACTCACTATTGGCGTCCCATGATGTATAAAATGACCAACAATTGAGGTGAAATGGGGGGTAAATGATACAACATTGTGATCCAATAGTGGGTAAAATGACTGAACATTAGTATTTTCTATTGGTGATTCTGTACCCACCATTGGTATTATAAATTTTAACATAAAAACAAAATAAATTGAAAAACAAGGTTAACTATCATCATCATATTTATGTTTGAAAAAAGGATGCCAGTGAAGAAGAAGTTGAAGAACTACATAAAAAAAATATAACATGAAAATATTAAATAAAATAAAATAAAAAGAGAAAAACAAGTAAAAATATATTATTGAATTTGAAGTCAAAATAGTTATTTCATAAAAACAAATGAATATTAAATGTTTTGATATTTTCATAAAATATTAACAAAGATTAATTTATCAAAACATTTATAAGTGATAATTTATTTATATGCCTTTTAAATACTAACAAACATACAATTTTCTAAATATAAAATAATAAATTTATTAAATATTCAAAAAATATACTCCTTTTTTAAATTTATCGAAAAATTTCATTAAAATTAATATTTAAAATTGATTCCCATTTAAAATAATAATAATAATAATGAGAGTTAATATAAAAAATATAGAATCTATTATTGTCTAACAAAAAAGTTATAAAATTTATAAATAAATATTATATATTATAAGAAGAAATTTAAATTACCAATTTCATGTAAAAGAAATTATAAATAGTAAAAAATAACATGGCTTTTACGATTCTAGCATACCAATATCAAATTTCATGTTTCCAATTTTTATTGAATCTTATGGTCATGTAAAGATATCAGTTAACTGTTTCTGAGTGGGAAACCATTCCAGGTATATATTAACATTATTTACATGACTAATTTAAGACTACAATCATACATCATCGTGTTCATATATAATGTTTAAAATGGTTATTAGAAATTGATATTGACCATTATTTATCAGATAAAATAAGAATTTTATAAAAACTAATATTGAAACCATATAAATTTTGAATTATAAATATGATATGTAAACATAATCATTTAGAAGAATCATATTCAACCTTATCTGTTGATATTTTTATTGATATTTTCTTAAAGAGATCCATGAAATTAATTTTTTTTCAAAAAAAGTGACACCTGCATGTGGTGATTTTTTCGTGATGTCTATATCCTACAAAATCTTAATCATAGTTTAATAGTAAATGAAGACAAATTTCATTTTAATAAAATATTATATTATAAAAATACCCTTTATGTTTCTAAATATTGTTTTAAAAAACATTATTGTTATGATCTTTTGGATTATAATAAGGCCTATCACATAAGAAAACTGAAAACATGATGTCTAGTCTTGATGTAGTGATATACAAAATGCTTCCAATCACGTATATAAATTTTTTAATATCAACTATTATACTCAATTTAGCAATGTCCAATTATTAATTAGTGATCATTGGGATTTTAATAGGTTTAGTAGAATCATCTTCAAAAAACATTATATATTCTTTATAATATTTTTTTGATTTATTAAAAATACCATCTTTTCATTGATTAATTTATAAACCAATAATGATATTTAGTTACAAAATTAAGACCATAAATAATTCATTTTTCAAAATTATAGAATAATCATTATAGAGGGTAATATTTTTTAAAAAAAAATTATATCATCAATTTATATTTGATTAATCTGTATATCCTTTTAATCACTTTTAATAAAAATATTAAATAAAATGCACCTTTAATGTAATATTTTTGCAATAAAAAAATGCATATGTATTTTATTCCTTGATCATAAAGAATTATAATTAACATATTTAAATTAATTATGTATATAAACATTATTTATAAATTTGTAATTTTACAATACAAGGGGTTTTAAAAAATTGTGTTCCTCCCAAATAATCCCATTTAAAAAGATACTTTTTACACCAATATGAAATAATTTGATGTTTAGAAAACTATCTAAGGTTAATAGAATTATAATTTCATCCATCATAGAAAAAGGATTAAATTAATCCTCTATGTCAACTAATGCATCCAATTAATAACCATGAGTTTCTAATGTTAGATTATTTTGGACTACGTTTCTATCTCCATCATGTTTTTTAACATAACATTTAGTTTCTATAACATGTTTTACTTTAGGAAAAATATAAAATAATAATTTATTCCATTAAAATACATCTATTTCAAAATATATAAAATTAATAAAATTTTAATCAATTAAATCATTTAGAACATGTACTTGAACAATGTCAGCAACAAAAGTTAAATTTCGAATAGTAAAGTGAAAAAATATTATTTTTTGAATTCTAGTTCTAGATTACAATTTTTTTTCAATTCGGTGGTCGTTACGAATTCAAAATTCTATTGGATCAGTTATATAGGAGTTACACCCCCATAAATGATGAGTTATCATTATATTGTTTATTATCTTCATCAATGTTAAATTCTCTATACACATAATTTTCATGAATGATTTATAATATAGCTTATTATAATTGTTTTTAGTAAACATAAAATTTGAAAATCCATTACCAAATAATGTTTTGTTATAGATAAATATATAATTTTTACATTAATAAGAATTTCCTAACAATATTCTTTTATTTTATTTATAGTGTGATTTTTCAAAATTATCTTATGTGTTTGAGATGAAAACTATACATCCTAAGACCTTGAAATAAGAATCTATAGTTATCTATCCTTTTTAAAATTTTAGAAAATGTCTTATTTAAGAAGTTACTAATTAAAACATTATATAAAACATGGAAAAATTTATTTATAACTTCTTACAATGAATATTTAGATATAATATAGTCCATTTTCATTGACCTAGACATTTAATTAATGGACTAGTTCATTATTTCTACAATTAAATTTTGTTGTTGTGTCCTAGGGGTTGAGAAAAAAATTATGTCCGTTTGATTCACAAAAATGATAAATCTATATATTTAAAAAATTATCATATCTACTACTTATTATGAATATAATTAATTTTTTTTTTAAATTTTGAATTAATCCAATGAAATCACAAAATTTGGATAAATTTTCATTTTTATAAGATACAAAATAAATCCATAATAATCAACTATAATAAACTAAAATTAAGAATACATATCTTGTAGAAATAAAATTAATATTTTTAATTGGTAAAACTATTAACGATGAATTAATTCAATAAATATATTATTAAAAACTTTTTTTATAGTATTTATTATTTCATTGTGTTGTTTACATGGCAAAAAATTATCAAACATGAAATACTTTTAAAAACATTGGAAGTTGCATATCAAATTCATGATTTGAATTATTCAGAAAATTTCTGATGTTTTCAAGCCTAATTCCCCTATGACACAAAATTTATTCTACTTTTATATAATTGAGACACTTAAAATTTTGTTTGGATAAATCATAAAAATAAAAAGTACATACATTTTTTCTCTTTATAGAAAATAATACAGATTTCTTTTTCAGAGAATAACATTTAAATTTTTAAATAAAACATTAAAGCCATCATCACATAAATTTTATATTAATATAATATTGTCTTCTAAACCACATACATGTAATAATTTTGAGATTATAACTATATTAGAAAAACTAATTTCACTAATTCCGTTAATCGGGACATTAGAGTTTTCTCTAAAAGTTACAAGGTCATTATCACATGAGTTAAAATATAAAAACATTTAAATATAACATGTAATGTTCCAAGAGCAGCCACTATTTATGTACCATTATTATTTGATACTCTTAAGGAAGATATACCTAAATTAATAAATCAAGTATATTTCTTTGGAACCCATGCCAACAAGGGTTCAATTAGAATAGAGTCAGAAAACATTGGCAGTTAAATATATTTACATCATTTACTGGTGGGGAATTTATAAATTAAATCATTAACCTTTTAATTTTATAGTATTATAATAATACGTTTAAATATTATAAAACACATATACATAATTCCATTTCATTATTCAATTAAAATAGGTTATACTTGAAATTATTTCTTTTGAGCTTTAGAGAATCTTAATTTTGTTTAAATAAGGAATTGTACTACGATTTCCAAAACCATTCATATTATGGTTTCATCTCATTAGTGACATAATATAATCATATATTTATATTTCTCTAAAAATGGTATAAAATTCCTCTCCATTATAAGAAATTTCATTATTTACAACCAAATTATCATTTTAAACAGTTTATAAATCTCTAAAAACATTTTCATTAGTTTGACTAGCAATTTTATTTATTTAATTATTTTATTATATTAATTCTATTTATTAATTTTCATCTTTAGTTATATAATCATAAACAAAATTTAATCTCCTATAGTTATATTTTTAATCTATATATACAATGTTTATAGTCCTTTAAATTTTCATCTTTTTGTTTTTTCATTCATAATTATAATCTTTTTAAGATTTATTATTCAATGAAATATAGATTTATAGATTACTACATTACATTTCGAATTTCTCATTTACATGATCAAATTATTATTAGTATTTTAACAATATGTATAATTTTCATTAATTTAGGATTCATCATTCCTTAATTCATCATTTCCCTAATGTCATTTCATAACATTATAATTGATTTTATTTACAGTTAAAAAATGTGTCATAAAAAATTTTAGTTTTGATTTTAGATATGGAATGATAGTCAATAGTTGATGCATTTATCAATTGAGTAAATATAAAATCATTTATCTCACCATTAATACTGATGATAAAAATATTCCAGGTCACTTTTTCACTTATAGAAACAAAACCAGATTCAAAATTATCTAAACAGTCCCAACGTCCATAAAAGTGTGTTTTTTATTTTCTTATTTTTCCTTTTTATTTATTATGATGTTTGGGTTTATGTAAGTTACACCAACTGTGACCATTCCTCCTAAACTCATAACTTGTTAATTCCAAAATTTCATTGTGTTTAGTATCACTTCATTTTTTTATTATTTTATTGAATTCCTCATCAACAGCCTCTTCCTACAAGTGTTTTTGAAGAACATTGAAAAATCATTACTGAAGTGGGATATCTTCTTGAAACTTTCTGGCCACTGATATTTTGTAGAATTATTGGTATCAATAACATTTTATTTATATGAATTAATTTATATATTAGTAAAATCAAAAACATTAATATTCATGAAATCCTACTCATACTACAATACAGAGCATAAATGTTCATCTATACTATACTCAATAAAATTATTACATTCATTAATGAAAATATAATTTGAATTCAATGTCTTTAATATATCTCTTGAAACACTCTCAAATTGATAGTTTTTTTATATAACCTCTCCAAGAGAACGGATATCATGGATAATACATTGGGATCGATGGGACATCTATATTAATGATTCTTCTTATCCTATCTTGGTGTCATCGTATTCTTATATGAGAATTCCTAAATTGGATAAATTCGTATTTTTTGTTCCATAATGAGTTATTTGAAAAATCATCTATATTTCATGTTATTTCTTACAACAAGAAACATGGATATTTTAAATATTAATTATAAAATATAATATCATATTTTTATAATTGTAATTCATAAAAAAATTATCATGTCATTAAAAACCTGTGTCTCTGGATCCACATTAGGTAGCTCATTTGGGTATAAAATTATAGTCACGTGATAAACACTTAGTTGATTTAAGAAGGTTACAGTTCTATATTACAATAATACACAGTCACTCCCAAAAACTAATGAGGGTTTTTATGGAATCCATCTGACATTTTCTTTAATACCTTCCATAACAAAAGTAAATGTTTTCCCCTATATTATTAAGTCTTGCATATCAGTTATAAAAGTGTTAATAAAATGTAGAAAAAAGTATGTATAATTAGATACCCATGACTTGATACCAATTTTTGGATCGATATTGGCATAATATATGACTTATGGGGAATTATTTATTTTTCAAAATTAATGAACAAAACAATTAGTGTTTTTAATATATTAATCTATATTGAGTGTAGTGTTCTTGAGTTATGATTAAACATAAATAGAAAATCATAGAATGAATTAATTATAGTTGTTTGGATCACAAATATCATATTCCACTCATTTATATCCTACAATTTCATAAGACACATGTACTCACAAAAAAATTCACTTTTAAAGGTGTGATAACCTTGATAATAGAACCATTATTTTGAAAAAAAATCGACAACCCAACCAAATGTTGATACGGGACACCAACCTAGTTTGTTGGAACTGAATTTTGATCAAGATTCATAACCCTAAAAAGTGGAATACATTATTTTATTGATAAAATCATAAAATAAACATGAATAATGTGCATCCAGAATGAAACAATATTATACAAATAAAAAAAATACAAGAAATATAACAGATGATCGGAATTTCTAGGAATTTTAAGCATGATGATCATTGGTCATATGAATGAAAAAATTCAATGATGGATTATTATGGTGATAATGATATGAATGTAAAAGTCATTGATGGTTTTTACAGACCTTGATTGTATATAATTTTCGAATGTGTATTTCTTGAGAAATTTATAATGATATGCACAAGTATTTGATTTATTTCACACAAAAATATACAGGATCCTTAAAATTTTGATCAATAGGAGGGTTTCTATATCCAATTTCATTTGAAACATGTTTACAATTAATAATATAATAATATGATAACTACACATAATTTTCTTAAATCCTAAATAGTTTAATATAAAAACATAATTGTGATTTAAAATTATTCATTAAAATTAATATATTGGATAAATAATTTCTAAAGAAAAATTATAATTATAAAATATTTTAAATAATTGTTTAATTATTAAGACTACAGATGCCACAAAAAATGTATTAACATAGATAATTGTATAAAATTGAATATTCATAAATAAAAGATCATAAACTTAATGTTACAATTATTTATATAACTCTATTAAAATATTTCAACATAAAAAAATTATATTCTTTAAAATAGTTTTTTCGATAAAAAATGTAACATAATAAATAAAATATAGAAAATTACTATTTAATGTAATTTTTGGTCAACTAACTATCATTGGAACAGAGATTGGGGACTCATGACCCACAATTTGGATCCAAAAGTTGATAAATATTGTATAACCTACTTTTTCACTTATGTTAAAAAATAAGATGATTTAAACATAACTATATACTTTCCAAGAATATATTCAATTGAAGACAAATAGAGTAACAAATATTTTCTCATTGTTTGAAGTTCAATGGTGACTCAAGACCCACCTTTTCATGAATATAATGTTACCTCATGACCTGTCATGGGAAATGATAAATGTTATATCATTTAAAAACATATCATATCAATATAAAAATAGACATATGAATAATTCATTAAATTAAAAAATATATAAAAATTAATTCTACTACATGTAAAAAAAATAAAAAATTAACAAAAATTGAAAGAAGAAACAACATATAAAAATAAGAAAATTATTACTAAGAACTGAATGAAAAAAATATAAAACATAGTGAAAATAACTACAACATCTTAGAGAAGAACTCTTGTGAAAATAGCAAGAGAATCAACCAATATAATGTATATCACAGAATGAAAATAATGAGTAATTAGTTAACTCACCATTGAGGTCCTATGGTTAATGAAATTACCAACCATGGTTATTTTATAATGGTGTGTTTACAATAAATATTAGTATTATCAATTATAATAATAATGAAAAACCAACTGTGAAAAAATGTGAAATCTCATAATAATATTTAAATCAGTTGAAAATGAAGTATGAAGTGAAATAAGGCAATGAAAAATAAATATACTAAACTGAAACTTTTAAATATTATATATTACAATTAATATTTACAAAACAATTAAAATCATATATTTATAATTACAACCAACACAGTGATTTAATAAATAAACATCAATATTAAATGGATTTTGAATTTAAATTTTAAAAAAAAAACAATTTAAAAATAATTAAAATTATAATATATTTAAATAAAATATACATACTATAAATATCATGAGGTTCTTTTGAAACCACATCTGATTCAACTCATCATGATTTAATGGATGTTAAGATTTTCTATTTTTTCTAGTTAGAATTTTATCATAGAAATACTCTATGGTCTAATAGTTTCATAGATCAGTTGAGTTTATTTCAACATATAACTAAAACACTAAATCATTACCCAAATAAACCTAGGCATCCAACAAAATTCCTAATTGAATCATTAATGAAGTGTATTGTGATTTACTAAATCGAAGGATAATAATATTTATTGAATCTATACTCTTCCATTGTTTTCAATAATATATAAATTCATATTCATTATCTATATTCTGGTTATTGTATTTACAGCTATACCAATTAAATTTTTTTCATGAACAATGTGCATTTCCTAATAACATAATCAAAATTATAAACTCATGGACTATAAGAGTTAATTATATAAATTTCATCTAACAATGACATAATCTGGAATATTATTTTTAATATGCTCAGTGTCATTTGTACCCATCCATATGGATTCCCATTTCGTTTTCAAAATTGAAATACATTTTTTAATAATCTGATGCTCTGTAATTTCATTATCATGAAAATATTGAAGTCAATTAAAAATTGTTATAAAGTGTTTATAGATATATTATAGTAATTCTCCTTGGATAAAAAAACTAATATAATTTTTTCCTTAAATAACCATTAGTGTCTTAATAAATCCATATGTTTTAAAGTGTGTAATCTCAAGATTCATCAATATTCTATTCAATACCTCACAGAATGAATTGTAACTATATATATTACACATAATTGATTAATAAATTTTAATCTGGACATTATAATTCTCTTGGTACTCAAAAATTTTATCATGACAATTTACAGATAATTATATCAATAGGGTTCTATGATATCTATTCAATAAAATAAAATGATCAACCCTAATGTTAAACAAAATTCCTCCTCCATTCATTCAAATATTAATATCCTATTCCATCTACGATTTGTGGATGGATCAAAATAAAATTTACTGTAGTTCATATTGTAATATTATAATTATGATAACCAAATAAAATCTGTGAATTTTTTAAAATAATTATACTAAAAGTATTATAATTTCTAAAAAATGATATAGAAAATAAATAAATAAGATACATAGAATAACCTACAAAGATCTTGTTTTATAAATTGTTATTGTATGATATAAAATATATCCGAAAAAATAAAGATACAGACTTTTATACCAACTATTTGTATTAAAAATACGGAAAATATGATGTGAATATAAATATTTAACTCTAAGTGCATATGTTGGTAAAAAATAAGGATGGTGAAAACACATAAATTGGGTTGAATTTAAGTTAAATACATATTTCAAAATTGATCATACATAGTGATTAAGATGGATGGAAGTTAAATTTTTTGATCAAATCATATCATATAGGAGTGAAACAATAAATTAGTATAGTTTATGTTTATTGGAATACAAACAATTAATTTATATAATGTAGAAAAATCGATAAAAAATATATAAATTCAAATAAACTATATAAATAAAAAAATTAATCCAATTGGTCTATAGGTAAAATATTGAATATGTGCATTAAGTTAAGGACAAGATTACTTTTACATATAAATGGATATTATGTAACAATATACCTACATTTAATAATATTCCTTGGCCTTAATGTAATATTGAGTGATGGTATATATACTGAATCATAGGAATCTTAGTAAAAAAATTGAAACATGATTGATTTTAGAATTCGTAGATTTTACAAGTTCCTAATTCAAATCATCTTCAACTTTGTAACACCCCAAACCGAGTCACCATATTTTAGTTGATATTTTAAATAACAACATGCATGACTCCTAATATTAAATAGGTTTATAACTATTCGACATAGTGTAAACTAACATGAGGAGACTATACCCATGGAAATCATATCCAACATAGGTCAGTAATAAGGAAACTAAACCCAAAAAAATCAGAACATAATATAACAAGAATAATTACTAAAACATATGTCATTCCAAGCCTTAAAAAAGTAATCAATGGACTCCCATGTGTATGATCAATAAATATAATATTAAAAATGGAAAGATAAAAAAGTAAAAGTACATAAAAAATAATTTGGTGTTATACTAGAAGCTGTATCCATCCCACATGTCCATTCTCCTCATGAAACAATCAAAAGACTTTATCCCTTCACTGAACCCACTGATAAGAGGTCTACATGTTCAGGGACGATCTCAAGAAGCGCTGAGAGTGAAAACCGTCCAATACCCCCAAAAATAGACACATATAATAATTTTATACATATATGGAAATGTATTCTTCTATATAATGTAATTTGATTCTAAAAAACAAAAACATCTATATATTATGAAATAGTGTTCTTAACAAGCTACCACAAACCCCAATCATTCTTACTTCACCGTTATGCTGGATGATTATCCTTTATAGCATTTTGTATGAATTATATTATTCCAATTATACTCATTAACCTTTAAGAATAATGTACAGTAAACCTACATGGAATAGCTCTACAATCAACTTGAAGTGAATTTATCTCTCATTCTATATGGCCAACAACCCACCATTTATTGTATGAATGTATGACATACCCAAACAATAGAACCCATCTCAAACACAATGAAATTATTCACCACTTGATCATAATTATATGTAATTTAATGCTTCAAATTGAGTGTCGAGTATCCTTTGATAAAATACTATGATAATGCACTAAATATACGATGTAGGCCATGTATCGTGATTCATGAAACATGAGTTACCCATCTAAGGAGTTGGCTAAACCCCTCAAGGCCACCGATAATCCTTAATACCAAAATAGTTATAACACTATATATGACAATGTTCACATATAAAGCTCAAATGTTATGATAAAATATAACACCAAATAAATTCCATAAGTTATGTAATATTATTCAATTATTAAATTACATGACTATGTACAATGTACTATTCCAACATTCCATGGGTTATGAATTACTACTAAAATAATAAAAAATATAGCATCAAATATACAATCCATTAAAAGAAGTAACTCATGGGGCACCAAAAATAATTTATAAATACTATAAAAAAAATGTTCTCAACCAAAATAAAAAAATAATACATTGTAAAAATTCTTAAATAAATTCCTATGATGGTAAGGAAATCCTTCTGTTATCATGTTGATGACAATAAATGTGGCTTTTTGTGATATGAGACTCAAATCACACATCTGTACCAACCTGATTGTGAATGCATGCCTATGGACACGAGAATGAAACCCAATTATATCACATATAGGATTATAGAAGGAAATTAATGAATATTTTATATCCTATAGATTATATAAACACTAAAATATCACATAAGATCTTCAATGGTCATAACATTTATTATTTTTCCAAGGAAGGTCATCGACACACTAGATCCATCTATGATCTTTCAACAATCCGATAAATTAATTTAAAATGGATTAAAAATCTGTAGATATGTACATGACATACCAGTTATATGATTCATCTCTTGGTAATAATTTTAGATGTAGATGATACCCAACAAATGACGATTCATAGATTACATACCATAATTCCCTTATCACCAACACACACAAGGATATACTATAATAGATCTTTTGATGAATGTTTAGCATAGAGGATGGAATGTGTTTTATACATGAATGAGGGGAATTAAATAGGAGATAATAATGGGACTAATCTTGTTGTAAATGTTAAATAAAGAATATTTTCATATCATTAATTAATGATTACATGTATTGGTGGTGTATTATTCACTATTATTCACCAACCATGATATGTATTCTATCTCTCCTAGGAACCATAATAGTGTAGTCTCATAGTATTGCAAATCACATGTCTACCATGTTTTTCTTCTCTCAGATGTGTTTAAATTATTTTTCTACGTAGAGTCCAAAATTTATTATAACCTGGTGTTTCTTATCTATTTTCCAGCACTAGTTCCTCTACAACAATCCACATATTTTCCTAAAAAATCAGGTTTTATTAGAACTTTTCTATAATATTGAACCCATAAATTGAATTGAGAACACTCTAAAACAAACAAGAAACCAATAGATCTTATCCCAAAAAAATTATATTTAAAAATTTCACAAATGAATGATAAATTAATTTCATAACACACATGAAAGGTCCATGTCCATTAAAATATCCCCCTCAAATGTCTTCTAATCCTCAAGAAGAATATCTAGTCCTGTTTCTAGAAAAACTCGGGCCATTGTTATAGAATATTGGACTCATGATCCCAATATTGCTCCTAGATCTAAATATGATTCTATAGTTTCCAAACATTTTGCATTGTATTTATATTGAATTCCTTCTTTCTCTGGTGTAAAATTATTAGATATTATTTCACATATGTAATTTATGGCTTAGCTTTGTATCCTCCTAGTAATTTTTTTTCTAAAAATGCATGTACCTATGAAGCGTAAAAAACGAAACACATCATGCCTACCTCAATACTATGGAAGATATTTTCAAATTGTAGTCCAATTTCATGAATCATTCACACATTTTGAACAGTTTAGAAAATCCACGTTCTATCATCACTTTCATTTAAAACTGTATATTCAAAATTAAAGGGTCACCGACAAGAATATTTATTCCACCATATAAAAATACAATGTTCACATCATTTTATCATTATACAATTTATGCCTACAATGATTGTTTGTTATCACCTTCATGATCAAATACACACATTTTAGGTCTCATGTACTATGATCGACCCCAAAAAATCTATCTCACATACATCATGCCAAACATATTGATGATTGGTAGGAATGGACATAAGGATCCTCAACATGTTCAATTTGTATATAATAAAAAAAACTGTTATTATATGAATTGAAAACCAAGGCTAGGTAATCAACTAAAGATCCATTGATGTCCAATAATATATACTACATTATATTCATGATAATATGGATTGTCCTATATTATTGTACATCATTTGATGAATGGTATATTTTCCTCAGTTTCATCTACGCACCCAAAACCTTCTATACCCTATAAAAAAACAACGATGTGTAGTGAAAATATTCTTCACATTCAATGATAAAATTATTATTATAATGGTGAAAGATATCTGATAAATATATATTTACTAATTCATTTACTAAAAGGGTCTCTATAATTTCTATTAAATTAACCATATTCATTAATTTATCTAATATAACCCAAACAAAAATTATAACTCCTTGGGGTCCTTGGTATCAGTCTCACAAATTCAATCATCACATAATCCAACATCCCCATAGGTACCAGAAGTGGTGGAAATAAAGAATTAGGTTATTGATTCTCATCCTTTACCCTCTGGAAGGTATGTAATATTCGGAAAAATTTGGTGATGTACCTCTTTATATATTTCCACAATAATTGATTTTAGTTTTCATGATACACATTTTTTGACCCTAGATGCACTACCCAGTTATGGAATGATAGTCACTCATCAGTTCCTACCTATAAGACGATAGAACTACTTACCTCCCATTAATTTATATTACTATTACATCATCTATAATCCAACATATAATTAAATCATCACCATTTAAGAATATTGTTATAATTATGCAATCGATAACCAACTCTTGGTTGGCAATTACTTGACCCACAAATGAAAATTTCACATCCAAAGGTGAAAATTTAATAAAACTTTCATCTTATGATGCATCTATTAGGCACTCCACCATGATAATAATAAAATTTTATTCCTCTCATAAAGTTCCTTCTACAAGTACATGGTTCTTTAATCTTTTATTATAAAGAGAATATACAATTAAATTAAAATTTAATGATTAATTAGGCATCTTAAATTAGAATTTATGATGATACTCCACCCAATTCATAAGCCACATATTTATATCCCACTATTAGGGGATATATCACAACATATTATGTCTTTTTTTGATGAAAAATCTATCTAAATTGAAAGTGTCACATATATTTTTAGTTCTAAAGAAAAGTTTCTAACTATAATTCTTGCATCAATTAGATTGTCTCATGAGGTCATAGCTAACATGGCCCTTTAGAAACCACATAATCATTTTATGTTAATATATCTCATAACCCACTACATGGGGAATCACAATAAACTATGTATCCAAACTCATGATCTCTATTTTTCAAACTCTAGGAATTCATAAATTTTATCCTTAACATAATAGATACATTTTCACATTGATCAGACCACTCAATTATCTTCCCCTTATTGATCATTTGTATCATTGGTACATTAAAATATGAGAATTACAAAATGGAATGACAATATTACCCAATAATATCATGGAATACCCTGATCATGGTCATGTTCTTAGTACGTTCCAATGAAATCACAACCTATAACATCACCAGGTCCACAAAAATTCCTACCTTAGAAATTTCAAGGAAAAATAAATATTCCAATTTAATATAGATGAATCACTACAACAATATGGCATAGATTATCTGCACTCTATGGGTACTCAATATTATCTTAATGTGTCTTTAATGAATATTTTATGTGTTATCATATATCAAGATATCATCTACAAATTCATTGATGAACTGGTCAACATATGGTTAAAAAATAACATTCATGAGATCTATGAAAACAACACTGGATAATTTTTAGCCAAAAAGGATTAAAAAAATATTCATACAGTCCACATCAACCTATAAATAAGGTATTGGGATTATCTTCTTCTCAGAACTATAATTAATGGTTCCACGAATGACTATAAATCCTAGGAAACCACCTGGGATCTTTTAACTCATTCAACAGATCATCAATCCTAGGTGAAGTGTACATGTCCTTCACTATCAACTGATTCATATTATCTTATTATATGTAGATCAATATAATTATGTTTGATTTATTTTGAAATAACACAAAAGCACTATAAAGATACATTATTGGTTTGATAAATCCTTTTTCCATCGAATCGACTAACTACATATTTATATGATTCACATAAGTTGGATGTATTCAATTTGGAGGAATATATATTTTTTGTTTCCCTAGAATTAACTGTTAATTCATCTAGGAATACATCCTAAAAACAAAAAACATCCGTAAGAATGAAAAAGTGAGATTCAACATAAACATCTACACGTGCCAAGCCTAAAACATATGCTATGATTGTTCTGGTCTATCTTATGTCTGTTCCCATTCATTATGTTCACTAATTCCCACTCATTATGTTAAAACAAACCCCTCTCTTCTAATATTAGTAAAGTATATATGTATCTGATTACAATCGATCTGATCTCGATTACTTATCTACCCATCTATTCTAAATTCCACATAAAAACTCTTTGTCTCTAAGATCATGATGCCTCAAAAATTTATTTATTCATAAAAAACTGTAGGACATATAGGACATCATTGGATATGGTGTAATTTTTTTCTAATAATGTATCAATATAGAGTAAATCTGAATAAAAAATAACCAATAAATCAGGGATGAAAAAATTGAGAAGATATAAAATAATTTAAATAATGTGTATCAATAAAATTATATATCAGAGAGTTACTAAAAACCACATATAAATCTATAAAATTTATCCTCCATTGGTGGTTGGAACATATTATATTTCATTAATTATTACTCTATAAATATAAAAATTCACCATTGACATAGAAATTTGAAGTGCATGGGTCTATTGTAGAGGACATATGCGTACGCCATGACATGTGCTCCACAAATATGGATTTGATTTAATAAAAAAAATCTCATAGAATGTGACCCATATTTCCAAAGCAGGGAAATTTCATTGGTAGATTCATGTATGATATAATAAAATTTAGCTTTCAATAATAGTTGTAGAATCTATTTGGTCATCCTCTAATAAAGGGTGTATAAGAATCAATACTCAACATTATCTTTCTTACACTTTCTTTTACATAATTATCCATCCTATTTTGTCTACTGTTGGAGGAAGTAGATTTTTTTGCTGAGATGTCTAATCATATATGAACTATGAAATAGAAGAAAACTAGAAATATTTTCTTTCTATTGCTACTTATCAAAATTCATGTCCTTGTGAATCAACAATTCATATGACATCTAGATAAATCCATTAACCTGATATATAATATTTTGATGAAGTTGAATCTCAACATTTATAAATAGTAACACACCATCCCCTTCCAAAAGTGTTAAGAAACAAACAAAATCTATGAAACCATTCTATTATGAAAAATTCATCATCATCACTTACTAAATACTCATAAACACTTGACCACATACTAGCTTCCGTGGGCCGAGAAATAAATTCTTTATGAACTTTTCCTTGAAGGAATCCCTAGTAGGACCCTCATGTCTATATTTATGACCTACTAGTGTGGGTGTGGGTGAATTATATAGAATTTCTGGTAATAGAACAAGGATTTCCCCCAATACAGAGCATCCTAGACAACATCTCTATGTGGCCCTATAAGATGACAATGAGGTGGCACTCTATCCAATGAAGCACCAAATGTTTTCGAAAAACATATGCTAGTATATACATAATAGATAAACTAAAAAAGATATAAGTCACATATATGGCACTCATATTAGATAACAGTTCCTATTATATATCCACCAAGAAGGTATAACCATCCTAATTTTAAATAAATCTCAATCCATTTCAACTATACCTACATGTAATTCACAATCATATATATTCCAAACAAATTTTTTTTTCTGAATTTCAACTAACTAATTCAAAATATATATATGACCAACAATTAGAATAATAAATTCATTAAATTGAATAAATTATATAGAATACTTGTAATGTATATATATATATATATGGAATTTTATCATATATTCCTACACATGAAGCATGAATACTCCAAAATCTCAAAATATTGTAACAAAAATCAAATCATTTATAGTTTGGAGGTATGTTACCTATGATCTATACACTCACATGGAAAATAACCTAGACACGTTATACATAGGCTATATCTTTTCAAACATAATCTAAAATGAAAATAATGGAAAATTTAGGCATTTCAATCCATTTTTAACACCCAAAGCCCGAAACAGTGCAACATATCAAAAGTTCCACATAACCTATTTTGCACCTAACAATATACAAGAGGCGTCCAAATACCATTGAAGGTATAATGTGATTTTATGTGTATGTACCCTTAGTAATAATATTCAATATAGGTCAATACAATACAAATTTATGCTAACAAATAATAATAGTAGTTGATACCATGAATAAATTCTATAAGTAATTCCATTCCATGTAATATAAAAGTAATCAAAAGACCCCTGATGTGGAAGGTCAAAATGTATAATAGTATAACTACAAATAAAAATTAATAAAATTATGGTGGAAATCATAAAGAGACATTCCTGGTACCACATCTATCTACCAACTCCATACTCCTCACCAACTATTATAAGTCCATTTCCCTTCTGCTAGATCCCATGTGATGAAGCCTACATAGTAATTAATATACCTATATTGGGTGTGAATATAAAATAAGTTTGAAATTTCCATTGAATTATTAATATAATTTCCTATATCCATGGAAGTGTATGACATGATGAGAAAAAATGAGAACACAGTCATATTTACAAACATGCACTGAATGGGAATGTTCTTACCAGGCCTCTAGAAATCCCATTTATTCATACTTCAACACAAATCTAGAAGAATATCATATATATATATATATATATTACCAAATGGAATAGATTATACCGTGTAACCCCTTCGGGTGTTATGAAAAAATATCATTTCACCATTAATGAAAAACACCACACCCATATGGAAGGTAAAGTATATTCCATATCAGGTGAATAGATTCATGACATTGATGATATGAATGCATTGAATTCTTGATTAAGGGGATCTATATCAAATTCAATTATGTTAACTATTGGTATATAGTAAAAGAATATAAATAATCCCTTCCAATGGTGAATGGAATTATATTTTCAAAAAATTCCACTAATAGTAGTTTACATTCAAATGTAAGTAATGTCGAATAATTCATTTTTCCAAAGACCCCCTATAAGGAGTTACCCTAATACTTCATGTCCACCTATCTACATGGATACTAAAAAATAGATTCAACTAGATATGAAAAACTATACATATATGGATCGGCATATCAAGGAACAATATATGAATTCACAAACTTCCATAAGATATAAAATATTAATCAATTAAAAAATGATAAAAAAAAGTAACAATATGGAATACCAACATTCAATAGGTTAGGAAATACATCTCAAATATTACACCACATTTAAAAAACAAATCCTATTAAAACTTGGGTCTCACGGGCCACCCTATATACATTAAGAATAAAAACCAAGAAAGGGAATCTATCCTAGGCATAAAAAAAATAAACATGAAATATAATTCTAAATAATGTACTAATACAATAAGGACTACTTCTAATGAACTAATCTGTGTCAACTAGTGAAGCCACATAAACCATACCATCATGTAATATAGCTAATAAAGGATAATAATAAAATTATGAATATAATAGAATCAAGACATATGATATGATTATAAGGTATAAATAGATGAGATACCCTAAATTCCTACAATCAATGTCAAATAGGGTGAACCAGAATGTATATCAAATTCCATATATTGAACAGTCACATCCAATCCAACCTGAACCAAAATATGTAGAAATAACATAATCCATCATTCTATTATATGATCTTTCCATTTTCGTTAATCTTCTAATAAAACATCTACAAACACACAATTACACAAATAATGTGTGAGAAAAAGACATGTAATATTTCACCATAGATTATATTCGTGGTCTAATACCAACAATTTAGTAATTCTATCTCTTAGAAAAAAATGGTTTTATAAAAGAATTTCAAAAAAAAGTCCAGTTTTTATATCATTTTCCCTTTTCTTAATTTGGTTTTAATAAATTTCTTTCATATTCTGAAACCATAAATGAGAAATTTTTTACAACAAAAACCGGAAATCATCTCTATAGATCGGGATTTAAATATTTAGATACATATACATGAAACATCCAATCATGATAATTTTTGTGATACAACACCATATAAAAGTTTTTGATCAATAATCCTTAAAAAATTCATTTTATTGATAATCATAAAAGAAAAATCACCTAACCATTTGGACATTATCCTCTATTAAAGTACATACTAGAAAATAATATCAAAATACTAAGTAGGAAAAATATTGTATCCAACTGATATCGAGTCCTACCAGTTGATATCAAAACTGATATCAAGCCCTTTCTAACCATATCAAAATGATTACCACATAGTTGTAACAAATAGACACAAAGGCTACATGTGTTTCTTTACTGATGAACCTAGGGTTATCAATGGTAAATATTTCAAATTTCATTTAAAAAAATGTTCACAATATTATTAAATATTTTAAAATATTATTGGATCCACATTAGAGTTTGAATATCTATTTCCATTTCAATAATGTTTAATTTCAATAGAAACACCCTTTTAAAATTTATTTTATTTTCTTAAAATCATTTAAAACCACGTATCCCTTTCATTCCAAAAATGAAAAAATGGAATTTATAAAGAATTAAATGAAATCCATTAAATTATCCCATTATATAGAAACACTGACATCAACATAGTCAAAACATTGGTGTCTTCTAAAATTGTTACCAGAAACCTAGAGAGTAGTTTTTGATTGGAAATTAATGACAAGAAATTCAAAAGAATACATAATAAACAATATAAAATTAAAATTATGAATATAACCATATTCAAAAACATAAATATACCAAAATAAGATGAAATATAAAATTTTTTACGTACCTTGTGAGATTCAACTGAAGAACAATGGAGATCTCTAACTGAACAAAGGGATCCAGAAGGGAATGAATCTAGAAAAATTTCCAAGGGTGAGCTTTGCATTAAGAGAGGTTTCAAGTTAAATGAAATGAAGATAAACCATATTACACCCTAAATCCACAACTATTGATATTTACATGGAATGTAATCCATTTATGCATCATTTAATCTATGAAGGAAAGAATCACTAAAAAATTTCCAATTTTTTAAATCAAATATATTCCATTTCAGGATGTGAACCAATTATATGGCATATAA
Source organism: Viscum album (assembly GCA_963277665.1). Taxonomy (NCBI): domain Eukaryota; kingdom Viridiplantae; phylum Streptophyta; class Magnoliopsida; order Santalales; family Viscaceae; genus Viscum; species Viscum album. The sequence continues at coordinate 1,331,725,397 of OY728142.1, forward strand.
TGTCATCATGCAATATATCCAGTTCAAGGATTCTTCATATTTGTTAGTGTGTAGTATTTACTCCCCATACATAGTGTGTAATATCACAATAAATAGAAAATATTATTGTATTATGATTATAATTTAATAAAACATCCTTAACTTCAACATAACTGGTATCTCCGAAATTATTTTTTGGAATAATAATCCAACAAAAAAGGAAAAAAAGTAAATGTTAAAACATATATGACATAAAGGTAAAGGGAGATTCCAATATCCCGGACCAAAATGAGTTCTTCCCCCATAAATCACTTATGATATTTGATCCTGAAAAATGGAAGGCCATTATTTCCTTATAAATGAATCCAAATCCCATGCCTTATTGCTATAATATAAAAACATCCATAGGACATGGACTAGTGGGATCTTCTTATCACACATCACATTTCCCTGGTGATCCAAAATATGAACATGATACTCTACCAAATGTGATATTGGTTTTAAGATCAAAATTCATTCATCTACTCACATGTAAAGGATCTGATATATACCTCCTAAACTAGCAAACATGAAACAAATAATAATTTTTTGTCAAACTATACATTAAGTGAAACAGATAAACAAGCATTGCTAGTTTGAAAATGATCAGAAACGTGCCCATACACTTCATGTACAACTTACTAAGCTTACCCAACTGAATATTTCCTAAGGGATGTAAAACATTCAAAGAGATGCAATCACAAACCACAAAATCTAGAGGCTAATGATGGTGGTCTACATATAATTTTTATCAAAATTTATCTTGGATCAAATGCCTCAAAATTAATTGAACAATCTATATCATATACTATGAAACTAGGTCCAACCATGTACCACTCTACTAACTCTACCCAAGACAAAGGATATCTACAATTATTTCCACACAAATGAAAAAAGGGAACTATATTAATTGAATCATGATAACTATTTTTATAGAAAATGTAAAATAAAAGAAAATGACTTTCCAAATAACATTCCAACTCCAAAGAACAATTCAAAAGAATATCCTCTAGAACATAGATATCACTCTTCATCTATCCATCCATATATGGATAATAAAAAGTGATAAATTAATTTTGGGAATCCATCACCTCTTATAAACCAATCCGTAATAAGGATGTGATCCTTGGATACCTATAAGAAACTACGACATAGGTAAATCTATGTAATCTCACTATCTCATAAGCATACAAATATCAATGTTGTTCCACATTCATCATCTCATATATAGATAAGAAATGTGCGAATTTTTTTATTCGATTAATGATCACCCAAATCGCATCCTTCCCACATGAATTCTATGGAAAACTATGGTTGAAATCTGAAGAAAACTCATTTCACTTCTGTAATGAAATGGGTATGGGCTAGAAAAAAATGTAATTTCAATGGTTTTCACGTTAATTTTATGAAATGGGAAACATCATGATATAAAATCCAATATTTACCACATCATCACTTAACAAAAATACTAACGCCTCAATTAATGATATATCTTGATAGATATAGGGTTTATAGACCAATAATAATGGTTTCTACATTCTATAAAATCCCACATGGAAAATAAAACAACCAACATACTATGGAATGACAATGATTAAATGAGAGAATGAGACCACTCACCTGATGTATCCTTATCACATATTTTTTGACTAAAGCATTGGCAACTGATGCAAATCACCTATTTTGGAAAAAATCACTCATAAAAAGATGATTGGTCTTATATTGATTCCAATAACACATTTCCACCATATGATTCAACTTCCAAGCTCATCTCAACCAAAAAAATACTTAAATACCATTATGAAACTCATATATTTCTGGGTTGTGTCAAAATATATATACTTAATGCATTGGAAACCACCTTCCCATTTTTATGGATATAGTCAATTTCAAAATAAATTTTTTGGGAGATACTCTACCTAATTTACCTATATAAAATTTATATCTCTCTAAGTAAAAAATATATGTTTTCCTCTTATGATCAAAATATACCCTAAATCTCTCCCTAATGAAATAGTGATGCCACATTTGGGGAGGATGAAAATTTCCATCAACTAAAGAACGTTTTTAGGGTTTTTATTCTAATAATTGTGTTACTTGTGAGAGCCATAATCTACATCCAATTCCCCCTCAAATAAGACACATTCCAAACCCCTAACATAAGCATCACAAAAAACATCCTAATACAATCTCAGTTCCAGAAGAAAAAAATCATACAAAAGTCAACCTCAGCTTCATCTCCTCAAAATTTATTTGACTCTTTTCATTCCATTTATCCATTAAACCCATAGGGATTTAATATATCGTCAAATATTCTAGATTTGACAAATATTAAGAAACCCATTTTTAGTATCATTCCATGCCAAAGAATATCTAGTTCTCAAACACAATGTTGTACTTCTCCCAATATATAACAACTTGTATCTTTTTAGGAAATATTATGAAATCCATATCACGTATCACATGCCATAGAATCATCAATTATCATATCCAAAAATCACACTTGGAAAGCATACCATATAGATCTTTTTCCAAGTTTCACAGAATGATATCCAAATTTTTTATGTTATCATTTTTTGACTTGGATTAGAATATAATATTATTCAAAAACAACACAAATGTTATTCCAAGAATTAATGAATGATTGGTTTCATAAAATCCATAGATACCACATGATCATTAGTGATAATAAATGGCATAATTTGGAACATTAAATGCGTATATCGAATCCTAAATTTCACCACAGTCATATTCTCTAATCAAACTCCCAATATGGGGTATCTTGACCATGGTTCAATCATAGAAATGAAATCATCACCTTTATAATGATCAATGTGATCATCAACCCATGTAAAATGAAATATCTTTTTAGCATCCACCTAATTCAGAATTTTATAATCAATAAAAAGGATGAGGATACCATATGACTTATTATAAAAAAGGGTAGGTGAATCTAATAATTTCATGATAGGATGAATAAATCCATTAGAAAATATGTCCTCAAGTTGGAACATAATATCTAATAATGTAGTAGATGATATACTGTAACATGGATTATAAATAGAAATCATACTAGGGAGAAATTCAATATTAAACTCGACATCTTTTTATGGTGGAAGACTATGAAAATCTTTCAAAAATTCTATGTGGTATACAAACTCAACTCAAGGAATTAAACTACCCAAAAAGTGGTAGATTTATTCAAGAAAAATCACTATCAACTAGCATATGATTACCCCATCACGAGGAATAACATGAATGTGCTTTCTTATTCTAAAGTCTAACTGACCTATGAAAACACAAGTACCATCAATGGAAGATAATAACTAAAACCCATTGTTATAATAGTCTATATAGTCATTAACATTGACCATCCAATTCATACCGACAGTCATGTCAAATGTTTCATGAAAAATCACCAAAATAATCACTCCACCTAATACGTAGCCTCACATGAATCATAGCGCATCTAAAAAAATGATTGTACCTCCTTCCCAAAGGCTTAAATGATCAATAAATAATGGAATAAATTTTAAACACAAACCCAAAAAATAAAATAACATTTTCAATATGAAATAACGAGTTTACCATGTATCAAGAAAAACTCGAACAATTTATTATGAGATAAACACCATATAACATACAATAGCTAGAAAAGGAGAATATTCCTCTCGAAAAAGATAAAAAAATTAATTAATTTTTTATTAGTCACATGAACATATCCATAGGCATAATTATTAGACAAAACACAATTAGAAACATCATTATGAAACTAAAAACCATTCTTGATGGTGAATCTTTCCCTAAATCACTGAGATATCCTTTCAAAAAAAAATTTAGATAGGTAGATCATCCAAAGAGATAACATCACATTGGATTATTTGATAAAAAATTCATTGTATATCCTATAATTATACACTTATAGAAGAAAATATGTAGTTTCCTCGTTGAATAACTTGAAACTATTCTTAAAGAGAACTGAGTACTCTTACACTTTATTCTGGTGAGAGTATACATACAGGATAACAAATGACCCAAATAAGGCTCCACTAAAACATGTATTCCATGATATTTTTATCATAGATGAATAAAACCATTCAACTACATCCACAATGTTCATTTATCACATTATTATCATGATTGATAAAATATTAGGCTTCATTTCTAACATAATCATCTAATATTTCAAGAGCATATTGATGACAATATTGAATTCCAAATGCACCAAATCAGAGAAGAAGATAAAAAATTCCAAAATGGTATGACCCCCTTTCTATAATGTTATAGACTCTTGGTTATTCATAATATATAATATATCAAGGTATAACTATAGGATAAGAAATTTCTTTAGTGAAGATCATAATATACCCTAATGAAAATTACCATCGACAACAGGTTCACATGATCTCTATCAAGATACATTGGGCATATATGTGAAATACCCCACCTTAGAGACTTTACGAGTCATTAAGAAGTTAATGATCCTCTATATCCATTTATGTTTCTCAATGGATTCCTAGGATACATTTCCATAATAATATATTTTTTGATGCTACTATGTAAATTCTTTTCCATGAAGCACAACACGTTTTGGGTTTCCAACACTCACAGAACCCCTAGTCTAAGAAATAAGGATTATAACTTCTAATAATGTAGGATCCCCTATAGAGTTATCCTTAATAACATGATTTTTCAATCCCTCTATATAATTTGGAAGAGGTGTTCTAAGAAGAATTTTATAACAAAAGACAAAAACCAATCAGTGTTGTGAAATTTAAACATCATTTTAAAACATCAAGTATTGATAATAATGATTTGAAACAATAATAATATAATTTAACCACTAAATTCAATACATAAATTGTACTCCGTATTTTAAAACAAACAACCCATAGTGCTCAATCAAATGAACTAAATGTCTATGTCTCACACCTGGTAATGGTACCAGACCACTCTAGCTAACATGGTTTTTGTCCAAAATGGGAACTGGCATGCCCCCTTTCCACACTTATTATCTAATTTATGATGGTCATAGCTCCGATCAACACAAGATAAAAAACCAAAATCCGATAGATCAAACACACATTAGGTTGCGCATCCCGTAGATACCAAATTGTAATGAATCATCCTGGGTTAACAATAAAATCCCCATGAACTAGCATGTCATATAATATAGGAAAAATTTGATAACATATACCAGTATAGACTATAAGAGTAGAAATTCATAAAAAAAGATTACAAAGAGGAAACATATAAGATAACATTGATGCAAAAATTCCAAAATAAAATAGGTTAATTCACCGATTGTATCAAATCCCATTTGACAAATAGTCTCCTCCATACCAATCACAATAGAATGTTGCAATAAAAAAAGAGCTCAGTATTCTCTAAGATGCACATCCATTTACTTAAAATCTATAATAAAACATCTAAAAACAGCCAAAGTAACATTTATGGTATGATCCAAAACCATAAATGATACCACCATAGTTTCAATAAAATTTAAATTTTCAAAAATGATACAATTACAGTTTTAAATAGAAATTGTTTTACAAAGTATTTTCATAAAATAAATTGATTTATAAATCAATTTCCAATTTCTGCTTTTGTTGTCATAAAAAATATTCATATTAACAAATCAAAAACATGAAAACATTATCTGATAAAATATTAAGTAATATCCATACATCAAGAGGTAAATAGGTAAACATATATCCATGAATCAAATTATCATTAAAATTTTTGTTATAAACCTCTTATAAATATTTATGATTAATAATCAAAGATAAAAACAATCATGTGATAAATAATAATTAATGAAAATTCACCTCAAATAATGGGATATGTCCTCAAAGAAAATTCATATTAGACAGTAATAAGAAAAATCTAAATAGTAACACTATTTAATCCAACTAATATCATGTCATACCAGTCAATACCAACATTGATATCCAGTCTAGGACATCGATATCACAAAAGATTACCACCATGTTTTTTCAATCACACACTAAGTCTAGTTGTTTCTCATTCCCGACAAACCCAATTATACAAATGTACGATAATCTAAATTTCATTTCAATAAAAGTATTTAAATTTTATAAAATGGTTTCAAATCAAATCAGATATGCTTCAGAGATTAATAACCCACTTTCACATAAAAAAATATTTTCAATGAAAACCCCTTTTTTAAAAATAATTTAAATCTCCAATAAATAAGTTTAAACCACATATCAATTGAATTGAATGAAAAACCAATGGGAATTTATAAATAATGTAATATAATTCATCAAATTAAATCATTTCATAGAATAACATACATCAACATGGAAAAATCCTTGAAGTCATTGACAAACTTTCCTAGAAACAAGTAGAAGGACCATATAAAGTCAAATAATTACTTAAAACTAACAATGACCAATTCAAATCATAATCTAATCAGAAATATAGACACAAAAATTTTCAAAACCAAATATCATACAAAACCAATAGAAAAAAACGAAGGATTAGATACCTAGAGATAAGAAAATATACCATAATGGTGATCAATCAATGGAAAAAGTGATATAAAAGGAATAGAGTCACCCAAAGTCACCAAGGGTGAAATTTCATTCAAAATATACAAGGTTATTGGAATAATTAAATAAAATTTCATTTGTGTGCCACTCTATGAAATGTAAAATTTTTATCAAAAACATGATTTTTTCTTTCAAATATTATGAACCTATTTCACTTCATGAAAAACTTTCACAACCAATATCAATTTTATGGATACTTCTTGGTGGGAATTACCTGGAGTGTACTCCCCTTAAATGGAATGTTATCAACCATTGAATAAAAGAAACAACTATTTATGATGAAAATAAAAAAAACCCTGAGTTCACCATTTCATGTATCCTACAAAAATAAAATTTTAATACTCATCCAATGAAAAATGAAACCGATTAAAAAATTTAAATCCTAACTTATAGTAATATAATATGACGATTCATTCATACTTTACCACATTAATCTCTAAAACCCATCAAGACATGATACCTAAGTAAAAACCATGGAATAAATAGATCTTATCCACAATAAAAGCACCCAAAAAATAACAATTCAATGATGTCAATATTTATAGAATTATATTTAATAATATTATATGTTCAATGTTTTTATCTATATTAAAATAGATCTTGGGATTGACCAATATTTCTATTTATTGTATTGATCAAGGGAAGGCCCTGAAACTTGTAGACGTTTCAGAGATCTATCAATGATCTAAGAATTCATATTTATATAGAATTGAAATAATTATATATAAACATGACATTCCATATTAGTGATTTATCTCAAGGAAAGAAAGGTAGATTAATAATAAATTCATTTAATGGAGGTTTATAAATCATAAAAAAAAATATCCCTCAATAGCAACATTACAGGATCCTCCTAAATTGCAGTTGAACTGGAAGGAAATTTCCATGATGGGCTTGTGGAGTCTCATTGATTGAGGGAAAAGATAAAGGGAAAAACATTCTCCGTTAAATAATGTGGTTTATGTTCATTATGATTTATTTTTGGGTTTTTAGTCAACACACATTTGATTTTTTCACTCAATTATTGAATATTTATTCCAATTGTCAGATGATATGAACCTCTATTGGGATCCAACATATTATGGTCATATATTATAAAAATAACATTCCAATGGTGATTTTATCCAATTCTATTAGGTTCATTGTTTCAGATGATAGGTTACATAGTTTCAAGAAACTGTGCACCCTAAAGTTTCCTGGAATAGAGAATGAACCTTGTTGGGTGAATGAATATAAAGGTTTTACCGATTTAATATATTATTCAACACATTGTACAGGACATAAATGTCATGAAAATTTGAATTATTCCACCAACCATTGACAAAAAGAACCCATAACCCAGAAAAAGGATCTTGGTTTGTTAAATTTAAAATTAGTTTATATATGACATGAATAAATTATGACATGCATTATGATCTATCATTAATGATTTTCATGATCATCTAAAAAATATTTTTGGTTATTTTATATTTATAGGTAGGATCCACGTGTAGAATAATTATAGGAATGATTGACATATGCAATCTTGTTCATTAAACAACATTGATTTATTATCCAGTGCTAGTATGGTGGATTAATCATCATGGGTAATTATTATTGATCAGATGAAGATCCTTTAGTAATAAAGGAGTTATACTCATTTGAATTATATATTGGTGATTAACCCTACACAATACACAAAATTATTGATTTACAGATCTATGGATTAAGTTAAAATATTTTTAATTTATGTAAAATCTCTTTAATAATATTATAATCCTTATCGAGACTCATGAAATATATTATTATTATTATTATTTTATTTTGTGAACTAACTCCTATGATTATAAAAATTACATTAAGATCTTGAAAATTAACATTGATCACTCGAAAAAATCATGGTTCACTCAAAATCATGGACATTTAATAAATATCTAAATTAATTTTAAATTCATTATTTTTTTCAAAATTGTATATTTTACTCCCAATATAGTTATAAAAATTTTATAAAATAATTAATAAATTTAATAATTATGTATTAATAGTCTAATAAACAAAATTTGTAAAATATTCTTGTAATCAAATAAATTAGTTCTCAATGAACAAATAATTATTCAATACCTTTTGAATATTAACACTCAATAAAAATTGAAAAAAGTTATTCGTCGATCCCAAGAATAATATTTATTATAAAAATTATAATTCAATTTTAATATAATCAATTTCAATGGTCACACGAAGTCTGTGACCCTCTACGATTCATTGTCATTGTCATTAGGTGGGCTTCCCGACAGTTTAGGATTGCTACCTCTAAATGGTTGAAGTAAACAAGTATAAATAACGTAATGTTGTAATGATGATAACCACATATGAAATCATACAATTTAATAAAATATCTTTTTCTCAATATATCATCAATTTGGATAATATTTGGTCCAAATAAATTTTGATGACAATATATTCCCATAATATTGTCGATATATCAAATTAAATAAAGGTTAAATAGAAAAATCCTTCTTAAATTTTTCCAATATTAATGTTTCATTCATGAGTAACCCAACATACAATTCATCCAAATAACATATGGTATAATGGTTTCATATAGTAAATATAAGTATACATGTAATAAAATTAATTAATGATAGTATTAATTTATATGAACCGTAACAAATATTTGTGAATAGTAATGTCTAATGACACCAAAACATGAAGAATTACTACTAGTGGTTATGTTATCATAATCATCCATCTTGGATATAACCATGTGTGAATTTCATGGGAATTAGTTTTATCATATTATGAGTAGTCACAGTTGACAATCACATAATATGTGCTCCATCATAGAATATTATCCAACCACAAAAATATATTTAAGAATATTACAATTGATTTTAATGAATCCCAATATATCAGGGAAAAATTATGAATTTATCAATGAGGAAATACATTAGTATATTTTTACATAATATTCATTTAGAATAATGAACAATATGTAACAAAGGTCCAATTTTATATTCAATTCATCGAATATATTTATATTTCAATGTAAAATTAGTTGGTTCTAGAACAATGATTCCATGAAAACCTCATATGAACTAGAACTAACTACTTATTATTTACAGTCCTCTAGACCTCACATGAATCTTAGGTTTTTGATGAGTCATGGATATATTAATTGAGTCAACAAAATATTTTTCCAGGGATGTTCTACACACCGAATCTTTTCATCATTGAGAAAAATCTGTTAAGGTGTAATACTTTCAAATTATAAGCCTTATCTATTGATGTGACCTACGATACATGGAATGGGATGTCATTGATGTATTATCACAATACTGTGTGATCAGGTCTTTACCTCTAGGTACCACATCAATGTCCTAGATTATATTTTTGTATTAATATGACTTATTTATTTAGTTCAATGGTCATAATTTATGTCGAATCAATTATTGAATCTATGACCACAACCTACATTGAGTTCCTCTAGCTCACTGTACATCCACTAAGAGTTATGAAGTATCCCTTATGTGATTTTATTCCTTTTTGATCGATTTATAAATTATAATATACATATTCTGAGATGAAAATTTATTCATCTCTACAATATACCATGCCATATCCATTGTACAGATCATATACCATAGGATGGTCTTGACTACCATCTGATTGTAGTAACATGGTCCATCTTGATATATTCATACCACACTCGTGGAATATGTTTCAACTAGCTTAGAACATGTAAAAAAAATACATGACTAACTAAATAATAGAAACATATATAATCCATTCTATCTCTTGTTTTAGAGAAATCATTTTTCTAGAAAAATAAATTTTCTGTGAAATTTGAAATAATAGCATAATGGGTATTTTGATACAAAATATCATTAGAGTATTATCAATATATGTAAATAGACATAGGATTATCATCCTCTTGGAACATTCACATTGAATATTGATCCTATGAAGACATGATGCTTCACATAAGTCATATATGGAGAATAATTTATTAAACTATGATTTAAGATACTGTAAGACATGTATTTATTAAAATAAAAAAAATTATACAACATATATTGTTAATGAAATGACATTAATCCCACTAATAATTTTATTGAAAAGTGTTTTACATTAATTCTTTATGATACCGATTTTTTTATGGATACATCAATCTACTTTTTCAATGAACTAGATACCTTCATTGATCCATTACATGATCATTATAATTTTAATACATTTTTATCATATTTTGGTGTCCCAAAACCCATCGGGTTGTTTCATATAAAAATATTATTAAATTAGACCATTAAGGAAATCTTTTTTGGAATCTAAATTCAAAATTTCATAGTCACATGGATCATCAATGGAATTTCAAATTTTGAGGTTTTTCAATATTACAGCTTCTCAAAAAGTTCATTTTTATTATACACCTACACATTGTTTGAACACTTATGCAACAATTCATACATTATAACTATATAATTTTCCATCCGTACCTAGTTTCTTCTTGATTAACCTTTTAAAAACAGTGGTCTTTACATCCAAAATAAGATCTATTGAAATAAATTATTGGTTTTGGTTCATGGAATCCAATTAATAATTCGTCTATTCTTTCTACTTAGTAAAATATATTCCCCATAGTTCATCCATATATATTAGATGATCATTTTTTTCATCTAATAGTGTGACACCATCATTAGTTACTAGAAATCCATTTTGTTAATTTTGTATAGCCTCTCTTGTATTTATACATAGTACATGTGTCTCTTGCATATATTCTGCCAATGGGATTTCTAGAATTTTCTTGATTCTAACTATTTTCTACATTGATACTGGACTTCATATAAGACTATATATCTCCCACTGTATCATTTAGAGATGAGATCCATCAGAAATTTTATGGTGTTTCATTATAAATTTCACTTTTTATGATGATTATTATAGATAATATCCCCTTGTTTCCCTGGGGTATCATATAAGGTACACATTGTACCTTGGGGTGCAATTATGTAGCCTAAAGTGGCGTTAATAATGATTGTCAACCCCAAACTTGTATGTATGATGGAAAATTATTATTTAAATTCTAATGTTGGAATGGAATACAATCTAACAAATTATATAGTTCATGGTTTAGTATTTGTACTTTTGATTGTAACATGTATCAAAAAAGGACAACAGATCACTCGCACGATTCATAATTGATCTCAGCAAGTCGAGTAAGGAGTGGTTCCTCCATAAATTTACAACATTCTACAGAGGTTTATAAAGAGGAGTGAGTTTAGATATAATATAAAACTCTCATAAATAATCAAATCACTCTTGATTATGATATTATCCACCATGGTCTGATTGTATTTTTAAAATCATTTTAACAATATGGTTTTTACCTTAATTATTTTATTCCTTCAATCTATCAAATAAATCTAGATTATACCTCATAATGTAGAAATATAAATATCAACTAAAATTATTAGAACCATTATATAGTATTAGTACCCAACCCTTTATTCTACAAGAAATGGTTCACACACATCCGTATGAACTAATTAAAAAATCACTTTGTCTCATTCATCCTCTCCAATAAATAGTTCTTTAGATATATATTCTTTGAATAATGTCTGAAATATTCCATTGAGTTTTAGTTTTAATGAATCTAATAATCTATTATGGTTAAATATATTCAATAATTTTTCAATTACCTAAGTTAACTGGTGACTCAAAAGATGAGTGTTGTATGAGTCATGTGAACTAGTTTAATTATTGATTTCCATTACTAGGTTTGAGTAGTCGTACACATGAAGATCATTATTGAATTAAAACCTAACCGAAAGAATTATAACATTATAAAATAATATTATTTTATTAAATAACATAATATTATATCAATTTGAATCAATTACGGATTTGGAAAAAAAATCATAACATATCGAACAAAAAAATCTTTTAAAACCACGTGTATCTGCATCATCAATGTGACGAGGTAGTCCTTGATAGGCATAACATAAAATGTGGCTCTGTTGGATTAGCTTAGATCTACCTAACCTTATTCAATAATTAGGAATCCAATTAGTCCCTTGATTTTTAATATATTTGAAAGCACCACCTTTTATATCTAATATAATTTTTTTAAAATAAATATATTACACTGAATAAAAATTCACTTGATGATTCACGTTGATTATTATTGTGGGTAATTCATTTCTTCAAGAGGCCCTTCATGAAACATGAGAAATAGGTAGAATCCTATTCCCATTATGAACCATTTCAATTTCCCTTCAATTAAGGAGATTTTCAAATTATATTTTGTTTTAGAACAACTTTCTTGGAAATTCCTTATGTTCACCTTAACGAAGAATTGATTTTCCTAATTCTCCTCCTAATCAACTTGATAAAGAAGAGTGATTATACCTGAGATATACATCCCAAAGGTTTTAATATTTAAATTTACATCAACTGTAGAAAATATATTGGGGAGTGATGAAGGAATTTGAGTGGTGTATAATTCTTTAGAGAGTTTAAATCCTAGAACCGTCAGATGCTCAATGTAGCCTATGAGTTTGACTATATGAATCCCCACTTGAGATACCTCTCCAGGTATACTACAAATAAATCCTTATATATTTCCCAGCATTCATATTTATAACTCACTTGATATCGCCCATAATGATTATTTAGAATACTATAAATGACAATATCTTCTATAGACCTCATGGGCTCAGTAGTCATGAATGATAACATTAGACACTGAACATTGAATGCCTCATTCATGTGGTTAACATAGAAAGTGAAGTATTCATCACATCCCACCATTAAATTAATTTCCTTATGTGTCACTTTTATTATAATAAATTCAGGTATTTGTATGCAAATCTTTTGTAATTTTATTAGATCACATAATAAGGATTCTACCATGTATTATTACTATTCATAGAGCATCATAATCGATTGAATCTGAACCATTTATGGCATTTAATACCATTATGGAGATTGTATTTCTCTAATATTGATACTAGAGATAATTATGAATAAATAAATTTTAATTATAGTAAAATTACAAAAAAATGATTACTAGTACATGAATTTATTATAATAAAAGTGACACATAATGAAATTATTTTTATCAGGATTGCCACTGTTTTATTATTTCCAAATATCCCAAACCATTATACACAAAATGTATCATTACTAGTAAATTCTTGTGGAAATGATCTATATTCCTCTTCATATGACCCCAATGAGGTGTTTTCATTCAATTTGAAGGTTTCTAGGGAGAAATGTATTATTAGTTGTGGGATGGAAGCACTTAGAACCATTGAGTGGACTCCCCAAATGTAAAATCTTAACTAGGATTTCCTCCATAGATTAAAACATAATACATGAAATCATAGGAGGGATAATTATATAGATTTAAGGTGGTTAATTCAACCCATAACATTCATAATAACCCCATGATAAATGTATGTGTCCCAATAAAGAGTTTCTCAGACACTTACTTATATGTTTTTCATTCATCATCAAGTAATTTAAGGACAATTCTAACATAATATTACCTTGTGGTTATTTTTATGTGTCAATTTGTTATATTATTATATAATATATGTCTTTTAAATGTTAATTGGAATTTACTTATGTGATTAAACATATTTTTTTAAAACATTTATTCATAATTTATATACTTATATTCCATATTTTCACATTAGTTCATTTATATATGTGATCATTATATTTTATCAATAAAATAAATAATGTTAAAATCATAAATAAATTAATTGATCGTTTATGGGAATATATAAAAGAATATTTATTCGGAATAAACAAAATCAACCTATAAACTATGGGGAAATCATTGTGACTATAATGGCATGAGTTGATGAATTCCACTCTTCCTCCCGTGTATCACCTGGGCTAGTATCATCTCAATTATGATTTTATGAACCCCCACTTGCCTTGAGATAATACTAAATTTCATGTCTCAATAAATAAAATTAAGTTGATGGTAACCTAATGATTGTTTAGTGGTAATGAAAATGATATACCTGGAAATCATGTCATATATAATAATGGAATGGGGGATGACTTATAGATCATCATATTTATTTCCCAAAAAAATAATTGTAAAACAATATAGTAAATTAAACTAAATTAAATAAATGAAAACATAGGTCATATTGAATATAAATAATGGTCATATGTTTTAAATGAATATTAAAAAATTTAAAGGTTATCTTTCACTTATATTTTTTCTTTTTTCTTTTGATAAACACGCTACAATTAAATACTCTAGTAATCAATTCAATTTTATAATTTATGATCATATAGAATCAATTATAGCTATCTATCATATTTAAATTTATTGAAAATAAATAGTAAAATAGTTAATTATCTACAATTACAATAAATTAATTGATCAAATTTAATTAGTTAATACACTAAATAATTTTTCAATCACCTTAGTTTCCAATAATTGTAAAAAGGGTTAAATTGTACAATTAGTAATTTAATTACATACTTTATTAGGAGACTAAATTTTATGTACATACCTGCCACACCATGTGTTTTGTGAATGTTTTACACGTGAGATAAATTCTTTGTGTTTTTTAGTGTACCTTGGTTGGACCATGCAATCTGTAATAGCGATCTACAACCCATTTATCACCCTTCTCAAGTGTCCACATAACCTATTGAAGGACTTTTCTTATTCCTTGCACACAATACCAAACGACACATAATATAACTCCACACCATGTTTTACACTAGTATAGTGTTTACATAACCATCCAAATGACTGCATGATTATTTTTGACAAGAAATATAATGAACTACACACCATGTTCAATGTATAAATTTTTAGTATTTCACTAATTCTCTATGATATCAGTCTCTATTGATGTTAAGATGTCTATTTTTTCATAAGGATTTCATAAATTTCACAGAAAAATGTGTATTAAACATGATGTATATTGCATCTAAATTTCAGGTAATTCAATATGTCTTCTATCAGCTTGGCCGGATCAGTATGTGGGGGGAAATAAATGCATCTTGAATATTTACTTCATGGTTTTCTAGGCATCCCTGAATAATTAACGATGCAGTGAACATGGGTACATAGTGTTTACCCCTTATATATATATTTTTACTCATCCTTAATGGTTTGAATCCATTACACTTATGGATTGAATATTGGGACATTGGTAATCCTTTCATAGACATTTAATAAGATATAAAAAACGAATAATATTATTAGAATATAAAAAAATGAAAATTAAAATAATGAAATAAAATAATAAATTTTAATCAAATATCTAAAAAATATTTCTCAAAATTGATCTTAATTAAAATAAATAATAATAGTTTTAAAACATGACCATTCATATACCACATGACTTTTCTATGTAAAGTGGAAGAAACAGGAAGGGTGGGTAACTAAAAAGGTTTTTTATTCAACAGATCATTTTAAACAATTTACAAGACATAAATGTCATGAAGACAAAAATATTTCCATTTACTATTGACATAATAGAATGAAGAACTGGGAAGGAGGATATATACATGATAAATTTTTAATTAATTTAAATATGATCAGAATAACAAATAGACTATTCATAGTATCATTCATTGATGATCATGTTTATCTTCCAAAAAAACCCTTTTGGATTACCTTCACAACGTAGGGTGGATCCATGGGAATAATCCCTTTAATAGTGATCCATATGTACTCCATTGATCTCCATTTGAAATAAAAAAAATCTGCTGATATCATGGGAGATCAATAATCATGTGTTTTTCATTTTGATCACTTTAATATCATTCTACCTTGAATATTTTCTTCTCATTACCGAGAGGTGGAGAGTATAAGGAAGTCTAGAGAAAAGTATTTTGTAAATAATAATTCTTAAAACTTGAATATCCCAACAAAATAGACATAGTAATATAATTATAAACTTATTATTTATATGAAAATATGATTTAAATTCTTAAATATCATTAAATAATATTATAATATTTATCAAATCTCATACCAAATGATAATTATATTATTATTATTACTATTATTATTTTAGTGTTCTTAAACTACGACATTAATATATATTAATTTACATTTTTTCAAATTAATATTTATCAATAGACATGATTTGGTCTGATCGTACTTATCCATATTTGTTTAATAATGAAATAAATTTTTTATTAAATATTGTATTTCTAAATAAATTTTATATTCACAATCTAGTGAAAATTTATATATTAAATTTCAATAAATAATGTAAATATTCATTTCAAAATCTATTGAATAGATATTTATTAAATATTCAAATTAATTTATAAATTTTCCACTAGTAAGTAAAAAATTAATTACCACCTTGTGAATATTATCAATCAATAAAACATAAATAAAATAATTCCTTGTGATTGAGAATAATATTTAATCTAATTATTTAATTAAAATAGAATTTAATCAATATCAATGGAAACACAATGTGTGTGGCTGTAACGCCCCGACCCTAGTTACCCAGAGTCGGTGCATTATTACATAACATTGGCATGATCACAAGAAAGATCAAATCTCGAAAGACCGATTGGTTTAGTAGCCTTGGAAACACTAGATATATTCATAAGTTTTACATTACATCATAAAATGAAAAACTACTACAACAACATAATGTCTCCTTAATCCACACTCATATCCCCACATAACATCCCTGCAGGTCATTCATAATTTACTTCTTCACTTCCTAGGAAAAATAAAACATATAAAAGGGGTGAGCTCAAATGCCCGGTAAGGATAACAATATAGCGGAAACTTTCATAAATAAGAATAAACATTTAAGGCAATGTATAACTAAAACAAAAGCCTTTCATACATGAACTTTCAACATGGTATGGCATAAATAAAATGAAATAATTCCATTTACTTATTCACATAGATATTCTACTAATCAAATAATCACATGCAAAAATCAATAACCACTTTCATAATGTTGGAATGCATAATGCCAGACTATCATAACCACATAGTCATGGCCTCATGCCAAGACTACAAATAATATTTTTTCAAGGCCTTGTGCCAAGACACTAGTTTGTCTCATGAGACCTACCGATGCATCGAGGAGCTATAGCGGGCTCCACCCGTCACATATTAAGTCCAATGCATTCCCATATGAAAAGGTTTAAACATAACATAAACATTCGTATTAAAACTAGCATACGAAATGTCAATACTTTAACCATAAACTATGAATGGTATAAAAATAGCACATCTACAGTCAAATATATCACTAAACCTTCAATACAATATAGAAGTTTTGTATCATAATAAATCAACTTCAAATAATCTTAAAATCCATCAAAGGATGTTGACATAGATGAAATCAAAATTCTTTTAAAAGAAATATCTCCTTTCATTTTGAAATCATTTAAGATCCATATAAAATAAAACATTCTCTTTGAAAATATTCTTATAAGCTTGTAAGGGAAGCTTTGAAGATTTTATAATGGCGGAAAATATCTGCACCCTCCGTATAAGTTAAAAAACATTCTTACCTTAATTCTATCGAAAAGGTTAAAAAGGACCTTGTTTTGAAAACGACCGAAAGATTCCTTTATAAACCACTTATAAATGTCAAAAAGGGTATAAATGACTTTAACTCATATTCTAGTAAATAGTAAAAATGTTTTGAAATACATTTTTAAGAAACATGGATGTGGATGATAAAGAGATCCCAGTAGATTATTACGTATAAACAACCTCGGATAATGAAGAGATTGTGAAATAACCCTTACCAATTTGGTAACTTATGAAACATACAACCCATGAAAGTGGTATCATACAATTAATATGTAAATACACATAAATTAGAGTGTATTACACAAATAATATAATTATGGGCAGTACATACACCACACAAAAGTTGATGGTGGCAATATGACATGAATCTAACGGGAATAAGGAGTGAGATGAAAACCCCTTACCACGTTAATCAACTGAGTCGTATGGACAAAAGTTAATAACCACCAAATTATTTCCAGAATAAAATTAATATAAATAGAATCATGATAATATATATCAAATGGCAGTACACAATACACCACTTTCAATAATTTAGTGGCGAACAGTGGAAATCTCACAGAATTGAAAGTGAGATAAGAAAATCCCTTACCTTGTACTTTTCCTTGGGTGGGGTAGGTTATCCTCCTGTATAATGGTAAAATAATTGTTATTAAATAATACAATAATCATATACATTAATATGATATCATATATTATCTTTTAATATTGATTTGATAATAATATCTTAGTATTATCGTTGTTTCGGGTGTTAACTTACTTGTTTTCTTTTATATGTTTTGTTACGTAAGACATGTTTGTAAAGGATAGGTTTTATATTATTCATATCCAGAATGATATGAATTCCTTAAACATCATTTTTGAATCATCAAATGATAATTATACTTGAATGGATACGATGGAGAATGAATCTCATCGCGTTCGTGGAGACGGTAGTCCGTACGTACGCACGAGCGACAATATCATTCTTTTGATATTAAAATAATATATAAATAGATGGTATATAATATATACAAAATCATTTACATGTTATATTTATTATTTACATGAGTTACACATCATTATTATACCCATCCAAATAATATTATATTGAATAACAATTACACCACGACGTGGAGACGGTAAGCCGTACGTACGCACGTATGGTGACATGTTATTAAAAGGGTGGATAGAATACTGAATATGGTTGTACCATATTTATAATAACATCACAGTATAAATATGACACTGGATTTATTATTTTAGAATGGTAACAACAAAGGAAGAAGAAGTGGAAGAAGAAATGAACTTAGAAAAGGGTGGTAAAATCATTACCTCTTCTTCGGGTTCTTCCTTTTGATTTGATCAAAAGGGCTCCATAGGTTGGCTTTCTGATCAAACTAAGGCCCCTAGGTTGTAGTGAGGGAATTTGGGAGAGTATTTGGGCAGAGTTTGGCCGAACCAAAAGTCTTTAAAGGTGTGAAGAAATGAGAAGGAGGAGTGCCCTTTTATAAGAGGGGTGAGGGGCACCTTTGGAAAAGCTAGAGATATTAGTTTATAATAAATTAATATTCGGTTTACAATGGCTCCAAAGTTGACTATTCAAAGGTTAAGGTGGGGATGGGTCGAAAACAACTCAACCAATAGAATATTGACAGGTTTGGGTACTTATATTAACCTTATCTTTAAGTATTAACTCTAAGTTAATTAGTTTCACTTTTACAATGACTCTTTGTATTTTTATATAATATTGTTAATAAACTTACTATATACATCCAAGAGACCCCCAAGTGGTCCATTAATGATGAACCTATCATGATATAAGTCTCTTGACCGAACCTTAGATTTTTAGGAATTTAATATCAATTAATAATATAATATTTGTTTTAAGAACTCTTTTATATCAATTTTGACACTATTCAATAGTTGATTTTTGTGAAACTCATAACAGATTGATTACTTCGAAAAAAATCAATTAAATCTATCCTAATATTTCATATCATCCTATAAAATTAGTTTAATTCATTAAAAGTTTCATATTATATTTATTTTGGCATTTATAATATTAATTATTTTAATTTTTCAGTATTATAGTAATTACTGCACCATCATTATGTCATAAATAAAATAAAATATTTAATGTCTAAAAATTATAAATAAAATATAATTATGTAGGAAATCGTTTTATCTTTCTAATGAATATTTATAATCTAAAATCCAACTTTTATAACCCTATTCAACAATTGTTTTTCTAAAAGATATATGCTTGTGTCATTTTTGTATTCATTTTAACTTAATTAAAATAATGTGTCATTATCACTTACAAGTGGATCCATGGGGTCCCAAAATCGACCCAAAGATGCCCATGGTCGACCATGTATCAACCAATATGGTTAAGACACGTTTTATTGTAATTTAGTATTATTATAATATTATTTTTTAACCCTTATTTACCGGATTTACCCTTAACCATGGTAAATAAAATATTTACCGCAGTAATTATTCAAAATGTCTAAAAATAAAAGTTACCTATTTACACAATTTGAACATCCTGATTCCAAATATAGAATCCATTTTCCTAAATTCAAAACACAGAAGTGGCAGAAATTAATTTAAAATTAATTCCCGCTGTCAAAACAAAAAGCGTGTTTTTAAGAGATAATAACTATCAAAAGATTGACACTTGTTTATGTTCGGTTTAATTGTAAAATTATGTCCAATGACCAACATTATATTAAATGGTTAAAATATATATTAAATATACTTTAAAACTACTAAAATTCATAATTTATCACTATTAATTATTTTGATTAAAAAATTTGTTTTTAATTAAAATTTAGTACTTTTCACTATTCATCAAAATATGAAAGTTATCCGAAAAGTACCAAAATTTCACCTTAGGATAAATTAGATATTCCGAATCCAAAAATGAAGTCCATTTTGAAATATAAAATATATATAATTTTAAAAAGTAGGTATTACTATTCATAACAGTTAGTTTGATTGGTTGTTAGAACTCGGTGATGCGTACAACACACGCTATCGCATTACTCAAAGAGAAGCGTACCGTAGAAGTTTGGGGTGTTACATTCTACCCTCCTTCAAATAATTTCGTCCTCGAAATTTTTAGAATACTATCGCATGAAAAGACTCGGGTGGTTCTTCATCATAAGTTCCTCGGGTTCCCACGTTTCTCTTCCATCTTATGGTTTCTCCACAAAACATTTACCAGACGCGTCGTCTAGTTTCTCAGTACTTGTTCACTCGTATCAAGAATCCTGACGGGATATTCACAATAGAAAAGATCGGGTTCCATTTCTAATTCCTCATAGGTGAGTACATGTGTTGGATCAGGCATGTATTTCCTCAACAGAGATACGTGGAACACATCGTGAACTTTGGAGAGACTTGGCGGCATTGCCAATCGGTAAGCTACAGCCACAATTCGTTCTAGAATTTCGAAAGGTCTGATGTACCTGGGACTCAATTTACCTTTCTTACCAAAACGTATGACTCCCTTCCATGGAGATACCTTCAGGAAAACATGATCACCGATTTGAAATTTCAAATCCTTCCTTCGATTATCGGCATAGCTCTTCTGCCTACTTTGAGCTGCTTTGATGTGATTTTGTATTACCTTCACCTTTTCCACCGTTTCTTCCACCAGTTCTGGGCCTACAAGTTTTCTTTCACCAACGTCATCCCAAGAGGTTGGTGTACGAAATCTCTTTCCGTAGAATTCTTCATATGGTGCCATCTGAATACTCGAATGGAAGCTATTGTTATAGGAAAATTCTACCAGTGGTAAATGTTGATCCCACATAACCTGAAAGTCATGTGAGCAAGATCTCAACATGTCTTCTAAGGTTTGAATAGTCCGTTCTGATTGTCCATCTGTCTGAGGGTGGTAAGCAGTGCTCAAATGAAGTTCAGTATCCAGGGACTTCTGAAGACTTTTCCAAAATCTTGAAGTAAAACGGGGATCACGATCAGAAACAATCGATAAGGGTACTCCATGAAGTCTCACAACATCATTAATATATAGTCTTGCTAGACGTTCCAGGGGTAGATCTTCTCTTATAGCAAGAAAATGTGCTGACTTGGTAAGATGATCAACAATAACCCATATTGCATCGTTCCTTCAAGGAGTCTTTGGTAACCCCATGACAAAGTCCATCGTAATATTGTCCCATTTCCACTCTGGTATGGGAAGAGGTTGCATGACTCCTCCAGGCTGTTGCCTTCCAGCTTTCACTTGTTGAAAAACCATACATCTTGACACAAAATCTGGAATCTCCCTCTTCATGTTGTACCACCAAAAATGTTCCTTCAAATCTCTATACATTTTGGTTCTCTCAGGGTGTATAGAAAAATTGGAACTATGAGCATCATCCAGCAATTCCCTTTTTAGATCAGGTAAATCGGGAACACAAAGTCTCTTCCCGAATTTCAAAATTCCATCTTCATACACAAAGTATCTCAATCTCCCATCATTCACAGCTTTAATATTATTTTGCAATTCTTCATCATCGGTCTGAGAACTCATAATCTTTTCTAGTAAAGATGGTTTGGAAACCATTTGAAAAAGTATTGATGTTTCACCTTCCCTGATTATTCCCATGTCCATCTTCACTATATCCATGAAAATTGGATCCCTTTCAATTCTCATATTGTTAAAAACTCCATGGTCTTTTCTACTCAAAGCATATGCCACCTTGTTTGCCTTCCCCGGGTGGTAGTGTATCGTACAATCATAATCCTTGAGTAATTCAAGTCATCTCCTTTGCCTCATGTTGAGTTCTTTTTGTGAGAAAATATACTTCAAACTCTTGTGATCAGTATAAATCTCACATTTTTCACCATTGTGGTAGTGCCTCCATATCTTCAAAGAAAAGATCACAGCTGCTAACTCGAGATCATGAGTAGGATAGTTTTGTTCATGAATTTTCAACTGTCGTGATGCATAGGCAATAACTCTATCATTCTGCATAAGGACACAACCAAGTCCTTTCATCGATGCATCACTATAAATAACGAACCCATCATTCCCCGATAGTAGAGTCAATATAGGAGCATTGACTAATCTTTTCTTTAGTTCTTCAAAACATTCTTCACACTCTTTTTTCCAAACAAATTTAACCCATTTACGTGTGAGCTTCGTTAATGGGTTAGCCAATTGGGCAAAATTCTGGACGAAACGTCGATAATAACCTGCCAAAACAATAAAACAGCGTACCTCAGTTATACTCGTAGGTGCTGGCCATTATTGGATTGCCATGGTCTTAGAAGTATCAATAGAGATTCCATCTTTAGAGACAATATGGCCAAGAAAAGAAATCTCCTGAAGCCAGAATTCACACTTGCAAAACGTCCCATATAATTCATGCCTCCTCAGAGTCTTCAAGATAATGCGCAAGTGATTTTCATGATCTTCGTAGGTTTTGGAGTATACCAATATATCATCAATAAATACCACCACAAATTCATCGATATACTCCTTGAAAACTCTATTCATCAGATCCATGAATACAGAGTGGGCATTAGTCAATCAAAAGGCATTACAGTAAACTCGTAATGCCCGTACATGGTTCGAAATGCTGTCTTCGGAATGTCTTCCTTCTTTACACACAACTGATGGTATCCAGATCGAAGGTCAATCTTTGAAAAGTATTGAGATCCATGTAGTTGGTCAAATAAATCATCAATGCGAGGTATGGGATACTTGTTATTTATCGTTATAGCAGTGATCTCCCTGTAGTCGATACATAACCTCATAGATCCATCTTTCTTTTTAACAAAAAGAATAGGGGCTCCCCATGGAGAAACACTAGGGTGAATAAATCCCTTATTACTCAATTCCTCTAATTGTTTCTTTAGTTCAACTAATTCTACAGTGGCCATTCTATAAGGGTTCTTCGATATAGGCCTTGATCCAGGAATTAAATCAATGGAAAACTCAACTTCTCGTTCTGGAGGATGTCCAGGTAAATCTTCCGGAAATACATCTACAAATTCTTTCACAACAGGTACATCCTCTATTTGATCATTCCTTTCCTCACTGACAGTTATTTCATTCTCTTCCTCCCCAATAATTGAATTATGTTGAGCTACTGGGGGTGGATCTAAATAAGAATTAGGTGGTGACGATTCTGCTCTAAAAATAAGGTGTTCCTTATCATTATCATCAAGAATCGTAACCTCTTTCTTCTTACAATAAATCTTTGCATCATAGTCCGAAAGCCAGTCCATACCGAGGATTATATCAAACTCAATCATAGGAATGACGATGAGATCAGAAGATAAAGAAAATTTATGTGCTCTAATGGGGACTGATTCACAAAACTTTGTTGCAATGATACTTCCCTTAGGAGTTTTAACTGACAACTCCCTTATTAAATCAAATTGGAAATATCTAATTTTTTTAGAAAACTGGGAAGATATGAAATAATGCGACGATCTAGAGTCAAATAATGAATTTTCTAAACTTGAGGAAACCATTAAATTACCTGCCACCACGTCTTTCGGAGCTTCTACCTCAGCAGTAGTGATAGCATAAGCCTGGCCTTGATCCCTTGGCCTTTTCTGAGGTAAGTTCTCCTGACGCTTAGGACATTCATTTGCATAATGCCCCATCTCCATGCAATTGTAGCACTGAACGTTGGTAGCTTCCTTCTTCCCCTTGCAATCACGAGCTTGGTGGCCTTTTTCACAACACTTGTAACAGACTCCCATTCCCTTCAAGCAAGTACTAGGGTGTTTCTTCCTGCATTTACCACAGGATGGATATTCAACCTTTCCCTTCTTCCCCTTATTTCCATTCCCAGATTGATCAGCAGGTCTCTTCTTCTCTTGCTTTGCTTTAAATTCATAAGACTTAGAGAATTCCTTTTCGGTCTTGATAGCACATGAGACAATTTCTTCGTATGACGAAAAGTATTGTGAGACTAATGCTCGACGAAGAAATGGTTTTAACCCATCAAAGAAACGATCAATCTTACTTCTTAGGTTATGTATATAATCACCAGCGTACCTTGATAACCTTGTATAGTTATCCTCATACTTTGCAACATTCTCATCCTCCTTCTGTCTCAGACTTAGAAATTGCCTTTCCATATCTTCTCGATGGTCGCGAGGGAATTATTTTTCTAGAAACATATCATTGAACTCCCTCCATTCCATATTTGATACTTCATCATCTTCCTTCATGTTTTGAATCAATGACCACCATTGATCAGCATCTCCAGTGAGGCGGTAAACTGCCATGATAACTTTTTCCCTTTCACTGCTCCCCAAAGCCTGAAATATTTTCTCTAGAGAATTTATCCATTGCTCGGCTACTAAGGGATTTGTACTCCCATTGAACGTTGGTGGTTGTTGCCTCATGAATCGATCTAACATTGATCCTCCACGCTGCGGATCAGGGTGCTCCATACGGGTAAGGTTATTATTCATAACCTGAGTAAGTTGTCCCAGTATGGTGATTAGCTGATCGGCACCAGTTGCATCACCAGCCCCATTATAATTATCTTGAGCAGGAGGGCATTCCCTACATGGAGTGCGTGCATTGATACGGTTTCCATTTCTTCCACTAGGCGTCATTTCTAAACAATGGCATAAACTAGATCAGATTATGAATCAAAATACATAATCCCATACTTATAAAAAACTTAACATAAATTGAACTATTTATGGATATAATCCATAATCGTAAAAATGTTTTCTTTGAAGAATTATATACTCATAAACCCTTCATAATGATTTGTAAAGAAAATGAGAGTTATCCTAAGCATATCCCCCGGGAGTGTCGTAACGAAGAGTGCAGCAAGGCACATTGTCGTGCACCAGTTCCCGTTCGAGTCTAGCTCAAAGAGGTGTTTTCAGGTTTTACCCCTAGGTACATCTATGCCAGAGCCGCCTCTACCTGCTCGTATCCAGACAGGGATGTATTGCTCGGAAAACTCACAAAATCTCTACAATACCAAAATTCTAGGAAGTTCTTCTATACTAATCCTCAAAGTTCATCTTAGGTCTACGTGCTCTAATCAGAGTTTACCTAAATCTAGCTTCCAAGGTTTGTACTAAACTTCCTCTGATACCAACTGTAATTCCCCGACCCTAGTTACCTAGAGTCGGTGCATTATTACATAACATTGGCATGATCACAAGAAAGATCAAATCTCGAAAGACCGATTGGTTTAGTAGCCTTGGAAACACTAGATATATTAATAAGTTTTACATTACATCATAAAATGAAAAACTACTACAAAAATATAATGTATCCTTAATCCACACTCATATCCCCACATAACATCCCTGCAGGTCATTCGTAATTTACTTCTTCACTTCCTGGGAAAAATAAAACATATAAAAGGGGTGAGCTCAAATGTCCAGTAAGGATAACAATATAGCGGAAACTTTCATAAATAAGAATAAACATTTAAGACAATGTATAACTAAAACAAAAGCCTTTCAAACATGAACGTTCAACATGGTATGGCATAAATAAAAAGAAATAATGCCATTTACTTATTCACATGGATATTCTACTAATCGAATAATCACATGCAAAAATCAATAACCACTTTCATAATGTTGGAATGCATAATGCCAGACTATCATAACCACATAGTCAAGGCCTCGTGCCAAGACTACAAATAAGACTTTGTCAAGGCCTTGTGCCAAGACACTAGTTTGTCTCATGAGACCTAACGATGCATCGAGGAGCTATAGCGGGCTCCACCCGTCACATATTAAGTCCAATGCATTCCCATATGAAAAGGTTTAAACATAACATAAACATTCGTATTAAAACTAGCATACGAAATGTCAATACTTTCACCATAAACTATGAATGGTATAAAAATAGCACATCCACAGTCAAACATATCACAAAACCTTCAATACAATATAGAAGTTTTGTATCATAATAAATCAACTTCAAATAATCTTTAAATCCATAAAAGGATGTTGACATAGATGAAATCAAAATTCTTTTAAAAGAAATATCTCCTTTTATTTTGAAATCATTTAAGATCCATATAAAATAAAACATTTTCTTTGAAAATATTCTTATAAGCTTGTAAGGGAAGCTTTGAAGAATTTATAACGGCGGAAAATAGCCGCACCCTCCATATAAGTTAAAAAAACATTCTTACCTTAATTCTGTCGAAAAGGTTAAAAAGGACCTTGTTTTGAAAACGACCGAAAGATTCCTTTATAAACCACATATAAAAGTCAAAAAGGGTATAATTGACTTTAAATCATATTCTAGTAAATAGTAAAAATGTTTTGAAATACATTTTTAAGAAACATGGATGTGGATGATAAAGAGATCCCAGTAGATTATTACGTATAAACAACCTCAGATAATGAAGAGATTGTGAAATAACCCTTACCAATTTGGTAACTTATGAAACATACAACCCATGAAAGAGGTATCATACAATGAATATGTAAATACACATAAATTAGAGTGTATTACACAAAGAATATAATTATGGGAAGTACATACACCACACAAAAGGTGATGGTGGCAATATTACATGAATCTCACGGGAATAAGGAGTGAGATGAAAACACCTTACCACGTTAATCAACTGAGTCGTATGGACAAAAGTTAATAACCACCATATGATTTCCAGAATAAAATGAATATAAAGAGAATCATGATAATATATATCAAATGGCAGTACACAATACACCACTTTCAATAATTTAGTGGCGAACAATGGAAATCTCACAGAATTGAAAGTGAGATAAGAAAATCCCTTACCTTGTACTTTTCCTTGGGTGGGGTAGGTTAACCTCCTGTATAATGGTGAAATAATTGTTATTAAATTATAAAATAATCATATACATTAATATGATATCATATATGATCTTTTAATATTGATTTGATAATAATATCATAGTATTATCGTTGTTTCGGGTGTTAACTTACTTGTTTTCTTTTATATGTTTTGTTACGTAAGACATGTTTGTAAAGGATAGGTTTTATATTATTCATATCCAGAATGATATCACGTCCTTAAACATCATTTTTAAATCATCAACTGATAATTATACTTGAATTGATACGATGGAGAATGAATCTCATCGCGTTCGTGGAGACGGTAGTCCGTACGTACGCACGAGCGACAATATCATTGTTTTGATATTAAAATAATATATAAATGGATGGTATATCATATATAAAGAATCGTTAACATGTTATATTTATTATTTACATGAGTTACACATCATTATTATACCCATCCAAATAATATTATATTGAATAACAATTACACCACGACGTGGAGACGGTAAGCCGTACGTACGCACGTATGGTGACATGTTATTCAATGGGTGGATAGAATACTGAATATGGTTGTACCATATTTATAATAAAATCACAGTATAAATATGATACTGGATTTATTAGTTTAGAATGGTAACAACAAAGGAAGAAGAAGTGGAAGAAGAAATGAACTTAGAAAAGGGTGGTGAAATCATTACCTCTTCTTCAGGTTCGTCCTTTTGATTTGATCAAAAGGGCTCCTTAGGTTGGCTTTCTGATCAAACTAAGGCCCCTAGGTTGTAGTTATGGAAGTTGGGAGAGTATTTGGGCAGAGTTTGTCCGAACCAAAAGGCTTTAAAGGTGTGAAGAAATGAGAAGGAGGAGTTCCCTTTTATAAGAGGGGTGATGGGCACCATTGGAAAAGCTAGAGATATTAGTTTATAATAAATTCATATTCGGTTTAAAATGGCTCCAAAGTTGACTATTAAAAGGTTAAGGTGGGGATGGGTCGAAAAAATCTCATCCATTATAATTTAGACAGGTTTGGGTACTTATATTAACCTTATCATTAAGTATTAACTTTAAGTTAATTAGTTTCACTTTTACAATGTCTCTTTGTATTTTTATATAATATTGTTAATAAACATACTATATACATCCAAGCGACCCCCAAGTGGTCCATTAATGATTAACCTATCATGATATAAGTCTCTTGGCTGAACCATAGATTTTTAGGAATTTAATATCAATTAATAATATAATATTTGTTTTAAGAACCCTTTTATGTCAATTTTGACACTATTCAATAGTTGATTTTTGTGAAACTCATAACAGATTTATTACTTCAAAAAAAGTCAATTAAATCAATCCTAATATACCATATCATACTAGAAAATTAGTTTAATTCATTAAAAGTTTCATATTATATTTATTTGGGCATTTATAATATCAATTATTTTAATTTTTCACTATTATAGTAATTACTGCATCATCATTGTGTCATAAATAAAATAAAATATATAATGTCTAAAAATTTTAAATAAAATATCATTATTTAGGAAATCTTTTTATCTTTCTAATGAATATTTATAATCTAATATCCAACATTTATAACCCTATGTAACAATTGTTTTCCTAAAAGATATATGATTGTGTCATTTTTGTATTCATTTTAACTTAATTAAAATAAAGTGTCATTATCACTTACAAGTGGATCCATGGGGTCCAAAAATCGACCCAAAGATGCCCATGGTCTACCATGTATCAAAAAATAGGTTTTTGACACGTTATAGGGTAATTTAGTATTATTATAATATTATTTTTTAACCCTTATTTATCGGATTTACCCTTAACCATGGTAAATAAAATATTTACCGCAGTAATTATTCAAAATGTCTAAAAATAAAAGTTACCTATTTACACAATTTGAACATCCTGATTCCAAATATGGAATCCATTTTCCTAAATTCAAAACACAGAAGTGGCAGAAATTAATTTAAAATTAATTCCCGCTGTCAAAACAAAAAGCGTGTTTTTAAGAGATAATAACTATCAAAAGATTGACACTTGTTTATGTTCGGTTTAATTGTAAAATTATGTCCAATGACCAAAATTATATTAAATGGTAAAAATATATTCTAAATATAATTTAAAACTACTAAAATTCATAATTTATCACTATTAATTATTTTGATTAAAAAAGTTGTTTTTAATTAAAATTTAGTAATTTTCACTATTCATCAAAATATGAAAGGTATCCGAAAAGTACCAAAATTTCAACTTAGGGTAAATTAGATATTCCGAATCCAAAAATGAAGTCCATATTGAAATATAAAATATATATAATTTTAAAAAGTAGGTATTACTATTCATAACGGCTAGTTTGATTGGTTGTTAGAACTCGGTGTTGCGTACAACACACGCTATCGCATTATTCAAAGAGAAGCATACCGTAGAAGTTTGGGGTGTTACAGTGGTCCTCAAGGATTTGTTCTCATTAGTATTAGGAAAGTTTTCAAATGTAAAAACTTTCTACCTATCAATAGGTCAGTCCACTGAATATATATAACATAATGTCATAGTGGATAAAACAACATAGAAAAGAATATTATATAATATAATACATTTGTCAAAATATATTTTCAAGCAGGATGAACATCAATTTCATCAACCAATATAGATGATTTTTTTTGACATTCTGAAATATACACATTTTAACCCAGTATAAATGAAATTTAAGGTGATAATTCTATTTCCCTCAAATGGAAAATATATAATCATTAAAATAGATATAATGTAAATATATTTCCTTGAATACTTAATTAAAACATTTCATTAATGATGAACCCAACATGCCCAACTTCACATGAACATATCGAAATCGTGGGGTTGTTCATTAAATCTCTTTGCATAATTCCTAAAATTAAGTGTTGTTAACCTAAAAAATTATAATTACCATTTAAAATTCTCACATATATAAATATCCAATGAAACCAAAGCATATTGAATTCATACTATAGTTAATGTCTTCATTATATCATGTCTGAGAGAATACGAAGTGAAAAAAATGATAAAAATAATTCAAATCCACTTATGAGTACATAATTCTGAAAACCATAATACTATTTTATACATCACTATCCAACCAAAAAAATGTATTTATTAATATCCTCAGGACATTACAACATTCTCATCAAAACGGGGAACTTTTATGACATTATCTATAAGACAAATACCCTATAACATTATTATATAAAATTCATACAAAAAACTATATGTAGAAAATATATTATTAAAATTAAAATAATAAAATTTCAATTTAATCCAAATTACAAAATTCTACCTCTGAAACCCCAACTTCAAAAACCCTATCCATACTCTACCCCATATTCATCTACAAGGGGATGCATGGTTTTCTATAGAAGAAACACATTTTAAGAAAACCTTGTTACATTAAAATTCCTAAGGGACTCTCAAAAACTAGAAAGAAACCCCCAAAACTAATATTAGGAAATTCCTAGTAAAATATATCATAAATAATGGTTGAAATAATCTCATAAATCACATAAAAAATATGATTTCGTTAGAGGATGTAATATTGTAAAAAACTATATGTTTCACCAGAATTGAGAACCACGTTGATCTCATGGTTCGTAGTATGAGTGAACCATGATTTCATTGAAATAAATTTTATAATATACATAACCATAATTTCAATGTCTTCAATAATGAGGGTTTGTTCATACCATCATCCCATCACCATATGCTCATAAATCAAAATGCATAAAAAAATAATGATTACAATGAAAAATTCTAAGAGATTTAAAATATATACCTTGTCAATCATATCTTTAAAAGAGTATAATTAAGTTAAAAACTAAAATTTAAGGGTATTAAGTATTAGGAAGATTCATTTGTCATCATGATTAATAATCATCACTGGTAAGCTTCATAGTATCACATTCAACCCTCTTTTATACAATTATGTGAATCCTTGGGATGAATTTATAGATATCCATAAAAATATCAAAATGATTTATTATGATATCTATTATATTGATATTGATGGGAAATAATTCTAGAGGGTAGAATAGACATTTTAAATTATAATGACAATATTAACAAGTTGTTATAAAATATTAAATTGTTGTGACTATAATGGTCTTGAGTTATGATATTGAATAATTAAAAAAGAAAGAGAATAATATTTTTAAGAGTTTGGAACAAAATGTTCTTATACCACTCCTTAATCTCATATACTCCTCGGGGAGACAAGAACACATTGGGAAACTAAATATTAATGATGTGAGAAACTTCTTTACAGACCCATTTTTAACAACATGGATGCACAACCCAATCATAATATAGGATACCAACCTAGTCTGTTTTAAAAGACATGTGATCAGGAGTAAGAACCATAACTTCCTATATAGAGGTATAATAACAATAGGAATGAAATAAATTACTTTAATGGGAACCATAAACTAAACATGAGGAATGTAAAAATAGAAAGAAACAAGATTACACAAATAAAAAAATTACAAGAAATTATGTAGATGATCTGAATTTTGGTGTAGATTATGTATTATTATCACTGAAATCATGGAAGAAAAATGTAAAATATTAAGTCACTTTCTGATCAAAACCATGATTAATAAATCAAATAATATTTTTAACATTTTTAGAGAAAAATAAAATAGAAGGTGTATTGTGTGAGATCGGTGTAACGATCTGCATATTTATATTATTTATATATTAAATAAATATCTGTAATCATTAAAAATTAAATCTAAAAGTGTGTTTATGTGACCAATATTTAAAGGACACATGACATCTTATAATTATATCATATTTTAAACCATACCTTTAATATGCTAAAGACTCACTGAATTAATATTAAATCATAACTGCTCTTTACATTTATTCTAGTTAAATTAATATAAACCCATTAATATATTGAATAAATGATTTTTGAGTAATGTAAAATTAATATATAGTTGGAATAAAAATATATTATATTAGATTATATAAGAAATAAATGTGTAGTAAAATAGTTAATCACAAGAAAACAAATCTATGTGTTTAAAAGATCATAAAATTAATGTTACCATTATTTTTAAAACGATAAACATTCATTTACACATAAAATAATAATATTTTTATTGATTTTATTATATTAATAAAAACAAAGTTAAAATAATAAATAAAAATGTGAAAAATGAAATTTTCACTAATAGTGGCTTACTAACCTATTGTAAGAACATACGGTGGGAAATCCTGACCCGTCGTTGGGTTCCAACAGATGATAAAAATAGCATAATGTAACATTGATATTTTACAAAATATAAAAAATGATTTAAATAAAACTAATTAAATTCCAAAAATTTATATATTCAAAGGCTTATTATGAAGAAATGAAAATTTGAATATTGTTAGAAGTCCAACGGTTATTCATGACCCACCATTGTACGAATTTAACAATGTATCATTACCTAATACTAATAATTTTCAATTAGAGATCATTTATAAATATTTCCAATCAGCGGAATAATAATTAGATGAATTAACTAAAAATAAAAAAACAAACCACTAAAAATATATTATATTTCCAGTTAAATAAGAACTCAATTAAAATTTTAAATACAAAATTATTTAAAAAATCTATAAAATGAATGAAGAATGAAAAAATATGATATATTAAATAACAAAAATTTCCTAGTGAAGATATCCTATAAAACATTGAATATATTCTTCCAATATATAGTTCAATACTGCAAAAAATTGACACCATGTGGGTAATTACATAACCAAACATTTATTTCCAATGGTAGGTAAAATCACCAATAATTGAGGTCCAATGGTGGTTAACATTAACATCCATTTTTGTATAACAGTGGGTAAAATGACTCTCCATTGATGTCCAATGATGGGTAAAATGACCCAGAATTGAGGTAAAATGATGGTTAAATGTTAAATCATTGAGGTCCAATAGTGGGTAAAATGACTCTATATTAGTATTTTCTAGTGGTGATTTGGTACCCACCATTGGTATTATCAGTGTTAACATAAAAAACAAAACAAGGTGAACTATTAGCATCAATTTGAAATTTGAAAAAAGGACGATGGTGAAGAAGAAGTTGAAGATATACATTAAAAAAATATAACTTCAAAATATTAAATATAAAAAAAATGAAAAAAATAAAAATCTATTTTTAAATTTATAGTCAAAATATTTATTTCATAAAATCACTTGAATATTAAATTATTTGATATTTTAATAAAATGTTGTCAATAATTTATTTATCTAAACATTTATAAGTGATAACATATTTATATACCTTTTAAATACTAAAAAACACACCCTTTTGTAAATATAAATCTAATATATTTGTTAAATATTCAACAAAAAATATACTCCTTTTTTAAATTTATCAAAATATGCATTAAAACTTATTTATAAAATGGATTCCCATTTAATAAAAATTAATAATTATAGTGAGAGTAAATATAAATAATTAAGATTCTATTTGTGTATAACAAAGAATTTATAAAATTTATGAATAGATATTATTTATTAAAAGAAGAAAATGAAATTATAAATTAGAGAATATATCGAAAAGAAATTATGAATAGTAAAAAATAACAAGGATTTTAGGATTCTTACATACCCATATCTAATTTAATATTTTCAAATTTTATTTAATCTAAGGGTCATGTAAAGATATCAACTATTAGATTTTGAGTGGGAAAACATTCCTGGAAAATATTAACATTATTTACACGACTAATTTTCGACTATAATAATACATCATTGTGTTCATATCTATAATGTTAAACAGGGTTCATAGGAATTTATAATGAACATTAGTTATCTGAGTAAATAATAATTTTATCAAAACTAATATTAAAACCATATAAATTTTAAATAATACATATGATACGTAAACAGAAACATTTAGAAGAATTATATTCTTCCTTATATGTTTAATGTTTTCTGATATTTTCTTCATATAGATCCATGAAATTAAAAAAAATTCATAAATAGTGACACATGCATGTGGTGCTTTTCTAGTGAAGTCTAGAACCCCCAAAACTAGAATAATAGTTAGATAGTAAATCAAGACATATTTAATTTGAATATAATATTCTATTATAAACAGTACCATTTTTGTATCTAATTACTTTTTTAACAACATTACGGTGATTTGTTTTCGTTTAGACTATGACATATCACATAATAAAACTGAAAACATGATGTATGGTCTTGATGCAGTGATATACAAAATGCTTTCTATCATGAATATAAATTGTTTAATATCAACTATTATACTCAATTCATCTACGTCCAATTATTTATTAGTGCTCATTAGGATATTAATAGATTTATTAGAATCATGTTCAAACAACATTATATATTCTTTGTAATATTTTTCTTAATTTATGGAAAATAGCATCTTTTAGTTAATTAATTTGTAGAACAATAATTATTTTTAGTTCCTCCATTAAGCCCATAAAAAAATAAATTTTCAAAATCATAGAAAATAATTATTGTGGGTACTATTTATTGAAAGAAAATTATATCATCAATATATATTTTAGTAATTTTTATATCCTGTTAATCACTTTTAAAAAAATTAAATAAAATGTACCTTTTATGAAATAATTTTGCAATAAAGAATTGTCTATGTTTTTTATAAAATGATTTTAAATCTTTATTAAGACCATATATAAATTTATTAGGTATGTAAACATGATTTATAAAATTATAATTTTAGAATACAATGGGTTTTAAAAATAGAGTTCCTCTGAAATAGTCCCATTTAAAAACGTACTTTTCATATCCATTTGAAATAATTTGAGGTTTTGAATACTATAAAATGGTTAATAAGATTATAATTTCATCTATCATATAATAAGTATTAAAAGAATCATTCATGTCAACTAATTCTTCCTATTAATAACCCTCAGTAACTAATGTTACATTATTTTTAACTATTATTCCATCTCCCTCTTGTTTTTTTGAAAATTCCATTTAGTTTCTATAACATGTTTTCCTTTAGGAAAAAAAATACCATAATTTATTCCATTAAAATATATCTATTTAATCATATAAAATATTAATCCAATTTTAATAAATTAAATCATTTCCATCATATATATGAACAGTGTCAGTAACAAAAGGTAAATATTCCATAGTAAATTGTAATAAATATTCTTGTTTGAAATCTAGATTCCAGATTACAAATTCTTTTTTCAATTGGGTAATCATTAAGAGTTTTACATTAAATTGGATCAGTTATATAAGAGTTTCAACCCCATGACTTATTATTTATCAATATCTTGGTCATTATCTTCATCAATGTCAAATCTTTATACACTTAATTTTCTATGAATCATTTAGAATTGGGTTTTTTAATTTTATTCAGTAAACATTAAATGCGAAAATCCATAAACAACTAATCTTTTATTATAGGAAAATACATATTCATTACATTCATTGGAATTTCCTAACAATATTTCATTAATTGATTTATCATGTGATGTTCCTAAATTATCTTCTCTGATTATGATGAAATAATTACATCCAAAGACTGTGAAATAAAAAAAAATTAGTTTTCTATCCATTAAAAATTTTAGAAGGTGTCTTATTATGGAAGATCCTAATTTATTCATTATTAAAAACATGGACACCTATATTTATAGCTTCTCCCAATGATTATTTACAAAAAATATATTATATTGGCATTGACCTAAACATTTCATTAATAGAGTAGTTCTTTCTTTCTCCCATAAATTTTTTTGTTGTGTCCATGGGGGCGAGAAAATATTATATAAATTTTATTCACAAAAATTATAAATCTCTATATTTACGAAATTACCATATCAATCATTTATTATAGATATAATTTATGAATTTCGTAAATTATTAATTTATTCAAAGAAATCACAAAATTAGAATAAATTTTTATTTTTATGAGATACAAAATAAATCCATAACAATCAACTATAATCTACTACAATTAAAAAACATATATTTTAACTTTAAAAATAATATTTTTAATTGTTAAAACTATTCACGATAAATTAATTCAATAAATCTAGTATTAAAAAATTTCTTGATATGTTTGATTATTTCTTTTTGTTGTTTACATTTCAAACAATAATCAAACATGAAATACATTTAACAACTTTGGAAGTGGCATATCCCTTTCATGCTTTGAATTTTTGTGAAAATTTCTGAAGCTTGAATGCCTATTTCCCCAATGCCACAGAATTTATTCTAATTTTATATGATTGAGACACTGAACCTTTTGTTTGGTTAAATCATAAAAATAAAAAGTACTTAAATTGTTTTCTATTTATAAAAAATAAACTATTTTGTTTTTTAGAGAAGAACATTTATATTTTTTAAATAAAACATCAAAACCATCATCAAATTGATTTTATATCAATATAATATTGTGTTTTAGACCATATACATCTAATAATTTTTAGATTATAACTATTTAAAGAAAACTAATTTCACAAATTGTTTAAATCTAGACTTTAGAGTTGTCTCTCAATGTTACAAGGTCACTATCAGATGAGTTAAATGATAAAAACATTGAAATAAAACATGTAACGGTCCAAGTGCCTCCAATATCTATGTACCATTATTAATTGAGACTCCAAAAGTAGATATCCTGTAATTAATTAAACCAGCATATTTCTTTGGAACTCAGTCCAAAATCAGTCCAATTGGATTAGTGTTAGAAAAAATTGTCACCTAAATAGATTTACATCATTTAGTGGTGGGTAATTTCTAAATTAAATAATTAGTATTGAAATTTATAATATTATTATAATACGTTTAAATATTAGAAAACACATCAGCATAATTCCCTTTAAATAATCATTGGAAATATGTTATACTTGAAATTATTTCTTCTAAGCTTTAGAGAATGTTAGGTTTGTTTAAATATGGAATTGTACTACCATTTCCAAAACCATTTATATTAGTATTTAATATCATTAGTGACATAATGTTATCATATATTTATTTTTATTTTAAAATTTTATAAAATTCCTCTCCATTATAAACAATTTCATTTTTCAGAACCAAATTTTCATTTTGAGTTGTTTATAAATCATTAAAAACATTTTCATTAGTTCCAGAAGGAGTGTTTTTTATTTTTATATATTATTATATTAGTTATATTCTTTAATTTTCAACGTTTTTTATGTAATCAAAAACAAAATTTAATATCCTATAATTATAGTTTTCATCTATATATAGAATGTTTATAATTTTTTAAAATTTCATCTTTTAGATTTTTAAATTCATAATTATAATTATTTTTATATTTATCATTCTAGGAAATACATATTTTTTTATTTTTACATTCCATTTTTATTTTCTCATTTACTTGATCATATTATTATTATTATTCTCAAAATATGCATACTTTTAAATAACATAGGATCCATTATTACTTAGTTATTCATTTCCATAAGTCTTTTCTTAACATTATAATTTTTTGATTTATAGTTAGAAAATGAGTTAGAAAAAAATTTAGTTTCGGTTTTAGGTATGGAATTATTGTCAACAGTTGTTTCATTTATCAATTGAGTAAATATACAATCATTTATCTCAACTTTAATACACATTAGGAAAATATTACATGTCAGTTTTTCACATATAGAAACACATCGAGATTCAAAATTATCTAAACAGTCCCAACGTACAAAAAATATTGTTTTTCTTTTATTATATTATCTTTTTATTTATTATGATATTTGAGTTTAGGTAAGTTAGACCATATGTGACCATTTCACCTGATAAAATAACATTTTAATTCTAAAATTTCATTCTTTCTAATATCACTACCATTTTAATATTCATTTGTTGACAACCTCATCAAATGTCATTTCCCACCATGGTTTTTCAATAACATTTAAATCATATTACTAATTCCGGGCATCTTCTTGCAACTTTTAGGGAACACATAATTAGTGGAATTATTGGTATAAATAAGATTTTATTTATTTGAAATAAATTTTATATTAGTATAATATTCAACATTAATATTCTTCAAATAATACTAATACTACAACAAAGAGAATAATAGTTTATCTAAAGTATACACAATAAAATTATTACGTTCTTCAAAGACCACATTATTTGAATTCAATATCTTTATTAGAGATCTTAAAACACTCTTCACATGATAGGTTTTATCTATATCCTCCCTAAGAGTTGTCATACCATTGATAATACATGGGAATCGATGGGACATCTATATTAATGATTCTTCTTGTCCTATATTAATGTCTTCGTATTCTTATATGAGCATTCTTGAATTGGATATATTCTTATTTTTAGTTCCATAATGAGTCACTTGAAGAATTCCATATATTTCATGTTGTTCCACACAAGATGTAAGATGGATATATAAAATATTACTTATAAAATATAATATCATATTTCTATAATTATAATTCAAAACACATTTGATCATATCATTAAAACATGTGTTTCATGATCCACATTGTGTAGCTCATATGGGTATACAATTATATTCATGTGATCAACACATCGTTGTTTCACGAATGTTACTGTTTTATCTTCCAATAATACATAGTCACTCCTATTAAATTATGGGGGTTTATATAGAATCCATACATCATTTTCAATATTAACTTCCATAAAAAAGTATATGTTATCTCATATACTATTAAGTCTTGGAAAAAAGTTATAAAAGAGTTAAAAATATGTAGAAAAATGTATATTCAATTAGATACACATGTCCTGATACCAATTTTTGAATCGATATTGATATAAATTATGACATATGGGGAATGGATTATTTTTCAAATTTAATGACCAAAACAATTAGTGTATTTAAAATATTAATCTATAGTGATTGAAGTGTTCTGGAGTTATGATTAAAAATAAATACAAAATAATAGAATCAATTAATTATAGTTGTTTGGATCACAAATATCCTATTCCACTCGTTAATATCATATAATTTAATAAGAGACTGGTACCCACTAAGATATTCACATTTAAAGGTGTGATAACCTTGTTAACAGAACCATCCTTTTGAACAAATCTACAACCCAACCTAGTGTTGATAAGGAAGACCAGGCTAGTTTGTTGGAAATGAATTTTGATTAGGATTCATAACCCTAGAATCCTTCAAGAAGCTATTATAACCCAAAAAAGTGTAATTCATCATTTTATTAAGAAAATCATAAAACATGAATGAATAAAGTGAAAACCGAATGAAACATGTTTATAAAAATTAAAAAAATACATGAAATACAACAGATGATCAGAATTTCATTGAATTTTAATAATGATGATAATTGGATATATGAAGTAACAAATTTCAAAGACGGATTATTTTGGTGATAATGACCTGAATTTTGATTTCCTTGATGGTTTTAAATGACAATGAATGTGGATAATTTTTTAATGTGTATTTCTTGAGAAATTTTTAATGATATGCATATGTATTTGATTTATATCACAAAAAATTTACTAAATCCTTTAAATTGAGATCAATAGGAGGGTTTCTATATACTTTTTCATCATGAAACATGTTTAAGAATAATAATATAATAATACTGTAACTACATATATTTTTTTAAATAATAAATGGTTTAATATAAAAAATTATTTGATTTACATTTCTTCATTAAAAATTAACATATTGGATAAATAATTTGCAAAAAAAAATTATAATTTTAAAAAAGTTGATACAAAAGTTTAATTATTAAGACTACAAATGCTAAAAAAGTGTATTAACATATATAATTTTATAAAATTAAATATATATATACAAAAGATCATAAAATTAAATTGACAATTATATATATCACTCTATTAAAATATTTCAACATAAAGAAATTACATTTATAAAAAAAAATTATAATAAAATTATGTAAAATAAAAAATGAAATCTAGAATATTACTATTTAAATTAATAATTGTTCAATGAACTATCGTTGGAACAAAGAGTGTTGACTTATGACCTGCCATTGTTATCTAACGGTGGCTAAATATAGTATAACCTACTTTTGAAATTGTGTTCAAAAATAAAATCATTTAAAATTAACTAAATACATTCCATGCATATATTCTGATGAAGCCATATAAAGAAATAAATATTTTCTCATCGTTTGAAGTCCAACGGTGACTCATGACCCACAGTTTCATGAATACAATGTTATCTCATGACATATCAAGGGAAATGATAAATTTTCTATCATTGAAAAACATATCCAATCAATATAAAAACATATGAATAATTCATTAAATAAAAAAACTATAAAAAATAATTATACTACATGGAAAAAATACAAATAAATAAAATTGGAAAGAGGAAACTAATTATTAAAATAATAAAATGTTTACTAAGAACTAAATGACAAAATAAAAAACATAGTGAAAATAAATTCATTATTGTAGAGAAGAACTCTATTGAATATATCAAGAGAATCAACCAATATAATGTATATCACAGAAAAAATGGATAAATATTTAACCCACCATTGGGGTCCAATGGTTGGGGAAATGACCAATTGCTATTATTTTATAATGGTGCGTTGGAATTATCTTTTTATATTATCAATTCTAATTAGAAAGAAAAACCAACTGTGATAAAAGTGAAATCTCAAAAACATATTAAAATTAGTTGAAAATGATGTATGAAGGGAAATAAGATGATGAAGAATAACTATACAAAACTAAAACATGTAAATATTATATATTACCCTTAATATTTACAAAAAAATTAAAACCTTTTCTTTAGAATTAGAATTAATAGATTGTTTTAATAAAAACACATCAATATTAAATGAGTTTATAATTTAAAAAACTGTTAAATTTTTTTTCCAAATAATTAGATGTGATAATATATTTAAATAACATTTAAATCCTATCAATACAATTAGGTTTAGTTGAAATCACATCTAATGAAACTCACTATGATTTAATTCATTTGAACACTATCTATTTTTTCTAGTTAGCATTCCACCATAGAACTACTATATAGTCTAATAGTTTCATATATCATATGAGTTTATTACAACATATAACAAAATTAAATCATTAATAAATGAAACATAGGCTTCCAACACAATTCGTAATTAAAAAATTAATGAAGTGTATTGTGATTTACTAAATCGAAGGATAATAATATTTATTGACTCTATACTCTTCTATTGTTTTCAAAAAAATATAAAATAATTTATATTTATATATTTTATTTATTATATTTATAACTATTCCAATTTAATTTTTCTCATGGACCATGTGTGTTTCATAATTACATGATCAAAAGAATAAACTCTTGGACTATAAGGGTCACTTATATAAATTTAATCAAAAAATTTGATTACACATTATTATTATTATTACTTGTTTTCAAAAATTATAATATAATTAATTATATTTAATTATATAATATATTAATAGTAATAATTCACAATTCCATCTTCCAACAAATTTGTTCATATATTCGAATTTTCTTATAATTTATGTTTTTTGGATGGAGGCAAACAACTTCTCTTGAAAAATCATCTTGTTTCATATTACATATTTTATATATGAATCATTATTTTACCAAATATCATCATTGAATAAATATATTTTATTTTAGATTCATCCATAGGATAATTGACATTTCTATTTAATGAAATTTCAAAATTATTAACTATTATTTTTGATATATGTTCAATGCATGAAAACATCCATGAACTTTTATATCACTACAGTTTCAGTTTAATCAGTATTCAATGTATTTTAATTTTTTTAATTTTACCATAACATATTATATCATTTATTTTGTATATTTTTTCTCTATTAATTTGAAATACATTATCAGTTTATCAATTTTTTCCAAACATATTTAAATTTCTCCTCATTTATATATAAATTATATTCATTAAATAAATTCTTCTTATTGAATATTAAAATATACCAACTCCTTAAAAAAACTGGTAATCATCAATAATAAATTTGAAAATTGGGAAACATGATATAAAAGTTCTATATTTATTGATTATTAATTAGTAATTTGGCTTACTCAAATTATTGGC
The DNA here is from genome assembly GCA_963277665.1 of Viscum album. Classification (NCBI taxonomy): domain Eukaryota; kingdom Viridiplantae; phylum Streptophyta; class Magnoliopsida; order Santalales; family Viscaceae; genus Viscum; species Viscum album. Next base: position 1,331,768,370 of record OY728142.1, read on the forward strand.
CCTTTATTAAGATGTTTCAAAATTAAAACATTATTTAAATACCTTAATAATAATATTATAAAAAATATATAACTATATATTATTTCTAATGTTAGTATTTATTCATATTATGATGATTTAATTCAGAACAATGTATAAAATAAAAATACCAATGGAAAACATTATTTTGAATCAAAATTAAAAATAGGTACATTCATTGATTCTTATTCCTAATAGAAGCATAAGAATCATATATAAATAATAATTGTTTTTCCAATTCATAATGAAATATTGGGAATTATATTCCTAATGTGATCAATATTTTTGTGATATTCTTAGTCAATAATTTAAATGTATTTTATAATGAATGTGAACGTTTGGTTAATGAATTATTCAATTTACAATGAAATTATGTAATCATTATTTCATTTATTTAATACATTAGAAAGTAAAAAACTTTAGTAATGTATATTAGATTCTATATTTATATTTTTTCTGTATGTACTCATCAATATATTCAATATGGTTTATTCATCATCTTATAGAACAATATAAGGAAAAATTAAAAAATTTATGTCAATATAATTAACAAAATATATTTACATTTAGTTTTATTTAAGAACAAAACACTCGGGTGAGCATGGTATTCTTGTAGAAATTGATATTTTAATGATATGATTCTCATATTTATTTCAGTGTTAGTTTATTTACGAATAATTTCTTTGTATTTTATCATTTTTATATGAAAAAATTGTTCTTCAAGAATAACATTGGAAATAAAATACAATATATATTAGTTATATATAATGAAATTTTTAAATATTAGGATTAATTTCGTATAGGTTTAATTTCCTATTATTTATTTCATTTCCATATTTTCATATATGAAATAATTCTATTAAAATGTGTCTATTATAGACCAAACATCATTGTTTAGTTCATTAAGTAATACAGTATAATCACTTGAGAGATTATACATTTATCAAACAATAAAAATAATAATTTCACTAATAACGTTTATGTGGATATTGTACTGTAACTCTTATATATTCATATCATAAAATTCATTAAGGATCATTTTGTATAATTTTATTTGTAATATGAAATGATTATAATATTTTCATAACTTATAAATCATTATTAAAATAGTTTCAGTTTTATATATTTGTTTATTTGGTTTCTTCCCACATTAAGAATATTATAATATCATTTTACATTTAAATTTGTACAATTTAAATATTTTACCATTATCCACTGATGTTTTCTTTTTCATATACTGGAATGTGTTTTACACTATTAGGTTCATATATACACCATTTTTTTATATCTTATTATATAAAATTTTTCCCATAATCTTGACATAGGAATTAAATATCAATTAAACATCAATACCAAAATAACATAATAATATTCATTTTTGAGTATAATTGAAAATATTGAAGGTTTATATGTAGATATGTCATAATATTTGTACAATATTATTCGAAGGGGATCATTGGGATATATTTTTTATTGAAAAATGGATCTCATAATTAACTACCTATTATGTAATGTAATTAACCATATTTTGTTTATTCCCATTGTAGATAAATAGTATTCTTAAACAACCAACCATAATATTAATTTTTATCATTACATGCATTCATAACTAAATTATGTGATTCATAAAATAATATAAAACGAATGAATAAAGTGATATCAATTATTCCATTTAATTCCCTAATGATAGTTGATGGTTTCATTTCTTATTTAACATATTTCAATCATTAATTTCTCATAATTATATAAAAACATCCTATTATGATTAATTTCACCAATTCTAGTATGATATCATCTTATTTTATATTAAATATTTCATTATGTTTTATAATGTTTTACAAGATTATTTTTATAGTCCACTCAATTTTTAATTTTATAGTTTTTTTATTTTTACATTATATTTCAATAAAAATTGTTTCAGATTTAGAATTTTATAGTGATACATTGAAAATTCCTTCTATAGAATATTTGGAAGTTACATTATTATTTATAATGTTTAATTTTAATTTTATTTTTCCAATATTCTATATTAAGGCCTATTATAAATTAATATTTTCTTATTTATAGAATATTTTCATATAATGTCTATAAATTAATAAAAAATTAACCACACATAACAATTTCACTACTACAATCATATAAAAAATTTAAAATAAGTAACATATAGTTTTCATTAAATTCCACCAAAACAAACCTGAATTGTTTGTAGTGTGTAATTGTTTATCAAATGTTCCTTTTATTATATTAGTTTTTTATTATTTTGATAAAAATTCACAAATAAATAATTTCAAAAATAATTATTGTTAACCAATTTGACCAAAAAAATAAAACATGTGCATTGTTATATAATTAATATTTAAATATGATTAACAACTCAAAAATGTAAATATATTTTTCAATTAGTAGAATAAATGCTAAAAGTAACAGAAACGATATTTGTACTGAGTAAATTTTCATAATTGTAATTTAATTATAGTATTTGTTTCCTTTTTATTTAGTATCACCATATTTTTTTATTAAAACTATATTTTATATGTAACCTCATCCCATGAAAATGTTGAGTGGAATATCTGTTCTACTAAATGGTTCATCATTTTAGTAATTGAAGATGATAAAAGGCTGGTAAATAAAAACATGGCATGATGAATGGAGATTCCATCACTCAATCACCTCATCATGATTCCTCATCTCCTACCAAGATGTTAACTGCATGATCTCCACCCCTTAAATTATCTCTAACCACAGGGATGATTTAAAGTTTCATTCCATCATATCTTATCATTCCTAGAAGTTTGGAAACATGGAAATTAAAGATATAAAATTCTATCCATGAAATTATAAACATTATAATCCCCTTGCTGGAGTGATTATGTAACAACCCAGATAAATAAAGAATATGAAATTTTTATATTTATCCATATTTGTGAAAAAAATATTAATATCACTTTAAAGGGAATGCTATGCTCGATGGCGTACCCAATACACAACAACGAGTTCCATTGAAATCTTACGTTGCACTCTAATAATAAAATAATATTATTTTAAATGGTAGTTAATGCCTAGCCGTTGTAATGGCGAGAATGAATATAACTAACTAAAAAATTATTATATATGTTTGTAAAATATTTTTACTTTTTACAATAAATTTTAGAGGATTAAAAATGCGACTGAATCCAATTTTAAGCGTAAACATTTTAATATTCTTTAAAAGGTCGATTAACCGCCTTTTGATGGAGAACCACTTTTAAATCCACTTTTTGAAAATTTTATGTGTTATATTTGACAAAATAAAATTCTTATTTATAATCGGGACATCAAAATTTAATTTGTGTAATTTTTTTGTATTTTTCCAATGAAGTTTAATTTTTAATGAATAGTGAAAATTGTTGTATTTTAATTCAAAAACTCTTTTTAATATAATTTATTTATATGAATATATTATCTTTTTAATTGGTTTTAAAGTAGAATTAGAATATATTTTTACCATTTAATCCAATAGTGTTTGGTGTAATTAATTTCACTTTGAAATCGGACTTAAACTAGCGTCAATCTTTTGATACATTTTGTTTCATAAAAACACGCTATTAGTTTTGACAGTGGGAATTAATTATTAAATTAATTAATGAGACTTTTATTATTTGAATTTTGTAAAATAGACATCATTTTTGAATTCGGAATATCAAATATAACTTAGGGTGAAGTTTTGGTATTTTTCTGAAAAACTTCAATTTTTGATGAATAGTAAAACCACTAAGTGGTACTTATAAAAACTGATTTTCCGTTTAAATGAAAATTTTCCATCATTGTGTGTTGAATTTCAAAAATCCTACATACAAGGTTTTCATTAAGAAGTAAAGTATGGTTCAATGGGATTAAAATAATTTTTTTGGTGAATAGTAACTTATTAAGTTTTTAATCGCGATTAGAGGTAATTAGTGTAGTTTAAGGTAAGAATAATGTTTTAATGAAAAGAAATGACCTATACACATGTATTACCTTCATTGGATGTGTCATGGTCGACCACGAAAATCCATGGGTCAACTTGGGGACCCCATGGAGCTACTTTGGTTGTAAAATGAAATAAATACCTTTTTATTTAATGTTAAAGTAAAAATGACACAAACAAGAAATGTTTTATTAAATAAAATTTTACATGGGGTAATACAAGTCATATTTTTTACTATAAATAAGCAATGGAAAGATAAAAAGATTTCCTACATCATATTATTTTTTTATAATTTTTATACATTAAATAAATTAAATTATTTATGACATCATGATGATGTAGTGATGACCTCATTAATTAACGATTTAAATAAAATGGAAAGATAATGTAATATCTAAGACCTACACATGTCCAAAACCTATTGGATGAGTGTATTTAGAACCCTTAACACCTTATCCTAGAAATACATCAATGTGGGACGTTTAAAATTTGAAACACTTTTGAAAATAATGTAACATTTTGTAACTTTACAAGAGTGCCCCTCCTCTCCTCTTATAAAAGGCCCCCACCTCTACCTCCTTACCCACACTTAAAAAGCCATTGGTTCGGCCAAACCCTGCCCATTTTGTCTCTCCACATCCCTCTCTAACTGATTTAAGCCTCACATTGGGCAGAAGCCTTCCCAAGGAAGCCTTTGAGCTCAAACAAAGTGATTTACCCGATTTTAAGGTAATGTCTTCACTTGTGTCCTTTTGTTTTATTTTGCTTCTCCAACCCCCTAAACTCTTTTTATTCATTTATTTTGTAAGAAATAAAGTATCTTAAATATAATAGGATGTTTTTATAATATAGTTTCGAGCTACACTTACACACACCTACATCTAATGGTTAAAGAACATACTGTTTCCGTGGATGGCGAATTTCTGCCTCCCGAAACGATGATTGTTCAACATTCTTCTAACACCTTCAAAGGTGGCCATTAAGATGATTCTATATTTATATATGATATCTAATATTTTTATGTTTTACTTAAGCTCCTGTATTTTTCATTTATGGCTTTATGGTTTCCATTATGGGTAAACGCGATATCTTCATTTAAGGAAGTGTGGACTACCGCCCCCTCAAAGTGATTTGATTCGTTAATACCATATGTGGTATGTATAAAGGATATATTTAACTATATTATATATGATAACATATTGGAATGAAAATACTATTATGTATCATTATGTTTTAATTTCATTAAATATGAAATAGAAATGGAAGTAGCGTTCATGCGTACGTACGGCTTATCGTCTCCATGAACGGTGCATTTCATTTCTTAACTCTAAATGATTATATAATATTATAAATACATGTATATGATGTATATATATGATATATATGATATCCAAATCATTAAAATCTTTCTGGATGTAATGAACCTTTGACAACACGAACAACATGTAATTGTAAAAAGTTCACTTTCGACTTAAGAACCAAATATCGACAAAAAAACATTATTAACTTAAATGATTACATAATGTTTATAAAATGAAAATAAGTGATATAAAAGTAATAATAAACTTGATAAAGGTGATTAAGAAAATATAAATTAACTCATTTTTATTATTCAGGATGTTAAAGAAAGGTCTAGTCAAATCTGACCCGAGGTAAGGGATCCTACTCCTCTCTTTCTTTTTAAGTACACTCTTTTATGTCATTAATTTTAAAGCTCATATTTCTTGTTATTGGGATTTTATTTTATATTACAATTACTTTAATTTTTATGTTCATGTGATGAGATACCATGTTCTCTCTCATAAATCCATTTTGGATGTTTTGAGTGGTGCCGTTAGGCTGCCAAATTTTCGTAAGAGATCCAACCTCTCTATTTATTTTTATATACTCTCATTTATGTCATTTATTTTAAGCCCATATTTCTTATGTTTGGGTATGTTCTTTTATATTACTCATACTTTAATTTTTATTTTCAAATTATGGGAGACCCTATTTGATCTTATAAATCCATTTTTGGAAGTTTTAAGTGGCGTCGTTAGGCTGCCGAGTTTTCATAAGGGATTTTTCTTCTCACATTTATTCTCGTGACATTTATGCTACGTTTTCCACTATTTCCTTTGATTGGTGTATTTACTATCCATTATTATACACTTTTTTTAGTATAATTTCATTTATGGATATTTATATCTTCATTGTATGACCCTTCTTCCATGGGGTGTACTTTTCGAAAGTTACCTAACTCAGTAAGGGGACCTTTCACCCTCTTTTTTTAAAATACTTCTTTTGTTATGTCTTTTAATTAACATACTATTATGTTGGGATACGTTCTTTTATATCCTTATTTATGTAAATTTTATATCCAAGTGATGATATCCCATTTATCTCTCTCATCAACCCTTTTTGTAATAATTTATGTGACGCCGTTAGGCTGTCGAATTTTACCAAGGGAACTTCTTAACCCAATTTCGATTTCTTTGGGTTCAACATGTAGTTATTGAATATGTAATCCTTTGAATATGTGTGAATGACCTTTGATTTTTTTACACTTAATAACCACTTATATTGGGTGTATTTATATTTTTCACACATAATTATGAGATTGATTTATCATTAATTTAAGGATACTTTCTTTATAATGGATTCCATCTCATTTTACATTTATTTTGAGACTTCATTGTTGTTATGCACCAATTCACTCTAATATGGTGTGTATATTGTCCTTTGACATATTATATCATGAATCCCTTTATTCTCATGATATTATAAAGTTCCGATTAAATTTTATTCCGCAATTTTTTGTATTCAAGAGTCTCTCATTTTGTTAAAAACTCTTTAAAAAAATATTGTTTTAAATGTTTTAAAGATTTATTATTATAAATCTTTATCTTTAATGTCCATGTTTTCAAAATGGTTTTCAATATTTATTTATATGGACATTAATGTTTTCAAATTATAATTCCATTAAAATCTTCAATGTGGTATGGGACACTTTGATTCAAAAATCTCTTTTAAATGGTTTTTGAAAATGGATTGATTAATTCAATATCTTGGAATTACTTATTTTGATTGGAAATTAAATGTGGTTATTGAAATGTTTATATTTTAAATATTTTATGTGTAATGATGGTACTTGGACATTTTATGGGTGGTTACGTGATAAACCATATGACGGGTGGTGTCGTGAATACCAGGACGGTTGGTTACGTTATAACCTCCAATGCATTGGGTATGGAAGTCGGCCGTATGGCTATTCCATTATGTATGTGTGGAAGTCGGCCATATGGATATTCCATTAAGTATGTGTGGAAGTAGACTGTATGGTTATTCCACTTAAGTATGTTTATGTCCCAAGTAACCGTTATATGTTATGTGATCTTTATATGGGTTTTATGGTAATGTTTTGGTTACAGAAGGGTAAGTAATGAACTTATATCCAGTGAAGAGTTTTTTACTACTTCGAAAAGGTGAAAAGTATTACTTTTTTGAAGTATACATTGTTTACTTGTTGTTTTGAAAAACTAACAGTTTTCATTCTTTGTGTATCCCTTACGGAGCTTTTTATGATCATCCCAAGTTTTTGAAATGTTTTTCATAGGACTTAATGTGGAATAGGGTCAAGGATCAGATAAAGGGGAAGTCATGCTACCTAAAACATGGAAGTAGACATGTTTCTTCTTAAGAGTTTTTTTTGAAACTTAGTAGAAGTTTCTACTTTGTAATCTTTTGAGATGTAATAGTTATGTCCTAATTCTCTAAAACTCTAAACCTGAAAAGATCCTCAATGTGAATTATTCATTTAATTCAATATTAAGTAAGGTTTAAGGTCGGGGCCTTATAGTTGGTATCAGAGGTTGTTTTAGATAACTTGAGAGGTTAGGGTATCCTTTAAGCATAAGTGACATTACCATAATGGTTAGGATTTCAGAAAGAGTCCTGCTTTTTGATAAAGTGAATGAGTATGTATATCTTAGTGTTTACCTTCCTCATTAGTACATGATGGTTTTGTTGATATACTCACATTGACTTTTCTGTTTTTAGTGAATGGATGGATCTAGTAGGAACCAAAGAGACAATAGGTTTTAAGGAAACTGTGGGGGTTCTCGGATTATGATACTAGATAAAATGTGGGATTCAATGAGGAAACTCGTGGTTGTTCTAAACCAAATATCAAGGAGTAATGATCAACCACTTGAACCTTGGTATGATCTGTAATGCATCATGTACAAGATGACCAGTCGATGTGGAAGTTTAGGTAATAATTATAATGGTAACCATTAGAGTTTTTATGATCCATACTTTTGAGGAAATTATGGGTTATTATATGTTATGATGGAAAATGAAAGGCATGAGATAAACCTGAGGTTAAAATATGTTATGATTATTTTTGAATATTTTATCTCGTTTGGGGGAATGTTTTAAGAATTATGTAGTTTTGGAAAAAGGACAACAAGCAGACCGTGTGAAAACCCGTCGCGTCGGACAAAGCTTTGGGAATCGAACCCACAACCAATGTGCGACTGGTATTTATTGCCTACCACTGGACTACGTGAAGTCCCTGGTTAGTTTGACTGATTATTTTTAGTTAGGTGAATTTAGGAATCAAGATTATGTTTATTTTGGGTTATATATGGAAATTTAATAACCTATCATGGAGGATATGTGATTAGGTTAATTACTTTTAAATATGAGACTTTAAGAGCAACTGATGTTGTTTCGAGATAAATGTTACGATTTAACATGGAAGACTATGTGACTAAATCATTCAAATATTTTGTTTTAAATCTTAGTTTGGTTTACATTGATTAATTTTATGGACAAATTGTTTATTGAATTGTCCACATTGAACTTTGGGTTTTTGTTGGACAAATTTTGGAGATTAAGAATAGATTTTATTTTTATAAAGGGTTCTCCTTTTCTGGATTATCTGATCTTGTACTAACATTTTTGGTTTTGGTTTTGGTTTTGGTTAAGGTCTAAAGACATGAAAAGTATATAGTTCTCTTTTATGGATTAGGTGATTTTATGGATTTTGATTATAGTACTCTTAATTTAAACAAGTCTTCCTAAAAACTCGTCTTTTTTAGAAAATATGTGTTTGATTAAGGAATCTAGTAAAAGTTTAAAGTCTACGTTACAAGTAAGTATGTTTCATTTTTATTTAGTTAAGCTCAAAAAATAAATTCATCAATGAATAGTAACTTAAAACAAAAATTTTTTCTGTTAGCTTTTCCTACTGGGGAATAGAATACCGTTTAACCCATCACAAGTTTGTGATTTTCTTGTGGTTAACATTCTTCTAGACATTTTTACTATCACTCTCCATCAGAACATGACCCTTTGTTTTCTCCTCCATATCCATATTTTCATACTTAGAATCCTAGTATGGGTTAACTCGGGTGACATTTTTACTTCTCTCCCATTATTTTAAAGTGATTGTTTTACCAACTCTTGTTCCGATGTGGGACTTTCAAGGATGTTTCCAAGCCCAAATTTAAAATTGTGAGGACACAATTCCCAAAAGGGGGGAAGGATGTAACACCATAGGTAAATAAAGAATATTACATTCTTATATTTATCCATATTTGTGAAAAAAATATTAATATTACTTGAAAGGGAACGCTATGCTCGGTGGCGTACCCAATACACAACAACAAGTTCCATTGAAATCTTACATTGAACTCTAATAATAAAATAATATTATTTTAAATGGTAGTTAACGCCTAGACGTTGTAATGGCGAGAATGAAAAGAACTAACTAAAAAATGATTATATATTTTTGTCAAATATTTTTACTTTTTACAATAAATGTTAGAGGATTAAAAATGCGACTTAATCCAATTTTAAACGTAAACATTTTAATATTCTCTAAAAGGTCGATTAACCTCCTTTTGATGGAGAACCTCTTTTAAATCCACTTTTTGACAATTTTATGTGTTATATTTGAGAAAATAAAATTCTTCTTTACAATCGGGACATCAAAATTTACTTTGTGTAAATTTTTGGTATTTTTCCGATGAAGTTCAAGTTTTAATGAATAGTGAAAAATGTTGTATTTTAATTCAAAACCACTTTTTAATATAATTTATTTATATGATTAGATTATATTTTTCATTGGTTTTAAATTGAAATTAGAATATATTTTTACCATTTAATCCAATAGTGTTCGTTGTAATTAATTTCACTTTGAAATCTGACTTAAACTAGCGTCAATCTTTTGATAGATTTTGATTCATAAAAACACGCTATTTGTTTTGACCGTGGGAATTAATTATTAAATTAATTAATGAAACATATATTTTTTTAATTTTGTAAAATAGACATCATTTTTGAATTCGTAATATCAAATATATCTTAGGATGAAGTTTTGGTATTTTTCTGAAAAACTTCAATTTTTGATGAATAGTGAAACCACTAAGTGGTACTTATAAAAACTGATTTTCTGTTTAAATGAAATTTTTCCATCATTGTGTGTTGAATTTAAAAAATCTGACATATATGGTTGTCATTATGAAGTAAAATGAGGTTCAATGGGATTAAAATAATTTTTTTGGTGAATAGTAACTTATTAAGTTTTTAATCGTGATTAGAGGTAATTAGTGTAGTATACGGTAAGAATAATGTTTTAATAAAATGAAATGACCTAGACACATGTCCTACACTCATTGGATGTGTCATGGACGACCAATACAATCCATGGGTCAACTTGGGGAACCCATAGATCCACTTTGGTTGGAAAATGACATAAATACCTTTTTATTTAATGATAAAGTAAAAATGACACAAACATGAGATGTTTTACTAAAGAAATTTTATGTGGGGTTATACAAGTCATATTTTTTACTATAAATAATCAATGGAAATATAAAATGATTTCCTACATCATAGTATTTTTATTTAATTTTTAGACATTAAATAAATTAAATTATTTATGACATCATGATGATGCAGCGATGACCTCATTATTTAAAAATTTTAATAAAACGGAATGATAATGTAATATATAAGGCCTACACATGTCCAAAACTTATTTTATGAGTGTATTTCGAACCCTTATCACCTTATCTTCTAAATAAATCAATTTGGGACCTTTAAAATCCGAAACTCTTTTGAATATAAAGTAACATTTTGTAACTTTACAAGAGTGCCCCTCCTCTCCTCTTATAAAAGGTCCCCACCTCTACCACCTTACCAACACTTACAAAGCCTCTGGCTCGGCCAAACCCTACCCATTTTTTCTCTAAACATCCTTCTTTAACTCCTTGAAGCCTCACTTTGGGCAGAAGCCTTCCCAAGGAAGCCTTTGAGCTCAAACAAAGGGAGTTACCCGATTTTAAGGTAATGTCTTCATATGTGTCCTTTTGTTTTATTTTGCTTCTCCAACCCCATAACCTCTTTTTATTCATTTATTTTGTAACAAATACAGTATATTCAATATAATATGATTTTGGTATAAGATATTTTTGAGCTACACTTACACACACCTATATCTAATGGTTAAAGAACATACTATTTCCGTGGATGGCTAATTTCTGCCTCCCGAAACGACGATTGTTCAACATTCTTCTAACACCTTCAAAGGTGGCCATTAATATGACACTATATTTATATATGATATCTAATATTTTTATGTTTTACTTAAGCTTATGTATTTTTCATTTATGGAATACCTTTACGGCTTCCATTATTGGTAAACGCGATATCTTCATTTAAGGAAGTGCGGACTACCGCCCCCTCAAAGTGATTTGATTCGTTAATACCATATGTGGTACATATAAAGCATATATTTAATTATATTATATATGATACCATACTATAATTAAAATAATATTATGTATCATTATGTTTTAATTCCATTAAATATGTAGTAGAAATAGAAGTAGCATTCATGCGTACATGCGGCTTACCGTCTCCATGAACGGTGCATTTCATTTCTTAACTCTAAATGATTATGTAATATTATAAATACATGGATATGCTGGATGTATATGATATATATGATATCCAAATCATGAATATCATTCTGTATATAATGATCCTTTGACCACACGAACAACATGTAATTGTAAGAAATTCACTTTCGACTTAAGAACCAAATATCGACAAAACAAACATTATTAACTTAAATGATTACAAAATGTTTATAAAATGGAAATAAGTGATATAAAAGGAATAATGAACTTCAAAAAGATCCTTATGAAAATATAAATTAACTCATGTTTATTATTCAGGACGTTAAATAAAGATCGAGTCAAGTCGGACCCGAGGTAAGGGATCCTACTCCTCTCTTTCTTTTTAAGTACACTCTTTTATGTCATTACTTTTAATGCTCATCTTTATTGTTATTGGGATGTTATTTTATATTAATCGTACGTTAATTTTTATGTTAATGTGATGAGATACCCTACTCTCTCTCATCAATCCATTTTGGAAGTTATGAGTGCCGCCGTTAGGCTGCCGAATTTTCGTAGAAGATCCAACCTCTCTATTTCTTTTTAAGTACTCTCATTTATGTCATTTAGTTTAATCACATATTTCTTATGTTTGGGGATGTTCTTTTATATTCCTCATACTTTACTTTATATTTTTATATTATGGGAGACCTTATTTGATCTCATAAATCCATTTTTCGATGTTTTACGTGGCGCCGTTAGGCTGCCGAGTTTTCGTAAGGGATTTTTCATCTCACTTTTATTCCTGTGACATTTATGCTATGTTTTCCACTATTTCATTTGAGTGGTGTATGTACTGACCATTATTATACACTTTGTGTAGTATAATTTCATTTATGGGTATTTACATCTTCATTGTATGATCCTTCTTCTATGGGGTGTACTTTTGGAATGTTACCCAACTCGGTAAGGGGACCTTCCACCCTCTTTTTATTTTAAAAGACTTATTTTATTATGTCATTTAATTGACATACTATTCTGGTGGGATATGTTATTCTATTTCCTTATTTATTTAAATTTTATTTCCAAGTGATGAGATCCCCTTTATCTCTCTCATCAACCCTTTTTGTAAAATTATATGTGACATCGTTAGGCTGTCGAATTTTACCAAGGGAACTTCTTAACCCAATTTTGATTTCTTTGGGTTCAACATGTAGTGATTGAATATGTCATCCTTTGAATATATTTGAATGATCTTTGATTGTTTTACACTTAATATCCACTTATATTGGGTTTATTTATATTTTTCACACATAATTATGAGATTGGTTTATCCTTAATTTAAGGATACCTTCTTTATAATGGATTTCATCTCATTTTACATTTCATTTGAGACTTCATTGTTGTTATGAACCAATTCACTCTTATATGGTTTTCATATTTTCCTTTTACATATTATATCATGAATCCCTTTATTCTCATTATATTATAATGTTCGGATTAAATGTTATTACACAATTTTTTGTATTCAAGAGTCTCTCATTTTGTTAAAAACTCTTTAACAAAAATATTGTTTTAAATGTTTTAAAGATGTATTATTCTAAATATTTATCTTTAATGTCCATGTTTTCAAAATGGTTTTCAATATTTTATTATATGGACATTAATGTTTTCAAATTATAATTCCATTAAAATCTTCAAAGTGGTATGGGACACTTTGATTCAAAAATCTCTTTTAAATGGTTTTTGAAAATGGATTGATTAATTCAATATCATGGAATTACTTATTTTGATTGAAAATGAAATGTTGTTATTGAAATGTTTATATTTTCAATATTTTATGTGTAATTATGGTACTTGGACATTTTATAGGTGGTTACGTGATAAACCATATGATGGGTGGTGTCGTGAATACCAGGACGAGTGGTTATGTTATAACCTCCAATGCATTGGGTTTGGAAGTCAGTCGTATGGCTATTCCATTAAGTATGTGTGGAAGTCGGCCATGTGGCTATTCCATTATGTATGTGTGGAAGTCGACCATATGGTTATTCCACTTAAGTATGTTTATGTCCCAAGTTACTTTTATATGTTATGTGATCTTTATATGGGTTTTATGGTAATATTTTGGTTTCAGAAGGGTAAGTAATGAACTTATATTCAGTGAAGAGTTTTTTACTACTTCGAAAAGGTGAAAAGTATTACTTTGTTGAATTATACATGGTTTACTTGTTGTTTTGAAAAACTAACAGTTTTCATACTTTGTTTATCCCTTACTGAGCTTTTTATGCTCATCCCAAGTTTTGAAATGTTTTTCGCAGGACTAAACGTGGAATAGGGTCAAGGATGGGATCAAGGGGAAGTCATGCTACCTAAAACATGGAACTAGACATGTTTCTTTTTAAGATTTTTTATTTTTTTGAAACTTAGTAGAAGTTTCTACTTTGTAATATTTTGAGATGTAATAGTTATGTCCTAATTCTCTAAAACTCTAAACCTAAAAAGATCCTAAATTTGAATTATTCATTTAATTCAATATTAAGTATGGTTTAAGGCCGGGTACTTATAGTTTATATAACATACCTATGATTGTTCTTACCCACCTAGAGAATGAAATCCTCATTGAAACAAAATATGGAATTTATTCTTATAAACACCTTCAAAATAACAATGATTCATATTCCACCATAATTGATCCGACCCTAGATTTTTACCCACTCATATTAAATCATATAACTAATTTAGAGTCCGTCAAAATTATATGAAACTTTAACCTTTTCTAAACATTCCTCTATCACTACACCAAACACATCACTAAGAAACATTAGCACTCCCTGGTAATGGGACATGGTCACTACCTTATAATATAACCCTTTCCTCTAATTTTCATTCATAATACATTGAAAAACCTCTTTATCATGTATATAAACATCAATATCATCATTTTAAGTCCAATAAAGTTTGACAATATATACAGACAAAACACATTAGAAGAATAAAATTTATTCTTATACACCAAATCACCATATCAATTCACCCTTATTGAATAAATTCCATAATCTCACCCTACCAATAAAATTTATTATTCTAATGATACATATCCTCACAACATCTTATTACATTCTCTTTTAGAGCTTAAAATATAAATTAATCAAAAAATCACACTTTTCCCTACTAATCAAATACACAACACAACATGCACAACCATCATTGTCAAATTAAAGACCTTGAAAACCCCTTTAAATAAATCATTCTTCTTTTTCAAAATTTATAAATTTTTAAAATATTTGAATCAAAATTAAAGAAAAAATGTATTTTAAAAACAAAATACATTCCCTAAAACCCATAAATTAAAACCCTATCAAATTAATAAAAAAAATTATATTTTTGAAACTATTTACAAAGAAAATACATTAAATGATTCATTAATAAAGAACCAAAAATCCAAAAAAAATGGATGTTCTCAATTTAATAAATAATTTAAATTTTATAGATATTGAGATAAAAATAATCACCAACAATGAACACACTACTATGTATTATAAAGGGACTCCTTGAAATCAATATGACTTTTTAAAATAATTTACAGACATATTTATTTATTCATTATGGATACTCAATCACTCTAAAATTTATCCAATTTAACTTATATTGCATTTAAGTGTATTACACCTCATATTTTTTAAAACTTATTTGGTTGGAGGAATTAATATTATCCAACATAGAATATTCCATGTAGATATAATATCAGTAAATAATAAGAATTTACTAAACACTCAAAATATTCAGTATTTCCATCTTCCACTTTTTTTAATGGAATTAAATTACTTCTAAGGGTTTAATTTAAAAAATATAGTCCATTAGATCAAACAATTAAATCACATATATCATTATAAATATAGAATATACAAACATAAAAATCAAGGAAACAAAATGTATCCCACAATATTGAAGAGGATACCTAAAAAATCATCTCGAACTACATATAGAAAAAAACAAGGACTCAAACAATCCCCCATCATATAAATACATCCCAACCATATTTCAACAGAACAGGAAAACCCCTGGGCATTTTTTAATGGATTTAATTTAATTTAATTTAATTTAGGCCATTTAATTCCCAAGACATATTCATTCTATCATAATTACAAATAATCATTATTTATTTACATATCCTAGTTATCTACCCTAAATGTAATATCACATAAATTTGAATGATATGAATGATTGAGGAAATCACAATAAATCACATGGGTCCAAAAATCAGGTGTCATAGTTGGACTCAAACGATTACGTTATAGACCACATTCTACTGGTAATGTTTCCCTTCTCAACTAAAACAATTTATACAAACCTATTATGGACATACCTAATTGGTACCACTCCTTCACTGACAATGATGATTGAAATCACCCGCAAATCCCACCTCAAATAGGACATGTGTTGGAAAATATAATTTTGGATATAAAATAATAAAATGGGATGCATTACCATCATGAATCCCATAAATATTGTTAATAACGACTAGTCCGCAAGATGATATTGATAGAAAATAACCATAATCATAGAATTCATGCCAATGTCATAAAAGTAACAACATTTCAAAACTAAAAATACGAGGTGGTTCTAATTTAAGTAACTCATCAACGATGCCATGCACTGAAATAGTAATGTTCAACATGGTATACCATCCATCCAAAAACCATAAAAATAGGTTGTATATATAGTAGTGAGCATACAATTTTACACATTTGGATTAGTCTCGTGAAATTTTTGTAAATATATAAGAAGAATTATAATAATTAATTAAATAAATAGATGAACCAACCAACACCATCACAGGTTATCTAGCCACATCCTATGGATGGTTACTTCGTCTAATCAAACATCCAATAAAATAAAACCTAACAAAACAATTTTATCATATTCCTCTAGCTTTTACTTCTCCTCTATTTTTCATCATTTGGGATCCAATCGAAAATGTATTTTTCATCATCCTATTCTATATATTTATATATTTTTTATGGCTCGAGATACAATCCTACAAAAAAACCCTATAGGGTTCTACATATCCGGTTGTCATCAGTTTAATACTCATGCACTAATGATGTCGGTCAAATTGTAGACCTACCTTGCAAAACCTACTACAAGTTCTAACATGTCATATTTCCATTGATCCTATGCAACAACTCCATAACCTAACTCATAATTATCTTTCATAGTACGGTATCAAAATGTGAAAGACATCAACCTCATTTCATCCTCCTATTATGAATGACACCACCCTATATAAACACAATAATAACATCCCAAATATTAAGTTGTCATAAACATGAAGTACATCCACTTCATTTCATCCTACTCACTTTCATCTCCACACACTCCACATATCAATACTGTAATTCCATCCAAAATAGTAGGGTATCATCAATATAAAGGAAATTAGCCATGTTCCATCCTCTACCTTTATATGACCACCACCATATTCCAATACTGCATTGTAATATAATTGAAAAAGAGTGAGGAAGTCATGGTAGTTAACCAAAGACCCTCAGAAACCAGGATGTTTTGGGAAAACACACTG
This sequence comes from Viscum album, assembly GCA_963277665.1. Taxonomy (NCBI): domain Eukaryota; kingdom Viridiplantae; phylum Streptophyta; class Magnoliopsida; order Santalales; family Viscaceae; genus Viscum; species Viscum album. Next base: position 1,331,785,807 of record OY728142.1, read on the forward strand.
AACCCAAAATATCTTTGAAACGGTAAGAAAATATTTGACTCGTGTGGGGTGACTATGAAATCACAATATAATACACGGTATATTATCTCTTCACAAAGTTCCAAACAAAGGGGTCACAGGAAATCACCCTATTGAATCCCATAACAACCATCACATCATATTTTCCATAGTATACATTTACTATCATTTCTATAATGCCACTAGCCCACACTTCCCATAATATACATCCACAAAACCTACAAAAGTTTCACATTTATTTATTCATTTAGTCAAATTAAATTTTTTTATTAACGATCTATATTGATTAATATAAAATTACATTGGATTTAATTAATAATTCACATGTAATTTAGTAATATTTAATTACTTATAAACTTAAATAGTTAATAATTAAATTTATAATTTTTAATATTATTATTATTTAATTAATAAATACATAATTAATAATTAATTTTTTATTTTGTAATATACTTATTAACTAATTAATAATTATTTATAAAATAAGTTATTAGTTTATAATAAATTATATAATAGTAAATTATTAAATAAATAATTATTTAATTAATAACGTAATAATTAATAATTTATTTTTTTAATATATATTAATATATTATCCAATTAGTAATATTATAATTAATTATTAACTATTTATTTAATATATACATAGTTAATTAGTAATATATTTATTAATTATGTAATAATTAATTTATTATTTAATTATTAATTAAATAATATTTAATTAGATTACATGTATTATAATATTTAATTATATTATAATTACCTAATTATATAATTATTAATTATGTAATTATAAATTATATTATTATTATTTATATAATTTTTAATTTGTTCATTAATAATATAGTTATTAATTATAATTATAATTATTTATTATATAATTATTAGTTAGTTAATTATTAACTAATATTGTTTCCATGGATCATGGAGAGGCCCCCTCGTTAAATTGGGAGATGAATGTTCTCATATCAATAATGTTGAACTGGATCCTACCATCTTACATGAAGAATAGTTTCTATCAAATGATAAATTAGACAATGGATCATTGAGTGTCACGAACCAGCTCAGGTACCCTGGTAACCCAATAACCGAGTCGACCCTGACATAGCCCGAAGGGCATTCCCAATTCCCATGGGCCGGTGACTAGCACCTAGCATCGTACAACATACAAGTGGGAACGATTTTTTCACAAGAATGAGGATGAAAGAGTAAAAAATAGTATTCATAACAAAAGAAACTCCCCTTGGAGTGATGTAACATAATACAAAGGGGAATAAAATAAAAAAGTACTACAACCCAATTACCAAAATGGAAAATAGTCGCAAGGTCCCAAAGGACACAACTCACCATGTCCAAGGGTCAACAACTGAATCGAACTCCAAAAGGTCCCTCCCCTTTACACGATCCGGGAAGAAGAAAGTCTACAAACACTCGAAGGAAGAAGTAGAGTGTGAGCCTAAGACCAGTTGGATACCACAAAATATTCCATAATAGAAGCCAATAATATATTATACAAAGAAAAACATTCCATTTTTCAAATAAATAGGTTTGGCAATTCGAAAACATATTTAAACAAAACATGCTATACATTTTCAAATGATTGAAATAAATATTTTAAGTAAATGATTTACAAATGATGGAATATTTCTTAAACAATTGATTAAGATAAACATTAATATAAATACGTTTATATAAAATTTAGCAGGCATTTAAAGCAGTTCAAAATCATTAGCATACATGTATATCTCAAATATTAATAAAAAAGCAAGCAATATGGTCATCTTCCAAATGATACGATAGTATTAACCAGTTATATTATTCTGCACTCTCTATGTGAACTCAGAAAAATGAGTATACACACTTCCCTATGACAATGGACAAAGAAGACTCATCACCAACCTGTCGTGGATGTGACCCACCAAAAGTATGTTTTAGAACGTTGTCATAGTGTAAAGTGTATCCAAATAACTCACTAACTACCTAAGGCTTGCATGCGCTCTTACATGATGGGGGGACTATTTTAAGAATGCATAAAATATGATCAATCTCATTCTCCCACTTCCAAAATTCCAATTTCATTCCATTTAAAAATAAAACAATTTTTATTCCAAACATTCCTTTTTCACAAGAAAAAACTAATGGGTTTATTTCAAATAATTTTATGCCATTTCATAAGTTTTAAATCTATTCAAAACCAATTCCATCATTACACATTTCATTTCCATAATTAAATTAAAAAATATAATTGACAAAATTTTCATCAAATCCACAATTTAAATCCAACAATTTAAATCATCCAATTTACATATACACACCCAATTCAATAGAATTGGTTTTTTCCCAAATTTCAATGCCAAAACCTTTTCAAATACCTCAATTCAATGGAATATAGTTTTTATCAATTAATTGAAAGAAAATTTGAGAAATTTAATTTAAATAAACAATTGAAATAAATCCATAAATACAATGATAACTAATTTGGAATGTCAGGACAGCACCACCTACCTTGAAGCTTTTGACCAAGACGACAACAATCGAGAACGCTCAAGAAAACCATTTTTCTTCTTCAAGCACCCACCTTATATCTATTCTCCAAGAATAATCAAGACCAAATCTCATCATACATGGTACTAAACACTTAGATGTATCCTCAACAGGCATAGATCTATGAAACAGAGAGAAGAGGAAATGTAGATCTATGTAGATCTATGAAACCAATCAAGAACGATGAAGAACCATCACATACCTCAAGAATCCGGATTCGATTCCCCAAGAGGAGCCTTTGGATCACGTTCGGAATGATGGGAGAACCCTATCTGACCATAGGAGAATAAAAATCCTGAGTTATAGCTGCATAGAAAGAAAAAACGAGGCACTTAGTGGAAAAACCAACCGAGATCCAGAATTTAATGATCTCATTTAAGTGACCGCACGGTTTAACAAACTTTGTGCTAACCGTGCGTGAGCTACTTCCTCGACCAACCTTCTTGCACGGCTTGGCCGCACGGTTAGACAAACCGTGCGCCGCCCGTGTGAATTCTTCTATCCAGGTTTCTAGGTCGGCACGGTTTGGTCGCACAGTTTGTCAAATCATGTTTAAATCGTGCACAACACACTCTCCTGTAGTTTTTCTATAAAATTTTACCCAAACACAACCCAAGACTTTATTCAACAACATAGTTATTTGAAAACATCAAAAAGTACCAGAAAATGTAATGTGATGTTACAACCTCCCCACCATAATATATTTATGTCCCCATGAATCCTATGAAGAATCCTCCACCTAAAAAATATTCGGCCACTAGTCTCTCATTAGTGTCTCCTTTACCATGTCTCATGAGAACATGAACCATGATACCAATGTATACGGACCAAAGGTATCGTTCTCCCACGAAGTACTTTGGACTCAGAATCAACAACCCAGATAGGTTGTTCAGTCACAGATAAATATGGTTCAATATCAAGATTACTCCAGCTCACAACATGAGAATGATCCAAGAGATACATTCACAGTTCCAATACATGGATCATGTTATGTATAGATATCAGTTTTGGTGGTAGAGATAAACGGTAAGAAACTTTCCCCACAAGACCAATAACTTTGAAAGGTCCCACAAAATGAGGAGCAAACTTCCCATGCCTCCCAAGCCATTGATGAACTAATCGGGGTGAAGCATTCAGGAACACCTGGTCAGCAACTGAGAACTCTAAAGGTCTATGATGATGATCAACAAAAGACTTTTACGATATTTGTGCCATCAAAATTATCTGATGAATCAACTGGATCTTAGCTGTTGTCTCTTGGAACAAACTCAGTCCTACCAAAGAACGTTCACCAATCTCCAACCAACATAAATGAGATTATCAAGGACGGCCTTAAAAAGCCTCAAAAGGAGCCATTTTGATCGCATATTGATAACTGTTGTTATAGGAAAACTCAACTAGCCCCAGATGATCATCCCAAGATCCACCAATGTCAAGAACACAAGCATGGAGCATATCTTCATGGATCTGAATTTCTCTTTCAGTCTGGACATCTGACTATGGATGGTAGGTTGTGCTCAAACGAACCTGAGATACCAGTGCCCCTTGAAGGCCTCTCCAAAATAGAGAAGTAAATTGTGGATCCCTATCACAGACTATAGTAGAAGGAACTCCGAGCAAACAAACAACTTCTTTCACATAGATATTTCCCAACTCCCCATCATGGGTTGTATCTCAAATAGGTATAATGTTAACCGACATGGTCAGCCTGTCGATCACAACCGATATCACATTTTCGTTCTTATGGGTTTGAGGTAACCCAACATCAAAGTCCATCAATATTTCATCCCACTTCTATGTAGGGATTGAACGTGGAAGAAGCAAACCTAAATATTTCTGGTGCTCAGTTTCACCTGCAGGCATGTATAGCAACGAGATAGAAACTCAGCAATGTCTCATCTCATACCTGGCCACCAAAATTTCTCTCGCTTGTCATGTAACATTTTTCTGCTTCCTGGGTGCATATTCCACTTGGAGTTATGGAAAACACCCATCACATCATTCCTTGTTGATAACGGAACAATGTAATGGTTTCGATAACACATAACACCCTCTTTGGAGAATGACCACTGGGTGTCGGTCTCCCCACCATAAAGAGAGTCCCTAGTGATGTGGAATTTATCATGCAGTTGTTGTTCCTGATGAATCAATTCGAGGAGATCAGATGTCAATTGAACACTAGCTAATGAAACTTCATTCCCATTCCACGGAATTACAATATGAAACTAAGGAATAAAGAGCCATCAAAATCCACTTTTTAATGATTCTTTCATAGCCTAAGTTAGAAGATTCCTACATAACACATCGTCAATGACATTCCCTTTCCCTAAGGTATATGAAATGTCAATTTCAAAAGATTATAGGTAGTCCACCCAACACCATTGGTGATGATTCAAATATTTTTGAGAGAATATATAACTCAAGCTCTTGTGGTCTGAATACACAATATTCCTTTATCCATAATGGAAATGTCTCCAATACATAAGTGCATGCATTACAATAGAAAGTTCAAGGTCATAGGTAGGATAGTTCTTCTCATGAGGCATAAGCTGACGAGATCCATAGGCAACAACATGATTACCCTGCATGAGGACACATCCCAAGCCTGAACCTGATGCATCACAGAAGACCACATAACCTATCCCAGCCTCAGGAATAGTTAACACCGTCGCAGTAGTCAAAAGACACATTATCTCAACATAACAACTCATAAATTTATCATTCTAGGATAACATCACTCCCTTTTTAGTCAGAGAAGTCATTGGAGAAGCCAACTTTGTGATGTCTTTAACAAACCGACGATAATATCCTACTAATCCCAAGAAGCTCCGAATGTCAAAAACATTTTGTGGTACTTCCCAAGTCAATCAGCCTTCACCTTCTCAGGATCAACTGATATTCTTTGTTATAACATGAAATATCCCAAGAATTTCACTTCCTGAATCCAGAATTAAATCTTTGAATGCTTCGCATAAAGTTGTTGATTCCATAGAAGACATAGAATTGTTCTCAGATGATGCACTTCATCCTCCTCAGACATGGAGTAGACAAGAATTTCATCCACAAATACCACAACGATGTATCTTGATACTCATGGAGAACCATGTTCATCAAAGCCTTGAAAACTGCAGGGGCATTTGTCAGGATGAAGGTCATATCAAGGTACTCATAATGGCCATACCTACTCTGAAAAGCGGTCTTAGGAATGTCAAATTCCGTTATCCTCAACTGATGGTAACCAGATCGATGATCAATTTTTTAAAACCACTTTTCCCCTTTCAATTAATACAACAAATCATCAATTTCTGTTAATAGATATTTCTTCTTTATCGTAACTTGATTGATCTTTCGATAATCAACACATAAGCGAAGAGAACCATCAGCCTTCTTGGCGAAGAGAACTGGTGCTACCCAAGGTGACACATTCAGGGGTATAAATCCTTTCTCAAGAGGATCATCTATCTAGGACTTCAGTTCCTATAGTTCAGATCGAGCCATTCGGTAAGAGGGAATAGAAATTGGTTGAGTACCATACATTAAGACAATAGAGAAAACAATATCCCTTACTAGTGGCAAACCAGAGAAGTCATAAGGAAACACGTCGGTAAACTCAGTGACAACTGGAGGAAGATCACCACACATTGAATCTCTCTCCATATCAAAGGCAAACACTGATGTAACATTCCCCAACTATGGATTAGAGGGTCCAACTCTTCTTGACCTTGGGTCCCATTTTCCATGAAAAACTAGAGGCACACCACTTGGTATAGTAAGGTAGACTCATCAAAGATAACAATCGATATGGGATTTATTGGGAATTTACCAATCCATTCCAAATATGACGTCAAAAGATTTCATTTCGAGAACCAAGAAACTACAAACATGATCAACATCTAATAGAGAGAAGTCACAAGCAGTATTACGGAGACCCTTCTCTATCATTACACCTAGGGGTGTAGTAATATCCATCGCACAATAGAACAGTTCCATAGGCAGATTAAGCAGATTAACCAGATGTGTTTAAATAAAAGAGTGAGATATACCAGTATAAAAAAGAGATGTCACTAAAGAAGAAGATATAATAATGGTATCTCTCACAATTTTAGGACCTGTATCAGCTACCTCTGGCGACTCTTCCACTATGTGAAGAAGCTTCAGTCTAGATGCCTGTGGGTGAGAACCTTTTTTACGTGATGCATTTGATTGCCCTGCATTTTTTGGAGGTTCTGATGAACTTGTTCCGCCACGTGGAGTAGAGAAGTGATAGAATAATCTCTGTAAGTGCCCTAAACGTCCATAGGAGATATAGTTCTTTAGTGCCTCAGTGAAAATCCACTTAGAATTTCCTAGAATCCCACACTAATAGCAAGTCAAAGAAGCCCCTCCTCGTGCTACCGGAGGTCTGGAATGACTCTGCTATCAAGAAAAACCATAATGAACATCATGCTTCTGTTTTCCTTTAAAGGAACTCACACTACCACTCAGATTAAAAAGAACCTCCTTCAACCCTGACTTTCCTTCCAAGTCCATCTCAACCATCATCGCCCTATCCAACACATCATGATAAGTGGGTAGCTTCAGTAAGAAAACTTGTGAATGGATATCTGATTGATGTCCCAACTCAAATCGACGATCCTTTATCCTCTCATTAGATACAATAACAGGAGAAAACTATTCTGGCATAGAAATGTGATTTGAGTACTCAGTCACGGTTTTTTTGGCCTTCTCAAGCAGGAAAAACTCCACAGACTTGGACAAAACCATTAATTATGGATATAAATAGTAAGTGAAAACAACCCTAAAGACTTTCCACTCCAATCTGAGTAACAAGGAAAACTATTCATAAAAGAAGGATAACAATATTTGGATTCCACTCTATACAAAACAAAACAGGGAAAATAATTGAACTAATCAATGTGTCATATTTCCTTAACCAACCCTGTTGACTTAAGGTTCATTGTGGTGAGAGATGGTTATGCACTCAATCACAACTACCTCCTATGTTCCGACAAGATTACTCAAATGCATACTGTCATCAAGGCATGATGCATAACCTTCCATTGATAGCACTTTGTCATGAACCAGCCCGGGTACCCCGGTAACCAGATTCCCGAGTCTTCCCTGACATAGTATGAAGGGCATTCTCAATCCTCATGGGTATGTGACTAGCACTAGGCATCGTACAACATACAAGTGGGAACGATTTTTTCACAAGAATGTGGAAGCAAGTGTAAAAAAATAGTATGTATAACAAAAGAAACTCCACTATGAGTGATGTACCAGAATACAAATGGGCATAAAATTCCAAAGTACTACTACCCAAGTACCAAAAGGGAAAACAGTACCAAAGTCCCAAAGGACACAACTCACCAAGTGCAAGGATCAACAACTGGATCCAGCTCCAAAAGGTCCCTCCCCTTTGCTCGATCCTAGAAGAAGAAAGTGTACAAACACCCGAAGGCAAAAGTAGGGTGTGGTCCTAAGCCCAGTAGGGTACCACATAAGATTCCATAATAGATGCCAATAATAGACTATCCAAATAAGAACTTTTAGTTTTTCAAATATACATATATAGAGATTCAAAAACATATCTAAAAAAACAGGTTATACATTTTCAAATGATAGAAATAAATATTTAAAGTAAAGGCATTACAAATGATGGTATATTTCTTAAAAAATGTCTTAAGAAAAACATTTATATAAAAAAATTTATATAGAATTCAGCAGGCATGTAACCCAGTTCAAAAACATTCGCATACATTTATATCTCAAATATAAATAAACAAGCGAGCAACATGGTCATCTACAAAAAGATACGATATTATTAACCAGTTATTGGATTCCACAATCTCTATGTTAACTCAGAAAAATGTGTATACACACATCCCTATGACAATGGACAAAGGAGACTCGTCACCAACCAATCAGGGATGTGACCCGCCACAAGTATGTTTCAGAACGTTGTATTAGCAGAGAGTGTATCCAAATAACTCACTAACTACCTAAGGCTTTCATGCCCTCTTACAAGATGAGATAAAAAATTTATGAATGCTCAAAATACGATCAATCCCATTCTTCTATTTCAAGAGTGCCAATTTCATTCCATTTAAAACCAAAACATGTTTTATTCAAAACATGCCTTTTTGACATGATAAACCCAATGGGTTTCTATCAAATCTTTTTAAACATTTTCATAAGTTTTAAATCCATTAAATACAAATTCCATCATTACTCATTTCAATTCCACAGTTATATTCAGAAATTTAATTGAAAACATTTCCATAAAATCCCCAAATTATATCCAACAATTTAAATCGGCCAATTTCCATAAACACAAACAATTCAATGGAATTGGGGTGTTTCCAATTTTCTAGTCCAAAACCATTTCAAATAACTCAATTCAATGAAATATAGTTTTTATCAATTTAATTAATGAAAATTTGAGCAATTGAATTTAAATAAACAATTGAATTAAATTAAGCAAATACCATGAAAAAAACTTTGGCAAGTCGGGATAGAACCACCTACCTTGAAGGTTTTGAATAAGCCCATAATGATCGAGAACACTCAAGAAAATCAGGTTGCTTCTTCAATAACCCACCTTATATCTCTTTTCCTAAAAATATCATGACCAAATCTCATCAAATGTGGTACCACATACTTACATCTACCCATAACGGGCATTGATCTATGAAACCGAGAGAAGAATAGAAGTATATCTAAGTAGATCTAAGAAACCAATCAAGGTCGATGAAGAACGATCACATACCTCAATAATTCAGCTTTGAGTCACCAAGATGAGCCTTTGGATTGCCTCCAGAATGATGGGTGAACCCTATCTAACCTTAGGAGAAGACAAATCCCGAGTTAGGGTCACTTAGAAGGATAAATAAGGCACTTAGAGGAAAAATCGAGTGAGATCCACAATTTAAGGATATCAATTAAGTGACCGCACAGTTTAGCCCCACTGTTTGACAATCCTTGCATGAGATACTACCTCGGCCACCCATCTCGCACGACTTGGCCACACGGTTAGACAAATAGTGCACTGCCTGTGCGGATGCTTATGTCCAGGTTTCATGGATGGCATGGTTTGGTCACAGGGTTTGTCAAACCGTGCGCAAATTGTGCACAACACACTATCCTATAGTTTTTCTTTAAAAGTTCACCCAAACACAACCCAAATATTTACTCCAAAATAGAGGTATATGAAAACATCAAAAAGTACCTGAAAACATAATGTGATGTTACATTGATCTCTAAATGTTATTCTTCTTCTACTAGAGTTATATAGAGAACCTACATGTGAATGTGGTTCCACTACTAGATCAACATGTAGATGCATCTGATTCTCACCCTGAGATTATGTTATCTCCATATTGAACGACTTCATTGTTTAGTGCCATATAGATTACAATGGTTTCCAAAAAGGGTCTTCATGCTACAGTTACTCCCACAAATGGATATGTTCAAAACTTATTTATGTTTCTGGACATTATCAATGATCCATATTTTGATGTGCTCTAAATAAGAATTCATGAGACGAAATGTACCCTACATTTAATAACATATTCTTCTAATGTACCACACACATCAATAATGAAGAAAAAATCTATAAAATGCAGTTTTTCAATCTAGAGTCTTTATTTGGGGATTTATTGAAATAAATTCCTTCAGATAGGCCACTACAGGATGGTAAATATTTTTCCACCATTCAGAGTGGTTCTAAAAAGGGTCACCTAGGTGGGAAAAGTTCTGATGACATAGGTGAACCCTTGGTCATGGATGATCAAGGAGGCATATGGTAGACTCAAAAGTAAAGGATGAGACGACATCATCTAAGCTGTTGAGGAGGGTATAGTGAAAGGTGTGGTCGACATCAAGGATTACTTTTTCTTTTCTAGTTGACTTTTTGTCACTTGTAACCAACAATTATCCAATTTTTATGTTTATGATCGTTTTTATAATAATATTTCTGGGGACATTGATTTTATCCACGATTCTCACTTTTCAGGTATTTATAAATCATTTAGTTGTTTATAATATTTTTTAATAGTAATTAATATTTTTATATAAATTATTAGTAATGATAAATAATAATATATTTTTATGAAATGGAGAACCTGAATCCCAGATCTCAAATGAAAATGATTTACAAAGAAAATTCATCTTATAAATATAAACTCTAGATATGGGATTCTGCCAGAAAGCCAAACTACTATAATGGAACTAATTCTGAATAGAAAATAGAACATAAATTCTACTGAAAACTATGTTATATATATATTACACAAAAATAATTTTAAATTGTAAATTAAAAAAAAATAATTAAAATAGAATTTTTTAGATGAATGCCACCAAGGGTGGGATGACTATTTCCTTATCCTAAATAAGAAATCACCCCTTACACTATATGCTAATAGGTATGTAGGACGTAACACTGAGTTCCCCCTTCAATAAGATGACGTAATCCCCATTAAAGATGAAAATAACTAATTTTTTCTGGGTGTTTCCACCCATGGTGATCCCCGCGAGTGATGCCCAATTATATCCCCCTTTACGTAGTGTCATGTCAATTGGTTGAGGTCCCCCCCCATATCTACATATTTTCTTCAATGTGGAATAAAACTCATGTGACTCGTTCACTGTGGCCTTTATCCCACTACTCAAGCGATCTCTATCCCTCACCCTCTGCCACATCTAACCCCTCATGTATGTCGTAGTGTGGCCGATCGTATATGATGTACCCATAGACTAGGTTAATGTATAATCCATTAGAATTAAACATTCCATCGCAGAATCTAGATCCAAATTAATATTCCATTATAGTGAGCACCCCCACGACTCGGTTGACTTCTACCCACGGAAGCTCTGCTTGGCTATGGCTAGTGAAAAGGCCACATTGATCACATTGCAGCTAACAAACATCCTTTCATGAGGAATCAATATCATTGTTACCACACACTACTCCATAACCAATGACTGGACCATTTAGTTGTTTATAAAATTTTGGACTCCGCTTTCTTGGGTTATACAGAATGGTGACGATACAATATCCCTTCTATCGGAGCTCCCATTGTACTATGTTAGATCAACTATGATATATTTGAGTTGTCTGATATTTGTTGTTTGCATGAAAATTAGAAGCGTTTGATGTTGGGTGATATATTAAAATTTATTTTAATAATAATTTCTCAAAAAAAGTAGGGATCATACGTGTCAAATTTATACATAATTTATTTAAAATGCAATGAAAATAATATTTGGGCTTATGATCATTATCCGTTTATAATTATTGATCATCTGAAATGGACCTCCAAAAAATTATTTTTTACACTTGCGAGCATCCATGTGTAGAATCTATCTAGATGTGATCCACACGTGCTTCAATCGTATCTTAGAAACACGTCCCATTATCTGGATGATGTCATGGTGAATTAAATCTCTTACGTTATTCATTATTGATCACTCGTTCTTTGGGCTTGATGAAATTATCTATTGGGTTTCTAATTGTTAAGATATAGAGAGACTGATGTGTTAAGATTGAATTTATTATATAAAAAAATTATATATTACAAAACATGTAATTGAATTCGAATGAATTACATAATTGACATAGCCATCTATTTATAGAGTTGGGAATTTAAATACAAAATATAATTCCATAACAGCCCTAAAATATAATTGTATCCATTAATGGAATCACATGTCAAATAATAATAGAACATTATTACTATTTTTTGGTGTTCCATCATGAAACAAATCGATAAATAATATCTACAGACTCGTAGATAATTATTTTTTTCATAGGATACAATCTTCATATTTTTAAATTCGTCATACAATTATTGAACACAAAAATTAATATTTTATTCCCTTAAATAAATATTTTACTCACAAAATTTAAAATATTTATTTATTAAATATACAATAAGATAAATAAATATATATTATTCACAATCAGCTGAAAAAATATTTTTTATATTTATGTAATAAATCGAAAAAAAAATTATTCCTCATTCTTTTTAATAATATCAATTCAATTAAATAAATTAGAATAAAATTTAATATTCATCACCATAAACACTTAGTGTGTGACCGTTTCGGATTCTTATTAAATATAATTAGTTTGGATTTTCAAAAGATGAAGATTAACTCCTATAAATGGGTCATGGAACCCAAGAGAAATAACATAATTTCACAATAACGAATACCCCATAGAAACAGTCATTTTTATTAGAATATATTTTTCACATAATGTCATCAGAATGTTTCATGATAGTTTCATCATCCTATAATCTTGATACAATATTCATTGACTATATGAAATAAACATTTCATTATACCATGTCTATAGAATTTAGGTTCAATGTTCTGTTTTAATCAGTGGTCTAAGATGTCAAAAACCATAAATATGGAGGGGAAAATATTTTCATGACTAATAAATAAATGACATGTCATTCACAACACACCAAACAAACCCTACTCCCCAAAAACATATGGGGTGACAATTTTTATCATCGAATCTAATTGCGAGATTCATGACATGCATTAACGATAATAATAATGTATGTTTATGGACTATTACCTATTCTCACAAATATAAATATCTTTTGACAGAAAGACATTGTGAATTCCTACATGTGGATATGATAACATAATCACCCATCAATATGATTACCATGTGAGAGCATCATGAGAAGAAGTATCATCTGCTAATGAATAATCACACCTAATGGTCTGTTTACTATGTTTCCCATCATAATATGTTTTCTACCAGCATAAGTATATTATAAATATTTTTTGCCACATTAAGGTCATCATTATAGAGGAAAACTAATATGATATTATCAATGTGACAAATACTCTAGAATATTATTATACTATAGTTATTCTAATCAACTAACAATATGTAATATGATTTTTATTTTAACATTTAATAAATCAAATATTATTGCAATTAATGTCAACATAGTTGGTGCTAGGACACTAACTGAAACAAACTCCCGCGTGGACTAGAGCCTACTACCTATAACATTCAGTCTTCTAGACATCACATGATTATCATGTTTTAGTTGAGTCAATGCTTTATTCAATGGTTCAACCACATTTTATTTCATGGAAATAATTTTCACAACAAATTTACCACTTTAAGAAAAATCCCACAACATAGGATTATTTTAATGTTATTTCTTCATTATTTTATGTTACCTAGGATGTTTTTCGAGAGGCACCACAATAGTACTATCCAAATATATTGTGATAGGTTATTTACTACTATGTACCACATCAAGCTCTTAGGGAAATGGAATATCCAAAATTGATCATTATCATCCTTATAGGTTACACTAAACTCAAAATCTACAGTTTAATTTTTGACCACTTCCTTCTATGATCTCTTCTAGATAACATCCATGCTATACAAATTGAAGATGTATCCCATTTGTGACATCATTTCATATTGATCTGTCTGAAGATGATAATATGCATATCCTCTAATGATTAGTTCCTCATATCCTCCATAAACCAATAACATATCCTTAGTACTACTCGCATACATTAGGACTATATTTACTAACATAAAAGGTTGGTCACCTATATATTCCTCATATATTCCATCTACACCTGAATCATAAGTGACTTCTAAAAAATTAGATAGCATATTATAAATTAATGACTCAATTGCTGGGGCATATTGAATCCACACAACTATATTTCATTCCACATGGACTTCATGAAATATTTCCTTACAAATATGAATGAAATGTGAAGCTAGAAACAATCCCCTATTATATTTTTATATACATAATCTCTTTAGTATATTTATAATGTGTGAACATCTACATGGGAGAAGAAACCACTTTGATATATCATGATGGATATTAACCCCAAAAATATATGCAACCTATCCATGTATTTAATGGAAAATAATTTAATTAACCATGTTTTATTGATCTGTAAGATTGGTTTTTATTTTCAAATACATAATATTTCATCAAGATATAATATGAGGAATGTTATTACATTCCCAAAAAACAATTTCAATACACAATATTTAAATTCATTCTTTATAAAACTAAATTCTAATATTGCTTCATGAAAATGAATAATAAATTATCTAGATGATTTCTTTATTCCATAAATGGATTTTTTTCACCATGTATATCTTATTAGCATAAATATTAGAAATAAATACTTTATATTATGTTATGCTTACAAGATTTTCAATATTCCTATTAAGGAAGGTTGTTTTGACATCCATTTTCGATATCTCATAGTCATTGTAAGCTATAATGGAATGTAGAATTATGATGGATTTCATCATTGAAACTAGTGAAAATGATTCTTCATAATCAAAACCATTTCAATGTATAAACCTTTCTGAAACCATTCATTTATTATAGGTATTAATGCTTCCTTCCATATCTCATTTTCTCTTGAATACCCTTTTGTAACCTTCCAGACTCCTCATGTGTTAATCATGATTTAATGATCACAAAGCCTATATATTTTGTAAATCTTTTTGATCATGTTTAATCTATCTCATATCATGTGTACAGATAGTTGGTTTTTTTATTTAAATAATCTATCAAAGTTCTTATGTGCAATGTCTGATTACTATAAAATATTGTTATTTTATTTTATAATGGACTACATTGTTAAATGATTTAGTCTAGTCCATTCTCTGAATATCACTATTTATGTCTGTATATAGGTATTTGGCTATGTCTGAGACACTGTGACCCAGACACCATGACCCTGACACTGTGACCAAGGCAACGTGACCCAGACCCCCAGACCTGGACACTGTGAAAAAGACATCAAGACTAGACACTGAATCCAACTTCAGATCTGATTATATCTGGGATACCGGTTTCGTGCTGAGACATCTTTTGAAGTTCGGAAAAGGACCAGACACCGTGATTCTAAAACTGCATCTATGTTACCAATTCCATATTTCTATAAGAGTGTGCCATAATTTATATCTCACCACTTAATGGAAATGAAGGAGACACCATTTCATGGAGACATCATTTCATGGAGACACTGTTTACCGACAGACTATGACACAGTTCATTAAACTATTTTCTAATTTTTGAATTAAATATATAATGGTCATTTTTGCGACTTTTAATTTCACTAACATAATTAATATTTTCTTATAGACATATAACCAAACAGTATGACGTATGTGGTGCAGGATACATGTATCATGTCATCTCCAACACACGAACACCATGAAAAAAAGATAAGTGTATCTCAGAAAAAATAAAGAACTTTATATTGATGAAGCACGAGAATTATTGAGAAAAGAATTAAAACATGAAACTCAATACACCTAAAGAACACATAGAGCATTCACAAATCAAGAAGCTGGGATATCATAGACCATACGCAAGGACAAATTTTCATTATGAACTCTACAAAGTACACGATCCAAATTTAACTTGAAATTCAAGCATCAGACATGCGATAATCTGTTTCTAGAAAGAGGACTCGATTATGCCTTTTTCTTCATCCTAGAAGTGAAAAACATCATAGAATAACACTCAAAGTACATTTAAATTTATATCAAAATTTTTTATATGTTCCATACTGTTTTAGCTTTTGATCATTGTGTGTATATCTATATTAAAACACACATTGTATTCTACACTGAACTAATAAGATTGACGATAGATTTCCTATTATATATTTTTACAATTTTTTACTACAAATGATATATTTGGAAGAGGTCCATGTGTGACCTGTTAGTTTATACCGATGAATGAACTATGCAAGAGGTTATGTGACCTAGAATGTGCTTTGTACTGATGTTTTCCATAATCTTGGTGGTCGATCATGTTTACTAATATAAACTTCTTTTTGGCAGGTGATCACTATGCTCAGTAGATTGGATCTCGACTTGAGACTTAACACCTTGTTTAATATCCACTGTAATGATTAAATTAGATTTCTCTTTTTTTACTTTATAATTGAGAAATCAATAAATTTAATTTGATAGTTAATCATGGAAAAAGTTATAGTAGTTTTTTCATTATTTTAATAGATTCAAATGTAATATTTATAATTTATGTTAAGATTATTGTGAATTAATCAATCTTGTGAAAAGTTATTTAAACAGTCAAACATTCATAATATTATTTTAATGATTAAATGTGTTGTATATATTTTTATTGGTGTACTTGTTAAGAATACCTTTCAAACATAAATTGTTATAGATACACAATTCACCCCCCATTGAGTACAATACTCTGACCAACATTTTGTATCAAAGGGAGTTTGTATTACTGGTACAACTTTTTTTTTTCACCCTATTCAACTGTTATTTTAGTTATACATTAGATATCTGTAAATTTATTTAAATTATAAATTTCACGCTCTTTTAAATAATTTTTATAGATAATATACTGGAAGGTGTTGCAACAAAAGACCACCATTATTTAATTGAACCAATTTTTTCCAATGGAAAATTAAAATGAAATCGCATTTAGAATTTATGGGTTTTAAAATCTAGTATTCAAGTATACAAGTTTATATGTTTCATGCTAATGATAGAATCACTTGGGATAACCCAATAAAGACTACCTACAATAACAATTGAAAATCCATGAATTCAACTTTTTTCTCATTGGGATATGAGGAATTTAATATAATTCCTAAATGTAAATCTTCCCATGAAATTTCAGATGGATTTTCTATTTCAAATGTATGAAAATCTAGTGTGGAAGAAATGAGGCTTCGTACTTATAATATTAAAAAATTTAATATCAATATGAAATCTGATGAGCCTATTTCTAACATGTATCTCATGTTCTATGAAATTTTAAACAAACTAATTTTTCGTGGAAGAGAACTCCCTGCCAAAGAACAACTTATGATGATTCTCATATTCTTATCTGAAATACGTAGAGAATCCTCTATCACTATTATATAATCATGAGACATTCGCATGTTACCTATAAAATAACTCATTTGGAATCTAATGATGTATGAAGAGGAGCAGAAATTCCAAAGGAAGGGGATGATGAACCCAAAAGATAATATGTCTCATTTTAGACCACCATTTCTAAACACAATGATAAATGGGATATTAAGAACTCTCTTTAAAATTTTCTAGTAGTGAACAATCATCTCCAAACAATGATGAGGAGATGGATCAATTAGCCAAATGTTTTTAGAGATATTACAAGAATACCAACATTTTTAGAATGCCTTACTTCATCGGAATATATGATCAAAATGGAAGATGTAAAAATGATTTGAAAATAAGTGACAAGCCTGATGAGATAGTATGATATGAATTCATGAGAAAGAGACATATAAAGGATGAATGCCATATATCCAGTACAAAATGATGTATGGGGACAAAGATAGAAACTATAAAAACAAAATGAAAGCATTATGGAGTGCTTCTAAGGACAGTTCATGTGACTCAAAATCTTCCCATGATAAATAGGCTAACAAATACGATATGTGTTTTATGAAAAAAACATCATAGGTAACACTTGAATCTCTTGTATATAAATATTGTTATTGTGGAGATGATAGTGATTCTTATTATATGTCTAATGAATAAATGTTAGAGTACTGTAATATTCTTGTAGATACATAATACAAACTAAAATATACAGACAAATCAGTAAAGAAACACCAGTCTCTTACCTCATCTATTGAATATAATTATACTTTAGAATGGGAGAAAATTGCACAATTACTAAAAGAATATAATTAACTAATTATATATAATGATCAATTGAAAAAATATCAGGAAAGGTTTATTATTGTTAATGATACATTGTTCAAAATTCATGTTAAATATATTTCTCATAAATATACTACTAGTTTTGGCTATCAACTAGGTAAATGAAATTTTCAAAGAACTAATTTGATTTATATGTCAAGGACATACAACATTACTTCTAGTTATAGAAAACATTCATCCAGTTCAAGTTATGATACACTCTCTATTGTTTCATGTATTGTAGACCATAGAGAGTTTATTTTTCATGTTCATTAATTAAGGATTATATGAAATTGATGAGTCAAATGTGGGTTCTTAACAAAACAGTCTCTAATATAACGTGACCCAAAAAATATGAGTAACAGAATATATTTTTATTTGACTATTTTTTAGAAATGATTCTTAAAGAGCTCCTGTAAAAGAATATGGTTGTTGAACAGTGGTTGTTTAAGACACATGACAAGATACTATTCATGCTTCGAGAATTAAATAATAATTTATAGAGGACATGTCACCTTTGGTGAAAATGATAAAGGAAATAACAATGGCCTTGGTCAGATATTTATATCTAACTCAGTTTTAATTTCTAATGTACTTTTGGATGAAGGATTGAAATATAATCTTCTTATTATTTCAAAACTCTATGATGGTGGATTTCATGATAAATTTGTATATGATGTAAGAAATGTCTCCAATTATAAAAATGAATTCGAATATTTTGCATTTAGAAATGAAAATGAATACTCTGTTGACCTAGATTATTTAGTTTCTCAAAATGCATCATGATTATATATATTTCACAATGTGTCTTGGCTTTGACATAGGAGACTAGGACACTATGATATTAACTCTCATAGAATGTTAACTAGAATATGATTAGTCAAATAACTACCCAAAAATGAGTTTCCAAATGATAAAGTGTGTAATCCTTGTTAAAAGGGATGCAACATAAAATTTCTTACAAACCAAATAATGAAGTGTCAACAAATCAACATCTCGAATTGGTAAACATTTATTTGTTTGGATTATCTACAGCATCTCGTTAAAATGTTAAGCACTATGTTTATGTTCTTTTAGATGAATTTTCCAGATATACATGGACTTTCCATTTGGCCCACAAAAGTGAAGCCCGATCTCATTTTATCAAATATTCCAAATATGTAGAAAATAATATTAGACATAGAATTAAATCCATAATAAGTAATCATGGCCGTGTGTTTGAAAATCAAGAGTTTGAATCCTTCTTCTCATAAAAAGCTATAGAAATAATTTCTATGACCTTAGAACACCTCAACAGAATGGAGTTGTTGAATGAATAAATGGTACCCGGGAATAGATTGCTAGAACCACGCTTAATGAATGTGGCATACCTATTTATTTTTGGGCAGTATATGTAAATACACAATGATATATTATCAATAGGGAATTTATTAGATCCATTTTTAAAATAACTCAATATATGTTATGAAACACTAGATTACCCAAAGTTATCTACTTTAACATATTATGATGAAAATTATATATCATAAATAATAAAGAAAATGTTGACCAATTTGCATATAATAGATATGAAGTAATATTTATAGGATATTAAATCTCTAGTAAATCCTATTAAGTGTTTAAAAAACAACTAAATGTGTGGATAAATCTGTCTATGTCAAATTTGATGAAACAGATCCACAAGAGCCTAAGACCACTATAGAGATGTAACATCCCATGTAAATTATGATTAATACATTTTCATATGTATTAATATTTTTTAATTAAATAATAAATTTTCCTTAATGTGGTTGATATGGTCGAAGGCGTACCCAATACGAAACACCGGGTTTCTTTAAAATCATACGTTGCACACTAATAATATAATAATATTATTTTTATTGTAGTTAACTCCTAGCCGTAGAATTGGCGGAAATTAATAGAACAAAAGAATATATGATTATACATGTTTCATAATTTTTTTTACATTTATCCAATAAATGTTAGAGGCTTAAAATAATAAATAATCTTATTTTAAGCAATAATACTATAAAAGTCTGATTTACCACCTTTTAAGTGAGAAAACTTTTTAAATCTAGTTTTGGCCACTTTTTTATGTTCTTATTTAAAAAAATTATTCTTTAGAATCGGGATCAATATTTTATTTGGGTAAAATTTTGGTATTTTTCTCATAAAATTCAATATTTGATGAATAGTTGAAAATACTATATTTTAATTCAAAACTGTATTTTAATATAATTTATTTATACGGATATATTATATTTTTAATTGGATTTATTGGGTAATTATATTATATTTTTACCATTTCATCCAATATTGGTCATTGTAATTAATTTCGCTTTTAAATTTTATATAAACTATTGTCAGTCTTTTAGTAGTTATTATTTCTTAAAAACATTACTTTTTTATTGACAATGAGAATTAATATTAAATTAATTTCTACCACTTATGTGTTTTGAATATGGAAAAATTAAATCCATATTTGGGATCATGAGGTTAAATTTTTTTAAATATGTAACATTTATTTTTATACATTATGAATATTTACTACAGTATAAATATTATTTACCATGGTTAATGGGTAAATATGGTAAATAAGAGTAAAAATTTAATTTTATAATAATATAAAATTTCCCCAACATGTGTCTCAATCCTATTGGCTGATCAATATCCGACCATGTTAATCCTTGGGTTGAATTTGGGACCCCATAGAGCCACTCATTGGTGATTATGAACCAATATTTTAATTAACCTAAAGTAAAGGCACAAATGACATAAACAAATATCTTTTAGTAAATTATATTTTACATAGGGTGATATAAGTTATATTTTAGACTATAAATATTCATTGGAAGGATAGAGATATTTCCTACATCATGGAATTATATTTATAATTTTTAGATATCAACCAATTAAAATTATTTATAACAGAATAATGATGGAGTGTTTACCTCACTAATAAATGATTTGAATAAATAATTTTATAATGATTAGAATAATATAAAAATCCAGTCCAATTATTATTTGATGATTTTATTTCAACAATGAGTCTTTTTATAATTGACTTCAATAACTTTTTAAACTTTATAAATTGAAAATCTATATATAATAAAAAATATTTTCACACTTTGATAAATTGTGCCACCTCTCCCTTAAAAAAATCCCTGAACTATAACCCATTAATCACACCCCTCATGCCCCTTGGCTCATTGAAACCCTGACCAAATAATCTCTCAAGATCCATATCTTTCACATAGAATCCCTAACTATGGAACAACGCACTTGAGGAGGTCCTTTTGGTTCAAAACCAAGGGAGTAACCTGATTTAATGGTAACATCTTCTGTTATGTTCATTTGTTTTATTTTCCTTCTCCAACCCCCAAACGCTTTTTATTATGATATATTTAATAAACACCATTAGAATCAATATACATGGATGTTTTTATGAGAAAAATTCGATCTAAACTTACACACACCTCTAACTAATGCTTAACGAACATATTGTTTCAATGGATGGCAACATAACACCTCATGGATCAATGATTGTTAAATAATCTCCTACTGACACTCATGGTGGAAATTAATATGTAACTATATTTATATATTATTTTTATTATTTTTATGTTTTATTTATGATTCTTTATTTATAATTTATAGCATACCTTTATAGTTTTCATTATGGGTATACATGATAATTTCATTTAAGGATGTACGGACTACTGCCCCCCTCAAAATGACCTAACATGCTAGTACCATATGTGGGATATATGAAGGATATATTTTATGAAATTATACATGATATTATACTAGAATTATAATATACATATGTTTCATTATGTTTTTATTCCATTAAAATAATAAATAGAAATGAAAGCAGCATTCATGCGTACGTACGAACTAACGTGTCATTAAACTGTGCATTTCATTTATTACCACCAAATTTTATGTAATATTATATATACAAGTATATACTGGAAATATATGATATATATTATCTCTAAATCATGAATACAATTTTAGATATAATGAACTTTTGACCACGTGATCAACTGGTAATTATAAGAATCCATTTTTGACTCAAGTACCAAATACTGACAAAAAAACTGTAATTTAAATAAATGATAACATAATGTATATAACATGGAAATTTGTGATATAAATTAAATAATAAACTTTAAATATGATCTTAAGAATGTATAAATTAACTTTAGTTTATTATTCAAGAGATTGAAGAACGAATGGGTCAAGTCGGATATGAGGTAATGGACTTCGTCTTAATCTCCTCTTATTGAGGAATATTTTGTTTTAATGAAATATATTCTACTATACACTGTATAAAAACCTTTGAATTTTAATTTCATTCAAAAGGAATATTTTTCGACAAATGATTTTACTAATTAAAAAAATAATTTTTTTATCTTACGCAGTGAAAATGACCTTTCCCACCGCCACGAGTATTATTTGAACATTGGATTCCTTAACAAGCCGCAATGTTTTTAAATGTAAAGTATATACCATATACTATTTTATGTATTTTGGTTTTGAAAATAAATTTTATAATGGATTTTCTATATCAATATATTTCAATGATATATTATGATTGAAATGTTGAAATGTTATCTTTCATTTATGTTTGGTTTATGTGTTATTAATATGTTATGGTTCATGGGATTTGTTATATATATGGGTGGTTCTGTGATAAACATTGGGTAAGAGATCGATACATCTCCCTAATGAATTGGGTAACATGATGGTGGTAAAGTAAATGTTTCTCCTAAACGATTTATGTAATATTCTGTGATGTGTGTTCCAAATTTAAATCCATACATAGTTGTCATAACTACAATGTAGTTATGATATCGATTCCACAAGTTACCTTTATGACTTATGTTCTCTATGGGTTATTCATAACTCTTATGATTTCAGGAGGTATGTTAAGGAGATTATATTATGTATGAAATGTTGAACTAATGTTTTCATTGTTTCATTTATAACCCTTACTGAGTATTTTATGCTTATACCTTGTTCTGAAATGGTTTTCACATCTCTTAATGATGAATACTGTAAATTATGGGACCAAGGAAAAGTCATGTAGCCAAAAACATGGGACTAGACATGACTCTTTGTTCAATAGTTATTATTTTATGAATAAATTTTAATTGTGTAGAAGTTTTTATATTATAATTAGGGAGATCTAATGTAATAGTTATGGCCTAATTCTCTAAAACAATAAACCTAAAAAGATCTTCCATGTGAATTGTTCATTTTATTCAAGATTGTGTAATGTTTAAGGTTATGTCCACATAGTTGGTATCAATGGTAAGTTTAGATAACTTTAGGAGTTAGGGTATTGTTAAATTAATGTCCATAAATTACATTATGTTAATATTGAAATGATATAGCATTTACAGATTACCATAATGTTTTCCCTAAGATATATCTCTGTTCAAAATGGGTTTCTGCAGAGGAAATAGGGCATCTATGTTTGGATGAAATCAGAAGGATGATAACCTTCCAAATCTGCAACCTGAGATGGTCTGAATAAAAACAAAATAGTTTGTTGTACGGATGGAACAATTGACTCCAGCTATATATGGTGCTGGTATCCATCCACAAGATTAGCTAGATAAACCATAAAGAAACATGTCACTAGTAAAGAATTTCATGAGGAAACATACCCCATCATTCATAGGATCATCTAACCATGTGCTGGTGGAAGGGTGGATTAATTCACAGGAAAATATTTTCTATATCATGGTGTGTTCAGAACATCAAAAGGCTAGTCTTGTTGTTTATAATTTCGAAGGTTAAGAAGATCAATGGTGGTCAATGGTGAAAATATCATGGATAATGAGGAGATAGATGAACTTGATTGGGATTAATTCAAAGGTATTTTTCCTGAGAAATATTTTCCAAATTTGGTTCATCATAGGATAGAAAAACAGTTCTAGTAATAGAGGTAGGAGGATGAATCAGTGGCTTCTTATGAAGAAAAATTCAATCAACTATAAAGGTATGTTCCATATTTCAAATGATGTCTTGGTAGTAAAATCCACCATTTTACTAAGGAATAAAACTAACGTATCGAAGGTATTTAGCTTCTCATGAGTTTAAAAGTATTGAAAAACATGTTCGATTTGTAGAGAATGTGAAAATGGAGTTTTCCGATGACCAGGTGTTCCATGAAAGAAGAATAAAATAAGAGGTCAAGGTGGTAGGGGAAATGAAAGAACTGTTCAATAAAATCTTATGGTATGAATCTTAAGTTTACAATTTGTAAAAATTGTTGTATAAATCATGATGGGGAATGAATTTTTAATTTTATTATGTTCTAACAATGTGGTAAAATGGGACATAATGCTCGTAATTTCATTAAAAATGAGCAGGGTAATGGTAATAAAAAAGCTGATTTACAATCAGAAAAAAATCAGTGGAAAGAAATTTTTCCTTATGAAAATTAGTGTCCAACAAAGAACTCAAATGAGAGAAAGCATCCAGACTACATGAAGAAAGGGTTGGTTAAATAATTTTTAATAACCTCATTAGATTTTGTTCCATCAAATGAATTAGTATAAGGTACAATATTTTTTTTTCAGATTATTCCAATGTGATGATTGATTCAGGGTCTACATATTCATTAATTTCATATAATTTTTTCAAGTAAATTTTAAATTCCATATGAAGATATGAATATTGATCTTATGTTAAAAACAACTAGAGGAAATTTTGAAACAAAAAGAAATTATAAGAACCTTCTAGTCATTGTATGTGGAATGAATCTACATAAAAAACATATTTTTTGACTATAGTAGAGTTTTATGTTATTTTGGGTATGGATTGCATTTTAGTTTTTCATGAAAATATTTACTGTTGAGCTAAAGAGTTTTCATTTAAAAATGATTTTTAGTTTGTGTGCAACAATGAAACTTTACTTTTGATAACATATCAGGATGCTGAGAAACTTGAAAACGATGGAACTGATTGTTACCTTGCACATATTGTTGAAAATAATGGATCTGTTTAAATTAATGATATTCAAGATGTAAATAAGTATCTTGATGTTTTTCATGATGATTTTAGTTCTATAATACCTGATGAAGAAGTTGAATTTACAGTTGAGTTTGATCCAATGTCTAAGACAATTTAAAAACCCCCCTTATTTAATGGCTCAAATTGATCGTTCATATTTAAAGAATAAATTTTATGAGTTATTAGATAAATGATTTCATTTTCCCCACCATGTCACCATGGGGTAATCATGTCATATTTGTTAAAAATAAATATTTTTCAATGAGACTTTGCATTTATTATAGAGATTTTTATAACATCACTGTTAAGAAAAAGTATCCTTTGCCTCATATCGATGATTTTGTTTGATCAGTACCAGGGAGAAAAATATTTTTTGAAGATTGATTTGTGGTTGGGTACCATTAGTTGAATGTAATGGAAGAATAAATTCATAAGAAATCATTCTGTACTAGATACAGACATTAGGAATTTTTCGTTATGCTTTTTGGTCTAAACAATGCACCTGCAGTATTCATGGATCTTAATAATAGAATTTTCCATGTGTTCTTGGATATGTTTGTGGTTGTTTTCACTGATGATATTTCAGTTTATTCTAAAATTAAGGAGGATAATGAACATCATTTAATGGTATTAAAAAAAATAAAAGAAAATAAAAAATTTGGGAAATAAAGAAATGGTGAGTTTTGGTTACAACAAATTTCATTCCTTGGTAACATTATTTCAAACAAATTCATAACTATTGACCCTGCAAAAAATGTTATTAAAGAATGGGAAATCCACACAAATATAATCGAGATTCATAGTTTTCTTGGTTTCTTAGGTTATTATTGGAGGTTGGTTCCATATTTTACATGGTTTTCTCTTCCAATGACTAAGATAACATGAAATGTGTTATGTTAATTTGGAAAAAAGAATGTGATGATTATTTTCATGAATTTATAACAAGATTGGTGAATGATTTAGTTTTGACACTACCTTCCAGAAATAGTGAGTATTTTATTTGTAGTTATGCATTGTTGAAAGGACTTGGATGTGTCATTATAGATAATGATTAGGTAATTTCATATTATTCATGTTAGTTGAAACCTAATGAGTAAAATTAACCTACACATAATTTGGAATTAGCTGTTATTGTTTTTGCGTTAAAAATTTGGAGGCATCATTTGTGTGGAGTAATATGTCAAATATATACTAACCACAAATGATTAAAGTATATATTCAATCCGAATGAATTGAATATTAGGCAGATGTGATGGTTGAAATTAGTCAAGGATTATGATTTCATTACACATCACTATCTTCTAAAAGAAAATACAATTGATGAATATTTGAGATGAATAATTAATTCATAATTCACTTAGATACATTTATAATGAGATCCTTTTGTTATTGATTAGATGAACATTGGCATAGAATTTGCTGGTGTAGAAAATTCTTCTATTTTGTTTCAGGTGTCAGTGAAATCATCTCTATCCAATAGAATTAAGCATGCGAAAAAAAAATATTGAGTTGCCGAAAAATGTAGAGTTGGTTCAGAAAGTTATGTTGCTTAAATTTAATTTTGATAATGGTAATGTTTTGTGGTTTTGGAAGTGATTATGTGTCCCTTGTGATTCACAGTAGCAGAATGAGTTATTATGTGAAGCCCATAGTTCACTATTTTTAGTTCATCTTGGTAGTACTAAGATGTACTGAGATATTTGGGAGTATTCCTCAAGGGAGAGAACGAAAATAGGTATTGTTGATTATACTGTGAAGTGTTTGAATTGTCAAAGGATTAAAGTAGAGTGGCCATTTCAAAAAGGGATGCGTCAGTCATTACAGGTGCGAGAGTTGAAATGGAAAAATATATCTTTGTACATCATTGTGGGATCATCAAATACATCTTGAGGTAATAATGCAATCTGAGTTATTGTTGACAATTGACTAAATCTGCTCATTTCCTTACTATTCGAGATACTTTGCCTTTAAATCAACTTTCTTGGTTTTATTTTAAAAAGATAGTTAGGTTGCATGGTTTTCCTCTCTCCATTGTATCCGATCATGATACTTGGATTAGTTCTAACATTTGGAAGGGACTTAAAAATTCATTAGGTACGGAATTAAATTTTAGTACATATTTTCATGATCAATCAGATGGGAAGTCAGAACGAACAATTCAGAACATGTAGGATATTTTGCGTGCTTGTTGACTAGATTACGAAGGAAGTTGGGAACAACAAATTTCTTTGGTTGGATTTTATTATAATAATAGTTTTCATTTCAGTATAAAGATGGCTCCATTTGAGTCATTATACTGGAAGCGGTGTCGAAATTCGGATTTTTGGGATGAAGTTGGTGAATGGAAGTTTATGGAACCGGAATTGGTAGAAGTGATGGCAGAAAAGGTTTAGTAGATTCAAAAGCATAGGAGAACAGCTCAGTGTAGGGAAAAATGTTTTGCAGATAACTAGAGGAAGGATATTTCTTTTGATATAAGTGATCATGTCCTTCTGAAAGTTTCTCCATGGAAAAGTGTGATGCATTTTTCTAAGAAGGGAAAGTTGATTATGAGTTTCATTATACCCTATTAAATCTCAGAGAAAGTTGTATTAGATGAATACAGAGTGGTTTTACCTCAATGATTTTCCCAAGTAAAAAATGTTTTTCATGTTTTAATATTGAGAAAGTATATGCCAGATCCATCTCATGTATTAAGTCTAGAGATACATCCATTGGGAAAGAATGTATATTATAAGTAACAACCTGTCTAGATTCATGATGTAAGAGAAGATGTTTTTCAATATAAGGTAACTCAATAGGTAATGGTTTAGTGAAAAAATCATATTGTTGAAGAGGCAATGTGGGAATCTGAAAATGCTATGAGGGATAAATTACCCAATTTATTTGATAAGTGAATAAAAAATGTGATTACGTAATTTCCATAATGGAGGAATGATTAATAACCCAAGAAAATAATTAATAATAAATTTTCATAAGTATTCATATTTGTGAATTAAATATTAATTTTACTTTAAAGGGGTTGATATGCTCGATGGTGTACCCGATTCCCAACAACAGGTTTCTTTGAAATCTTAGGTGTCACGCTAATCCTATAATATTATTATTTTAAATGTATTTAATTCCTATACATAGTATTATAAGGAATTAATATAACTAAATACAATATTATTATACAAAATTGATAAAGTTTTTACATTTATCTAATAAAATATAGGGACTTATAATAAGAATTAATCAGATTTTAAGCATAAATACTATAAACGTTTGATTTACCGCCATTTAATAGAAAACCCTATTTAAATATAGTATTGGTCACATATATATGTTATTCTTTACAAAATAAAATTCATCTTTAGAATTAGGACATAAAAATTTATTTTGGGTTAAATTCTTGAATTTTGTTTATAAATTCAATTTTTGATGAATAGTGGTAAATACTATAATTTAATTCAAAATTTCCTTTTAATATAAATTATTTATACAGTTAAATTATCATTTTAATTTGTTTTAATGTATAATTAGATTATATTTTTACCATTTAATCCAATGTTATTCATTGATGTTAATTTCATAATGAAAATGGATATAAACAAGTGTCAATCTTTTGATTGTTATTATTTCATAAAAACACGTTTTCATTTTTGACAATAGGAATTAATTTTAAATAATTTTTTCCACTTACATATTTTGAATTTTGAAATATCTATTCTGTAATGGAATGAAGAGGTCAAAATTTTATAAATTGTTACATTTTATTTTTAGACATTATAAATATTTACTATAGCAAAAATATTATTTTCCATGGTTAAACAGTAAATATGGTAATTAAGGGTA
Source organism: Viscum album (assembly GCA_963277665.1). Classification (NCBI taxonomy): domain Eukaryota; kingdom Viridiplantae; phylum Streptophyta; class Magnoliopsida; order Santalales; family Viscaceae; genus Viscum; species Viscum album. The sequence goes on from OY728142.1 coordinate 1,331,814,980, forward strand.
AAAAGAAATTTAATAATAATATAATATTATGATAACAAGTGTCCTAATCTTGTTGGATGATAAATATCCGACCATGGGTATCCATGGTTCGAATTTGGTACCCCATGGAGCCACTTAAGAGTGATAATGACACATTATTTTAATTTACTTAATGTAAACCGAAAAAATAACATAAACAAATATATTTTAGTAAATTAATTTTAACATAGGGTTATATAAGACATATATTAGACTATAAAAAATATATGTAAGGATAAAAATATTTCCTACATCATTGAATTTCTTTTACAATTTTTAGACATCCAATAAATTAAATTATTTATGACACAATAATGATGTAGTGTATAAGTCATTAATAAATAATTTTAGTAAATAATATTATATACATAAAAAAATATTCAAAACCTGTCCAATTTTAATATGATGAATTTATTTCGACAATGAGTCATATTATATTCGACATTAATACTTTTGGACACTTAGAAACCAAAAATCATTATATAATAAAATAACATTTTCACACATTCTTGAAGATCACCTCTTCTCCCTTCTAAAAAACCCTCACCTCTAACATAATCCTCACACCACATAAACCCCTTGTCTCATCCAAACCCTACTAAAATATGATCTCATGATCTCTCTATTCCACCTAGAATCCTTAACATAGTCAGTAGGCACCTCAAGAAGTCATTTTAGTTCAAACCAAAGAGAGTTATCGATTTAAAGGTATCACCTTTTCATAAGTTATTTTGTTATATATTCCATCTCCAACCCATCTAAATACTTTTTATTATTTTATATTATAAATAATATAATATAATTAATATTATATGTTGTTTTAATGAGAATTAATTTAACTACAGTTACACACACCAACATCTAATAGGTAAAGAACATACTTTTTCTGTGGATGGAAAACTGACACCTCGCGAAAGGATGACTGTTCAATTATCTCCTACCACCTCTCATGGTTACCATTAATATTGAACTATATTTATATGTAATATATATTATTTTTATGTTTTCTTCATGCTTTTGTATTTTTAATTTATTGAAAAAACATTATGGTTTCCATTTTGGGTAAACGTGATAATTTAATTTGACGAAGTGCAGAGTACCTCCCCTCAAAGTGATATGACTCATTATTTCTATATGTGGGACATATAAAGTATGGATTTAATGATATAATATATGATATTATACTGTAATTACAATATACATATGTATAATGTTGTTTTAATTCAAATTAAATAAGAAATAGAAATTAACGTAGCGTTCATGTGTACGTACGGCTTACCATATCCATGAAAGTACATTTCATTTATTTCCTAAAAATTATATGTAACATTATAAATACATGTATATAAAATATATATATACATATATGATATATATGATCTCTAAATCATTAATATAATTCTGGATATAATGAACTTTATACTAGGTGAACAACTTGTAATTATAAGAAGTCCATTTTTGACTCAAGTACCAAATACCGAAAAAATAATCGTTATTAACTTAAATGATTATGTGATATTTATAACATGGAAATAAGTGATATAAAAGGAATAATAAATTTGAAAAGGATATTATGAAATGAGAAATAAACATAATTTTATTATTCTGGAGATTAAAGAATGAACGTGTTATGTAGGAAATGAGGTATGGGACTTTGTCTCAATCTCCATTCACTGATGAATATTTTGTTTTAATACACATCTTGAAATTATATACTATATAAAAACCATTGACTTTTCATTTCATTAAAATGGAATCTTTTTAATAAATCATTTTACTAAATTACAAAAAAGAATGATTATTTTTAACATAAGCGGTGACAATGACGTTTTCCGATGCTGCATGAATTATTTGATCTTTGGCTTCCTTAACAAGATATAATGTTTTTAAAATTATTATAAATACCATATACTCTTTTATATATTTTGGTATTGAAAATGGTTTTTATGATAGATTTTTATGACATTATATTTAAATGATATATTGTGATTAAAATGTGGAAATTTTATCATTTCTTATGTTTTTTTATGTGTTGTCAATATGTTATGGTTATTCAGAATTTTTACATATATGGGTGGTTCCAGAATAAACCTAGGGCTGGTGAGGTTGAGATAGTTCTCCAATGCTTTGGGTAATGTGATGAACGTAAACGTGAATGTTTATTCTATGTGATTTATGGAATATACAATGATGGGTATTTTAATGTAACTCCGTAAGTAGTTGTGATAGCTACAATGTATGTATGATATAGTTTCCCCATGTTTCCTTTATGACTTATGATTTTTATGTGTTATTCAAAAATATTATGATTTTAGGGGGTATGTTAATGAGATTATGTTATGTATGGAATGATGAAATAATGTTTTTCTTCATTGTATTATAACCCTTACTGTGATTTTTATGCTCATACCATGTTTTGAAATGTTTTTCATAGGACAAAAAGATGAATAGGGCCATTGATGGGAATAAAAAAAATTCATTCTCTCTGAAACATGGGACTAGACATGACTCATTTTTTCAAGATCTATTATTTTATGAAAAATTAAAACAGAGTATAAGTGTCAAATTTGTGTGTTTTTAGATGCAATATAATAGTTATGGACTAATTATATAAAACACTAAACCTAAATTTATCATCAATGTGAATTATTCATTTCATTCAAGATTATATAATCTTTAAGGCCATGTCCTCATAAGAGAACATAGACGATGATGTATCAAATCAGGGAATTATTTAAAAATCCTCTTACTAATGTGTAATGGAATATGTGACAAATTGTTTTTGGAAATTATTTATTTTCTAGTCATATTGAACCCAAACCTGTTGAAAAACCTGATATCACTAGTCATTCTTTTTCTAGAGATGTTAGAACTCTAAAGAAGCATCCTTTAGATGCTGTTATAGGAGATTTAGATAATATATCTCAAACTAGATATTCTCATTGAAATCAATTTGAATATCATGTCTTATTTTCACAAAATAAACATAAAAACATTAATGATTCTATCAGTGATGAATTTTGGGTGATGGTTATGCTTGAAGAGCTTAATAAATTTGAAAGGAACAAATTTTGGAAACATATTGGAAGACCTAAAGACACTTTTACTGTAGAAACTATGTGGATGTTTAGAAATAATGTACATGAATATAGTTACATAGTTTGAAACAATGAGGGATTGGTTGAAAAATTATTTAGTCAAGAAGAAGGAATTGATTGTGTAAAGACCTTTGCATCAGTGGCTAGACTTGAAGCCATCTGAATCATGCTTTCTTGTGCAGAACATCTGAATTTACAACTATATGAAATGGATGCTAATAGCGAATTCATAAATGTATATATAACTGAGGATGTATTTGTTGGGAAACACCCTAGTTTGACAAATTCTCATTTTCCAATTAATATTTTTAAATTATAAAAATCATTATATTGTTTAAAAGATGCTCCAATATCATAGTATGACAGATTAAGTACAATATTTATTTTCCAAATATTTTAAAAAGAAATAAATGATCCTACCCTTTTTATAAAATTAATTTCTTATATTTTTTTAGTAGTTCATATTAATTTAGATTATAGTATCTTTGAATGATCAGAAAATTTTTTATGTATCAAATTATCTAATGTGATGAAAAATGAATTTGAAATGAGTTTAATGGGTGAACTGAATATCATTCTTGGATCTCAAATCTTTCAAAATAATTATGTTGTTATTTTACATGAATGAAAATATACTAGATATATTTTAAACACCTTGTCCTAGATAGAACTAAAAGTTGTTATAATTCTGTTTTTACTACTTATATGTTTGATCATGATGAAGATGGAAAATCTGTTGAGTAGACCGCATACTGAGGAATGATTGGAAGAATACACTACTTAACTTCCATCCAACCTGACATTATGTTCTATGTATGTATGTGCGCTCATTTTCAAGCAAACCCCAAGGAATATCATTTAAATACTGTTAAGAGAATTTTGAAATACCTCAAACATACACCCAATCTAGGACTATTCTATCCTTTAGGACAATCAATTGAGATAATTAGTTATTATGATGTTGACTTCAGTGGTTTTAAGATAGATATAAAAATAATCTCTGGAACATGTCAATTTTTAGGAAAGAAACTAGTATCACATCATTGTAAAAAACAAAACATTGTGGCATTATCTACTATACATGTTTAATTAATAGCTTCTAGTAGTGGTTGTGCACAAATTTTGTGGATGAAACATACATTACTAGATTATGGATATCAATTCAGGAATTAACCGATAAATTATGGCAATAAATATGCTATAAACATCTCAAAAGTCCTTGTTTCATAGTCTAGGACAAGAAATATTTTTGTATTAAATTAATTATTGAGAGATCATTATCAAATAGGTGATATCAATCTGAAAAAAATTGAAATTGAATATCATCTTGCTGATATATTCACCAAACCAATAAATTAAAAATGGATAGATTAAATCATACATGAGTTGTGAATGATATATATTAAGTAGTTAGTATATTATTTCATATATAATTGTTTCATAGTTTACGGTTTCACAAGTCACTGTCTTACGATTACTATCTGACTCTAATAATTCTATAGTGTTGGTCGGAGTGGATACTCAAGAGGGGGGGTGAATTGAGTTCAAATAAAAATTTCGGTTAAAATTATTTCTCTTAAAATCCCCCAATTTAAAAACAAAGTTAATCTTTAGTGAATATATACATAGTGTAGAGGTTCAATTAGTTACCAAAAGATTGATTTGGTCTCAGTTAACTTAATTTTAAGATTAAATTAAATTTTGAAACTAACTTACTGGTTTACAATAAGTATAAACACATGCTAATTTAACTATCAAAGTATCATTAAAATTGATTTTTATTTCAATTTAATAAGAAGTGGAATGTAAAATATATATGTCTAAAATTTATAGACTTAAAATAAGAGCACATCAAAGTTAACCAGGTGGTTTCGTCTCAAGCCGATACATAGTCCTCTCTAAAATTTATATAAATTGATCCAACCCTGGATCAGGGTTAAACAATAGTATACTACTGTTGAGGTACAAAGACCTCTACCACTGTTTTTCATGGGAAAAACAAACAACTCACAACTGTTCAGGTCTTACTCGACCTCTACCACTATCCACAGTGGGAAACAAGAGAGTTATGGAGTTTTAGTGAGGATTTAAGAATCCTCTAGTTTAGCTTAGGAGACTGTGTGTGTGTAAAATAAATAGGGTAAACACACTGCTTGAAAAGTAAATGAAAGAAATCACTAATAGAAGTATGATTGAGTTTAGAAAGTATTTAGTGATTAGTAGTGCAGCTTGGAATCGTTTGGTTTATCAGAAAAGCTTTTGAGTCCTTCTTTGGTTTTTCTCAGAAAACATAGTGTCGTTTTTCTTCTTTGATTCTTGGTCCAGTTTAGAAGCCTGAGTGCATGAAATGTTTTTTGTAGTTCTTCACTCAAGATGCAGCTTGTGTTCTCCTTTGTAATATGTTTCTTCGTGTATGTCCAGGATTCTTGGAGTATGGATGTTGACTAGTGAAAAATTCACCACACATGAATGTTGTTCAACTCTTGTCTCTTTCACCCTTTGTGTGTCTTATTTTTTGCCTTTCGTGTCACATACATCCATCTATATATCCAGTGTTCTCTTTTCATCCCTTTATAGCTTTTAGCTTTGGCAGAAAATAATAATCGCCTTTTGCATGGGTACTAGGTACGGTTCCCTGACATACAACAGAAATCATTAAATAACATTAACTGCATTAAAACCATCAAATGTAACCATTAGCTAAATAAATAAATAGTATGAAGAGTCTAGGGTTTGACTGGTTGGTCAAACATTAGTATCTTTTTATTGGTAGATGTGCAAGGTGGACTTGTGTCGCAAAACCTTCAATCATTAGCTCTTTTAAACTTGCATCGGTAGCTCATATATCGGTGACTTTAGTTCCATCGGTAGCTCTTGTTATTGGTTTCTCTTGTTATCAGTATCTCTTGTTATTGGTATCTTTTGTTATCAGTAGGTTTTTTAATCGGTAGCTCTTGTTATCAGTAGATTTTGATTCATCAATATCTGTATATCCATCGGTAGTTGTCTCTCCATCAGTAGCTCTTTGCATGAGTAGTCTATCGGTAACTACTGGTAGACATGCACATCAGTAGCTCGTCTGTTATGTATCGGTAGACTGAATCTGTGAACTGGTTCTATCGGTATACTTCTGTCTATCGGTAGCTCTAGTTTGTTTGTCTGTCGGAAGATCTGTACATATTGGTGAACTTAGTGTATCAGTGACTCTGTATATCGGTAGACTGATTACCAGTAGCTCATGTTAAATGCAGACCAGTGACTTAATACTTATCTGTTTTATACAAAACATATCTGAATGGGTTAGAATTACAACAGAGCTTATATAAACATGGATAAACAAAGATTAAATTATCTCAGTGATTATTTAAATATTATTATTATATTTATCACATATTGAAAGAATTAATATATAGAAAAAATATTAGATTGAGATTATCAATGTATATGAAAGCATAATTGGGATTATAAAAACTGGTGAGCTCAACATATAGTTTTACAATTACAAAAGTTGTAGTTTCATGTTTATGGTCTCCAAGTTAATATCCCTCAGTTACTATCTGGCACTTACTATCTCTAATAATACTGTCTAAAAATTTATAAATCACATAGTTACAGTCTCACCATGGAAGCATATTACAATATCACCTTGAAATCCAATTACGGTCTCATAGTGAAAGCATGTTTCGATCTCATCAAAAACATTTGTCATGGTATCACTGTAAAAAAGATTTATTATTTTATTTACATACAATAACCCATATCTTAGAAATTATTTATTTTATTATTACTTTCATGTGATATTGTTTTTGCGAGGATTGGTATCCCTAAATGCTAAAAATGAAAGAAGTTTCACACCTTTATTCACTCGAGCTCTCCTCTCTCAAACCATAACCCCTCATTCTACCTTTCTCACTCTCAAGCATTACTTGAATTCCAAAAATGAAACTCTTGTGTTAATTAACACTTTAGAAGCATAGTTCATTTATGTAGATTATAATATCATAGATGTTAGAACCCGAAGGTCTTTTGAATCTGAACATGGTGAAAAGAACAATGGTACATGAAAAGGATATTTTCCCAAGTGGCTTATGTCAAGTAAGTCATTGTTATTGAACGTACTAAAATATAAAGGGTGGTTGGATTGGTTCATAAGGAATGATAGGATGATATAACCAAATATACCTACACAATTATATCATTTCGTTCAATTTTCATTTTATATAAAATATGTTTTTTTTATAATATGCATCAATGGGCAAATATAAACCGTTTCTTTGAGATTATGGGATGTATGCATATGGTTTACTCAAGAGGGTAACATTGATGACTAAAAGAGAGGACATCCACCTAAATGTGAGATCATTGTTTTAGAAGGATCGTTGAGAGGATTACCTGGGAATGCATCAAATAGAATATGTATAACTTCTTAGTTAGATGGGGAATCTAGAAATTTGATTTTTTTTCATAATATGATCTACCCCCGAAAAGGAGATTTTTCTACACTCAAGTATCATGATGTATTTTTTATACATATTATGAATAATGTACACTTAATAAACCTATTAATGTATGTTATTATTCACATGTGTGAGTTGATAATGACAACCTCCATGTTCTACTCAATATTAATTTCATCTATGATTCATGAAAAATGGATGGTTGAACCAGATGAAAATGACATTAATGACTATGATTTTTTTCAAATGTTATAGTAGTGAGAATAAAAATTTGTTATAATCCATAGATAAAATCATGGGTTTTTGATAATTACAATATTTATGAAATGTTTATCCCGGTTGATAACTCTTCATGACCAAAGGATATTTCAGATCCTAGTTTGGAACCAGATGAAATACTGGACAATACTAATGTGGAAAAAGAGGAAGGTGTTGTTGTTCCAATAGGTAAAAATTTCATGGTTGAAAAATATAGTGAATTGTTTGTACAAGTATTATTTGAGAAGGACGTACCTTTCCCTGAATAGATTTTTGATCTATAAGAATAAAATACCCTAATAATGTATATGTTGTAGATGAAAAAGAAATGGATGTTTTGGATTAACATTTAGAAGAAGAACATTATCTTGATAAAAATGCTTCTTATGATTGACATTTGGAGGAAAAATCATTTCCTGAAATTATCCAACCTAATAAAGAGATAATGGAGAAAGAGTTTTAATTACCTAAAATGAAAATGGGTGAGGCTATTAGGGATGAAATCTTGGAATTAGAAAAAGGATATAAATATCTCAGTCTTTATAAAGATGCACATGTTGAGGGAGAGAAGCAACCGAATTTGGAAAGTGTTAAAGTGCTTAATCTGGTTGATTCATGATCGGTTGATACATTGAATATATTTCCATGATATTTTGACATGAATACTCCCAGAAATCCATATTTAATGATATAGATATGTCTACTCTGTTTCAATTGAAATCGATAACTTCTCTTGATCTTATAGCTGAAAAGGAACATGAGCCTATGTCAGCTACTATTTCTGATGCTTCACATGAAACTTCATACGTTGTGAGTCAGGATGATTTGAACGCATTTGATTATACCATATTTGTTGGGGTTGAAAATATCATGAGAACGCAACCTTCTCATGTGACAAAATTGTGTGAAAGAGATTCTACCCAATTGTTAGAGAATATTATTTGGCAGATTAATCCAAAAATGATTCATGAAATTCAATATGTAAAATTCGAGAACAAATATCTCAGTGATGAAGTATTGTTTCTCATATGTATGATTAATGATATTAAAAGAGTGATGAACTCTTGACCTGAACCTGTTGCTCATCCGGTTAAGGATGCTAGTGGTCAGATTCAATAGGAAGTAGCCTCTTAGGTTCAACCTAATATAAATTTTGTAGATGACTTGGTTGTAGAATGAAAAATAAAAATTGTTCAAGATATGCATGACCTTTTTATTGGTCTTAACAAGTTGATTTATGATAATAAGGGTTGTCTCCAAAAATTTATGAAACAACTAAAGTCTCTATCATCAGCTATTACTGTATCTAGTGCCTCTGGAAAATCATCTCAACCTTATGTGGACAAGGATCTACTGAGAAATGTTGTCAAAAAATAACTTCAGTCTGTTCTATGTGGATTTGACAGAGTCTCTACATTGATTTTCACAAAGTGTGACAATGTTCTTGATTTGGTGAGAATTCATTCCATGATTTCCAACTATGATCAAAAGGAAATTACTACGAATGTCGACTTATACTTCAATCTGATCTTCTTTAAGCATGATATGACAAACCACTTCATGTACCTTATAAAGAATCTAAAAATCCCTCATTTTATTCATTCTTTTGAATAATAGGTTCAAAAGAATATGTATTTCACTCCATAATTGGACAAGTAAATGAAGAAAAAGGATGACTTTGAGAAAGTGATGCAGTATGGTGGGGCGATCATTATTACTTTCATCAAACTTTTGAGGCCATATCTTTATGTACAGAGCACTTCCATTGTGTCTCCTGAAGATAAACCCATGAGACCTGGTTTTCCAACATTTTCATCCCTTTCCTTGGACTCATATTTTATGTCTGTCTCTTAGGATATGCATCTGATCAGACCTATTATCCTTGATCAAAAGTTGCCTATGTCTTCTACCAAACATACCTTGGCCCCTTCTATTTTTAAAGAACTCCATCTACCTTCTCTCTATGTTTCATAACTTTCTTCTTCCACATATACCTCTGGTCATGTTGCTTCTAGTGATGCTGCTACCAATGGAAAAGAGAAGATAGATGGTGCTGAAGAACAATGAACACTATCTTTATATAGGGATGATTTCTGTATTTCTGATGCTTAATATTTGTACTGCAACTTCTTCATCCATCTAATGAATTTTTGAATATTCTTATCTATTCGACTATTTATTTTTTATTCCATTCAATAATCCATAAATGGGAGAGAGATGCACTCTATGGTTGAGACGCATTCACTAAGAATAGATATATCACTCAAATGATTTGTCATCAACAAAAAGGCATAGATTGTTAGACTCTTAAGTTTTAATCATGTTTTAATGATCACAAATACTATACATTCAGTAATGCTTGTTAATCCTATTTAATCTGGATCAAATCATGTTAATAGTAGGTTTTTTTCATTATGCTTTAAATATACCTATCCACGATCCTGAGTGCTATGTTTGTTAATTATAAACTACGGTCAATTTTTGATGTAATGGATTTCCTTGAATATTTATTAACTATAATACATTATATGAATATATCTATTTATGTCTATATATAGATATTTATATACGTTTGAGACACCATGAACCAGACCCTATGACCGAGAAACCAAGACACAGACACCGTGACCAGGACACTAGGACCTAGACACAGTGAACCAAACACCACGATCCAGGCACCGTGACCCAAAAACCATGACCCATACACCATGACCTAGTCACAGTGACCCAGACATCGTCACTAGACAGTAAAACTATATTCCTATCTGTTGATGGTTATGAGAATGGTTCTTGTCTGATACATAGTTTAATTATTGGCATAAGACAAGAAACCGTGATCATAACTCCATATCTATGCTAATATTTCTTGATCTCTATATAATTGTGCCATTATAACTATGTCACTGTTAAAAGGAAAATAAAGAGACACCATTTAATAAAGACACTATTTAATGAAGACACCGTTTCTAGGTAGACTATGACACCATTCTTTAATCACTTTTTTCATTATTTTTAATTTAATTTAAAATTGTCATATTTGAGTCTTTTAAACTCACTGAAATAATTAATATTTATTTGTAGATATATCACATGATAGTATGAGGTGAATAATACAAAAATCATGTCAGATCCAACACATGAACTACAAGAATAAAAATAGATGTGTAGCCTAAAAACAAGCTAGACCTTGATAAAGAAGAATCATGTAAATTATTGAGAAATGAACAGACCCATGCAACTAATTTCATCTAAAGAACACACAAAAAATTAATGAATAAAAAATCTGGGATACCAGAGGTTAGAGTCTACAAAATCCCTAAATTACTAACTCCACAAAGAACACAATTCACATTTAACTGGAAACCAGATCATCAAACATGTGATACTCAGTTTCTTTCAAGAGGACTGTATTCTGACATCAACTTCATCCTAGAATTCCAGAGCTGTATAAACTAACACTTAGAGCACTTCAAAAATTATCTCATCATTTTTCCGCTATTGTATATTTTTTATCTTTCTAGAAGTGTGTGTATATATTTATTAAAACACACAATATCTCCAAAGCTGAGTTGAAAGGAATCAATATATCATTCCTCTCATATCTTTTTACAATTGATTACTCCCATTTTAAAGTACGGACGATGTCCCTATGTAAACTGTTAGTTTATAGCCACAAATAAATATGGAAGAGGTTGTGTGACCATGATAGTCTTTGATATTGTTGTTTACCCTAATCTAGGGTATGAATCATGTTTATTAATATAAACTGCTTCACAGAAGGTGATAACCAGGGGGAGTGTATTAGGTGTCTGCTTTAGATTGAACCACTTTTTTTTATATCCACTATATTGTTCATATTAGTATTCTCTATTTCACTGTATAATTTAGAAATCACTATATTTACATTGATAGTTTATCATGGAATGGTTTTATAATAGTTTTTCATTATTTGAATAACATCAAAATTAATATTAATAACTGATATTAAGACTAATTATAATTAATAAATCTTCTTGAGAAGTTATATAAACATTAAAACTTTCATTTCCATATTACATTGATTAACGGGGTTGTATTTATATGGGAATCCATTGAATAATTCTGTTCAAAAAGAAATTTTTATAAATACTGAAGTCACCCAGCCACTTGAGTACTTAACTCCGGCCAACATAGCCATCATGATTTATATCTTCTTGGGGATCTACAAAAATACAAACTTTTTATTCGTACTTGTAATCCAGTTAATAATTAAAAGATTCATGCCACATGGAATCATCAGTTCCATGAAATAATTACTTTTAGGTTAAATGATAATTATTATCATATTTTAATGAATCACCATCATTGGTTACTAGAAAACCGTACCATTTGGGTTCCCTAATGTCTCTTATATTAATAGAGAGTACATTTGTCTTCCGAATACTTTCATCTTCAAGGAGTATTTGAGGAATACCAACTCTTGTGTGAATTGATCCTCGATTAATCAATGATTATCTCTCCCCCACTATGTTTTTTCGATATGTGGTCCCTGTCATAGAATATGTAATGTCATTCCACTTTAAATATCTTTTGTCATGGGGGGGGGGGGGTTCATATAGATAGTATCAACTTTTTTCATTATGATATCTGATAAAGGTAAACATTATACCTTGTGTGCATTTTTATTAATTTTGTAGGATTTAACAACCACATTGTGTCCCCATACAAATTTTTTATTACATTTTTTTAATTCAAAAATAAAATTCATATGGAATACAATTTCTCAATTTTTTTGATATTTGGTTTAGTATGTGACCAACTATATGTAATGAATATCCCCAAAAAGAAAAATGGAAGACATGCCTGACTCATCATTGATCTCACCATGAATAACAAGGTCATGTTCCTCTATTTACTTACACTATTCCACTTTTTCATTTAAGGGGCAGTGTTTTTGGATAGGATCCCAAACCCTATTGGTAATCAATGAATTCATGATTATGATATTTTTTCCTCAGCCTAAAAAAATATTCTTGATCTTTCAACCATGTTGGTTCTCAATTAAATTCTGGTATTCTATGAAATTATCTACAAAATTTGACTTATAACTCATTTAGTAAAAATATTCATATCTAAAAAATATAATTAGTAAAATCAATGAAGTAGGAGTAACTAGCCCTTGAATCTACAAGAAATTGTCTACACACATCGATTAGAAAATATTATACAATCTCTGTGTCCCTATCACTATTCAAACTAAATGGGGTTGGGTTATTTTTCCATGTAAACATGGTTGACATAAAATAAGTTGTTTTAATTTGAATGAATATAAAAATACATCTTGATGTCATTTTTGCAATTGTTTTTCATTTCCATGACCTAGATGGTGATTTCAATGTTAGGTATGGTTTTAGTAATGTGTACTAACATCATTATCGATTTCAATTACATTTTTCATGTAATCCTAAAAATAAAAACCAATATGTAAATGTCCCTTTCCAAAAAATGATATATTTATAATATAAGAAACATTGATTTCCAAATAAAAAAATTAATATATATATATCTTGTATGGATACATTAATAATGTTTTTTGGTAACCGGAGGAACATGATTACAACTCTTTGAAACCATGATCATTCTGGTTGATAATGTTAGGTTGTATACCCTAATAGATACATCAACAAGTTTAGCTCAACATGATTCTCATAGATCCACCTCCCCTCAGTCATCGTTTCTCTATCAACGTGGTTCTTGTATTTCAACACATATGTAAGCACTAGAAGCAATATCGAATACTGAATTTTTATAAATAGATATATTGCACATGATAATAAATACTCCTAAATCGTCCAAATTCATCTTTAATTAGGATTTATTTATTCCAAAGTCCATTCTTTAAATTATATAATAATATGTCATTATGTGCAAGTGCTTCTCCTTTGGTATTCTTATTGTTGGAAAGGAATGAATAAGATTTGGGGTTAGAAGTCTTTGCTTTCCAGTTATTTTTATCAGCCTAAAGACAGATGGATTTTTATGCTTAATGTATTTATCTACATGGTGAAGAAAGATAAGTTGATCTATAAGAGACATCAAAATATATTTCATATAAAAATTGAATAAAAAATTATATAATCTCTAATGAAGTGATTCCAGATTGATATTAGTGCCCAATTCATCAAGGAATTTAATAACTAGAACCACTAGGAACTCAATGTTGCAAATGATAATGACATTGTGAGGCAAAACTATGGGCCCCACTCTAGTTTTAATCTAAATGAATTCCATGGAAATATCATACGATTATTTTATATATCTTTCCTAGTAAATTCTACAGAGGTGCACATTCTTGTGATACAATTCCATGTACTCGTGAGCCTTCATGAGTTCACAAAAAATATATAAAATCATCAAATAATGAACTTGAACCTCATCATTAAAAATTTTCAGTAGTATAGGAACACTATATCCCATGTCTCTTTAGTATGTGGATCAATCTTTGAAGATTCTAGCATCTAAGATTTACATTCTTGCAGTAGAACAAGCCGAGTGTGTATAAAAAATCCTAGAAGTTACTTCCAAGGAGGACAATTTCTTTATCCAATATTGATCATATGGATATATTGATTATCATTTTATTCATTAATTTATAATATAAGATTATAAATATGTTTAATAATTATAGTTCTTTAGATAAATAATTAATTGATTTTATTAAATATCTAACTATTTTATCATGTACCAACAGTGTTAACCATTGACCATTGAATAACTAGTTTCTAGTACATCATAATAAAAAGGATCTGTATTACTCATAATATAACACCAAAAAGGGTTGGAAAAGCTATTTTATTGTTATTTATGTGGGCAATACTTTTCTAATAATGGGATTGGAGCTCCTTGATCCATTGGGTGGAATCAGCAATCTAGAAATCCTAAAATGTATTATCTCTCCACTTGCCTCCCAATTATACCATGTCTATCAAGGGGTAATCTTATTAATGTAAAATGGCTATATAAACCTGAAACCATCATGAGAAATCCCATTATAAATAATATTTTACTAATAAGGGTAGATCAGAAACATAGATCAATTGATTTTTTTTGTTTAATCATGTAAAGAATGGCTTATTCTGACATTATATTAGATTGAGGTATTTAATTTCATTATGAATAAAATATTATATAGTTTTCCATTTACATTTATTGTAAATATTATGAGGATATTTACAAAATTAATTAACCATGATTGGATAAAAATGTATTCACAATCTATTTTATTTAAATTCTATATGTAAATATTCATTAATTCATTTATGTGATCACTGTCCTACATTGACAAATATAGTTTTACAACCTTTTATATAAAATATATATTTATTTAAAAAAACCAATCAGCAGATTTTATAATTGTGTAAAAAATGAGCTGACATTAAATCAAAATATTACCTATAGAAACTGACTCCTTATATTAGGTATTTCATCCGCTACAACATTCCACATGTCTACCTATATATCACTGAGTTTTCATCATTATTGTTCTATCTTGAACTATCCCCACATTCCTTCTGAATCCTCATTAATTATAACTCAAATTATTGTGTTGGGAACCAAAGGATTAGTTAAAGGGAATTACATAAATATCCTTATACATATAGGACCTACATAATAATGGAGGGAGGTATGAATCATAGACCATATATTAATTACGAATTACATTATTTCAATACCATGCAATAAATTTAAAAATATAAATGGAATCACATAAATATGTCTTTCCATTCACATGAATGGTCACACATGTAATGAATATGCTAAATTAAATTTCTATCATTCGTTATATTATTTATTAATTTTTAATTTTTGTTGAATTTTATTGTATTAAGTAATTAAGTATTTTCCATCGTAATGATATTATGATCATATTTTTAGTTACCTTCATTAATGAAATTCGGGAGAAAATAAACAGAGATAGTAATAATGAAAATTTAATTACAATAAATTATTTTTGGATTTATAATTATTTAAAACCATTATTAAATTATCAAACAAAAACAATTGTGTTTGTAAATAAAATTAATTTTTAGACCTGTAATTTAAAATATAATGTATGACTTCATAGTATGTACATGTAGCTACACGTCATATACCATGGTTGTCATATATCCATGTTACATGCCTCGTTCTTCAATTTGTTGACTCAGGTAGACTAAAAGGTTTTTACACGCCAATTAAACACCATTTATCCAGTTTTTGTGTACCCGATTAGCCCATCAACATGTGGTGTGAAATGAAAACATTTCATTTAATTAATTAAATAGTGAATCAAGATACATTGAACATGGAAATACAACATTTTCATTATTCTCATGTTGTCTAACCTAGTTTTAAATTCCAATTATTTGGAACACCCTGATAGAATATAGACTGATTCTTCATTTGATCATTAACATTTAAGAAATTTAATCATTGGAAAACCGAATTAATATGTCAATTTTTTTTTCAAATTGGACTTTAGAATGAATAACGTGAAATAAAATTTAACAACAATTGATCATAGATCAACAATAAAAAAAATAAATGTAAATTTAAATGTGACCTCCCTCTAATACCACATTTCGGTTCTGCGAACAATAGAATGGTGTGATGTTGGGGGATATGTTAAATTTTATTTTAATAATAATTCCATGTAACCAACAGAGAGGATATTTCACATAAAATATATCATTAATTTATTTAATATCTAATGAAATAAATTCATGGGCATTGGAAAATTCTACAGGGATACTTCTAGATTTTATGAAATGAACCTTCCTGATTTCCATCCTTGATCTTGGCAGAATCCAACGGTAGAATACATTTAGAGGTCATTCACATGTGATTCAATGGTATCTGAGAACCACCTCTTTCCTTCTTGGTGCAATTGTATAGAATTAAATGTTTTTTATGTTCGTTATTGTCCTGGGATTTTAGTTACAAAATATAATTTAATAAATGTTATTAAAAATAATTATAAACATTAATGAAATAACATTACACATAAATATAATATTATTATTATTTTCCATAGCACCAACATGAATAAAATTAATATATAATATTTACCGACCCATAAATATTTACTTCATCATAGAAGTCTGTCTTGGACTATTCAAAATCCTCTTGTATTTGGTGAATATCTAAATATATATTTGTTTCTCTTAAATAAATATCTGTTAAATCTTAATTAATATAAATAAATATATATTATTGAAAATTTTGTGTATAAATATTTATTTAATTTATGAGATTAGTATAACATCAATTAAAATAATCCACATTCTGGATTATAATATGTATTCAATTAATTAAAATCAAATATAATTAAATCTAGTCCACAAAAAAAACATAGTGTGTGACACTCATGGATATTTTTGATGGAATTAGGAGGGATCACGAAAAGATAGTGATTACTATCTAGAAATGGTTCATAGATCCAAAGAGAATGATATTAATGTCACAATGATGACAACCACATACAAACAATCCTTGTGTAATTAAATCATTTTATCGCATAATCTCATCAAGTAGATTGAATGATGGTGTCATCAACCTATATGCTTCATACATAATTCATTGACTATCTGAAATAAACTCCCTAATAATCCATGGACATTAAATTTAAGGATATAGTACAATATCAATAAATAGTATGAGATGTATACTTTCAAAAATATGGATGGAATAATCAATTCTATACTTTTACATTAATAACATCACATTCGTGATTCACGAAACATACCATACTTCCTACCAACATATGGAATGGTAATTTTTTTAATAAAATCTATTTCTGTGAGTTGTGACATGAATTAATGATAATATTAAATTCTAAGGACCACTCTACACACTCTTATATAAGAATATCTGATGATAGAAAAATAATACAACATTTTTACTGGCATGTCTATTCTCATAATATCTAGTCATAGAGATTACAAAGTGAAAATTTCATGAGAACAAGTATCATCATCATACAAGAACTCACAACATAAGGAATTTATATTACGTGTCCCATAATAGTTTCTTATCTAACTAAAAAATGATATTACTTATATTTTCAAATCACTTCACGTTTCTCCTTATAGTAGGGAACTATTATGACTTTTCCAATGAGACACATGATATATGATGTTACTAAACAATTTCCATGTAGAACAATGAACAATACATAATAATAAGATTAATTTAATATTTAATACATCAAATATTCATGAAATTAAATTACATAAATCTTTTACTAGGAAACCAAATATAAAAAGACTCTCATAAAATGAAATGAGACTCGACAGTAGGACCCTGGTGAAATACCAAATGTACCCACCGGTGGGTATGACATGAACCCCATTCTGGTTGTCAGGTACTGATATTGAGGAGCTGTGGTGGCACATGGATGTGATGACAGCAACACTAATTTGTGTGTCTCCCTTCTTCCTAGTGTGTGAATAAGTCTAGATGTGACTATTGGTGGTGGAGGAAAGGTACAGGGACATTATATTGAATGCTGGTTTCATAGAATCCATTCAGGGCTTGTTATTTCTGCCACTACCCCCAAATTACCTTGGAAAATGCATCTTTGTGTTAATGGGGGTTGTTCACACCACTGACCTAGTGAGCGGTCTGGGAATTTTTCCATCCACAATGGCAATTAATGTGCGGGTAAGGGCCCTTGAAGAGAATATGCCATCCTTAGTGGGAGTGGTGATGGAAAAAATAAGGTGTGTTTTTAAGATATGGAGGGTGGTGAGAATGATAGGAATACCATAATTGAGGATATACCACACCAATTTTGGATGGGAGAGAGTGAGGATAAGAGAGATCATATTGAAATAAACAAATAGGGTTCTTGAACTACCATAAAATAGTGGTAGAGATGATGGGATACAGATAAGAGTGGTTTTGGCCAGTCGATCCAGGAGATCCTATGCTTCAGGCTTTCATGATGGACTCAAAACACAGATGACAAGACTCCTAGAATGTTATTCCTCTCTCACTATATTTATCACTGCAGAACTAGTAGGGATCTCTCTGATTTGTTTAGTTACACTTTCAGATGTTAATAATTATATTCCAATATATTTATATGTAAAAAAATCATTATATGTTATATTTAAATGAAAATTATTCCAATATATTAATGGATATATGAATAAACCTATTATATTTAAATATTTTTAAATAATTATATTACTAATAATATTTTGTTAAAAAATTTCATTTTATTTTAATATAAATCAATAATAGTGATATCATTTAACATATATAAATTTAATGGAACTCACAATATAGTATTAATTATATATATAATATTATTATCATTAATGGAATTTTAAAATCTTATTATTAATAATATAAAACAGAAATAATTATGATATATAAAAAATATTATCAGAAGACATGTATACAATGTAATTATTTATATGCTGGAAGATATAATTACATATATGAATGTATATATAAAAATATATTTAAATTTTTTAAATTAAATTAAATTGATAACATATATATTTTTATATAAATTTAAATAATATTATTTTTCTCCAATTAAATTAATAAATTACAATAAGGATATATTTTTTAAAAATCAATATATATATATATATATAAATTTTGAGTAATTAGGAATAAAATAAAATTATTTACATTTAAGAAAAATTAATTTTCATTCAAAAAGTAAATGTATAATTATAATTTTATTTATTAATAAATACATTTCAATATATTTAAAGGTATATTTAATTATAATATTTTTTATCCATCAAAAATTAATTTTGAAATATATTTTTGGATAAATTAATAATTACAACTATTCTCACTATATATTTTTTGTATTAATAATATTTTTTTAAAATATCATTAACGTTTTTAAATATGAATATATATATATAATAGAATTAATCATACTGAAATTTCAAATTTATTCATTAAAAATAATTTAAATTAAATATAAAAATGCATTTCATTAATTTAAATAAATAGATATATATATACCTTTACATACATAACAATTTATTAATATATATCAATATCTTTCCAAATATTATTACTATATATTAAATATATACAGAACATTAAAAATATATCGAAATAAAGCTTGGTAAGAGTATTTATTGAGGACTGATCAGGAGATGACCAACCAATTCATGATTGAAATAGTATGAAAATATTATTTTTTATGTCGTTATATAAGCTTTAATAATTTCAATTTTATATTCCGTTGATGACTTTGTTCCATTCCTCTCTCTGTGATTGTAAGGATCAACGTGTCAACATTAAAATGTTTAATATTCCAATCCCCCATAACCCATCCCAATCATTTGAGTAATATTATAATAAAAGGGGGATGCACATGAGGTGTTGATGTTCACTATTGGATTTATACACCGTGAAAAAAGAGACTAAAGATTGCTGAAATCCAATAAAATGAAAGCCCTGATGTTTTCTCCTATGGTTTGATTGGTTTATCAATTAATGATAAAGAAATCCATTGTAAAATGTTCAAAAAAATGTATCCATTATTAAATTAATATACAAATAAATATATATAGATATTTATTTCTTATAATATATAATTTTATGTAATTGTAAAATATATTATTATCATTCTTAATTGAAAGTAATAAATTATTATTACTTATTTAAATCATTAATTACATATATGATATTAAATTATTTATTATTTGGAAAATATAAATATTTAAATATAAATAATGTTATTACATATGTAATAGTATAGTAATATATATATATATAATTATATTTAAAAATATTATAATTAATTATTTAATATATGAATAACCTAAGAACTATAATATTAAATATATAATGATTATTAAGTGACGGCTGATCTTGATATGGTCAACCAATGTATGATTATAATTTAATGTTCACTTATTTTGTAAGTAGTAATATAATTTGTATTAAAAGCACTGTATTTCTTCATTGATGACATGTGTGTCATCCCACTATCTATGAATGTAAGAGTACTATTGTCGGCATTAAAGTACTATGTATTTGAATCCCATATAATAACTTTGTTACATGATAGTATTATTGTAATAAAAGGAGTCACTCCAAGATATGTTGATGTTCGATAATGTTCTTGTACATCATGACTGAGAAGATAATTTTAGTGTTCGAAACCTATGAAAATGGTGGATCCAAGAGTTTTAATTCAGATTTTGGGTGGTCTATTTATTAATGATAAAACAATCCAAATAATAATTCTTAAAATTATATCATAATTATTTAATCAATAAATATTTTAAAAATTTAAACATTTTTTGAAGTTGTTGAGATATATAAAATTATTTACTTAAAATTATTTTTAGGTAATCATGACTGCTTCTATATACTTAAATAGTGAAGAAATTTATAACAATAAAAGATTTAGGTATATTTTTAGTCATTAAAATGTGGTTAACGTTACTGTATGTGTCGCATTTGATGATGTCTGTGGGAAGATTAATAATCGTTTAAAACTGAGGGATGAATATGTAATGATCCCCATATCACTATCCTCAATTTGTTCATTATCTATCAAATATCGAGTATCCTTTTCTCAATGATATACATAAATTGTGAGTATCATCATTGTTTAGGAAATATGGAATCATGGTCTAATAGAAATATATATTCATAATAATTTTTTGATGAGGTGAAACCTACTGCTATAGAACCAAGTTATGTGTCATCTATTGAAGTCTATCGTTCATAAAAATACCATTCACCATAATCACATATGACTCTATTAACAAAGACTAATTAAAAATATGACAACCAGACTATAGAAAGTACTAGATAATATGCCTCTATGTGTACTCCATGTTTTATGAATAAGGCTATCTATTATGAGGATGTATCTAATTTTGAGATATGAGATGATGTGTTTTAGGAAGATTTAGACAATGATCTTTTTTAGGATCATTTGATATATAGGAAAGATCAAGTGAGTTGTAACCATCCTATATAATTTAATTCCTTATTGAATATAATGTTTCATGAACATGAGATTGATTGAGTTGTCATTACATCAAGCACGGAATTCCCAAGAATTATGGGTAACTCATCTATTGTTACTATTAAAACCTTTTATATTGTACCAGCATTTGAAACTAAATGATCATTGAATATTTTAGGTATTCAATACATCTTCGGGAAACATTTTTCATTTTTAGTTAATGATTCCAATAAGGAAAAACACATCATTAAGGGTGATAAATATTTTCCAGAATGTAAATTTCACATACAAGCAATACATGAAAACTTTTAAAGTTCAGATGATAACTATGTTATATTTCTATAAAATTCAGTGCACCCAACATTTCCACGTGATCATTTTTAATGAGATATATATTTTATATCCAATATTGTTGTTGATATAATGTTAACATGTTAAGATGTTACAATGATAACTATTCATGAATGTCGTTGTCATTTTTTCAAATGTGTGATTTGTAATGGAAAAATATTGTGACAAACTTCAATGAAATTTTGGAAGAAAATATTTATAGATATGAAATATATAATTTTTTTACATAAAAAATGAATTTTTTTCTCTCAGAATTCAGTCTATTTATCATATTGAAACTTTGAGTGTGTCTCCCATGATAAATAGGTTGGTCAATCAATGTAAATGTACCATAGGCTATTCTGGATATTTATTTAGTTTATCATCTCATTTACTTACATTTTATAAATAATTTATACTGATGGAAATATTCATCATGGAAGTTGTGATGGCGTATTACTCATTACATTCATATTGGTAATAATCATGCCCCTCTCTAACTTGCATTATCTATAGTTGAAAATGATAAAATGTAATCTAATAGTTTTTTTTGAAACTACGCACATTCATGTTACACTAATCTAAATATTTTTCATGATATATAATTTTTATCATGTGATTATAATGTCTTTTACTATTGATGACTTTTCCTAGAATCAAAAAAATTCATATCATCAATATTTATTCAGACATATTACAACTAATGTCTATGTTTTTTTGATAAGTCTGTTAAGAATGTGATCATAATGCTCGGTATGTTACATTAAAAATATTTATATTTTAATATTTTTTTCCTTTCAGATGAAATAATAACTTTTTATTTCTTCATTCAAACCACAATAATGAATATTTTATGAGTAGATGGATGGAATTTGAATGGCCAATCCTGATGTATATACAATAGGAATTTCTCAGGTATAATGGTCATTGACATATGGATGTGACATTAAATATGACCATTCTACCTCTAATATAGTAGAGTTCATAACCAATGACCTCAATGGTGTAAGTAAATGTCACGACCCCCTCCCACCAATGATGCCCCTCCTGAGCTGGCAATGCTGAAAGGGAGATAATGACCCCCGAGTCCCGCCTCTAGTAGGCCCCGGGGTGGCAACTAGCACCAAGGGTATGAGTTCTCACAAATATTTGAGGCACTACCCTTTTTGTTATTTAAGATCGGAAAATAGGATAAGTCAACCAACAAAAAGGAAAAGAACATGTGTATATAAATAAACCCAAACCAATCCCACATGCATGTTTAAATAGTTCTAAAACAAGGTACAAGTACAACAAAGCTCAAAAGTACAATACCAAAAGGAAACAAGAGTATAACAACAGCAAAAACTCCAACTCTCCCGACTAGTAGGGTCATGCACGGCCGTGGTAGTCCTCCTGGATACCTGAATGTAAATGCAAGGTGAGCATACAAGTATACTCAGTAGGGATACCTAAAGCTCTCGTGCACAAGTGGGGAGTCATCCTAATGTCCTGTGAGAACAACCAAAGAAACCTTGCATGAAATTATATCCACACAAACTCACCAACCATACTCACCAAAACACAATCACAACGGGTAGTAGTATATAAGAAAAAGAGTATTGGTTACCCCGCACCATTTCCCATTAGTTACCTGGTCTTCCAAAAAGCGAACATCCTGACGCTACCACACTCTTCCCGCCTGCACATACATGGTCCTCAAGAACCAAATATCCCACCCGCACACACCTGGGCCTCACAACCGCATATCCTTCCCGCACACACCTGGGCCTCACAACCTCGTATTCCACCCACATAGACCTGGGCCTCACAACCACGTATCCCGCCTGCACACACCTGGGCCTCATCCCGAATGTTCATGGGAAATTGTAAAACCTGCCCGAAGAGTCTTGGGATAAACCACCCCAATCGAGACCTACCTGAAGAGTCTTGGGTGTAAGGTCACCTCAAGCCATCATAGCCTAGGGAAAAGTGGGTAGGAAGTAGCTAGTAACTAAGGGGAAAACACCGCCTCCCATGAAATGGGAGTGTTCGGCACTTTGTACTCAACATGGGTGGTGTGCGATAAAACACAAAACATACAGATACATATATATACCAAACACGTAGCCCAACCTATGGATTCTAAAAAGGGAACTGATCACGTGCCTCGACACTGCTACTATGAAGCATGCATACCACAAACAACCCTAACCCCATTTAGGTTTTCATGTTTCAACAGAATCAATTTATTAATTCCTTAACTACTGGGAAACCATCCAAGATTATTCACAATGATATTTCGTAAAACATATCCCTTCCATCCACAGATCAAGTTAGGAAAACATAAGCAATACAACAAGTCCATTCTTATTAACCAACCAACCCATTGATTATTAATCCAGTTCCATTACAATGACCCACCAATCATTAACTCTTACACGTCTTATTTAGTATTTACAACCCATATTTCGTTCACATTCAAGATCATCCCTGCAACAACGCTGCCAACCACTATAACTATAATCACACAGAAACCCATACATCATTATCCCTTTAGTACCATTTAACACATCCCTACTTCCTGTATCCCACATATCATTCACACTATCCCACAACCAAGAAAACCGCAACCCCGCTGCTCACCCGATCCACAACAACCCACAAAACACCCACATCACATTCCACGTATCCACGCCGACACCCACATGTTCATTATTCCATTTTGTTCAACTGGGGTGATCACACAAGGGTTCCAAATTTTCATTTAATCAGCCAACTTTACGTGATTTACCAATTTCCACATTAAATATAGTTTCCATCCACGAAATGTTCCAGAAAGATAGGGCAACATTTAATTGCGCAAGAAAAGGCCCCCAACGACCAAGATTTTTAGTAGGCATAAGCCTATTCAATTCACAACATAATATCACATTATATAAAGATAAAAATAACAACATTCCCATCCTCGTTATTTAACCGGTTATTATCTTCTTTTAATGGTTCAACCGGATCTCATGAAAAAAAGAGGATACCCACCCCGCATGATGTACAATTTAGAGAGACGAAGGTAAGATCCCTCCCTGAACAGGTTCTGACCACAACACTCCCATGTATCAACTTTAGAAGACGTCAGTCGGCATCCGTCACTTCCATCTAGTCCCGGAAAAACCTCCTCAGGTGGATGATATAAATGAATGGCCAGCAGAAAGACAATGAATCCTAGCTCAGAAGTTACACCTCATCGTTACGATCCTGTAGCCGCTAATGGATCGTAAATCGGATCTTGGATGAAGAAGTTATGGAAGAAAAGGAGCCTTCGAGTCTCTTGGGAGAGCACTACTCAGAGGAAAGGGGAGGAGAGGGGTGATTTGAAAAGGAGGAACGAACCCCTCCTTTTATAGGCCTGAAAAAAATTACACGGCGTGTATTTTATGGTACACATCATGTACTTGGCCATTTCACGCAGCCACCATGCGCCTTCCAACACAGCCTTCAACACGGCACACGACTATTGACTGGTCAAAACACGGTTTGAGGGTAACGCGTATGCGGGGAGGAACTACACGACATGTAGTATTGGGTACACGGCGTGTACCCATTTATTTCACACGGTAAGGACACGGGCTTTAACACAGGGTATACCTGGCGAGGGGGTACACAGTGTGTACTCACACTACATGGCATGTAGCTTCAAAATTTTGAAAAGTGTGGGAAAAGTCCATTTTACACTCCAGAACACTTCAATAACCTATTTTTTACAATAGAAAGGACCAGAGAGGTCCGGGCCATTACATTAGATACCTCTTTAAACATTCTCATCCCTGAGAATTCAAAATCCAACCCAGAGGAACCCATCAAGATACATCTTAGCTCCCTCGTTATAACAAAAACTGAATCAACAACCCTAATAATAGGGGTTAGGAATTCCCTCTCTTATATCGAGATATTATCCCCTTTAGGCGGCATTGACTTGCCTGCACGGGTTTAATCGCATCCTCATTAATGCGTCTCGATTAAGGATTGGGACTTCCCACTTCTATATATTAGGATATTCCAACATACACTACCCCCAACACCATACTACCCACACATTTCCCGAACAAGTGGTTTGGGGAAAATTACTTCTCCTATGTCGAGATATTATCTTCTTTAGGCAGCACTAAATCACCTTCATGCATTCAATCACATCTTCATTAATGTGTCTCGATTAAGGGTCAGGTTTTTCCTTTTCCCCACACATCCCGACATGCTACACACTTCCAGAGAACAAGGAAACCAATGGTCTCATAACCGCGGACAAGCCATGCATTCCATATATCAAAGGTACATAGTATAACATCAAAACAAGGCTCAGAAGAACAAAGAAAACACAAGTCAATACAACTTAGGGTACTAAGTGTGCATCTAGGCCTCCCACTCCAATGTGCTCTCCTCAAGGCTGCCATGCCTCCACAACACACGAACCAAGGGAATGGTTCGTCCACAGAGAAACTTCTCTTTACGAACCTCGATCCAGACTGGTTGTTCCTCAAAGGTCCCATCGTCTCCCATAAGTTACTCTCCCCAGTCGATAACGTGAGAGTCATCATGTAAGTACTGACGAAGCTAGGAGACATGGAAGACATCAAGAACCTTCTCCAACTGAGGTGGCAGGGCTAGCTGATATGCCACCCCTCTAACTCGACTCAGCACCTCAAATGTTCTGATGAACATAGTTGAGAGCTTTCTCTCTTTCCCAAACCTCTGCTTCCCCCATTGAGGGGAAACCTTCAAGAACACATGATATCCCACCTCAAAATCCAAGGGACTCCTCTGGTGATTAGCATAAGACTCTTTCGGTCCTGAGCTGCTGTAACAGCCCAAGATTTTATAAAGAAATATTATTTTTAATTTTATTAATGTCATGTGTGGTACGCTACACCAAAAGGAGCTTGCACAACACGCATCCTTGTATTGCCTTGCATTACACGCAATCGCTACCTTCCTCGATAGCGTGTGTAATACGCAATACCGAGTTTCACTAAACAACGATGTGCTATTAAAATATTATTAAAACTAGCCGTTATGAATAGTAATAACCACTTTTTAAAATTCTGTAAATCTTATTTTTCAAAATGAACTTCATTCTTGGATTCGGAGTATCGAATTTAGCCTAAGGTGAAATTTTGGTACTTTTCGGATAACTTTCATATTCTGATGAATAGTGAAAAATTACTAAATTATAATTAAAAACAACTTTTTTAATCGAAATAATTAATAGTGATAAATCATTAATTTGAGTGGTTTTAAAGTATATTTAGAATATATTTTTACAATTTAATACAATGTTGGTCATTGGATGTAATTTCACATTTAAACTAGACATAAACAAGTGTCAATCTTTTGATAGATATTGTTTCTTAAAAACACGCTATTTGTTTTAACAGCGGGATTTAATTATAAAATTAATTAATGCAACTTTTATGTTATGAATTTGGTAAAATAGACTTCATTTTTGAATTTGGAATATGAAATATAGCTTGGGATGAAATTTTGGCATTGTTCTGAAAAACATCAATTTTTGATGAATAGTGAAACTACTAAGTGGTAGGTTAAAAACTGAATTTTTGCATAAAACTTAATTTTACCGCTTCTGTGAATGGAATTTCGAAAATCCGAGAGACACGGTTAATATCAAGGACTAAAATGTGGTTCAATGAGATGAAAATAATTTTTTGGTGAATAGTAACTTTTTACTTTTTTTTACCACGGTTAATAGTAAATTGGGTAACTAAGGGTAAATATGATATCAATATTACCCTAACACATGTCCTAATTCTATTTGACAAGTGAAATTCGACCAAAAACAAACTTAGGAATAAAATATGACCATTTAGGCCCACTTGGATTAGATTAGGACATTTATTATTAATTTATTTAAAGAAGGGTTAAAATAGTTAAAATCAAAGTTTAATAAGTAAATAATTTTTAATATGGGGTTATACATAAGATAAATTCGACTATAAATATTCATTAGAAATCTAAAAATATTTCCTACATAATGGTATTTTATTTGTAATTTTTAGACGTCAAATAATTTAATTAATTTATGACACATAGATGATGCAGTAATTATCTTATTTATGAAATATTGACATAATTGATGTTATAAACACCAAAATAAATGTAATTTGAGAATTTTTATGAATTCCACTAATTTTCTAGGTTACTATGATATATTAATGTTGATTTAATCAACTTGGTTCTAACATTTAATTCTGTTATGACTTTCACAAAAATCATATATCAAATAGTGTCAAAATTGACACAAAATAGTTTTTAAATCAAATATTATATTATTAATTGTTATTTTATTCCTAAAAATCTAAGGTTCGGCAAAATGACTTAGATAAGGATATATATATTAATAATAAACAATTTGGGGTTCGTTTGGCATATTATAGTAAGTGTATTAACCATATAGTGAAAGAAAACAAAAAGACACGGTAAAAGTTAAATTATTTAACTTAGAGTTAAATCTAATTGATAAGGTTTAAAATAAGATCCAAACATGTCTAAATTTGATTGGTTGATGAGATTACAACCCTATCTCATCTAAGATTCGAATATGAGTCATTTTTGGAGGTTTTTAAGTGGGGTTAGATTTATTATAAATTAATATTTTTAAGAATTCCTAAGGTGCCCCTCTCCTCCCCTATAAAAGGACACCTCCTCCCCCTCCTCCTCACACCAATTTGAGCACTCAAGCTCGGCCAACCCCTGCCAAAATCCCTTCTTCACTTCCCTAGAATAATCCTAGAGGTTCTGGTCTTCCTCAAAGACCCATTTTAGTGCCCTAAGAGGAGGTCTCAAAGAGGCACTTCAAAGAAGAGGTAATTACCGTTACCAATTCTTTCATCTTTATTTCTTCTTCCACTTCTTCTTATTAGGTTGTTTCATTATGAAGAAATAACATCAGTATAACTCATATACTGATATGTTATTATAAGTATGAAACAAACCTATTTCACCATCTATCCATCCTACAGAAAAAGAAATCACCGCGCGTGCGTACGTACGGAATACCGTCTCCACGCCGTGGTGTAATCTATTTTCCACCACCACCATACATGGATGGGTATAATGGTGTAAAGAATAACTATACATAGTTATTACAACATAATATTGATTCTGATATATTGTATAATCCACTCCAATTAAATTCAATATTTATAGAAATGATATCATCGCTCGTGCGTACGTACGGAATACCGTCTCCACGACGCGATGAGATTCATTCTCCATGTTAACCATTTAAGAATGATTATAATGTATATATAAGAAATAATAATGAAATATATGACATTATAAAGCTACTGGATTTATGTATATATATACATATGTATGTCATCTACTTACTTCCATTTCAAGACAATAAGGAAAGGAAAACAGCGTTCATGCGTACGTATGGACTACCGTCTCCATGAACGGTGTTTTTCATTTTATTTATCTATCTATTATATATATATATATACTGAATATATATGATATATAAATAATATTTTATATTCTGGAAGTAAGTAAATCATGATATAAGTAATAATAATGTCAAGAACAACAAGTCAAAACACCTACGATAAATGAAACGATTTTACCCAAAACGCTACTTTAACATTAATTTACAAAACAACGGGTAATATAAAGTTATAAGTGGACCATATATGATATAATAACAATGAATATGATTCTGTAATAAGTCAATAACATTATGTAAATCATTATACAGGAGGTTCAGACACGTACAAAGCAAGTCGGACCTAAGGTAAGGGAAATATCACAATCTCATTTTTATCCGAGATTGTTTATTCGTAAGTATTTACTGGGGTGTATTTTATCATCCACATCCATGTTCCCTCAATATGTAATATTATTTCCATCCACCTACAATTGTTTAAATCCAATTTTACCCTTCTATGAGTTTTTAGTAAAGGATATGAAAGGAATCTTTTTTCGTTTTTCGTACGAGGTACTTTTTGACTTTTCCAACAAAAGTACGAAGAATGTTTTTTTAACTTATACGGCACGAACGGATTTATACTGTTTTATAAAGCCTTATTTTCATGAAGATTCCTCTAAAAGATTTCATGACTATTTTCAATAAAATCTCTTTCTTTTAAAATTGCATGATGTTTTGTGAAAAGAAATTGATTTTGAAGAAGAAAGGATATTTTCCTCAAGAATTCAATTCAAGTGTTTTATCAAAATTATTTTCCATCTAAGATAATAAAGGGTTCTGTTTCTATCCATATTTTTACATTGATTTGACTATGTTGTGATGGAATTATGTTTATGAATTCCTTTATCTTATATGAATTGATTTATGATGTCATGATGTTTCAAGAATCCCATTTTTATTACATGGGTTATGCAATGATGTATGATTTATGATTTTGTGGCACACATAAGAAAGGATTAATTAAGAGATGGGTGGGACCTATATCTCCCTCCAATGCATTGGGTAAAGATTTTATATCTCATGAGATAGACATGGCTGGAATGGTAGGTTATACCGGTTCAGTGAAACAGGACTGAAACGAGGATTACTCGATTCAGAAAGGGACTTTCTCCACTAAGATAGTCTTGGCAATGAGTCTTGACTAACAAGAAATGATTCTCTATGATTATGTGTGTATGCCACAATGAGTAATGTTTTAAGTTATGATTTCATTTTCACTTCTATGATTTATCCCATGTTATGAAATTATGCTCTCTTTTGCAGGTTAAGATTTCCAAAAATGTTATGTTCTTATGAAAATTATGTGATTGATATTTCTTTTTTTTACCCTTACTGAGCATTTGAGCTCACCCTTTTATGTTTTCTTTTCCCCAGGATATAAAGAAAGGTTTTAGGTAAAAAAAAGAAGATCTTTATGGGAGATGTTGAAGATCTTTCACCAGGATTAGAAGATTATATTCCGAGTTTCCAAAGACACTAACCTATTACGATCCTTGTGTGTGTGTTTTTGTTATGTACTAAGTATTCCGCAAAAGTAATGTAATGTCCATGTACGTCAAGATACGGGTCTCTACAGTTGGTATCAGAGGAAAGGTTTAGTCAACCTTTGGAAACTAGGACGCGAAAACGTTAGTAAGATCCCTAGAGATATTTCTAAGGTATGTCTTGGGATTCCCCTAAGGATAAGTATACGTATAGGATATAGTTCTAGAACTATGGTAACGATATTAGATTAAACCAAAGATGATAGATATTTAAGTTACTCCCCCTTTATTACGATTTTTGCATCTAACACTATTCTGTTTGGGTTTTAGAAAATGGCTGGAAACAAGATGATTCACAATAATGGAGGATATGATGGACAAGGGAATGATATTCTTCATGAGCAACCAAATGAAATGGGATTTGGATGTCCAAACATCATTATTATGCTGAATCAGCAATCTCACAACATGATCAATAAAGTAAAATTTGGTAAGTTTCCTGACTCGACTAATAAGAGAAAGATGGAGTTCCTTGATGATCATAGAGGAAAGAAAGTTCAATTTCCCCTATGTAAATCATGTGGTAAGAGGCATCAAGGAGAATGTTTCAAGGGAACTGGAAGATGCTTTGGGTGTGGAATAGAAGGACACAAAGCAAGTAAGTGCAAAGGAAAAGGGTCGGTTAACACCATGGATGAGGATAATGGTATTGCTACGACATCAAAAATGGTAAAGTGTTTTAAATGTGGAATGTATGGGCATTATGCAAACAAATGCCCTAAGGGAAAGACTCATGAAGAGAATCAGTATGGTCATATGGGTAGTATTTATGTGGATGATGATGAAGAGACTACAAATGATATGTGAGATGAAAGAATTTTTGAAGCTCGATCAATGGTTTGAGAATGTAGTGGAATGATTACATGTTTATCATGTGTAATTTTGGAATAAAGAGACATCTATGGATTGTTACACTGTTGTCTTTCCTTATGTTTTGAAAGTGTATGATGAATGGTACCAGTAACCATGAAAGGTTATTCAGATATTTTTGGAATGTAGATGATATGCGCATAATGAAGGGATAAGGAGAAAATTAAATGTTTGATAGTATTCATGAGCTCATGATTGATATAAGGACTAAGTGATATCATGGTTTGAGTATATAGAATTTTGAGGATTTTGGTATGTGGAAAGTGTTAACTTTTAACTGCACTTATGTTTTCACTAAGGTATTCAAGAGAATACACGATTAAGGACTTTGAATGTTTGGAATGTGACCAACAAGACATATCTTATGTGGGGATCAACGACAGTATTAAATCTCAGGTAATCGTTGTCACTATATTATGAGAGTGGACTGCAGTATTATGTATAAGCCTAAAGATTAGACTGGATTATGTTGGACATAAGTTAGTATTGTTTAAGGATAGAAGATTTTCGATATTATTGATGGGATGTTATAGTGACATAGTTTTAGAAAAAGGACAACCTGCAGGACGGGCGACAGCCCATCGCTTCGGACAAGGCTGTAGGAATCGAACCCACAACCGAAGTGTAACTGGCCTTTATCGCCTACCACTGACCTACAGGAAGTCCCTGTTTAGTAGAAACTAGTTTTATTATATTAAGCAGTATGATATATGAAGTATAAGTCCATTTTAGGAACCATATGTGATTAATCTCACTATATATCGACTTATGTATATAATTTTTTGCTAACCATTTGTTTGAGACAGATGGAATGACCCGTCATTCTATCACATGATCTGCTAACACTTCACGAATAACAAATTCAACTTCATTTATTTAAGAGATGAAGTGGAAATTGTTAAAGGCACGAACAACAGCGAGATTGTACCAAAATAAAGTAAGTATTTATTCTAATTCAAATTCTTTAACTTTAGGGAAATGATCTTGAAAACCAAAAATGTTGTCCTAGTTCTCTTATACCTGATGAATCAGATGGTACCTTAGATCGTCACAAATTTATGGATTTGTGATTACTGGCTTTTCCATAGCCATGTTCTCTACCACTCTCCATCAGAACATGATGGTTAGATTTCTCTTCCATATCCATATTTTCACCTATGTGGAAACCCAGTGATTAGTTTATTTGGGTAATCGTTACATTTCATACTTTAGTTTTTAAAGCCAAGTTTTGGTATTCCCTTTTACGATGTGGGTTTCTATTAAAGAAACTTTCGAATAGTAAACCATTTATAACCCCGACGAATTTCGAGGGCGAAATTCATTTTAAGGGGGGTAGAATGTAACAGCCCAAGATTTTATAAAGAAATATTCTTTTTAATTTTATTAATGTCATGTGTTGTACGCTACACCAAAAGGAGCTTGCACAACACGCATCCTTGTATTGCCTTGCATTACACGCAATCGCGACCTTCCTCGATAGCGTGTGTAATACGCAATACCGAGTTTCACTAAACAACGATGTGCTATTAAAATATTATTAAAACTAGCCGTTATGAATAGTAATAACCACTTTTTAAAATTCTGTAAATCTTATTTTTCAAAATGAACTTCATTCTTGGATTCGGAGTATCGAATTTAGCATAAGGTGAAATTTTGGTACTTTTCGGATAACTTTCATATTCTGATGAATAGTGAAAAATTACTAAATTATAATTAAAAACAACTTTTTTAATCGAAATAATTAATAGTGATAAATCATTAATTTGAGTGGTTTTAAAGTATATTTAGAATATATTTTTACAATTTATTACAATGTTGGTCATTGGATGTAATTTCACATTCAAACTAGACATAAACAAGTGTCAATCTTTTGATAGATATTGTTTCTTAAAAACACGCTATTTGTTTTAACAGCGGGATTTAATTATAAAATTAATTAATGCAACTTTTATGTTATGAATTTGGTAAAATAGACTTCATTTTTGAATTCGGAATATGAAATATAGCTTGGGATGAAATTTTGGCATTGTTCTGAAAAACATCAATTTTTGATGAATAGTGAAACTACTAAGTGGTAGGTTAAAAACTGAATTTTTGCATAAAACTTAATTTTACCGCTTCTGTGAATGGAATTTCGAAATTCCGAGAGACACGGTTAATATCAAGGACTAAAATGTGGTTCAATGAGATGAAAATAATTTTTTGGTGAATAGTAACTTTTTACTTTTTTTTTCCACGGTTAATAGTAAATTGGGTAACTAAGGGTAAATATGATATCAATATTACACTAACACATGTCCTAATTCTATTTGACAAGTGAAATTCGACCAAAAACAAACTTAGGAATAAAATATGACCATTTAGGCCCACTTGGATTAGATTAGGACATTTATTATTAATTTATTTAAAGAAGGGTTAAAATAGTTAAAATCAAAGTTTAATAAGTAAATCATTTTTAATATGGGGTTATACATAAGATAAATTCGACTATAAATATTCATTAGAAAGCTAAAGAGGTTTCCTACATAATGGTATTTTATTTGTAATTTTTAGACGTCAAATAATTTAATTAATTTATGACACAAAGATGATGCAGTAATTATCTTATTTATGAAATATTGACATAATTGATGTTATAAAAACCAAATTAAATGTAATTTGAGACTTTTTATGAATTCCACTAATTTTCTAGGTTACTATGATATATTAATGTTGATTTAATCAACTTGGTTCGAACATTTAATTCTGTTATGACTTTCACAAAAATCATATATCAAATAGTGTCAAAATTGACACAAAATAGTTTTTAAATCAAATATTATATTATTAATTGTTATTTTATTCCTAAAAATCTAAGGTTCGGCCAAATGACTTATATAAGGATATATATATTAATAATAAACAATTTGGGGTTCGTTTGGCATATTATAGTAAGTGTATTAACCATATAGTGAAAGAAAAAAAAAGACACGGTAAAAGTTAAATTATTTAACTTTGAGTTAAATCTAATTGATAAGGTTTAAAATAAGATCCAAACATGTCTAAATTTGATTGGTTGATGATATTACAACCCTATCTCATCTAAGCTTCGAATATGAGTCATTTTTGGAGGTTTTTAAGTGGGGTTAGATTTATTATAAATTAATATTTTTAAGAATTCCTAAGGTGCCCCTCTCCTCCCCTATAAAAGGACACCTCCTCCCCCTCCTCCTCACACCAATTTGAGCACTCAAGCTCGGCCAACCCCTGCCAAAATCCCTTCTTCACTTCCCTAGAATAATCCTAGAGGTTCTGGTCTTCCTCAAAGACCCATTTTAGTGCCCTAAGAGGAGGTCTCAAAGAGGCACTTCAAAGAAGAGGTAATTACCGTTACCAATTCTTTCATCTTTATTTCTTCTTCCACTTCTTCTTATTAGGTTGTTTCATTATGAAGTAATAACATCAGTATAACTCATATACTGATATGTTATTATAAGTATGAAACAAACCTATTTCACCATCTATCCATCCTACAGAAAAAGAAATCACCGCGCGTGTGTACGTACGGAATACCGTCTCCACGCCGTGGTGTAATCTATTTTCCACCACCACCATACATGGATGGGTATAATGGTGTAAAGAATAACTATACATAGTTATTACAACATAATATTGATTCTGATATATTGTATAATCCACTCCAATTAAATTCAATATTTATAGAAATGATATCATCGCTCGTGCGTACGTACGGAATACCGTCTCCACGACGCGATGAGATTCATTCTCCATGTTAACCATTTAAGAATGATTATAATGTATATATAAGAAATAATAATGAAATATATGACATTATAAAGCTACTGGATTTATGTATATATATACATATGTATGTCATCTACTTACTTCCATTTCAAGACAATAAGGAAAGGAAAACAGCGTTCATGCGTACGTACGGACTACCGTCTCCATGAACGGTGCTTTTCATTTTATTTATCTATCTATTATATATATATATATACTGAATATATATGATATATAAATAATATTTTATATTCTGGAAGTAAGTAAATCATGATATAAGTAATAATAATGTCAAGAACAACAAGTCAAAACACCTACGATAAATGAAACGATTTTACCCAAAACGCTACATTAACATGAATTTACAAAACAACGGGTAATATAAAGTTATAAGTGGACCATATATGATATAATAACAATGAATATGATTCTGTAATAAGTCAATAACATTATGTAAATCATTATACAGGAGGTTCAGACACGTACAAAGCAAGTCGGACCTAAGGTAAGGGAAATATCACAATCTCATTTTTATCCGAGATTGTTTATTCGTAAGTATTTACTGGGGTTTATTTTATCATCCACATCCATGTTCCCTCAATATGTAATATTATTTCCATCCACCTACAATTGTTTAAATCCAATTTTACCCTTCTATGAGTTTTTAGTAAAGGATATGAAAGGAATCTTTTTTCGTTTTTCGTACGAGGTACTTTTTGACTTTTCCAACAAAAGTACGAAGAATGTTTTTTTAACTTATACGGCACGAACGGATTTATACTGTTTTATAAAGCCTTATTTTCATGAAGATTCCTCTAAAAGATTTCATGACTATTTTCAATAAAATCTCTTTCTTTTAAAATTGCATGATGTTTTGTGAAAAGAAATTGATTTTGAAGAAGAAAGGATATTTTCCTCAAGAATTCAATTCAAGTGTTTTATCAAAATTATTTTCCATCTAAGATAATAAAGGGTTCTGTTTCTATCCATATTTTTACATTGATTTGACTATGTTGTGATGGAATTATGTTTATGAATTCCTTTATCTTATATGAATTGATTTATGATGTCATGATGTTTCAAGAATCCCATTTTTATTACATGGGTTATGCAATGATGTATGATTTATGATTTTGTGGCACACATAAGAAAGGATTAATTAAGAGATGGGTGGGACCTATATCTCCCTCCAATGCATTGGGTAAAGCTTTTATATCTCATGAGATAGACATGGCTGGAATGGTAGGTTATACCGGTTCAGTGAAACAGGACTGAAACGAGGATTACTCGATTCAGAAAGGGACTTTCTCCACTAAGATAGTCTTGGCAATGAGTCTTGACTAACAAGAAATGATTCTCTATGATTATGTGTGTATGCCACAATGAGTAATGTTTTAAGTTATGATTTCATTTTCACTTCTATGATTTATCCCATGTTATGAAATTATGCTCTCTTTTGCAGGTTAAGATTTCCAAAAATGTTATGTTCTTATGAAAATTATGTGATTGATATTTCTTTTTTTTACCCTTACTGAGCATTTGAGCTCACCCTTTTATGTTTTCTTTTCCCCAGGATATAAAGAAAGGTTTTAGGTAAAAAAAAAGAAGATCTTTATGGGAGATGTTGAAGATCTTTCACCAGGATTAGAAGATTATATTCCGAGTTTCCAAAGACACTAACCTATTACGATCCTTGTGTGTGTGTTTTTGTTATGTACTAAGTATTCCGCAAAAGTAATGTAATGTCCATGTACGTCAAGATACGGGTCTCTACAGTTGGTATCAGAGGAAAGGTTTAGTCAACCTTTGGAAACTAGGACGCGAAAACGTTAGTAAGATCCCTAGAGATATTTCTAAGGTA
This sequence comes from Viscum album, assembly GCA_963277665.1. NCBI lineage: Eukaryota > Viridiplantae > Streptophyta > Magnoliopsida > Santalales > Viscaceae > Viscum > Viscum album. Next base: position 1,331,852,657 of record OY728142.1, read on the forward strand.
TGTCTTGGGATTCCCCTAAGGATAAGTATACGTATAGGATATAGTTCTAGAACTATGGTAACGATATTAGATTAAACCAAAGATGATAGATATTTAAGTTACTCCCCCTTTATTACGATTTTTGCATCTAACACTATTCTGTTTGGGTTTTAGAAAATGGCTGGAAACCAGATGATTCACAATAATGGAGGATATGATGGACAAGGGAATGATATTCTTCATGAGCAACCAAATGAAATGGGATTTGGATGTCCAAACATCATTATTATGCTGAATCAGCAATCTCACAACATGATCAATAAAGTAAAATTTGGTAAGTTTCCTGACTCGACTAATAAGAGAAAGATGGAGTTCCTTGATGATCATAGAGGAAAGAAAGTTCAATTTCCCCTATGTAAATCATGTGGGAAGAGGCATCAAGGAGAATGTTTCAAGGGAACTGGAAGATGCTTTGGGTGTGGAATAGAAGGACACAAAGCAAGTAAGTGCAAAGGAAAAGGGTCGGTTAACACCATGGATGAGGATAATGGTATTGCTACGACATCAAAAATGGTAAAGTGTTTTAAATGTGGAATGTATGGGCATTATGCAAACAAATGCCCTAAGGGAAAGACTCATGAAGAGAATCAGTATGGTCATATGGGTAGTATTTATGTGGATGATGATGAAGAGACTACAAATGATATGTGAGATGAAAGAATTTTTGAAGCTCGATCAATGGTTTGAGAATGTAGTGGAATGATTACATGTTTATCATGTGTAATTTTGGAATAAAGAGACATCTATGGATTGTTACACTGTTGTCTTTCCTTATGTTTTGAAAGTGTATGATGAATGGTACCAGTAACCATGAAAGGTTATTCAGATATTTTTGGAATGTAGATGATATGCGCATAATGAAGGGATAAGGAGAAAATTAAATGTTTGATAGTATTCATGAGCTCATGATTGATATAAGGACTAAGTGATATCATGGTTTGAGTATATAGAATTTTGAGGATTTTGGTATGTGGAAAGTGTTAACTTTTAACTGCACTTATGTTTTCACTAAGGTATTCAAGAGAATACACGATTAAGGACTTTGAATGTTTGGAATGTGACCAACAAGACATATCTTATGTGGGGATCAACGACAGTATTAAATCTCAGGTAATCGTTGTCACTATATTATGAGAGTGGACTGCAGTATTATGTATAAGCCTAAAGATTAGACTGGATTATGTTGGACATAAGTTAGTATTGTTTAAGGATAGAAGATTTTCGATATTATTGATGGGATGTTATAGTGACATAGTTTTAGAAAAAGGACAACCTGCAGGACGGGCGACAGCCCATCGCTTCGGACAAGGCTGTAGGAATCGAACCCACAACCGAAGTGTAACTGGCCTTTATCGCCTACCACTGACCTACAGGAAGTCCCTGTTTAGTAGAAACTAGTTTTATTATATTAAGCAGTATGATATATGAAGTATAAGTCCATTTTAGGAACCATATGTGATTAATCTCACTATATATCGACTTATGTATATAATTTTTTGCTAACCATTTGTTTGAGACAGATGGAATGACCCGTCATTCTATCACATGATCTGCTAACACTTCACGAATAACAAATTCAACTTCATTTATTTAAGAGATGAAGTGGAAATTGTTAAAGGCACGAACAACAGCGAGATTGTACCAAAATAAAGTAAGTATTTATTCTAATTCAAATTCTTTAACTTTAGGGAAATGATCTTGAAAACCAAAAATGTTGTCCTAGTTCTCTTATACCTGATGAATCAGATGGTACCTTAGATCGTCACAAATTTATGGATTTGTGATTACTGGCTTTTCCATAGCCATGTTCTCTACCACTCTCCATCAGAACATGATGGTTAGATTTCTCTTCCATATCCATATTTTCACCTATGTGGAAACCCAGTGATTAGTTTATTTGGGTAATCGTTACATTTCATACTTTAGTTTTTAAAGCCAAGTTTTGGTATTCCCTTTTACGATGTGGGTTTCTATTAAAGAAACTTTCGAATAGTAAACCATTTATAACCCCGACGAATTTCGAGGGCGAAATTCATTTTAAGGGGGGTAGAATGTAACAGCCCAAGATTTTATAAAGAAATATTCTTTTTAATTTTATTAATGTCATGTGTTGTACGCTACACCAAAAGGAGCTTGCACAACACGCATCCTTGTATTGCCTTGCATTACACGCAATCGCGACCTTCCTCGATAGCGTGTGTAATACGCAATACCGAGTTTCACTAAACAACGATGTGCTATTAAAATATTATTAAAACTAGCCGTTATGAATAGTAATAACCACTTTTTAAAATTCTGTAAATCTTATTTTTCAAAATGAACTTCATTCTTGGATTCGGAGTATCGAATTTAGCCTAAGGTGAAATTTTGGTACTTTTCGGATAACTTTCATATTCTGATGAATAGTGAAAAATTACTAAATTATAATTAAAAACAACTTTTTTAATCGAAATAATTAATAGTGATAAATCATTAATTTGAGTGGTTTTAAAGTATATTTAGAATATATTTTTACAATTTATTACAATGTTGGTCATTGGATGTAATTTCACATTCAAACTAGACATAAACAAGTGTCAATCTTTTGATAGATATTGTTTCTTAAAAACACGCTATTTGTTTTAACAGCGGGATTTAATTATAAAATTAATTAATGCAACTTTTATGTTATGAATTTGGTAAAATAGACTTCATTTTTGAATTCGGAATATGAAATATAGCTTGGGATGAAATTTTGGCATTGTTCTGAAAAACATCAATTTTTGATGAATAGTGAAACTACTAAGTGGTAGGTTAAAAACTGAATTTTTGCATAAAACTTAATTTTACCGCTTCTGTGAATGGAATTTCGAAATTCCGAGAGACACGGTTAATATCAAGGACTAAAATGTGGTTCAATGAGATGAAAATAATTTTTTGGTGAATAGTAACTTTTTACTTTTTTTTACCACGGTTAATAGTAAATAGGGTAACTAAGGGTAAATATGATATCAATATTACACTAACACATGTCCTAATTCTATTGGACAAGTGAAATTCGACCAAAAACAAACTTAGGAATAAAATATGACCATTTAGGCCCACTTGGATTAGATTAGGACATTTATTATTAATTTATTTAAAGATGGGTTAAAATAGTTAAAATCAAAGTTTAATAAGTAAATCATTTTTAATATGGGGTTATACATAAGATAAATTCGACTATAAATATTCATTAGAAAGATAAAAAGGTTTCCTACATAATGGTATTTTATTTGTAATTTTTAGACGTCAAATAATTTAATTAATTTATGACACAAAGATGATGCAGTAATTATCTTATTTATGAAATATTGACATAATTGATGTTATAAAAACCAAATTAAATGTAATTTGAGACTTTTTATGAATTCCACTAATTTTCTAGGTTACTATGATATATTAATGTTGATTTAATCAACTTGGTTCGAACATTTAATTCTGTTATGACTTTCACAAAAATCATATATCAAATAGTGTCAAAATTGACACAAAATAGTTTTTAAATCAAATATTATATTATTAATTGTTATTTTATTCCTAAAAATCTAAGGTTCGGCCAAATGACTTATATAAGGATATATATATTAATAATAAACAATTTGGGGTTCGTTTGGCATATTATAGTAAGTGTATTAACCATATAGTGAAAGAAAAAAAAAGACACGGTAAAAGTTAAATTATTTAACTTAGAGTTAAATCTAATTGATAAGGTTTAAAATAAGATCCAAACATGTCTAAATTTGATTGGTTGATGATATTACAACCCTATCTCATCTAAGCTTCGAATATGAGTCATTTTTGGAGGTTTTTAAGTGGGGTTAGATTTATTATAAATTAATATTTTTAAGAATTCCTAAGGTGCCCCTCTCCTCCCCTATAAAAGGACACCTCCTCCCCCTCCTCCTCACACCAATTTGAGCACTCAAGCTCGGCCAACCCCTGCCAAAATCCCTTATTCACTTCCCTAGAATAATCCTAGAGGTTCTGGTCTTCCTCAAAGACCCATTTTAGTGCCCTTAGAGGAGGTCTCAAAGAGGCACTTCAAAGAAAAGGTAATTACCGTTACCAATTCTTTCATCTTTATTTATTCTTCCACTTCTTCTTATTAGGTTGTTTCATTATGAAGTAATAACATCAGTATAACTCATATACTGATATGTTATTATAAGTATGAAACAAACCTATTTCACCATCTATCCATCCTACGGAAAAAGAAATCACCGCGCGTGCGTACGTACGGAATACCGTCTCCACGCCGTGGTGTAATCTATTTTCCACCACCACCTTACATGGATGGGTATAATGGTGTAAAGAATAACTATACATAGTTATTACAACATAATATTGATTCTGATATATTGTATAATCCACTCCAATTCAATTCAATATTTATAGAAATGATATCATCGCTCGTGCGTACGTACGGAATACCGTCTCCACGACGCGATGAGATTCATTCTCCATGTTAACCATTTAAGAATGATTATAATGTATATATAAGAAATAATAATGAAATATATGACATTATAAAGCTACTGGATTTATGTATATATATACATATGTATGTCATCTACTTACTTCCATTTCAAGACAATAAGGAAAGGAAAACAGCGTTCATGCGTACGTACGGACTACCGTCTCCATGAACGGTGCTTTTCATTTTATTTATCTATCTATTATATATATATATATACTGAATATATATGATATATAAATAATATTTTATATTCTGGAAGTAAGTAAATCATGATATAAGTAATAATAATGTCAAGAACAACAAGTCAAAACACCTACGATAAATGAAACGATTTTACCCAAAACGCTACTTTAACATGAATTTACAAAACAACGGGTAATATAAAGTTATAAGTGGACCATATATGATATAATAACAATGAATATGATTCTGTAATAAGTCAATAACATTATGTAAATCATTATACAGGAGGTTCGGACACGTACAAAGCAAGTCGGACCTAAGGTAAGGGAAATATCACAATCTCATTTTTATCCGAGATTGTTTATTCGTAAGTATTTACTGGGGTGTATTTTATCATCCACATCCATGTTCCCTCAATATGTAATATTATTTCCATCCACCTACAATTGTTTAAATCCAATTTTACCCTTCTATGAGTTTTTAGTAAAGGATATGAAAGGAATCTTTTTTCGTTTTTCGTACGAGGTACTTTTTGACTTTTCCAACAAAAGTACGAAGAATGTTTTTTTTAACTTATACGGCACGAACGGATTTATACTGTTTTATAAAGCCTTATTTTCATGAAGATTCCTCTAAAAGATTTCATGACTATTTTCAATAAAATCTCTTTCTTTTAAAATTGCATGATGTTTTGTGAAAAGAAATTGATTTTGAAGAAGAAAGGATATTTTCCTCAAGAATTCAATTCAAGTGTTTTATCAAAATTATTTTCCATCTAAGATAATAAAGGGTTCTGTTTCTATCCATATTTTTACATTGATTTGACTATGTTGTGATGGAATTATGTTTATGAATTCCATTATCTTATATGAATTGATTTATGATGTCATGATGTTTCAAGAATCCCATTTTTATTACATGGGTTATGCAATGATGTATGATTTATGATTTTGTGGCACACATAAGAAAGGATTAATTAAGAGATGGGTGGGACCTATATCTCCCTCCAATGCATTGGGTAAAGATTTTATATCTCATGAGATAGACATGGCTGGAATGGTAGGTTATACCGGTTCAGTGAAACAGGACTGAAACGAGGATTACTCGATTCAGAAAGGGACTTTGTCCACTAAGATAGTCTTGGAAATGAGTCTTGACTAACAAGAAATGATTCTCTATGATTATGTGTGTATGCCACAATGAGTAATGTTTTATGTTATGATTTCATTTTCACTTCTATGATTTATCCCATGTTATGAAATTATGCTCTCTTTTGCAGGTTAAGATTTCCAAAAATGTTATGTTCTTATGAAAATTATGTGATTGATATTTCTTTTGTTTACCCTTACTGAGCATTTGAGCTCACCCTTTTATGTTTTCTTTTCCCCCGGATATAAAGAAAGGTTTTAGGTAAAAAAGAAGAAGATCTTTATGGGAGATGTTGAAGATCTTTCACCAGGATTAGAAGATTATATTCCGAGTTTCCAAAGACACTAAACTATTACGATCCTTTTGTGTGTGTTTTTGTTATGTACTAAGTATTCCACAAAAGTAATGTAATGTCCATGTACGTCAAGATACGGGTCTCTACAGCTGCATTCATCCTCTCACGTACAAGACAATATTTCTTTGGGGTTCTCTGCACTACCTCTGGCCCCAAGAGCACCTATCTCACCAACCTCTATCCAGGAAATTGGTGATCGACATGGTCTTCCATACAAAGCCTCAAACGGTTCCATGCCAATAGTAGAGTAGAATTTGTAGTTGTAGGCAAATTATACTAAAGGAATGTGTCATACCCATGCCCCTCCGAAATCCAGAACGCATGCTCGCAGCATGTCCTCCAACATTTGGATTGTCCGCTCTGTCTGCCAATCAGTCTGGGGGTGGGAAGTATTTCTAAGGTGTAGCTGGGTTCCAAAAGCATGTTGTAACCCCATCCAGACTCGTGAGGTAAACTGAGTATCCCGATATGAGACAATTATATTCAGAACTCCATGAAAATGCACCACCTCGTCTAGGTACCTCTATGCAATGGTACTCACCAGGCCCGACTCCTTAATTGCTAAGAAGTGTGATAATTTCGTCAGGCCATCCACCACTACCTAGAGAGCATCATAACCACCATGAGCTCTGGGTAGTCCCATGATGAAGTCCATTGAGATGTCATCCCACTTCCACTCCGGGACATGTAATGGATGCAACAATCCACTGGGAACACATTGTTCAGCCATCACTTGCTGACACACTAGGCATTTATCCACAAACTCGGCCAATGCCCATTTCACCCCGGACCACAAAAACTGTTCCCTTAGGCCTCAGAACTTTTTTGAAACTCCTGGATGTACCAACAAGGCTGAGCTTTGGAACTCAAGAAGAACTCCCTCATTCATCGATTCGTGAACAAACAACCTTCCATGGAAAAGCATCCAATGCCGGTTGTCCTCTGACCATCCTTCTGGAGCGTTCCATGGATCGACACAATCACGCATCACATATTCCTAGGAGTCCCCCCACTGAGACTCTTCCACTTGCTACAACAAGGAGGATGGCACAATCATTTAATACAAATAGCCTCAAACTCCTTCTACCCTGACATCCAAGTGCAAGGTAAACAACTCTCCTATAGCTTTCCAAGCATCATTGGATTCCGGAACCACATCCTTATGCGACTTCCTGCTCAGGGCATATGCCACAATGTTTCCCTTACCTTTAGTGTAAGTGATATCGATGTCATCATCTTGGAGGAACTCAACCCATCTCCATTGCCTCAATTTTAGGTCATGCTGAGAGAAGATATAACGCAGGATCTTGTGATCTGAGAAGACAACAAAGCGCTCCCCAAAGAGGTAGTGTCGCTACAACTTCAGTGCGAACACTACTACTGTAAAGCCCTGACCCAAGTTACCTAGAGTCGGTGCATTATTACATAACATTGGCATGATCACAAGAAAGATCAAATCTCAAATACCGATTGGTTTAGTAGCCTTGGAAACACTAGATATATTCATAAAGTTTTACATTACATCATAAAGTGAAAAACTATTACAACAACATAGTCAACATATTCCACACTCATATACCCACATAAAATCCATGTAGGTCATTCATAACATTCTTCTTCACATCCAGGGAAAAATAAAACATAGAAAAGGGGTGATCTCAAATGCCCAGTAAGGATAAAAATATAGCGAAAATTTTAAAAAATAATCATAAACATTTAAGGCAATGCATTACTAAAACAAAACCCTTTTAAACATGAACTTCACCATAGTATGGAAAAAGTAAAATGAAATAATGCCATTTATTTATTCACATGAATATTCTACTAATTGAATAATCACATGCAATATCAGTAACCACTTTCATAAGAATGGAATGCATAATTCTATACTATCATAACCACATAGCCAAGGCCTTGTGGCATGACTACAATAATATTTTTCCAAGGCCTTGTGCCAAGACACTAGTTTGTCTCATTAGACCTACCGATGCATCAAGGAGCTATAGCGGGCACCTCCAGTCACATATTAATTCCAATGCATTCCCATATGAAAATGTTTAAACATAACATAAACATTCGTATTAAAAATTGCATACGAAATGTCAATACTTTCATCATAAACTATGAATGGTATAAAAATACCACATCCACAGTCAAAAATATCAAAAAACCTTCAATACAATATAGTATTTTTGTATCATAATAAATCAACTTCAAATACGCGTAAAATCCATCAAAGGATGTTGACATAGATGAAATGAAAACTCTTTTTAGAGAAATATCTATTTCTATTTTAAAATAATTTAAGATTGTTATATTTATGAAATAAAAAAATTTCTTTGAAAATAATCTTATAATATTACAAGGGAAGCTTCGAAGATTTTATAACGGTAGAAAATAGCTGCATCCACCGTATAAGTTAAAAAAACATTCTTACCTTAATTTTGACAAAATGGTTAAAAAGCACCTTGTTTGGAAAACGACGGAAAGATTCCTTTATAAAACTCTTATAAAAAGTAAAACAAGGGTATAAATTACATTAAGTCATATTATTTTAAATAGTAATTTTTTTTAAATACATTTTTATGAAACATGGATGTGGATGATAAAGAGATCCCAGTAGATTATTATGTACAAACAACCTCGGATAATGAAGAGATTGTGAAATAACACTTATCTTGTACTTTTCCTTGGTGGGGATAGGTTAACCTCCTGTATAATGGTGAAATAATTGTTATTAAATTATTCAGGAATAATATACATTAATATGATATCATATATGATCTTTTAACATTGATTTGTTAATAATATCTTAGTATTATCTTTGTTTCGGGTGTTAACTTACACGTTTCCTTTTATATGTTTTGTTACATAAGCCATGTTTGTAATGGATAGGTTTTATCTTAATCATATCCAGAATGATATCAAGTCTTTAGATACTATTATTAATCATAAATGAGAAATATACTTGAATGGATAAGATGGAGAATGAATCTCATCGAGTTCGTGGAGACGGTAGTCTGTACGTACGCACGAGCGACAATATCATTCGTTTGATATTAAAATAATATATAAATGGATGCTATATCATATATACAGAATAATTATCATGTTATATTTATTATTTAAATGAATTACGCATCATTATTATACCCATCCAAATAATAATTTATTGAATAACAATTACACCACGACGTGGAGACGGTAAGCCGTACGTACGCACATATGGTGACATGTTATAAAAATGATGGATAGAATAATGAATATGGTTTTAGCATATTTATAATAAAATCACAGTATATATAATATATTAGAGTTATTATTTTAGAATGGTAATAACAAAGAAATAAGAATTGGAAGAAGAAAGGAACTTGGAAAAAGGTGGTGAAATTATTACCTCTTCTTCGGGTTCTTCCTTTTGATTTGATCAAAAGGGCTCCATAGGATGCCTTTCTGATCAAACTAATGCCACTAGGATTTAGTGAGGGAATTTGGGAGTGTATTTGGGCAGAGTTTGGCCGATGCAAAAGGCTTTGATGGTGTGATGAAATGAGAAGGAGGAGTGCCCTTTTATAAGAGGGGTGAGGGGCACCTTTGGAAAAGATAGAAATATTAATTTATAATAAATTCATATTAGGTTTATAATGGCTCCAATGTAGATTATTTAAATGTTATGGTGATTATAGGTTTAAAACCATTCAACCAATAAAATTTTGATGGTTTTGGGTCATTATATTAACCTTATATTTTAATATTAACTCATAGTTAATTAGTTTGACATTTACCATGTCACTTTGTATTTTTATATTATATAGTTAATAAACATACTATATACATCCAAGCAACCCCCATGTGGTCCATTAATGATACACCTATCATGATATAATTTTCTTGGCCGAACCATAGATTTTTAGGAATTTAATATCAATTAATAATACAATATTAGTTTTAAATACTCTTTTCTATCAATTTTGACACTATTAAATATTTGATTTATTTGAAACTCATAACAGAAATATTACTTCGCACAAAGTCAATTAAATCAATCCTAATATGTAATATTATCTTATAAAATTAGTGTAATTCATTAAAATTATAAAATTATATTTATTTGGGTATTTATAATATCTATTATTTTAATTTTCCACTATTATGGTAATTACTGCATCATCATTGTGTCAGAAATAAATTAAATTATTTAATGTCTAAAAATTATAAATAAAATATCATTATGTATGAAATATTTTTAAATTTCTAATTAATATTTATAGTCGAACATCCAACATATATAACCTTATGTAAAAAATGTTTTTCTAAAAGATATATGCTTATGTATTATTTGTACTTATTTTAACTTAATTAAAATAAAGTGTCCCTATCACCTACAAGGGGCTCCATGAGGACCCAAAATCAACCCAAAGATTCCTATGGTCGAACATGTATCATAATATAAGGCTATGAAACGTTTTAGGGTAGTTTAGTATTATTATAATATTATTGTTTAACACTTATTTACCAGATTTACCCTTAAACATGGTAATTAAAATATTTACCGCAGTAATTATTCAAAATGTCTAATAATAAAAGTTACCTATTCACACAATATGAACATCCTGATTCCAAATATGGAATCCATTTTTTCAAATTGAAAACACAGAAGTGATAGAAAATAATTTAAATTTAATTCCCGTTGTTAAAACAAAATGCGCGTTTTTAGTAGATAATAAATATTAAAAGATTGAAACTTGTTTATGTCTGGTTTAATTGTAAAATTATGTACAATGACCAAAATTATATTAAATGGTAAATATAGATTCTAAATATACTTCAAAACCATTCAAATTCATAATTTATCAATATAAATTATTTTGATTGAAAAAGTTGTATTTAATTAAAATTTAGTAATTTTCACCATTCATCAAAATATAAGTGTTATCCGAAAAGTTCCAAAATTTCACCGTAGGATAATTCGATATTCTGATTCCAAAAATGAAGTCTATTTTGAAATATAAAATATATATAATTTCAAAAATTTTGTATTACTATTCATAACGGCTAGTTTGATCGGTTGTGGTGTGTTAGAGCTCGATGTTGCATACAACACATGCTATCACATTATTCAAAGAGAAGCATACCATGGAAGCTTGGGGTGTTACATTCTCCCCTCCTTCATTAAATTTCGTCCTCGCAATTTTTTTGAAAATTGGGCTTGAGAATATAATAGAAAGTCCTACATTGGAAAAAGGAGTCAATAAAACTATCACTTTAAATGAAAGGAAGAGAGTTATAAAGGTCACCCAAGATAACGCATACTAGGATTCCATGTAGGAAAACATGGATATGGACGATAAACTAAGTGTTTAATTCTGATGGAGAGGGATATAAAACATGATCAGGAGAAAGTTAACAATAAGAAAATCACAAACATGTGTTGGGACAAACGATTATTAGTCTCCTAGTAGGAAAAGTAAACGGACAACGTTTTTTGTTTTAAGTTACATTACATCAATATGAAGAATTCATTTATGATATTGACTAAGAATATAAAGATATATACTTAATTTTTATGTAGAGATTCATTATTTAATAAATTTCCACCACTAACACATTTTTTTAAACGATGAGTATTCAAGAAGACTTGTTCACACTGGAAGAGCTAGAATAAACTTCTATAGAATCAGATGATCCATGTAGGATGAACTATATATATACATTGTCTTTAGAGATTAATCAAAACCAAAATGGTTAGTACAAGATCTAATGATCCCCCAAATGTATATTCCATTAGAGGAAAAAAATACTAATCTTAATTTCTAAAATTAAACCAATAGTACCCAAAAGTTAAATAAATACCATTCAATAATAAATTGTCCTTAAAATCCTTCAATATAATCCAAACTAATATTGAAACCCAAAACATATAAGAAAGTAGACTTCCACGTTAAATTGTATCTCCAAATGACATCATCTACTCTTAATGTCACATACTTAAAAGTAATTAGCCTAATCACATATTCTTTATTATAGGTTAATCATTTCCATAAATAACCCAAATCACTATAAATATGCAATAAAAACATAGATAAAAATCCACCATTACTCCTCTAATGAAATCCCATAGTATACTATTTTCCTTGGACATATAGTGTTCCCAACAAAGTGAACATCTTCCAAAATTACATTTATCACTTAATCACCAAATCATTTTCCTATACTAAGGGTATTCATTTGATAAGACATAAGACCCCAAATCAACTTATTATTGATCAATAAAATCATTTAACTAAAAATAATAGTCACACTAACCAGGGACTTCACGTAGTCCAGTGGTAGGCGATAAATCCCAATCGCATTTTGGTTGTGGGTTCCATTCCCACAGCTTTGTACGAAGCAAAGGTTTGTCACACAGTCTACGTGTTGTACTTTTTCAAAAACTATATTTTATAATATTACCATAACATAATTTAACCACAAATGTTATATCATACCTTGCATTTTCATCCCAAACTATAATAACATATAATTATCTCAAACCCCAATGATCATATAAAACCAAATGGTTATTTATACATATATCCACAATAGAAGAGAAAATTCTTCCTCAAATATCATTCTCACATGGAAAACTACGGGGTTACAAATACAAGAGAAAATTATTCCAAAGTAAACCCATCAACAAGGAGCACTAATACTTTTTAAACATTTCTCCAACCATTTATTTCCACATAGCTTCTTCTTTGACCAAGAAAATATCCTATAGAATAGGGCATTCACTCGGGTAATGTCCAGGTCCCCTATATTTACGGCAAATGACTATAAATGGACTATTGGGACCATTTTTATCTCCTTCCATAGTACTCTTCATTTTTATTAAGCAATTATTTACTTTATTTCCTTCCTTCCCACATGTAAAGCATTTCTTGGTCCCATTAAGACACTTTCCCAGGTGTCTCCTACCACATTTCTTGCATGATGGAAATTGAGGGTTCTTTTATCCATGGTCTCCATTGCTGGATCTCTTATAATTCATCACCATTCTCTTCCTTGTTGAGTCTGGGAGTTGGTTAAAATATATGTTGTTTATCATATTTTTTGGAAAACTAATTTGGCATAAAGAAGATATCTTTTATTCTTATCAACATTCCATTTTGTTGCTCATTGCCACCACTTTTCCCACCTTGTACATCATTCTCAAAGTCATTATGACTTCCTTGGAATCCAGCCATTGACTAAAACCAGAAAGCATTGTGTGAGTAACAGTAGTCGTAAAATCATTTAGAGATTAACATGTCACCATATTCTCAATTTGAAACATATTAGGATTAACCAAGGTCATTTACTCTCATCTTATATGTATAATACTTAAAATTTGTTTTTAAAGAAAATGTAAATTATCTTAAGAATACCCCCAGGAGTGTCGTAACCAAGAGTGCAACAAGGCCCGTTGTTGTGCACCAGTTCCCATTCGAGTCTAGCTCAAAGCAGTGTTTTCGGGTTTTACCCCTAGGTACATCTATTCCAGAGCCACCTCTACCTACTCGTATCCAGACAGGGATGTATTGCTCGGAAAACTCACAAAATCACTACAATACCAAAATTCTAGGAAGTTATTCCATACCAATCCTCAAATTTCATCTTAGGTCTACGTGCTCTAATCAGAGTTTATATAATATAGCTTCCATGGTTTATATTAAACTTCCTCTGATACCAACCGTAACGCCCCGACCCCAGTTACATAGAGTCGGTGCATTATTACATAACATTGGCATGATTACAAGAAAGATCAAATCTCTAAAGACCGATTGGTTTAGTAGCCCTGGAAACACTAGATATATTTATAAAGTTTTACATTTAATAAAAAAGTGAAAAACTACTACAACAACATAGTATCCATATTCCACAATCATATCCCCACATAAAATCCCTGTAGGTCATTCATAACTTACTTCTTCACATCCTGGGAAAAATAAAACATTGAAAAGGGGTGAGCTCAAATGCCTAGCAAAGATAACAATACCGCAAACACTTTCAATAATAAGCATAAACATTTAATTCAATTTGTTAATAAAACAAAATCCTTTTAAACATGAACTTCAACATAGTATGGAAAAAGTAAAATGAAATAATACCATTTACTTATTCACATGGATATTCTACTAATTGAATAATCACATGCAATATCAATATCCACTTTAATAATGATGGAATGCATAATGACATACTATCATAACCACATAGCCAAGGCCTCGTGCCAAGACTACAATAAGATTTTGACAAGGCCTTGTGCCAAGAAACTAGTTTGTCTCATGAGACCTACCGATTCATAGAGAAGCTATAGCAGGCTCCACCCGTCGCATATTAAGTCCAATTCATTCCCATATGAAAATGTTTAAACATAACATAAACATTCGTATTAAAAATAGCATACGAAATGTCAATAATTTCATCATAAACTATGAATGGTATTAAAATAGCACAACCACAGTCAAACATATCACAAATCCTTCAATACAATATAAAAGTTTTGTATCATAATAAATCAACTTCAAATAAGCGTAAAATCCATCAAAGGATGTTGACATAGATGAAATCAAAACTCTTTTTACAGAAATTTCTCTTTCTATTTTAAAATCATTTAAGAATCTTATATTTATGAAATAAAAAATATTCTTTGAAAATATTCTTATAATCTTGTAAGGGAAGCTTCGAAGATTTTATAACGGCAGAAAATAGCCACACCCACCGTATAACTTAAAAAAACATTCTTACCTTAATTTTGATGAAAAGGTTAAAAAGCACCTTGTTTGGAAAAGACTGAAATATTCCTTTATAAAACTCTTATAAAAAGTCAAACAAGGGTATAAATGACTTTAATCCATATTGTTTTAAATAGTAAAAATGTTTTGAAATTCATTTTTAAGAAACATGGATGTGCATGATAAAGAGATCCTAGTAGATTATTACGTATAAACAACCTTGGATAATGAAGAGATTATGAAATAACCCTTACCTTGTACTTTTCCTTGGTTGTGGTAGGTTAACCACCTGTATAGTGGTGAAATAATTGTTGTTAAATTATACAAGAATCGTATACATTAATATGATATCATATATGATCTTTTAACATTGATTTGTTAATAATATCATAGTATTATCGTTGTTTCGGGTGTTAACTTACTCGTTTTCTTTTATATTTTTTTTACGTAAGCCATGTTTGTAATGGATAGGTTTTATCTTAATCATATCCAGAATGATATCAAGTCCTTAGATACTATTATTAATCATCAAATGAGAATTATACTTGAATGGATACGATGGAGAATTAATCTCATCGCGTTCGTGGAGACGATATTCCATACGTACGCACGAGCGATAATATCATTCTTTTGATATTAAAATAATATATAAATGGATGGTATATCATATATAAAGAATAATTATCATGTTATATTTATTATTTAAATGAATTACACTTCATTATTATACCCATCCAAATAATAATTTATTGAATAACAATTACACCACGACGTGGAGACGGTAAGCAGTACGTACGCACGTAAGGTGACATGTTATTCAAAAGATGGATAGAATACTAAATATGGTTGTACCATATATATAATAACATCAAATTATATATAAGATACTGGAGTTATTATTTTTGAATGGTAATAACAAAGAAAGAAGAAGTGGAAGAAGAAAGGAACTTGGAAAAGGGTGGTGAAATTATTACCTCTTCTTCGGGTTCTTCCTTTTGATTTGATCAAAAGGGCTTCTTAGGTTGCCTTTATGATCAAAATAATTCCACTAGGTTTTAGTGAGGTAAGTTGGGAGAGTATTTGGGCAGAGTGTGGCCGAACCAAAAGGCTTTGAAGGTGTGAAGAATTGAGAAGGAGGAGTGCCATTTTATAAGAGGGGTGAGGGGAACCTTTGGAAAAGCTAGAAATATTAATTTATAATAAATTCATATTATGTTTCTATTGGCTCCAATGTAGATTATTTAACATTTATGGTTGGGATAGGTAAAAAACCATTCAAACAATATAATTTAGACAGGTTTGAGTCATTATATTAACCTTATCTTCTAATTTTAACTCTTAGTTAATTAGTTTGACATTTACCATGTCACTTTGTTTTTTTATATTATATAGTTAATAAACATAATATATACATCCAAGAGACCCCCAAGTGGTCCATTAATGATACACCTATCAGGATATAAGTATCTTGGCCGAACCAAAGATTTTTAGGAATTTAATATCAATTAATAATATAATATTTGTTTTAAAAACTCTTTTATGTCAATTTTGACACTATTCAATAGTTGATTTTTTTGAAACTCATAACAGAATTATTATTTTGAAAAAAGTAAATTAAATAAATATTAATATGTCATATTATCTTATAAAATTAGTGTAATTCATTAAAAGTCTCAAATTATATTTATTTTGGTATTTATAATATCAATTATTTTAATTTTTCACTATTATTGTAATTTCTGCATCATCATTGTGTCATAAATAAATTAAATTATTTAATGTCTAAAAATTATAAATAAAATATAATTATGTAGGAAATAATTTGATCTTTCTAATTAATATTTATAGTCGATATTAAATCATATATTACCCTATGTAAAAATTGTTTTTCTAAAAGATATATACTTATGTCATTTTTGTACTTATTTTAACTTAAATAAAATAAAGTGTCCCTATCACTTACAAGTGGTTCCATGGGGTCCCAAAATCGACCCAATGTTTCCTATGGTCGAACATGTATCATACAATAAGGCTAAGATACGTTTTAGGGTAATTTAGTATTATTATAATATTATTTTTATCCCTTATTTACCGTATTTACCCTTAACCATGGTAAATAAAATATTTTCCGCAGTAATTATTCAAAATGTATAAAATTAAAAGTTACCTATTCACACAATATGAACATCCTGATTCCAAATATAGAATTCATTTTTCCAAATTCAAAACATATAAGTGTCAGAAAATAATTTAAATTTAATTCTGGTTGTTAAAATAAAAACCGTGTTTTTAAGAGATAATAACTATCAAAAGATTGACACTTGTTTATGTCCGGATTAATTGTAATATTATGTACAATGACCAAAATTATATTATATGGTAAAAATAAATTATAAATATACTTTAAAACCACTCAACTTCATAATTTATCATTATAAATTATTTCGATTAAAAAAGTTGTTTTTAATTAAAATTTAGTAATTTTCACTATTCATCAAAATATAAGTGTTATCCGAAAAGTTCCCAAATTTCACCCTAAGATAAATTCGATATTCAGAATCCTAAAATGAATTCTATTTTGAAATATAATATATATATAATTTCAGAAATTATGTATTACTCTTCATAACGGCTAGTTTGATCGGTTGGGGTGTGTTAGAACTCGATGTTGCGTACAACACACAATATCACATTATTCAAAAAGAAGCGTACCGTGGAAGCATGGGGTGTTACAACTACTACAAGCTCTAGGTCATGGGTGGCATAGTTACTATCATGAGGGCACAACTGCCTAGACCCATATCAAATCACTCCCTTCTTCTGCATCATCACGCACCGCAGACCCAAGGCTAGAAGCATCACAAAACACCTCAAACAACAACACTTCCTCTAGCAACCTGATTACGGGAGCACTAACCAACTTCTCCTTCAGGTTGTCGAAAGCCTTCTGGCACTTGTCACTCCATAGGAAGACCTAGTACTTCCAAGTCAAAGCTTTCAATGGAGCAGCAACTTGAGAGAAGTCCAAAACTAACCTCCAATAGTAACCTGCTAACCCTAGGAAACTAAAAACATCTGCCATGCTCTTGGGTGCTGCCCTAGAAAAAACCGCATCCACCTTCGAAAGGTCCACTGACACCCCATGCTTAGACATCACGTTCCCAAGGAAGTGTACTTCTTGCATCAAGAACATACAATTCGACATTTTCCAATAAATCTGGGGGTATCGAAGGTCTTCCAATACTTCCCTGAGATGCTCAATGTGGTCCTCCTCTGATCTTGAGTAGATCAGGATTTCTTCGATAAACACAACGAAGAACCGGTCCAGAAACTCTTAGAAGACAATGTTCATAAATCCCATGAACACAACTGGCGCATTTGTAACTCCAAACGGAATCATTACAAACTCGAAGTGCCCAAACCTGCACTTGAAATCCGTCTTCGAGATGTCATTGTACTTCACCCTCAGCTAATGATATCCTGATCATAGATCAATCGTAGAAAACCAACATGCTCCCCTCAGTTGGTCGAAGATATCATCTATCCATGGAAGGGGGTAATGGTTCTCTACCATTACGTGGTTTAACCTTCGGTAGTCTATGCATAGCATGAGACCACCATCTGCCTTCATTACGAACAAAACTGGAGCATCCCATGGCGACATACTGGGTCGAACTAAACCCTTCTCCATCAGATCGTCAATCTGAATCTGCAACTCCCACAACTCCGAAGGTGCCATCTGATAAGGGGACATTGAAATCGGATGGGCACCAGCTGTAAGTCTATCTCGAACTCAACATCACATCCGGGGGGGGTAGAGTCACAACCTCCCGAGGAAAAACATCAAGGAATTACCCAATAACCTCTAGGACATCCATCATTTGTGTATCAGCAGGAACCACTGATAACCCACCTAACAAATAAAGGAGAGGCTCCACACGTCGGCTTCCCACCTGATAGCTCATATCACCAATTTAAGCTACACGCTACCCATCCACGTCGGTGAACACGACTCTTCTTCTGAAGCAGTCGATAACGGCACTAACAGAAAACAACCAGTCGATGCCTAGGATGACATCGTATAGTTGCATCACTAGTAAATGAAGATCCCCACTAGATCTATGGGGTCCCAACGTCAGCCCACATCCCTGGAAAACACAAGATACTCCAGTCTAACCTCCAACTGGTGTACTCAGCACCATTGGTATAGAAAGTCTCTCTATATCTAGTCCCAAAGCATGGGCTATACTAGGTGAAACAAAGGAGTGTGAATCTCCTGAAGCGAACAAGCAAGAAACTAAAGTGCTGAACAAACAAATCATACCTCGCACAACCTCTGGTCCCGTCGGTGTTGTCAACTCTTTTGTCTGAAACTATCCACATCAAGCTCCTCTACCTCTCTGTTGATGTCTAGGTTCCATAGCGGTACGGTAAACAAAGATCTCCTAAGCCCAAGTAGTAAGGAAATTTCTCAGGGTTTCATTTTATCATTTTATTTCAATTTATTTCCTCGAACACCCAAATCAACTAAAACACAATCATGATGATGCATGTACCTTCTCTAGGGTCTCTACCCTCTAATCAATGTAGTCTCACTTGGTCGTTTGGTAAGATCAGAGTCCTTTCATTGGATCATGGGGGCCCAAAAATCTCGTGTCCTAGCTGGTCTTCCATGGCCTATGTCACGCACCAAGATCAACCAACACTGGTGCCTTACCATCCCATGCAATCCTCACTATGCCTAACTCCAAACACCATCCTATATCTCAACCGTCACCTCTAATTCCATCCTATAAAGACTCCCTCCCACCAAAGATGCACCTTGTGAGATAGAAATGGTGAAAAGTAGATAATGACCCCTGAGTCCTGCCTCTAGTAGGCCTTGGGGTGGCGGCTAGAACCAAGGGTATGAGTTTTCACAAATATGGGAGGCATTACACTTTTTTTTATTTAAGATCGGGAAATAGGACACGTCAACCACCAAAAAGGAAAAGAACAAGTGTATATAAATAAACACAAACCAGTACCACATGCATGTTTAAATAGTTCAAAAACAAGTTACACATACAAGAAAGCTCAAAAGTACAATACCAAAATGAAACAATAGTAGATCAACTACAACAACTCCAACTGTCCCAACTAGTAGGGTCCCGCACGGCCCAGGTAGTCATCTTGAAACCTGAAAGTAAACATAGGGTGATCATACAAGATTGCTCAGTAGGGAAACCTAAAGCTCTCATGCATAAGTGGGGAGACATCCTAATGTCCTGTTAGAACAACAGAAAAAACCTAGTAGGAATTCTATCTACCCAAACTCACCATCCAAACTCACCAAAACACAATCACAACAGGTAGTAGTATATAACAACAAGAGTATTGGCTACCCCGCACCATTTCCCATTAGTAAGCTGCATTTCATATTGGTGAACGTCCTGACGCTACCACACTCTTCCCGCCCACACACACCTGGGCATCAAGAACCAAATATTCCACCCACACAAACCTGGGCCTCATAACCACGTATCCAGCCCGCACACACCTGGGCCTCACAACCACGTATCCAGCCCGCAGACACCTGGGCCTCACAACCACGTATCCCACCCGCACACACTTGGGCCTCACAACCATGTATCCCGCCCATACACACCTGGTCCTCATCCTGAAGGTTCTTGGGAAATAGTAAAACCTGCCCGAAGTGTCTTTGGATAAACCACCCCAATCGGGACCTACCTTAAGAGCCTTGGTCGTACGGCCGCTTCAAGCCATCACATCCTAGGGAAGAAGAGGCAGGAAAGAGCTAGTAACTAAGGGGAAAAACCCCTCTCCCATGGAATGCAAGTGTTCGACACTATGTTCTCAACAAGGGTGGGGTGCGATAAAACAAAAAAGATACATATACATATATATACCGAACACACAACCCAACCTATGTCTTAAAAAAAGAGAACTGAGCATGTGCCTCAGCACTGCTACTACGAATCATGCATACCACAAATAACCCCAACCTCATTAAGGTTTTCATGTTTCAATTGAATCAGTTTATTAGTTGCTTAACTACTGGGAAACTATCCACAATGAACCACAATGATCATTCAAAAAACATATCCCTTCCATCCACAAATCATGTTATGAAAACACAAGCAACACAACAAGTCCCTTCTTATTAACGAACCAACCCATTTATTATTAATCTCATTCCATTAACATGACCCACCATTAATTAACTATTCAACTTCTTATTTATTATTTAAAACCCATAGTTCGTTCCCATTCAATCCCATCCCTGCAGCCCCGCTTCCAATAACTATAACCACAATCACACTGAAACACGTAAATCATAATCCCTTTAATACCATTTAACGCAGTCCCACTACCCGTTACCCACATATCATTCACACTAACCCACAACCAAGATAATCGTATCACCGCTGCTCATCCGATCCACAAAAACCCACAAAACACCCCCATCACATGCCACGTTTCAAAGACAACACCCCCATGTTCATTATTCCATTTTGTTCAACTAGGGTGATCTGACAAGGGTTCAATATTTTCATTTAATCATCCAACTTTACGTGATTAACCAATTTCCACATTCAACAAAGTTTCCATCCACAAAACGGACTAGAAACATATGGAATCATTTAATTGCGCATGCAAAGGCCCCCAACGACTGTGATTTATAGTAGGCATAAGCCTATTCAAATCACAACGTAATATCACAGGATATAAAGATAAACATAACAACTTTACCATCCCCGTTCATTAAACAGTTATTATCTTTGTCTAATGGTTCAACCATTTCTCATGAAAACAAGAGGATACCC
Organism: Viscum album; assembly: GCA_963277665.1. Lineage (NCBI taxonomy): Eukaryota > Viridiplantae > Streptophyta > Magnoliopsida > Santalales > Viscaceae > Viscum > Viscum album. The sequence continues at coordinate 1,331,874,464 of OY728142.1, forward strand.
ACCCAACATGATGCAAAATTTAGAGAGATTAAGGTAAAATCCCTACCTCAATACGATCTAATCACAACACTCCGCCATATCAACAATAGAAGATGTCTGTCAGTGTCTGTCGCTTTCGTTGAGTCTTGGCCAAACCTCCTCAGGTGGATGTTGGAAAGGAAAGGCCAGTAGAAAGACAACGAATCCAAGATCAGAAGTTCTTCCTCGTCATTACGATCCCATGGCTACTGACGAATCGTAAATCGGAGCTCAGACGAAGATGTTGTGGAAGAAAAGGATCCTTTGAGTCTCTTGGGAGAGCTCTGCTCAGAGGAAAGGGGAGGAGAGGGGTCTGTTGAAAAGGAGGAGGGGGCCCTGAATTTTATAGGTGTTAAAAACAAAAGTACACGGCGTGTACTTTATGTTACATTGCGTATTCTTGGCCATTTTATGCCGCCACCATGCGGCATCCAACACGGCCTTCAATGCAGCATGTGACCATTGACTGGTCAACACACGGTTTTAGGGTAACGTGTATGCGGGAAGGGACAACATGGCATGAAGTAATGGGTACATGGCGTGTACCCATTTATTTCAAATGGTAAGGACACGTCCTTCAACACGCGTTATACTCGGCGTGGGGGTACACGACGTGTACTCACACAACACAGCGTGTAGTTTCAAAATTCTGAAAAGTGTGGGAAAAGTCCATTTTACCCTCCAGAACACTTCAAGACCCTCTTTTTGACAAAGGAAAGGGCCGGAGAGGTCTAGGCCATTACAGTAAATTACCAATCACATGTTTAGTATAAGATAAATTCTATCAAAGTGAAACATAGTTTATTGAATGCTCTAAAAAAGGATTATTAGGGGATGAAACATGTTATATGATTTCATCAAAACATCCACATAGGAATTGATCATATATAGAAAGAAACATAATCAATTTATTGTTAGTGTTCTTAATGGGTTTAGAAGAACTTTGGTGTAAATAGGTGACATTACCCACTAACATGAAATAATTTTCAATTTCTAGTTGTGTAACTAATGAAAATGTATTGTGATTGTGGCTTACTGTAGGAATTAATGAATACCTATGCACATTTCATTATAGATTATGAAGTGGTTAACTAATCAGAAGAACTATCTTTTGATTCATTATGTAACCTCATCACTCTTGTTGGTAGTTGTAGTTCATCAAGGATGAATTTTGGTGATTTTCATTACTTTAAATTGCTTGTTTATCTAACATTTTTGGCCCCCAATATTACCAGGTTGCATCCCTAGAGAAGGAGAACATCTACCTTTATTAAAATCAAATAGACTAGAATCATGAATAGGGAGTGCGAAAATAATGTATTATATGTCACATTGAAGGTAATAGTCTTAATAGATATCCCAATGTTATAGGAAGAATCTAGAAATTACATCCTCTTTGATTGTCCCAATGTATTTTATTAAGTCAATGTATACATACTCTTGTGATTTTGCTTGTTTCTTATGCGATGAACCAAAAACGTTATTCTATATCCTTTAATAACAAAAATTTATTTTGGAATTGTTTGAATATTTATTTTGTTAGATACGATTGAGCATTTCTAAATATTCATGAAAAATTAATATTTTTAATATTAAACTATTAAAAAATTTTAACATATATTACAGGATTACAATAAATCTATGAATTTAAATTTCATTGAAAAGAAATAATTTTTAAAATTAAATCATGATTATGTGATTATAGTAATTTTTTGACATAACGGTAAGCATCAAATTAATAACCAGTTCATGGGTAAAATAAAAATTCCTAATGTAAATATCTACCTATGTATAGTGAAACAAGTCCAAAAGAAAAAAAAATTACCAAAAAAATAAATATATTAAACTTCCAAGAATTATTACTAAAAAATATAAACAATTAACATTTAGAATCAGTAATTAAATATCTAATCATTTTAATTTGAATACAAATATATATTTATTTTTATAATCTGAAGACCGTATGAAGAATGTATTCATGTAAATAAAAAAAATTCCATTTCTTCCTAAACAAATAATATTTTATCCATATATTAAATTTCATTTACTTTCATTGATTAAACGGTTTCATGAAATTTAATAAATGATTTGGTACGATGACAACATTGTCTCAATTATTTATATAAAATGAATCAATTTACCTATTTTTTTATCATATATTTTTTTCATAATTTTTCTTTATGATTGATAATTGTGCATATAATTTTCAATATTTTATTTACTATAAAATTATTTTACAAATTAACTTAAAAAAATGTAAGGATGATATCAAATGTAGATATAGAATATCTTCATTTTTTCATCCTCTAAGGCCAAAATATTTGTCATCTTGTATTAGAGGTTATAATTATTCTTCATCTGATCATCCAGAGGTCACACCACTTCTATCATGTTATGTCCCCTCCCATCATTATATATCATCTTCGTTGTGCAAGGTTATATATTATAGTGATATGTAATTTCACCATTATTGATCGCCATATCATTGGAGACCTTATTGAGTGAATGTATCCAACGATACAGACTTATCATCTAATAGAGGGAGAGACGATAATCACTATTGAGGATGTATCCCTTATGCTTGGAATCCATATTGAGTGTAAAACTGTTATAGGGAATGATAGTGGTAATGTTTTTATTTATTCTAGAATATATAAAACAACGAGTTATGAGTTGATGGTAGGTCAATCCTTAAGAGTTACGTACACATTCTAATGATTAATAAGCAATTCACTCATTTATTAGACGATTATAATGATATCACCAAACTATGATTTGAAAATTTATATATTCTGAGACTTATTAAGTACATGATCAACATTTATCATTATACATTAGTTTTCCATTTTGAGTATATACTATTACATGGGGACAACGATTTTATGAGTGTCGCAATAGGGTTATTTTTTTATTATTTATATATATAGAGTGTTTTGAATAAAATGTTGTATTGATGAGATGTAGATTATTGGATGTGTAATTCTTATCCAGATAGGGGAATGAGAGAACATCCCTCACTTTTGTCCACATATGAACACACAATTTCTTACCTATATTTTATAGGATTCCCCATGTCGATGAATGTTTGTTTTCAATTATATTAATATAATTTTTTTTTAATTTTTATTGAAATAATATAACTAATGATATATTATTTTTTGGTGGAGCCTAACCTATCAACATATAGATACCAACAGTCATAATATTCAAAGTTATAAAATTATTTTGGATAGTCTTCAAGAAGTCGAAACAAAGGATTATTAATTATATAATATGATTATAATTATGTGTTATTCGTGATTCTAAATGTAAATTAAATATAAATTGTTTACATTCTTGGTTTCATGGATGTCATATGTTGGGAATCTAATCCATAGTATACTATGTTACTGAATGGTGATGTTTTCATTCCAGAACATGTGTAATACATCTTAAATTATCTTATGTATGAATTTTTTTGAATGGACCCCATAGAGAATAGGGATAGGGTGACCTAAAATAGTACAATCAAAGAGAATCACCACATACTAAATATTCACACACGGGAGGGAGGGATCCAAAACTAGACAAGATCACTCTATTATAACATTGATTATTCATTGAGACCAAAAATTGAACCTCTTCATTTACATCATGCAATATATGTATAATGAATGCTAGGATGATGAGTCGCTTGTCATATTGGTTGATATACACCATTGATCATTGAATGATAATCCTTCCATGTAGAGAAATGATATGAACATAAGAACATAATTAAATGTCAGAAAATGATATACCAATATGTCATATAATTTCAAGACCATCTCGGAGATAATTATCTTCGACAAAAATCGAGTCATCATGACAACCAAAATTGTTGAAGGAAATTAAAACCAATCCTTTGGAGTAATAAATAAGGCCACCTTCAGAAATAAGACTATAATAAATGAATCCATCCATCATTATCATAATCTTGTAGTTATTAGGACTCCAATGAAACCAACACTCTTGAGAATAAACCCAACAATTAGATTGAGTGTGAATCACATTTGGAACAACCCTCCCCAATACTTCATAATAATACCAATACATTAGGTTCCTACCCAGATCGATGATGAGGCAATTTGAATTTGTCTGCTTTGCTACCTGAGAATTGATCGTATTATCATTACTTGATCAGCTATTGGTTATCCATAAGATCCAAAAACTATAGTATATAAGAGTGAAATTCACATTACCCTCTAGTGAGTTACTTGAAAAATAGTTCATCCATATGGGAAGAAAAATGGAACTTGTATTCACCCACATCCCACCAGTGGTAATTCATAGGCTATTCCAAATAGCTAACACCCATTTTATACCAAAGAAAAAATAGCATATATAATCATATTTAAGGCTATGACAATAGTGAAACTTCAACTCCAAATAAAAAAACCTTTTTATTGCAGCATCTATATGAAGAGTATCATTAAAATGGTCAAGGTAAGAAAAAATAATTAGAAGAATTTTTTTACACTGGAGGATACTACCCCATCCTATATGATTATGTCTGCTATTAATAGATTACCTATATGTTATGGAAGAAAAGACACTTTTCATAGATCCATTGAATATGAGACTATCAGTTACAATAGAAAAAATAATTCTATTCTAAATACCATGTTGATCTTAATCCAGAATATACTCTATGATGAACATGTAACTGATTGCCTCATTAAATGTGATACATTGTGTGTGGACCCCTGAATGATCAATATTGAAAACTATGAATTTATACCTTCAAATTATAATATCTACATAACCCACTATCCAACGAGTGTTCTCCTCTAGTGATGGAATTTGGATACTCAACATCATACATTAACAAGACACTTTCTATTTTGGAAAGGCCAAGTCACCTCAATATTCCTCCTTGACTAACTTGTCCCATGGTGACCTACCATTTAAAACATCACATGGGATTTGGGCCTAGATTCATTTCTAAGTGTCCACAAGACTACAAACATTGATACTACCTGCTCCACTAGCTTGGCCTTCCCACTCTATAAATCCCAATGATACATCCCTTTTATATGAGAATCTAAAATGAAATATGACATATTATTTTAATTTCTATTCATAATGGAATTTGGGCCCTAGGGACAACCAGAACATGCATCCTAATGGAATTGAGAACATAGTAGAAGGGGTTAATGAAGGCTCTAAAGGATAGAAAGTGGATCTTCAAGTTACAGATATGAATCATGTTTAGACTCACTAGATCCTAAATGTGAAAAATAATATGCCATCCATACTCTGTGAGAGATCAAAAATATTCCATAAATAGGTTTATCTTATTGAAACCAAGAGGTGCTAAATTTAGTGAACTCTTCATTTAGAGAATGTGTCAGTTAGGTAGACACTTTTTTATCACTACTAACATACTAACCACTTCACATGAAATGTTCATATACAATCTTCATGGAACAACAAATAGATCTACTACAAAAATTTATAAAATTAATTTTTTTCTCATTTATGAGAAAATAAAATATGAAATTGTAATTTTTTCGATGCCAGAAAGGTAGAATGAGACCATTATGCATGGAAAAGTTTAGAGACATGAAAAAAGAATATTGGAATACCATAAAAACACTACGAGACATGGGTTCCACTTATCTATGAAAAATGTCCTTAATATCAACAATTAATAGGATAAATTTAACCAAAAATAAGGGGAAATGATATTTTAAAAGATATTAATAGCATGATCGAAGAATAATATGTACGACATTACCCTGATAATAAATCCAAACTCTATTGTATCATAATAATTATTCATGAAATGTTTGATGGCTAAATTAGAACTGATCGTCTTCTAATGGATATGTATCATCATTTCCAGAGAAATGAAAATAGCTGCATGAGAAAACCTTCCTTTAATGAAGCCATGTTGATCTTCATAGAATAAATCAAGGTGGTTCTGAGAGAGTCACATGTTAATCTTGCATGCTAGGGTTTCTTATGGGACATTACACATAGGAATGTTTCAATAGTTTATAATAGAGAAATGATCCCTGAACATTTGAATGAAAATCATAGTGGTAGCATAAGAAACTCTAGTAATCCCCCCACTGATTTTAGAAAAAAATCAGATAGATTCAACCATCTCATCCATCCTTGTTGATGTCACAAAATGACACATATAATTACCCAAGGAATCCACCAATTCACATCACAACCACAAAAACAGATTTTAACAGCGCTACATTTTGACTACGCTAAAAAAATAACTGATAATTGGGGTTCCATTATCAGTGATGAAAGTTGTACGGAAATATGGTACTTTTCACACTGCTAAAAATGGCTATTAGAAGTTACCATTTAACATATCTTTTTTATCACTTATAAAGGTAGCCCCTTTATCATGGAATTTTTATCACTTTTAATGGGACCCCATATATCATCTCCTTTATTAGTAGTTTAAATAAAGGGGGGATCTTTATCATTGATTTTTTAAATAGTGATGAGAAAGGGTATATTTTAAAAATAAATTCATAAAAAATATATATCTATTTATAAATATAAAAATACAAATATATTCATATAAATATAAGATATATTTTTTAAATACGTTTTTGATAAGTATAAATAGACATTATTAATTAATATATTTGATATATAGTGGAAATGGATTATAAAATATTATAAAAATTATTATTAATTATTAATTTTATAATTATTATTATGTAACTGTCATTTAATAAACGGTTTGATAAAAAAATGAAAAAAGTAAGAACTGTTCTAAAATAAGATGAAAACATAACTTAGTCTTCAAAAAACCATTAAATTTGGTTTGGGTGTTTGTTTTGGGATCTTCCACATATCAAATTGAATCCTACGATGTGATCTACACCATTTTTCTATAGAGTAAACACTGTGTCACATTTTTCAATGACAAAAAAGGTCTAGAATGCCACCAAAACACAATTTTTAGTCGGGGTACCCCAATTTTTTATTATTTGATCGAATATTAACCTCATTTAAGGGATTATTTTTTCGTATTTTCAATGTGTATGAAATTTATTTTTAAGTATTACATTCATATCGAGATTGTGGATTTGAAATTTTATCATATTTCACAATGTAATGTTATATATAATAATATATATTCAAATATATTCATATTATTATATATTCACACAAATAAATTTAATGTTATAAATAATTAATTAATATTATTTACATATAAAATAAACTACTTAATATATGAGCCTTATATAAGTAAAATAAAATAATAATTTTATGAAATAAAATAATATGTGAAAATTTGTATACCATTAAAATGTTTTTGTGTGTTTATATATATTTTCATGTGTTTGTATTAACAAACTTATATTATTATCTATATAAAATAACAAATATATAAACTTATTAATATATAATATATGTAAATATATATAAATATGAATAATTATACATACAGATTCACATATATAAAATATATTTTTTTTTGTGAGTATTTGTTGTATTTATCTATCGATTTATTTATATATAATAAAAAGAACATATTTTATAAATGTATGTAAATGTGATATTATAAATATATATTAATATAAAAATAAATATTAGAATAAAAATTTAAAACCAAAAATATATATATAAATAGATATTTATATTAATATATTAATATATATATATATAACTATGTAAGTATATAGGTATATTAATATATATATATATATATATATGAATAAATATATAAATTTCAATATACATATATATATATTCATATAACTAAATATATATTTTGATAACAATATATATTAGTATATATATATAAATTAATATAGGACTAAATATAACAAAATATTTCTACAAAATAGATATATCATTAAATAGAGAACTATGTAATATAGAGGAGTGGTATATGGGCCATGCACGTATAGTGTAGGTATCGAGTTCGTTTCCGGAGGTAGGAAATGCCACGCACACAGGTAAAATTTGGGCCATCATTGTTAAAGAGTAGTGGGGTGGTATATACATGTCGGTAGTGGTGGATGGGGTGTGTGGGGAATTCTAACTGGGGTGGGGATTCACATAGCATTATTGAATAGTTTCAACAACTAGTAACACCCTATAATTTACAAAAATTATATTTAATTGTTTTATTTTTTTAAAATTTTATCAGCACTAAAAATGCACTGTTAAAGTACCCTTTTATCATTGGGTTTTTTCACTGGTAAAATAATATTTATAAAAGTTATTTTGTTTATTTTGATTATTGGGAAGCCCCTTTTATTATATATTCTATTATCAATGCTTTCTTCATGTATAATTGTCTTTTTTAAATGCTAGTAATACCCGTCTTGTTATTAGTTCATTCCACTCTCATGATTTAGTGAGTTCATCACCTCCATTAACTCGATTTCATCTATGTTGTATTCAAAAAAAGTTCAATGTATTTAGACAAAAACCATGACATAAAATTAAATACAGAAGATTGGTATGTGGGGTACCCATAGCATGTATGTGTTAATGTAATAAACAAGGTTGTTAAAATTTTGTTCCACCATTATTAAAAACACCATAGTATCACTAGTGAAGCTACTGTCCACAGGATGAATTTTTTTTATTATAAATTATTTCATCTCATTAGAAAAAGCATGGATGTATTTAGTATTCTAATCACTAGAATTGATCCCTAAATTTTTTGATTTTCCACGAGCTCTTTATAACAACATGTACGATAGTTGACTTTTCATCAATGAAAAATTATAAATTTTCACATCCTCTCAATCCACATCCAATATAATCTCTTATTGTTGAATACCCTTATTTATGTGATCTAGGTCGTGAATTTGAGAAGGAGTTCTATACCCCAGTCCAAGAGATCCCCCTTCACTAATTTTAATATATTGAGAAATCTAACCCAGAAACATTCATGCATGTAATTTTACCAAGACACACGCAATAGAGACTAATAAGACAGATCTATAGCACAAATCCTAGAGAAGAAATATATCGTGGCGCCAACTACTATGGAATATTGATTATCTAGAGAAAGGTATTTTGCAGTGTGAGATGAAACCAAATGAATAATTAAATATTTTTGTTGGTAGGAAGTGACAATAATGTTTCCAAGGCAATGATTGATGTGTCCCAGGGTTTACATGTTTCCCTTCTAGTTATTTCACCATGTATATTTTACCCCTAAATAGCCCAGATCAACTAGACCACATATATTCACCAAGGAGGAAAATTCATTACATTAATTATAGAGAACCATTAAACATCTCTTATTTTCCAAATAATCCATAATATCATTGAAATCACGCCCAACTAGCCAGGAACTATCTTTTGGATTTAAGGATTGAATAACACTCCACAAATGTTCTCATAAAATAACATCACTCATATAATACAAAATGGTGAAGAGAAAAATTGTATCAGAATAATCCATTATAAAGATGAATTGAACCTTGAAAAACATCTATTTGATCGAAATATTAAGCTTCCAAAAGAAAGAATTGTAAGGGTTATGTGAATCCAGATGCATGAATTATCACACACCCAAATGATGAGAAATGAAACAAATCATAGGGTAAACATTATTGGGATCCAGATCCTCCACAAGAAAAAATTTATTACTTTTTAATTCATTTCAAAGGAAATCAGTTTTAACACAATCTCCAAGGCCATAAGCATTCTATATAATAAAAGAGACAATATATTGAGGTTTCCCTAGGATTTGGACCCAGTCATTGTGCTGCACTTAACATAATTTGAAGAGCCAGACGATCATAACTTGTACCGAATACGAGTTAACATTCCATTGGGATAAAATGTGGTGAACAGTTTCATAAGGGGATAAACTAACTGAACATATGACATTTATTTTTTAATTTCAAACCAAATAAAACTGAAATAAATTTCAAAGTGTCTTCCCCAAGTGGATATTTCATTTCATTAATGTTTCCATTTAACATAGATGATTAATTTCATTTCTATTTCTATTTCATTTCATTAATGTTTCTATTTAATGTGGTAGATTTTATTCATTAATGTGTCCATTTGATATGGTTGTTTTAATTTTTTAGTGTTTCTATTTCATTTCATTGTAATTTTTTTAAAAAAATTTAAAATATAATCTAAAAAAAGTTCAATATATGATTTAAATATCATTTTTTTCTTATCAGTTTTTTATATATTTTTTCCGAGTATTTCTATCCAAACAATTATTATTAGTGGTTAATATTTCAAGGAATCCACAAAATTCCAATACTTTATTTATTTAAAAAAGGACACCATTGTACCATAATATCCTAAGTTGTCTAAGGGAAACCATGAAAATTGGTGTGTCCAAATGAAGGCCTTGTTCAAGTCAAATGAATTATAGGAAATCGTCACTGACATTTATGTTGTACCCACTACAGATAAAGAAGAAGACATAAAAAATTAATAGAAAAGCTACTATAAAATTCATAGGAAGAATTACATCAAGACATTATTCATCCTCTATTGAGGGTTGGATGAATCATCCATTGAAACGATTATCGAAGAAACTTCATGAATGAATATATGGGATACCCTTGTAAAATTCAGCTAGTGTTTCGATTGAGTGAATCATGTTCTCTTTCAAACACATAGAGAATAGTTTGAAGAGATGAATACAATATATGGTTATAGTATCTTTGATTATATATCAAATTTAATTTTTATTCTGAAAATTTTAAATAAAATGGTGAAAAAATGGAATAAATTCATATCATTGAAAATTAACATTGATCTCCCACAATCATGTTTTAGCATTTGGTTGTAGAAATCAATGAATCAAATGATATGGAAGACTGTTCATTATTGAACTAACTATATCGTTGAATGTACATGAGAAATGAATGCAAAAGAATGTAAGTTCAATGACTGGGTATGTCATAGAGTCTATGATGACTCATCTTGAACACAGAAATGGGAAAACACAATGAGGTGGTAATCGTGAAAGAAGCTGAGGGAATGTATATCATCCCAGAAATCATGAAAAGTAAAAAACTGTATTACATGCAAGAAGAAATGGTGGAGCCCGATTAAACCATTATTATAAAAACTCAAATTATGTTAATAGTAACAAAAACATGAAATTCAACAATTAAGACTCAGAGTGTTGGATTAAAATGGACAATGAATAAAGATCCAACTATGTGGTAGTGTCCCATCATGATAATGAAATCATCACACTCCTTCCAAATGAAATGAAATCTGAATGTCTAGATGTGTTATAACTCAACATCAGTGAAAGAATCCATATGAGTGGTAATAGATATTTCTACACGAAACTCAGAAAATATTTTTGTGGGTACCTAGTTTTGGAAGACTCATAAAAGGTACTCGTGATTTGAAAATGTAATATATAAATCAATTAGGTGAATTGTCATAAAAATTACATCTCTAACTTTTATTACATGCCAATCATGGAAAATAATATCTTCAATATCGACCAAATCCATGATAAGTGGTATATAAAAGTCATGTAACATGGTTATTTGTCCATAATAGATTCCCCGATGAGACTTGTTGCTCAAATCAATATGGTGAATAATTTGATGTTTCCGCTTCATATAAACATAATTGCTAAGGAGTGTCTATAAAGACTCATGACTAATGGATCTTAGATATGTCATTTACACATAGGGAATCTCCAATTTTTTGGCCTTAAACCATTATACTCACTATGTTTGGGGCATGACATGCAGGTTATTGAAGTTTGAAATAATATGTGTGAGGCATGTACACTATGTTGGAAAAAAAATAACTCCTTCACAATGTTGAGTGTATAGATGAGCAAAGGAATCACTTCATTTGGTTCAAACAAATATTGTAGGAACACATGAAACACCCTCACTCATAGTTAAATGGTACTTTATTACCCTCATAGATGATTTCAAATTTAAAATTTTGGTGTATTGCATCATTGTAAAATTAAGTACTTTTACAATCATTAAAATTTTCAAATTCTGTGTTAATGATGAATGCGTTCACAAAATTAATGTACACTTGTCAAAAATAAGTGGAGAATATACTTCAAATGCATTTCATGATTTTTTAGGGAACAAGAAAACAAAACAATACACTACAGACAACATTCCACAATAGAATGATGTTCTTAATGAAAGTACAACACCATCCTTAACAGGATGAGGACTAAGTTGAAAAAGAAAGGGAATCCAAAGAGATTCAGGGAAGAGGGTGTTTCCTGGACTGTGTGTCTTATAAATCTATTTTCTAACATGGGTATCATAAATATGAAACCGATGGTGGAATGGAGTTGTTACAAATCGATAATTGAACACCTATGAAGCATATCATGTGTATCATATACTGATGTTTTAGAAGCAATGATAAGGAATCTTTATGATCATAGAGAGAAGTGAATCATAATTGGTATAAATGAAGCATGTAATGCCTAAAATCTAAACAATTTAATAACTTGTAATGTATTGGTGAGTAGAGATGTGGTTTATATTGAGGAAATAGTGAGGAAATGGAAATATGATGAATTAAAAAAATAAGGTTACAATGAAAATACAAGATCCTAATGAAAGGGATGATCATCTGGAGAAAACTCATGAAACAGCTTCCTCGGGTGCATCATCTATACACAAGAGTCTAGGAGTACATTCCGCCACTCTTGAAAGAACTCAATCAATTAAAAATGTGGTTATCTATTCTTGAACTTTTGAACCTATAATGTTGAAAAACATGACATACAGATAAGAGAAAACTAAATAGGTAAATATTTTTTTCTTTTTTTATGATCTGGAGCCTTTGACATTTTTGAAAGCCATAAGGGAAGAATGTTGGATAATTTATATGGAAGAATAAATTCATGATATTGAGAAAAATGACACATGGGATATGACTCCACTTCCGTATAGATAAAAAATAATTTACATTAAATCGGTGTACAATATAATGTTAATTAATGATGGATATATTGTTTTATTCAACGAAGGGATAAGAGAAAATAGATATATACTAAATTGTGGGGTAGAGTATGAAGAATTAGTTTATCCTATTTCTCACCTTACCACTATGTGGATGTTGATATGCTTTGCAGTCTATAATTATTGGATGATCTTGAAATTGTATGTGATGTCTGTATTCCTGAATGTAATATTAGAAGAAGAGATATATGTTGACCAACCTATAGAATTTGTTATGAAAGAGGATGAAGACAAGGTTTATCGAATGAATAAAGAAAACTACATGTTGAATCAAGATCCATGTGATTTGAAAGCACACACAGATAACTATCATCAAGATATTGGATTCACCCAGTGTCTATATTATCATGTAGTTTACATTAGAAAGAATGATAATGGTGATTTTCTTAAATGATTCGAATATTTTGATGATTTGTTATAGGGAACAATCAACCAATGTTTGAGGAATTCAAAAGGGCCATGTTCATGGAGTTCGAGATGACTGATGGTGGTATCATGTCTTGTTCCAGTAATATAATTAAAATAACAACCTAGTGGATTATATATATCTAAAAACAAGTATGCTAAGGTCTTTCATAAAAATTCATGATAGACAATTGTGCCACAATAAAAAATTTAGTACCAACCAGGTTAAAACTGTAGTATTATGAATAATGAAGATTTTTTTATTCAACTTGGTTCAAGAGTCTAATTAGAATCCTCTTTTACCTCGCAATCACAAGGCCATATATCATCTACATTGTTGGACCTCTATTATGTATAATGGATGAACTAAATGGAATCACATTTCCTAGAAGCAAAATGAATCTTAAGGTATGTTAATGGTATTTTTGAATTTTTCCTTTTCTATCAATGGAATGATGAAGAAAAGCTGTCTGGATATTCAGATAGTGATTGGAGAGGTGACCAAGATGAAAGGAAATGAACAAGTTGGAAGTTATTCATTATTGGAAAATTTTCATTCAAATTGAATTAATTGAACCCTAGTGTGGTTTCACTATTTACATGTTATGTATATTAGGTAGCATCATAATCCACTATTTGTGAAGGAATTTGGTTGATAAATATTCTAAAGGAGTAGAAGCATTCATATGATGGATCTACAATTAAATATATGGATGATTATTTCGAAATAAAATTATACAATAATCTAGTACAACATCGAACAAGAAAACTCATAGATACTCGATATCATTTTCTGAGAGATCACGTAAATCATAATACAAAAAAATATTGTATTTACCCACTACAGAATATAGGGTTGATATTTTCACAAATTCATCACCAACAGTTTCATTCTAGAAGCTATGAACATTGCACAGAATGAAGACTCTTTTGGTTTGAATGGGAGTGTTTTAATTTCAATACAAATACATCTAGTGGAGACTTCCAAGGGGCTTTCAATTGTGGATTTTTCATTTAATTTTTTCCCATTTAATGTGGATGTTTAATATCATTAATTTGAGTGATTAATGTGGATCTTTTATTTATTTAATTTTTACATTTTATTTGGTTGATTAATTTAATTAATGATTTTGTTTTATTTGATCCTAAATTACTAAAAATTGTTTTCAATTGTTCTCCTCATAAAATGTTCAATAGAATCATGAAATAATCTTTGTATTATCTTAAATTTTTCATCATATATTTTCCCAGCATGTATAGCCAACAAAGGCACTATTAAAAATAAACTATCGTTGATCCTCTTAATGGTTTGATAAATTCTAAATGAAATTTCTAGAGAAAATGATGTGTTTTTTTTCAACTATAGGTTCTTAAGGGGTGATAGACCGATCATTCATATTACCATATTTATAGTTGTAGGGGATTCCCTAATGGTACTATTCCTAAAAATTATTTATTTGAGTAGAAATACGTTCAGCATCTGATGTTCTATTGAAGGGGTTGACCTAAAATTGATCATCATGAGGATGGGATTTTAAATCAAGAGGATGAATATATGACTTTATCTCCAAGGATCTGGCGATTTGGGGCTAGATACCCGAACAAGAAGAGGTTCATCAACTTAAACTTCTCTCAAATTCACCTTCCCAATACTGTCCAAATGATCCAAATACCATCAATACCGAATAGATGGAATCACCATTGGACTAAAAGAACCATGACACATCTATTATATAGAGATCTACACAATTTATTACCCAAAAGTCCTGGATCCAACAGAACTACAACCCAGATGTAGGGAGAAAGAGAAGAGGCACGCTTAAGAACCAACCCTCTAACCGTAGGCAAATCCAATCCATAATAATTCATAAAAGAAGCACCAACAACCCACTTGATATAGTCATGAATTCTTGGATGATTCCTCCAACAATGTTTCTTCATGTTACCTTGTATGTAGATAAAAGAGCATAACATGGGTTCAATGGTATAAATGAGATCATTCCACCACTCACGAGAACCCACAACTGAAAGAAAATGATGCCCAATAAAGGGAAGAGTGATATCCATATGCACAAAAAAGGAATCAACATAGTCATCCTTCATCCTTATTGTCTAATCATCCCCAAAAATAAATATACCTAGTTTGTCACTCATTCTTCAAAAGAATTAGGCATTGTGAGGTGGAAGAGGCATTGCCAGATGATGAATCCAAAGCACGGTGTGAAGTTAACATCTTTAGTAGTGGACCTCTATAGACCATCAGGAATGAATCAATATAAAACTACCAAAGGATATGGGACAACTATACTAGGCCATCATGAAATCATTATTAATAGAGATAACTACACAAAATGAATTCTGATTCTGTATCAAGATAGGAGTCGGTATCTCCATGTACTAGGATCTGACATGGCATTAAATGTTAGTTATGGATGGATTATCCACAACAAACCATTCAACCAAATTTCAGATTCATAGATTTGATTCATCTATATTGTAGGAAACAAGGAATGAAATCACCAAAGTTCAATCCTACAAGGAAAAGTAATGTGACATCACTAGGGCCTAAGGAAACTGGGAAGGAAGGGATGGTGAGGTGGGAGGATATATAAGTACCATATCCCTATGAAAAAGAACATGGTATATATCTGGACTGAATATGAATGTATCTTTTATCCCTTGACGTACAAGAGGATCTAGTATGGATGGTTTGGGGAGGATGAATTTTTATGGATGGAATAAGATCCCACCGATTTAGTGGAACCACATTTGAGGGTTAATCGAATCTGAAGTAATGGTTTGAATTTTATGGACAAAAATCCTTGTCTTATGCATGTTCTATAGGCAGAGATCCATTATAATTTGATCAATATATACATATTATTCATTTTAACAATTTTGTGTTGAATCATGATGATCATGTAGTAAGATATTTTGGCCTCCATCATCCCATCACTGTAATTAATGTCAACTCAATATAGGGAATAAGAGGACGAATAAATTTGGAACAACAATACATCAAAGAATCTAATAAATATATTTCACTTGAAATCCATGGAATATATTTTAACACAATATATACATTTTTATATAGAAATCAAAAGACTTCAAAAAAAGATAGCACATTACATTTAATGGGGGAACAAAAAACCCAGTAATATTAAATTACATGTATTTGAATGAAATAGATTAATAGGGAATGGAAGATTCTCATGTAGAATAGGTGAATGGGAATACAGGATTCATGTGGAAAAAATATTTCATAGAGACTAAAATCCCATACCATTAATGGTTTATATTTCGAACACTCCCCTTGATAGAAAAACATGCTTTATTGAAAGCATTGTTCTTAATTTTATTAATGCATTGACTTGTAATATCTTTAGGATAATATCACAACCTATTCATCAGTATGGGAATATTCAAATTATTTTGTATTCAGTTTCACATGGTCACCTTGAAAACCGAATCAAGTATCAATGTGTTTTTTCTTCTATGTTGCACTAGGTTTTTGGTATATTGAATTACCGACTTTTTATCCACATATATCACTATATAACTATCATGTAGATAGAATAGAAATTTAAGAAACTATCTCAACCAAATTCACTCACAAAATGTTGATGATGCTACAATATACTCTTCATGTCATGTGAATAGGTAGACCACACTATACTTCCTTGAATTCATTGTTAAAGGAGTCAATCCTAGAAAAATACGTAGCTAGTGGTTCATTTTCATTCATATTGTTCACCAACCCAATCAATTTCTATGTATCCATATATAATTGAATTTTCCTTGTATTGATATAAAATACCATAATCCTTTGTTCCTATGACATACCTGTGGATTCTTTTAGCAGTTAGTAAGTACGACACTTTTTGTGCATCCATATCGTCTCTTAGAATCCCAACACGATAAAAAATATATGGCCTTGAGATTTTGTGGTATCGTAGGCTTCTAATATGAATATAAAACAAGGTCATGTCAATTCTTCTCCCTTCTCGATAATTTCTCGATTTTAATATTTTTTTTATAGGTGTTTTTACATCATTTCAATTGGCCATCTTGCTATTTTCTTATGACTCATTAGCACAATTCTTCCAGGATATGTAGATATCTCTACAGTGTTTCTTTACATCATTTCAGAAATAAAATTAGCGGATAAATCATTTGGTTCTCTCCAACTCATTGAACTAGCCCCCTCGAATTCATAAATCATTTTTCGGTTGTTCCATAAAATTAGAAAATAGTCATCATACATGCATTCAATAAATATAACACTATTATCATTCAATGTTATGTAAACTAAATGCTTATATCCACAATGAGAATTTCGTTCTCTTATAGATAGTTTTTGATGTGTTCATTCCATGAATGGGGATTATTCATCAACCCAAAGAAAAATTTATTCAAATGATACACCATGTCTTACTCCACTTGAATATCAATAGATTTATGCTGGTCAATGTAGACCATTTTTTTCTAGAAATCCAATCAAGAATTCAGACTTCACATATATTTGGTAGATCATAAAAAATGATGGAATGCAAGAGAAATAATTCTCCTCACAGTGTCATCGAATCAAACATGTTTGAATACTTATTCATAGTAACTATGTTCATCTATTTATAACCTTTTTCTATGAGCCTTTCCTTGTATCAATAGATCTCTCCATCAATATTTATCTTGATCATGTACACCCATTTAACCAATATGTTGTTATATCTATTAAAAACATTAGTAATCTACCATGTTTATTTTTTCTATATGGCGTGATTTTATTCATATATATACATTCTCCATATATATTCCCTTATGGATTCTCGAAACATTAGAGGATCATGATTTGCATAGAAGAAAAAAATAATTTCCTCTTTGGTATGCACATAAATGACACTCATGCATTTCATCTCTATAGGCACTATATGTGTGGATGATCATGCCATGTTTTAAATTGGGAAAGGGATTTCAAGAAAGGTGAAATGTACTCATATAATTCTCTAAACTGATGATGTGCCTAAGGATGTTTTTGAGGTTTTTTACTCTTAATGGTCATGTCTTTCCCCTAGATCATCAATTTCGACTAGAATAACATTGTTTGATTCTTCATAAATCCATTTAAACACTTAATCCACACAAAAGAGAACATATATTCTAACCATTAATTAATTTTTTAGTGAATTTTGGATAATATAGGAATTAGAATCTTCACTATAATGGATGAAGATACACTTTTCACCGTGATCATCAACCATCTTTCTTCTTCTTTCTGAAACTTGATTTCAAGTGATACACAAGGATTATTAGGTGCACAACACTCAGTTTGTAGCCACTATATGACTCTTGTATTTTAAAATTTATGATGTTTTTGTTATAAAATGATAGAGAATGTAAGCATTACATGCCACTACCACTACCCTGAAGCGCTTTTCCTTTCCTTTCTCCTTTATCATGCTCCTGGTCATGTTTTGGTCGGTGTGGTTCATTCATTCCGGAAATTCCATTATACTATGGAATGTGGGATTACATGTATTTTTTCTTGATGATTTGTCCCCTAAAAACATCTTGAAATTACTTTGACATGTATAATTACACTTTAACAAATATGGGTACTTTAATTAAGTATCCAATTTCATCTTCAACACATTATTTGAATTTTTTAAGGATTGTAAATGCAGATGATTTTTTATTGATGAATTAAACCAAATGCCATATACTGAAATCATAAATTATGGTAATTAAATAACTATTAACACTATGTGATGGTATTTAATTTGTTCACCCTATATTAGTTTGATCCAAGTGATGTGGTTCATTTTATCTTGTTGAAACTCCACTGGGGAAGGAGTTAGTTTGATTCTTACTGAGTGTAGACTCCTTAAATAAATGACATGGAACCGCAATTTCTGGAAATACACACACAATTTTTGATGACGATAAAAGAATAAGGTCGTTGAATTAAATATTCCCAATGCATATATTCCATCTCTATGATTCATTCTTCTTGAGTACAAAGAAATAGTTCTCAACCTTTGTGTTGATATTTAGTGGTAACATTAGATTGTTCATCATTTGTACTTGAGAAACAAGCATCCTATTACAATATCATGTAGAGAAAATATATTTTTCCATTTTTATGACATACCCCATCTCATGGATTGGTCCAATACTAATGATAATTTTTTTTGATTGGAATGTAATACACATTAAATGTGTAATTTGGTTCACCATTTTTCTGAATGAATTTTATTTTAAATTTTCAAATCAAGGGTATATTTGATGAGTCACCAAAACATACATCTCCATTAACATCTTCAATTAGTTCCTTAATAAACTCTCTATTACAAATCATGTGGATTCTTACACCCATATCAATATATAACACATCTGGTCATTCACTAGACTTTTCATATCCGTGGATTGTGGTGACTTCTTCATGGGGTGAAGATTCAGTATTGTTGGATTGTTCATATTTAACCATTTTTCTCCAAAACATAGAGGCATAATGGCCGAATTTCATGTAATTATTCCATTAGATAGTCATCATGTTTCCACGAACCCTTGTTAATTGACTACCATAATATCTTCTTCCGCATAAGCTAGTGAAACATTGTTTCTTTTGTTGATGGATTGAATGAAGCCCAAAATCAATCTCTCTTTCACAATAAATACCTCATTGAGTTTTGACATTATTTTGATCCTGTATAATTATCATGGACTCTAATCCATTCTCCATCATAGAACTCGCATTCGTTTTCATAATAATCTCATGCACTTGCAATGAAACGACTGATTCGTTAATTGATAATTTTCCAAATATTTTGATCCTTCAAATTCCAAAAACCAAATTATCAAACATGGTTGTGAAATATCAGTGTGATATTTCAATGACACTAATGTTCTCCATTTTTCGCCATATCATTTCAAAATTTTGACAATATAAATTATACATGAGATGTAACCGTAGATACTCTCACTATATTTATTATGTGATTATTCATAATATTCATTTAGTGTTTGAAGATAGACCCAACTCACTCAATAAACACCTTTAAATATGGTTCCAAATATGGTTCCAAGGGTATTTCATTCGTTGTTACAGGATGTTTCATCAGCAATGTTTTCAAAAGTTGATTCATCCAACCCTTTGTTGAGGGGCATCAATTCCATGTTGTCTTTCTTCCTTTGTTTTTAGAGAGCCATCACTACTTTAGTAGTGAAGGTATTTTCTTCCTCAGTAGTGGGTACATTATACTCTTTAGTGATGATATCCTATAATTGTTATGACTTGAACAATGGATTCATTTGGAAGCACCACCTTTCAATGTTGAACTTAGACAACTTTAGACCATGCGACTAGATTACAGTTTCCATCTTTGAAATAATTTTGGATTATTGGTACCATCTCTGATACAAGTTTCTTATCTATACAGTCCATGAGATAATAGGAATAAAAAGTATGGAAGAACAATAATACAAATAATTCATGAAATATATTCCACTTGTTATCCAAAGACTATATTTTCACCTAACATATGGGCTAATTGATATCAAACGACTACAAAACATACATCATATTACAATAAGTGGTGGAAAATAAATATTAAATTTCTTTAATAGAATGAAACAAATGTAGGGGAAAATGAAGTGTCTCATGGGGAAGAGACACATGAGAAGACATTCATCATGGGGATTGAAATTGATTTCTTGGAAACAATAATCTGATATCTTTATTAGTTTGTATTCCAATAACACATCCTAGTATGTTGTCATATATCAATTAATTGATGAGTTAAATGAAAGTAGACGTCAACTAGAATAGATATCAGACATGCTATATTAAAATATTGGACATATTCTATGAGTCCTAATTATGGTGGGAATGAATAGTACATATTCATTTATCAAATTAGATTGATTATGGGACCTGGAAACCACATAATCTTATCATTATATTATACTCGACATCGTAAATAATCTCATTGGTTTGTAATAATTTCTTTTTTCCAATATTGAATAATTTTCATGTTAAATTTAGATATAAATATATTTAGTTTTCTTGATGCTAATGTCACACTACGCAATCACATCTTTGACCCCACAGATTGAAGTTCATTTGACCATGACTATTTTTTAAGATTACTGATAGATTTTATTCATCCCGTGATTGGGATTTCTCATGGTATTTTCATCAATGGACCAGGTGATACTAAGGGTGGTGTGCCTTAGGTAGATGTGTTAGAGGGAAATGAGTATGTTATGAATGGTCCTCATGACAATGATTCACATGTGGATCATATATAAAATTGTTATCTGTACTCTTTATTAATTGCTATTATATATGATCCATAATCATATGTTTTGCCTATATATTTCTACAATGGATCTATTAGTGATTTTTCACCAATTTCACTTAAATATTCAGATAATTTTATAGTGTTTACTAGCAGTTTGAGTTTGATTCAGTTGAAAGGTTATGATAGTCAAGAGATATCCATTAAATAGAATCCAACTTCCTCACATGATGAAGTGACATCTAATCAGAAACAACTTTCTTTCAATTCATGTTAGGGTACGGTTATGGAAACATATGACCCACCCTATCATAGTGGATGATTTGATGGAAGTTACAATAGATTACGTAGTGGAGGTGTGTATTCTAGAAAATACTTAATGGCCAAAACAATGTAGATGCATTATCAATATAAAAGTATATAAAACAAAGACCATCTGAGATAGTGAAATTGAATTGAGTGATACATTTTCCAAAAATTCATTAATTTCTAACTGATATCAATATTATTTATTTTCTAAATTAGCATATGTACATTTTTAAAGATAATACTTATAATAATTATTTAACATAATTAATAAGTAACATTTTTATTATTAAAAAGTAACTAATTTTCTCTTAAAAATTATTTAAACAACTTAATATTATATGGTATTTTAATTATACTAGTAATCCATAATTGTAAAAAATATATTGGTTAATTATTTATGTAGTAGATATTATTTTATTAAGTATATTACTATTAATTATATTAATAAAACATGTAGTTATTATTAATAAAATATAATATAATGTTAATAATTTAATTAATTATATAATTATCTAAAAAGTTTTTCAAATTTTATTACTAATATAATGATATATTATTATTATAATAATATATATGTTTAATTACACTACTAATTATATAATATATTTTTCATAGTATATTTAATAATTAAAATTTACAATATTTGTTAATTTATTATTGTTTATAAGATAAATAATTATGAATTCATACATAAATAATAGATATAGGTAATTAATAATATGATATTAAAAAAATAATAAATAATATATTTAGTAATTAATAATTAATAATTATATTATCTATTAATATTTGGATAATAATTATAGTAATAATCATTTCCTAAATATAAACAAATTTATTTGCATATATCATATTATATATTTATTTGTATTGGAAATTTATTAATATTTATTAATTGGTTAAATATTTATTAATAATTATAGACAAACTAACTATTTATTTTAATTAATAATTAAAAATAACCTATTAATGTTATATCTAAGAGTAAATATTTATTTAAATTTTATTCATAAATACAAAAATAATTACTAATTATTTTTTATATATTCTATATATCTAATAATATAATATTAATTATTTACTTATTTATGTATTAGTTTAATATTATAATTTAATTAAACATTTATTTTTATCAACTAATTATTTTATTAACTATGTTTCAATTATTAATTACAAATTTTATTATTTATATTACTAATGAATTAGATTATATATAATAAAATCATAAAAATAAAATAAAATAAAATTTTTATAAACATCAATGGTGGCATGAACTCCATTCACGCCTCCAATGTAGATAAAACATAGGAAAGATGAACTGAGTTCAAGATTCCGACACTAACACAATAATTTTTGAACCCCATTAACATGCTTAAGGAAGACGCGTGAATTATGTTCTTACATCATGAGTAATATTTTGAAAATTAGGGTAATTCCTAATTTATTTATTAATTTTTATACATTCTAAAACAAAAATAATTAAACTAGATTTTTATACTTATAACACCACAAATAGAATAAATTCATATGGAAAAATTAATTAATGGGACTAATATATTTTAAATAAATTCAAACACAAGGGGTTGGTATACATTAAATGAATATATTTTTCAAATCAGGGGAATCCATCAAATTCCTCAAAAAAATTAACAGCTTGTTGATCTAATTGAACATAACATATGAAAATTTCTTCATTCAAATAATTATATCATGTTAATTGTTTGTAAACCTCAAAATGGTTGGTTATTGTAGGAAACATAAGAATTTAAACCACAATCCATTGTGCTTATATCTTCACACAGCAACATTGGAACATGTTGACGAACAATGGAATGATCTATACGAAGATATGGAGTTCATACAACTTCAAAAAATTAATTAATCTATTCTTCATAATTTGACAGTATACTTTTCCACATTAGTGCTGATTTTTACTTTTATTACTATGACATATGATTTTCACCTATGAAAAAGTAATATCATTTAGTATATTTTCTGTCATTAACACCAGTAGCATAATCAATATTAGAGAATTCTAATAAATTAAACCCTTAGGATGGCCATTATATAACCCCATAGTGAATTGATCCCACTTATTATCTAAAAATTATTCTAACACATCGATATTGAGAAATGGTGGGTTAACAATTGAATTGACTAAAAAAGATAAAAATTAAAAAAATTATGATTGACTAATCCTTTATTAAAACATAAAAAAATATTTTATTTCTAATAAAAAGTTGATGATATTATAAGTTTATATAATAGTTTGTGGGTTTTATCAGTGAAATAAAAAACACTGTTTAAGAAACCATTCATTAGTGCATTAAAGTGAGTTGATAAAGGGTGCCTTTATCAATTCTTTTTTAGATCATATAATAGTTTCTTTTATCAATGGTAGTTTTATTAATGTTTTCTTAATGATGGTTAACACACCTTTTATCATCACAAAAATTAACTAATAAAAATATATTTTAATAGCACTAAAAAATATTTTTCAATTCCTCCCACAAATTACAATAACCATTAGTTGGGCCCACCCACCCCAAACCTTCTCACCCAAAACACCCACATATAAATTATTTTCACTTGAACACACGTCATCCCATTGCTTTATTTTTCTTTTCATTCCCCACTACCCTACTAATCTAATTTTGTGTTCTTATTCATAGATTAAATGTAATTGCCTCCAACTACCTATGTGAGGACCCTTACCACTGCTCCTTGTTAGTTCTATATTTTTTTATATATAGATATACATATTTTTTGTATATATTAATTCTTATATTCATAAAACTATTTTAAAATACATTAAATATATATATGTGTGTTTTTATTTATACATAAATATATAGTTTTACATTTTTGTGGGTCAATATATATAAATATAGAAATATTTATATTAATTTAAATATATTTTACTGTCATATTTGTTTACATATATCATAATATGTACATAAATAAAACAAATTTTGTTAAAAAAGATAGGTACACACAAATTTATATAAGAACAAAATATATATATTTTTATTAGTATATATATCCATAAATATTTCATAAATTAAATTTATAATTATTTAATATTTATATATGTATTATATGTTTTAAAAGATATTTTTTATGTTTATATGTCTATATATATATTTTCAATTATGAATTATTATATGAAAACATTTGATGTTATTTATATATGTCAAAATATTTACTTATAAACAACACTAAAATATGAAAAAATTAAAATTTCATTATCATTATATCCATTCAAATTCAATCATAGGGTTTAAATTTACTCTCAACCGAAAAGGTGATGAAAAATTCTTAAATTAACATTAAATAAAAACTACTGTTAAAAAATTACAGTATCCCAACAAAAAAAAATTTCTAGAGGAGTATTGAGCGATTTTTACCAATAAAAAAATTATAGGTGTTCCACAAGATTAAATGTCATATATAGATTCAAAATCATCGAATTGACATCTCGTGGTGCAAAAATGGACACCAAGATCAATATTTTTGGTTTCATTAAGTTAATGTCATAATTTTATATTATCCTAATCTGTTCTTTACATTATTAATTTTTTATCTTCAAAATGATTCTAAATTATTATTAATCAATACTACTATTTCAATTTTTAATTAATAAAAATTTTATATTAAATTATAAAAAATATTTCATAAAATATATAGCATATTAAGAATAATTAATAATTTATTATTATATAATCATATATAATCAGTTATATTATATCAATATCAATATCGATATATTTGTTTTTTAAAAATGATTTTTTATAATATATTTTTTTAAGATATTGATTTCATAGCACAAAAAAGCATTGGTATAAGTTTCCTTTATCAAAATTTAAAATTACAGATAGAATAACACAATTTATCTGTTCTTTTTTACCACTGATAAAGGGTTGCACTAAATATGAATGATTATGTAATAATGAATATTTTGTCTTGTTTGATATATATATTCTATTAAACCAATGAATCTTCTATAAGTGACGGGATCAGTGAAAATTAATCCATCATGATTTCATTTTTCCCAACCATCATTGTAGTATAAAACTATTTGACATTATAAATATTAATCATTTTTAAAACATCTGGTATATATTTGCTCTGACCAATAAAGAGGCTCAGAATTTTTTTGAAAACATCCATCCCTAAAAATATTAAAAATTTCAACAAAAAATGTGGGAATATAATATATATGGTTTATAATGATGTATTTAATTATATTGGATTTTTACCAAATCAGATGTATGTCATCGACATAAATAAGCATGGAAATAATTTGCGATTTTTTTCTATAAACAATAAATGATGAGTTAATATTATACTTTAATAATAAACATAAAAGTATCAGTATAATACTAACATACATCACATATGTAATCAATTTCAATCCATAGAAGACATTAATCATTTTTTAAAATATATCATTACATCCATTCATTAACGAAACCATCAATATGATGTATTAAAATATTATCACTAATATGTATGTTATGTGAATTATTATTTACGATGTTTTTTTTTTCAAATCACATCAATTATCAACAACAATATTAAGAATGAAGACAATATTAGTAGTTTTAATCACTAAACTACATGATTCTATAAAATCCGCTCAGGGATCATATTTGAACCCCTCAGGAAATATATTTACATTAGAATACTTCAAAAGATAGTAATTTTCTTTTTTCATAAAAACCCTTACCCATATAATAACAACTTTACATCCTTAATAAGAAACAAACTCGCAAATAATATTTTATAATGCTAAAAACAAAACCATCATAAATCCACTTAAATTATTAAATTTGTAAACTTCCACCACTAACATTGGGTTTATAATAAAATAGATTTTAGCACATTATAATCAAACAGACGAATATTAAATCTTGAATATTCCACACAAAGGTTGTTTTTCAAATTGATGTCCTACATGAACAATTCTGTTATCACATTTTATATCTACACATGATTCATGATATCTATTTTAATGACATTGAAAACATATTTCGGAGCCCAAATTTTACGGATGTAGCTATTTATTCATTATTATTCCATCAACTAATTTTATTATTTTATTAATTTTTCTTATTATTAATCAATTCCATGTTCCTTATTATGTTTTCATTAGTTTCTATAAGCTTGAATATATTCTTATTGTAATTCTCCAAGAAAAAAATATATTCTTTAATTCCATGGTAGTTTGGTATAATTAAATTTCAATCAATAATACAGATACATTAACTCTCATTACAATACATGTGATTTTAATTACCTAAAATAAAAAAACATTAGATAAGGGGAACTCGTTTTCATTCAATAATAAATTCCTGGAGATATATACTCTCCTAGTGTGTCTCGAAAATTATAATCTATTTTGTGAATCACCATATCACATATAACCGGGCATTCAAAACTATAAATATGGGTTATATTGGATTCATGGTCGAAAATTTGGGTAATAGGTGAAGCTGAAATGTGGGTTTTATAGTAAATAAATATTTCAAAAATGAATTGATATATAGATATTATGAAATATAGTATTCATATGATTAATAATGAAATTATTATTTCTCAATGTATCAGTCAAAAAATAAATATTGTGTTGGATTAAAAATAATGGTATTTCTTAATTCCATAATATGTTTGTTTTCTCTCTATTATAAACCATATTTTAACATTGTATAATAACAATTATGTAAAAAATGTGTTCAAAAATTCTGTAAAATCTAAATTATATGCCTGATTATCTCAATGCTTATTAGTTTGAAGTGTGAAATTTTTTATCTTGAATTGGTCTCTAAATAAATTTTCAATATTTCTAAAATAGCCTAAATGTATTAACCATTTGTATCAAAATTAAAATCCATAAAAATATACTATATTAATAAAGAAAATTTACATAATTTGAAAAACTATGAGATGACTAGATCTATGAAGATCACAATAATTATAATTATATCAAGATGATACAATATTTGGTTTGTGATTATTATTTAGTGAAAGGAATAAATAATTTTCAAAGAAAAATGTCTAAAAATTATAATATATACCCTAAATTTGAAAATATTCATTCCTTTAGAACAAAATTTTCTAAAAGAATGTCCAATAGTTCTACAACATCCATCCATTATTGATGACAAATCAACATTAAAATTAAATTATCAGTATACTATGTATTATTATGGTTATTCGCTGTCATTATCATTGTTATATGATTGAAATACCCCCTCATATATTCCCATTAAAGTGAACTAAACCATGATATTTTTCTGTTACATAAAAATAATTAACATAAAATAAAACATAAATATGGATATCAGTGTTTATATAAGAGACACTCAAGTAATTTTTAGAAATCAAAAGAATGTAAAAGATGCCTTTCAAATGAATTTTAAAATCACTGAATGGAATCATTTATTGTAGTTGGTTTAGTAAAACATCAATATTTATACAGTCAATCACCAATATACTAATAAATATTGTGCCACATGATCATTTTTCATGTATTAAATATTAGTTTGATAATCTACAGTGATAATTGTCACATTTAAATGTGATATAAGTTACTAGAGTTAATGGAAACCATGAAAAGTTATGTCAATTTTCTTATAAATATTTCTTATGTTATTGATAATACATTTTTGACAGAAAAGATGTGGTTTTTGTCTACATGGATATTGGTGATCATTATTCATTGAGACATATTCTAATGAAATAATCACTTACTAATCTGCAACATAATGTGGTCCTGATGATAGACCCACCAATATGAATACAACATGTTTTTGTGTTAATAAATATTCATATCAAATCATATGTGTATTGGTCTAGAGTCATAATTTTATGATTAATAAATATCAAAAATCACATTCTTTTATGAATAGAAGAAAAACAGGATGACATATTTTTCCATTGAGGTACCATACAACAGCTGTGTTATAATTTTCATGATGTTAATTATATACATAAATAATGTATATATACATTTCATATTAATGGTTGAAGACATACCAGTTCATTTGATTGGAAGATAATGGTAAGATTAAATCAATGTAAAAGGATTTTCATTAATGAATTCATTTTTTGAAAACGATTTAATGAAAAATTAATCTCATGAAAACTTGATAAAAGTATTCTTCATGATTAATGAGATATTTATATTCAATGGGATCATATTACACTATAAGATCCATATGATTATTATATTAAATATAACATTAATTTCATTCTTTATGGGTTATTTGATTTTTTTATGTATCTCTTTGAAATTATGTAACTTCACCTAATGCCATTGTTAAAAAGGCCTATACGGTGACACCCTATGTGTATCAAGACTATCATTTAATTATATTGAATCTATGACTATGAATAAATATTATTTCGACATGGGGAAAATAAATAATCAATTATATTTTGTTATATAGAAATACCCATGATATATACTTTATTGATATAAATGAGAAGATGTTTTGCTCTTGTTTAATATTACCTATGTTATAAATACATATTTATTTATTTTAGTTAATCAATTATTTACAAATAACTTTTAATCTTATATGGAACAATGTATTAAATTGCATGTATTAGAATGAAATAGACGCATGGGGAATGAAAGAGTTTTTGCTCTTGTTTAATATTACCTAGGTTATAAATACATATTTATTTATTTTAGTTAATCAATTATTTACAAATAACTATTAATCTTAGATGGAAAAAAGTATTAAATTGCATGTATTAGAATGAAACAGATGCATGGGGAATGAAAGAGTCACATATGGAAGAGGATCATGAGAAGAAATGCTTTATGAGGAAGGAAACATCTTTCCTAGAAACAATAATCCAATATCGTTACTGGTTTGTATTTCCAACACACACATTGAAACCAAGACATTCCTCATTCCCTATATCGTTCTTAATTTTCTGAATGCATCAACTAGTAATATCATTGGGAAAATATCACAACCTATTTCTAGTATGGAAATTTTCCCATTATATTGTATTCGGTTTCATAAGGTCTTTTATAAAATAAAATTTGTTATTAATGTGTTTTCATCATCAATGTCACACTATGTTTTCGGTATGTTGATTTTCCAACTTATTATTCACATATATCACTGTGGAACCATCCTGTGGATAGATTAACTATTTCAGAAACATTCTCAATCAAATTCAATCAAAAAATTTAGATGATGCTACAACGTAGTATTCCAAACTTATAGATAGGTAGACCACACTAGGATTCCTTGAAATATCTGTAAAACGAGTCAATACCAGAAAGAATACATTTCATGTGGTTCTTTATATTTCATCATGGTCAATTCCCCAATAACATTATATGTATCTATATAGATTTTCTTCATCGTTATATTGATTGAAAAGTGAAAAATCCTTTGTTCCTATGACACACCTAATGATTATTTTGATGGGTATCCATTATGACACTTTTTGTGCTTCAATGTGCTCTCGTAAAATCCCAACACAATTGAAAATATATTCCCTTTTGAATGTGTTGTATCATAGGCATCTATTATGATTTTTGAACAAGGTAAATTCAATGATTTTCCCTTCTCCATAATTTTTTCAATTTTAAAATTGTTTTTATGGGTGTGTTACAAAAATGAAATTGAACATCATGATATTTTAAAGCTACTCCATGGAATACTTCTTCTAGGATATATAAATGCCAAAATGGTGTTAATTTACTTCATTTCCCAAAAAAGGTGATGAGGTATCTATCAGTCATCCTCAACTCATTAAACATGTCCTGCATGAATTCATCAATCATAGGTCAGTTGTACCTTAGAAATAGAAAACAATCAATATACTAGAAATCAATAAGTATATCACCATGATCATTAATCATTAAGTAAATAAAATGCCTACATGTACATTGGGTAAAGCAGTTCTCTTTTAGATAGTTTTCAATGTGTTCATTCCATAGATTTGGTGATTTCTTAATCCTAAAATGAGATTTCTTCAATCGATACACCTTGTCTTAATCTGCATGATTAAAAATGCCTTTTGGCCGGTCAACATATACCTCTTCTCTTAGAATTAAATTCAAGAATTCATAATTCACATATATTTGGCAGATCATACAAATGTGATAGACTATAAGAGGGATAATCATCCTCATAGTGTCATAAAGACTAACGGGAGTGATGAATTATTCATTGTTACTATATAATTATGTTTATACCATTTTTTATATGAGCCATTACTTGTGTCAATCGATCTATACAGAAAATTTATGTTGATCATATACACCCATTTGACATCAGTGGTGTTATAGCTATTAGGAAGTTTTATTATCTCCCATGTTTCATCTTTCTCTATGGAATGAATTTATTATTATAAATCCAATATCTATATTTATTTCTATATGAATTTTTGAAATATTAGACTCTCATGATCACCAAATAATAAAAAATATTTAACTCTTTGGTCGACTCATAATTATAACTCATGTTTGTCATCTTTAAATGTATCATAAGTGAAAATGATCTAGACATGTTTTGACTTGGTGGAGTGCTTTCAAGAGTGATTGAATGTGATCCTAGTATTCTTCCAATTGATGATGCGCCTGCAGAAGTTATTGTGTTTGTTTTCTCTTAATGATCATGCCTTTCCCCCAGATCATCTATTTCAACTAGAATATCATTTTTTATATTTTTCATCAATCCATTTACTCATTTTTTCCTCTATAATGACCACATATATACTCACCCCTAATTTATTGTTAAGTGTATTATATATAATATATGCTTAATAATGATCATTGTAGTGCATGAATATGCTCTTTTCACCACAATCATCGATATTACTTCTTCTTACTTCTACAACTTGATCGCAGGTGACACACGAGGATTATTAGGTGCACCACAATCAGATAGTATCCAATCCACAAATCTTTTTGTGTAATATTTATGAAGATATCTATTACAAAATTATTGAGAATGTAGGAATTACATGCCACTTCTTCTTCCCTGAATCTCTTTGGCTAACCTTTCACATTCATTATGGGCCTTATCATGTTGAGGACGGTGAAGTTCATTCATTCCGAAATGTCAATCCACTATGACCTATGGAATCAAATGTATTACATCCAGAATCCTTGTTCCCTAAAAAAAATTGAAACAAATTTGATGTGTATTCTCTTCCACTATCATATTTGAGTACTTTAATTATATAGCCACATTCAGCTACAACAAGTGATTTTAATGTTTTGTGGATTGTAAATGCATAAGATTTTTCCCTGATAGATTACAACCAAAGTCTTATACTGAAATCATAAATGAGAATAATAAAATAACATTTACCTCAAAGTGAATTTGTTTCATGTTGTCCACATATTTCATTGTTATCCAATAGATGTGCTTCATTTTACCTTGTGTAAACTCCACTAGGGAAGGAATTCCATTTGTGCTTATTGAGTGTATACACCTCAAAAAAATGATTTGTTACTTTAATCACTTGAAATCCACACACCATGATTGATGATTATAAAAGCATATGTCCTATGAATTGAGGATTACCACACACAGATTACATCTCTATAAGTCATTCCTCAGGAGTACAAAGAGACACTTCTCATACTTTGTGTTGATATGTTGTAGAAACATGATATTGTACACCATTTGGACGTGAGAAACATGTATCCTTTGAGAATATCATATAGAGAAACAATATTTTTCCATGTTTATGTCATACCCCTTCTCAAGGATATGTCCAATTCTGATGATAATATTTTTCTTGTTTGTCTTGTAATACATAATAGATTTGAAATTATGAAAACCATTTTTCATATAGATCTTGATTTTACCTTTCAAATCACGAGTAACGTTGATGATTCACCAAAAAAACATCTCCATGGACATCTTTAGTAAGTTTCTAAAGAAAATATCTATTACAACTTCTGTGGTTTCTTTCACCCATATCTAGATACCACACATATGGTCGTTCACATGATTTTTCATATCGGAGGACTGTGGTGACATCATCTCAATGTGATAGGCTTCATCATTGTTGTATTGTTCATCTTGAACAATTTTTTCCATCACCCAGAGGCATAATGGAATAATTTATTGCAATTATGGAATTGGGAATTCATCATGTTTCCATGACCATGTGTGAATCAGGTTTCGCAATTTCTCTTCCACAGATGCTGGTGAATTGTTTTTCATTAGTTGATGGAATGGATGATGTCCACTCTCTAACTCTCTTGAACGATGACCACCTCACTATTTTTGAACATTCATTTGATCTTGTACTGTCAATAATGACTCTGTTTCAGGATCCAACATTGATCATGCATTCTGTTTCATTTGTTTTTCATGAACTTGCGATGACCCCACCAACTATTCAATGGAAATTTTTCCCAATATTTTGATTCATCAATTTCCAAATCCATGTGTTCAAACATGTTTGTTAGAGAACTATGTGATTTTTTAATGAATTTAATGTCCCCCATTTGTTCACAATATCTTTTAAAAAATTTAACAATAACAACTATACATGAGATATAATCAAATATACTATCACTATTTTTAATTTTTTCATATTCAAACAATACTCTTAATTTTTGAATATTAACCCACTTCATTCGATAAAAACCCTCGAAGATGGTTACAACGGTATCTTAGGGATCCTCTTAGGATGTTCCTTCAACAATATTTTCAAATGAAAATTCATGTATCCCATGGTATAGGGGGAATAATTCTATGTTGTATATATTCCATGTATTTTTTAGAGATATTTTTCTTTAGATGTGAAGGTAGTATCTTCCTCTATAGTAGGAGCTATATACCATTCAGTGCTGATCTCCTACAATTCTTGTTACCTATACAAAGCCATAATTTTGATGCACACCTTTTCATTGTATTCTTTATAAAACATTAGACCATGCAGCTATATTACAGTGTCGATCATTTGAAAAAATTTACAAGCCATGGTATAACCTTTGATACCATGTTCTTGGAAATACATTCTAGGAAAAAATTGGAATAAAAAATATAATAGAACAACACAACAAATCATTCAATGAATATATTACACTTTTTATCCATAGACTATATTTTCACAAAACATATAGGATAATTATAATCAAAAGAAACAAAATAATAGATAATATTACCTTAAATGGTTAAAAAAGACATATTAAATTTAATTATTAGAATAAAATATAACTATGGAGAAAGGAAGAGTCTCACGGGGAAGAGGCACATGGTAGGACCTGAAACATGGGGAAGGAAACAGATTTCTTTGAAACAATAATTTGATGACATTATTGATTTATATTTTCAATATAACTTCTTATTCAGTTGTCTTCTATCCTTTAGTTGATGATGTGAAGGAAATAAAACATAAACTAGAAGAGGTATCATACATGATATATTTATATATTTAACAGAATCCATGAGTCCTAATTATGGCGGGACAAAACAATAAATATTCATTTATCAAATAATATTTAATATGAGACAAGGTACCACATTACCTCATCATTATATTATAATTGATGTGGAATATACTATCATTTGATGGTAATAATTCATATTTCCACTATTGAATTATTATTTGTTAAAAAAATTTGAAAACATATTTATTTTTCGGGATGCTCATGTCACAAAACTCATTAATATTTTTGACCCCACAGAGTGATGTGCATTTGAAAATTTCTATTTTCAATGAGTAGTGATTGATTTTCATCATCCCATTATTGAGATTTTTCATATTAGTTTATTCAATGTACTAGGACATGCTGAGGTTGGTGAGACTTATTTATATTTGCCTACGGAAAATGAGTCAGTTGTGAATGTTCTTCATAATGATGTTGCACCTGTAGAGCATGTATAACATTATTATCCATACCCTTCCTTAATTAGTTTTATAGATGATACAAAATGACATGTTATCCCAAAATATTTCTACAATTGATTTACTAGTTATTTTTCTTCACTTTCCCTTAAATATTAAGTTAATGTTACTGTGCATACTAGCGGTTGGAGTGTGTTTTAGTTGAATGTTCATGACAGCAAAAAGATACCCATTAAATAGAATCCAACATTCTTCCATGTGGGTGAGACCTCTAATTGAAAATAACTTCCTTTCTATCTATGTCAGTGTTTTTGTGAGGACACATTTGACCTACCCTATCACATTGGTTGATTTGAAGTAAGATATAATATATGCTACAATGGATATGTGTATTCCAAAAAAATACATAGTTTCCAAAACAACGAAAACAAATTTTCAATATAGAAGGTTCTTGAACAACGGACCATCTGAGATAGAAACATATAATAGATTGATACAATTACCATAAATTTATTAATTTTTAACTAATATCGATATCATGTGTTTTTTAAATTATTATTTTTACATTTCCTAAATGACTACTTATTAAAATTAATAATCATAATTAATAAGTAACATTATTATAATTAAAATGTAATTAATTTTCAAATAAATGTTATATAAAAAAAATCATACTACTATGAATATTAATTATATTACTAATATATAATTATATACAATATATTAGTTAATTATTTATTTAATAGATATAATATTATTAATTATTTTGATTGTAATTACATTAATAAAATAAAGAGTTATTATTAATATAATATATTATAATATTAACAATTTAATTAATTATACAATTAGAAAAAAAAATCAAATTTTGCTACTAATATAATGGGCAATTATTAGTATAGTAATATAAATTTTTTATTACATTACTAATTATATAATAAATAATTTGTAGTTTATTTAAAATTTAATATTTTCAAAATTTAATACTAATATAATGTTATAGTGCTTACATCAGGAGTCATATTTTGAAAAATATTGTAACCCTTGATTTATTTTTATATTTTTATTCTTTGTGAAACCAAATAAAATAAATAATTATTTTAAACATATAACTCCACCAATAAATTAAATACGCATTTTTTTAATGAATTAATGAGACTAATCTATTTTTACTTTCCTCAAACACTAGGGTGTGGTACACATCCCACACAAATATTGTGGAAATCATGGGAATCCATCACAATCATAAAAAAATTAACAGTCTGTTTATCTAATGGAAGATAACATATAAAAATTTGTTGATTTAGAACATTATATCATGTTAAGTGTTGGTCAACCTCTAAATGGTTGGTAATAAGATGAATCATAAGGACTTGAACCTCAATTCATTGTTCTTATATAGTCACACAACAAGGGTGGAACACATTGATGTACACTGGAAATATCTAAAAGAAGAGTTGTAGTCCATATAAAATCTCCAAAATATTTAACCTATTCCTGATATATTGATATTATACTTCTCTAAACTACCATAAAATGGTCATTTTGTTACCACAACACATGATTTTCACCAATCAAAACAAAATATAGGTTAATATAATTTTTATCATTTACACCAATTACACAATAAACATTAGTGAATTATAGTAAATTCAACTCAAATTATAGTAATGTTATAACCCAATAGTTAATTGATCCATTTAAGTATAAAAAAATTAGATTAACACATAATGAGTGACTGAATGTGGGTGAACAAATGAATTAAAAAAACTAGATAAAAATAAAAAAAATACATCTGATTGATTCAATATTTATTATAACTACAAAATGATATTATTAGCTCTATAAAAGTGAAGATATTTTAGTGGATTTAAATTGTTGTTGATTTTATTAACAAAAAAACTGATAATGCCAACATTTATTAGTGCTTAAAATTATGTTGATAAAGGGTTCCTTTATTAATTAATTTTTTAGAACTGATAAAAGGTATTTTTATCAATTATCGTTTTATCAGTGTTTTCTTGATGATGATTAACACACCATTTATCCGAGCTATAATATAATTAATAAAAATATAGTTTAATAGAGAAAAAAATTTCATTGCTTCCCACACATGAACCTACACATTATATATGCTCTCCCACCCCACCACTACACATTCAAAACACACACAAATAAATTATTAGCACTAACGAACCCACCTCCCCATTGCATCCATTTTCATTTCTTTCCCAACTACCCTACAAGGATAATCATGAGTGTTTTTCCAAGATTAAAAACAATGGCCTCCGACCACATATCTGAGCAACCTTACCTCTAATCCATGCTAATTCCTTTAATATTGTGTGATATGAAAATTTATTTATATAAATACATATATATATATATATATTAATTCTTAAATTCATAAAACTATTATCAAATACATATAAAATATACTTGTGTGTGTGTGTATTTTTATATAAATATATACTTGTACATTTTTCTGTGTGTGTATATATATAAATCAATTTAAATATATTATATTGTAATATTTTTTTTACATATATCAGAATATGTACATAAATAATTATGTTTTTTAAAAAAGATATTCACATAAACACATTAATATAAGAACATCATATATCCTTATTTATTAGTATATATGTCACTACATTTTTTTAATTAATTATATAATTATTTGTTATTTATATATGTATTTGATTTTTTAAAAGAAATTTTTTATGTTCACATGTCTAAATATATATTAACAATTATAAATGTTTATATGTAAACATATTAAAATATGAATATATATCAAAATATTAAGTTATAAATAATAATAAAATATGTAAAACTATATAATTTCAATACCACCACATCCTTATAAATTTAATCCAGTGGATTACATTTAGTCTCTACCAAAAAAAAATGAATACCCTCTAATATGAACCTAAAATTCAATAAAATGTTAAAAAATTATGATATCCCACTAAAAATATAGTTTTAGATGATGTTTTATCATTTTTGTTCCAATAAAAAATAACTATAGGGGTTTTCCCAAGTTTAAATTCCATATATAGATTCACCTACATCAAATTTACATCTCAAGGAGAATAAATGGACTCCTAGATCAAATATCTAAACACTATTTCTCTAAATTGATCTTCCTTAAAATAAATAATAATATTTTTAAAACCTGACCATTCTTATGAAACATGATTTTTCTACGTGTAGTGGAAGAAACATATTTAGTGGGTAACTAAATAGGTTTTTTAATTCAATAGATTATTTAAAACAATTTACAAGACATAAATTTCATGAACATAGAAATGTTTCCACTGAATATTGACATAACAGAACCTAAAACTGGGAGGGAGGATATATACATGATAAATTTTTAATTATATTAAATATGATCAGAGTAACATGTTGTCTTTTCGTAGTATTTTTCATTTTTGATCATGTTGATCTTCCAATAAAACCCTTTTGGAATATATTCAATGCATAGGGTGGATCCATGGGAAAAATCCCTCTAACAGTGATCTATATGCACTCCATTGATCTCCAATTGAAATAAAATAAAATCAAGTGATTTCATGGAATATAAATAATCTTGTTTTATTCATTTTCATCTCCTTAATAACTTTCTACCTTGATGATTTTATTCTCATTCTTGAAAGGAGGAGAGTAGGAGGACCTCTAGAGAGATGTCTTCTGTAAATAATAATTCTCAATACTTGAATATCCCTACAAAATAGACATAGTAATATACTTATAAATTTTTTATATACGTTAAAATATTATTAAATTCTTACATGTCATTAAAAAATATTACAATCTTTATCAAAGAACATACCATATTATAATTATATTATTATTATTATTATTATTATTATTATTATTTCAGTGTTCTTAAACTAGGACATTGATAAATATTAATTTACCATTTTGAAAATTAATATTTATCTGTAGATATGATCTTGGTCTGCTTGTACTTATCTATATTTTTTTAATACCCAAATAAATATTGTAATAAATATTTTATTTATAAATAAATATTATATTCAACATCTAGTAAAAAATTATATATTAAATTTTCAATAAATAATATAAATATTCATTTCACAATCTTGTGAATATATAATTATTAAATATTCATCTAAATTAATAAATTATCTCTCAATGAGTAAATAATTATTTACCAACTTGTGAATATTATCAAACAATAAAACATAAATAAAATATTTCCTTGTTCTTGAGAATAATATTCACTCTAAAAATTAAATTCAAATAGAATTTAATCTATATCAATGTAAACACAATGAATGTGGCCCTCAAGAATATTTTTACCATTAGCATTAAGAAGGTATTGCTAATGTCAAGGATTTCAATCTAGAAACAGCTCCCTGCACCAAATAGATTGAATATAATGTCACAATGTTTACAAAAACATACAAATGAATACTTTGTTATATAATCCCTTTGTCACAACATATTTTCAAGCAGGATGAACATCGATTTCATCCACTAATATAGATGATATTTTTTTGACTTTCTGAAATAGACACATTGTTACCAAATATACATGAAATTTAAGGTGATAATTTTATTTATATCAAAAGGAATATTTATCATCATTCATAGAGATATATTGGAAATATACTTCATTGAATTATAAATTAAAAACATGACATTAATGACGAACCTAGCATACTCTACTTCACATGAACATATCAAATCAGGGGGTTGTTCATTAAATCTCTGTGCATAATTCCTAAATTGAAGTGTTGTTAACAAATAATTATAAAGACCATTAAACATTCTCACATACATAAATATCCAATAAAACTAAAACATATTGAATACGTAATATTGTTAATGTATTCATTATATCTGGCCTGAGAGATTACCAAGTGAAAAAATCATAAAAACAACTCTCATCGACTCATGAGTACTTATTGATGAAAACCATAATACAATTTTCTACATCATATAATTTTATCCAACAATAAAACTATATTTATAAATTCCCTCAGGACATTTCAACATTCTCATCATAACGAGGAACTTTTATGACATTATCAATAAGACAAATACCTTATAACAATATTATATATAATTCGTACAAAAAACTATATGTAAAAGTATATTTTTAAAATTAAAATAACAAAATTTAAATTTAATCCAAATTACTAAATTCTTCCTCTAAAACACCAACTTCAAATACCCTAACCCTAATCTACCCCATATTCCTCTATAATGATATGCATGATTTCCTATATAAGAAACACATTTTAAGAAAACCTTGTTAAATTTAAATTCCTAAGGGGCTCTCCAAAACTAGAAAGAAACCACCAAAACTAATACAAGGAAACTCATAGAAAAACATATCATATATAATAGTTGGAATAAACTCATAGATCACATAAAAAATTTGACGTCTTTAGAGGAAGTAATCTCATAAAAAACAATAAGATTCACTATAATTGAGAACCTATTTGATATCATGGTTCGATGTATGATTCAACCAAGATTTCATTGAAATAATTTTAATAATATAAAAAACAATAATTTCAATGTCTTTAATAATGATGTATTGGTCATACTGGTATCCCAACAACATAAGATCTTAAATCAAAATTCATAGAAATAAATAATGATTACAATGAAAAATTCCAAGAGATTTAAAATATATTCCTCGTCCAACATATATTTAAAAGAATATCACAAAATGAAAAACTAAAATTGAAGGTTCATAACTATTAAGAAGATTTTATTAACATCTGGAATAATAATCATCACAAGTAAGCCTCATAGTATCACTTTATGCCCTCATTTATTCAATTCTGTAAATCCTTGGGTTGAATTTATTAGCATCAATATAAAAACATAAAATGATTTATTATGAAATCTATTAGATTGATATTGATGGAAAATAATACTGGAGTGGAGAATATCCATTTTAAATTATGAATGAAAAATTAAATAATGGTTATAAAATATTAATGGTGTGAGACTAGTACACATTGAGAAACTAAATTTTATTGGTGTGAGAAACTTCTATATAGATCCGTTTTTAACAACATGGGTGCACAACCCAATATTGATATGGGAGACCATCCTAGTCTGTTTGACCTGACATCTGATCAGGATTCAGAACCATAACTTCCCATATTGAGGTAGAATAACCATAGGAATGAAATACATTATTTTTAAGGGAAGCATAAACTAAACATGAAGAAAGTAAAAATTGAAAAAAATAAGATTACACAAATAAAATAAATAAATGAAATTAAGTAGATGATCTGAATTTTTGTGAAGCTTATGTATGATTAAAATTGATCACATGAAAGAGAAATATAAAATATTAAGTCATTTATCGATCGCATCCATGAATAATAAGTCAAATGATATTTTTTTAACATTTTTAGAGTAAAATAAAATAAAAGGGGTATTTTGTGAGATCTTTGTAATGATCTCCATATTTATATTATTTATATATTAAAGAAACATCCATAATATTTAAATATGAAATCTAAAAGAGTGTTTATGTTACAAATATTTAAAGGACACATAACAATTTATAATTATATAATATTATAAATATTACATTTAATATGCTAAAGGCACACTAAATTATTAGAAAATCATTTCTAGGATTTACATTTATTCCTGATAAATTAAATTAAAACCATTAATATATTGAATAAATTATTTTTGAATATTGTAAAATTAAAATATCGTTGAAATAAATTTATAATAATATACATTATATATGCAATAAAATTGTATTAAAATAGTGAATCCTAAGAAAACAAATATCTGTGTATAAAGGTTCAAAAAAGTAATGTTACAATTATTTTTAAAACATTAAAAATTCATTTCAGAATAATATAATTATATTTTTATTATTTTTATTATATTAATAACAAAAAAATTAAAATAATAAATAAAATTGTGAAAAATAAAATTTTCACTTTTGGTGGGTGATTGACCTATTGTAAGAACATAGGGTGGGGAATCCTAACCCATCATTGGGTTCGAACAGATGATAAAAATTGTATAATGTAATGTTGATATTTTACAAAAAAAATTAAAATGTTTAAAATAAAACTAATTTCATTCCAAGAATTTATACAGTCAAAGGCTTATTATGAAGAAATAAAAATTTACATATTGTTAGAAGTCCAACGGTTATTCATGACCCACCATTGTATGAATCTAACCATGTATCATGACCTAATTTTGATAATTTCCAATTATGTATCATTTATAAATATGTCCAATCAACGGAATAATAAATATTGAATTATCTAAAAATAAAAATATAAACCACTAAACATTTATTCTATTGAAAGTTAAATAAAAACAAAATTAAAAATATAAATAAATGATTATTTAAAAAATATATAAAATAAATGAAGAATTTTATAATAATATAAAAATAAATAAATACAATTTCCAAGAGAAGAACTCCTATAAAACATTGAATAGATTCTTCCAATATATAATTAAATATTGAAACAAACAGACACCATGTGGTTAATTACTTAACCAACCATTTATTTCAAATGGTAGGTAAAATCACCAATCATTGAGTTCCAATGGTGAGTAAAATTGACTTCCATTGTGGTCTAAGAGTGGGTAAAATTACTCACCATTGACGTCCAATGATGGGTAAAATGACCCACAATTGAGGTGAAATGATTGGTAAATGATACAACATTAAGGTCAAATAGTGTGTAAAATGACTCAACATTATTATTTTCTAGTGTTGATTTCCTACCCAACATTGGTATTATCAATGGTAACATAAAAACAAAACAAATTGAAAAGTAAGGTGAATGATCATTAATATATTAAAATTTGAAAAAATGATGTTGGTGAAGAATATGTTGAAGAACTACATTAAAAAATATAACATTTAAATATAAAATAAAAAAATATAATGAAAAAAAGAAAAAACCTATTTATAAATTTATATTCAAAATATTTATTTTATCAAATAATTGTAATATTAAATGTTTTGATAATTTAATAAATTGTTAACAATTATTTATTTATCTAAACATTTATAAGTGATAACATATTTATATACCTTTTAAATTCTAACAAACACACTGTTTTTTAAATATAAATATAATACAATTGTTAAATATTCAGCCAAATGTCTACTCATTTTTTAAATATATCAAAAAGTGCATTAAAATTAATATATAAAATGGATTCCCATTTAATAAAAATCAATAATTGTAGCGAGAGTAAATATAAATAATTTAGAATCTATTAGTGTATGAACAAAAAATTATAAAATTTATGAATATATATTATTTATTAAATGATGAAAATGAAATTGTCAATTAGAGATAATAGGGAAAATAAATCATTAATTGTAAATAATAACAAGGATTTTAAGATTCTAGCATACCCATATCAAATTTCATCTTTTCTAATTTTATTGAATCTAAGGGTCAT
Source organism: Viscum album (assembly GCA_963277665.1). Lineage (NCBI taxonomy): Eukaryota > Viridiplantae > Streptophyta > Magnoliopsida > Santalales > Viscaceae > Viscum > Viscum album. Next base: position 1,331,917,755 of record OY728142.1, read on the forward strand.
GTAATGATTTTAGTTAACTATTTCAAAGTGTAAAAACATTCTAGGCTTATATAAACATTATTCACATCACTAATTTAAGACTACAGTGATACATCATCATGTTCATATCTATAATTCTAAACGGGGTTGTTAGAAATTGATATTGAACATTAGTTTTCAGAGTAAAGAAGAATTTTATCAATACTATTATTGAATCCATATGAATATTGAATTATACATATGATATGTAACCATAAAATTTTAGAAGAATCATATTTATTTTTATATGTTTATATTTTTATGATATTTTCTTCTTAGAGATCCATGAAATCAAATTTTTTTCATAAATTGTCACACATGCATGTGGTGCTTTTCCTATGAAATGTACAACCCCCAAAACCGGAATCAAAGATAAATAGTAAATTATAACATATGTCATTTGAATATAATATTCTATTATAAATAATACCCTTTTGTATCTAAATAATTTTTTAACAACATTATGGTGACATTATTTTGGGCTAGACTAAGATGAATCACACTAGAAAACTGAAAACATGATGTATGGACCTGATTCAGTGATATAGAAAATTCTTTCTATCATGTATATACATTGATTAATATCAACTAATATACTCAATTAATCTATTTCCAATTATTAATTAACACTCATTAGAATTTTAATAGATTTACTAGAAGCATGTTCAAACAACATTATATATTATTTATAATATTTTGCTTGATTTATGATAAATATCAAATTTTAATTGATTAATTTTTAAACCAATAATTATTTTATTTCCCCCATTAAGCCAATAAAAAATTAAATTGTCCAAATCATTGAAAAATCATTATAGTGGATACAGTTATTTTAAAAAAAATTGTATCATCAGTATATATTTTATTATTCTGTATGTCCTTTTATTCACTTTTAAAAAACAAAAATAAATCAAATGTACCTTTAATGAAATAATTATGAAATAAAAAAATGTGTATATATTTTATAATATGATTTTAATTACTTATTTAGACCATATATTAATTTATTAGGTATACAAACATGATTTATTAAATTATAATTTTATATTACAAGGAGTTTTAAAAAATAGAGTTCCTCCAAAATAATCCCATTTAAAAAGGTAATTTTTATATCCATTTGAAATAATGTTTTGTTTTGAAAAAATCTAAAGGATAGTAGAATTATAATTTCATCTATCGTAGAAAATGGAATAAATGAATCGTCCATGTAAATAAACTCTTCCTATTAATAACCATGAATAACTAATGTTACATTAATTTTAACTATGATTCCATCTCCCAATTGTTTTATTTGAAAATACCATTTAGTTTCTATAGCATGTTTTCCTTTAGGAAAAAAACTAAATACCATAATTTATTCCATTAAAATATATCTATTTCATCATATAAAATATTAAACCAATTTTAATAAATAAAATCTTTTCCAACATATACAAGAACAATGTTAGCATCAAAAGGTAAATTTGGCATAGTAAAGTGAAATAAATATTCGTTTTTGAAATCTAGATTCTAGATTACAATTTTTTTCAATAGGGTAATCCTTAAGAGTTTTACATTCCATTGAATCAGTTATATAAGATTTACAACCCCATTAATGATGATTTATCATTAACTTTGTCATTATATTCATCAAGGTTAAATTCTCTATACACATAATTTTCTTTGAATGATTCAGAATTGGGCTTGTTAGATTTTTTTTCAGTAAACATAACATGTGAAAATCTATAAAAAAACTAATATTTTATTATAGAAAAATATATAATCTTTACATTCATTGGAATTTCCTAACAATATTCCATTAATAGATTTATATTGTGATTTGTGTAAATTATCTTCTCTGATTAAGATGAAAACATTACATCAAAAGACCTTGAAATAACAAGCTTTATTTTTCTATCGTTTTAAAATTGTAGAAGGTATCTTATATTAAAAGTTTTTAATTTAAACATAATAATAAGCCTGAAAACCTATATTTATAGCTTCTAACAAGGAATATTATAAAATAATATAATCCATTGGCATTAATCGAAATATATCATTAATATACTAGTTCTTTGTTTCTACTATAAAATTTTGTTGTTGTGTCTTAGGGGTTGGGAAAAAATTAGATCCATTTTATTCAGAAAAATTATAAATTTCAATATTTATAAAATTACTATATTTATCACATAATATACATATAATTGATGTATGCTTAAAATTTTGAATTTATTCAAATAAATCACAAAATTTGGATAAATTTTCATTTTTATGGGATTCAAAATAAATATATAAGATTCAACTGTATTCAAATAAATTTTAAAAAAGAATATCTTTTACCACTAATAAAAATATTTTTAATTTTTTTAACTATTCATGATATATTAATTAAATAAATATAGTATTAAAATCATTATTTATAGGTTTGATTATTTTATTGTGTTGTTTACATTTCAAACAAGAATCAAACATGAAATAATTTAAAACAACATTGATAGTGGCATATCCCTTTCATGATTGGAATTATTGTGAATATTTCTGCAGGTTTCATAGCTAATTCCTCTATTCCATAGAATTTCTTCAAATTTTATATTATTGAGACACTTAACATTTTTTTTGGTAAAATAATAAAAATAAAAAGTATATAATATTTTTTCTCTATATAGAAAATAAAACTAATCTATTTTTCAGAGATGAAAATTTACAATTTTATAAATAAATCATCAAAACCATCAACGAAAAAATTATATATTAATATAATATTGTGTTTTAATCCACATATATGTAATAATTTTGAGATTATAACTATTTTAGAAAAACTAATTTCACTAATTTCTTTAATCTAGATTTTATTGTTGTCTCTAAATGTGACATAGTCACTATAAGATGATTTAAATGATAAAAACAATGATATATAACATGTAATGTTCCAAGAGTCGCTAATATATATGTACCATTATTCATTGAGACTCCTATAGCAGATATCCATAAATTAATAAATCCAACATATTTCTTTGGAACCCAGGCCAACATGGGTCCAATTGAAGTAGTGTCAGAAAACATTGGCACAAAAATAAATTTATATCATTTACATGAGGAGAATTTATAAATTATATCATTAGTATTGAAATTTATAGGATTATTATAATAATTTTAAATATTAGAACACAAATCAGTATAATTCTTATTCATTATTTATTTTTAATAGGTTATACTTGATATTCTTCCTTTTGAGCATTAAATAATGTTAGTTTTATTTAAATATTGAATTTTAATACTATTTCCAAAACCATTAAAATTAGTTTTTAATCTCATTAGTGACATAATATTATAATATATTTATTTTTCTCTTAAAACGGTATAAAATTATTCTCCATTCTAAAAATTTTAATTTTTTAGAAGCAAATTATCCATTTGAATAGTTTATAAATCTTTCAAAATATTTTCATTAGTTCCATAAGGCATGTTTGTTGATTCTATATATTAATATATTTGTTCTATTCTTTAATTTTCAACATTAGTTATATAACCTAAAACAAAATTTAATCTATTATAGTTATTTTTTTCATATATATATAGAATGTTTATAATCCTTTAAATTTTTATAATTTAGTTTTTTCAATTCATAATTATAATTCTTTTTAGATTTATCATTCTAGAAAATATAGATTTATAGATTATTACATCAAATTTTAATTTCACATTTACCTGATCAAATTATTATTACAATTATAACAATACAAGTACTTTTCAATAATTTATGATCCATCATTAATTAATTCTTCATATACCTCATGTCATTTCTTAACATTATAATTTTTTGATTTAATATTAGAAAATGAGTCATAAAAAATTTTAGTTTCGATTTTTGGTATGGAATTATTGTCAACAGTTTCTGTATATATCTATTTAGTAAATTTAAAATCATTTCTTTCAACTTTACTACACATTAGAAAAATATTCCATGTAATTTTTTCACATATAAAAACACTTCAATATTCAATATTATCTAAACAGTACCAAAATCCAAAAAAGATTGTTTTTCTTTTCATATTTTTTCTTGTTATTTATAATGATATTTGTGTTTAGTTAAGTTATACCATATGTGACCATTAATCCTAAAATCATAACATCTTAATTATAAAATTTCTTTGTTTTTAGTATCACTACCTTTTTTATATTCTTTTATTGACGTCCTCATAAACTACCTCTTACCACCAATGTTTTCCATGAACTTTTAAATCTTACTATTGATGAGGGTCATCTTCTTGCATCTTTCAGGCCACTACTATTTAGTGGAATTATTGGAATAAATAACATATTATTTATTTGAAATAAATTTTATATTAGTATAATATTCAACATTAATATTCTTCAAATCATACTCATACTACAGGAAAGAGATTCAATGTTCATATAAAGTTTACTCACAAAAATTATTTCCTTCTTCAATGAACACATTATTGAAATTAATTATCTTTATTTGAGCTCTTAAAACACTCTCTACTTGATAGGTTTTTTCTATGTCCCCTCCAAGAGAACTCATACCATGGATAATACATGGGAATCAATGGGAGATCTATATTAATGATTCTTACTCCCCTATGTCGGTGTCTTCGTATTCTTATATGAGCATTTGTGAATTGGATATATTCATATTTTTAGTTGCATAATTTGTCACTTGAATAATCCTCCCTATTTCATGTTTTTTATTACCAGATGAAACATTTCTATATAAAATATTTCTTATAAAATAGAATATCATATTTCTAAAAGTTTAATTCAAAACACATTATTTCATGTCATTGAAAACCTGTGTCTCATTATTAGTCCCCAACCTTAAACCTTACTTAATATTGAATTAAATGAGTAATTCACATTGAGGATCTTTTCAGGTTTAGAGTTTTAGAGAATTAGGACATAACTATTACATCTCAAAAGATTACAAAGTATTCGCTTCTACTAAATTTCCATAAAATAAAAACTCTTAAAAAGAAACATGTATAGTTCCATGTTTTAGGTAGCATGAATTTCCCTTGATCCCATCCTTGGCCCTATTCCACGCTAAGTCCTGTGAAAAACATTTCAAAAACTTGGGATGAGCATAAGAAGCTCAGTAAGGGATACACAAAGAATGAAAACTGTTAGTTTTTCAAAACAACAAGAAAACCATGAATACTTTATCAATGTAAAAATTTTCACATTCATGAAGTAGTAAAAAGTCTTCACTGAAAAAAAAGTATCATTACATACCTTTTTGTAACCAAAGGATTACCATAAAACCCATATAAAGAACACATAACATATATTAAGGTAACTTGGGACATAAACATACTTAAGTGGAATAACCATACGGTCGACTTCCACACATATCACTTAATGGAATAGCCATACGGACAATTTCCATACATACTTAATGGAATAGCCATACGGCCGACTTCCATACCCAATCCATTGGAGGTTATAACGTGACCACCCGTCCTGGTATTCACGGCACCACCCGTCATATGGTTTATAACATAACCACCCGTTAAAATGTCCAAGTACCAATATAAAATCATAAAACATAAAACCAATATAAATGAATGATAACATTTCCACATCACAATATATCATAATAGAATCCTTTATCAAAACCATTTTCAAAACCATTTAAAACATTTAATAAAGAGATTTTTGAATCAAAGTGTCACATACCACCTTGAAGCTTAAAATTTTAAACCATTAATATCCATATAAATAAATCCTTAAAATCATTTTGAAAACATGGATATTAATAATAACAAATAATTAAAACATTTAAAAAGACATTTTGGTTAAAGGGGTTTTACCAGAATTAGAGACACTTTAATACAATAATTGAGGAATAACATTTAGTCAGAACTTTATAATATCATGAGAATAAATGGATTCTTGATATAATACTCCAAAGGACAGTATATACACTATATAAGAGTGAATTGGTGCATAACAACAATGAACCCTCAATAGAAATTTCAAATGTGATGAAATCCCTTATAAAGAAGGTATCCTTAAGTTAAGGACAAATCAATCTCAAAAATATGTGTGACAAATATAAATACACCCAATATAAGTGGATATTATGTGTAAAACAATAAAAGGTCATTCACACATATTCAATGGATGAAATATTCAATGACTACATGTTGAACCCAAAGAAATCGAAATTGGGTTAAAAAGTTCCCTTGACAGCCTAACGGCATCACATCAAAATGAGTTGATGAGAGATAAAAAGTGTATCTCATCCCTTGGACATAAAATTTACATCAACAAGGATATATGATAACATATCCCAACATAACAATATGTAAATTAAATGACCCAACAAAAGAAGTCTTTTAAAAAAAGGAGGGTGAAAGGTTCCCTTACCGACTTGGGTATCTTTCAAAACATACACCCCATGAAAGAAGGAAAATAGATCATTGATGTAAATACTCATAAACGAAAGTATATTACCCAAAGATTAGAATAATGGGCAGTACATAACCACTCAATGGAATTTGTGGCAAATGTAGCATAAATCTCACGAGAATAAAAGTGAGATGAAAAATCCCTTACGAAAACTCGGTAGCCTAACGGCGCCAAATAAAACATCCGAATATGGATTGATGAGATCAAATAGGGTATCTCATCACTTTACAATAAAATGTACAGAAAGAGTAATATAAAAGAACATCCCCCAAAGTTACAAAGAGGAGCCTAAAATAAGTGACATAAAGGAGAGTAAATAAAAAGAAAGAGAGAGGTTAGATCTCTTACGAAAGTTGGCAGCCTAACGGCGCCACTCAAAACTTCCAAAATGGATTGATGAGAGAGAATAGGGTCTCTCATCACATGAACATAAAAATTACAGTAGGAGTAATATAAAATAATATCCCAATCATAATAAAGATGAGCTTAAAAGAAATGACATAAAAGAGTGTACTTAAAAAGAAAGAGAGTTGTAGGATCCCTTAACTCGGGTCCGACTTGACTCGATCATTCTTTAACGTCCTGAATAATAAACATGGGTTAATTTCTATTTTCTTTAGAAACTTTTTCAAGTTCATTATTCCATTTATATCACTTATTTCCAAGTTATAAACATTATGTAATCATTTAAGTTAATAATGTTTGTTTTGTCGATATTTGGTTCTTAAGTCGAAAGTGGACTTCTTACAATTACATATTATTCGTGTGGTCAAATGTTATTTATATCCAGAATGAAATTTCTGATTTGGATATCATATATATAATATATATCCAGAATATATATGTATTTAAAATATTACATAATCATTTAGAGGAAATAAATGAAATGCACCGTTCATGGAGACGGTAAGCCGTACGTACGCATGAACGCTACTTTCATTTCTTTGTCATATTAATGGAATTAAAACTAAATGAGAGTTATGTATATTTTAATTACAGAATTATATTCATAATTTAGATGTATCATTCATCATATATATCCATTATATACATGTACTTATAATAGTACATTACATTTGGGGATAAGAAATGAAATGCACCGTTCATAGAGACAGTAAGCCGTACGTACGCATGAACGCTACTTTCATTTCTATCTCATAATTTAATGGAAAGAAATAATAATGATATAGAGGTATATAATATTTCCAGTATAAAATCATATTTAATAACATTAAATCCATCATTTACACGTCCCACGTATGGAATTAACGAATCACATCACTTTGAGGGGGCGGTAGTCCGCACTTCCTAAAATGAAGATATCGCGTATACCCATAATGGAAGCCATAAAGGCAAGACAAAAATGAAAAATACAGAAGCATAAGTAAAACATAAACATATTATATATCATATATAAAAATAGTGACATCATAATGGCCACCTTTGAAGGTGTTAAATGAGTATTGAACAATCATCGTTTCGGGAAGCGGAATTTCACCATCCACGAAAACCGTATGTTCTTTAACCATTTGATGTAGTTTTGTGAGAGTGTAGCTCGAATAAATCATATTAAAACATCCTAGTATATTTAATATACTGTTTTTGTTACAAAAGACGTAAATAAAAAGAGTTTAGGGGGTTGGAGAAGCAAAATAAAACAAATGAACATGAGAGAATGAATTACCTTTAAAAGTGTAACTCCTTTTGATTTGAGCCTAAAGGCTTCCTTTGAAAGGATTATGCCCAAATGGAATCCTCTAGGATGAGGAGAGGGATTTGGAGAGAGTAAATGGTCAGGGGTTTGCCGAGCCAAAGGCTTGAGGAGTGTGTGAAATGTGGTAGAGGTGGGGGCCTTTTATAAGAGTAGAGGAGGGGCACTTTTGGAAAGTAAGAAATATTTCTTTATTTGAAAATGTGTTTCGGTTTTAAAAGGTCCCACATTTATATAATTCGTTGATAAGGTGATAAGGGATCGAAATCCACCCATACAATAAGTTATAGACATGTGTAGTTCATAGAGTTTACATTATATTCTCATTTTATTTAAATCGTCAGATAATGATGTCATCGCTGCATCATTATGATGTCATAATTAATTTAATTTATTTAATGTCTAAAATTTATAAAAAAATTACTATGATGTAGTAAATCTTTATATCTTTCCAATTACTATTTATAACAAAAACTCTGACTTGTATAACCCCACTTAAAAATTGTTTTAGTAAAACATATCATGTTTGTGTCATTTTTACTTTTACATTAAATAAAAAGTTATTTATGTCATTTCCCAACCAAAGTGGTTCCATGGGGTCCCAAAGTTGACCCATGGCTTGTCTGGGTCGGCCATTACACATCCAATTAGGTTCGGACATGTTTCAAGTTCATTCCATATTATTAAAACATTATTTTTACCTTAAACTACACTAATTACCTCTAATCGCGATTGAAAACATAATAAGTTACTATTCACCAAAAAATTATTTTTATCCCATTGAACCACTTTTTACTTCTTAATGAAAACCATGTATGTCGGATTTTAGAAATTCAAAACACAAAGATGGAAAAATTTCATTTAAATGGAAAAATTTCATTTAAATGGAAAAATCAGTTTTTATAAGTACCACTTAGTGGTTTCACTATTCATCAAAAATTGAAGTTTTTCAGAAAAATCCCAAAAATTCACCTTAAGCTATATTTGATATTCCGAATTCAAAAATGAAGTCTATTTTACAAAATTAAAAACATATTAGTCACATTAATTAATTTAATAATTAATTCCCACTGTCAGATCAAATAGCGTGTTTTTATGAAACAATAAGTATCAAAAGATTGACCCTGGTTTAAGTCTGATTTCAAAGTGAAATTAAATCCAACAACCACTATTGGATTTAATGGTAAAAATATATTTTAATTTAACATTAAAACCAATTCAAAAGATAACATAATCATATAAATAAATTAGTTTAAAAAGAGGTTTTGAATTAAAATACAACATTTTACACTATTCATTTAAAAAAATGAACTTTATCGGAAAGATACCAAAAATTTACACAAAGTAAATTTTGATGTCCCAATTCTTAAGAAAAGATTTACTTGGTCCAAAAGGATTTATAAGAGTGAACAAAACTATAATTAATGACAGATCTCCATCAAAAGGCGATAAGTGAACCTTTAGTGAAAACTAGGGCATATACGCCTAAAATTGAATTCATTCCATATTTTAAGCCTTTATTTTTTTTTGGATAAAGGTAAAAACATTTAAAAATATATATAATCATATTTTAGTTATTTCTATACATTCCCGCCAACACAAAGGCTACATGTTAACTACCATTTAAAATAATATTATTTTATAATTACAGAGCAACGTAAGATTCCCAAGAAACTCGTTGTTGCGTGTTGGGTACGCCATCGAGCATATTGTCCCCTTTAAAGTAATATTAATATTTTACTCACAAATATGGATAAATATGAAAATTTCATATTCTTTATTTACCTGGGGTGTTACATCCTTCCTCCCTTTTGGGAATTCCGTCCTCGCAATTTTAAAATTGCGCTTGGAAACATCCTTGAAAGTCCCAAATCAGCACAAGAGTCGGTAAAACAATCACTTTAAAATAAAGAAATATAAGTACAGAGGTCACCCGAGTTAACCCATACTAGGACTCCATGTAGGAAAACATGGACATGGAGGAGAAAACATAGGGTCATGTTCTGATGGAGAGTGATAGAAAACATTTTTAGGAGAAAGTTAACAATAAGAAAATCACAAACTTGTGATGGGTTAAACGATGTTGGGTTCCCCAGTAGGAAAAGTTAATAGACAACATTTTTGTTTTATGTTACTTAATATTGAGGAATTTAATCATAAGTAAGCATAATCACTTATCATGTTGACTTTCAACTTTTACTAGATTCCTTAATGAAACTCATATTTTTTCCAAAAGATGAGTATTTAGGGAGACTTGTTCGCATTAAGAGTACTATAATCAACTTCTAGAGAATCACCTAATCCACAAAAGAAAACTATATAATTCCCATGTCTTTAGACTTTAACCAAAACCAAAACCAAAAAGGCTAGTACAAGGTCAGATAATCCAAAAAAGGATAACCCTTTATAAAAAGAAAATCTATTCTTAATCTCAAAATTTTTTCCAAAAAAACCCAAAGTTCAACGAGGATCATCCGATAAACAATTTGCCCATAAAATTCTTCAAAGTAAACCAATATAAGATTGAAACCCAAATATTTGAAGGATTTAGTCACATAGTCTTCCAAGTTAAATCTTAACATTTATCTCCAAACAATATTTGTTTCTCCTAAAGTCTCGTATTGAAAATTAAATAACCTAATCACATATCCTCCATGATAGGTTAATCATTTTCATAAATAACCCAAAATCAACTTACTCTTAATTCATAAAACCATATAACTAAAAAAATCGGTCAAAAATACCAAGGACTTCACGTAGTCCAGTGGTAGGCGATAAATACCAGTCGCACTTTGGTTGTGGGTTCGATTCCCGCAGCTTTGTCCAACGTGATGGGTAGTCACATGGTCTGCGTGTTGTCCTTTTTCCGAAACTATATAATTCTTAAAACATTCCCCAAAATGAGATAAAATCTTCAAAGATGATCATAACATATTTTAACCTCAAGTTTATCTCATGCCTTTCATTTTCCATCATAACATATAATAACCCATAATTTCCTCAAAAGTAAGGATCATATAAACCCTAATGGTTACCTTAATAATTATTACTTGAATTTCTACATCGAGTTGGCCATCTCGTACATGATGCATTAGAGAATTCACCAAGGATGAAGTGGTTGATCGTGACTCCTTGATAGTTGGTTTAGAAAAACCATGAGATTCCTCATTAAATCCGCCATCTCATCCAGTCTCTTAATCAGAGAACCACCACAGTTTCCTTCAAACCCATTGTCACTTTGGTGCCTGCTAGATCCAGACATTTACTAAAACCAAAAAGGTCAGTGTGAGTATATCAACATAACCATCATGTACTAATGAGGAAGATAAACACTAAGATATACTTACTCATTCACTTTATCTAAAACTAGGACTCTTTCTAAAATCCAAACCATTATGGTAATGTCACTTATGCTTAGAAAATACCCTAACCTCTAAAGTTATCTAAACCGACCTTTGATACCAACTATAAGGCCCCAGCCTTAATCCTTACTTAATATTGAATTAAATGGGTAATTCACATTGAGGATATTTTCAGGTTTATAGTTTTAGAGAATTAGGACATAACTATTACATCTCAAAAGATTACAAAGTAGTCGCTTCTACTAAATTTCCATAAAATAAAAACTCTTAAAAAGAAACATGTATAGTTCCATGTTTTAGGTAGCATGACTTTCCCTTGATCCCATCCTTGGCCCTATTCCATGCTAAGTCTTGTGAAAAACATTTCAAAAACATGGGATGAGCATAAGAAGCTTAGTAAGGGATACACAAAGAATGAAAACTGTTATTTTGTCAAAACAACAAGAAAACCATGAATACTTTATCAATGTAATACTTTTCACCTTCATGAAGTAGTAAAAACTCTTCACTGAAAAAAAGTATCATTACTTACGTTTTTGTAACAAAAGGATTACCATAAAACCCATATAAAGAACACATAACATATATAAAGGTAACTTGGGACATAAACATACTTAAGTGGAATAACCATACGGTCGACTTCCACACATATCACTTAATGGAATAGCTATACGGCCTACTTCCATACATACTTAATGGAATAGCCATACGGCCGACTTCCATACCCAATGCATTGGAGGTTATAACGTAACCACCCGTCCTGGTATTCACGGCACCACCCGTCATATGGTTTATAACGTAACCACCCGTTAAAATGTCCAAGTACCAATATAAAATCATAAAACATAAAACCAATATAAATTAATGATAACATTTCCACATCACAATATATCATAATAGAATCCTTTATCAAAACTATTTTCAAAACCATTTAAAACATTTAATAAAGAGATTTTTGAATCAAAGTGACCCATACCACCTTGAAGCTTAAAATTTTAAACCATTAATATCCATATAAATAAATCCTTAAAACCATTTTGAAAATATGGATATTAATAAAACAAATAATTAAAACATTTAAAACGACATTTTGGTTAAAGGGGTTTTACCAAAATTAGAGACACTTGAACACAATAATTGAGGAATAACATTTAGTCAGAACTTTATAATATCATGAGAATAAATGGATTCATGATATAATACTCCAAAGGATAGTATATACACCATATAAGAGTGAATTGGTGCATAACAGTAATGAACCCTCTATAGAAATGTCAAATGTGATGAAATCCCTTATAAAGAAGGTATCCTTAAATTAAGGACAAATCAATCTCAAAAATATGTGTGACAAATATAAATACGCCCAATATAAGTGGATATTAAGTGTAAAACAATAAAAGGTATTTCACAGAAATTCAATGGATGACATATTCAATGACTACATGTTGAACCCAAAGAAATCGAAATTGGGTTAAAAAGTTCCCTTGACAGCCTAATGGCATCCCATCAAAATGAGTTGATGAGAGATAAAAAGTGTATCTCATCACTTGGACATAAAATTTTAATAAATAAGGATATATGAGAACATATCCCAACATTACAATATGTAAATTAAAAGACCCAACAAAAGAAGTATTTTAAAAAAGAGGAGGGTGAAAGGTTCCCTTACCGACTTGGGTATCTTTCAAAACATACACCCCAGGAAAGAAGGACAATAGATCATTGATGTAAATACTCATAAACGAAATTATATTACACAAAGTGTAGAATAATGGGCAGTAAATACACCACTAAAGGGAATTTGTGGCAAATGTAGCATAAATCTCGCGGGAATAAAAATGAGATGAAAAATCCCTTACGAAAACTCGGCAGCCTAACGGCGCCACATAAAACATCCGAATAAGGATTGATGAGATCAAATAGGGTATCTCATCACATTAAAATAAAATGTACAGAAAAAGGAATATAAAAGAACATCCCCAAAATTTACAAAGAGGAGCCTAAAAGAAGTGACATAAAGGAGAGTACATAAAAAGAAAGAGAGAGGTTATATCTCTTACGAAAGTTCAGCAGCCTAACGGCGCCACTCAAAACTTCCAAAATGGATTGATGAGAGAGAATAGGGTCTCTCATCACATGAACATAAAAATTACAGTAGGAGTAATATAAAATAATATCCCAATCATAAGAAAGATGATCTTAAAAGAAATGACATAAAAGAGTGTACTTAAAAAGAAAGAGAGATGTTGGATCCCTTACCTCGGGTCCGACTTGACTCGATCGTTCTTTAACGTCCTGAATAATAAACTTGAGTTAATTTATATTTTATTAAGAACCTTTTTCAAGTTCATTATTCATTTTATATCACTTATTTCCAAGTTATAAACATTATGTAATCATTTAAGTTAATAATGTTTGTTATGTCGATATTTGGTTCTTAAGTCGAAAGTGGACTTCTTACAATTACATGTTGTTCGTGTGGTCAAAGGTTCTTTATATGAAAAATGAAATTCCTGATTTGTATATCATATATATAATATATATCCATCATATATATGTATTTATAATATTATATAATCATTTATAGGTAAGAAATGAAATGCACCGTTCATGGAGACGGTAAGCCGTACGTACGCATGAACGCTACTTTCATTTCTTTGTCATATTAATGGAATTAAAAATAAATGAGAGGTATGTATATTTTAATTACAAAATTATATTCATAATTTAGATGTATCATTCATCATATATATCCATTATATACATGTACTTATAATAGTACATTACATTTGGGGATAAGAAATGAAATGCACCGTTCATGGAGACGGTAAGCCGTACGTACGCATGAACGCTACTTTCATTTCTATCTCATACTTTAATGGAAATAAATAATAATTATATAGAGGTATATAATATTTCCAGTATAAAATCATATTTAATAACATTAAATCCATCCTTTATATGTCCCACATATGGCATTAACGAATCACATCACTTTGAGGGGGCGGTAGTCCGCACTTCCTAAAATGAAGATATCGCGTATACCCATAATGGAAGACATAAAAGTAAGACACAAATGAAAAATACAGAAGCATAAGTAAAAAATATATATATTATATATCATATATAAAAATAGTGACATCATAATGGCCACCATTGAAGGTGTTAAATGAGTATTGAACAATCATCGTTTCGGGAGGCAGAATTTCACCATCCACGGAAACCATATGTTCTTTAACCATTTGATGTAGTTGTGTGAGAGTGTAGCTCGAATAAATCATATAACAACCTCCTAGTATATTTAATATACTGTTTTGTTACAAAATAAGTAAATAAAAAGAGTTTAGGGGGTTGGATAAGCAAAATAAAACAAATGAACATGAGAGAATGAATTACCTTTAAAAGTGTAACTCCTTTTGATTTGAGCATAAAGGCTTCCTTTGAAAGGATTATGCCCAAAGGGAATACTCTAGGATGAGGAGAGGGATTTTGAGAGAGTAAATGGGCAGGGGTTGGCCGAGCCAAAGGCTTGAGGAGTGTGTGAAATGAGGTAGAGGTGGGGGCCTTTTATAAGAGGAGAGGAGGGGCACTTTTGGAAAGTAAGAAATATTACTTTATTTGAAAATGTGTTTCAGTTTTAAAAGGTCCCACATTGATATAATTAGTGGATAAGGTGATAAGGGATCTAAATCCACCCATCCAATATGTTTTAGACATGTTTAGGTCATAGAGTTTACATTATCTTCTCATTTTATTTAAATCGTCAGATAATGATGTCATCATTGCATCATTATGATGTCATAAATAATTTAATTTATTTAATGTCTAAAATTTATAAAAAAATTACTAAGATGTAGGAAATATTTTTAGATTTCCAATTACTATTTATAAATAAAAATCTGACTTGTATAAACCCACTTAAAAATTGTTTTAGTAAAACATATCATGTTTGTGTCATTTTTACTTTTACATTAAATAAAAAGTTATTTATGTCATTTCCCAACCAAAGTGGCTCCATGGGGTCCCCAAGTTGACCCATGGCTTGTCATGGTCGGCCATTACACATCCAATGAGGTTAGTACTTGTGTCAAGTTCATTCCATATTATTAAAACATTATTTTTACCTTAAACTACACTAATTACCTCTAATTGCGATTAAAAACATAATAAGTTACTATTCACCAAAAAATTATTTTTATCCCATTGAACCACTTTTTACTTCTTAATGAAAACCATCTATGTCGGATTTTCGAAATTAAAAACACAAAGATGGAAATATTTTATTTAAATGGAAAAATCAGTTTTTATAAGTACCACTTAGTGGTTTCACTATTCATCAAAAATAGAAGTTTTTCAGAAAAATCCCAAAAATTCACCCTAAGCTATATTTGTTATTACGAATTCAAAAATGAAGTCTATTTTACAAAATTCAAAACATATTAGTGACATTAATTAATTTAATAATTAATTCCCGTTGTCAGATCAAATAGCGTGTTTTTATAAAACAATAAGTATCAAAAGATTGACACTAGTTTAAGTCTGATTTCAAAGTGAAATTAATTCCAACGACCACTATTGGATTTAATGGTAAAAATATATTATAATTTAACATTAAAACCAATTCAAAAGATAATATAGTCATATAAATAAATGAGATTAAAAAGAGGTTTTGAATTAAAATACATCATTGTACACTATTCATTTAAAAAAAGAACTTTATCAGAAAGATACCAAAAATTTACACAAAGTAAATTTTGATGTCCCAATTCTTAAGAAGAGTTTTATTTGGTAAAAAAGGATTTATAAGAGTGAACAAAACTATACTTAATGACAGATCTCCATCAAAAGGCGATAAGTGAACCTTTAGTGAAAACTAGGGCATATACGCCTAAAATTGAATTCTTTCCATATTTTAAGCCTTTATATTTTATTGGATAAAGGTAAAAACATTTAAAAACATATATAATAATATTTTAGTTATTTATATCCATTCCCGCCAACACAAAGGCTACATGTTAACTACCATTTAAAATAATATTATTTTATTATTAGAGTGCAACGTAAGATTCCCAAGAAACTCGTTGTTGCGTGTTGGGTACGCCATCGAGCATAGTGTCCCCTTTAAAGTCATATTAATATTTTACTCACAAATATGGAAAAATATGAAAATTTCATATTCTTTATTTACCTGGGGTGTTACATCCTTCCCCCCTTTTGGGAATTGCGTCCTCGCAATTTTAAAATTACGCTTGGAAACATCCTTGAAAGTCCCACATCGGAACAAGAGTCGGTAAAACAATCACTTTAAAATAAAGAAAGATCAGTAAAGAGGTCACCCGAGTTAACCCATAATAGGACTCCATGTAGGAAAACATGGACATGGAGGAGAAAACATAGGGTCATGTTCTGATGGAGAGTGATAGAAAACATGTTTAGGAGAAAGTTAACAATAAGAAAATCACAAACTTGTGATGGGTTAAACGGTGTTGGGTTCCCCAGTAGGAAACGTTAATAGACAAAATTTTTGTTTTAAGTTACTTAATATTGAGGAATTTATTCATAAGGAAGCATAATCACTTATCATGTTGACTTTGAACTTTTACTAGATTCCATAATGAAACTCATATTTTTTCCAAAAGACGAGTATTTAGGGAGACTTTTTCGCATTAAGACTACTATAATCAACTTCTAGAGAATCACCTAATCCACAAAAGAAAACTATATAATTCCCATGTCTTTAGACTTCAACCAAAACCAAAACCAAAAAGGCTAGTACAAGGTCAGATAATCCAAAAAAGGATAACCTTTTATAAAAAGAAAATCTATTCTTAATCTCAAAAAATTTTCAAAAAAAACCCAAAGTTCAACGAGGACCATCCGATAAACAATTTGTCCATAAAATTCTTCAATGTAATCCAATATAAAATTGAAACCCAAATATTTGAAGGATTTAGTCACATAGTCTTCCAAGTTAAATTGTAACATTTATCTCCAAACAATATTAGTTGCTCCTAAAGTCTTGTATTGAAAAGTAATTAACCTAATCACATATCCTCCATGATAGGTTAATCATTTTCATAAATAACCCAAAATCAACTTACTCTTAATTCATAAAATCATATAACTAAAAAGAATCGGTCAAACTAACCAGGGACTTCACGTAGTCCAGTGGTAGGCGATAAATACCAGTCGCACTTTGGTTGTGGGTTCGATTCCCGCATCTTTGTCCAATGCGACGGGTAGTCACACGGTCTGCGTGTTGTCCTTTTTCCAAAACTATATAATTCTTAAAACATTCCCCAAAATGAGATAAAACCAACAAAGATGATCATAACATATTTTAACCTCAAGTTTACCTCATGCTTTTCATTTTCCATCATAACATATAATAACCCATAATTTCCTCAAATGTAAGGATCATATAAACCCTAATGGTTACATTAATAATTATTACCTGAATTTCTACATCGAGTTGGCCATCTCGTACATGATGCATTAGAGAACTCACCAAGGTTGAAGTGGTTGATCATGACTCCTTGATAGTTGGTTTAGAACAACCATGAGATTCCTCATTGAATCCCCCATCTCATCCAGTCTCTTAATCAGAGAACCACCACAGTTTCCTTCAAACCCATTGTCACTTTGGTGCCTGCTAGATCTAGCCATTTACTAAAACTAAAAAGGTCAGTGTGAGTATATCAACATAACCATCATGTACTAATGAGGAAGATAAACACTAAGATATACTTACTCATTCACTTTATCTAAAACTAGGACTCTTTCTGAAATCCTAACCATTATGGTAATGTCACTTATGCTTAGAAAATACCATAACCTCTAATGTTATCTAAACCGACCTTTGATACCAACTATAAGGCCCCAACCTTAATCCATACTTAATATTGAATTAAATGAGTAATTAAAATTGAGGATATTTTCAGGTTTAGAGTTTTAGAGAATTAGGACATAACTATTACATCTCAAAAGATTACAAAGTAGTCGCTTCTACTAAATTTCCATAAAATAAAAACTCTTAAAAAGAAACATGTATAGTTCCATGTTTTAGGTAGCATGACTTTCCCTTGATCCCATCCTTGGCCCTATTCCACGCTAAGTCCTGTGAAAAACATTTCAAAAAAATGGGATGAGCATAAGAAGCTTAGTAATGGATACACAAAGAATGAAAACTGTTAGTTTTTCAAAACCACAAGAAAACCATGAAACTTTATCAATGTAATACTTTTCAACTTCATGAAGTAGTAAAAACTCTTCTCTGAAAAAAATGTATCATTACTTACCTTTTTGTAACAAAAGGATTACCATAAAACCCATATAAAGAACACATAACATATATAATGGTAACTTGGGACATAAACATACATAAGTGGAATAACCATACGGTCGACTTCCACACATATCACTTAATGGAATATCCATACGTCCAATTTCCATACATACTTAATGGAATAGCCATACGGCCGACTTCCATACCCAATGCATTGGAGGTTATAACGTAACCACCCGTCCTGGTATTCATGGCACCACACGTCATATGGTTTATAACGTAACCACCCGTTAAAATGTCCATGTACCAATATAAAATCATAAAACATAAAACCAATATAAATGAATGATAACATTTCCACATCACAATATATCATAATAGAATCCTTTATCAAAACCATTTTCAAAACCATTTAAAACAATTAATAAAGAGATTTTTGAATCAAAGAGTCCCATACCACCTTGAAGCTTAAAATTTTAAACCATTAATATCCATATAAATAAATCCTTAAAAGCATTTTGAAAACATGGATATTAATAAGAACAAATAATTAAAACATTTAAAATGACATTTTGGTTAAAGGGGTTTTACCAAAATTAGAGACACTTGAATACAATAATTGAGGAATAACATTTAGTCAGAACATTATAATATCATGAGAATAAATGGATTAACGATATAATACTCCAAAGGATAGTATATACATCATATAAGAGTTAATTGGTGCATAACAGCAATGAACCCTCAATAGAAATGTCAAATGTGATGAAATCCCTTATAAAGAAGGTATCCTTAAATTAAGGAAAAATCAATCTCAAATATATGTGTGAAAAATATAAATACACCAAATATAAGTGGATATTAATTGTAAAACAATAAAAGGTCATTCACACATATTCAATGGATGACATATTAAATGACTACATGTTGAACCCAAAGAAATCGAAATTGGGTTAAAAAGTTCCCTTGACAGCCTAACGACATCACATCAAAATGAGTTAATGAGAGATAAAAAGTGTATCTCATCACATGGACATAAAATTTACATCAACAAGGATATATGAGAACATATCCCAACATAACAATATGTAAATTAAATGACCCAACAAAAGAAGTCTTTTAAAAAAGAGGAGGGTGAAAGGTTCCCTTACCGACTTGGGTATCTTTCAAAACATACACCCCATGAAAGAAGGACAATAGATCATTGATGTAAATACTAATAAATGAAATTATATTACACAAGGTGTATAATAATGGGAATTACATACACCACTCAATGGAATTTGTGGCAAATGTAGCATAAATCTCATGGAAATAAAAGTGAGATGAAAAATCCCTTACGAAAACTCGGCAGCCTAACGGCGCCACATAAAACTTCCGAATATGGATTGATGAGATAAAATAGGGTATCTCATCACATTACAATAAAATTTACATCAAGAGGAATATAAA
Source organism: Viscum album (assembly GCA_963277665.1). Classification (NCBI taxonomy): domain Eukaryota; kingdom Viridiplantae; phylum Streptophyta; class Magnoliopsida; order Santalales; family Viscaceae; genus Viscum; species Viscum album. Next base: position 1,331,937,994 of record OY728142.1, read on the forward strand.
ATAACATCCCCCAACATTACAAAGAGGAGCCTAAAATAAGTGACATAAAGGAGAGTACTTAAAAAGAAAGAGAGAGGTTAGATCTCTTACGAAAGTTTGGCAGCCTAATGGCGCCACTCAAAACTTCCAAAATGGATTGATGAGAGAGAATAGGGTCTCTCATCACATGAACATAAAAATTAAAGTATTAGTAATATAAAAGAACATCCCAATCATAAGAAAGATGAGCTTAAAATAAATGACATAAAAGAGTGTACTTAAAAAGAAAGAGAGTTGTAGGATCCCTTACCTCGTGTCCGACTTGACTCGATCGTTCATTAACGTCCTAAATAATAAACTTGAGTTAATTTATATTTTCTTAAGAACCTTTTTCAAGTTCATATTTCCTTTTATATAACTTATTTTAATGTTATAAACATTATGTAATCATTTAAGCTAATAATGATTGTTTTGTCGATATTTGGTTCTTAAGTCGAAAGTGGACTTCTTATAATTACATGTTGTTCGTGTGGTCAAAGGTTCTTTATATCCAGAATGACATTCCTGATTTGGATATCATATATATCATATATATCCAGCATATATATGTGTTTATAATATTACATAATCATTTATAGGTAAGAAATGAAATGCACCGTTCATGGAGACGGTAAGCCGTACGTACGCATGAACGCTACTTTCATTTCTTTGTCATATTAATGGAATTAAAACTAAATTAGAGGTATTTATATTTTAATTACAAAATTATATTCATCATTTAGATTTATCATTAATCATATATATCCATTATATACATGTACTTATAATAGTACATTACATTTGGGGATAAGAAATGAAATGCACCGTTCATGGAGACGGTAAGCCGTACGTACGCATGAACGCTACTTTCATTTCTATCTCATACTTTAATGGAAAGAAATAATAATGATATAGAGGTATATAATATTTCCAGTATAATATCATATTTAATAACATTAAATCCATCCTTTATACGTCCCACGTATGGCATTAACGAATCACATCACTTTGAGGGGGCGGTAGTCCGCACTTCCTAAAATGAAGATATCGCGTATACCCATAATGGAAGCCATAAAGGTAAGACACAAATAAAAAATACATAAGAATAAGTAAAACATAAACATATTATATATCATATATAAAAATAGTGACATCATAATGGCCACCTTTGAAGGTGTTAAATGAGTATTGAAAAATCATCGTTTCGGGAGGCAGAATTTCACCATCCACGGAAACCGTGTGTTCTTTAACAATTTGATGTAGTTGTGTGAGAGTGTAGCTCAAATAAATCTTATAACAACATCCTAGTATATGGAAGATACTGGTGTTGTTACAAAAGAAGTAAATAAAAAGAGTTTAGGGGTTGGAGAAGAAAAATAAAACAAATGAACATGAGATAATGAATTACCTTTAAAAGTGTAACTCCTTTTGATTTGAGCCTAAAGGCTTCCTTTGAAAGGATTATGCCCAAAGGGAATCCTCTAGGATGAGGAGAGGGATGTGTAGAGAGTATATGGTCATGGGTTGTCCGAGCCAATGGCTTGTGGAGCGTGTGAAATGAGGTAGAGGTGGGGGCCTTTTATAAGAGGAGAAGAGGGGCACTTTTGGAAAGTAAGAAATATTACTTTATTTGAAAATGTGTTTCGGTTTTAAAAGGTCCCACATTGAAATAATTCGTGGATAAGGTGATAAGGGATCTAAATCCACCCATCCAATAAGTTTTAGACATGTGTAGGTCATAGATTTTACATTATCTTCTCATTTTATTTAAATCGTCAGATAATGATGTCATCGCTGCATCATTATGATGTCATAAATAATTTAATTTATTTAATGTATAAAAATTATAAAAAAATTACTATGATGTATGAAATCTTTTTATCTTTCCAATTACTATTTATAACAAAAAATCTGACTTGTATAACCCCACTTAAAAATTGTTTTAGTAAAACATATCATGTTTGTGTCATTTTTACTTTTACATTAAATAAAAAGTTATTTATGTCATTTCCAAACCAAAGTGGTTCCATGGGGTCCCCAAGTTGACCCATGGCTTGTCGTGGTCGGCCATTACACATCCAATGAAGTTAGGACATGTTTCAAGTTCATTTCATATTATTAAAACATTATTTTTCCCTTAAACTACACTAATTACCTCTAATCGCGATTAAAAACTTAATAAGTTACTATTCACCAAAAAATGATTTTTATCCCATTGAACCACATTTTACTTCTTAATGACCACCATGTATGTCGGATTTTAAAAATTCTAAACACAAAGATGGCAATATTTCATTTAAACGGAAAAATCAGTTTTTATAAGTACCACTTAGTGGTTTCACTATTCATCAAAAATTGAAGTTTTTCAGAAAAATCCCAAAAATTTACCCTAAGATATATTTGATATTCCAAATTAAAAAATGATGTCTATTTTAAAAAATTCAAAACATATAAGTCACATTAATTAATTTAATATTTAATTCCCGATGTCAGATCAAATAGCGTGTTTTTATGAAACAATAAGTATCAAAAGATTGACATTGGTTTAAGTCTGATTTCAAAGTGAAATTAATTCCAATGACCACTATTGGATTTAATGGTAAAAATATATTATAATTTAACTTTAAAACCAATTTAAAAGATAATCTAATAATATAAATAAATTATATTAAAAAGATGTTTTGAATTAAAATACAACCTTTTACACTATTCATTTAAAAAAAGAACTTTATCCGAAAGATACCAAAAATTTACACAAAGTAAATTTTGATGTCCCAATTCTTAAGAAGAGTTTTATTTGGTCCAAAAGTATTTATAAGAGTGAACAAAACTATATTTAATGACAGATCTCCATCAAAAGGCGATAAGTTAACCTTTACTGAAAACTAGGGCATATACGCCTAAAATTGAATTCTTTCCGTATTTTAAGACGTTATATTTTATTGGATAAATGTAAAAACATTTAAAAACATATATAATCATATTTTAGTTATGTCTATCCATTCCCGCCAACACAACAGCCACATGTTAAATACCATTTAAAATAATATTATTTTATTATTAGAGTGCAACGTAAGATTCCCAAGAAACTCGTTGTTGCGTGTTGGGTACGCCATCGAGCATAGCGTCCCCTTTAAAGTCATATTAATATTTTACTCACAAATATGGATAAATATGAAAATGTAATATTCTTTATTTACATGGGGTGTTACACTCATGATCCATATTGGGTAGCTCATATGGGTATACAATTATAGTCATGTGATCAAAACTTAGTTGTTTCAAAAATGTTACTATTCTACCTTCCAGTAATACATAGTCACTCCCATCAAATAATGGGGGATTCTATGGAATCCATCTACAATTTACATTATTACCTTCCATAAAAAAAGTAAATGTTTTCCTATAAAATTTTAAGTCTTTGATACAAGTTATAAAAGTGTTTAAAATATGTAGAAAAGTATCTACACAATAAGATACCCATGACCTAATACCAATTTTTTATCGATATTGATATAAATTATGACTTATGGGGAATGGATTTTTTTCCAAATTTAATGACCAAAAAAATTATATATTTTTAAAATATTAATCTCTAGTGAGTGCAGTGTTCTTGAGTTATGAATAAACATAAATAAAAAATAATAGAATGAATGAATTATAGTTTTTTCGAACAAAAATATTATATTCAACTTGTTAATATCATATAATTTTTTAGGACAATGGTACCCACTAATAAATTGACAATTAAAGGTGTGATAACATTTTCAACAGAACCATCCTTCTGAACAAATCGACCAACCAACCTAGTGTTGATAAGGAAGACCAACCTTGTTTTTTTAAATAAATTTTGATTAGGATTCATAACCCTAACATCTATCAACAAGGTAGAATAAACCTAAAAAGAAGAATTCATTTTTTTATTTAGAAAATACTAATACATGAATGAATAATATTTAAATAGAATGAAACAAAATTATATAAATAAAAAAATACAAGAAATATAACAGATGATCAAGAAGTTCAATGAATTTTAAGAATGATGATCATTGGTCATATGAAGGAACCAATTCCAATATTGGATTCTTTTGGTGATCATGTCATTAATGTAGACGTAATTGATTTCTTTTACAGACATTGATAGTAGTGAATATTTTAATGTGTATTTCTTGATAAATTTTTCATGATAAGCATAGGTATTTGATTTATTTTACAAAAAATATATAGAGTCCTTTAATTTGAGATCAATAGGATGGTTTCTATATACTACTTCATCATGAAATGTGGTTATGAATAATAATATAATAATATGATAGCTACATATATATTTTTTAAAATCATACCTGGTTTAATAAAAAAATATAATTGTGATTTACATTTCATTATTAAAAATTAATATATTGGCCAAATAATTTGAAAAAAAAATTGATTATAAAAATGATGAAATAAAAGTATAGTTATTAAAACGACAAATGTCACAAAAGTATATTAACATCTATAATTGTATAAAATTTAATATACAAATACAAAAGATCATAAAATTAATTTTACAATTATTTATATCACTTTGTAAAAATATTTCAACATAAAAAAATTACATTTATTAAAATAGTTATTTTATAAAAAAAACTAAATTAAGAAATAAAAAATAAAAAATTTCTATTTAAATTAATGTTTGGTCAATTAAATATAATTGGAACCGAGAGTGGTGACTCATGATGCACAATTGAGATTTAACGGTGGCTAAATATAGTATAACCTTTTTTGATATTGTGTTCAAAAATAAAATTATTTATCTTAACTAAATACATTCCAAGCATATATTCAGATGAAGACATATATGGAAATAAATATTTCATCCTCATTTTGAAGTCAAACAGTGACTCATGACCCACCCATTTATGAATAAAATATTAGCTCTTGTCTTATCAGGGGAAATGATAAATGGTCTATCATTGAAAAACATATCCAATAAAAATAAAAATAAATATATGAATAATTCATTAAATTAAAAACTATAAAAATAAATTCCACTACATGTTAAAAAAAATTTATTATATTAAAAATTGAAAGAAGAAACCACTAATAAAAAGAATAAATTTTTTACTAGGAACTAAATGAAAAAAATATAAAACATAGTGAAAAAAACTACAACATCTTAGAGAAGAACTCTTTTAAAAATATCAAGAGAATCAATCAATATAATTTATATCACAAAAAATGGTTAAATAGTTAACCCAACATTGATGTCCAAGGGTGTGGGAAATGACCAACCACTATTATTTTATAATGGTGGGTTGGCAATCTCTGTTAGTATTATTAATTCGAATAAGAAAGAACAACCAGCTGTGAAAATTGTGAAATCTCATAATCATATTAAAATTAGGTGACAATAAAGTATGAAGGGAATTTAGACAATGAAGAATAACTATACAAAACTAAAACATGTGAATATTATATATTACTATTAATATTTAAAAAATAATTAAAACCCTATTTTTATAATTTCAATCAATAGATTTTTTTAATAAAAAACATCAATATTAAATGATTTTTGAATTTAATAAAATGTTAAAAAATAATTTTTCAAAATAATTAAAAGTTATAATATATTTAAATAACAGTTAAATCTTGTCAATATCATTTGGTTCAGATGAAACCACATCTGATGCAACTCACCATGATTTAATGGATATGAACATTATCTATTTTTTCTAATTATAATTCCATCATAGAACTATTATATGGTCTAGTAGTTTCACAGTTCAGATGAGTTTATTACAACGTATATCAAAAACATTAAATCATTACTCAAATGAACATAGGCTTCCAACACAATTACTAATTGAAACATTTATGAAATGTATTGTGATTTACTAAATCTAAGGATAATAATATTTATTTACTCTATAATGTTCCATTGTTTTCAATAAAAAATAAATTCATTTTAATTTTTTATATTTTAGTTATTTTATTTACAACTATACCGGTTTCATTTTTCTCGTGGAACATGTGTATTTCCCAATTAAATAATCAAAATTATACACTCTTGGACTATAAGGGAAAATTATATACATTTCACCTCACAAATTGATTACGCATTATTATTATTAATTATAAAAAATAATAATATAAAAATTATATTTAATTATAAAATATATTTATATTAATAAATAAATATTCCATCATTCAACAAATTTGTTCATATATTCCAATTCCCTTATATTTTATGTTTTCTGGATGGAGGCAAACATCCTCCCTTTAAAATTCATCTTTTTTCATATTAAATATTTTATATATGAATCATTTTTTACCAAAGATCATTATTGAATAAATATATTTTATTTTAGATTCATCCAAACTACAATTTAAATTTCTATTTAATGAATTTTCAGATTGATTCACTTTCAGTTTTGATATATGTGCAATGCATGAACACTTCCATGATCTTTTATTTCACTACAGTTTCAGTTTAATCGGTATTCAATGTATTTTAATTTTTTTAAATTTTACCATAACTTATTGTATACTTTATTTTGTATATTTTGTCTCTATTCATTTGAAATACATTACCAGTTTATCAATTTTGTCACAAAATATTTACATTTCTCCTCAATTATATATAAATAATATCCATTAACCACATTCTTCTTATTTAATATTAAAATATACCAACTCCTTAAGAAAATTTGGTAATCATCAACACAAATTTGCAAATTTGGGAAAGTGGATATAACCGTTCTATATTTATTGTATATTCATTTTTAATTTGGGTCACTCAGATTATTTCCCCCTTATTAATTTGTTTCATCATAAAAACTTTATTTAAAAACATAAATAATAATATTATCAATAATTAATAACTATACATTATTTATAGTTTTAGTATTTAATCATATTATGATGATTAAATTCAAAACAATGTATAAACTAAATATTCTAATTGAAAACACTATATCGAATAAATCTTAAAAATTTGTACATTCATTGATTTATTTCCTAATATAATTTTACGAATCATATATAAATAATAGTTGTGATTCCAATTTATAAATAAATAATGGGAATTATATTCCTAATGTGATGTATATTTTTGTGATATTATTATTCAATAATTTAAATGGATTAAATAATGAATGTGAATGTTTGTTTAATTAATTATTCATTTTCAATTAAATTATGTCTACATTATTTCATTTAATTATTACATATTTAATTGAAACAACTTCACTAAAGTATATTACTTTTTATATTTATATTTTTTCTATATGTACTCGTCAATACATTCAATATTGTTTATACATTTTCTTATAGCATAATATAGTGAAAATTTTAAAAAAAAATTATTTCAAAACAATTAACAAAATAAAAATACGTTCAGTTTTATTTAAGAACAAAACACTCGTTTGAGCATGGTATTCTTGTGGAAATTGTGATTTAAAAGATATGATTCTCATATTTATTTCATTATTGGTTTATTTAAGAAAAATATCTATGTATTTTATCAATTTTATATGATAAATTGTACTTCAAGAATAACATTGGAAATAAAATACATTATATTTTAGTTATATGTAATGAAAATTTTAAATATTATGATTAATATTCCTATAGGATTCATTTCCAATTATTTATTTCATTTCCATATTTCAATATTTCCATATATGAAATAATTCTACTAAAATATATCTATAATAGACCAAACATCAATGTTTAGTTCTTTAAGTAATACAATATAACCACTTGAGAGATTTTACATTTATCAAACAATAAAAATAATAATTACTCAAATAACGTTTATGTGGATTTTGTACAGTGACTCTTATTTATTCATATCATCAAATTCATTTAGGATCATTTTGTATAATTTTTTTGTAATATGTAATCATTATTATATTTTCATAACTTACACATCATCAATAAAATAGATTTAGTTTTATATATTTGATTATTTGGTGTCTACCAACTTTCTAAATATTATATTATTGCTTTTACATTTAAATTTATACAATTTAAATATTTTACCTTTAATCCCAAATTTTTTCTTTTGCATATACTAGAATATGTTTTACACTATTACATTGACATATACACCATTTTTTATAATTTCTTATATACAATTTCTTCCTTAATTTAAACATAGTAATTAAATAAAATTAAAACTCAAATAATACAATAACAAAATAATATTCTATTTATTGTATAATTGAAAAAAATTGAAGGTTTATATTTAAATATTTCTTAATATTTGTACTATATTAGTTGAATGGATTTGTTCTGAAAAATTTTTAATTGAAAAATGGATCCCATAATTAACTACCTATTATGTAATGTAATTAACCATATATTTTTTATTCACATTAATGATAAATTGTATTCTTAAAAAACCAACCATAAGGTTAATTTTTATTTATACTTTTAATCATAAATAAATTTTGGAATTCATAAAACAATATAAAATGAATGAATAAATTGATATCAATTATTCAATTTAATTCCACAATTATAGTTGTTGGTTCCATTTCTTATTTAACATATTTCAATCATTAATTTATCATAATTATATAAAAACTCCTCATTATGACTAATTTCACCAATTCTAGTATTATATCATTTTATATTATATTAATTCATTCAATAATATTTTTGATGTTTTACAGGTTTATTTTTTTAGTTCATTCACTTTTTAATTTTATAATCATTTAGTTTTATTTTTATATTATATTTCAATAATAATAGTTTCGGATATTGAATTTTATAGTGATACATTGAAAAGGTGTTATATAACATAGTTCAAAGGAACGTTATTATTTATAAGGTTCAATTTTAATTTTAATTTTGAAAATTTTATATGAATGTCTATTCTAAATTAACCTTGTATTATTTATAGAGTATTTACAAATATTGTCTATAAATTAATAAAAAATGAACAACATATAAAAAATTCGATATCATAATCATATTTCAATTTCACAATAAGTAACATATAGTTTTTATTAAATTCCACCAAAACAAATGTGAAAAGATTGTAGTGTGTAAATATTTATCACCTTTTCCTTTTATTATATTATTTGTTGATTATTTTGGTGAATATTCACAAATAAATAATTTCAAAAATAATTAATTATAATAAATTTTCCCAAAAAAGTTAAAACATGCTCATTTTTATATAATTAACATTAAAATTTGATGAACAAATCAAAAATTTAAATATATTATTCAATTGGAATAATAAAAGTTAAAAATAACAGAAACGTTATATATAATGAGTAACTTTTCATTATTTATTATGAATTGTATTATTATTTTTCTTTTTATTTAGTATCACCCTATTTTTTATTATAACTGTATTTTAAAAGTAACTACATCCCATTAAAATATGGAGGAGAATAAATTTTCTACTAAATGATTCAACATTTTAGTAATTAAAGATGATAAAAGACTGAAAAATAAAAACATGGCATGATGAATGGAGAGTCCCTCACTAAATCACCTCATCATGATGCCTCATCTCCTACCAAGATGTTAACTGCATGTTTTCCACCATCTGAAATATCTCCAACCTCAAGGATGATTCAAAGTGTCATTCCCGCATATATTTACATTCCTAGAGGTTTGGAAACATTGTAATTGAATATATAAAAATCAATCCATGAGATTATGAACACTATAATCCCCTTACATGAGTGTTTATATAACTTCCTTATTCATTTTCTTACTGACCTATAGATTAAACTCCTCATTGAACCAAAATATCGAATTTATTCTTAAAAACAACTTCGGAATAACTATGATTCCTATTCCACCATAAATGAGCCAACCCTCGATGTTTACCCAATTATATGATAACATATAACTAATTTAGAGTCCTTGAAAATTATATGAATCCTTAAACTTATTTAACCACTCATCTATTGCAACACCAAACACTTCACTAAGAAACATTAGCACTCCCTGAAAATGGGACATGGTCACTACCTTATAATGTGACCCTTTCTTCTAATTTTCATTCAAAATACTATGAAAACCCTAATTACGATGTCTAAAAAAACATCAAGTCATCCATGTAAGTCCAGAAAATTGAAAATATGTGACGAAAAAACATATTGCAAGATTAAAATTTATTTCTATACACCAAATCACTAAATAAAATTCACCCTTAATGAATAAATTTAATAATCTCTCCCATCCAATATCATTACTTTTTTTAATGATACATATCCTTAGTACATCTTATTACATTTTCTATTAGAGCATAAAAAATAAAATAATCAAACAATAAAACTTTTCCCTACTAATCAGATACACAATACAATAGGCACAACCATCCATGTTATATTAATGACCTTAAAACACCATTTAAATATATAATTATTATTTTTCAAAATTTATAAATTTATAAATTACATGAATCAATGTTAATGAAAAAATATAATTTATAAACATAATACTTTCTGAAAACCAAAAAATTAAAACCCTTTCAAATTAACAAAAAAATTGATATTTTTAAAACTATTTACAAAGAAAATACATTAAATGATTTATTAAAAAAGATAAAAAAAACCACAAAAAATTGATGTCCTCAATTTAACAAATAATTTCATTTTATATAGATTGATATAAAAATAATAACAAACAATGAACACACTACTAAGTATTATAATGGGACTCTTGGAATTCAATATGACTTTTTAAAATAATTTACAGACAAATTTATTTACTCGTTATCAATACTCAATCACCCTTAAATTTATCCAATTTAACTTATAAAGAATTGAATTGTATTCCCCTTATATGTATAAAAATTATTATGTTGGAAGAATTAATATTATCCAAAATATAATATTCTATGTTAATATAATATCAGAAAATAATAAGAATTTACTAAACACTCAAAATATTCAATGTTTCCATCTTGCAATTTTGTAAATGAAAATACATTACTTCTAAAGGTTTAATTTAAAAAAAATAATCTATTAGTTCAAAAAATTAAATAACATATATCATTATATATATAGATTATATAAATATAAAAATAAAGGAATCAAAATTTATCACATAATATTGAAGATGAATACCTAAAAAATCATCTCAAACTACAGATGGAATGACAAAAAGGACACAAAAAATCCCCTATCATATAAATAAATCTCTACCCTATTACACTAGCTAAAAAACCATGGGCCTTTAATAATGGATTTAATTTAATTTAATATAACTTAATTTATTCCATTTAATTCCCAAGACCTATTCATTATATCATAATTAATAATAATCATGATTCGTGTACATATCTTAGGTATCTACTCTAAATGTAATATCACATCAATTGGTATGAAATAAAGGATTGAGGAAACTACAATAAATCACAAGGGTCCTAAAATCAGGTGTCATAGTCTGACTCACAGGATTACATTATAAACTACATTCTTCTGGTAATGTTTCCATCCAACCCATGGAATAATAACAAGCACCTTACTCATGTCACCACCCAAACACTAAACTAAAACAATTTATAGAACCCTATTATGGACATACCCAATAGGTACCACTCTATCTCTAAAAATGAAGATTGATGTCACCCAAAAATCCAACCTCCAATAAGCCAAGGTTGGAAAATATAATTTTGGGTATAAAATAATAAAATAGGAGGCATTACCATCATGAATCCCATGAATATTTTTAATAACCACTAGTAAACAAGATGTTATTGATAGAAACTAACCATAATAAAATAATTCATGCGAATATCATAAATGTAACAAATCTCACAAATGAAAATATGTAATGGTGTTAATATAAGTAACTCCTCAATGATGCCAAGATCCAAAATATAATGTTCAACATGGTATCCAATCCATCAATGAACCATAAAAATTAGTTTATATATATAGTAGTGAGCATGAATATTTACTTAGTAGAATTACTCTCATGACTTTTGTGTAAATATGGAAGAATAATACTAATACATTAGTAACTAAATAGATGAAGCAACAAACACCATCACAGGTTATCTAGCCACATCCTCAGTAATGTTCTTTCACATAATAAATCATCCAATAAAATAAAAAATAAAAAAAAATTTATCAAATTCCATTAGGTTTTACTTCTCCTCTATTTTTCATCACTTGGGATCCAACATAAAATGTATTTTTATTCATCCTATTCTATAAATTTATATATTATATGTGGCACAAGAAACAATCCTACATAATACAAAACCCTATAGGGTTATACATCTCATGTTGTCATCAGTTTAATACTCATGGACTAATGATGTCGGAAAAACTGTATCCCTACAATCCCAAACCTCATACAAGTTCTAACAAGTCATGTTTCCATTGGTCCTCATCAACAACTCCATATCTAAACTCATAATTATCTATCATAGTATGGTATCAAAACCTGACAGACATCAACCTCATTTTATCCTCCTCTTATGCTTGACACCACCCTATATGAATACAACAATAGCATCCCAAATACTATGTTATCATAAACATGAAGGACATCCACTTTGTGTCATCCTAATCACTCACATTTTCCCACACACAACATATCAATACCGTAATTCCATCAAAAATAGTAGGGTATCATGAATATAAAGAAAATTAGCCATGTTCCTTCTTCTACCCTTATATAACCCCCCACCATCTTCAAATACTGCATTGTAATATGCTTGAAAAATAGTGAGGAAGACAAGGTAGTTAACCATATACCCTCAGAAACCAGGATGTTTGGGGAAAACACCCTAACTGAAAATATCAATGAATCGATATGAAAATATCTTACTCGTGTGGAGTGAATATGAAATCACAATACAATAAAAGGTTTATTATCTCTTCACACAGTCCCAACCAAAGGGATCATGGGAAATAACCCTATGGAATACCATAACAACAATCACATCCTATTTTCCACAATCTACATTTATTATCATTTCTACAATGCCACTAGCCCACACTTCCCACAATATACATCCACAACACCTACAAAATTTTCACATTTATTTCTTTATTTGATCAATTTAAAATTTTATATTAATGAGCATTGTTTATTACCAAATAAGTAAATAGATATTAATTAATAATTGACATGTAATTTAGTAATATTTAATTACTTATTAAATTAAATAGTTAATAATTAAATTTTTTATTTTTACAAATAATATTATCTATTTAATAATAAATTAATTATGAAATAATTCATTAATTTTAAATATGCATATTAATTAATAAATAAATATTTAGTAAATAAGTTATCAGTTAATAATAAATTATATAATAGTAAATTAGTTAATAATTAATTATTTAATTAATAATTTAATTATTAATAAATAATTTTTTAAATATATATTAATTACTTTTCTAATCAGTTATATAATTATTAATTTTTTATTATTAATTTTATAATTACATATTTAATTAGTAATATATTTATTAATTTTGTAATAATTAATTTATCATGTAATTATTAATTATATAATAATTAATTAGACTACTTATATTATAATATTAAAATATATAATAATTAACTAATACTATAATTATTAATTATGTAATTATAAGTTATATATTTATTAATTATATAAAATTTAATTTTTTAATTAATAATATAGTTATTAATTATACATATAATTATTAATTATATAATTATTAGTTATTTAATTGGTAACTAATATTGGTTCCTTGGAAAATAGAGAGTCCCCCTCATTAAATTTGGAGATGAATGTTCTCATAGCAGTGATGATGAACTAGATCCTACCATCTTAAGTAATGATAATTTTCTATCAAATGATAAATCAGGCAACAGATCTTTGAAATCTAAAAGATATTCTTCATCTACAAGAGTTTTTATGTAGCACATACATGTGAATGTGGTTCCACTACCAGATCTGCATGCAGATGCATCTGATTCTTACCATTAGATTATTATAGATCCATCTTGAAGGACTCCATTGTCAGGTGCCATAGGGAAATTAATGGTTTCAAAAAAACTTGTTCATGCTACAAATACTCCCACCTATGGAGATGTTCAATACGTATTTAGGTTGTGGGACTGTAACACCCCAAGATTTTATGAAAAATATTATTTTTAATTTTATTTATGTCTTGTGTTCCATGCTACAACAAAGGAGTCAAGCAAAACAAGCAACCCTGACTTGGCTACATTACACGCAATCGTGACCTTCCTCGATATCCTGTGTTGTACGCAATACCGAGTTTCACTAAACAACGATATGCTATTAAAATATTATTAAAACTAGCAGTTATGATAGTAATAACCAATTTTTGAATTTTTTTAAATTTCATCTTACAAAATGGACATCATTTTTGGATTTGTAATATCAAAATTATCATAGGGTAAAATTTTGGTATTTTTCTGAAACCTTTCAATTTTTGATGAATAGTGAAAACACTGGGTTACTATTTAAAATCCCACTTTTTATTTAAATAATTATTTATTTTATTTAAATTTATCTTAGGTAAAAATTGGTACATAATACCTTTATAAGATCAAAGTAATTCAGTGGAGTCATTTTATTATAATTTTAGATATATAAATTTTTTTGAACTTTTGACCGTCTTTTAGCCACCTCTGAGAAGAATTTTCAAATTTAATTAAGAATTAGTTTTACCGCTTTTGTGAATTGAATTTCAAAAATCCGAGAGACAGGGTTGATGCTAGTAGTTAAAATGTGGTTCAATGCGATGAAAATAATGTTTGGTGAATAGTAACTTTTTACTTTTATTTACCACGGTTAAAAGTTAATAGGGTAATTAAGGGTAATAATGATATTTTTATTACACTAACACATGTCCTAATTCAATTAGATATGTGTAATTCGACCAAAAACAACCTTAGGAATAAAATATTTCCATTTAGGCCCACTTGGATTAGATTAGGTGTAGAGACCCAAAGCATAACGTACATGGACATTACATTATTTTTGCGGAATACTTAGTACATAACAAAAACACACACACAAGGACCGTAATAGTTTAGTGTCTTTGGAAACTCGGAATAAAATCTTCTAATCGTGGTGAAAGATCTTCAACATCTCCCATAACGAGCTTCTTTTTTTTTAAACCGAAATCCTTTCATTATATCCTGAGGAAAAGAAAACATAAAACGGTGAGCTCAAATGCTCAGTAAGGGTAAACAAAATAAATATCAATCACGTCATATTCATAAGAACATATCTTTTGGAAATCTTAACCTACAAAAGAGATCATAATTTCATATCATCGGATAAATCATAGTAGTGAAATATAATCCGAATAATCATAACTTAAAACATGAAAATTTGTGGCATACACACATTAATCATAGAGAATCATTTCTTATTAGTCAAGACTCATTGTCAAGACTATCTTAGTGGAAAAAGTCCCTTTCTGAGCCGAGTTCACTCCTCATTTTAGTCCTGTTTCACTGAACTGGTATAACCTACCATTCCAGCCATGTCTATCTCATGAGATATAAAATCTTTACCCAATGCATTGGAGGTTGATATAGGTCCCACCCATCTCATAATTATACCATTATTATGTGTGCCATAAAATCATAAATCATACATCATTGCATAACCCATGTAGAAAAAATGGGATTCTTAAACAACATGACATCATAAAACGATGCATATATGATAAAGGAATTCATAAAAATATTTCCATCACAACATAATCAAATCAATGTAATAATAGGGATAGAAACAGAACCCTATATTATCTTAGATGGAAAATAATTTTGATAAAATACTTGAACACCATTCTTGAGGAAAATATCCTTTCAAATTAAAAAACAATTTTCCTTTCTTAACATGTCATACAATTTTAAAAGAAGTAGATTAAAAATAAACTTGAAAAAATTTTAACGAATCTTCGTGGAAATAATGTTTTAAAAATCCATTCATGCCGTATAAGTTAAAAAAACATTCTTCGTACTTTGTCGGAAAAGTCAAAAAGTACCTCGTACGAAAAACGACGAAAAATTGCTTTCATATCCTTTACTAAAAACTCACTGAAGGGTTAAATTGGATTTAAAAAATTGCAGGTGTATGGAAATATTATTAAATATTGAGGAAACATGGATGTGGATGATAAAATACACCCCATTAAATACCAAAGTATAAACAATCTCGGATAAAAATGAGATTGTGATATTTCCCTTACCTTATGTCTGATATGCTTTGTACGTGTCCAAACCTCCAGTATAATGATTTAGATAATGTTACTGACTTATTACAGAATCATATGCATTATTATCATATCATATATGGTCATATTCTTAGCTTCTTAGTAGTAATATTTCATTGCTACTTGTTATTCGGGTGTTTATAACTTTTTGTTCTTATGCGTGTTTTGTCGAATAAATTCTTATTCTTTTCTTTAGGATATAAATACCTCATTTCCATAATGGTATTAGTGTAATATATATCATATTAATTCATTAAATTCATTTATATAATCATTATGAAATGAAGATCATGTAGAACGAGTCGCATCACATCGTAGAGACGGTATTCCATACGTACGCACGAGTGATGTTATCGTTCTATGATCGTGGAATTGTATTGGAGTGTATGTATACTATTTCAGAATAAGTATCACTTTATTATAGTCATATATAGTCAATATTTATACCATTATACCCATCCATGTAATGTGGTGGTGGGAAATAGATTACACCACGACGTAGAGATGGTATTCCGTAGGTACGCACGCACAGTGATTTCGTTTTTCGTAGGATGAATAGATGGTGAAATAGGGTTGTTTCATACATATAATAATATATAAGTATATGATTGATACTGATGTTATTACGTCATAATGAAACAACCTATTAAGAAGAAGTGGAAGAAGAAATAATGATGAATGATTCGGTAACCGACATTACCTCTTTTTTGAAGCGCCTCTTTGAGATCTCCTTTTAGGGCACTAAAATTGGTCTTTGTGGAAGACCATAACCTCTAAGATGTTTCTAGGGAAGTGGATAAGGAAATTTTACAGGGTTTTGACGAGCTTGAAGGCTCAATGTGGTGTGAGGAAGAGAGGGAGGAGGTGCCCTTTTATAAGGGAGGAGAGGGGCACCTTTGGAATAACAAAAAATATTATTTTATTATAAATCCAAATTCGGATTTAAATAGCTCCAAATTTATTTATTTCGAAGATAAGGTGGGTATGGGTCGAAATCCTCTCATACAATAGAATTTAGACAAGTTTAGGTTCCTATTTTAACCTTATCATTTAGATTTAACATTAAGTAAAATAAATTTACTTTTACCGTGTCTTCTTGTGTTCTTATACTATAAGCTTAATAAATATACTATAAGAAGCCAAAATAACCAAAAGTTTTTTATTATTAATATATATAACCTTATCTATGTCATTTGGCCGAACCTTAGATTTTTAGGAATAAAATAACAATTAATAATATAATATTGTTTTTAAAAACTATTTTATGTCAATTTTGACACTGTTTAGTAATTGATTTTTTTGAAAATCATAAAAGAATTATTAGTTCGAAACAAGTTAATTAAATAAATAATAACATGACATATTAACCTATAAAATTAGTTTAATTCATAAAAAGTCTCAAATTACATTTATTTTGGTGTTTATAACATCAATTATGTCAATATTTCATTAATAAGATAATTACTGCATCATTGTTGCTTCATAAATAAATTAAATTATTTAATGTCTAAAAATTACAAATAAAATAATATTATGTAGGATATATTTCGATCTTTCTAATGAATATTTATAGTCGAATCTATCTTATGTATAACCCCATGTTAAAAATGATTTACTTATTAAACATTGAATTTAACTATTTTAACCCTTCTTTAAATAAATTAATAATAAATGTCCTAATATATTCCATGTGGAACTAAATGGTCATATTTTATTCCTAAGGTTGTTTTTTTTTCGAATTAAACTTGTCTAATAGAATTAGTACATGTGTTAGGTTAATAATAATATCATTTGTACCCTTAATTACACTATTTACTTTTATCTGTGGGAAAAAAGTAAAAAGTTACTATTCAACAAAAATTATTTCCATCTCATTGAACCACATTTTATTCGATGATATTAACTATGTCTCTCGGATTTTTTAAATTCCACTCACAGAAGCTGTAAAATTATGTTTTATGAAAAATTCGGTTTTTTAACTACCACTTAGTGGCTTCACAATCAAAAATTGTATGTTTTTAGAAAAATACCAACAATTAGGCCTAAGCTATATTTGATATTATGAATTAAAAAATGAAGTCTATTCGAAACATTTCAGTTTCATTAATTAATTTAAAAATTAATTCCAGTCGTCAAAACAAATAGCGTGTTCTTAAGAGATAATAACTATCAAAAGATTGACAGTTGTTTATGTCTGGTTTAAATGTGAAATTACATCGAATAAATAACATTGTATTAAATTGTAAAAATATATTCTAAATATACTTTAAAACCAATAAAATTAATAATTTATCACTATTAATTATTTCTATTAAAGAGGTTGTTTTTAATTAAAATTTTGTAATTTTCACTATTCATCAGAAAATGAAAGTTATCCGAAAAGTACCAAAATTTCACCCAAAGCTAATTTCGATATTCCGAATCCAAAAATGAAGTCCATTTTGAAAAATAAAAATTACAAAATTTCAAATAGTGGTTATTACTATTCATAACGGCTAGTTTAAATGATATTTTAATAGCATATCATTGTTTAGTGAAACTCGGTATTGCGTACTACACATGCTATCGAGGAAGGTCGTGATTGCGTGTAATCCAAGGCAAGTCAAGGATGTATGTTGTGCAAGCACTTTTTGGTGTTTCGTACAACAAAAGACATTAATGAAATTAAAAAGAATATTTTTCATAAAATCTCGGGGTGTTACATTCTACCCCCCTTAAAGTGAATTTCGCCCTCGAAATTCGTCAGGGTTTTAATGGGTTACTATTCGAATGTTTCTTTAATAGAAACCTGCATCGTAAAAAGGAATACCAAAACCAATCTTTAAAAAAAAGCATGAAACGTAACGGTTACCCAAATAAACTAATCACTGGGTTTCCACATAGGTGAAAATATAGATATGGAAGAGAAATCTAACAATCATATTCTGATGGATAGTGATAGAGAACATGGCTATGGAAAAGCCAGAAATCACAAAGCCATAAATTTTTAATGATCTAAGGTACCATCTGATTCATCAGATATAATAGAACTAGGACAACAATTTTGGTTTTCACGATCATTTACCTAAAGTTGATGAAATTGGAATTAGAAGAAATACTTTTGTGATTTTGGTATAGTCTCACCGTTTGTCGTTCTTTGGACAATTTCCAACTAATATATTAAAGGAATGAAGTTGAATTTGTCATTCGTGATGTGTTAGCATATCATGTGATAGAATGATGGGTCATTCAATCTGTCTCAAACAAAAGGTTAGAAACGTTATCAAAAAATACATAAGTCCATATATAGTGATATTAATCATATATAGTTCCTAAAATGGAATTATAATTCATATATCATACTGCTTAATATAATAAAACTAGTTTCTACTAAACAGGGACTTCCTGTAGGCCTGTGGTAGGCGATAGAGTCCAGTCGCACTTCGATTGTGGGTTCGATTCCCATAGCCTTGTCCGACGCGATGGGCTGTCGCCCGTCCTGCATGTTGTCCTTTTTCTAAAACTATATTACTATAAAATTCCATCAATAATATCGAAAAAACTTCTATCCTTAAACAATACTAAATTATGTCATATATAATCCATTCCAATCTTTAGGCTTATCCATAATACTGTAGTCCACTCTCATAATATAGTCAAAACGATTACCAGATATTTCTTAAGCATGTTAATACCATCGTTGTTCCCCATATATCATAAGATATGTCTTGATGGTCACATTCCAATCATTCGAAGGCCTTAATCATGTATTCTCTTGAAAAATGAATACCCATTGAACCTTAGTGAAAACATGAATGCAGTTAAAATTTAACACTTTCCACATACCAAAATCCTCAAAATTCTACATCCTCAAACCATGATATCAATTAGTCTTTATATCAATCATGAGCTCATGAATACTATCAAACATATAAGATTATCTTTATCCCATCATTATGTGCATATCATCTTCTTTCCAAAAATATTTCAATCACTTTTCATGGTAACCGATGCCGTAAAATTATTGAAAACCACAATAGACCAAAACATAAATATTCCAATATTCCATGACACTATATAATACATTATTTTGGAATCCCATTACATAAACACTTAATCATTCCACCACATCCTTATCATATTCAACATTTCCAATGGTGATCGCATGTGACTTCCCTTTGTCCTTTTCCTTAAGTGGTTGCTCATGTCGATCATCACTAACCCTTGGATAAGGGAATTTATTAGAATAATGCCTCATTTCCTTGCACTTGAAGCATTGAAGTGTTTTTGGTTCATTCTCTGCAGTCTTTTCTTTATTCACATCATTAGAAATCCTTTTTTCATTACTTCAACACTCAACTGCTCGATGACCTTCTTTTCCACACTTAAAACATTTTCTAGTCCCTTTAAGACAATCTCCACCATGCTTCTTTCCACAATTTGAGCATAAAGAAACATTCATCTTCTTTTCAACATTATTTTGATATTTCTCCTTGAACTCCATCTTTCTTTTCTTGTCAAAACTATGAGATGGATAAGTAACACCAACTTCCATTTCTACCTTGATAGCACAATGCACAATTTCGTCATAGTTACTGAAGTCTCTTATAGCTAATCCCCTTCGAATATTTGGTTTTAAGCCACTGAAGAATCGATCAACTTTACTTTCAGGTTGGATGATAAATCCAGATGCATACCTTGCAAGCCTTGTAAAATTCACTTCGTATATACCAATAGATTCATCATCCTTTTGCTTTAGTTCGAGAAACTCCTTCTCCATATTTTTTTGAAGAATACGAGGGAAGTACTTATTGAAAAATATGTTCTTGAACTCGTCCCATTCCATGGACTCAATATCATCTCTTTGCCTCGTATTCTTGATATGATTCCACCATTGATCAGCTTCACCTTACAAATGATATACTGCTAAGATGAATTTATCATGTTCAGAACATTGATGAACTGAAAATATCTTTTCAATGGTACTGATCCATTGTTCAGCAACAAGTGGATCAGAAGACCCACTGAAAGAAGGTGGACGTTGCCTCATGAAGGACTCAATAGAATATTGTTCCCTTCTCTGCTCATTTGGAAGTCTATAATGATTCATATTTTTTGTAAGTGTAGCAATAAGATTTTGCACTCCATCTCCCATAACATTTGTTGGTTCAGGAGGACATTCATTGCATTGTCCATTGCATTGATCAAAACTGTTCCTTCGGGTTCCAGCCATCATCTAAAACCCAAAAAGAATAGTGTGAGAGGAAAAAATCACGATAGAGTATACAACAAAATAAAGGGGTATTACCTTCAATATCAAACAACTTAGGTTTAATTCTATGATTGTTAGCATAATTCTAGTACTATAACCTATACGTATACTTATCCTTAGTTACATCCCTAGACATACCTTTGAAATATCTCTAGGGATCTCACTAACGTTTTCGCATCCGAGTTTCTAAAGGTTGAATAAACCTTTCCTCTGATACCAACTGTAGAGACCCGAATCTTAACGTACATGGAAATTAAATTACATTTCTGTAATACTTAGTACATAACAAAAACACACACAAGGACCGTAATAGTTTAGTGTCTTTGGAAACTGGGAATATAATCTTCTAATCATGGTGAAAGATCTTCAACATATCCCATAAATATCTTTTTTTTTAATCCTAAATCCTTTCATTATATACTGGGGAAAAGAAAACATAAAAGGGTGAGCTCAAATTCTCAGTAAGGGTAAACAAAATAAATATCAATCATGTCATATTCATAAGAACATATCTTTTGGAAATCTTAACCTGCAAAAGTGATCATAATTTCATAACATGGGATAAATCATTGTAGTGAAATGTAATCCCAATAATCATAACATAAAACATGAAAATTTGTGGCATACACACATAATCATAGAGAATCATTTCTTATTAGTCAAGACTCATTTCTAAGACTATCTTAGTGGACAAAGTCCCTTTCTGAGCCGAGTTCACTCCTCGTTTCAGTCCTGTTTCACTGAACCGGTATAACCTACAATTCCAGCCTTTTCTATCTCATGAGATATAAAATCTTTACCCAATTCATTGGAGGGATATATAGGTCCCACCCATCTCATAATGATACCATTCTTATGTGTGCCACAAAATCATAAATCATACATCATTGCATAACCCATGTAGTAAAAATGGGATTCTTAAACAACATGACATCATAAAACAATTCATATAAGATAAAGGAATTCATAAAAATATTTTCATCACAACATAATCAAATCAATTTAATAATAGGGATAGAAACAGAACCCTATATTATCTTAGATGGAAAATAATTTTGATAAAATACTCAAACTCCATTCTTGAGGAAAATATCCTTTCTACTTCAAAAACACATTTCCTTTCTTAACATGTCATACAATTTTAAAAGAAGTTGATTAAAAATAAACTTTAAAACTTGTAAAGGAAGATTCATGGAAATAATTTTTTAAAAATCCATTCATGCCGTATAAGTTAAAAAAAACATTCTTCGTACTTTGTCAGAAAAGTCAAAAAGTACCTCGTACGAAAAATGACAAAAGATTCCTTTCATATCCTTTACTAAAAACTCACCGAAGGGTAAAATTGGATTTAAACAATTGTAGGTGGATGGAAATAATATTACATATTGAGTAAACATGGATGTGTAAGATAAAATACAACCCATTAAATACCAAAGTATAAACAATCTCGGATAAAAATGAGATTGTGATATTTCCCTTACCTTAGGTCTGATATGCTTTGTACGTGTCCAAACCTCTTTTATAATGATTTAAATAATGTTATTGACTTATTACAGAATCATATTCATTGTTATGATATCATATATAGGCATATTCGTATCTTCTTAGTAGTAATATTTCATTGCTACTTGTTATTCGGGTGTTTATAACTTTTTGTTCTTATGTGTGTTTTGTCGAATAAATTATTATTCTTATCTTTAGGTTATAGATACCTCATTTACAGAATGGAATTAGTGTAATATATAACATATTCCTTAATTCAATTTATTTAAATAATCATTATTAAATGAAGATCATGTAGAACGAGTCGCATCACATCGTGGAGATGGTATTCCGTACGTACGCACGAGTGATGATATCGTTCCAATGATCGTGGAATTGTATTGGAGTGTATGTATACTATTTCAGAATCCGTATCACTTTATTATAGTCATATATAGTCATTATTTACACCATTATACCCATCCATGTAAGGTGGTGGTGGAAAATAGATTACACCACGACGTGGAGATGGTATTCCGTACGTACCCACGCGCGGTGATTTCGTTTTCCATAGGATGGATAGATGGTGAAATAGGGTTGTTTCATAATTATAATAACATATCAGTATAATGAAACAACCTAAGAAGAAGAAGTGGAAGAAGAAATAAAGATGATAGAATCGGTAACAGATATTACCACTTCTTTGAAACCCCTCTTTGAGATCTCCTTTTAGGGCACTAAAATTAGTCTTTGAGAAATAACAGAACCTCTAGGATGTTTCTAGGGAAGTTGAGAAGGGAATTTGACAGGGTTTGGCCGAGCATGAAGGCTCAAAGTGGTGTGAGGAAGAGAGGGAGGAGGTGCCCTTTTATAAGGGAGGAGAGGGGCACCTTTGGAATAACTAAAAATATTAGTTTATTATAAATCCAAATTCGGTATTAAATAGATCCAAATTGATTTATTTAGAAGATAAGGTGGGGATGGGTCGAAATCCTCTCATAAAATAGAATTTCGACAAGTTTAGGTTCCTATTTTAGCATTATCATTTAGATTTAACAATAAGTAAAATAATTTTACTTTTACCGTGTCTTCTTGTGTTCTTATACTATAAGGTTAATAAACTTACTATAAGAAGCCAAACGAACCACACGTTGTTTATTATTAATATATATAACCTTATCTAAGTAATTTGGCCGATCCTTATATTTTTAGGAATAAAATAACAATTAATAATATAATATTTGTTTTAAAAACTATTTTATGTCAATTTTGACACTATTTAGTAATTGATTTTTGTGAAAATCATAACAAAATTATTAGTTCGGAAAAAGTTAATTAAATCAATACTAACATGACATATTAACCTAGAAATTATTTTAATTCATAAAAAGTCTCAAATTACATTTATTTTGGTGTTTATAACATCAATTATTTCAATATTTCATTAATAAGATAATTACTGCATCATCGGTGTGTCATAAATAAATTAAATTATTTAATATCTAAAAATTACAAATAAAATACCATTATATAGGAAATCTGTTTAGCTTTCTAATTAATATTTTTAGTCGAATTTATCTTATGTATAACCCCATATTAAAAATTGTTTACTTATTAATCATTGATTTGAACTATTTTAACCCTTCTTTAAATAAATTAATAATAAATGTCCTAATCTAATCCAAGTGGGCATAAATGGTCATATTTTTTTCTTAAGGTTGTTTTTGTTCGAATTACACTTTTCCAATAGAATTAGGACATGTGTTAGGGTAATAATAATATCATTTCTACCCTTAATTACCCTATTTACTTTTAACAGTGGGAAAAAAGTAAAAAGTTACTATTCAAAAAAAATTATTTTCATCTCATTGAACCACATTTTAGTCCTTGATATTAACCATGTCTATCATATATTCGAAATTCCACTCACAGAAGCGGTAAAATTATGTTTTATGAAAAATTCAGTTTTTTAACTACCACTTAGTGGTTTCACTATAAAAAATTGAATGTTTTCAGAAAAATACCAAAAATTAGTCCTAAGATATATTTGATATTATGAATTCAAAAATGATGACTATTCAAAACATATCAGTTGCATTAATTAATTTAAAAACTAATTCCCGTCGTCAAAACAAATAGTGTGTTCTTAAGAGATAATAACTATCAAAAGATTGACAGTTGGTTATGTCTGGTTTAAATGTGAAATTACATCAAATAACCAAAATTGTATTAAATTGTAAAAATATATTCTAAATATACTTTAAAACAAATGAAATTAATAATTTATCACTATTAATTATTTCTATTAAAAAGGTTGTTTTTAATTAAAATTTAGTAATTTTCACTATTCATCAGAAAATGAAAGTTATCCGAAAAGTACCAAAATTTCACCCTAAGCTAATTTCGATACTCCGAATCCAAAAATGAAGTCCATTTTGAAAAATAAAAAACTACAAAATTTCAAAAAGAGGTTATTACTATTCATAATGGCTAGTTTTAATAATATTTTAATAGCATATCGTTGTTTCGTGAAACTTGGTATTGCGTACTACACACGCTATCGAGGAAGGTCGTGATTGCGCTATTGCAAGGAAAGTCAAGGATGCATGTTGTGCAAGCTCCTTTTGGTGTAGCTTACAACACAAGAAATTAATGAAATTAAAAAGAATATTTTTCATAAAATCTCGGGGTGTTACATTCTACCCCCTTTAAAGTGAATTTCGCCCTCGAAATTCATCGGGGTTTTAATGGTTTACTATTAGAAAGTTTCTTTAATAGAAACCTGCATCGTAAAACAGAATACCAAAACCAATCTTTAAAAAATACTATGAAACGTAATGGTTACCCAAATAAACTAATCACTGGGTTTCCACATAGGAGAATATATTGATATGAAAGAGAAATCTAACCATCCTGTTCTGATGGATAGTGGTAGAGAACATGGCTATAGAAAATCCAGCAATCACAAAGCCATAAATTTGTGACGATCTAAGGTACCATCTGATTAATCAGATATAAGAGCACTAGGACAACATTTTTGGTTTTCAAGATCATTTCCCTAAAGTTGATGAAATTGGAATTAGAAGAAATACTTTCGTGATTTTGGTATAGTCACATCGTTTTTCGTTCTTTGGATAACTTACATATCATCACTTAAAAAAATGAAGTTGAATTTTTCATTCGTGATGTGTTAGCAGATCATGTGATAGAATGATGGGTCATTCCATCTGTCTCAAACAAATGGTTATAAAAGTTATCAAAAAAATACATAAGTCCATCTATAGTGAGATTAGTCATGTATAGATCTTAAAATGGACATGTATTTATTATATCATACTGATTAATATAATAAAACTAGTTTCTACTAAATAGGGACTTCATGTAGGCCTGTGGTAAGCGATAAAGGCCAGTCGCACTTCGATTGTGGGTTCGATTCCCACAGCCTTGTCCGACGCGATGGGCTGTCGCTCGTCCTGCATGTTGTCCTTTTTCTAAAATGATATTACTATAACATTCCATCAATAATATCGAAAAAACTTATATCCTTAAACAATACTAACTTATGTCCAACATAATCCATTCCAATCTTTAGGCTTATCCATAATACTGCAGTCCACTCTCATAATATAGTGAAAACGATTACCAGCTATTTCATAAGCATGTTAATACCATCGTTGATCCCCATATATCATAAGATATGTCTTCACGGTCACATTCCAATCATTCTATGGCCTTAATCATGTATTCTCTTGAAAAATGAATACCCATTGATCCTTAGTGAAAACATGAATGCAGTTAAAAGTTAACACTTTCCACATACCAAAATCCCCAAATATCTATATCCTCAAAACATGATATCACTTAGTCCTTATATCAATCATGAGTTCATGAATACTATCAAACATATTATATTCTCTTTATCCCTTCTTTATGTGCATATCATCTGCTTTCCAAGAATATCTCAATCACTTTTCATGGTTACCGATGCCATAAAATTATTGAAAACCACAATAGACCAAAACATAAATATTCCAATATTCCATGATACTATATATATAACATTATTTTGGAATCCCATTACATAAACACTTAATCATTCCACCACATCGTTGTCATATTCAACATTGCCAATGGTGATCGCATGTGACTTCCCTTTGTCCTTTTCCTTAAGTGGATGCTCATGTCGATCATCACTAACCCTTGGATTAGGGCATTTATTAACATAATGCCCCATTTCCTTACACTTGAAGCATTAAAGTGCTGTTGGTGCGTTCTCTACAGTCTTTTCATTATTCACATCACTAGAAACCCTTTTCCATTACTTCGACACTCAGCTGCTCTATGAACTTCTTTTCCACACTTAAAATATTTTCTAGTCGCTTTAAGACAATCTCCACCATGCTTCTTTCCACACTTTGAGCATAACGAAACATTCATCTTCTTTTCACCATTATTATGATATTTCTCCTTGAACTCCATCTTTCGTTTCATGTCAAAACTATGAGATGGATAAGTAACACCAACTTCCATTTCTACCTTGATAGCACAACGCAAAATTTCTTCATAGCTACTGAATTCTCTTATAGCTAATGCCCTTCGAATATTTTGGTTTTAATCCACTAAAGAATCGATAAACTTTACTTTCAGGTTGGATGATAAATCCAGATGCATACCTTGCAAGCCTTGTAAAATTCGCTTTGTATATACCAACAGATTCATCATCCTTTTTCTTTAGTTCACGAAACTCCTTCTCCATATTTGTTTGAAGAATACGAGGGAAGTACATATTGAAAAATAAGTTCTTGAACTTGTCCCATTCCATGGACTCAATTTCATCTCTTTGCCTCGTATTCTTGATAAGATTCCACCATTGATCAGCTTCACCTTCCAAACGATATACTGCTAAGATGACTTTATCATGTTCAGAACATTGAAGAACTGAAAATATCTTTTCAGTGGTACTGATCCATTGTTCAGCAATAAGTGGATCAGAAGACCCACTGAAAGAAGGTGAGCGTTGCCTCATAAAGGACTCAATAGAATATTGTTCCCTTCTCTGCTCATTTGAAAGTCTAGAATGATTCATAACTTGTGTAACTATAGAAATAAGATTTTTCACTCCATCTCCCATAAAATTTGTTTGCTTAGGAGGATAATCATTTCATTGTCCATTGTATTGATCAACACGGTTCCTTCGAGTTCCATCCATCGTCTAAAAACCAAAAAGAATAGTGTGAGAGGCAAAAATCATGATAGGGAAAACAACATAATAAAGGGGGAGTACCTTCAATATCTAACATCTTAGGTTTAATTCTATGATGGTTAGCTTTGTTCTAGTACTATAACTTATATTTATATTTATCCTTAGGGACATCCCTAGACATACCGTAGAAAAATCTCTAGGGATCTCACTAACATTTTTGCATCCTAGTTTCCAAATGTTGACTAAACCTTTCCTCTGACACCAACTATAGAGACCCGTAGTTTAACGTACATGGACATTACATTAATTTCGCGGAATACTTAGTACATAACAAAAACACACACACAAGGACCGTAATAGTTTAGTGTCTTTGGAAACTCGGAATATAATCTTCTAATCGTGGTGAAAGATCTTCAACATCTCCCATAATGATCTTCTTTTTTTAACCTAAATCCTTTCTTTATATACTGGGGAAAAGAAAACATAAAAGGGTGAGCTCAAATGCTCAGTAATGGTAAACAAAATAAATATCAATCACGTCATATTCATAAGAACATATCTTTTGGAAATCTTAACCTGCAAAAGAGATCATAATTTCATAACATGGGATAAATCATAGTTGCGAAATGTAATCCGAATAATAATAACATAAAACATGAAACTTTGTGGCATACACACATAATCATAGAGAATCATTTCTTATTAGTCAAGACTCACTTCCAAGACTATCTTAGTGGACAAAGTCCCTTTCTGAGCCAAGTTCACTCCTCGTTTCAGTCCTGTTTCACAGAACTGGTATAACCTACAGTTCCAGCCATGTCTATCTCATGAGATATAGAATCTTTATCCAATGCATTAGAGGGAGATATAGGTCCCACCCATCTCATAATGATACCATTCTTATGTGTTCCACAAAATCATAAATCATACATCATTGTATAACCCATGTAGTAAAAATGGGATTCTTAAACAACATGACATCATAAAACAATTCATATAAGATAAAGGAATTCATAAAAATATTTTCATCACAATATAATCAAATCAATGTAATAATAGGGATAGAAACAAAAGCCTATATTATCATAGATGGAAAATAATTTTGATAAAATACTAGAACTCCATTCTTGAGGAAAATATCTTTTCTACTTCAAAAACACTTTTCCTTTCTTAACATGTCATACAATTTTAAAATAAGTTGATTAAAAATAAAATTGGAAACATGTAAAGGATGGTTCGTGGAAATAATGTTTTAAAAATCCATTTGTTCCATATAAGTTAAAAAAAACATTCTTCGTACTTTGTCAGAAAAGTCAAAAAGTACCTCTTACGAAAAATGACAGAAGATTCCTTTCATATCCTTTACTAAAAACTCACCTAAGGGTAAAATTGGATTTAAACAATTTTAGCTGGATGGAAATAATATTACATATTGAGGAAACATGGATGTGGATGATAAAATACACCCCAGTAAATACCAAAGTATAAACAATCTCGGATAAAAATGAGATTGTGATATTTCCCTTACCTTAGGTCCGATATGCTTTATCGTGTCCGAACCTCCTGTATAATGATTTAAATAATGTTATTGACTTATTACAGAATCATATTCATTTTTATGATATCATATATGGTCATATTATTAGCTTCTTAGTAGTAATATTTCATTGCTACTTGTTATTCAGGTGTTTATAACTTTTTGTTCTTATTTGAGTTTTGTCGAATAAATTCTTATTCTTCTCTATAGGTTATAGATTCCTCTTTTACAGAATGGTATTAGTGTAATATATATCATATTAATTCATTCAATTCATTTATATAATAATTATGAAATGAAGATCATTTAGAACGAGTCGCATCACATCGTGGAGACGGTATTCCGTACGTACGCACGAGTGATGATATCGTTCCTATGATCGTGGAATTGTATTGGAGTGTATGTATACTATTTCATAATCAGTATCACATTATTATAGTCATATATAGTCATTATTTACACCATTATACCCATCCAAGTAAGGTGGTGGTGGAAAATATCTTACACCACGGCGTGGAGACGGTATTCCATACGTACGCACGCGCGGTGATTTCGTTTTCCATAGGATGGATAGATGGTGAAATAGGGTTGTTTCATAATTATAATAACATAGAAGTATATGATTGATACTGATGTTATTACTTCATAATGAAACGATCTATGAAGAAGAATTGGAAGAAGAAATAAAAATTAAAGAATCGATAACTGACATTACCTCTTCTTTGAAGCGCCTCTTTGAGATCTCCTTTTAGGGCACTAAAATTGGTCTTTGAGGAAGACCAGAACCTCTAGGATGTTTCTAGGGAAGTGTAGAAGGAATTTGACTGGGGTTGGCCGAGCTTGAAGGCTCAAAGTGGTTTGAGGAAGAGAGGGAGGAGCTGCCCTTTTATAAGGGAGGAGAGGGGCACCTTTGGAATAACTAAAAATATTATTTTATTATAAATCCAAATTCGGTTTTAAATAGCTCCAAATTTATTTATTTAGAATATAAGGTGGGGATGGGTCTAAATCCTCTCATACAATAGAATTTATACAATCTTAGGTTCCTATTTTATCCATATCATTTAGATTTATCATTAACTAAAATAATTTTACTTTTACCGTCTCTTCTTGTGTTCTTATACTATAAGGTTAATAAACTTACTATAAGAATCCAAATGAACCGAAAGTTGTTTATAATTAATATATATAACCTTATCTAAGTAATTTGGCAAAAACATAGATTTTTAGGAATAAAATAATAATTAATAATATAATATTTGTTTTAAAAACTATTTTATGTCAATTTTGAAACTATATAGTAATTGATTTTTGTGAAAATCATAACAGAATTATTAGTTCGAAACAATTTAATTAAATCAATACTAACATGACATATTAACCTATAAAATTAGTTTAATTCATAAAATGTCTCAAATTACATTTATTTTGGTGTTTATAACATCAATTATGTCAATATTTCATTAATAAGATAATTATTGCATTATCGTTGAGTCATAAATAAATTAGATTATTTAATGTCTAAAAATTACAAATAAAATACCATTATGTAGGAACTCTTTTTATCCTTCTAATGAATATTTATAGTCTAATTTATCTTATGTATAACCCCATATTAAAAATGATTTACTTATTAGACATTGATTTTAACTATTTTAACCCTTCTTTAAATAAATTAATAATAAATGTCCTAATCTAATCCAAGTGGGCCTAAATGGTCATATTTTATTCCTAATGTTGATTTTGTTCTAATTACATTTGTCCAATAGAATTAGGACATCTGTTAGGGTAATAATAATATCATTTTTACCCTTAATTACCCTATTTACTTTTAACCGTGGGAAAAAAAGTAAAAAGTTACTATTCACCAAAAATTATTTTCATCTCATTGAACCACATTTTAGTCCTTGATATTAACCGTGTCTCTTGGATTTTTGATATTCCACTCACAGAAGCGGTAAAATTATGTTTTATGAAAAATTCAGTTTTTAAACTACCACTTAGTGGTTTCACTATCAAAAATTGAATGTTTTCAGAAAAATACCATAAATTAGGCCTAAGATATATTTGATATTATGAATTCAAAAATGATGTCTATTCAAAACATATCAGTTGCATTAATTAATTTAAAAATTAATTCCCGTCATCAAAACAAATAGCGTGTTCTTAAGAGATAATAACTATTAAAAGATTGACAGTTTTTTATGTCTCGTTTAAATGTGAAATTACATCCAATAACCAACATTATATTAAATTTTAAAAATATATTCTAAATATACTTTAAAACCAATCAAATTAATAATTTATCACTATTAATAATTTCTATTAAAAAGGTTGTTTTTAATTAAAATTCAGTAATTTTCACTATTCATCAGAAAATGAAAGTTATCTGAAAAGTACCAAAATTTCACCCTAAGCTAATTTCGATATTCCCAATCCAAAAATGAAGTCCATTTTGAAAAATAAAAATTACAGAATTTCAAAAAGTGGTTATTAATATTCATAACGGCTAGTTTTAATAATATTTTAATAGCATATCGTTGTTTAGTGAAACTCGGTATTGCATACTACACATGCTATCGAGGAAGGTCGTGATTGCGTGTAACGCAAGGCATGTCAAGGATGCATGTTGTGCAAGATCCTTTTGGTGTAGCCTACAACCCATGAAATTAATGAAATTAAAAATAATATTTTTCATAAAATCTCGGGGTGTTACATTCTACCCCGCTTAAAATGAATTTCGCCCTCGAAATTCGTCGGGGTTTTAATGGTTTACTATTCGAAAGTTTCTTTAATAGAAACCCGCATCGTAAAAAAGAAATACCAAAACCACTCTTTAAAAAAAAGTATGAAACATAATGGTTACCCATTTAAACTAATCACTGGGTTTCCACATAGGTGAAAATATAGATATGGAAGAGAAATCTAACCATCATGTTCTGATGGAGAGTGGTAGAGAACATGGCTATGGAAAAGCCAGAAGTCACAAAGCCATAAATTTGTGACAATCTAAGGTACCATCTGATTCATCTGATATAAGAGCACTAGGACAACATTTTTGGTTTTCAAGATCATTTCCCTAAAGTTGGTGAAATTTCAATTAGAAGAAATACTTTCGTGATTTTGGTATAGTCTCACAGTTTGTCATTCTTTGGACAATTTCCACATCATCTCTTGAAGAAATAAAGTTGAATTTGTCATTCATGATGTGTTAGCAGATCATGTGATAGAATGATGGGTCATTTCATCTATCTCAAACAAAAGGTTAGAAAAGTTATCAAAAAATTCATAAGTCCATCTATAGTGAGATTAATCATATATAGTTCCTAAAATGGACTTATACTTCATATATCATACTACTTAATATAATAAAACTAGTTACTACTAAACAGGGACTTCCTGTAGGCCTGTGTTAGGCGATAAAGGTCAGTCACACTTCGGTTGTGGGTTCGATTCCCACAGTCTTGTCCGACGCGATGGGCTGTCACCCGTCCTACATGTTTTCCTTTTTCTAAAACTATATTACTATAACATTCCATCAATAATATCAAAAAAACTTCTATCCTTAAACAATACTAACTTATGTCCAACATAATACATTCCAATCTTTAGGCTTATCCATAATACTGCAGTCCACTCTCATAATATAGTGAAAACGATTACCAGATATTTCATAAGCATGTTAATACAATCGTTGATCCCCATATATCATAAGATATGTCTTGATGGTCACATTCCAATCATTCGAAGGCCTTAATCATGTATTCTCTTGAAAAATGAATACCCATTGAACCTTAGTGAAAACATGAATGCAGTTAAAAGTTAACACTTTCCACATACCAAAATCCTCAAAATTCTATATCCTCAAACCATGATATCACTTAGTCCTTATATCAATCATGAGCTCATGAATACTATCAGACATATTAGATTCTCTTTATCCCTTCATTATGTGCATATCATCTACTTTCCAAAAATATTTCAATCACTTTTCATGGTTACTGATGCCATAAAATTATTGAATACCACAATAGACCAAAACATAAATATTCCAATATTCCATGATACTATATACAACATTATTTTGGAATCCCATTACATAAAAACTTAATCATTCCACCACATCGTCGTCATATTCAACATCGCCAATGGTTATCGCATGTGACTTCCCTTTTTCCTTTACCTTAAGTGGTTGCTCATGTCGATCATCACTAACCCATGGATTAGGGAATTTATTAGCATAATGCCCCATTTCCTTGCACTTGAAGCATTGAAGTATTGTTGTTGAGTTCTCTGCAGTCTTTTCTTTATTCACATTATTAGAAAACTTTTTTCCATTACTTTGACACTCAGCAGCTCGATGACCATATTTTCCACACTTAAAACATTTTCTAGTCCCTTTAAGACAATCTCCACCATGCTTATTTCCACACTTTGAGCATAAGGAAACATTCATCTTCTTTCACCATTATTCTAATATTTCTCCTTGAACTCAATCTTTCGTTTCTTGTCAAAACTATGAGATGGATAAGTAACACCAACTTCCATTTCTACCTTGATAGCACAACGCACAATTTCTTCTTAGCTACTGAAGTCTCTTATAGCTAATGCCCTTCGATGATTTGGTTTTATGCCACTGAAGAATCGATCAACATTACTTTCAGGTTGAATGATAAATCCAGATGCATACCTTGAAAGCCTTGTAAAATTCGCTTCGTATATACCAACAGATTCATTATCCTTTTTCTTTAGTTCATGAAACTCCTTCTCCATCTTTGTTCGAAGAATACGAGAGAAGTACTTATTGAAAAATATGTTCTTGAACTCGTCCCATTCCATGGACTCAATTTCATCTCTTTCCCTCGTATTCTTGATAAGATTCCACCATTGATCAACATCACCTTCCAAACGATATACTGCTAAGATGACATTATCATGTTCAGAACATTGAAGAACTGAAAATATCTTTTCAGTGGTACTGATCCATTGTTCAGCAACATGTGCATCCGAAGACCCAATGAAAGAAGGTGGACGTTGCCTCATGAAGGACTCAATAGAATATTGTTCCCTTCTCTGCTCATTTTGAAGTCCAGAATGATTCATAGCTTGTGTAAGTATAGCAATAAGATTTTTCACTCCATCTCCAATAACATTTGTTTGTTCAGGAGGACAGTCATTGCATTATCCATTGCATTGATCAACACGGTTCCTTTGGGTTCCATCCATCGTCTAAAACCCAAAAAGAATAGTGTGAGAGGAAAAAATCATGATAGGGAAACAACATAATAAAGGGGGAGTAACTTCAATATCTAACATCTTAGGTTTAATTCTATGATCGTTTGCGTAATTCTAGTACTATAACTTATACGTATACTTAACCTTAGGGACATCCCTATACATACCTTAGAAAAATCTCTAGGGATCTCACTAAACATACTATAAGAAACCAAACAAACCAAAAGTTGTATATTATTAATATATATAACCCTATCTAAGTCATTTGGCTGAACTGTAGATTTTTATATATAAAATAACATTTAATAATATAATATTTGTTTTAAAAACTATTTTAGGTCAATTTTGACACTATTTAGTAATTGTGTTTTTTTGAAAATCATAACAGAATTATTAGTTCAAACCAAGTTAATTAAATCAACACTAACATGTCATATTAACCTATAAAATTAGTTTAATTCATAAAAAGTCTCAAATTACATTTATTTTGGTGTTTATAACATCAATTATGTCAATTTTTCATTAATAAGATAATTATTGCATCATCATTGTGTCATAAATAAATTACATTATTTAATTTATAAAAATTACAAATAAAATACCATTATGTAGGAAATCTTTTTATATTTCTAATGAATATTTATAGTCGAATTTATCTTATGTATAACCCCATATTGAAAATGATTTACTTATTAAACTTTGATTTTAAATATTTTAACCCTTCTTTAAATAAATTAATAATAATTGTCCAAATCTAATCCAAGTGGGCCTAAATGGTCATATTTTATTCCTATGGTTGTTTTTTTCGATTTAAACTTGTCCAATAGAATTAGGACATGTGTTAAGGTAATAATAATATCATTTTTACCCTTAATTACATTATTTACTTTTAACCGTGGTAAAAAAAGTAAAAAGTTACTATTCACCAATAATTGTTTTCATCTCATTGAACCATATTTTAGTCCTTGATATTAACCGTGTCTCTAGGATTTTCGAAATTCCACACACAAAAGCGGTAAAATTATGTTTTATGAAAAATTCATTTTTTTAACTACCACTAAATGGTTTCACTATCAAAAATTGAATGTTTTCCGAAAAATACCAAAAATTAGGCCTAAGATATATTTGATATTATGAATTCAAAAATGATGTCTATTAAAAACATATCAGTTCCATTAATTTATTTAAAAATTAATTCTCATCGTCAAAACAAATAGCGTGTTCTTAAGAGATAATAACTATCAAAAGATTGACAGTTGTTTATGTCTGGTTTAAATGTGAAATTACATCCAATAACCAAAATTGTATTAAATTGTAAAAATATATTCTAAATATACATTAAAACCAATCAAATTAATAATTTATCACTATTAATTATTTCTATTAAAAAGGTTGTTTTTAATTAAAATTTAGTAATTTTCACTATTAATCAGAAAATGAAAGTTATCCGAAAAGTACAAAAATTTCACCCTAAACTAATTTCGATATTCCGAATCCAAAAATGAAGTCCATTTTGAAAAATAAAAATTACAAAATTTCACAAAGTGGTCATTACTATTTATAATGGCTAGTTTTAATAATATTTTAATAGCATGTCGTTGTTTAGTGAAACTCGGTATTGCGTACTACACACGCTATCGAGGAAGGTCGTGATTGCATGTAATGCAAGGAAAGTCAAGGATTGTGTTGGGAAAGCTCATTTTGGTGTAACATACAACACAAGAAATTAATGAAATTAAAAAAGAATATTTTTCATAAAATCTCGGGGTGTTACATTAGGACATTTATTATTAATTTATTTAAAGAAGTGTTAAAATAGTTAAAATCAAAGTTTAACAAGTAAATCATTTTTAATATAGGGCTATACATAATATTAATTAGAATATAAATATTCATTAGAAATATAAAAATATTTCCTACATATTTGTATTTCATTTTTAATATTTAGACTATAAATAATTTATTTTATTTATGACACAATGATGATGCAGTTATTATATTATTAATGAAATATTGGAATAATTGATGTTATAAAAACCCAAACAAATGTAATTTGAGACTTTATATGAATTCCATTAATTTTCTATGTTTATATGACTTGTTAGTATTGATTCAATTAACTCTGGTTGAGCTAATCTTTCTATTATGATTTTCACCAAAATCAATTACCAAATAGTGTCAAAATTGACATAAAATAGTTTTTTTTTAAAATATTATATTATTAATTGTTATATTATTCCTAAAAATCTAAGGTTCGGCCAAATTACTTATATAAGGTTATAAACAACTTGGGGTTCATTTGTATTGTTATATTAAGTTTCTTAACCTTATAGTGTAAGAAAACCAGAAGGCATGGTAAAAGTTAAATTATTTTACGTAATGTTAAATCTAAATGATAAGGTTAAAATAATTACCTAAAATTGTCCAAATTCTATTGTATGAAAGTATTTCGACCCATCCCCACCATAACATCGAAATAACTCAATTTAGAGCTATTAAAAACCGAATATTACTTTATAATAAAATAAAATTTTTAGTTTTTCCAAAGGTGCCCCTCTCCTCCCTTATAAAAGGGAACCACCTCCCTATCTTCCTCACACCACTTTGATCCTTCATGATCGGCCAAAACCTGAAAAATTATCTTCTCCACTACCCTAGAAACATCCTAGAGGTCTTGGTCTTCTTCAAAGACCAATTTTGGTGCACTAAGAGGAGGTCTCAAAGAGGCGCTTCAAAGAAGAGGTAATGTCCGTTACCGATTCTTTCAACTTTATTTCTTATTCCACTTCTCTTATTTAGTTTTTTCATTATGTTGTAATAACATTAGTATCACTAATATACTGATATGTTATTATAATTATGAAACAACCCTATTTCACCATCTATCCATCCTACATAAAATGAAATCAACGCGCGTACGTACGTTCAGAATACCGTCTCCCCGCCGTGGTGTAATCTATTTTCCACCACCACCTTACTTGGATGGGTATAATGGTGTAAATAATAACTATATATGATTATTTTCAAGTGATATTGATTCTGAAATAGTATACATACACTCCAATACAATTCCACAATCTTGGGAATGATATCATCGCTCATGCGTACGTACAGACTACCGTCACCACGACGCGATGAGATTCATTCTCCATGTTAACCATTCGTGAATGATTATAAAGTATATATAATAAGTAATCATGAAATATATGACATAATAATGATACTGGATTTATGTGTATATATATGTATTTCATCTACTAAATTTCATTCAATTCAATAAGGAAACGAAAACAGCGTTCATGCGTACGTACGGCCTACCGTCTCCATGAATGATGTAATTCATTTCATTTAAACGATATATCATATATATAATTATATACTGAAATATATATTATATGTAAATCATGTTTTACATTCGGGAATTATTTAAATCAGGATATAAGTAATAATATCAAGAACAAAAATTCCAAATACGTACGATAAATAAAACGATTTAACCCAAAACGCTGCTTTAACATGGAACTTACAAAAGAATAGGTAATATAATGTCATAAGTGAACCAAATTTGATATCATAACAATGAATATGATTCTTTAATAAGTCAATGACATTATTTAAATCATTATACAAGAGGTTTTGAAACGTATAAAGCATATCAGACCTATGGTAAGGGATAATTATTCCAATCTCGTTCTTATCTGAGATTGTTTATTCGTAAGTAATTACTTGGGTTATTGTTATCATCCATGTCCATGTATTCTAAAAGTGTTTTTATGTTTAATTTCATTTTTACCCATTTTGTCTTTTATTACATGGTATGTAAAGAATTTTTCTTTTTTTACGATACGAGGTACTTTTTGACTATTCCGAAAAAAGTACGAGGAGAATGTTTTTTAAATTATACGGCTTGAAAGGATTTTTACAGTTTTATAAAGCCTTATTTTCGTGAATCTTCCTCAAAAAGATTTCATGACTATTCTCAACAAAATCTCTTTCTTTTAAAAGTGGAAGACGTTTTTTGAAAAGAAATTGATTTTGAAGAAGTGATGATATTTTCCTCAAGAATTCAATTCAAGTGTTTTATCAAAACCATTTTCCATCTAAGATGAAATTATTTTCATATGTGTATGTTTCAAGTATAATGTCTCTATGATTTACAGGGATTAAATTTTCTTATGATGAAATTATATCCATTTTTTATATGGATAATGTTTTGATGGGATGTTGTTTATGAAACCAATTTTTCTTCTTTGGGTTATGATACATGATTTATTTTTATGTTGTGGCACAAGTAATAATGTTTTCATTATGAGATGGGTAGGACCTATATCTACCTCCAATGCATTGGGTAATGATTTATATCTCATGAGATAGACATGGCTGGAACGGTTAGTTTATCCGGTTTAGTGTTACAGGACTGAAATGAGGAGTGAACTCAATTCAGAAAGGGACTTTTTCCACTAAGATGGTCTTAGCAGCAATGCCTTAGCTACTATTGAAATCATAACATGTGTTGAATGGTTTCCACCATTACATGTCTTATTCCTATTATATTTTATCATGTTTGATGTTCTATTATGATATATGCCTTACGTACTTCCACGATTTATGTCTTTGCTCAAGATTTTGATGTTTATATTTCATGTTCATGTTTTTGCTTCCAAATGTTCATGGATTGTTTTATATTATCTATGTTTTCCCTTAATGAGAATTTGAGCTGACCCTTTTTATGTTTTGTTTTCCCCAAGAAATAAATAATGGCTTTAGGAAAGGAAATAAAAAGGGGAAGATCGTTATGGGAGTTGTTGAAGATATTTCAACATGAATATAAGTTTATATTCGAAGATTCCAAAGACACTAAACTGTTACTATCCTTGTGTGCCTGTTTTTGTTATGTATTAAGTATTCTGAAAAAGTAATTTAATTTCCAGGTACTTCAAGCTTTGGGTCTCTACAGGGACATTATCAATGATCCATATTTATATGTGCTCAAAATGGAAATTCATGAGTGGAAATGTACCCTATGTTTAAGAACATATTCTTCTTAATGTACCTTCCACATCAATAATGACTGAACATGCTATAAAAGAAGTATTTCATTATACAAAGTGATTATTTTTTAATTTATTTGAATAAATTCCTTTATATAGGCCACTAGAGGATGATAAATATTTTTCCACTATTCATAGTGACTATGAAAAGGGCCGCCTAGGAGGGAAAAGTACTGATGAGGTAGGTGAAATCATGGTCACAGATGATCAAGATGGAATATGGTAGACTCAAAATTAATGAATGAGATGACATAATATAATCTATTGTGGAGCCTATAGTGAAAGGAGTGGTCGACATCAAGTATTACTTTTTCTTTTCTTGTTTTCATTTTGTCACTTGTAACCTACAACTATCCAATTTTTATGTTTATGTTCATTTTTATAATAAAATTTCAGGGGCCATGGATTTTATTCCTGGTTCTAAATTTTATGGTATTTAAAAATCATTTAGTTGTTTTATAATATTATTTAATATTAATTATTATTTTTAAATAAATGACTAGTACGTATAAATAATAATATATTTGTAATAAATGGAGAACCCGAATCCCACTTCTCAAATGAAAATGATATAAAAGGTAAGTCATCTTATAAATATAAACTCTAGATATGGGTTTCTATAAGAAAACCAAACTACTATAATGGAATTAATTTTAAACACAAAATAGAAGATAAATTCTACCAGAAATGGTGTTATATGTATATATTACAAAAAAATAAAAAAAATTAAAGTAAAAAAATTTTAAAAAGTATTTTTTTTATCTGAAAAGCAGTAGGGGTGGGATGATAGTTGACTTAAACTAAATAATAAATCACCCCTCACACTAGATACTAATAGGTATATAGGCCATAACACTGATTTTCCCCATCAATAAGATAATGTAATCATAATTAAAGATGAAAATAACTAATCTCTTATGAGTGTTTCCACCCATGGTGATCCCCGCGAGTAATGCCCAATTCTCCCCCCCTGCGTAGTGGCATGTCAATTGGTTTATGTCCCATCCATATCTACTACTCTTATTCAATGTGGATTCCAACTCCTATGACTCCTTCACTCTGGTCTTCCTCCAATATCTCAAGCACTCTCTCTCCCCCATCCTCTGCCACATCTAACCCATCATGGATGTCGTAGTGTGGGCTATCGAATCTGATGTACCAAAAGTCCAGGTCAATGTATGAACCACTAGAATTAAACATTAAATCACAGTATAAATATCCAAATAAAGATTCCATTATGGTGAGGACCCCCATGAATCAGTTGACTTCTACCCCCTCATGCCCTGCCTGACTATGGCTAAAGACTAGGCTACAGTGATCACAATGCAGCTAAAAAACAGCCATTCATGTGGAATTAGTATCACAGTTACCACACAATACTCTATAACCAATGACTGGACAATCCAGTTGTCCATAAAATTGAGGACTCCTCTTTGTTGTATAGTACATAATGGTGACGATACAATATCCCTTATAACAGAGCTCACATTGTACTATGTTAGATCAAAAATGATATATTTGGGTTGTCTAAGATTTGTTATTTCCATGAAAAGTAGAAGCATTTGATAATGAGTGATATATTATAATTTATTTTCATAATAATTTACCAAAACCCAAAGCAGGGATCATGCATATAAAAATCATAATTAATTTATTTAATATTTAATGGAATT
Source organism: Viscum album (assembly GCA_963277665.1). Classification (NCBI taxonomy): domain Eukaryota; kingdom Viridiplantae; phylum Streptophyta; class Magnoliopsida; order Santalales; family Viscaceae; genus Viscum; species Viscum album. The sequence goes on from OY728142.1 coordinate 1,331,979,640, forward strand.
AATATTTGGGCTTATGATCATTATTCATTTATAATTATTAATCATCTGAAATGTACCTCTAAAAAGTAATTTATTACACTTGCAAGCATCCAAATGTAGAATCCATCTAGTAGGGATCCACACGTGCTTCAATAGTATCTTAGAAACAAAACCCATTATCAGGGTGTTGGCATAGTGAATCGAATTTCTTACGTCATTCATTATTGATCACTCATTCTTCGGTCTTAAAGAAATTATCTCTTGGGTTTCTAATTATTAAGATAGAGAGAGAAAGAGGAATCAAGATAGAATTTATTCTGTGAACAAATTTTCTATTCCTAGACATGGAATTGGTTTTGAATGAATTACATAATTGACATAGAAATCTATTTATAGAGTTGGGATTTTCAATACAAAATACAATTGCATAACACCTATAAAATATATTTGTATCCATTAATGGAATCACATGTCACATAATAATAAAAACATTATTACTATTTTTTGGTGTGCCATAACACACAAAATGGATAAATAATATCTAGTAACTCGTACATAATTATTTTTTTCATAGGATACAGTCTTGGTATTTAGGAACTCCTCTAATATTTATTGAACACACAAATAAATATTTTATTCACTTAAATAAATATTTTACACAAAAATTTTAAATAAATACTTATAAAATATACCATAAAATAAATATATATAGTATTCACAATCATCTAAAAAATATTTTTTAAATTAATGCGATAAATATTAAACAAAATTAATCCTCAATCTTGATAATAAGATCTATTTGATTAAATAAATTAAAATAGAATTTAATATTGACCCCCATAAACACTTAGTGGGTAACCCTTTGGGATTCTTTTTCATTAGAATTAGGTTTGCATTCCTAAAGTTGAAGATTACTTCCTAGAAATGGGTCATGGAACCCAAGGGAAATAACATAAAGTCACAATAATGAATACCCCATAAAAACAGTCATTATGTATTATAATACATGTTTCACATAATATCATCAATAAGGATTCATGATAGTTTCATCAACCAAAATGATTGTTACAACATTCTTTGATTATTTGAAATAAACGTGTCAATATACAATTTCCATAGAATTTAGAGTGAATGTTATATTTTAATCAATGGTCTAAGATGTCAAAAACCATAAATATGGAGTGGAAAAATCATTTCATGACTTATAAATAAATAACATGTCATTTATGTCACACCAAATATTCCATACTCCCCACAGACATATGGAGTGACAATTCTCATCATCGAATCTAATTTCCAGATTCATGAAATGAATTAATGATAATCATAATGTTTAAGGTTAATTACCCATGCTCTCAGATATAAATATCTTTTGATAGGAAAACATTGTGAATTCTTACATGTGGATCTGTTAACCTAATCACCCATCATGATTATTACCATATGGGAACATCGTGAAAAGTAGTCTCATCTACTTATGAATAATCCTACATAGTGGTCTATTTACTCTGTTTCCCATCATAGTATGTTTTCCTGCCACAGAACTATATGAAAAATATTTTCATACCACATTAAAGTTCTCATTATAGAGGGGAACTAATATGAAATTATCAATGTGACAATACTCTATAATATTATTGTATGGTAATGTTGAACAATGAACAATATGTAATATTATTTTTAATGTAACATTTAATACATCCAATATTCTTGTAATTAATGTAAACAGAGTCGGTTCTAGGACACCAACTCAAACAAACTCCCACATGGACTAGAGCCTACTCCCTATGAATTTCAGTCCTCTATACCTCACATGATAATCATGTTTTTGTTGATTCAATGCTTTAGTCAAGGGGTCAACCACATTTTATTTCATGGAAATAATTTTGAAAACAACTTTATCTCTCAGAGAAAAATCACTCAACATAGGATAATTCATATCTTCTTTCATCATTTTTGATGCTACCAAGGATGTTTATTGAGATCCACCACAATAGTATTATCACAATATATTGTGATAGGTTATTTACTACTATGTACCACATAATGATCTTCGAGAAATGGAACATCCAAACTTCTTCATTATCATCCTTATAAGCTACACTAAACTCAGAATCTACGGTATAATTTATGACCACTTCATTATCTGATATCTTTTAGATAAAATCTCCACTATTCAAATTTAAGATGTATCCCATTTGTGACATCATGTCATCTTGATATGTCTAAAATCAGGAATACACATATCTTCTGATGATTAGTTCCTCATATCCTACATAATCCAATAACATATCCTTAGTATAACTCTTATACATAAGGATTGTCTTTACTACCATAAAAGTGTGGTCACCTATATCTTTCTTATATATGCCCTCCACACATTAATCTTAGGAGACATCTTAACATTTTTATAGTATAGTATACATGAATGACTAGGTTTATCATGCATATTGAATCCATACTATTATATTTCATTCCTCATGGGCTTCATGAAATATTTTCCTAGAAATATGAATGAAATGTGATTCTTGAAACAATCCTCTATTATATTTTAATATATATAATCACATCAGTATCTTGTCAATCTATGTACATCTACATGGGAGAATAAACCACTTTGGAATATCAGGATGGATGTTGACCATAGAATATTTGCAACCTATGCATGTAATTAATGGAAAATAATTTATTCAGACAAGCATTATTGACCTGTAATATTTTTATTTATTTTCAAATATGTAATATTTCATCATCATATACTATTATGAACGTTATTGAATTCACACAAAACAATTTCAATATACAAGATTTAAATTATTTCTTTATAAAACTGAATTATATTATACCTTGTTCAAAACGAATAATCAATGATCTTGATGATTTCTTTATTAAATAAATGGATTTTTTTCACCATGTATATCTTTTTGTCATAAATTGGAGTCCCATATCATTTAGGTTATATATTGATTACATGTTTTTCAACATTACCATTAAGGGAGGTTGTTTGTCCATCCATTTATGAAATCTCATATAATTGTAAGACATAATGGAATGTAGAATTATGATGGATTTCATCATTGAAACTGGTAAAAATGATTCTTCATAGTCAAAACCATGAAACTGTAGAAACCTTTTTGAAACTAGTCATTCCTAATAGGTACTAACTTTTCTTTCTATATCTTGTTTCTTCATGAATACCCTTTTGTAACGTACTAGACTCCTCATGTGTTAATAAACATTTAATGATCACAATTCCTTCATATTCTATAAATCTTATTGATCCTATTTAATCAGTCTCAGATCAGTTATACATATTATGGTTTCTTATTCTTTAAATAAACCAATAAAATATCTTCAGTGGAATGTCTGATTGCTGTAAAATAATTTTAATAAGTTTTAAAATGGACTATATTGTTAAATGATTTATTCTAATACATTCTATTAATATCAATGTTTATGTCTGTATACAGATATTTGGCTATGTCTAAAACACTATTACCCAGAAAGTGTGACCTAGACACCGTGACCCAGATACCCTAACCCAGACACCATGACCCAGACACCCTGACCCAGACACTGTAACCCAGACACCATGACTAGAAACTGAAACAAGCTGTAGATCTATTGATGTTTTGGATAATGGTTCTGTGCTGAGACACCGTTTGAAATATGGAAAAGGACCAGACACTGTGATCCTAAAACAACATCTATGTTACCAGTTCTATATTTAAATACCATTGTGCCATGATAGCTATCTCACCACTCAATGAAAAATAAGAAGACACCACTTCATAGAGACATCATTTCATGGTGACATTGTTTGCAGTTAAACTGTGACACAATTTATTAAAACATTTTTTATTGATTTTGAATTTAATTTCTAATTGTCATATTTGAGAATTTTAAATTCACTATCATAATTGATATTCCCTTGTAGACATATAACCAAACAATATGACATACGAGGTGCAGAATACATGAATAATGTCATCCCCAACAAATGAACACCATGAGAAAAAAGATATGTGTAAACCAAAAAAAGAAGGCACATGATAATGATGATGCATGAAAATTCTTGAGAAAAGTAATAAAACATGAAACACAATACACAAAAAGCACACATAACACATTCACAAAACAAGAATCTGAGATATCATAGATCATATACAAGGGCATGTCTTTATTACCAAATCTACAAAGAAAATGATCCAGGTTTAACATGAAATCCAAGCATCAGACATGCAATACTCTGTTTCTCACAAGAGGACTTGATTATGACTTCATCTTCATCCTAGAAGTCAAGAGCATCATAAAATAACACTCAAATTACTTTTAACCTTATATCAAAAAATTTTCTCTTTTCTATAATGTTTTAGCTTTTGATCATTGTCTGTATATCTATATTAAAACACAAATTTTATTCTACTCTGAACTGATAGGATTCAATATATCTTTCCTCTCAGATATTTTTACACTTGTTTACTCCCACTGATAAGTGTGGAGGAGGTCCATTTTTGACTTGTTATTTTATACCCGTGAAAGAACTATGGAAGAGGTCGTGTGACCTATACTGTCATGTGTACTGTTGTTTTCCCCAAACATGGGTGTGGATCAAGTTTACTAATATATACTACATGGTGGTAGGTGAACACTATGTTTAGTAGATTTGGTCTTGGCTTGAGACTTAACACCTTGTTTTTTATTGTGTTGTTTAAATTAGTTTTCTCTATTTTACATTATAATTGATAAATCAATAAATTTAATTTGATAGTTAATCATGAAAGATGTTATAACTATTTTTTCAGAATTATAATAGATTAAAATTTAATATTAATAATATCAATTAAGATTACCGAGAATTAATAAATCTTCTAAGAAGTTATTTGAATAGGCAAACATTCATAATCCTATTTCAATGATTAAATAGGTTGTATATATTTTTATTGGTGAAATTTTTAAGAATATTTTTCTAATAGATATTTTTATAGTTACTCAATTCACCCATCCCTCCTCTCTTGAGTACTATACTCTGACCAAAATTGGTATGAAAGGGAGTCTGTATTACTGTTACGACTCGGTTTGTTAACCTATTCAAGTGTGATTTTTGTTGTCTATTAGATATCTATAAATTTCTGTTAATTCTGTATTTCTAACTCTTTAAATTTATTTTTATGGAAAATATACTAGAAGGTGCTGCAACAAATAGCAAACCATTCTTTAATAGAACCAATTTTTCTAATGGAAAATTAAAATGAAATTTCCATTGGAATTTATGGGTTTTAAAATCAGGTCTTCAAGTATACACATGGATATGATTCTGGATAATGATAGAATCACTTGGGATGACCCAATAAAGACCACATACAATAACAAATTCAAATCCATGAATGCATTTTATTTCTCATTAGGATATTATGAATTTAATATAATTTCTACATGTAAATATTCCCATGAAATTTCAGATACATTTTCTGCTTCATGTGTATGAAAATGTAGTGTGAAAGAAATAAGACATTATACATATAATATTATAAATGATAATATTAAAATGAAATCTGATGAGACTATTTCTAACATGTATCTCAGGGTAAATGAAATATTAAACACACTGATTTTTCATGGAAGAGAAGTCACTGCCAAAGACTAAAATATGAGGATTCTCATATGCCTATCTGACATATGAAGAGAAACCACTATAACTATTAGAGAATCATGCGACATTAGCATGTTACCTATAAAATACCTTATTGGTAATCTAATGATGTATAAAGAGGAGTAGAAATTCCATAAGGAAGAGGATGATGGATCCAAAAGATAATATGTTTCATTTAAGACCACCACTTCTAAACACAATCATAAAGGAAAATTAGAAATATCATTATAATTTTCCAGTTGTGAATACTCATCACCAAACAATTATGAGGATATGGAACAATTAGCTAAAAGGATTAAGAGATTTTACAAGAATAAGAACGTTTTTAGAATTCCAAACTTCATGGGATGATATGATCAAAAAGGAAGTTGTAAGAATGATTTGAAATGAAGTGATAAGTCAGATGAGATAGTATGCTATGCATGTAATTGAAAGGGACATATGAAGGCTGATTGTCCATAAATAAAGTAAAAAATGAAGTATGAGGACATATATAGAAACTATAAAACACAATGAAATCATTGTGGAGTGCTTCCAAGGACAGTTCATGTGACTCAAAGTCTTACCATGATAAATATGCTAACAAAGACGATATGTGATTTATGAAAAACACATCAGAGGTAACACTAGAATCTCCTATAAACAATTCTTAATATTCTGGAGATAATAGTGATTAAGATTATAAGTATAATAAATAAAAGTTCAAGTACTGTAATATTATTATAGATACATGTAACAAACTAAAATATAAAAACAAATCATTAAAGAAACATCATGCTCTAACCTCATCTGTTAAATCAAATCATACTATAGAAAGGGAGAAAAATAATAAATTACAAAAAAAATAATGAACTATTGTTATCTAATGATCCATTGAAAAATAATAAATTTGTTTTTACTAAAGGTAAATATACATTGGTAAAAATTCTGGTTAAATATATTCCTCATAAATATACTAATCGTTTGTTTATCAAACACGTAAAAGTAATTTTTGAAGAAAAAATTTTGTTTTTATATCAAGGACATATAGCTTTACTTCTTGTTCTAGAAAACATTCATCTAGTTCATGTTATGATACACTCTATATTGTTTAATTCTTTTCAGGACCAAATTGAGTTTATTTTTCATGTTCATTACATAATGATTATATGAAACCAATGAGTCAGATGTGGGTTCTTAAGAAACTAGTCACTAATATTATTGGATCGAAACAAATATGGGTACCCGAATCTATTTTTATTTGATTATTTTATAGGAAATATTCTTAATGAGCTGTGTAAAATCATATGGTACTTTAACAGCGGGTTCTCAAGACACATGATAGGATATTATTCATGCTTCAAGAAATTAATTAAAATTGATGGAGGACATGTCATCTTTAGTGTCAATTCCAAATGAAAGAACTATGGCCTTGGTAAAATCTTTAAATTTATCTCAGTTTTTATTTCTAATGTTATTTTGGATGATGTATTGAAATATAGTCTTATTATTATTTCACAACAATGTGATAATGGATTTCAAGATAAATTTGAAAATTATTCTTGCAATGTCTCCATTCTAAAAATGAATTAATATTTTATCCATTTATAAATGAAAATGAATACTCTATTGAAATAGATTCTTTATTTCCTCAAAATGCATCATTTTTTTGTGTATATCACAATGAGTATTGTCATTTGCATAGTAGACTATGGAACTATGATATTCACTCCCTTGGAATGTTTACTAGAATAAGATTACTCAAATACCTACCCGAAGATGACTTTCCAAATGATAAAGTGTGTAATCCTTGTTAAAAGGGAAAGCAACATAAAATTTCATCCAAAACAAGAATGAATTGACAACTTCTCATCATCTTGAATTGGTTCACATTTATATTTTTGGACAATCAAGAATGTCTAGTTTAAATGTTAAGAACTATGTTAATGTTATTGTAGATGACATTTCCAGATATACATGGACATTAATTTTGGCTCAAAAAAGTGATGCCCGCTCTCATTTTATCAAACAATCCAAATATGTATAAAATAATAATGGAAAATGAATTAAATCCATAAGAAGTAAACATGGTTGTGGGTTTGAAAATCAATATTTTAATCCTTCTTCTCATAAAAAGTCCATAGAAATAACTTCTATGCCACTAGAACACCTCAACAGAATGGAGTTGTTGAAAGAATAAATAGAATCCAGCAACAGATTTCTAGAACCATGTTAAGTGAATACAAAATACATATTTATTTTTGGGCATAATATTTAAATACAATATTCTATATTATCAATAGAGTATCTGTTAGACCCATTTTTAAAATAATTCCATCTATGTTACGAAAGAATAGAAAACCCAAAGTTAGCTACTTCAACATATTTAGATGAAAATTCTATATCCTAAACACTAAGGACAAGATTGACCAATTTTATTCCAAGAGATATGATAGAATATTTATAGGATATTCAATCTCTTGTAAATCCTATAAAGTGTTTAACAAAATAACTAAATATGTGGAAGAATATGTTCATGTCATATTTGATGAAATATATCCACAAGAGCCTAAGTCCACTATAGAGATATAACATCCCATGTAAATTAAGAATAATACATTTTCATAATTATTCATATTTGTGAATTAAATAATAATTTTACTTTAAAGTGGTTGATATTCTCGATGGTGTACTCAAAACGAAACAACATGTTTCATTGAAATCATGTGTTTCACACTAATAATATAATAATATTATTTTAAATATATTTAACGCCATGTCGTTGTATTGGTGGGAATGAATAGAAAAAAATAAAAGATTATTATAATTTTTTTAATTTTTTTTTTCATTTATCCATTTAAAGTTAGAGGCTTATAATAAGAAATAAGATGATTTTAAGCATTAATACTGTAAAATATTGATTTAACTCTTTTTAAGAGAGAACCCTTTCTAAATATAATTTTGGTATCTTTTTTATTTTCATCATTATAAAATATGATTCTTCTTTATAATCGGGTTCAATATTCACATTGGGTAAAATTTTGGCATTCTTCTGATAAAATTCAATAATTGATGAATAGTGTAAAATACTGTATTTTAATTCAAATCTACCTTTTAATCTAATTTATTTATATGGTCATTTCATAAAAACATTACTTTTGTATTGACAATGAGAATTAATTTTAAATTAATTTATTCCACTTTTTTTTCTGAATATTTAAAAATGAATTCCATATTTGGAATTAGGAGATCAAAATTTTGTAAATAGGTAACTTTTTTTTATATATATTATGAATATTTACTATAATAAAATTATTATTTACTATTGTTAGAGGGTAAATATAGAAAATAATGGTAAAATATAATATTATAATAATATAAATTTACCCAAAGATGTGTCTCAATCCTATTTTAGGATACAAATCCTACCATGGGAATCCTTGGGTCGAATTTAGGACACCATAGAGCCACTCATGTGTGATAATGACCCATTATTTTAATAAACAAAAAGTAAAGGCACAAATGACAAAAAAACAAATATCTTTTAGTAATTTAATTTTTTCATAAGTAATATATGTTATCTTTTAGACTATAAATATTATGTGTAATGCTAAAAAGATTTCTTACATAATTGTATTTTTTTATAATTTTTAGACATCAAATAAATAAAATTATTTTTGACCTAATAATGATGTAGTGTTTACCTCATTAATTAATGATTTAAATAAATAATATTATAAATATTAATATAATATCCCAAACCAGTCCTATTCTTATTCTATGATTTTATTTCAACCATTAGGCATCATATATTTTACATCAATTAATTTTTTACATTCAGAAACTGAAAATCAATATATAATGAAATAGTATTTTCAGACTTTCTTAAAGAGTGCATCATCTCCCTTATAAAAATTCTTCACCGATAACCCATTACACACACCTCCCAAGACACTTGGCTCATTGAAAACCATACCAAATAAACTATAAATATCCCCCTCATCCACCTAGAAACCCTGACATAAGAAGAATGCACATGAGTAGGTCATTTTGGTTCAAAACAAGGAGAGTTACCCGATTTAAAAGTAACATCTTCTCTTATGTTCTTTGTTTTATTTTCCTTATCCAACCCACTAATCTCTATTTATTATTTTTTATTTTATAATAAAAATTATAATAAATATACTAGGATATTTTTATGAGAATGATTCTATCTACACTTACACACACCAATACCTAAGAGGTAATGAACATATTGTTTCACTGGATGAAAAAATAACGCCTCACAGATCGATGATTGTTAAATTATCTCTTAGCGCATCTCATGGTGGCCATTAATTTGGAAATTTATTTATATATGATATATATTATGTATATGTGTTATTTATTATTCATTATTTTGAATTTATATAATACCTCTATGGTTTCCATTATGGGTATACATGATAATTTCATTTGATAATGTGCGGACTACCACCCCCCTCAAAGTGACCTGAATTTATAGTACTATATGTGGGACATATAATGGATAGAGTTAATGATATTATATATGATATTATACTAGAATTATAATATACCTATTTATCATTATGTTTTAATTCCATTATGATATGAAATTTAAATGAATGTAGCGTTCATGCGTACGTAAGACTTGACTTCTCATTGAACAGTGGATTTCATTAATTACCACCAAATATTATGTATTATTTTTATACATGTATATACTGTAAATATATGATATATTCTATCTATAAATTATGAATATAATTTTGTATATAATAAAATTTTGACCAAATTATCAACTTTTAATTATAAGAATCATAGTTTTGACTCAAGTACCAAATATCAACAAAACAACTATAATAAACATAAATGATTAAATAATGTATATAACATGGAAATAAGTGATATAAAAGTAATAATAAACATGAAAAATAATCTTAAGAATGTAGAAATTAACTTTAGTTTATTATTCAATAGATTAAAGAACGAATGGGTCAAGTCGGACATGAGGTAAGGGACTTCGCCTCAATCTCCTTTTATTAAGGAATATTTTGTTTTAACAAAAGACATTCTATTATAAAATTTAAAAAAACCATTGACTTTTCATTTCATTCAAAGGGAATATTTTTCTAAAAATTGATTTACAAATAAAATAATAATAATTTTTCTTTTTATCGTAAGCAGTGATAATGACCTTTCCCGCCGCCGCAAGTGTTATTTGATCTTTATCTTCCTAAACAAGCCATAATGTTTTTAAATGGAAAATATATACCATATAATCTTTTATGTATTTTGGTATTGAAAATCGATATTATAATGGATTTTTTATTTCAAAATATTTAAATGATATATTATAATTGAAATGTTAAAATGTTATCTTTCCATTATATTTGTTTTATTAATTTGAAATATGTTATGGTTAATGGGAATTATTATATTAAAAGGTGGTTCTATGATAAACATTGGGTAGGAGCATGATATAGCTCCCAAATTCATTAGGTAACATGATGGTTGTAAATGTGAATGTTTATCCTAGTCGATTTAGGGAATATACATTGATGGGTATTCCAAATGTAACTGCCTACATAATTTTTTATTTCAAAATATTTAAATGATATATTATAATTGAAATGTTAAAATGTTATATTACTAAGATGTTTTATGATTATACCATGATTTGAAATGTTGTTCACAAGTCTTATAGATTAATAGGGTAATGGATGGGATCAAGGAAATTTCATGTAGTCAAAATCATGGGACTAGACATGACTCTTTTTTTCAATAGTTATTATTTTATGAAAAAATGGTAACTATGTAGAAGTGTCTATATTATAATTTGTGAGATATAATTTAATAGTTTTAACTTAATTATCTAAAACTATAAACCTAGAAATATTCTAAATGAGAATTAATTATTTAATTCAAGATTATGTAATGTTTGAGTCTATGTCCTAATAGTTGGTATCGTAGGTCAGTTTTGATAACATTAGGAGTAAGGGTATTGATAAATTAATATATATAAATTACATTATGTTAATATTGAAATGATTCAACATTTAAAGATTACCGTTTTGATTCTCCTATGATAAATCTGTGCTCAAAATGGTTTTCCATAGATGAAATAGGGCAACTATATTTGGATTACATCTGGAGGAAGAAAAACTTCCAAATCATCAACCTGGGATGGTTCGAATCTGAACTGAACAGTTTGTTGCAATGATGGAACAATTGAATCCAGCTATAAATGGTGGTTGTATCCATGCACGAGATTAGCTAGATTAACCGTAGAGGAAATTGTCATTAAAAGAGAATGTCATGAGGCAACATACCCCATCATTCAAAGGGTTTTCTATCCTTATACTGGTGGGATGGTGTATTACATCACTAGAAAATATTTTCTATGTCATGGTGTGTTTATAACATAAAAAGTTTAGTCTCGTTGTTTACCATTTTTAAGATGAAGCAGATTAGTAGTGGTCAATGGTGCAAAATATCAGGGATAGTGGGGAGATATATGCACTTGATTGGGATTATTCCAAAGGTTTGTTTTTTGAAAAATATTTTCCAATGGTGGTTCATCATAGGATGGAAAAAAAATTACTGGAAAAGTGGTAAGAAGATGACTCAGTGGCTGCTTATGAAGAAATATTCACTCAACTGGAAAGGTATGATCCTTACTTAAAATGATGTCTTGATAGTAAAATCAACCATTTTTTACTCAGGATTAATGATAAATTATCTAAGGAATTTATCTTCTCCTAAGTTAAAAATTTATTAAAAACATGTTCAATTTGAATAGAAGGTGGAAATTTTGTTTTCCAATGATCACGTGTTCTATGAAAAAACAATGGAATAAGAGGTCAATGTGGTACGCCAAAGGAAAGAACTGTTCAATAAAGTATGGTGGTATGAAACATAAGTTTCTAGTTTGTGAAAATTGACATAAAAAGCATGTTGTGGAATGAATTTTTAATTCTAGTAAGTTCAACCAATGTGGTAAAATTGGGCTTAAGGATTGAAATTGCATTGAAAATGAGCAGGGTAATGTTAATAAAAAATCTGATTTACAATCAGGAAAATGTTTTAAGTGAAATAAAATTGGTTATTCTGCAAATGAGTGTCCAACAAATAACTCAACTGAGCGAAAGTAGCCAGACTACAAGAATAAAGGGTTGGTGAAGTTCTTTTCAACTACCTCAGTAGATTTTGGGCCATCAAATTAGTAGTATTAGGTACACAATTTGTTTCTACAGATTAATCCAATGTTTTTATTGATTATGGGCCTACACATTCGTTAATTTCGGAGAAATTTTTAGTTAAATTGTGAATTCTATATCATGATATGAATCATGAACTAATGTTAAAAACACATGGAGGAAGTGTTGAAAGAAAATAAAATTATAAAAACCTTTTTGTCATTGTATGTGGAAATAATCTACACGCAAACCTTATCATTTTGCCTCTAATTGAGTTTGATGATATTTTGGGTATAGATTGGATTTTAGTTTATCATTCTATTATTGACTGTAGATCTAAAGAGGTGTCATTTCAAAATTATTTTTATTTTGTGTACAAGAATGAACCCTTACTTTTGATAACATATTAGGAAGCTGAGAAACTAGTAAATGATTGAAATGATTGTGAACTTGCACATATTGTTGAAAAAAAATTCATCTATTCATATTAATGATATTCTAGTGGTAAATTAGTACCTTTCTGTTTTTCCTGATGAGTTACCTAGTATAATACCTAATGAGGATGTTGAATTTATTGTTTAATTAGTTCCAGAGTCTAATCCAATTTCAAAACCCACTTATTTAATGGCTCAAAATGATCTTTTATATTTATGGAAGCAATTTCATGATTTATTATAAAAAAGGTTTCATTCGACCTAGCACGTCACCATGGTGTGATCATGTCTTGTTTGTTAAAAATTAATATTTTTCAATGAGACATTGCATTGATTATAGAGCATTGAATAAAATCATTACTCTGAACAAGTATCCATTGCCTCATATAGATGATTTTTTTATCAGCTCTAGAAAGCTTAGCATTTTTTTGAATATTTATTTGAGTTCGGGGTACCATCAGTTGAATGTAAAGGAAGAAGACATTACAAATACCATTATTTGTACTAGATATGGCCATTACGAATTTGTAGTAATGTCTTTTTGTTTAAAAAATGCACTGGCAATATTCATGGATCATATGAATATATTTTTCCATGAGTTCTTCGATATGTTTGTGTTTGTGTTCATTAAAGATATTTTAGTTTATTCTAAATGTAAAGAGGAGAATGAGTGTCATTTAATAGTAGTCAATTAAACCTTAAATGGAAAGAAACAATATGGGGGATAATTCAAGGTGAAGTGCATTGTGTTGCATTTGTTGTCAATGAGGCATGAAGTTGTCTTGGAATGAATGGACGTCAAGGAATGTCAAGATGTGAATGACAAAGGTTGTGATGGTGTTGGTGGTGAAGTAGAATGGCCATGGTACTAAGATGCATGTCACTTAGGAGATTCACTAAGTGACATAGGAGATGTGGTTGAAACATTCTCTAGTAACATCAGACGATTGTTGAGCTGATCTTAAAGTTCCAAGAACTTGTATCAACTGGATACAATGTCACAACATGGTTAGAGGACCATGCATTGTATTGACAATGCATGAGGAAGTGAAGGAGAACCATCCACTACTCCTGAGTGGATGAAGTGGATTCAAAGAAGTCCATGTACTAACTCTTAGTGCATGTGAATTGGAAGTGATCCAATTTGATCTCTGATTAGATCAATGAATATTATTGAAGAATTTATGTGATTAAGGAGCTCGGTTGAAGATGAAGACCCTTCGGGAATTCCACCTCCTCAGTCTAGAATATATGTTAAGGAGGGTTTGTGGATTCTAATGAAGAAGATGGAGAATATGTGTTAGAAGAGAAGAAATAAGAAGAATAGAGGAGGAGGCATTTGGCATATTTTATATGGAGGAGAAACTTGTTTTTATACAAAGTCTAGGTTCTGTCCTTTGCCAAAAAAATTAGCCATCTCAAGCCAGCCCACGGGTTCAACCCCACGGCTCATATGGGCACTAGGCGCCACGCCCATGGGGGATCCCATGGTTCAAGCTCGAGAGGCAGGGGGGCCGTGTGAAGCCCCCGAGGGCACGCAGTGGTGAAGCCCGCGCGCCCGGAGAGTGCATGGTGGGCGCTTGAAGCGTGCCCGCGAGGACCATAGCGGGCGCCAGTGGCGCGCCCGCAGGAGCAGAGTGGGCGCAGAGCGCGCCCGCAGGGAGAACACGGTGCGGGGCGGCACCGTGGAGGGAGGAGATTCAATTGAGGGTGCTGGGGGAGCGCTTATTTGATAAGCCGCGAGAAAATCGCTGGCCGATTCGATGTGGGACGGGATTTTTATCCCGGGATCTAATCCTGGCCGCATGTTTGATCTCGCGCGAGATCTCCGCCGTACGATCCATCTCCGCGGCGATGTTATTATCTGAGCCGTCCGCGGTCATTTAAATGGAGATCCGACGGCTCCCAGCGTCGTCTACTTCCTCGAGCTCAGCCGAAGGGCACCCGAAGCCACCCGCAGCCTCCGTCGAACCAGGAGCACTCCGAAGATGGTTCTTGAGCTCCCGGCCACCTCTGGGTAAACCGAAGCCTCCACTATGATCGTCTGGCCAAGACGAACTATTCCATGCTTAAAAAGTGGGCTTGCATGCAACAAGAGAAGGATTCGAGATTTGGCCGAAGGCAAACCGAAGGTGCCGAGGCCAGTGGG
The DNA here is from genome assembly GCA_963277665.1 of Viscum album. Taxonomy (NCBI): domain Eukaryota; kingdom Viridiplantae; phylum Streptophyta; class Magnoliopsida; order Santalales; family Viscaceae; genus Viscum; species Viscum album. The sequence goes on from OY728142.1 coordinate 1,331,995,033, forward strand.
TGTTCGTGCTTTGCATGCATGGATTGGAATTAAAGAGGCCGTGCATGCGTTCAAAGTCGCATGCACGTGTAGAAAATTAAGGAAAGAACCCGCGGTGAAAATTGAGGAGAAAAACAAGATTTCACCGAATCTTGAAAACCCGAAAACTTCGGGTGTTTGAAGTTATTTCTACGCGGATGAACCGCCTCTGCCTCGTCTATAAAAGAAGAGCCTAAGGCTCCAAAGTTTGCTGCTGATCCTTTCTTGAAAATCAGAAGAACCGTGAGTGCACCTCTGCCTCGCGAAGTTGAAGCCCCGCGCAAGGTATTTGCGTGGCTGAGTCCCTTGCGCGCAACTCCTTTGCGCGACAAGAAGGTTGGAGATCCCTGTGCGCTACCACTTGCGCGACAGGAAGAAAAGGGTTTAGGCAGCGCACTTGTGCGCCCTCCTTGTGCCTGCGGTTGGTCGAGGCCTTGCGTGGCCGCTTGGCTTGCGCGGCTGTGACACTTGCATGCCCCTCGGCCATTGCACCTTGCGCTCCAGAGGCAGTACCACCCTTGTGGCTTGCGCGGCCGATTGCACCCGAGGCCTTGTGCACCCAAGTACCTTGTGCTCTTTGAAGAAGAAGTGGAAGTGGCCGCACACTTGCGCGCCTTCATTTGATATTTGGGAAGTGTGTGTGCAAAGAAGAATAAAAGAATAAACTTTGTGTGCCAAGAGAAGTGGAAGGCCGTAGCCTCATGTGCGTGCAACAAGTGAAGACCACACTATTTGTGTGTGTGTAAAGTTGACAAGAATACCTACGGGCCAAGTGTGTGTGCTAAGTGGAGAAGAAGTACCCGAGGCACTTTGTGTGCAATTTGAAGAAGAAGGCCATAGTCCTTGTTGGGTATGCACACTTGAAGATTAAAAGAGAAAGAACAAATTGTGTGTGCAAAGGAAGTGAAAGGCTGTAGCCTTGTGTGGGTGAATTGAAGACCACACCTCATTTGAGTGTGTGTGTGTGCAAATTGAAGAGGAACACCCTACGGCCATTTAAGGGTGTGCAACAAGAAGTGTGAAGGCCCAACTCATGTGTGTGCTAAAGTAAAACAATTGTGTGTAGATTAAAGAAGTGGCCGAACCTAGGTGTGTGCACTAAAAGTAAACACACTTAGAAGAAGAAAGAAGTGGAAGACTCACACAAAGTATAACACACATTTAAGTGTGTAAACACATTGAACAAAAGTGTGAAGTTCAAGGAAGAAGGTGTGTGCTTAAAGTGACTACACCCTTTGTGGGATTATTGCACCTAGAAGAAAAAGAGGACAGTGCATGCATGCAAGTGCACACGTGAACAGAGCCAAATCAGTGTGTGCATTTGAATTGTCCAAGACCAGAACTGAGACTGAGCCAGACTGAAGTTAAAGAGATTGGTTGTCTGAGTTTTCAGTAGATTGAGAAGATCCTGATCATCACAAGTGATCAGAGGTACAGAGCAAGGCCAGCAGTCTTTATCCCAGACTGCTGAAGATACTTGAAGACCGTAAAGTGAAGAAGAGCTACTCGTGCGACTCGAGGAGCCAGGAGAAGACCCTGTGGGACTCAGGGAGAAGAAGTCTTCAGTGGGATTCTAGAGCAGGCCAGTGGGACTCTGGTAACACTATGGGACGCAGTATAAAGACCCTCCTGTGGGACTCAGGAGAGATACGGTGGGAAGCTGTATCGACCATTGTAATACTAACAGATTATAATGGGAGAATCCATGCTTGGAGAGCATGGCAAGGATGTAGGCCTTTGGTGCCGAACCTTGTAAATCCTTGTGTCCTGTGCCTTTTCATTACTGCATTATCCGGGAAAGGTTGAGAGATACAAGAAGAGTGGATCGAGGCTTTAACCAGCCATAGAGGTTTAATTGATAAAGAATCAATTAGTAAAAAGTTTTAAGGGATCACTGATTCACCCCCTCCCCCTCTCAGTGATTCACACTGATCTGGGCACTTCAATTGGTATCAGAGCGAGGTTCCCTCTAAAAGATCCAAGGGAGTCTATATGGAGTGCAGATTTGAGGAAATGAAAGAACAGCCTCAAATGGAGATATCTGCCAAGACTCTGAAAAACAGAATGAAGAAACAGGCAAAGAAGATGAGGAAGAAGGTTGCTGCAATCAGAGAAACTCCTTCTATGGAAAGAAATGTGAAAGTCACATCAGATGACAATTCCTTTTATCATTCTTCTGATGAAGCCTGCTCTAGCTGTGATGAAGATGGAAGGAACAATGATCTTCTAAATGCAATCAAATATCTTCAGAAGAGAGTCCCCAAGGAAATTGCAATGTGTATAGCTACAGGACTCCTTGATCTTCAAGAAGAAAAATTACAGCTAGAAGATGAAGCCAATTCTCTGGAAGTCCAATTGGATAAAAGGGTTGGCATAACCAACACTCTCAGAAAGCTGGTAAATGCCAAAGATGAAACAGTATCTCTTTGCAATGAAAGATATGAAGACACTGCTGAAGAATTGCAAAGAAGCCTTTCTGAGAAAGAAATCTTTAAAGTATTGGTCAAAGAAGTTTTCCATGCACTGGAAAAGAGGCACAAAGTGTCAATGGTTGTCAGAGATGCTCAACTAGAAGACAAAGTCAAAAGGGTGAAGGAGCTGGACAACTCATTGCTTGAATTGAAGACAGTGCATGATGACCAGATGAATCAGCTGAAAGAAAGTTGGGAAGGAAAGCTAAGAACTGTTGAGGATGAGAAGAACTCCCTTAACATGAAATGCTTAGAATTGGAGGTGATATTGACAAATCAGCAATCACCCAAAGCCAAAGCCTCCCAGTCAACTGGAAGAAGACATGTTGCTACTCAAGTATGCCTTGAGAAGGATGATTCTAAAAGAAAGACATCCTCTAGTGAAAGTGCAACAACTTCTAACAAGAAGGTACCATCCATACCATCTTGTACTCATGTTTCTAAAAGTGTTTCTACTAAAAGTGCAGGATGGAAGAATGATTCCAAACAAGTATGGATGAAGAAAATGAAGAAGCATAGATCTCCTGAAGCAGCACAACAATTCAAGACAAGAACCCAACAATCAGAAGGACTGAAGAGGTCAAGATTTGTGGGTCAGTGTTGGTGTTGTAACAGGTATGGGCATTGTGCAAAGGATTGTTGGTACAATCCACTGAATGCCAAAGCACAGAGGAAGCCCATGCCAAGGGGGAGCAAGCCAGAAGGAAAGAAGCAGCATCCACAGGTCCAGAGACATATGTTTACTGCAAATAGATTTGGATTACTTGACAACATCTGGGATGATTGCAAAAGTGGTCAAAAAGATACATGTCAATCTCCAACTGTATCCAGAGCTCAAAAGAAGAAAAGATCACAGAACCTGGCTCAAAAAGATTCCTTGGGAAGCAAGAAGAAAGTAGAGAATGCTCCCAAGAAGTGCTTGAGAAATAAAGAGAAGTCCTTGGAGTCTGAGTCCAAGAAGGGTGATGCATCCAGTAGGACCACCAAGAAATGCTTCTACTGTGGGAAGAAAGGACATATCATGGATCTTTGTAATGAAGCCATGAAAATCAATAGAAGCCAACTGAACTCAAACAGACAATCAATCCAGAAGAAGCAGAAGGGATTGATTGAAAACAAGTTGCCTAAGAGAGGTAGCTTGACAGCATCAAAAGAACCATGTGGAATTTCCAAAACTGAGGCCACACTTCCAAATGATATACTTGTCATATGGCCACATCAGTTGCAACTTGCCAGAGAACTAAAAAGAGCTGAAGATGAAGCTCTGGCATTTGCTAAAGCAAAAGGGAAGAAAAAGATTTCACATGAAGATGGGTTGAGATCCACACCAGCACAATCATCAATGAAGATCAAATGTGCAAGTGTGAAGACTGGTGAAAATGGGACATCTCGGTTGAGAGAATCTTCTCAACCTTGTTGTTCACATTGATGAACCAAGGAGGTTCCATCTTATTCCCTTATACTATTGGTATATACATGTGCTAACATTGCAGGGAATTGAAGATGATGATCATTCTCATCTGGAGAGTGGTTTGGAAAGAATGGAGTGCACCCCTTGAGGGGGAGCCAATCTGGAGAAGATGATGTTCTAAAATTAATATCATCTTGAGAAAGTGAAGGTATTCCAATCATGCTTTCATCCCTTGTTTCTTAATTGAGTTAATCTTGTCAATTAAGGGGGAGTATGGATTGAAGACAATTGGATGAAAGGGGAAGCTTTATCTTAGCACTGAACTTTCTAATGAGTTTTGTGAAGTATGTGCAAGATTTAGCAATTCATTGTTATATCTGAAAAATTTCAAACCCCTAAGCATGATCTCACATGTGTAGAGAATTATGGATAGCTTTGAATTCCTTGGTCATATCACTCTTGTTTTCTACATCGGGTTTGCCCAAGTAGACTTAGAGCTGATTTACTAAAGGTTCTTTGCTAAAGAAGAACATGTGGCATCATCCCTCTCTTAGTGATTTTGAAGAAAATGATTTTATAAGGGAGGAAGATATTTTTGGAAGAGAACCACACCACACCTTTGCATTTGATTGCCAATAAGGGGGAGAAAATATTGGCACACATATTGACCCATTCATATGTGCTGAAGGAGTGTATTGACAACAAATACAAAGGGGGAGATTGAAGTGCATTGTGTTGCATTTGTTGTCAATGAGGCATGAAGTTGTCTTGGAATGAATGGACGTCAAGGAATGTCAAGATGTGAATGACAAAGGTTGTGATGGTGTTGGTGGTGAAGGAGAATGGCCATGGTACTAAGATGCATGTCACTTAGGAGATTCACTAAGTGACATAGGAGATGTGGTTGAAACATTCTCTAGTAACATCAGACGATTGTTGAGCTGATCTTAAAGTTCCAAGAACTTGTATCAACTGGATACAATGTCACAACATGGTTAGAGGACCATGCATTGTATTGACAATGCATGAGGAAGTGAAGGAGAACCATCCACTACTCCTGAGTGGATGAAGTGGATTCAAAGAAGTCCATGTACTAACTCTTAGTGCATGTGAATTGGAAGTGATCCAATTTGATCTCTGATTAGATCAATGAAGATTATTGAAGAATTTATGTGATTAAGGAGCTCGGTTGAAGATGAAGACCCTTCGGGAATTCCACCTCCTCAGTCTAGAATATATGTTAAGGAGGGTTTGTGGATTCTAATGAAGAAGATGGAGAATATGTGTTAGAAGAGAAGAAATAAGAAGAATAGAGGAGGAGGCATTTGGCATATTTTATATGGAGGATAAACATGTTTTTATACAAAGTCTAGGTTCTGTCCTTTGCCAAAAAATTAGCCATCTCAAGCCAGCCCACGGGTTCAACCCCACGGCTCATATGGGCACTAGGCGCCACGCCCATGGGGGATCCCATGGTGCAAGCTCGAGAGGCAGGGGGGGCCGTGTGAAGCCCCCGAGGGCACGCCGTGGTGAAGCCCGCGCGCCCGGAGAGTGCATGGTGGGCGCTTGAAGCGCGCCCGCGAGGACCATAGTGGGCGCCAGTGGCGCGCCCGCAGGAGCAGAGTGGGCGCAGAGCGCGCCCGCAGGGAGAACACGGTGCGGGGCGGCACCGTGGAGGGAGGAGATTCAATTGAGGGTGCTGGGGGAGCGCTTATTTGATAAGCCGCGAGAAAATCGCTGGCTGATTCGATGTGGGACGAGATTTTTATCCCGGGATCTAATCCTGGCCGCATGTTTGATCTCACGCGAGATCTCCACCGTACGATCCATCTCCGCGGCGATGTTATTATCTGAGCCGTCCACGGTCATTTAAATGGAGATCCGACGGCTCCCAGCGTCGTCTGCTTCCTCGAGCTCAGCCGAAGGGCACCCGAAGCCACCCGCAGCCTCCGTCGAACCAGGAGCACTCCGAAGATGGTTCTTGAGCTCCCGGCCACCTCTGGGTAAACCGAAGCCTCCACTATGATCGTCTGGCCAAGACGAACTGTTCCATGCTTAAAAAGTGGGCTTGCATGCAACAAGAGAAGGATTCGAGATTTGGCCGAAGGCAAACCGAAGGTGCCGAGGCCAGTTGGTGTTCGTGCTTTGCATGCATGGATTGGAATTAAAGAGGCCGTGCATGCGTTCAAAGTCTCATGCACGTGGAGAAAATTAAGGAAAGAACCCGCGGTGGAAATTGAGGAGAAAAACAAGATTTCACCGAATCTTGAAAACCCGAAAACTTCGGGTGTTTGAAGTTATTTCTACGCGGATGAACCGCCTCTGCCTCGTCTATAAAAGAAGAGCCTAAGGCTCCAAAGTTTGCTGCTGATCCTTTCTTGAAAATCAGAAGAACCGTGAGTGCACCTCTGCCTCGCGAAGTTGAAGCCCCGCGCAAGGTATTTGCGCGGCTGAGTCCCTTGCGCGCAACTCCTTTGCGCGACAAGAAGGTTGGAGATCCCTGTGCGCTACCACTTGCGCGACAGGAAGAAAAGGGTTTAGGAAGCGCACTTGTGCGCCCTCCTTGTGCCTGCGGTTGGTCGAGGCCTTGCGTGGCCGCTTGGCTTGCGCGGCTGTGACACTTGCATGCCCCTCGGCTAGTGCACCTTGCGCACCAGAGGCAGTACCACCCTTGTGGCTTGCGCGGCCGATTGCACCCGAGGCCTTGTGCACCCAAGTACCTTGTGCTCTTTGAAGAAGAAGTGGAAGTGGCCGCACCCTTGCGCGCCTTCATTTGATATTTGGGCAGTGTGTGTGCAAAGAAGAATAAAAGAATAAACTTTGTGTGCCAAGAGAAGTGGAAGGCCGTAGCCTCATGTGCGTGCAACAAGTGAAGACCACACTATTTGTGTGTGTGTAAAGTTGACAAGAATACCTACGGGCCAAGTGTGTGTGCTATGTGGAGAAGAAGTACCCGAGGCACTTTGTGTGCAATTTGAAGAAGAAGGCCGTAGTCCTTGTTGGGTATGCACACTTGAAGATTAAAAGAGAAAGAACAAATTGTGTGTGCAAAGGAAGTGAAAGGCTGTAGCCTTGTGTGGGTGAATTGAAGACCACACCTCATTTGAGTGTGTGTGTGTGCAAATTGAAGAGGAACACCCTACGGCCATTTAAGGGTGTGCAACAAGAAGTGTGAAGGCCCAACTCATGTGTGTGCTAAAGTAAAACAATTGTGTGCAGATTAAAGAAGTGGCCGAACCTAGGTGTGTGCAATAAAAGTAAACACACTTAGAAGAAGAAAGAAGTGGAAGACTCACACAAAGTATAACACACATTTAAGTGTGTAAACACATTGAACAAAAGTGTGAAGTTCAAGGAAGAAGGTGTGTGCTTAAAGTGACTACACCCTTTGTGGGATTATTGCACCTAGAAGAAAAAGAGGACAGTGCATGCATGCAAGTGCACACGGTGAATAGAGCCAAATCAGTGTGTGCATTTGAATTGTCCAAGACCAGAACTGAGACTGAGCCAGACTGAAGTTAAAGAGATTGGTTGTCTGAGTTTTCAGTAGATTGAGAAGATCCTGATCATCACAAGTGATCAGAGGTACAGAGCAAGGCCAGCAGTCTTTATCCCAGACTGCTGAAGATACTTGAAGACCTTAAAGTGAAGAAGAGCTACTCGTGCGACTCGAGGAGCCAGGAGAAGACCCTGTGGGACTCAGGGAGAAGAAGTCTTCAGTGGGATTCTGGAGCAGGCCAGTGGGACTCTGGTAACACTGTGGGACGCAGTATAAAGACCCTCTTGTGGGACTCAGGAGAGATACGGTGGGAAGTTGTATCGACCATTGTAATACTAACAGATTATAATGGGAGAATCCATGCTTGGAGAGCATGGCAAGGATGTAGGCCTTTGGTGCCGAACCTTGTAAATCCTTGTGTCCTGTGCCTTTTCATTACTGAATTATCCGGGAAAGGTTGAGAGATACAAGAAGAGTGAATCGAGGCTTTAACCAGCCATAGAGGTTTAATTGATAAAGAATCAATTAGTAAAAAGTTTTAAGGGATCACTGATTCACCCCCTCCCCCTCTCAGTGATTCACACTGATCTGGGCACTTCACAAGGGTGAGTTTTGGTTACTACAAATTTGTTTCCATGGACTCATTATTTAAAAAAATTGCATAACAGTTGATCATACAAAAATAAAATTTGTTGAATAATTACCAATCCCAAAAAATGTTATCGAGTTTCGAAGTTTTTATGGTTTGGTAGGTTACTACTAGAGGTTTGTTCCATATTTTTCATGGTTATCTAGTCCAATGAAAAAGTTAACACAAAAACATGTTATGTAAATTTGAAAAAATGAATGTGATGATTATTTTCAGAAATTTAAAACATGATTGATTAATGCTCAAATTTTAGAACTATAATAAAAAAATATTGAGTATGCTATTTCCAGTGATTCTTTGTTGAAAGGAATTGGATGTCTCCTTATAGATAATGATTAGGTAATCACTTATTTTTCATTTTAGTTGAAAACTAATGAGTTAAATTACCCTACACATAATTTGGAATTTGCTACTGTTGTTTTTGCATTAAAAATTTAGAGGCATCATTTGTATGGAGTAATATGTAAAATATATACTAACCACAAACATTTAATGTATATACTCAATCAAAAATAATTGAACACGAGTCAGAGGAGAAGGTTGGAATTAATCAAGGATTATGATTTCATGACACATTACCATCTACGAAAAGAAAATAAAGTGCCTGATGATTTGAGTTGAAAAATTAATGCATCATTAACCTAGTTATGTTTGGAATGAGAACCTTTAGTAATTTATTTGATAAACTTTGGCATAGAATTTTTTGGTGTAGAAAATACTTCTATTTTTTCAGGTGTAAGTGAAATCATCTCTATAAAAAAGAATTATGTAAGAACAAAAGGAAGGCAGTGAGTTGCAGAAAATGTTTGAGTTTGTTCACATGGTTATGTTGTCTAAATTTAATGATTGTAATGATTGTGTTTTGAGGTTTTGGAAGAGATTATGTGTCCATTGTGACTCATAGTTGAAGAATTATTTATTATGTGATGCTTACAGTTCTATGTTTTTAGTTCATCCTTGAAGTAATAAGATGTACAAGGATATTTTGGAGTATTACTCGATGGATGGAAAGAAAAAAAGATATTGTTGATTTTATTGTGAAAGGAATGAATTTTAATAAGATTAAATTAGAGATACAATAACCTAATGATATTCTTCAGTCTTTATAGGTGCTAGATTTGAAATTGAAAAATATATCCTTGGATATCGTTGTGGGATTACCAAAGAAATCTCAAGGTAATAATGCAATATAAATTATTGTTGATCAGTTGAATAAATCCTCTCTTTTCATTCCTATTTGAGATACATTTCCTCTAGATAATATTTCATGGTTTTATATTAAATAGATGATCATGTTGCACTGTTTTCCTCTCTCGATTATATCTGATCGTAATCCTTGGATTTGTTCTAACTTTTGTAAAGGCCTTCAAAAGTCGCTGGGTACTGAATTAAATTTCTGTAATGATTTTCATGCTCAATCAAATTGGTAGTAAGAACGAAAAATTCAGAGCAAGGAGGATATTCAACGTGCTTGTTCACTAAATTTATAGGGAAGTTGGGAACAATATATTTCTTTGGTTTGATTTTCATATAATAATAGTTTTCATTTCAGTATACAGATGTCTCCATTTGAGGCATTATATGGGAAGCGGTGTAGAAATATGGATTTTTGGGATGATGTGGGTGAAAGGATGTTTACGGTACCAGAATTGGTAGAAGTGATGGAAGAATATGTTCAATAGATTTAGAAGAACATGAGAATATCTTAGTTTAGGGAGAAATGTTATGCAGATAACAAGAGGAATCATCTTTCTTTTGAGGTAGGTGATCATGTCATTCTTGAAGTTTCTAAATGGAAAAGTGTGATGCTATTTGGTTAGAAGGGAATGTTGAGTCTGAGGTTCATTGGACCCTTTTAATTTTGGAGAAAGTTTGATTACATTCATACAGAGTGTCTTAACTACAAATATTTTCCCTGGTAAAAAATGTTTTTCATGATTTAATGTTGAGAAAGTATATGCCAGATCCATCTCTTGTTTTAAGTCTAGAGGTAGTTCCATTGGCCGAGAATCTATCTTATATGAAACATCCAGTACTGATTCATGATGTAAGAGAAAATTTGTTGAAATATAAGGTAATTCACTAGGTAATGGTTTAGTGTAAAACCCATATGGTTGAAGAGACAACGTGGGAATCTGAAAATTTTATGGGGGATAAGTTCTTCCATTTATTTGATAAGTGAATAAAAATTCTGAGTACGCAATTTCCAAAAGAGAGGAAATATTAATTTTCCAAGTAAATAATGAATAATAAATTTTACTAAGTATTCATATTTGTGAATTAAATATTAATTTTACTTTGAAGGGGTTGATATGCTCGATGGTGTACCTGATTCTCAACAATGGGTTTCTTTAAAATCTTAAGTGGCACACTAATAATAAAATATTATTATTTTAAATATAGTTAACACCTAGAAATTGTATGTGCTGGAATGAATAGATTTATCTACAATATTATTATACATGTTTCATAATGTATTTACATATATCCAATAAAATATAGAGGCTTAAAATAATAAATAATTTGATTTTAAGCATAAATACCAAAAAAGTTTGATTAATCACCTTTTAAAGGAGAACCCTATTTAAATTTAATTTTGGTAAATTATATATGTTATTTTTAAAAAAAAAATTCATATATAGAATGAAGACATAAAAATTCACATTGGGTAAAATGTTGGTATTTTTCTTATAAATTCAATTTTGTTGAATAGTGGAAAATACAATATTTTAATTCAAAACTGCCTTTTAATATAATTTATTTATATGGTTATATTGTCTTTTAAACTGGTTTTAAAGTTCAATTATATAATATTTTAACAATTTCATCCAGTGTTGGTCATTGAAATTATTTTCTCTTTGAAAATAGACATAAACAAGTGTCAATATTTTGATAGTTATTATTTCTTAAAAACATGTTTTTTGTTTTGACAATAGAAATTATATTTAAATTATTTTCATCAACTTTTATATTTTAAATTTAGAAAAATGGAATCCATATTTTGAATCATGAGTTCCAAATTTTATAAATAGTTATCTTTAATTTTTATACATTATGTATATTTACTATAGTGAAAATATTATTTTCTATTGTTAAAGGGTAAATATAGTAAATAAGGGTATAATGTAATTTTATAATAATATAAAATTAAAATAAAATATTTATTAATACAATTTATGATAAATATCTGAGAATGGGAATCCTTGGGTCAAATTTGGGACCTCATGGTGCCACTTAAGAGTGATGATGACACGTTATTTTAATTTACATAATGTAGAGGAAAAAAATGATATAAAAATTATATTTTAGTAAATTAACTTTTACATAGGGTTATATAAGTAATTTTTTAGACTATAAATATTATTTGGAAGCATATAAATATTTCCTACATCATGGTATTTAGTTTATAATTTTGAAAAAAATAAATAAAATTATTTATGACATAATAATGATGCAGTTTTTAACTAATTAATAAATAATTTAAATATTTAAAATTATATTATTAAAATAATATCCAAAACATATAAAATTTTAATTTGATGATTTTATTTCGACAATTATTCTTATTATATTCTTCATTAATAGGTTTTCGATCTTTAGAAACCTTTAATCATTATATAATAAAATGGCATTTTCACACTTTCCCAAAGATCCCCTGTTCTCGGTTATAAAAAAACCCTAACCTCTAACCCAATCCTTGCGCCTCTTAAACCCCTTTGCTCGTCCAAACCCTACCAAAATAAGATCTCACAATCTTTATCATCCACCTAGAAGCCTTAACATAGTCATAAGGCACCTAATGAATTCCTTTTCATTCAAACCAAAGAGTGTTACCGATTTAAAGGTAACATGTTCTCTTAAGTTATTTTGTTTTATATTCCATCTCCAACCCCCTAAAATCTTTTAATTATTACATTTTATAACAAAAATATTATCCAAAATATTATTGGATGTTTTAATGATATTTATTTTAACTACACTAACTGACACTTCCATCTAATGGGTAAATAACAAACTATTTCTGTGGATGGAAAACTAACACCTCACTAAACGATGATTGCTCAATTATATCCTACCACCTCTCATGGTTCCCATTAAGATGGAACTGTATTTATATATGATATATATTATGTTTATGTTTTATTTATGATTTTGTATTTTTAATGTATTTCAAAACATTATGGTTTTCATTTTGGGTAAATGCGATAATTTAATTTGACGAATTGCGGACTACCGGCCCTCAAAGTGATATGACCAATTATATCCAAATGTGGGACAAATAAATGATAGATTTAAGGAAATTATATATGATATTATAGTGTAATTATAATATACCTATGTATAATTATTTTTTAATTCCATTAATATATGAAAGAGAAATTAAAGTGGTGTTCATGCATACGTACAACATACGGTATCCATGAAGGTGCATTTAATTTTTTACATCCAAATGTTATGTACTTTTATAAAAACATGTATACACTATATATATATATGATATATGTGATATCTAAATCATTAATAGTATTCTGGATATAATGAACTTTTGACCACGTGAACAACATGTAATCATAAGAAGTCCATTTTTTACTCAAGTACCAAATATCGACAAAACGACTGTTATTAACATAAATGATTGTGTGATATTTATAACATGGATATAATTGATATAAAAGGAATAATAAATTTTAATATTATCCTAATAAACTAGAAATGGACTTTATTTTATTATTCATGATATTAAAGAATGAACATGCCAAGTCGGACATGAGGCATGGGACTTCGTCTTAATCTACATTCATTGATGCATATTTTTTTTAATACACATCTTCATATTATATGTTCTATAAACACCATTTAATTTTAATTTCATTAAAAGGGAATATTTATCAATGATTCATTTTATTATAATTCAAAAAATAATGATTCTTTTCAATTTATGCGGTGACAATGACCTTTTTTGTCGCCACAAGTATAATTGTATCTTTGGCTTTCTTAAGAAGGCATAATTTTATTAAAAGGAATATAAATACCATATAATCTTTTACATATATTGGTATTGAAAATGGATTTTATAATTTATTTTTAGGCAATATATTTAAATGATATATTGTGATTGAAATATGGAAATTTTATCATTCATTTATGATTGTTTTATGTGTTGTGAATAGGTTATGGACCTTGGGACTTCTTACGTATATGGGTGGTTCCATGATAAACCTAGGGTGGGTGAGTCCGAGATAGTTCTCCAATGCTTTGGGTAATGTGATGAAGTTAAATGTGAATGATTCTTCTAAGAGATTTATGGAATTTACTGTGATGGGTATTGCAAATGTAACTCCCTACATAGTTGTGATAGCTACAATGTATGTATGATATAAGTTCCCCTTGTTGCCTTCATGATTTATGTTTTCTATGTGTTATTCATAAATCTTATGATTTCAGGAGGTATGGTAATGGGATTTTGTTGTGTATGGAATGATGAACTAATGTTTTCCATCATTCTTTTATAACCCTTATTGTTCTTTTAATGTTCATCTAGTGTTTTGAAATGTTTTTCACATGACAAAAAGTTGAATTTGGTCACGAATGTGATAAAGGAAAATTAATGCTCTCTGAATCATGGGACAATACATGACTCTTTTTTAAGAGATTTAATATTATAGAAAAATTGAAACAGAGTAGAATTTTCTACCTTGTAATTTTTGAGATGCAATGTAATAGTTATGGCCTAATTCTCTAAACACTCTAAACCTGAAAAGATCCTCAATGTGAATTATTCATTAATTCATTATTATATAATTCATAAGTCCAGGTCCTTATAAGATAACATGGGGATGATATATCAAATCAGGGAATTAATGGAAAATCCTAAAACCATCATGCAAATGAATACGTGAAAAATTATAGTTTTTTAAATTCATTAGATTCGAGTCATTTTGAAACCGAACCTATTGAACAACCAGAAATCACTAGACTTTCTTTTTCTAGAGATATTAGAACACTGAAAAAGCATCCATTAGAGGTTTTGTAAGAGATTTAGATAATGTATCTAAAACTATATGTTCTCATAGAAATCATGTCGTATATCATGTCTTATTGTCATCAAATGAACATAAAAACATTAATGACGCTATCAGTGAAGAAGTTTGGGTGATGGTTATACATGAAGAGCTTAATAATTTTGAAAGGAACAAATTTTGGAAACATGTTGGAAGTCCTAAAGACACATTTAGCATATGAACTATGTCACTGTTAAAAAATAATGTAGATGAAGCTGGTAACATAGTTAGAAACAATGATAGATAGGTTGAATAGGTATTTAGTCAAGAAGAAGGAACTGACTATGTAAATACTTTTGAACCAGTAGCTAGACATTAAGTCATCTGAATAATTCTTTCTTGGGCTGAATATCTTAATTTCACATTATTTTAAATGGATATTAAAATTGAATTTCTATGTGTATATATAACTAAGGATGTATTTGTTGAGAAACAACCTGGTTTGATGAATTCTAATTTTCCAATTCATATTTGTAAATTATAAAAAGCATTATTTGGTTTAATAGAAGATCCGAGATTATTGTATGATAGATTAATTACTTTTCTTATTTCCATAGGTTTAAAAAAATAAATACCTGATCCTAAACTTTTTATAAAATGAATTTACCATAATGTTTTAGTAGTTAATATTCATTTATATGATAGTATATTAGAATAATTAGGAAATTATTTATGTATCAAATTATCTAATGTGATGTAAAAAAAATTTGATTTGAGTTTAATGGGTGAACTGAAAATAATTCATGGATCTAAAATCATTCAAAATGTTCATGGTATTATATTACATTAATGGAAATATACTATATATCTTTTACTACACTTTGTCCTTGATAAGAACTAAAACAACTGATAGTCCAAGGTGTACTACTTGTAAGATGGATATTGATGAAGATGTAAAATTTGTTGAGTAGACCACATATTGAGGAATGATTATAAGCATACTCTACTTTACTGATAGCTGACCTAAAATTAAGTTCAATGTATGTATGTGTGCTAGTTTTCAAGCCAACCCTAAGGATTCTCATTCAAATACTGTTAAGTTAATTTTGAAATACATCAAACATACAACTAATATAAGATTGTTCTATCCAAGAGGAAAATCATTTCAGTTAGATTGTTATTCTGATGCTGAATTTAGTGGTTTGGAAGTTAGCTAGAAAAATAACCTCTTGAACATGTCAATTTTTAGGCAAGTAACTAGTATCACAATGTAGTATGAAACAAGTCACTGAAGCATTATCTACTACACAAACTTAATTAATAGCTGCTAGTAGTTGTCGTGCACAAATTTTGTGGATGAAACATACATTACTGGATTATGGATATCAAGTCAGGAAAGTACCTATAAGTTTATGCAATACATGTGCTACTAACATCTCAAAAAATTATGTTTCACACTCTAGGACAATGCATATTGATGTGAGACATTAATTTTTGAGTGATCATTATCAAAAAGGTGATATCACTATGATAAAAAATTGGAATTGAATATAATCTTGCTGATATATTCACCAAACCATTAAATTATGAATGAATATATTACATAATACATGAGCTGTGAATGATAAATATTATGTATTAGGTATACTATTTCATTGATAATTGTTTCATAGTTTACAGTTTCGCAAGTTATTGTCTTAAAATTACTGTCTAACTCTAATAATTCAATAGTTTTACTGTCATAAAATTTGTGGTTTCATGTTTATGTTCTCCTAGATATTCTCTCTTGGTTTCGTTCCAGCACTTACAGTCTCCAATAATAAAGTATCACAATTTATAAATCACATAGTTACAATCTCTCCATGGAAGCCTATTACAGTCTCACCATGAAAGCCAGTTACGATCTCATTGTAAAAGCAAGTTTTGGTCTCACAATAAAAAGTTTTCACGGTCTCACTGTAAAAAGGGATTATTATTTTATTTACATACAATAACCCATATCTTATAAATTATTCATTTTATTATTACTTCCATGTGATTTTGTTTTTTGAGGATTGTTATCCCAAAATGAAAAAAATGAATAATGTTTCAGTCCTTTATTCACCTAAGCTCTCTTATCTCAAATCGTAACCCCTCATTCTACCATTCTTTCTCTCGAATATTATTTTAATTCCCAGAACGAAACTCTTGTGTACATAAACAACTTAAAAGAATAGTTCAAATAAGAAGATGATAATATCATAGAATTTATCACCTGAAGGCCTGTTGAATCCGAACCTACTGAAATGAACAATGGTACCTGAAAAAGAAATTTTTCCCAAGTCGCTTCTATCATGTAAGTCATTATTATTGAATGTATTTAAAGACAAATAAAGTTTGGATTGGTTCAAAATGAAGGATAGACTGATATGAAATAATATAGTTGATCATTTTTATCATTTCGTTTAATTGTTTTATATAGTATATGGTTTTTTCTGATAATATGGATCAATGGAAAAATATATACATTTTGTTTGTTATTATGGGATGCATGCCTATAGTTTCCTCATGAGGTTAATTTTGATGACTACCAGAGAGGTCCTCCACCTCCATGTGATATCTTTGTTTTGGAATAATCTTTAAGACAATTTCCTGGGAATGCATCAAATAGAAGAGGTATATCTCCTGTGATAGATGGGGATTCTAGAAATTTGTTTTTTTCAGAATATGATCTGCCCCCAGACTGGTGATTTTTCTACACTCACATATCATGATGTATTTTTGATACAACTTATGAAGAATAAAACCCTAATAAACCAATTAATGTATGTTATCCTCCATATGGATTAGCTGATAATGAAAACCACCATGTTCTACTCAATATCAGTTTTATCTATGATTCATGCAAAAGGGATGGATGAACCAGATGAAAAGGTCATTAAGGACTATGATTTTTTTTCAAATGTTATAGTAATAAGAATAAAAATTAGTGATAATCCTTGGATAAATCATGGATTAATGATAATTATAGGATCTATTAAATTTTTAACCCGATTGAGCACTCTTTTAGGCCAAATGATATTTTAGATCCTTGTTTGGAACCAGATGAAATAGTGGACAATTCTGATGTGGAAGAAGAGGAAGAGGTTGTCTTACCAATATGGAAAACTTTCATGGAATAAGATGATAGATAACCTACCCTACAAGTCTTATTTGATAAGGAAGTACATTTCCCTGAAGATATTGTTGACCTAGAAGAGAACATATACCTAAAAAATAATTTTTGTAGATGAAATGGAAAAGGATGTTTTTTATTATCATTTATAAGAAGATTTTTCTCTTGATAAAGAATCTGGTTATGATGGACATTTGGAAGAATAAGATTTTATTGAAATTATCCCATATAATAAAGAGAGAACAGAGTATGAGTTTAAATTAGATAAGAATAAAATGGGTGGGGCTATTGGGGATGAAATCTTGGAATTAGATCAAGGATATAAATCACTCAGTATTTATAAAGATTAACATGTTGAGGGGGAGGTACACTCGAATTTGGAAAGTGTTAATGTACCAAATCTGGTTGATTAAATATCGGTGGATACATTAATTAAGTTTCCTTGCTATTTTGAGTTGAATACTCCCAGAAATCCATAGTAAATGATATAGATATTTCTACTGTGTTTCAATTGAAATCAGTAACTTCTCTTGATCTTATAGATAAAAAGGAACCTGAGCCTATCTCAGCCCTTGATTCTGTTGCTTCAATAGAACCTTAAAACATGGTGAGTTATTATGACTTGAAATCATTATAATATACCCTATTGGATGGGTTTGAAAAGATCATAAATACTCAACCTTATCTTGTGACAAAATTTTGTGAAAGAGATTCAGCCAAATTGTTAGAGAATATTATTTGGCAGTTTCAGCTGAAAATGATTCATGAAATTCAATAAGTCAAAATCGAGAACAAACAACTCAATGATGATGTATTGTCTCCCAGATTTATGGTAAAATATATGAAAACTGTGATGAACTCATGACCTGAACATATTAATCATCATGATATGGAATTTAGTGGTCAGATTCCATAGGAAGTGGCCTCCGTGATTTAACCTAATCTATCTTCTCTAGCTGACTTATTGGTGGAAATAAATATAAAATTTTTTCTTGATATGTGTGACCTTGTTATTGGTCTTAGCAAGTTTAATTATGAGTATAAAGGTTGTCTCCAAAATGATATGACTCCACAAATGTCTCTAACATCAGCTATTACTGCTTCAAGTGCCTATGGAAAATCATCTCAACCTTCTGTGGAAAACGATCTACTCAGAAATGTTGTCAAAACAGAACTTCAGTCTATTCTCTATGGCATTGAAAATGAGTCTCTATCTTTGGTTTTCACAAAGAGTGACAGTGTTCTTGATTTGGTCAGAATTCATTCAATGATTTCCAACTACTCTCAAGACAAAATTAATAAGAATGTGGGCTTCTACTTCAATATGATCTAATCTAAGCATGATATGACAAACCACTTCATGTACCTTGTAGATAATCTAAAATGCCTTCTTATTACTAATTCTTTTGAAACACATGTTCAAAATCTTAATTATTTCACTCCCTTGTTGGACATGTAAATTATGAAAAAGGATGACTTTGAGAGAGTGATTCAGTATGGTTATGAGATCATTGTTGATTTCATCAAACTTTTCAGGCCATATCTTGTTATATAGAGCACTGCAATTGTGGCTCCTTCATATGCACCCATGAGACCTAGTTTTCCAATAGTCTCATCCCTTTCACTCTCCCCATCTTCTATGTCTGTCTCTTAGCCTCTGGGTCAGATCAAACCTATTATCCTTGATCAGAAATTGCCTGCGTCTTCCACCAAACCTACCTTGGACCATTCTATTTTTAATGGTCTCCCTCTACCTTCTCTCAAAGTTTCTTCACTTGATTCTTCCACTTATACATATGGTCATGTGGATTATAGTGATGCTGCAACCAAAGGAAAAGAGAAGATAGATGGTGTTGAATAACAATGAACACTATCTTTTTATAATGATGTTTTTTGTATTTCTGCTGATTATTGTTTGTAATGAATCTTCTTTAACAATATAAAGCATTGTGGACTCTTTTTATCTAATCTACTATTTATTTATTTTTTACTCTTTTCAATAATCCCTAAATGGGAGAGAGAGTCAATCTATGTTAGAGACACATTCACTAAGAATATATATCTCACTAACATGATTTGTAATCATCAAAAAGGGGGAGATTATTAGACTCTTTATGTTTTAATCATTTTTTAATGATCACAAATCCTATAAATTATATAATTTTTGTTAATCCGGTTTAATCTGTCTCAAATCATGTGTATAGTAGTTTTGTTTCTTTATGCTTTAAATATAACTATCCATGATCTTGAGTGATATGTTTGATAATTGTAAACTACTATTAATTTGTGTTGTAATGGATTTACTTGATATATCATTAACTATAATGTATTCTGTGAATATAACTATTTATGTATGTATACATATATTTGTATAATTCTGAGACACCATGACCCATACACTATGACCGAGACACCAAGACTTCGACACCGTGACCAAGACACTAGGTCCCCGACACCATGAACCGAACACCGCGACCCATGCACCATGTCCCAGACACCCAGGCCCAGACACCTTGACCCAGTCACCGTGACCCAGACATCATGACTAGACACTGAAACTATATTTAGATATGTTGAATGCTATGAAATTAGTTCCATGTAGAGACACTATTAAATGATTGTTTTAGGACCAGACACCGTAATCATAAAACCTTATCTGTGCTAATAGTTCCTGATCTCTATACATTTGTTCCATCATAACCATGTCACTACTAATTGGAAAATAATGAGACACCATTTATTGAAGATACCATTTAATGAAGACACTGTTTCAAGACATTCTGTGACACCATTCTATAATCTCTTTTTTAATTTTTTAAATTAATTTATAATGGTCATATATGAGTGCTTTAAAAGAACTGAAATAATTAATATTTATTTGTAGTCATATCCCATGATAGTATGAGGTGAAAAATACATGCATCATGTCTGATCCAATACATACACTACAAGAATAAAAATATATGTGTAGTCGAGAAACAACCTAGACCTCGATAACGAAGAAGTATGTAAATTTTTGGGAAATGAACAGAAGCATGAAACTAATTACATCTAAAGCACACACAACTAATTAAATAATCAACAAGTTGGGATACCATAGATGAGAGTCTAGAACAACATTTAATTACCAACTCCGCAATGAAAATGAGCCAAATTTATCTGGAAAGCAGAGCATCAGACTTGTGATACTCAGTTTCGTTCAAGGGGACTCAATACTGACATCTTCATCATCCTAGAATTCCAGATCTACATAGACTAACACCCAGAGCACTTCAAACATTAGCTCATCATTTTTACCTATTAGATATTTTTTATCATTAGAGTAGTGTGTGTATATCTATATTAAAACACAAAATGTATCCAAACTGAACTAAAATGATTCAATATATCCTTCCTCTCATATATTTTTAGAATATTTTCTCCCACTGAAATGTGATGAAGATTTCCTTTAGTGAACTGTTAGTTTATACCCACAAATAAATATGGAGGAGGTCATGTGACCTTGATAGTCTTGTGTATTGTTGTTTACCCCAATCCAGGGAGTGGAGAATGTTTATTAATATAAACTGCTTCATGGAAGGTGATCACTAGGTGGAGTGTATTAGGTCTCAGCTAGAGACTGAACCCCTTATTTTATATCCACTATGTTGTTCATATTAGTTTTAACTATTTCAATATATTATTTATAAAAAACTAAATTTACATTGATAGTTAATCATGGAAAGATGTTATAATTTTTTTCCATATTAAAATAGATTCAAAGGTAATATTAATAACTAATATTATAGTTATTGAGAATTAATCACTCTTTTGATATATTATTTAAACATTCAAAATTTTATAACCATATTGCATTAATTAACGGGGCTTTAATATTGTGGAAAACCTTTTAAGAATAATTTTCAAATTGAAATTTTTATAAATACTCAATTCACCCAGCCACTTGAGTACATTACTCCGACCAACACAACCATCCTGATTTATATCCTCTTGGGGATCTACAAAAATCTAAACTTTTTATTCGTACATGGATTCCATTTCATAATTCATAGATTCATACCATATGGAATCATCAGTTCAACATACTGATTACTTATAGGTTAAATGTTCATTATTATCATATTTTAATGATTCACTATCATTGGTTACTGGAAAACTATACAATTTGGGTTCCCTAATATCACTTGTACTCATACACTGTAACACCCAAAACTTTTATGAGAAATATTGTGTTTTTATGTAATATAGATCATCAAAGGAATCTTTCTCTACAAAAAACACTATCCTGGCTTTCTTTACACGCAATCGTGACCTTCCTTGATAGCTTGCGTCGTACGCAATACCGAGTTTCACTAAACAACGATATGCTAATAAAATATTATTAAAACTAGCTGTTACGAATAGTAATACCAAATTTTTGAAATTTTGTAAATTTTATTTTTCAAAATGGACTTTATTTTTGGATTCGGATATCAAAATTTTCCTAGGGTGAAATTTTGGTATTTTCCTGAAAACTTTCATTTTTTTATGAATAGTGAAACCACTAGGATACTATTTAAAAACCGGCTTTTATTTAAATAATTATTTATTTTATTTAAAATTATTTTAGGTAAAAATTCATACATAAAACCTATATATGTTCAATGAAATTCATTAGAGTCATTTTATAATAATTTTAGATATATAAAAATTTTATTGAACATTTCACCGTCTTTTAACCACCTCCTAGGATAATTTCCAAATTCATTTAAAATATAATTTTACCACTTCTATGAGTGGAATTTCAAAAATCTGAGAGACACGGTTAATATCAAGGAATAAAATGTGGTTCAATGAGATGAAAATACTTATTGATGAATAGTAACGTTTTACTTTTTTTCACCATGGTTAAAAGTAAATAGGGTAATTAAGGGTGAAATTATATTATTATTATCCTAACACATGTACTAATACTATTTTATAAGATTAATTCTACCAAAAACAACCTTAGGAATAATATATGACCATTTAGGCCCACTTGGATTAGATTAGGACATTCAAAATTAATTTATTTAAAAAAGGGTTAAAATAGTTAAAATCAAATTTTAATAAGTAAATTATTTTTAATATAGAGTAATACATAAGATAAATTCGACTATAAATATTAATTAAAAATATAAAAAAAAATTCCTACATAATGGTAATTTATTTTTAATTTTTATACATTAAATAATTTAAGTTATTTATGACACAATGATGATGTAGTAATTATCTTATTAATGAAATATTGGCATAATTGAAGTTATAAATAACCAAATAAATGTAATTTGACTCTTTTTATGAATTAAAATAATTTTATAGGCTAATATGACATGTTAGTACTGATTATATTAACTATTTTTGAACTAATCTTTCTGTTATTATTTTCAAACAAAATTTACCAAATAGTGTCCAAATTGACATAAAATAGTTTTTAAAACAAATGTTATTTTATTAATTGTTATTTTATTCCTAAAAATCTATGGATTGGCCAAATGACATATAAAGGTTATATATATTAATAATAAACAACTTGGGGTTCTTTTGGATTGTTATGGTATGTTTGTTAACTTTATAGTGTAAGAAAACAAAAAGACATGGTAAAAGTAAAATTAGTTAACTTGAAGTTAAATCTAAATGATAAGGTTAAAATAGAAGCATAAACTTTTCTAAATTCTATTGGATTAGATTATTTCGTCCCATCCCAACATTAGATTCTAAATAAATTAATTTGAAGCTTTTAAAACCCAAATATGACTTTATAATAAAATAACATTTTAAGTTTTTTCAAAGGTGCCCCTCTCATCCCTTATAAAAGGGAACCTTCTGCCTCTCTTCCTCACACCACTATGATCCTTCAAACTCGGCCAACCCCTACATAATTATCTTATCCACTTCCCTAGAATCATCTTAGAGGTCCTGGTATTCTTCAAAGACCAATTTTAGTGCCCTAAAAGGAGGTCTCAAAGAGGCACTTCAAAGAATATGTAATGTCCTTTACCAATTATCTCAACTTTATTTCTTCTTCCACTTCATATTATTTAGTTGTTTTATTATGAAGTAATAAAATAAGTATCACTCATATACTGATATGTTATTATAATTATGAAACAACCCTATTTCACCATCTATCCCTCCTATAGAAAACGAAATCACCGCATGTGCGTACGTACGGAATACCATCTCCACGCTGTGGTGTAATCTATTTTCTACTACCACCTTACATGGATGTGTATAATGGTTTAAATAATGACAATAAATGATTATTTTAAATTTATATTGATTCTGAAAAAGTATACATACACTCCAATACAATTCCACGATCATGGGAATGATATCATCGCTCGTGCGTACATACAGAATATTGTCTCCACGATGTAATGTGACACGTTATACATGATCATCATTGAATAATGATTATATAAATGATTTTAATGAATAAATATAATATATATTACACTAATACCATTATGTAAATGAGGTATTTATAACCTAAAAATAATAATGAGAATTTATTTGACAAAACACGCATAAGAACAAAAAGTAATAAACACCAGAATAACAAGTAGCAATGAAATATTACTAATAAGAAGCTAAGAATATTACCATATATGATATCATAACAATGATTATGATTCTATAATAAGTAAATGACATTATTTAAATCATTATACAAGAGGTTCAGACACATGTGAAGCAAATCGTACCTAAGGTATCGAAAAATCTCACAATCTCATTTTTATCCGAGATTGTTGATACTTCAGAATTTACTGGGGAATATTTATCATCCACATCCATGTTTCCCCAATATGTAATATTATTTCCATCCACCTATAATTTTTTAAATCCAATTTTACACTTCTGTGAGTTTTTATTAAAATATATTAAAGGAATCTTTGGTCGTTATTCGTACGAGGTACTTTTTTGATTTTCTGGAATAAGTACGAGAAGAATGTTTTTTAACTTATACGGCATGAATGGATGTTTAGAACATTATTTACATGAAGATTACTTTAAAAGTTTTCAAGTTTATTTTTAATCAACTTCTTTTAGTTCAAAATTATATGATAGGTTAAGAAAGGAAAATGTTTTTGATTTAGAAAGGATATTTTCCTCAAGAATGGAGTTCAAGTGTTTTATCAAAAAAATTTCCCATCTAAGATAATATAGGATTATGTTTCTGTCCATATTTTTACATTTATTTTATTATGTTATGCTGGAATTATTTTTATGATGTCCTTTTATCTTTTATGGATTATGTTAAGATAACGTGATGTTTAAGACTCCCATTTTTATTACATGGATTATGCTATGATGTGTGGTTTGTGATTTTGTGGCACACATAAGAATGGTATCATTATGAGATTGGTGGGAAATATATCTCCCTATAATGAATTGGGTAAATATTTATATCTCATGAGATATACACGGCTGGAACGACAGGTTAATACGGTTCAGTTAAATAGGACTGAAACGAGGAATGAAATCATTTCAGAAATGGACTTTTCCCGCTAAGATAGGCTTGGAAATGTGTCTTGACTACTAAGAAATGATTCTCTATGATTGTGTGTGTATTCCACAAAGTTTCATGTTTTCTGTTATGATTATTTGTATTACATTTCACTACAATGATTTATCCAATGTTATGAAATTTTGATCTCTTTTGCAGGTTAATGTTTCCAAAATGTTATGTTCTTATGATTTTTATGTGATTGATATTTCTTTTTTTTACCCTTACTGATCATTTGAGATCACCCTTTTTCATGTTTTCTTTCCCCAGGTTAGGAAGAATGTTATTAAGTAGGATATACCAAAAAGTACTCTAGATATGATGAAATAAATGGGAGAAAATGTAGATGCTTTATGAACCAAATGTTTATGTTTCCCAGTTTCTAATGACACTATACCTATGCGGTCCTTTCATGGTTTTGTTATATGTTGTAATATGTGTACATCAATTTTGATGTATTAACAATGTATGTAATGTATGGTTTGTTATAGTTGGTATCAGAGGAAAGGTATAGTCAACCTTTGGAAACTAGGATGTGAACGCCTTAGTAAGAACCCTAATGATAAGTCTAAGCATAGAACACAATCTTAGTGTTTTAGAAATGGCCATGAATAACCTATGATATTACCTTATGTGTAAAATATTATTCTTGATTATGTGGTTTTCCTATTATAATTAGTGTTGTTCACAATATTCTTCTTGGTTTTAGTCAATTACTGGAACCTGAAGGAATCGTGTTAATGCGGAATGCGATGGGCAATGCAATGATTGTCCCCTTGAGCAACCAAAAATTATGGGAGCTGGAATGAAAAATCTTATAGACTTGCTAACACAACTTTCTCAAGCAATGAATCATTCATGACTTCCATACGAGTAAAGGAAGAAGAAACATTCTGTTTAATCATTCATGAGGCAGCTTCCACCTTCATTCAGCGGGTCTTCTGATCCATTAGTGGCTGAACAATATATCAGTACCATGGAAAAGATATTTTCAGTTCTTCAATGTTCTGAACATGATGAAGTCATCTTAGCAGTGTTTCATTTGGAAGGAGATGTTGATCAATGGTGTAATCTTATCAAGAATACGAGGCAAAGGGATGAAATTGAGTCCATGGAATGAGACGAGTTAAAGAACTTATTTTTCAATAAGTACTTCCCTCGTATTCTTCGAACAAAGATGGAGAAGGAGTTTCTTGAACTGATGAAAAAGGATGATGAATCTGTTGGTACATATGAAGCAAATTTTACAAGACTTTCAAGGTACACATCTGGTATTATTATCCAAACTGAGAGTAAGATCAATCTATTCTTTAGTGTCTTAAAACCAAGTCATCGAATGGCGTTAGCAATAAGGGACTTCAATAGCTATGAGGAAATCATTCGATGTGCTCTCAATGTTGAGATAAATATTGGAGTTACCCATCAGTAATATGGGTTTGATAAGAAGAGGAAAATGGAATTCAAAGGAAAATCTAAAGAGCACACTGAAAAGAAGATGAGTTTTCCCTTATGCTCAATGTGTGGAAAGAAACATCAAGGGAGTTGTATTAAAGGGACAAGTAAATGTTTCAAATGTGGAAAGGACGGTCATCTGGAATTTGAATGCCTCAATGATGGGAAGAAGATATCTATTGATACGAACAAAGAAAAGGCTACACAGAGTGCACCTCCTGCACTTCAAAGTTACAAGTTCAAGGAAATGGGGCATTATGCCAATCAATTGCCTAATCCAAGGGTTGGTGATGATTATCGACGTCAATAAACTCTTAAGGCTAAAGACAAAGGAATGTCACATGAAATTTCTATCAGCGATGTGGAGTACGATAACGATGTGGTGGAATATACCCTTACCATCCACTCTAAAGTAGCAAATGTTTTATTTAATTCTAGATCCACCCACTCTTTTATTTCTGAAGAATTTTCTAAGGGTATTGACGTATTACCTCAACAATTAGATTTATAGTTAGCTGTGACAACCCCTAATGGCACAATAGTCGCATCAACAGTTTATAATTCTTCTCTGATCGATGTTTGTGGGAAATTTCTTCCAGCAAATCTTGTGATCCTTCCTATAGTAGAATTTGATGTGATTCATGGCATGGATTGGGTTTCTCTATATGGATATCATATCAATTTCCAAATAAGGGATGTTACGTTTCATATTCCAGATCAATCTATGATCTCCTATCGATGTAAGGATGAACATTACCTTGCAGTGGAAATTTCGTCCATCTTATGGGTCTTGATTCCTCTGAATGATGGTTATTTATCTCAAATGGTTGCTGAGAAACTCACGAATAAGAATATTCCCATTTTACAGGAGTTTGATGATGTATTTCCGGATGAATTTTCGGGTCTTCCACCAAATCCTGAATTTGAGTTTTCAATAGAACTCGTACCAGGTTCTTTGCCTATTTCAAAGACACCTTATAGAATGGACCCAATTTAGTTGCAGGAATTGAAGAAGCAACTCCAAGAGAATCTTGATAAAGGATTCATACGCCCTACTGTGTCACATTGGGGAGAACCTGTTATGTTTTTTAAAAAGAACAATGGATCAATGAGACTCTTAATTGACTATTGAGAACAAAGCAATATCACTATCAAGAAAAAATATCCTCTCCCGTGCATTGATGACTTATTTGACCAAATACGCAGAGCTCAATACATTTCCAAGAATGATCTTCATTCAGGGTATCATCAATTAAGGTTCAAAAGGGAGGATATACCAAAAAAGGATTTCTGTACAAGGTATGGACACTATGAATTTATAGTGATGCCATTTGGTCTTAATAATGCCCCTGCTATCTTCCTGGATCTGATGAATAGTGTCTTTATAGATGATCATGATCAGTTTGTGGTAGTCTTTATAGATGATATTCTTGTCTATTCAAAGAGCAAGGAATAACATGAAGATCACTTGAGAATTATATTGAAGACGCTGAGGAAGGAGATGCTTTATACCAAATTTACCAAGTGTGATTTTTGGCTTCAAAAAGATTCATTTTTGGGTCACATAGTCTCAAAAGAGGGGATATCTGTGGATCCAGCAAAAACAGAGGTTATCGAAAGATGGCCGGGACCAACCACAATAACTGAGATCCAATTTTTTCTTGTTTTGGATGGATATTATTGACATTTTGTGAAATATTTTTGACGATTATCTTATCAACTCACCAAGTTGACTTGGAAAGGAGTTAATTTTGTTTGGAAGAAGGAATGTGAAGAGAATTTGAAGGAGTTGAAAAGAAGGTTATCCAATGCACCTGTGCTCACACTTCCTTGTAGTGGAGAAAGGTTTGTGATCTACAGTGATGCATCCAAGAAGGGGTTGGGGTGTGTTCTTATAAAAAATGATACAGTGATATCTTATGCCTCACTATAGTTGAATATCGATGTGAAAAATTACCAAACTCATGATTTTGAGTTAGCGATGGTAATCTTTGTATTAAATATTTGGAGGCATTATCTTTATGGAGAAAGGTGTGATATTTATACTGATCATAAAATTTTAAAGTATATTTTCACAAAAAAGGAGCTGAATATGCGCCAAAGAAGATGGTTGGAGGTGATTAATAATTACGACTACTCAATTCATTACCACCCTGGGAAAGCTAACAAGGTGGAAGATGCATTATGTCGACAAGACCTTGCTAGTTATCCATGATAAGGATCACAAATGATCTATTATTTATGGATTTACAAAGGATGGATCGTATAATTATAATGGAAGGGGAAAATCATGTCTTTCTAAAATGAATGTTCAACCATCTATACATGTGAAGATTAAAGAGGCACAGAAAGAAGATGTAAAGTTACAATAGAAGGTGAGAAATGTTCCTGAATTCAACATTGATTGTGATGGGATAATAAAGTTCAGGAATTGTGTTTTTGTCCCTCCCATCCCAGAATTAAAGGAGCTGCTGGATGAGACTCATAGTTCTTCATTCACTATACATCCATGAAGCATGAAGATGTATAGTGACCTGAAAGAGTACTTCTAGTGGGATGGAATGAAAAGCGATGTTGCAAAATATGTCTCTCGATGCTTGGTTTTTCAGAAAGTTAAAGATGAGAGACAGAAGTCTAAATGGATGTTACAACCATTACCCATACCTGAATGGAAATGGGAAAACATAACTATGGACTTTGTCACCGGACATCCTAAAAAATCCAAAGGCAATAATGCTATCTGGGTCATAGTTGATCGTCTTACAAAGTCTGCACATTTCACTGCTATTAGAGAAGATTTCTTTCTAGATCAGCTTGCCAGGATATATGTCAAGGATGTGATAACATTGCACAGAGTACCACTTTCTATTATATCTGACCGGGATGCGAGGTTTACCTCAATTTTTTGGTGAAGTCTTCAGCATACTCTAGATATAGAGTTGAGTATCAACACTTCTTATCATCCTCTGACAAATGTTCAGTCTGAGAGGACAATTCAAACTCTAGAAGATATTTTCAGAGCAAGCTCTATGGATTTCAAAGATGGTTGGGATCAACACCTACCTTTGGTGGAATTTTCTTATAATAATATATTTCACTCCATTATTCAGATGTCTCCTTATGAAGCTCTCTATGGAAAGAAATGCATGACTCCAACTTGCTGGGATGAAGTTGGGGAAGAAAGCTATTATGACCTAATCATGTTGATGAGATGGTAGAAAAGGTCAGAACTATTCAACAACACATAATAGAATCTCGGAGTCGACAAAAATGTTATGCCCAAAACCGAAGAAAACATCTAGAGTTTGAAGTGGGTGATAAATTGTTCATAAGAATATCTCCTTGGATGAGAGTAATGAGATTTAGAAAGAACGGAAGGCTGAGCCCTAGCTGTATCGGTTCTTTCGAAATACTGAATCGTGTTGGTAAGGTAGCTTACCGATTGGAACTTCCACCGAATATCTCCCAAGATCACAATGTGTTCCATGTATCTCTCCTGAAAAATTACATACCTGATCCTTCACATATACTCAGCTCAGAATTTGTACCGCTGGAGAAAGATCATTCTTATGAAGAATAGCCAACAGAGATTCTGGATCGTAGCTAAAAATTCCTATGGAACAAGACCACTCTCTTTGTGAAAGTTTTATGGAGGAACCACCAATTATAATAAGCTATATGGGATCTTTTGGATATGACAAGGGAGAGGTATCCTCAGCTGTTTGTTACAATGTGACAAATTTCGAGGGCGAAATTCATTTTATGGGGGGTAGAATGTAACACCTGAGACTTTTATGAGGAATGTTTTGTTCTTATGTTATATAGATCATCAAAGTAATATTTCACTACACACAACACTATCTTGGCCTTCATCACATACAATCACGACCTTCCTCGATATCTTGCGTCACACGCAATACCGAGTTTCACTAAAAAACGATATGCTATTAAAATATTATTAAAACTAGCCATTATGAATAGTAATACCCAATTTTTGAAATATTTTAAATTCCATTTTTCAAAATGGACTTCATTTTTGGATTCGGAATATCAAAATTAGCCTAGGATGAAATTTTGGCATTTTTTTTGAAAACTTTCAATTAATGATGAATAGTGAAAACACTGGGTTACTATTTACAAACCAAATTTTTATTTAAAATTTTTTTTATTTTATTTAAATTTATTTTTGGTCAAAATTGATACATAATACCTATATAAGTTAAATGCAATTAACTGGAGTCATTCTATAACAATTTTACATATATAAAAATTTTAATGAACTTTTCACCGTCTTTTACCCACCTCCTAGGAGATTTCCAAATTCAAATAAAACTTAATTTTACCACTTTTGTGAGTGGAATTTCAAAAAACCGAGAGACACGGTTAATATCAGGGACGAAAATGTGGTTCAATGAGATGAATATAATTTTTTGTGAATAGTAACTTTTTACTTTTTTTACCACAGTTAAAAATAAATAGGGTAATTAAGGGTAAAATAATATTATTATTACCAAAAAACATGTCGTAATTCTATTAGATAAGTGTAATTCGACCAAAAACAACCTTAAGAATAAAATATGACCATTTAGGCCCTCTTGTATTAGATTAGGACATTTAATAATAATTTATTTAAAGAAGGGTTAAAATAGATAAAATCAAAGTTTAATAGGTAATTCATTTATAATATAAGGTTATACATAAGATAAATTCAACTATTAATATTAATTAGAAAGATAAAATGATATCCTAAATAATGGTATTTTATATTTCATTTTTAAACATTAAATAAGTTAATTTATTTATGACAAAAGGATGAAACAGTAATTAGCTTATTAATGAAATATTGACATAATTGATGTTATAAATACCCAAATAAATGTAATTTGAGACTTTTTATAAATTACACTAGTTTTATAGGTTAATATGACATGTTGGTATTGATTTTATAAACTTTTTTCGAACTAATCTTTCTGTTATGATTTTCAGAAAAATCAATTACCAAATAGTGTCAAGATTGACATAAAATAGTTTTTAAAACAAATATTATATTATTAATTGTTATTTTATTCCTAAAAATCTATGGTTCTGCAGAATGAAATATATAAGGTTATATATATTAATAATAATAAACATGTGGTTTTTTTCCTTGTTATGGTATGTTTATTAACCTTATAGTGTAAGAAAACAAAAAGACACGACAAAAGTAAATTTTTTAACTTAAAGTTAAATCTAAATGATAAGGTTAAAATAGAAACCTAAACTTGCCTAAATTATATTGGATGAGAGGACATCGACCCATACCCACCTTATATTTGAAATAAATCAATTTTGAGCTATTAAATACCGAATATGACTTTATAATAAAATAATATTTTTAGTTTTTCCAAAGGTTCCCTCTCCTCCCTTATAAAAGGGCACCTCCTCCCTCTCTTCCTCACACCACATTCAGCCTTCATTCTCATCCAAACCCTTCCAAATTCTCTTTTCCGCCTCCCTAGAAACATCTTAGTGGACCGGGTATTCTTCAAAGACCAATTTTAGTGCCATAAAATGAGGTCTCAAAGAGGCGCTTCAAAGATGATGTAATGTCTGTTACTGATTCTCTCAACTTTATTTCTTCTTCCACTTCTTCTTCTTTAGATATTTCATTATTAAGTAATAAAATCAGTATCACTCATATACTAATATGTTATTATATGTATGAAACAATCCTATTTCACCATCTATACATCCTATGGAAAACGAAATCACCACGTGTGCGTACGTACGTAATACCGTCTCCACACCGTGGTGTAATCTATTTTCCACCACAACCTTAATTTGATGGGTATAATGGTGTAAATAATGACTATATATGATTATTGTAAATTTAAATTGATTCTGAGATATTATACACACACTCCAATACAATTCCACGATCAAGGGAACGATATCATCGCTCATGTGTACGTACGAAATACCGTCTCCACGATGTGATGCAACTCGTTCTACATGATCTTCATTGCATAATAATTATATAAATGAATTGAATGAATTAATATGATATATATTACACTAATAAAATTCTTTAAATGAGGTATCTATAACCGAAAAATAAGAATGAGAATTTATTTGACAAAACACGCATAAGAACAAAAAGTAATAAACACCCGAATAACAAGTAACAATGAAATATTACTAATAAGAAACTATAAATATGGCCATATATGTTATCATAAAAATTATTATGATTCTGGAATAAGTCAATGAAATTATTTAAATTATTATATAGGAGGTTCAGACACTTAGGAAGCAAATCAGACCTATGGTAAGGGAAAATATCACAATCTCATTTTTAACTGAGAATGTTTATACTTCATTATTTATTGGGGAATATTTATCATCCAAATCCATGATTTCCCAATATTTAATATTATTTCCATCCACCTACAATTTTTTAAATCCAATTTTAACCTTCGGTGAGTATTTAGTAAAAGATATGAAAGAAATCTTTTTTTGTCATCCGTACGAGGTACTTTTTGTGTAACATCCAATGTAAGTGATGAATAATAGGTATTATTATCTATGTATATTAATGAATTATATAATGTTTTAGAGGATTAAAATGAGAATAAATCCAACCTAAAGCATGGAATACTCTCGTATTTTTAAAAGATTGTTTTACCACCTTTTGATGGAGAACCATTATTAAATCAAACTTTTGACAATTTTATAATCTATATTTGTCAAAATAAACTTATTATTTATGATTGGGACATTTAAATTTACTTTGGATAAATTTCTGGTATTTTTCTGATAATGTTCATTTCTTTAAGGAATAGTGAAAAGTGTTGTATTTTAATTCCAAACCACTTTTTAATCTAATTTATTTTTATAGTTAGATTATCTTTTTAATTAGTCTTAAACTGTAATTAGAATATATTTTTACCATTTAATCCAATGGTGGTCATTAGGATTAATTTTACTTGGAAATTGGACTTAAACTAGTGTCAATCTTTTGATACATTTTGTTTCATAAAAACACGGTATTTGTTCTGACAGTGGGAATTAATTATTAAATTAATTAATTTAAATTATATGTTTTTAATTTTGTAAAATATATATCATATTTGAATTCGGAATATCAAATATAGCTTAGGGAGAAGTTTTGATATTTTTCTGAAAAACATCAATATTTGATGAATAGTGAAACCACTAAGTGGTACTTATAAAAAATGATTTTCCATTTAAATGAAATTTTACAACCTTAGTGTTTTCAATTTCAAAAATCTGACATACATGGTTGTCCTTAAGAATCAAAATTTGGTTCAATGGGAATAAAATAATTTTTAGGTGAATAGTAACTAATTAAGATTTTAATCGCAATTAGAGGTAATTAGTGAAATTTAAGGAAAAAATGATATTATAATAAAAATAAAAAACCTAGACACATGTCCAACCCATATTGGATGTGACATGGCCGACCAAGACAATACATGGGTCATCTTGAGGACCCCATGGAGCCACTTTGGTAGCAAAATGACATTAATATCTTTTTATTTAATGTTAAAATTAAAATGACACAAAATGAGTTGTTTTACTAAAACATTTTTTACATGAGGTTATACAAGTAATATTTTTGACTATAAATAGTCATTGGATATCTAAAACGATTTACTACATCATAAAATTTTATTTATAATTTTTAGACATTAAATAAATTAAATTATGATGACATCATGATGATGAATCGTTTACCTCATTTTTTAACGATTTAAATAAAATGAAAATATAATGTAACATATAAAAACTACACTTGTAAAAAACCTATTTTATGGGTATATTTAGAACTCTTATCAACTTATCATCAAATTATATCAATGTGGGACCTTTTAAATTCGAAACTAATTTTAATATAAGGTAACTTTTCTTTAGTTTCCAAGAGTTCCCCTCCTCTCCTCTTATAAACGGCCCCACCTCTACCTCCTCACCAACACATCCAAAGCCTTTGGCTCGGCCAAACGCTGCCCATTTTGTCTCTACACATATCTCTCTTACTCCTTGAAGCCTCACTTTGGGCAGAAGTCTACCCAAGGAAGCCTTTGAGCTCAAACCAAAGGGAATTACCCGATTTTAAGGTAATGCCTTCCCTTGAGTCCTTTTGATTTATTTTGCTTCTCCAACCCCCTTAATTTTTTTATTCATTTCTTTTGTAACATCTAAAGTATATTCAATATACTAGGATGTTGTTATAATATGTATTTGAGCTACACTTACACACACCAACATCTAATGGTTAAAGAAGATATTGTTTCCGTGGATGGCGGCTTTCTGCCTCACGAAACGATGATTGTTCAATATTCTTCTAACACCATAAAAGGTGGCCATTAAGATGTCACTATATTTATATATGATATATTATATGAATTGTTTTGTTTAATATTCTGTATTTTTCATTTTCGGAATACCTTTATGGTTTCCATTATGGGTAAACGCGATATCTTCATTTAAGGAAGTGCGGACTACCGCCCCCTGCAAGTGATTTGATTCGTTAATACCATATGTGGGACATATAAAGGATGAAGTTAAAATATTATATATGATATTATACTAAAATTATAATATAACTTTATATCAGTATGATTCCATTCCATAAAATACGAAATAGAAACGAAAGTAGCATTCATGCTTACGTACGGCTTACCGTCTCCATGAACGGTACATTTCATTTCTTACCTCTAAATGATTATGAAATATTATAAATGCATGTATATACTAGATATATATGATATATATTGAATTTACATCATGAATATCATTCTTGAGATAATGGATATTTGACTACGTGAACAACTTGTAAATATAAGAAGTTCATTTTTGACTCAAGTACTAATGATCGTTAAAACGACCATTATTAACATAAATAATTACATAGTGTTAATGACATGGTAATAAGTGAATTTTAAATTTATCCAAAAGGAATATTTTTTATACGAATCATTTTACTAAACGACAAAAGGGAATGTTTTTGTCATACGTATGCGACGACAACGACTTCCCTGCCGCCATTACCATTATTTGAGTTTTGGCTTCCTCTACAAGCCATACATTCTTTTTAAAAGAAAAATAAAAACCATGTTTTACTTTTCTTTCATTTTGGTATTGAAAATGGTTTTCATAATGTTTTTTATTATATCAATGTGTTGTATTTATATCTTGTGATTGAAATGTGGAAATGTTATGTTTCCTTTATGGATGTTTTATGTGATACGA
Source organism: Viscum album (assembly GCA_963277665.1). Lineage (NCBI taxonomy): Eukaryota > Viridiplantae > Streptophyta > Magnoliopsida > Santalales > Viscaceae > Viscum > Viscum album. The sequence continues at coordinate 1,332,030,469 of OY728142.1, forward strand.
TTATGATATGGTTCTTGTCCATTGTTATGAAGACGGGTGGTTCCATGATAAACTAAGGTAGGTGAGCCCGATATAGCTCTCTTATGCATTGGATAACATGAAGGAGTGAAATGTTAAGGTTTCTCCGAAGAGATTTATGGAATAAACTGTGACGGGTATTCCAAACGTAACCAAGAGGGTTACTCCCTACGTAAGAATGTTATGAATGCCTCATGTTACCTTTGTGTCTTATGAATTCTATGATTTATTAATGATTTTATGAGGTATGTTAAAGTGCTTATGTTTTATGGGTAAAGTATGATTTCAATCTTATGTATATATGTACTCATGTTTCCTTTCCATATTTTTATATCCCTTACTGAGCTTTTAATGATCATCCCATGTTTTTGAAATGTTTTTTCATAGGTCAAGGGAAAGGTACATGATATGATGATAGTGTCAAGGAAGTGTCAAGAAGGAATACATGTTTTATTTTAAATATTTTCCATTGATTGGAAAAATGGTTACTATCTTTTATATAACCACTTTGTATAAATGTGGAATGAAATTCAAGTTGTATGTTCAAATTATCTAAAACTATAAACCCGAAAAGATCCTCAATGTGTAATCTTGTAATAACTCAAGATTAAGTATGGTTTAAGGCTGTGGCCTTATAGTTGGTATGAGATGTCAGTTTAGATAACTTTAGGAGTTATAATTATATTAAATGTTTATCAAAAAATATTTTTCTTATGGTCAAATTGAAAATGATATAGAATTTAAATATTACCATGTTGCTTCTCCTAAGATATTTTTGGGTTAAGTACGGTTTTTCGTAGAGAAAACATAACAGATTTACTGGGAAGGCATACAGAGGGAAATGACCTTTCAATTTAGTATCCTAAGATGGTTAAAATCAGAACTAAATAGTTTGTAGCAGTGATGGATCAGTTGACTCAGGTGAAAAAATGTTGGTTGGGTTTATTGATATTATTTTGGTGTTTTCTAAAAGTAAAGAGGGGCATGAAATACATTTAAGGGTTATTTTGAAAACCTTAAAAGAAATTAAATTGTATGGGAATTTCAGGAAGTGTGAGTTCTGGTTGCAACAAATTTCTTTCCTTGGTCACATTATTTCTAAAGATGGGATAACTGTTGATCCTGTAAAAACAAAGGTTGTGGAAGAATGGTCAAGACCCACAAATGTAACTGAGATTATTAGCATCCATGGTTTGGAAGGCTATTACTGAATGTTTGTTAGAAACTTTTCATGGTTATCTAGTCTTATGAATAAGCTAACTTAGAAGGGTGTTAGGTCTATCTGGACAAAAGAATGTGATGATTGTTTTCAGGAACTGAAAAGAAGATTAGTGAATTCTCCAGTATTGGCACTACCTTCCAGGAATGGGGAGTTTTTTATCTACAACGATGCATCATTGAAAGGACTTGGTTGTGTCCTAATGCAGAATGATCAGGTAATTGCTTATGCTTCACATCAGTTAATAACTTATGAGGTAAATTATCCTACACATGATTTGGAATTAGATGTTGTTGTTTTCGCTTTAAAAAGTTGGACGCATCATTTGTATGGAGTAAATTGTGAAATATATACCGATCATGAAATTTTAAAGTATATATAAACATAGAATGAATTGAACATGAGATATATGAGATGGATGGAATTAATCAAGGATTATGATTGTACAATTCATTACGATCCAAGAAACGAAAATAAAGTGTCTTTGATTTGAGTCAAAAAAGTAATCCTTCATTAACGATGTTGCGTTTGGAACATGATCTTTTGGTTAAGGATTTGATGATCATTTGCATAGAAGTTGTTGCTGTAGAATGTCCTTCTATTTTGTTTCAAGAATCAGTAAAATCTTCTCAATCAGAGACAATCAAGCAAGCACAGAAGCAAGATAGTGAGTTGGAGAAAAACGCAGAGTTGGTTCAGATGGGTAAGTGGCCTGAATTCAACATTGATAGTTATTTTGTTTTGATATTTGGGAAGATATTGTGTGTGCCTTATGATTCACAGTTGAATAGAGAGTTGTTATGTGAAACTCATTGTTCTCTGTTTTCAGTTCATCCTGGCAGTACTGAGATGTATAGACATCTTCGGGAGTATTACTGGTGCGATAGAATGAAAAGAGATATTGCTGATTTTACTATGAAGTGTTTGACTTGTCAACCGGTAAAAGCAGAGTGGTAGTTACTGAAAGGGATGCTTTAGACTTTATAAGTGCCATAGTGGAAATGGAAGAATATATCCATGGACTTTGTTATGGGATTACCGAAGAAATCTCGAGGTAATAATGCAATATGGGTTATTGTTGATCGCTTGAAAAAATCTGCTCATTTCCTTCCTATTAGAGATAATATCTCAATAGATCAACTTTCTTGAATGTACCTTGCAGATTTTTTCAGGTTGCATGGAGTTACTCTATCCATTGTATTAGATCGTGATCCCAGGTTTACTTCTAACTATTGGAAGGGCCTTCATGAGTCATTGGGTACTGAATTAAATTTTAGTACAGCTTTTCATCCTCAATCAGATGGGCAGTCAGAATGAACAATTCAGACTTTGGAGGATATGCTACATGCTTGTTCGATAAATTATCAATGAAGTTGGGACCAACATCTTTCTTTGGTTGAGTTTTCATATAATAATAGTTTTCATTCCAGTATACAGATGGCACCATTTGAGGCGTTATATGGGAAGTGGTGTCGAACTCCAGCTTTCTGGGATGATGTGCGTGAAAGGAAGCTGATGGGAACAGAATTGGTATAAGAGTTGGTTGAAAAAGTTCATCTCATACAGAAACAGATCAGAATATCTCAGAGCAGGAAGAAGAGTTATGCAGACAACAGGAGGAATGATCTCTCTTTTGAGGTAGGTGATCATGTTTTTTTCAAAGTCTCACCATTGAAAAGTGTGGTGAGATTTGGTAAGAAAGGGAAGATGAGTTCAAGGTTCATTAGACCATATGAAAATATGGAGAGAGTTGGATCTGTTTCTTACCGAGTGGCTTTACCTCCGAGTTTGTCTCAGGTACACATTGTTTTTCATGTTTCAATGTTAAGGAAGTACATGCCAGATCCATCTCATGTTTTGATTCCATAGGTAGTTCAGTTGGAAGAGAACCTATCTAATGAGGAACAACCGGTCCAGATTCTTGACCACAGGGGGAATGTGTTATGGAATAAGGTGATTTCTCAGGTAATGGTTTTGTGGAAAAACCACATGATTGAAGAAGCAACATGGGAATCTGAAAATGAAATGAGGGGTAAATACGCCCACTTATTCGATAAGTAAATAAATTGTGGGGATGAAATTTTCTAAAGAGGGGAAGGTTGTAACATCACATGTAAGTAATGAATAATATTTATTCTTATCATTGTCTAATAATGAATTATATAGTGTTTTAGAGGCTTCAAATGATAATAAATCCATCATAATGCTTGGAATACTCTAGTATTTTTAAAAGATTATTTTACCGCCTTTTGATGGCGAACCATTTATAAATCAAACTTTTGAGAATTTTAATATCTATATTTGTCAAAATTAAATTATTCTTTATGATTGGGACAGTGAATTTTACTTTGCATAAATTTATGGTATTTTTCTGATAATGTTAATTTTTTAAGGAATAGTGAAAACTGTTGTATTTTAATTCAAAACCACTTTTTAATAAAAATTTTTATATAGTTATATTATATTTTTAATTTGTCATAATGTGTAATTAGAATATATTTTTACCATTTAATCTAATGGTGATCTTTATGATTAATTTTACTTTGAAATTGGACTTAAACTAGTGTCAATCATTTGATACATTTTGTTTCATAAAAACACGCTATTTGTTTTGACAGTGGGAATTAATTATTAAATTAATTATTGTATCATATATGTTTTGAATTTTGTAAAATATACATCAATTTTTAATTCGGAATATCTAATAGAGCATAGGGTGAAGGTTTTTTATTTTTCAGAAAAACTTCAATTTTTGATGAATAGTAAAGCCACGAAGTGGGGCTTATAAAAACTGATTTTCCGTTTAAATGGAATTTTACCACTTTTGTGTTTTGAATTTCAAAATTACGACATACATGGTTGTAATTAAGATGTAAAATGTGGTTCAATGGGATTAAAATAATATTTTGGGGAATAGTAACTAATTATGTTTTTAATCACGATTAGAGGTAATTAGTGCAATTTAAGGAAAAATTGATATTATAATAACATTAAAATACCTAGACACATGTCCAACCCTTATTGGATCTGTAATGTCTGACCAAGAAAATCCAAGGGTCAACTTGGGGACCCCATGGAGCCACATTGGTAGGAATATGACATTAATATCTTTTTATTTAATGTTAAAATTAAAATGACACAAACATGAGTTGGTTTACTAAAACAATTTTTACATGGGGATATACAAGTCAGATTTTTGACTATAAATATTCATTGTAAAGATAAAAGTATTTCCTACATCATAGTAGTTTTTTTATAATTTATAAACATTAAATAAATTAAATTATTTACGACATCATGATGATGAATAGATTACATCATTTTTTAACGATTTAAATAAAATGAAAAGATAATGTAAAATATAAGACCTACACTTGTAAAAAACCTATTGTATTGGTATATTTCGAAACCTTATCACCTTCGTCTCATATTATATCAATTTGGGACCTTTTAAATCCGAAACTCATTTTAAAATAAAGTAACATTTCATTACTTTCCAAGAGTGCCCCTCCTCTCCTCTTATAAAAGGCCCTCACCTCTACCTCTTTACCAACACATAAAAAGCCATTGTCTTGGCCAAAATCTTCCCATTTTGTCTCTACACATCACTATCTTACTCCTTGAAGCCTCACTTTGGGCAGAAGTCTTCCCAAGGAAGCCTTTGAGCTCAAACCAAAGGGAGTTTCCTGATATTAAGGTAATGTCTTCACTTGAGTCCTTTTGTTTTATTTTGCTTCTCTGACCCCCAAATTTTTTTTATTCATTAATTTTATAACAACTCCAGTATCATCAATATACTAGGATGTTGTTATAAGAAGTATTTGAGCTACACTTACATAAACCTACATCTAATGGTTAAAGAACATACTATTTCTGTGGATGGTGAATTTCTACCTCAGGAAATGATGATTGTTCAATATTCTTCTAACACCATCAAAGGTGGCCATTAAGATGTCACTATATTTATATATGTTATATAATATGTTTATGTTATCCTTATGCTTCTGTATTTTTCATTTTGGGTATACCTTTATGGTTTCCATTATGGGTAAATGTGATATCTTCATTTAAGGAAGTGCAGACTACCACCCCCTCGAAGTGATTTGATTCGTTAATACCATATGTTGGACATATAAAGGATGCAGTTATGATATTATATAATATTATACTGGAATTATAATATACCTTTATATCAGAATTATTCCATTCTGTAAAATATGAAATAGAAATGAAAGTAGCGTTCATGTGTACGTACGGCTTACCATCTCTATGAACGGTGCATTTCATTTCTTACCTCTAAATGATTATGTAATATTATAAATGCATGTATATAATAGATATATATTATATAAATGGAATCTAAATCATGAATATCATTCTTGATATAATGGATATTTGACTAGGTGAACAACTTGTAAATATATGAAGTTCATTTTTGACTCAAGTACCAATGATCATTAAAATGACCGTTATTAACTTAAATAATTACATAGTGTTCATGACATGGTAATAAGTGATATAAATGGAATAATGAACTTGAAAAATACTCTTAATCAATTATATATTAACTCAAGTTTATTATTCGGGACATTAAAGAACGATCGAGTCATGTTAGACCCGATGTATGGGACTTTATATCAATCTTCTTTCATTGAGGCATATTTTGTTTTATACACAACTTTCATTTATATGGTTTATAAACCCCATTGACTTTTACATTTATCCAAAAGTAATATTTTTTATACGAAGCATTTTACTAAATGAAAAAAGGCAATGTTTTTGTCGTACGTATGGGGCGACAATGACTTCTCTGTCGTCGTGACCATTATTTGAGTTTTGGCTTCCTCTACAAGTCATACCTTCTTTTTAAAAGAAAAATAAATTCCATGTTTTACTTTTCATTTATTTCAATATTGAAAATGGTTTTCATAATGTTTTTTATTATATCAATGTGTTGTATTGATATCTTGTGATTGAAATCTGGAAATGTTTTGTTTCCTTTATGCATGTTTTATGTGGTACAATTATGTTATGGTTCTTGGTCATTGTTATGAAGATGTGTGGTTCCGTGATAAAATAAGGGCGGGTGAGCACGATATAGCTCTCCAATGCATTGGGTAATGCGAAGGAGTTAAATGTTAAGGTTTCTTGGAAGAGATTTAGGGAATATACTGTGATGAGTATTCCAAACGTAACCAAGAGGGTTACTCCCGACGTAAGAATGTTATGAATGCCTCATGTTACCTTTATGTCTTATGATTTATATGGTTCAATCATGATTTGATGAGGTATGTTAAATTGCTTATGTTTTATGGGTAAAGTATGATTTCATTCTTTTGTATATATGTACTCATGTTTCCTTTCCATATTTTTATATCCCTTACTGAGATTTTTATACTCATCCCTTGTTTTTGAAATGTTTTTTCACAGGTCAAGTGAAAGGTACATGATATGATGATAGTGTCAAGGAAGTGTCATGAAAGAATCCATGTTTTCTTTTAAATATTCTTCTATTAATGGGAAAAATGAATACTATCTTTTATGTAACCACTTTGTATAAATGTGGAATGAAATGAAAGTTTTATGTTCTAATTCTCTAAAACTCTATAACTAAGATGATCCTCAATGGGTAATCTTGTAATAACTCAGGATTAAGTATGGTTTATGGAAATGGCCTTATAGTTGGTATGAGATGTCGTTTTAAATAACTTTAGGAGTTAGAATTATATTAAATGATTATCCAAAAATATTTTTTTATGGTCAAATTGAAAATGATATAGCATTAAAATATTACCATGTTGCTTCTCCTAAGATATTTTTTTGTTAAGAGTAGTTTTCGTAGAGAAAACAGAACAGATTTAATGGGAAGGAATACAGAGGGAAATGACTTTTAAAATCAGTGTCCTGAGACGGTTAGAATCAGAACTAAATAGTTTGTTGCAGTGATGACCCAGTTGACTCAGGTGAAAAAATGTTGGTTGTATTTATTGATGTTATTTTGGTGTTTTCTAAAAGAAAATAGGGGAATGAAAGAAAATTAAGGGTTATTTTACAATCCTTAAAATAAAAGAAATTTTATGGGAAATTCAAGAAGTGTGAGTTCTGGTTGCAAACAATTTCATTCCTTGGTCACATTATTTCTAAAGATGGGATAACTATTGATCCTGCAAAAACAAATGTAGTTTAAGAATGGCCAAGACTGAAAAATGTATCTAAGATTCATAGCTTCCGTGGTTTGGATGGCTATTACTGAATGTTTGTTAGAAATTTTTCATGGTTATCTAGTCCATTGACTAAGCTTACTTGGAAGGGTGTTAGGTTTATCTGGACAAAAGAATGTGATGATTGTTTTCAGGAACTGAAAATAAGATTGGTGAATGCTCCAGTTTTGGAACTACCTTACAGGAATGGGGAGTTTGTTATCTACAGTGATGCTTCATTGAAAGGGCATGGTTGTTTCCTAATGCAGAATGATCATGTAATTTCTTATGCTTCACGTCAGTTGAAAACTCATGAGGTAAATTATCCTACACATGATTTGGAATTAGCTAATGTTGTTTTCGTTTTAAAAATTTGGAGGCATCATTTATATGGAGTAAAGTGTGAAATATATACCGATAATGAAAGTTTAAAGTATATATTCACTCAGAATGAATTGAACCTGAGACAGAGGGGATGGCTGGAATTAATCAAGGATTATGATTGTACAATTCCTTACCATCCGGGAAAAGAAAATAAAGTGGCTGATGCTTTGAGTAAAAAAAGTAATGCTTCATTATCAATGTTGCATTTGGAACGTGATCCTTTGGTTAAGGATTTGATGATCATTTTCATAGAAGTTGTTGGTGCAGAATTTCCTTCTGTTTTGTTTCAGTTATTAGTAAAATCTTCTCAATCAGATAGAATCAAGAAAGCACAGAAGAAAGACAGTGAGTTGCTGAAAAACGTAGAGACGGTTCAGAAGGGTAAGTTGCCTGAATTCAACATTGATAGTGATTTTTTTCGAGATTTGGGAAGAGTTTGTGTGTGCCTTATGATTCATAGTTAAAGAGAGAGTGGTTATGTGAAACTCATAGTTCTCTGTTTTCAGTTCATCCTGGCAGTACTGAGATGTATAGATATCTTCGGGAGTATTATTGGTGGTATAGAATGAAAAGATATATTGCTTATTTTACTGTGAAGTGTTTTCCTTGTCAACAGCTAAAAGTAGAGCGGTAGTTACCGAAAGGGATGCTTCAGCCATTACCAGTGCCATAGTGTAAATGGAAGTATATATCCATGGACTTTGTTATAGGATTACCGAAGAAATCTCGAGGTAATAATGCAATCTTGGTTATTGTTGATCGCTTGACAGAATCTGCTCATTTCCTTCCTATTCGAGATATTTTCTCTCAAGATAAACTTTCTCGAATATACATTAAAGATATTTTCAGGTAGCATGGAGTTCCTCTATCCATTGTATACGATCGTGATCCCAGGTTTACTTCTAACTATTGTAAGGGCCTTCAGAAGTCATTGGGTACTGAATTAAATTTTAGTGCAGCTTTTCATCCTCAATCAGATGGGTAGTCAGAACGAACAATTCAGACATTGGAGGAAATACTACGTTCTTGTTCGATGGATTATCGAGGAAGTTGGGAAAAACATCTTTCTTTGGTTGAGTTTTCATATAATAACAGTTTTCATTCCAGTATACATATGGCACCATTTGAGGCGTTATATAGGAAGCGATGTCAAACTCCAGCTTGCTAGGTTGAAGTGGGTGAAAGGAAGCTGATGGGACCAGAATTGGTAGAAGAGTTGGTAGAAAAAGTTCCTTTGATACAAAAACACATGAGAATAGCTCAGAGCAGGGAGAAGAGTTATGCAGACAACAGGAGGAAGGATCTCTCTTTTGAGGTAGGTGATCATGTTTTTTTTCAAAGTCTCACCATGGAAATGTGTGGTGCAATTTGGTAAGAAATGGAAGCTGAGTCCAAGGTTCATTGCACCATATGAAATTCTGGAGAGAGTTAGATCAGTTGTTTACCATGTAGATTTACCTCCGAGTTTATCTCAGGTACACAATGTTTTTCATGTGTCAATGATAAGGAAGTAATGCCAGATCCATCTCATGTTTTGAGTCCATAGGTAGTTCATCTGGAAGAGAACCTATCTTATGAGGAACAACCGGTCGAGATTGTTGACCACAATGAGCATGTGTTACGGAATAAGGTTAATTTTCATTTAAAGGTTTTGTGGAAAAACCACATCATTGAAGAGGCAACATGACAATCTTAAAATGCAATGAGGAGTAAATACCCCCACTAATTCAATATGTAAATAAATTGTGGGGACGCAATTTTCTAAAGGGGGGAAGGTTGTAACATCCCAAGTAAGTAATGAATAATATTTATTCTTATCTATGTCTATTAATTAATTAGATTGTGTTTTAGAGGCTTAAAATGAGAATAAATCCATCCTAAAGCATGGAATACTCCAGTATTTTTAAAAGATTGTTTTACCGCCTTTTGATGGTGAACCATTTTTAAATCAAACTTTTGTAAATTTTATAAGCTATATTGGTCAAAATAAACTTATTCTTTATTATTGGGACATTTAAGTTTATTTTGGATAAATTTTTGGTATTTTTCTGATAATGTTCAATTTTTTAAGGAATAGTGTAAAGTGTTGTATTTTAATTCAAAACCTCTTTTTAATATAATTTATTTATATAGTTATATTATATTTTTAATTGGTATTAATTTTTAATTAGAATATATTTTTACAATTTAATCCAATGGTGGTCATTACGATTAATGTTACTTTGAAATTGGACTTAAACCAGTGTCAATCTTTTGATAGATTTTGTTTCATAAAAACACACTATTTGTTCTGACAGCGGGAATTAATTATTAAATTAATTATTGTAACTTATATGTTTTTAATTTTGTAAAATATACATCATTTTTTAATTCATAATATCAAATATATCTTAGGGTGAAGTTTTGGTATTTTTCGGAAAAACTTCAATTTTTGATGAATAGTGAAACCACTAAGTGGTACTTATAAAAACTGATTTTCCATTTACATAAAATTTTACCACCTTTGTGTTTTGAATTTAAAAAATCTTACATACATGGTTGTCAATAAGAAGTAAAATCTGGTTCAATGGGATTAAAATAATTTTTTGGTGAATAGTAATTAATTCAGTTTTTAATCGCGATTAGAGGTAATTAGTGAAATTTAAGGAATAAATGATATTATAATAAATTGAAAATACCTAGACACATGTCCTACCCATATTGGATGTTTCATGGACGTCAATGAAAATCCATGGGTCAACTTGGGGACCCCATGGAGCCACTTTGTTAGGAAAATGACATTAATATCTTTTTATTTAATGTTAAAATTAAAATGACACAAACATGAGTTGTTTTACTAAAATGTTTTTACATGGGGTTATACAAGTCATATTTTTGACTATAAATTGTAATTGGAAAGCTAAAAAGGTTTCCTAAATCATAGAATTTTTTTATAATTTTTAGACATTAAATATATAAAATTATTTATGACATCATGTTGATGAATCGATTACCTCATTATTTAACGATTTAAAAAAATGAAAAGATAATAAATAATCTAAGACCTACAATTGTCAAAAACCTATTGGATGGGTATATTTCGAACCCTTATCACCTTATCCTCGATTTATATCAATGTGGGAACTTTTAAATCTGAAAGTCATTTTAAAATAAAGTAACATTTCTTTACTTTCCCAGAGTGCCCCTCCTCTCCTCTTATAAAAGGCCCCCACCTCTACCTCCTTACCCACACATCCAAAGCCTTTGACTCGGCCAAAATATGTCCATTTTGTCTCTAAACATCTCTCTCTTACTACTTGAAGCCTCACATTGGGCAGAATTCTTCCCAAGGGAGCCTTTGAGCTCAATCCAAAGGGAGTTACCCGATTTAGAGTAATGTCTTCACTTGAGTACTTTTGTTTTATTTTGCTTCTCCAAACCCCTAATTTTTTTTATTCATTTTTTTGTAACAAATAAAGTATCTAAAATATAATATGATGTTTTTATAATAAAGATTCTATCTATACTCATACACACCTACATCTAATGGTTAAAGAACATACTGTTTTCGTGGATGGCGAATTTCTGGCTCACGAAACGATGATTGTTCAATATTATTCTAACACCTTCAAAGGTGGCCATTAAGATGTCACTATATTTATATATGATATATAATATGTTTATGTTTTCTTTAAGCTTCTGTATTTTTCATTTTGGTAATTCCTTTATGGTTTCCATTATGGGTAAATGTGATATCTTTATTTAAGGAAGTGCAGACTACCGCACCCTCAAAGTGATTTGATTCGTTAATACCATATGTGGGACATATAAAGGATGTAGTTATGATATTATATATGATATTATACTAAAATTATAATATACCTTTATATCATTATGATTCCATTCCATAAAATACGAAATAGAAATGAAAGTAGCATTCATGCGTATGTACGGCTTACCGTCTCCATGAATGGTGCATTTCATTTATTATCTCTAAATGATTATGTAATATTATAAATACATGTATATACTAGATATATATGATATATATATGGAATATAAATCAAGAATATCATTCTTGAGATAATGTATATTTGACTACGTGAACAACTTGTAAATATAAGAAGTTCATTTTTGACTCAAGTACCAATGATCATTAAAACGGTCGTTATTAATTTAAATAATTACATAGTGTTAATGACATGGTAATAAGTGATATAAATGTGATAATGAACTTGAAAAATGTTCTTAAGAAATTATAAATTAACTCAAGTTTATTATTCAGGACATTAAAGAACGACCGAGTCAAGTCAAACCCGAGGTATGGGACTTCGTCTCAATTTCCTTTCATTGAGGCATATTTTTATTTATACACAACTTTCTTTTATATGGTGTATAAACCCTGTTGACTTTTACATTTATACAAAAAGGATTATTTTTATATGAATCATTTTACTAAACGATAAATGGGAATGTTTCTTTCGTACGTATGCGGCGACAACTACTTCTCCGCTACCGTGACCATTAATTGAGTTTCGGCTTCCTCTACAATCCATACCTTCTTTTTAAAAGAAAAATAAATACCATGTTTTACTTTTATTTTATTTTGCTATTGAAATGGTTTTCATAATATTTTTTATTATATCAATGTGTTGAATTGATATCTTGTCATTGAAATGTTGAAATGTTATGTTTCCTTTATGCATGTTTTATATGATACGATTATGTTATGGTTCTTGGGAATTGTTATGAAGACGGATGGTTCTGTGATAAACTAACGGTGGGTGGGCCGGATATAGCTCTCCAATGCATTGGGTAACTCGATGGATTGAAACGTTAAGGTTTCTCTGAAGATATTTATGTAATATACTGTGATGGGTGTTCCAAACGTAACCAAGAGGATTACTCCCTACGTAAGAATGTTATGAATTCCTCAAGTTACCTTTATGTCTTATGATTTCAATGATTTATTCATGATTTGCTGAGGTATGTTAAAGTGATTATGTTTTATGGGTAAAGTATGATTTCATTCTTATGTATATATGTACTCATGTTTCCTTTCCATATTTTTATATCCCTTACTGAGCTTTTTATGCTCATCCCAAGTTTTTTAAATGTTTTTTCATAGGTCAAGGGAAAGGTACATGATATGATGATAGTGTCAAGGAAGTGTTAAGAAATAATCCATGTTTTATTTTAAATATTTTTCTATTGATGGGAAAAATGAATACTATATTTTATGTAACCACTTTGTTTAAATGTCGAATGAAATGCAAGTTTTATGTTGTAATTCTCTAAAACTCTAAACCGGAAAAGATCCTCAATGTGTAATATTGTAATAACTAAAGATTAAGTAAGGTTTAAGGCTAGGGCATTATAGTTGGTATGAGAGGTCGGTTTAGATAACTTTAGGAGTTAGAATTCTATTAAATGATTATCCAAAAATATTTTTTTTATGGTCAAATTGAAAATGATATTGCATTTAAAGGTTACCATGTTGCTTCTCCTAAGATATTTTTTTGTTAAGAATGGTTTTTTCATAGAGGAAACAGAACATATTTACGGGGAATACATACAAAGGGAAATGGATTTTCAAATTAGTATCCTGAGATGGTCAGAATCAGAACTAAACAGTATGTTGCAGTGATGGCTCAGTTGACTTAGGTGAAAAAATGATGGTTGTGTTTATTGATGATATTTTTGTGTTTTCTAAAAGTAAAGAGGAGCATGAAAGTCAATTAAGGGTTATTTTTCAAACCTTAAAAGAAAAAAAAATGGTAAATTCAAAAAGTGTGAGTTATGGATGAAAAAATTTATTTCCTTGGTCACATTGTTTCTAATGATGGTATAACTGTCGATCCTTCAAAAATAAGGTTTGTTGAAGAATGGACAAGAACCACATATGTAACTGAGATTATTAGCTTCCTTGGTTTGGCAGGATATTACTGAATGTTTGTTAGAAATTTTTCACGGTTATCTAGTCCAATGACTATTCTAACTTGGAAGGGTGTTAGGTTTATCTGGACAAAAGAATGTGATTATTGTTTTTAGGAATTGAAAAGAAGATTGGTGAATGCTCTAGTTTTGGCACTACCTTCCAGCAATGGGGAGTTTGTTATCTACAACGATGCTTTATTGAAAGGACATAGTTGTGTCCTAATGGAGAATGATCAGGTAATTGATTATGCTTCATGTCAGTTGAAAACTCATGAGGTAAATTATCTTACACATGATTTGGAATTAGCTGATGTTGTTTTCGCTTTAAAAATTTGGTGGCATCATTTGTATGGAGTAATGTGTGAAATATATACCGATCATAAATGCTTAAAGTATATATTCACTTAGAATGAATTGAACATGATACAGAGGAGATGGTTGGAATTAATCAAGGATTATGATTTTATAATTCATTACCATCCAGGAAAAGCAAATAAAGTGGATGATGCTTTGAGTCAAAAAAAGTAATGCTTCATTAACAATGCTGCGTTTGGAACGTGATCCTTTGGTTAAGGATTTGATGAACTTTGGAATAGATGTTTTTGATGCAGAATGTCCTTCTGTTTTGTTTCAGGTATCAGTAAAAACTTCTCCATCAGCCAGAATCAAACAAGCACATAAGCAAGACAGTGAGTTGTAGAAAAAGGTAGAGTTGGTTCAGAAGGGTAAGTTTCCTGAATTCAACCTTGATAGTGATTTTGTTTTGAGATTCGGTGAGAGATTGTGTGTGACTTGTGATTCACAATTGAAGAAAGAGTTGTTATATGAAGCTCATAGTTCTCAATTTTTAGTTCATCCTGGCAGTACTATGATGTATAGGGATCATCAGGAGTATTACTGGTGGGATGGAATGAAAAGAGATATTGTTGATTTTACTGTGAAGTGTTTGACTTGTCAATAGGTAAAAGCAGAGCGGTAGTTACTGAAAGGGATGCTTCAGCCTTTACCAGTGCCAGAGAGGAAATGGGAGAATATATCCATGGACATTGTTATAGGATTACCGAAGACATCTCGAGGTAATAATGCAATCTGGGTTATTGTTGATCACTTGACAAAATCTGCTCATTTCCTTCCTATTTGAGATACTTTCTCTCTAGTTGAACTTTCTCGATTGTACCTTAAATAGATAGTCAGGTTGCATGGAGTTCCTCTATCCGTTGTATCTGATCATGATCCCAGGTTTACTTCTAACTTTTGGAAGGGCCTTCAGAAGTCGTTGGGTACTGAATTAAATTTTAGTACAACTTTTCATCCTTAATCAGATGGGCAGTCAGAATGAACAATTCAAACTTTAGAGGTTTTTCTAAGTTCTTGTTCGATTGATTATCAAAGAAGTTGGGACCAACATCATTCTTTGGTTGAGTTTTTATATAATAATAGTTTTCATTCCAGTATACAGATTCCACCATTTGAGGCCTTATATGGGAAGCAGTGTCAAACTCCAGCTTTCTGGGATGAAGTGGGTGAAAGGAAACTGATAGGACCAGAATTGGTACAAGAGTTGGTAGAAAAAGTTCAGTTGATACAGAAACACATGAGAACAGCTTAGTGCAGGATAAAGAGTTATGCGGACAACAGGAGGAAGGATCCCTCTTTTGAGGTAGGTGATCATGTTTTTCTCAATGTCTCACCATGGAAAAGTGTGGTGAGATATTGTAAGAAAGGAAAGCTGAGTCCAAGGTTCATTGGAACATATAAAATTCTGGAGAGAGTTGGATCAGTTTTTTACCTAGTGGATTTACCTCCGAGTTTATCTCAGGTACACAAGGTGTTTCATGTTTCAATGTTAACGAAGAAAATGCTAGATCCATCTCATGTATTGAGTCCAGAGGTAGTTCAACTAGAAGAGAACCTATCTTATGAGGAACAACTGGTCCTAATTATTGACCACATGGAGCAAGTGTTATGGAATAAAGAGATTCTTCAGGTAAAGTTTTTGTGGAAAAACCACATGATTGAAGAGGCAACGTGGGAATCTGAAAATTAAATGAAGGATAAATACCCCACTTATTCGATAAGTAAATAAATTGTGGGGACACAATTTTCTAAAGGGGGGAAGGATCTAACATCCCATGTAAGTAATGAATAATAAGTATTCTTATCTATGCCTATTAGTGAAATAGATAGTGATTTAGAGGCTTAAAATGAGAATAAATTCAACCTAAATCATGGAATACTCTAGTATTTTTAAAAGATTATTTTACCTCCTTTTGATGGAGAACCATTTTTAAATCAAACTTTTAACAATTCTATAAGCTATATTTTTCAAAACAAACTTATTCTTTATTATTGGGACATTGAAATTTACTTTGGATAAATTTTTGGTATTTTTCTGATAATGTTCATTTTTTAAATGAATAGTGAAAAGTGTTGTATTTTAATTCAAAACCACTTTTTAATCTAATTTATTTATATAGTTAGATTATATTTTTTATTTGTATTAAAGTGTAATTAGAATATATTTTTACCATTTAATCCAATGGTGGTCATTAGGATTAATTTTACTTTGAAATTGGACTTAAACTAGTGTCAATCTTTTGGTACATTTTGTTTCATAAAAACACGCTATTTGTTCTGACAGCGGGAATTAATTATTAAATTAATTAATGTATCTTATATGTTTTTTATTTTCTAAAATATACATCATTTTTGAATTCAGAATATCAAATATATCTTAGGGTGATGTTTTGGTATTTTTCTGAAAAACGTCAATTTTTTATGAATAGTGAAACCACTAAGTGGTACTTATAAAAAATGATATTCCGTTTAAATGAAATTTTACCAACATTGTGTTTTAAATTTCAAAAATTCGACATACATGGTTTTCATTAATAAGTAAAATTTGGTTCAATGGTATTAAAATAATGTTTTTGAAGAATAGTAACTAATTATGTTTTTAATAGTGATTAGAGGTAATTAGTGTAATTTAAGGAAAAAATGATATTATAATAAATTGAAAATACCTAGACACATGTCCTACCCACATTGGATGTGTCATGGCCGACCCAGATAATCCATGGGTCAACTTGGGGTCACCATGGAGCCACTTTGGTAGGAAAATGACATTAATATCTTTTTATTTAATGTTAAAATTAAAATGACAAAAACATAAGTTATTTTACTAAAACAATTGATATATGGGGTTATACAAGTCAGTGTTTTGACTATAAATAGTCATTTGAAATATAAAAAGATTTCCAACATAATATTATTTTTTTATAATTTTTATTCATTATATAAATTAAATTATTTATGACATCATGATGATGAATCGATTACCTCATTATTTAAAGATTTAAATAAAATGAAAAGATAATGTAAAATCTAAGAACTAAACTTTCCAAAAACCTATTGGATGGGTATATTTCGAACCCTTATCACCATATACTCTAATTATATCAATGTGGGACCTTTTAAATCTGAAATTCATTTTAAAATAAAGTAACATTTCTTTACTTCCTGAGAGTGCCCCTCCTCTCCTCTTATACAAAGCCCCCACCTCTACCTCCTTACCCACACATCCAAAGCCTTTGGCTCAGAAAAACAATGCCCATTTTGTCTCTCCACATCTCTCTATTACTCCTTGTTGCCTCAATTTGGGCAGAAGTCTTCCCAAGGAAGCCTTTGAGCTCAATCCAAAGGGAGTTACCCGATTTTAAGGTAATGTCTTCACTTGAGTCCTTTTGTTTTATTTTGCATCTCCAACCCCCTCAACCTTTTTTATTAATTTCATTTGTAAAAACTACTGTATCTTTAATATACTAGTATTATGTTATAATAAGGATTCTAGCTACACTTACACACACCTACATCTAATAGTTAAAGAACATACCGTTTCCGTGGTTGGTGAATTTCTGGCCCATGAAACGATGATTGTTCAATATTATTCTAACACCTTCAAAAGTGGCCATTAGGATGTCAATATATTTATATATTATATATAATATGTTTATGTTTTCTTTAAGCTTCTGTATTTTTCATTTTGGGCATGCCTTTATGGTTTCCATAATGGGTAAACGTGATATCTTCATTTACGGAAGTGCAGACTACTGCCCCCTCAAAGTGATTTGATTTGTTAATACCATATGTGGGACATATAAAGGTTGGAGTTATGATATTATATATGATATTATACTATAATTATAATATATATTTATATAATTATGTTTCCATTCCATAAAATACAAAATAGTAATTAAAGCAGCGTTCATGCGTACGTACGGCTTACCGTCTCAATGAACGGTGCATTTCATTTCTTAACTCTAAATGACTATGTAATATTATAAATGCATGTATATACTGGATATATATGATATATATGGCATCTACATCATGAATATAATTCTTGAGATAATGGATATTTGACTACGTGACCAACCTGTAAATATAAGAAGTTCATTTTTGACTCAAGTACCAATGATCCTTAAAACGACCGTTATTAAGTTAAATAATTACATAGTGTTCATGAAATTGTAATAAGTGATATAAAAGGAATATTGAACATGAAAAAGGTTCTTATGAAATTATAAATTAACTCAAGTTTATTTTTCAGGACATTAAAGAACGATCGAGTCAAGTCAGACCCGAGGTATGGGACTTCGTCTCAATCTCCATTCATTGAGGCATATTTTGTTTTATACACAACTTTCTTTTATACGGTGTATAAACACCTTTTACTTTTTTGTTTATCCAAGAAGAATCTTATTTATACGAATATTTTTACTAAAAGACAAAAGGGAATGTTTCTGTCGTACGTATGTGGCGACAAAGACTTCTCTGTCGCCATGACCATTATTTGAGTTTCGGATTCCACTACAATACATACATTCTTTTTAAAAGAAAAATAAATACCATGTTTTACATTTCTTTTATTTTGGTATTGAAAATGGTTTTCATAATGTTTTTTATTATATCAATGTGTTGTATTGATATCTTGTGATTGAAATGTGGAAATGTTATTTTTCCATTATGCATGTTTTATGTGATACGATTATGTTTTGGTTCTTGGGCATTGTTATGAAGACGGTTGGTTCTGTGATAAACTAAGGGCGGGTGAGCCAGATATAGCTCTCCAATGCATTGGTTAATGCGACGGAGTGAAACGTTAAGGTTTCTCAGAAGAGATTTAGGGAATATACTGTTATGGGTATTCCAAACATAACCAAGAGGGTTACTCCCTACGTAAGAATGTTATGAATGCCTCAAGTTACCTTTATGTCTTCTGATTTCTATGATTTATTAATGATTTAATGAGGTATGTTAAATTTATTATGGTTTATGGGTAAATTATGATTTCATTTTTATGTATATATGTACACATGTTTCCTTTCCATATTTTTATATCCCTTACTGAGATTTTTATGCTCATCCCATGTTTTTGAAATGTTTTTTTAGTGGTCAAGGGAAAGGTACATGATATGATGATAGTGTCAAGGAGGTGTCAAAAAAATAATCCATGTTTTATTTTAAATATTTTACCGTTAATGGGGAAAATGAATACTATCTTTTATGTAACCACATTGTTTAAATGTGGAATGAAATTAAAGTATTATGTTCTAATTCTCTAAAACTCTAGACCTGAAAAGATCCTCAATGTGTAATCTTGAAATAACTCAAGATTACGTATGGTTTAAGGCTGGGGCCTTATATTCTTACTTCTCTAACATAAGTATGAGAGGAATTTTTTTTAACATATACAGAATGAATGGATTTTTAGAACATTATTTCCATGAAGCATCATTTACAAGTTTTCAAGTTTATTTTTAATCAACTTCTTTTAGTTCAAAATTATATGACATGTTAAGAAAGTAAAATGTTTTTGAATTAGAAATGATATTTTCCTCAAGAATGGAGTTCAATTGTTTTATCAGAATTATTTTCCATCTACGATAATATAGGGTTCTATTTCTATACCTATTTTTACATTGATTTGATTATGATATACTGGAATTATTTTATGATGTCCTTTCATCTTTTATGGATTATTTTATGATGACAGGATGTTTTAGAATTCCATTTTTATTACATGGTTTATGTAATGATGTATGGTTAATGATTTTGTGGAAAACATAAGAATGGTATCAATATGAGATGGGTGGGACCTATATCTCCCTCCAATGCATTGGGTAAAGATTTATATCTCATGAGATAGAAATGGCTGGAACGGAAGGTTAATCCGGTTCAATTAAATAGGACTGAAATGAGGAGTGAACTCGGTTCAAAAATGGACTTTGTCCGCTAAGATAGTCTTGGAAATGAGTCTTCACTACTAAGAAATGATTCTCTATGATTGTGTGTGTATTCCAAAAATTTTCATGTTATATGTTATTATTATTGGGATTTCATTTCACTACTATGATTTATCCCATGTTGTGAAATTTTGATCTCTTTTGCAGGTTATTATTTTCATAATGTTATGTTCTTATGAATATGATGTGATTGGTATTTCCTTTTTTTACCCTTAATGATCAATTTAGATCACCCTTTTGTATGTTTTCTTTCCCCAGGTTTGGAAGAATGTTACTATGTAGGATATTCCAAAAAGGACTCTAGATATGATGAAATAAATGGGAGACAATGTAGATACTTTATGAACAAGTTATTTATGTTTCCAGTTTCTAAAGACACTATACCTATGTGGTCCATTCATGGTTTTGTTATATGTTGTAATAAGTTTACTTCAATTTTGAATTATTAACAATGTATGTAATTTATGGGTCGTTATATACAAAGTTCATTTGTCTTTGGAATTGTTTCATCTTCAACGAGGTTTTTTGGAATCTGATCCTATACAAACTCTTGTGTGCATTTATCCTCAACAAATCAAGGATTATATCTCCCCCACTATATTTTTTCGATATATGGTCCCTCTTATAGACTATGAAATGTCATACCACGTTAACAATCTTTTGTTGCGTGGGGGGGTCATATAGATAATATCAACATTTTCATTATGATATCCTATAAAGGTAACCATTATGGCTTAGGGTGCATGTTTATTACTTTTGGAGGATTTAAAAACCACATTGTGTGCCCCAACATAAAAATTTGATTGTGTGGTTTTAATTCTAAACCAAGATTCATATCGAATAAAATTTATCAATTTATTTGATATCTGGATTTGTGTGTGACCCGCTATATTTAATGAATATCCCCAAAAGGAAAATAGAAGACATGCATGACTCATCATTGATCTCACCATGAATGACAATGTGATGTTCCCCCATTCACTTACACTATTCCACTTTGGAATTTAAGGGGTTGTGATTTTAGATAGGATCCCAAACCCCCATAGTTAATCAAGTAATTTATGATTAATATATATTCACCTCAGCCTAAAAAACGTTTTTTAATCTTTCAACCATGTTTGTTCTCAATTAAATTCTTGTATTCCAGGAAATTATCTACAGAATCTGTCTTATAGCTCATTTTGTAAAAATATCCATATCTAATAAAATAATTAGTAAAATCAGTGAACTATAAGTAACCATCCCTTGAATCCACAAGAAATATTCTACACACATCAATTAGAAATTATTCTATAATCTATTTATCCATTTATCTATTCCATCTAAATGGGGTTTGGTTATTTTTTCTTGTAAACATGTGTTATATTCTAAGTGTTTTTCTTCTTAATGAATATAAAAATATATCTTGAAGTCATTTTTTCAATAGTTTTTCATTTCCATGACCTAGTCGGTGATTCCAATCTTTGATGTGGTTTTAGTAAAGTGAACTAACATAATTATTAATTTCCTTTATGTGCTTCATGAAATCCTAAACAAAAATACCATTATGTAAATGTCCCTTTCCAAAAAATGATATATTTATAATAGAATAAACATTCATTTCCATATATGAATATTAATCAATTTGTATCTAGTGTGGATAAATTAATAATGTTTTTTGGTAACCAGTGGAACATGATTACCACTCATTAAAACCATGATCATTCTGGTTGAAAATGTTAGGTGGTAGTACCTGATAGATACAGAAACATGTTATGCTCGGCTGGATTCTCATAGATCCACCTCCCCTCAGTCATTATTTATGTATCTACATTGTTCTTTTATTTCAACACATATGTGATGACTAGAAGCTGTATCGAATACTGAATTTTTATAAATAGATAAATTTCTATTGATAATAAATACTCCTAAACCATCCACTTTAATCTTTAGTTGGGTTCTTTCTTTATTCCAATGTCATTTCTATCAAATAGATAATAATATGTCAACATGTTCCCGTGATTCTCATTTGGTCGTCCTATTCTTGGAAAGGCATGAAGAAGCTTTGGGGTTAAAACTTTTCACTTTCCATTTATTTTTGTTCACCATAAAGAAAGAAGCATTTTTATGCTTAATGTATTTATCTACATGGTGAAGGAAGACAAGTAGATCTAGAAGAGACATCAAAACTTATTTCAAATTAAAATTCAAAACAAAACTAGAGAATATCTAAGGGATTGATTATAGATTGAGATCGGTGCCCAATTATTCTAGGAATTTAATAACTAGAGCCTCTAGGAACTCAATGTTGCAAATGATATTGACTTTGTGAGCCCTAGATATGGAACCCACTATATGTTTACTCTCAATGAATTCCACAAAAATATTATACCGTTATTGTAAATATCTTTCCTAGTAATATCTATAGAGGTGCTCGTGCATATGATAGAATTCCATGTATTCGTGAGCCTTCATGGGTTCACATAAATAGATAAAATCATCAAAAAATGAACATATACCACATCATTGAAATGTTTTCAGTAGTCTAGTTACACTATATGCCAGGCCTCATTAGTATGTAGATCTGGCATTGATGATTCTATCATCTAATATTTACACTCACGCCATAGAACAAGTAGAATATGTCTAAACAAATACTAGAAGATACATCCAAGGATGATAATTCCATTATCCAATATTTATGATAGAGATATCATTATTATCATTTTATTCAATAAATTATATTATAAGATTATAAATATATTTAATCATTATCGTGCTTTAGATAAAAAATTAATTGATTTTATTAAATTTCCAAATATTTTATCATGTGACAACAAAGATCACCATTGACCATTGAATAACTAGTAGCTAGTACATCACAGTGTAATTGATCTATATTCACCACAATATAACACCAAAAAGGGTTAGAAAATATATTTTATAGTTATTTAGTAAGGAAAGACTTTTCAATCAATGGGCTTGCAGCTCCTTGATCCATTGGGTGGACTCCACAATCTAGAAATCGTAAAATGTATTTTCTATACACCTGCTTCCAAATTATACCATGTCCATCAAGGGTTAATCTTATTAATTTAAAATGGCTATGTAAACTTGAAACCTTCATGATAACTCCCCTTATAAATATAATTTTACTAATAATAGTTGATCAGATACATTTGTCAATTGATTTTTGTTTTTAATCATGTAACAAATGGCTTATTCTAACATTATATTAGATTGAGGGATTTAATTTTATTATGCATAAAATATTATATTTTTTTCCTTTAAATTTATTATTAATATTAAGTGGATATTTACATAATTAATTATCCATGATTGATTAAAAAATGTATTCACAATCTATTTTATTTAAATTCTATATGTGCATATTAATTATTTAATTTATCTGATCACTATCCTATATCAAAAAATATTTTTTTAAAACCATATATATAAAATAAATAGTTATTTAAAAAATCCAATTAGTATATTTTATAATGGGGTAAATAATGAGCTGACATTATATCAAAATATTATCTAATGAAACTAACACCTTATGTCGGGCATGGCATGAGCTACAACATTCAACATGTCTACCTATGTATCACTGAGTTACCATCATTATGGTTCTATCTTGAACCTTCCACACAGGCCTTGAGATTCCTCATTAATTACAAATAAAATGCTAGTGTTGGGAACCAAAGGATTTGTTAAAGAGAATTAAATAAATATCCTTGGACATGTAATCCCTACATAATAATGGAGGGAGGGGTGAATCATAGACCATCTATTAATTAAGATTTAAATAATTTCCATACCATGCAATAAATTTAAAAATATAAATGGAAATACATAAATAGGTCTTTCCATTCACATGAATGGTCACACATGCAACAGATATGCAAAATTAAATTTATATCATTCATTACATTATTTATTAATTTTTTATTTTTGATAAATTTTATTATATTAAGTAATTAATTATTTTTCATCTTAATGATAATATGATCGTATTTGGAGTTACCCTTCATTAATGAAATTCATGTAAAATAAATAGAGAAACCAATAATCACATATTAATTACAATAAATTATTTTTGCATTAAAAATTATTTAAAACCATTATTGTATTATCAAACACATACCATTGTGTTCATAATTAAAATTAATTTTTAATGATGTAATTTAAATTTAAATGTAATGAATTTTTTTCCATTAATGTATGACTACATAGTATGTACATGTAGTTATACATCATGTGAAATGGTTGTTATATAACCATGTCACATGCCTAGGGCATTAGTTTGTTGATTCTGGCAGACTAAATGGTTTTTTCATTCCAATTACACACCATTTATCCACATTTCGTATACCTGATTAGCCCGATCATCCAGAGGTGTGCAAAGAAAAAATTATATTTCATTAATTACTCTATGCATCTCGATACATTGAACATGTCTATACAACATGTTCTTTGGTCGCATGTTGTGTAACCCAATTTTAAATGCCAGTTATTTGAACACCCTGATAACATCTAGACTGATTCTTTATTTGACCATTATCATTTAAGAAAATGAAGCACTGGAAAACCCAAATTAATATATTAGATTATTTTTATTCAAATCATATTTGAGATTGAATAACATGAAATAAAATTTAACAACAATAGTTCATTGATCTATAATCAAATAAATAAATGTAAATTTAAATGTAACCTCCCTCAAATAACACATTTCTGTTATTTCAACACTAGAATGGTGTGATGTTGGGGGATATGATAAAATTTATTTTAGTTTTAATTTCATGTAACAAAGATAGAGTATCTTTAACATAAAATTAATCATTAATTTATTTAATATCTAATGAAATAAATTCTTGGGCTTAGGAACATTAATCAGGGATGATTTTAGATTGTATAAAATGAACCTTCCTGATTTCCTTCATTGAT
Source organism: Viscum album (assembly GCA_963277665.1). NCBI lineage: Eukaryota > Viridiplantae > Streptophyta > Magnoliopsida > Santalales > Viscaceae > Viscum > Viscum album. The sequence continues at coordinate 1,332,055,443 of OY728142.1, forward strand.
CATGGAAGGATACAAGTATAGAATACCTCTACTAATGATTCACATGTGATTCAATGGTCTCTGAGAAGAACCTCTTGTCTTCCAGGTGCTATTTTTTGGGAATTAAATGATTATTATGTTCTTTATTGATCGATCATTCATCGGTCTTCATTATTTAATATATTGGGTTTCCCATTATTGAGAGGGACGTAGGAGGAGGATTTAAGAGGTAATTTGTTATTCACAACAATTTCTTATTGGGGAACATGGAGTTGGTTTCAAATAAATAAAACAATATATTTAGCCATCAATTTATAGACCTTGGATTTTAGTTGCAAAATATAATTTCATAAATGATGTTAAAAATAATTATACACATTAATGAAATAACATTACACATAATAATAATTGTATTATTATTTTTCATTGGGCCATCATGAACCAAATTGATATATAATATTTACTGACCCATAAATAATTATTTTATCATAGATCAATATTTTGGACCCTTCAAAATACTCTTGAATTTATAGAACAACAAAATTAATATTTTTTTATCTTAAATAAATATCTATTAAATATTCATTAACATAAAAATATATATATTATTCAAAATTTGGTTAATAGATATTTATTTATTTTATGTGATTAGTATAACATCAATTAAATTAATCCTCATTCCGGATAAAAAAAAGTATTCAATTAATTAACATCAAATATAATTTAATCTGGACCACAACAAACACAAAGTGTGTGACACTCTAGGTTTTATTCTTGATGGAATTAGGAGGGATCATGAAAAGATCATGATTACTGTCTAGAAATAGTTCATGGATCCCTAGAGAATGGTATTAAAGTCACACTGATGACAACAACATACAAACAATCACTATCTATTTCTTTCTTTTTCTCACATAATCTCATCAAGCTGGTTGAATGAAAGTGCCATCGACCTATATGCTTCATAACTAATTCTTTGACTATCTGAAATAATCTCCTTAATAAAACATGGATATTAAATTTAAGGAGATAGTTCAATATCAATCAATAGTATGAGATGTCTTCTTTCATAAATATGGATGATAAAATCAATTCTTTACTTTCCATTAATAACATGTCATTCGTGATTCCCCCATCATACCAAACTTCATTCCTAGAGATGGTATGATAGTTTTTTTAGAAAATTAATATATGCGAGTAGTGACAAGAATTAATGATAATATTAAATTCTAAGGACCACTGCACACACTCTCATATAATAATATCTGATGATAGAAAAAAATAAATAATTCTTACTGGCATGTATATTATCATAATCTCTGGTCATGGAGATTACCCAGTGGAAATTTCATGAGAAAAAGTATCATAGTCATACAAGAACTCACAAAATATGGTATTTATATTAGGTTTCCCATCATAAGATCATATCCAACCAAAAAATGATATTAATTATATTTTCATAGCACTTCAAGGATCTCCATATATTAGGGAACTATTATGACCTTTCCAATGCGACACAAACTATATGAAGTTATTAAACCATTTTCATATCGAACAATGAACAATGCATAATAATATGTTTAATTTAATATTTAATACATCAAATGTTAATGAAATTAAATTACATTTATCTTGTTATATGAAACAACTATTACAAGACTCTCATCAAATGAAACGAGACTCAATAGTAGGACCATTGATCAATACCAAATGTACTCACAAGTGGTGATGACACGCACCCCATTTTGGGTGTCAGGTATTGATATTTAGGAGCTGAGGTTGCACATGGATGTAATGACAACAATTCTGATTTGGGTGTATCCTTTCATGCTAGTGTGGGCATAAGTCTAGATGTCACTGGTGATGGTGGAGGTAAGGGACAGGGAAAATATATAGTATGTTGGTTTCATGGAAGACTTTCAGGGCTTGGTATTGTGGACACTACCCCAAAATACCTTAGAAACTGGATCTTTGTGTTAATGGGGGTTGTTCCTGCCACCGACCTAGTAAGTTGTCTGGGAATTTCCCTCTCTGCAAAGGTGATTCATCTGTAGGTAACGACCCTGGAGGAGAAATTTCCATCCTTAGTGGAATTGGTGATTGAATCAACTAGGTGTGTTTTTAAGAAAGAGTGGGTGGTGCGCTTGACAAGATTACCATAATTGATGATGTACTATAACAATTTTGGATGGGGAGAGTGAGGATAATAGAGATCATATCGACATAAACAAATAGGTTTCTTGAACTAACATAAAATAGTGGTGGTGATGATAGTCTATAGATATGTGTGGTCCTGGATAGTCAAGCCAGGATATCCTATGCTTCAGGCTTTGATGATGGAATCAAAACACAGAAAGATAAGACTCCTATAATGTTATTCATCTCTCACCATCTTTATCATGGAAAAACCTATAGGGATCACTCTCATTTTTATATTAAAATATTCATATATTAATAAATATATTCCAATATATTTATATGTAAATAAATCATTATATGATATATTTACATGAAAATTATTGCACTATATTACTCGATAGATGAATGAAACTATTGTATTTAAATATTATTTAATCATTATATTACTAATAATATTTTGTTAAAAAATTTCATTTTATTTTATTATAATTAAACAAAAATGATATCATTTATGAAATTAAAATTTAGTAGAACTCATAATAGAGTATTCGTTATAAATATAATATTATTATCATTAATAGAATTTTAAAATGTTACTTTGAATAATATATAATTGAAATAATTATGATTAATAAAAAATATTATGAGAAAATATGTATACAATGTAATTATTTATATTCTGTAATATATAATTACATATATGAAAGTATATATAAATATTTATTTATAATTTATAAATTAAAATAAATTGATAATATATTATTTTTTATATAAATATATGTAATGTTATTATTCTCCGATTAAATTAATAAATTACAATAATGATATATTTTTTAAAAATAAATATATATATATATATATATACATATATTTAAAATTTGAGTAAAAATGGCGTATATGAAAATTATTTGCATTTAAGAAAAATTATTTTTTATAATAAAAGTAAAAGTATAATTATAATTTATTTTATTAATAAATAAATTTAAATATATTTATAGGTATAAATAATTATTATATTTATTATCAATCTAAAAATAATGTTGCAATATATTTTTGGATACATTCATAAATACAACTATTCAGACTATATATTTTTTGTAATAATAATTTTTTTGAAAAATATCATTATCCTTTTAAAAATGAATATATATATATATAATATAATTAATCATGTTAAAAATTTAAATTTATTCATATTTAAATAAAAATAATTCTTTTAATTAAATATAAAAATGCATATCAAAACTTTAAATATGTATATGCCTTTACATGCATAAAAATTTAATAATATATATATATATATATCCAAATATTATTACTATAAATTTAATATATACATAACATTACAATTATTTGGAAAAAATACTTGGTATGAGTATTGAGTGAGGACTGATCATGAGATGATCGACCGATTCATGATTGAAATAATATGTAAAACTTAATTTGTATGTCGTTTTATAGGTTTTAATAATTTCAATTTCATACTTCGTTGATGACTGTGTGCCATTCCTCTCTCTATGATTGTAAGGATCAATGTGTCCACAGTAAAATGTTTTATATTCCAATCCCCCATAACCCATCAATTCTATGTGAGTAATTTTATAATAAAAGGAGGCTGCACATGAGGTGTTGAAGTTCAATGTTGGATTTATACACAATGAAAAAAGGAGATTGAAGAATGCTGAAATCCAACAAAATGAAAACCCAGATGTTTTCACCAATGGTTCAATAGGTTTATCAATTAATGATAAAGAAATCTATAGTAAAATGTTCAAAATCATGTCCCTATTATTAAAATAGTATAAAAATAAATATATATATATATATTTATTAGTTATCGTATATAATTTAATGTAAAGGGAAAATATATTATTATAAATCTTAATTAAAGGAAATAAATTATTATTACTTCTTAAAATCATTAATTACATATATGATAAAATATTATTATTATTTTTAAAATATGAATATTTAAATATAAATAATGTTATTATATACATAATAGTATAGTAATATATATATAATTATATTTACAAATATTATAATTAATCATTTAATATATGAAAATCCTAAGAACTAAAATATTAAAAATAGAAGGATTATTGAGTGATAAATGATCTTTATATGGTCAACCAATGTATGATTATAATTAAATGTTCACTTATTTTTTAAATGGTTATATAATTTGTAATAAAAGAACTTTATGTCATCATTGATGACATGTGTGTCATCCCACTCTCTATGAATGTAAGGGAACTAATGTCTACAATAAAATATTATGTAGTTAAATCCCATAAAATATCTTTGTTGCATGCTAGTATTATTGTAATAAAAGGATCCCCTCCAAGATATGTTGATGTTCGATAATGAACGTGTACATCATGAATGAGAAGATAATTGTAGTTTTTGATACGTATGACAATGGTAGATCCCATAGTTTCAATTCATGTTTTGGTTGGTCTATTTTTTAATGATAAACCAATCAAATGAATAATTCTTAAAATTATGTCATATTTATTTTATCAATAAAAATGTAAAAAATTTAAACATTTGATGATGTTTTTGGCATATATAAAATTATTTACAAAAAATTATTTTTAGGTAGTCATGACTGCTTTTATATACATAAACATTGAATTAATTTATAACAATCAAAGATTTAGGAATATTTTTAGTCATTAAAATGTGGATAACTTTACTACATGTGTTGCATTGATGATGTTTCTAGGAAGATTCATAACCATTTAAAATTGGTGGATGAATATATAATGATTCTGATATCGCTATCTTCAATCTAATCATTATCAATCAAATGTTTAGTATCTTTTTCTCAAAAATGTAGATTAATTGGGAGTATCATTGTTGTTTTGGAAATAAGTAATCATTGTCTAATAGAAATATATATTCTTATTTATTTTATTGATGAGGTGAAACATACTACTATGGAACCCTGTTATGTGTCACCTATTGATGTCTGCCCTTCATAAAAATACCATTCACCATATTCTAATATTACTCTTGTAACAAAAACTAATTAAGAATAAGATGATCAGAATATAGAAAGAACTATATAATATGTCTCTATTTGTACTATGAGTTTTATGAATAATACTATCTCTTATTAAGATGTATCTAATTATGTGATATGAGATGATGTGTTTTAGGAAGATGTAGACAATGATCTTTTTTTTAGATCATTTTATATATAAGAAAGATATAGTGAGTAGTAACCAACCTATATTATTTAATTACTTATTGAATATAATGTTTCTTGAACATGATATTGATAGAGTTGTAATTACATCATGCATGAGATTCCCAAGAATTATGGGAAACACATCTATTGAAATTATTATCACCTTGTATATTGTACAAGCATTTGAAACTAAAAGATAATTGAATATTTTTTGGTATGCAATACCACAATGGGAAACATTTTGAATTTTGAGTTAATGATTCTAATAAAGAAAAAATGCTCATTAAATGTGATAAATATTTTCTAGAATGCAAATTTCACATACAAGAAATACATGATAATTTGTTAAGTTCAGATGATAACTATGTTAAAATTCGGATAAAATTTTGTTCACCTAACACTGTCACGTGATCATTTTGAATTAGATGTATATTTTAAATTAAATTTTGTTGTTGATATTATATTAACATGTTAAGATGTTACAATGATAACTATTCATGAATGAGTGTCTCGTTTTTTCAAATTCAGGATTTCTTATGGAATAATATTGCTGACATACTTCAATGAAATTTTCGAATCAAATATTGATAGATATGAATTATATAATTTTTTTACATAACTAATGGGAGTTTATTATCTCATAATTCAGTCAGTTTATCTTATTGAAACTATTGATTGTGTCTAAATTGATAAATAGGTTGGTCAATCAAAGTAAATGTATCATAGTCTATTGTGGGTATTTATTCAGTGTATCGTCTCATTTTCATACATTATATAAATCCTTTATACTGATGGAAATTTCCATCATGGAAATCATACTGGAATATTACTCATTACAGTCGCATAGGATAGTAATCATTCCCCTCTCTAACTTTCATTCTCTATAGATGAAAATGATAACATGAAATCAAGTAGTTGTTTTTTTGAAACTATACACATGCATGTTACACAAATCTAAATAGTTTTCATGATATCCAATTTTTATCTAGTGATTATAAATTCTTTTACAAGTGATGACTTTTAAGGGAATCAAATAAATTCATATCATCAATATTTAATTATACATATTACTAGTAAGGTCTATGTTTTTTATTGATGAGTCTGTAAATAATGTGATCATAATGCTGGGTGTGTTACCTTAAACAAATTTATATTTTAATATTTTATTTATCCTTTCAAATGTAATAATATCTTATTATTTATTCATAAAAGCCACAATAATGAAAATTTGATTAGTAGATTGATGTAATTTGAAGGGAAACTAATTATGTATATAAGATGAGGATTTCGAAGTGAAAATGGTCATTGACATATGGCAGTGCCATTAAATATTTCCATTTGACCTCAAATATTTCACAGTGCATAACCAATGTCCTCAATGGTGAATATAAATTACCAATGTGAGGTTTAGTATAAGAAAAATTCTATCAATGTGTAATATAGTTTATTTAATGCTCCCAAAAAAAAGGTTTATTAGGGGATGAAACATGTTATACAATTTCTTCAAAACATCCACAGAGGAATTGATAATATATAAAAAGACACCTAATCATTTTATTGTTGGTATTTTTATTGGGTTTAGAGGAACATTGGGGTAAACATGTGACATTACCCACTAACATGAAAAAAATGTTCATGTTCTAGTTGTGTGTCTAGAGAAAAGGTATTGTGATTGTGGTTCACTGTAGGCATTAATGAATACCTATGCACATTTCATTATAGATTATTCAATGGTTAACTGATCCCAAGAACCATTTTTTGATTCATTATATAACCTGATCACTCTTGTTTGTAGTTGTAGTTCATCATGGATGAATTTTGGTGATTTTCATTATTTAACATTGCCTGTTTATCTACCATATTTGGACCCCAACATTACCAGGTTGCATCCCTAGGGAAGGACAACATCTACATGTATTAGTAATCAAATAGACTAGCTTCTAGAATAGGGAGTGTGAAAATAAAGTATTATATGTCTCATTGATGGTCATACTCTTAATAAATTTAACAACGTGATATGAAGAAGCTACACATTACATCATCTTTGATTGTCCCAGTGTATTTTATGAAGTCTATGTATACATACTCTTGTGATCTAGTTTGTTAGTTGTGAGATAAACCAAATATATTATTTCTTATCCTTTAATAACCAAAATTTATTTTTGAATTTTAATAATATTTATTTTGTTAGATACGATTGTTGCATTTCTAAATATTCATGAAAAACTAATATTTTTAATTTTAAACTGTAAAAAAACCTGAATATATCATATCAGCTTATAATAAATCTATGAATTTAAATGTAATTGATAAAAAAATAATTTTAAAAATTAAAACATGATTATGTGTTGTTAGTAATTTTTTTGCATAATAGTTAGCATCAAATTAATAACCAGTGCATGGGTAAAAAAATGTGCCTAATAGAAATATATATCTATCAATAGTGAAAAATGTGCAAATGAAAAAAAAATTACCAATAATAATAATATTTTAACATTCACATAATTAATAACAAAAAATATAAATTAGAAACATTTATAATTAGTAATTAAATATATATTCATTTTAATTTTAAAACAAATATAATTTTATTTTTATTTTGTGAAGACCATATGAGGAATCTAATCATGTAAATATCAAAAATTCAATTTCATCCTAAACAATCACTATTTTATAAATAGACTAAATTTCATTTACATTCATTGTATAAATGGTTTCTTGAAATTTAATAAATGATATGGTATGATGACATCATTGTATCAATTACTTATAGAAAATTCATCAATTTACCTATTAATTTTTATCAAATATTTTATCATCATTTTTCATTATGAGTGATTATTGTGCATATAATTTTCAATATTTTATTTATGGGCATATTATTTTAAACAATAAATTAGAATAAAATTAAATTTTAAGGAAAATATCAAATTTATATATAAAATATGTTCATTTTTCAGCCTCTAAGTCCAAAATATTTGTCATTTTGTGTAACACCCTGAGCTTCCATGATATGCTTCTCTTTCAATAATGAAATAGCTTGCATTGTACGCAAGTTCGAGATTCTAACACACTGCAACCAATCAAAATAGCCATTATGAATAGTAATACACAATTTTTGAAATTATATATATTTTTTCTTTCAAAATGGACTTCATTTTTGGATTCAGAATTTTGATATTAGCCTATGTTGAATTTTTGCTACTTTTCTGAGAACTTCCAATTTTTATGAATAGTGAATAATACTTAAAAACAACATTTTTTATCAAAATAATTTATAGTGATAAATTATACTATTGAGTGGTTTTAAAGAATAATTAGAATATATTTTTACCATTTAATCCAATGGTGTTCATTATAATTAATTTCAATTTGAAATTGGACATAACCAATTGTCAATCTTTTGATATATATTGTTTCATAAAAACACGCTATACGTTGTGACAACGAGAATTAACAATAAAATTAACTAATGAAACTTATATGTTTTTAATTTTTTAAAATAGAAATAATTTTAGAATTCGGAATATCAATTATATCATAGGGTGAAATTTTGGCATTGTTCTGAAAAACTTCAATATTTAATGAATAGTGAAACCACTAAGTGGTAGTTAAAAAACTTATTTTTCATTTAAATGAAACATTACCACTTCTGTGATTTGAATTTCAAAAATCTGACATACATGGTTGTCATTAAGAAGTAAAATGTGGTTCAATGGGATTAAAATAAATTTTTTGGTGAATATTATCTTTTAAGTTTAATTAATTGCGATTAAAGTTAATTAGTGAAATTTAAGGTAAAAATGATATTATAAAAATATGAAAATAACTTTACACTTTTCCTACCCTTATTGGATGATTCATGGCCAACCAAGACAATCCATGGGTCAACTTGGGGAACCCATGGATCCACATGGGTAAGAAAATGACATTAATAACTTTTTATATAAGTAAAAATAAAATTGTCACAAACATGTGTTGTTTTACTAAAAAAAAATTATAAGGTGTTATAGAAGTAAAAATTTAGACAATAAATATTAATTGGAAATATAAAAATATTTCCTACATCATGATAGTTTTTTATAATTTTTAGACCTTATACTAATTAAATTATTTATGACACCATGATGATACAACGATTATCTCATTAATTAATGATTTAAATAAAATGAAATGATAATGTAAACTCTAAGGCGTAATCTTGCCAAAAACCTATTGGATGAGAATGTTTCGAACCCTTATCACCTTATTCTAGAAATATATCATTGTGGGACCTTTATATTGTGAATATCATTTCATAATAAATTAACATTTCAATCCTTCCAAAAGTGTCCCTCCTCTCCTCTTATAAAAGGACCCCACCACTACCTCCTTATTCACAACATAAAATACATTTGGTTCGGCCCAAATCTACCCAAATACTCTCTCAACTTCCCTCTCTTACTCCTAGAAGCCGCACTGTGGGCAGAAGTCTTCCCAAGGAAGGCTTTGGATCTAATCAAAAAGAGGTACCTGATTTTAAGGTAATGTCTTCTCTTATGTTAATTTGTTTTATTTTGCTTCTCCAACCCCTTGAACTCTTTTTATTCCTTTATTTTGTAAAAAATCCAGTATCGTAAATATACTGGGATGTTTTTATGATTATTATTTGATTTACACTTACACACAACTTCATCTAATGGTTAAAGAACATAATGTTTCTGTGGTTGGTGAATTTCTGCCTCACGAAACGATGATTGTTCAATCTTCTTTTAACACCTCTCATGGTGGACATTAAGATGTCACTATATTTATATATGATATATATTATGATTATGGTTTCCTTATGCTTCTGTTTTTTTTCATTTATTGCATACCTTTATGATTTCCATTATGGGTAAACGCGATAATTTCATTTTAGGAAGTGCGGACTTCCGCCCCCTCAAAGTGATTTGAATCGTTAATACCATATGAGGGATGTATAAAGGATAGAGTAAATTATATTATATATGATATTATACTGGAATTAAAATATTACTTTATATCATTATAATTTCATTCCATTAAATACGAAATAGAAATGAAAGTAGCGTTCATGCGTACGTACGGCTTACGGTCACAATGAACGGTGCATTTCATTTCTTATCTCTAAATATTATGTAATATTATAAATGAATATATATACTGCATATATATGATATATATGATTTATACATCATGAATATAATTCTGGATATAATGGATATTTTACCACATGAACAACTTGTAATTATAAGAAGTTATTTTTGACTCAAGTACCAAAGATTGACAAAACGACCGTTATAAACATAAATAATTACATAATGTTTATATTATGGTAATAAGTGATATAAAAAGAATAATTAACTTGAAAAAGATTCTTAAGAAAGTATAAATTAACTCTAGTTTATTATTTAGGAGATTAAAGAACGATCGAGTCATGTCGGACACAAGGTAAGAGAACTTCTTAACCCAATTTGTGTTCTTTGGGTTAATCTCCTACTTTCAAATTTTGTCATGATATTATTATATACTATCTTATATTTTTATTTTCATTATGTGTAATTATAGTGAATACACATAATAGGTCTATTTTATTTAAAAAAAGATTTTTTTAAGGACTTCGTCTCAATCTCCTTTTACTGAGGCATATTTTTTTTATACACAACTTTCTTTTATACGGTGTATAAACCCCATTGACTTTTACATTTATTCAAAAAGAATTTTTTTATATGAATCATTTTACTAAATGAAAATGGGGAATGTTTTTCTTGTTGTACGTATGTGGTGACAATGACTTCTCTGCCACCGTGATCATTATTTGAGTTTCGGCTTCCTCCACAAGCCATAACATTTTTTAAATGAAAAATAAATACAAAATTTTCTTTTTCTTTTATTTTGTTATTGAAAATCGTTTTGAAAGTGTTGTTATTATATCAATGTGTTGTATTGATATCTTGTGATTGATATCTGAAAATTTTATGTTTCATTTATGCAAGTTTTATGTGATACGATTATGTTATGGTTTATGATATGTTTAAACCTGTTCATATGAGGAATGCATTGGACTTAATAAGTGATGGGTGGAGCCCACTATAGCTCCTCGATGCATCGGCAGGTCTCATGAGGCAAAATAGTTTCTTGGCATGAGGCCTTGACAAAATTTTATTTGTAGTCTTGGCACGAGTCCTTGGCTTCGTGGTTATGATAGTCAGGCATTATGAATTCCATCATTATGAAAGTGGTTAATGATATTGCATGTGATTATTCGACCAGTAGAATATACATGTGAATAAGTAAATGGAATTGTCTCATTTTACTTTTTCCATATTATGTTGAAGTTAATTTTAAAAGGATTTTGTTTTAGTTATACATTCCCTTAAATGTTTATGTTTATTTATGAAAGCTTCCGCTATATTGTTATCCTTACTGAGAATCTGAGCTCACCTCTTTCAATGTTTTATTTTTTCCCAAGATGTGAATAAATATTTTATGACTGACCTACATGGATAGTCTTATGGGGATAGAAGTGTGGACTACGGAGACTATGTTATTGTGATTTTTCACTTTATGATGTAATGTAACATTTATGAATGTATCTAGTGTTTCTAAGGCTACTAAAATAATCGGTCTTTCGAGACTTGATCTTTTGTGATCATGCCAATGTTACACAATAATTCACCAACTCTAGGTAACTGGGGTCGGGGCATTATAGTTGGTATCAGAGGCAGTTTAGTAATAACCTTGGAAGCTAGATTTAGATAAACTCTGATCTGAGCACATAATCATAAGATACACTTTGAGGATTAGTTTAGAAAAACTTCCTATAATTTTGGTATTATAGATATTTTGTGAGTTTCTGAGCAATACATCCCTATCTGGAATACGAGAAGGTAGAGGCGGCTCTAACATAGATGTACCTTGGGGATACAACTTCAAACACCGCTTTGAGCTAGACTCGAATGGGAACTGGTGCATGACAACAGGCCTTGCTGCACTCTTGGTTATGACACTCCCGAGGGATATGATTAGGATAATTCTCATTTTCTATAAAAATATTTTTGATGGTGTAAAAGAGTATATACTACCTCAAAGAAAACATTTCTTTTTTTGAATATGGATTATATCCATAAACTCTTCAATTTATGTTAAGTGTTTTTCAAGTACGGAATTATGTATTTTTATTCATCAACTGATCTAGTTTATGCCATTGTTTAGAAATGGCGCCTAGTGGAAGGAATGGAAATAGTATCAATGCATGCACTCTATATAGGGATTTCCCTCCTACTCAAGATAATTATAATGGATCTAGTGATACAACTGGTGCCGATCAACTTATCACAATACTGGGAAAACTCACTCAAGTTATGAATAATAACCTTACTCGTATGGAGAACCCTAATCCACAACGTGGAGGATCAATGTTAGACCGCTTCATGAGGCAAAAACCACCAACAGTCAATGGGAGTAAAATTCCCTTTGTATCTGAGAAATGGATAAATTCCTTAGGGAAAATATTCCATGCCTTGGAGAGTGGTGAAAGGGAAAAGGTTATCATGGTAGTTTACCGCCTCACTAGAGATGCCTAACAATGGTTTTCTCTATTTCAAAAAACAAAGGAAGATTATGAAGTATCTAATATGGAATGGAGGGAGTTCAAAGAGATTTTTCATAGTAAAATACTTCCCTCAAGACCATCGAGTATATATTGAAAGGCAATTTCTGAGTCTGAGGCAAAAGGATGATGAAAATGTCGAAAATTATGAGTCTAACTTTACACGATTAGTTAGGCAAGCTGTACATTATATACTTAACCCAAGAAGTAAGATCAATCGTTTCTTTGATGGGTTAAAATTATTTCTCCATCAAGAATTAGTATCACAATATTTCTCAATGTACGAAGATATAGATGCGTGTTCTATCATGATAGAAACAGATTTATCTAAATATTATGACAATAAAGTAAAGCAAGAGAATAAGAGAATGGTGGAAAAAGAGACAAGTAATGGGGAAAAAGTTAAAGAAGGATTTTCTATTATGCGATAATTATTTGAAGAATCACCTTGGTACTTACATAAAAGGAATGAGTGTTTGTTATAAATGTGGAGAAAAAGGTCACCAGGCTCCTGATTGCATGGGAAAGAAAGGGGATGTCAATGTTGAATGCTACAATTGTAGAGAAATGGGGCATTATGAAAATGAATGTCCTAAGAGTCAAGGAAACTTACCCCCGAAAAGGCCAGGGGATCAAGGCCAATCTTATGCTGTTACTACAGTTAAAGTGGAATAATTAATGTATTGGTGCTTTTGGACTCAAGGATTATATTCTGGTTATATGAATAATGTGATATATATAAGGATTTTAATGAATTACTTTTTGATTTCATTAAGGTTTTAATATGATTAAGGTAATAATATTTTTAGTATGTGACAATAAGAGAATGTTTACATTGTTTAGGTAATCTGATGTTACAATTGATTTTGAAATTAAGAGAGCTTTTAGAGAAAGTCTAGACAGAGGTATTTTAGATAACTATAAAGGTTGGAATGGATTAAGTTGAACTTTGGATAGTATGGATTAAGGTTAAAATATTTATGAAGATTTTTTTTTGGATTATTATAATACTTTAGTTTCAGGAAAAGGACAACCTGCAGGTCAAGGGATAACCCGTCATGTCGGACAAAGCTGTAGGAATCAAACCCACAACCATAGTCCGACATGCCTTTATTACCTACCACTAGCCAACACGAAGTCCCTGGTTATTAGGAAATAGTTTTCCTAATCTAAATGGTATGTGTAAATGTTTTGAACCTTGTACGATTAGGATAAATATAATATTTTTGAGTTCTATTATCTTTTGAGTGAAAGATGAGTTTGTGGTACAAGTTAGTTGAAGGTTGAAACTCAACTTGTCAAACATAAATATATATATACATATCTCTTATTCTATGAATAAATTAATTCTTATACTTTATTAAAGGGATATTAAAAAAAATATATTTGTTATCCTAATACCATATGTATTGTCGAACTGATAATATTTTAAATCAACATAGATGAAAGGATTTGAGGCCCTCAATTTTACACTTGTTTGTGATTGAATACCTCAATAACTCCCTAAAAATATATATGTTTTCCCTCCAATTATATGTCTCTAATTTCCACCAATGTTCTCCTTATCAAGATCATAATTGGGTGGTGACTTTTTCATTTCCCTTTCCCTCTTATTAAGGCTAAAATTTATTAACCTTATTTGCAATGTGGGTTTTCCACAAAGGTATTTTCTATTTTCAACATTTTATTTTCAAAGAAAAATTTCAAATTGTGAGGATGCAATTTATTTAAGGTTGGAAGAATGTAACACCCCGAGCTTCCACGATATTCTTCTCTTTCAAAAATTCAATAGCTTGCATTGTACGTAAGTTCGAGATTCTAACACACCGCGACCAATCAAAATAACCATTATGAATGGTAATACCAAATTTTTGAAATTATATATATTTTTTATTTCAAAATGGACGTCATTTTTGGATTCAGAATATTGAATTTAGCCTATGTTGATGTTTTGGTATTTTTGTGACAACTTCTAGTTTTTTATAAATAGTGAAAAATACTTAAAAACAAAATTTTTTATCAAAATAATTTATAGTGATAATTTATACTATTGAGTGGTTTTAAAGTATAATTATAATATATTTTACCATTTTATCCAATGGTGGTTATTATAATTAATTTCACTTTGAAATTAGACCTAAACAATTGTCAAACATTTGATATATATTGTTTCTTAAAACAAGCTATTTGTTGTGACAATGGGAATTAATTATAAAATTAATTAATTCAACATATATGTTTGTAATTTTTTAAAATAGAGATCATATTTGAATTCAGAATATCAATTATAGCTTAGTATGAAATTGTGGCATTGTTCTGAAAAACATCAATTTTTGATGAATAGTGAAACCACTAAGTGGTAGTTAAAATACAAATTTTTCATTTAAATAAAACATTAACACCTCTATGATTTGATTTTCAAAAATCCATCATACATGGTTTTCTTCAAGAAGTAAAATGTGGTTTAATGGGATTAAAATAATTTTTTGGTGAATAGTAACTTTTAAGTTTAATTAATCGCGATTAAAGTTAATTAGTGAAATTTAAGGTAAAAATGATATTATAAAAATATAAAATTACCATTACACTTGTCCTACCCTTATTGGATGAGTCATGTCCGACCAAGACAATCCATGGGTCAACTTGGCGACCCCATGGAGCCACTTGGGTAATAAAATGACATTAATAACTTTTTATTTAAAGTAAAAATAAAATTGTCACAAACATGTGTTCTTTTACTAAAACAATTTTTATAAGGGGTTATAGAAGTAATATCATAGACTATAAATATTCATTGGAAATATAAAACTATTTCCTACATAATGATTTTTTTTAATTTTTAGATATTAAATGAATTAAATTATTTATGACACCATGATGATGCAACGATTACCTCATTAATTAATGATTTAAATAAAATGAAAAGATAATGTAAAATATAAACCATACACTTTTCAACAACCTATTGGATGCGAATATTTCGAACCCTTATCACCATATCCTAGAAATATATCATTTTGGGACCTTTGGCATCTGAAAATCATTTCATAATAAAGTAACATTTCAATCTTTCCAAAAGTGCCCCTCATCTCCTCTTATAAAAGGCCCCCACCTCTACCACATTATTCACACCATCAAATCCATTTGGCACAGAAAAACACTACCCAAATACTCTCTCAACTTCTCTCTCTTGCTCCTAGAAGCCACACATTGGGCAGAAGTCTTCCCAAGGATGCCTTTGGCTAAAAGCAAAAAAAGTTACCAGATTTTAAGGTAATGTCTTTTCTTACGTTATTCTATTTTATTTTGCTTCTCCAACCACATAATATAATTTTATTCCATTCTTTTGTAACAACACCAGTATCTTCAATATAATATAATTTTTTTATGATAAGTATTTTATTTACACTTACACACACCTTCGTCTAATGGTTAAAGAACATACTGTTTCTATGGTTGGCGAATTTCTTCCTCACGAAATGATGATTGTTCAATCTTATTTTAACACTTATCATGGTGGAAATTAAGATGTCACAATATTTATATATGATATATATTATGTTTATGTTTTCCTTATACTTTTGTATTTCTCATTTATGGCATACCATTATGATTTCCATTATGGGTAAACGCGATAATTTCATTTTAGGAAGTGCGGACTACCGCCCCCTCAAAGTGATTTGAATCGTTAATACCATATGATGGATGTATAAAGGATAGAGTAAATGATATTATATATGATATTATACTGGAATTAAAATATAACTTTATATCATTATTATTTAATTCCATTAAATTTGAAATAGTAATGAAAGTATCATTCATGCGTACGTACGGCTTACCATCTCCATGAACGGTGAATTTCATTTCTTATCTCTAAATATTATGTAATATTTTAAATGCATGTATATACTGGATATATATGATATATATGATTTCCACATCATTAATATAATTCTTGATATAATGGATATTTTACCACATGAACAACTTGTAATTATATGAAGTTATTTTTGACTCAAGTACCAAAAGAAATAATTAACTTGAAAACGTTCTTAAGAAAGTATAAATTAACTCTAGTTTATTATTCCGGAGATTGAAAAATGATCGAGTCAAGTTGGACACAAGGTAAGGGAACTTCTTAACCCAATTTTCGTTCTTTGGGTTAATCTCCTACTTTCAAATTATGTCATTATATTATTATGTCTTATCTTATATTTTTAATTTATTTATGTGTAATTATAGTGAATACACATAATAGATCTATTATATATAAAAAATGATCTCTGTAAGGACATTGTCTCAATCTCCTTCCATTGAGGTATATTTTGTTTTTATACACAACTTTTTTTATACTGTGTATAAACCCCTTTGACATTTACGTTTATTCAAAAGGAATCTTTTTATATGAAGCCTTTTACTAAATTACAAAATGGAATGTTTTCCTTGTCGTATTTATGCGGCGACAATGACTTCTTCACCACCGTGATCATTATTTGAATTTCGGCTTCCTCTATAAGCCATAACTGTTTTTTAAATGAAAAATAAATACAAACTTTTAATTTTCTTTTATTTTGGTATTGAAAATGGTTTTGAAAGTGTTTTTAATATATCAATGGGTTGTATTGATATCTTGTGATTGAAATGTGAAATTTTATTTTTCCATTATGCATGATTTCTGTGATACGATTATCTTATGGTTTATCATATGTTTAAACCTGTTAATATGAGGAATCCATTGGACTTAATAAGTGATGGGTGGAGCCCGCTATAGCTCCTCGATGCATCGGCAGGTCTCATGAGACAAACTATTGTCTTGGCACGAGGCCATGACAAAATATTATTTGTAGTCCTGGCATGAGGCCTTGGATTCGTGGTTATGATAGTTTTGCATTATGCATTCCATCATTATGAAAGTGGTTATTGATATTACATGTGATTATTCGACCAGTAGAATATCCATGTGAATAAGTAAATGGCATTATCTCATTTTAATTTTTCCATATTATGTTGAAGTTCAAGTTTAAAAGGATTTTGTTTTAGTTATGCATTGACTTAAATGTTTATGTTTATCTATGAGACCTTCCGCTATATTGTTACCCTTAATGAGCATCTGAGCTCACCTCTTTCAATGTTTTGTTTTTTCCCAGGATGTGAATAAAATATTTTATGACTGACCTATAGGGATAGTCTAAAGGGGATAGAAGTGTGGACTATGGAGACTATTTTATTGTGATTTTTCACTTTATGATGTAATGTAACATTTATGAATGTATCTAGTACTTCCGAGGCTACTAAACTAATCAGTATTTTGAGACTTGATCTTTTGTGATCATGCCAATGTTAGACAATAATGCACGGACTCTGGGTAACTGGGGTGAGGGCGTCACATTTTATACTAGAGGGGATACTTGTTCCTCATCTGATGATAAATAGATCACACAAATTCTATCAAGTTATATCCATTCCCATCATTATATATCAACATCGTTGTGCGGTGTTATATGGTATAGTGATGTGTGATTTTACCATTATTGATCACCATCTCATTGGATACCTTATTGAGTGAATGAATCCAAAGATACAGACTAATCATCTACTAGAGGGAGAGATGATAATCTCTATTCAGAATGTCTGCCATATGCTTGGAATCCATATTAAGTCTGAGACTATTATAGGGAATGTTAGTGGTAATATTTTCATTTACTCTGTAATCTATAAAACATTGAGGTATTGGGTGATTGTAGGACTACCATCAATAGTTACATACACATTATATGTATTAATAATCACTTCACTCATTTATCAGATGATGGTAATGATATCACAAAACTGTTATTTGATAATTTATATATTCTGAAACTTATTAGGTGCATGATCATTATTTATCATTAGACATTAATTTTCCATCATCTATATTTAATATTACATGAGGACAATGATTTGATGAAGTGGCACAATAGGGGGTATTTATGTGTTATTAATATATACAGAGTGTTGTGAATAAAATTTCATTTTGATGAGATGTATATTATTGGATGTGTAATTCTTATCTCGACATGGTTGGGAGAGAACATCCCTCACTTCTGTCCACATATGAACACACAATTTCTTGCCTACATTTTATAGGATTCCCTGTGTGGATGACTGTATGTTTTCAATTATATTAATATAATTTTTTTAAATTTTTATTGAAAAGATATAACTAACGAAATATTATTTTTTGGTGGAGCCTAACCTATCAACATTTAGATACCAACAGTCATAATTTACAAAGTTATAAACTTATGTTGGATAGTCTTCTGGAAAACGAAAAAAATGATTATTAATTATATAATATGATTATAATTGTGTGTTATCCATGATTCTATTTGTAAATTAAATATAAATTGTGTACATTCTTGGTTTCATAGATGTCATATGTTGGGAATCTTCTCCATAGTATACTATGTTACCAAATGGGGATGTATATTTTCATAGCACACGTCATAACATTTATTATATCCAATGTATGATTTTTTATTGAATAGACCCCATAGTGAAAAGGGCAATGGTGGCCTAAAATCGTACAATCCCCGAGAATCCAGAAAAACTAAATATTCACACACAACAGGGAGGGAACCAAAACTAGAAAAAGATCATTCTATTATTAAAATTATTGTTAATTCAAACCAAAAATTAGACCTCTTCATTTACTTCATGAAACATATGTTTAAGGCCTGATAAGATGATGAGTCCCTTGTTATATTGGATGATATACACCATCGATCATGGAATGATAATCCTTCTATGTAGAGAAATGATAGGAACATAATTCAATGAAAAAAAATGATATAACAATATAACATATAATTTCAAGACCATCTCAGAGATTATTGTCTTTGACAACAACCGAGTCATCATGAAAACAATTTTTTTTGAAGAAAATGAACGCCAATCCTTTGGAGTCACAAATAAGTCCACATTCACACATAAGACTAAGTTAACCAGATCCATCCATCTTTATCATGAACCCATACTTATAAGGCCTCTAATAAAACAAAAAATCATGAGAATAAACTCAATAATTAGATATAGTTTGAATCACATGGGGAACAACCCTCCCCGATACTGACCAATGATTCCAATAAATTAAATGCCTACCCAGATCGATGATGAGGTAATTAGAATTGGTCTGATTCACTACCTATGAAATGATTGTATTATTGTTAAATGATCAGTTATTGGCTATCCATAAGAACCAATAACCAGGGGATAGAAAAGTGACCTTCACATTATCCTCTAGAGAGTTGCAAGACAAACTGTTCATCCATATAGGAAGAAAAATGAAACTTAGAGTCACCCACATCCCACCACTGGTAATTCTCAGGCTATTCCAAATATCCAACACCCATTTTCTACAAAGAAAAGGTGGAACATATTATCCTTTTTAAGTATATGAATATAGTGAAACTTCATATCCAAATAATAAAACCTTTTTATTGCATCATCTATATGAAGGGCCTCATTAAAAATGGTCAAGGTAAGAAAAAAAAATTACAGTAGAATTTATTTAGACTAGAAGATATTACCCCATCCTATATGATTATGTCTCGTATTAATAGAGTAACTATATGTTATGGAAAGAAAGCCTATTGGAATAGATTCATTTAATATGAGACTATCAGTTACATCAGAAAAAAATATTATATTATAAATACAATGTTGATTTTAATCCAGAATGGACTCTATGATGCACACGTAACTGATAACCTCATCAAATGAGATACATTTTGTGTGGATATCTGAATGATAATGATTAAAAACTACCAATTTATACCTTTAGATTATATACTCTCCATAACCCAGTATCCGCCGAGTGTTCTACTCCTATGATGGAGGTTGGATACTCAACCTGATCCATAAACACACGACTTTCCATTTATGAAATGTCAGGTCACCTCAATATTTCCCCTTGACTAGCATGTACCATGGGGACCTACAATTTAAAACAACCCATGGGATTTTGGCATAGATTCATTTCTAAGATCCACAACACTACGAAAACTGATTGTAACACCTCGAGATTTTATAAAAAATATTCTATTAAATTTATTAATGTCTTGTGTTGTATGCTACACCATGATTACCTTGCGCTATACGCAACACCGTATTAGCTTGCAGTATATACAACACTATTCTTGGATCGTGTTACACACAATATTGATAATAGTTATTATACGCAACATTGAGTGTATATATATATATATATTCAATGTATAAATGAAATATGGTTGGATTATGCTATACGAAACAACGAAGGATTCTTGCACAACAAGCAACCCTGACTTGGCTTGTATTACACGCAATCACGACCTTCCTCGATAGCGTGTGTTGTACGCAATACCGGGTTTTACAAAACAATTATATATTATTATAATATTATTATGAACTAGCCGTTATGAATAGTATTCACTAAATTTTAAATCTTATAACATTATTATTTGTCTTACACATTTTCTAAAACATGGTACATGAATAAAATAATTTTTTCGGGTAAAATAAGTATTTTTCAAAAAATGCAGTTTTGCCGCCTTTTGATGGTGCACCCACTTTAAATCTAGTTTTTGACATGTTTATAAGTTCAATTGAACAAAATAAAATTCTTCTTTGGAATCATGAAATACAAATTTACTTTGGATAAATTTTCATATCATTCTGGTAACTTTCATATTTTGATGAATAGTAAAAACACGCTATATTTTAATTAAAAACAACTTTTTCAATTAAAATAATTAATAGTGATAAATTATTAATTTGAGTGGTTTTAAAGTATATTTAGAATATATTTTTACAATTTAATACAATGTTGGTCATTGGATGTTATTTCACATTTAAACCAGGCATAAACAAGTGTCAATCTTTTGATAGTTATTATCTCTTAAGAACACGCTATTTGTTTTGACGACGGGAATTAATGAAACTGATATGTTTTGAATTTGGTAAAATAGACATCATTTTTGAGTTCATAATATCAAATATAGCTTAGGTGTAATTTTTGGTATTTTTCTGAAAACTCTCAATTTTTGATGAATAGTGAAACCACTAAGTGGTAGTTAAAAAAACTGAATTTTTCATAAAACATAATTTTACGACTTTTGTGAGTGGAATTTCAAAAATCCGAGAGACACGGTTGATTTCAGTAAGTAAAATTTGGTTCAATGAGATGAAAATAATTTTTGGTGAATAGTAACTTTTTACTTTTTTTTGCCATGGTTAAAAGTAAATAGGGTAATTAAGGGTAAAAATGATATTATTATTATCCTAACACATGTACTAATTCTATTGGATAAGTGTAATGCGACCAAAAACAACATTAGGAATAAAATATGACCATTTAGGCCCACTTGTATTAGATTAGGACATTTATTATTAATTTATTTAAAGAAGGGTTAAAATAGTTCAAATCAAAGTTTAATAAGTATATCATTTTTAATATAGGGTTATACATAAGATAAATTCAACTATAAATATTAATTAGTAAGATAAAAATATTTCCTACATTATGGTATTTTATTTGTAAATTTTAGACATTAAATAATTTAATTTATTTATGAGACAAAGATGATGCAGTAATTATCTTATTAATGAAATATTCACATAATTGATGTTATAAATACCCAAATAAATATAATTTGAGACTTTTTATGAATTCAAATAATTTTCTCGGTTAATATGACATCTTAGTTTTTATTTAATTAATTTTTTCGAACTAATCATTCTGTTATAAGTTTCACAAAAATCATTTACTAAATAGTATCAAAATTGACATAAAATAGTTTTTAAAACAAATATTATATTAGTAATTGTTATTTTATTCCTAAAAATATAATTTTCGGCCAAATGACATAGATAATGTTATATATATTCATAATAAACAACTTGTGGTTCGTTTGGATTTTTATAATATGCTTATTAACCTTATAGTGTAAGAACACAAAAATACATGGTAAAAGTAAAATTATCTAACGTAATGTTAAATCCAAATGATAAAGTTAAAATAGGAACCTAAACTTGTCTAAATTATATTGTATGAGATTATTTCAAACCATCCCCACCTTAGCTTTGAAATAAATCAATTTGGAGCTATTTATAACCGAATTTGGCTTTATAATAAAATAATATTTTTAGTTATTCCAAAGGTACCACTCTCCTCCCTTATAAAAGGGCACCTCCTCCCTCTCTTCCTCACACCACATTGAGCCTTAAATCTTGGCCAAACCCTACCACATTCTCTTATCCACTTCTCCAGCAAAATCCTAGAGGTCCTGGTCTTCCTCAAAGACCAATTTTAGGGCCCTAAGAAGATGTCTCAAAGAGGCCCTTCAAAAAAGAGGTAATTTCTGTTACCGATTCTTTCATCTTTATTTCTTATTACTCTTCATCTTCTTTATTTGTTTAATTATTAAGTAATAACATCAGTATCACTCATATACTTATATGTTATTATAAGTATGAATCACCCCTATTTCACCATCTATCCATCCTACGGAAAACGAAATCACCGCGCATGCGTACGTACGGAATACCGTCTCCACGCCGTGGTGAAATTTATTTTCCACCACCACCATACGTGGATGGGTATAATGGTGTATATCATTACTATATATTATTATTGTAAAGTATTATGTATTCTTAAATAGTATACATACACTCCAATACAATTCCACGATCATGAGAATGATATCATCGCTCGTGCGTATGTACGGACTACCGTCTCCACGACGCGATGAGATTCATTCTCAACGTTAACCATTCATGAATGATTATAAAGTATATATAATAAGTAATAATGAAATATATGACATAATAATGATACTGTATTTATGTGTATATATGTATGTCATCTACTTAATTCCATTCAACTCAAGAAGGAAACGAAAACAGCGTTCATGCGTACGTACGGCCTACAATCTCCATGAATGGTGTATTTATTTCCATTTACTGATCTATTATATATATGTATATTATGAATATATATTATATATAAATCATTTTTTATATTCTGGAATTAAGTAATCATGATCTAAGTAATCATATGAATAATTACAAGTCAAAACACGGACGAAAAATGAAACGATTTTACCCAAAACACTCTTTAACATGGAATTTACAAAAGAACGGGTAATATAAAGTCATAAGTGAACCATATATGATATCATAATAATGGGTATGATTCTGGAATAAGTAAATGACATTATTTAATTCATTATACAGGAGGTTCGGACAAATACGAAACAAATCGTACCTAAGGTAAGGGAAATATCACGATCTCATTTTTATCCGGGATTTTTTATACTTTAGTATTTACTAGGGTGTATTTTATCATCCACATCCATGTTTCCTCAATATCTAATACTATTTCCATCCACCTACAATTGTTTAAATCCAATTTTACCCTTCGGTGAGTTTTAGTAAAGGATATGAAAGGAATCTTTTGTCATTTTTCGTAGGAGGTACTTTTTGACTTTTCCGACAAAAGTACAATGAATGTTTTTTTAACTTATACGGCATGAATGGATTTTTAAAACATTATATCCAAGAATATTACTTTACAAGTTTTCAATTTTATTTTTAATCAACTTATTTTAGTTTAAAATTGTATGACATGTTAAGAAAGGTAAATGTTTTTGAAGTAGAAAGGATATTTTCCTCAAGAATGGAGTTCAAGTGTTTTATCAAAATTATTTTACATCTAAGATAATATAGGGTTCTGTTTCTATCCCTATTATTACATTTACTTGATTATGTTGTGATGGAAATATTTTTATGAATTCCTTTATCTTATATGAATTGGTTTATGATGTCATGATGTTTAAGATTCTCATTTTTATTACATGGGTTATGCAATGATATATGATTTATGATTTTGTGGAACACATAAGAATGGTATCATTATGAGATGGGTGGGACCTATATCTCCCTCCAATGCATTGGGTAAAGATTTTATATCTCATGAGATATACATGGCTGGAATGGTAGGTTATACCGGTTCAGTGAAACAGGACTAAAACGAGGAGTGAACTCGGTTCAGAAAGGGACTTTGTCCACAAAGATATTCTTGGCAATGAGTCTTGTCTAATAAGAAATGATTCTCTATGATTATGTGTGTATGTCACAAAGTTTCATGTTTTATGTTATGATTATTGGGATTACATCTCACTACTATGATTTATCCTATGTTATGAAATTGTGATCTCTTTTGCAGGTTAAGATTTTCAAAAGATATGTTCTTATGAATATGACGTGATTAATATTTCTTTTGTTTACCTTTACTGAGCATTTGAGCTCACCCTTTTATGTTTTTTCCCCAGGACATAAATAATGGATTTAGGTTAAAAAAAATAAGATCTTTATGGAGATGTTGAAGATCTTTCACCACGATTAGAAGATTATATTCCAAGTTTCCAAAGACACTAAACTATTATGATCCTTGTGTGTGTGTTTTTGTTGTGTACTAAGTATGCCGCAAAAGTAATGTAATGTCAATGTACGTCAAGCATCGGGTATCTATAGTTGGTATCATAGGAAAAGTTTAGTCAACCTTTGGAAACTAGGATGCGAACACGTTAGTGAGATCCCTAGTGATATTTCTAAGGTATGTCTAGGGATGTCCCTAAGGATAAGTATATGTATAGGATATAGACCTAGAACTATGGTAACGATATTAGATAAAACCAAAGATGATAGATATTGAAGTTACTCCCCCTTTATTATGATTTTTTCCTCTCACACTATTCTTTTTGGGTTTTAAAAAAAGGCTAGAAATAAGATGATTCACGATAATGGAGGATATGATGGACAATGGAATGATATTCTTCATGAGCAACCAAATGAAATGGGATTTGGAAGTCCAAACATCATTATTATGCCGAATCAGAAATCTCATAATATGATCAATAAAGTAAAATTTGGTATGTTTCCTGACTCAGCTAATAAGAGAAAGATAGAGTTTCATGATGATCATAGAGGAAAGAAAGTTCAATTTCCCCTATGTAAATCATGTGGGAAGAGGCATCACGGAGAATGTTTCAAATGAACTAGAAGATGCCTTGGGTGTGGAAAAGGACACAAATCCAGTAAGTGCAAAGAAAAAGGTTCAGTTAACACTAGGGATGAGGATAATGGTATTTCTACAACATCAACAATGGTTAAATGTTTTAAATGTGGAATGTACGGGAATTATGAAAACCAATGCCCTAAGGGAAACTCTCATTAAGAGAATCAGTATTATTGTATGGGTAGTATTTATGTGGATGATGATGAAGAGACTACAAATGATATGTGAGATGAAAGAATTGTTGAAGCTCAATCAATGGTTTAAGAATGTAGTGGAAGGATTACATGTTTATCATGTGTCATGTTGTATACGTAATCTTATGGTACTATCGAATAAAGAGACATCTACGGATTGTTACACTGTTGTCTTTCCTTGAGTTTTGAAAGTGTATGTTACCAGTATCCATGAATGGTTATTCAGATATTTTTGGAATGTAGATGATATGCGCATAATGAAGGGATAAGGAGAAAATTAAATGTTTGATAGTATTCAGGAGCTCATGACTGATATAAGGATATCATGGCTTGAGTATATAGAATTTTTGGATTTTGGTATGTGGAAAGAGTTAACTTTTGACAGCATTCATGTTGTCACTAAGGTTTAATGGGTATTCATTTTTCAAGAGAATACATCATTAATGTATTCACATGATTGGAATGTGACCAACAAGATATATGGGGGATAAATGATGGTATTCACATGCTTGGTTGATGACATTTCAAGTAATCATTTTCATTATACTATGAGCTTGGACCGAAGTATTTTAGATAAGCCTAAAGATTGGAATGGATTATGTTAACCATATGTTAGTATTGTTTAAGGATAGAACTTTTTTTGATATTATTTATGTAATGTTATAGTAATGTAGTTTTAGAAAAAGGACAACCTGCCGGACGGGCGACAGCCCATCGCGTCAGACAAGGCTGTGGGAATCGAACCCATTACTGAAATGTGACTGGCCTTTATCGCCTACCACTGGCCTATAGGAAGTCCCTGTTTTGTATAAACTAGTTTTATTATATTAAGCAGTATGATATATGAAGTATAAGTCCATTTTAGGAACCATATATCATTAATCTCACTATAGATGGACTTATGTATTTTTGATAACTTTTATAACCTTTTTTTGAGACATATGGAATGACCCATCATTCTATAACATGATCTACTAACACTTCACAAATGACAAATTCAACATCATTTCTTTAAAAGATGAAGTGGAAATTTTCCAAATAACGACCAATGGTGAGACTATACCAAAATCACGAAAGTATTTCTTCTAATTCCAATTTCATCATCTTTAGGGAAATGATCTTGAAAACCAAAAATTTTATCCTAGTGCTCTTATATCTGATTAATCATATGGTACCTTAGATTGTCACAAATTTACGGCTTTGTGATTGATTTATTTTCCATAGCCATGTTCTCTACCACTCTCCATTAGAACATGATGGTTAGATTTCTCTTCCATATCCATATTTTCATCTATGTGGAAACCTAGTGATTAGTTTATTTGGGTAACCGTTATGTTTCATGCTTTTTTTTTAAAGATTGGTTTTGGTATTCCTTTTTATGATGTAGGTTTCTATTAAAGAAACTTTCGAATAGTAAACCATTTATAACCCCGACGAATTTCGAGGGTGAAATTCATTTTAAGGGGGGTAGAATGTAACACCTCGAGATTTTATGAGAAATATTCTTTTAATTTCATTAATGTCTTGTGTTGTATGCTACACCAAGATTACCTTGCGCTATACGCAACACCGTATTAGCTTGCAGTATACGCAACACTATTCTCGGATCGTGTTACACACAATTTTGATAATAGTTATTCTACGCAACATTGAGTATATATATATATATTAAATGTATAAATGAAATATGGTTGGATTATGTTATATGAAACAACGAAGGATATTTCCATAGCACGCAACCCTGACTTGGCTTGTATTACACGCAATCGCGACCTTCCTCGATAGCGTGTGTCGTACGCAATACCGGGTTTTACTAAACAACAATATATTATTATAATATTATTATAAACTAGCCGTTATGAATAGTATTAACTAAATTTTGAATATTATAACATTATTATTCATCTTACACATTTTCTAAAACATGGTATAAGAACAAAATAAATTTTTCGGGTAAAATAAGTATTTTTCAAAAAATGCAGTTTTGTCGCCTTTTGATGGCACACCCACTTTAAATCTAGTTTTTGACATGTTTATAAGTTCAATTTGACAAAATAAAATTCTTCTTTGGAATCATGAAATAAAAATTTACTTTGGAAAAATTTTCATATCATTCTGGTAACTTTCATATTTTGATGAATAATAAAAACACGCTATATTTTAATTAAAAACAACTTATTCAATCAAAATAATTACTAGTGATAAATTACTAATTTGAGTGGTTTTAAAGTATATTTAAAATATATTTTTACAATTTAATACAATGTTGTTCATTGGATGCAATTTCACATTTAAACCAGACATAAACAAATGTCAATCTTTTGATAGATATTATCTCTTAAGAACACGCTATTTGTTTTGTCGAAGGGAATTAATTTTTAAATTAATTATTTCAACAGATATGTTTTGAATTTGGTAAAATAGACAACATTTTTGATTTCATAATATCAAATATAGCTTAGGCCTAATTTTTGGTATTTTTCTGAAAACATTCAATTTTTTATAAATAGTGAAACCACTGAGTGGTAGTTAAAAAAACTGAATTTTTCATAAAACTTAATTTTACCGCTTCTGTGAGTGGAATTTCAAAAATCCGAGAGACACGGTTGATGTCAGTAAGTAAAATGTGTATTAATGAGATGAAAATAATTTTTGGTGAATAGTAACTTTTTAATTTTTTTTACCACGGTTAAAAGTAAATAGGGTAATTAAGGGTAAAAATGATATTATTATTATCCTAACACATGTCCTAATTCTATTGGATAAGTGTAATGCGACCAAAAACAACATTAGGAATAAAATATGACCATTTAGGCCCACTTGTATTAGATTAGGACATTTATTATTAATTTATTTAAAGAAGGGTTAAAATAGTTCATATCAAAGTTTAATAAGTATATCATTTGTAATATAGGGTTATACATAAGATAAATTCGACTATAAATATTCATTAGTAATATAAAAAGATTTCCTACATTATGGTATTTTATTTGTAATTTTAAGACATTAAATAATTTAATTTATTTATGAGACAATGATGATGTAGTAATTATCTTATTAATGAAATATTGACATAACTGATGTTATAAATACAAAAATAAATATAATTTGAGACTTTTTATGAATTACAATAATTTTCTAGGTTAATATGACATGTTAGTATGGATTTAAGTAATTTTTTAGAACTAATAATTTTGTTATAATTTTCACAAAAATCAATTACTAAATAGTATCAAAATTGACATAAAATTGTTTTTAAAACAAATATTATATTAGTAATTGTTATTTTATTCCTAAAAATCTAAGGATCGGCCAAATAACTTAGATAAGGTTATATATATTAATAATAAACAACTTGGGGTTCTTTTGGCTTCTATAGTATGTTTATTAACTTTATAGTGTAAGAACACAAAAAGATAATGTAAAAGTAAAATTATCTAACTTAATGTTAAATCAAAATGATACGGTTAAAATAGGAACCTAAACTTGACTAAATTATATTGGATGAGATTATTTCGACCCATCCCCACCTTATATTCGAAATAAATCAATTTGGAGATATTTAAAACTGAATTTGGCTTTATAATAAATTAATATTTTTAGTTATTCCAAAGGTGCCCTTCTCCACCCTTATAAAAGGTCACCTCCTCCCTCTCTTCCTCACACCACATTGAGCCTTCATGCTCGGCCAAACCCTCCATAATTATCTTCTACACTTCTCTAGAAACATCTTAGAGGTCTTGGTCATCCTCAAAGACCAATTTTAATGCCCTAAGTGCAGGTCTCAAAGAGGCGCTTCAAAAAAGAGGTAATTTCCATTACCGATTCATTCATCTTTATTTCTTCTTCCGCTTCTTCTTATTTAGTTGTTTCATTATGAAGTAATAACATCAGTATCACTCATATACTGATATGTTATTAAAATTATTAAACAACCCTATTTCACCATCTATCCATCCTACGGAAAACGAAACCACCGCGCGTGTGTACTTACGGAATACCGTCTCCACGCCGTGGTGAAATCTATTTTCCACCACCACATTACTTGGATGGGTATAATGGTGTAAATAATAACTATATATGATTATTGTAAAGTTATATTGATTCTAAAATAGTATACATACACTCCAATACAATTCCACGATCATGAGACTGATATCATCGCTCGTGCGTACGTACGGACTACCGTCTCCACGACGCGATGAGATTCATTTTCAACGGTAACCATTCATGAATGATTATAAAGTATATATAATAAGTAATCATGAAATATATGACATAATAATGATACTTGATTTATGTGTATATATATGTATTTCATCTACTTAATTCCATTCTACTCAATAAGGAAACGAAAACAGCGTTCATGCATACGTACGGCCTACCGTCTCCATGAACGGTGTATTTCTTTCCATTTACTCATCTATTATATATATATGTATATTATGAATATATATTATATATAAATCATGTTTTATATTCTGGAATTAAGTAATCATGATCTATGTAATCATATGAATAATTACAAGTCATAACACGGACGAAAAATGAATCGATTTTACCCAAAACACTCTTTAACATGGAATTTATAAAAGAAAGGGTACTATAAAGTCATAAGTGAACCATATATGATATCATAATAATCGGTATGATTCAGGAATAAGTCAATGACATTATTTAAATCATTATACAGGAGGTTTGGACACTTACAAAGCAAATCAGACCTAAGGTAAGGGAAATATCACAATCTCATTTTTATCCGAGATTGATTACACTTTAATATTTACTGTGGTGTATTTTATCAACCACATCCATGTTTCCTCAATATGTAATGTTATTTCCATCCACCTAAAATTTTTTAAATCCAATTTTACCCTTTGGTGAGTTTTAGTTAAGGATATGAAAAGAATCTTTTGTCGTTTTTCATACGAGGTACTTTTTGACTTTTTCGATAAAAGTATGAAGAATGTTTTCTTAACTTATACGGCATGAATGGATTTTTAAAACATTATTTCAAGGAATCTTCCTTTACAAGTTTTCAAGTTTATTTTTAATCAACTTATTTTAGTTTAAAATTGAATGACATGTTATGAAATGAAAATGTTTTTGAAGAATAAAGGATATTTTCATCAAGAATGGAGTTCGAGTGTTTTATCAAAATTATTTTCCATCTAAGATAATATAGGGTTCTGTTTCTATCCCTATTATTACATTTACTTGATTATGTTGTGATGGAAATATTTTTATGAATTCCTTTATCTTATATGAATTGTTTTATGATGTCATGATGTTTAAGATTCCCATTTTTATTACATGGGTTAGGCAATGGTGTACGATTTATGATTTTGTGGCACACATAAGAATGGTATCATTATGAAATGGGTGAGACCTATATCTCCCTCCAATGAATTGGGTAATGATTTTAAATCTCATTAGATAGACGTGGCTGGAACGGTAGATTATAATGGTTCAGTGAAACAGGACTGAAACGTGGAGTGAACTCAGTTCAGAAAGGGACTTTGTCCACTAAGATAGTCTTGTCAATGAGTCTTGACTAATAAGAAATGATTCTCTATGATTATGTGTGTATGCCACAATGTTTCATGTTTTATGTTACGATCATTGGGATTACATTTCACTACTATGATTTACCCTATTTTATGAAATTATGATCTCTTTTGCAGGTTAAGATTTCTAAAAGATATGTTATTATTAATATGACGTGATTGATATTTCTTTTGTTTACCCTTACTGAGCATTTGAGCTCACCCTTTTATGTTTTTCCCCAGGACATAAAGAATGGATTTTGGTTTTAAAAAAAAGAAGATCTTTATAGGAGATGTTGAAGACCTTTCACCACGATTAGAAGATTATATTCCGAGTTTCCAAAGACACTAAACTATTACGGTCATTGTGTGTGTGTTTTTGTTATGTACTAAGTATTCCGAAAAAGTAATGTAATGTCAATGTACGTCATGCTTCAGGTCTCTGCATTGATACTACCTACTTCTACTATCCTGGCTATTCTGCTCTATAAATCCCAATGATACATCACCACTATAAGAGCATCCCAAATGAATGATGACATATTATTATAATTTCAGTACATAATGGACTTTGGGCCCTAGGGACAACCATAACATGAATCATAATGGAAGTAAGAACATAGTATAAGGGTTTAATAAAGCCTCTAAAGGATAAAAATTGGTTCTTTAAATTGGAGATATGAATCATGATTCGAAACACTAGATCCTAAATATGACAAATAATATGACATCCATCCGCTATGAGGGATCACAAATATTCCATAAGGAGGATTGACATATTGAAACAAAGAGGTGAACAATTTGTTCAAATCTTCTTTCAGAGAATGAGCCTTCTAGGTACACACTTTATATCACAATTAACCTGCTAACCACTGCACATGCAATTTTTATATACATTCTTAAAACAACAAAAAATTCTAATACAAAGATTCATAAAACAATTTTATTCATTTATGAGAATATGGGGTATGAAATTTTAATTTTTTCAATGCCCGAAAGGGAGAATGAGATCACCATGAATGGGAACTATTAGAAACCTGAAAAGAGAATATTGGAAAACAATCAAAACACTACGAGAAATGGGTTCTACTTATATATGAAAAAATCCCTTAAAATCAACAATTAATATGATTTATTTAACCAAAAATTGGGGGAACAATCGATCTTTTAAAATATATCAATAGCATGAACCAATAATACCAAATAATACATCACCATGATAATAAATCCAATATCTAATGTACCATAAGAATTATTCATGAAAATATTGATAGAAAAATTAGAACTGATCATCTTCCTATTGATATGTATCATCATTTCCAGAGCAATGCAAATAGCTGCAAGAGAGGACCTTCCATGAATGATGCAATGTTGATCTTCAGAGTCCAACTCAAGGAGGTGCTGAGAGAGTCACATGATAATCAGGCATTTAAGGGTTTTTTATGGTATGTTACACATAGGAATGTTTCAATAGTGTATGGTATAGAAGTGATCACTGATCATTGGAATGAAAATCATAGTAGACGCATAAGAAACTCTAGGTAGCCCCCCCCCCCATTTTACAAAAAAATCATATAGATTCATCCATTTCATCCTTCCTTGTTGAGGTTACACAAAGCCACATATAATTACCAAAGAAATCCATCAATTCACATAACCACTATAGAAATAGGTTTTCATAGCACAACCCTTTAACAACGCTAAAAAAATAACTGATAATGGGGATGGATTTATCAGTGAGGAAAATTTTACTATAATATGGTACTTTTCACACAGCTCAAAATGGATATTAAAAGTAACCATTTAACATATCTTTTTTAGCACTTATAAAGGTATCCCCTTTATAAGGGCATTTTTATCACTTTAAATGGGACCCCTTATATCAACTCCTTTATTAGTAGTTCAAATAAAGGGGGGTGGGTCTTTATCAATGATTTTTTAAAGAGTGATTAAAAAGGGTATATTTAAAAAAATATTCCATTAAAAATATATATTTATTTTTTAATATATAAATATAAATATATTGATATAATATAAGATAAATATTTTAAATATGTTTTTGATAAGTACAAATAGACATTTTTAATTTATATATTAGATATATTGTTGAAATGGATTATAAAATATTATAAAAATTATTATTAATTAATAATTTTCTAATTATTATTATTTAACTGTCATTTAATAATTGTTTTGAGAAAAAAATGAAAAAGTAAGAAATATTCTAAAATAAGATTAAAACATAACAAAATCTTCAAAAAAACATTGCATTTGAATTTGGTGTTTGTTTTGGGCTCTACCACATATCAAATTGAAACCTACAATGTGATCTACACCATTGTGATTTAGAGTAAACCTTTTGACACATTTTTTAATGCCAAAAGTCCTAGATTACCACCAAAACTCTATTTTTTGTTCGGGTGCCCAAAATTATTAACATTCGATGGAATATTAGCCTCATTTTAGGTATTATTGTTTCAGGTTTTCAATGTGGATGAAATTTTTTTTAATTATTACATTTATATTAATATTATGGATTTATAATTTTATCATTTTTCACAATGTAATGTTATATATAATAAAATATTTTAAAATATATACATATTTATATATATTCACCAAAAAAATTATTATTATAAATAATTAATTAATCTTATTTACATATAAAATAATCTTCTCAATATATAAGCCAAAAATAAATTAAATTTGAAAAAAAATTTACTGAATATATTAATATGTGAAAATTTATATACTTATTAAGTGTTTTTGTGGGTTTATATATATTTGATTGTGTTTGTAGTAACAAACATATATTATTATCTATATACAATTACAAATGTATAAACATATTAATAATTAATATTTGTAAATATATATAAATATGAATAATTATACTTATAGATTCACATATATGAATTATATATATTTTTGCGTGTGTGTGTAACTATTTGTTGTATATATCTATCGATTTATTTATATATGCAAAAAAACATATTTAATAAATGTATGTAAAATTCATCTTATAAATAAATATTAATATAAAAATCAATATTAGAATAAAAGTTTAAAACTAAAAACATATAAATATATATATATTTATATTAATATAAAAATAAATATATAAATATATTAAATTATTAAAATATGTATATATATATATGAGTATATAAGTATATAGGTATATTAATTTAAATATATATGAATAAATATATAAATTTTATTATACATATATATATATTTCTTCATATAACTAAATAGATATATAATTAAATTGAGAAAAAAGTAATATGGAGGAGTGGTAAATGGTCCATGAACGTAGAGGGTAGGCATAGAGTTCAAAACCTGAGTGAGTCAGGGCCATGCACACAGGTGAAATATAGGCTACCACTGTTAAAGAGTGGTGGGGTGGCATAGAAATGATGGCATTGGTGGATGGGGTGTGTGGGGAATGCGAGCAGGGGTGGGGATTCACATTGAGTTGTTGAGTGGTTTCAATCAATATCAAATACCTCTTATTTAAAACAGTAATTTTTAATTTTTTTTTATTTTTTTTAACTTTTATCAGCATTGAAAAAGGAATTTTTAAAGGACCCTTTTTTCATTGGGTTTATTTCACTGATAAAAGGAAATTTTTAACAGTTATTTAATTAATTTTGAATATAGGGGACCCCCTTTTATTAGATATTCTATTATCAGTGATTTTTTTCACTGATAAGTGTCTATTTTAAATGTTGGTAATACCCTTCTTGGTATTAGTTCTTGCCACTCTCATGATTTAGGGAGTTCATCACCTCCATTAACTCCCTTTAAAATATGTTTCATTTGAAAAATGTTCAATGTATTTAGATAAAAACCATGACGTAAAATTAAATAGAGGAGAGTGGTATGTGGGGTACTCCTAGCATGGATGTGTTAATGCTATAGAGAAGGTATTTAAATCATTATTACACTATTATTACAAACACCCTAGTATCACTAGTGAAGCTACTATCCTACAGATGAATTTTTATCTTGGAAATTATATTAATCTCCTTAACGAATGCATCGATGTATTTACTATTCTGATCCCAAGATTTTAGCCATAACTGTTTCGATTTTCCATGAGATCTTTATAAAAATATGTATGATAGTTGACACTTCATCCATGCAAATCATAAAAATTTCCATTCTCTCAATCCACATCTAATATGATATCTAATTGTTGAATATCCTTTTTTATGTGATCTAGGTCCATAATTTGAGAAGGATTTATATACCCTAGTCCAAGAGATCCCCCTTCATTCATTTTAATATATTGATAAATCTAACCCAGAAACATTCATGCATGTAATTTTACCTAGACACCTGATCCACATACTAATAAGACAGATCTATAGTCCAACTCCTAGAGAAGAAAGATATGGTGGCCCTAACTACTATGGAATCTAGATTAACCAGCGAAAGGAATATATTAGTGTGAGATCAAACCAAATGAACAATTATAGCATTTGGTTGGTAGGAAGTGACAAGAATGTTTCCAACTCAATGATTTATGTGTCCCTGGTTTTATATGTTTCCCTTCTAATTATTTCACCTTGTATATTTTACACATAAATAACATAAATCAACTAGACCACATATATTCACCAGGGAGGATTATTCATTACCTTCAATATAGGGAACTATTAAAATTCTCTTATTTTCCAAAAAACCTAAAATAGCATTGAAATCACCCCCAACTAGCCATAAACCTTCTTTTGTATTTAAGGATTCAATACAACTCTACAATGGTTTTCATAAAGTAAAATCACTCATATTATACACAATGGTGAAGAGAAAAACTGTATCAGAATAAACCATTATACAAAGGAATTGATCCCAGAAAAACATCGATTTGATCGAAATATTATGCTTCTAGAAGATCAAATTGTGAGGGTTAAGAGAATCCACATGCATGAATTATCACTTACCCATCTTGTGTGAAATGTAACAAAACATAGAAGAATCATTATTTTGATCCATAACCTCTATGAGAGAAGATTTATTTCTATGTAATTATTTTCAAAGGAAATCAGTTTTCACCCCTTCTCCATGGCCATAAGAATTCTAAATAACACAAGAGACAATATATTAAGGTTGCCGTAGGATTTTTCCATAGGAATTGTAGTGCACTTAACATGAGTAGAAGATCCAGATGAGCATAACTTGTACCAAATACGAGTGAACATTCCATTGGGATAAAAGGTGGTAAAGAATTTTATAAGAGGATAAACTAACTAGACATATGATATTGATGTTGTAATTGCAAACCAAGTACAGCTGAAATAAATTTCAAAGAGTCTTCCTCATGTGGATATTTTTTTCCTTTAATGTTTCTATTTAATGTGGTTGTTTCATTTTTCTTATGAATCTATTTTATTTTATTAATGTTTATATTTAATGTGGTATTTTTAATACATTAATATGTCCATTTGATATTGTTATTTTAATTATTTAATGTGTTTGTTTCATTTCATTGTAATTTTATAAAAAAAATTGGAAAATATAAACAAGAAAAGTACAATATATGGTTTAAATCTCAATTTTTTCTCATTTATTATTTATATCTTTTTTCCCTTGTATGTTTATCCAAACAACTGGTATAATAGGTTAAAATTTCAAGGAATCCTCAAAATTACAAAACATTATTTATTTAAAAATTGACACAATAGTACTAGAATATCCTAAGTTTTCTAAGGGAAACTATGAACGGTGGTGCATACAAATGAAGGCCTTTTTTGGTTCAAATGATTTATATGAAATAATCACTTTCATTTATGTGTTACCCACTATATATAATAAATAAGACTTCAAAAATGAATAAAAAAATATTGTAAAAATTCAAAGGAATAATTACAACAAGGGATTGTTCCTCCTCCATCATGGGTTGTATGAATCATCCATTGAAATGATTGTCATTGAAACACCAAGAATGCATACATGGGATACCCTTGGAACAATCTGCCAGTGTTTTGATTGGGTGAATCTTGTTCTCCTTCAATCATATAGAGAAGAGTTTGAGAAAATGAACACAATATAACATGAGAGTATCATTTATTACACATCAAATTTAATTTTTATTCTAAACAATTTTAAATGAAATGGTGAAAAAATGGAAGAAATTTATATCATTGAAACTGAACATTGATCTCCCACAATCATGTTT
Source organism: Viscum album (assembly GCA_963277665.1). Lineage (NCBI taxonomy): Eukaryota > Viridiplantae > Streptophyta > Magnoliopsida > Santalales > Viscaceae > Viscum > Viscum album. The sequence continues at coordinate 1,332,093,392 of OY728142.1, forward strand.
TTTCATGTGGTTGTAGAAATAAAAGAATAAATTGATATGCAAAAACTGTCCATTATTGAACTGGCCAGATTGTTGAAAGTACATGAGAAATGAATGAAAAAGAATCTAAGTTCAATGATTGATAATTCCATATAGTCTAGGATGAATCAACATGAAAACAAGAATGGACAAATGCAATGAGGTGCTAATCTTCCAAGAGGCTAAGGGAATGGATATCATCCAAGAAATCATGTAAAGAAAAAGAAAAATTCAATATTTTGTGGAAGAAGAAATGGTGGAGGCCGATTTATGCATTGTTATAAAAACAAAAATACTGTTAAAATCCAAAATAGCATGAAATTCAACAATTAAGACTAAGAGTGTTGGAGAAAAATGGATCATGAATAATGATCAAACTATGTTCTAGTGTCACACCATGAAAAATAAATCATCACACTCCTTCCAAATGAAATGAAATCTGAATGTTTATAAGTGTTTTAACTCAACACTGGTGAAATAATCCATATGAGTGGTAACAAAGAATTATTCATGAAACAAAGAAAAGTGTTTTTTGGTGACCTGGTTATTAAAGATTTATCAAAATTACTCGTGAATTGAAAAGGTAAAATAAAAATCAATTAGGTGAATGGTAAGAAAAATTACATATCTAATGTGTATTACATGCCAAACATAGAAAATAATATCATCAAAATAGACCAAATCTATGATATGGGGTCTATAAAAGATCATGGAAAACAGTTATTTGTCTATAAAACATTTTCCAATGAGACTTTTTTCTCACAGAAAAATGGTGAAAAATCTCATGTTTCCACTTCATATCAACACAATGGCTAAGGAGTGTCTTTATATACTCTTGATAATGGATCTTAGATATGACATTTTCACATAGGGAGTCTATAATTTTTTGGCCTTATACCATTATACTCACTATGTTTGGGGCATGGCATGCTGGTTATTGAGGATTGAAATCATGTGTATGAGGCATGTACACTATCAATGCAGAAAAATAACTCCTTCGCAAAGTAGAGTGTATAGACTAGCAAAGGAATCACATCATTTGGTTCAAATTAATATTTTAGGAACATGTGAAACATCATCACTTGTAGTTAATTGGTACTTTATTACACTAACAGATTATTTAAAATGGAAAATTTTGGTGTATTGCAACAATGTAAAATTAACTACTTTTACAATCATTTAAATTTTCACATTCTATGTTAATGATGAATATGGTCACAAAATTAATGTAATCATGTCAGAAAGAGGTGGAGAATATACTTAAAATTCATTTCATGATTTTTTAGGGAACACGACAAAAAACAAAAATAAACTACAAACAACATTCCAGAATATAATAACTTTCTTAATTAAAGAACAACACCATCCTTAACATGATGAGGACCATGTTGAAGGAGAAATGGCTTCCCAAGATCTTCTGGGAAGACTAAGTTTCATGGACTATGTATCTTCTAAATCTGTTTCCTATCATGGGTATCATAAATATGAAGCCGATGGTGGAAGGGAGTTTTTAAAAATCGAGCATGTCACAACTATGAATCATATGGTGTGCATCCTATACTCATGTTTTACAAAAAATGATAAGGAATCATGATGATAATGGTGAGAAGTGGGGTTTTATTGGCTACAATGAAGCCTCAAATGCTTAAAATCTAAACAATTTAATAACATTAAATGTATTGGTGAGTAAAGATGTGGTTTTTAGTGAGGAATATGTGAGAAAATGAAATGATGATGAATTAAAAAATGATGTTCCAGTGAAAATAGATGATCCTAAATAAAGGGATGGTCATTAAGAAAAAACTACTTAAACACCTTCCTTGGGTGCATCGTCCATATACAAGAGTCTAGGAGTACATTCCTCCACTCTTTAAAGCACTCAACCAAGTCAAAATGTGGTCATATATTCCTCAATTTGGTAACCTATAATGTTGAAAAACATAACAAACATCTAATAGAAAACTGAATAGGTAAATCATTATTTCTTATTGGATGATCGGGTGCCTTTGACATTTTTGAAAGCCATATAGGCAGAATGTTGGAGAATTTATATGGAAGAATAAATTCATGCCATTGATAAAAATGACACGTGGGAGCTGACTCCACTTTCGAATGGAGAAAAAATAATTGGCAATAAATGGGTGTAAAATATCAGATTAACTAATGATTGAGAGATCGATTTATTCAAGGAAGGGATAAGATAAAATAGATATAAACTAAATTGTGGGTTGGAGTATGAAGAAGTAGTGTCTCCTATTTCTCACCTTGACACAATGAGGATGATGATATACTTTGCAGTCTATCATTATTGGATGATCTACATACTGTATATGATGTTCCCATTCCTTAATGGAATTTTAGAAGAAGAGTTATATGTTTACCAACATATTGGATTTTTTATGCAAGAGGTTAAAGACATGGTGCATCAAATGAAGAAAGAAAACTACATGTTGAATCAAGCTCTACATGATTAGAATGCACACATAGTAAACTATCATCAAGATAATTCTTTCACCCCATGTCTATATGATCATGTAGTTTACGTCAAGAAGAATGATAATTGTGATATTATTATATTATAACTATATGTTTCTTATTTTTATATAGGGAATAGTCAACCAGTGTTTAAGGAATTCAAAAAGGCCATGTTCAAGGTGTTCGAGAAGACTGATGAAGGTCTCATGTCCCTTTTTGGGAATATAAGTAAAATAACAACCTAGTGGATTATATATATCATAGAACAGGTATGCTAAGGGATTTCTTTAAAAGTTGAAGATTGAAAATTGTTTCCTAATAATAAATCCAATACCAACCAACATAAAACTGTAAAATGATGAATAATGAAGTTGTGTTGAATCATCTTGGATCAAGAGTCTAATTAGAAGCCTATGGTACCTCATAATCACAAGGTCATATATCATCTATAGTGTTGGACATCTAATATGCATAATGGATGCACTAAAAGGAATCACATTTTCTCGATTCAAAATGAATCTTAAGGTATGTTAAGATAATTTTATAATTCTTTTCATTTATATCCATGGAAGGATGCAGAAATGCTGTATGGATATTAAGATAGTGATTAGAGAGGTGACCATGATGAAACGAAATGAACTACTTAGTATTTATTCATTATTTTAAATTATTCATTCAAATGGAATTAAATGAATCATAGTGAGGTTTCTATATATACATGTTATGTATATTATGTAGCATCATCATCCACTATTTGTGAAGGAATTTGGTTGAGAAATATTCTGAAGGAGTTGAAGCACCAAATGATGGATCTAAAACTACATATATAGATGATAATTTTGAAATAAAAGTATCCTAAAATCTAGTACAACATGGAAGAAGAAAACACATAGATACTCGATATCATTTTTTGAAAGATCATGTAACTCATTATACCAAAAAAAATTATAGTATTTCCACACAACAAAATAGAGGGATTATATTTTCACAAATGAATCACCAATAGTTTGATTCTAGAATCTATGAAAAATTCCCAGAATTAATCCTATTATGGTTTTAAGGGAAGTGTATTAATGTCAATAAAAATAAATCTGGTGGAGATTTTCAAGGGTCTTCCAAATGTGGCTATTTCATTTCATTTTTTTCAATTTAATGAGGATTTTTCATATCATTATCTTTTGATGATTAATGTGGATATTTTATTTATTTAATTTGTAGATTTTAATTGGTTTATTCATTTAAATAATTTTTTTGTTTTATTTCATCCTAAATGACTATAAATTGTTGGCAATTGTTGTACGCAAAAAATGATCAATAGAATCTTTAATGATTCTTTGTGTTATCTTCCATTTTTTATCCTATATTTTTTGAAGCTTGTATTGGCAACAAAGGAACTATTGGAAATAAACTATCGATGATCCTCTTGATGTTGTGATAAATTCTCAATGAAATTTGTTGAAAAAATGATAGGTTTTTTTTTCAAAACAATAGGTTCTCAAGGCGTGATGACCGATCATTCATATTACTATATATATAGTTGTAGGGGTTTCTCTAATTGTACTGTGCCTCAAAAGAATTTCATTGAGGAGAAATAGTTTGAGCATCTGATGATCTGATGAAGGAGTTGAGCTGACATTGATCATCATGAGGATGGGATGGTAATTCTAGATGATGAATATAAGACTTTATCTCCAAGGGTCTAGCGGTATTGGGCTAGATACCCGAACAAGAAGAGGTTGATCAACTTCAACCTCTCTCAACATCACCTTCCAAATACTGTCAAAATGATCCATCTCCCATCCATCCTGAATGGATGGAATCCCCATTGGACTAAAAGGAACCATGAAGCATCAATAATGTAATGATCTACACAATTTATTACCCAAAAGTCCTAGATCCAAAAAAATTAACACCCAGATGCAGGGAGAAGGAGAAGAGGTAGACTCAACAACCAACTCTCCAATCACAGACCTAACCAATCCACAATAATTCATAATAGAATCACCATAAACCAACTTGATATAGGCTTGAATTCCTGGATTATGCCTCCAACATTGTTTCTCCAAGTTTCCTTTGATGATGAAGAAAGTGCATAAAATGGGTTTCGTGGGATAAATGAGAACATTCCACCACTCAAGAGAATCATCAACAGAAAGAAAAATATGCACTATAAGTGGAAGATTGATACCCATATGCCCCAAAAATGAATCAACATAGGAATACGTCATCTTTAAGGTCTAGTCATCGAAAAAAATAACCATACGTAGTTTCTCTCTCATTCTTCACAAGACTGAGGCATTGTGAGGTGGAAGAGTCATTTCCAGATGATGAATCCAAAACACTGTGTGAGGTTAACTTCTTTAGTATTGGATCTCTATGGACCATCAATAAGGAATGAAGATCCAACTACAAAAGGATATGGGACGACTATACTAGGACATCATGAAATAATTTTTGATAGGGATAACTACACAAATTGAATTATGATTCTGCATCGAGACTGGAGTGTGAATCTCCAAGTTCTAGGATCTAACATGGCATTGAATGTGAGCTGAGGATGGATTACCCACACCAAACATTTCAACCAAATTTCATATACATATATTTTATTCCCCTATAATGTAGGAATCAAGGAAATAAATCACCAATGTTCAATCCAACGAGGATGAGTGATGAGACATCACTAGGACCTACGAAAACTAGGAAGGGAGAGATGGTGAGGTGGGAGGATTTCTGAGTACCATATCCCTATGAAAAGCAACACGGTATTTTTCTAGACTGAATGTGAAAGGATCTTCTATCCCTTGAGGTACATGAGGAACTAGTAGTGTTGGTTTGGGGTGGAGGGGGTTTTATCAAAGGGATAGGATCCCACTGATTCAGTGGAACCACATTGGAAGGGTCAGTCGAATTTGAAGTAATTGTTGGAATTTTTTGGACTACAATTCATGTCTTATGCATGTTTGATAGGCATTGATCCATTATCATTAGATCGATACATTCCTATTATTCATTTTAAAACTTTTATGTGGAATCATGATTATCATTTAGTAACATATTTTGGCCCCCATCATCCCATCACAAAAATTGTTGTCTACTCAATACAAGGAATAAGATGAAGAATAAATTTGGAAAAACAATACATTAGAGAATTTAATAAATATAATTCACATGACATCCATGGACTACATTATAACCCAATATATATATTTTTATATAGAAATCAAAATACATAAAAAAATATAGCACATTACATTTAATGGGGGAACAGAAAACCCATCAATATTAAATTGTATGTATTGGAATGAAATTGATTCTTGGGTAATGGAAGAGTATCATGTAGAAGAGGTGCATGGGAATACAAGATTTAAGGGAAAGAAAAACATTCTTAGAGACAACAATCCAATACCATTAATGTTTTGTATTTCCAAAACTCCCCTTGAAACCAAAACAAGCTTCATTCGAAGAATTTTTCATTATTTTTTAAATGCAACGACTAGTAATATCTTTAGGATAACATCATAGCCAATTCATTATTATGTAAATATTTAAATTATATTGTATTTAGTTTCCCATGGTCTCTTTGAAAATAGAATCAGGTATCAATGTGTTCTAATATTTTATTTTGCACTAGGTTTTTTGTATATTGAATTTCGGACTTATTATCCACATATATCACTGTGGAACTATAATGTAGATAACATAGCTATTTTAGATACTATCTCAACCAAATTCACTAAAAAATGTAGATGATGCTACCACGTACTCTTCCGGATTCTTTTTTCTCTATGGCGTGAATACATTCATCAATATACATTCTCCATATATATTCCCTTTTAGATTCTTGAAACGTTAGAGGCATATGATTGGCATAAAAGAAAAAAATATTTACCTCTTTGGTATGCTCATAAATGTCACTCTTGTTTTTCATCTCTAGCGGTACCATATGTGATGATGATCTCGACATGTTTTAAATTAGGGGAGGGCATTCAAGAAATATGCAATGTAGTCATAGACTTATTCAAAATTATAATGTACCTGAGGATGTTTTCAGGTTTTTTAGTCATAATGATCATGTATTTCCCCGAGATCATATATTTCGACTGGAATAACATTTTTTGAATCTTCACCATTCCATTTCCAGACTTTATTCACACTAAAGAGAACATATCTTCTCACTATTAATTTATTTTTTAGTGAATATTTGAGAATATTGACTTTATAATCTTCACTATAATGGATTAAGATGAACTTTTCACTGTGATCATCAATCATCATTCTTCTTCTTTCTGTAGCATGATTGCATGTGAGACGTCGAGATTATTAGGTGCACTGTACTCAGTTTGTAGCCACTCTATGCCTCTTTTATTTTAAAATTTATGACGATTTTCATTAGAAATCGATAGAGAATGTAGGCATTACATGACACTTTCTCTACCCTGAATCTCTTTGCCATGCATTTCTCCTTCATCATGTGCCTCATCATGTAGTTGTCGGTGTGGTTCATTCATTAAGCAATGCCATTATACTTTGGAATGTGGGATTAAATATATTTTTTCTTGATGATTTTCTCCTAAAAATCATAAAATTACTTTGATATGTATTCTCCTACTTTAATTAAGTATCCAATTTCATCTTCAACCCATGATTTGAATGTTTTAAGGATTTTAAATGCGGGTGTCTTTTTATTGATTCATTAAACCAAAATTCATATAAAGAAATCATAAATTAGGGTAATAAAATAACTATTAACTCTATGTGATGGTATTTCATGTGGTCCACATATATTTTTGTGATCTATGTTATGTGGTTCATTTTATCTTGTTGAAACTCAACTAGGGAAGGGGTTAGTTTGATTCTTACTGAGTGTACAATCCTAAAATAAATGACTTGGAACATCAATAGATGGAAATACACACACAAATATTGATGAGGATAAAATCATATGGTCACTGAATTGGATATTCGCAAAGCATAGATTCCATCTCTATGAGTCATTCTTCTTGAGTAAAATGAAACAAGTATCACCCTTTATGTAGATATGCAGTGGTAAAATTTTATTTTTCTTCATTTGGACATGAGAAACAAGTATCCTATGAAAATATCCTATAATGAAAAAAAATTTCTCATGTTTATGGCATACCTCGTCTCATGGATTGGTCCAACATTGATGATAATATTTTTATAGTTTGGAATGTAATACACATTAGATGTGTGATTTAGTTAACCATTTTTCTAAAAGTTTTTTATTTTACCTTTTCAAATCGTTAGTACATTTGATGAGTCCCAAAAACATACATCTCCGTGAATTAATTCAATTAGTTTCTCAATCAACTATCCATTACAACTTATGTGGATTATTTGACTTGTATCCATATATAACACATCTGATCATTCACATGACTTTTCTTATCTGAGGATTGTGGTGACTTCTTCTTCATGGGGTGAAGCTTTAGTGTTATTGGATTGTTCTTCATTAACCATTTTTCCTTATAACATAGAGGCATAATGGATGAATTTCATGCAATTCTGGCATTAGATGATCATTGTGTTTCCACAACCACTGGTGAATCAACCAGAATTATATCTTCTTCCACAGAAGCTGGTGAAATTTTGTTTCTTTAGTTGATGGATTAGATGATTCCCAAAAACTATCTCTATTTCATGATAAAGAGCTCTTTGAGTTTGAAAATTCTTTTGATCTCATACAATTAACATGGACTCAAATCCAATCTCCTTCATAGAACCCGCATTTGTTTTCATTAGTTTCTCATGCACTTGCAATGACCCCAACAATTCTGTAATGGAAAAGTTTACAAATATTTAGATCCTTTAAATTCCTAAACCACATGCTCAAACATGGTTGTGACACATCCGTGTGATATTTCAATGACAAAAATATCTTCTATTTTTCATCATATATTTTCAATTTTTTTTCAATATAAATTATAAATTAGATGTAACAATATATACTCTCAATATATTTATTATGTGATTTTTCAAAATCATAAGTTAGTGTTTGAATATGGACATAAATCACTTGATAAACAACCTTAAAGATGGTTCCAAGAGTATCACAAACATTCTTTCCTGATGTTTCATCAGCAATCGATTCAAAAGTAGATTCATTCATCCCTTTGTAGAGGGGCATGGATTCTGTGTTTTCTTTCTTCATTTGTTTTTTGAGAGCCATAACATCTTTAGTAGTCATGGTATTTCCTTCCTTAGTAGTGTGTACTTTATACCCTTTAGTGATGATCTCCTATAATTATTGTTACCTGAACAATGTATTCATTTGGAAGAACCACCTTTCAATGTTGACCTTAGATAACTTTAGACCATGCAGCTGTATTATAAATTATATCATTGAAATATTTTTGAATTCATGGTACCACCTCTGAAACAAGTTTCCTACCTATGCATTCTATGAGATAAGATGAATAAAAAATATGGAAGAACAATAATACAAATCAGTCATGCAATATATTCCAATTGTTATCCACAGACTATATTTTCACCTATAATATAGTCTAATTGAAATAAAAATACTACAAAACGTACAACATATTACATTAAGTGGTGGAAAAAATGAAATATTAAATTTCCTGATTAGAATGAAATAGATGCATTAGAAAAGGAAGTGTCTCTTAGGGAAGAGGCTCATGGGAAGACATTTAGTGTGGGGAAGGAAATAGATTTCTTAGATACAATAATCTGATGTCTATATTGGATTGTATTCCAATAGAACATCCTAGTATTCTTTCTTCTCTCCATTAATTGACGAGGTCAATGAAATAAGACTTCAACTAGAAAAGATATCATACATGACATATTTAAATATTGGACATTTTCCATGAGTCCCAATTATGGTGGGAATGAAAAATACATATTCATTTATCAAATTAGATTGATTATGGGACATTGTACCACATAATCTTATCATTATATTATACTCGACATAAAAAATAATCTCATTAGTTTGTAATAATTCTTCTTTCCAATACATAATGACGTTTTTGCTAAATTTGGTTATCAATATATTTAGTTTTCTTGATTCTAACATCACACAAATCATTCACATCATCGACCCCATAGTGTGAGGTTCATTTTAGGATGACTATTTTAAAATATTAGTGATATATTTTCTTCATCCCATGATTGAGATTTCTCATGGTAGTTTCATCAATGAACTAGGTGATACTGAGGGTGGTGTGACTTATATAGATGTGTTAGAGGGTGATGAGTCTATTATTAATGTTCCTCATGATGATGTTTCACATGTGAAGAATGTAAAAAATTATTATCCACACTCATTTTTAATTACTATTATATATGATCCATAACCACATGTTATCCCTATATATTTCTACAATGAATCTATCAGTGATTTTTTACCAAATTCCCTAAAATATTCAGATAATGTTATATTGATTACTAGTGGTTTGAGTTTGATTTAGATGAATGTTTATGACAGTCAAGAGATACACATTAAATAGAATCCAACCTCTTGCCATGATGTAGTGACATCAAATCAAAAACAACATTCCTTGAATCCATGATATGGTATGGTTATGGAGATATATGACCCACCCTGTGACAGTGGATGATTTGATGGAAGCTACAATAGATGTTATAGTGGAGGTGTGTATTCTAGAGAATACTTAGTGGATAAAACAATGTAGACGCATTTTCTATATAAAAGTTATAAAACAAAGGACAATATAAGATTGTGACATATAATTGAGTGATAAGTTTCCCAAAAAATCATTAATTGTTAACTGATATCAATATTATATGTTTTCTAAATTAGCATATGTACATTTTTAATAAGAATACATATTATAATTAATTAACATAATTAATAAGTAACATTTTTATTATAAAAATGTAATTAATTTTCACTTAAATATTATTTAAATAAACTCATATGACAGTGTATATTAATTATATTACTAATCCATAATTGTAATAAATATATTGGTTAATATTTATATAATAGTTACTATTTTATTAAATATATTACTTGTAATTATATTAATAAAATATGTAGTTATTATTAATAAAATATTATATAATATTAATAATTTAATTAATTATATAAGTTCCTATATAGTTTTCAAATTTTATTACTACTATAATGAGAAATTATTAGTATAATAATATATATTTTTAATTACATTACTAATTATATAATTAATAATTCATAGTATATTTAATAAATATAAATTACAATATTTGTTAATATATTATTGTTAATTAGATTAATAGTTATTAATTCATACATAACTAATAGTTATAGGTAATTAATTATATGTAATTAAAAAAAATTATAATTAATATAATAATTAATAAATAATTAATAATTTTTTTATATATAAATATATTGATAATAATTATAGTAATAATCATTTATAAAATATAATATAATATATTTTCATATATCAAATTTTAAATTTATTTGTACTAGAAATTTTTTAATATTTACTAATATGTTAAATATTTATTAATGATTATAAACAAAAAAACTATTTCTTTTAATTAATAAATAAAAATAACCTATTAATATGATATATTCTAATAAATATTTATTAAAACTAAATTCTTAAATACACTATTAATTAATAATTATATTTAATATATTATAAATAACTAATAATATAAAAATTATCATTTTTTTATTTATTTATTAGTTTAATATCGTTATTTAATTAAATATGTATTTTTATCATATAGTTATTTTATTTACTATGTTTTAATAATTAATTCCAAATTTTATTAATTATATTACTAATGAATTGGTTTATATATAATAAAATAAAATAAATAAAATAAAATAATCTTTTGATAAACTATAAGGGTAGATTGAAATCCGTTCACGCCTCCTATGTGGAGAAAACATAGGAACGATGAATTGAGTTCCAGATTCCTACTCTAACACAATGATGTTTGAACCCCATTAACATACTAAAGGAAGATGCGTGAATGAGGTTCTTACATCATGAGTTATATTTGGAAAATTAGGGTAATCCATAATTTCTTTTAAAAATTTTATACATTCTATTACAAAAATAATTAAACTAGAATTTTATACTTATGACACCATGAATAGAATAAATACAGATGGAAAAATTAATTAATGGGACTAATCTATTTTAAATTGCCTCAAACAGAACGGTTTAGTATACATTCCATGCATATATTTTTGAAATCCGTGGAATCCATAAATTTCCTCAAAAAAAATTATAGCTTGTTGATCTAATTGAACATAACATATAATAATTTGTTGATTCAGATCATTATATCTTTTGAAGTGTTGGTCAACCTCAAAATGGTTGGTTATAGAGTGAAACGTAAGGATTTCAACCTCAATCCATTATGCTTAAATATTCACACAACAACGTTGGAACACATTGACGTATAATGGAATGATCTAAAAGAAGATATGGAGTTCATACAACTTCAATAAAATAATTAATCCATTATTCATATTTTGACAGTATACTTGTACACATTACTATTGATTTTTTCCCTTTATTACTATGACACATTATTTTCACCTAACAAAAAACAATATCCTTTAATAGAATTTATGTCATCAACATGAGTAGCATAATCAACAGTAGAGAATTCTATTTAATTTAACTCTGACAGTGGTCATGTTATAACCCCATTTTGAATATATTCCATCTATTATATAAAATTTATTATAACACATTGAGAGCAAGAAATTGTGGGATAATAAATAAATTGACTAAACAAGATAGAAATGAAAAAAAATATGATTGATTCATCCTTTATTAAAACTTAAAAATTATTTTATTAGCGCTAAAAAATTGATGATATTTTATGTTACTTTAAATGTTTGTGGATTTTATAAGTGAAATAAAAATCACTGTTAAAAGCACAATTCATTAGTTCTTTAATGTGAGTTGATAAAGGGTGACATTATCAATTCGTTTTTATAACTTATAATAGGTTCCTTCATCAATGGTAGTTTTATCATTGTTTTCATGATGATTATTGACACACCTTTTATCAGCCCTAAATATAACTAATAAAAATATAGTTTAATATCACTATAAAATATTTTCCAATGCCTCCAACGCATTATAATAACCATTATCTGGGCTCACCCACCCCAGCCCTACTCACTCAAAACACCATCATATAAATTATTTGCTCTTGCACAGTTGCCATAACATTCATTCCTTTTTCTTTTAATTCCCCACTATACTACTAAGCTAATCATGTATTCTTATTGCTATATTCAATTCAATTTCCTCCAACTACCTATGTCATAACTCTTACCACTTCTCTATGTAAGTTATATAATTTTTGATATATAGTTATACATATTATTTTCTATATATAAATTCTTATATTCATAAAATTATTTTAAAATACAAAAAAAATGTATGTTTTTATTTATATATAAATATATAATTGTACATTTGTGTGGGTCTATATATATAAATATAGAAATATTTATATTAATTTAAATATGTTTTACTGTTATATTTATTTATATATATAAGAATATGTACATAAATACAAATGTTTATGTTAAAAAATAGATACACTCACATTTATATAAGAACATCATGTATACATTTTAATTAGTACATATATCAATAAATATTTTTTAAATTAAATTTATAATTATTTAATATTAATATCTGTAATAAAAGTTTGAAAAAAAATTTATATTATGATTTCTAAATATATATTTGCAATTATCAATTATTATATCCAAACATTTGAGGTTATTAATATATGTCAAAATATTTAGTTATAAACAACACTAAAATATGAAAAATTTAAAATTTCAAAACCATAACATCCATACGAATTAAATCATCGGAATTAAATTTAATCTCAACCAAAAAGGACATGAATAACATATTAAATTAACATTAAATACAATAAAATGTTCAAAAATTACAATATCCCAACAGAAAACATTGTTATGGAGGATTATTGAGCGTTTTTGATGAATACAAAAATTATAGGGGTTCCACAAGTTTAAATGGAATATATAGATTCACAGTCATCGAATTGACATCTCGTGGTTCAAAAATGGACACTCAGATCATGATTTGTGGTTTCATGAAGTTGATTTCATAATTTTATATTATCTTAAGACGATCTTTACATTATTATGTTTTTTTCTTTAAAATGTTACTAAATATTTATTAATCAATTCTACTTATTTAATTTTTATTTAATAATATATTTATATTAATTTATAAACAATATTTAAAAAAATATATATCACATTATGAATAATTAATAATTTATTATTATATAATCATATATAATCAAATATATTAAAACAATATCAATATCGATAATATTTTTTAAAAAATGATTTATTATAATATATTTTTTTTTGAAGAGATTGTTTTCTTAGAACAAAAAATCACTGGTAAAAGTGTCCTTTATTAGAACATAAAATTACAGATAGAATAAATTCATTTATCTGTTCTTTTTTAACACTGATAAAGGGTTTCACTAAATATAAAAGATTATGTAATAATGAATATTTAGTTTGTCTTTAGTTATATATTGTATGAAACCAATGTCTCTTCTATAAATGGCGGGATCAGTGAAAAATAATATATCATGATTTCATTTTTATCCCAACAACCATAGGATTATGAAACCATTTGACATTATAAAAATTAATCATTTTTAAACCATCAGGTTTGTACTTACTCTAACCACTAAAGAGGCCTGAAATTTTTTGGAAAACATCCATCCCTAAAAAAAATACAAAATATCCATGAAAAATGAGAGAATATAATACAAATGGTTCCAAATGAAGTCTTTCATTATATTTGAGTTTTACCCTATCATATTTATGTCATCGAAATAAATAAGCATTGAAATAATTTGATATTTTGTCTTATGAACAATCATTGATGAGTTAATGTTATACTTTTAATCATCAACATAAAATCATCAGTATAAGACTATCATACATCACATATGTAATCAATTTCAATCCATACATGAAATTAATCGATTTTTAAAATATATCATGACATCTATTCATTAATGAAACCATCAATATGATGTATAAAAATATTATCACTAATATATCTATTAAGGGAATAATTATTTATGATTATTTATTTCAAATCCCATCAATTATCAAAAAAAATAACAAGAAAGAACAAAATATTAGATGTTTTAATCACTAAACAACATGATTCACTAAAATCCACTTAGGGATCTTATTTAGACCCCTCAAGAACTATCTTTTCATTTCACTAGTTGATAAGATAGTCAGTATTTTTTCATAAAAATCAATATGCATATAATTAAAAAATTCCATCCTTAATATCAAACTAACACCCAATTAATATTTTTTAATGCTGACAACTAAACCATCATAGATCCAAGTAAAATATTAAATTTATAAGCTTCCACCACTAAATTTGGGTTTATAATAAAATATATTATAGTACATTATAATCCAAAAAACGAATATTAAATCTTGAATGTTCCACTCATAATATGTTTTTTCAAATTGATATCCAACATGTACAATTCTATTATCACATTTAATTTCTACACATGATTTAGGATGTCTATTTTAATGAAAGTGAAGACATATTTGGGAGCCCAAATTTTAGTTATCTTGATATTTATTCATTATTATTACTTTATCCAATTTTATATTTTATTCATTTTTCTCAGTACTAATCAATTCCATGTTCAATATTATGTTTTCATTAGTTTCTTCTAGCTTAAATGTGTTGTTATTGTCATTCTCCATGTAAAATTTATCTTTTAAATTTCTTGGAATTTTGGTATGCATGAATTTCAATCAATAATACAAATACATTAACTCTCATTATAATACATGTGATGTTCATTACATAAAATCCAAAAAGTATCAAAAAAATGGGAACTCATTTTCATTGAATAATAAATTCTCAGAGATATATATTCTCCGGGTGTGTCTCAAAAATTATAATCCATTTTGTGAATCATGATATTTCATATAACCAGACATTTAAAATTATAAATAAGGTATATATTGGATACATGTTCTGATATATGGGTAAAAAGTGAAGCTAAAATGCGGTTTTAATATTAAATGAATATTTTAGAAAAGAATTGATAAAAAGATATTATGAACATGAGTATTCAGTTGATTAATAATGAAATTATTAGTTCTCAATGTATGAGTCAAAAAATAAATATTGTGTTGTCTTAAAAATAATTGTTTGTCTTAATTCCATAATATGTTAGTTTTACCCCTCTTATCAACCATTTTATAACATGGTATAAGAATAATTATGTAAAAAATGTTTTCCAAAATTCTGTAAAATCTAAATTATATTCCTGATTATCTCAACCCTTATTAGTTTGGAGTGTGAAATTTTTTCTCCTCAATTAGTCTCTAACTAAATATTATAAACTTATAAAATACCCTAAAATTATCAACCATTTGTTTCAAAATAAAAATCAATAATAATCTACTATATTAATCAAAGAAATGTACATAATTTAAAAAACTATAAGAATACTACATCTATGAAGATCACATTAATTAGAATTGTATTAAGATGATACTATAGTTATTTTTTGATTATTATTTAGTGAAACGAATAAATATTTTTCAACCTAAAATAATTAAAAAATTATTATTGTTACCTTAAATTTGAAAATATTCAATCCTTTAGAACAATGTTTTCTAAAAGTATATCCAATAGTTCTATGACATCCATCAATTATTGATGAAAAATAAACTTTCAAAATAATATACCATTACAAGGTTCATTATTTTGGTTATTCTCCGTCATTATCATTTTTCCACGATTATATATACCCCCGTCAATATCCCCATTAATGTGAACTAAACCGTGATATTTTTCCGTTACAAAAAAATAATCAAAATAAAATAAGACATAAATATCGATATTAATGATTATATTAGAGACACTCAAGTAATTTTTTGAAATCATAAGAATGTAGAATATGTATTTCAAAGGAATTTTAAAATAACTAAATGGAATCATTTATTGCAGATGGTTCACTAAAACATCGATATTTATACATTCAATCACATGTATATTAATAAATGTTGTACCCAATGATCATTTTTCATATATTAAATTTTAGTATAATAATTTACAAAAATTATTTTCACATTTAAATGTGATATATGTTCCTACAGTTAATGAGAACCAAGAAATGTTATGTCAATATTCATAAGAATATTTCTTCTGTTATTGATAATACATTATTGACAGTAAATAAGTAGTTTTTGACTACATGGATTTTATGAATCAATATTCATTGAGACATATTCTAATGAAGTAATCACTTAATATTCTCTAACATAATGTGGTACTGATTATAGTCCCACTAATATTGATTGTACATGTTTACGTGTCAATGAATATTAATATCAAAATATATGTGTATTGGTCTAGTGACATAATATTATTATTAATAAATATCAGAAATCCTATTCTTCTATGAATAGATGAAAACCATGATGACATATTTTTTCATTGAGGTACCATACAATGGATGTGTTATAATTGTCTTGATGTTAATTATATAAATCAATAACGGATAGATAGATTTCATATTAAGGGTTGAAGATATTACATTTCATTTGATCTGAATAGAATGGTAAGATTACATCAATGTAAAAGGATTTTCATTAATGAATTCATTTTTTGAAAATGATTTAATGAAAAATTATTCTCATGAAAACATGATACAAGTATGCCTCATGATTGATATGATGCTGATATTCAATGGGATCATATTACAATATATTCTTCGTAGGATTATTATTTTCAATATAACATTAATTTCATTCTCTATGGGTTACTTGATTTGTTTATTATATTTATCTTCGAAATTATGTAACTTCACCTAATGCCATTGTAAAAGAGGCCTAGAGGGTGACACCATATGTGTATCAATAATCTCATTTAATTATATTGAATTTATGACTATGAATAAATATTATTTCGACTTGGGGAAAATAATTAGTCAATTATATTTTTTATATAGAATTACCCATGATATATTCATTATTTAAATAAATGAGTAGATTTTTTTCTCTTGTTTAATATGAAATAGGTTATAAATACTTTTATATTTATTCTAGTTATTCAATTATTTACCAATAATGATTAATCCTAGATTGAAATAAGTATTAAATTTCATGTATTAGAATGAAACAGACGCATGGGGAATGAAAGAGTCACATGTGGAAGGGGATCATGAGATAAAATGCTTCATGAGGTAGGAAACACCTTTCCTAGAAACAATAATCTAATATCGTTATAGGTTTGTATTTACAACTCACCCATTGAACCCAATACATGCTTCATTCCACATATCATTCTTAATTTTTTTAATGCATCAACTAGTAATGTCGGTGGGAAAATATCACAACCTATTTCTTGTATGGAAATTTTCCCATTATATTGTATTAGGTTTCACATGGTCATTCATATAATCAAATCGGTTATCAATGTGTTTTATTCATCCATGATGAACTATGTTTTTAGTATGTTGATTTTCCAAATTATTATCCACATTTATCACTGTGCATCCATCCTGTGGATGGTTTAGGTTTTTCAGAAACGTTCTCAACCAAATTAAATCACAAAATGTAGATGAGGCTGCAACATACTCTTCCTAACTTGTGGATAGGTAGACCAAAATATTCTTCCATGAAATCCCTATAAAAGGAGTCGATCCCAGAAAGAATACATATCCAGTGGTTCTTTATCTTTCATCATGGCCAATTCCCCATTAACATTATATGTATCCATATAGCTTTTCTTCATCATTATATTGATAGATAAGTGAAAAATCCTTTCTTCCGATGACATACCAGAGGATTGATTTTACGGTAATACATTGAGAGTCTTTTTATGCTTCAATGTGTTCTTGTGGAATCTCAAAACAATTGAAAATATATTCCCTTTTGAATGTGTGGTATCAAAGGATTCTATTTTGAATGTTGAACAATGTAAAGTCAATGATTTTCACTTCTCCATAATTTTTCCATTTTAAACGTGTGGTTAAGGTTGTGTTTACAATATTGATATTGAACATCTTGATATTTTCATGCTACTCATTGGTATACTTCTTCTAGGATATATAAATGCCTAAATGGTGTTTCTTTACAACATTTTCCAAAAAATGACGATGATGCATTTTTCGGACATCCTAAAATTATTAAACATGGCCCACTTGAATTCATCAAACATATGGCAGTTGTTCCTTGAAAATAATAATTAATAAATATACCAGAAATAAATAAGTATATCACCATGATCATTTAAATTTATCTAAATTAAATGACTATATGTACATTGGGAAATTCCATTATCTTTTAGATACTTTTCTGTGTGTAAATTCCAAGAATATGGTGCTTTCTTAGCCCAAAAGTGGGATTTCGTCAATCGATACACCTTGTCTTAATCTATATGAATAAAAATGACTTCAGGTCTGTCAACACAAACCTCTTCTTCTAGATTCACATTCCAAAATTCATACATCACATATATTTGGTAGATCATATAAATATGATGGACTAAAAGAGGGATAATCATCTTCATAATGTCAAGGAGAATAACTGGAGTGGTGAATTATTCATAGTTATCATGTACTTATTTTTATACCATTTTTCATATGATCTGTTACTTATAATAAATGATCTATATAGAAAAATTTCTCGTTATCATATACCCCCAATGACATCAGTGGTGTTATAGCTATTATGAAGTGTTGTTACCTCTCATATTTCCTATTTCTCTATGGCATGAATTTATTATTCTATATCAGTATCCATATTTATTCCCATATGGTTTCGTTAAATATTAGAGTCTAATGATCACCAAATAAAAAATAATAATTTCATCTTTCGTCTCCTCATAAATGTAACTCATGTTTTTCATCTTTATAAGCTCCATGGGTGAAAATGAGCAGGACATGTTTTGACATGGTGGAGAGTTTTCAAGAGTGATTGAATGTAATCCTAGACTTCTTAGAACTGATTATGCGCTCGAGGAACTTTTTTGTGTTTGTTTTCTCTTAATGATCATAACTTTCCCACAGATCATCTATTTCGACTGGAATATCATTTTTTTTATTTTTTATCAATCCATTTCCACATTTCTTCCTCACTAAATACCACATATATACTCACAACTAATTTATTGGTAAGTGTATTATATAGAATATATTCTTTATAATATTTATTATAGTGAACGAATATGAACTTTTCACCATGATAATATATATTACATCTTCTAACTTATGCAACCTGATTGCAAGAGTCACAGAAGGATTATTAGGTGTGCCACAATCAGATTGTAACCACTCTATGCATCGTTTTTGTCAAATTTATGATGATATTTTTTACAAAATGACTGAGAATGTAGGAATTTCTTGCCACTACCTCTTCCCGGAAGCTCTTTGGATTGCCTTTCCATTCATCATGGGCCTTATCATGTTGATTTCGATGCAGTTCATTCATTCTGCAATACCACTCCACTATAGAATATGGAATGAAATGTATTTCTTCTAGATGTATTATTCCCTACAAAAATATTGAAATGAATTTGATGTATATTCTCTTCCATGATCAAATCTGATTACTTTAATTATGTATCCTCATTCAACTACAACAGGAGATTTGAATGTTTTAAGGAATATAAATGTATAAGATTTTCTCTTAATGGATTACAATAAAATTCTTCTACTGAAATCATAAATGAGGGTAATAAAATAACTTTTACCTCCACGTGATGGTGTTTCATTTGGTCCTCATATTTCACTGTGATCTAATGGAAGTGGTTCATTTTCTCTTTTAGAAACTCCACTAGGGAATGACTTCCATTTGTTCTTACTAAGTGTACACACCTAACAAAAATGATTTATAACTTTAATCACTTGAAATCCACACACCATGATTGATGAGTATAAAATTATATGGCCACTGAATTGAGGATTACCAACATACAGATTCCATCTATAGAAGTTATTACTCAAGAGTATAATGAGTCACTTCTCAGTCTTTGTGTTTATATGTACTAGAAACATGATATTTTACTCGATTTCTACATGAGAAACAAGTCTCCTATGAGAATCTCATGTAGAGAAAAAAGATTTTTCCATATATGTGTCATTCCCTTTCTCAAGAATATATCTAATATAGATGGTAATATTTTTCTTGTTTGGCATGTAATACACAATAGATATAAAATTTGGAAACCCCTTTTTCGGATAGATCTTGATTTTACATTTCAAATCAAGAGTAACTTTGATGATTCACCAAAAAACACATCTCCCTAATAATATTTAGTTAGTTACTCAAAAAACTCCCTATTACAACTCATGTGGTTTCATGCACCCATATCATGATACCACACATATGTTCAGTCACATGATTTTTCTTGTCAGAAGACTGTGGTGTCTTTATCTCAAGGTGATAGGCTTCACCATTGTTGGTTTTATCCTCTTGAACCATTTTCTTCAACACCTAGAGACATAATAAATAATTTATTGCAATTATGGAATTGTCCATTCATTGTTTTTCTATGAGCATGTGTGATTTGGCCTCCACAATTTATTCTTCCATAGAAGTTGGCGAATTTTTTTCTTTAGTTGATGGAATGGATGATTCCCACTCTCAATCTCCCTCTCTCTCCTGAAAGATGACCACATAAATGTTTTTCAACATTTATTTGATCTTGTACTATCAAGAAGGACTCTGTTTTAGGATCCAACATTGATCCTTCATTATTTTTCATTTTTTTATCATTAACATGCCATGACCCCACCAACTATTCAATTGAAATTATTCCCAATATTTTGATTCTTCAATTTTCACAACCACATGATCAAACATGGCTGTGAGAGAACTATGTGATTTTTCAATGAATTTATTTTCCCCCATTTGTCCAGAATATATTTTCAATTGTTTAACAATAATAATTATAAATGACATGTAATCAAATATACTCTCACAATTTTTAATTTTTTTCATATTCAAACATTACTCTTATTGTTTGATGATGAAACCACTTCACTTGATCAACAACCTTGATGATTGTTCCAGGGGTATCTCAGGCAGTTTTTCATTATGTTCCTTTAGATATCTTTTCTAATGTTGATTCATGTAACCCTTGGTATAGGGGGAACAATTCTATGTTGTATATCTTCCATTGATTTTTGAGAGATTATTCTCTTCAGTTGTGAAGGTAGTTTCTTCCTCTAAATTGGTCATTGTATTCTATTCAGGGTTGATATCCTGCTATTTTTGTTACCTAAAATAAGCTTTATTTTGATGCAAAACTATTCATTGAATTCATCAGGACACTTTTGACCATGCGGCAAGATTATAGTGTCGGTCATTGGAAAAATATTACATGCCTTGTTACAACCTCTAATACTAGTTTCGTGGAAATATATTCTAGTTAAAAAGTGGAATAATAAAATATAAGAACAAAACAACAAAGAATTCAGGAAATATATTACACTTTTTATCCACAGACTATATTTTCACCCAACATATAGGATAATTATTATCAAAAGATAAAAAATAATACAGAATATTACATTAAACGGAAGGAATAATATTAAATTTTTTATTAGAAAAAAATAGATGTCTGGGGAAAGGAAGTGTCTCATGAGTAAGAACCACATGGTAAGACTTGAAACATGGTGTAGGAAACAGATTTCTTTGAAACAATATTCTTATGTCATTATTGTTCTGTATTTTTAATAGAACTTCTTAGTCATTTGTCTTCTCTCCATTAGTTGATGATGTTGAGGAAATAAAACATAAACTGGGAGTGATATCATACATGCTATATTTATATATTTAATAGATTTCATGAGCCTTAACTATGGGGGGGAATAACAATACATATTCATTTGTCAAATTATATATATTATAGGACTAGGTAGCACATGACCTCATCATTATATAATACTCAATGTGGAAAATACAATCATTTGATGGTAATAATTCCTATTTCCACATTTGAATGATTTTTTAGTTAAATTTTTTTACAACATATTTATTTTTTAGGATGCTCATGTCACACAACTCATTCACATTTTTGACCCCACAGAGTGAGGTTCAATTGATAATTACAATTTTCAAAGAGTAGTGATCAATTTTCTTAATCCCATGATTGAGATTTAGAATGGTAATTTCATCGATGTATTAGGAGATACTGAGGGTGGTGAGCCTTATTTATATTTTTCCGAGGGATATGAGTCTGTTATGAATAATCTTCTTGATGATGTTGCACCTGTGGAGCATGTATAAAATTATTATCCATACATTTTTTTAATTAGTTTTATAGATGATCCACAACCACATGCAATCCATATATATGTCTTCAATTGATTTACTAGTGTTTTTTCTCCACTTTCCCTTAAATATTAAGATAATTTTATCGAGCTTACTAGCAGTTGGAGTTTGTTTCAATTGAATGTTTATGATATTCATAAGATTCCCAATAAATAAAATCCAACTTTTTCACATGTGGGTGAGACCTCTAATCGAAAAAAACTTTATTTCTATCTGTGTCGGCGTATGTTTGAGGAGACATTACACCCACCCTCTCACAATGGATGATTTGAAGGAAGCTATAATAGAATCTGCTGGGGATATGTGTATTCCAGAAAATACATAGTGGCCAAAAACATGTAGACACATTATCAATATAGAAGGTTATGGAACAACAGACCATCTGAGATAGAGACATTGAATAGATTGATACAATTACCATAAATTCATTAATTTTTTTACTAATATCAATATCATGTTTTTTTAACTTATTATTTTTCCATTTTCAAAATGACTACTTATTTTAATTAATAATATTAATTAATAAGTAACACTATTATAATTGAAAAGAAATTAATTTTCAAATAAATGTTATATAAAAACACCAAACAACCATGAATACTAATTATATTACTAATCCATAATTATATAAAATATATTGGTAAATTATTTATTTAAATGTTAAAATATTATTAAAAATTTATATTTTCATTATATTAATAAAATAAGTAGTTATTATTGATAGAATATTATATAATAATAACAATTTATTTAATTATACAATTATCAAAACAATTTATCATATTTTAGTACTAATATAATGAACAATTACCAGTATAGTAATATATATTCTTAATTACATTACTAATTATATAATAAATAATTCGTAGTATATTTAAAAATTTATATTTTAAAAGTTTAGTATTGATATAATGTTATAGTGCTTACATCACGAGTATTATTTTATAAAATATGGTACTCCCTAATTTCATTTTATATTTCTAGTCTTTATAAAAGCAAATTAAATAAACTTGAATTTTAAATATATAACACCACCAATAAATTAAATAAACATTGATTAATGAATTAATGGGACTGATGTATTTTAACTCACCTCAATCACTAGGGTGTGGTACACATCCCTTGCATATATTGTCGAAATTAACAGAATCCATCACCATCATAAAAAAAATTAACAGTCTATGGATATAATGGAAGATAAGAGATAATAATTTGTTGATTGAGAACATTATCACATGTTAGATTTTGTTCAAACATTAAATGGTTGGTAATAGCATGAATCATAAGTATTTAAACATCAATCCATTGTTCCTATATCATCACACATCATGGTTGGAACACGTTGATGTACAATTGAATGATATAAAAGAAGAGTTGTTTTCCATATAACATCTCAAAAATAATTAACATATTCCAGATATTTTGTCGTTATACTTGTATAAACTACCATAGAATGCTACATTTATTACCATGACCCATGATTTACACCTATGAAAACACAATATCCTTTAATATATTTTTAATCATCAACACTAGAAGCAAAATATACATTTGGGAATTATACTAAATTAATCTCTAATGATAGTCATGTCATAACCCAATAGTTAATTGATCGATATAATTATAAAAAAACTAGACTAACACATTGATAGTGAGTGAATGTGGGTGCAAAAATGAATTGATAAAACGAGATAAAAAAATAATAACTACTTCTGATTGATTCAATCATTATTATAACTAAAAAATGATTTTATACACACTAAAAAAGTGATGATTTTTACATGCCATTAAATGGTTGTGGATTTTATTAATTAAATAAAAAAACTAATAAAAAACATTTATTAGTGATTAAATGTATGTTTATAAAGGGTTCCTTTATTAATTATTTTATTAGAACTGGTAGAAGATATTTTTATCAATGGTAGTTTTATCTGTTTTTTCTTGATGATGATTAACACACCATTTATCAGCGTTAAAAATAACTAATAAAAATACAGCTTAATAGAGATAAAAAATAATTTTCAACACTTCCCACACATGATCATACACATTATATATGCAAACCCACCCCACCCCTACTCATTTCAAACACCCACAAGTAAATTATTAGCACTAGCATACCCACCTCACAATTCTTTCCATTTCCATTTCATTCCCAACTACCCTACAAGGTGAATCATGACTGTTTATTCCTAGATTCAAACCAATGGCCTCCAGCCACCTATGTGAGCACCCTTACTGCTGTTCCATGTTAACTTCTTCTCTATTATCTGATAAAATATTTATTTATATTAATATATATATATATATAATTCTATATATTAATTATTATATTCATAAAAATATTTTCGAATACCTATAAAAAATACTTGTGTGTGTGTATTTATATATAAATATATACTTGTTTATTTGAGTGTGTTTATATAGATATATATATATTAATTTAAATATATTATATTTTAATATTTATATACATATATTAGAATATTTACATAAATAATTATCAATTTTTAAAAAAGATAGGCACACACACACATTAATATAAGAACTTCATCTATACATATTTATTGATATATATATTGTAACGCCCCGACCCCAGTTACCCAGAGTCGGTGCATTATTTCATAACATTGGCATGATCACAAGAAAGATCAAATCTCGAAAGACCGATTAGTTTCGTAGCCTTGGAAACACTAGACATATTAATAAAGTTTAAATTACATCAGAAAATGAAAACTGCAACAATATAGTCTCCATATTCCACACTCATATCCCTATATATTATCCCTGCAGGTCTTTAAAAAATTATTTCATCACATCTTGGGAAAAATAAAACATTGAAAGGGGTGAACTCAAATGCCCAGTAAGGATAACAATATAGCAGAAACATTCATAAATAAGAAAAAACATTTAAGGCAATGTATAACTAAAACAAAAGCCTTTTAAAATTGAACATCAACATAGTATGGAAAAACTAAAATGAAATAATTCCATTTACTTATTCACATGTAGATTCTACTAATCTAATAATCACATGAAATATCAATAACCACTTTCATAATGATGGCATGCATAATGCCAGACTATCATAACCACATAGCCAAGGCCACATGCCAAGACTACAAATAATATTTTTCCAAGGCCTTGTGCCAAGACACTAGTTTGTCTCATGAGACCTACCGATGCATCGAGGAGCTATATCGAGCTCCACCTATCACATATTAAGTCCAATACATTCCTTATATGAATAGGTTTAAACATAACATAAACATTCGTATTAAAACTAGCATATGAAATGTAAATACTTCATCCATAAACCATGAATGGTATAAAAATCGAACATCTACAGTAAAACATATTACAAAACCTTCAATACAATATAGATGTTTTGTATCATAATAAATCAATTTCAAATAAGCGTAAAATCCATCAAATGATTTTGATATAGATGAAATCAAAACTCTTTTTAGAGTAATATCTCTTTTTATTTTGAAATCATTTAAGAGTAATATATTTATAAAATAACAAATTTTATTTGAAAATATTATTATAAGCTTCTAAGGAAAGCTTCAATGATTTTATAACAGTGGAAAATAGCCGCACCTGCCGTATAAGATAAAAAACATTCATACCTTAATTCTGCCAAAAAGGATTAAAAGGACCTTGTTTGGAAAACAACGGAAAGATTCCATTATAAACCACTTATAAAAGTAATAAACGGTATAAATGACTTTAACCCATTTTATAGAAAATATAAAAAATGTTTTTAAATACATTTTTAAGAAACATGGATGTGGATGATAAAGAAGTCCTAGTAGATTATTACGTATAAACGACCTTGGATAATGAAGAGATTGCAATGTAATCCTTTACCTTGTACTTTTAATTGGTTGAGGGTAGGTTAACCTCCTTTATAATGGTGAAATAATTGTTACTAAAATTATACATGAATAATATACATTAATATGATATCATATATGATATTTTATCATTGCTTTGTTAATAATATCTTAGTATTGTCGTTGTTTCGGGTGTTAACTTACTCATTTTATTTTATATGTTTTGTTACGTAAGCCATGTATTTCATGGATTGGTTGTATATTATTCATATCAAGAATGATATCAAGTAATTAAAAATTAATTTTAAATCATCAAATTATAATTATACTTGAATGGATACGATGGAGAATGAATCTCATCGCGTTCGTGGAGACAGTAGTCCGTACGTAAGCACGAGCGAAAATATAATTATTTTGATATTAAAATAATATATAATTGGATGGTATATCACATATAAAAAATAATTATAATGTTTTATTTATTATTTACATGAATTACAAATAATTATTATACCCATCCAAATAATAATATATTGAATAACAATTACACCACGACGTGGAGACGGTAAGCCGTACGTACGCACGTATGGTGACTTTTTATTCAAAGGATGGATAGAATACTTAATAAGATTGAAACATATATATAATAATATTACAGTATATAAGACATATTGGATTCATTATTTTAGATAGTAAATAACAAAGAAAGAAGAAGTTGAAGATGAAATGAATTTAAAAAGGGTCGTGAAAACATTACATCTTCTTCGGGTTCTTCATTTTGATTTGATCAAAAGGGCTCTTTATGTTGGATTTATGATCAAACTAAGGCCTCTAGATTGTATTGAGGGAATTTTGGAGATTATTTGGGTAGGGTTTGACCGATCCAAAAGGATTTGATGGTGTGAAGTAATGAGAATGGGGAGTGCCCTTTTATAAGAGGGTTGAGAGGCACCTTTGGAAAAGCTGGAAATATTATTTTATAATAAATTCATATTCGATTTCTAATGGCTCCAAATTGTATTTTTAAAGTTCAAGGTGGGGATAGGTCGAGAACCTCTCATCCAATATAATTGAGACAGGTTTGGGTCATTATAATAACCTTATCATTAATTATTAACTCTTAGTTAATTAGTTTCACTTTTACAATGTCTCTTTGTATTTTTATATTATATGGTTAATAAACATACTATATACATCCAAGAGACCCTCAAGTGGTCCATTAATGATACAACTCTCATGATATAAGTCTCTTGGCCGAAACTTATATTTTTATGAATTTAATATCAATTAATAATATAATATTTGTTTTAAAAACACCTTTATGTCAATTTTAACACTATTCAATAATTGATTTTTGTGAAACTCATAACATAATTATTACTTCTAAAAAAGTCAATTAAATCAATCCCAATATGTCCTATTAACCTATTAAATTATTTTAATTCAATAAAATACTCCAATAATATTTACATGGGTATTTATAATATCAATTATTTTAATTTTTCACTATTATGGTAATTACTGCATCATCATTGTGTCAAAAATAAATTAACTTATTTAATGTCTAAAAATTATAAATAAACTATCATTATGTAGGAAATATTTTTATCTTTCTAATGAATATTTATAATCTAATTTATCTTATGGTTAACCCTATATTAAAAATGTGTTAGTAAATAAACAATGATTTCAACTCTTTTAACTCTTTTTTGAAATAAATAATAATAAATTTCCTAATCTAATACAAATCTACCTAAATGATAATATATTATTCTAATGTTGTTTTTGGTCGAGATACACTTGTCCAATAGAATTATGACATGTGTTAAGGTAATATTAATATCAATTTTACCCTTAATTGCCCTATTTACTTTTAACCGTGGTAAATAAAAGTAAAAAGTTACTATTCACCAAAAATTATTTTCATCTCATTGAACCAAATT
Organism: Viscum album; assembly: GCA_963277665.1. Lineage (NCBI taxonomy): Eukaryota > Viridiplantae > Streptophyta > Magnoliopsida > Santalales > Viscaceae > Viscum > Viscum album. The sequence continues at coordinate 1,332,122,038 of OY728142.1, forward strand.
TTAATAATTGATATTAACAGTGCCTCTTGGATTTTTAAAATTCTATTCACAGAAGTGGTAAAATTATGTTTTATGAAAAATTCAGTTTTTTAACTACCACTTAGTGGTTTCACTATTCATCAAAAATTAAAGTTTTTCATAACAATGCCAAAATTTAACCCTCAGATATAATTGATATTCTGAATTCAAAAATGATTTCTATTTTACAAAATTACAAACATATAAGTTTCATTAATTAATTTTATAATTAATTCCCACTATCACAACAAATAGCGTGTTTTTAAGAAACAATATATTTGAAAAGATTGACAATTGTTTATGTCCAATTTCAAAGTGAAATTAATTCTAATAAACACCATTGGATAAAATGGTAAAAATATATTCAAATTATACATTAAAAACTCTCAATAATATAATTTATCACTATAAATTATTTTGATTAAAAAATTTGTTTTTAAGTATTTTTCACTATTCATAAAAATTGAAAGTTCTCAAAAAATACCAAAAATTAAACTTAGGATAATTTCGATATTCCGAATCCAAAAATGAAGTACATTTTGAAATATAAAATAAATATAATTTCAAAACGTAGGTATTACTATTCATAAAGGCTAGTATGATAGGTTTTGGTGTGTTAGAACTCGATGTTGCGTACAACACACGCTATCGCATTATTCAAAGAGAAGCGTACCGTAGAAGCTTGGGGTTTTACATTCTCCCCTCCTTCAAATAATTTCATCCTCGAAATTTCTAGAATAATATCTCAGGAAATGACTTGGGTGGTTCCTCATCATAAATTCCTCGAGTTCCCATGTTGCCTCTTCCATCATATGGTTTCTCCACAAAACTTTTACCAGATGTGTCGTATGGTTTCACATTACTTGTTCTCTTGTATGAAAAATCCTAACGGGCTCTTCTCAATAAGACAGATCGGGTTCTAGTTCTAATTCCTCATAGGTGAGTACATGTCTTGGATCAGGCATGCATTTCCTCAATAGAGATATGTAGAACACATCGTGAAATTTGGAGAGACTTGGCAGCATTTCCAATCGGTAAGATACAACCCCAATTCACTCTAGAATTTCGAAAGGTCTGATGTACCTGGGACTCAATTTACCTTTCTTACCAAAACGTATGAATCCCTTCCAAGGAGATACCTTCAGGAAAACATGATCACTAAATCTAAATTCCAAATCCTTCCTTAGATTATCAGCATAACTCTTCTACCTACTTTGAGCTTCTTTGATATGGTTTTGGATTATCTTAACCTTTTCTGTCGTTTCCTCCACCAGTTCAAGGCCTACAAGTTTTCTTTCACTAATGTCATCCCAACAGTTTGGTGTACGACAACTCTTTCCATATAATGCTTCATATAGTGCCATCTGAATACTTTAATGGAAGCTATTGTTATATGAAAATTCTACCATAGGTAAATATTTATCCCACATACCCTGAAAGTCAAGTGAGCAGGATCTCAACATGTCTTCTAAGGTTTGAATAGTTCGTTCTGATTTTTCATCTGTTTGAGGGTCGTAGGCAGTGCTCAAATGAAGTTCAGTATCCAAGGATTTCTGAATACTTTTCCCAAATCTTGAAGTAAAACGGGGATTACGATCAGAAACAATCGATAGGGGTACTCCATGATGTCTCACAACTTCATCAATATATAGTCATGCTAGACGTTCCAGTGGTAGATATTATCTTATAGCAAGAAAAAGTGATGACTTGGTAAGATTATCAACAATGACCCATATTGCATCGGTCCTTCTAGGAGTCTTTGGTATCCCCATAACAAATTCCATCATAATATTGTCCCATTTCTACTCCGGTATGGGAAGAGGTTTCATGACTGCTCCATGTTGTTGCCTTCCAGCTTTCACTTGTTGACAAACCATACATCTTGACACAAAATCAGAAATCTCCATCTTCATGTTTCCACACCAAAAATGTTCCTTAAAATCTCTATATATTTTCGTGCTCCCAAGGTGTATAGTGAAATTGGAACTATGATCATCATCCAACAATTCCCTTTTTAGATCAGGTATATTGGGAACACAAACTCTCTTCCCGAATTTCAAAATTCCATCTTCATAGACAATGTCTCTCAACCTCCCATCATTCACAACATTAATCTTCTTTTGAAATGTTTCATCATCGGTATGATAACTCTTAATCCTTTTTAGTAAATATGGCTTGGAAACCATTTGAAAAATAATTGATGTTTCACCTTCCATGGTTATTCCCATGTCTATCTTCACTAGATCCATGAAAATTGGATCACTTTCAATTCTCATATTGTTCCAAACTCCTTGATATTTTCTTCTAAAAGATTCTACCACCTTGTTTTCTTTCCCTGGGTGGTAGTGTATCGTACAATCATAATCCTTGAGCAATTCAAGCCATATCCTTTGCCTCATGTTGAGTTCTTTTTGCGAGAAAATATACTTCAAACTCTTGTGATCAGTATAAATATAACATTTTTCACCATAGAGGTAGTGCCTTCATATCATCAAAGAAAAGATCATAGCTTCTAACTCAATATAATGAGTATGATAGTTTTTCTCATGAATTTTCAACTACCGTGATGCATAGGCAATAACCCTATCATTCTTCATAAGGAAACAACCAAGTCCTTTTTTCGATGCATCACTATAAATAATGAATCCATCATTCCCCGATGGTAGAGTCAATATAAGAGATTTGATTAATCTTCTCTACAGTTCTTTGAAACATTCTTCACACTCTTTTGTCCAAACAAATTTTACCCCTTTAAGTGTGATCTTCGTTAATGGGTTATCCAATCGGGAAAAATTCTAGATGAAACGTCAATAAAAACATGCTAAACCAATAAAACTATGTACCTTAGTTATACTCGTAGGTGTTGGCCATTCATGGATTGCCTTGGTCTTAGAAGGATCAATAGAGAATACATCTTTAGAGACAGTATGTCAAATAAAAGAAATCTCGTGAAGCCAAAATTCACACTTGCTAAACTTCCCATATAATTCATGTCTTCTTAGTGTCTTCATGATAATGCGCAAGTGATTTTCATGATCTTCGTAGCTTTTGGAGTATACCAAGATATCATCAATAAATACCACCAAAAATTCATTGAGATAATCCTTGAAAACTCTATTCATAAGATCCATGAATAAAGAGGGTGCATTACTCAATCCAAAAGGCATTACAGTAAACTCGTTATTCCCGTACCTAATTTGAAATGTTGTCTTTGGAATGTCTTCCTTCTTCACACCCAACTGATGGTATCCAGATCGAAGGTCAATCTATGAGAAGTATTGAGCTCCATGAATTTGGTCAAATAAATCATCAATATGAGGTAGGGGATACTTATTCATTATTGTTATAGCATTGATATCCCTGTAGTCGATACATAACCTCATAGATCCAAATTCCTTTTTAACAAAAAGAATAGGGGCTCCGCATGGAGAAACACTAGGTAGAATAAATCCCTTATTACTCAATTCCTCTAGTTTATTCTTTAGTTCGACTAATTCCACAGTGGCCATTTTATAAGGGGTCATCAATATAGGCATTGATCCAAGAATTATGTCAATGGAAAACTTAACTTCTCGTTCTGGAGGATGTCCAGGTAATTCTTCCAGAAATACATCTACATATTCTTTCACAACAAGTACATCCTCTATTTGAACATTCCATTCCTCACTCATAGTCATTTCATTCTCTTCCTCCTCAATAATTGAATTTAGTTGAGCTACTGGTGGTGGATCTAGATAAGAATTAGGTGGTGACGATTCTGCTTTAAAGATAAGGTGTTCCTTATCATCATCATCAAAAATCGTAACCTCCTTCTTCTTACAATAAATATTCAAATCATAGTCCAAAAGCCAATCCATACCAAGGATTATATCTAACTCAATCACAGGTATGACGATGAGATCAGCAGATAAAGAACATTTATGTGCGCTAATGGGGACCGATTCACAAAACTTGGTTTCAATGATACTTCCCTTAATAGTTTTAATAGACAACTCCCTTGTTAAATCAAATTGGAAATATCTAATTTTATTAGCAAACTAGGAAGATATGAAACAATGTGATGATCCAGAATCAAATAATACATTTCCTAAACTTGAGGAAACCATTAAATTACCTGCAACCATGTCTTTTGTAGCTTCTACCTCAATAGTAGTGATAGAATAATCTTGGCCTTGATCCCTTGTCCTTTTCTATGGTATGTTTCTCGGACGCTTAGGACATTCATTTTCATAATTTCACATCTCCCTGCAATTGTAACATTGAACATTGGTAGCTTCCTTCTTTCCTTTGCAATCACATGCTTTATGGCATTTTTCACCACACTTATAACAGACACCCATTCCCTTCAAGAAAGTACTAGGGGTTTTCGTCCCACATTTACCATAGGATGGATATTCAACCTATCCCTTCTTCCCCTTATTCCCATTCCCAGATTGATCAGCAGATCTCTTCTTTTCTAGCTTTTCTTTAAAGTCATAAGACTTAGAGAATTCCTTTTATGTCTTGATAGCACATGAGACAATGTCTTCGTACGATGAGAAGGATTGTGGGACTAATTCATGATGGAGAAATGGTTTTAACCCATCAAATAAACGATCAATATTACTTTTTGCGTTACGTATATAATCTCCAGCATACCTTCATACCCTTGTAATGTTAGACTCATTCTTTGTGACATTCTAATCCTCCTTTTGTCTCAGACTCAGAAATTTCCTTTCCATATCTACTCGATGGTCACGAGGAAAGTACTTTTTTAAAAATAGATCTTTGAACTCCCTCCATTACATATTTGATACTTCATCATATTACTTTTTGTTTTGAATCAATGACCACCATTGATAAGAATCTCCAGTGAGGCGGTAAAATTCCATGATAAATTTTTCCTTTTCACTACTCCCCAAAGCCTGAAATATTTTCTCTAGGAAATTTATCCATTGCTCAGATACTAAGAGATTTGTACTCCCATTGAACGTTGGTGGTTGTTGCCTCGTGAAGTGATCTAACATTGATCCTCCACGCTATGGATCAAGGTGCTCCATACGGGTAAGATTATTATTTATAACCTAAGTGAATTGTCCCAGTATGGTGATTAGTTGATCAGCACTAGTTGCATCACCAGCTCCACTATAATTATCACGAGAAAGATGGAAATCCCTACATGGAGTGCGTGCATTGATACGGTTTCCATTTCTTCCACTAGGCACCATTTCTAAACAATGGCATAAACTAGATCAGTTTATGAATCAAAATACATAATTACATACTTATAAAACACTTAACATAAATTGAACTATTTATGGATATAATCCATAATCATAAAAATGTTTTATTTGAGAAAGTATATACTCATAAACCCCACATAATTATTTGTAATGAAAATGAGAGTTATCCTAAGAATATCCTCTGACAGTGTCGTAACCAAGAGTGCAGCAAGGCCCGCTGTCATGCACCAGTTCCTGTTCAAGTCTAGCTCAAAGCGGTGTTTTCTTGATTTACCCCTAGGTACATCTATGCCAGAGCAGCCTCTACCTGATCGTATCTAGACAGGGATGTATTGCTCAGAAAACTCACAAAATCTCTACAATATCAAAATTCTAGGAAGTTCTTCTATACTAATCCCCAAATTCCATCTTAGGTTTATGTCCTCTAATCAGATTTTATCTAAATCTAGATTCCAAGGTTTGTTCTAAACTTCCTCTGATACCAACTGTAATGCCCAGACCCCAGTTACCTAGAGTCGGTGCATTATTACATAACATTGGCATGATCACAAGAAAGATCAAATCTTGAATGAATGATTAGTTTAGTTGCCTTGGAAACCCTAGATATATTAGTAAAGTTTACATTACATCATAAAATGAATACTGAAAAAATATATTCTCCAAATTCCACACTCATATCCCCACATACTATCCCTTCAGGTCATTCATAAATTACATCTTCACATCCTGGGAAAAATAAAACATTGAAAGGGGTGAGCTCAAATTACTAGTAAGGATAAAAATATAGCAGAAAAGTTCATAAATAAGAATAAACATTTAAGGCAATGTATAACTAAAAAAAGCGTTTTATACTTGAACATAAACATTGTATAGAAAAAAATGAAATAATTCCATTTACTTATTCACATGCGTATTCTACTAATTGAATAATCACATGAAATATCAATAACCACATTCATAATGATGGAATGCATAATGTCATTCTATCATAACCACATAGCCAAGGCCTCATTCCAAGACTACAAATAATATTTTTCCAAGGCCTTGTGCCAAACACTAGTTTGTCTCATGAGACCTACTGATGCATTGAGGAGCTATAGCGGGATACACCTGTCACATATTAAGTCTAATGCATTCCTCATATGAACAGGTTTAAACATGGCATCAACATTCGTATTAAAACTCCAATACGAAATGTAAATACTTCATCTATAAACCATGAATGGTATAAAAATAGCACATCCATAGTCAAACATATCACAAAACCTTCAATACAATATAGAAGTTTTGTATCATAATAAATTAACATCAAACAAGCATAAAATCCATCAAAGGATGTTGACATAGATGAAATCAAAACTCTTTTTAGAGTAATATCTCTTTTTATTTTGAAACAATTTAAGAGTCATATATTTATAAAATAAAACATTTTATTTGAAAATATTATTATAAGATTGTAAGGGAAGCTTCAACAATTTTATAATGGTGGAAAATAGCCACACCCTCTGTATAAGTTAAAAAAACATTCTTACCTTAATTCTGTCGAAAAGGATAAAAAGGACCTTGTTTGGAAAATGACAGAATGATTCATTTATAAACTTCTTATAAAATTCAACAAGGATATAAATGACTTTAACTCATATTCTAGTAAATTGTAAAAATGTTTTGAAATACATTTTTAAGAAATATGGATGTGGATGATAAAGAAGTCCCACTAGATTATTACGTATAAACAACCTCGGATAATGAAGCGATTGCGAAGTAAACCCTTACCTTGTACATTTCCTTGGTTGGGGGTAGGTTAACCTCCTGTATAATGGTGAAATAATTGTTATTAAAATTATACAAGAATCATATACATTAATATGATAACATATATGATCTTTTAACATTGATTTGTTAATAATATCTTAGTATTATCGTTGTTTCAGGTGTTAACTTACTCATTTTCATTTATATGTCTTGTTATGTAATCCATGTTTGTTAGGGATTGGTTGTATCTTATTAATATCCAGAATTATATCATGTCATTAAACATTATTTTTAAATCATAAAATCATAATTATACTTGAATGGATACGATGGAGAATGAATCTCATCGCGTTCGTGGAGATGGTAGTCTGTACGTATGCACGAGCGACAATATCATTCTTTTTATATTAAAATAATATATAATTGGATGGTATATCACATAAACAAAATCATTATCATGTTATATTTATTATTTATATGAATTAAAAATCATTATTGTACCCATCCAAATAATAATATATTGAATAACAATTACACCACGACGTGGAGATGGTAAGCCGTACGTATGCACGTATGGTGACATGTCATTCAAAGGATTGATAGAATACTGAATATGGTTGTACCATATTTATAATAATATTACATTATATAGGAGATATTAGATTCATTATTTTAGAATGTGAATAACGAAGGAAGATGACGTTGAAGAAGAAATGAATTTGAAAGAGGGAGGTGAAAACACTACCACTTCTTCGGGTTCTTCCTTTTGATTTGATCAAAAGGGATCCTTAGGTTGCCTTTCTAATAAAACTAAGGCCTCTAGGATGTAGTGAGGTAAGTTAAGAGAGTATTTGGGTATGTTTTTCCAGAACCAAAAGGCTTTGAAGGTGTGAAGTAATGAGAAGGGGAGTGCCATTTTTTAAGAGGGATGAGGGGCACCTTTGGAAAAGCTAGAAATATTATTTTATAATAAATTCGTATTCAGTTTCTAATGGCTCCAAAGTGGATTATTTAATGTTTAAGGTGGGGATAGGTATAAAACCACTCAACCAATAGAATTTAGACAGGTTTGGGTCATTATATTAACCTTATCATTAAGTATTAAATCTTAGTTAATTAGTTTCACTTTTACAATGTCTCTTTGAATTTTAATATTATATGGTTAATAAACATACTATATACATCAAAGTGACCCCCTTGTGGTCCATTAAGGATACACCTATCATTATATTAGTCTATTTTCCGATCCTTAGATTTATAGGAATTTAATATCAATTAATAATATAATATATTTTTTAAAAACTCTTTTATGACAATTTTTATACTATTCAATAATTGTATTTTGTAAACTCATAACCGAATTATTACTTCTAAAAAAGTAAATTAAATCAATCCTAATATATCATATTGACCTAGAAAATTAGTTAAATTCAATAAAAGTCTCCAATTCTATTTATATGGGTATTTATAATATCAATTATTTTAATATTTCATTATTATGGTAATTACTGCATCATCCTTGTGTCATAAATAAATTAAATTATTTAATGTCTTAAAATTATAAATAAAATATAATTATGTATGAAATATTCTTGGATTTCTAATGATTATTTATAATTGAATTTATCTTACGTTTAACTCCATAATAAAAATGTATTAGTAAATAAACATTGATATTAACTCTTTTAACTCTTCTTTGAATTAAATAATAATAAATGTCCTAATCTAATCCAAGTGGACCTAAATGATAATATTTTATTCCTAAGGATGTTTTTGGTCTATATAAACTTGTACAATAGAATTATTACATGTGTTAGAGTAATATTAATATCATATTTACCCTTAATTACCCTATTTACTTTTAACCGTAGTAAATAAAAGTAAAAAGTTACTATTCACCAAAAATTATTTTCATCCCATTGAACCACATATTACTACTTCATATTAACCATGACTTTTGTATTTTCGAAATTCCATTCCCAGATGTGGTAAAATTATGTTTTATGAAAAATTCAGTTTTTTAACTACCACATAGTGGTTTCACTATTCATAAAAAATTGAAGTTTTTCAAAACAATGCCAAAATTTCACCCTAAGCTATAATTTATTTTCTGAATTAAAAAATGTTGTATATTTTAAAAAATTACAAACATATAATTTTAATTAATTAATTTTATAATTAATTCCCGCAATCACAACAATTAGCATGTTTTAAAGAAACAATATATATCAAAATATTGAGAATTGTTTTTGACCAATTTCAAAGTGAAATTAATTCTAATGAACACCTTTGGATAAAACGGTAAAAATATATTCTAATTATAATTTAAAACCACTCAGTAATATAATTTATCACTATAAATTATTTTGATTAAAAAAAATTTATTAATTATTTTTCACTATTCATAAAAATTGGAAGTTCTTAGAAAAATACAAAAAATTCAACTTGGGACAATTTCGATATTCCGAATCCAAAAATGAAGTCCATTTTAAAATATAAAATATATATAATTTCAAAATGTAGGTATTACTATTCATAACAGCCAGTTTGAATGGTTGTGGTGTGTTAGAACTCGATGTTGCGTACAACACACGCTATCACATTATTCAAAGAGAAGAATATCGTAGAAGCTTGGGGTGGTACATATGTCCATATATCATTATTTTAAATTTAATTTATAATTATTATATATTTATTCATGTATTATATGTTTTATAAGATATTTTTTATGTTTATATGTCTAAATATATAATAACAATTATAAATGTTTATATGTAAACATATGAAAATATGAATATATAACAAAATATTTAATTATAAACAACACCAAAAAATAAAAAAACTGTAAAATTTCAATACCACAACATCCATATAAATGTAATCCTAGGGAGTAATTTTAGTCTCTACCAAAAAGTACATGAATACCCTATTAAATGATCCTAAAATTCAGAAAAATGTTCAAATATTATGATATCCAAAATAAAAATATAGTTTCAGATGACTTTTGATAATTTTTTTAACAATATAAAATAACTATAGGGGTTCCCCTAAGTTAGTATGCCATATATAGATTCACATGAATCAAATTGACAGCTCAGTGAGACAAAATGTTCTCATAGGTTAAAAGTTATGTTGGCATGAATTAGAAGTCTTCATTTTATCTTATCGTAAGATGAGATTTACATTATTAATTTTTTATATCCACAATGTTATTAAATTTTAATTAATAAATCTACTTATTTAATTTAAAATTAATAATTATTTTTTTTATATTTATAAACCAAATTTCATAAGAGCTGTTATATATTTGGAATATTTATGAATTTATTATTTTATAATCATATTTAATTAGATATATAAAATCAAAATCAATATCGATATATATTTTCTAAAATGAATTTTTTATAATATATATTTTTTGATGAGATTTTTTTCATTGCACTATAATGAACTGGTAAAAGTGTCCTCTATCAGGAATACTAACATTAGATTAAATAACCCCTTTATCAATGATTTTTTAATAATTATAATGGGTAGCATAGAATATTACAGGTTAAGTAATAATGAATATTTTGTTAGGTTTTAGATATATATTGTAAGAAACAAAGGGTCCGTATATAAGTGGTGGGGTCAGGGACAAATAATCCATCATGATTTTATTTTTTTCGGAACCACCATTGGAGTATGAAATAATTTAACATTTTTATGTTTAGACAGTTTAAAAGCATCAGGTTTTAATTCCTCTTACCCATGAAGAGGCCTAGACCATTTTTCATAAAACCCACCCTTAAAAAATATTGCATATTTCTACAAAAAATAAGAGAAAATAATAGATATGTTTCCTAACGATGCCTTTAATTATTTTTGTGTTGTCCCCAATAAGATGTATCTCATCGACATAAATAAGTATTTAAATAATTTGATATTTTTTGCTGAGAAAAAAACAATGATGAATTAATCTTATACCTTTAATCATCAATATAAAGGTTTTGGTCTAAGACTATCATACATAACATATGTAATCTATTTCAACCCATACATGACATTGATCATTTTTAAAAATATATCTAGACTTATATTTAATAATTAAACCGTAAAAATGATCTATATAAATATTATCACTGATATATCAGTTAAGGAAATTTTTATTTATGATGATTTGTTTCCACTCTCATGAATTAATAACATTAATAATTAGAAAAAAATACAACAATTGTACTTTTAATCATTAAACTACATGATTCTCTAAAATCCTCTCTCAGATCATTTTTAAACACCATGGAAACTAAATTTTCTTTTCACTTGTTGTCAAGAAAGTAAATACTTTTTTTCTTAATGATGCTTCTTCATAGAATAACAACTATCCATCCTTAATAAGGAACTAACTCCCAATTATTAATTTTTAATTCTATGAACTAAACCATAATAGATCCATTTCTATTTTCATACTTATAATAATCCTCCACTAACTTTGGGATTGGAATGAAATTGAAAATTAACACATTATAATCCAAAAAATTATATTAAACCTTGATTATTCCACTCATTAGTTATTTTATCCAATTGATTTCCTACATGAACAATATTATTATGACATTTAATTTCCACACATGAGTCATGATGTCTATTTTAATGACATTTATAACTGGTATGGGAGTCAAAAGTTTACTTATCCAGCTATTTCTTCATGTGTCTTCCTTCAACCAATTTAAAATTGTATTCATTTTTCTCCTTACTAATCAATTCCACGTTACTTATTATGTTTTCCTTTGTTTCTTCTAGCTTGAATATATTTTGATTGGCATTCCTCATGAAATATTATTCCTTTTGAATTCCTTGGTGGTTTGGTATGATTAAATCTCATATAATAATATGAATCAATTAAATCTGATCCCAATAGATGTTATGTTCATTACATAATTTCAGAAAACATTAGAAAAGGGGAACTCATTTTCATTAAACTAATAATTCTAAGAGATGTATATTATCTTAGTGGGGCTCACAAATCAAAATCCTTTTACTGACTCAACTTATCCCAAAAAACCATAAGTTTATTAATATAAATTATGTTGATATTGGTTATATGGTATGAAATATGAGTAAAAAGTGCAGCTGAAATGCTGTTTTTATATAAAATAAATTTTCAAAAAATAAATAGATATAGATACATTATTAACATAAGTAATCCAGTGATTAATAAAAAATTAGTTGTTTTCAATGTATTAGTCATAAAAATAAATATTTTGCAAGATTTAAAAAATATTTGGTCCTATATCCATAATATGTATGTCTTATCCCTCTTATGAACCATTTGATAATAGGGTGTAAAAACTTTATGTCAAAAATATGAACCAAAATTCATGAAAATTTAAATAAGAAGTCTGATTTTATCACCCCATATTAGTTTAGAGTGTGAAAACTGTTCACTTGATTTTACCTATGACTTAATTTTCTAAATTTAGTAAAAAACCTAAATTTATCAAAAAAATAAAATGGAAAATACATATAAATCTATTATATTCATCAAGAAAATATATAGATTTTGAAAAACTAAAATATTACTAAATCTATGATGATCACAATAATTAAGAGTGTATTAAGTTGATATGATATTTAGTTTTACATTTTTATTTAGTGAAAGGAATAAATGGGTTCTTTAAAATAAAATGTATAAAAATTATTAATTTTACCTTCAAATTGAAATTATTTAATCGACGGGAACTAAATGTTTCAAAAGGATGTCCAATAGTTCTATAATGTTCATCCATTTCAGATGACAATAAAACATACAGGAAAAAAGTACCAGTACACTGGGCTTTATTAATGTTATTCTACATCACTATCTTTTATCTATGATTATACATCGTCTCTACAAGATCCCCATTTAGGTGAACTAAACCATGTTTTTTTCCATTATATAAAAATAATAAAAATAAAAGAAGATAAAAATATGGATATCAAGGTTTATTTTAGAGACAGTTATGTAATTTTTTTAAATCATAAGAATGTACAAGATCCCATTCAAATAAATTTAAAAATAAATAAAATGAATCATTTATTGGAGTTGGTTCCCTAAAAAACCATCTTTATACCTTCAATCACCAGTATATTAATGAATATTGTGTAACATAGTGGTTTTTATTATATAAAATATTAATTTGATAATGTCCAAAGAGTATTGACACATTTAAAAGTGATATATGTTCCCCGCATTAACAAGAACCTAGATATTTTATGTCAATATTCTTAAAACTATTTTATATGTTATAGATAAGAAAATTTTTACGTTACATAAGTTGTTTTTTACTACAGGGATTTTCGGGATCATTATACATTGAAAATTATTCGAATGAAATAATCACATATTAATATCCAAGATAATTGGGTCAGGATGATAAACCCACCAATAGTAATACTACATGATTATGTTTCATTGAATATTAATATCAAAACATATGAGTGTTGGTCCATTTACATGATATTATCATAAATAAATATCATTAATCACATTCTATTATATATGGATGAAAACCACGGTGACATATTATTACGTGAAGGTACCATACAATGGGTGTGTTCTAGGTGTCATAAAATTAATTAATTAAATGAAGAATGGATATATACATTTATTATTAATAGATAACAATATAGCAGTTAATTTCATTAGAATAGAATAGTAAGATTAAATCCATGTACGTTGCTTTTCATTAATGAATTCATTTTTTGGAAAATGAAAGAAAAAAAGATTAATCTCATGAGAACATGATTCATGTATGCTTCAAGAATGATGAGATGTTGATAGTGAAGGGGATCATATTACACAATAGTCATCATATGAAGGTTATTACAACTAAAATTTTAATTTCATCCCTTATTGGTTACATGATTTTGTTTTAGATGATATCTCTATAATTAAGTAACTTTTCCTAATGCCACTTTGAAAGAGGCATACCGGGTGACACCATATGAGTATCGAGAATATCATAAGATTATATTGAATTTAATATTATGAATAAGTATTATTTCAACATGTTGAAAAATAATTACTCAATTATATTTTGTTATATTGAATCACTCATGATATATTCTTTATTAAAATAAGTGAGCTGTATTTTTTCTTCTGTTTTATATTACCTACTTAATAAAGATGTGTTTATTTATTTTAGTAAATCAAATATTTTTAAATAAATATTTATCATACAAGGAAACTTTTTTATCAAATTTGGGTAGTTTAAGGATTATCACATGCACTATAGATGTATTATAAAAGAAACTTTTCAATTATTATTAATGTATGAATAGAACATGCGGTATTATTCCCCATATTATGTCTTTAGTCAACAATATTAGTTCCTTGGGCTAGAAGGCCTCCACAAAATCAAATAAATTCAAGAAAAAAACCTGTGGGACCAACATTTTAAAGAATAATGTAATATATAGGGACTAGGTAAATAGATTGGTGCATTACAAAGGTGGTGTTTAAGGGGTTATGTTGAAATTACTGACTAGGTAGCCTTGATAAAGTGATTGGTGCATTGGCGCTATTATCCTTCCATCTAACATATAGTATTTATGATGTGGGATTAGGGGTTCCATTCCAAATGAATATGTACATAGTGGTAATGGATTGATGTTATGTGGAAAAAGGTATGAGATGCGATGTGGTTTCATGTAGGCATCATTGGGTGGGTGGATCAAATGATATTTGGGTGTGATGTAACCTCTATTTTGACACTATTACCCCGTAGATATATGATGTGTGATAGAAGGGTTCCCTTCCATAGTGTATCAAATGTTAGCATTATCTAATTATTCATAGTGTGGGTGTTAAATATTCATAATAGTATCAATATTCTATGTTATGATACTTTGTGAGGTTCTGTAAACATTTTTGTTGTCGATAAAAAACATTTTGTAAAATAATGAAATTATAAATATTGTAAAAGATGTGTGTCTGGAAGTTTATAATTATCATGTTGAGATTCTATTTTGAAAACAGAGATATAGAAATTGTTTTAAAAATTTGTTGATAAGATGATCCCTTAGACGACCTATCCTCTTTAGTCCATCTGCTTATGTTTTTTATGAGAAGCTATACATTGATGGAAATAGGAATCATAAATATCTCTATGCATCCATGAATTGAAAACCTAGGATATTGTAGAATATCCCAACAGAATACTGATGATTGTTTAATCTTCTTTTGTGTCACTGAAACAACATGAAGAAGTAATGAGACAAGATCATGTTATAATAAGAAAAGATAAATGTGAATTTATGATGTTTGAAAAAATAAAGTGTTTCAGATTTAACTCAATGGACTAAGAATCACTAGATGAATAAGTTCTATGTATTCTAGAACTACGAATTTTATGAAGTTTAATGAAATGTAAAATTATTGATCACACATTTTTTTTAATGTAGTCCATCAGATGCACCTGACTTGAAAAGAATCATCAATTATTTCTTTTGAGTTAAATCATGTTATTATGGTTTCTAATTTCACTATTTTTATAGTGTTGTAAATGTAACATAAATATAAAATCCTAAATCATTCCGAAAAAAATTTGATTAATAAAAAACTATGATATCAAATTTTCATTGAATAAAAATTATATGGATGTATAAAGCAACATCACTACAGAATTTGATTTCATTAAGATGTTGATGAAATGCATAAAAGATTGAGTTTTATATCGGCTATACTAAATGATACAAAAGGATTTCCCAGAGTTAAATGAAATGAAAATTTTGATCAATGGAATCATATTTAGATCTATGGACTCAAAATACAACAAAATGATTAAAGTGTTTTGTAAGTTAAGTTTTCACAATTCTGATAAAGGAGAAATAAATAAAAAATTATTCCTAATATTGACTCATCAGATGAGCTATTAATACATATTCATCGTATTTAAATTTCTCAAAAATAATCCTTCAGTTGTAGATCTCTAATCCCAAATCATAGAACCTCTCTTTATAGGAATAATAAAATTAGAAGTTTTATGTTGTTTCATAAGATATATGCTGATCGGATGAAGAGAATTTATAAATACTATTTGAGACCAAAGTTGAATTCTTTAACAACTCTGAAAAAATAAAATGTTAATAAGGTTGATGTTTCTGCCATACATTCCTTATAGGATAAAGAATTCACTAGAAGCTTCAACAATGTAGTCAGACATATTTAGTTGGATTAGAACATTATAGTGAGAAATATTTTTTTCTTTTTCACAATGGTCCAATAAAAAATGTTATTTTTTAAAATTGAATTAAAAGAACCAGAATCCCGAATTGTCTTCGGGACTTATATGTTTCAGAGCATAATTTTATTGAAATTTTGTTTTCAATTATATAACAATAAGAAATATTAAATGTATTTATGGTCTGGATAATTCATTAATATTCGATAAGTCTCAAGACAAGTTGAGATTTTTCATATTAAAATTGAATGCGACCTGAATTTTAGCATTTTGAAATTTGTGAATGTTGGAAAAGAAATTGGTGTTTCAAAATTTTACTTTTTGAGTTACTAAAAATAAAAATGGAAATTGCATCATATTTTGACACTATTCACCAATGAAAAAAATATGATACTCAGCATAATTAGTGGTAAATGTGATTTTTCTATTCAAAGTTGTTTCATGTTGGAGAATAGTTACATGATAGTGGGTTCTGATTAGATTATCAGACAAATGGAATTACAGATTACAAGAAATAGATAGTTAGACTGAGAGTATCAATATTATAATTGAGTAGTTAGTTTAGAAGTAGAATTTGGTTGTATAAGAAGTTCAGAATGATTTGGAACAACACATATTTTGAAAAGTGATTTAGATCTAACGTTATTAGATGTATTACATTATACGACGGAAGATCAGAAAAGGATTATTGGACATTTATTTTGGAACAAACCATTTTGGATTAGATTAATTCAATGTAACTATTATTATTATTAATCAATTTTTTTGTAAAAAAAATTATAAAATAATGTGTTTTAGTATAGTAAATTATATTTGAAGGTTTATGTTAACCAAGAAGAGTTGATAGAAGTTGTATTAAATTATTGATAGTAATGAATTTCCACAAAACCACGGGTGTGGATATGTAGTTGTTGTAAGTTCTCACACTATTGGTTGATATTGTAAATATTGTGTTCCTTATTTACTTTTCTATTCCAACATGTAGTTGACTTTATTAAAGATGATAAAGTGATCTCTCTATCATGGTAAATTGGTTAAATTTATTATAGATTTAAATTTTTAAAAAGGAAAAAATAGATCCCCCACATCATTATTATTCAATGATCCTTTGGAATGTATATTAGTATCAATGTGTGGTTCCCATGTTGAATCATTATCATAGATAATCTCAATTCCATAAATAGTAGATTAATTAAAATATTTGACGGAAATAATTATTGTGTATAGAAAAAATAATTATTACATATCTCTTATATCTTAGTACGGAAGTTATTGATGCTGCTAAAATTGGATTTCCATCAATTGAGAATGATTATATTATGCCTTTTACTGAAAAGTGAAATATTCATGTTTATAGAAAATATAGAAATTCTATTATTATTTATCAATAAAAAAAGTATTATATAAGTGTGATAGGTCTATAAATACCTAAATTATGTTGGAATATCTCATATATAGTTTAAAATGGAAAACTTATGTGAATGAAGAAAAGATAAAATATTGTCTAAGAATGTTTGAATACATAATAATGAGAGATGAATAATCTATTTATGAGATATTTTCCAAAGTAAATGAATTTTTCTCAATATCATAGGATTCAGATATTTCAGGGATATTACTATAATTTTTTTATAAATAATGATATAATTTCGAGAAAATTTTGAATCTAAAATTTCATCTTTTGAAGATAATGATTATTTATCTTGTGATAAATTATATAAAATTGTCATAGCTTAGGAGACTAGAAAATTTAAATTGATCAAAAATTTATATTAAATACGAAATGTATTTAGAATCTATATGAGAGATGAAAATTAAAGATGATATAGATATTGATACTTGTGATTATTAAGATAATTAAGATGATGAATTAATTGATAAAAAGCATTCTTGTTATCTCAATGAACTATCGGAGAGGATGATGAAATTATGGAGGAATTATTCTCTCATATATCATGAGTTTTGTGGAATCTATAATTTTTTTTATAAATTTTCCAAAAAAAATGTTGTTTAATTTTAATAATATTATAATGAAAAATCATGGTGGTGGATTTTTTAGAAATATTCTAGGAATTAAAAATGTTATTTGATTGAAGGAATATGTACACAAAAAACAGAATAATTATACTATGCAAGGAAGTAGAATCAATGTAAGATGAGAATAATTCATCAAAACAAGAAATATATAAAATAATTATAATCTTCCTTTCAAATGTTTTAAAATATATTAATTGTAAAATAGTGAAGAAAATCAACGGTGAACAATCATATTGAGAGTTTTATTCTATATAAAAATATTATTATGTGTGTTGATCAAAATAGAAAAACCACGATTGAAATTAGAATAATAGACACAGAAAGTAGAAAAGTGGTGAAATGAATAAGATGTGTTGATAAATAGATAGTATGACACATCTAAGTGGTCATTAGTTATAAACTACGAATTTCAAAATAGGAAAATATGGATGAATATATCAATAATAAGTTGGATGATAATAAATGATGAAGTTATTCCTTTTAAAAAAATTTCATGAGCTCAAAATTAAATTAATAATGTTGAATTAAAATTTTAATGACAAATTAAAATTAAAATATGAAATCTTTAAATTTTTAGAAAAAATAACATTCCAAGAATAAGGTGAATTGTCCACCATTCAAAAATAATGTTTCATATGATTTCTAATAAATTTAATGTGTTGATAAATTAGTTGGGAAATATTTGGATGATATGTGTTATGAAAAATATATATCATTTCCACAAAATTATAAATTATCTCTATTATAATGATGTTTCATGCCTGACATATGTTAAAATATAAAGAAGTTACTAAACCCATTATAAAATATATAGAGTAATATCTTCTATAGAAGAACAAGATTCAATGACTTTTATTAGTGCAGTTTACATTATAGGAATAAGGAATATATGTTGATTCCATAACAAGTATCTACCTAAAAACAAATTTGAATTAAGGTGGAGGAAGAACTGATGAAAACTGAGTATCTTTTCGAAAACATTGAAAATATGAAATGTGATGTCTTAAGATGTTAGAAAAAATCAAATTGACATAAAATTTAATATTTGAAAGATGTTCTTAGAATATTTGATTATGTTTTCCATCATGATCAAGAATGTATGATGAATTTTGTAGATAAAACATTGTGTTACATAAATGAAAAGGAAGCATGAATAAAGAAGGTCAAGGAGAGTGATTTTGATATTTAGAAGACACATAACGAATATAAAAACAAATAACCATGGATACATTATAGTGGATTTCCATCAAACATGAAATGATATTTTAATAATTTAAAATATATTTAATGTTGTGATATAGGATATATTACCTTCTGGAATGATAGTTCAATAAAACCACTTGAATTGGAATGGCTGAGATTGAAGAAAATATTGAAATCTAAATAATAACTATTCATTAATGGTATATAACATAAAATAGTATAAGTAATAAATTTTTATGAATAAAAATAAATAATTTTAAGAAAATATCATGTTATCATCAGAATTATGGTAGATAGAATGTTGGTAATGCGGGTAGTATGAACTAGTAGAATTCTTTTTTAGATTGTAGAAATTTATATCTAATGTTATGTATGTGATGATGATAAGAATAATTTGTAGAATATTGACTCATTGATGAATGAAAAGACTTTATATTGTTGATAATATATAATTTTCTATCTTTTAAAAGAAGATATTATTATGTCATCATAAATTTTATGAATGGAAAAACAATTATTAAAGGGGAAATAATGTGGATATTTAGTCTACAAGAACTATTTACCATATTAAATATGATATTTTTTAAATGATGATAAATCAATCATCAAAATATTATTTTTTACATTATCACTTATTTATATGATTACTTTTGAGTTACCAATATAATATTTATAAAAATTAAATCAGAAGTTAGAGAAATGTTTCAGATTCTTCATAAGAGATGTTGAGAGTGAAATTTTAGTTTATCTAAAAAATGTTGAGAGAAAACAATGGAACATAAATAAAATAAAATTCTTTTGATTATTATATAATAATTTATTAAATAAAAAATAAGTATTGTTCTCCAAATACCCCAAAAAAATAATGTACTAGAAAGGAAAAATATATGTTTAGTGGATATTGGATGAATCGGGTTAGAAGAATACAAAAAATAATGTTTTATTAGAGATAAAATGTTTCTACTGTTGAAATTGCAAAAAAAAAAGAATTTTTTTAATGCCAAAATATAACGTAAAATCTTATTAAATGTGGTATTATAAAAACCCATAAGTTGTATACTTAATTTTTTTTATTTTCTTTTTATTGAATATAAAAAAGATAGATGAAGGTAAATTTAATACGACAGATGAGGAATGAATTTTCATGGGATATTAACCAAACATAATAAGTTATAAATTTTAGAAGAAGCGATTAAAAATTTATGTGGATTCATATGAAGTGAAACATAATGAAAATTTAAATTCCATTACAGAATTTTTTGAGAATGTTTAGTAATATACACCAATGATTACAAATGTGGATCAATGTGATTGAAAGTATAGAAATAAAAACATAGAGGAAACGTGTGATAGGGGAAAGTGAATATGGAAGTGAAATTCTGAAATATTCTACCATACATATTTATATTGAAAATAATAATATTATTTGGAGACATAAATATCTGGCTTATAAAAAAATATGGTTGAGATCTGAAAATCAGACATCACCCATTTCTATTATTGAATCAGAAACATTTTTGAGAAGTATTTGAAAACAAATAACGGGTTGATACAAAGGATTATGATTTGGATTATATGAGATGATAAACACTGGGTAATGTGGCCCACATCCAAAAAATAAAAATTTAATCGAACAAAATCAGTGTATTGAAACAAGTAGAATTAACCTGGAAACATTTCAAAAAATAATGAAATATGATTTTTCCCTTGAAATACACATCTGGATGTTGTAGATTTTGAGTAAAACATTACACTGGTTTCAATATTAGAGACTATTATAATGTTTCAATTAGTTTCATGATAATGATGTATCAAATTTTATCATATTGATTAAAATTATGATTTTATATATGGTTAAATTGAAGAAGAACATTACATTGAGAAAACTAGTGGATTTATACATGATAATGATGTGATAAAGGTTATTATGTTGAATAAATACATGAATTATTAAAAACAAGGAACACATATTTGGTACTAATAACATGAAAATGGATTGATATTATTGAATTCTTATAATATATAGCTTTATAGCTTCTTATATGTTAATAAAGTTAACTCAGACTCCAAATTTTTAAAATTTTATGTTAATGATATAATATTCTATGGAGATTAATGAGGATTTTTCAAATAATTTAATAATGTAAAGTTTTAGTTTTTTGGATATGTTAATTTTTAGAAAATTATAACTATTACACGGATTATATTTTAACAAAATGAAAACATATTTTTATATCTCAAAAAATTTATTCAAGGGAATTGTTTTCAAATATTTATATGATATATTCCAATAATGTTTCAAATACTATTTCAATTGGGATGAAGATAAAAATGGATGATGATGGATGAATTTTTAATGAAATTTAATTGAAAAAATCTATGTAATAATTTATTTATCTAAATGTTTCATGGCATAATATTATTTATGTTGTGACATTTTTGTAATAAATATTAGGGTGGAATGAAAGAATCTAACAAATTGAAAAAAAACAAAATTATGATATTTTTTAATGGAACAAAACCACATGGGATGATATACTAATGTTGTAGTGATATGAACATTTAGGGTTATTCTAATGCTCATTGGGATAGATATTGTAATTATATGAAATCAACATCAGAATATATTATTTTCTTGAGATATTTTTGTGTGTGTTGGAAATGTAAGAAATAGGGTATTCTGACATTGAGCACATTTGAATTAGAAATTTTTTTAGCTTCCCTGTCATGTACTCATCTATTTTTACACACATTATTTATTTTAATGGTTTCACTAATACTTGTAATTATTTTAAACATTAAAATGAGTTAATTATTATTTTATATATGATTCCCATTGTTTTTTATATGTAACATGCTACATTGTCCATATAGTGACAATCGTATTCCATGATTTGTAGAGAACTCATGAAATTACCATAAGTTGTATATATATTGACCTTTATTCTTTTTATTATTTTTCTTTACCTTATGTGAGTTTTTATTGAGAAACCATCAACATATTATATTTCTATTAAAGCATGAAATTTTAGAAAAAATAGATTTTATGCTCCTATATCTATGTTGTATATTCTTCAAGAGACATGGTATAACCATACCCTATATCTAAAAATATTTTCATTCAGGTTTTTTTATATTTTATTACATAAAATTTTTAATGATTTTAGTTTTACATCACGATAGAAAAGTTACATAGGAGATGATGTTGTTCATAGTAAAATTCAATTTTACTTATTTCTCTTTGAATATTATTCCATTCCATGCCTCGATGGCTATTATAATGAACAAAAATCATAATGTATTTTGAATCAGAACAAAAATACACAGTCATAGTCAAATAATTAACAATAAATTATGTACCATAATGGAAAATATTATGACCAATATTCTTTATATTTGAACGATTATTGCCATTTTCCGTTTAGACCACGTTTAATGTAAAAACCCTGAGAGGGAGGGGGATGTAGGATGATACTAAATAAAAAAAAAAATTCTTCATTTATTTTTCCATGACATATGAATATATTACTCTCACATCTAGGAAAAAATTCAATCACTCAACCTCATAATAGAAATATCATAATATCATTCAAAGTATTTTTAAAAATATAAATCATTCACATGGAATGAATATTTTTATTTTTCTTCCATAAAGGCAGAATAAATGTACCATAAATATATGTTATGTCAACATAACATGAGATATAACTACATATATTAAATGTTTCAAAGGCTTGGGTAATACTTATATTTTATTCTATGGCCACTCAATTTTCTTCTCCTCTATATATTTTTTTGTTAAGGACAAGTTGGTTTATATATGTAAAAGTAACTTTAGTAGTTTATATATATGGTGTTATCGTTTATGTAAATATAGGATTCTCAGACACCTTTTATCCCTGTCTCGAAATTGTTTCTCTTTTATGATCCATCTTAATTTCACATTCCCTCCTCAAATAAAGATAATAGTATCACATTTCTGTGAGTATTTACTCTTCATAATCCACATGATTACAGCATTGACCAACCTATAATTATATAGATAATCATACACTATATATAAGGCCCCAGCCTTAAACCTTACTTAATCATGAGTTATTACAATATTACACATTGATGATCTTTTCAGGTTTAGAGTTTTAGAGAATTAGATCATGAAACTTGCATTACATTCCACATTTAAACAAAGTGTTTACATAAAAGACAGTATTCATTCTTCCCATCAATGGAAACATATTTAAAACAAAACACGGATTCTTTCTTGACCCATCCTTGACACTAACATCACATCATGTAAATTTCCCTTGACCTGGGAAAAACATTTCAAAAACATGGGATGAGCATAAAAAGCTCAGTAAGGGTTATAAAAAAAATTGAAAGGAAACATGAGTTCATATATACATTAGAATGAATTCATACTTTTCCCATAAAACCTAGGAACTTTAACATACCTCATCAAATCATGAATAAATAGTAGAAATCATAAGACATAAAAGGTAACTTGAGGCATTCATAACATTCTTACGTATAGAGTAACCCTCTTGGTTATGTTTGGAATACCCACCACAATATATTCCCTAAATCTCTTCGGAGAAACCTTAACGTTTCACTCCTTCGTGTTACCCAATGAATTGGAGAGCTATATCGGGCTCACCCGCCTTTAGTTTATCACGGAACCACCCGTCTTCATAATAATGCCCAAGAACCTCAACATAATCGTATCAAATAAAACATGCATAAAGGAAACATAACATTTCCCCCCTTTAAATCACAAGATATCAATACAACAATTTGATATAAAAACATTATGAAAACCATTTTCAATATAAAAATAATAGAAAAGTAAAATATGGTTTTTATTTTTCTTTAAAAATAGGTATGGCTTGTAGAGGAAGCGGAAATTCAAATAAAGGTCATGCCGGCGGAGAAGTCGTTGTCACCGCATATGTATGACAAAAAACATTCCCTTTTGTCGTTTAGTAAAACGCTTTGTATAAAGAAAGATTCATTTTGAGTAATCATAAATGTCAAAGGGGTTTATACACCATTTAAAATAATGTTGTGTATAAAACAAAATATGCCTCAATGAAAGGAGATTGAGACGGATTCCAATACGAAGACTGTATCATTGGTTTAAGGATAAATCCATTACATAATTATGTGTGAAAAACTAATACACCAAATATAAGTGGATATTAAGTGTAAAACAATCATAGTTTATTCACACATATTCATAGAATGACATATTCAAGGAGTACAAGTTTATTTCAAAGAATCAAATTTTGGTTAAGAAGTTACCTTGCAAAAATTTGACATCCTAACGACGTCACTACAAAATTCAGAAAATGATTTGATGAGAGATAAAAAGGGTATCTCATCACATGGACATAAAATTTAAATCAATAATGATATATAAGAAAATATCCCAACATAATAGAATGTGAATTAAAAGGCATAACAAAAAAAGTCTTTTAAAAAGAGGAGGGTGAAAGGGTTCCTTACCAACATGGGTATCTTTCGAAACATACACCCCGTGAAAGAAGGACAATACAACATTGATGTAAATACTAATAAATGAAATTATATTACACAATGAGTAAAATAATGGGAAGTACATACACCACACAAAGGAAATTGTGGAAAATTTAGCATAAATCTCATTGGAATAAAAGTGAGATGAAAAATCCCTTACAAAAATTCAGCAGCCTAATGACGCCACTTAAAACATACAAAAATGGATTGATGAGATCAAATATTGTCTCTCATCATATTAACATAATGTTTAAAGAATGAGTAATATAAAAGAACAACCCCCCAACATAACAAAGATGATCTTAAAAGAAGTGAAATAAAGGAGAGTACTTAAAAAGAAAGAGAGAGATTAGATCTCTTACGAAAATTCAGCAGTCTAACGACGCCACTCAAAACTTCCAAAATGGATTGATGAGAGAGAATAGGGTCTCTCATCACATGAAAATAAAAATTACAGTAATATTAATATAAAAGAACATCCCAATAACATGAAATATGAGCTTTAAAAGGAATGACATAAAAGAGTGTACTTAAAAATAAAGAGAGGAGTAGGATCCCTTACCTCAAGTCCAACTTGTGTTGTTCATTTCTTTATATTCCTAAATAATAAACATTGCTCAATTTATAATTTCTTAATGACATAATATAAATATTATTATTCAGTTCATATCACATATTTCAATGTTATAATAATTGTTTTATAATATGAGTTCATATCAGACGTTTTTGTCGATGTTTGGTACATGAGTCAAAAATTTAACTTGTTGGAAAATAATTTTCGATGTAGTTATAGGTAAATCATATCCAGAATAGTATTGATGTTTTAAATATCATATATATCCAGTATATATTAATTTTATACTATTCCATAGAATTTTTAGATAAAAATTAAAAGCACCGTTCATGGAGACGGTAGGTCGTACGTACGCATGAACGCTACTTTCATTTTTTCTTTGTCATATTAATGGAATTAAAACAAAATGAGATATATATATATATTTTTTAATTCCAGAATTATATCCATAATTTTGATTTAATATATTACATATATATCCATTATATATATTTACTTATAATAGTACATAACATTTTGAGATAAGAAATGAAATGTACCGTTCATGGAGACGGTAAGCCGTACGTACGCATGAACGCTACTTCCATTTCTATTTTATATTTAATTGAATTAAAACATAATGATAAATAATAGTATTTTAATTCTAGTATGGTATTTTATATAATATCATGAAATATATCCTTTATACGTTCCACATATGGTATTAATGAATCAAATCATTTTGAGGGGGCGGTAGTCGACGCTTTCTTAAATGAAGATATCACGTTTACTCATAAAGGAAACCATAAAGAGATGCCATAAATGAAAAATACATAAGCTTAAGTAAAACATAAACATATTATATATCATATATAAATATAGTGTCATCTTAATGGCCACCTTTGAAGGTGTTAGAAGAATCTTGAAAAATCATCGTTTCGTGGGGCAGAAATTCACCATCCACAGAAATAATATGTTCTTTAACAATTAGATGTAGGTGTGTGTAAGTGTAGCTCGAATAATTCTTATAAAAAATACTAGTATATTTAAGCTACTGGATTTTTTACAAAAAAATGAATAAAAAGAGTTTAGAGGGTTGGAGAAGCAAAATAAAACAAAAGGACTCAAGTGAAGACATTACCTTAAAATCGGGTAACTCCCTTTGGATTGAGCTAAAAGGCTTTCTTGGGAAGACTTCTGCCCAAAGTAAGGCTTCATGGAGTAAGATAGTAATGTGGGGAGACAAAATGGGAAGGTTTTGTCCGAGACAAAGGCATATGAAGTGTGGGTAAGGAGGTAGAGGTGGGGTCCTTTTATAAGAGGAGAGGAGGGGCACTCTTGGAAATTATAAAAATGTTACTTTATTTTAGAATTAGTTCTGGATTTTAATGGTCCCACATTGATGTGTTTCGAGGATAAGGTTATAAGGGTTCGAAATCCACTCATACAATAGGTTTTGGACATGTGTAGGTCTTAGATTTTACATTATCTATCCATTTTATTTAAATCATTAAATAATGAGGTCATCACTCCATCATCATGATGTCATAAATAATTTAATTTATTTAATGTCTAAAAATTATAAAAAAAATACTATGATGTAGGAAATCGTTTGAACGTTCCAATGACTATTTATAGTCAAAATTCCGACTTTTATAACCCCATGTAATAATTGTTTTAGTAAAACATCTAATGTTTGTGTCATTTTTACTTTAACATTAAATAAAAATGTATTTATGTCATTTTCCAACCAAAGTGGATCCATGGGGTCCCCATGTTGACCCATGGATTTTCATGGTCAGCCAAGACACATCCAATGAAGGTAGGACATGTGTCTAGGTCATTTCATTTTATTAAAACATTATTCATACATTAAGGTACACTAATTACCTCTAATCGCGATTAAAAACTTAATAAGTTACTATTCACCAAAAAAAAAATTTTAAACCCATTTAACCAAATTTTACTTCTTAATGACAACCATGTGTGTCGGATTTTTGAAATTCAAAACACAAAGATGGAAAAATTTCATTTAAACAGGAAATCAGTTTTTATAAGTAAAACTTAGTGGTTTCACTATTCATCAAAAAATGAACTTTTTGAGAAAATTACAAAAAAAATTACACAAAGTAAATTTTTATGTCCCGATTATAAAGAAGAATTTTATTTTGTCAAATATAACACATAAAATTGTCAAAAATTGGATTTAAAAGAGGTTCTCCATCAGAAGGTGGTTAATCGACCTTTTAAAGAATATTAGAATGTTTACGATTAAAATTGGATTCATTCGCATTTTTGATCCTCTAACATTTATTGTAAAAAGTAAAAATATTTGACAAACATATAAAATAATTTTGTAGTTAGTTCTATTCATTCCCTCCATCACAACAACTAGGTGTTAACTACCATTTAAAATAATATTATTTTATTATTAGAGTGCAACGTAAGATTCCCAAGAAACTCGTTGTTGCGTGTTGGGTACGCCATCGAGCATAGTGTCCCATTTAAAGTAATATTAATATTTTATTCACAAATATGGATAAATGTAAACATTTCATACTTCTTTATTTACCTGGGGTGTTACTTCCTTCCCCCCTTTTGGGAATTGTGTCCTCACAATTTTAAAATTGAGCTTGGAAACATCTTTGAAAGTCCCACATTAGAATAAGAGTCAGTAAAACAATCACTTTAAAATAAATGAAGATAAGTACAGAGGTCACCCGAGTTAACCCATACTAGGATTCCAAGTATTAAAATATGGACATGGAGGAAAAAACAAAGGGTCATGTTTTGATGGAGAGTGATAGAAAACATGTTTAGGAGAAATTTAACCACAAGAAAATCACAAACTTGTGATGGGTTAAACGTTATTAGATTCCGCAGTAGGAAAAGATAATAGACAACATTTTTGTTTTAAGTAAAATTTTATTGAGGAATTTATTCATAAGGAAAAATAATCACTTATCATGTTGACTTTCATCTTTTATTAGATTCCTTACACAAACTCATATTTTCTCCAAAAGACGAGTCTTTAGGAAGACTTGTTCACATTAAGAGTACTATAATCAATTTCTAGAGAATCACCTAATGCACAAAAGAGATCTATCTATTTCCCATATCTTTAGACAAAATCCAAAATAATAATTAATAGTATGAGTTCAGATAATCCGCAAAAGTATAATCCTTTATAAAAAAAATTCTATTCTTATTCTCCAAAATTTTTCCAAAAAAAACCAAAACTTCAACGAAGACCATTCGATAAACAATTTTCCATAAAATTCTGCAAAGTAAACCACACTAAGATGGAAACCCAAATATTTGAAGGATTTAATCGCTAGTCTTCCAAGGTACAAATTAACTTTTATCTCCAGATAACATCAGTTTCTCTTAAATTCTCATATTGAAAAGTAATTAAACTAATCACATATCCTCCATGATAGGTTAATAATTTCCACATATAACCCAAAATAAACTTACTCTTGATTCCTAAAATTATCTAACTAAAAGGAATTAGTCAAACTAACCAAGGACTTCACGTAGTCAAGTGGTAGGTGATAAATACCAGTCTCACTTTGGTTGTGGGTTCGATTCCCACAGCTTTGTCCGATGCGATGGGTTGTCACACGGTCTATGTGTTGTCCTTTTTCCAAACTATATAATTCTAAAATAATTCCCCAAAAAGAGATAAAATCATCAAAAATTACCGTAACATAATTTAACCTCAATTTTATCTCATGCCTTCCACTTCCATCATAACATATAGTAACCCATAATTACCTCAAAAGTAAGGATCATATAAACCCTAATGGTTACCTTAATAATTATTACCTGAACTTCCACATCGATTGGTCATCTTGTACATGATTCAATAAAGAACTTACCAAGGTTCAAATGGTTGATCACGACTCTTTTATAGTTGGTTTAGAACAACCATGAGTATCCTTATTGAATCGCCCATTTCATCTAGTCTCTTGATCAGAAAACCACCACAGTTTCCATCAAACCTATTGTCACATTGGTGCCTGCTAGATCCATCCATTCACTAAAAACAGAAATGTCAGTGTGAGTATATCAACAAAACCATCATGTACTAATTAGTAAGATAAACACTAAGATATACTTACTCATTCAATTTATCTAAAACTAGGGCTCTTTCTAAAATCCTGACCATTATGGTAATATTACTTATTCTTAGAGAATACCCTAACCTCTAAAGTTATCTAAACCGACCTCTGATACCAACTATAAGGCCCCAGCCTTAAACCTTACTTAATCTTGAGTTATAACAAGATTACTCATTGAGAATCTTTTCAGGTTTAGAGTTTTAGAGAATTAGATAATGAAACTTGCATTACATTCCACATTTAAACAATATGGTTATATAAAAGACAGTATTCATTCTTCCTATAAAAAGAAACATATTTAAAATAAACCACGGATTCTTTCTTGACCTATCCTTGACACAATCATCACATCATGCACCTTTCCCTTGACCTGTGAAAAACATTTCAAAAATATGGGATGAGCATAAAAAGCCCAATAATGGTTATAAAAAATATGGAAAGGAAACATGAGTTCATATATACATATGAATGAAATCATACTTTACCCATAAAACCTAGTCACTTTAACATACCTCATCAAATCATGAATAAATCATAGAAATCATAAGACATAAAAGGTAACTTGAGGCATTCATGACATTCTTACGTAGGGAGTAACCCTCTTGGTTACGTTTGGAATACCCACCACAGTATATTCCCTAAATCTCTTCGGAGAAACCTTAAGGTTTCACTCCTTCGCGTTACCCAATGCATTGGAGAGGAATATCGGTCTCACTCGCCCTTAGTTTATCATGGAACCACCCATCTTCATAATAATGCACAAGAACCTCAACAAAATCGTATCACATAAAACATGCATAATGGAAACATAACATTTCCACCTTTCAATCACAAGATATCAATACAACAAATTGATATAAAAACATTATGAAAACCATTTTCAATACCAAAATAAAAGAAATGTAAAACATGGTTTTTATTTTCCTTTAAAAAGGTATGGATTTTAGAGGAAGCCAA
This sequence comes from Viscum album, assembly GCA_963277665.1. NCBI lineage: Eukaryota > Viridiplantae > Streptophyta > Magnoliopsida > Santalales > Viscaceae > Viscum > Viscum album. Next base: position 1,332,152,639 of record OY728142.1, read on the forward strand.
AATTCAAATAATGGTCACGGTGGTGGAGAAGTCGTTGTCACTACATACGTATGACAATAAACATTCCATTTTGTCGTTTAGTAAAATTCTTCGTATAAAGAAATATTCCTTTTGAATAAGAAAAATAGTAAAAGGGTTTTATACACCGTATAAAAGAAAGTTATGTATAAAAGAAAATATGCCTCAATGAAAGGAGATTGAGACAGATTCCCATACGAAGACGGTATCCTTGGTTTAAGGATAAATCAATTACATAATTATGTGTGACAAAAAAATACACCAAATATAAGTGGATATTAAGTGTAAAACAAGGAGAGGTATTTCACACATATTCATAGAACGACATATTCAAGGAGTACAAGTTTATCCCAAAGAATCAAATTTGGCTTAAGAAGTTCCCTTGCAAAAATTTGACAGCCTAATGACGTCACTACAAAATTCAGAAAATGAGTTGATGAGAGACAAAAAGGGTATCTCATCACATGGACATAAAATTTAAATCAATAAGGATATATAATAACATATCCCAACATAATAGTATGTGAATTAAAAGACATAACAAAAGAAGTCTTTTAAAAAGAGGAGGGTGAAAGGTTCCCTTACCGACATGGGTATCCTTCGAAACATACACCCCGTGAAAGAAGGACAATACAACATTGATGTAAATACTCATAAATGAAAGTATATTACACAATGAGTAAAATAATGGGCAGTACATACACCACTCAAAGGAAATTTTGGAAAATGTATCATAAATCTCATGGAAATAAAAGTGTGATGAAAAATCCCTTACGAAAACTCGGCAGCCTAACGACACCACATAAAACTTACAAAAATGGATTGATGAGATCAAATAGGGTCTCTCATAATATTAACATAAAGTTTACATAAAGAGTAATATAAAAGAACATCCCCCAACAAAACAAATAGGATCTTAAATGAAGTGACATAAAGGAGAGTACTTAAAAAGAAAGAGAGAGGTTAGATCTCTTACGAAAATTCGGCAGCCTAACGGCACCACTCAAAACTTCCAAAATGGATTGATGAGAGAGAATAGGGTCTCTCATCACATGAACATAAAATTTACAGTAAGATTAATATAAAAGAACATCCCAATAACAAGAAATATGAGTTTTAAAAGGAATGACATAAAAGAGTGTACTTAAAAAGAAAGAGAGGAGTAGGATCCCTTACATCATGTCCAACTTGTCTTGTTCGTTTCATTATATTCCTAAATAATAAACATTGGTCAATTTATAATTTCTTAATGACCTCCTATAAATATTGTTATTCAGTTCATATCACATATTTTAATGTTATAATAATTGGTTAATAAGATGAGTTCATATCAGATGTTTTTGTCAATGTTTGGTACATGAGTAAAAAATTGAACTTGTTCGAAAATAATATTCCATGTAGTTATAGGTACATCAAATCCAGAATATTATTGATGTTTTAAATATCATATATATCCAGTATATATTCATTTTATAATATTCCATAGCATTTGGAGATAAAAATTAAAAGCACCGTTCATGGAGACGGTAGGCCGTACGTACGCATGAACGCTACTTTGATTTTTAATTTATCATATTAATGGAATTAAAACAAAATGATATATATATATATATATATGTTATAATTCCATAATGATATCGGTCATTTAGATGTAATATATTACATATATATCCATTATATATATGTACTTATAGTAGTACATAACATTTTGAGATAAGAAATGCAATGTACCGTTCATGGAGACGGAAGCCGTACGTACGAATGAACGCTACTTCCATTTCTATTTCATATTTAATGGAATTTAAACATAATGATACCTAATAGTATTTTAATTCCAGTATGGTATCATATATAATATCATGTAATATATCCTTTATACGTTCCACATATGATATTAACGAATCAAATCACTTTGAGGGGGCGGTAGTCCGCATTTCCTTAAATGAAGATATCGTGTTTACCCATAATGGAAACCATAAAGGTATGACATAAATGAAAAATAAAGAATCTTAAAAAAACACAAACATATTATATATCATATATAAATATAGTGTCATCTTAATAGCCACCATTGAAGGTGTTAGAAGAATGTTGAACAATCCTCGTTTTGTGAGGCAGAAATTCGCCATCCACAGAAACATTATGTTCCTTAACCATTATATGTAGGTGTGTGTTTGTTTAGCTCGAATAATTCTTATAAAAACATCCTTGTATAATTAAGATACTGGATTTTTTACAAAATAAATGAATAAAAAGAGTTTAAAGGGTTGGAGAAGCAAAATAAAACAAAAGGACTCAAGTAAAGACATTACCTTAAAATCGGGTAACTGCCATTGGTTTGAGCTCAAAGGCTATCTTGGGAAGACTTCTACCCAAAGTAAGGCTTCAAAGAGTAATAGAGGTATGTGGAGAGACAAAATGGGCAGGGTTGGCCGAGCCAAAGGCTTATGACGTGTGGGTAAGGAGGTAGAGGTGGGGGCCTTTTATAAGAGGAGAGGTGGGGCACTCTTGGAAAGTATAGAAATGTTACTTTATTTTAGAATGATTTTCGGATTTTAATGGTCCCACATTGATTTGTTTCTAGGATAAGGTGATAAGGGTTCGAAATCCACTCATCCAATAGGTTTTGGACATCTGTAGGTCTTAGATGTTACATTATCTTTCCATTTTATTTAAATCGTTAAATACTGAGGTCATCAATGCATCATCATGATGTCGTACATAATTTAATTAATTTAATGTCTAAAAATTATAAAACAAATACTATGATGTCAGAAATAGTGTTAGATTTCTAATGACTATTTATAGTCAAAAGTCTGACTTGTATAACCCCATGTAATAATTGTTTTAGTAAAACATCTCATGTTTGTGTCATTTTTACTTTAACATTAAATAAAAAGGTATTTATGTCATTTTCCAACCAAAGTGGCTCCATGGGGACCCCAAGTTGACCCATGCATTGTCTTGGTCGTACATGACATATCCAATGAGGGTGGGACATTTTTCTAGGTCATTTCATTTTATTAAAACATTATTCTTACCTTAAACTACACTAATTACCTCTAATTGCGATTAAAAACTTAATAAGTTACTATTCACCAAAAAAATTATTTTAATCCAATTGAACCACATTTTACTTCTTAATGTCAACCATGTATGTTTGATTTTTGAAATTCAAAACACAAAGATGGCAAAATTTCATTTAAATAGAAAATCAGTTTTTATAAGTACCACTTAGTGGTTTCACTATTCATCAAAAAATGAACTTTTTCAGAAAATTACCAAAAATTTACACAAAGTAAATTTTGATGTCCCGATTCTAAAGAATAATTTTATTCTGTCAAATATAACACATAAAATTGTCAAAAAGTGGATTTAAAAGAGGTTCTCCATCAAAAGGCGGTTAATCGACCTTTTAAAGAATATTAGAATGTTTAGGCTTAAAATTGGATTAATTCGCATTTGTAATCCTCTAAAATTTATTGTAAAAAGTAAAAATATTTGAAAAACATGTATAATCATTTTGTAGTTACTTCTATTCATTCCCGCCATCACAATAGCTAGGCATTAACTACCATTTAAAATAATATTATTTTATTATTAGAGTGCAACGTAAGATTCCCAAGAAACTCGTTGTTGCGTGTTGGGTACGCCATCGAGCATAGCGTCCCATTTAAAGTTACATTAATATTTTATTCACAAATATGGATAAATGTGAAAATGTCATACTTCTTTATTTACCTGGGGTGTTGCACTATAATTATCAATATATTATTTATCACTAATTATACAAGTAGTTATATGTGTTAATGAAACTATTAATTTTAATTTATCCACACATGGATTGATAGGTCAAAAATACCCTATTCCCTGCTATTTATTTCCAGAAAACCGATAATTTTATTATCATAAACATAATTTTACCCTAAAACATATCTGGATATGCACTCAAAGTTTACCAATTTATATTATTTATAAAATATAAATCCATATATTTTAACTTTTTTCAAAACGATAATAATTAGTTTTAAATATTATTCAAAAACTAGTAGCTTTTATCTTATTCTATTCTTCGATAATTTTATCTATAAAACATAAAAAAAGAATCCTGAAATAATAATTTCATTGTTAATATTTTTAGTATAATTCAAATAGAGCCATTAATTATAAAAAAGGAAAAAATCCTTTTCATTAGATAACTAGATTTATCACATCATAATACTTATCTGATGAAATATATATTTTTATAAATCTAATGGAAAAGAAATCATTATTTATAACATCAATATTCTTCTTCATGATATCAAAATAAAAAAGAAATATAATTTTTATAAAATCATTCATTAATTTCTTTGATAAATTTATAATATATAATCTCCACAAAATTATAAAAATTGACTATTTCATCGTCCTAAAATTTTGTTGTAAATTTACCTTCAAATCTTCATATACCACTCCTTGAAATCCTCATAATTATTCTTTATTTGATTTTACATAATAGAATCAATTTATATTTTTATTTAAATCATAATGGAAATACCCCTTTCAATAATTAATAAAATATCCCTTAAATTCTACATAAGAATATACTCGTAAATTTACCTTTAATTAGTATTTATTTAATTCTTTATTACAATATTATTAAGGTATGAAATCAATAATTCTAGGAAATATATTCATTTAACTCTTTAGGAGGTATAAAATTATCAATTGTATATAATAATCAATCATTGATAAATTATATATTGAACCAGTTAATTTTCTATGAGAATGTACTTGTATTAATTGAATATTGCTCCCAAAACGAATCTATATGATTTATTATATCAAAAAATCAATTATTTTCTCAATTAAAATATCTATTTTCTTATTCAATAATATTTTTACATGATTATTTGTATTTAAATACACATTTAAATCATTATTTATGATTTGAAATAATTATAGTGAGAATAAATTTAGGTGATAACCACTAGATTTCACCACTATTGAAATAAAAATGTCATTCTCAAATGTAATGATAACTTTAATCATAAATGTATTTTTTGAAACTAGATTTAATTTCATATATTGAAAAATTTATTGTTATACAAATCATAATTTCTAATGTTAATCTATTGTATTTCCTTTAAAACTAATGATAATGACATATGAGGTAACAAAACAGTACTTCAATCTATTTGAGTAAACCAAATGTATATAAAGAAATTATCACCTTAATTTCAAACTAATTCATATAATTCTCATGTCAAAATAGTTAAACATACATGGATATATCTCTAATCATGGAAAATATATAAAATACTATAATTTTTCCACACAACATTTAGAAAAATATATTTTACATGATATATCTTTAGAAATCATGAATTTATTTGGATGTGAGCTAAACCCCTATAGAATCATTCATATGTGATCATTGTACCACATCAATTAATCTTACACAAACATCCCAAAATACATCTCTAATCATTGAACGCTTTATTTTTTAAAAATATTTTATATCTCTAGGAATTCCGTATTTACTAAAACATATATTAAATTAAATTTGGCTTAATGTTACACAACTATTAAAAAGAGATGTTTAACCATACCTAGATCCTGTGAAACACTGTTTTATCATATATATCTACAAATTATTCAAGATTTCATCTCATCTATCTCCAAAATCTTCCAATCCTACTATTATCGCATATATACAAAACTAAATATATTTCACCTAAAAATTCATCATTATATGATAGATATATACATTAAAAATCAATATTCATTAGGATGATAACTTTTTGATGATTATTTATCTTCATGCCTTAAATTTTGTAAAAAAATAATATAAAAATGTCCATTTAAATGTAATGATCTTTCAATATCTTCAAAATTCATTAACTAAATATTTAATTTTATTTCAAATCATAGTCCATAAAACGAATTTCATAAAAAATTTATTGTAATGATCGTCTCCATTTAATCAATTAACATTATATCAACAATTATTTTTGTGAAAAAATAATATCTCAAAGACCTAAAAACCATGAATTTTATTATCTTCATGAACACTAATCATTATTCACCAACATACTTCATGATTCATTTTATTTCAAATAAATGCAACACCAAACAGACCATTTGTTCCCCAATCCTCCCACTTAAGATTTTTTTTCAATTAAACTATAAATCCATTCTTCGTAAAAAATAAAATCATATATATGTTTTTAGAATTATGATCCCATAATTATCCAAAATTTGACAAAAAAATAGTTTGTAAAGACCCATAAATTTCAAGGAAATTTTTTTCTTAATGTTCTTTGGAATTTTACAAGAACGCAGCCTCTGACGGCACCTGATTCCGAGGCCCGGTGTGCCCGGAATCATTTTCTGAAGTTTGGCTCGGGTACGTTCAGTGAACGGACGAGCGGGTTTTTCTAACTTTTGAACGGTGCCCGGAATCGAATTCCGAGGGCACAGATGGAATCCCCGCACCGATACTTGCTTAGAAACGCCTCTTCCGGAGTTTCATTTTCTCGGGTGTGGTTTTTAATTTTCGGTCTTAAAGTTAAGAAATAAAATAATTGTACGACAAACTTTATTTTATTTCACTTAAGCCACTTGGAAGCCACTTGAAGCCACTTAAAGAGGCTTAGGCTGAGTTGATGCAGATAGGGTGCTATCCAAAAATATCCTACCCTCTTGGTAGTATATTTGTGAGGTGGGACCGGCACGATCCCCCACCGTTTCTTTTCCACTAAGTAACGCACCCGCGGAAACCCGTCATTATTAAAGTCAACTGACGGGTTTTCTTAATTTCTTAACGCACCAATTAATTGGGCGGTTTATTCATTGAAATTAATTTTATGAATTAATTTCATTCGTTTCATAACACGTTTTCCTTTTGTTGGCATGTTAATAAAATAAGGCCAACACACCCTCCTTTTGAAATGATGTGTTAAACCTTTGAAGAACCTCTAAGAATTCTCCGTCCTCCTTCATGAAGAACGTGAAGAATGTGAAGAACGCGAAGAACGCTGGTCTCCGATGAAGAACGCCGAACCCGTAGAAATCGATGACGCGACCCCGTGTACCGCGACGCCGACGTTTCCTCTCCCGCGACGTACTTCAGGGACGTTCCTTAATCCGCAAAAAAAATCTTCGATCATCCGTTGAGGTGAGAGATTGAGGTTCTTTAAATTTCTTTGTGGTTAAAATAACAACATTAATTTAATTATTATTAATTAAATCTATATGTTCTTGAACCTCGGAGTTCATCGATGTGCACCGTATTCCACGACGACGCGACGCCCTTCCTCGAAGACGTGACGCCTTCCGCAACGCGATGATCGCCTCCTTCCACGGCGATCAATTCCGCGAAGAACGTGCGTGTGACACTTGACGAGGTAGGGATTTTATTTGGATGTTTTACAATTCCGTGTTTGTTTCCATTCAAAAAGAAGAACCCGGCTCATAAAAACAATTTTGATTAATTAAAAATTGTTTTGGGTTATGTATTCATGTGTTGAATAATTCTCTCGTTGTTATTATCTACCGCGGAGGGTGCGGGCCAAACGAACTTGGCCCGACAACCCTCCATCGTTCTTCGTGGTTGTGCGGATTTGGCGGGTGACGACAAAACATGACGCACGGGCGATTTGATGATTCCGCAGTGAAGAACGGAACCTGGGAGGAACAGCGGCGCAGACCGGAAGGAAAACAGACCACCAGAGAAACTCTGGGGGCCCGCGGAAGCTACCGACGGTGTGGGCCGCCGGCGCAGCGGCGGTGGCCAGTGGACCCGCGTCTGTTGTGTTCCAGCGCGGCCCCTCGAGGGCCGCGGCTTCCCCAACCCGCAAGGGCGGCGCCCCGCAGCTGCTGCGCTCGGCCGCTTGGCCGAGCCGAGCCAGGCTGGGCCACGCCCTGGCCGGACCGGACCGGGTCTAGCCAGGTCGGACCGGGTCGACCCGGTTCGGTTCGACCCGGTTCGGCCGACCCAGGGGGGGTCGGGGCGGGTCGGCCCGGGCCCAGACCCCCCGTCTTCGGACTGATTCGGTCTATTGATTGTAACATGAGCTACGAGCCTCCGAACGATGCGCCGTCAGTGGAAACGCGATCCTTGGATCGAGACGGTCATTTCGGTATATCTCACTCAAGGTTTCGGAATAATTTGGGTTCGGCCGGGATGGTTCGTACACGAAACCAACCGGGCCCTCGGAGCAGAAACGCTCATATCTTGAGCTACGGACGACCGGTTGACATGTCGTCAGCTTTGGTGGATTCCTCTAAGTGAGACGGATCTTTTGGCATACTCCGCTCGAGGTTTGGATGTAGGTGGAGAACGGTCGGGTTGGTTATGCCTAAAAAACATACCGGGCCCCTGGGACGAAAAAGCCAATAACTCTCACACCGGTCGTCTGATTGACGCGCCGTCTGCGACGTTGAGTTCCTGTTGACAATACGGATCTTTTGGATACATCAACATCGGACTTTGTGTCAGTTGATGCATCAGCCTCTCAACTCGTGGAGCGGACCCTCCCGAACGAGCTTGCTGTGTGCGGGAACCCTAGAGCTGGCTGCAACTGCTACTGTGACGATGACGACTGTACAGAGATCCTCAGTGGATTCGACTGCGACGATGATGAAAAACAGTACAGAAATCTCAGTGTTTTTTGGAAGTAACTACTATGGTACATCTTGGGATACATCAGCTCCGGACTACATGTCATTTGATGTATCGACCTCTTAGCTCGTGGAGTGGACCATCCCGGAACGAGCATGCTGTGTGTAGAAAACCCTAGAGCCGGTTGGGACTTGACGACTGCTGATCTAACGACTCGGTGTGTTACGAATAACACGACATAGGTGAGCTTGGTTGTAGCGGCACAGGGGAGCGCTTGGTTGTAGCGGCAAACCCACGACAGAGGTGCGCTTGGTTGTAGCGGCACAGGGGAGCGCTTGGTTGTAGCGGCAGACCCAGGACAGAGGTGCGCTTGGTTGTAGCGGCACAGGGGAGCGCTTGGTTGTAGCGACAAACCCACGACAGAGGTGCGCTTGGTTGTAGCGGCACATGGGAGCGCTTGGTTGTAGCGGCAGACCCACAACGGAGGAGCGTTTTGTTGTAGTGGCACGAGGGAGCGCTTGGTTGTAGAAGCAGGCCCACAGTACCCGATAGGTGGAGAACTACAGCAGTCCAAGGTAAGAGGGAAGTGCTTGGTTGTAGCGGCATAACCACTATACTTGATAGAGAAAGAGTTTCCCAATAACTTTGGGTTCAACATCATGATCGATCCTGTGTGGGCCTTTGCGGGGGTTAATACCATTCGATCCTTTGTGGGTCCGACGACTTAGATGGATCTGTGATCATCTTTATCGTCATATGAAGAAGTATACCTGTGTGAGCTGAATCTTGTGTTACTCTCCTTTGTGGATTGTGTTGAACTATCCTATGTGAATTACTGTTTACCCTCCTTTGTGGATTGTGTTGAACTATCCTGTGTGGATTTAATGTTTACTCTACTTTGTGGATTGCATTGTGCTATCCTGTGTGGGTATACATTTTGCTTTCCTGTGACGGCTGGGTTGTGCTTGGGCTCGGATTTTGGAGCCGATTGGGAATTGATGACTTAGGTATATGTATGGGCATATACCTAAGCAGTGTCGGTTGCTGCTTCGTGATTTCATCTTTCCTTTGTGGTTTATCTTTTGTGGATTTCGGGAGACCTTAGGGGGTCTCGGGGTCCCTACTGAGTAGCTTATACTCACCCCTGCACGGGCTTTGCCCGCACATCGTTGTGTTAGTTGCAGACGACGGACAGCACTGATCGTGGTGGAGGTTTGCGGAGTAGAACGGTACCTGGAGGTGGACCACTGAGCGGGACTTACTCGGAGCGGACGGCTGGATCGAGGAGCTGTGGAGGCTATATGTGCTCACCCTTCAGGTGGGACTTCCAGAGGATGGCTCGACACTGCGGCTTTTCTTTTCAATTGCTGTTTTTCCCTTTCATATGTACTTTACAGTTGGGCTTGTATTTTCGGCCCCTTTTACTTTCAGCACACCTTGATACAGTTTTTACTTAGTGTTTACTTTTCCTCTTGCTTACTCTATGGTTCTTGTTTACTTTTCAAAGGCAATGCCTTCCCTTTTTCCGGGATTTACGCCTTGGTGCTAGTCGCCATCCCCTGGCCTATGGAAGGCGGGTTTGGGGTAGTCACGGCACGGGCCACGAGGATGGTTCGTGACAAATTGTTATCAAAGGTGGTCGGTTCTACCGCAGACTCTGATCTTTCTTCTATGTGAAGCAATAGTGTTAAGCGTATTGAGTGTGGTTATCAGTCTAGGGAGTCCAGTGTTGGTGCGGCGGCCGATGTATCCATACAACAGGACCCTGACTTCTGATTTCCGACTTAATGCACGAAAACATTGATTGCATGTGTGTTTCATGTTTTTTTTTGTGATTACTTGTGTCAGCTCACCAGGTATACTGTTCTAACCATGGCGCACCTGTTTCATTTCAGGATGTCCCCATGATGGAGGCCAGCTAGGGTTCCGAGAGTGGAACATGATAACAGCCCACCGAGCGATGGGGCCTCGGTGCAGGGCTCCTTGTCAGCAGAGGCACTGGCGGTACCTTTATCTGCCAAGCAACCGATGCTTCCCGCGACGACCGCTAACGATTTACGTCGCCTTGGAGCTCTGCATGAGTTCCAGTGACAGCGTCCACCCAGGTTTCGTGGGGAGATGGACCCCCAGGCAGCCGAGGACTGGCTGGAGGCGGTCGTACGAGTTTTCAGATTAGTAAGGACACCATCAGATCTTATGGTGGTCCTTGCAGCGAGCCTCCTCCATGCAGTAGCGGGCCGATGGTGGAGCTTGATGCTCCAGGTGCATGAAGAGGCATCTCTTCTCCGGACGTACTTCGAGAGCCTCTTCTGCTCAGAGTTCGTCCCGGACACCCTCCGTGCGGTGTGCATTCAGGAGCTACTACAGATGCGGCAGCGTAGCATGACAGTGGCCCAGTACTCTGCGAGATTTACTGATCTCTCGCGCTACTCCACATATATGGTACAGGACCCGTTATTCCGGTCCCGGACCTTCGAACATGTACTAAGGCACGGGATCAGGGCTTCGATGATCTCCCTCAACATTCTGACTCAGGCAGGGGTGTTGGAACGAGCCCTCTTAGTGTAGAGTTTCCTTGTTGAGCAGTCTACAGCAGCAGGACCCACCACATGCCGGAATACGACATAGTCTTCTGCAGCGGGTAGTAGACAGATGATGCAGGGGTCCAAGAGGACTAGACATGCGGGTGGTCGACAGAATGACTCGGGATCGTTTGTGCGAGGCACTCGGGGTGGACAACGACTTGCCATGAGAGGGCAGTGTTACTCCTGTAGCGAGATTGGTCACATGGCTCGTGACTGTCCGACCTGCCATACGGATGACCAGCAGATGAACAAAGGACCCCCCAGGTAGAGGCAGAGGTTCGAACAGGGCAGGCCGCAAGGAGCAGGCGGCCATGGTAGGGAAGCTGGCAGTGCATCTGGAGGTGGACGACGCTTCGGGGTGTTTCCACCACCACAACCAGGAGGTCCACCCCGACCGCAGGGAGTTGGTGGACATGCGAGAGCTCAGCTTCAGGCAGCTGAGGCCTTCGATCATGGAGCTCCGGGAGCAGATGGACAGGAGCAGAACTAGTTGATACGTCCTTTGTACTTCTAGTTCCTTATTGCTATTGTGTAGTGTCTTTGTATTATGAGCTGCAATAGTAAAAGACGCTTACCTTCGTGATGATTTCATTCCTGTCCTCTTTTCTGTTGTTACTAAGAGGACCCAGTTTAGACTGTTTACTTGACCCTCACATGTGAGACATCTACTGGAGGAGGCCCAGTTACCAAACACTGATGCCGACTGTGTTACTCAACCCTTGGAGGGGAGAGTAACGGTTGGATCTCTTTGTAGTAGCGTCGAGGCCTTACAACGTCATCCTTGGTATGGATTAGTAATATCCATGTCTGGATTGACTGTATTAGGAAAAGGAAGTGGTTCTTCCAGGGGATGAAACCAGATTTCCCTTATCGACAAAGAAGAAATCTTACCAGCTCTTGTGGGACGGGAGATGGTCCAGGCCATGACATAGAAGGTCCAGGTCATCCAGGAGCGGATGAGGACAGCTCAGATACAACATAAGTCTTTTACCAACAGGAGGTGGAGGCCACTAGAGTTCAAGGATGGCGACCACGTCTTCTTGTGGGTCTCACCTCGACATGAATTACGGAGATTTGTCCGAGGCGGAAAGGTGTCTCCACGCTTCATCGGACCCTTCCAGGTCCTCAACAGGATTGTCAAGGTGGCCTATCGCCTGGCTCTACCACCACAGTTGCGCCGGGTGCACGACGTTTTCCACGTATCTCAGCAGAGCAGACACGTGCACGATCCGACGCAAATCTATGACCATGGAGAGCTGGTCTTTGATGATGGTACGACGTTTGCGGAGGTCCCAGTGGAGATCGAGGATCGACCGGAGCGGGTCCTACGTGGACGATCGATTCCTCTAGTGTGCTTCAGATGGCAGCTCGGGAACCTCCAGGAGAGCACTTGGGAGCAGGAGGCTCAGATGTGTGCTCAGTACTGCCTTTGTATCCCTAAGATTGTAGTGAAGCTTTACGGGGACGTAAAGCCCTGTGGTGGGAGTAATTTAAAGACCGATAAATTTCAAGGAATTTTTTTTCTTAATTTTTTTTGGAATTTTACAAGAACGCAGCCACTAACGGCACATGATTCCGAGGCCCGGTGTGCCCGGAATCATTTTCCGAAGTTTGGCTCAGGTACGTTCAGTGAACGGACGAGCGGGTTTTTCTAACTTTTGAACCGGTGCCCGGAATAGAATTCTGAGGGCACCGATGGAATCCCAGCGCTAGTACATGCTTAGAAATGTCTCTTCCGGAGTTGCGTTTTCTCGGGTGTGGTTTTTAATTTTCGGGCTTAAAGTTAAAAAAAAATTGTACGATAAACTTTATTTTATTTCATTTAAGCCACTTGGAATCCACTTGAAGGCAGTTAAAGCGGCTTAAGCTGAGTTGATGCAGATAGGGTGCTATCCAAAAATATCCTACCCTCTTGGTAGGATATTTGTGAGGTGGGACCGGCACGAGCCCCCACAGTTTCTTTTCCACTAAGTAACACACCCACGAAAACCCGTCAATATGAAAGTCAACTGACGCGTTTTCTTAATTTCTTAATTCACCAATTAATTGGGCGGTTTATTTCGTTGAATTAAATGGGCAATTTATTCGTTAAAATTAATTTTATGAATTAATTTCATTCATTTCTTAACACGTTTTCGTTTTTTTGGCATGTTAATAAAATAAGGCCAACACACCCTCCTTTTGAAATGATGTGTTAAACCTTTGAAGAACCTCTAAGAATTCTTCGTCTTCCTTCATGAAGAACGCGAAGAACGCGAAGAACGCGAAGAACACCAGTCTACGACGAATAACGCCGAACCTACAGAAATCGAAGACGCGTCACCGTGTGCCGCGACACCGACGTTTCCTCTACCGTGGCGTACTTCGGCGACGTTCCTTAATCCGCAACAAAAATATTCGATCATCCGTTGAGGTGAGAGATTGTAATTCTTTAAATTTAATTGTGGTTAAAACAACAACATGGATTTTATTATTTTTAATTAAATTTATATGTTCTTGAACCACGGATTTCGTCGATGCGTACCGTATTCCGCGACGACGTGACGCCCTTCCGCGACGACACGACGCCTTCTGCGACGCGACGATCGCCTCCTTCCGCGGCGATCAATTCCGCGAAAAACGCGCATGCGACAGTTGACGAGGTAGGGATTTTATTTGGATGTTTTACAATCCCATGTCTATTTCCATTCAAAATGAAGAACCCAGATCATAAAAACAAATTTGATTCAATAAAAATTGTTTTGGGTTATGTATTCATGTGTTGAATAATTCTCCCGTTGTTATTATCTAACGCGGAGGGTGCGGGCCAAACGAACACGGCCTGAAAACCCTCCACCGTTCTTTGTGGTTGTGTGGATTTGGCGGGAGACGAATAAACGTGACGCAAGGGCGATTTGATGATTCCGCAGTGAATAACGGAACCCGAGAGGAACAGCGGTGCAGACAGGAACGAAAACGGACCACCAGAGTAACTCCAGTGGCCCGCGGAAGCTACAGGCGGCGCGGGTCGCTGACGCGGCGGCCGGAGGCGGCGGCGCCCAGGCGCGCCACCAGACAAGGCCGACGCGGCTTCAGCCGCGGCGGCGGTGGCCAGCGGACCCACGGCCACGCGGGTCCAGCTCGCCCGCACGGGACACGGCAGAGGCCGCTTCCGCTGTTTTCTAGTGCGGCCCCTCGAGGTACGCGACTTCCTCAACCCGCGGGGGAGTCGCCCCGCGGCTGCCACGCTCGGCCGCTCGGCCGAGCCGAGCCAGGCTGGTCCGACCGGCTGGGCCGCACCCTGGCCGGACCGGACCGGGTCCAGCAGGGTCGGACCGGGTCAGGTCCACCCAGTTCGGCCGACCCAGGGGGGTCGGCCCGGGTCTGCCCGGGCTCAGACCCCCCGTCTTCGGACCGATTGTGTCTTTTGACCGTACCTTGAGCTACGGGCCTCCGAACAACGCGCCATCAGCGGTAACACGATCCTTGGATGGAGACAGTCATTTCAGAATATTGAACTCAAGGTTTCATAATACTTTGGGTTCGGTCGGGTTGGTTCGTACACGAAACCAATCGGGCCCTCAGAGCGGAAACGCTCATATATTGAGCTACAGACGTCTGATTGACGTGCCGTTGGCTTTGTTGGATTCCTCTAAGTGAGACAGATCTTTTGGCATACTCTGCTTGAGGTTTGGACGCAGGTGGAGTACATTCGGGTTGGTTTTGCCTAAAAACCCAACCGGGCCCCTAGGACGAAAAAGCCATTAACTCTCAGACCGGGCGTCCGATTGACGCGCCGTCTGTGACGTTGAGTTCCTGTTGACGATACGGAACTTTTGGATACATCAACTTCGGACATTGTGTCAGTTGATGTATCAGCCTCTCGGCTCGTGGAGCGGACCCTCCCGAACGAGCTTGCTGTGCGCGGGAACCCTAGAGCTGGCTGCAACTACTGCTGTGACGTCGACGACTGTACAAAGATCCTCAGTGGATTCGACTGCGACGATGATGAAAAACAGTACAGAAATCCTCCGTGTTTTTGGCAGTTACTACTACGGTACATCTTGGGAAACATCAGCTCTAGACTACATGTCAGTTGATGTATCGACCTCTTACCTCGTGGAGTGGACCCTCCCAGAACGATCATGCTGTGTACAGAAAACCCTAGAGCCAGTTGGGACTTGACAAATGCTGATCGAATGACTCGGTGTGTTATGAATAACACGACAGAGGTGCGCTTGGTTGTAGCGGCACATGGGAGTTCTTGGTTTTAGCAGTAAACCCACGACAGAGGTGCGCTTGGTTGTAGTGGCACAGGGGAGTGCTTGGTTGTTGCGGAAGACCCACGATAAAGGTGTGCTTGGTTGTAGTGGCACAGGGGAGAGCTTGGTTGTAGCAGCAGACCGACGACAGAGGTGCGCTTGGTTGTTGTGGCACATGGGAGCGCTTGGTTGTAGCGGCAGACCCACAACGGGGGAGCGCTTGGTTGTAGCGGCATGATAGAACGCTTGGTTGTAGCAGTAGGCCCATAGTACCTGATAGGTGGAGAACTACAGCAGTCCAAGGTAAGAGGGAAGCGCTTGGTTGTAGCAGCATAACCACTATACTTGATGGAGAAGGAGTTTCCCAATAGAGTTGGGTTCAAATTCATGATCGATCATGTGTGGGTCTTTGCGGGGGTTAGTACCTTTCGATACTTTGATTGTCCGATGACTTAGATGGATCAGTGATCATCTTTATCGTCATACGAAGAAATATACATGTGTGAGCTGAATCTTGTGTTACTCTCCTTTGTGGATTGTGTTGAACTATCCTGTGTGGATTACTGATTACCCTCCTTTGTGGATTGTGTTGAACTATCCTGTGTGGATTTACTGTTTACTCTCCTTTGTGGATTGCGTTGTGCTATCCTGTGTGGGTATACATTTTGCTTTCCTGTGTGGACTGGGTTGTGCTTGGGCTCGAATGTTGGAGACGATCAGGAATTGATGACATAGGTATATGTATGGAAATATACCTAAGCAGTGTCGGTTTTTGCTTGGTGATTGCATCTTTCCATTGTGGGTTATCCTTTGTGGATTTAGGGAGACCTTCAGGGGTTTTGGGGTCTCTACTGAGTAGCTTATACTCACCCCTGCATGGGATTTTCCTGCACTTCGTTGGGTTGGTTGCAGACGACGGATAGCGCTGATAGTGGTGGAGGCTTGCAGAGCAGGATGGTACCTGGAGGTGGACCACTGGGCGGGACGTACTCAGAGCGGACGGCTGGACCGAGGAGCTGTGGAGGCTATCTGTGCTCACCAATCAGGTGGTACTTCCAGAGGATGGCTCGACGCTGCGGCTTTTTTTTTCAGTTGCTATTTTTCCCTTTCAGTTGTACTTTACAGTTGGGCTTGTATTTCCGGCCCCTTTTACTTTCAGCACACCTTGATACAGTTTTTACATAGTGTTTAATTTTCCGCTTGCTTACTCTATGGTGCTTGTTTACTTTTCAAAGGCAATGCCTTCCCTTTTTCTGGGATTTACACCTTGGTTCTAGTCGCCAGCTCCTGGCCTATGGAAGGCGGGCTTGGGGTAGTCAAGGCACGGGCCCCGAGGATGGGTCGTGACAAATTGGTATCAAAGTTGGTCGGTTCTACCACAGACTCTGATCTTTCTTCTATGTGAAGCAATTGAGTTAAGCGTATTCAGTGTGGTTATTAGTCCAGGGAGTCCAGTGTTGGTGCGTCGGCCGATGTATCTGTACACAAGGACCCTGACTTATGATTTCCGACTTAATGCACGAAATCATTGATTGCATGTGTGTTTCAAGTTTTCTTTGTGATTACTTTTGTTAGCTCACCAGGTATACTGTTCTAACCATGGCGCACCTGTTTCTTTTCAGGATGGCCCCACGACGGCAGCCAGCTAGGGTTCCGACAGTGGAACGTGATGACAGCCCACCGACCGACGGGGCCTCGGTGCAGGGCTCTTTGTTAGCAGAGGCACCGGCGGTACCTTTACCCACCGAGCCACCGATGATCCCCGCCACGACTGCTGACGATGCATGTCGCCTTGGAGCTCTGCATGAGTTCCAGCGCCAGCGACCACCATGGTTTTGTGGGGAGACGGACCCCCAGGTAGCCGAGGACTGGCTGGAGGCGGTCGTACGAGTTTTCAGATTAGTAAGGACACCAGCAGATCTTATGGTGGTATTTGCAGCGAGCCTCCTGCACACAGCAGTGGGCTGATGGTAGAGCTTGATGCTCCAGGTGCACGATGAGGCATCTCTTCTCTGGACGGACTTCGAGAGCCTCTTTCGCTCAGAGTTCATCTTGGACACCCTCTGTGCGGTGCGCATTCAGGATCTACTACAGCTGCGGTAGCGCAACATGGCAGTGGCCCAGTACTCGCTGAGATTTACTAATCTCTCGCGCTACTCCACATATATAGTACGGGACCCGTTCTTCCGGGCCCGGACCTTTGAGCAGGGATTGAGGCACGAGATCAGGGCTTCGATGATCTCCCTCAACATTCCGACTCAGGCAGGGGTGTTGGAACGAGCCCTCTTAGTGGAGAGTTTCCTTTCTGAGCAGTCTCCAGCAGCAGGACCCACCGCTTACCGGCATGCGGTAGAGTCTTCTACAGCGGGAAGTAGACAGATGATGCAGGGGTCCAAGAGGACTAGACCTACGGGTGGCCGACAGCATGACTCAGGATCGTTTGTGTGAGGCACTCGGGGTGGACAATGACTTTCCATGAGAGGGCAGTGTTACTCCTGCGGCGGGATTGGTCACATGGATCGTGAATGTCCGACCTGCCATACGGATGACCAGCAGATGAACGAAGGACCCCCCAGTCAGAGGCAGAGGTTCGATCAGGGCGGGCCGCAAGGAGTAGGCAGCCATGGAAGGGAAGCTGGCAGTGCAGCTGGAGGTGGACGACGCTTCGTGGTGTTGCCACCACCACCACCAAGAGGTCCACCCCGACCGCAGGAAGTTGGTGGACATGCGAGAGCTCAGCTTCAGGCAGCTGAGGCCTTCGATCATGGAGCTCCGGGAGCAGATGGACAGGAGCGGAACTAGTTGATACATCCTTTGTACTTCTAGTTCCTTATTGCTATAGTGTAGAGTCTTTGTATTATGAGCTTCAATAGTCAAAGACTCTTACTATCATGATGATTTTATTCATGTCCTCTTTTGTGTTGTTACTAAGTGGTCCCAGTTTAGACTGTTGACTTGACCCTCACATGTGAGACATCTACTGGAGGAGACCCAGTTACCACACACTGATGCCGACAGTGTGACTCAACCCTTGGAGGCAAGAGTAACGGTTGGATCTCTTGGTAGTAGCGTCGAGGCCTTACGACATCATCCTTGGTATTGATTAGTAACATCCATGTCGGGATTAACTGTATTAGGAAAACGAAGTGTTTCGGCCAGGGGATGAGAACATATTTCCCTTATCGGCAAAGAAGAAATCTTAGAAGCTCTTGTGGGACCGGAGATGGTCCAGGCCACGACAGAGAAGGTCCAGGTCATCCAGGAGCGGATGAGGATAGCTCAGAGTCAACAGAAGTCTTTTACCGACAGGAGGCGGAGACCACTACAGTTTGAGGATGGAGACCACATCTTCTTGTGGGTTCACCTCGACATGAATTACGGAGATTTGGCCGAGGTAGAAAGTTGTCTCCACGCTTCATCGAACCCTTCCAGGTCCTCAGCAGGATTGTCAAGGTCGCTTATCGTCTGGCTCTACCACCACAACTGCGCCGGGTGCACGACGTTTTCCACGTATCTCAGTAGAGCAGACACATGCACGACCCGATGCAAATCGTTGACCATGGAGAGCTGGTCTTTGATGATGAGTTGACTTTTTCGGAGGTCCCAATGGAGATCGAGGATCGACAGGAGCGAGTCCTACGTGGACGATAGATTCCTCTAGTGCGCTTCAGATGGAAACTCGGGAACCTCTAGGGGAGCACTTGGGAGCGGGAGGCTCAGATGTGTACTCAGTACTACCTTTGTATCCCTAAGTTTGTAGTGAAGCTTTACGGGGACGTAAATCCCTGTTGTGGGAGTAATGAAAAGACCCGTAAATTTCACGGAATTGTTTTTTCTTAATTTTGATTGGAGTTTTACAAGAACGCAGCCTCTGAAGGCACCTGATTCCAAGGCCCGGTGTGCCCGGAATCATTTTCCAAAGATTGGCTCAGGTACGTTCAGTGAACAGATGAGCGGGTTTTTCTAACTTTTGAACCGGTGCCCGGAATCGAATCCCGAGGGCACCGATGGAATGCCAGAGCCGGTACTTGCTTAGAAATTCCTCTTCCGGAGTTGCGTTTGCTCGGGTGTGGTTTTTAATTTTCAGGCTTAAAGTTAAGAAATAAAATAATTGTACGAAAAACATTATTTTATTTCACTTAAACCACTTGGAAGCCACTTGAAGCCACTTAAAGTGTCTTAAGAAGAGTTGATGCAGATAGGGTGCTATATAAAAATATCCTACCCTCTTGGTTGGATATTTGGGAGGTGGGACTGGCACGAGCCCCCATTGTTTCTTTTCCACTAAGTAACGCACCCGCGAAAACCCGTAATTATAAAAGTCAACTGACACGTTTTCTTAATTTCTTAACGCAACAATTAATTGGGTGGTTTATTTCGTTGAATTAAATGGGAGGTTTATTCATTGCAATTAATTTTATGAATTAATTTCTTTCATTTCTTAACATGTTTTCGTTTTGTTTGCATGTTAATAAAATAAAGCCAACACACCCACCTTTTGAAATGATGTGTTAAACCTTTGAAGAACCTCTAAGAAATCTTTGTCCTCCTTCATGAAGAATGCGAAGAACGCGAAGAACTCCAGTCTCCGACGAAGAACGCCAAACCCGTATAAATCGACGACGCGACACCATGTGCCGCGACGCCGACATTTCCTCTCCCATGACGTACTTTGACGACGTTCCTTAATCCGCAACAAAAATCTTCGATCATCCGTTGAGGTGAGAGATTGAGGTTCATTAAATTCCTTTGTGGTTAAAACAACAACATGGATTTAATTATTATTAATTAAATTTATATTTTCTTGAACCACGGTGTTCGTCGACGCACACCGTATTCCGTGAGGACGCGACGCCCTTCCGCGATGACGCGATGCCTTCTGCGACGCGACGATCGCCTCCTTCCGCGGCGATCAATTCCGCGAAGAACGCGCATGGGACACTTGACGAGGTAGAGATTTTTTTGGATGTTTTAAAATCCCGTGTTTGTTTCCATTCAAAATGAAGAACCCGGCTCATAAAAACTATTTTGATTAATTAAAAATTGTTTTGGGTTATGTGTTCATGTGTTGAATAATTCTCCTGTTGTTATTATCTAACGCGGAGGGTGCGGTCCTAATGAACACAGCCGATAACTCTCTTCCATTCTTTGTGGTTGTGCGGATTTTGCGGGCGATGACAAAACGTGACTGAAGGTCGATTTGATGATTCCGAAGTGAATAACGAAACCCAGGAGGAACAGCGGCGCAGACGGGAAGGAAAAAGAACCACCAGAGCATATCCGGTGGCCCGCGGAAGCTACCGGCGGCCAGTGGACCCGCAGCCGCGCGGGTCCAGCTCGCCCCCACGAGACGCGGCAGAGGCTGCGTCCGCTGTTTTCCAGCGCGGCCCCTCGAGGGTCGGGGATTCCTCAACCCGCGTGGGCGGTGCCCCGCGGCTACCGCGCTCAGCCGCTCGGCCGAGCCGAGCCAGGCCGGTCCGACCGGGTCCAGCTGGGTCGGACCGGGTCGGGTAGACCCGGTTCGGCCGACCCAGGGGGGGTGGGGCCGGGTCGGCCCAAGCTCAGACCCCCCATCTTCGGACCGATTCGATCTTTTGACCGTAACTTGAGCTACGAGCCTCTGAACGACGCGCCTTCAGCGGTATCGCAATCCTTGGATGGAGACGGTCATTTCGGAATATGGCACTTAAGGTTTCGTAATACTTTGGGTTCGGCCGGGTTGGTTCGTACAGGAAACCAACCAGGCCCTCAGATCAGAAACGCTCATATATTGAGCTACGAACGTACGATTTATGTTCCATTTTCTTTGGTGGATTCCTCTAAGTGAGACAAATCTTTTGGCATACTCTGCCCGAGGTTTGGAGGCAGGTGGAGTACGGTCGGGTTGGTTTTTTCTAAAAAACCAACCGGGCCCCTAGGACCAAAAAACCAATAACTCTCAGACCGGGCATCCGATTGACGCGCCATCTGTGACGTTGAGTTCCTGTTGACGATACAGAACTTTTGAATACATCAACTTCGGACTTTGTCTCAGTTGATGTATCAGCCTCTCGGCTCATGGAGCGGAACCTCCCGAATGAGCTTGCTGTGTGCGGGAACCCTAGAGCTGGCTGCAACTGCTGTTGTGATAACGACGACTGTACAGAGATCCTTAGTGGATTCGACTACGATGATGATGAAAAACAGTACTAAAATCCTCCGTGTTTTCGGTAGTAACTACTACGGTACATCTTGGGATACATCAGCTCCGGAATACATGTCAGTTGATGTATCGACCTCTTAGCTCGTGGAGTGGACCCTCCCGGAACGAGCATGATGTGTACAGAAAACCCTAGAGCGGGTTGGGACTTGACGACTGCTGATCCAAGGACTCGGTGTGTTACGAATAACACGACAGAGGTTCGCTTGGTTTTAGCGGCACATGAGAGCGCTTGGTTGTAGAGGAAAACCCACAACAGAGGTGCGCTTGGTTGTGGAGACACAGGGGAGCACATGGTTGTAGAGGCAGACCCACGACAAAGCTGCGCTTGGTTGTAGAGGCACATGGGAGAACTTGGTTGTAGCGGCAGACCCACGACAGAGGTGCGCTTGGTTGTAGCGGCACATGGGAGTGCTTGGTTGTAGAGGCAGACCCACGACGGAGGAGCGCTTGGTTGTAGCGGCATGAGGGAGAACATGGTTGTAACAGCAGGCCCACAGTACCCGATAGGTGGAGAACTACAGCAGTCCAAGGTATGAGGTAAGCTCTTGGTTGTAGCGGCATAACCACTATACTTGATGGAGATGTAGTTTCCCAATAGCTTTGGGTTCAACTTCATGATCGATCTTGTGTGGGTCTTTGCGGGGGTTAGTACCTTTCGATCCTTTGTGGGTCTAACGACTTTGATGGATCAGTGATCATCTTTATCGTAATACGAAGAAATATACCTGTGTGAGCTGAATCTTGTGTTACTCTCCTTTGTGGATTGTGTTGAACTATCCTGTGTGGATTACTGTTCACCCTTTTTGTGGATTGTGTTGAACTATCATGTGTGTATTTACTGTTTACTCTCCTTTGTGGATTGCGTTGTGCTATCCTGTGTGGGTATACGTTTTTCTTTCCTGTGTGGACTGGGATGTGCTTGGGCTCAGATGTTGGAACCGATCCGGAATTGATGACTTAGGTATATGTATGGGAACATACCTAAGCAGTGTCGGTTGTTGCTTCGTGATTTCATCTTTCCATTTTGGTTTATCCTTTGTGGATTTCGGGAGACCTTCGGGGGTCTCGGGGTCCCTACTGAGTATCTTATACTCACCCCTGCACGGGCTTTGCCCGCACTTCGTTGTGTTGGTTGCAGATGACGGACAGCACTGATCGTGGTGGAGGCTTGCAGAGCAGTATGGTACCTAGAGGTGGACCACTGGGAGGGACATTCTCGAAGCGGACGGCTGGACCGAGGAGCTGTTGAGGCTTTCTGTGCTCACCCTTCAGGTGGGAGTTCCAAAGGACGGCTCGACGCTGCGGCTTTTCTCTTCAGTTGCTGTTTTTCCCTTTCAGTTGTACTTTACAGTTGGGCTTGTATTTCCGGCCCCTTTTACTTTCAGCATAGCTTGTAACAGTTTTTACTTAGTGTTTACTGTTCCTCTTGCTTACTCTGTGGTGCTTGTTTACTTTTCAAAGGCAATGCCTTCCCTTTTTCCGTGATTTACACCTTGGGGCTAGTCGCCAGCCCCTAGCCTATGGAAGGCGGGCTTGGGGTAGTCACGACACGGGCCCCGAGGACGGGTCGTGACAAATTGGTATCAAAGGTGGTCGGTTCTACTACAGACTCTGATCTTTATTCTGTGTGAAGAAATATTGTTAAGTATATTGAGTGTGGTTATCAGTCCAGGGAGTCCAGTGTTGGTGTGGCGGCTGATGTATCCATACACCAGGACCGTGACTTCGGATTTCCGACTTAATGCATGAAAACATTGATTGCATGTGTGTTTCAACTTTTCATTGTGATTACTTGTGTCAGCTCACCAGGTATACTGTTCTAACCGTGGCACACCTGTTTCTTTTCAGGATGGCCCCACGACGGCAGGCATCCAGGGTTCCGAGAGTGGAACGTGATGACAGCCCACCGAGCAACGGGGCCTCGGTGCAGGGCTCCTTGTCAGTAGAGGCACCAGCAGTACCTTTACCCTCCGAGCCACCGATGCTTCCCTCCACGACCGCTAATGATGCACGTCGCCTTCGAGCTCTTCATGAGTTCCAGCACCAGCGACCAGCCAGGTTTCGTGGGGATACAGACCCCCAGGCAGCCGAGGACTGGCTGGAGGCGGTCGTATGTGTTTTCAGATTAGTAAGGAAACCGGCAGATCTTATGGTGGTCCTTGCAGTGAGCCTCCTGCACGCAGCAGCGGGCCGATGGTGGAGCTTGATGCTCCAGGTGCACGACGAGGCATCTCTTCTCTGGATGGAATTCGAGAGCCTCTTCCTCTTAGAGTTCGTCACGGCCACCCTCCGTGCGGTGCGCATTCAGGAGATACTACAGCTGGGGCAGAGCAGCATGACAGTGGACCAGTACTCGGCGAGATTTACTGATCTCTCGCACTACTCCACAGATATGGTACGGGACCCGTTCTTCCGGGCCCGGACCATCGAGCAGGGACTGAGGCAAGAGATCAGGGCTTCGATGATCTCCCTCAACATTCGGACTCAGGCAGGGGTGTTGGAACGAGCCCTATTAGTGGAGAGTTTCCTTGTTGAGCAGTCTCTAGCAGTAGGACCCACCACTTGTCGGCATGCGGTAGAGTCTTCTACAATGGGTAGTAGAAAGACGACACAGGGGTCCAAGAGGACTAGACCTGCGGGTGGTCGACAGCATGACTCGGGATCGTTTGTGCGAGGCACTCGGGGTGGACAATGACTTTCCATGAGAGGGCAGTGTTAATCCTGCGGTGGGATTGGTCACATGGATCGTGACTATCTGACCCGCCATACAGATGACCAGCAGATGAACAAATGACCCCCCAGGCAGAGGCAGAGGTTCGATCAGGGCAGGCCGCAAGGGGCAGGCGACCATGGCAGGGAAGATGTCCGTGCAGCTGGAGGTGGACGACGCTTCGGGGTGTTTCCACCACCACCTCCAGGAGGTCCATCGCGACCGCAGGGAGTTGGTGGACATGCGAGAGCTCAGTTTCAGGCAGCTGAGGCCTTCGATCGTGGAGCTCCGAGAGCAGATGGACAGGAGCGGAAGTAGTGGATACGTCCTTTGTACTTCTTGTTCCTTGTTGCTGTTGTGTAGTGTCTTTGTATTATGAGATGCAATAGTAAAAGACGCTTACCTTCATGATGATTTCATTCCTGTCCTCTTTTTTGTTGTTACTGAGAGGTCCCACTTAAGACTGTTTACTTGACCCTCACATGTGAGACATCTACTGGAGGAGACCCAGTTACCACACACTGATGTCGACAGTGTGAATCAACCCTTGGAGGCGAGAGTAACGGTTGGATCTCTTGGTAGTAGCATCGAGGCCTTACGACGTCATCCGTGGTATGGATTAGTAACATCCATGTCAGGATTGATTGTATTAGGCAATGGAAGTGGTTCGTCCAGGAAATGATACCAGATTTCCCTTATCGGTAAAGAAGAAATCTTAGCAGCTCTTGTGGGACCGGAGATGGTCCAGGCCACTACAGAGAAGGTCCAAGTCATCCAGGAGTAGATGAGGACAGCTCAGAGTCAACAGAAGCCTTTTACCGATAGGAGGCAGAGGCCACTAGAGTTCGAGGATGGCGACCACGTCTTCTTGTGGGTCTCACCTCGACATGAATTACGGAGATTTTTCCGAGGAGGCAAGTTGTCTCCACGCTTCATCAGACCCTTCCAGGTTCTCAAGAGGATTGTCAAGGTGGCTTATCGCCTGGATGTACCACCACTGTTGTGCCGGGTGCACGACGTTTTCCACGTATCTCAGCAGAGCAGACACATGCACGACCCGACGCAAAACTTTGACCATGGAGAACTGGTCTTTGATGATGGAACGACTTTTGTGGAGGTCCCAGTGGAGATCAAGGATCGACAGGAGCGGGTCCTACGTGGATGATCGATTCCTCTAGTGCACTTCAGATTACAGCTCGGGAACCTCCAGGAGAGCACTTGGGAGTCGGAGGCTCAGATATGTGCTCAGTACCACCCTTGTATCCCTAAGTTTGTAGTGAAGCTTTAGGGGGACGTAAAGCCCTGTGGTGGGAGTAATGTAAAGACCCGTAAATTTCAAGGAAATTTTTTTTTCTTAATTTTCATTGGAATTTTACAAGAACACAGCCTCTGACGGCACCTGATTCCGAGTCCCGGTGTGCCCGGAATCATTTTCCGATGTTTGGCTCGGGTACGTTCAGTGAACGGACGAACGGGTTTTTCTAACTTTTGAACCGGTGCCCGAAATCGAATTCAGAGGGCACCGATGGAATCACAGCACCGGTACTTGCTTAGAAACGCCTCTTCTGGAGTTGCATTTGCTCGGGTGTGGTTTTTAATTTTCGGGCTTAAAGTTAAGAAATAAAATAATTGTACGACAAACATTATTTTATTTCACTTAAGCCACATGGAAGCCACTTGAAGCCACTTAAAGCGGCTTAATCTGAGTTGATGCGGATAGGGTTCTATCCAAAATTATCCTACCCTCTTGGTAGGATATTTGTGAGGTGGGACCGGCACGATCCCCCACCATTTCTTTTCCACTAAGTAACGAACCCGCGAAAACCCATCATTATGAAAGTCAATTGACGTGTTTTATTAATTTCTTAACGCACTAATTAATTGGGTGGTTTATTTAGTTGAATCAAATGGGCAGTTTATTCGTTGAAATTAATTTTATGAATTAATTTCATTCATTTCTTAGCACATTTTCGTTTTGTTGGCATGTTAATAAAATAAGGCCAACACACCCTCCTTTTGAAATGATGTGTTAAACCTTTGAAGAACCTCTAATAATTCTTCGTCCTCATTCACGATGAAGGCAAAGAACGCGAAGAACGCGAAGAACGCCGGTCTCCGACGAAGAACGCCGAACCCGCAGAAATCGATGACGTGACGCCGTGTGCCGCGACGCCGACGTTTCCTCTCCCCCGACGTACTTCGGCGACGTTCCTTAGTCCGCAACAAAAATCTTTGATCATCCGTTGAGGTGAGAGATTGCGGTTCTTTAAATTTCTTTGTGGTTAAAACAACAACATGGATTTAATTATTATTAATTAAATCTATATGTTCTTGAACCTCGGAGTTCGTCGACCCGCACCGTATTCCGCGACGACGTGACGCCCTTCCGCGACGACGCGACGCCTTCCGCAACGCGACGATCGCCTCCTTCCGCGGCGATCAATTCCGCGAAGAACGCGCGTGCGACACATGATGCGGTAGGGATTTTATTTTGATGTTTTACAATTTCATGTTTGTTTACATTCAAAATGAAGAACCCGGATCATAAAAACAATTTTGATTCATTAAAAATTGTGTTGGGTTATGTATTCATGTGTTGAATAATTCTCCCGTTGTTATTATCTAACGCGGAGGGTGCGGGCCAAATGAACACGGCCTGAAAACCCTTCGCCATTCTTCGTGGTTGTGCGGATTTGGTGGGCGACGACAAAACGTGACGCAAGGGAGATTTGATGATTCCGTAGTGAAGAACGGAACTCGGGAGGAACAACGGCGCAGATGGGAAGGAAAACAGACCACCGGAGAAACTCCGGTGGCCCGCGGAAGCTACCGGTGGCGCGGGTCGCCGGCGCAGTGGCGGCCAGCGGACCCACGGCCGCGTGGGTCCGGCTCGCCCGCACGGGACACGGCAGAAGCCGCGTCCACTGTTTTCGAGCGTGGCCCCTTGAGGGCTGCGGCTTCCTCAACCCGTGGGGGCGACGCCCCGCGGCTGCCGCGCTCGGCCGCTCGGCCGCGCCGAGCCAGGCCGGTCCGACCGGCCGGGCCGCGCCCTGGCCGGACCGGACCGGGTCTAGCCGGGTCGGACCGGGTCGACCCGGTTCGGCCGACCCAGGGGGGGTCGGCCCGGGTCCAGACCCCCCGTCTTCAGACCGATTTGGTCTTTTGACCGTAACATGAGCTAGGGGCCTCCGAACGACGCGCCGTCAGTGGCAACGCGATCCTTGGATGGAGACGGTCTTTTCAGTATATCACACTCAAGGTTTCCTAATACTTTGTGTTTGGCCAGGTTGGTTCGTACACGAAACCAACCGGGCCCTCGGAGCGGAAACCCTCATATCTTGAGCTACGGACGTCCGATGGACGTGCCATCGGCTTTGGTGGATTACTCTTAGTGAGAAGGATATTTGGCATACTCCGCCCAAGGTTTGTACGCAGGTGGAGTACGGTCCGGTTGGTTTTTCCGGACAAACCAAACGGGCCCCTGGGACGAAAAGGCCAATAACTCTCAGACCGGGCATCCGATTGACGCACCGTCTGCGACGTTGAGTTCCTATTGATGATACGGAACTTTTGTATACATCAACTTAGGACATTGTGTCAGATGATGTATCAGCCTCTCGGCTCGTGGAGCGGACCCTCCCGAACGAGCTTGCTGTTTGCGGGAACCCTAGAGCTGGCTGCAACAGCTGTTGTGACGATGACGACTGTACAGAGATCCTCAGTGGATTCGACTACGACGATGATGAAAAACAGTACGGAAATCCTCCGTGTTTTCGGCAGTAACTACTATGGTAGATCTTGGGATACATCAGCTCCGGACTACATGTCAGTTTATGTATCGACCTCTAAGCTCGTGGAGTGGACCCTCCCGGAACGAGCATGCTGTGTGCAGAAAACCCTAGAGATGGTTGGGACTTGATGAATGCTGATCGAATGACTCAGTGTGTTACGAATAACACGACAGTGGTACTCTTGGTTGTAATGGCACAGGGGAGCGCTTGGTTGTAGCGGCAAACCCACAACAGAGGTGCGCTTGGTTGTAGCGGCACAGGGGAGCGCTTGGTTGTAGCGGCAGACCCACGACAGAGGTGCGCTTGGTTGTAGCGGCACAGGGGAGCGCTTGGTTTTAGCGGCAAACCCACGAAAGAGGTGCACTTGGTTGTAGCGGCACAGGGGAGTGCTTGGTTGTAGAGGTAGACCCACGATGGAGGAGCGTTTGGTTGTAGCGGCACGAGGGAGCGCTTGGTTATAGTAGCAGGCCCACAGTACCTGATAGGTGGAGAACTACAGCAGTCCAAGGTAAGAGGGAAGCGCTTGGTTGTAGCGGCATAACCACTATACTTGATGGAGAAGGAGTTTCCCAATAGCTTTGGGTTCAACTTCATGATCGATCCTGTGTGGGTCTTTGTGGGGGTTAGTACCTTTCGATCCTTTGTGGGTCCGAAGACTTAGATGGATCAGTGATCATCTTTATTGTCATACGAAGAAGTATACCTGTGTGAGATGAATCTTATGTTACTCTCCTTTCTGGATTGTGTTGAACTATCCTGTGTGGATTAATGTTTACCCTCCTTTGTGGATTGTGTTGAACTATCCTGTGTGGATTTACTATTTACTCTCCTTTGTGGATTACGTTGTGCTATCCTATGTGGGTATACGTTTTGCTTTCCTGTGTGGACTGGGTTGTGCTTGGGCTTGGATGTTGGAGCCGATCAGGAATTGATGACTTAGGTATATGTATGGCCATATACATAAGCAGGGTCGGTTGTTTCTTCATGATTGTATCTTTCCTTTGTGGTTTATCCTTTGTGGATTTCGGGAGACCTTCGGGGGTATCGGGGTCCCTACTGAGTAGCTTATACTCACCCCTGCACAGGCTTTGCCTGCACTTCGTTGTGTTGGTTGTAGACGACGGACATCGCTGATCGTGGTGGAGGCTTGTGGAGCAGGACGGTACCTGGAGGTGGACCACTGGGCGGGACGTACTCGGATCAGACGGCTGGACCGAGGAGCTGTGGAGGCTATCTATTCTCACCCTTCAGGTGGGACTTCTAGAGGACGGCTCGACGCTGCGGATTTTCTTTTCAGTTGCTGTTTTTCCCTTTCAGTTGTACTTTACAGTTGCGTTTGTATTTCCGGACCCTTTTACTTTCAGCACAGCTTGTTACAGTTTTTACTTAGTGTTTACATTTCCGCTTTCTTACTCTTTGGTGCTTGTTTACTTTTCAAAGGCAATGCCTTTCCTTTTTCCGGGATTTTTTCCTTGGTGCTAGTCGCCAGCCCCTGGCCTATGGAAGGCGGGCTTGGTGTAGTCACGGCACGGGCCCCGAGGATGGGTCGTGACATAGTTAATTTAGAAACAAGGCCACTCCCCCATTAACATAAATGTTAAAATTCCAAAAAAAACATACCTCATATTAGGTTTTATCTTTTTAAACATATTCTATTTTTTTCATATTTTACATCCTTAAATCATGTATTCTCTTAGGACCACTCGATCTATCATATTACATTATAAAAATAATACTTATAAATTATTTTTGATCATTTATTTTTCCATTCAACTCTATGTATCATTAACTCTAAAATTGACATATTTAAAACACATTATCCAAAATAAATTTTCTTATCACTTATGGATCTCTTTATTCTAGTCAAAATATTTTGTATATGCTAGATACAACTACATGTGTTTTCAAGATCCAGAAAACTGTCATTTTAAATTCAAATTTTTCAATGATACTATCATTTATATAAACGTTTTCATATACTTACACTGTAAATTACAACATTCTAATTAATTTATATATTTTATTAATAATTTCAATGATAAAATTCATTAATTAGTAATGATCCATTGAAATTTTTTATTATCCTACAATGTCAACTTTTGACAAAGAAAATAAGTAATTAATTCCACAAAATATGTTCTATATGTGTCACTCACTTCAACAAATACCATTTAACTTGAAAAACTCTATAATTCCATTATTTATCCTTCTTGTCTTAATAAAACATACTAAAAAACATTATAAATAAAAAATAATGTAAAATGTCTCAAAGGCATATTTCATGTTAATTATTATAAGTTATCAATGATTAAATATATAGTCTCGGTATTTTTCTAAACAATTGAATTTAGATCTTATATTTATGTTAAACACCCTAGAAAATATTCTACAATGTCTTTCATAAATATATTTTAAAAAACATACATTAACCAGGGAGTTAACCTCTCTGATCAATCATTGATCTAATAAAATATTTGAAGAGTTCACCTAAAAAATTTACATATATAATTACTATGATACCAATATCATCTAAAAATTATCTTCTTAATAATGTTTATTTATTAAATTATTCGTTTTCTACCCAAATTACAGATTGATACAATAAAAATATGGCCCGAAACAATTTCTTGACCATCTAATTAAATATGATGCAAGCTCAAAACTCATATAGGTCTTTTTTCTTGATTGACCTCAAAATAAGTAACTAAATTACTTATGATTCATTTAAAAAATTTATAATATCATTTTTATCATTGATATCCTATGTTTTTGGTTGATAGTACATATATTTTTTAGATTCATCATTTATAAAGTCAGTTCTTGGTCTAAAAATACACATTGATACATTATTTTTCAACATGTTTATATATTACATCATCTAAAAAACCCCATTACTCATATATTATATATAATCCTCTAATACATTATCTGTATTGATTATAAATATATTTTATTGGGAGAGGTTTAGTTCTTGGAAATCCATTATTAGATGATTTAGGTTGGGTTTAGTGAACCAACCCTTTAATTAAACTAAATTAAAATATTTTATATTGAATATATTTAGATCCAAACATGTAAAATGATCATTTTGGATTGTTGAATTATAATTCATTGTATAGTTTTTCTTGAGCTTTAAAACCATTGTTAATCTTAATAGACTTCTTCATGTTCATAACTTTGATACATAATTATGATTTCTCCACCATAGGAGGGATATTCAATAAAACAATCCAAATTCTCTTCGATAGTGTGAAACTTCCTATGAATGATTACTTCCCATATTCTTCAATATCTGTTATAATAAAATTAATTTAATTTTTCATTAGCGAGCCTCTCATGACATGTTCATACAAATTTATCATAGAATGAGTAACTTCATTATTCCTCCATGTAATTTTTATTCAATAAAATCATAATGGAAATTAGTAGTAAATCATTGTTGTTTCTCGGTTAACTATTTATTAAGAACCATAATTACATTCCTCTATATATGTAACTTTATTTTTTCAACTTATTTTTTTCTTTCTTTAGATTCAAGAATCTAATTGACACTTTAATGGGTGTTCACATATTAAAACATTCTTTATCATACCGAATTGACATTCCATATGTCTATTTTTATGAAAAAAATAAAAAACACTCATTACATTCATTACATTCATTCCTTATATAATTATTCACCAATCAAGATGTCATTATAGTATATTTAGTTTCCATATTTATGCCCTTGGGCTTCATGACACACAATTATAAAGCATCCAACAGAACCCTAAAATTATAATCCCGTATAAATATTACATTAATATACTTATAAAATAGATTGATGATGAATTTTTCATTTACTCACAAATTATATATTTGTATATTTTTAAAATTCACTTTTTATTTTTATCATCGATGAATCATCCTTCTTCTCATTATAAGATTTAAAATCAAGTTTATGAAACTTGATCATATCATTTTGTCTTTAAATTGAGTATCCATATTAAAAAATCATTATATATCTTCCTTAATAATATTATAACCACTCATCAAGTTGTTTTGTTAATGGAAAATACATACTTCTATCTCCTTCTGCATGGAAATTTTTATCAATACTAGTGAGATTTTTTTGTGAGTTTAAAACATTATATTTACATATTAACATTTATTTTTGTAATATATTAATTTATTGTTATTTCTACATACCATAATACAATACTCACTATGACCAAATACGTTATGATTTTAAAATTATTATTTGTATAATATCTAGTTGTTCTATTTTTTCATTTAATAAAAGGATATCATAATGGTTCCAACATGATCATCTTATAGATTAATGAACCTTTTCAATACCAATTATTCCAATAAACGACCATCCACATCACATTTTATTGAGGAATTTTTTATTTAAAAAATACACTCATATTCAAAATCAATATTAGTTTTATATTTAATAACATAATTATAACTATTGAACATGATTGGAGACCCCATCTCCTCTAGAATCTTTTTTCTCGTTATCATTATCTAAATTCCATTATATATAAAAAACCATTTACATATGTGCAAAACGATATCTCATCAAAATATTATTATCATTCTTCCCTTGAGGTGTACATAGAAACCACCTATGTTTTTACTTATTTTAAATAAATTACATCCAAATTCTACTATTATGAATTTTGTAGTGTAATAAGAGGATCTCTAGTATACCTTATTAGATAGTGATTAATTTATGACCTTTTATATCATTTAATCACTAATTCAGTTGATATACATAGTTATATCACAATATACATGTATTTATTACATGATCACATTTCAAATATATTTTAAAAATATATTCTTTTTCATTCTCCATCCATTATTTTTCCTACCACTAGAAACTGAGAACCTCACCATTGATTCTATATGATAAAAAAATTCCAATAAATTTTTATATTGAACTAAATGTATTAATCATTATTATATGATAACACTTATTGTGACTAATTTAATCACAATATTCAAGCGAGGGGTAGGTATGGGCTTGGGGTTAATTTGGGTATCAACCGATTAAATCTTTTAGGTTATCTTTATTCTATATTGTAAATATATATTATTCACTATTTTTAATGAAGACATTTAACCTCTAATATATTCAAGGAATTATCTACAAATCATTCAACACAAATAAATAATTGTTATGTATGCACATTTCATAGGGATTTTAATTATATAACCAATGTTTTATAATCCAAGGGGTGTACATATATTGGTAGGGGTGGAATATCAAGATAGGGGTGAATTGGGTTCCTACATAAATATTTTTTCAAATACATTATGTTCATGTTCACCCTTTTTTGAGACAACCTAGTTCATTACAGCAATAGAGATGTATATGTTTAATTGGACAACTAGTTTTTCAAAGGGTTATTAGTCCTCAGTTGAATTAGTGTAAATCACTTCTTCAACTTTTGAAACAATTTTTCTTAATTAAACACATACATAGAATAAACAAAACTAATTATCAGAGTTTATTTAAAAACAACTTTTTATTTTTGAAATTATAATCTTCAGAAAATAGAAAAATAGGGTACTACCAACACATAGAACATTGTCTAATTAAACAAGATGTTCAATCTCAATTTGATACAGAATACCCTCCACTTTTTGATCACCTACCACAAAGAAGTCTATATTAATAATAAACATTATACACAACCTACATTGGTCATTACAATAGTTTTCGCAAACTATCCTAGAATCACACCCTCTACCACAGTTCTTTGAGGGACAATCAAACAATACAGACCACATAGAGTCGCATCCATTGTTATATCTGGGCACCTAGGTTTAAGAGAATTTTGATGTGTGGTTCTTCAGTATCTACTAGTTCAAGAACAAGAGATAGTGTGTGTAATAGACAAACCCACAATTCTAAAATATGAAAAAAATTAACACAATAGATGAAATATTAGAAGATTGTGTATAAAATGCTCAATGTGTTTGGAGTTCAGCTCTTGAATCCTTGGAGTGATGAAACTGATGTTGAAGTCTATATTTGGATATTGTTCTCATAATAGAGTGTCGACAATCCAGGTTTATATATGAGGAACAGAGAGTTCTTCTTTTTGATTTGATAGAGGCTTGTTGAAGCACAATAGGATGACGTGAGTTAGTTCTCCCAAAATGATCTTTATGATGCTCTTATGTTCATAATGTGGATGTTGGATGGTTCTTTTTGTTGATCTAGCAAGTAAGATATTTTTCATGGATTCCTCTATCTTCACTTCTCAAAACAACCACACTTCTCACCCTTTTCTCTTCTTCCTTGATATTATCTTTTATATTTGAGGTCTAGAAATAGGAATAATTAAACAACATGAGGTCCTCCTCATTAATCATAAAGTATCCGAATATGGTCTCTCGATATGTCTTTAATTATTATTAAATAACGATAAAAGTATTAAATTTATCGAATATTATCATTAGAATAACATTAAGAATTTAAAAAAGTATGGAGTTGAAGAGTGAGAATCGGTAGACTAGTAGTGGTAGCTTTATCAATAGTAGGATTCAATTTTATGATTTATTTGAAAACTACACTGGTAGCCATCAATAGTAACCTTCTATCAGTGAACTTTCACCAGTGACCTATCACCATAAATGGTAACAATCTATCAGTGACCTTCTATCGGAGACCTTAGTCAGTGAACTTTCAGTTGTGACCTATAACCATTAATGGTTACCTTCAATCGTTGACACTTGTATAGGTGACCTTCATCGGTGATATTTCATATTTAAGGAAATTTTTCAATGTAATAATAAAAAAAGAGATAAGTGAGATTTTAAGCTCATAGTTTTTACTCAATAGAAACTAGTATTAATAATGAATAATGATTATCAAATTATAAAAACATGATTATCACATAAATAAAACATCATTTGGGATTATCCAAATTGGTGTGTCCAACTATCTCTCCCTTTGGGTTAATAACAAATTATATAACAAAAAATGTATATTTATGTATTATTGAATTAGGGTTAAGAATATTTTATAATCTCATCCGAGGTGTGTATAAGTAAAATTTGAACCATGTTTATTTAGGAAAATATAGATAGTGGATACATCAAAGGACTCCAATCATCTTAAAACATCTTCCCCATGGTTGTTAACAAGAAGAATGAAATAAAAAAGATACAAAATATGATTTCATTATTAATGAAGAAAAATAACTATATATAAATAGAGTACAAAGATACATATAAATAAAGACATCCCACATTGAATCCACATCAGAAATGTACAAGGGAGCTTTGTCTTTGGAAGCTAAAGAGTCAGGTTCAGAAGAGGGAGTGATAAGACGAGGTATGAAATTGAGCAGTGTAGAAGGAGCTGCTACAGAGGCATGAATAGACCAATAGTGAGTAGATATCCAAGGAATCACATGGGGAGTACTTCTGATTTCTAGAGAAGGAGTCATCATTTGAGAAACACAAATAGAGCCTGAGGCAGCTAAGGAAGAAGGTATTGTTGGAGGAAAAATGATGGTAGTGAATTCCACATGGAGGTAGGGTAAAAAAAGATTTCTGAAATAAAAAATAATGTGTCCTCTCTTTTCCATCATTGAGATAAATTACTATTTATTCTCAATGAATTTATCTAAGACATGATTCAATTATTTGAGCCTACTAAAATGATCCGTAAATTCCAGAGTGAATGGTGGGATCCTGAAATTTTAAAACATCAGCTTAAAGTGACCATCCTTTTGATTCTTAGTGTAAACCCTTTTATAATAGATAAGTACATTCTCATTGATTGCCATTTGATATTGAGAAGCTTCCTTTAGATTATCTCCCACATGTTTAGGAATTAATATTGTAGTGGAAATGACCTTACTCATATACTGATGGTTTGATGTTCTATCACTAGATAACATCTCCACTTCTTCTTTGACAACTGATATGTATACTTCTAGATCAATAAAAGGAGAGACTAAAGTGGATGCAGATGCACACAGATGTTACATAGTGATATCCATTGTTTCTAAAAAATATTTGTTCAGGCCACTGATCAATCTCTTCACATCATCATCCTAGACACTCACATGGGCCTCCATAGTCTTCTTAATATCCTCAAACACAGTGAAAATCTATTGAACAACACTTTTGAAAAACGTATGGTATATGTCCACATGAACCCTTCATTTCATATATGAGTCTTAAAAAGAAATATATTGTGTCACATATTTTATATACTCTGCCATGGGTCTGTTCTGGTTCTGATAAACCATCACTTTATGTAGAAGATTTGAGTGAGAGTTAGAAATGACTCGTTCATAGGAAATTCCACTACATGATTATTGATATCTATTTATCTCTCTATCTCAACAGATTTATCATCAAGTTATATCATTAAATCTGATTTATAGGATTCAAAATCATCATTCATCTCATATTCCCGAGGTAACAACACTATTGTATGTACAATGGTGGTCTATAAAATAGATGGAATTAGAGGATTTCTGTTGTGATAGTCATCATCATAGTATCAATGTCTAATCTCAAGACCCCGAATCATGGATCTTCTGCCTAGTCCACTATTCCATTAGCAACATCAATTGAACTTATGGAAACAGGTTCCTACCACACACTTGGATAATCTTACTAATTAATTGCATTTATCTCTGTTATACCTCTTTGATCATATGTACCAAAATTATAGTACGCATCCACTTCTTCTAAAAAATCTTCAACTAATGCAATTGGAATTCCTACTTCAATGGAATCAAAAAATGGATTATCATCACAGTAAACCATTTCTTTATGTCATATTTGAGTAATAAGTCAAAGAAATTATTCTTCACTTTCATTATCAGCTGTCTCAAAATCACCATGATTAGATTAACTCCCATCTTCGTACTATGGGGTCTTTAAAATGTCTCTTAGTACATTTTGATCTATGTATTCTTCACTGGTTTCCTCATCATCATTTTCCCTTAGGATAGTATATCTTATAGGAAATATCATTGGTCGGTTAGGCTCTCCAAATGATATAGTATTGGCATGTGAATTTGAGGGATTTTCTGGATCACTCCTATCATCTATAGAAGAATACATTCTTTCTTGCATAACAACATCCTCGTCTTCTTTATCTAATTATGTAGGCCCCACTTCATCAGGATTTAGTCTAGGGTCTCTCTTAATTAATGTCCTAGTAGGATGAGTAACATGGTTGAATTAATCATACATATTAGCATCATCATTCTCCCATTTTTTTCCTGGGGTTATAGTTTATATTCATCCACATGAAAATAATATTGGAAATGAATAAGTTGTCTCTTACAAACTATTGTTTCTACTTTATTTACAGGAAATCACTTTACTTTTAAGATCATGGATATCAATCTGGTATGAAACAAAGCATTGGATAAGGAAATGGGATTTTTCATATTATCTAATTGAGTCATCAATAACCTACACAGATTTATCATCTATCCATGCATCAAATGATACAAAAGTATTATGTCCTTATACATTAGTGTAGCAAATTCCCCTCTCCTAGGACACAAAACATGTAGAAACAATTAAAACAGTAACATGTCTTCGCCATATATTTCATTAACAATCACTTTTCTAGGGATCCCATTCCTTTTTAGTTCAACCAAACCATATTCATTACCGATTAACTCACTTGTGAGAGGTACCACTCAAGAGTAGTAATCCAAAATCCCTACATGTAGAACTATTAAAAAGTAAACCAATTAAATATTGGATAATATCACACATACTCCATTTACAATTAAAGATATTATTTTCTCCATTTTAGATTTATCAATATTCAGATATTCAAATAACTTATTCAATAGCTTTGGGTAGTATGGTCCATTGTTATTTTCGTAGCATTCAACCCAGTCTTGAGCTTCATGTTCCTTTAGCACTAGAGACATGCTAGAAAACATCCATTCGAAACATTATTCCTTCTCAACAATTATTTCTCTATTTGAAAAATGTGGATCAATCATCTTTTTCACCTCTTTGCTTCAACAACTAGACTCAGATCGAGGTCTCTTAGGATTCAGCGCATATCCTTCATCAATGACCATATGTCTCTTCAATCATTCCATTTCAATCTAGAGTGGTTTGAGGGATTCCACAGGTGGTTAGGTTATAATATTAGAGAGAAAGTGGTTTGAGTGAAGATTGAAGTGGGTCAAAATATGGTGTGTACATTCATTTTTATCATTTAGATATCAAGATAACCAATCAGTTAAATGAAATAATTAATACTAAAAGCTTTTCAGATTGCTACATGTAATCCCCAATGTCCCAGAATATTCAACAATTGGTAAGGTGGAAATGGTTAGGTCCCAATAGCGGGGTCCTAATGGTGAGTTCCCTGATGATAAGTTCCAATGGTGATGTTCCATACAGTGAAGTCTATGGCGTGGTTTCTAAAGGTGAGGACCAACATTGAGGTTCTTAATGGTGAGATAACAGTGTGGTTCCTAATGGTGAGGTCCAATGGTGAGGTTCCTTATAGCGAGGTCCAACAATGAGGTTCCTAATGCTGAGGTTCAATGGTGAGGTTCCTAATGGTGACTTCCAATGGTGATGTTCCTAACAGTGAGGTCCAATAATGATGTTACTAACGGTGAGGTCCAACGTGGAGGTCCCTAATATTGAGGACCAACGGGGAGGTTCCTAAAATAATAGTTTATCGTACCAATCTCATGTTTTGGGTAATTTGACCACTAAGAGCTCAAAATATTTGTGAATATATCATTAAATTAGTCTTCAGTTCCAATTAATTCAATACTGATATCGTGTCTTTGATAATGATCTCTCAAGATGTTATGTCACACATCAAAGTGATTTGTCCTAGCATGAGATATTGGATTTTAAGAAATTCTAATAGAACATGTATTATAACAGTTAATAGATAAATGGTTAAATTGATATCCATAATCTAGTATAGAGTGTCTCATCAACAGAATTAGAGCACAACAACTACCTGCAGCTATATATTCCGCTTCGACTGTAGATAATGCACCCAAATTCTGTTTCATACTACACCATGATACTAGTGAATTTCCCAAAATGTGACATGTTCTAATGATTCTATTTCTATTATACATGAAACTAGGAAAGTCAAAATCCGATTAACATATAAAATGAAATGATTTTCCTATTGGATAAAAAATTACAAAGCTTGTAGTATGATTGATATATTTTAAAATACTTTTAACAATAGTTAAATGAGACTCTATGGAATTGGATTGGAAACAAGCATAGATTCATACTTTAAAAACAATATCAGGTCTACTAGTAGTAATATAGAGGAGACTCCCAATCATATATCAGTATTTGGTTTGGTCCACTGATTTACCAGTTTCATCAGCATGTAGCATACATGTGTTAGTAATAGGTGTATCATTACCTTTATTTCCATCCATGAAAAAATTTCAAAAGATCCATTTTATATTTACTCTTATTTCAAATAATACATTTTTCATTATGAAAAATTTGAAAGACAAGGAAAAATGTATGTTCCCCCATTAAACTCATGTATAATTCATCTTGCATTATTTTTGAGAAATCAGTACAAAATGTTTTTTTATATGATCCAAAAATAATGCCATCTATATGAATATATACTATAAAAGCATCTTTGGAAATACTTTTATTAAAAATATTATGAAAAACTTTTCCTTAGTGAAAACTTTTGAAATAAGAAATGAAATAACGGTATCATACAAAGCTATTGGATATTGTTTTAGATCATATAGTGAATTAAAAAGTTTAATGAAATGATTTTAAAGATGAGGATTTGTAACACTATATGGTTTTTCAACATATACATTCTAAACTAGATACCTATTTATAAATTCACTTTTGACATCCATTTGATAAAGTATGATATTCAGATAGGCTTTATAAGCATGTAGTATCATAATTGATTCTAGTATATATACAAGTTTAATGGTTTCCTCATAGTCTATTCCTTATTCTTAAAAATATACTTGGTTAACTAGTCTATCCATGCTTCTAACTATGTAACCAGGTTCCCCAACATTATTTCTAAACAACAATTATTTCATATGGTCAAAGTGTCTTGAAGACTTCCTATGAATTTCCAAACATTGTTTCTTTCAAAAAAATTAATTTTTCTTCCATGGATATAACCCAAAATTCATTATTGATAGCATCATTGATATTTTTGGGTTCTTGTTGTGAAATAATGGATTGATGTACAAACTGGTTTCTTAATGAAGCTCTAGTTTTTTTCGATTATTTTGATCGCCTATTACAATATCTAATTGAAGATTCTTGATAGTTCTAATAAAAATATAAAGAGTTGAACATGACTCCACATGGTCAACTATATATTCTGATTAATCAAGCCAATATTCAATAAAATTTCTAGAAATGGATGTTTTCTGTAACGATTCACTATATTTGTCACTATGGTCTAGAATTAAATTATCTTCCTCTAGATGTTCACTTGTTGATTTGGGTTCATGTGGATCAGTTTTCTCAAATTTGACATGAACGATTTCTTCCACACATTTTGTCTTCTCTTATTTAATAATATATATGATTTACGAGATATTGAGTAACCTAAGGAAATTCCTTCTTCACCCATGAGAAAAAATTGTAAGATTTTTCTTCGTATTAATGTTAAAGACTTTGAAACCAAAAACTATAAATTAATTATCCTTAGGATTCCTATTATTCTATTACTCATAAGAGGATTTATTAAGTACCGGTCAAATTAATACTCTATTGATGATGTAACAAGCTGTATTACATTCTTCAATCCAAAAATAGATTGGTAGATTATATTCATTTCGCATAGTCTGGGAAATCTATTGATGTTTCCTATTTCTTCATTCTACAAATAAATTTTGTTGATGTCTTATATTGGTAGAGAAATTGTTATTATATCCATTTTGGGAGTTAAAAGATTCAAATTCCAAATTTTCTAACTCACGACAATGATATATTTTCAAGGATATAATTCA
Source organism: Viscum album (assembly GCA_963277665.1). Classification (NCBI taxonomy): domain Eukaryota; kingdom Viridiplantae; phylum Streptophyta; class Magnoliopsida; order Santalales; family Viscaceae; genus Viscum; species Viscum album. The sequence goes on from OY728142.1 coordinate 1,332,193,786, forward strand.
AAGTCCACTAATATTTTCTACAGACATGGAATATCTAATGAAGTTAGAATATTGTTATCTTTTTTGAGATAGAATGTATACCCAAGTATATCTAAAAAATCAACTTCAAGAACAAAAACATAGTGATTCCCATTTAATCTTGAAACTATAGTTGTTCCAAACAAATCCATGTAAACTAACTGAAGTATTTGAGAAGTGGAAACTGAATTATTTGGATTGAAAGATACTTTGTATTTTTCTCCTTTTTTACAAGGATTACAAATTTTTTTAAGTGGGAATTTCAATTTAGGCAAGTCTCTAACTAATCCATTATGATTTAATTTTCTAATTGATTTCACATTACAAGATTCTAATATTTTATTCCATAAACCAAATTCTTTATGAAAGGAATTTAAACAAGAAACCATTTTCTTAGGAAATGAATTTAAATCAAAATCATAAACATTTTCATTTCTAAGATCATCGAATTTTACATAATTTTTTTTGAATTAATAACATCACATGAATCATTTTGGAATTCAATATCGAAACCATAATCACACAATTTATAGATACATAGTAAATTATTTTTAAACCAATCAATAAAAAGTAGTTTTGAAATTAATATAGTATTACGGTAACCATTCTAGCCAAAGATGACATTCTTCCCTTTAACATTTTCACCGAATTTGACATGTCCACTATCAAAAATAAATTCGGATCTTGAACCATGAATTGTCTCCATTTATATGTCTTGAACATCCATTGTCCATGTACCATATAGTTTTACAGGAGCTCTTTAGACAATATTCCTACAAAATAGATTAAGTGTAGTGTAACATTGGAACCCATATATACGTGGGTCTAGATAGGTTAGAATGAATTTCTTTGGTAACCCATTATTCTCTCTCATGATTCCTATATTCAATAGATATGTTTTGAAATGTGAACACTATGTTAGGCCATTTATTGAATTGTTTTTCAAAATTTGTTCCAGAACATGAACTAGCAGTGAACTGTTTAGATTTTGGAACAAATTTATTTTTAATAATCCTTTTTTGTCATTGTTGATATCCTAGACAAGTTGTGAATTTTAGAAGAATCAGTTTCCCTAGTAACTGAGCCAACGTTTCTTTTCTAGTAGTAAACTTCTCAATATCCCATTTTAATTTCCCATTTGATAATTTAAGGTCTGTATTTTCTTTTAATAGCTATGAACATTATTCTATCTCAATATCCAAAACAAACTTATAATTTTCATTTAAATAATGTTTTATTTTCAATAATATATATTTATCCATGAGTTCATTGAAGGTATCCAAAAGAATTCCACATTTTTCAAATAGTTTATCCTTAGACATATTTTCATCATTATTTTATTCACATTCATTCCTTGAAGAATAATCATTATGTATAACAGTATTGGGTATTACCTCAGATGTTTCTGTACTGAAACACAAGTTTTAATGTTTGTTAATATCAATATCAGAATTGTTAGATCCACTAGATCTGTCTTCTGAATCAATACAAGAAGATTCCATATACTTTTTTATCCCTTTACAATGTCTTATTAATTATTTATAAATTTCATCTTTGGGAAATCAGCCTCTATATGGCCATGTTGTTACCACTCACACTAGACATTCTCTTTTTTTCATTCCATTTTCTATCGTTTTTCCACAATCATTTACTATCATATATTTTTCTTATAGTTATATTTTCTAAAGAAATTATTCATATGGTAGAACCTTTTGAATATTAAATCAAGATGAGCCATATAATCATAATTTTCAGAATCCGAGTCATCACTAGTGGATGTGTCTACAGGAGCATGACAACTTTCTTTTATATTTCCTCATTAAGGTAGCAATCCTGAATTCTATAGATTTCATTCTTGGTTCTTCATATACTTCTTGATTTACATTAACCTCTTATTCATACATCATATATTTTCTAATTATTTCCTTCACTAGTAGCTTTCCTATGTCACTGGATTCTTGGATTAACATAGCGGATCCTCATATCTATTAGGTATGCATTGAAGCAACCTCATAATTTGATCTTTGATGTCTACTGGTTTCTCATGCAGACTCATGATATTATCTATTTTATTGATCCTGATATACATTTCAAATTTAAGTCCATTAGGCTTCATATTAAAGTTATCATATTTAATAGTATATGTATTTAATCTCATTTCTTTAAAATTGGTTATTCACTCATGAGAAATATCCAAAGTATCCCTAATTTCATATATTATTTTACATGAAGATATTATATTGGATTCTTCATCACCTAGAGAACAGTTCAATTCATTCATTACATTAGAATATTTTTTATAAGATTCTTTAGTCAACTGAGACCATGTGTCCCTAGTAATAAGAGGAAAATCATGTCCCTCTTATATTGTGTCCCATATTTCAGGACCCATGCTCTTTAGATACATTTTCATTTTTAATATCCACTATGCATAGTTATTTCCATCTTTGAAAGGCATCTTGTTAGTCACAGCACCATAAACTCTATTATCCATTGTTAATTTGTATTTTAATGAACTAAATATTTTGATATGAAATAAACTGAATTTTCTTTATGATACAAATAAAAGCATAGTTGAATAAAAATTGAAAACGTGCAGAACAGGTTATATAGTAGCCATAAAAACTCCTCTAATACCAAATGTTGGTCGAAGTGGAATCTCAAGGGGGAAATAATTGAGTTCCTACATAAATTTTTTTAAAGACATTATGTTATAGATCCTCCAATTTTTAAATGTCCTAGTAATTTAAATAACTAGAGATATAAATGTTTAGTTTGTTAATAGTTTTATCAAAGGGTGATTAGTACTCAGTTGAATTTGTGTAATACACTTCTTCAACATTTGAATCAATTATACTAATTTAAACACATACACACAATAACTAGAACTAACTATCAGAGTAAATTTTAAATCAAATTTTAGTTTTTAAAATTATAAGCAGTGAAAAATAGAGAAAAAGAGTTTTACAAAAACATAGAACACATCAGAGTTAAAAAAGATTTTCTTTATCATGGCAAGACTTAATCCTCTTCCCTTGGGTATCACCTTCCAAAAAGTAGGTAATATTAACAATAATCATGATACATATCCTGTATGGGCTTTACAACTATTTTCAAAAACAATACAGGGATCATACCCTCTACAACATTTCATCGTGGGACAAAAAAAATACAAACCACATATGGTCTCTTCCTCATTTATACATGGTAATAAAGGTGTAAGATAAATTTTATGTGAGGATCTGTTGTATCCTCCAATTAAATTCCAAGAGATAGTGTGTGTAACAGAAAAACACACACACTTCTCTAAATTAAAAAATATATGAACACAATAGAGTAAATATTATAGATTGATTTTAGAATGCTCTATGAGTTTTTATTTCAGCTCTTGTCTCATTGGAGTGATAAAATATTAGTTCAACTATTTCTTTTGATGTTTTCCACAAAAAATAGTGTCACAACTGTAGGTTTTTCTATTAGGAACTGAGTGTTCTTCTTTTTGAGATGACAGATAGTTGATGAAGCACAGAAGGCAGACATGAGTTTGTTCTCCCAAAATGATCTTTTTAATGCACTTTGGTTCATAGTGTGGATGATGGATGGTTGTTTTTTTATCTAGCTAGTAATTTATTTTCATGCATTCCTCTATCTTCACTTCTCATCACACTAACAATTCTCACCCTTTACATTTTTTCCATTGTCTTCTCTTATATATTTGAGGTTCGACAATATGAATAAGTAAACCACATATGGTCTTCCTTGTACCTTGTACATTATCCAAATAAAGTCTCTTGATATTTCAACAATCATAATTAATTAATGTTAGAAGAACTTTTTTTTATCAATATGACAGTTCAAATAATCTTATGAATTTAACCATGTATAGAGTAGAAGAGTGAGTATTAGTAGAATAGTAGTAGTATATTTCACCAATGAATACTTCAACATTAGGATTCATTTGTAGACTATAATTGTATCCCTTAATAAAAACCTTCTATTTGTGACGTTTCATCGGTGACCTTTAACATTCAATAGTAACCTTTTATCAGTGACTATTCTATCAATGACCTTTATCAGTAACCATAATCTGAGACTTTTCATCGGCGACCTTTAAACAACAATTGTAACCTTCTATCGGTGACCATTATATCAGTTAAAATTTTTTGTGACCTTTATTAGTGACCTTTCAATGGTGAACATTCATATGTATAGAAATTTGGAAATTTAATCTTAAACAAGTGAGTATAGAGATTAAAAATACATTGTTATTACTTGATAGAAACTAAACATATTAATGGAACATGATTATCATATAATAAAAACAAGATTATCACATAAATGAAACATGATTTGGGATTATAAAAATAGGTGACTAAAAATACATTGATGGTGATTCATTATAATGGGAGATAAAAATAGTCACTATTGTTTAGGAAAGATTCACTATTGATCCATGGACAATTCAATCTAATTCTCATGCAGAAAACTACATTTGGGAAGGATAATTTTGATTATATTTGTGTTGGAATCTTCTATAATATATATACATGAATTCCCCCATTATCTCTAATTAGACATTCTGTTATACACCACATTATTTTCACCAATCCTCTTTAAATTTGGACGAGTCTATCATATTTCTATGAGGATTCTCCCTAGTTATTATAAACAATAAATGTTTTAGTAAAATATATTGTCAATTATAATCTCATAGTAGGATTATATATTTTATTATATTTTTTAATTGATCTTGTTGATAGTAGTTATTAAGAAAATCCCCCATCTTTGTTTTTTTCCTTTGGATAAATATATCAAAAATCCACACTATCCCTTTTCATCGCATAAGATAAAATAAATGGTCATAACCATTCCATTGAATTTTTCCCTGAATAGTATATACAAATGTATTTCTATTATATTATATGTAGAAAATTTTTATAATATAATTCCAACTATCTTAACTTGTTTTATTTCTTATTAATGTAGTTTATTTTTAATAAAATCATACTAATTTAATCATTTATTTTTAAATGATAACATCATGTGTAGCACTAAACATTATGTAGTAAAAACATTCTACCTGAATTTATATCAATGATCAAAATATAATGTTTCATTATCCAATAAAAACTATATTTTGGACAGATTTTTTAAATTATAACTCAATAATAATATGAATATTAATTTTTTAATCTCTATCAAAATTTCCTTCACCCATAATCATTTAGAATGGTAATATAAAATTATTTAAATCACCAAACATCTCAATTTAAACACCCTATTAAAATATATTGATATTTTCAAGAATTCAAAGGAAATAAAATCTTGTTTTACATATACAATATTCTTCGTCATGATATAATTTAAAATATATAAATATAATCATAGTAAACCATTCTTGAATCCCTTCTACACTTTTTTTAAATTTAATTCTCTACAAATAGAAATATTATTCCATTTACTCAACTTGATAATTTGGATTTTATTTCAATTGAAATTAACATATATTCCTTCATTAATGTAACCACATTAATAATAATTTATTTATCCATGAACGTATCAACTTTATTTTTCTATTTAAATAACCTTGAAATTCAATTATTAAATCTAAAATAAAATTTTCTTTCAACTCATTTTATGAATCCATATTTGAATCAAATTTTAATAAGTCGTTATATTGTTTTAAATTTATGTTTCATTGAAATAAGAAATTAAATCTCCATAATATATTAATAATTAAATATTTTCAAAATTATCCCTTTCAATTTCTTATAATATTTAATGATTAAGTTTTTCATTATATATTCAATTAATTATATATAAGATAAACAATAAATTATTTCATTTAGAATAAAAGAATATTTTATTTATCATTAAAAATTATCCATTATTTAATGTATTAAAATATCTATTCAATTAATAATATAGTTATTCAATATATATCAAAATTTAAATCCCCATTTAATTGATCCTTTAATATATGAAATAATTCTACTGAAAATCTACTATATAAGAACCATTGTATTTCACCAATTTTGTATAAAAATAGTTATTCTCACATAAAAATATATGTTTTAATCTCTTATGTGTTTTTGGGAAATGAATTAAATATCACATGTTCCCCAATCCATTCATTCACAAATTTACAAATTCTAATGCTAATATCTCAAATCCCATTTTAAGCTCATGTTACTCTCTGGAAAGTTAATTTAATATGGCTTCAATAATTATTATTTAAAACAAAATGTGTATAAAAACCACCATATTAAACGTATGTTGATCGAATAAATTGTTAGGATAATCTCATAAAAAATTTATTCATATAGATTTATTATTACATTGCCTAATATGATATTTGGCTAGTTTTGTTCAATATTAAAAATATATTTTATTAGAAACTACTCCAATATTTATGTGTGTATTTTTATTCTCGCCAAACCCAAGATAATTAATTCATCAAATAGAAAGTACCACATGAATTTATTTCTCAAATAATTCTAAAAACATAGAGCCAGTGTTACTTATCACTCCTTATGTGTGATATACGTTAAACAATTCATGGAAATCGAATTTTATTCATATTTACCTATAAGAAAAAACAGACTATTTCTACACACCCTCTCTTAAAATATATTTAATCATATGAAGATCATATTAAATTTATTTTAATCTAAAATAAATCAATATTCTATCAAAATTAATGTTGGAATGTTTTAAAACCCCTCAAACCATACCACAATATATATTAAATATAAATAAACATCAATACTAACCCATCTAATTTATATTAAAACATAAATAATCTGACATCATTAACTTAATAACCACACAAAACATCTTTGTTATCATGCGTTTATATATTCCAAAAATTATCAATAATAATAGTCAATAAATAAACACATATCTCTCTTCTTCTTGAAACATGTCAATAAAAGGAAATAATTTCTTTACATAACTCAGTATATTATACCAATATCATTTATTTTTTATTTACAAGAGTATATTTTTATTCTAACACCCCATATAAACTATTTTCGGTTTTCGGAAGGAAATACTTCCAAGATATATATGTCATGAATTTCATTAACGTTATGTACACTAATACATCTTCACATATATATTTTATAATTACATGGATTAAAAAATATATAATACCAACCACACTTTTGGTTCTAACCACTATCATCCTTTTCTTCTAGTGATGTTATAATTTTTAGTGAATAATATTAATGTTACCCCTTATGTTTGTTTTAAAGATAGTTTTTTACATCTATAAAAAATTTCCAACAAGTATTTGATTACCTAATAAAATTATTAATATGTATTTTCATTGTGAATTTCAACCTTCACAATATAATTTAATCAATTTTAAGACAAAATTTATACTCTATTGATAATGGTCTCCTAATGTCACCCTAAAAATTCTATATAAGTATTGGCTTTATAAAAAATATAAATCCATCTAAATTTTTACAGCATAAAATTGAATTGATATTTGATTCTTAAAAAATAAAATGATGTTAATTAATATTTATTTGGTTTAATAAATCATGATTATATAATATTGTATTATGATTTTGTCTTCTCTCACATAGTTACCAATGAATATTGAAACAAGTATTTTATTTAGCTAAAACTCTAATGATGCAGTTTGTATTAGTGTAAGTAATGTTTCAATCATGAAAAAGACATGAATATTATCTCATATTTAGATAGAATAATTAATTTACCCGGATTAGGGATTTGTGTTGAACAAATTAAGGAAACAAAACCTTAAAAAATATATGAATAATACTAAAACGATAGTCTTAAATAGGTTTTATTATAAAAAACTATTTCTGCACAAAATATTTAAAATTTACATTTATTATCATAATTTATCAAATAAAATAATGACACAGAGACAAATAACATTATAATAATGAATTTTAACATCAATGAATTTAATATTATTTATAAAATGAAATCAAATTCAAATATAAAATTAATATTTTAGGTTTACTTTGATGTAGTATCCATAAACGTAAAAGAAAATACTTTTTATAGAAGTTTTTCATAGTATCATTATCATTTAAATGGGATTTCTCTAATCAATTCTCTTAATAGACACATAATTTTGACAACAACATTTTATATAAAAACCCCAAATTATTGACCAATAACACTATATTATTTTAATTTACTCTTGTGGAATTGATTTTGATGTTGAATTATCGACTTCATACAAATAATAGAGTTTCATAACATAGTAGAAAAGAAATTTAATCATGAAGAATGGATGATAAAAAAACAAACAAGTAATATTGAAGGTAATGGAACTACAAAGGAAACCAATGTTCTACAAAACAACCATAAAAATATTTTAAATCACAAAACTACATGGTTTATTGATTCATATTTAACATACTATATCATATATAAATGTATTTCATATGATTTTATAATCCATGAAACATCAAATACATTATAATGGTAAATAATACAACATTTTAAATTATTAGAATATGAAACATTTTTTGAATACTAATAATAGGTTGAAATTATTTTTAAATGATTCAAAACATGAACCTAATATATGAGTTTATATTATCTACAAAAATGATCAATTGTGATAGTCATGTAATTTAAATTGTCTACACCAATATTAAATTTTATTTTTGTAGTAGAGGTTTTTAGAAACTCGATATAAAATTTTATATGTTCTTATAGGGCTTGTATTAAAATTCTATGATAAAAAATTTAGTATTGGTAATTTTTAGAAAATTAAAAGTAATTATTATATTCAATGTTTGATTTCAATTAAATAAAATGAAATTTATTAAAAAAACATTTATACCTCCACCAACCAAATCAATAGTCAGATCCAAATTAATAACCACCTACCAATGTTGTTCTTTTGGACAACCTTGTTCTTGCAGAAGAGTTAATTCCTGAATGAAAATCATGATTTCGAAGTAAAAACCTATTCCCCAATGATGAACATAATATCCATGGAAGAAGACACCCCTAATGTTAACCCCTTGTGTATTTCCATTCACAAACACATTTGGTAATGGTAGGTAAAATATTTGAAAATAATCTATTTATTTTTTTCAATTAATATAATTTATTCTCAATGATAAACACATTGATGCACTTTAATTTTAATTTTTATATTTTCCTCATGTTTTTTTATTTTCATCAAATTAATTCATGACGTAAATTTGGTTTTGTCTTGTTTAAAAAAATTTGAACAATATAATTATTAATATAAATTAATTAGGTTGATTTGAAATTTATTATCAAATATTTGAAGTAAATCTTTTTACAAGATAAAAAATTAATGAACGATATTAGGAATTGAGGAAATATTAGACTGATAAAATAGAGGCTAAAATTCAAGAATTAAAAAATGTGTTGTATGATTCATTTTATTTTTATTTTTAAAAAAACAATACACAAAAAACTCATTAGAGGTTATTCATTTCCATGTTTTTTCCTTTATCCCACTAATGTGGGTACAAAATAATTTACACATATATACCACCGGAAAAAAAATCAGTTTAAAAATTTTCCCAACCTACAATGCCTCCCATTTTTTAGGGTTTTGATTAAAAAGGAAAGATATTAAAATAATGAATTGAAACCGATACAAATAAAAGTCATGTATCATAAAGAGAGATGAGAGACCATTACTATGGGAACATCCTTATATATGAAACATATTGGATGATTTAAATTATGATTTTATATTAATTATTTTAAATAATTTTATTGATGTGTAAATATTTTTAATTTAATACCTAAATGATATTATCCATATTGAACTGGGAATAGTAATCATACCAAAATAATGTTTCAATGTTATGATTATTTATCAATGTATTAACTTAATAATGTATTTATAATGTTTCAATAATAGTAGTATTTTCATTTCTTTAGTGGTTGGCCTTACTTTTTTTATGTTTTTACAATATTTAATAATATATAACTGTATTGTCTTGTTTTTTTTAAAAACATTATATTTTCTTCATGATATATGAACATTTTAATTTTAATTTTATTTATTATGTTAAAAAATTAGTAATATCTTAATTTTTAATGAATATTTATTAAATGAATGACATATATTAATGTAAATATTTGTTTATCAAATTTTTTATGGAATCATTTAGGTATAGATAAATACTGAATATAATATATTAAGAGTATTCTACCATTTTTTGAAATTTAATTTGAATATAAATTTAGAATGAACTATTAAAACATAAATTCAATAATATTATATTTAAAAAATTACTAATGATACACGATGTTAACAAGGACTTGATATTGAAAAAAATATATACTAAAAACGTTCATTTGATTTATCAGTGGAAATAAATCCTTATAAAATGTTTGAGAAATGATTCCCACCCTCAAAATGAACATGAAAATTTATTCAGAGATGTGAATGAAATTAGACACATTATTAATGATACATGAAACATTTCATGTAGACATCATCAGAATATTAACATATCATAAAATCCATTAATTATATCTAAAGAATATTTTATATATTTTGATTCATACTAATAAAAAATGTAATATAATAGTAGATAATTTTTATTTTTTTTGTGGTGACTAATAAAATGGATATCATAACTATGAAAACAAAATTGTTCTATATGTTTGAAAAATATTAAAATATGGAATTGAATGTAGAATGTGGCATGTGTTCAACAATATGTTTTCTTCTAAAGTTATACCATATAAATTGCCTATAAAGAATTAGAAAAAATGAAACATCCATTATATATGATTTGTTTCATAATTAATTTTCTAAATATTGCAACCCTAATTCGTTTATAATGATGAATAATGTTGTCAAAATTAATTAAACAAATATATTTGAATGATATAATTATTTTATGCAATATTATATAGAATATTATTATAATTAAGTGTGAAAAATATTTTCAACTAATAGATGGATATTATGTACATAATAATGAATGACTATAACAATGTATAAGTAAAAAATAATGAAATTAGTATTCATATCACTAAAATGATTAATATATTTAAATTTTTTTAATATAAATTCATGAGACCAATTGGATAAATATATGTTCATTTTACAACATTTTTTGTAAATAATGACAAAAAATTATTTTTAAAATAAAAATAAAAAATTATACTCAATACTTAATGGTCATTAAATTCCCCTTCCATATTCCCATCATGAATATTTTCCATTGAATGTGTTAATGGTTCCAAGTGAAATGAGGACTCCCATCCTTACCAGTTATGTGGTGTAAAGACCCGTAAATTCCAAGGAAATTTTTTTCTTAATTTTCTTTGAAATTTTACAAGAACGCAGTTTCTGACGGAGCCTGATTCCGAGGCCCGGTGTGCCCGGAATCAATTTATGAAGATTTGCCCGGGTACGTTCACTGAACGGACGAGCGGGTTTTTCTAACTTTTGAACCGGTGATCGGAATGTAATTATGAGGGCACCGATGGAATCGCAGCACCAGTAATTGCTTAGAAACGCCTCTTCCAGAGTTGCGTTTTCTCGGGTGTGGTTTTTAATTTTTGGGCTTAAAGTTAAGAAATAAAATAAATTGCGCGACAAACATTATTTTATTTCACTTAATCCGCTTGGAAGCCACTTGAATCCACTTAAAGAAGTTTAAGCTGAGTTGTTGCGGATAGGGTGCTATCCAAAAATATCCTACCCTCTTGGTAGGATATTTGTGAGGTGGGACCCGCACGAGCCCCACCGTTTCTTTTCCGCTAAGTAACACACCCGCGAAAACCCATCATTATGAAAGTCAACTGTCGTGTTTTCTTATTTTCTTAATGCACCAATTAATTGGGCTGTTTTCTTTGTTGAATTAATTGGGCAGTTTATTTCATTGAATTAATTCTACGAATTAATGGGTCTTTATTTATCTCTTTATTCATTTCTTAACCGGTTTGAAATCCATTGGCGTTGTAATAAAATAAGGCCAACACACCCTATTTTTTTGTAATGTTGTGTTAAACCTTGATGAACCTCTTAGAATTCTTCATCCTCCTTCGCGAACAACATGAAGAACGTGAAGAACGCGAAGAATGCGAAAATGAGAAGAACGTGAAGAACGCTCCGACCTCCGAAGAAGAACACCAAACCCCCGGAGATCGACGACGTGACGCCGACGACTCTCCTTCCACGACGTTTCATCCGCGATGAGAAATTCCACGACGAACCCTCACTCGACGACTTCGATGAGGTAGGGGGTTGTCATGTTGAGAATAGTTTTTATTCCCTTTAATTCTTTCTTTCTTTCTTCCTAAAGAAAACAATGAACACGGATCAACTTTTTACCTAGTTGATCCGCGAACGTTTTAATTGCGGGTTGGAAGTTTACCTCTGATTATGGAAAGAATGTAGGGGTTTTATTTATTTATTTCATTCATGAATACTATCTTGTCTTTCTTCGTGAAAATACGAAAATTGTTAACGACTTACGAGAGGGGGCCGGACTGCACAAACACGGCCAACCCTCCTCCATTATTGATGTTGTTTCTTTTGTGATTTGGAAGAAATGGTGTGGTGTCTTCGCACCACGAGGAAATCACACAGAAAATATTACGCGATGTCGTCGCGCCACGCCGAGGAGTTGAATGAGGACACGACGCCGTCGCGCCGCGTCGAAGAAAACCGTAGACACCGCGGCTGGAGCGGGGCCATGGTGGAAGGGCGCGGTGCCGTCGCAGCGCGCCGGAGAACCACGAAGGCAACACATTTTGTTTTGACGTGCGGATTGATGGGCGACGACAAAATAGGCCGTTTGGGCATTTGAATCCCTTCGCTGTGAAGATGGGGTCCCGGGGGAACCATAGGCAAAGACGGTAGGAAGAACGGACCACCGGAGCACGTCTGGTGGTCTGCGGAAGGCATCGGCGGCGGCACCGGCGACAGGCGGCGGCGGCGCGCCGCAGGAAAAGGGCGGCTGGTGAACCGCCAGCCTCAATCAGCGGCGAAGGGAGGGGGATCCGCGCGCCCTTTCCGTGTGTCGGCTCGACCACGCCAGCCGAGCCGCGGCCGGCCGGTCGGGCCGGACCGAACTGGACCGCGCCGGGCCCAGACCCCCGTTTTCGGGCCTCTTTCGGTTAAATTCTCGTAACATGAGCTACGAGCCACCAAACGACTTGACTTCAACGGCAACACGATCCTTGGATCGAGACGGTTGTTTCGGTATATCACACTCAAGGTTTCTGATTACTTTGGGTTCGGCCGGGTTGGTTCGGATACGAAACCAACCGGGCCCTCAGAGTGAGAACACTTATATCTTGAGTTCTGGACGTCTGATTGACGTGCCGTCGACTTTGATGGAATCCTCTAAAAGAGACAGATCTTTTGACTTACTCCGCTCGAGGTTTGGATGCCGACGGAGTGCGGTCGGGTTGGTTCGCTCACGAAACTAACCGGGCCCCTGAACGAAAAACCAATAACTCACAGACCAGGCGTCCGATTGACGCGCCGTCTGTTTCGTTGAATTCCTCTTTATGAGACAGAACTTTTGGCATACTTCTCCCGTGTTTTGGATAGAGTTGGTAGTGTCCGATTTGGATCGCTCCCGAAATCCAACCGGGCCCCTGGAACGGAAAAGCTATTATCTTTCAGACCAGACATCTGTTTGACGAACCATCAACGACGTTGGTGATCACGTTGAGAAATGGTCCCTATGAGAATACACTATGAGAGTTAGGTGTACAGTTGAGATACAGTCAGGTTTGGTTCACTCACGAAACCAACAGGGCCCCTGGTACTTAAAGGCTAATAACTCACAGACCGGGCGTCCGATTGACGCGCCGTCTGTTGCGTTGAGACCCCTATGACGAGGCGGTCCTTTGTGATACTTCTTCGTGGGAATTTGAGATACTTGGAGTATCAACTTGTGGCTCGTGGAGCGGACCCTCCTAGAGACGAGCGTACAGAGTACGAAGACCGTATAGCCAGCAGAGACCTGAAGACTGCTTGTCCGATTCAATTTGGAGTGACTTACATAGCCCAGTGGGGAGCACTAATTTGTGAGGTGGAAGACCCACAGCAGAGGAGCACTACTATGTGAGGTGGCAGACCCGCGGTACTCGACAGGAGGTGTACCTATGTAGGCTATGAGGGGGAGCACTACTGTGTTGGGTGGCAGACCCCGGCGGGAAGCACTACTGTGTGAGGTGGAAGGCCCACGGTACTCGACAGGAGGAGTACCTCAGCAGTCTTAGATTAGTGAGCAGTACCTCGGAATCATGACAGGACCACTGTACACTCTAGAGACGGAGCTCTTTAGCAGTTACAGTTTCGATAATGAAAATCCTGGTTTGAGCTCATACTTTTGACCTTTGTGTTTACCTCATGATTGAGATGGGTTACTTGATATCTTAGGTATATTTATGGGCATAAACATGGGTAGTGGTTATCCGTTGATTTCACAATCATTGTGTTTCCTCATGATTGAGATAGGTTACTTGATAACTTAGGTATATGTATGGGCATATATCTAAGTAGAGGGTATCTGTTGAGATCTTCTCGTTGTTATCCTTGTTGGTTTAGTGAGACCTTGAGGGTCTCGGGGTCCCTACTGAGTATCGTTATACTCACCCCTACACGGGCTATGCCCGCACCTCATTGTGTTGGTTGCAGACGACGGGAAGTGCTGACGGAGGCCGAGTGTTCAAGGACTGGTCGGTACCCGGAGGAGGACTACACGACGAGTCAGTACCTGGAGGTGGACTACACGACGAGTTAGTACTCGGAGGTGGACTACACGACGAGAAAACACACAGAGGAGGTTGACGGATGAGAGCGTGGAGGAGGCTATCTGTAACTACCCTTTAGGTAGGATCCGTGGTGGACGACAAGGAGCTGCGCTATCTGTACCTACCCTTCAGGTAGGATCCGAGGAGGACAAACCAAGAGCTGCTTCCTTCTTCCAGCTATTTTCTTTTTGCTGTTGTACCTTGTTCAGTTTTAGTTTTACTTCTTTTAGGGTTTGTATTCTGGCCCATTTACATTTCAGATTTCCGTTTGTACTTAGTGTTTTGCTTCCGCTTGTACACTGTGGTGCTTGTTTTCTTTTATAAAGGCAATGCCTTCTCAAATATCGGGATTTTACGCGTTTGGTGATAGTCTCCAGCCCCTGGACTATGGAAGGCGGGCTTGGGGTAGTCACGACACAGGCCCCGAGGACGGGTCGTGACAAATTGGTATCAGAGGAGTTCAATTCTACCGTAGAACTTATAACTCTGATGTTTCTTTCTTTGAAGCAATAGTGTTAAGAGTACCAAGTGTGTGGTTTTCAGTTCAGGGAGTCCAGTGTTGGTGCGGGCGGCCGATGTATCTATACACCAGGACCCTGACAACTGATTTCCGACTTTGTGCACGAAAACACTGATTGCGTGTGTGTTTTCCAGAAGTTTTATTTAAAGACATCTCAAACCAGGTCAGCTCACCAGGTATAATCTTTTGACCATGTCACATTTTTTCTTTCTTTACGCCTCCCCGTGGACGACCAGCTGGAGCCCCGAGAGTGGTGCGTACTGATAGCCCGTCGAGCGACGAGGCCTCAGTACAGGGCCATATCCTAGTTGAGGCACCAGCGATACTACTACCCGTTGGGCCACCGATCCACCAGCCCCAACAGTAGAGGATGCATGTCGCTTGAGCGCACTGCATGAGATCCAGTGCCAGAGGCCACCCAGGTTTCAGGGAGGGAAGGACCCACAGGCGGCTGAGGATTGGCTGGAGGTTGTGGTGAGAGTCTTCAGGCTAGTGGGGACGCTGACAGATTTCATGGTGATCCTTGCTACCAGCCTTCTTCATGCAGCAGCATGCAGATAGTGGAGCCTGATGCTTCAGATGTGTGACGAGGAGACACTTCTATGGGCAGACTTCGAGAGCCTATTTTGGGCAGAGTTTATACCAGCCACCCTTCGAGTGGTGCGTATACATGAGTTACTTCAGCTGCGACGGGGCATTATGTCAGTGGCGCAGTACTCAGCGAGATTCACGGACCTCTCTCGCTACTCCACAGATATCGTACGGGACCCGTTCTTCAGGGCCCGAACCTTCGAGTAGGGGATCAGGCGGGAGAACAGAGCTTCGGTTGTGTCGCACAACATTCCGATGCAGATAGGAGTATTGGAGCGAGCCCTCTTAGTGGAGAGTTTCTTTGCTGAGCAGTCTCCAGTAGCAGGACCCACCACTAGCCGACATGTGGCAGAGTCTTCTGTAGCGGGCAGTAGACAGATGACGCATGGGTCCAAGAGGACCAGACCTACAAGTGGTCGACCGCGTGACTCAGGGTCGGTAGTGCGAGGCACCAAGGGAAGTGATAGAGCTAGACCTGCCATGATGTTTTACTCCTGCGGTGGAATTGGCCACATAGCACGTGACTGTCCGACCCGCCATGCAGATGACCAGCAGTTAAATGAAAAACCTCCGAGGCAGAGGAAGAGGTTCGATCTGGGTGAACTGCAAGGAGCAGGCGGCCATGGCAGAGGAGCTGGCCATGCAGCTGGAGGTGGACGACGCTTTGGGATGTTTCCACCACCACCACCAGGAGGCCCACCACAACCGCAGGGGACATGAGGACATGGGAGAGCTCAACTTCAGGCAGCTGAGGCCTATGGTCTTGGAGCTCCGGAAGCAGATGGACAGGAGCGGGACTAGCTTCCGACCTGGAGGCTATTGATCCTGTTTCTTCTAGTTTTGTTGATGTTTGTCTATAGTAGCTTTGTGTCTTGTACTATGAGCTGCAATAATAAAAAGGCACTTATCTTTGTTTGCTTTCTTGTCCTTTTGTTTGGATGATACTGATTGGTCCCGGTTAAGACTGTTGACTTGACCCTCACGTTCGAGTTTTCTACTGAAGGAGACCTAGTGACCACACACTGATGCCGACAGTGTGACTCGACCCTTGGAGGCGACAGTGACAGTTGGATCTCTTGGTAGTTACGTCGAGGCCTTACGACGTCATCCATGGCATGAATTCATCATTCATGTCAGGATTGACTGTATTAGGTAACGAATGTGGTTCATCCAGGGGATGAGACTGGATTTCTCTTATCGGCAAAGAAGAAATCATAGCAGCTCTTATGAGACTAGAGAAGGTCCAGGTCATCCAAGAGCAGATGAGGACGGTAAAGGGCCGACAGAAGCCTTATGCTGACAGGGCTTGGAGGCCTGTAGAGTTCAAGGATGACCATCACATCCTTATACAAGTCTCACCTCGACGAGGTTTACAGAGATGTGTCCAGGGAGGCAAGTTATCTCCGAGGTTTAACGGACCATTCTAGGTCCTCAGCTGGGTAGGCGAGGTGGTTTACCGCTTGACCCATCCACTTCAGTTGCACTAGGTGCATGACGTTTTCCACGTATCCCAACTGAGGAGATACGTGCTCGACCCTCCGCATATCATCGACCTTGGGGAGAAGGACAGTGGTGATGAGGTGACTTCTACGGAGGTTCTGGTGGGGATCGAGGATCGACATGGGCATATCCAAGGAGGACGGTCGATTCCTCTTGTGCACATTTTTGGCAGCATGGGAACCTCTGGTGAGCACATGGGAGCGGAAGGCTCAGATGCGTGCTCAGTACCGCCTTTGTTTCCCTAAGTTTGTGGTGAAGCTTTACGGGGACGTAAAGCCCTGTGGTGGGAGTAATGTAAAGACCCGTAAACTCCAAGGAAATTTTTTTCATAATTTGCTTTGGAATTTTAAAAGAACACAGTTTCTGACGGTGCCTGATTCCGAGGCCCGGTGTGCCCCGAATCAATTTCCGAAGTTTGGCTCAGGTACGTTCAGTGAACGGACGAGCGGGTTTTTCTATCTTTTGAACCGGTGCTTGGAATCAAATTCTGATGGCACTGATGGAATCGCAGCGCCGGTAATTTCTTAGAAACGCCTCTTCCAGAGTTGCGTTTTCTCGGGTGTGTTTTTATTTTTTGGGCTTAAAGTTAAGAAATAAAATAAATTGTTCGACAAACATTATTTTATTTCACTAAAGCCGCTTGGAAGACACTTGAAGCCACATAATGCAGCTGAAGCTGAGTTGTTGCGGATAGGGTGCTATCCAAAAATATCTTATCCTCTTGGTAGGATATTTTTGAGGTGGGACCCGCACGAGCCCCAACGTTTTTTTTCCGCTAAGTAACGCACCCACGAACACCCGTCATTATGAATGTCAACTGACGCGTTTTCTTATTTTCTTAACGCACCAATTAATTGGGTGGTTTTCTTCGTTGAATTAATTGGGCAGTTTATTTCATTGAATTAATTCTACGAACTAATGGGTCGTTATTTATCTCTTTATTCATTTCTTAACCGGTTTGAAATCCGTTGGCGTTGTAATAAAATAAGGCCAACACACCCTATTTTTTTGTAATGTGATGTTAAACCTTGAAGAACCTCTGAGAATTCTTCATCCTCCTTTGCGAAGAACGCGAAGAATGCGAAGAACGCAAAGAACGCTCCGACCTCCGAAGAAGAACGCCAAACCCCCAGAGATCGACGACGTGATGCCGACGACTCTCCTTCCACGACGTTTCTTCCGTGACGAGAAAAGCTGCGACGAACCCTCACTCGACGAATTCGACGAGGTAGGGGATTGTCATGTTGAGAATAGTTTTTATTCCCTTAAATACTTTCTTTTTTTCTTCCTAAAGAAAACAATGAACACGGATCAACTTATTACCTAGTTGATCCGTGAAAGTTTTAATTGTGGGTTGGAAGTTAACATCTGATTATGGAAAGAATGTAGGGGTTTTATTTATTTATTTCATTTGTGAATACTATCTTGTCGTTCTTCGTGAAAATACGAACAATTGATAACGACTAATGAGAGGGGGCCAGACCTCACAAACACGGCCGACCCTCCTCCATTATTGATGTTGTTTCTTTTGTGATTCGGAAGAAATGGCGTGGTGCCGTCGCACCACGCAGAAATCACACGACAAATATTACGTGACGCCGTCGCGCCACACCGAGGAGTTGAACGAGGACACGAGGTCGTCGCGCCACGTCGAAGAAAACCGTAGACACCGCGGATGGAGCAGGGCCACGGTGGAAGGGCGCGGTGCCGTTGCACCGCTCCGGAGAACCACGAAGGCAACGCGTTTTGTTTTGACGTGCGGATTGGCGGGCGACGACGAAACAGGCCGTTTGGACGTTTGAATCCCTTCGTAGTGATGATGGGGTACCGGGGGAACCATAGGTGAAGACTGCAGGAGGAACGGACCACCGGAGCATGTTCGGTGGTCCGCGGAAGGCGGCGGCGGCGCGCCGCCGGAAAAGGGGCGGGGGGCAAGCCGCTGGCCTCAATCAGCGGCGAAGGGCGGGGGATCCGCGCGCCCCGCCCGCGTGTCGGCTCGGCCACGCTGGCCGAGCCGCGGCCGGCCGGTCGGGCCGGACCGAACCGGACCACGCCGGACTAGGCCGGGCGAGGCCGGGCCCAGCTGGGTCGGACCCGGGTCGGGTCGACCCGGTTCGGGGCAACCCAGGGGGGGTCGGGCCGGGTCGGCCCGGGCCCAGACCCCCGTTTTCAGGCCACTTTCGGTCAAATGTCCGTAACATGTGCTATGGGCCTCCAAACGACTCGCTGTCAGTGGCAACGCGATCCTTGGATCGAGGGGGTCGTTTCGGTATATCGCACTCAAGGTTTCATATTAAATTGGGTTCGTCCAGGTTGGTTTGGATACGAAACCAACCGGGCCCTCGGAGCGGAAACACTTGTATCTTGAGTTCCGGACGTCCAATTGACGTGCCGTCGACTTTTATGGGATATTATAAGAGAGACGGATCTTTTGGCTTACTCCGCTCGAGGTTTGGAAGCCGACAGTGGGCGGTCGGGTTGGTTCACTCACGAAACCAACCGGGCCCCTGGAACGAAAAATCCAATAACTCACAGACCGGGCGTCCGATTGACGCGCCGTCTGTTTCGTTGAATTCCTCTTGATGAGGCGGAACTTTTGGCATACTTCTCCCGAGTTTTGGGTATAGTTGGTAGTGTCCAGGTTGGATTGCACCCGAAATCCAACCGGGCCCCTGGAACGGAAAAGCTGTTATCTTTCAGACCAGACGTCCGTTTGACGAACCGTCAGCAGCGTTGGTGATCACGTTGTGAAACGGTCCCTATGAGAATACCCTATGAGAGTTTAGGGTACAGTTGAGATACGGCCGGGTTTGGTTCGCTCACGAAACCAACCGGGCCCCTGGGATGTAAAAGCTAATAACTCACAGACCGGGCATCTGATTGACGCGCCGTCTGTTGCGTTGAGACCCCTATGACGAGGTGGTCCTTTGTGATACTTCTTCGTGGGACTTTGAGATACATGGAGTATCGACTTGTGGCTCGTGGAGCGGACCCTCCTAGAGACGAGCGTAAGGAGTACGGAGACCGTATATCCGGTAAAGACCTGAAGACTGCTTGTCCAATTCGATTCGGAGTGACTTACATAGCCCAGTGGGGAGCACTACTTTGTGAGGTGGAAGACCCACAGTGGAGGAGCACTACTATGTGAGGTGGCGGACCCGAGGTACTCGACAGGAGGAGTACCTCTGTAGGCTATGAGGGGGGAGCACTACTGTGTTGGGTGGCAGACCCCGGCGGGAAGCACTACTATGTGAGGTGGCAGGCCCGCGGTACTCGACAGGAGGAGTACCTCAGTAGTCTTAGGTTAGTGAGTAGTACCTCGGAGTCGTGACAGGACCACTGTACACTCTAGAGATGGAGGTCTTCAGCAGTTACAGTTTCGATAATGAAAATCCTGGTTTGAGCTGAGACTTTTGACCTTTGTGTTTACCTCATCATTGAGATGGGTCACTTGATAACTTAGGTATATGTATGGGCATATACCTGGGTAGTGGTTATCCTTTGATTTCACAATCCTTGTGTTTCCTCATGATTGAGATGGGTTACTTGATAACATAGGTATATGTATGGGAATATATCTAAGTAGAGGTTATCTGTTGAGATCTTCTCGTGGTTATCCTTGTTAGTTTAGTGAGACCTTGAGGGTCTCGGGGTCCCTACTGAGTATCGTTATACTCACCCCTGCACGGGTTATACCCGCACCTCGTTGTGTTGGTTACAGACGACGGGAAGTGCTGACAGAGGCCAAGTGTTCAAGGACTGGTCGGTACCTGGAGGAGGACTACATGGCGAGTCAGTACTCGGAGGTGGACTACACGACGACTCAGTACCCGGTGGTGGACTACACGACGAGACGACACACAGATGAGGTTGACGGACGAGAGCGTGGAGGAGGCTATCTGTACCTACCCTTCAGGTAGGATCTGTGGTAGACGACCAGGAGCTGCACTATCTGTACCTACCCTTCAGGTAGGATCCGAGGAGGATGACCCAGGAGATGCTACCTTCTTCCAACTGTTTGTCTTTTTGCTATTGTACCTTGTTCAGTTGTAGTTGTACTTCTTTTTGGGTTTGTATTATGTCCCATTAACTTTTCCGCTTTCCTTTTGTACTTAGAGTTTTGCTTCCGCTTGTACACTGTGGTTCTTGTATTCTTTTATAAAGGCAATGCCTTCCCAAATATCAGGATTTTACGCCTTTGGTGCTAGTCGCCAGCCCCTGGCCTATGGATGGCGGACTTGGGGTAGTCACGGCACGGGCCCCGAGGACGGGTCGTGACATGTGGGATAAAGACGATGATGACAGACCATCCCATAGGAGAGGAAACTTCCCAATGATTCAAGATACCTATAATGTTGATGGTATACCACTTGATATATATATATATATGTAACATTGTCAAAATATTATGATTTTAAAAAACATTTCTCATTTTTTGGTATAGTATAATACTATAGGGTATGAAAACTCGAATATGAATTATTAATCAATGTATATTGAGGGCGACACTATTCATAATATATAAAACTAAACATGTATAATCTATTTTTAATAATCCCTCATTGTACAACCCATTACATTGATTCATAATTAAATAAATTTTTTATACATGTTTTTTCTATATTTTTAATTTAATACTACATTGAACTTTAAAAATAATTCTTATGTTTTAAAATTTTCGTAATATAGTTTCTTTGTAATTCTTATTCAATCATGTGAAAAATAAATGATAATAATATCCCAAGTATTTATTTTACATAGTATAGATAATTTTCTCTGAAAGAAAATGTTATTTATTTTTAGTGTTATATAATATATATTTTTTATTGTTTAAGAGATGAATTATATTTCAATAGATTTTTCTAAACTATTCTTCATAAAATAGAAAACATCATAAAACTTATGTTTTTGTGATTAATTTTTTTTTATTTCGTTTATTATTAATATTATTATACATATAACTAATAATCACATATAAGTTTGAGATGTTAATATTTAACAAATTAAATTATTAAACTTGTAAAACATCATAATCAATTAACTATTAATTTTTGAACTATAATTATCTAGATTCTATATGATGCTTCATGCAAAATCATTGGAATTTAAAATTTTTTTCAATATAAACATTCAAACATGATTTTAGTTTATTCTCCTTATAAAATTTCTATATATTGTACTCTTTTAATAAATTAAATTTAACAATATATATATTAAATATATATTTCATTAACTTTATTTCAAAATTATAGACACAAAAGGAATTAATCTACTCATTATAAATATATTATTCGTGTTTCATTCATATAATAATACCTTTTTAATGAGTAAAACAAAAAAACCTCATTTTTTAGGATGTGCTTTGAATTTAGATGAGGTTATTTATTATCATTGTCCTTAATGTGTGGAAATGTTTTTGTAATCCATTGGAATGTATTTTTTTTCTAAATATGAATGTATCAAACATTTTTTGGGATGCAGTTATGGATAATTATGCCTTATTAGTGAAGTATACCTCATCTTTATAATTAATTATCATATTAAAAAATCATATATTAATTAAAATTTAAATAAAATATAAGATTATAAAATATTTTGTAAGAAAATTATAATATCATTGTAACATACCTAAATTAGTATGGTATTATAATTTGATATCATTTATATTTAAAACACTAATTATTGATGTCATCAATCAATGTAATAAAATATATAACCTAAGAATTCATGGGAATTTTAATTCCATAATTTATTTTATAATCTACCCATACAGGCCAAGATAATATTTTTGTAAATATGTTTTAATTAAAAAATTTTAGACAGTTAGTGATACTTCTATAAAAGATTTTTCCCCACAAATAAAGAACATGGAACATTAGGTTTATATGGACTCATTACCTCATAGGGGAGAGAATCTCCTCCTAGACTAGTGTTTATCAAGGTTTCAACTATATAAAATTGACTATTTGTTATGGTTTCTTATAGGATGTAATATTATTATTTTTTATTATATTTTTATGGGTTATAATTCATATTTCACCTCTATTGAATCTTCCTTCAATCAGTTATTTACCTTCCCCTAATAATGAATTGATTGTATACCCCAATTTCTTCATCCTTTTACTTTATTTCACCATAAATAATTATACTTGTTTTGATTTCTAGCATCAACTCACTGGAGTTAGTTCCAGCATATTTTCTAATCTATGAAAAATAATTTAAATAATATTATTTCTGTTTTAGGTTGGCATGGGTCCCTTCATTAATGATTTTTTATGGTTTTGATTTTATGCAACTTATCTCTCATTGCTGTTGGACTTATTTGAGTTTTTAAAATAATATATTCCATTTTTCATGTTTTTTTGGTTTAATGGTATTTTTGAGTTGGTTTTTTGGAAGGCAATTTATGGATAATGTGTTCATAAGGTGAGGATATATTCTATAATGGATAGTAACTATCTTGTTTTTTCTGAATTTTTGTGTCTTCATATTTTCTCATATTTTTTTAGTTTTTTGTAGGGGTTTTTACTCCTCATACTATGGCATAATTGTTACATTTTTTCACTCTAATATATTCTAGGATTTTATTTTTTGTCTCTTACTTAGGATTATAACATTATTTAAAGATATATAATGCATTGTTGGGATGAATTATAGTGGATAAAATGATATATATAAGTGATTTTGAATTTTATAAATCATGGGTGACGTTCTATTTCCTGATGACTGTACCTTAGGTGTTTAGTTTAAATTTATGATGTAGCTTTTGATTAAGTTGTATCCATGGGTATTTCCTAGTATTTTATGTTGAGAAATAATTTTATGGTGTCTTTTGATGATCTAAGTGTGATTTGTGGTGAAATTTAATGGATTTGTGATTTTTGGGGTTATAGTGCATTAGATAGTACAATTATTAATGGGAAATTAGTTTCGATTAGGAAATGCGTTTAGGGAATGTGACACACAACAGATTTTTATAAATTACATGATACATTTTAATATGAAATTTTTTTCATTAAATTATATTTTTAATATTTTCATTTTAAATATGTATATTTTAGGTGATTTTATATTGGAGGGTATTTCCCACATAATACATGAAATTGAGTTATTATGAAAATAAAAAGGGTTTTGATTGATGTAAGGTGGATAACCTTTTCTAAAAACATATCTATATATATAATGTTATTGGATGAGTATTTAAATTATATTATTACCTAATGATCCATGGTTTTGAGAGTTAAATGTACAATTTTTAAATTTTAATTTCGATGATAACTAATGAAATATGATGTTTATGAACACTTGAATTTGATAAATTACATTATCCCTTTTTTCATTTGATTTTTTATGTAGAATCAAATTTTATTTAATATTTAATGGACAATTATAATCAAAATAATTGACACACTACATCATTTATATAATGAAATTAAATATATAACATGATTAATGATGCTTTGGTAATTTTAGAGAAATATAATAAATATTAATAAAAACATGTACGACTAGTTATTGTTGAAATAGATATTAATATAACAATTATTATTTTTATAATATCAAGATGACCATATCAAGAGTGTAACATATCATTATATCCACTTTTTAATTGTATGATGGATAATGTAACTGATAATTTTATTGAGAAGAAATTTTTATTTCTTCAATTAGTTAAAAATGGAAACCAATATTTGTAGGGAGGATGTATCATATATTCATAACAATCATTTCTAGTAATATTGTGTTTTATCTTGATCACATATGGTCTTTTCAATAAATAAATATTCTTGATGATGGGATTTTTAATTATTCATTTATTGAATCTAAGATCCTTTTGTCTCATTCTAATATAAAAAATGTTTTTAACAGTTTTCGGATTTTTTTATAAAAATAAAATAACTTCTGAATGAATATATCAATTATTTATACTAAACTAGGTTTTCTCCTTGCTTACGTCACCTCACTATGCATCCACATCACCATCAATTTTCTATTCCACCCTGCAAATCAAGAAAATTAACCCACCTTCCATCCCCTGATTAGGATTTTCGTCTGTCTCCCCTCTCCACTCTCCCCGCTCTCCAATTACCACTCCCCTCCCCATATCCCCAATGTTCCTGCTCTCCTCCCTGATTCTCCTCTCCTGCCACCTTCCCGATTATCCCCTGCAGCCTGCACTGCTCCCCTCCCTGACTCCCCTCTTATTCTACCTCCAAACCTAAATGCATCTCGCTACGCTGCCTCGATTCATCGCTCCATATTAGGGTTTTTGTACCTTTATCTCTTCCATCCCATTCACAGAGATGCTCATAGGGTTACACCTCAAAATTTACCTCCACTCCTCTGTCGTTTTGGACTCCATAGTCAAATACCTCTACCTCCTCAAATACTATGTGTGTGTTCGGTTTCTCGGCCTCCTCCTACACGTTTTTCGTGTCAGTCTACTCTATATTCATTGCCTTATTCGCTTCATCCTGCTCTATTTCCATCGTCTCCAGATAATTCACATGAGAATCCTACGCCAACTTCGTTTAAATTGTAGCAACCATATATCGCACTGGATTTTAATCTTCTCCAAGGTGATACTTTTGTAATTGAGTCGGGGTTCATTCAAAAGCTTTCTTGTCAGTGACTGTTAATCAAGGGTCGAGGAGCTCTGTATCAGCTAACGGCTTGGCTCGGTAACCCATTTATTAGCTCTATTTACCGCCTAAACTACCCCTGAAATTTACATCACATTTCATTCATTCAATTTTTCCATGTTGTAAACTGTTTCTTTGAGCTTTGATTTGTTTTTTGTTTTGGTGTTTTTTTTGGATATGTAAATATGTGTTCATGGAAATGTTTTGATATTATATATGCATAGAGATTTGATGGTGTTTCGTGTCATAGTTCATTGAATTTTTTTTGATGTGATGTATGAGTTTGTTTATATTTTATGATCTTAATGACAAAATAGTGCTCCCTAATTATTGGCATGATTAATGACAATGGATTTTTCCTTCAGGAAATAATAAATGACTAGGCTCTACAATTTCAGCCTGATCAATGCTTGTGATTTTGTAGGCTCCTAATACATTGTTTTTAATTTTATATTATGGATGAATATAATTTTTGATTCATTATATATACATGCTTACAGGTAATGTTCGAAATGAGCCTGATTGAAATTAAGGTAACATTAAAATGGCTTAATGGTTTGTTTTTTTTAATTTTCAGCAACATTTTGGTTGTCTCTATTTGCATTGGGGTGGGCATTTTCAATAATAAAAGAGGCTGAAATTGGTGCTATTTTGTATGTTTTATATCTAAAAATGATGTTTTTATTTCTGACCTGCATTATATTCATTATTTAACATGATTTTCATTATGATGAATATGATTTTGTAGGAGTTGAAGTCTCATTCACCAGGATATCTTCAAAACTATTCCATTCTTGACACACCCATAGGATGTTACCAAAATGGTATTCGAGTTGGTGGAGGGACAAGGTTTGTATCTTTATACATTTTATGAAATTTTAGTCATTTTTTAAATCCACTAAATAATTAAATCTAAAATTATATTTGTTTAAATGTGATTTTCATTTTATTTTTTGATTTCCAGTATTTCATAAGTGGAACAGTTCATGTTATATTGTTCTTCAATGGATGAAATGAAGTTAAGGTAACATTAAAATGGTTGAATGGTTTTTTTAAATTTCAGGAACATTTTGGCTGTCTTTATTTTCATGGTGGAGAGCTTTTTCATGAATAGTAGAGGATGAAATTGGTTCTATTGTGTATGTTTTATAACTAAAAATGTTGTCTGTATTTCTAACCTTCATTATATTCATTATTTATCTTGATTTTCATTATGATGGTTACTCTTTTTCAGAATATGACGTCTCATTCACCTGGATATCTTCAAAACTATGCCATTCTTGACACACCCACAAGATGGTACTAAAAGGGTATTCGAGTTGGTGGAGGGACAAGGTATGTATCATTATATATTTTAAGAAATTGTAGTCATTTTTTAAATTCATTTAACAATTAATTCTAAAATTTTATTTGTTGGATTCTGATTTTCATTTCCTATATTTATTTCCAAACTTTATTCAGGGGAACACTTCAGTTTATATTGTTCTTCAAATATTGAGTTGAGCATCAGACACTGAAGGAGTAAGTACCTAGATTATGCATATAATAACTACTGACCATCTAAATTGGTTCTAATTTGGGATGAAATAGAATTTAATGCTTTCATTTCTTCTTCAATAGAACTATAATTCACAATTTTTATAGGATGAACCAGGTGCATCTTCAAATACATAAATTGTGAAACATTAAGAAACATTTAGTTTCTCCTTTGAAACTAAATTAAAAATTGTTTAGAAGATGAGTGATTCAATCTACTTCTGATTGATTATTATGACTATAATAGGTTGATGTGGATAGCTTCATATTTGGATTTAGTATGTATTGAATGAATCCATGTAGGATATGAGGGTTGATTACTTAATATAGAGAACGTAATCTTCAGAAACCCTGAGTCTGAATATAGCAGGAGATGAGGTTCTTTTATGTTTCTAATTTTATGTTGTCATTGTGCATCATATGTAGAGTTTGTAATTTCCCATTTGTCCAGGGAACAATTTATATTTCATTAATGGTAGATCTTCTGGGCATTCTGGCGATGTCGTGATGATAATAAATATTATCATTCGTCTTTTATATATGTAACTAATGCAATTATAAAATCATTAATTATAGTTTGAGGTGTGATTTATTTTAATCGATTCGTAGATACGGCTCCATCCCAAATGACTCCTCCATATCGTTCAACATACCCTCTCAATGATTTTTTTGAGGGAAGCTGTTTGGTTCACCTGCAATCAGATTGGCTTGAAATTTACATAACTGTTTGTAGATTTCTTATAAATAACTGCATCCAGACTATTTATATGTAAATGTTTCTAGATTACTCATACATAGCTATTTCCAGAATGGTAATACAGAACTGTTTCCCAACTTCTCATACAAATGTCATTTTATACATTTCATATACAAAACGGTTTCCCACCTTCTCATAGAAATGTTTTTTTACATATTGCACACACAAAGCGGTTTCCTAACATCTCATACAAATGTGTTTTTACACATTTCATATGATAAAATGTTTTACAACTTCTCATACATATGTGTTTTTACACATTTATTATGAAATCATGTTTCCATATTTATTTGGATAACTATTTACAGATTTCATTGGATAACAGTTTATAGATTTCTTTTTATGACTAAAATAGGTTGATGTGGATAGTTTCATATTTGAATTTAGTATATATTGAAGAAATCCATGAAGGATATGAGGTTTTATTAATTAATATGGAAATTGTAATCACAAAAAACCCTGAGTCTCAACATGGAAGGATATGAGGTTTTATTATGTTTCTAGTTTTATGTTGTCATTATGCATCATTTATAGTGTTTGTAATTTATCATTTTTTCTAGAAAAAAAATTAATTTTCAGTAATGGTGGATCTTCTGTGGATTTTGGTGATGCCACACTCACATGAAATATTATCAGTATTCTTTTCAATAGGTAACTAAGGAAATTACAACATCATTAATTATAGTCTGATGTGTGATTTATTTTATTAGCGGCCATGTATTTGACAATTGGAATTTTATAAATTTTTGATTTGTTGGTCATAATATATGCATCTTGTTGATATGTGTATTAATGATATATTTGACAACATTTTTTGAGAACTAAATTTTCATGTGGAAGCATTATGTGTTTTCCCATCATTATAAAATCAATATTTTAGGAATTATCTTACATTTTATTCATCCATACATTGATATTATAATAGCTTCATAAGATGTGGAAGGCCCAATTTAAATAAATCTGATATTTGAATTTGAATGTTTAAATAATATAGTATGTTATATAAGGTGTAAATTTAGTAGGCAATGGGTTAATATATATATATATATATAATTCTATCCTAAATTAATCCATCAATGCATTATGGGTCGAAAATGGTATATTCTACATTCATAGACAACAACATGAAATTTCTAGGGATATCATGTTTTATCTTTAGATGACATTATTTATTTTTTTCAACCTGTTAATTTGTTTTATCAATTTAATGATGAAGGTTCATCTCAATGTGTTTCTAGTTTGGATTATTTTACTTCAACAATTGATGTAAATAGAAAATTTTGTTAATATATGAATATTTCTTTTGTAGATTCCTCAAAACTCAATTTTATAAAAGCAGTGCTCTTTGACTGTTTTATTTCTAAATTTTCAATTGTTTTATGAGTTAGAAATTATCATTAATTTGGTAATTTATTTCTTCTCTCCACTGCATAAATTGAAATTTTCTTAGTTTTGACTTCTTCTCCCCTATAAATTACAATGTTATAAGAATTCAACTCTTATTATTTTTCATGCCTATGATGTTTATTCATATGCATCCCTTTGATTTCATCATTATTAGTTACATACTTACATTCCAACTATAACTATTATAAATATCATAATTTAAATTATCGATTTGAATCATTTTTTCCAATCATATAATTTAATTCTCTATCATGAATATCCAATATAAAATACTCTTCTGTAATGATTCTACTAAATTTTTCTTGTAATATGATGTGCCAATACTTTTTCAACACTTATTCCATAATTATGTTTCACTTATTTGTAGAGTGCTACTGGTTTGCTTTTATCATATCATCTGTTATGAAATTATCCCAGAGAGTGATGCTGGTTTTCCTTTCATGTAATCTAAATTGATGCCTTTCATGTTATGTAACACCGTGAGATTTTATGAAAAATATTCCTTTTAATCTCATTAATGTCTTGTGTTGTATGCTACACCAAAAGGATCTTGCAAAACAGGCATCTCTGACTTGGCTTTCATTACACACAATCATGACCTTCCACGATAGTGTGTGTTGTACGCAATACCGAGTTTCGCTAAACAACGATATGTTGTATAAACTAGCTGTTATGAATAGTAATACCCACTTTTAGAATTTTATAAAATTTATCTTTCAAAATGGACTTCATGTTTGGATTCATAATATCGAAATTATCCTAGGGTGAAATTGTGGTATTTTTCTGAAAATTTTCAATTTTTGATGAATAGTGAAAACACTGGGATACTTTTTAAAAACCGACTTTTTAATTAAATAATTATTTATTTTATTTAATTTTATTTTAGGTCAAAATTGATACATAATACCTATATAATTTCAAAGTAATTCATTGGAGTCATATTATAATAATTTTAGATATATAAAAATTTTATTTAACTTTTCACTGTATTTTACCCACATCATAGGAGAATTTGAAAATTTACATAAAACATAATTTTACCACTATTGTGAATGGAATTTCAAAAATCCGAGAGACACGGTTGATGTTAGTAAGTAACATGTGGTTCAATGAGATGAAAATAATTTTTGGTGAATAGTATCTTTTTACTTTTTTTACCATGGTTAAAAGTTAATAGGGTGATTAAGGGTAAAAATTATATTATTATTTCCCAAAAACTTTTCCTAATTCTATTGGATATGTTTAATTAGACCAAAAACAACCTTAGGAATAAAATATGACCATTTAGGCCCACTTGGATTAGATTAGGACATTTAATATTAATTTATTTAAAGAAGGGTTAAAATAGTTAAAATCAATGTTTAATAAGTAAATAATTTTTAATATCAGGTTATAAATAACATAATTTTAACTATAAACATTCATTAGAAAGATAAAATAATTTACTACATAATGGTATTTTATTTTTAATTTTTAGACATTAAATAATTTAATTTATTTATGACACAATAATGATAGAGTAATTATCTTATTAATGAAATATTGAAATAATTGATGTTATAAATACCAAAATAAATTTAATTTGAGACATTTTTTGAATTAAAATAATTTTATAGTTTAACATGACATGTTAGTATTTATTTAGTTAACGTTTTTAGAACTAATCATTCTGTAATGACTTTCACAAAAATCAATTACCAAATAGTGTGAAAATTGACATAAAATAGTTTTTAAAACAAATATTATATTATTAATTGTAATTTTATTCCTAAAAATCTACGATTCGGAAAAAAGACTTATATAAGGTTATATATATTAATAATAAAAAACTTGGGTTTCGTTTCTCTTGTTATAGTAGGTTTATTAACCATATAGTGTGAGAAAACAAGAAGACACAGTAAAAGAAAAATTATTCTACTTAATGTTAAATCTAAATGATAAGGTTAAAATAGATACCTAAACTTTTCTAAATTATATTGGATGAGATGATTTCGACCCATCCCAACCTTAGCTTCGAAATAAATCAATTTGGAGCTATTAAAAACCGAATATGTCTTTATAATAAAATAATAATTTTAGTTTTACCAAAGGTTCCCCTCTCCTCCCTTATAAACGGGAACCTCCTCCCTCTCATCCTCATACCACTTTGAGCCTTCAAACTCGGCCAACCCATGCCAAATTCTATTCCCCACTTCCCTAGAAACATTATAGAGGACCTGGTCTTCTTAAAAGACCAATTTTATTGCCCTAAGAGGAGGTCTCAAAGAGGAGCTTCAAAGAAGAGGTAATGTCCATTACCGATTCTTTCAACTTTATTTCTTCTTCTACTTCTTCTTCTTTTTTTGTTTCATTATGAAGTAATAACATCAGTATCACTAATATACTGATATGTTATTATAATTATGAAACAACCATATTTCACCATCTATCCATCCTACGGAAAACGAAATCACCGCGCATTCGTACGTACGGACTACCGTCTCCATGCCGTGGTGTAATCTATTTTCCACCACCACCTTACATGGATGGGTATAATAGTGTAAATAATGAATATTTATTATTATTGTAAAGTGATATTGATTCTGAAATATTATACATACAGTTCAATACAATTCCACGATCACGTGAATGATATCATCGCTTGTGCGTACCTACGGACAACCGTCTCCACGACGTGTTGAGATTCATTCTCAATGATTAACCATTAATGAATGATTATAAAGTATATATAAAAAGTAATCATTAAATATATGACAAAATAATGATACTGGATTTATGTACATATATATATATATATATATATATGTCTGTGTGTGTGTATTTCATCTACTTAATTCCATTCAATTCAATAAGGAAACGAAAACATCGTTCATGCATACGTGCGGCCTACCGTCTCCATGAACGGTGTATTTGTTTCCATTTATCGATCTATTATATTTATATATATATGTATAATGTGAATATATATTATATATAAATCATGTTTTACATTCTGTATGTAAGTAACCATGACCTAAGTAATCATATGAATTATTAAAAGTCAAATCACGGACAATAAATGAAACGATTTTACCCAAAACGCTACATTAACATTAATTTACAAAATAACGGGTAATATAAAGTCATAAATGAACCATATATGATATCATAACAAGGAATATAATTATTTAATAATTCAATGACATTATCTAAATCATTATACAGGAGGTTTGAATACGTACGAAGCATATCAGACATAAGGTAAGGGATAATTTTGCAATCTCATTCTTATCCAAGATTGTTATTCGTAAGTATTTACTGGGGTTATTATTATCATCCATGCCCATGTTTTATATCAATGTTGTCATGTATGGTTAACGTCCTTTTTACCCATTTTTTACTTTTACTACATGGTATGTATGGAATCTTTCTATTACGATGTACTTTTTTACTTTTCAGGCATAAGTACGAGAAGAATGTTTTTTTAATGTATAGGACACGAACAGATTTTTAAGGTTTTATAAAGACATATTTTCAATAAAATTACTCTACATGATTTCATGATTATTTTCAACAAATTAATTTTCTTTTAAAATTCAATGATAATTTCAGAAATGAATATTATTTTGCGGAAGAAAGGATATTTTCCTTAAGAATCAATTTCAAGTGTTTTATCAAAACTATTTTCCATCAACGATGAAATTATTTCATATGTGTATGATTCAAGTGTAATGTCACTATTATTTACATTGTATGATTATTCTTATGAATAAATGATATCCATTTGTTTTATATGGATTATGTTATGATGGCATGATGTTTAAGAATCCCAATTTATTAAAAGGGTTGTGCTATGATTTATGATTTATGATTTTGTGGCACAAGTAAGACTGATTTCATTTTGTGATGGGTGGGACCTATATCTCCCTCCAATGCATTGGGTAAAGATTTTTATCTCATGAGATAGACATGGCTGGAATGGTAGGTTAATCCGCTTCAGTGTTACAGGACTAAAAGTAGGAGTGAACTCGATTCAGAAAGAAACTTTGTCCACTAAGATGGTCTTGGCAGCAATGCCTTGGCTACTATGGAAATCATAACAAGTGCTGAATGGTTTCCACAACTACATGTTTTATTCCCATTATATTTTATCATGGTTGATGTTTCGATATGATATATTCCTTACGTACTTCCACGATTTATGTCTTTGCTCAAGATTTTGATGTTTAAATTTCATGTTCACTTTTTTTCTTCCAAATGATTATGGATTGTTTTATGATATCTAAGGTTTCCCTTACTGAGCATTTGAGCTCACCCTTTTTATGTTTTATTTTCCCCAGGAAATAAAGAATGGTTTTAGGTACGGAAACAAAAAGGGGAGGATTGTTATGGTAGTTGTTGAAGATATTTCAACATGATTAGAAGTTTAAATTCCGAGTTTCCAAAGACACTAAACTATTACAGTCATTGTGTGTCTATTTTTTTTAATGTACTAAGAATTCCACAAAAGTAATGTAATGTACAATTAAATAATGCTTTGGGTCTCTACAGTTGGTATCATAGGAAAAGTTTAGTCAACCTTTGGAAACTAGGATTTGAAAACGTTAGTGAGAACCCTAGAGATATTTCTAAGGTATGTCTAGGGATGTCCCTAAGGATAAGTATAATTATAAGATATAGTCCTAGAACTACAGTAACGATATTAGAATTTAACCTATGATGTTAGATATTGAGGGTACATCCACATTACTATGTTGTTTCCCTAGAATGATTTTTTCCTTTCACAGTATTCTTTTTGGGTTTTAGAAAATGGCTGGAAATAGGATGATTCATGATAATTGAGGATATGACAGACAATGAAATGATATCCATCATCAGAAACCAAATGAAACGGGATTTGAAGTCCAAACATCGTTATTATGCCTAATTAGCAATCTCATAATATGATCAATACTCTCAACATTTGTAAGTTTCCCGACTCGGATAATAAGAGAAAGATGGAGTTTCAAGATGATCATAGAGGAAAGAAAGTTCAATTTCACTCATGTAAATAATGTGGGAAGAGGCATCGGGAGATTGTTTCAAAGGAACTGGAATATGCTTTGGGTGTGGAAAATAAGGACACAAATCCAATAAGTGCAAAGGAAAGGGTTCAATTAACAGCATGGACAAGGATAATGGTATTGCTACGACATTAACAATGATTAGATGTTTTAAATGTGGAATGTATGGGCATTATGCAAACCAATGCCCTAAGGGAAAATATCATGATGGGAATTAGCATGGTCATATGAGTAGTATTTATGTGGATGATTATGAAGAGACTACAAATGAAATATGAGTTGAAAGAAATGATAAAGCTCAGTCAGTGGTTTGAGAATTTATTGGAATGATTGTATGTTTATGTATGGTACTATGGAATAAATAATCATCTAAGGATTGTTACACTATTGTTTTTCCTAATGTATTTGAAAGTATATGTTAAATGGTACCGGTAACCATGGAAGGTTATTCAGATATTTTTTAAAAGTATATGATATGCGCATAATTAAGTGATAATAATATAATGAGATGTTTGATTGTATTCATGAGCTCGTGAATGATATAAGGACTAAGTGATATCATGGTTTGAGTATATATAATTTTTTGGATTTTGTTATGTGGAAAGAGTTACCATTTGACAGTATTCATGTTTTCACTAAGGGTCTATAGTAAATTATATTTCAAGAGAATATATGACTAAGGTATTCATGTGTTTGGAATAAAACCAACATGTCACGAACCGAATTGGGTCGCCATCCGAACCGGCGCCCGACCCGGCCCGCGGCAAGGCCCGAAGGGCGTTCCCGATCCCCATGGGCTGGCACAAGTGCCCGGGTATCAAAATAAACCCTGGGAACGATTTACCCGAGTGAATAAATGTAAAGCAGCCAACCAAAATGACCAAGTAAAAGTAGAAGTGACAGTCAACAACCATCTAACCAATACAGGTTTTTAGACAAAGTAGTCAAAACTCACACAAGACAAAAAAAACAAGGTGACTACAACCAACCTAGGGGCTGCAGCTCAATGTGGGAACACTGCCTCCAAGTCACCACCAAAATGTCACGTAGTCAGTCCAGCTAACAATCCGAACCACTGCCTCCAAAAGCCGGGCCCTTACCTGTATCAGAAGTAAACAGATCTACTTACACCCAAAGGTGTAAGTAGGGTGTGAGCAATCGCCCAGCAGGATATCACCAAGCAAGATTCCACGCACAAGTATAAAGAGAAAATCCATTTTCAATGCTGTATAAAGTAAAAGGTGCAAAAATAAATAAAAGATTTTCACAAAATGCTTTCAAAGAAAAACGGTTCAAGTCACATACCAGAGTGAAATTTAAATGGTATAAATATCACGGATCAGTGTGCGCACAAGTATCAGTAGCACCAGAGGATGGGAATGCCCTAAGGATACTAGTAACAGTGGGACCCTAGGACATCGTGTCTCAGTGAAACGTGGCTTAGATGGCCACGACCCTCAGAAAACGTGCCTTAGAAGGCCACGACCCTCAGAACACGTGGCTTAGAAGGCCACGACCCTCAGATATCATATGTTTAGTTAGTGTTGCAATCGTCAAACCTGCCAGTGAAACCGGGTCGAGTCGTCTCCGGACTACCAGCTCACTAGTCCTAGTCCACCCACCTAATACCCAGGCTTCCCTCCTTGTGCTCACCCAATTTAGAAAACACCTGCCATATCACCCGCACACTGACATTCTTTCTTTTGAAAATACCACACGCACACCATATCATTTCAACACATAGTATGTATTGCAAGTACGCTAAATAAAACCAGTAGCACAGTTTGAAGATAAACAACATCCTTTTTCTTTTCTTCAATCAGATAAACCAAAACAGTACTTTTAAAACTTGCTGATAACTATTTTAAAAGAGAGAGAAAGAAAGACATTCAAAGTTTTAACTAGGTCCAAGTAATAAACACGTGACATTTTTTTTAATAAGGGGAAAAAAAGTTCATAGTATGTTAACAGGGGATAAAACATTTGATTAACTAGGAGTGCAAGCAAAGGATTATAAACCCATACTTGTGTGCGGAACCACCTACCTCAAGCGGGTGCGTGAAACGACGCGGCACCGAATTCTCGACGGACAACGGTCACTGTAGGAAGCCGTCAAGGGGCCCTAAAACAGAATATCGTTAATAAACTTAGTAATAATATAATAGAATAATAATAATAATATAATAACGATAACAATAATAATAGTAATAATAATAATAATTATACATAATAATAATAACAATAACATTAATATTAATAATAGTAATAGCATATTAATAATAAAAAAAATAATAATATGATAATAATAGTAATAACATATTAATAATAATTATTATAAATAATAATTATAACAATAATAATAATAGTAATAATAATATTATTATTATTAGTTACATAATTACAATAATAACATATTAATATTTATAGTAATGATATAATAAATAACATATTAATAAAAATAACAAAAGAAAACATAATAACTAATTAGATAACTTAAAATAATAAAATAAAATAACTAAAAAAGAAAAGAAAAACGGACCTGTGTGCGGAGGAGGCCGAACAGGCGCGCTGGAACAGAGGAGAAGAGGAAGAAAAAGAAAGGAAGAAAAAGGAGAGGAGAGGAAGAGGAGAGGAAGAAGAAGAGAAAGAAGAAGAAGAGAAAGAAGGAGAAGAGAAGGAAGAAGAAGAGAAAGAAGGAGAAGAGGCACGGAACTGTGCGGAGGAGGCCGAACAGGCGCGCTGGAACAGAGGAGAAGAGGAAGAAAAAGAAAGGAAAAAGAAGGAGAGGAGAGGAAGAGGAGAGGAAGAAGAAGAGAAAGAAGAAGAAGGAGGAGAAAAGAAAGAAGAGGAAGAAGGGAAGAAGAGAAGAAGAATATATGAAGGAGGAAAAGAAGAGCAGCAGGGGCGGCTGGCCGAGGAGCAGCAGGACGAGGCGGAAAACAGTGCAAGCGGGGGGGTTTGCCGCCGGAGGGGAAACCGGGACGGCGTCGGGGAAGCCGGGACGGCGGCGCGGGGTCGGCACAAGGCGGAGGAGCCGGGCGGAGGCCGGCGGTCGGCTGGTGGAGGAGCGGCTTCGGCTGAAGTGGGAGAGCGGGGTTGGCCGGCTGGAACCTGAATAGGGCGCAGGAGACCAGAGCGGCAGGAGGCCGGAGCAGGGGAGGCCGGAACAGCGAGGGCCGAAGCGGGAGTGGGAGAAGGCGAGTCCGGTGCTGGGGGTTGAGGCGAGGTGGCGGCCTGGAGCAGGAGGGGTGAGCGCGGAGGGGGCTGCGTGCACGCCGCGTGAAGGAGTGGTGAGGCCGGGTGCGCGGGAGGCCGAGGGGAAAAAGGAGGAAGGGAATGAGGAAAAAGGGAGAAAAAAAAGAAAAGAGAAAAACGGTGTAACAGAATTGGTTACGGGAGAGAGAAAGGAAAAAAAAGAAATAAAGTAATAAATAAAATAAACAAAAGTAATAATAACAAATTACAAAATTTATAATAAAATTAAAAGTAAATAACAATAATTATAATAGTCAATAAAAATTTTAAAGACAATAATAACAATTACATTATAAAAGTTATATATAAAATAAATAAATAATAATAATAATAATGATAATATAGTATTAGTAATAATGATAATACAATATATATATATATTATCAATAATAATAATGTTATCAAAACAATTATAAAGTTAATAATAATATTATTATATTGATCATAATAAAATAATGATACTAATATTATAATAGTAATGATAATGACTTAATAATATATCATCAATAATACTATCATAATAATAACAATGATAATAATAATATAACATTGACAATAATAAAATAACCATGTTATAATAATAACTAAATCCATGAAAGTTCCTTC
Organism: Viscum album; assembly: GCA_963277665.1. NCBI lineage: Eukaryota > Viridiplantae > Streptophyta > Magnoliopsida > Santalales > Viscaceae > Viscum > Viscum album. Next base: position 1,332,232,432 of record OY728142.1, read on the forward strand.
CAGAATTCGTCGTCCGAGCATCGGCACTGCATGACGATCGACGTGAAGTAAGTGCGCGCTTATCAGCGCCTCTGCAATTATTCCCCAAAGACTCAGCCCACACTTATCAAAGCAATAAAATCAAACTGACAACATAAACTCATGAAATAAAAATTTAAAATTAAACGCATACCTCAAAAAAAAAGTCCGGGCGTGACAATTCTCCCAACCATGAAAACTTTCCGCCCTCGGAAAGTCAGCTGAAAGCCAGATCAGAGAATAGAAATGGGTACTCCTGCTCAACCCATGACTTCCGCTCCCAAGTCTCGTGTTCGTCATTCCCGTGCTGCCAAAGAACACGGACCAGAGGAATGGACTTTCCACGCAGCACCTTTTCCCGAGAATCCACTATACGCACTGGTCGCTCAACCACAGACAAGTCGGACTCTATCTCCATCTCCTCCCAATTCAGCACATGCGACGGGTCGGGGTTGTACTTGTTTAGTTGGGAGACATGAAATACGTCGTGAATCGACGTCAACTGCGAGGGCAAAGCTAACCTGTATGCCACCTTGCCAATCCGCTCAAGAATCTCAAAAGGTCCGACAAATCTCGATGTCAGCTTCCCCTGTTTCTCCAGACGACGGTGACCCAAGCGAGGGGCCACTTTCAGGAACACTCTGTCCCCCACTGATAACTCAAGGTCCCGCCGCCTCTGATCTGCATAAGACTTGTGGCGACTCTGAGCTGTCAACAACCGCTGCCTAATCAGCTTGACCTTCTCAGACGTCTCCTGAACAAGACTCGGTCCCAAGAGCGAGGCTTCTCCTATCTCAGCCCAACACAGAGGAGACCGACAAGGCCGGACATAGAGCGCCTCAAAGGGTGCCATTCTGATGGAAGACTGGTAACTGTTATTGTAAGAAAACTCGACCAGCCTCAAATGGCTATCCCATGAGCCTCCAAAATCTAGCACACAGGCCCGGAGCATGTCTTCCAGAATCTGATTCGCCCGCTCCGTCTGGCCATCGGTCTGCGGATGGTATGCCGTGCTCATCTTAATCTGCGACCCCAAAGCCTTCTGGAGGCCTCCCCAAAACCGTGATGTAAAGCGGGGGTCCCTGTCAGAAACAACTGCCGATGGCACACCATGAAGTCTGACCACCTCCTGAACATACAAGCGGCCCAGTTCCTCTACCTTCGATGTGTCTCTGATCGGAATAAAGTGAGCAGACTTAGTCAAACGATCAATCACCACTCAGATAGCATTCCTCCCTCGGGGTGTACGAGGCAGGCCAATGATGAAGTCCATGGCGACCTCATCCCACTTCCAGGTAGGAATGGGAAATGGCTGGAGTAGGCCAGATGGTCTCTGATGTTCTGATTTCACTTGCTGGCAAGTGTAACATCGGGATACAAAGTCGGCTATGTCCCGTCTCATACCTAGCCACCAGAACTGCCGGCGAACATCGTAGTACATCTTGGTGGTACCAGGATGGACGGCCCACTGAGACTGGTGGCTATCCTACATCACCACCTTTCGCAGAGACAATGGCACTACAGCACGGCCCTTGAAGCATAGAACCCTCTGGGAAGACAATGACCAATCAGAAGGGGTCTCCCCACCATGAAGAAACTGCATAGATCGCTGACAAAACTCATCACCAGGCTGCTCCTACTGAATCAACTCTAGAAGGGCAGGAGTCAACTGGATGCTAGCCATGAAAGTACCTCCACTGTGCTCCCTGCTCTCCAAATGCAACTGAGCGAAGAGCTCCATCAAAGTCCACTCATCGCTGGACTTCTTCAACGCCTGCACTGGTACTTTTCTGCTCAATGCGTCAGCTACCACATTACCCTTGCCAGGGGTATAGACAATATCAAAATCAAAACCCTGCAGGTACTCGACCCAGCGGCGCTGCCTCAAATTGAGATCCCTCTGAGAGAAAATATAGGCCAGGCTCTTGTGGTCAGAATAGACCACAAACTTCTCCCCAAAAAGATAGTGGCGCCACGTCTTCAAAGCATGCATCACTGCCGCCAACTCTAAGTCGTGAGTCGGATAGTTCTTCTCATGCGGCCGGAGTTGGCGAGAACCATAAGCCACAACATGGTCATCCTGCATGAGCACACATCCAAGGCCCGTACCTGACGCATCACAGTACACCACATAGCCCTTTCCTGACTCCGGTAAGGTCAACACAGGTGCGGTGGTCAACCGCCGCTTCAGCTCCTCAAAATATGTCTGGCACTGTGGGCTCCACTCAAACTTCACCCCTTTCTGGTTGAGTGCGGTCATGGGGGAGGCAAGCTGCGAGAAGTCCCGGACGAAGCGCCTGTAATAACCAGCCAAGCCCAGAAAACTCCTGATCTCAAACACATTTCTCGGCTGCTCCCAAGACATAACTGCTCTGATCTTTTCAGGATCCACTGAAACCCCTTGTTCTGAGACGACATGCCCCAGAAACTTCACTTCCCTGATCCAGAAAGTGCACTTAGAGAGTTTGGCATACAAGCGGTGATCTCGCAAGGTGCCCAAAACAACGCGCAAGTGGTGCTCATGCTCCTCCTCAGATCCAGAGTAGACCAGGATGACATCCACGAATACCACGACAAATGAGTCGAGATATTGGTGGAACACCCTATTCATGAGTGCCATAAAAACTGCAGGAGCGTTCGTCTGTCTGAAAGGCATGACCAAGTACTCGAAGTGACCGTACCTGCTTCGGAAAGCCGTCTTCGGGATATCTGCTTCTCTCACCCTGAGCTGGTGGTATCCCGAACGCAAATCAATCTTGGAGAACCACTTTGCTCCCTTCAGTTGGTCAAACAAATCGTCAATCCGAGGCAAAGGGTATTTATTCTTGATGGTTACCTTGTTCAACTTCCGGTAATCAATGCACAACCGAAGGGTTCCATCGGCCTTCTTCGCGAATAAAACCGGTGCGGCCCAAGGAGAGACGCTCGGGCGAATGAATCCTTTGGATTCCAAATCGTCCAGCTGTATCTTTAATTCCCTCAATTCGGTGGGGGACATGCGATATGAGGGAAGAGATAGAGGTTGTGTTCCCGGCACCAACTCAATCGAGAACTCCACGTCTCGCTCTGGGGGTAAGCCAGAAAAATCATCTGGGAAAACCTCTGGGAACTCATCCACTACACGAGGTAACCCGCCCTGTGAAATACCACCATCGTCCTCCAGCGCGAGCGACGATAACTGATAAGCAAGATTTCCAAGCTCAGGGAGTGGAGGTCCCGCACGTCCCGACCGAGGATCCCATTCTCCGTGAAAAAGCTGAGGAGTCCCATCTGGTGCTGTAAAGCTGACTCGGCGTTGATAGCAATCAATGTGCGCCTGGAAGCGCACCAGCCAGTCCATACCAAGGATCACATCAAATAGGTCCATGTCAAGGACCAAGAAGTCCCATTCCATCTCGACACCCGACACGGAGAGTGCGCACGATCGGCACTTAAGGCCTTGCTCCCTCTTTTTCCCCAACGGCGTTACCAACTCCATAGCAAACGATAAAAGCTCGGAGGGTAGGTTCAGCAGATTCACAAAACGTGCAGATATAAAATAAACTAAAGCACCGGTATCAAATAAAACTGCAGCTATAGAAGATGCAACCAGAATAGTACCTCGAACGGTCGAAGGCCCTGCATCAGATCCCGCTGGTGCTTGATCCACAGCATGCAGTTGCCTGGTCCCTGCCTGAGAGCGACCGCTCGCCTGAGGCTCTGCCCTGATATGGCTCTGCCCTGAAGACGATCCGGTCCTACCACCACGCCCACCAAACCGAGATCATGTCGTCCTGGTCGGCTCTGACTGAACTGATACCCCTCTAGAAGCCACTTATCCAGCCCCACTCTGATAAGGGCGTGCAGTCCTGCAGAAGCGATGTAGATGTCCCACCACTCCACATCCATGGCATGGTCTGGGAGGGTATGGACAAACAGGTCGGATGTGTCCTGCCTTCCCGCACTGATGGCACACAACAGACCCTGCACCAGAAGCCCCAGATGAAAACTGCTTGGGAGGATGACCTGAGCTGCCATCACCCGTCTTCCACTGCTCATCACGCTTCCTTTTCTTCTCAGATGAACTTCTACTGCCAAGCCCTGACACTGATCCAGAAAACCCCGACTTTCCCTTCTGGTCAATCTCGGCCATACAAGCATGATCGACCACCTCAGCATAAGTCTTCAGCTTGAATAAGAAAACCTGGGAGTGAATTTCTGGTGTAAGGACCTTCTCAAACTTTCGAGCCTTCAAGAATTCGCTCGAAACTATCTCAGGTGCGTACCGTACCAGTTCAGCAAAGCGATTCGCATACTCCATCACCGTCTGATTCCCCTACGATAGCTCCATGAACTCCCGAGATCTGGCATAGGCTACAAACTCTGGACAATACTGCTCGTTGAAGATACCCTTGAAATCCTTCCAGCTCATGTGCTCATGCTTCCCAGCCTGGACCACTGATTCCCACCATTTGCGACTGGAACCTTCCAGCTGGAACGAGGCGCACTTCACCCTAACTTCCTCAGGCGTGTCAAGGAAATCAATCATACGTTCTATCTTCTCAAGCCACTCCTCTGCCTCCTGAGGTTCTGAACCACCTCGTAAAGAAGGAAGTTTTCTCCTCAGAAACTCCTGAGCTCTATCCTTTCTGGAGCCAAAATCCTCCCCTCTAGCTAGAACAGGGGCGGGGGCAGGAGTCGCCCCTTGTCCTAAAGCCTGAACGGCTCGGACCATCGCCTCAACAAATCTCTGATCAAGCGGCGCGGGAGTACTCTCTCCGGCTTCCTCCCGTGGATGCATGGGAGCTCTCTGGGGAGGAATCTTACTGAAAAAGAGCAGCAATCAAGAAAGAAACCCATCAATAAAAAGGGAATAAATTTTCCAGCAAGATAATTATTCATCAATAAACCAAACATGCAAAAATGAATCCATATAAAAGTTTTACTTTCCTTATATGGTGTCCACGTACAGTCTGCAGCCTGCACGTCCCACCCAAAAAGAAAGTGAAACAAGCACCCTGACATCCCATGGTGACTCAGTATCTGTCACGAGGCGTGCTGGCCAGGCACTCTACTCGCAACATGAATTATGAGCCCCGACAGACCCAACTCATGTATAACCCAACTCATCCCAAATAACATAAACCACCAACACAACCAACCTCCTCAGATACCATTTTGTCACGAACCGAATTGTGTCGCCATCCGAACCGGCGCCCGACCCGGCCCGCGGCAAGGCCCGAAGGGCGTTCCCGATCCCCACGGGCTGGCACAAGTGCCCGGGTATCAAAATAAACCCTGGGAACGATTTACCCGAGTGAATAAATGTAAAGCAGCCAACCAAAATGACCAAGTAAAAGTAGAAGTGACAGTCAACAACCATCTAACCAATACAGGTTTTTAGACAAAGTAGTCAAAACTCACACAAGACAAAAAAAACAAGGTGACTACAACCAACCTAGGGGCTGCAGCTCAATGTGGGAACACTGCCTCCAAGTCACCACCAAAATGTCACGTAGTCAGTCCAGCTAACAACCCGAACCACTGCCTCCAAAAGCCGGGCCCTTACCTGTTTCAGAAGTAAATAGATCTACTTACACCCAAAGGTGTAAGTGGGTGTGAGCAATCGCCCAGCAGGATATCACCAAGCAAGATTCCACGCACAAGTATAATGAGAAAATCCATTTGCAATGCTGTATAAAGTAAAAGGTGCAAAAATAAATAAAAGATTTTCACAAAATGCTTTCAAAGAAAAACGGTTCAAGTCACATACCAGAGTGAAATTTAAATGGTATAAATATCACGGATCAGTGTACGCACAAGTATCAGTAGCACCAGAGGATGGGAATGCCCTAAGGATACTAGAAACAGTGGGACCCTAGGACATCGTGTCTCAGTGAAACGTGGCTTAGATGGCCACGACCCTCAGAAAACGTGGCTTAGAAGGCCACGACCCTCAGAACACGTGGCTTAGAAGGCCACGACCCTCAGATATCATATGTTTAGTTAGTGTTGCAATCGTCAAACCTGCCAGTGAAACCGGGTCGAGTCGTCTCCGGACTACCAGCTCACTAGTCCTAGTCCACCCACCTAATACCCAGGCTTCCCTCCTTGTGCTCACCCAATTTAGAAAACACCTGCCATATCACCCGCACACTGACATTCTTTCTTTTGAAAATACCACACGCACACCATAGCATTTCAACACATAGTATGTATTGCAAGTACGCTAAATAAAACCAGTAGCACAGTTTGAAAATAAAAAACATCCTTTTTCTTTTCTTCAATCAGATAAACCAAAACAGTACTTTTAAAACTTGCTGATAACTATTTTAAAAGAGAGAGAAAGAAAGACATTCAAAGATTTAACTAGGTCCAAGTAATAAACACATGACATTTTTTTTAATAAGGGGAAAAAAGTTCATAGTATGTAAACAGGGGATAAAACATTTGACTAACTAGGAGTGAAAGCAAAGGATTATAAACCCATACTTGTGTGCGGAACCAACTACCTCAAGTGGGTGCGTGAAACGATGCTGCACCGAATTCTCAACGGACAACGGTCACTGTAGGAAGCCGTCAAGGGGCCCTAAAACAGAATATCGTTAATAAACTTAGTAATAATATAATAGAATAATAATAATAATATAATAATGATAAGAATAATAATAGTAATAATAATAATAATTATACATAATAATAATAACAATAACATTAATATTAATAATAGTAATAGCATATTAATAATAAAAAAATAATAATAATATGATAATAATAGTAATAACATATTAATAATTATTATTATAAATAATAATTATAACAATAATAATAATAGTAATATTATTATTATTATTATTATTAGTTACATAATTACAATAATAACATATTAATATTTATAGTAATGATATAATAAATAACATATTAATAAAAATAACAAAAGAAAACATAATAACTAATTAGATAACTTAAAATAATAAAATAAAATAACTAAAAAAGAAAAGAAAAACGGACCTGTGTGCGGAGGAGGCCGAACAGGCGCGCTGGAACAGAGGAGAAGAGGAAGAAAAAGAAAGGAAGAAGAAGGAGAGGAGAGGAAGAGGAGAGGAAGAAGAAGAGAAAGAAGAAGAAGAGAAAGAAGGAGAAGAGAAGGAAGAAGAAGAGAAAGAAGGAGAAGAGGCACAGACCTGTGCGGAGGAGGCTGAACAGGCGCGCTGGAACAGAGGAGAAGAGGAAGAAAAAGAAAGGAAGAAGAAGGAGAGGAGAGGAAGAGGAGAGGAAGAAGAAAAGAAAGAAGAAGGAGGAGGAGAAAAGAAAGAAGAGGAAGAAGGGAAGAAGAGAAGAAGAAGATAGGAAGGATGAAAAGAAGAGCACCAGGGGCGGCTGGCCGAGGAGCAGCAGGCCGAGGCGGAAAACAGTGCAAGCGGGGGGGTTTGCCGCCGGATGGGAAACCGGGACGGCGTCGTGGAAGCCGGGACGGCGGCGCGGGGTCGGCGCAAGGCGGAGGAGCAGGGCGGAGGCCGGCGGTCGGCTGGTGGAGGAGCAGATTCGGCTGAAGTGGCAGAGCGGGGCTGGCCGGCTGGAACCTAAACAGGGCGCAGGAGACCAGAGCGGCAGGAGGCCGGAGCAGGGGAGGCCGGAACAGCGAGGGCCGGAGCGGGAGTGGGAGAAGGCGAGTCCGGTGCTGGGGGTTGAGGCGAGGTGGCGGCCTGGAGCAGGAGGGGTGAGCGCGGAGGGGGCTGCGTGCACGCCGCGTGAAGGAGGGGTGAGGCCGGGTGCGCGGGAGGCCGAGGGGAAAAAGGAGGAAGGGAATGAGGAAAAAGGGAGAAAAAGAAAAGAAAAGAGAAAAACGGTGTAACAGAATTGGTTACGGGAGAGAGAAAGGAAAAAAAAGAAATAAAGTAATAAATAAAATAAACAAAAGTAATAATAACAAATTACAAAATTTATAATAAAATTAAAAGTAAATAACAATAATTATAATAGTCAAAAAAAATTTAAAGACAATAATAACAATTACATTATAAAAGTTATATATAAAATAAATAAATAATAATAATAATAATGATAATATAGTATTAGTAATAATGATAATACAATATATATATATTATCAATAATAATAATGTTATCAAAACAATTATAAAGTTAATAATAATATTATTATATTGATCATAATAAAATAATGATACTAATATTATAATAGTAATGATAATGACTTAATAATATATCATCAATAATACTATCATAATAATAACAATGATAATAATAATATAACATTGACAATAATAAAATAACCATGTTATAATAATAACTAAAACCATGAAAGTTCCATCCAGAATTCGTCGTCCGAGCATCGGCACTGCATGATGATCGACGTGTAGTAAGTGCGCGCTTATCAGCGCCTCTGCAATTATTCCCCAACGACTCAGCCCACACTTATCAAAGCAATAAAATCAAACTGACAACATAAACTCATGAAATAAAAATTTAAAATTAAACGCATACCTCAAAAAAAAAAGTTCGGGCGTGACACAACAAGATATATCTTATGATATATGTGGGATAAATGCTTGTATTGTTTTCCTTATACTATGAGCTTGGACCGAAGTATTTTAGATAAGCCTAAAGATTGGAATGGATTATGTTGGAAATAAGTTTGTATTATTTAAGGATATAACTTTTTCTGATATTATTGATGGGATTTTATAGTAATGTAGTTTTAGAAAAAGGAAAACCTGTAGGACGGGTGACATCCCATCGCGTCGAACAAGGCTTTGGGAATTGAACCCACAACCGAAGTGTGACTTGCCTTTATCGCCTACCACTGGCCTACAGGAAGTCCCTAGTTAGTAGAAAATAGTTTTATTTTATTAAGCGGTATAATATATGAAGTATAAGTACATTTTTCGAATCGTATATGATTAATCTTACCATATATCAACATATGAATATTTGTTAAATTTTTCTAACCTTTTGTTTGAAATAGATGGAATGACCCATCATTCTATCACATGATATGCTAACACTTCACGAATGACAAATTCAGCTTCATTTATTTAAGATATGAAGTGGAAATTTTTCAAAGCACGAACAACAGTGATATTGTACCAAAAAATAGTAAGTATTTATTCTAATTCAAATTGTACAACTTTAGGGAAATGATCTTGAAAACCAAAAATGTTGTACTAGTGCCCTTATATCTGATGAATCAGATGGTAACCTAGATCATCACAAATTTATGGCTTTTTGCATTTTGGATTTTTTATATCCATGTTCTCTACCACTCTCCATCAGAACATGACGGTTAGACTTCTCTTCCATATCCATATTTTCTCCTATGTTCTCCTTTGTGGAAATACAGTGATTAGTTAATTTGGGTAACCATTATTTTTCATACTTATGTTCTTAAAGCCAAGTTTTGGTATTCCTTTTTACGATGTGGGTTTCTATTAAAGAAAACTTCGAGTATTAAACTATTTATAACCTCGAAGAATTTCGAGGGAGAAATTCATTTTAAGGGGGGTAGAATGTAATACCATGAGATTTTATGAAAAATATTCTTTTTAATTTCATTAATGTCTTGTGTTGTACGCTACACCAAAATGAGGTTGCACAACACACATGCCTAACTTTTCTTTCATTACATGCAATTGCGACCTTCCACGATAGTGTGTGTTGTACGCAATACCGAGTTTCGGTAAACAACGATATGTTGTATATACTAGCTGTTATGAATAGAAATACCCACATTTTGAAATTATATAAATTTTATCTTTCAAAATGGCCTTCATTTTTGGATTCAGAATATCGAAATTATTCTAGGGTGAAATTTTGGTATTTTTCGGAAAACATTCAAATTTTGATGAATAGTGAATACACTGGGTTACTATTTAAAAACTGACTTTTTATTTAAATAATTATTTATTTTAGTTTATTTAATTTTAGGTCAAAATTTATACATATTAACTATATAATTTCAAAGTAATTCATTGGATTTATTTTATAACAATTTAAGATATATAAAAATTTTATTGAACTTTTCACAGTCTTTTACCCACCTCCTAAGAGAATTTACAAATTTACATAAAACCTAATTTTACCGATTAAGTGAGTTGAATTTCACAAATCCGAGAGACACGGTTGATGTTAGTAAGTATAATCTGGTTCAATGAGATGAAAATATTTTTTGCTGAATAGTATCTTTTTACTTTTTTTACCACGGTAAAAAAGTAAATAAGGTAATTAAGGGTAAAAATGCTATTATTATTACCCTAACACATGTCCTAATTCTATTGGATAAGTTTAATTCAACCAAAAACAACCTTAGGAAGAAAATATTACCATTTAGGCCAACTTTTATTAGATTAGGACATTTAATATTAATTTATTTAAAGAAGGGTTTAAATAGTTAAACTCAAAGAATAATAAGTAAATAAGTTTTAATATAGGGTTATACATAATATAAGTTCAACTATAAATATTAGTTAGAAAGATAAAAATATTTCCTACATAATGTTATTTTATTTATAATTTTTAGACATTAAATAATATAATTTATTTATAACACAATGATGATGCAGTAATTATCTTATTATTGAAATATTGAAAAAATTGATGTTATAAATATCCAAATAAATGTAATTTGAGACTTTATATGAATTACAATAATTAACTAGGTTAAAATGACATGTTAGTATTGATTTAGTTAAATTTTTTCTAACTAATCATTATTTTATGATTTTCACAAAAGTCAATTACCAAATAGTGTCAAAATTGACATAAAATAGTTTTTAAATCCAATATTATATTATTAATTGTTATTTTATTCCAAAAAATTTATGATTCAGAAGAATGACTTAGATAAGGTTATATATATTAATAATAAACAACTTGATGTTCGTTTGGCTTGTTATAGTATGTTTATTAACCTTATAGTGTAAGAAAACAAGAAGACACGGTAAAAGAAAAATTATTTAACTTATTGTTAAATCTAAATGATATGGTTAAAATAGATAACTAAACTTGCCTAAATTCTATTGGATGAGAGGATTTAGACCCATCCCTACCTTATATTCGAAATAAATCAATTTGGAGCTATTAAAAACCGAATATGAATTTATTATAAAATAATATTTTTAGTTTTTCAAAAGGTTCCCCTCTCCTCCCTTATAAATGGGCACCTCCTCCGTCTCTCCCTCATACCACATTGAGCCTTCAAGATAGGCCAAAACCTGCCAAATTCTCTTCCCCACTTCCCTAGAAACATCCTAGAGGTCCTGGTCTACTTCAAAGTCCAATTTATTTCCCTAATAGTAGGTCTCAATAAGGCGCTTCAAAGAAGAGGTAATGTCTGTTACCGATTCGTTCAACTTTATTTTTTCTTCTACATCATCTTCTTCAGTTGTTTCATTATGAAGTAATAACATAAGTATCAATCATATAATGATATGTTATTATAATTCTGGAAGAACCATATTTCACCATATATCCATCCTACGGAAAACAAAATCACCGCGCGTGTGTACGTACGGACTACCGTCTCTACACCGTGGTATAAACTAATTTCCACCACCACCTTACATGGATGGGTATAATGGTGTAAATAATGACTATATATGAATATTGTAAAGTGATATTGATTATTAAATATTATACAAACACTTCAATACAATTCCACGATCATGGGAATGATATCATCGCTCATGCGTACCTACAGACTACCTTCTCCACAACACGAAGAGATTCATTCTCAATGATTAACCATGAATGAATGATTATAAAGTATATATAATAAGTTATCATGAAATATATTACATAATAATGATACTAGATTTATGTAGAAATATATATGTATGTTATCTACTTAATTCCATTCAATTCAATAAGGAAATGAAAACATCGTTCATGTGTACGTACAACCTACCATCTCCATGAACGGTGTATTTCTATCCATTTATCGATCTATTATATATATATGTATATTCTGAATATATATTATTTGTAAATCATGTTTTACATTCTGGATGTAAGTAACCATGATTTAAGTAATTATATGAATAATTACAAGTCAAATCAAGGACCATAAATGAAACGATTTTACCCAAAACGCTACATTAACATGAATTTACAAAATAACGGGTAATATAAAGTCATAAATGAATCATATATGATATCAGAACAATGAAGATGATTATGAAATAATTAAATGACATTATTAAAATCATTATACAGGAGGTTCAGATACGTACGAATCATATCAGACATATGATAAGGAAAAAAATTTGCAATCTCATTCTTATCAAAGATTGTTATTCGTATGTATTTACTGGGGTTATTGTTATCATCCATGCCCATGTTTTCTAAAAATGTTTTCATGTATGGTTAAAGTCATTTTACCCATTTTTTAATTTTACTACATGGTATGTATGGAATCATTCTATTACAAGGTACTTTTTTACTTTTCCAGCAAAAGTACTAGAAGAATTTTTTTTAATGTATACGGCACGAACAGATTATTACAGTTTTATAAAGCCATATTTTCATGAAGCTTCCTCTACAATATTTTATGATTATTTTAAACAAAATAATTTTCTTTTAAAATTTAATGTAAATTTCAGAAAATAAAATTATTTTGTGGAAGAAAGGATATTTTCCATAAGAATTCATTTCAAGTGTTTTAACAAAACTATTTTCCATCTAAGATGACATTATTTCATATGTGTACATTTCAAGTGTGATTTATCTATTATTTACAAGGTATGACTCTTCTTATGAGGAATTGATATACATTTGTTTTATATGGATTATGTTATGATGGATTGATGTTTAAGAATCCCAATTTATTACATGGGTTATGCTATGATGTATGATTTATGATTTTGTGGCACATGTAAGAATGATTTAATTATGTGATGGGTGGGACCTATATCACCCTCCAATGCATTGGATAGGTATTTATATCTCATGAGATAGACATGGGTGGAATGGTAGGTTAATTCAGTTCAGTGTTACAGGACTGAAATGAGGAGTGAACTCGATTCAGAAAGAGACTTTGTCCACTAAGAAGCTCTTGTCAGCGATGCCTGGGATACTATGAAAATCCTAACAAGTGATGAATGGTTTCCACAATTACATGTTTTATTCCCATTATATTTTATCATGGTTGATGTTCTGTTATGATATATGCCTTACATACTTCCACGATTTATGACTTTTCTCACGATTTTGATGTTTAAATTTCATGTTCAGGTTTTTTCTCCAAATGTTAATGTATTGTTTTTAGGTTATCTAAGTTTGACCTTACTGAGAATTTGATCTCACTATTTTTAGGTTTTATTTTCCCCAGGAAATAATGAAAGGTTTTAGGTAAGGAAAAAAAGGGGAAGATCGTTATGGGGGTTGTTGAAGATATTTCAACATGATTAGAAGTTTAAATTCCGTGTTTCCAAAGACACTAAACTATTACGATCCTTGTGTGTCTATTTTTGTAATGTAAAATATATTCTGAAAATGTAATGTAATTTCCATATCCGTCAAGCTTTGGGACTCTACATGTAATCTGTTGTGAAATTATCTGTTTCAGAATACCTTACAGGTTGTTGAACCATAAAATATTCTATATTAGTTATATGTAATTTATTAGCTATTAGTAAAACATATAAATTTATATATTCCTTATTTAAGTGTATCCATATTGTGAAAACATGGTGTTTCTACATGTATCTTCAATATATCTATGGATTGATTATTTTAGTGTTTCTATTTTGGTCAAACATATAATCTTCTATTCTGAAACATTAATGTATGTGCAGGTAAGCAAACCATTTAGGTGGGGAATTTGCAATGTCTCAAGATGACGCATCATTAACAAACCATGAAATCTAATGACATCCCCATTTAGGTGGGGCATTTTCAACGTACTGCAACATCCAAATTGAACCTGATTTTTTGAAATTATCTTATACATTTATACTTAAAATTTTAATATTAAATTTATTACAGAATGTAGGTTTTTTGTACTAACACATATAATGCACACACTTAACCAATATAATTATTATAGGCTGTACGGTGTAATGTTTTCTCAATTTATTTATATTAGTTAAATTATTTAGCTGTAGGGTAAATCATTATATTTAACCACTATCCAGAAGTTGTCATACAATGTATCCTACATGCACACATCTAGAAGGCTTGGAATAAGATGGAAGAACCTACATACGTAAGTTTGATTGGGACACTAGATACAGTAAAAAACTACTATTATTGTTTTAGTTTTTACAGTTTTTTTATCCAACAAATCATTCTCTATATAATTTATGTTATGTTTAAATTGCTTCAAAACAATATCTTTTATGTTAGGAGTTAGGATTTAAATTATGATTTTCTAATGTATATTATTGTAATTTATTATTTGAAATGTATGACACTCTGCCTCTCTAATTCAATAATGTTCAATCTTAGGTATCACTAGCTATTATAAGTGCTCCGTCTTTGGTAGTTAAGGTTATAAACATGTGATGGAGCTACAAATTTTAACACCACTATACACGGACTCTAAAAACAAAACCCATTTTAACTGTTGTTTTTAATAGTAGATTTTTCACTGTAAATTATTATTATTGAATATTTTAACATATGAGTGTAGAGGTGGAACAGACACCTTCCAACAATAAATCGTGATTTCTGAAGAGTAGGCTGTAAGAAGTATCATTCCTATCCATAGGTATGTATCTTATTATTTTTTAAATTGTATTTAATTTTCTTGTATGCATGAAATATTTTTGGTTAAATGTATCACCCTTATTATAGGTTTTCCTATTACCTCAACTACCTTACCTTATATTTTACAAACCAAACTTCCAATTCAAATATGGGACATGACATCAATATACTTAGAGAACTAATGAAAATTTGGATCTCTATCATTTACCAAGGTATTTCCCTTACAGTACATATTTATTTTAATGCTAAACTAAAACCATTTTTTAATATTATTATTTTAGTATCCATTGTAGATTCAAAATCTAGACATTTTTTACTTTTATCTTAATTTATTTTGTCATAACATATAATTTGTCATAGATGTTCAAAAACTGTGTTCAATATGGATTTTCCCTTCTTAAAAAATCACCATCAATAACAATGTTCATGATGGACGTCTCCATATATCAGGTATTGTGTTTATGTAAATGTCTTTAATGATTATACCATTCCCCTTCCATCCATTCATTATTTTCTGTTGAACACCAAAGCAATGTTTCTAGAATCTGTATCACTCTGTGTCTGCATGTTCTATATTCACTTTTACTTTATACATCCTCATGTTTATATAGAATGGTGATACTGACTCATGATATATCACGATTCATTTTTTTCATCTATTTTTTGATTCAATTTAATTTTTATAGGTCTTATGATGTGGTCGAAGGATCCTCTTACCCTTTATTTTTCTATGTTCATTTGGGGTTTAAAACCAACAATCAAACACTCATTACATTGATTAAAAAAGGTAGACATTCATATGAGGGGAAATTAACCTCCTTTCTAATTCCATGAGGCATGCACAAGCTGGTTTCATTTTGTATTATGTATAACCATGCATTGATTGTATAATTTTTTTATGAAATGATGATATTTGAAACTCTTTGACCATGATTTATGGACTTGTAGATTTGATTGAAATGTTTTCCATGTTTATTTTTATATAGATTATACCAGACATTTTATTATATGTATATGGTCATATATTCTGCACTAATATGTCATACAACAAAATAAGGGAAAACATATTTAGTGTCAAAGAGTTTTTTGAGATGTTGGGGGGGGATTCCTCTCATATCCCATGTAATCTACATAATCACTATACCCATTTAAGCAACATAAGGATTCAAAATTTAAGAACTAAGAGAGGATATATCATATTTAGGAGTAGGGGTATAAGATTTTTTTTAGTGTTTACCATAGAAAACAAGAGTAATTTTTCTCTTTTAGGAGGAATTGTTTTAAAAAAATTATCGAAGAGGTGAGAAAGTGACAATTCAATGCTAACAGAAAGTGATATGAGAGAGAAATTTAGAGGTTTATACCTTCTAGAAACCATCCATGGAGAAATCTGACACTCAATTCCACTCAACCCCTCAATGCCCGATGGCTTGCCAATTATTCCAAGCTACGACGTTCTTGTATGCCAAGGAGGATTCAAAAGCTCTTCTATTTGAGAAATCAAAAGCTCTTCTATCTATAGAGGGCATTATTTATTCCTCAATTTCTATAATATCTATTCTTATACATTAATCATTTATGTAACTATTGTTCCTTCATTATGTATTTTATAGAGAAGATTGCTCACTATGAAACTGGTGTTCCTCAATTTATTTAACTGTTATTACTTTATTATGTGTGTCATTTTCTTTTCAAATATTTTCAATATTAATATGAACTATTATGTTTTATAAATATTATTCTATGCTTAATAATAATAATAATTTTATAGTTCCGTGCATCATAAGGGTGGAGTAAAATTTATATATTAAAACGAGGATTCAATTAGAAATAAGTTCTAAAGAATGTTGTATTCTATATATTATATAATAGGCAATGATTAATGTTTGAACCATCATTCCAATATGGAAGAAAAAACTAGTACTCTTATAATGTTTTTCATTAAAAACCATTAAAATCATATTTATAATGGTTATTTATGGCATTTAACTTTTTCTAACGCATGTATTTTTATGAGATATTTAATGATATTGAATCTATATATGACAGGATCCTATGAAATTGGAGATGTTCAAAACCTGGGATAAAATTTAATTCGATAGAATAAAATTTGTAGTCATATTATAGAAATGTTTGATTGGGATTGCAATATATGGATTAAATTTCATTATTATATTTTTCACAAGTAATATAAATTTTTTGGTTGTTATGATCACTTATAATCTACCTCTACGGAGGGGAAAAAATTATTTTTTTCATTTCAATTATTATTTTTACAAAATGTCAATAATTTACATTTATATATATTTAAAACAGATTGATGAAGAATTTCAAGAGTTAGAGAAATATGAATTTGAAACATATGATTCATTTACTCTAAAAATGATTAAAATTCATACATCTCTAAGGTTGACCATTACTGAATTCTACGTACCCTAGACATTCTCTAGTTGTGAAAAGAATATTGGTTTATCATTTCTGGATGGTGACATTTAATTTCATCAGGTTCTGATACCTTATTGTAAAATGATTATTCATATTTAGTCATATATTTTCTTATGCATCACATAGTATTTGGTTAAATATGTAAAAATATAATGGAACTATTGATAAGATAACTCCACTATAAATACTCATATATAAAAAAAATTATGATATGTAGTAAATGGTGAAGGATAATTTTGGTTGGTCTTTTTTATGGTAATTGGAAACAAGTTCTCTTTACAATGTCCAATAGAAGAATTTAACAATAATGTATGAAAAGTTACTTTTTCCAAACATATATATTAGGAATTAAATTCTATTTTTCTTAATAAAAATTTTACTAATAGTTTTATGAATTCACGTGAAAATTTTATATTTAAATTTTGCAATGATCAATTAAAATAAAAAGGTAAAATTAACACTTGGAATAACATAAAAAAATTAATATAATGTATGTTTTATTTATAGTTGTGATTTATAATTATACTTCCTACTTTTTTTCTATGTAAAAAATTAAAAGATATTAATTTTATAAAAAATAATGAATGCTTAAGTACCCAATTTAAATTCATGTAACGGTTTTATATATTTTTACTCAAAACATCATAGGATACATGGATTAAATATTCATGCTTTTTATATATTTGTTGAGTAGTTACCAACATTTGAATTACATAAATTGATAAATTAAAAAAGGAAAATTTTGTTTTAATTATGTATTCTTACATGCTTTAGGAAACATTATGAGAAATAATTATAGCTAATTGGTTTGGATGAGATTCAGTAAATAATTTTACCAACATTTTATTATATGGATTGATTACTCCCTCAAAAATGTTCATTACCACAATGAATTTAATTATCAATTTGGATAAAGTAACTAAATTAGAGTTTTTACACATCATCAATGGATGTACGAAATTGAGAGGAAAGTTATATATTTTTATAGCTTGGAAAATATTTTTTCTATTTAATTATATATATATATCTTATTCTGTTCCTATAAAATTTAATTTATAAATACATTTGTTATTTGAAATCACGTGTGAAAAATAAATCACGAACCTAAAGATATATATCTAAAGGCTCCATGGATTAGGAGTGTATCAACTTTTGTTCTTGGTATGTGGATGATATTGAGATTATATTAAATTTAGTAGGTCACACAACTAATATGTTGTCTCAATATTATCCAGATAACAAATGAATAATAATTCATATTTTTGGTTAACCATTAAAGAGGACCTAGAATATAAAACTATATAAAATAAAATTCTTATAATATCCCTCTAAATATAATCTATCTCTATGTGGGGTAGCAGAAGAATCAGTGAGATATTTTTCATTTATGTTTCCTTTTTTTCGAAGACAAAATTCAGTTCCTAATAAAACCTTATCACATTCGCTAAAAAATGACACATCTGTAAGAACACAATAAATTATAATGATCACTACTCCATATGATTTACATCATATATAGTATGGGTTTTAAAATATAAAATACAACATAATATAATAGAAAAAATTTCTTTTATTGGATAAAATATTTTCGATATACCACTACAATTGGGTAACACTATGGAAAATACAACAATGAAAACTCTTCAAGTATTACAGGTGATGCCTTGTCAAAATTAAAAATAAATCTAAAAAAACATTAAATTCTTACCAAGCCATAAAAAATAACATATTCTAGACATCATAATGAATCTTAGTCTGATTTCTTGGTCTAATTCCCTAGTAAGATTGCTCAGTCTGATCATGTAGGTTTTTCAAAATGTGGGAGAAAAAATTCTGAACTTCTTATGTATGAGTTTGTAAATCCCATTCTGATGGCATTGTATAATCAAAAAACTCTAATTATGATCTTTTCGTATGCCCATTATTATTTTATATTGATAACATCAATAGTGGTAGAGGATATAGAATCATTTTATATTTAGACCCTTCACCGTTCTCCCTTTACTCTTCAATCGTATATCCTTGTTTGAAAGTAAAAATTATTATCACTTTTATAGGTGAATCGAGAGTGGTTAGAGAAGGATTGTGAATAAAATTACATATCAAGAAAATCTTTCAAAAAATTATTTATATTTGACTTTCAAAAACTTCATTAACTATTTCAATGCATCTAATATCTTCTCAAATGCTTTACAAATCCTCTCCAAACATTAAATCATTTGGTAATTTTTTTAATAATCATCATTATTATTCCTATTTCCATTCTAATTTTATCAATAAAATGAATAAATATGTATAAAAACTAATTCTTTATCATGTTCCTCCATATCAAGTGAAAAAAATGTGAATGAAATGACTTCATAGTATGATGGTTGCACTTCAATATCAACTTCAAAACATATTATAACAGCCATTTTCTATAAATTCATCAAAAACAATGCATACATAGAAAACATATTTCTAATTTTTTTAATAGATATTTCATGACCCCTATAAACACACTTTTGGAGGATGATTTTGAGCTATTATATTTTTCCTTCTATTCATCAAATTGATGATCATGTGTCTAATTAAGTTTTTGGTGTCGGCTTGTGTTTTTTATACCACTATCTTAGTTACTATGATATTCAGTTTCCATTTTAGTACAATGAAACTTGACTCGATTAATAATTTCATACCTTTGTTATAAATTATTAATTGAACGATTTTAATATAACCTACGTAATTCAGATTGAAGAAAATGGTCAACTATCTTGATGATTGATCCTTGATCTGATTTTTCAATTCTCCCATAAAATATAGATTGTTTCTTTATTGGATCCATAAATTCCCTAGAGTGAAACCAACATTATGATTTCCATATTCAACCATAATTGAGTATGATCATTGGTTTTTGAATAACCGTGATTGTATATATTAATTTGTGTCAGACGGACCACTTCCAAAATCACCATCTTCTGGAAATTATTTTATTATATTAATTTTGATACCAATGATCATTCATCATTGATCTATTTTTATCTCTAATGATTTGTTTATTTTAGATTATTGGTATGATTGGAAACCCATACCTTTGTTTTATCAATTATGTTAAACCTTATAGTCTTTTATAAATTTTTGTCTAGTGATCTCACACTGAAGAACTTGTGATCTGAATGCTTCATCCTGAACAACATCCTTCATCCACAAATCAATTATCTATACTAAACTAGGTTTTCTCCTTACTTATGTGTCACCTCACCATGCATCCACATCACCATAAATTTTCTACTCCTCCCTCCAAATACTAAAAATTATCCCCTCTCTAGTCTCCCCACTCTCCCATTCCCGCTCCCCTCCTCATCACCCCTAGGTTCCTTCTCTCCTCCCCGATTCTCCTCTCCTGCCCCCTTCCCGATTATCCCATACAGCCCGCACCGCTCCCCCCTGAATCCCATCATATTCTACCTCCAAACCTAAATGCATCTCACTGCACGGCCTCGTGTAATCACACCAAATTAGCGTTTTGGTTCTCTTATATATTCTATCGCATTCGTAGTGATGCTCAGAGGGTTACGCCTCGAAATTTACCTCCACTCCTTCATTGTTCTGGCCTCCATAGTCGGATACCACTAACTCCTCACCTACCATGTGTTTGTTCGTCTTCTAGGCCTCCTCCTACACATTCTCTGTATTAGCCTACTCTATCTCTGTTGCCTACTTAACTTTAGCCTTCTCTACGTCCTTCATCTCCAGATCATTCACATATAGATCCTACGACACATTCGATTAAATAGTGGAGGCCATATATGACAATGTATTTTAATCTACTACAAGATGATATTGTTGGCATTGAGTCGGGGTTCTTTCAAAAGCTTGGTTGTCAGCGACTCTTAATTGAGGGTCGAGGAGCTCTGCATCAACTAATGGCTTGGCTCAGTAACCCATTTATCAGCTCTCTTTACCTGCTCAATTTACAATGATATTTTCATCAGATTTCATTTATTCTAGGTTTCCATGTTGTAAACTGTTTCTTTGAGCTTTGATTTGTTTTTTGTTTTGGTGTTTTTTTACTATGTAAATATGGGTTCATTGAAATTTTTTGAGATTATATATGCATAGAGATTTTATTTTGTTTGGTGTCATGTTCATCGAATTTGATTTTGTTTTATGTGAGGTATGAGTTTTTTCCTATTTTATCATCTTAATGACAACATAGTGCTTCCAAATTATTGGCATGATTAATGACAGTGGCTTTTTCCTTCATGAAATAAGAAATTGCCGAGGACTACAATTTCAGCCTGATCACTGCCTGTGATTTCGTAGGCTCCTGATACATTGTTTTAAATATTATATTATGGATAAATATAATTTTTGATTCATTATATATACACGCTTACAGGTTTTGTTCTAAATGAGCCTAATTGAAATTAAGGTAACATTAAAATGTCTGAATGGTTTGTTTTTTTTAATTTCTAGGAACAATTGGGTTGTCTCTATTTCCATGGTGGTGAGCATTTTCTAGAATAAAAGAGGCTAAAAATATTTCTATTATGTATGTTTTATATCTAAAAATGATGTTTGTATTTCTAACATGCTTTATATTCATTCTTTAACATGATTTTCATTATGATGAATATGCTTTTACAGGAGATGAAGTCTCATTCACTAGGATATCTTCAAAACTATTCCATTCTTGGCACACCCACAGGATGTTACCAAAATGGTATTCGAGTTGGTGGAGGGATAAGGTATGTATCATTATACATTTAATGAAATTTTAGTCATTTTTTAAATCCATTAAACAATTAATTCTAAATTTTTTTTGTTTAAATGTGATTTTCATTTTATGTTTTGATTTCCAATCTTTCTTCAGGGGAATTGTTCTTGTTATATTGTTCTAAAATTCATGAAATGAAATTATGGTAACATTAAAATGGATGAATGGTTTGTTTTTTTTTAATTTTAGGAACATTTTGGTTGTCTTTATTTTCATGGTGGTGAGCCTTTTCAAGAATAGTAGCGGCTAAAATTTGTTCTATTGTGTATGTTTTATAACTAAAAATGTTGTCTATATTTCCAAAATTCTTTAAATTCAATCTTTAACTTGATTTTCATTATGATGGATACACTTTTTCATAATATGACATCTCGTTCACCTAGATATCTTCAATACTTTTCCATTCTTGACACACCCACAAAATGTTACAAAAAGGGTATTCGAGTTGGTGGTGGGACAAGGTATGTATCTTTGTACATTTTATGAAATTATTGTCATTTTAAAAATTCATTTATCAATTAATTCTAAAATTTTATTTGTTTGATTCTGATTTTCATTTCCATTATTGATTTCCAAACATTCTTCAGGGGAACACTTCAGTTTATATTATTATTCAAATATTGAGTTGAGCATCATACACTGAAGGATTAAGAGCCCAACAAATGCATATAATTACAACTGACCATATAAATTGTTTCTAATTAGGACTGAAATAGCCTTTAATGCTTTCATTTCTTCTTTAATATAACTATAATTCACAATTTTTATAGGATTAACCAGTTACAGCTTCAAATACATAAATTGTGAAACATTAAGAAACATTTATTTTCTCGTTTCGAACTAAAATAAAAATTATTTTGAAGATTAATGATTCAATATACTTATGATTTATTATTATGACTAAAATTGGTTGATGTAGACAGTTTAATATTTGGATTTAGTATGCATTGAATGAATCCATGTAGGATATGAGGGTTGATTACTTAATATGGAGAAGTTAATCTTCAAAAACCTTGAGTCTCAATACGGTAGGAGATGAGGTTCTATTTTGTTTCTAATTTTATGTTGTCATTGTGAATCATATGTAGAGTTTGAAATTTATCATTTGTATAGGGAACAATTTATATTTCAGTAATGGTAGATCTTCTGGGCATTCTGGTGAGGTCGCGCTCACAAGAAACATTATCGTTCCTCTTTTCTAAAGGTAAATAATGCAATTAGAACATCATTAATTATATTTTGATGTGTGATTTATTTTAATGGCTTCTTAGATACTGCTTCATCCCTAATGACTCCTCCAGATGGTTCAACATACCCTCTCAATGTGTTTTTTTTCGGGGTAGTAGTTTGGTACACCTGCATTCAAATTGGCTTGAAATTTACTTAACTGTTTTTAGATTTCTTAAAAATAAGTGCTTCCATAATTTTTATATTTAAATGTTTTTAGAATACTCATACATAGATATTTCTAGAATTCTTATAGAGAACTATTTCACAACTTCTCATACAAATTCCATTTTATACATTTCTTATACAAAACGGTTTCCCAACTTCTCATAAAAATGTGTTTTTACAGATTTCTTACACAAAACGGTTTCCTAACATCTCATACAAATGTTTTTTTTACACATTTCATATGGAAAAATGTATCCCAACTTCTCATACATATCTGTTTTTAGAAATTTCTTATGAAAACCTGTTTCCATATTTATTTGGATAACTATTTCCAGATTTCATTGGATAATAGTTTATAGATTTCTTATTATGACAAAAATAGTTTGATATGGATAGTTTCATATTTTTATTTAGTATATATTGAATAAATCCAAGAAGGATATGATGTTTTATTACTTAATATGGAAATGGTAATCATAGAAAACAATGAGTCTCAACATGGCAGGAGATGATGTTCTATTATGTTTCAAATTTTATGTTGTCATTTTGAATCATGTGTAGGGTTTGTATTTTGTCATTTTGAGTAGGGAACAATTTATATTTCAGTAACAGTGGATCTTCTATGGATTTTGGTGATGCCACACTCACATGGAATATTATCAGTCTTTTTTTCAATAGGTAACTAAGGAAATTACAACACCTTATATTATAGTTTTAAGTGTGATTTATTTTATTACAGGTCATGTATTTGACAATTGGCATTTTATGAATTTCTTATTTATTGGTCATAATATATGCATTTTGTTGATAAGTGTATTAATGATATATTTGACAACATTTTTTGAGAATTGAATTTTCATGAGGAAGCATTATGTGATTTCCCATCATTATAAAATCCATATTTTAGTAACTATCTTATATTTTATTCATCTATACATTGAAATTATAATGGCTTCATATGATGTGGAAGGAACGATTTTAATAAATCTGATATTTGAATTTGATTGTTTCAATAATATAGTATGCCATAAAAGGCTTAAATTTAGTAGGCAGTGGGTTAATATATACATATATATAATTTTATCTTAAATAAATCCATCAATGCATTATGGGTACAAAATGGTATATTCTACATTCATAGACTACAACATGAAATTTCTAGGGATATCATGTTTTCTCTATAGATGACATAATTTATTTTTTCAACAGGTTAATTGGATTGATCAATTTCACGATGAAGGATCACCTCAATGTGTTTCTGGTTTGGATTATTTTACTTCAACAAGTGATATAAATATAAAATTTTGTTAATAAATGAATATTAATTTTGTAGATTCCTAAAAACTTAATTTTATAAAAGAGGTGCTCTTTGACTGTTTTATTTCTAAATTTTCAATTGTTTTATGAGTTACAAATTATTATTCATTTGGTAATGTATTTATTCTATCCACTACACAAATTTGAATTTTATTAGTGTTGACTTTTTCACCCCTATAAATTAAAATGTAAAAATAATTCTACTCTTATTGTTGTTCATGCCTGTGATGTTCATTCATATGCATCCCTTTGATTTCATCATTATTAGTTACATACTTACATTCCAACTTTAACTATTCTAAATATCATAATTAAAATTATCCATTTGAATCATTTTTTAATATAATATTATTGAAATCTCTATCATGAATGTCCAATATAAAATACTATTCTGTAATGATTCTACTAAATAGTTCTTGCAATATGATGTCCCAATAGTTTGTTAACACGTATTCCATACTTATGCTTCACTTATTTATAGAGTGTTTCTAGTTTGATTTTATCATATCATCTGTTATGAAATTATCCTAGAGAGTGCTACTGGTTTCCCTTTCATGTAATCTAAATTGTTGCCTTTCATGTAATCTGTTGTGAAATTATCTATTAGAGAATATCTTACAGGTTGTTGAATCTTAACATATTCCAGATTAGTTATATGTAATTTCTTCCCTATTAGTTATACATATAAATTTATTTATTCCTTATTTAAGTGTATCTAAAATGTGAAAACATGGTGTTTCTATATATATATTCCATATATCTATGGATTGATTATTTTAGTGTTTCAATTTTGGTCATACATATAATCTACTATTCTGAAACATTAATGTATTTGCAGGTAAGAAAACCATTTAGGTGTGATGTTTGCAATGTCTCAAGACGATGCGTCATTAACAGACCATGAAATATAATGAAATCCCCATTTAGGTGGGGGAATTTTCAAGGTACTGCAACATCCAAATTGAACATGATTTTTTGAAATTATAGGATACATTTATACTTCAAATTTTAATATTACATTTATTACAGAATGTAGGTTTTTTGTACTAACACATATAATGCACACACTGATCTGATCTGATTATTATAGGTTGTACAGTGTAATGGTTTCTCAATTTATTTTATATTAGTTAAATTATTCAGCTGTATGGTACATCATTACTTTCAACCACTATCTAGAAGTTGTCATAAAATGTATCCTACTTTCAAAAATCTAGAAGGCATGAAGTAAGATGGAAGAACATGTATACGTATGTTTCATTGGGACACCAGATATAGTAAAAAAACTACTATTATTGTTTCAGTTTTAACAGTTTTTTATCAAAAAAATCATTCTCTATATAATTTATATTATGTTTAAATTATTTCAGAACAATATATTTTATGTTAAGAGTTAGGATTTAAATTATCAATTTCTAATGTTTATTATTTCTATTTCTTGTTTAAATGCATAACACTCTGCCTCTCTAATTCCAAAATGTTCAAAACATTGGTTGTTATAAGGGATCCATCTTTGGTAGTTAAGGTTATAAAACAAGTGATGGAGCTACATATTTAACACCACTATACACGCACTCTAAAAATAGAACCCATTTTAACTGTTGTTATTAATAGTAGATTCTTCACTGTAAATTATTATTATTGAATATTTTAACATATGAGTGTAGCTATGGAACACACACCTTCCAACAATAAAGAATGCTTCATGAAGAGTAGGATGTAAAGAGTATAATTCATATCCATAGGTATGTATCTTATTATTTTTTTATTTTATTTCATGTTCTTGTGAGCATGAAATATTTTTGGTTTAATGTATCACCCTTATTACAGGTTTTCCTATTACCTCAACTACCTTACCTTATGTCTTCCAAACCAAACATCCAATTCAAATATGGGACATGACATCCATATACATGGAGAACTGATGAATAGTCAGATCTCAATCATTTACCATGTTTTTTCCCATACTGTAAATATTTATTTTAATGCTAAACTAAAACAATTTTTTAATATTATTATTTTAGTATCCATTGTAGATTCAAAATCTTGACATTTTTTTACATTTATCTTAACTTATTTTGTAATTACATATAATTTGTCTTAGATGTTCAATAATAGTGTTCAATATGAATGTTCCATTCATAAAACCTCACCGTCAATAACAATGTTCAAGATGGACGTCTCCTGATATCAGGTATAGTGTTTATGTAAATGTCTTTAATGATTATACTATTCCCCTTTCGTCTATTCTTTATTTTCTGTTGAACAACAAAGAAATGTTTCTGGAATCTGTATCACTATGTGTTTGCATGTTCTATATTCATTATTGTAATGATTATTTATGGAATTTAAAATTTTCTAATGCATGTATTTTTATGCGATATTTAATGATATTGAATCTATATATGACTGGATCTTATAAAATTGGAGATATTCAAAACCATGGATGAAATTTAATTCAATAGAATAAAATTTCTAGTCATGTTATAGAAATGTTTGATTGGTATTTCTATAGATGTATTAAATTTAATTATTAAATTTTTCACCAGTCATATAAATTTTTTGGTTGTTCTGATCACTTATAATCTACCTCTATGGAGGTGAAAAAAATTATTTTTTTCATTTCAATGATTATTTCAAAAAAAATATCAATAATTCACATTTATATTTATTTAAAACCGATTGATGAATAATTTCAAGAGTTATGGAAATATGAATTTGAAACATATGATTCATTTACTCTAAAAATGATTAAAATGCATACATCTCTAAAGTAGACCATTACTGGATTTTATGTACCCTAGACGTTCTCTAGTTGTGAAAAGTATATTGGTTTATCATTTTTGGATGGTAAAATTTATTTTAATCATTATCTAATTCTTTTTTGTAAAATGGTTATTCATTTTTAATCATATATTTTCTTATGCATCTCATAGTATTTTGTTAAATAATTAAAAATATAATTGAACTATTGATCGGATAACTCCACTATAAATAATCATAAATAAGATACATTATGATATGTAGTAAATGATGAAGAATAATTTGGGATGGTCTTTTTTTATGATAATTGGTAATCAGTAATGTTTACAACATCCATTAGAAGAACTAAACATTAATTTATGAAAAGTTACTTTTTCCAAACATATATATTAAGAATTTAATTGTATTTTTCTAAATAATAATTTTATTAATATTTGTAATAATTCATGTGAAAAATTTATTTTCAAAATTTTCAATGATTAATGGAAATAAAATGGTAAAATTAACACTTGGAATAACATAAAAAAATTAATATAATGTATGTTCTATTTCTAGATGTGAAATAAAATTATACTGCATAATTTTTATCTATGGAAAAAATTAACAGATATTTATTTTATAAAATAATAATAAATGCTTAAGTACCTAATTTACATTCATGTAACAATTTTATATATTTTTACTCAAAACATCATAGTATACATGGATAAAATATTCATTATTGGAATATATTTATTGAGTAGTTACCAACATTTGAATTACATAAATTGTAAATTAAAAAGGAAAATGATGTTTTAATTATGTTTTTATATGCTTCAGGAACCATTATGAGAAATAATTATAGCTAACTGATTTGGATGAGATTCGGTAAATAATATTACCCACATTTTATTATATGAATTGATTACCCCCTAAAAAATGTTTAGAACCTCAATGAATTTAATTATCAATTTGGAGGAAGTAACTAAATTAGAGTTTTTACACATCATCAATGGATGTACAAAATTGAGAGGAAATTTATATATTTTTATAGTTAGGAAAATATTTTTTCCTTTTAATTATATATATATATATATCTTATTATGTTCCTATAATATTTATTTTATAAATACATTTGTTATTTGAAATCACATGTGAAAAATAAATCATGATCTTAAGGATATATATCTGAAGGCTCCCTGGATTAGGAGTGTATCAAATATTATTCTTGGTATGTCGATGATATTGAGATGATATTAAATTTAGTAGGTCACACAAATGATATGTTTTCTCAATATTAACCAGATAACAAATGAATAATAATTAATATTTTTGGTTAACCATTAAAGAGGACCTAAATATAAAACTATATAATATATTATTCTTATAATTTCCATGTAAATATCAAGTATCTCTGAGCCGGGTAGCGGAAGAATCAGTGAGATATTTTTCTTTTATGTTTCCTTTTTTTTTCGGAGACAAAATTCATTTCCTAATAAAACGTTATCACATTTGCTAATAAAATCACACATCTTTAAGAAAACAATAAATTATAAAGATCACTTCTCCATATTATTTAATTCATATATAATATGGTTTTTAAAATATAAAATACCACAAAATCTAATAGAAAATATTTCTTTTGTTGGATAAAATTTTTACGTTATACTCCTACACTTGTGTAACACTATGGAAAATACAACAATGAAAACTCTTCAAGTATTACATGTGCTGCCTTGTCAAAATTAGAAAAAATATTCTAAAAAAACATTACATTATTACCCAGCCATAAAAAATAACATATTCTAGACATTATAATGAAACGTAGTCGGGTTTATCAGTCTAATTCCGTAGTCTAATTGCTCAGTCTGAAAATGTAGGTTTTTTAGAATATAGGAGAAAACATTCTAAACTTCTTCTATATGAGTTTGTAAATCCCATTCTGATGGCTTTGTATAATCAGAAAACTCTAATTATGATCTTTTCTCATCTCCATTCTTCTTTTTTATGGATAACATCAATAGTTGTAGATGATATGGAATCATTTTATATTTAGACCCTTCATCGTCCTCCCTTTACTCTTCAATAGTATATCCTTGTTAGAAAGTAAAAAATTATTATCACTTTCATAGGTGAATCGAGAGTGGTTAGAGAGGGATTGTGAATGACATTACTTCTCATGGAAATATTTCAAAAAATAATTTATATTTGACTTTCAAATACCTGATTATCTATTTCAATGCATCTAATACCTTCACGATGCTTCACAAATCCTCTCCTAACATTATATCATTTTGTAATTTGTCAATAATTATCATTATTATTCCTATTTACATTCTGATTTTCTCAATACAATGAATGAATATATATAAAAACTAATTCTTTATCATGTTCCTCCATATAAAATGAAAACAATGTGAAGGGAATGACTTCTTAGTATGATGGTTTAATTTCAATATCAATGTTAAATCATATTATATCATCCAATTTCTATAAATTCATTAAACACAAAGCATACATAGAAGAAATATTTCTAATTTTTTTAATAGATATTTCATGTCCCCTATAACCACACATTTGGAGGATGATTTTGAGCTATTATATTTTTCCTTCATTTCATCAGATTGATGATCATGCATCTAATTAAGTTATTTGTGTCAGCTTGTGTTTTTTATACCACTATCTTCGTTACTATGATTTTCAGTTTCCATTTTAGTACAATGAAGCTTGATTCAATTAATAACATCAAACCTTTGTTATACATTATTAATTGAACAAATTTAACATAACCTACACAATTCAGATTGATGAAAATGGTCAATTATCTTGATGATTGATCCTTGATCTGATTTTTCAATTCCCTCATCATATATAGATTGTTTCGTTTTTCGGATCCCTAAATTCCCTAAAGTGAAAGAAACATTCTGATTTCCTTTTTCAACCATAATTGAGTATGATCATTGGTTTTGGAATAACCATGATTATATATAGTAATTTGTATTAGATGTACCAGTTTTAAAATCATCATCTTCTGTGAATTATTTTATTCTTTTAATTTTGATACCAATGATCATTCATCATTGATCTATATTTATCTATAATGGTTTGTTTCTTTTGGATTATTGGTCCGATTGAAAAGTATACCTCTATTTTATCACATTATGTTAAACCTTCTTGTCCTTTTATAAATTTGTGTCGAGTTATCTCACATTGACAAACATGTGATCAGAATGCATCAACATGAATAACATCCTTCATCCACAAATATTCATTATATGACGACATCCTCAAAAGTTTTAATGTATTTAGAACCGGAATATCATTATATAAATTGTAATGGATGGTTCTATAAGATCACATCCTTGTATAAACAACATTCATTTCATCCAAGACTCAATATGATTGGAAATAATAGATATCCCCCATTCGTTCATAATTAATGAATCAAATGTTTCAAAGATTACTTATGATTAATGAGAACTCCATGATCAAAAAAGAGTCATCATATTTTTTTCAACACCATGAAGACTTCAATTTTTTTACATATTATGATCTACCATTCATTATGGACACAGGGTGAGTCTTAGATTCCTTTTATTTTAGAAAGGTTATTCAGAATCTGATGAAATTTAATGTCACGACCCGACCCAACGGGGCTCGAGCCGCAACTCCCCAAGCCCGCCTCCAATAGGCCAGGGGCTGGCGACCAGCGCCGAGTAGGCTATCACACACATGGGAGGCATTAGCCTAAGGTACCTGTACACACGCACCCACAAACACCTCCATGCAGCAGTGCAAAGATATAGAAACTGAAAAGTAAATGCATGCATACAATCTATCCCAACCCAGAGTGCAACAGAAAAAGTACAAGGGAAAAACAGGGCCCACCAAAAGAAAACTACAAAGCGCGTCCAACCTGCTCTGAAGAAGGGGAACGATGCCACAAACACCCGCCGGAAAACTCCCTCGGCACAGCTCCGGTAAACACCCCGGTCAACCCGCTCACTAAGCTCCGCCTGCTCCGGGTCCTCCTGGGACTCTGTCAAAAGGCCTGTGGTCTGCACAAGACACAAACATGTGCGGGCAAAGCCCGTGCAGGGGTGAGTATAAACATACTCAGTAGGCACCCCAAAAACCCAAAACCCAAGGGAGCAACTGAAAGACAACAGTCCGCTCAACCCAGCCAGAGGGAACCCAGACAAGAGAGAAACTCCATCTCGTGACCATCCTCGACTAAACACAACTAGTCAGCTCAGCTCAGCTCAGGTGTATGCCCATACATACACCTTGAACAATCCAGATATACACAGCTCACGCCACAAAGCCACAAGAGGTACCGACCTCGTCACCAGCAACTGTCCACAACAAGGAGAGTACACCACGAACACTGTCATACCAGATGACACTCATCCGAGAGATACACTCCATCGGGATACTCGTAAACATCTCAGACGCTCGCCCGAGAGACCACGCTCGTCGGATAGCTTCACTGAGGAAACATCGCTGAAACACTACAACCACCAAAATCCTCGGATAGGGGATCACCGCTAGGGTCCGCTAGGGGATACCAAGACCCACTCCGGAATACGTAGCTCACAGATAGGGGATCACTCCCAGGGTCCGCTGGGGGATACCACGACCCGATCCGGCATATGTAGTTTCCACAGATAGGGGATCACACCCAGGATCCGCTGGGGGATGCCACAACCCGATCTGGCGTTCGACAGAAGCTCCACACTCAGATAGAGGATCATCGTCCATATAAAGATGGTCACGACGATACCGGAACCCTATCTGGTATAACTCGCGATGTAGGGGATCAAACCAATGATGCCGCAACCCTACCGAAACCACGCGCTGAGTAGGGGATCGTATAACCAACGATACCGCAACCCTACTATAAACGTCATGCTGAGTAGGGGATCGTAAACCCGACGATGCCACAACCCTACTATGCACGACCCACCGCGTAGGGGATCATATTCCCGATGATGCCACAAACCCTACGGGGTTAACCTGCTAGATAGGGGATCGCCGCCCGTGAATAAGCGGTCACAGCGATACCAAGAACCCGATCTGGGGTAAAGATGCTAGAGGATCCTCTCCGGGCCCACCGGAGGGATACCACAACTCTAACAGTTTAAACATCCCATCGAGAGGATCACAAACCCATACGAAAGTTGTGATACCACACGAACCCTCGTAGGAATGAACCAAGGGAGAACCCTCAACCACTACTGGTCCAAACGTCGCTAACCCGAGCGACTCGCCTCAAAGCCACACTGCGCACCTCTGAAGCCAAAACCGAGGCCATCATCGCGTTCCACGCGGAAAAACACGCAGGATAGGCTGTTTACTCGCCCGAAACGGAGCACCGGTGAAAAAGGCACTATTCACCGTAGCTAGCTCGTGCGGGGCCCACACAACGATCCTGAAACCCATCGAGCGGATCACACCACGGCGATCCCCTCGGAAAAACAAGCGGAATCGACTACTCGCTCGCCCAAAACGGACACCCGGTGAAAAAGGTACTATTCACCGAAGGCTGGCTCGGGTGGGGCCCACGCCGGGATTCCGAAACTCGTCTAATGGATCGCGCCATTGCGATCCTCTCGGAAAAACGCACAGGATTGACTATCCATCCGCCAAAATCGGACTCCTGGTGTAAAAGCTGTGTTTCCCCGCAAACGCCAAAACCCGGCCTCGTGGGGCCCGCACCCCGTTCGCAAACCCAACACCCGGAAACCATCTCAAAAAGTCCATCGTACCATCAGGGTCTCAACGCCACTGACGGCACGTCAATCGGACGCTCCGGGTAGAAGTTACAACGGCCCGAAGTCGTAAAATAATAAAATAATATTATTTTAGACGACGTTTCTAGCTCCCGGGCCACGATCCCGAACCTTTAAACTCTCGAACCCACACCGGAGGGTTCGCCTCGTCGTCAGGGACACGGCGCCGCAAACGGCGCGCGAATCCGACTCCTGGAGTGCAAGTTACGGGGGTTTAAAGACCCCCGTATGCGAAAACTGGCCGGACCGGCCCGGACCGGCCTGGACCGGCCGCCGCCGCCGGCCCGCCCTGGCCGGCAGCCGCGGCTCCGCCGCGGGCCGCCGGAAACCGCCGGCGCCGGCGCCGCCGCGCCGGTGCCGCGCCGGCGGAACTTCCGCGGACCGCCGGGGGCACCCCGGTGGTCCGTTTTGCGATCCGGAGGCGCTTACGCGACCCTCGGGACCCGATCTACACTGCTACGGCTTCAATTTGCAGAAAAACGCAGCAAAAACGGGATCGGGGGTTAAAAATCAAAACCGCCTACCTCGCGGGCGAAACGCCGACGTTCTGCCTCAGATCCGCGCTCCCGAGCTTCCGCTGCGCACTCCTGGAACGTCCGTCGTCGAATTCTGAGCTCGTAGGCGCTCCGTTTGCTCGATTCGGCAGAGTGGCGGCGAAAAACGACGAAGAACGACGAAGAACGATAAAAGGGGGGGGGTGATATTTATATCAGCGGCCCGCAGGCGCCAAACCCGCCTCGGACCCGACGCCCGATGCGAACAAAAGTAAGGTCACCCCTAGGGTAAACGCGCCGTTCTGAACGCAACGGCGGTCTCAGATTTTCCATCCGAGACTCCGTTCAGATGTTATTTGAGCCGACGCTCGCACACAAACTTGCCACTTATTTACGGAAACGCCCCTGGTGGCGTTTCCCACCGCAGGCCCGCGCCCGCAAAGTTTACACCCCGCCTAGGGTAAACGGCACGTTCCGGACGCAACCGTGCCCTCAGATTCCCGTTCTGAGCTACCGTTTAGGAGATATCACACCCCCGCCACGTGCATAGTATAAAAATACTTAATATTTTTATAAAATTAATTCTGGGCACACCGGGCCTCGGAATCGCACGCCGTCTTCGCGCCTAGCTCTGGAATTATTCATAGAAATATTCCAAAGTCTGACAGGGCCAAAAACCCGAGTCGCTACATCCTCCCCCCCTTAGAACTTTTCGTCCCCGAAAAGCCCCAAGCACAAGGAATGCGACTGAACTCTCAACTGGGTCTCACACACCAGCGAGCTCACCAACAACAACCACTCAGGGTCTTACCAACGCCCTGAACAAAACTCGAGCAAGCAACAAAAGGAAAGAGTACCGCTAAACAGTGTCTGAAAAACTACTGCAGTAAGTAGAAAAGACACAAGGCGTACCTCTATCCATCTGTGGTGCCTCTGGGTCGACTGCCTCCAGGGTATGCAGCTGTCCTCGCCCTCGACCACCAGCTCCCTGAGCTTGGCGTGGACCACCTGGGGGTGGGGGTGGTGGCAACTGGTACTGCCTACCACCGCCTCCCGCTGCACCAGCTCCGCCGCCCCGTTCGCCGCCCTGCGGACCTCCTTGCTCGAGACGCTGCCTCTGCCAAGGCGGTCTATCGACCGGCTCCCTCTCAGCAGCATGCCGGGTCGGACAATCTCTAGCAAGATGTCCCCGACCATCGCAAGCGTAACACCGCCTCTCCTGCGGCTGACCAAAACTGGCATGCGAGCCCTGTGAGCCCCGAGGCTCAGATCCTCCATCCTGGGGTCGCCTCCTGAAACGTCGGCCACGTCCAGACCCCTGAGTCTGACGTCGGCTACCAGATGTCGATCCGACCGACGAAGTCTTAGATCCCGAGTGCCCAGCACGAACAGGGGGAAACTGCTCAGCCAGAAAACTCTGCACCACCAACGCTCGCTCCAGCACTCCAGCATAGGTGGGCAGGCACAAGGAAACCACACCTGCTCGGATGTCCCTGCGTAAGCCCTGCTCGAAGGTCCGAGCCCGGAAGAACGGGTCTCGAACCATATCTAGGGAGTAGCGCGACAGGTCTGTAAACCTCGCTGAGTACTCCGACACAGTCATGCTCTCCTAACAAAGCTGCAGAAGCTCCTGGATCCGCACTGACCTCAGCGTCACCGGATAGAACTCCTCCCTGAAGAGCCGCTCAAACTCTGCCCACGTGAGCGTCTCCTCGTCATGGGACTGCGTCACCAAACTCCACCATCGCCCGGCCGAACCATGCAAAAGGCTCGCCGCTAGGACCACCATCTGATCAGGCGGTGTCCTCACTAGGCGGAAAACTCGAGTAACTGCCTCGAGCCAGTCATCAGCTGCCTGGGGGTCTGGATCACCCCGAAACCTCATAGGTCGCTGCCTCTGGAACTCGTGCAACGCACTCAGCCTGCGTGCAACCTCGTCCTGCACCGCCGGCACAACCAGCTGCTCAACAGGTGGTGGCTCCACTGGCAGACCACCTGGAGGTGCAACCTCAGAACCTGCGCCCTGCTCCACAGCCACTACACGGGGCGGGTCATCAGCACAATCCTGCTGCGGAACCCTCGCTGGCTGTCGTCGTGGAGGCATCCTGAAATACATTCAAGACACACCACAGTCAAAGAGTATATCTGGAGAGCTGACTCAAGAAGGACAAGGGAAAAACCAAAAACCCAGTCCTATATGATGCATGTACCATGATGTCCCCGCGACCAGTGTACGAATGTCCCGAGTCGAAAGGCAGGTTATCAGAGTCCTGGTGTATGGATACGTCGGCCGCCGCACCAACACTGGAGTCCCTGGCCTGAAAGCCGAACTCGAAACACCCTAACACTGCCGCTATGCAACCCAAACCAAACTCACAGCTAGACCAGCTACGCTCTGAGATCCCAAAGGTGGAACCTCCTCTGATACCACTCTGTCACGACCCGACCCAACGGGGCTCGAGCCGCAACTCCCCAAGCCCGCCTCCAATAGGCCAGGGGCTGGCGACCAGCGCCGAGTAGGCTATCAAACACATGGGAGGCATTAGCCTAAGGTACCTGTACACACGCACCCACAAACACCTCCATGCAGCAGTGCAGAGATATAGAAACTGAAAAGTAAATGCATGCATACAATCTATCCCAACCCAGAGTGCAACAGCAAAAGTACAAGGGCAAAACAGGGCCCACCAAAAGAAAACTACAAAGCGCGTCCAACCTGCTCCGAAGAAGGGGAACGCTGCCACAAACACCCGCCGGAAAACTCCCTCGGCACAGCTCCGGTAAACACCCCGGTCAACCCGCTCACTAAGCTCCGCCTGCTCCGGGTCCTCCTGGGACTCCGTCAAAAGGCCTGTGGTCTGCACAAGACACAAACATGTGCGGGCAAAGCCCGTGCAGGGGTGAGTATAAACATACTCATTAGGCACCCCAAAAACCCAAAACCCAAGGGAGCCACTGAAAGACAACAGTCCGCTCAACCCAGCCAGAGGGAACCCAGACGAGAGAGAAACTCCATCTCGTGACCATCCTCGGCTAAACACAACTAGTCAGCTCAGCTCAGCTCAGGTGTATGCCCATACATACACCTTGAACAATCCAGATATACACAGCTCACGCCACAAAGCCACAAGAGGTACCGACCTCGTCACCAGCAACTGTCCACAACAAGGAGAGTACACCACGAACACTGTCATACCAGATGACACTCATCCGAGAGATACACTCCATCGGGATACTCGCAAACATCTCAGACGCTCGCCCGAGAGACCACGCTCGTCGGATAGCTTCACTGAGGAAACATCGCTGAAACACTACAACCACCAAACTCCTCGGATAGGGGATCACCGCTAGGGTCCGCTAGGGGATACCAAGACCCACTCCGGAATACGTAGCTCACAGATAGGGGATCACTCCCAGGGTCCGCTGGGGGATACCACGACCCGATCCGGCATATGTAGTTTCCACAGATAGGGGATCACACCCAGGATCCGCTGGGGGATGCCACAACCCGATCTGGCGTTCGACAGAAGCTCCACACTCAGATAGAGGATCATCGTCCATATAAAGATGGTCACGACGATACCGGAACCCTATCTGGTATAACTCGCGATGTAGGGGATCAAACCAACGATGCCACAACCCTACCGAAACCACGCGCTGAGTAGGGGATCGTATAACCAACGATACCGCAACCCTACTATAAACGTCATGCTGAGTAGGGGATCGTAAACCCGACGATGCCACAACCCTACTATGCACGACCCACCGCGTAGGGGATCATATTCCCGATGATGCCACAAACCCTACGGGGTTAACCTGCTAGATAGGGGATCGCCGCCCGTGAATAAGCGGTCACAGCGATACCAAGAACCCGATCTGGGGTAAAGATGCTAGAGGATCCACTCCGGGCCCACCGGAGGGATACCACAACTCTAACAGTTTAAAAATCCCATCGAGAGGATCACAAACCCATACGAAAGTTGTGATACCACACGAACCCTCGTAGGAATGAACCAAGGGAGAACCCTCAACCACTACTGGTCCAAACGTCGCTAACCCGAGCGACTCGCCTCAAAGCCACACTGCGCACCTCTGAAGCCAAAACCGAGGCCATCATCGCGTTCCACGCGGAAAAACACGCAGGATAGGCTGTTTACTCGCCCGAAACGGAGCACCGGTGAAAAAGGCACTATTCACCGTAGCTAGCTCGTGCGGGGCCCACACAACGATCCCGAAACCCATCGAGCGGATCACACCACGGCGATCCCCTCGGAAAAACAAGCGGAATCGACTACTCGCTCGCCCAAAACGGACACCCGGTGAAAAAGGTACTATTCACCGAAGGCCGGCTCGGGTGGGGCCCACGCCTGGATTCCGAAACTCGTCGAACGGATCGCGCCATTGCGATCCTCTCGGAAAAACACACAGGATTGACTATCCATCCGCCAAAATCGGACTCCTGGTGTAAAAGCTGCGTTTCCCCGCAAACGCCAAAACCCGGCCTCGTGGGGCCCACACCCCGTTCGCAAACCCAACACCCAGAAACCATCTCAAAAAGTCCGTCGTACCATCAGGGTCTCAACGCCACTGACGGCACGTCAATCGGACGCTCCGGGTAGAAGTTACAACGGCCCGAAATCGTAAAATAATAAAATAATATTATTTTAGACGACGTTTCTAGCTCCCGGGCCACAATCCCGAACCTTTAAACTCTCGAACCCACACCGGAGGGTTCGCCTCGTCGTCAGGGACACGTCGCCGCAAACGGTGCGCGAATCCGACTCCTGGAGTGCAAGTTATGGGGGTTTAAAGACCCCCGTATGCGAAAACTGGCCGGACCGGCCCGGACCGGCCGATCCGGCCGGCCCGGACCGGCCGCCGCCGCCGGCCCGCCCTGGCCGGCGGCGCTCCGCCGCGTGCCTCCGCGGCTCCGCCGCGCTGGGCTGCCGGCCGCCGCGGCTCCGCCGCACTGGGCCGCCGGCCGCCGCGGCTCCGCCGCCGCGCTGGGCCGCCGGCAGCCGCGTCTCCGCCGCGGGCCGCCGGAAACCGCCGGCGCCGGCGCCGCCGCGCCGGTGCCGCGCCGGCGGAACTTCCGCGGACCGCCGGGGGCACCCCGGTGGTCCGTTTTGCGATCCGGAGGCGCCTACGCGACCCTCGGGACCCGATCTACACTGCTACGGCTTCAATTTGCAGAAAAACGCAGCAAAAACGGGATCGGGGGTTAAAAATCAAAACCGCCTACCTCGCGGGCGAAACGCCGACGTTCTGCCTCAGATCCGCGCTCCCGAGCTTCCGTTGCGCACTCCTGGAACGTCCGTCGTCGAATTCTGAGCCGGTAGGCGCTCCGTTTGCTCGATTCGGCAGAGTGGCGGCGAAGAACGACGAAGAACGGCGAAAAACGATAAAAGGGGGGGGGGGGGGGGCGCTAATATTTATATCAGCGGCCCGCCGGCGCCAAACCCGCCTCGGACCCGACGCCCGATGCGAACAAAAGTAAGGTCACCCCTAGGGTAAACGCGCCGTTCTGAACGCAACGGCGGTCTCAGATTTTCCATCCGAGACTCCGTTCAGAAGTTATTTGAGCCGACGCTCGCACACAAACTTGCCACTTATTTACGGAAACGCCCCTGGTGGCGTTTCCCACCGCAGGCCTGCGCCCGCAAAGTTTACACCCCGCCTAGGGTAAACGGCACGTTCCGGACGCAACCGTGCCCTCAGATTCCCATTCTGAGCTACTGTTTAGGAGAAATCACACCCCCGCCAGGTGCATAGTATAAAAATACTTAATATTTTTATAAAATTAATTCCGGGCACACCGGGCCTCGGAATCGCACGCCGTCTTCGCGCCTAGCTCTGGAATTATTCATAGAAATATTCCAAAGTCTGACAGGGCCAAAAACCCGAGTCGCTACATTTAATAATTATATTTAGTCCAATTTTTTGAAAACACTTGTCTGTTTGGTTTTGCAACACTTTACAGTTTTATGTGATTTATATTCTTCTACATTAAAATGAAAAACAATTTAAAAACATCATTTGGATTCTAAAATCCTTTTCCATCTAAAATTGACCTAAAATATCCCTCTTCAGTATTTCTTGCCAAAAAATATTCATAAATAATATCACATTGTAACCATATTATATTTATTACTAAAAACAATTCTAATATTACATGATATTTCTAGATGTTGTAAAGAAAATTATTGATAGAAAACATTATTTTCTAAAATAAGAAAATCATGAAACATATTTATCTTTTATTCACATCCTTCTTCACATGTTAAATGATCCTATCAAAATAATATTCCTTCAACCATTCAAAAAAATTCCTCAATTGTAATATAAGATACATGTTGAGATCACAACATACCCAAAACCCCTACATGCATGATATACTAAATGGAATAATAAATATTTAATTGATATATTTATAAATAAATTTCCCCCCATGCCAACACTATCCTAAGACAAGATGATATAAAGGCTATAAACACATACCTAACACATGATGAATAGGGGACAAATCCCCATGGTCATCATCATCTTGTTAAAAGGTTCCCTCGCTAATGGTTTTTTCTGAAAATGTTAGTAACTTGTATGGATGTTCTAATATTCCAGAACATCAATTAATTATTCTCCCTAGGATCTTTTATGAAATGATATTAGATTTAAATATGTTTTTAAATATAATGTTGAACACTATTTTTCATCTAATTGATTTTACATTGGTTATCAAAACCCATGATCAAGGGTTTCTTCTCTTCTACATGAAAATATTTGAATCGAGTCACAATCTACATAAGATGAGTAAAATATTCAGTGTAAGTAACATAATATGAATTATCCTTGATAGTTGTTTTTATTTTTTATATTTATATTCCAAATAAGAAAACTTTTTCCCAAAAAAGAATACTCAATTAGATATGGATCAACTATCAACAACATTTCTAACCCAATCAGCACCTGAATACCAAAATTATTCTATTCCTTCCGAGCTATCATAAGATATTCCAATTTTTTTGATTTGATATATATGAGATTTATTCTTCCAGCCAATAAATGTGAATTTTAAGGATAATGATAAAATATTACATGTAAGGTTATAACATTAACAATGACAGTTCATGAAGTAGTAAAATATAAAAAACTTCCAATGAGATTTCAAAACATTTTCAGATCAACTTATTACCCTAATACTTTTTTAGAGAACAATTTTCCCCCTGATAATTGTGTGGAAAATGATTTGTATTTTTTTAACATATTAAGATGTTCCTTAGTATACTTTTATTGAGAAGAAAAATGTTTTTCTTATTATGTATGATTTATAACACTAGAATGTATTTCATTTCTCTGAGCATTGAAATATCCAATTACGTTTTGATTTCATTTTAAATTATTTCAAATGTTCTTTCATCATTCATAGTATAAATATATCAACAACATATATAATTACATTGAGGAAAATCTACAGAATTTATTTTATGTAAATATTGCTATAAAAATTTCTATTCTTAAACCCCATATTTATTAAGAAAGAATCCAATTTGGAATATCATTTATTTAATTATTGTTTTATCCCATAAAAGGAATTCTTAAATTTTCAAACATAACTCTCATAGTAATCAAAATTAAATCCACATGGGTGTTCAATATAGATTACATATTCAAGATCACCATTGAAAATTTTGGATATCATGCCTATTGGTAAAAATTTGTAACATTATTGTTCTATTTGAAAAATAAACATTATGATTGTTTCTAACAATTCTAGTAGATTAAATGTTTCGTCTAATACAATGCCTAAAAATTTTTATTATCATTTTGACACTGATCGTTCTTTATTTACAATGACATCTCCATCATCATTTATCTTATTTGATAAATCCCATTCTATATGAATAATAATTTTTTCAATTGGTTTTTATACAATTTCCCATGTAACATTATTCTCTATAAAAATCAACTCTTCATTCATAGAATAAACTAATTCAAAAATTTGAAAGGCATTTTTAAAATATTTTGTCTAAACGTTTGAATAAAAATTAGTTTATGTTACAAAATTTGGTGTTCTAATTGTTTGAACCATTTCATGTTGATAACCAATAATGTTCCCAACATTCACTTGATTCTTCATCTTGGGATGAAAATTTATTGATTTTTCCCATCACATGAAATAGGAGAGTTCTATTATTCTTATTGAGTTGGATTATTAATGTATTCATCCTTTTTAGAATTTTCTAAATTCAATCTATAAAACCCCAACCTTAAACCTTACTTAATCTTGAGTTATTACAAGATTACACATTGAGGATCTTTTCAGGTTTAGAGTTTTAGAGAATTAGACCATAAAACGTTCATTACATTCCACATTTAAACAAAGTGGTTACAAAAAAGATAGTATTCATTTTTTTTCATCAATGGAAATATATTTAAAAATAAAACATGGATTCTTTCTTGACACTTCCTTGAAACTATCATCATATCATGTACCTTTCTCTTGACCTGTGAAAAACATTTAAAAAAACTTGGGATGAGCATAAAAAGCTCAGTAAGGGATATAAAAACAAGGAAAAGAAACCAGAGTACATATACACATAAGAATGAAATCATACATTACACATAAAATATAAGAACTTTAACATACCTCATCCAAATTATGAATAAATCATAGAAATCATAAGACATAAAGGTAACTTGAGGAATTCATAACATTCTTACGTAGGGAGTAACACTCTTGGTTACGTTTGGAATACCCACCACATTATATTCACAAAATCTCTTTAGAGAATCCTTAACGTTTCACTCCTTCACGTTACCCAATGCATTGGAGAGCTATATCGGGCTCACCTGCCCTTAGTTTATCACAGAACCATCCGTCTTCGTATCAATGCCCAAGAACCATAACATAATCATACCACATAATAAATGCATAAAGGAAACATAACATTTCCACATTTCAATCACAAGATATCAATAAAACACATTGATTTAAAAACACATTATGAAAACCATGTTAAATACCCAGAAAAGTAAAACATGGTATTTATTTTTGTTTTAAAAAAAGGTATGGCTTGTATAGGAAGCCGAAACTCAAATAATGGTCACGGCGGCGGAGAAGTCGTTGTCGCCGCATACGTGTGACAAAAACATTACCTTTTGTCATTTTGTAAAATTATTCGTATAAAAAATATTCCTTTTGGATAAATGTAAAAGTCAAAGGGGTTTATACACCATATAAAATAATGTTGTGTAAAAAACAAAATATATCTCAATGAAATGAGATTGAGACGAAGTCCAATACAAAGACGGTATCCTTGGATTAAGGATAAATCAATTATATAATTAGGTGTGACAAACAAATACATGAAATATAAGTGGGTATTAAGTGTAAAAAAATTAGAGAACAATCACACATAATCATAGAACGACAAATTCAAGTAGTACATGTTTATCCCAAAGAATCAAAATTGGGTTAAGAAGTTCCCTTGCAAAAAATCGACAGCCTAACAGCATCACTTAAAAATTCAGAAAAAGAGTTAATGAGAGATAAAAAGGGAATCTCATCACATGGACATAATATTTAAATTGATAAGGATATAGAAGAAAATATCCCAACATAATATTATGTGAATTAAAATACATAACAAAATAAGTCTTTTAAAAAGAGGTGGGTGAAAGATTCCCATATCGACATGGGTATCTTTCAAAACATGCACCCCATGAAAGAAGGACAATAAAAAATTGATGTAAATACTCATAAATGAATGTATATTACAAAATGAGTAAAATAATGGGCAGTACATACACCACTGAAAGTAAATTGTGTCAAATGTAGCATAAATCTCATGAGAATAAAAGTGAGATGAAAAATCCCTTATGAAAACTCGGCAGCCTAACGACGTCACTTAAAACTTCCAAAATGGATTGATGAGAGAAAATAGGGTCTTTCATAATATGAACATAAAAATTACAGTAGGATTAATATTGAAGAACTTCCCAGTCATAAGAAAGATGATCTTAAAAGGAATGACATACAAGAGTGTACTTAAAAATAATGAGAGGGGTAGGATCCCTTACCTCGGGTCCGACTTGACTCGATCATTCTTTAATAACCTGAATAATAAACTTTAGTTAATTTATAATTCCTTAAGAACCTTTTTCAAGTTAATTATTCCTTTTATATCACTTATTACCATGTCATGAAAACTATTTTTTTATTTAAGTTAATAACGGTCGTTTTAATGATCATTGGTACGTGAGTCAAAAATAAACTCTTTATAATTACAAGTATTTCATGGAGTAAAATATCCATTATATTCAGAATTTTATTCATGATGTAGATATCTTATATATCATATATATACAGTATATTCATGCATTTATAATATTACATAACATTAGGAGTAAGAAATGAAATGCACCGTTCTTGGAGACG
The DNA here is from genome assembly GCA_963277665.1 of Viscum album. Classification (NCBI taxonomy): domain Eukaryota; kingdom Viridiplantae; phylum Streptophyta; class Magnoliopsida; order Santalales; family Viscaceae; genus Viscum; species Viscum album. The sequence continues at coordinate 1,332,276,531 of OY728142.1, forward strand.
GTAACTCGTACGTACGCATGAACGCTACTTCCATTTCTATTTAATATTTAATAGAATTAAAACATAATGATACAATATAGTATTTTAATTCCAGTATGGTATCATAAATAATATCATTAAATATATCATTTATACGTACCATATATGGTATTAACGAATCAAATTACTTTGAGGGGCGGTAGTCCGCAATTCCTAAAATGAAGATATCATGTATACCCATAATGGAAGCCATAAAGGTATGCCATAAATGAAAAATACAGAATCCTAAAGAAAACCATAAAGATATTATATATCATATATAAATATAGCGACATCTTAATATCGACCTTTGAAGGGTTTATAAGGATATTTAACAATCATCGTTTCGTGAGGCAAAAATTCACCATCCACAGACACAGTATGTTCTTTAACCATTAGATGTAGGTGTGTGTAAGTTTAGATTGAATCCTTCTTATAAAAACATCCAAGTATATGTATGATTCTGGAGTTGTTACAAATGAAATTAATAAAAAGATTATAGGGGGTTGGAGAAGAAAAATAAAACAAAAGGAATCATGTGAAGACATTACCTTAAAATCAGGTAGCTCTCTTTGGTTTGAGCTCGAAGGCTTCCATGGGGAGACTTCTGCCCAATTTGAGGCTTCTAAGATTTAGAGAGGGATTTAGAGAGAATAAATGGGTAGGTTTTTTATGAGCCAAAGGCTTTGTATGTGTGGGTATGCAGGTAGAGGTGGGGGCTTTTATAGGAGGATGGGAGGGCCACTCTTGGAAAGTAAGGAAATGTTACTTTATTTTAGAATGGGTTTCAGATTTTAATGGTCCCACATTGATGAGTTTAGAGTCTAGGGTGATATGGGTTCGAAATCCACCCATCCAATAGGTTTTGGACATGTTTAGGTCTTAGAATATACATTATCATTATATTTTATTTAAATCGTTAAAAAATGAGGTAATCGATGCATCGTCATGGTGTAATAAATATTTTAATTTAGATAATGTCTAAAAATTCTAAAAATAATAATATGATGTAGGAAATCTTTTTATATTTCCATGTAATATTTATAGTGAAATATCAAACTTGTATAACCTCATGTAAATTTTTTTTTAGTAAAACAACTCTTGTTTGTGACCTTTTTATTTTAACTTTAAATACAAAGTTATTTATGTCATTTTCCTACCAAAGTGGCTCCATGGGGTACCCAAGTTGACCCATGGATTTTCATGGTCGGCCATGACACATCCAATGAGGTTCGGACATGTTTCTAGGTCATTTCATATTATTAAAACATTATTTTTACCTTAAACTACACTAATTACCTCTAATCGCGATTAATAAACTAAAAAGTTACTATTCACCAAAAAATTATTTTAATCCCATTGAACAACATTTTACTTCTTAATGAAAACCATGTATGTCGGATTTTTGAATTGAAAAACACAAAGGTGGAAAATTTTCATTTAAATGGAAAATCAGTTTTTTATAAGTACCACTTAGTGGTTTCACTATTTTTCAAAAATTGATGTTTTTCAGAAAATTACCAAAACATCACCCTAAGCTATATTTGATATTCCAAATTCAAAAATGATGCCTATTTTTCAAAATTCATAACATATAAGTTATATTATTTATTTTATTAATTAATTCCCACTGTCAAAAACAAATATCATGTTTTTATGAAACAATATATATCAAAAGATGGACACTAGTTAAAGTCAAATTTCAAAGTGAAATTAATTCACATGACCACTATTTGATTAAATGGTAAAAATATATTCTAATTTCACTTTAAAATCAATTCAAAAGATAATCTAATCATATAAATAAATTAGATTAAAAAGAGGTTTTGAATTTAAATACAACATTTTTCACTATTCATAAAAAATTAAACTTTTTCGGAAAAATACCAACAATTTACACAAAGTAAATTTTGATGTCCCGATTCTAAAGAAGAATTTTATTTTGTCAAATATAACACATAAAATTTCCGTAAAGTGGATTTAAAAGAGGTTCACCATCAAAATGGCTGTTAATCGACCTCTTAAAGAATATTAGAATGTTTACGCTTAAAATTGGATTCATTCGCATTTTTAATCCTCTAAATTTTATTGTAAAGATTAAAAAATATTTGACAAATTTATATAATCATTTTGTAGTTAGTTATATTCATTCCTGCCATCACAACATCTAGGCGTTAACTACGATTTAAAAATTTATTATTTTATTATTAGAGTGCAACATAAGATTCCCAAGAAACTCGTTGTTGCGTGTTGGGTACGCCATCGAGCATAGATTCCCCTTTAAAGTTATATTAATATTTTATTCACAAATATGGATAAATGTGAAAATTTTATACTCTTTATTAACTTGGGGTGTTACATCCTTCCCCCGTTTTGGGAATTGAATCCTCGCAATTTTTAAATTGGGCTTGGAAACTTCATTGAAAATCACACATCAGAATAAGAGTCAGTAAAAAAATCACTATAAAATAAAGAATGATAAGTACAATGGTCACCCAAGTTAACCCATACTAGGATTCCAAGTATGCAAATATGTACATGGAGGAAAAAACAAAGGGTCATGTTCTGATGGAGGGTGATAGTAAACATGTATAGGAGAAAGTTAACCATAAGAAAATCACAAACTTGTGATGGGTTAAATGGTATTCGATTCCCCAGGAGGAAAAGTTAACATACAACATTTTTTTTAAGTTACTTTTCATTGAGGAATTTATTTTTGAGCTTAACTAAATCATAATAAAACATACTTACTTGTCATGTAGACTTTCAACTTTTACTAGATTATTTAATCAAACTCATATTTTCTCCAAAAGACGAGTATTTAGGAAGACTTGTTCGCATTAAGAGTACTACAATCAATTCCTAGAGAATCACCTAATCCACAAAAGAGAACTATATACTTCCCATGTCTATAGACTCTAACCAAATCAAAACCAAAAAGGTTAGTACAAGATTAGATAATCTAGAAAAGGATAATCCTTTATAAAAAGAAAATCTATTCTTAATCTCCAAAATTTGTCCAACAAAACTCAAAGTTCAATGAGGACCATTCGATAAACAATTTTTCCATAAAATTCTTCAAAGTAAACCAAACTATGATTTAAGCCCAAATATTTGAAGCATTTAGTCAAATAGTCTTCCAAGTTAAATCATAACATTTATCTCCAAACAACATCAGTTTCTCCTAAAGTCTCGTATTGAAAAGTAATTATCCTAATCACATATCCTCCATGATAGGTTAATCATTTTTATAAATAACCCAAAATCAACTTACTCTTAATTTATAAAGTCACCTAACTAAAAATAATAAGTCATACTAACAAGGGACATCACGTAGTCCAGTTGTAGGCGATAAATACCAGTTGCACTTTGGTTGTGGGTTCAATTCCTGCAACGTTGTCCAACATGACAAGTTGTCACATGGTCTACGTGTTGTCCTTTTTCCAAACAATATAATTCTCAAATCATTCACCAAAATTAGATAAAATCATCAAAAATAACCATAACATAATTTAACCTCAATTTTATCTCATGCCTTTCACTTTAATCATAACATATAGTAACCCATAATTACCGCAGAAGTAAGGATCATATAAACCCAAATGGTTCTTTATAAATATGTCCACAAAAGAATAGATAACTATTCCTTGAAAAAAAAATTCATATATTAATCATTAGGTATAGACATACTATAAAAAGTCTTCTAATGTAACCCCATAATCAAAAGAGACTTAATACTCTTAAGCATTTTACCATAACTCTTGATGCCCTTATATGTTGACTTCTTAATCCTTCGACATTATTCATGATCCATTAACCATTCCTTTCCAATTTATTCTGAAATACTTCTTTCCTACAAAAAAATCATGAATCATATCCTAATATTCCAAAATAGGAAAAAAATGTTATGAAATAATCCATACCTTTGATTGGTCATTGTCAGTTTCTTCATCCTCAATCAGAATGGCATTAGGTATTGGTAAATAAATATTTGTATGATCTTGGTGATATCATTCATGATACATCTTCATAGGACATGTGTTTGCATAATGACCATGCACACCACATTTAAAACATTCAATTGACCCCTTAGAAAGAACTACTTTCCCTTTCCATTAGTCAACTGGATGCTTCCTTTTTCAAGGGCAGGTTCTTGCTTTATGACCTTCATTTCCACATCTATAGAATATTTCTATCCCTTTGAAACATTTTCTTACGTGTTTCTTTCCATATCTTTGACGCATAGGTTTTTGAGCACACTTACCTTTATGATTATTACCAGTAGTTCCGTAGGAAATTTTTTCTAGCATATATGATGCCTCTTAGAAATCACCAAGGTTTAGGTGGCCAATCATGACTCCAGATAGTTGGTTGAGGATAAAGACAAGAGTTCTCATTGCAACTCCCATATCATTCAATTGAATGCTCAAAAAACTATCACAGTTTCCTTCACATCCACTGTTACTTTGGTGCCTACTAGATCCAACCATTTACTAAAACCAAAAAAGGTCAATGTGAGTATATCAACAAAACCATCATGAACTAATGAAGAATATAAACACTAAGATATACTTACTCATTCACTTTATCTAAAAATAGGACACTTTAGGAAATCCTAACAATTATGGTAATGTCACTTATGCTTAAAGAATACCCAAACCTCTAAAGTTATCTCAACTGAACTCTAATACCAACTATAAGGCCCCACCCTTAAACCTTACTTAATATTGAGTTATTACAAGATTACACATTGAGGATCTTTTCAGGTTTAGTGTTTTAGAGAATTTGATCATAAAACATGCATTACATTCCACATTAAAACAAAGTGGTTACATAAAAGAAAGTATTCATTTTTTCCCATCAACGAAAACATATTTAAAAATAAAACATGGATTATTTCTTGACACTTCCTTGACATTATCATCATATCATGTACCTTTCTCTTGACCTATGAAAAACATTTTGAAAAAACGTGGGATGAGCATAAAAAGATCAGTAAGGGATATAAAAATATGGAAAGGAAACATGTGTACATATACACATAAGAATGAAATCATAATTTACCCATAAAACATAAGCACTTTAATAAATATCATCCAAATTATGAATAAATCATAGAAATCATAAGACATAAAGGTAACATGAGGCATTCATAACATTCTTACGTAGGGAGTAACCATCTTGGTTATGTTTGGAATACCACCACAGTATATTCCCTAAATCTCTTTGGAGAATCCTTAAAATTTGACTCCTTCGCGTTTCCCAATGGATTGGAGAGCTATATCGGGCACACCCACCCTTAGTTTATCACGGAACCACACATCTTCATAATAATGCCCAAGAACCATAACATAATCGTACCACATAATACATGATTAAAGGAAACAAAACATTTCTACATTTCAATCACAAGATATCAATAAAACACATTGATATAAAAAACATTATGAAAACCATTTTAAATACCATGAAAAGTAAAACATGGTATTTATTTTTCTGTTAAAAAATGTTATAGCTTGTAGAGATAGCATAAACTCAAATAATGGTCACGGCGGCAGAGAAGTCGTTGTCGCCGCATACGTGTGACAAAAACATTCCATTTTGTCATTTTTTAAAAGGCTTCATAAGAAAAATATTCCTTCTGGATAAACATAAAATTCAAAGGTGTTTATACATTGTATAAAAGAAATTTGTGTATAAAACAAAATATGACTAAATGAAATGTGATTGAGACAAAGTCCTATACAAGTACGGTATCCTTGGATTAAGGATAAATCAATTATATAATTATGTGTGACAAAAAAAAAATATAAGTGGGTATTAAGTGTAAAAAAATCATAGGACATTCACAAATAATCATAGAACGACATATTCAAGTAGTACAAGTTTATCCCAAAGAATCAAAATTGGGTTAAGAAGTTCCCTTTCAAAAATTCGATAGCCTAACAGCGTTACTTCAAAATTCATAAAAACAGTTGATGAGAGATAAAAAGGGTATCTCATCACTTGCACATAAAAGTTACATCAATAAGGATATATAAGAACATATCCCAACATAATATTATGTGAATTAAAATACATAACAAAATAAGTCTTTTAAAAAGAGGAGGGTGAAAGGTTCCCTTACCGACATGGGTATCTTTCACAACATGCACCCCATGAAAGAAGGACAATACAACATTGAAGTAAATATTCATAAATGAAAATACATTTCACAATGAGTAAAATAATGGGAAGTACATACACCACTAAAAGGAAATTATGGAAAATGTAGCGTAAATCTCACGAGAATAAAAGTGTGATGAAAAATCCCTTACGAAAACTCGGCAGCCTAACGGCCCCACTTAAAACTTCCAAAATGGATTAATGAGAGTAAATAGGGTCTCTCATAATATGAACATAAAATGTAACTTAGGATTAATATAATATAACATCCCAATCATAAGAAATCTGATCTTAAAAGGAATGACATAAAAGAGTGTACTTAAAAAGAAAGAGAGGGGTATGATCCCTTACCTCGGGTCCGACATGACTCGATCGTTCTTTAATCTCCTCTATAATAAACATGAGTTAATTTATACTTCCATAATAACCTTTTTCATGTTAATTATTCCATTTATATCACTTATTACCATGTCATGAACACTATGTTATTATTTACGTTAATAACGTTCGTTTTAACGATTATTGGTACTTGAGTCAAAAATAAATTCTTTATAATTACAAGTTGTTCATGTAGAAAAATATACATTATATTCATAATTTTATTCATTATGCAGATATAATATATATCATTTATATCCATTATATTCATGCATTTATAATATTACATAACATTTAGAGGTAAGAAATGAAATGCACCATTCATGGAGACGGTAAGCAGTACGTACGCATGAACGCTACTTCCATTTCTATTTCATATTTAATGGAATTAAAACATAATGATACATAATATTATTTTAATTCCATTATGGTATCATAAATAATATCATTAAATATATACTTTATATGTACCACATATGTTATTAATGAATCAAATCACTTTGAGGGTGCGGTAGTCCGCACTTCCTAAAATGAAGATATCGCATATACCCATAATGGAAGCCATAAAGGCATGCCATAAATGAAAAATACAGAAGCATAAGGAAAAAATAAACATATTATATATCATATATAAATATAGTGACATGTTAATGGCCACCTTTTAAGGTATTAGAAGGATATCGAACAATCATCGTTTCGTGAGGCAGAAATTCACCATCCACAGAAACAATATGTTCTTTAACAATTAGATGTAGGTGTTTATAATTTTAGCTCGAATAATTCTTATAAAAACATACTAGTATATTGAAGATAATGGAGTTGTTACAAAATAAGTGAATAATAAGATTTTAAGGGGTTGGATAGGCAAAATAAATCAAAAGGACTCAAGTGAAGACATTACCTTAAAATCGGGTAACTCCCTTGGGTTTGAGCTCAAAGGCATCCTTGGGGAGACTTATGCTCAATGTGAGGCTTCTAAGAGTTAGAGAGGAATTTTTAGAGACAAAAGGGGCATGGTTTTTTCCGATCCAAAGGCTTTGGATGTGTGGGTAAGGAGGTAGAGGTGGGGGCCGTTTATAAGAGGAGGGGAGGGGCACTCTTGGAAAGTAAGGAAATGTTACATTATTTTAGAATGAGTTTCAGATTTTAATGGACCCACATTGATTTTTTTAGAGGATAAGATGATAAGGGATCGAAATCTACCCATCCAATAGGTTCTGGACATGGTTAGGTTATAGAAGCTACATTATCTTTCTATTTTATTTAAATCGTTAAATAATGTGGTAATCGCTTCATCATCATGGTGTCATAAATAATTTAATATAGATAATGTCTACAAATTATTAAAAAAATACTATGATGTAGGAAATATCTTTATATTTACAATGAATATTTATAGTAAAATATATGACTTGTTTAACCCCATGTAAAAATTGTTTTAGTAAAACAACTCATGTTTGTGACATTTTTATTTTAACGTTAAATAAAAAGTTATTTATGTCATTTTCCTACCAAAGTGGCTCCATGGGGTCCCCAAGTTGACCCATTGATTTTCTTGGTCGTCCATGACACATCCAATTGGTTTATGACATGTGTATGGGTCATTTCATTTATTAAAAGATTATTTTTACCTTAAACTACACTAATTACCTCTAATTGTGATTAATAAACTTAAAAGTTACTATTCACCAAAAAATTATTTTAATCCCATTGAACCACATTTTACTTATTAATGAAAACCATATATGTCGGATTTTTGAAATTCAAAACACAAAGGTGGCAAAATTTTATTTAAACGGAAAATCAGTTTTTTATAAGTACCACTTAGTGGTTTCAGTATTCATCAAAAATTGAAGTTTTTCAGAAAATTACCAAAAATTCACCCTAATCTATATTTGATATTACAAATTCAAAAATGATGTATATTTTACAAAATTCATAACATATAAGTTACGTTAATTAATTTAATAATTAATTCCCGCTGTCAGAACAAATAGCGTGTTTTTATGAAACAATATATATCAAAAGATTGACACTAGTCTAAGTCAAATTTCAAAGTGAAATTAATTCCAATGACCACTATTTGATTAAATGGTAAAAAATATTCTAATTTCACTTTAAAACCAATTCATAATATAATATAATCATATAAATAAATTAGATTAAAAAGTGGTTTTGAATTAAAATACAACATTTTTTACTATTCATTAATGATTGAACTTTTTCGGAAAAATACCAAAAATTTACACAAAGTAAATTTTGATGTCCCGATTCTAAAGAAGAATTTTATTTTGTAAAATATAACACATAAAATTGTCAAAAATTAGATTTAAAAGAGGTTCGCCATCAAAAGGCGGTTAATCGACCTCTTAAAGACTATTAGAATGTGTACGCTTAAAATTGGATTTATACGAATTTTTAATCCTCTAACATTTATTGTAAAAAGAAAAAAATATTTGACAAACATATATAATCATTTTTTAGTAAGTTATATTCTTTCCCTCCATCACAACAGCTAGGCGTTAACTACCATTTAAAATAATATTATTTTATTATTAGAGTGCAACGTAAGATTCCAAAGAAACTCGTTGTTGCGTGTTGGGTACGCCATCGAGCATAGCGTCCCCTATAAAGTTATATTAATATTTTATTCACAAATATGGATAAATGGGAAAATTTCATACTCTTTATCTACCTGGGGTGTTACACAATCATTCTATCAATATTCTAGGTTTTCATGAGTATCTTTATATTCTTCTTATTTTTCCGTTAAACTTCAATTAAATAGAGTCAAAAACTCTTCCTGACACATTCTTGAAACATCTATTCCCTTTTCCACAAAGTGAATAGTAATAAAATATTACATCTATACCTCACTCGTCAAAATTTAAAAGGATTCCACCTTTTTTATTTATAATGTTGGGACATGGATACTTGTTTATTGATTCAAACATATATATTTATCATAAAACGTTTCAGAAGAATTCATATCTATACTTTTTCTATTGACTAGTCATTTTTTATTGTATACATCAGTGATGATGGATTTCCTCATGAACTAATAAGAGAGACCATGCTATTTTAACATAGTTTTTTCGATTCCAACCATACTTAAATTATTTATTTCATCCATTCCATTTTGTTGAGGGGTGTATAGAGTAATTAACTCATTCTTAATTTCATGATTCTCAAGACAACATTCAAAATTTTCATTTTTGTTATTCACCTCCATTGCTTATTCACAGCTGGTTCACTGAATACCCACATTTCTTCTTAAATATTATCCAAGAACATTTACCCATTTTTGCAGCATATGACTTATGATTTATATACATAACACAAGTAATTCTATTAAATTAATAAATGAATGTAATGAAATACTTATCTCAATGTATTAAGGATTTTATTATTAACAAATAAATATCAAAATAAATAAGTTATAGGGATCTTCTTGAACAAATATAATCACTATTATGAAATATGTTAGTAATTTATAAATTATGATCTAAAACTAGGAATTTTTAGAGATTATTCTATTCCATATTTCACAATTCCTTTAGTGAGGTGTTTCAAATTCATTAAAAAAATTATGTATCCTGTCATATGAGAAGAAAACCCACAATCCTTGATGAAATGTCATTATACTTTTATAGCATTGAGACTAAATTCGACAACAAAAGGATTTTTATTTAATTTTTTTCATCTTAACATCTAGATTATATAAATTATTAACATTCATTTTTTATGTTTTTTACCAAAAAAGATTTCCTTTTATGATATATACAGGTTTTTCAAATATTTTAAAAATAATTTCTAGATGCTGGAACCTATATTCATATTTTACATCTACAATATTAGGTTTTATAAAAAAAATTCTCAAACATCATCCATTGACATGATTGACTCCCCCTCAAAATTTTCCAAATGTAATTTTTTGAATAGTGATATTTTATTGGTTAGAATATCCAATATATTCTCTATGAATAAATCCATCACAATACTAGTGGAAACCAAAAAAATAATATTTTCCTTTGAAGTATCCATAATATCTAGATTTGTGATAATATTACTCTTCAACCATCTTATGTTTCATTTTAGAAAATTGTTGACCACAATATTATTTTATGTTAACAAGAATATTAATTTCAACGTAATTTTCAATTCATCCATATTAGGACCATAAATAATAAATTATTTTTTACTCATACTATTGAATAAAAATAGTATTCTATAATTTTTTCTTCTTGGACACATACATAAAATTTCAAAATTTCTTCTTTTTTGAAAAATTTAAATACTATTCTCAATCATTAATGATAATTTTTTTCCATCTTCCGTTTTCCAATTCTAGATATTTCACCAATATTAATGATATATTTATTCAAACATGTAATAATTTTTTATCATTAAAATGTTTTTATTTAAAAATTTCCATCTATTACTATTTTTCCTTCAACATAATGTAAATATGATCATTATGATAATTTTATTTTTCTATAGATTTCTTAAAATCATCAATCTTCTCTAAGAGCATAACATAGTCATTTGGAAAAATTTGATCATTATTTGGTGCAATGTCTTCATTTTTCATCTTTTTTATTTCAATCACAATCCCACCAGACATTCTTACAAATGATTTCAATTATTCTTTAAGATGAAATTATAATTGAGTATTTTATTCTATTGAAATTCTATATACAAACTCTTCATTGTTAAATGTTGCAATAAATTTATTCTCAGCGTTCTCAAAATAATATTTATATTAAACATTATTGTCTTCTTCATCATCATCTTTAGAAAAGAATATTATCCACCAGGATTGAAAGTATATTGTATTCTACATTTTGGAATATTATATATCCTTCTCACCTTGTTCCATGCATGGAAATCTTCCTCACAATCCCATTCATTATTAATTCATGAATAATTATTGTTGATTTTCACAATGGCTCCATATTCAAAAAATTACAAGTGAATAATAATTTTTTATTTACCTGCATCTTTTTAGTAATTTTTATTAAACCCTATTAATAATTAATTTATAATTTTACACACCTAATTTCCTAATTATAATCAATGGATTATTCTTTAATAAAAATATTCTTATTAGTTTCATTATATTATACCTTGAAAGATATTTATATATCAACTTATGTTTTTCATTTATTAAATTTTTTCCCTTATCATTTAATAAGTAATGATAATTCTATTGAAAACGTCTATAGAGAATGTTTCTACATATCTACCTTCCAATAAAGAAACATTAACATAAAACATTTCTGGATTGATTCTAATGAATTTTTAAAAAATTGTAGAATCTTATAACCATTATCTAAGTAATATAATAGTTTTTACAATGTCATTCACTCTTTTAATTACGTTTCCAACATACAAATACACATGCATATCAATATTACCATACATTATCCCCTATATTATGTACCGTTCCTAAATTCTTCTTTTACATCATTTATATTCTTTTTCTTGTCACATAAACCATGGAATGTGGAAGCACCTCTCCCTCTAAATAACTAACTAATAGAAAATGATGAGAGTAAAGAATTCATATTTATCCATAATTATCAATTTCATCTTATTAACTATAGTATGTATAACCCCTTCATTAGTAAGAGGAAAACCATTTATTAAGGATTCCTGAAAATCATTCATAATAGACATAATGAAAGGAAAAATTATATCAATTCACATTTGATAATTCATAAAATAATTTACATAATTCAACATACTATTCTCACAGTTTAGATTATCTATAAACACATATATTTTAAAAAATATGAAAATTGTAAATGAATGGAATCTTCTTCTTTGATACCCCTTGTTTTATCACAGTCAATATCAAGTTTCATTAAGTGTGGGGGGAGTTGACTCTGAGATATCTATTTATTTTTATGTTTATGTCATTATGAAATAAACATAACTTCCTGTTAAAGAGTTAAAACTTTTAATGAAAATAAAATAATCATACATCCACAATTACATAATAATTAACAAGGATCAATACACAACAATAGTTTTTATGTCCATGGTACGGTTTGGAAATAATCCAATACTATAAATTCCACTTGAAAACAAACATTTTGTATTTATAAAATACGTAGGATATATCCTTACAATAATGTATCAAATATGATTAATAAAGGAGTACATGTGTTTTATTTTTCACAAAATCATGTAATAAAATTTGTGTAACATGTTTAAGAATCATGATACAATGATTTCTTGAAAAATTTCACAAAAAAATATATTAAAAACAAATCTTCACATTCAATATTATTATTAGAAAAGAAATATATCTTGATATCGTAATGATATTAAATATTATTTCCAGTTTGTTTCTCATGTTCAATTACTCATTCCCATATTGTAATTCTATCAAAATATGGATTAAGAAATTAAGAAATTTTTCTATAATAGTATTAATATATCGGTATGATAGCTTTTTATAATATGGAAAATCTAATTATGATCATTCCACATCTCCATTATTCTTCTATCTAATAATATTTCCAAGACATCATGATCAGGAATTTTGTTATCTTTATAAAATTTCAACTCTCTGTATTCTCTCTTCAAAAACAAATCTATGTTAGTATGTACAAAGTACACACACTTTTTATATGATTCCAAAAAGGGGTTATTTCTATATTTTAAAAACATTCCCTCTCAATAAAAATTATAAAACATAAATTCAAATTGAATTTTTGATACATATTTGACATGTTATGTTCTTTTCAACTATTCTCAAACATTCTTAAATCATCTCACTACATCAATTCAATTCAATCATTATTAAAAATTTTTATAATTTTATTTTTATTTAAATTATGATGTTCTCATTATAATGAATAAATAAGTATAAAAATAGATTCCTCATTTTGTTTTTTTTCTATCATAAAAAAAATATGAATAAAATTAATTCTCATTACGATGGGAGTACTTCAATATTAGCATCAAAACATTTTCTCACAAAACATTTACCAGGAATTATTAAAATAGTTATATTAAAATGTAAAATTATTTTTAATTTATATAGACAACCTTTTAAGATACCCATTGAAAACACTTTTACATGATATTTTGGGCATTACTTTTTTCATTAGTTTCTTCATACCAATGATCCCACATATGATTATTATTTCAGTGTCATTCTATATCTAATGGATTAGTAACTTCATTACTATGATATTTTGTGTCAATTATAGTCTCGGGACTCTTGAATCAATTTTTTAAATAATATTATAGTTATTATAGCATACATGGCCCGATTAAAAACACCTAATGTAATTCATCCAATTTAAAATGTTTGACTACATTAATGATTGGTCTACAATCTGATTATTCCGTGGTATCAACAGACTATAATTTCACTCCTTTTAATTTTTTTCAACAATTACACAATAGAACCAATGTACCACTAATTAAATTTTTCAACCATAATTGAGTTTTGTTATTAGATTTAGTATAACTCTAATTATATGTCGCACTCCACCTATGATAGGATAGTTCTAGAATATCTGTCTTTACTAACTTATTTCTTTTTCATTACGATACCAATAAACGTTCAGAAGTTATCTAATAATTGTTCCAATTATTTTTTTTCTTATGGATTAATGGTATTATTGGAAAACAACAAATTTTATTTCTCATATTATAATCAATTGTACCATCCCTCAAACAAAGAAACATCTGGTGATCTCACATTGATGAACTTGACACTAAAAATATTCAGCTATAGAATTATATTGCATCCAAAATATCAATTATTATAATGACTTCCTAGTGAGTAGGAATACATTCTTGATCATCATATAATTTCCTGACTTGAAATCTATTGTATTTTTACATTCCACAATTCAAACATAATATTTATTTTCACCGAAGACTCCGTATGATTGGAAGCACTACTCCTCCCCCATTATTACCTTAGGATTGAATCAAACGCTACTTAGACTAATTTTGATTTATTCTATCTACATGATTAGAAAAGAATCATTATATTTTTATTGTATCCATGTAGAATCTGATTTTTCTTCTTTATGTTGATCTTTATTTTCTTTTGAACATTGGGTGAGTTCGATGAACTATTTATGCAATTAAAATTTTTCATAATCTAATGGAATTTTATAAAGATTTTGAGTTGAATTTAATAAATATGATGATCATTCAAATTTACTTATAATTTATAATTTTAGGGGATTTATTTACATTGACAAAAAAAATTAATTATCTTAAAACCTAATTTTTTAGTTTCCAAAAACCATCTCTAGACTATATTGTCCTAAAAATTATTACAATCACGAATATATTAGTAATTGAAGAGGCATATTTTAGATCCATTCATTCAATAATAAATTATACAAATTATGATACAAATGACATGTCTATCCTCTAAAGAGAAATATATAATTAATGCTATTAATAACGAGACGAACAAATTGTTTTAACATTTTATAAGTTCAAGAATACAACACTCATATATTTAATATGTATAAATATAAATCATGTGAATGTTATAAAAAATTTTAAGTACTGAGATAATGAATATTAATATTCGATATGATGTTTCAAAGGAAATATTTTTTTTTTGGAAAATTCAATGATTATAATGTGAATGGTTTCAAATTTCAAACATTCGATTGAGAATAATACTAAAAAAATATAAAATATTTGTATTTATACATTATCCAATGTATGATATTTTGGAAAGGTGAGATATGTAATTATTTCAATCTTTGATAGACCTTTTTAATTTTATTATTCAAATATATGTGGATCAATATTATATTGGGTATTAAAAAAGAAACCTTTAAAATTTATATAAGTGAAATTATCTCATAATATGGATAATTATGATGATAATGAAAATAAATTATATATCCATAAATCATAAAAAAATTATATTAGATTATATATAAAATAAGGATTTTTGGATTATAATTTTCTATAATAAATAAAAATAAATATATTCTATGGTTGAGGATGATGAAGAATTATCCAATAAAAAAATTTGATAAGCTTCAAGACATTGGATTTTTTATATTATAGATAAAATTGTAGTCCTTAGTTGAAGGATAAGTAGCTAAAGTAAAAGAAATAATTATGGGGGATAATAAGGATATGACCACTGAAGAAAAAATTATTTTATTTGTATTCATTCATTAACATATCTACTAACTTATGCATTATAAATTTAATAGTAATATTCATCCATTATAGTATTTAAATGTTTTATGCCTTAATTGTAGTTTTTTATAAATGAAATTTATACCATTTTAAAATATATGTTCTAAAAAAATTTAAATTATTTTAATAATAGGAATGTTGTGGGGAATGTTTTTTACTAATAGTATTCAATCGATGACAGGTGGTACACCTTCCATCCATATTTTTTTTGACCTGATTGTCACACAATAAAATTTTCCTAATAATTACTTTTTTTCATTTATTATAATGAATTTATTATAACCTTCTAAAAATATATATTATATAATATTCAGTTTAATATGTTAATCATGTTTCACCAAATTCACATTTTTTGTTCATAAAGTTATTTTTATTGTTTTTTCGAATGAATATTGTTTACTAGTAAGCGCAATGAACGTGTAACATCCATTTCACTTTATTTAATAATTTTAATTAGAATATAAAAAATAAAATGATTAATATAAAATTTATATGTTGTAATTGATTAAAAAATTTAGTGGTACATGGGTAACAATTTATTTCAGATAACAATATTTGAAATAATATTTTACTATGAAACCTATTGTGTTTGATAGCTTACATAACACAAAACACAAAACCTATAAAAACTCAAAATCAATATATTAATACATTTATGTTTCTAGAGAAACAGTGGGTAAATATATTTGTGACCTAATTTTGTGAAACATATTGAAATAAAATAGAATTCATTATTACCAAAGAAGAGATTTTTGGTATTTTTTGAATGTTCAAGTGATAATGATAATGAAGGTAAGAAGATTCAATTTCCTGAATGTATTAAATGTTGAATGATAAAATGTGGGGAAAATATCAAGAGAATTACATGGTTTTTTTTCATAATAGTATGGAACAAAGAAAAAATATCCTATTGAAATATGATGTATTCGGTTAACATGAGAAGGTGGAAAGATGTGTTTATATCCATACATAAGAAATTATGGTAGACACTATATTTGAATATATATATATATATATATATATATTTGTGCCTATATTATATATTTTGTTAACTTGATTTAATAATAACTTATAGATAAAATTTTATTGATAAAATTTATTTACATTAGAGACTATGTACCATCCAAATATTTTAAATTATATTTTCCATTGAAACTAATTGTTCTTGATATATTTCATCACATAAAAAACCAATCAACAAAGAATAGGGAATCATTAAATAACTATTAAAAAGTATCCATTTGATTTTTAGTACATTTATAGAAAACAATTATGAAAAATTTGTATAAATAAAACATTGGTCATTATTAATACTCTGACATTGATAAAATTCAATTACAGTTTCTAAATAACTAAGAATATCAATTTTTTCTTTAAAATGTATTATTCTAAAAATTGGAATTTCATGTGCCTTATTTTACTCATCCGAATATATTATGGATAAAATAAGTTTCCTATATGAATAATATGTTAACAACAATTTAATATTTATATTTATGAAATTAGAATGGAGAAACATAATATTTTAAAAGATATTTTCTTAGTAAAGCATATATAATTTTATGTTTTTGTAATTATATAGTTTTTATAATTTTAAATATTATAATTTTAATTTTAAATAATTGAAATCAATTTTTATATATATAAAAATATTTTATTCAAATGATATTTTTTGATATTTCTAAAATAACATATTTTTTATGAGAATAGTGAAAATATAATTCTAACTAAAATCAGAGAGTTTATGTATTTATTAATAAGTAAAATTAAATTCAAAACATAGAATTATTTTCATTATAAAATATTTATTAATGGGGGAAATATAAATTTAAAAATACTATTATAAAATTATAAAACCTATATTTAACATCATTTGTAATAAATTCCAATAAAAGAAACAATTTTTGAATTTTCATCTAATAAAATATTATTTTTAATGAAATTAAATTTTCTCTTAATTTTAAATCCATATAGGTTATAATTTTATTATAATAAATAATATTTATAATTAAAATCATGTACATTGATAATTTTATCCTACTCATACATTTTAATATTAAAAATACAGATTCTCTATAAAACGTTTTTTATTCATTACAAACAGAAATGTTAAAAATATTTTTTCTTATGCTATTAATTTTTATCCGATTAAATTATTTGAATATTTTGATAAATTAGGTAAATATGTTATAATATTATACATTATACATTTATTAATTAAAAATAAATTACATAGGTAATAACTTGTCAACCTAGGAAAAATAATAATTTTAAAATAAAAAACATAAGAGAAAATGATATCCAATATTTTTATATCTTCGGTTTAGATAAATATATTATTTTATCGTTAACCAATATCTAAACGAGATCCATTATTTTTTACTTTTATGACCATTTACCCTTGAAACGTGTCATGATATTTTTGAGTAACAATGTGTATTCACAAATGTTCTTCTTTCTCCACTTACAAAAAAGGAATAATTACACCAGTTAGTGACACCCATATTACATATAACATAATACATAATCTATTATATTTTAATACTACAATAATCTACTATAATTTTCAAAATTACTCGTGTCACAATAAATTTCCTTAGACATTGATTTCCATGTAGAAATTCAATTTAATGTTCAATATCCCAAAATGGGTATTACAAAATCCACAACCTCTTTTTATTTATATTAATCATTAAACAATAACATAACCATAGTAATATATTGAACAAAAAATAATTTATATAACAAAATATTAAAATATAAATGGAACAACCATTATTTATTCCATCCCTTTCATATAGAAAAAACAAAAGAACATTGATCAACTGTTTGAGTGGACTACAACATCAAAAAAGTGACATATACTATTCTTAACCACAATCTCAATTCAATAGTTTTAATGATTATGTTTAATAATATATATTAAATATGTAATATAATTATTATTTTTATATTAAAATTATAATCCATTGTAGTTCCCTCCCATTCTATGATAAGTGAATATGGGAATCGTGCATTTTGTGGTATGTCACTTCCATAATGCAAGGAATCTCACTTTCCAAATAAAATATTTCATATTTTTTGACCAATAATTAATATATTCCAAATAAATGAAAAAATATATTTAATACTATTATTCTTCTATAATAATTATATTATTCTTGAATAAACTACATTCATTACCATACTTATCCATTAATTCTAGTATGTTAATGTTTTGGTTAGTTTGACAACCTTGTGAAATAATGTATTACAATTATAACTTGTATGGATACCGTAAATTAATTATTTATGGTATATAATATGAATAATAAAATAAATATTTTATTTTTGTTCTGTAATGGTGAAATTATCTTTAAACTCAATAATTAACATACAAACATTAGATTGATACAAATCATCAAAACAAGCTCATTAATGATTTCATATTTAATGATATTAAACAAGAATACCATCGAATTAATTTATAAAAAAAATTATATTACAAAATATTCATTTTTCAAAATATTAGAGATGAAATTTGGGATAATATTGAATAAAAACCATGTTATTATGATACTGTTTCAATACAATCAATTTTAGTCAAACCCGATATAGAAAATTTATAATACTAAAATAATATTCATATAGTCAATAATTATTAATTAAACTTATAAAATGTTGAAAATACGAATAATCTTAACAAATATGTGATTAATATATTATTATTTTATAAAGGAGATTTAGGTTCATTAGTTGATGTTAGGAATATAGGAAAGTGTTTCTAATAACTAAAATTCAATCTAGTGACTTAAAAACAATCTTACTAAAACTATATTGTTACAAAATAGATTTATTCTACATAATTAATACATTTAATTTTAATTCATCCTTTTTTATTGTCTTTTTAATCCGTATATCAATATTATAAAATTATATTTACCTAAAATATTATGATACTTGAATGTGGTTTTTCATTCTCAATTTTTATTTCATGAGACAAGATTTTTATTATGCACCATTTTAATTTATTATGGTGTATATATGTCATATTTTAGTTATTATTTCATTAATTAGCATTCATCTTATTTTTGATCATTTTTCAAATCTTTATAGATCATGTGGGGTCTATTTGAAATTTTATAATGTTGTACGGTTTTCTTGTCTCCAATTTTAACACATTAAGAAATATTATTTATTATACAACATTTTTTCATTAGATTAGTGAATATATTTTCCATTTAATATTTTTATAAATATTACCTCATCATTTATGATATTCAATTATTCATTTTATATTTTATCCTTCAATGGGATTTTTTTTGAATATCCCAAAAATCGTACGTGTTAGTTGTCTATATTTTCTATTGTATGGGACATGTTTGGTATTAAACGAAAACTTTTCATTTATATGATGTAATGAAATCCATATTAATTTAAAGTACAATGAATATATTTAATTTCATTGTTTTTAAATTTCATTATAAACCTATCATTTACTTTTTATTCTCATGTTACCATTACATAATCGATGTTTGACTCTCAAATTTTCATCAATGAGATATGATTTGGATTAATCACATGTTTCCACTTGTTGTGGATATGTTAGTAATTTAATATTTCTAAATACTCTCATATTTTTTTTTACATTATGATGTTATAAAGAAATGTATTAATCATGATATTTCATTAAGAGTAACATGTGTGGTTTTTTTTTGTGGGATGTTTTTAAGATATATTATGAAACATATACTATCGTATATTGTGGAAAACAAAACTATTTTATGAGAAATACATTGTATTTTTTATTAAATAGTATTCCTTAAATAATTAAACCTCTATTAATATAATATCCCATAAATATACGTGGGTCTATATTTTTTGGTGATATTGTAATTAGTGATGGATCAAATTGGGATGATTCAGTTCATTTCAATTTTTGAATGAAAAAATGTATTTTTGAGCATTATATCTAGATTTATTCATATAGGGAATCACATATTAGAATTTTTATGAAAACAAATGAACATCCTTATAGAAATATGTGATGGATACTTGTATTATTAGTTTTTAAAGGTGAATCATTAGTCTTGTTATATAATTTTTTTATCTAAATTTATTATAACTAACTCAATGTTAAAGTTAGAAATATATATACTTAAATCAGGGTTAGAATGCAATTGTACATAGAATATCAATTCAAATACAAGGAATATTATTAGTATTTTGTACAAAATTCCATGATAGGTTTTGAACGATTATTTTTAAAATATATTGAAAAATAGAATCTATATGTGACTATATGACCTATAATTTTAGGTATAAATTTTTACATATAATTATTGAATAATATTATTTCATGTTCGGTTTATAAAAAAATGTAATTAATTTTACTAAATCCAAATCCTTATTCGATATGTTAACATAAATGTTTTTAAAAAATATAATTAAGCCATCACTGATGTAAAAAATGAATTATTATTATTTAATTACGTACCTTATTGTAGATAACAGAATACTTTAGAAAATAGATATAAATAAAGTGGTAATGAATATTGATTTATACTTAATAGATAAATTCCATTAATATAATTTTATGTGTAAAATCAATTTAATCAATAATTATGATTGAAACAAAAACATTTTTTTTAATCTGAAATTTACTATGTGAGGAATTATGTAATGCCCTTTATTTTCCACTTGATTATATTGAATTTCTTATTCTAAAAAAAACTAAACTAATTAAAAAATTTAATAATTTATTAAGATAAATTATTAAAATAAACTAAAAATATTAATAATATTTTAAAAATAAATATGAAACGTTATTATAAAAATTATAATTGGAATAAACCCACATTCAAATGAAAAGACAATGAAATTTAAATCATAATCTCCAATGATTCGCACGGATAAATAGAAATATTTAAAAGTCATTAAGGAAAAAAATTATTAGAAATATGTTAATTATTATTTTAAATAAATGAATTAATATGATAAATAAATTTTGGATAATCATTTAATGTTATATAAAAATAGGAAAATGAATAATATGATCATTATACAACAATTGGTAATATATTTGAAAATATAGAAACCAAATAAAAAAATGGGTATGTTGAAGATGTTATAATTGGAATATAATTAATATTTTTAGAATTATTAATAAAAATTAAATTATTTCCTCAATATTTATAATATATTTCTATATTTGATTTAATAAATATAGAATTATAATAAGTAAAATAAATTCAAACATTATATATGAAGCTATTTATATTTAAGAAAAATTATTATTATAGTGTGTTAAATTTTTTAAATGGTAAATATTATATATTTATAGATGAAATTCAATAAAATGAATTTAATTTTTATAAATATGATATTGAAATTTGAAAATAGGTTAATTTTCCTTTTTGGTGAAAAACATACATTAGTTAGGTAAATAGTGATGGATATCAGAAAAATATAAAATTGGTAAAATAAAATATATATTTATAAATAACGATTTATTAAACAAATAAGAATTACAAAAAAAGATTCTATTTTATTTAAAATCATCCCTCAGCATGTTATTCAACTTATTCATCACTTATCATGTAAAAATGAAATTCCTTAAACATTAATGAATGTAAAATTAATAATATTCCACTCAAATTATTATTTAAAAGGACCCCTCCTCTATGAAACAGAACATAGATTAGTCAACCCATTATCACTTGAATCCATAAAAAAATCAATATTATGAATTCCACTTCCATTTTGGATGGCATTTGGCCTCATGATAGATGCCTAAATTCATCAATACAATGGAATTTGTTATGAGAATGTGAAATTTCATCAATGTATATACTTTTAATCTAAATTTTTCATCTACCATTACATATATACTATATAATATTATTTTTTACCCTGTAATAATATTATATTTAAATAATAATTCAACTACATATTTATATAGCTCTTATATAAATCTATAATAATACTCATTTATCTGAATAAAGTATTCCTAATTGGATTTGTACTAAGGATCATGCATTATGTTTGTATTTCATTTTGGTCAGTGATTCAATAAGTGATGAATCGATTTATATCAATATACATTTCGTAATTCATAATAGCATTGAAATTTCATTGTCTTCTCATGCATGTTATGTTTATGTTTGGAAGAAATTCCATCAATGGAAAGACAAAGGAACAAGCTATATTTTCCGATTGAAGTGGATTTAAAATGTAATGGATGGTGTTATAATATTTAATGAAGCAACATACTAGTGTTTCTATATGTGGAGACAATTTATTCAAATTAAATAAAAGCCTTGGTTGATGTAGAGACTTTATTTACAACATTTGATAGAAGATATAAGGCCTTAGGATTGATTATGAAAGTTGTGAGATGATTTTGAGATTAAGTAGTTACCTACTTATTTGTAATAGATGATTTCTATAGATACATATTTGTAATATGTTATTTAAACAACCTACTTAATGTTAATGAGATATTTGTGGAGGTTTTATAATGGTAAATCTCCCTATACATTACTTAAATAAAGGTATCACGTTTTCTATGTAAATGGATACTTTAAATTAAATGACCTCATTAAATGAACAAACAGGGTTATAATATAAGGCCCCAGCCTTAAACCTTACTTAATCATGATTTATTACAAGATTACACATTGACTATATTTTCACGTTTAGAGTTTTAAAGAATTAGATCATAAAACATGCATTACATTCCACATTTAAACAATGTGGTTACATGAAAGTTAGTATTCATTTTTCGTATCAATGGAAACATATTTAAAATAAAACATGGATTATTTCTTGACACTTCCTTGACAATATCATAATATCATGTACCATTCCCTTGACCTATGAAAAACATTTCAAAAACTTGGTATTAGCATAAAAAGCTCAGTAAGGGATATAAAAATTTGGAAAGGAATCATGAGTACATGTATACATAAGAATAAATGAAATCATACTTTACTCATAAAACATAAGCACTTAAACATTCCTAATCAAATCATGAATACAACATAGAAATCATAAGACTTAAATGTAACTTGAGGCATTCATAACATTCTTACATAGGGATTAACCCTCTTGGTAATGTTCGGAATTCCCATCACAGTATATTCCCTAGATCTCTTCAGAGAAATCATAACGTTTAACTCCTTTGAATTACCCAATTAATTGGAGAGATATATTGGGCACACCCACCCTTAGTTTATCAGGGAACCACCTATCTTCATAACAATTCCCAAGAACCATAACATAATCATATCGCAAAAAACCTGCATAAAGAAAAACATAACATTTCCACTTTTCAATCACAAGATATCAATACAACACATTGATATAAAAACATTATGAAAACCATTCTCAATACCAAAATAAAAGAAAAGTAAAACATGTTATTTATTTTTCTTTAAAAAAAAGGGATGGCTTGTAGAGGAAGCCGAAACTCAAATAATGGTCACGGTGGCAGAGAAGTCGTTGTCGCCGCATAAGTACGAAAAAATATATTCCATTTTGTCATTTAGTAAAGGCTTCGTATAAAAACATTCCATTTGAATAAACATAAAATTCAAAGGGGTTTATACACAGTATAAAAGAAAGTTGTGTATAAAACCAAATGTGCCTCAATAAAAGGAGATTTAGATAAAGTCTCTTACCTCAGGTCCGATTTGACTCGATCGTTCTTTAACCTCCTAAATAATAAACTTGAGTTAATTTCTACTTTCTTAAGAACATTTTTCAAATTGATTATTCCTTTTATATCACATATTACCATGTCATGATCACTATGTAATAAGATAATAATGGTTGTTTTAACGATCATTGGCACTTGAGTCAGAAATAAACTCTTTATAATTACAAGTTGTTCATGTATTCATTATATCCAAAGTTATACTCATGATTTAGATATCATATATATAATATATATCCACTATATACATGCATTTATAATATTACATAATGTTTAGAGGTAAGAAATGAAATGCATCGTTCATGGAGACAGTAAGCCGTACGTGCGCATTAACGCTACTTCCATTTCTATTTCATATTTAATGGAATTAAAAAATAATTATACATAATAGTATTTTAATTACAGAATTGTATCATATATAATATCATTAAATTCATCCTTTATACGTACAACATATGGTATTAATGAATCAAATCACTTATAGGGGCGGTAGTCCGCACTTAATAAAATGATGATATCGCATTTACCTATAATGGAAACCATAAAGGTATTCCTTAAATGAAAAATACAGAAGCTCAAGTAAAACATAAACATATTATATATCATATAGAAATATAGTGACATATTAGTGGCCACCATTAAAGGTGTTATATGAGTGTTGAACAATCATCATTTCGTGAGGTAGAAATTCACCATCCACAGAAACAGTTTGTTGTTTAACCATTACATGTATGTGTGTGTAAGTGTAGCTCGAATCCTTCTTATACCAACATCCTAGTATATTTAAGATACTGGTGTTCTTACAAAATAAAGGAATAAAAGGAGTTTAGAGGGTTGTAGAAGCAAAATAAAACAATAGAACACAAGAGAAAAGCCTACCTTTAAAACGGGAAAATCCTTTTGATTTGAGCTCAAAGGCTTCCTTGGGAAGACTTATACCAACAGTGAGTCTTCTAGAAGTCAGAGGGGGATATGGAGAGACAAAATGTTTAGGGGTTGGCCAAGCCAAAGTTTTGAGAGGTGTGGGTAAGGTGGTAGAGTTGGGGGACTTTTATAAGAGGAGAGGTGGGGCACTCATTGAAAGTAATGAAGTGATACTTTATTTTAAAATGAGTTTTGGATTTAAAAGGTCCCACAGTGATATAATTCGACAATAAGGTGATAAGGGTTTGAAATATACCCATCCAATAGGTTTTTGACACGTGTAGGTCTTAGATTTTACATTATCTTCTCATTTTATTTAAATCGTTAAATAATGAGGTAATCACTACATCATCATGATGTTATAAATAATTTAATTTAATTAATGTATAAAAATGATAAAAAATACTGTGATGTAGAAAAAAAAATTTAGATTTCCAATGACTATTTATAGTCAAAATATGACTTGTATAACCCTATGTAAAAATTTATTAGTAAAACAATACATGTTTGTGTCATTTTTACTTTTACCTTAAATAAAAGGCATTAAGGTCTTTATCTTACCCAAGTGGCTCCATGGGGTCCCAAAAATCGACCCATGGGTTGTCTTGATTGGAAATGACACATACAATAAGGGTAGGACATGTGTCTAGGTCATTTCATATTATTAAAACATTATTATTACCATAAATTAATTACCTATAATCGCGATTAAAACTTAAAAGTTACTATTCACCAAAAAATTATTTTAATCCCATTGAACCACATCTTACATCTTAATGAAAATCATGTATGTCGGATTTTTGAAATTCAAAACACAGAGGAGGTAAAATTTCATTTAAACGAAAAATTAGTTTTTTATGTACCACTTAGTGGTTTCACTATTCATAAAAAATTGATGTTTTTCAGAAAAATACCAAAACATCACCCTAAGCTATATTTGATATTCTGAATTCAAAAATGATGTCTATTTTACAAAATTCAAAATATATATGTTATAATAATTAATTTAATAATTAAATCCCGCTGTCAGAACAAATAGCGTGTTTTTATAAAACAATATATATCAAAAGATTGACACTAGTTTAAGCCCAACATTAAAGTGAAATTAATTACAATGACCACTATTGGATTAAATGGTTAAAAGATATTCTAATTTCACGTTAAAACCAATTCAAAAGATAAACTAATCATATATATAAATTAGATTAAAAAGAGGTTTTGAATAAAAATACAACATATTTCACTATTCATTAAAAATTGATCTTTATCATAAAAATACCAAAAATTTACCCAAAGTAAATTTCAATGTCCCAATCATAAATAATATGTTCATTTTGACAAATAGAGATTATAAAATTTTCAAAAGTTTGATTTAATAATGGTTTTCCATCAAAAAGCAGTAAAACAATCTTTTAAAAACATTAGTGTATTCCATTCTTAATATTGGATTTATTCTCATTTTAAGCCTTTAAAACACTATCTAATTCATTAATAGACATAGATGAAACTATCAATTATTCATTACTTACTTGGGATGTTACAACCTTCCCCCTTTAGAAAATTGTGTCCCCGTAATTTATTTACTTATCGAATAAGTGGGGGTATTTAGCCCTCATTGCATTTTCAGATTCCCATGTTGCCTCTTCAATCATGTGGTTTTTCCACAAAACCTTTACCTGATGAATCAACCTATTCCGCAACACTTTATCTCTATAGTCAATAATTTTACCTAGTTGTTCCTCATATGATAGGTTCTCTTCCAGCTGAACTAACACTGGACTCAAAACATGAGATGGATTTGGCATGTACTTCCATAACATTGAAACATGAAAAACATTGTGTACCTGAAATAAACTCAGAGGTAAAGCCACTGGGTAAGCAACTGATCCAACTCTCTCCAGAATTTCATATGGTCTAATGAACCTTGGACTCCGCTTTCCTTTCATACCAAATCGCATCACACTTTTCCATGGTGAGACTTTGAGAAAAACCTGATCACCTACCTCAAAAGATAGATCCTTCCTCCTGTTGTCTGCATAAATTTTCTATCTGCTCTGAGCTGTTCTCATGTGTTTCTGAATCAACTGATCTTTTTCTACCATCTCTTTCACCAATTCTGGTCCCATCATCTTCTTTTCACCCTCTTCATCCCAAAAAGATGTAGTTCGACACCGTTTACCATATAATTCCTAAAATGGGGCCATCTATATACTGGAATGAAATGTGTTATTATAAAAAAACTCAACCAATGAAAGATGTTGGTCCTAAATTCCCTGATAATCCATTGAACAAGCACATAGCATATTTTCTAAAGACTGAATTATTTGTTCTGACTGCCCACCTGATTGATGATGAAAAGATGTACTAAAATTTAATTCAGTACTCAATGACTTCTGAAGGCTCTTCCAAAAGTTAGAAGTAAACCTGGGATCATGGTCATATAAAATGGAGAGAGGAAATCCATGTAACCTGACTATCTCATTATGATACAAATGAGAAGGTTGTTCTAGATAAAATGTATCTCGTGTATCAATGAAATGAGATGATTTAGTCAAGTGATCAACAATAAACCAGATTGCATTATTACCTCGAGGTGTCTTTGGCAATCCCACAACGAAGTCCATGGATATATTCTCCCACATCCACTCTAGCACTGGTAAAGGCTGAAGCATCCCTTTTGGAAACTGCTGCTCAGCCTTAACCTGTCGACATGTCAAACACTTCACAGTAAAATCAGCAATATCTCTTTTCATTCTGTCCCACCAGTAATACTACCGAACATCTCTATACATATTAGTACTTCCTAGATGAACTGAAAACAGAGAACTATGAGCTTCACATACAACTATCTCTTCAACTATGAATCACAAGTCACACACAATCTCTTCCCAAATCTCAAAAAAAAAAATCAGTATCAATGTTGAAATTCTGTAACTTACCCTTCGGAACCAGCTCTACCTTTTTCTGCAACTCACTCTCTTGCATCTGTTCTCGCTTAATTATGTCTGATAGACTGATACCTGAAACAAAATAGAAGGACATCCTGCACCAACAACTTCTATGCCACATTTCTTCAAATCCTTAACCAAAGGATCACATTTCAAATGAAACATTGTTAATGAAGCATTACTTTTTCGACTCAAAGAATCAACCACTTTATTATCTTTTCCAGGATGGTAATGAATTGAACATTCAAAATACTTGATTTATTCTAGCCATCTCCACTGTCTCATGTCCAATTATTTTTGAGTGAATAAATACTTTAAAAATTTTTGATCGGTATATATTTCACACTTTACTCTAAAAAAATGATGCCTCCATCTTTTTAAAGTGAAAACAAAAGAAGCTAATTCCAAATCATGTGTAGGATAATTTACCTAATGAGTTTTCAACTATCGTGAAGCATAAGAAATTACCTGATCATTCTGCATTAAGACGCAACAAAGTCCTTTCAATGAAGCATCACTATAGATAACAAACTCCCTATTCCTGGAAGGTAGTGAAAAAACAAGAGAATTCACCAATCTTCTTTTCAATTCCTGAAAACAATCATCACATTCTTTTGTCCAGATAAACTTAACACCCTTTCCAGATAGACTAGTCATTGGACTAGATAACCGTGAAAAATTTCTAACAAACATTCGATAATAGCCTTCCAAACCAAGGAAACTACGAATCTCAGTTACATTTGTGGGTCTTGGCCATTCTTCAACAACTTTTGTTTTTGCAGGATCAATAGTTATTCCATCTTTTGAAATTATATGACCAAGGAAAGAAATTTGTTGCAACCAAATCTCACACTTTCTGAATTTCCCATACAATTTTTTTTCTTTTAAGGTTTTCAAAATAACCCATAAATTTCTTTCACGCTCCTATTTAC
Source organism: Viscum album (assembly GCA_963277665.1). NCBI lineage: Eukaryota > Viridiplantae > Streptophyta > Magnoliopsida > Santalales > Viscaceae > Viscum > Viscum album. Next base: position 1,332,305,795 of record OY728142.1, read on the forward strand.
ATTTATAAAACACAAAAATATCATCAATAAACACAACAAACATTTTTCACCTGAGTCAACAGAGCCATCACTAAAACAAACTATATAGTTCTGATTCTGACCATATCAGGATACAGATCTGAAATGTCATTTCCCTCTGTATACCTTCCCAGAAAAGGAGTTCTGTTTCCTCTATGAAAAAACATTATTAACATAGAAATATCTTATGCGAAGCAACATGGTAATCTTTAAATGATATATCATTTCAATTTGACCATAAAAAAATATTTTTGGATTATCATTTAATAGAATTCTAACTCCTAAATTTATCTAAACCGACCACTGATACCAACTATTAGGCCCCAGCCTTAAACCTTACTTAATCTTGAGTTATTAAACAATTACACATAGAGTATCTTTTCAGGTTTAGAGTTTTAGAGAATTAGATCATAAAACTTTCATTACATTCCACATTTAAACAATGTGGTTACATAAAAGTTAGTATTCATTTTTCTCATCAACGGAAACATATTTAAAATAAAACATGGATTCTTTCTTGACACTTCCTTGACACTATCATCATCTCATGTCCCTTTCCCTTGACCTGTGAAAAACATTTCAAAAACATGGGATGAGCATAAAAAGCTTAGCAAGGGATATAAAAATATGGAAAGGAAACATGAGTACATGTATACATAGGAATCAATGAAATCATACTTTACTCATAAAACATAAGCACATTAACATAGCTCCTCAATCCATGAATAAATCATAGAAATCATAAGACATAAAGGTAACTTGAGGCATCCAAAACATTCTTACGTAGGGAGGAACCCACTTGGTTACGTTTGGAATACCCATCATAGTATATTCCCTAGATCTCTTCAGAGAAAACTTAACGTTTAACTCCTTCGCGTTTCCCAATGCATTAGAGAGCTATATCAGGATTACCCACCCGTAGTTTATCACAGAACCACCAATCTTCATAAAAATTCCCAAGAACCATAACAAAATCGTATCACATAATACATGCATAAAGGAAACATAACATTTCCACTTTTCAATCATAAGATATCAATACAACACATTGATAGAAAAACATTATGAAAACCATTTTCAATACCAAAATAAAATAAAAGTAAAACATGGTATTTATTTTTCTTTTATGAAAATTTTATGGCTTGTAGAGGAAGTCGAAACTCAAATAATGGTCACGGCGGTGGAGAAGTCATTGTCGCCGCATACCTATGAAAAAAACATTCCATTTTGTAATTTAGTAAAGGCTTCATATAAAAATATTTCTTTTTAAATAAAAGAAATATTCAAAGGGGTTTATACACCGTATAATAGAATGTTGTGTATAAAACAAAATATGCCTCAATGAAAGGAGATTGAGATGAAGTCCCTTACCTCGGGTCCGACTTGACTCGATCGTTCTTTAACCTCCTGAATAATAAACTTGACGAAATTTATACTTGTTTAAGAACCTTTTTCATGTTCATTATTTCATTTATGTCACTTATTACCATGTCATGAACACTATGTAATATGTTAATAACGGTCGTTTTAACGATCATTGGTACTTGAGTCAAAAATATACTATTTATAATTACAAGTTGTTCATGTATCCATTATATCCAGAGTTATAATCATGATGTAGATATCATATATATCATATATATCTAGTATATACATGCATTTATAATATTACATAACGTTTAGAGGTATGAAATGAAATGCACCGTTCATGGAGACGGTAAGCCGTACGTACGCATGAACGCTACGTCCATTTCTATTTCATATTTAATGGAATTAAAACATAATGATACATAATAGTATTTTAATTCCAGTATGGTATCATATATAATATCATTAAATCCAACCTTTATACGTACCACATATGGTATTAACGAATCAAATCACTTTGAGGGGGTTGTAGTCCGCAGTTCCTAAAATAAAGATATCGCATTTACCCATAATGGAAATCATAAAGGTACGCCATAAATGAAAAATAAAGAAGCTTAAGTAAAACATAAACATATCATATATCATATATAAATATAGTTATATCTTAATGGACACCTTTAAAGGTGTTATATGAGTGTTGAACAATCATCGTTTCGTGAGGCAGAAATTCGCCATCCACAGAAACAATATGTTCATTAACCATTATATGTAGGTGTGTGTAAGTGTAGCTCGAATAATTTTTAAAAAAACATCTGAATATATTGAATATACTGGTTTTGTTACAAAATAATGGAATAAAAAGAGTTTATTGGGTTGGAGAAGCAAAATAAAACATAATAACACAAGAGAAAACACTACCTTTAAAACGGGTAACTCCTTTTGATTTGAGCTCAAAGGATTCCGTGGGAAGACTTCTACCAAAAGTGGGGCTTCTGGGAGTAAGAGAGGGATGTGGAGAGACAAAATGGTCAGGGTTTGGCCGATCCAAAGGCTAGAGAGGTGTGGGTAAGGTGGTAGAGGTGGGGGCCTTTTATAAGAGGAGAGGAGGGGCACTCTTTGAAAGTAAAGAAATGTTACTTTATTTTAAAATGCGTTTCAGATTTAAAAGGGCCCACATTGATATAATTCAAGTATAAGGTGATAAGGGTTCTAAATATACACATACAATATGTTTTTGACATATGTATGTATTATATTTTACATTATCTTTTCATTTTATTTAAATCGTTAAATAATGAGGTAATCGCTACATCATCATGATGTCATAAATAATTTAATTTATTTAAGGTATAAAAATGATAAAAAATTAATATGATGTAGAAAATATTTTTACCTTTTAAATGAGTATTTATAGTAAAAAATCTATCTTTTATAACCCTATGAAAATTTTTTTTAGTAAAAAAATTCATGTTTGTGTCATTTTTACTTTTACTATAAATAAAAGGCATTAAGGTCATTATCTTACCCAAGTGGATCCATGGGGTCCAAAAAAAGGACCAATGGGTTGTCTTGATCGGACATGACACATCCAATAATAGTAGGACATGTTTTTAAGTCATTTCATATTATTAAATCAGTATTCTTACCTTAAATTACACTAATTACTTCTAATCGCGATTAAAACTTAAAAGTTACTATTCACCAAAAAAATTATTTTAATTCCATTGAACCACATTTTACTTCTTAATGAAAACCATGTATGTAGTATTTTTGAAATTCAGAACACAGAGGTGGTAAATTTTCATTTAAATCAAAAATCAGTTTTTTAATTACCACTTAGTGACTTCACTATTCATCAAAAATTGATGTTTTTCAGAAAAATACCAAAACTTCACCCTAATCTATATTTGATATTCCGAATTCAAAAATTATGTCTATTTTAATAAATTCAAAACATAAAAGTTACAATAATTAATTTAATAAATAATTCCCATTGTTAGAACAAATAGAGTGTTTTTATGAAACAATATATATCAATAGATTGACACTAGTTTAAGTCCAATTTTTATGTGAAATTAATTTCAACGACCTATATTGGATTAAATGGTTAAAATATAGTCTAATTTCACTTTAAAACCAATTCAAAAGATAATCTAATCATATAAAAAATTACATTAAAAAAAGGTTTTGAATTAAAATGCAACATTTTTCACTATTCATTAAAAAATGAACTTTATCCGAAAAATATAAAAAATATACCAAAAGTAAATTTCAATGTCCCAATAAAAAATAATAAGTTTAGTTTGACAAATAGAGATTATAAAATTGTCAAAAGCTTGATTTAAAAATGGTTTTCCATCAAAAAGCAGTAAAACAATCTTTTAAAAACGTTAGTGTATTCCATGCTGAAGATTGGATTTATTCTCATTTTAAGCCTCTAAAACACTATATAATTCATTAATAGACATAGATGAAAATATCTATTATTCATTACTTACATGGAATGTTACATATAAAGTATACATAAAGATTAATTTTAATTTTAATTATTTATTTAAAGGTATCACATTATCTATGTAAAGTTTGAAATAAAATAATGAGGGTCCATAAGGGTACCAATAGAAATGTAACATAGATTCATAAGGGTACAAATATAACAGTAATGTGGCTACATAAGGGTACCTATATAAAGGTTAAAATAACATATAAAGGTAAATTTTTAAGGGGATATTTTGATATCCAATGACCATATAATGATTAATCATAACTCACGTAAGTTTATATTGAGTTTGTGTAAATTTTTTTGGAAGTTGTATAAGGGATATTTTTATTGACCATGAATAGAAAAATTTATCCTCATTGAAAGACCAAAATATTATACACGTGTTATTAAATTGAACACAAAAAAAATTTAGTCGAATATATGTTTTGATTAATCAATAATGTTAAAAAAGATTGATCATTCACATGATAGATATAGATTTAACATGGACTAAAAAAAGTCAACATTGAGTTTTAATATAATAATAAAAAATATGAATATGTTGAGATATACTCATTAATGTATTTAAAATTTTCTTTATAGGTGATTAAATACCACATCAATGTGATTCATATTCATGATATATTAAATTGTTTACATGAAGGATCTATGATTTGCGTAATCATTTACGGAAACCCATGTGTTGCGTAAGATAAAAAAATATTTGAAAATATTAATTTTTAACAAATAATAAAAATATGTTGCATTATGTTAAATCAATGAATAAATTTACATAAAACTAATAGTAGAGTTTGTGGTTCATCATCTTAAAATACTAGGGGACTAATATGAGACTCTCCAATGATATTTTGTGAGTGCTATTATATTCATTAGAAAAGAAAAGAAAATAATTGTCGTTTTTTTGTTATCACATTACTGATGAAGATTTCATGAACACTCTATTAGATAAAGAATATGTCTGAAAATCTCATTTGAGTTCAGGAATATGAAACCACAGACTCATTTTTGTATGTGATGAACTGAATATATTAGACCACAATGAGTTACACGAGGAGGTTCTTAACTCCACTACCACTTAATGGAAAATAATTAAATCATGTACTTAAAATTTGTTGTAAAATATAGTAGTTTAAAAAAATTATTAAATGATTATTTTAGTGTCCCCATATATATGAACTCATGCAAAATGGTTTGAAAAAATGAAACCTTTATATAATGGATAAATGAGTTATTTATTATACAATAACATGATGATTTCATGAATGTTAATAAGAAAATTATAATACATACTGAGACAATGAAAACAATATATTAATAATTAGAGGATTGAATAGTGTTCACTTGAGGATTTGGTGATTGTGCTATGCATTAACGTAATAAAAGAAAGAGGTGATTTCATATTTCCATGAAACATATGCATTATGTTACTTTGATGTAATTGAGATAATTAATTATGATGTTAAATATTATTCTTCCGTAAAATAATTTTTAATTTGTAGTGTTATTTTATTGAAATAATATTTTCATCACAATTATTAATATAAGAGATAGAATAAAATTAGAATTGTTTCTAATTTGTATTTATGAATGGGAAACTGACATTGTATTTTGGTATATTATATTTTCCATTAAATACAAAAATTTGAAGAATAATCAGTGACTTAGTTGTTATTTTTATACTATAATTTGGGATAAAGGATACTGAGAATCCTCATATGAAACAATAATACCTTGATATGTCAGAAGAAAAAGGAGTGGTTTACTTCTATATTTCTTCAAAATTTTATTTAGCACAAAGATTAATAAATCATATATTAGCCACTAATTTCTATGAAATAAAGGAATCCATTTGATTGCCCTAATTTTAAGAAGTTGATCAATATCATGTTTCTCTATTAAATAATACATTATACACATTGTTGATCCACTCATAAGGAATATGATTATATTTTTTATTCTTGTGCTTAAATGTAAAAGAATTCATATCACCTGGTGGATCATAGGAAAATGAGTACAAGGATATACTATTTATTGTTATTTAATATGATAATAAAATGAGAACTATGTGCCTCCCATGAAATAACCAAATTACAATGGGGTGGCAGTCATCCATATCAGAGGTGGGAATCATTATCAAATCCAAGTGTCCCGTGTGATTTATTGTTTTATATTCATGTTTGGTAACTATCGGTGGATGAGATAACAGAATAATTCATCAAATAAGTGAAATAGGTATAACAAGTTTTTAAATGAATTAATGTGATAAAATTATCCCGCGTTGATTCAATCCCCCTAACTATGGTAATATCAAGGTGACCCTATCACTTGTTATCAGAGGGACATGTTAGAATATTTTTTTTATTCATGGATTTGAAACTCAGTAAAAATTTCATTTATCTACTAAATTTAGAATGGATTGAAATGGTGAAGGATTTTTATCTATAATATATTATTACTCTTTCAAAACCATGATTTGAATAAATTGATGAATTAAATACAAATAAATATTGTTTATAAATACATCTTGCATAAGTATGATGAATCATCAATTAGCAATACTATAATTATAATATGGAAAATTCAAACATATAAGTATAATATAAGGTTGGTCAGTCCACTATCAATTTATGAACAATAGTTATGAAATATATTCCCATGAAGAGGTATAAAATATGTTACAATAACATTATCCAAAATAATCTCAAGCATAAATGGTGAATATAACTATTAGATAATGACAGTTATACATTTCAGTGGGATACATTGCATGAAGAGATCACAAATCTAAAATAAGAAGACAAGAAATGATAGATATTATTGACATAAATGGTGGTGAATGTTTATCTCACTGAATGATGAAATTCATGATGTTCAGGAGTTTAAAAAATTTATGAACAATAAGAAAACATCAAAAAATACTTTCAGGAAATAATGTAACAAAATATCCATCTCTACAATGTTATTGGATCAAAATTAGAAAATATTAATCATGAAGAGTGGTGTTCTAGTTTTAATAATAATGTCTAAATAAATTTATTAATAAAGAGGATTTTACTAATAAAATTGATGAAAACTAATATAATTTAGAGTAAAAGTAAAAGTTTTAATTCATTTCATTAGTTTTAATCATGATTTCAAATTAATGAATACCAAGGATCATGAAACCATTCTTCAAGATAAATAAAGAATGCATTATTAGGACATTAATAATACAATGAAATTTTTTTAATAAACTTTAATGTTAATAGTGGATTAGAAATTATTCCTATATTATAAGTGTCTTTAAATTTGATTCCAAAGAGAATATATTGAAAATTTACCTGAAGATTATTCCTAGAAAGATGAAAATAATCTTATTACATTAATGGTTATACCCACACAAACATACAAGGAGAAATCATTTCTAAAGTGACCTCTAACTTGAAAAATAGACTACATCATTCAATGATCTATATTCAAAACTCACTAAAATGAAGATACCATCAACCTATAAGAATAAAATTTTCACTAATTTTGGTTTTCATCATGGTGGAGGTTAAAAATCAAGAGCATTACTAATGTGGATATGAAATGTTGATTAATTGATCCCTACAACATCTATAGTGCATATATATAAAATAAAAACATGCAATCCCCTAAATAATAAAATCAATTGAATAAAAATAAACAAAAACATAAATAATAGCAATCTAGAAATACTGTTTTACTATATTAGAGGTAAATATTTGTTGGATGTTGTTGGTAATATTATACACATGGGAAAATGGAATATTATTGTTGCAATAATAATTCAGCATTTGAAAATCAATGTTGAATTCATCAAGGGGTAGTAGAGAAGAATCATAGAAAATAAAAGGAAAGGAATAATCATAATATTGTTTATATATTTGAATTTTTACTGAACCGTTATGTTCGTTTTGATGGTTTGTGGTCACAATGAAGAGTTCTGGAAGTGTGAATCATTTAATCAGGAAACTAATATAATTTAGAAGAAAAAGACAAATAATATGAAGAATGGAGACAAGTATATAGTTGGAAGGATTCATGAAAATGATGACAAATAGAATACTAATAGGAATATAGAAAATAATAATTTAATGTTGTTGGCGCCAAAATTCAGGACAAAGAGAAGGCCCCATGACAACCCCACAGACCGCCTTGCGAAGCCACTTTACAGAATCTACCCAGGACCGCGACCGCCACGAAGCAAAGAAGGTGGGAGGCTCCGCGAACTCATTTGACATTCGCAAGCCCTCCATGAAGCATAGAAGGCAAGAGTCTACGTGAACTCATTTGACATTTGTGAGACTGCAGTGAAGCAAAAAGGGCTAGATGCTCTACGACCCCAGTTGACGTTCGCGCCCCACAACAAAGACCCCAAGACCCACTTCGCATTGTCTGAGATCTGCTCCATGGTGCCTCTTGCCTATAAATATTGGGCTCCCCATGAGTACTGGAGATGGACAATATGAACTTTTGGATTCCTAGCTTCTTAATTGTAAAGCAGTCATCCACTCGGTGAACCATGAGCTGTGTGAGGTATTCCGCTTTGCGAAGATCCTCCCCATTGTCTTGTATTGGTCCCCACATCTGAGAGGGATACCCTTCCCAAATACTATGGGATTTAATGAAGGAAGGGGATCCGGTTCATTGTGGAGCATTTATGCTTCGTTAATTACCCTTCATGTACAGATGATCCATATGATAAGGCAGAATAACTGTTCCTCACAAAGCACAATGCTTCCTGACACCTTGCTTCGTGAGGCACCATTGCTCTGCGAGGCTATGCTCTACGATTTCCCTTCAACTTTTCAAAGTACCTCCCAGTCTCACATCCACCCTGTTCTAGGTCTAAGGCACCCCACTTCGTGAAGCACACCCCTTAATAAGTTCTCTCCGACACGCGGAGCAATCGAGCTCCTCAATGCCCTTGTGTATGGACCCCTAATCTTGGCAATCCCTTTTCCCATGTGACCCTACAGTTTTGCATGATGTGGAATGAAAGTCCCATAGATGTTACAACCTGTTGTGTTGCTTCTCCTAATGCTTCTTCGCTTAGGCACGATAATGGCTATTTTATCTTTGCATAGCCACGCTAATATAGACACCTCGATGGTTCACTCCATTACAACCCCTCTTCACAGCGTTTTCAGTGCCTTCCCTCCCAAAAGGAGTAGAGGGTACTTGTTATGTTAGTCCTAGGGTTGCAGAACAAACCCACCACGTCTAAGATGCAAGACATTAAACTACCAAGCAACATCATCCCCAACACATGACGTTAAACTATGACCTGACCCTGTGCCTCACACGGAGTTTCCCCTCGACTTGGGAATTATCCATGCCCACTAGTCTCCAAAAGGGATAATATCCTGCTTCTAGGATTGGATTTTGTCCGCGATGAAGGGAAAAAACCTTGGTGTAAGCCCCCTAGCTTTTCTTACAGGATGCAGCACCCCTACTCCTCCTCACTTCCTTGGTGCCAAGGCCAGCAGAGGGCGTGATAGGGAATGGAGAACCTCCCTTCTTTGGTCCCAAGTCCCTCTCCTACTGCAGTTTATTGCTCTTAGGCCTCCATCCTAGAGTAATCCACAATCCCTCTCTCCCTGGACTGCTCCACGCGTAATCCCCACTCCGCATCCCACGGAAACACCTTTCATGACGTGATCGACAGGTCTCTGATGCCTCTTGTTTCTCACACCAAATAGGACTCAAGTGGGCTTATAATAAGCATCGAACATGACCAGACCCCCATCCAACATGAAGTTAAACTGTATTTCGCCACCATTCAGCATGATGTTAAATTTTACACCCGAACTACGAGGAATTTGATCCATGTCAAGGCATGGTACATAAGAAGCCTCCACAAGGATCATGCCCAACAACCTTTGGCCCCGACCATCTTTGTGTCGGTGTGCCAAGCCCCATTAACACTTTGGGAATCCTAGAGTGTAAGCCCCACACATTCTTAAACTACGTGGTCTTTGATCCATGTCAAGGAATTGTATATAGGAAGCATCCCTAAGGTCCAAGCGCACCATCCACCTGGACCAAGGTCTTTATTCACATTGGTTCACCCTTGTCCCGCATGACGTTAAACAATGTTCACCTTTCTGAACTATGTGGCCTCTGATCCATGTCAAGGCATGGTACGTAAGAAGCCTCCACGAGGTTCAATCCCACCACTCGATTGTTTCAACCTCCTTCACGTCAGATCACCCTCGTCCTGAAAGACATTAAACTATATTTCAATCCACTCCCAAACTATGAGAAATATGATCCATGTCAAGGCATGGTATGTATGAATCCTCACGAGGTTCAAGACCATCACTCATCGGACCCCCGGTCCATCATCATGTCGAGTTCGCCGACACGCCCCATCCCAAACTATGAGGACTTTGATACCTGTCAAGGCATGGTATGAAGGAAAAATCATGAGGTTCATGACCATTACCCATTGGACCCCTGTTCCATCTTCGCGTCGGTTCCCGGAGAACACCCCCCCCCACCGAACTACGAGGACATTGATCCATGTCAAGGCATGGTATGTAAGAAGCCTCCAAGAGGTTCGAGCCCACCACCCGGTTGTTCTGACCATGTCGGTTCACCAACAACTTCGTCTGCCTAAAGTGTAAGCCCCAAATTCCCTTGTCCTACATGACGTTAAACTGTACACGCAAACTATGTGTACTCTGATTCCCTGCCATGGTGATATGTAGGAAGTCTCTTTGAAGTAATGCCCAAAACCATTGTCCATCTAGATTCTTACTAGGTCCGTCACATCCCTATGATATCATGCCACTTCACTCCCTTACACAGCATTCGAGAAGCCACCCACATGTTGGCCCCAATATCGGTGTTCCCTCCAGGGGGTTCCTCAATCTCATTCACTATAATTAGTGTTCTGATCAGTCTGATCCTTCTCTATTCGACGTTAAACATGTGTCATACCCTGTTTTAAACATGGGATGCTGAGGAAAATCTCAAATACATCCCTATGGAATATGATTCACCATGTTCGTTGTTGGATTACTTTGTCTTTCTCTCCTTTGAGAAGCCCTGTAATAAGGGACAAAAAAGAGTCACACCAACACGTAGTGTCTAGACACCCTAGTGATGCCCAGCGTGACTACTCCCTTAACCTAAGGTTTCTTCCCTAACCAGACACCTTGGAATTTCCTGACAGAAGTAGCGTAATTAACAGGTGTCCATGGAGATATGCAACTAGGAAGAGTTTCATGAACAATGAATTAAATCTATGTGGGAGACCCGGATTAGGTGACGAATTACGAGGAAGAATCCACAGAAGGAAGAACCGACATCCCATCATCCTGTTTCAATCATGGAGAAAAAGTACCTGAACAAGGAATAGATTCCGCTAGCCTTTAGAAAGCGAGAATGTGGGGTAACACAAAAGTCACAGCTATGGCACACTAGCAGATGGACGCACGTGCCTCGGTGAAAGCGTCATAAATAGAAATCGTGAACACGACATGAATATATTCTCCTCAATATGGATTTTAGGAGATCTAGAGTCATAAACATATTGATGTGTCACCAGATGTAGACATCTAGCACGAGTTCCTGCCTAGAAATAGCGGGCCTGGCTTGAAACTCAGTAGATGTTGGTGCAGTGGAACGTTGGACATCCCGTTCTGCGACTTTTTCAGCGTGGATCCCTCTTATCAGTCACGGAAGACTGTATGATGTTGGGGCATTAGTCATCGATTCTATTTTCCTTTCAGCACTAACGAGTTCATCTCTATGCTTCTCAAAAATCAAGTTGCTATCATAGGAACGTGATCACCTTCCACCTGCCTACGCAGGGGCAGGGGCAATGCTAGCATGGCCGCTACACGTGGTTTCACCAGTTCTGCAATGGCTTCTGCATCCACGATCGTGGGGCGCCCATGCCCCATCTCTCCATCGGAAGTTATCCAACGATGAGTAATTAATGACCTATTAAGTTGTTATGAGGAATAGGGCATCATCCCTATGTGGAATATGGTCCACCTGGACCTAGATCCATGCAGTCCCCACCGTCAACACTGTCCCCGAGGGTAGTGCAGGGATCTGCTGCTCCCCACCCAAACATTCTATTATTTCGAGAGCCTGTCCCTGGAGCTCTTTGAAGAATCCTTGCCTTACTCTAATGTGATGGGCGACATCCGTCCCAGCTCGGTTAGAGTCCCAATTTAGGGGCTCCCAGCCAGGGCCCCCACCCGGCAGCATTAGTGCCGCAGCCGAACCTTGATGGAAGAGAAGGTAAGCTATGCATCTCCACCACCAACCCCAGTTCGTCAGACCCGACGCCAACACCAGGAACGAGATTAGGATGCCCGCCAAGGGGTGTCAACGTCTACGGCTAGTGTGGATCGAGCCTCTAAAAACTCATATAATCATGTTCCTACACACACTGAGCCGAGAAGCTCCTATGCCCTGCTGGGATCGAGGCACCAACTTCCCCGCGGGCAGGCTGGGTCAACTCTCTTGGTCACGTGCACGAGCAACAGTCATCGTGAACCAACCTACAGTGATTCCACCCCATACATATGTCCTCCTCATACCACTATCACACAGAGAGTGGGACTTCACCGCTCTGAGGCTTGACATGGAGGTTTGCCTCGTGCCACCCCTAATCTGAATGATGTTCTGCCCCACAGGGGTGATGTTCGGTATGTGAGCCTCTCATGTGCCCATCACACCAGGTATGGCGCTCTTCCCCCTATCCCTGACCATCGATGTCGTGATGTCACCCATCCGGCCTCTCTCCAATGTAAGGATCCTCCCAACATCCTCTCTGCAACTAGAGAAGGCCCTCCTCACCCAATTAACTAGAGGGGTGAAAGCCAGCCTTGCTCCACCCGCACCAAGCATGGAGGTCATCCCCACACTCCCACCGGTTCCAAATAAGGTTTTTCCCGCATAGGTGAAATTCATGGAGATCCTAACCATGTCCCCTTCGACATTTGTCCCATTTCTCCTCACACACTGAATTTCATGGGCAGAAACCCTCTCCACCCTAGCATCAGTGAGGCAAAAGGACCAAATGTCAGGAATAAGCCCTATCCCAAGGAGCCATTGAGGCGTAGGAATGTGGGTCTTCACCGACACAAGAAGAATCCAGGGAAGGCCCAAAAGGAGATCAAACCGTTCTACTTCTCAGACACTGAAGCGGAGTGCGAATCAGCTCAGGAACCCTCCCCTCGCTCATCCGAGTCAAGGGACAGTGCAGGAACAAGGCTCATCAACCTGGTGCTTCCAAAATTCGAGGTCCATAGGATTCCTACTTCCCTCCAAAGGTTTATCTAGAAGGTTGAAAGTCTGGAGAACTCACAGGTTACGGGCATGCAGTCATCACCATCATCACTGAAAGTGTGTTCTACCTCCACAAGAGATCACAGAGAGCTATTATAGGGACCAATGGGGGGCGAGCAGCAGTGTGACCCACCTCCAGCATCCCTAGACCTTGAGCCAGAAATGGCGGCCATCAGCCCCTCCTATCACGATGTAGTGGCCATGTCACTACAATCATCAGAGGACATCCCAAAAATCGGTGGCCAGTTAGCCCGTTCTCTATATTCACCACCATTCAAACTGTCGTCCCGGCGGTCTGCCTCAGTACCGCTTCCAGTTCCTCACCCAACCTCAGTTGGAGAGTGGGTAAATCAAGGGCTAGACCCTAAATTTGAGCCAAGGATATTCTTGACCATCATTGCAGCGTAACTCTTCCCTAAGAAGTTCTGGCCCACAGCTGGGTGGGATTTCAACACACCTGAGTCCCTCAGCCCAGAGGAAGATGAGTGTTTACACTACACCCTCTGGGAAACACATTTTAGTCTCCTTCATCTGCGTGTGGTTTATCCAAGGAGCCAAGATGATTTTTATGACATCAGTGAACAGTGTCGTCTAGTCGATCTGACCGCATTCCCTGTGGCCCAGCTCCCTGAGTCACCAGGCCATCATGAGGCCCTCCATGACCAATGTGTTCAGAGTGTCAAGGTACTATGAATAAATATCAAGGAGGCTACCCCCCACAAGAAAATATGTGGTTGGGGGTAGTATGCTCCCCTCCTCTTCATCCTTATCTGGAGGAAGTCCGATTCTCTATTCGATATTGAGGACATGCCCCCAAGAAGGATCATGGTCAACATGGCCTACATAGCGGCCATAGAGGATGATCTAGAGCTTCTCAATGGAGAAATCCCCCCTGAGTGTGTGCCACCACTGTTGGGTCCATTAAGGAGGATTAAACGAGAGTATAGGAACCTCATAGGTCTCCCTGCGCACACTGAGGCATTGGAACTCAGCCAGAATGCTGGTAAGGGAAAAGAACATGTAGGGGTTGTCAAACCCTCTGAACTATCCACCTCAGTGAAGAAGATGGAGGATTACCCTGAGAAGGCAACGTTTCACCAACAACTTGCTGAGCAGAAGAGGTTGGTCAATGAACTCATGGCTGATCACACAGTAGATCGATGACCCAACTATGTTGATCCTAGACTGGAGTAGTAGGGACAGGAACAACTCCTCCTTGGTGAGTTTCCCCTAGGCAACCCAGATGATAATGCATTCACTGACATGGTAGAATTTGGAGCTCATGGCCATAGTGAACGGTATGTCTCACCAAACCCTCCTATACGGCGCAAAAATCCATGAAACCATGCTCAGGATCCTCCGGAAACCCCATGGTTTTCCACAACACTCGCTCCACGAGCCATTGAACCTATCTACCATATTGAAGATCTCGGAAACACGCTCGTGGTTAGAGACCCCCATCAAGACAGGGACCCATGTCCATATGATACAATGAAGGTACTCATAGACCACCTAGAGGATTTGGAAATGCGGTAGGTGTAGATCCCACCAGATGGAAATCCATACCCAGCATGGGTGGAAGTTATGTCAGCGCCTCCGAGTTTTGGGAATCCCACCATCTCCCACTCCAATAGGATGAGGGACCCAGTGTAGTATCTAGCCCACATAAACTCAAGGTATAGGCCCATTTTGGAGACTCCAGTGAAATAGGAGGCGGCCAATATCTGTGGTTTCATTCAGTAACTAGAGGGGTCTGTATTCGTCCGGTACAACAAGCTCCCCGTCAGATCCGTGACAAGCTGGGAAGAACATCACAGGTAGTTCCTCTACCAGTTTAGCTCTACCATCTGGAAGAACGACATCACAGACTTCTTCAAGAGCAAGCAAAGGACTGATGATCGAGTCACGGACTTTATCACTCGATGGAAGTGGCTCACATACTCGCTTGAAATGCCACTTACTCAAGAGAAATTACTGACGATGTGTGTAGGGAACGTCAAAATAGAACGGGTTCCTTCTTTGATCACTATGAACTACCCCATAGGGTACTGATACTTCTCAGATAATTCTCATTGCCACGAAGAGGACCTGAAACAGGCCAACCAAACACACCTGTTGCCCCCTATAATCCCAGCAAGGAGGGTGGAAGAGCTGAGCCCGCCACCGTGGACCAGATAAAGGCCCATAGGTAGTTATAATTGCTACCATTAGTGCCAGCCCCATAGCCCTACAGAGTCCCTCACCTCAGGCACAGCCTCCGGCTCCACAAAGTCTTCAGAATCGGTAGACGCCTCCGCGTAATGTGCCACCACCGCCTATGTGGGACAATCAGGGTCCACCTCCTTGATAGGTCCCTCTGTTCCCTCATCAGGGAGAGGCCCCAAGGGCCCCTTATCTAGAAATAAGGCACTAGGATTACTCGTTCAATGAGAATTAGGTCCCCTGTTACTTCTGTAGCACCCTAGAGCGGGGGATTGTACACCTGCCTGAGTGCAGAAGGCCGACACA
Source organism: Viscum album (assembly GCA_963277665.1). NCBI lineage: Eukaryota > Viridiplantae > Streptophyta > Magnoliopsida > Santalales > Viscaceae > Viscum > Viscum album. The sequence continues at coordinate 1,332,321,507 of OY728142.1, forward strand.
TGCAAATCTCACCAATCACCCCAACTACCGCCCATATCATCGGATTGTGGGGAAAACCCTTAGGAAATGCTATTTGTTTAAAGACTATCTCTAGGACCAGGTTGATAACAACATAGTTAGGCTGGGCCCGACCCCAGCACAATTAGTGGGTGTCTTTGTGAGATTGGACGGAAGTACTAATGGCGAAGGTAGTTGGCAGCAGGTTTCTGACCATGAGTCCCATAAGTATGACGACTACAAGGATCACAAGATGGTCGCCCATGCCCGTGGCATCATTCGTGCACACTTAAATCAGCCGGAGCATTCGAGAGGTGCGACCACCACTTCTGCATCATTATCTTGGCCGGACAGTTCCCAGAAGAGTAATCATCCGCGACACAAGAAAAAGCAATGCCCCATGCCAATTTCGTCTTTGTCCTGCACTCTCGGTGAATTCATGCCCTCTGAGACGGGGAATCCCCCAAGAATCCACCCAGTGGTGGATGATTCATCATGTGACAGTCAAGAGAATGATTCGGTAAATACTGTCGAGTTTGTAAACACATATTTGAATCCCGACGAGGGGGAATTCCATGAGGACCCCCAAAACGTCCCCAGTTGACGCCAACAACAGTGAAGCCGGGTGCATCACTCGACACCTCCATCCAATTCATGCATGCCACTAAGACCAAGAAATAGGATAAGCATAGAGATCATCACTCACGGGCTCTTCATCCGGAGTCGTCAGGATCACATCCACCACCGTTTGTGATACTATATCAGGGAGAGCCATTTATGCCACACCGCGACTAGAATCGCCCCGCTGTAGGCTGATATCAGTCATCCAAAACTCATCCAGCTGCTAGACATCAGTCTTTGAATACTGAGCAGTGGGATACTCCTAGCACCATCCAACCTCTGGCCCATCTGATAGGGCCCTCCATGCCTCTAAACATAGAGCAAACTCTTATAAGCATAAGTTCATGCCTGTCATGGATGTATGATGTTCTCAAGGACCTTGCTGGAATCCCAGAGAGAATTTCCATCCTTAATGCCCTTTTCCAATCATCAGATATGTGTGAGGCCATAATTAAGACTTTAAGGAGCCCCCTCCAGTTTGAGACATTGGTAGCAGCTGCAGAAGCCTTTCATGTTGATGCAGATGTGACTGTCGAATGCCAAGACATCATTTTTTTCTCCGGAGAGGATGAATGCACCCCCATACAGTGGCACATGCACCCGCTGTACATCAATGACCAACTTAACGTTGTGGAGGTTCGCTGTGTCTCATTGACACCGGCTCCGGGATCATCCTTATCCCGACTCAAATGCTGCGAAAGATTGGGTTATACAAGGATGACCTGACTCCCTACGATTTATGGATCCAAGGATACGAGAGGACAGAGCATACTCCAGAAAGAAAGATCTGTCAAAAGTCCCAGTTCATGGGCCTAGTTTGCAGTACTGAATTTATGGTCATCTCCTAGGACACCACGTAAAATGCATTAATGGGTAGGCCATGGATCCACCTGCATGCGGCGGTCCCCCATCGTATCACCAAGGCCTCATGAATTCCCTAAATGGTCGAGTAGGAGTACTCCTAGGAGATGCATCTCCTTTCGCCTCTTGTGAAGCCTGTTATCTAGATGCTGACAATTACAAGAGCATGGATATGCATATTCTGGAAAGCGAGGATGAACCTGCCATGGTCACAAGTGACCCTAGGGCCGGTCTAGATGATGCCTACGTCTTCCCAATCCATCAATTGGAGGCATCGACTACTGACATGGGGCAATGCTTTGTTGTTTCCGGTACAAGAGGATGGAATATTCCCTTGTCCAACCAAATATGGAGAATCACCTCATACTCCTACGAAAACAATGCTCAGGTGATCCCAGAACCTCTTACCCCTGTTTAATATATGGATGTCTGCCCCATGGATAATGTGATACGTCATACGCGTCTGTTTCATTGTGATAGTATCAACCAGTTGAATCCCACACTCCACTTTTTCTTTGGTATCATCAAGAGTGGCCCCTTGGGCTGAAGACCAAATGGTATTTGATCAACTACCTTAATCACTATGGTCTCTACAGTGTGTGAATCCCTTGAGGAACATTCCACTGCTGTCCAGGCTAGTACCGACCTCCCATTAGGTTCCGCTGACCTAGGGGAAGCCTCACCCATTGGGAATCCCTCATCTACAAGCGGAGAAATGGATCTGGAGGACGCCCCCAGACTTTGGAGAAGTCGTCTCCTCCACGGTCGATTAACTAGTACAGGTGAACCTTGGTAGTGAGGCAAATCCAAGACCCATAGTTATCAATGATTTCATGTCTTTCGAGGAGAATCAATGGTATGTGGACTTCCTTAAACAGCACTATAACGTCTTTTTGTGGAGTTACGATGAGATGCCAGTACTAGATCCTCAGGTAGCCATCCACGGTCTCGGTATCCCAACAAACCATAGTGGGTTCAAGCAGCCTCCCAGAAAGATTAACCCTTATCACCATGCCATGGTCGAGGCCAACGATTACAAGCTCATCAGGGCCAACATCTTCAAGGAGGTCTAGTACCCAAGTGGCTAGCCAACATTGTGCCGGTAATGAAGAAGAACGGGCAGATCAGAGTCTGTATCGACTTCCGAGATCTCAATAGTCAATGTCTGAAGGATTATTTTCCCCTTTCGATGATAGAACTATTGGTTGACGCTACATCCAGGTTCCATGACCTCTCCTTCATGGACAGTTACTCTGGATATAAATAGATTTGGATTGCCCCTGAGGATGAGGATTCCACCGCTTTTAGGGAATCCCAAGGTACTTTCTGTTACCAGGTTATGATATTTGTCCTGAAGAATGCAGGTGCCACCTATCAGCGGGCTATGCACCACATATTCAAGAAAATCCTTGGGAAATTGGTGGAGTTCTATGTGGACGATCTGGTGGTCAAGTCTCTCTATCACTAGGACCATCTCAAGGACCTTGAGAATGTGTTCAGTTTCCTCTGTTCCATGCACATGAAGATGAACCCATTGAAGTGTGACTTTGGGGTCACTTATGGGCAATTTATTGTCTTTTTGTTAGGTACTGGGGCCTCGAGATCGACCCAGAGAAGATCAAGGCCAATTTCACGATGCCAGCCCTGAGTAATATCTTGGATATTCCGGATTTCTGAGGACACATTGCCTATATACTCCGATTCCTTGTGAATCTGGCTGGCATGTGTAATCCCTTTTCTCAGCTAATGAAGAAGGGCTCTGCCTATGAGTGGTGCCAAGAGTGCCAAGACACGTTTGAGGAAATCAATCAATACTTTCTTCAGCCTCCGTTCATGATGCCACCCATCACTAGAAAGTCGCCGGTCCTATACGTGACTGCATTGGACTGATCTCTTGGCGCTGTTCTCGCCCAGAAGAACAATGAGGGACATAGAATAATCTATGCTAACTCAGTCGTATTATCATCGATACAGATACTAGATACTCCCCCATCGATAAGATATTCCTTCCATTCGAATTTTTATAATAGAAATTGCGACACTACCTACATCACCATGAGGTACATCTAATCTCTCTAGTAGACCAACTGAAGTACATTCTGAATCGCCCCATGTTGATGGGGGCATGCATTGGAAGACCTCCTGGCTGCCCAACCAACCCTTGAGGGACAGGCCTTGGACATGGATTTTCCCGATGAGGCGATCCCCTCGGTAGATCATGCCATCCCATGTTTGTAGAAGTACTTCGTCGGTCCTCCCGGAGCCCCACCGTTAGGAGGCTCAATGATCCACGACTCAACAGATTAGGCTTGGGTATCATCTTCATTACCCCGATGCAAGCCGTTCGGCCCTACCCATTCCTACTATCAGAAGGCTGCACAAACAACGAGGAATACTATTAGGCTCTTATCACTAGCCTCAAGAAGGCTCTAAAAATCAATGCGGCCATTTTTCATGTGAAAGGGGATTCCGATCTAGTCATCAAGAAAGTCAATGGTGGAAATGTTTTCAAGAAACCAGTGCTTGTACCATTGTTGGAACACACCCTCCTGCTAATGGTCCAGTTCCCTTCTTGACCGGAGGGTACCCATGTCCCTCAGTTGTAGAATGGTCGAGCGAATGCCTAAAACAACTTAGCTGCATCAGTTACAGAGCCCGAATAGGATGATCCAATTATACATGTGGCACATCAGAGATTCATTGCCCCTGTCACCCCCGAGGACGACGATGACTTGTGAGTAAGACATCTTACCAACGAATCCTCCATGTGAGGACCTCTAGGCTCATCAGATCCAGTGGTTGAAGTGACTCCAAACTGGATAGCACCTTCTGTCATGTATCATAAAAATGGTTGCCTCTCGGCTGATCGAGCCGAGCGAGAGTGTATCCGACATCACACAATACATTTTACCCTCCAGAGTGGTCCCAGTCTTGAGAAGATCAATTATAAACATGGTTTCAATGGTGTTCTCCTCCACTGCATCCAAGGAGTCGATATTCCACAGTTCATGCAAGAGGTTCATGTCAGTTCTTGCAGCACCCACCAAGCAAGGCCAATGTTGTCCCATCAAAGCTGAAGAATGGGGTAGTTCTAGCCCACTATGATCCATGATTTTATCGAGTTCTCCAAGATATACCACACGAGCCATGTTAATGCCAACATCATGCATCGACTTCCAGAACCTCTCCACTCAACCATGTACTCTTGTTCATTTGTGGTGTGGGGACTCGATGTCATGAGACCATATCCACCGACAATAGCTTGCCAATGAAAGTTCATACTGACCACAACTTATTTCATTTCCATGTCGGTGGAGGAAATTACGCTCGATGAGGTCGAGGCCTATTCCATCATTTAATTCATGATCTCCAATTTCATCCACCGATTTGGAGTCCCTCACACCATCCTCACCGATAACAACACTAACTTCCAAGCTGATGAGGTAAAGAAAAGGTACGCTATGTACAATATCCGTTTGACCCATACCTCCCTCTATCATGCGCAGGAAAATGGACAGATCAAGGCATTCAAAAAACCCTTCTCTTTCATTCGGTATAAAATTGTTAGTCAGAACAATAAATGTTGGACAGAAAATCTCTCTAACTCTCTCTAGGCCTATCAGACGACGACTCTCTATTCATACTAGGTGACTCCATATTCACTGGTGTACAGAGCTGAATTCGTCCTTCCCATCGAGATCTATCTTCCTTTGTTATGCACCATGGTCTATGACTAACAGGTTCCAGATAAGGTGGCCGAAATTCGTATAGCTTAATTTGAAGCGCATGAAGAGTATATTCTTTCTGCCTTGCACAATCTGGAAAGGCATCAAAATAAGATGGCTAGAGCCTTCAATAAGAAGGTTCAGCTTTGCTCTTTTCTGCAAGGAAACCTGGTAATGTACCTCCGAGAACCAATGATCCCAGGCAGGAAACCACCCAAGTTGGAGCCCAAAGGGAAACGACCTTACATAGTCTATAGGGTTTACCTCAATAATGTATACTCCCTGATAACCATGGTTGGTGAGCGTGTAACTCCTCCCATCCATTCGAAGTTCCACATGAAATACATTGTTTGAGCCTCATGGTCCTGCACGACCTTAAACTATCAGACCCGCATGACCCTACACTGCATGTTGGTCCAACATAACCTTAAACTATGTAGTCCTGCACGACTTTAAACAGTGCATCATCCAACATGAAAAAAACAGAGTTTTAAGAACTACATATGGCTTGATTCCCATCCCTATGGGATACGTAATAATGCTCAGAAACCTTGTCTTGAGACCCACTCTGAGGTATTCTCTTCGACTATACCCCCTAGGTATAGTTCTCATGGAGGATCCTTGCACAATATGGTGAACACTTCCTTATCCCCACTCTTTTGGGGATTGTATTGTCAAACTGTGTTCCCACTCCCGTTCATCTATCCTCCCACATCTACACCGCACGATGTTAGACTTCATGGCCATCAAGAAAAATGTATGGCTTGATTCCCACCCTCATGGGATACATAGGAACGCCCAGAAATTTTGTCTGTTGGCCCATCCCAAACGCCAGAATCTTCCCCTTGGGCCAAGACATATGGGAGGGTGCAGAATCATTCCCCAATTCATGGTGATCTAACCTATATCCAGACTTATATCCCTCTCCCTGGAGATATTCACCTCTTTCAGAGCGGGGTATAGTTATGCTTCACACACACCTTTGGTTGGGACTCCATCATCTTCCCTGTCCGGAAGGGCCCCAGAATGGTATGGATGTTCGGCCTAAGGGTTCTCTTACCACTTAGGGCCAACACCACCGAGGATGTCGAGTAATAAGCTGATACAAGTCCCTCCTTTCAAGTATGGTCAGCAGTCGATGCTCATTTGTTTCTCCCATTTTAGGTAAATATAGGGGCGATGCATTTCGAACATTGTCAACAGCAGTCCTATATCCTTAGGACCACCCCATGATGTCCCAAACATTGAGTGTAGTGGTTCATTTTGCCCCGTTGTATCTTAATGTGATGAATTCCCTTCAGGAAAAGCCAGGTTTTAGTCCTCGTATGACGGGGAGTGCCGAGACCAACAAGATTCTTCCCACACAGATCACCACTCACGTGGGATTAGGAGCAGTGATGAGGCAGTAACAGTACAAGAGGGCTTATAACCATCCATCTGAGGCCCATCCTCAGGCCCCCTGGCCTTTTCGGGCACCGTCCCGGGTTCTCTCTTATGGGATTGAACGGAGTGGTTTGGGATTACATCATCCTTCACATTGGGTTGCTCGCTATGTCATACACATCCCTGGACATGACACCTTATCCCCTTATTGGGCCCCCAAACCTTTTCCTCATTGCAGGATGTTAAAATGCAAAAGGTCAGTCCTTCTTGATTGAGGCCCAACCTTAGGCCCTTTGGCCTTCTCGGGCCCTCGACCCTCGTCCTCTCAACAAGACATTAATCTGAAAACTATTCGGGCCTTCCAGACGGAGGCCCAACCTCAGGCCCTCGTCCTCACTGCAAGACGTTAAACTGCAAACTGGACAGACCTTTTCGACCGAGGCCCAGCCTCAAGCCCCTTGGCCTTTTCTAGCCCCTGGTCTATGTTCTTACTCGGATCATAGGTTGTTATGTAAGATTATGTCTCCATTAATTCCGAGTTATTTTTTGGGCTGTACACCCCCTCTTTAGGGTATCTTACCCCCCAATGAATCTTCGAGAACTATGTGTTGCTTGATTCCCATCCATATGGGATTCATAGGACCTATCGAATGTCTAATCTTCAGGTCTAGCCCCATCTCCCGGAAATCATCATTTCACCTTGGCCCCTTGGCCAACCGTCTCTTTCCTGGACACCTTCGTAAATCCTCTTTGACGGTTACCCAATGTGCCTAAGTGTACACTGGTTTAATACCTAGAATGTTAGAATCTTCTTGAACATGTTCTCGTCCACTTTTCAGGATTTGTGGTCCCCTTATTTTGTTCTCCCATAACCATTCACACCCAGAAAAGGCCCTTGAATGGCATGGAGTCTAGGCCAAAGGTCTCTCCTACCATTACGGGCCAAAGTCCTCGAGGGTCATGGAAGACAAAACAATAAAAATCCTTTGTTGCGAATATAGTAAGTGGTCGATGCTCATTTGTTGTTCCCACTTAAGGATAACGTGATATGAATACTGCATTTCCACCACAGTCAAAAGTTATCCTACATCACCACACCAACACTATAAATCCTAAAAATTTGATTACATGATTCACATCCTTCTCCACCTCATGTTGCCCAATAGAACTTTGAAACTCTTGGTAATATTCCTTATTGCGCATCCGGGCGTTAGGAGGAAAAAATACGTGATAGCGACTCTTCACCGATTGCCCATTGGTGTGTGTTCAATGTATTACAGTAGACATTGTCCTCCCTTGTTTCCCACACTGATTTTAACTCAGGTTGGCTTAGGGTTCGGGTTGAGGTCTGAACTTACTTGGAAGGTTTTTTCTCCTCTACGGTCTGAGCTCTTAGACCATAAAATAAGATCTCATTCAGAACTACGTGTGTCTTGATTCTCATCCTTGTGGGATACGTAGGACCACCCCGACACCTCATTTTTGTGTCTAGTTCAGTTGGGAGAAATTTTCTCATACCCCTTTCCCTCTTACCCCTATTTGGGACCCTTGACCTAAGGTTCCCCACATGAAATTACATATGGTGTTATACATGATTATTTCCCCATTCACATTATGTTTTTTTTATTGCAACATACACACTCCCCACCTAGCATCATCTCTACTACGTCTGTGCTGCATGATGTTAAAATGCATGCATGGTCCCATCTGATGACCCTAAACTGTGAAGTTATCAACCTGGTCGCACGGTGAAAAATGACACAACATCGTGATTTCCTCAAGGGGAACCATTTTTGGTATTGGTCACATGCCATAACATTAGTTAACACCCCCTACCACTTTAATCTTTTGGTGACAGCAGGGCTTGATACCCTAGGCATGTCACCTCACAAAAGAATAACCACTTACCTTAATTGAAAAGCAATATTTATCAAATACCGCTTCTTTTGGTGCGATAGTCACACCCACAGGAAACTTTTCTCTACGGAATTTTTACCTTACCATGCCACCTGAAGAACTACATGCAGCCTGACCCCCATACTCATGGGGTAGGTAGGAACGCATTTGCACTTTGCCTCAGGACCAGCTCATCTCTTTTTTTCTTACCCTCAACCTAAAACCTCTCCCAGGAACACATGGTGGTCGGAACCCCCAATTCACATTCACCACATGGGTTTTTATAATTACCCAACCATGTGTCTCACGCGTTTACCACCATCCATAGTTCATGTTCTACAACCCTAAAGTAAGATCCCTCTATGTGAAGGGACTCAAATCCCTCTATCGAATACATCGTGTTGTCATATTAAGATATGTTTGACAAATATCCCTAAGTGTGGGACTTTGGTGGAGACATTACCCTCATTCCATGTCCATGAATCATGATCTCGCTATTTGGATCATCATCCTCTGCCACATCTGAAGGGAACCCCTAACAGCCTGGTTCCATGCCGCATCGTCTCACCTACCGTCTGAGGCCAATGCCCCTAAAGATATCTGATGACACATGGGACATGTCCCGTGTTTCAAACATGGTCAACGGTCAACCATCATTTGTATGTCCCAATTCCAGGATAACGTGATGTGGATGCTGTGTTTTCACCCCTGTCAATAGTTATCCTCAATCGTCTTGCTGCCATCATTGTGGTCCTAATTATAAGCATCATGAATCAAACATTTCCACTTCATCATGTTAAAGTGGAATTCCCATAGACTCGACTTTATCTCTTCGCGCATCTACATGTGCTACATGGATGGGTTAACATAATTGGGTCAGTATTCACTGAGTTTACCTTCACCCTAACATGACCCTTCCTGTGTCCGGAACGTCCCACCACTACTTCTTGTTTCCCACATCAAGCACAAATCATGTGGGCTTAGTAGTTTTGGTAGGATTTGTACCAGCACAGCAGGGATTCTCATTGTCCCGCATGATGTTAAACTATACTCCGAGAACTACGTATGAATTTATTTCCATCCTTATGTGGTATGTAGAGACACCATATTATTTCACCCAGGGTCCATCCCTAGGAATCATAAATCCCATTCCTCTCTATTTTTCGGCCTCCTGGCCTGACCCCTTCTAGGGAACCGTACAAATGTAATTTTTCCCTGAAAAAGTTTGGGATGCCCCAAGATGACATTGGGAAGTAACAGATCCCTCGCCAGAGAGGCCCTGTCCGAAAAAAGAAATGATACAGGATCAAACTGATGCATCTATCTAGTGTGCTTTAACCATGGTGGAATAATTTCAAGAGTGTTGGATTCTGTTCAAACAAACCCTCCATCCACATTCCATGGTTTGCGTGCCCTTATTCAAACCCTCTTCCTCTTTCACATATGTAGGAATCCCCTACAAATATGGATGCCCAGCCTATGGCCCACCTATTCTCCTAGGCCAACGTTCAGGAAGACTAACGAATGGAATTATGAGTTTGGTCTTATGATTCAAACATGGTAAACGGTCGAACCTCATTTTCTATCCCCACTCAATGCCAATGCAATAAGAAAGTGGTTTTCCAAATGCAGTAAACATCCATTATTTGTTTTTACACCACCCCCACAATGTTCCGAATCATGGGTATCATGATTCATACATCCCATTCCCATCTATTCGGATCGATTCCATCGCCCCTGGTATTACCACGTTCGTGCACAAGAGCACACTATGAAAATCGTAATTCACCTGTTCTTAGAGCTTCATTATCCAGTAAGGTCAGTCTCATTTCCTCTCGGAAATCCAAACATGTTGTTCAAACCCCGGATGCCCGAATCATGGTTTTCACTCCTACATTTGGATGGAGTGATAAGGTGGTCATCCCTTGTTTCTCACATCAGGCTCGACCCACGCGAGCTTAAGGAATGATCGATGTATGCTTCACGAACATTATAAGGATGTAGTAAAGCAATGTGAATAATGGAAGTCACGCATGCTACAACATTCTGTCAATCAAAGCATGAATGTACATTTAAGGGATTGTAGTCATAAAATTACCCGGGGGTCGACTCCCCCCAAGGATGGATTGGCTTCTTCAAAAGGGAATAGAAGCTCCACCACCCTCTGGTTGGTGGCGTCCAATAGTTGTTGCCGCTTGTTCATCTCCCGCACCTCCTCAGTACCGAGAGGGTGTAATTAATTGGCTGCAATCTGGACCCACTCCACATCGGCCTAGATGGCGATCATCTCCCAAAAGGCTCGCCTCAAGCCCTCTTCAGCTTCCGCAAGTTGGGCCTTCAGTAGTGATATTAGCTCAGAATGTGCATTGACGGAGGTCAAGTTCTCGTCTGAACAATTTTGTAGCTGTTGGACTTCTTCTTTCGACTTCTAGAGCCTCTTGATGTTTATCGCCTTCCTCCACTGCCAGCCCACGCCAAAGACAGAATCTTGCTCCTGGATCTTTTCAGCCATAAGATCTCGAACAGGCATGTGAGGACACTGGGCATCCACTCCCCCTGCGCACAGTTCGCATAGTCACGAGCGAAGTCTATCTGTATTTTCCAACCATAGTGAATGATGGTGTCATTTATGAAGCGCGTGATCAGAATCCATGATCGGCGACATACTATTTTTCTTTCCTCCTCGTCAGAGGCTGTATGGTCCTGGTCGACACGATTGGCCTCCTCGTATGTAGGGAATTCCCCCGGGAACTCCATAGCCAGGTCCACATCTAGCATCAGATTGGGCATGGCAGGGCCTGAATTGTTTGGTTGATCCTCATCATTGTACCCCACATTGATAAACATAGGCACGATCCCCCTGGCACACCCTTCGGTGATCAAGACTGTTGCAATTCAGTTAGGCTGGATGTTCACCTCCATGATCATTGTCATGCCCCTAGGAAGGGCACTACCAGAATCCTCGATCAACTTTGTTGTAGCAGCCTAGGCTAATTGAATGACTGTACACGCCAAGAAGGGGATGAAAATTTTAGTTAATGTGGTCATGGGATGTCAGTTTTGAATTCGGTAGATAATACATACATAGGGAAAATAACTGGTCTCGCACTTGGGTTGATGTCGTCGGAACCCCGAGACGCAGACCCTTGTCTATGGTTGGCATGTTTGGAGACTCAAGGGTGGCCACCTCAACTGTCCCAGCCTCGCTAGATAGGAATGTTGATGCAACCACAGGCGCGGATCCATAAATTCCCGCGTCACCGCCCACTATGGGGTTGGAACGAGGTCTATGCACAAGGTCCACCTGCACAGTGCAGACGTGGATAACAAACCCAGAGAAACCTAAGGTATGTCTCTGAAGAAGGAAATTCAGATTTTACAATTAGGGACATCGCAAAATATTTGAGATTCAAGGATTGATCATCGACTTCACCCTCCTTCGACAGATTGTCTCTACCAGCCTCGTCTTCCTAGGAGGACTCATCCAATTCGTCTGGGAGGGGAAAGCGCTCTGTCATGTCAGCAACTGACAGTTGCAGAGGGACTGTACAACCAAAAAGCACCCTGACTCGGTTTTTCATCAGGTGCAGGGTGCCCTGCGAGTGGATAAAGTCTTCCATCTCGGCTATATATTGCCCCGCCTCTGTCTGGGATACCACAAAACCAGCCCTAATAGAGCCAATTTTCGGCAAGTCCATCCCGAGGTGGTTAATGTGCTGCCATAACTCTGATGTGCTGATGAATTTCCAGTTGACTTCCCAAATGTCTCAGGCCTACGTGGAGAAAACATTCTCTGGTATGTCAATGTGACACAATCTATTCCCCAGGGCCAGAGTAGAAATCCTATGGAATCCACTCGGTGGCCGCCCCTCTAGGTGAATCTGTTCTCTTGGGACTACCGGCTCCGCAGTTGCTGCCAGATCTACTACTGCTGCTCCACCCTCAACTAGTGTCGGCATCGCCACTACATCAGCCATACCACTACGGGACTCCCTTTTCACCTTCAGGCCTCGGCCCCGAGGTCGGTGATGCTCACCCTGATGGACCAGGATGATTGGTCGTTTCAGCATCTCCCCGGGATAGGCCGCCTCCGAGCTCTGGGTGTATTATTTTATCATCCCAAGGACAATGGTCGGCATAGTCAAGACATTCTGCATCTTCTCGTCTTCCCATCTAAACATAACCCACATCTTCCTCATCAAACATGGGTTCTCCTTATAGTGCACCCCCTGGTAGACTAGTGGGGTTTGCCACTGTAGGAACCTGAATTTCCTGGAAAACCATTGTGTGGTGTATGTCTCACAGAGACGCTCGCAGTCCTCCCTAGCCCCCAAGAACCCACCTAGAAATTCTAGGAGGTAGGCTCGATGCACTTCTGTTCAATGACCGTCATCCATGAAGGCCCCTGTAGTTAGCGAGAATGATGGGAATTGAATTCATCCACCCTTCACACCTAGTTTAGAACCGGTGGTCCAGTCATCTTGGTCGGAAAGCTCCCCATGAAATTCAAAATTGAGGGATGGAAGCTAGACCCGGGAGCTAATAAGGGGTTCATGTTCTCGTATATCCCTCGATGGAAACTTCCATCCACCCGTACAAGAGGTGGAACGACCCACATACCCTCTGTGGCCTCGTGTCCTTGCTGATGGGCCATAGCATTTTGTACAACTTGATAAACATTTGTATCCCCAGGTTGACCCATCCTCCTATTTCCAAAGTGGATTCCATGAAGAAAGTGCTTGGTCTCACTCCAATGTTTGTATCCCTCACAAAAAGAACCAACCATAGATGAGGGCAACGATGAATGCCACCAGCCTGACTATTGGCCATTTTTCACTACTGACACTGAACCCTCAGGTCTTCCACTAGCTATTCTCCAACTGCCGCCAATATGAGTTCTCCTTACTCTGGGCACCCATTATGAATGTTCAAGGCCTCACCAAGACATGCCTATTTTTTGGGAAGTTAAAAAACATCTTGAACCAGTGCTCGAAGTGGACATCCCTCATGGCCTCATTGTCCTCTCCGGGCACGAGCTCCATCAATTCCATCGCTAGACGCAACATGTTCTCCAGATCCTCCCATGCACCCATAGCCAGGATGAATTTTTCGTGCATCGCCCCCAGTATCAGGAACCTAGAGATCTGATGCCCATCCCATAGGATGATGCTGACCTCCCCATGATGCAAGTGGATGGTATTGGTCCCCAGTGATCACCGGCTCAATAGCACTGACATTAACTGCTTCAGTTGGTAGATATGAAACTAGGAAGTCCAAGATTCCTCATAGAGCCCCACTCTTCTCAGCTTCACTCTGAACTCCTCACATATAAAACCTACCCAGTAGGCCCAAGCCCAATTATCTATAATGTTTCCGCCCTAGCGCATGTCCCATTCCTCGAACCACCCCTTCCTCAGTTTCCCTAGCACCACCTTAAGGATGGTACGGTACATGGGAGGGAATTTCTATGACTTCAATTCCTTCCTGTAGACATTTTTCAGATAATTTTATAGGCAGTCGACAATGATAGGTGTGAAATCCTCCTAGGCATGAACATCGGGTGCCCTGAACCATCGGTGCAGACATGGTGTGCTCTGGAACTAGTTAGTTGGCTCATCCCAACTTTCTTCTGGGACAAAGATGTCATCCCTCAGCCCAAATCCATACAAGATAAACCTTCTACCCAGCTGGTAGTTTTTCATGCTCTCTGACAGTAGCTCCACAAATAAATTATGTTCTGAGTGGCTTTGGAATAATTCTCTTATCTCTAGTATGTTTTCCATTTCATCCCTCCTGGCAGCATCCACAAGAACCCCTTGGGTATCTACATGGAGGGCCATTCAGTTCTGGAACATGGAAATTTTTTATAGTTGGATCGTGAAGATCATCCACAAGACGTGTTCAAGAAGGAGAATCGTGAAGACTATTTGAGGGGGCACTATCTTTTTATTCAAATCTGTATCGTAGAGCGCAAAGGCGGAGTCAAGGACTCATTTTGTGCTGCGAAGCCTCAATTCGCAGAGATCACTCATGGAGTACACAATGCTTCATGAATTGAGAGAGAAAGAAGACAAGACAATGATGATGGGAAATGACAAAAGACACGGTAGACCCCATAGTCACAGGAGATAACCTTCGGAGCATCACAACATGTCTAGTCCACACGGAGCTTCGCAGCGTGCCCAACCCGGGCGTCCTCTGTCTGCCTCGCACGCCCTCTTCGTGAATCCACACTACCAATGACAGAGGATATTAAAGATTTACTTCAGACTTCGACCCTTGTTCTCTCCATGGCTCTATGTCTGAGGGGGGGGGGGATTTTTGGTGCCAAAATTTTGGACAAAGGGAAGTCCCCAAGGCGGCCCCACAGACCACCTTGTGAAGCCACTTTGAGGAATCCCCCTAGAACCGCGACCCCCATGAAGTGAATAAGGCGGGAGTCTCCAAAAAATCATTTGATGTTCGCGAGGCCACCATGAATCAAAGAAGTTGGTAGGCTCTGTGAACACAATTTTCCTTTGTGAGCCTGCCGTGTTGCAAAGGGGGTGGGACGCTCTGCGACCCCAGTAGATGTTTGTGACCCACCACGAAGCCACCAATCCCCTATTCACGCCATGTGAGCTCCGCTCCATAGCACCTATTTCCTATAAATACGAGGTTTCCCTGAGCACTGGAGACCAACAATTCAACCATTCGGCTTCCCAGCTCTCAAATCGCAAAGTAGTCTTCTTCTCGATGAACCATGAGTTCTGTGATGTAGTTCTGCTTCGCGATGTCCCTCCCCATTGTCTTTTTTTGATCCCATCTTCTGAGAAGGATGCAATTCGAAAATCCTAAGTGATTTTGCGAAGGAAGGGGATCCCCGAGGGGACCCGGGTAGTCGCGGAGCATTTTCGCTCCACGAACTACCCTTCATGTACACATGATCCAAATGCTAAGTCAGGGTCACTGTACCTCATGAAGCACACTACTTCCTGAATCATTGCTTTGCAAGGCACCTCTTCTCTACGACACTATGCTCCGCGAATTCCCTTCCACATCGCAAAGCACCACCCATTTTCAAATACGCACCACCCTAAGGATATTTCACCCAACATTGTGAAGTACATGCCTTCATAAGTGCTCTCCTCCCCGTGGAGGAATAGAGATCCACAAAGACCTTACCTATGTACCCCTCTTCTTGGAAATCCCATTTCTCATGCGATCCTCCAGGTTTGCATGATGTGCCTTTATAGTACCTTGGATGATACCACCCCTTGAGTTGCATTGACCAATACTTCTTCCCCTAGGCACTCAAATGGTTATTTCTTCTTCTCATAGAGACGCTAACGTGGACACCATGATGGTTCTCTCCATTACACCCCCTCATCAAGGAATTTCCGGTGCCTTCCATTCAACATGGAGAAGACGGTACTTGTTACGTAATTCCTAGGGGTGTAGAGTAATCCCAACTCATCCAAACTGCATGACGTTAAACTGTCCTGCACCATATTCTCCAACACATGACATCATTCTGTGACCTGACCCCTTGCCTCACACGCAGGGTCCCCCCACCTTGGGCATTTTCTAGGCCCCTAGTCTCCACAGGGGATGATATCCTCCTTCTTGGAGTGGAGTTTTTCCACGGGGAAGGGCAGCCACCTTGGTGTAAGCCCCCAAGCTTATCTTAGTGGATGCAGCACCGCTGCTCCTCCTCACTTCCCTAGTTCCCAGGCTGGCAGAAGGCATGATAGGGAATGTGGATCCTCCCTTTTTTGGTCCCAAATCCCTCTCCCATTGCGCTTTTTTTCACTTGGGCATCCATCCTAGAATAAGCCCCAATCTTTCTCTCCTTGGTTCGCTCCACACATAAGCCCTAGTCCACATCCCATAGACAAACCATTCGAAACATGATCATCATGTCTCTGCTGCCTCTTGTTTCTCTCACCAAGCATGACTTAGGTGGGCATAGAGTAAGCATCGACCATGAAAACACCCCCATACCTCATGACGTTAAACTGTATTTCACCCCTATCACACATGACGTTAAACAGTACACCCGAACTATGGGGACATGGATCCATGTAAAGCAATGGTACGTAGGAAGCCTCCATTAGGTTCAAGCTGAACAACCATTGGCCCCGACCCTCTTTGTGTCGGTGCACCAAGCCCCATAAACACTTTGGGATACCTAGAGTGTAAGCCCCACACCTGCTTGAACTATGTGGTCTTTGATCAATGTCAAAGCATGGTATGTAGGAAGCCTCCCTAAGGTTCAAGCTGACAATCCACCTGGACCAAGGTCCTTATTCACATCGGTTAACCCCTATCCCACATGACGTTAAACTGTATTCACCTTTCTGAACTAAATGAACATTGATCCATGTCAAGGCATGGTATGTAGGAAAGCCTCCATGAGGCTCCATCCCAGCACTCAGTCATTCCGACCTCCTTTACATCGGTTCAACATCGTCCCAAATGACGTTAAACTATATTTCACTCCACTCCCGAACTATGAGGACTTTGATAAATGTCAAGGCATGGTACGTAGGAAACCTCAAGAGGTTCAAGCCCATCATCTATTAGAACCCCGGTCCATATTCATGCCAGTTTTCAGACAATGTCCATCCAGAACTATGATGTATTTGATCCATGTCAAGTCATGGTACATAGGAAAACACACAAGGTTCAAGCCCATCACCGATTGGACCCCCGATCCATCTTCACGTCTGTTCGATGACGACACCCCCTCGAACTATGAGGGAATTGATCCCTGTCGGCTCACAGTACATAGGAAGCCTCCATGATGTTCAAGCCCACCACCTGGTCATTCCAACCATGTCGATTCACCAATGCCTTGGGCCGCCTAATGCATAAACCCCGAATGTCATCTCAGCATGACGTTAAACTATACACCCGAACTATGGGGACTTTGATTCCCTGCCACAGGGATATATAAGAAGTCTCTTCACGACGCAAGCCCAAAACCATCATTCATCTTGATTCTTAGTCAGGTCGCCACACCCCGGTGAGATCATGCCACCTCACTCCCCTCCACAACATTCGGGAAGCTGCCCACGTGTTGGCCCCAATATCGGTGTTCCCTCCTAGGGGTTCCTCAATCTGATCCACTCTAATCAGTGTTCTGATCAGTCCGATCCATCTCTTCTAGATGTGAAACTTGTGGCATACCTTATATTTAACATGGGAAGCTGAGGAAAACCTCTGTTACATGCCTATGGAATATGATTCCCCATGGTCAATTTGGAATTTCACCGGCTTCCGCACCCCCGAGAAGCCCTATAATAAGGGATAGAAAAGAGACACACCAATAACCAACATCCAGACACGCATGTGATGCCCATCATGACTGCTCCCCTAATTGATGTTTTCATCCCTGATGGGTCCCCTTGGAATGTACTTAAAGAAGAAGCATAATTAACTGGTGTCCATGAAGATATGGCACCAGGAAGAGTTTCATGAACAACGTATTAAATCTATGAGGGAGACTTGGACTAGGTGACGAATTCGGTGGAGGAATCCACGGAAGGAAGAAATGATATCCCATAATTCGGTTTTGATCAAGGAGCAAATGTACCTACACAAGGAACGGGTGCCTCCCACCTTTAGAAAGCGGGAATGAGGGGTAACACAAAAGCTGTGTGTGTCACACTCAAGCAGATGGACACACACCCCCCAATGAAAGCATCATAAACAAATGTATAACATTTGTGATATTTAAATGAATATTGATGTTTAATAAATACTGATATGATCAAGAATAATTCCAAACCCAAAAGAATATGATTTCCATTTTGAGGGTGAATTGGTCACAACATGGATCAATGTGGTTAGTAAATGAATATCCAAATTAATGAAATCAATATTATGAACGAAGGGGGGTAATAGTTTCAGGTCAAAATAAAAGTACTAAAGTGGAAATGGGAAAACCAAAAAATCCATATGGAACCACTAGGCATGATGTGTATTTTCCAATTAATATATTGGTAATTTAAACAAATTATATAAAAATTAAAAAAATATGAAAAAATATATAAATGTTTATGATAAAAGAACAAAAAATATTCCACATGATGATATCTTATATTATGAGTGATTAGGAAAAAATAATAACAATATAGTCATTTAGGTAATACATACTAGGCACAAGAAGGATAAATATTTCATATATAATTTATTATTGAATAATCTATCTCAAGATTAGATGTGTATAATGATTCAGAATGAACATAGTGTGGAATTTGAATTTAAGCTAGTGTTATGAGTAGGATTCCACATAATGAAATTTTTGAATGAAAATATTATATGCTATATAATACATTCTCAAAATAATGAAAATTTATCTAGTAGAGTTCACCCTCCCAATGAGTTGAAAATATATGATTCTCATTGTAGAAAATAAATTCCCTTCATTGTTTGCCTCATTATAAATATAAGGATATCAAACTTATTCTAGTATTATTTGGGTTTAATCATTACTTATAGATAATTGAATGTGATACACAAAAATAGGGTGAGAACTAGGTTCATGTAATTTTATTTCAACATCTACATGATGGAATATTCATTCAGCAATTTATAGAATTCACCATCTTATATTTATCTATTTATTATTATCTTGAATATTAATTTTTTCAAATTTTCAAAGATAAAGCTTTAGTAATAATATAAATCAATCATATATAATCAAAAACATTAATGTCACCATCATGAATGAGATCACAAATTTTTTGTCAAATATAATGTAATGTAGAAGAAAAAATAATTAATTGATAAATATTGGTAAAGTGATACTGGGTATCATCCCTTGAGGGGGATTATTGTAAAACGATTCCTAGAGAACAATATTTTCATAACAGACATTATTATAAGGTATTGTTCCAAAACTCTTTGTTGATGTATGTTGGAACACTATTATGACATTATTGAACAAAATGAAACAATGCCACATCTTTAGGAGATAACATAATTGAAACAATAACATGAATAAAATTTTCATGATGAATTTATAGGAATGATTTCATATACATTATCTATTTAATATACGGAATGTTTTTAATATTTATATTGCAATGAGTGTTTGAATTTTAGTTTTAATATATCATGATAAGTTTTCATTATAATTGGTATCTAAAAACTTCCACATCCATTGTATAAATTAGTATCAAAATATTAATATCAATCATGGAAATATTGAATAATATATGAGGTCAGAAACATGTTTTTCTATATCCATGTTTATCACATTTTTATTTTGGAAAGAATAATAATGATGTCATAGTTTGACCCACTTGTTTTCTACACTAGGTAATACATAGTATACAAATAGTGGAAAAACTTGTGATTCATTATATAAAAAATAAATGATACCATCATCTATTTAGAAGATGGAATTTTTAATAAATAAGTGAGAGAGAATGAAATAAATGAGAGGTGAAAAAATTAGAACATATTAACATCACATTTTCCACATTATTGTTGAAAGAAAATATAATGGGGGAGATCAATGATCCTACTTTGAGTTTGTCTATAATTTGTTTCTAATGTTTAATTATGTGGTAAAAACCAGATCTCAATGTGAATTTTAAAAAAAGTAATATATTATCAGTACATCAGTACTCCAAAGTATGTTTGGTGATGTTTTCATTAAGATTAATGTTCATAAATATAATTTAAAAGATCAAAAGATATTCTTTTGATGAAATCGATATAAACTATGATGGTTTATGTGATTATATTCAATAAAACTAAAAACTAGTTTTTTATGAGTAAATCAAGTTTTGAAAACTAAATAAATGTTTTAGTGGATATAATGACGTTTCTTACAAGATATTCTTGAATATGGATGGCCATATGATTGATTATGAAAGTTCTATGATTATTTTTAAATAAATTTGATTTGTTTTCATTGGTTGTATACATTTTATATTGGTATATAAAGGTCATATGTGATTTATACGACCAAAAAAAGGTAATAGATACTTTTGAAGTATATGTAAAGGAAAATCTCAGTTTTTATTACCTACATACATGTATCCCAAGAGCTACATAATTATCATATAATATTTACACAACCTATATAAATGTATTGACAGAGTTCTAAAATTGATGTAATGGTAGCACCTTATTTTAATTAGATATGTAATGGTATAATAGGCATTGTATATAATTAGTGATATAACCATGAGGTTTTATATGGGTACGTGCATAAGGGTAATGAGGTTGTGTAAAGGTACTAAAATAATTGTAGAAAATCATTATAACTGTACCTTTTTAAGGGTAAATAGGATTTATATGGGTACCAACATAAGGGTAATGAGAATTCATAAGGGGTCCTACGTAAGGGTAACCTGTGAGTTATAATTATCATATAAAGGATGATTATATCTCATAGACATGTATATTAAGTAAATTTAAAATTATGTGGAGGATAAATAAGGGTACATTGATTGATTGTGTCTCGAATTATCAATCAATGGATAAAATATAAGGGACTAAATGTGTTATTCATTTGATTTCATTAACTCTATTAATAGATCATATTATATGGATGGATAAACCATGATACATGACCTTGATCAACTGCACAACATGTATGAATCATTAATGAATTAAAAATAACCAAATGTTGTTTGCATTGATATTTAATTAAGAATAATGCAGTGAGAGACATATATAAATTGACATGAAATAGTGGATTCATGTGATTCCATATCACATGCATATGAGAATTATTGGAAGGAAAAGAATCATTTTACATTAAGGAACCATAATTTTTGGAGTCATGTTATAGAAAAATTAATTATGATTAAAATATCCAAAACAATGTTAAAATTTTTATAGAACGATGACTCGAAATATTATGTTGGTTGATTAATCGACATTTATTGTGATAGAAAAATAGAAGGGGAGTCTCTGTTTATTGATATATAAATATTTATTGAAAGGTCTGAGATTCAGTGATAATATTTTAAGATAACTCACAATTTTATTGGGAAAAAATGTCTTGTTGAGCCTTCACATAACCTCTTATTTAAAGAAGAGTTATTTCAATCCACAGTTCATGATGATGTGATAAATGAAACTATATTTATTTTATAAAGATATAATTTTTAATAAATTATATGTAAATGAATCACTGAATCTAGTGTCACTAACTATCACCAGTGAGGTGGATCTACACTCATCTATAGTGTGATAGAAAATATATATACTACATAATTTAAAAAAGATGAATCTAACCATTGTATCACAGAACTAAAATATAAAAATATTATAAAAATTAACATCTTTATAATAACACTTATTAGGAGTTTGGAAAAAGAAACAAAACCATTCTGCGAAAGAGAACTGAGACCTCAGGTAAACAATCACTTAATAATTTGATGCATGTTTATTTGAATATGATAGTACAAATATGAATCATGAAATAAAATATATAGATAATAAGAGTGAGTAAATGTATTCACTTGGTGTTTCATTGATTATGGAATACATTAACAAAATGCATGAATAATATGATTGGATAATTCTATGAGACACATGCATGATGTGACATTACTGTAATATTGAGAATTTATTTATTTGTGAAATATTATTCATATATAGAATAATTTAGACTGGGAAGTGTGATTTACTTTCACAAATATTATATGCACTATGAATAATAAAATAGAGATGAGATATTTAGAATTGTAGATACTGTGAATTAGTGTCTTGAATAAAAAGTTATATTTGGATTTCATATATTGCATATTAAATATAAAAATATAAATAAGTATTAGTGACATAGTTTTCAATTTTTTATTATCATATGTGTTATAGGAGTTTGAGAATACCATTAAGTAACATCATGATGTTATTAATGCTAAAGGGGAAGAATATGAATCTATTGATATTAATATAAATGTAATCTAATCTCATTTATTGATGAATCTAAAATTTTTGAATTATTATAATGAAATAGAATCATCCATTTTATTTCTTAATTCAGAGGATGTGGAACAAAATCAATTATTTCTATTGAATAATACTTCTTATACATTGTTGGTCACTTCATAATGGACATGCTAGCTTCATGTATTCTTGTGCATTAAATTTAATTGATGCATTATAATTGGTATATTCTATGAAAATGAGTACATGGAAATACCATTTATCATACATTATTGGATAAAAAAAGTTGTATGAATATTGGATAATATAGAATGTACATCATGGATTTAGTAATCTATATTAGAGGTGAACCCCATTAAAAAATTCGGGTGTTCTTTGTGCGTTATTATTTTAAATAAATTTATGATAAATATAGGTGAAGAAGAACACATAATCAACTAATGAATAGTATAATGAGGTATAATATGTGATAAAAGTTTTAGATTAATAAAAATTTATCCCACACTAATTCACATCCCGTCTCAATTTAGTCATCCTAATGTGATCCTAATCGGTTCAAGAAAATATATATAAATTATATAATATAATTATTATTTACATCATGGATGTATATAAAACATAATTTATTGTAATATATTATATTTAAGATATATATATAATAATTATTCCTATGGATTTCTTATATGAAACTGAATGATCTTTATAAAAAACCACATTTTTATCGAAGAAGTTAATAGAATAATGCATGCAATGGAGTATATTTTTGTAAACTATACCCATACCATTATTTATTTGAACATGGTAATATATAAATAATTTTTATACTATAATTCACTACATTTTATAATCTTGTAATTATGTATTATTTTTCAATTAAAGATGATGAACATCACATTATATATACAAGTACGAAATAATAAAAGAGCTAGAATGAGATGATAAAAAATATATAAGTAACTAATATAAAGGTAAAAATGTATAAAATTAAAAATTATAAATGTAATATATTCAAATTTAATTATTAAATAAATTATTTATAATCATATGTTGAATATAAAGGAGGTTAGAGAAAATTAATGATCATTATGAGTTATAGTTAGGGTTTCTATTTAAATCTCTTTGAAATTGAGATTGTCGATATCTAAATTTACATTAGAGGTAATTGTATAATATTTATCTATAAATAAACTTACATTTTATTCTAATATATTTATTTTTTAATATTTACATGTATTACTAAAATTTAAACTCTAATTTATTTTTACTTTAGTTAAAAAGATTCCAATTATAGTGATTATATCTATCACATCATTCAAGATTAAAATCTCTCTCCTAAATGTCCATATTCATTATAATGTTTAATTAATTTCATCATCTCTAATTAAATTAGATGTTACCTGTGGTATATGTCATTCATACAAATATTTTGGGTGGTAAGAGAGGTGAGTCAATGTTATTTAGGTATTTACTGAATTATTTTCAAATTATTAATTCAAATGAGATCACCTATAAGGATGGATTTATATTAAATGAAAAATTAAACAAAAAACATGACACGAAAATTAAAAAATTAATATAGAATTACATAATATATATTGGCTATTTTTACCACAAAATTTCCTGAAACTTTTCTTGATGAGTGTGGGTTCACTTTGAGTAAAATATTTAAACTAATGTCATTAAGAGAAAACATCATGAAGGTATCATCGTTAATAATAAATAAAATTTCCCAAAAATTATTATCTTTTGAATAGTTATTAAAACTCCATCCCCATTGATTAATTTATTTTTCCTGATAGCATCATTGAATAATAACTTCTCTTTAAACAATAATATCATAAAATCAGTATGATAGATCTTCTTCTTAAACACAATGTACTTGACTTCTACGCTATTCCAAAATTGTACCATGCATGCTAGAATCTTGAATTTAATATTTTCAATTATTAATTCATTAAAAAGAAATTTAATTTAATTTTTTACTCCTCTTTAATCTAGAACATCATTGTATAATAAGTATAGAATTATAAATAACTCTTATGTCTCTTCGGAATCCTATTGGAATTTTATAAAATTAATTTTTATAGGTGTAGAATGCCTATATCTACCCTCTTATTTATTCTTATACATTTAAAATATATGAAAGGAAATATATAATTGAGTTCTATAATTATAATAAATATCTTTATATTCTTCATTTTATACACTTAAAATAATCAAATGGATGTTTTTTATATTTTGAATATGAAAAATACATTATATTTGACCACATGACATTCTCATTTAAATTTAGTGAATAATATATAATAAAAAAACATTATATTTTGATCATTATAAATAATATTCAATATATATTTTTAAATCTATATAATTTTTCACAATGTTATGAAAGTGATTACATTAATTGAAGATTTGATTTTGAATTTAATATTATCTTCAATTTCTTTGGAATTTATAAATAATATATATTCACTTTTATCTAGGGATTCATAATAACATGTATAAATTCATTTTATATATAGTCACATTTTCACAACATTAAAATGTTGTCAGTATTTTCTATGTATCAAATGGATGTGTCTAAAAGCTAATAAGATATCATGTTTTTAGCTTTCATTATAAAACAAATACGTATGATATTCTCACAACAAATAACTTTCACTTGATGTCTCCCTATGATTTTATATTTTAAATCATTAATGTGTGATGTTCATTGTTATAGTGAATAAAACTTATCAATCCATCAGCATGAATTGTAATTCAATCTTCAATGAATATTGAATTTTATTTCATTGAATAAAAATAAAAAATCATTTGATTTATTCATATGTAAAAATATAAATTCATTATTATCAAGGGAAAAATACTTTTCCCTAATAATTTATAATAATTTTACTGTATGTTTTCTCTTAAATATACTTAATATATTTTTATTTAATCTATCATATGTTATAGGATACTAATTTCTAGAATTATCAAATCTAATCAAACCCCAAGAACATCATATATAATGCCATGTTCCCTAAGGACCATATAAAAAAATATTTTTTAGTAGTTATATCTAAAGAATTTACATGTAAATAACTTATGAGATTTAGAATTTATTGTTATATATCCATGAATCTTTATAAACTACTGCTTCAATTCCATAATCATTCATTGTTAATCATTAATATTCATTTATTCTTCTAAAATTAATCTTATTTAGCCACAAATATTATGATTTTAATCACAAATATTATACCATTATTTCATGAGTATTATAATAATACTACAGAATTTAAAAATTTAGTCAATGTGGAATGAATTTTATTTTTATATAAATTGTATTTAGAATAATTCATTAAAATATGGATCATAAAACTTACTACATTCACATTAATCTTTTTCAAATATGGTATAAATATCTTTATTCACATTAAATTAATTAAATATAATTTAGATAACATTATAAAATATTTGAATGAACATTATCCATATGTAAATACCATCTATATTTAAATATTCCACTTGTCATCTCTTTAGAATACATTTAAGGAACTGCATTTTCTTAAATTGATTAGATCTTTTTAAAATATATCTGTGATTAATCATTCCATTATTCACTAATAAATGAATTCCCTATTTAATATACTCACTAATATTTATTTTATTTCGATGAAAATTTATATGGTATTTCCATATGATGTAGGAACATTAATGCTTGATTAACACAAGGAGGAGTCTTCTCATTATACCTCAAAATATTTAGTCAATCATCTTTTACGACCATTAAAAATTCTTATAATATAACAATGGGAATTATCCATTAATCTATTTATATAATTATTCTATTATTCAACCTTTTGCAAATAGTATTAAAATTAAATAATAATATGAAATAATATAAAATACCAATTATCATTGTTAATATTTAATTTCATATATAATTATTAGTATATTCAAAATATGAATCACATTTACCATATAAATAATGAAAAAGGTAAAATATTCATTCTATTCATTTGTTGGGAACTTAATCAATACCCATCACATTTTGAAATAATTTGTTTTTAAATATTTTTATTTCATTAAAATAATCTATCTGAACCATCAATCCTCCTCGTTGGATTCATTCATTAATCATAATTATATGAAGGTTAATATTTTCATATCATCAATTATCCATTTTTAGAAAACATATTAAAAAACCAATACAGAGGTATTTTTGACATGGGTGGTATCATTATACTCAAATCAATGAACCATAAATTAATCAATTAAATGTCAATATGATTGTACATAATGTATAAAATATTTTATATTAACTTAATAATAAATTCCATCTAAAAATAACTCAACATATATTATCTACTAAGAAATTTTACTTTTAGTTCTCATTTGAGTGTATTTTAAATTAACTAACTATACAGAATTCATACAAACATTAAAAAAATTAAGTCCTAAATATGTTTCTCATATTCAATCACATGAATTTTTTTTTAAAAATCCCACTTTTAATGTCATTGAATAATCAAAATATTCCCCAGGATTATAAAATTGATTAAAGTAGTATAAGTATTGATAATTTTTTCAATAATAAATTATCAATAATAAAATAAAATTATTTTAAATCTCCATCATCACATAAAATACTGAAATTTGGAAACATCCCACATCCCAAACCTTGCTCAATAAATAAACTTCAATATCTATTCTACGTTATAGAAATTGTTGAAAATTGTTCTCATGAAATATCATTGTGACACCACATGTAAATAGTGAAAGGTAGTATCTAGATATGAAAAAATAATTCTAGGTTTTATATCTTATCTTACTATAAACCACATAAAATATCAATTATTTTCCCCTGAATAACATCACCATCAATACTCTATAATTAAAAAACAAGTAGATATTGAAAAAATTTGAGTTTAGAAAAAAAATCTATTATTTTAATATATATATATATATAACTAATAATTACTGTATAATATATGGTTTTACGTCATAAAATAAATTGAAAAAAAATCATGAAGAATTATATTGGTATTAAATTAGTTGTTATAATGTAATTGTTGAATTAAAAGGTGTAACTAATAGTCATTATATTACAAAATTTATACCAATTGAAATGGGAAGAATATTTATTCTATTAAATAATAATTTTTTGAGCTTGAATATAAGGTTTCATTAGTATATTTTCAATATATCTAGATCATATTGGACATTAACATATATTAGATGGGAATAATCATATGATATAGCATTTCAAGCTCCTGGAAATCACTATATGATCTGTATTAGCTAAATTTCGACATTTGATTTCCACAGTATAATATCATACCCTTCTAAATTTTATAGTTGTCTTGAGTGGTTTTGTAATAATAAATTAGTATAATATAAATAATTATTTATAAATTTAATTATTATTTATATTCTAATATAATGATAAAATTATTAAAATTATTATAAATACTATTTATATCAAAAAAAATCACTACCATGAAATATAATATTAAAATTAATTTTAATCAGTTTTTGAATATCAATAATATACAAAAAAATCCATTTTTAATTAGGAATGTCATAATTATATTATGCGGAATTTTTTGACTTATTTGTCAATGTATATTGTATAGTGAATAGTGAAAATATTATTTTTACAAATGCTGTAAATTTTATAAAATCATTACTATATATGGTAAGCCTAAAAAAACTTAAACAATTTTCTTAATCAAAATGTAGTTTTTCAAATAAAATAATTCATTTAAAATCTGTATGTTGACTTTTAAAATATGTTCTCAACATTTTGGAACTAATGTTTTAATTATTTCTAATAAAAGCTTATTGTGATAATTTTACATTAATTAATTATTCACAATGATGCAATAGGATTTTTTCACCAATAAGTCCTTGTGAGCCTGGAATCAACCACTTGATTCAGTATATGATAAGATATAAAAGGAAATCATAATCCTTATTGGCTAGAAAAAATTACCAAATCATTAGATACTAATCAGTGGACAAGATTTCACACAATAAAAAATGACACTAAGAGCTTCCACGTGGATTTCATAAATAAAAAATATATTTATCAATGATCAACTAAAAAAATAGATATGAAATCATAAGTAAATTAGTAGAATATGACTAAAATAAAGAACCAAAATCCAATAAAAATAAAAATCCAAAACATATCCTAACATATAAAACAACTAAAATATAAAATGTTGCTAAGGGCAATGTATCTAAGATACAGAATTAGAACCAAAATACCTAAAAAGTATTAGTGAGATCTAATGATCCCCATATGTTACTTGAATTGATTATCTCTGGGAACGATACAAATATTGAACTAGAAACACAAAACATGATCAGGTCAATAGATAACTAGTGAAAAAATAGGTTTTGTGAATAATATCGTAGTATGTATGAACAAACTAGTCTATGAGATTCCTTGGTTAAAAATTCCATGAACTCCATATTGAAATATGACATTACAAATTGATTCTTAATTGAAAAAAAAAATATTATCTTTATTCCTTTTAAAATTTATATAAACATTAATTTGTATTTATGATAAGAAAATTTTAATTATCCATTTATATTTTCCCCTAAAATCCATTTCCTAAACCATCTTAATAAATACCTTGAGAGAAAATAATGAATTCCTTAAAAATGAATCTTATGGAAAAAATAGTTGTATATATATATTAAAAGGGTGAGCATGTGAAATATGAAGCAAATAACAAAAATTGAGGATGTATTATAGATAAGGTATAAAAATAATTAAAAATGTATAATTAATATAAAACAGTAAATGTATATAATCATGTAAATTTACAATTCACTCTCTGAGATAATCCTTGATGTACTCATATGCAAACATATGTTAGCCTATTATTATGTTTCACATTCTATAATAAATCGACCACTCAAACCTATCCACAATTGTGGAACACTTCCATGGATTTGGTGCATCCATTTAAGATGGTATAATATGTATCATTAAAAATATACAATATAATTATCTTAATCTCTAAAAAATACACCGATGATTACTATGGAACAAATACAGAGAAGAGTGGTGACAATTATGATGAAATCAACTTCATCACGCATCCTATTATTCCCTAATTAAAGACCCATTAAATAAATATAACAACCTCATCAACCATGTAAATATATATAGGTATCTAATAAACTTTCCACATTGGCATAACATATAGTAACATTTTTTTATAATAATGGTGAAAAATCATCCTTGAGTTCAAATATAGAGTTAAAATTTTTAAATAAACCTCTACAAAACAATTATAACCAATATTTCTCTTGAATTATATTTCCCTACATCCCATTGTCCTTTTATTAGACTACAAAATAAAACCTAAAAAACCCTTTATAATATTTATTTTGATAGAATATGTTCATAAATATACATGTAAAAAATGATAATTACTATTTTTAAACCAAAAATAATAATAAACATAGACATTATATTAAAAATAATTCTTTAAATAGATACATGAAAACCTTAAATAAGTTGTACAAAAATAAATCACAAGAATAAATCAATCTCAAAATGATGTCTGAAAAATTACTAATCCCTAGAAAACCCCTTCAAAATAGATGAAATTCCAATTGGAAATTATTTAACAGTGAAAAACATTTCATTACATCACTTAACAATTTTTTTAAACCAACAAGAACAATCATAGATCTATGAAATTAATAATCTTAAATAAGTGGAATTTTTCAAATCAGAAGAAAATTTTTATTTCATAGAAAAAACATTAAATCAACAACAATATTGATGATCTAATTTATTAAAACACTAGATTATGGTAAGAGAGAAACACATGATATAATATATAAACTCTAAAATAATAATCCATAAGGGATTAGTTTGAAATCCATCATTATTATCAAACAACCATGTGGCCATGCCAAAGTATGAAGACAAAATAATAGATGTAGTATATGTAATTGATAAATAAAATGCACCTTAAGGGAAATACTCTATGAAACCAAAGAAGAAGCACAAAAAAATGAGTATGAAGAAAGTATGGTGGAAACATGGCTCCATAGGTGTATCATGATCGAGAAGAAGAGATTGGTGGAAAAAAATTTCATATTTAATTAGAGGTTAATTTAAATATTTAAAAGTTTCATAAAATTGTGTTGGTTGCTTAGTTTGGGTGAAAATTTCAAAAAACCAAGTTCCATCCATGCACCTCTCACTTGACCCAAATAAGAACTTGGTGATTTGAACAATTTACATTATAAATTTATATCCATTGTTTTTAAAATAAAAACACACATTCTTAAAAATAATTTTTAATAATTTTATATTTATTTATGATTTAAAAAAAATTATATTACCATTTAATATATGAGATGAAAAAATATTTATAATATTGGAAATATAAACATTCTATATGAATTTTTACTTCATCATAATAAATAATGTATAATCCATAAAACATACTAATATTGAATCCATCGGATTGACTAATGTCTAGTACATTGGATTAAATAAAGTATTATCCATCATACTATGTAATGTTAACTGTATGAGATTAACTGAATTATAATATATAATAATTATTCATTTTAAAAGATTATAGTGTTTAAATTGATTTCCTTGTAATTAAAATGTTTAGTTCATCTGAATGTTGTCATTCAGTCCGCCCAAATGAATGACTTTAGTTTATCGGAGTGACTGAGTTTAAGTATATCAGTGTGACTGAGTTTATTCTATTAGTTTGAATTAGTTTATTCCATTGAAATAACCTTTTTTTCATCAATTTCACAAAATGCAATTCCTCCCTAATGAATAATAATAAATATAATAATATGGTCCTAATTGTTTCTATTAGATGAAATTCTATTACAACATTGTAAGTGTTCAATCAAAGAAACATTGTATGAAGATGTACATAATGAAAAACTAGTCTAGAACTCGTCCAAGTTCATTGAAAAAAAAATATACGAAATGAAAAATATGACTATTGGAGGTATTTTTATAAGTAAATGTGAATTAAAGGGGTTGGGATAATATTATTTTGTTAATAAACCCATTTTATGTTTCTCTCATAAAACATCTTGTTAATTACACTTTGTAAATTATTTGAGTGTTTTTGTTCTATGAAATCCCCATGACTATTATAAATTCCATAATTTTTTATTCACTATGTACAATATGGATTGATATTGGATAATTAATGGGATCCTAAGAATTGTGATTCCAAATAGAATGATGACGGATTTTTTAATAGGATGATAAAGCTCATTTTGATCATTATGATCGAGAAATTTCAAGCAGTACAAAGGATGACCTTTCAATGTGGTTGAAAACATGGAATACCTAAATATATAGCTTGTGACTACCTTAGCTTCTACCATTAATGAGTATAAAATTATTTATTATTATATTTAGTAATTCATTATTTATTTAGTATTTCTTTACATTATACTTGTTTCAACTAGTTATTATTTTCGGATTTGAATATTTATAGAATGTATTAAATTTTCTAAATTTACAAAATTTGATTTTATAGACAATTTTTGTGTCCAATTTTTAATCACTAATATAAAATGATATATGTGTCTAATAAACAATCATTATTTTATTTTTTTAGTTTGGTTATTTTTTTTTAAAAAAAATTAACCCCATCATGGAGCCATTAAACACAATTCAATTCAATAATTTGTATAATTTGAGGTTCCACTATATAAAATAATGTATTTTACTTTATTTTATTTTATTAATGTTTATAATGTCTTATAAAATTTATTATAATCTATTGTTTATATTTTTTTATACACTATTTTAATAACTTATATTTTTTTATAGTGTAATTTTTTTACAATGATGGTAAATTTAACTTTTGGAACTCCTAGGAATATAAATCATATATTAAACGCAATTTTTTAGGGGTTAGATTATAAGTATTGGAGAAACATAATGGAAAAATATTTTATTTATATTTGTGTTGATAACATTGTTATGATGTCTAGAAATTATAAAATCCCAAAAAAGGACATTTCTTCTTTTAAAAATGAAGAGAATCATGAACATCAACTGAATTATCATGATTGAAATAAAGTTTTTTCTATGATAATAACACTATATATTGAAATATATTATTTTTAAGATGAGAAATATATTTGGAAAAAATAGGAAGTTACAAATTTTGGTACATATAATGTGATTGAAATTACAATAATCATACTAAAAAAGATTATCATGATTTTTATTTTCTTGCAGATGAATCTATTTCAATGATTCATCAATAATGTTTGAAAATTGTAAAAATTTAACACAATTTTAGTTAGTTGAATTTTAATGATTATATTATAGTAGAAAATATCAGTGAAATTATTCCCAGAGAATGGGAGATAAATAAAAATGCTCTAGATGATAGAAGGTGGATATAAACATTAAACATGAATTGTTTGATTCGTAATCTAATGATGTATGATGGGATACTAAATATAGATGGTAATAAATAAGAGGAAAATAATGGATGAATTTATTTTTATACTCATTAAAATATTTATAATAAATTTAGTTTGTATAATAATGTGTCCATGACATAAATTAAGTAGAATCTTATAGTTGAAACAAAGATCTGTTGTCCAGAATAGACTGATAATTAATTAAATAATATTTCAAAAATAATGAAAAATAATTTTGAAATGAAATAATTCATGTATATGAATAAGTAGATTCATAAAAATATAAAGGAAAATAATGATTTTTTTGAATTAATTTGTTATGAGTGTAAGACAGTGGGGCATATAAAAATTCATTTTTCTTATCTCAAGAGGATGGATAACAAGGATAAAATTTTTGAATAAAATTATAATAAATTATAAAAACATAAGAATAATAAAATATAGAAATAATGAAACACTTGTAGTGCTATAGGTGGAATAGATTCTTCAAAAAATACAATAGATAAAGTGGATATAATAAGAACATTGGTTTCCATAATAAAATACAGATAAATAATAATTTATCTATAGAAACCCTATCAGCTGAAACAGTAATAATTATTACTAATTAAAAATTATTCGTATAGTGGAAGTGAGAATAATTTTATATCTTCATATAAGGAATAAAATTCATCTGAATAGAATATTACATTAATGAGATTTTATGAAGTCTCACGATTTTCAAAATGTGTAGAAATATAATATTTAAAAGATTTAAAAACATGATGATATTGTAGAAAAACATTAAAATAAAAACACAAGATTATTTATAATTACTATAAATATTTCTTATATTTAAAATTAGTTAAAAAAATATTATATTGTGGAAAAATTATTTTTATAAGATTTAAAAAATATAATATTGATAATAAAAATTGTTCAAATTAATAAGAAATATATAATCCTGAGATAACTCGTTTTTCTAAATAATTATGAATTCTTAATTCTATAATATGTTTTTTGGTGATAAAATATTACTTTTGAAACCAAACTCAGAAATTTCATTTTTGAAAAATTAACTATCAAAATTAACTATTGGTAATGAAAATTATAGAAATTGTACAAAAAATTAAATCCTTATAGAGATGTATTTAGAATTGATTTTATAAATAAAAATCAATTTTCTATAATAAATATTTTCTTCCAATGAATGACCAATTCTCTATGAAATTTTAATGTGGGTGAAATTGGAAGAATATATGTTCCTAAAATAAAGATAAATCATTATTCTATCACTATTTTTATTTTTATAATGAAATGGGAAATGCTAAAAATAGTATTGTTAGACATAAGTAAATTGTTTTAAAAAATATTTTCAAATAATATTGAACCACATCTAGTTTTTTTTCAAAACACACTATTATTTGTTATTTAAAAAAATTAAGATGTGTACAATAAAAAACTCCAGGATATTTAATATTCTAGGTATATGATTGGGAATATTGTTTTTTGCAAGATGATTATTAAATGGAAATGATGTATTGTTAATTTTTTAGACAATAATTAATGGGAAATCATTTTAGAAATTATCATTATAGATGAAAATCGTAATGATATATTTAATGAACACCTACATTCTAATAGATTTGTATATATTAAATAGAATCTATTAATGTTCAATACTTATTGATTATTCATATCAATATTCAGTTTTTTATTTTTTCTATTTTAATAATTTGTTTTTCTATATAGAAGTTCATATTTCATGTTTATTCTATAAAAATTGTTTTATTAAAATATTAAGTTTTTGTAATAAATTTGTAAATATAAAAACTATTGTATTACTAAAATTATCATTCATTCTAAATTTTTTAGTTTTTAAATTTTTATATATATTTTTTTCTTAGTTTTT
Source organism: Viscum album (assembly GCA_963277665.1). NCBI lineage: Eukaryota > Viridiplantae > Streptophyta > Magnoliopsida > Santalales > Viscaceae > Viscum > Viscum album. Next base: position 1,332,356,220 of record OY728142.1, read on the forward strand.
CAAAGGGAAAATCATTCAAATTGTTTTAGGTTTTTCTAAAAAAATGATAAAATAAATTTTTTTCTTTTTCAAATTTCATTATTTATTTTTTTAATTGTTTTTCTAAATTTTTTATTAAACATTTTATCTCTAAAAGATTTAGAATTTTTGAAAAACATATGTTCTTCATCTTTTTTTTTCTTTTAAGAAAAAATGATCTGTATTTTTATTAAAAATATGAAAAATTACTAGAAAAACATTCCCCATGAATGTTTATAAAGATCAATTAGATGTAATTTTTAATACATAGTTTTTAAAATTATTTAATATTTTATTCTGTGTTTTTTTATATTTTTTTTAAAGCATCATTTTTTTAGATAATGAATTTTAATTTTAGAATATTATGTTCATCCAATAATAGTTTTATTTAAAAATAAAACTTTTCATAACCTATATTTTAATCTATTAAAAATAAATTTCATTTTTATAATAATAATAAACATTTATTTTAATCAGAAATTTTTTTCATTGTCTAAAGGTCACAACCAAGACTATAAATATAAGTTTTGGTCACTACATCAAATATAAAATTCTTATTTTTACCTCGACTCTAAATCCTGAAATTCACAATAAGTGAGATTGTTCAATAGTAATTTGATTAAATATTCTGAGACACATCTAAATTTGAAAAATTACATCTAACATTTATATTATATGAAGAGATTTCAAGAAGTAATTATTGATTGAAAATTATTAGTTTGATAAAACTAATTCCTTTCTAAAGTAAAATTTCAATAATTTATTGTTGGGGAAAAGTTTCTATATGAATTTTTTTCATCAATCATGATTACCCTGTGATAGTAATGGACATCGTTTCATTTTCTATTTTTAGTGTTAAAGTTGATTTCTAGGTACTTAATTTTATTCTTTTCCTTGAATTCTATAAGATTAATATTCATGAAGTATCATATTTGGTTGAATGTATGTTGTAAAGTGAATTTTATTTACTCATCAATAAGATACATGATAAGAATGGTTCATTTGAGGAATATATGGTTGAGATTTCTATTTCATACTAATTATAATGTAAACAATGTATTTAATAAAAAAACTAGATAATAGAATAGTTTCTATGTGGAAGAAATAATATCTCATTATAATGAATTATGATAAAGATACATTGACTATGTTATAAATTTTTTGGATTTCTCAATGAGTATAAGGTAATTCAAATTAGTGTAGTTTGTTTTACAATCATGTGAAAAAAATAAAAAAAATTCGTTAAAGTTTATAATTATTTTGTTTCATGGAATTAGTTAGCTGAAATAGTTGTGTGTAATTAAAATTATTTTATATATTTGAAATCTATTCTATGAGATATAGGGGAAGAGTAGTGATTATTTTAGTATGGTTTAAAGATACGAAAATGACATGAAGTTTCATGATGAAAAATTAAAGGTGTCATGAAATCATTTATAGATATTACAAATTCCTTTAGAAATATATCATTTAATGCTTCATAAATGTTCAATATTTATGATCAGTTGAAGATCTTTATAAAATCTCATGTTCCAAAAATTATTTTCTATAATGAAAAAAATAGTTTCATAAAGAATAATATTATAATATGAATGAACAAATTAGAAATATTAAATTTATTGAAGAATAAGTTATTAGTTTGAAGAAAGAAGATTGAAGGTTTCATGTTTTTTTAGAAAATATTAATATATCAGAACCATATTAATTTGAGACATATTAAAATATATAATTACTCAGGACTATTAAATTGAATTTATTGATGTTTCAAAAGGATTGATTTTTTTTCTAAACCATTAATGTGGTGAAATTAAATTTTTTCATGAATATATGTTTGAATGAATTATACTTCACATATATTTTTAAAGGATTTCCAATAATATATTTTTGATTTTTTTCTAAATTAATGGATTAATTTTTATATAAACTCTGTTAATTCTTATTATCATTTCTCTATAAATTCTTGTATTTTTTACGAATCCTTTTTTAAATAAAACATTAAAAAATTTTGTTATGTGAGAAATTTTTTGAAGATAATATATTTGGATAATATTCTAGAGTTAACATTCACAAAAATTTCTAGTCTTAGATTTGTTTTAACAAATCATATGGGAAAAAAATTTAAACAAAAATGAATTTACAATGATTGGTTATATTAGAAAAAAGTCGGTGATGTTTTTTTAAGATGAAGATAATGACATTCATAAAAGTATAATGAGATTGTTATTATATAAATGTTATTAGTTTTTCATTTAATGGGATGTTTGTATAATCATTAAAATGAGGTGTATTTTTAATTATTAAATTAATGTTGTACATTTTCTATCTATATTTTTGAAAATATCAACACACATTCAAAAAATAAATTTTTTACAAACATTATATTTCAAATGTATTTTATAATATATTTGTATAGGACACTTAATTATATAGGGAAAAATATTTCTAAATTATTGAATATAATCTTTCTATAATAATGTGTAGTCGTTTGGGATGACTAAGGTCAATTCTATTAGACTATCTAATATCTAGAATGACTGACTAACGTAACACCATCTTGTATGATGACTAAATTATTGTCCATCTTAATGATTAATGTCTAGTCTATAAAAATGATGAAATTGAGTATATTTTTATGAAATCATTCAGCATATTGTAATGTAAAAGTCCATTCCTTCAGAATATAAAAATACAGTTCCAAAAAATGACTACGTTTAGTCTACTAGTGTGACTATGTTTTATTCTTTCATTTTGATTCAATTTATTCTATCATTCTAAATGGTTTTAGTCCATTTGAAAAAAAAAATTATTTTTTCAATTTAATAAATAAAATTTCATCAATATATATAGTAATGTTTCTAATAAAATGTTCAAAACTATTTATAATATATAGAATATATTTATAGCATTGAAATGGTTCTTTCAAAACAATGATGTATGTATATGAACATGCTAATCAGTCAATTCTGAGATCCTAAGAGGCCACATAAACCAATATAAAGAATAAATGGATTTTTTTGAAGGTGGGATTAATAATATTGGGGAATTTGAGGAGCTAATAGCTGGTGAATTTTATTTACTAATCATGTCTGCATATTTCTCTGATGAAACAAATTGTTACATGAAATTTGGAACATTTAAATGATTTTTTATAATAATGAATCATTGTAAATATTTTAAATTCCAACAAAAAAATTTCTTTCTATACGTTGTGTCGAATTTGGGTTTAGATAATGGGATTATGGGGATAGTTAGATGGATGATTTTGATCATGCTAATATAGGGATTCCGAGATTAAGAAGAAAGAGACAATTCTGATTTTTTTGGATAAGGGGTTTCTTGAAAAATAATGAAAGACCATATGTTTAGGTTGAAAATTTAGGATACCTAATGTCATAGTTTTTGATTCAGTTAACTCTTATTATTAATGAGTTGAAAATATTTTATAAATATTTTTAGGAATAATTTCTTACATTATTATTAAGATATAATTTACTTGTCTATACAAGTAATTTTTTCTCATTTTTCATTTATATAGAAGGTTAATCATTTTATAGCTTTACTAATCTACTGTTTAAAAGATTTATTCTACATATAATTTTAAATCATTGATATTTGATGATACCTATTGTAACACCCGAGACTTTTATGAGAAATATTTTTGTTTTTATAAATCATAAAAGAAATCTTTCACTACACAGAACACTAGCTTGGCTTTCTTTACACGCAATCATGACCTTCTCGATAGATTTCATCGTAAGCAATACTGAATTTCACTAAACAATGATATGCTATTAGAATATTATTAAAACTAGCCGTTATGAATAGTAATAACCACCTTTTGAAATTTTATAAATTTTATTTTTCGAAATGGACTTCATTTTTGGATTCAGAATATCGAAATTAGCCTAGGGTGAAATTTTGGTATTTTTTTGAAAACTTTCAATTTTTGATGAATAGTGAAACCACTATGTGGTAGTTAAAAAACTGAATTTTTCATAAAACTTAATTTTACCACTTCTATGAGTGGAATCTCAAAAATCCGAGAGACACGGTTGATGTCAGTAAGTAAAATGTGGTTCAATTAGATGAAAATAATTTTTGGTGATAAGTAACTTTTTACGTTTATTTACCACGGTTAAAAGTAAATAGGGTGATTAAGGGAAAGAATGATATTATTATTACCCTAACACATGCCCTAATTCTATAGGATAAGTTTAATTCGACCAAAAACAACTTTAGGAATAAAATATGACCATTTAGGCCCACATGGATTAGATTAGGACATTTATTATTAATTTATTTAAAGAAGGGTTAAAATAGTTAAAATCAAAGTTTAATAAGTAAATAATTTTTAATATAAGGTTATACATAAGATAAATTCGACTATAAATTTTCATTAGAATGCTAATAATATTTCCTACATAATGGTATTTTATTTGTAATTTTCAGACATTAAGTAATTTAATTTATTTATGAAACAAAGACAATGCAGTAATTATCTAATTAATGAAATATTGACATAATTGATATTATAAATACCCAAATAAATGTAATTTGATACTTTTTATTAATTCAACTAATTTTCTAGGTTAATATGAATTTTTTCTAAAAAATCATCCTGTTATGATTTTCACAAAAATCAATTACTAAATAGTGTCAAAATTGACATAAAATAGTTTTTAAAACAAATATTATATTATTAATTGTTATTTTATTCCTAAAAATATAAGGTTCGGCCAAATTACTAAGGTTATATATAATAATACTAAAAAACATTGGGTTAGTTTGGCTGCTTATAGTAAGTTTATTGACCTTATAGTATAAGAACACAAGAAGACACGGTAAAAGAAAAATTATTTTACTTAATGTTAAATCTAAATGATAAAGTTAAAATAGGAACCTAAACTTGTCTAAATTATATTGGATGAGAGGATTTCGACCCATCCCCACCTTATTTACGAAATAAAACAATTTGGAGCTATTTAAAACCGAACTTGACTTTATAATAAAATAATAATTTTAGTTTTTCCAAAGGAGCCCCTCTCCTCCCTTATAAAAGGGCACCTCCTCCCCCTATTCATCACACCACTTTGAGCCTTCAAGCTCGGCCAACCCCTGCCACTTTCTCCTCTACACTTCCATAGAGACATCATAGAGGTCCGGGTCTTCTTCAAGGACCAATTTTAGTGCCCTAAAAGGAGGTCTCAAAGAAGCACTTCAAAGAAGAGGTAATGTCTGTTACCGATTCTTTCATCTTTATTTCTTCTTCCACATCTTCTTCTTTAGTTGTTTCATTATGAAGTAATAAAATCAGTATCAATCATATACTGATATGTTATTATAAGTATGAAACAACTCTATTTCACCATCTATCCATCCTACGGAAAATGAAATCACCTCGCGTGCGTACGTACGGAATACCGTCTCCACGCCGTGGTGTAATCTATTTTCCACCACCACCTTACATGGATCGGTATAATGGTGTAAATATTGACTATATATGATTATTTTAAAGTGATAATGATTCTGAAATAGTATACATACACTCCAATACAATTCCATGATCATGGGAACGATATCATCGCTCCTACGTACGTACGGAATACCGTCTCAACGATGTGATGCGACTCGTTCTACATGATTTTCATTGCATAATGATTACATAAATGAATTGAGTGAATAAATATGATATATATTACACTAATACCATTCTGGAAATTAGGTATCTATAATATAAAAAGAAAAATAAGAATTTATTCGACAAGACACGCATCAGAACAAAAAGTAATAAATACTCGAATAACAAGTAGTAAGGAAATATTACAAATAAGAATCTAAGAATATGACCATATTTGATATCATAAAAATAATTATGATTTTATAATAAGTCAATAACATTATTTAAATCATTATACAGGAGGTTCAGACACGTACAAAGCATATCGGACCTAAGGTAAGGGAAAATATCACAATCTCATTTTTATCCGAGATTGTTTATACTTTGGTATTTACTGGGATGTATTTTATCATCCATGTCCATGTTCCCTCAGTATGTAATATTTTTTCCATCCACCTACTATTGTTTAAATCCAATTTTACCCTTCAGTGAGTTTTTAGTAAAGGATATGAAATGAATATTTTGTCGTTTTTCATAGGAGGTACTTTTTGACTTTTCTGAAAAAAGTACGATAGGAATGTTATTTTAACATATATGGAATGAATGGATTTTTAATACATTATTTCCAGGAAGATTCCTTTACAAGTTTTAAATTTTATTTTTAATCAACTTCTTTTAGTTTAAAATTTAATGACATGTTAAGAAAGGAAAATTTTTTTTGAGTTAGAAAAGATATTTTCCTCAAGAATGGAGTTCAAGTGTTTTATCAAAATTATTTTACATCTAAGATAATAAAGGGTTCTATTTCTATCAATATTTTTACATTGAATTGATTATGTTATGATGGAATTATTTTTATTATGTCCTTCTATCTTATATGGATTATGTTATGATGGCATGATGTTTGAGATTCCCATTTTTATTACATTGGTTATGCAATGATGTATGATTTTTGATTTTGTGGCACACATAATAATGGTATCATTATGAGATTGGTGGGACCTATATCTCCCTCCAATGCATTCAGTAATGATTTTATATCTCAAGAGATAGACATGGATGGAACGACAGGTTAAACCGGTACAGTGAAACAGGACTGAAACAAGGAGTGAACTCGGTTCAGAAATGGAAATTGTCCACTAAGATAGTCTTGGCAATGAGTCTTGACTAATAAGAAATGATTCGCTATGATTATGTGTATTTTTCACAATGTTTCATGTTTTATGTTATGATTATTGGGATTACATTTCACTACTATGATTTATTCCATGTTATGATAATATGATCTCTTTTGTAGGTTAAGATTTCCAAAATGTTATGTTCTTATTAATATGATGTGATTGATATTTCTTTTGTTCACCCTTACTAAGCATTTGATCTCACCCTTTTGTATGCTTTATTTCCCCAGGTCAGGAAGAAGGTTATTAAGTAAGATATACCAAAAGGGACTATAGATATGATGAAATAAATGGGAGACAATTTAGACGCTTTATGAACCAGTTTTTTATGTTTCCCAGTTTATAAAGACACTATACCTATACGGTCCTTTCCTGGTTTTCTTATATGTTGTAATAAGTGTGCTTAATTTATGAAGTAAGGAAAATGTATGTAAATTATGGGTCGTTTTAGTTGGTATCAGAGGAAAGGTATAGTCATCCTTTTGAAACTAGGATGTGAAAGCCTTAGTAAGAATCCCAAGGATAAGTCTAAGAATAGTACACAATCTTATTGTTTTAGAAATGGCCATGAATAACCTAGGATAAGACCTTAAGTGTGAAATTTTATTCTTGATTATGTGGTTTTCCTATTATAATTATTGTTTCTCACACTATTATTCTTGGTTTTAGTCAATGGCTAGAACTCGAAGGAACCGTGTTAATGCGGAATGCGACAGGCAATGCAATGATTGTCCCCCGAAGCAACCAAACGTTATGGGAGTTGGAATGAAAAATCTTATAGCCATGCTCACACAACAATCTCAAGCTATGAATCATGCAAGACTTACAAATGAGCAAAGGAAGGAGCAACATTCTGTTGAATCCTTCATCAGGCATCGCCCACCATATTTCAGCGGGTCTAATGATCCATTAGTTGATGAACAAAGGATTAGTACAACTGAAAAGAAATTTTCAGTTCATTAATGTTTTGAACATGATAAAGTCATCCTAGCAGTGTATCGTTTGGAAGGAGATGCTGATCAATGGTGGAATCTTATTAAGAATATGAGGCAAAGGGATGAAATTGAGTCCATGGAATGGGATGAGTTCAAGAACTTATTTTTCAATAAGTACTTCCCTCAATTTCTCCGAACAATGATGGAGAAAGAGTTTCTTGAACTAAAGCAAAAGAATGATGAATCTGTTGGTACCTATGAAGCAAATTTTACAAGACTTGCAAGGTACGCTTCTATTATTATTATCCAACCTGAGAGTAAGATTGATTGATTCTTTAGTGGCTTAAAACCAAGTCTTCGAAGGGCGTTAGCCATACAGGACTTCAATAGCTACGAGGAAATCGTTCGATTTGCTCTCAAAGTCGAGATGGATATTGGATTAACCCATCAGTCATATAGGTTTGATAAGAAGAGGATAATGGAATTCAAAGGAAAATATAAAGATCACAATGAAAAGAAGATGAGCTTTCCCTTATGCTCAAAGTGTGGAAAGAAACATGGAGGGAGTTTTCTTAAAGGGACAAGTAAATGTTTCAAATGTGGAAAAGAAGGTCATAGGGCGTTTGAATGCCTCAATGATGGGAAGAAGATGTCTAATGATGCAAACAAAGGAAGTGATACATAGAATAAGCCAACTACAGTTCAATGTTTCAAGTGAAAGGAGATAGGAAATTATGCCAATCAATGCCCAAATCCAAAGGTTGATGATGATGGTCGACGTCAACAAACTCTTAAGGCTAAAGACAAAGTAATGTCACATGCAATTTCTATCAGCGATGTGGAGTACGATAACGATGTGGTGAAAGGCACACTTACCATCCACTCTAAAGTAGAAAATGTTTTATTTGATTCTGTATCCACCCACTCCTTTATTTCTGAAGAATTTTCTAAGGATATCACCGTATTACCTCAACAATTAGATGTTGAGTTAGCTGTGACAACCCCTAATGGAACAACAGTTACATCAAAAGATTATAATTCTTCTCCGATCGATGTTTGTGGGAAAGTGCTTCCTGCAAATCTTGTGATCCTTCCTATAGTGGAATTTGATGTGATTCATGGCATGGATTGGATTTCTTTATATGGAGCTCATATAAATTTCCAAAGAAGGGAAGTGACATTTCATATTCCAGATCAATCTATGATCATCTATCAATTCAAGGATGAACATAACCTTCCAGTGGAAATTTCTTCCATCTTATGGGTCTTGATTCCACTAAATGAAAGTTATTTATCTCAAATGGTTGGTGAGAAACTCACTATTAAGAATATTCCCATTGTACGGGAGTTTGATGATGTCTTTCCAGAGGAATTACCGGGTCTTCCATCAAATCCTGAAGTTGAGTTTTCAATATAACTCGTACCGGGTGCTTTTCCTATTTCAAAGACACCTTATAGAATGGTCCCAATTGAGTTGCAGGAATTGGAGAAACAACTCCAAGAGAATCTTGATAAGGGGTTCATATTCCCTAGTGCATCACCTTGGGGAGCACCTGTTCTATTTGTTAAGAAGAAATATGGAACAATGAGACTCTCCATTGATTATCGAGAACTTAACAAGATCACTATCAAGAACAAATATTATCTCACGTGCATTAATGACCTATTTGACCAACTACACGGAGCTCAATACTTTTCCAAGATTGATCTTCATTCAGGGTATCATCAATTAAGGGTCAAAAGGGAGGATATACCGAAGACGACTTTTCGTACAAGGTATGGACACTATGAATTTATAGTGATGCCAGTTGGTCTTATTAATGCCCCTGCTATCTTCATGGATCTGATGAATAGAGTATTTAGAGACTATCTTGATTAGTTTGTGGTATTCTTTATAGACGATATTCTTTTTTATTCAAAGAGCAAGTAAGAACCTAAAGATCACTTGAGAATTATATTAAAGACCCTGGGAAATGAGAATCTTTATGCTAAATTTACCAAGTGTGAATTTTGGCTTCAAAAAGTTTCTTTTTTGGGTCACATAATCTCAAAAGTGGGGATATCTGTGGATCCAGCAAAAACAGAGGTTATCGAAAGATGGTCGAGACCAACAACAGTGACTGAGATCCGATGTTTTCTTAGTTTGGATGGATATTATCGATGTTTTGTGAGATATTTTTCATGATTATCTAATCCACTCACCATGTTGACTTGAAAAGGAGTTATGTTTTTTTGGACGGAGGAATGTGAAGAGAATTTCAAGGAGTTGAAAAGATGGTTATCCAGTGCACCTGTGCTCACACTGCCTTGTAGTGGAGAAAGGTTTGTGATCTACAGTGATGCATCCAAGAAGGGTTTGGGGTGTGTTCTTATGAAAAATGATATGGTGATAGCTTCTGCCTCACGACAGTTGAAAATAAATGAGAAAAATTATCGAACTCATGATTTGGAGTTAGCTGCGGTAATCTTTGCACTAAAGATTCGGAGGCATTATCTTTATGGAGAAATGTGTGACATTTATACTGATCATAAAAGATTAAAGTATAATTTCACACAAAAGGACCTGAATATCCGCCAAAGAAGATGGTTGGAGCTGATTAAGGATTATGACTTCTCAATCCATTACCACCCTGGGGAAAACAAGGTGGTAGATGCATTAAGTCGACAAGACCATGCCAGTTTATCCATGATGAGGATCAAAAAAGTTACAATATTTATGGATATACAAAGGATGAATCATGGAATTATAATTAAAGGGGAAACTCGTATCTTTCTCAAATGAATGTTCAACCATTTATATATGTGAAGATTAAAGAGGCACAGAAAGAATATGTAGAGTTACAAAAGAAGGTGAGAAATGTTCCTGAATTCAACCATGATTGTGATGGGATAATAAAGTTCAGGAATCGGGTTTGTGTTCCTCCCATCCCCGAATGAAAGAAGGAGCTGCTGGATGAGGCTCATATTTCATCATTCTCTATTCATCCTGGAAGCACAAAGATGTATAGGGACCTAAAAGAGTACTTCTGGTGGGATAGAATGAAAAGCGATGTTGCTGAATATGTCTCGCGATGCTTGGATTGTCAGCAAGTTAAACCTGAGAGATAGAAGTCTAAGGGGATGTTACACCCATTACCCATACCCGAATGAAAATGGGAAAACATCACTATGGACTTTGTCACCAGACTTCATAAAACATCCAAAGGCAATAATTCTATCTATGTCATAGTTGATCGTCTTAGAAAGTCTGCACACTTCATCGCTATTAGATAGTATTTCTCTCTGGATTAGCTTGCTAGGATATATGTGAAGGAAGTGGTAAGATTGCATGGTGTGCCACTTTCTATTATAACTGATCGGGATCCGATGTTTAACTCAATATTCTGGCGAAGTCTTCAGCATTCTCTGGATACAAAGTTGAGTTTCAGCGCTGCTTATCATCCTCAGACAGACGGTCAGTCTGAGAGAACAATTCACACTCTAGAAGATATGTTGAGAGCTTTCTCTATGGATTTCAAAGGTGTTTGGGATAAACACCTACCTTTGGTGGATTTTTCTTATAATAATAGCTTTCACTCTAGTATTCAGTTGGCTCCGTATGAAGCTCTCTATGGAAAGAAATGCAGGACACCAACTTGCTGGGATGAAGTTGGGGAAAGAAAGCTATTAGGACCTGATCTCGTTGATGAAATGGTAGAAAAGGTCAGATCTATTCAACAACACAAAAGATCAGCTCAGAGTCAACAGAAAAGTTATGCCGACAACTGAAGAAAAGACCTAGTGTTTGAAGTGGGTGATAAAGTGTTCATACGAATATCTCCCTGGAAGAGGGTCATGAGATTTGTAAAGAAGGGGAAGTTGAGCCCCAGATATATCGGTCCTTTAGAAATAATGGATCGTGTTGGGAAGGTAGCTTACCGATTGGCACATCCACTGAATCTCTCTCAAGTTCCCGATGTGTTCCATGTATCTCTCCTGAGAAAGTACATACCTGATCCTTCACATGTACTCAGCTCAGAAGTTGTATCGCTAGAGCAAGATCTTTATTATGAAGAACAACCGATAGAGATTCTGTATCGTAGTGAAAAAGTCCTACGAAACAGGACCACTCTATTGGTGAATGTTTTATGGAATAACCACCAATTAGAAGAAGCTACATGGGAGCTTTAGGATATGATGAGGGAGAGGTATCCTCATCAATTTGTTACAAATTGAGGAATTTCGAGGGTGAAATTCATTTTAAGGGGGGTAGAATGTAACACCTGAGACTTTTATGAGAAATATTTTTGTTTTTATAAATCATAAAAGGAACCGTTCACTACACAGAACACTAGCTTGGCTTGCTTTACACGCAATCGCGACCTTCCTCGATAGCTTGCATCATACGCAATACCGAGTTTCACTAAACAATGATATGATACTAAAATATTATTAAAACTAGTCGTTATGAATAGAAATAACCACCTTTTGATATTTTATAAATTTTATTTTTCAAAATGGACTTCATTTTTGGATTCATAATATCGAAAGTAGCCTAGGGTCAAATTTTGGTATTTTTATGAAAACATTAATTTTTTTATGAATAGTGAAACCACTAAGTGGTAGATAAAAAACTGAATTTTTCAGAAAACATAATTTTACCGCTTCTGTGAGTGGAATCTCAAAAATCTGAGAGACATGGCTGATGTCAGTAAGTAAAATGTGGTTCAATGAGATGAAAATAATTTATGGTGAATAGTAACTTTTTACTTTTATTTACCAGTGTTAAAAGTAAATACAGTGATTAAGGGTAAAAATGATATTATTATTACCCTAACACATGTCTTAATTCTATTGGATAAGTTTAATTCGACCAAAAAAAACCTTAGGAATAAAATATGACCATTTAGGCCCACTTGGATTAGATTAGGACATTTATTATTAATTTATTTAAAGAAGGGTTAAAATAGTTAAAATCAAAGTTTAATATGTAAATAATTTTTAATATAGTGTTATACATAAGATAAATTCGACTATAAATATTCATTAGAAAGATAAAATGATTTCCTACATAATGGTATTTTATTTATAATTTTTGGACATTAAATAATTTAATTTATTTATGACACAATGATGATGCAGTAATTATCTAATTAATGAAATATTGACAAAATTGATGTTATAAATACCCAAATAAATGAAATTTGAGACTTTTTATGAATTCCACTAATTTTCTAGGTTAATATTACTTTTTTCGAACTAATCATTCTGTTATGATTTTCACAAAAATCAATTACTAAATAGTGTCAAAATTGACATAAAATAGTTTTTAAAACAAATATTATATTATTAATTGTTATTTTATTCCTAAAAATATATGGTTCCGCCAAATGACATAGATAAGGTTACATATATTTATAATAAACAACTTGGGGTTCGTTTGGCTGCTTATAGTAAGTTTATTAACCTTATAGTATAAGAACACAAGAAGACATGGTAAAAGTAAAATTATTTAACATAATGTTAAATCTAAATGATAAGGTTAAAATAGGAACCTAAACTTGTCTAAATTCTATTGTATTAGAGGATTTCTACCCATCCACACCTTATCTTGGAAATAAATCAATTTGAAGCTATTTAATACTGAACATGACTTTATAATAAAATAATAATTTTAGTTTTTCCAAAGGAGCCCCTCTCCTCCCTTATAAAAGGGCACCTCCTCCCCCTCTTCCCCACACCACTTTGAGCCTTCACGCTCAGCCAAAACCTGACACTTGATCCTCTACACTTCCCTAGAGACATCTTAGAGGTCCTGGTCTTCTTCAAAGACCAATTTTAGTGCCCTAAAAGAAGGTCTCAAAGAAGCACTTCAAAGAAGAGGTAATGTCCGTTACCAATTCTTTCACCTTTATTTATTCTTCCACTACTACTTATTTAGTATTTTAAATATGAAGTAATAAAATCAGTATCACTCATATACTGATATGTTATTATAAGTATGAAACAACCCTATTTCACCATCTATCCATCCTACGGAAAATGAAATAATCGTGCGTGCGTACGTACGGAATACCGTCTCCACGTCGTGGTGTAATCTATTTTCCACCACCACCTTACTTGGATGGGTATAATGGTGTAAATAATGACTATATATGATTATTGTAATGTGATATTGATTCTGAAATAGTATACATACACTCAAATACAATTCCATGATCATGGGAACGATATCATCGCTCGTGTGTACGTACAGAATACCGTCTCCACGATGTGATGCGACTCGTTCTACATGATTTTCATTGCACAATGATTACATAAATGAATTGAGTGAATAAATATGATATATATTACACTAATACCATTCTGGAAATGAGGTATCTATAAAATAAAAAAAATAAGAATTTATTCGACAAGACAAGCATAAGAACAAAAAGTAATAAACACCCAAATAACAAGTAGTAATGAAATATTACTAATAAGAAGTTAAGAATATGACCATATGTGATATCATAACAATAAGTATGATTCAGGAATAAGTCAATAAAATTATTTAAATCATTATACAGGAGGATCGGACACATACAAAGCATATCGGACCTAAGGTAAGGGAAAATATCACAATCTCATTTTTATCCGAGATTGTTTATACTTTGGTATTTACTGGGGTGTATTTTATCACACACGTCCATGGTCCCTCAATATGTAATATTTTTTCCATCCTCCTACAATTGTTTAAATCCAATTTTACCCTTCATTGAGTTTTTAGTAAAGGATATGAAAGGAATATTTTGTCGTTTTTCATAAGAGGTACTTTTTGACTTTTCCGACAAAAGTACGAGAAGAATGTTTTTTTAAGTTATATAGAAAGAATTTATTTTTAAAACATTATTTCCAAGAAGCATCCTTTACAAGTTTCCAAGTTTATTTTTAATCAACTTATTTTAGTTTAAAATTGTATGACATGTTAAGAAAGGAAAAATGTTTTTGTGGTAGAAAGGATATTTTCCTCAAGAATGGAGTTCAAGTGTTTTATCAAAATTATTTTCCATCTACGATAATAAAGGGTTCTGTTTATATCCCTATTTTTACATTGATTTGATTATGTCATGATGGAATTATTTTTATTATGTCCTTTTATCTTATATGGATTATGTTATGATGGCATGATGTTTAAGATTCCCATTTTTATTACATGGGTTATGCAATGATGTATGATTTTTGATTTTGTGGCACACATAAGAATGGTATCATTATGAGATTGGTGGGAACTATATCTCCCTCCAATTCATTGGGTAAATATTTTATATCTCATGAGATAGACATGGCTTGAACGACAGGTTAAACCGGTTCAGTGAAACAGGACTGAAACGAGGAGTGAACTCGGTTCAGAAATGGACTTTGTCCACTAAGATAGTCTTGGCAATGAGTCTTGACTAATAAGAAATTATTCTCTATGATTATGTTTGTATTCCACAATGTTTCATGTTTTATGTTATTATTATTGGGATTACATTTTACTACTATGATTTATCCCATGTTATGATATTATGATCTCTTTTGCAGGTTTTGATTTAAAAAATTTTATGTTCTTATGAATATGATTTGATTGATATTTCTTTTGTTTACCCTTACTGAGAATTTGAGCTCACCCTTTTGTTTGTTTTATTTCCCCCGGTCAGGAAGAAGGTAATTAAGTAAGATATTCAAAAAGGGACTATAGATATGATGAAATAAATGGGAGATAGTGTAGACACTTTATAAACCAGTTGTTTATGTTTCCCAATTTCTAAAGACACAATACCTATACGGCCCTTTCCTGGTTTTGTTATATGTTGTAATAAGTGTGCTTAATTTCTGAAGTAATTACATTGTATGTAAAGTATGGGTCGTTATATCTATGATATATATAAAAAATTTAATAGGGTATTTTAGTTATTTTAATATTTTGAAACTGTAATCCGATGATTATTTTAGCCCTTATACATACATAGATCCTATATAAAAAAAATATTCTAGCCACATGTTTAGAAAAATCATTAGTTAAAAATGGAAAATTTATATTCTAAAAAAATATATGTCACATGAATGACTTTTTCATTGTTTCTAATGACTATACATAATTTGTGGACTAACACTCCTATATAAAATTAAACTCACTTTGTTTTAATCATATTATTTATGGGTTGGAATTGACCATGAGATAACCATGTATAATAACAATGACAAATTAACATGATATCGAATATTTTCTATATATGGTAAATGACATGGTTTCAATTAAACTGTGTACACTAACCATGAGACATAAGTTAAATCTATCCAAAAACTCTCAATTTGACCCTAAATATCAAAAAAATTAATGGAAAGAGTAAAAAAATAAGTTAACATAAAATAATGGATTGACCATATAATAAAATAATCCATCATAGTGGGGAAAAGCTTCATACCCTTTGGGTTGTTTTCAATTATTTTTCATTTATTATTCGGTTCAATTACTTAGAATTTCCATTTCATTTTGAATGAAATTATAAATACATAAAAGATAGGGGTGTAAAATTATTAAAACATTATTAATCGAAATCATTCCCCAACCATAAAAAATACACATACTAAAAATTGGAAATATAGTCCCTTCATTGTTCAGAACATGGTTTTTAAAACATGCGGCCTCAATTGTTTAGGATAGAGTCATCTACATGTTGGGCCTATAGTTTGGAAGACTATGTAGCTTATCCAGTTTATTGAAAATTTGAATTTCTTATTACACATGTAACATATTTTAACACATTTAACTACTATTTTTTCCATTAAAACCTATTATCTCAATTTATTCTTCATCTATTATCCACCTTATTCTTTTCAGTGTTTAATGGGTGTGTTGAGGTACGAAATTCTAGGAATATTAATGTAAGTTCATACTCTTTATTCTTATTGATTTATTGTCCCATATTACATTATTTTTAATATCATTTAAGGTTGTGTTAATCTATATTGAGTTCAATCTAAAATGTTTTTCATTGGTTTTGATGTTGGTGGTGTTTTAATTCTTATATAGTGACTATTGTTTTTTTGAGTTGCGGTTATTATCTAGTTTTTAGTGATTTAATGAAATAATTTATGGTTTTGTGTTGATGTATTATTTGATGATCTTAATATGTTTTTAAAAATTAATAAATGTATTAAAAATTGTGTCAATGTGTTAAAATGATCAATTTAAAAGTATTGATGTGAGTAAGGATTGGTAAATGTTTTTCAGAAATAAAAATGATTGGAAATGGTAATATTTGCTTGTGAAGAGTTGGTTAATGATAAAGAGGGATTATAATGATTCAAATCATGAAATTATCACTATGGAAGCTTCAGTAACTATGCAACTAGGATAAGACTATTATCCATGTGATTTAGAAGAGCCTCATCCCTATCTCACTATTATGATTACAATGTATCTCTGTATAAATGATTTGAAGTTGAATATTATAGTTGGACCTCGGGTGAATCCCATTAAATATATCATTCATAGTAAATGATATTTATATATTTGATCATTGAGATAATATGTTCCAAGATACCTAAAATTTGAGCTTTATAGTGGTTTAAAATAGTAATTTTGTTGTGTTTTACATGCTTTCTATTTTTCATTCATATGATAATTAATTTTTTGATTCACATAAATAATATTTTAAGGAATAGGGGGAAACCAAAATCACATCATGAATAAAACAATAATCAATCCTCCACAATTAGTTAATGTAAAATACAATGATTCAAATCTACAAAAAGAGTCTCCTAACTAGAATTATAACCTTGAAGGCCAGATTTCACCTACCCATCAATGTTAAGATGTCTCTCATGTGCATGAATGCAGGGGCCTAATATTGATCAAAATTCCAAAAACTCTAAAAATGCATGATTCTGAATATTAATGCTAGGTGAAAATTCTTTTCTCTAAAACTCCTCTGGAGAACATCCATGTAGGTGAACGGGTTGAAAATTCCATTCAATGAAAACCATTGTGACATAGTTCAATAATTTCCAAAATAAAATTTCGATGAAGAAAACTGTTCAGAAACATCACATGAAAATTATCACAATACCAAGGCACATATAGGAGCTCCATTAAAAAACAATATTGAAGATCATAACTCTTCCCTATTCTATCTCCCAAGAACAATATAAACCTTGATAGAAATACATGAATTCAAAAAACTAGTGCAAAATAACCCCTTCACGATTCCTGTTTTTTCAAAACACATTCAACAAAATCTATAGTTCAACAACAAAAAACTATAAAATAAAAACCACCATGTTAAAATTCCATCACAGATCATCCATAATACACTTCATGAAAGCAACACCACTGATGCAACATCTCAGTTACCGGAAAACTGTGCTACCATCCATCAAAGGATAAGAACCATTGAGGGGATGTCGTGGTGCTCTGTCTAATATTTTACAACAAACAGTTTCAGTCAATTAAATATCAACACAATAGGACTCACTAGTTTATATGAAGTCTATCTGACTCACAGAAAATAACACTACAATCCATATGTACATATCACGTATCCACTATCACAACCTCTCGCAAATATGACAACAACCCACCTCCCTCACTCCCAGTCGACAGAAAAACAAGGCAACAACGATTTGACTATAGTTGTAGGGTCTTAATAGATTGATATCGACCATGCCACCAAATGAAACCATAAAAATTAAAGAGAAAGGGTTAGAGAAATTTAGAAACAATGAACTTTTCCGAGATAGTTGATCCCATCAGGTCATCGGCACCACTGCTGGGCAAGGAATTACACACCACCAGATCACCTAGACAGAGCACAAAGAGGAGAAGATGAGATAACCCATAGAGAATAAGAATATATATGAAAAAGGGAATCCACATGGAATGATGCCCTTATGGGCTCATCCAATTCTGTTATTAATGAATTATTTACTGTTATTTCAATGATAAAAAAATTTTCACATTAATTGTTTAAATTATTTTTAAAACATCACTTATTTTTATCTAATAACGAATATTCATGGAACAGTTGATATGATCATAATGGTCAAGTTATTTCACAGTGTACATATACACAATGGGTATATGTTACCTTTTTATTCTTGATTAATGTAAGTTAAAATCCTCATTTAGAGGCGGTAGATACTCTTGATAGTTTCTTATCATATAAGTATGGGTGATAAATGTGGAATAGTGGAGTACAATCTAATTTTCAGAATGATAATGGATTTTTTATCCCATTTCCCCTATATAATTACATTTTTTATTTCTTACAATTTTAAATGTTACTTGAACCATGTATATGTGTCCCTTGTATATGTGAACCTTGTATAGCTATGTCATGGATAACATTATTCATGTTATCTAATTTATTTAAAAATTATTGATATAGATTTTTATAAATTTTTCATGGGATAAATCATCCCCAAATGATTTATTCAATTCTATGAAATTAGTTTTTAGTCCATGGGGTTCAGAAATTCCCTTCAGGATTAGCAATGGAATGGGTTGCATGTTGGGATTTATGGAAGCCCAGACCATTTCATGAAATTTATTATTTAATTTCCTACTCAATAAGAACATGAAATTTAAATCTCTCACTATGTATATTTCTCCATTATCACTCTCAAAGATTATATAATAGTCTGAAAGCTTCCCATATATTCAATCATAGAAATATTTCAAAAAATATCCTTCTATCTCTAAAAGAATCATTCATTTATCTTCCCTGAAATTTGTAAAATTTAATGATCATCAAAACATCATAATATTTTATATCTATATGAGAAATTCCAAAATAACATTGAATTAAAAAGATATTATACCTCATATATTTTTTAGATAAATAATTTATAATAATTATTGTCTTTAAATATAATTCATCTGATTATCCTGTATTTCTTCATTAAGATGCATCAAAAAATATCCTCATAATATTTCTTCCATCAAATTATGTTCATAAATAACTATTTTTTTATTTTTTACTAAAATTTTGTCAGATAATATGTATAGAAAACAACAATCTAATCACCTGAATGAATCAATATCTTCACAAATTCATATATTGGTTTTTGACAAAAATCATAGTAAAATTATATCTAATAAAATTATTCTAATTTGTACTTCTTAAAATTAAAATATTAATCAAATTCCCATTGTAGTTTCATAACATTTTTTCTATAAAACATCAAAAAATGTTGATCAATAAAATGTCAAACTATTATTTCCTTAAAAATTCATAATAAATCAATAAAAACATTATATCCAAAACATATTATATTTATTCATTACAAAATATTATAGAAACCTTTCCATAATTCTTCAAAAACTATGAATCTGATAACATTGCTCAGAAAAAAAAATAATGTCAGCTATATTCTATCTGGAGAACATTCTTATAACATCATTGGTTGTACTTGGTATCTGAAAATAATTTTACTGCCATTGTTATTACACTTTGATCATGATTTATTTTATAACTAATGATGTTAGAATCATTAAGAAGTGTAAATAATAACCATGATTTTTCCCTAATTTTTTTATTATGATTTTTTTGGGAAAAAAGATAATCATTCATAACATTTATTATACTTATAAATAATTATCTTAAATAGTATGTCCGATATGATTGTTTTTTGGAAAACACTATCAATTCCACAATTTTTGAAAACTGTAAAAAAATTGACAATTCATGTCTAAACACAAAAATAGGAAGCAATCTAAACTTCTTTCAAAATAAAATTAAATGTCTTCAGAAACACCATAAATCATTTTAGACCTAATAGTATCCCCATTTTTAATTTTTCCCATCAAAAAACATAAATAACTAAACTGTGTATATCATGAAATGGATTATTTACCATACAATTATATGAATATGTGAACAAACTTTATGTATTAAATATGAACCAATAAAAAAAAGTAGCATTCTATCCATAAATATTATAATATGAAACTCTTTCCTTATACCTCTTCTTCCACTTGATACTTTTATAAAAAAAATATCCCATGGGGGAAACATTATTGTATCGACTACAAATAAATATTTATACAATTCAAATTAATTAAAATTAAATCATAACACTTTTAATACCCCCATAGTATATTCTTTTTTTTAAAAGGATAAACATATACAAATAGATAGATTTGTAAAACTTTTTCCCTTTAACAAAGAAAAACCAAAGATAAGATAAAGAGGGTATATAGTTTCAAAAACATTTTCCTTCACAATTGGTGGTTGAACACCCATTGTCATCCTAAACTTATGAAATGTTTTTTGAGAAACAAATATGTTAAGATATATTAAACTCATTCAATATCAAGAAAAACACATGATTTAATTCATTATTTTCAACATTATCTTTGATTAAGTGATTTTTTATATCATTTGTTTATTAATTGATAAATTTTCATTTGATTTTTGGTATTATTTACAATTATTTTATTATCACAACCCATGAGAATAAGAAAATTCATTTTGACAATCAATTCATCCTACTATGACAGTATCTATATAAATTTTTTCATATCATTTTTGGAAAAAACATACTCAGCCTCAAATATAATATTCTTAATTTATAACAAATTTTTTGTTATTCAGTGCACACATCTTTCTCCAAATATAAAATTCCAAAAATGTGGATTATCTATGAAATAAAAATCCAACCTAATTTTTTATCATATATTAAATCCAATAAATCATTCTACTAAAGTAATATTTCAACATAAAATCACTTATATATATGATATTTTTGAGAATCCTTTATTATATACATGAGATTAGATTATTTTAGACCACTTTGAAAAAATAAAAAATGTGTAACAAATAATAATATATGGCCTTGATTTCATTATATATATTAATATTCAAATAAAATTATAAATTTTTATTACCAACCTCCTTCCATTTCACATATTTATAAAACATATTTTCTAGTGAAATTCAATTTTTAACAACATTTTATTCTTCCATAAAAAAATTAAATAAATGGAAATTATCATATTTTTCTAGAGATAGGAAAATATATATATTTTTTGGGATCTTGAATGATAAGAAATAATTTTATTTAGCCCAACATATACATTTAAAAAATATTTTCTATATCTTTAAGAAAAACATGATCATATTCATCATCATTCCCCCTGAATCTATTAATATCATGGGAACAATCACAATGAGGGAAACATATGGATTTGATTTTATATAGTTGTTTTTATCAACTCTTCAGTCATTAATGTTAAACATTCCTATGAAAGTATCCAAATTAGAATATTATGATCATATATATTTCGTCAATCCATAAAAATATTTCATTATCTTACACACATATTATTTATATTTCCCAAGAAAGAATTAACATAGTTGATAAATATTGACTTCTTTGATATATCCATAGTGAAATGATTTCATGAAATCCATTTATCTTAATTTGTATCATTTTTTTGATGCGATATTAAGTGGGATTTAAATAGTTTTTAATATTACCACAAGACTAAGGGTTTCATAAAAAACAACTCATTTAATATTATAGTCCCACTTAAAACCAATTTTCCAATGTTTCTTATAAAATCTAATTTTTCATTCAACTCGTTTAAAAAAACCACATTATAGAAATCATTTTAGTTTAGTTTGGGTTCATTTTCCAAAGTATCAATATTTTAAACATGGTCCATTTCTTCATTCATAGAATCAATCCTCTCCCAATTATCCAAATAATTGTAGATATCATATAGGATAAAAATTTAATTATAAAGAAAAATGTTATACTAAAATTTATTTTCTTCTAGTTTGAACATATTTTCATAGATATACAATGATGATATGAATTTCCACCTATTTTTACATCCTATAATGATATAAATAATATTATTCATAATGTAACGATATTTCTACATTGGAATAATTATTTTGTATTGCATCAATAATGATACATTCCTTATGAAAATTTTCAGTCTATTTGGATTCAACCAACGCCCGTTTCATTTCATCCATATCTGAAACTTTGTATGAAACATTATTTTCATATAGTTAATGAAAATTAAAATCTACATAATCAACCATAATTCATTTCTAAATATTATAACTTCTGTATCATCTAAAATTATTAGTATATCCATAAAATAATCCATCAATATCTATCTGATAAAACATCCCTATAATATCACCCTTAACATTGATAATGTATGAAGTACTAAAACCCAATATATTATTCAAACATTGTTTTTAATTATAATACACAAAATAAAGGCTCATAATAATTTTTTTCTTCCATTATCATATATTTCT
Source organism: Viscum album (assembly GCA_963277665.1). Classification (NCBI taxonomy): domain Eukaryota; kingdom Viridiplantae; phylum Streptophyta; class Magnoliopsida; order Santalales; family Viscaceae; genus Viscum; species Viscum album. The sequence continues at coordinate 1,332,379,255 of OY728142.1, forward strand.
GAACATAAATTATTTTTCTGATAGTCTGACATAAAAAATAAAGATAATTATCATATCTTGTCAACATTGTTCATTCCATCACAACGAAACATATACATATAATTTAAACGATATATTTATACTATGTTAGGTATGGTTAAATAATCTCATTATTAATTCCATGCTTTTAAATATAACCTATGATCATTTAACTAGTATATTATCCACCATTTTTAGTTCCAATGTTTTTCTCAAAGAATCCACATTCGTTTTATTAAATTCTATAAAAGCATTCAAATATGTAAAATCCTATAATTTATGTTTCAAAAATATAATACATGTCATGTGATAAATTAATACATAAATTACATAAATTACATATCAAAATGTGCTGACTATTTACTCATATTCAAAAAATTTATAGAACGTTTTTCCTCCAAGGGTTGAGTTCGAACTATTAAAACATTTCTACAATATTAATTTTTAGTCTTCCATTTTTAAAAAATATAGGATCAAAATTATATTTTTTATAACATGTTTTGAATATAATAAATACTATCTCTAATCATGAGAATTATCATGTTTTTAAACAAATTCATCAATTTTTAATGAAAAACATATTTTATTCCAGGATATCATGATTTCATGAACATTTTGAATCATTAAAATGAAATATGTTTCACTTTGTTTTTTGTCTATAATTAGATTTTACCATTATTATATAATGTTTAAAAAAAACATAATTTCTAAAAATATATTTGTTACATTCAACATTCATTAATAAAGAACACAACAAAATATGATTCAACCATTCAATGAATAAGGCAAGTATTCGTTTTAACTTTTCATCCCAATAGACATCAGATACAATGCCTTTGATTAAGAGTGAATCATCATGTCCAAAAGCCCCAACATAATCATTAATATCTTTAAAATTCCTTAGCAACTTATAAGATCCTATCATAACTAAATAACACCCATTATCTAATATCTAGTATTGTTCTCCTTTTGTATAGTTGAGATTATTTCAATAACTAACGTTATTCCATGAAATTTCTTTTATTCTTCCATTTATTTTTGGGATTTTAAATGAAAACTTTTTTATTCCAATATCATGACAAGACATTCATTTATAAGATTTCAAATTGGATTATATCTTTCAAAAATAGATTCAATGGATTTGAATGTGTTTTAAATAATTTTACTAAAATTATCAGGTTTAATCCTTTGAGTGGTTTAAATCCTCCTCCAAATTTCACTCATGTTTCTCTTGGGTTTAATGAAATTTGAATTATTAAATAAAAACATATATTTCTATGTTTATGTACTCCAAAAATCATGTAATAACCACTGAAATAATATATCTATCTATAACATGAAAATTGCTCAGAGGTGTGTGCCTTATTTTATTTGACATTCATTACATCCAATATTTTCTTTTTGAAAAAATAATTTGTTTTCTTGAAATATTTTCTTATTTATATTAGATTTCATCAAAACCGCAATATAATCATTTGTTGTAGAATCTTGTGATTTTGACATTGTATCCTAGGAAACTTCTGGTTTTTCAGCTTCATTTGATGTAGCCAAATTCATTTTCATCATAAAATTGTTTTTATTTTTATTATGTTTCTTATTTTTATAAACCATAGAAGATAAATTCTATTTATCCTTCCTAGGTTTACACATTTTATAATATTTTCCATCCTCTATATTTTTTTATAAATATTAATTTCATTTATATCTTTTGGAATGTTTTTGTTAAAAAAACATCAATTTCAGAACCTTCACATTAATCATAAATTGTTGTCTAATGCTGCTATTTTTCATTTCATCCAATATCAGTTTGGATCATTAATTTGTTTTAGAATCTTTTTTTATCATTAAGAAAATAATATTGAATATTTTATAAATAATTTCCCATTTTTAAATTCTTATTCCCATTTCAGTTTGTAAAATTTTCATAAGACATTATTTTGATTATATTTTATTCATAAATTTTATATGATCCTCATATTATTCTTTTAAACTACTACTTTCCTCACCATTGAATTTTTAACCTTTCAATTTTTCAATAAAGTGTTCCGCAGAAGAATCAATAACAAAGTTATCAACCTCTCCAACACTGTTATCTTCTTTATCAAACATATACAAATACATTACCCTTTTTTATTTATAGAACATTTTATCCTTTTCCAAAATAAGATTCCTTAATTTTTTCTCTTTATTTTTATAGGATATTCATGAATTCATAACATTTTAATAACACTCTTCATCTTCCTTTTATTAGAAATATTTTTTTTTCAAAAAAATTCAATTTATCCAACAGAGAATAATTTAAATAATAGATTCCCATTTTCAATTTTTTATGATTCATTTCACATTTTGGAAAAAAAATTAAAAAAATTATTGAAATTTTACTAACCACTTATTTGGTGTTTGTGTATATTTCTCTTCAACGATATTATAATATTTCACATTTTAATATCTTTCAAAAATATTTTTTTATAAATATTTTACTTGTTCACTATAACCATTCTCTTCTCATTTCACATGTGATAATTGCACTATATTGATCACATGAAGATAATGCTTCAATGTCTCTATCTTAAAATGAGGAGACTATTCATAAAATGTATCATAATGAATTCATAATATGATTTCAATAATGGTCAAATCTTATAAATTCTTACAAATATATCATATGGTGCTTTCAATGTTATTCACCTCAATAATGAAATCACACATTGTTTCATAATCTAAAATCATAATATCATTATACTTTATCCTCCATAATGGAATAATTTCCTTATTGACATTCATATTTGTATCCTATTACCGTTTCAACTTTTCCTAGATGCCTTTAGGAATTCCATCTATTTTATATCATTGAAACAATATTTAAAAGGTTTTGGATGGTATAACAATTTTCTAACTCCCATTAGTACGCAAAACCATATTTTCAATACATGCAATGATAATATTCTATGATTATAATGGAAAACCATCTGTAGAAGTATCACGAACATTATAACCAAGTAGACCATGATAATTAGTATTTTTTTATTTATACATATCAAAAATCCTTTAGTACAATTTGGAATTCAATTTCTTCATTTAATTTTGTAAATCCATTTTGACATTTATTTTCTTCAAACATCAACAAAGAGTTAATGAATAGAGTATTTCTTTACGATCCCACATTAAAGGACCAGTTAGTATCTAAGTGATCATTGAGAGGGGGATGATTAATGAATGATATTTTCTTATAATATTTTCTTAATTTTGAAAAAAATCAATCTTATATTATGGCGTAACAACTTTTTGGAAAATAAATAGGCAAGGACATTCCATAAGAATGCTATAATTTATAAGGTTCACAACAAAAATAGACTAACCAGTCCTTTTAATTGATTGAAAATAATCTCGTACCACACAATCCAATAAAAACTCATCTATTTTGATTAAATATAATGAATGATATGTCGATAAACTTTTATTTCCCTATTATAAAAACTATATTGCATGTGATCTATGTAATGATACAATGTGACAAATAATTGTAATGTCTAATAAATTTTGTGTAATTATTTTAATTATATAGATCTATTTTAAGACCACAAGCTTCGAAAAAACATGATTCATATCCCTAGAGGGCCTAAAATATAATATTGAAAACCATTTATGGTATGCTCAGTAAATGTGCGGGTTGGTTTTTCTTACTTTTGAACTGGTGCTTAGATCATGAATTTCTGCGCACTTTTGAACTCTGAATGACAGTATTCACCAAGAAATGACGTAACTACGGCTGACAAGGGATGATAAAAAATGTTATTTTTTTCTTATACTTATAAATAATATAATAATTTCATAGAATTATTTTATTTCTTTTTAGAACGTTGAGTGGCATATGGTGACGATGTGATGTAGCGATGATGTGGTGACAAGGTGCCTTAAGAGAGTGTCAATAATGGATCATTTGAAACTATGACTCTATTTTTATAATGGCATATTAAATGTTGATCATTTAATGAGAATAATTATTGGTAAAATGTCGATGCATTTTTTATTTCTTATAATAAAATAATTTATTTTCATTTGGGAAATAAAAAATGTGGGAAATATCTGTCGAACTGCCGACAGAATCCATCTAAAATGAAGAAAATATAAGGAAGTGAAAAACATTGTAGTGTTAGATCTAATGTTAGGAATGTAGGGATTAATGCCCAAAATCATGGATTGGTGATGAAAAAAATCAAATTCTCATCATCACTAGATCAAACGATTCATGTTATCGGTTTTTTCGTTCTATGAATTTGATGATTTCTTCATTGTTCATGAAAATTTATGATGAACAAATATCAGTTGACTAATGGGTTGATCTATAAATCGGTCATTCTTCTAGGTGGATATTGTGTGGGGGGTTGAATTTAGGTTTTTCATGTTTTGTGGTTAACATCATCTTTATCCCCATGATTATATTATAAGGAGGATGGTGTGTCCTGGCCTAAACAAGGCTCGATCCCTCTTCAATATTTAGGTGTGTTATTCAAAGAAAACCAATAAACTAGTTAGTAAGGTGAATTATAAGTCTTCTCAGTGATCATGTATCCCTATAGAGTCTGTAGGGATAGATGACTAAAAAAATGGACCACCAGAGCTTCTTTGATGGCCCATTAAAGGCATCGCCGATGAACTAGTTGTTGAGGGTGGCATGTGGATGCAGGAAGTCGTGGTCAGATGACTGTACCGAATAAAAAATGTGACGATGAGTGCCATGTGGACGGACAGACCATGTCTGGCCTATCCAATGTCTAGAGATATATTTTCCGTCAACTATGGCTGGAGGAGGCTCTACATCCATAGGGATTTCAAGGTATGAACATGACATGGATACCAATTCTCGGCTCGACAGTGCACCATCACCCGCCTTTGTAATCAATCCTCGGCCTGGTGGGCCGCACCCCCTAGCCAATGGGACAGACCCACACAAGTGGTCCATACCACCTCCCTAAGAGTAGGACCAACCCCGGTTGGCCATAACCATAGCCTTTTTGCCAGCCCAGATGATACAGGGTCATTGGGCGACCCGACGAGCGGGACAATCGGTAAAACCGAACAGAGTCCAAAGAGGCCAATTGGGCCTGGCCCACTGGCTAGGATATTCTAGACCAAAACTGGCCCAAATTGAGCCAGTTCAATTATGTCTAATTGATTCACGACATTTGGGGACCCCAGGATGGTCCGAACAATTTATACTAGGACCAGACACAACCGACCCCCTGTTTATTAAAAAACATGTAACTTACAGACCATACGTCTGATTGATGGAATGTATATGGAATGAGGAACCTTACGAAGAGGTTATCCATTTGAGATAATCAACAGTAGTTTTGGAAAATTTTGGTGTATAGCCTTATAGGATCAGACTACAATCCAAGTGGGTCCTTTTTACTCACAATACTATAACATAATGACTGGGAATCTGATCGACGTGTCGTCTACTGCATTTGAACCCTTATGACTCGACATTTCCTTGGGTAAACTCAAAGTGAAATTTCATGGTGGATGAAATATGAACGAGGGATATATTATAAAAACATTCGGAACTCATACGTGCATGGTGCGATATTGTAGTGGGTGGTAGTCAATATTAAAGGGACTGTCTATAGATTGACATGAGCGAGAGCCTTCATGGATTTGAAAATGGAATTACCAATTGTGGTTATACAATAGGGAGAACTTGGGTGGATCTCCAATGTTGTGACCCTCTATGGATTAGCAAGATAGATTCCTTATTTGGATCGACAATGGCACGACCCTCTATGGATCAGAAATAGTCTGACCCTTAGTGGACCGACATGAGAGAGAACCCCTCTAGATCAATAGTATCTTGACCCATTGTGGACCAGTCATAAAGAGACCAGTCATCGGTTCGCGACAATGAGACCCTTTGAGGATCGGTAGAAGAGAAACACTTCTCAAATTAGTAGTTGAGCCTATCAACAGAATATGATGATCTAACTTATGACTAATCATCTTAATTAATTATCATTATATTTTATTCCATGTGTGAGCTTGGTCTTTTACATTGTTCAATGTGATTGAGAATATTTAATGTGGTATTACTTATGTGGTATTTATTTTGTGTGTTTTAATCATTGATAACATAGTGACCCTTGGGGTTTGGGTCCCTACTATGTACTATTATACTCACCCGTACATGGGCTTCGCCCACAACTATTTTGTGTTTTATATACAATGGTTATCATTGACTAGGAGTTTTTGGAGCCAGGAAAAGATGGTGCTTGGAGGGGAATCGATAGAAGTGGTGTGCTTTAGTGACATTAGACTGAGAGATGTACCAACCCTTCATGTAGGATCCTTGGTAGACAATATCGAGATAATGTACTTATTTTTAGGTACTTTCTTTTTAGTTCAACTTCATTTATGGCTCCTTTAAATCCATTTTAAAAAATTTACTCTCAGTGATGGTACTTTGTGGTTCTACTTTTTTTCTTTAGTTATTAGCTTAGTGTAATTTTCCCTTTCTACATGTGTATTTGATTAAATAAAATACCTTACATTTTTGGGATATGCTTTTCTGGTGATAGTCACCAGCACTGAGCCTGTGATGGTTGGGCATAGGGTAGTCACTACAGAAGCACTAGAGGAAGGGCCAGGAAAGAGTGGTATCAGAGTACAGTTAGTTATACCATAATAAATAAGAGTCTATAATATTTAATGGAGGTATACTGATTAGTGAATTGAGTTTTAATTTTAGTTCAGGGAGACCAATGTAGGTGCAGCGAACAATTTATACAAAAACCAGGACCCTAAATTTGGTTTTTTGTCTTAATACATGAAAACACCAGTTGCATGTGTTTAGATTTTTTTTCTCTTGATCTCTATGGATTAAACTCCCATGCTATAACTTATTTATCTTTGAATATCTATTTATCAATTGGATTCCTTCATATAAGAAATATAGATTATATTTTAGTGAGAGATCTTGAAAATGGTTCCCCGGGTGATGAGGTATCAGTGTAGGGACCACTTATAGTGATAACACCATTGGGTGGTGAAAAAATCTCTCAACAACCTGTAGAGTAGTAGATGCTACCATCCCCACTAGTGGATAGTTCTCACTGACTAATCATGTTGCATGGGTTATAGAGATAGAGGCCTCTGATGATTTGAGGTGACATATATCCCTAGAAGATGAGGACTGACTACATGCTATGGAGAGAGTTTTTCTCTTTATAAAGACACCTACAGATCAGATGGTGATCCATGCCTCTATCCTTTTTCATTAAAATTAAAGAGACGGTGGAACATGAAGTTTGAGACAAACAATGAGAATACCAATTCATTGTTAAAATTCTAGAGCCTATTAAAAGAGGATTTCTTACTAGTGACCCTACACTATGTTCATATCCAGGAGTAACTAAACCTATATTGGGGAAATTTGACTGTGGCCCAACACTCTACGAGTATTAATGACCACTCTCACTACTCCATAGACATTATACATGAAGGTTACTTCATGGAATAGACCATTGAACAAGGACTCTGATGAGATATCTGGGTATCCAAGATTTCACACAACACCTCAACATAGGCTGGAGTGATAGGGTGGGCAATACTGGTGAATTGTTTCCCTCAAAAGTAGGCACTGATAGTGAGATCCAACATCAGATGATAAGTAGTCAAATAATCTACAGTAGGATGTATGTATATTACTCTAATTTTGAAATGGTCTATAACCATTTGATGATGACCCTAGTACAAAAAATCACATGTGTGGTTCTTGTGAGGTAGAAGTGGTCACCAGATGAATATATTTTTCAACTCTTGTGACAGGGAGGGTCATATTGCTCACGAGTTCCCTAATGTCAATACTATTGATTATCAAATGGCCGAGGGACCACCATGGTAGGGGTTGAGGTTCTACCCCGACCATAGAGAGCAGGAAGATATGGGAAATCTTAACTTCAGGTATTAGATTCTTATGTCCAAAGGGATCTAGAGATGATATAAGATATGATTTGTGTATTTTCCACCCAAGAATCCTTTCTTATATAATTTGGTTGTATTCAATCATTCATTCACATAGATCTCATTCTGATTTCTGTGATTCCGGTGGAGCCTTTAGCTCCATCCATACATATATTGACTCATAAAGGATAATATTCAATGATTACACATTATTGTGGGTAGTGTGATCATGCTATTGGTGGTTAAAGAATCAGATGTAATTTCTTAGTAGAAGTGTCGAGCCCTTACAATTACATATTAGGTATGGATTGTTTATCCACATTCCATTTACACACTGACGATTTTCAATGTACTATGTGGTGTTTCCTTGGTGATTGGGCTAGGATTCGCTACACCAGCGAGAATAATCCCTTACAGTATTGGAAGTACATTCTTAGAAGAGGGTGCATCTGATCTGTAACTAGTTTCCTAGCCTTACCCTCAGTCTAGTGGATGAGATGAGTTTAGGCATTATTGTAGTGGAGGAAAAATACAATAATATTTTTATTGAGGATATTCTGGGACTAACTCTTTATAGGGATGTAGAATATTTCATCGACTTACAACTCATGACGACACTAATATCCACATAGGAATATCCGATGGATCATGTGAAGCTCTTCAAGATGATGGTACATCTATATGAATTTAAAAAGGAAGAGTTTGTAAGGCCCAATGTTTAACCCTGGGTACCCTCAATGATTTATTACAATATATAAGATTGGTGATAGAGGATGTCCATGGAATTTGGGAAATTGAACCTTGAGACCTTTAAGAATAAGTATCCTCTATTGAGGATCGATGGAGTCTTTGTGAAGCTGAAGGGATCTTGGTGGTCTTGAACATTGAACTCAGATCATGATATCACAAACTATGGGTATGGGATGAGGATGTGATAAAGACAACAATCTGGTGCAGATACAGCCACAACAAGTTCACAGTGATGCATTTTGACATGACCAAAACCCATGTAATGTTCATGGGAAAAATTAATAGGATATTCATTCCTTACCTTGACTGGTTTGGTGGTGTCTTCATTGATGATATCTTTGTGTACATATCATCAGAGGTGGGGAATTCTACACACCTACAAAATGTCCTGAATACACTCTAAGAGCACCAATATTATTTTAATTCTGTAGAAGTTTCTGTTCTGGATTCATGAAGTCCACTTTCTAGAACACATCATATTAGATTCTTGATCTGCAACGGATTACTCAATGATAGAGATGGAACATGCTTGTGATCCTACTAGGAGACTGAATTACGTGTGGAGATTCTTGTATTTGGATAGTTACTGTTGGAGGATTGTTCCTAGAATTTTCAATGTAGTAGAACCCTTATCAAAAATAGCATGAAAGAGAAAACCCATTTTGTTGACAGAGAGATTTCATAAATGTTTTGAGGAGATGAGGTGGACATTGACCAATTCCCCTAACTTTAGTCGACCAGGGGAGAGAGTTGGGTTTATTTTTTACTATGATGCATTGGGGACCAGACTGGGGTGTCCTGATGCTTGAGTGAGCAATTATCGCATATGGATAACTAAAGTTGAGAAACCTTGATAAGAATTATGTGATCCATGACTTGGAGTTAGTAGTAGGGGTATTTTCCTTGAATTTGTGGTGTCACTATTTGATAGGTAAATAGTGTATGATTTACACTGACTTAAAGAGTATCAGGTATATCTTCTCCTAGAAAGACCTAAACATGAGACAATGGCGATGGATAGAGCTACTCCAGGATGATGAATTTGAAATGTTCTATACTCTTGGGATGGGGAACATGGTGTATAAGCACTCAGTATGTGGTCCGGATTAATGTAGCTATGTGATGCAACAAAATATTTTTCTACAATGTATATATCCATCATGGATTGTTTTTAAGATTCATACCATCTATCAATGGTTGTTTCTACCTCACTCTTATAGTGTGTTAGGGAGGCACATCTGTTGGATGATGAAATTGAGGCACAATGTGCTTTTTTATCCTTATTATGTTCTATTATTTGATTTTCAAAATGTGAGGATCACATCATCCTTTTCAAAGGGTGCACTGTAGTACTAGTGACATTACAGGAGGAGGTGTTGAGGGAGTACAATACATCACCGTCAGAAGTAAATCATATAGTAGTGAATATGTACTAAGACCTCCAATGTCTATACTGATAGATGAGGATGAATATTGAAGTTGCTGGTTTCATTTAATGATGCCTCACTTTTTATAAAGTAAAGGTTGAGCATCGGGATACAGTAAGCCTGGGCAAGCCACTCGAGGTACCTTAGTAAAAATGGTACATTTACTTGATGGAATTCGTGATGGGTTTACTAGGTTTATCCATGGGCCATGAATCTATCTAGGTAATCTTTTACCGAATCACGAAGTCAACACACATCATACAAATTTGGGAGTCGGGACCATTAGAGGGATTAAGGAACCTCTACGTCTATGTGATTGTGTGGCTTCAAGGGATTTGTTTGAAAAATGTCATAGATTATGTTGCTCACTGTACATCTCGTATTTGGAGTGAATTATATGTGGTTTTTGGGACATAGTTGTGCATGAGAACATATTTTCATTCCTAGATGCATGGTTCGACAGAGTGGACCATACATACCTTGGTAAAAATTCAATGTTATTTCATTCTGTAATGTGTTCATATTTATTTGGACCCCCTTCCACTGGTGGAGGATTCATACATCATGAGATATCACTCCACCATTATCATGGAACTGTTTGAGGCCTAGTATGGGTGGCCATACACATCTCCCTTTTCTAGACATACCAAGGGGAGTTAGAACACATCAATCTGGAGTTGGTACAAGCTACCACTGATAAGAATTAGATTAACCAGGAAAATATGAGGATATAATAGATGTGTCAAAAGTCATATGACAATAAGAGACAGAAACCCTTGGAGGTTCATGAGGGAGATCATGTTTTTCATAAGGTATCTCCCCAATGAGGATCGTAGAGATTTGGTCGGGGTGAAAAGCTCTCTATGAGGATCATAAGACCTTTTTAGATCCTGATCAGAGCTGGCGAGGTGGTGTACCACCTAGATTTTCCCCCATTGGTGCACAAGGTTCTTGATGTTCTCCATGTGTCATAGTTGAGAAGGTACAAGTATGATTCATCACAAGAAATCCACTGTTGTGAGATGGATAATGGTAATGGAGTGAGGTTTTTAGAGTTCCAGGAGAAGATAGAGGGTATTTAGGAGTTGTTCATAGATGGGTTTTTGATTTCTCTAGTGCAAGATTGGTGGAAGCCCATTATTTTTCAAGAGAGAAAATGAGAGCGGGAGGCTTAGATTCATGCTCAGCACCATGGTCTATTTGATTAGTATTATTTGGTTTTTTGGTTGTGTAATGCCATATAATGAGGAGAATATTATGTCTTAGAAATTCAGAGTAATATTTTTGTTATATGTAATTATTCTGAGACCACATGAATTGATAGAACATAATTTTGAGGTCGAAGAGCTTGGAATGGAATTTTGAACTTTTTTTACGTACGTTCAGTAAACGTGTGGGAGGGTTTTTCAAACATATCAACCATTGATCAGATAAATAATTTAATGGAACTATTGAACTCAGAACAACAGGATTCACCTTGAAATGACTTAATATTAGAGGGTAAGGGAAGATAAAAAATGTTATTTTTCGAACATTTTGAGAAAAATAATAATAAAATTTAAAAGAAATATTTTATTTCATTTATCACTATGGAGTGTAAGACGGTGACACTATGGTTCAGTGATGAGGAGACAACGAGGCACATTAATGGAGAATCAATAATGGCTTGTTTGAAACAGAGATGCTATTATATTAAAGGAACATTAAATGTGTCTTATTTAATGAGCATCACTAATGTATACACATCACTATGATTTTTATTTCTTTTATTGTACCAATGTGTTGCCTTTTTGTAAATAAAAAAGGTGGAGAAATATCTGATTATCCCTGGGCACAATCCCTCCCCAATGAAAAATGAACAGTGAAGGAATGAACGTTGGATGTTCGGATCAATAGGTTGTAAAGCTATGATGAATAGTGACGCTTTGGGATCAGCGATGACACAAATCACATCCTACCTCATTAGTGGATCTAATGAATCTAGGTTGGGGTTTCTTTGTTCTAAAGATTTGAGGATTTATACCTCGTTCTAGAAAATTTACGATGAACATATATTAATAAACTAATTTGTTGATCTTAAAATCGCTCATTCATTCATTTGTATATTGTTCATGGTATTGATTTGAGGTTATTCATGCTATGTGGTTGTCATCATTTTTATCCCCAAGATTAAACTCTAAAACAGAGGGCATGGGCTGACCCAATCAATGCATGTTCCCTCTACTATAGTTGTTGTTATTTCTTTCTTCAAAGATGAATGTTCAAATTATAATCAAGGTAATTTCAAAGGCTTCATAGTGATGGTGTCAGACCTACAGAGACCATAGGTGAAAGATGCCTCCAAAAATGGACCACAGGTGCGAATCATGTAGCCTTTCGAAGGCACTGCCGGTGCACCGATAACAATGTGTAGACGTGGGTTTTTCACTTGCTGGCGCATCACGGTGGAATTAATACATGGATGGATGGACTGTGTCTGGGACGTCTGATGGCCAGTGAGAGATGGTCTGTCAACTGCGGCTGGAGGTGGCCCTGTGTCTGCGAGGCTAGGAAGGTATGGTCGCGACACTACTGCCACATCTCAGCTTAACTACACACCACTAGCCACCCATGTAGCTTTAAATCATGATGGTGGGCCATGTACCCCACCATCATGCCAATCCCTCACCCTTTGGGTCAGGACGAATATGACTGAATCTCTTGGGGACCCATTTCATTGGACCCTGGGAAAACCAGGTTGGGTCTAGCGATGCCCATTTTCCCTAGCCCACTGGCTTGGATGAACAAGACCAACCCTGAATGAAACCTGGTCTGGTTGAGTCCTTCTAATTGAACCAAGGAATTTAATTTACACTCGTCTAGGTTGGTCTGGTCGGTCCCACCGGGACGGTACGAGCCCAGAACATATCGGCCCACTATTTACTAAAACACCCTTAACATGAAGATCAATTGTCTGATTGATGTACTGTCTGCAGTGCGAAGACCCTTACATAGAATTGGTACTTTTTAGATACTAAACATGACATTTATATGATATTGGGTTACGACTGGATTGTGTTGGACACAAATCTAACTGAGCCCTTTTTACCAAAAATCATATAACTTACAAAGTAGGAGTCCGACCAATGCACTATCTATTGAGTTGGAACCCTTATGACAAGATGGTGTTTCGGGTTACCTCTAAGTGAGAATTTTTTATAATTGATACAAAACTTATTTTTCTAGAAGAAAAAACTTTGAACTCATATGTATATGGTGTGGGAATCTAGTGGATGGATGTCAAGTGATGAGGGACCCTCCGTGGATTGGAAAGAAAGAGACCCTCCATAGATCGGTAATAGAGTGACACTAAATGGAATAACAAGAGAGTGGCCCAACATGGATCAAAAATTGAACAAACATCCATGGATTGGAAAAACTGATACCCTCACTGGATTAATAAAAGTGAATCCTTCTGTAGATCTGTTTGAGAGCCCCCAACTATGGATCAGCAGTAGCATGACCCATCGTGGACCAACCATAGTGATACCCATCCGAGATCTACGACAGAGTGAACCTTTTGGATCAGTTGTAGAGAAAAAAAATTCATTATTAGTATAGCCTCTCAATAATATATTATGTTGAATATTATGATTAATCAACTTTATTCAAATTCATTATGGTGTATATCTACTGTGAGTTGCATCGTTTATATTGTGTTATGTGTTTGAGATCTTGTTTTATGTTATTGTATATGTGGTATTTCTTTTGTGGTGTTTTCCTTGTGTATTATTGATAGTTCATTAGGGATCTCAGGGTCCCTTACATGGGCTTCTCCCCCACATGCTTTTTTCTAGTGCAGACGATGCACATCTTTGACTGGGTATTTTGGGAGCCAATACCAGATGGTTCTCGGAGGTGGATCAATAGTCGTCGTGTGCTGTAGTGAATTCCAAAATAGAGTTGTACCTACCGTTTTGGTCAGATCATTGGAAGATGTCCTCTGCAACTTGTAATTCTTTTGATGTACATTAATTTCAGTTCCAATTATATTATGACACCATTAATTTCATTTTAGACACTATACTCTTAGTGGTGGAACTTTTTTGGTGTTTTTATTATTTTTTATCATTTTTTGTTAGTTTTGAGTAGTTCCCCCTTTCTCTGGGTCTACAGGTTAAAAATCAATGCCTTCTCTTTTTGGGATATGAATTTTTGGTGATAGTATTCATCCCCGTGCCTATAGAAGGAGGGCTTAGTTTAGTCACATCATTAGCCATGGATGAAAGGTCATCATAATAATTCTGAAACAACTATTTGAATCCATGAGAAAAATAATTAGTATATTTAAAATTTTCATGTTGTTCTTCTTAAAACATTCACATATTGAAAATAAATATTCATTACTTTCATTCACAATTGAATACAATAACATCCAACTTTTAATTCTATTCAAAAATTTCATTTGTTCAATCATTATCTAAATTCTAAATCATTTCTAATACCTAAAATACTCTATTTGATGTCTCTAAAAAATTATGAAACATTCAAAGATTGTATAAATATATTCACACTAGATATAATGTTTTTTCTGATTACATAATTACCATTAATATTAATATAAAATAAATTTTCGATAAAAAAATTTATTCATCTTAAACCATTATATTTATTGGTTAGAATTATTCTTTATAAAATTTTGATTTCAAATTTCATCAGATATATTAGTATGAAACTATTTTTTATAAAACATCCTATTTTCTATGTGTGAATAGTAAAAACCTCTTTTGTACTATACTAGAATCCAATTTATTGATGTGTGAGTAATAAAAAAGTTGGTTTATTTGATTTAATTTTTCACTCAATGAAAAAATGAATTTCAGCTATCTTGCGAAGATAGTTTTTCTTAAATGATTATCAATAACTATAGGATAATAATAAAGATTCTTATAAATTATATCATTCAGTACCTTCAACATTCTTTTTTACCTCAGATAGAATTATTAAATGAATATTCTATGTTGTTTATAACATTAAATAATGAATTCAGCATTAATACATTTTATATCTATATGTAAACATTGAAGAAAATTTAATATTAACATGATGTTTTTATAACAATATTATTTTGTTAAATACTTTTCAAAAGAAATTATTCTATAAAGAATTAATATGGTTATCTTGTTTTCATTTATATTACCACTATAGAAAATTTAGTGACCTCAACACCGGATGCCGAGAACCAGTGTCCTGCTACCACTAAATCATCACGATTAAAATAAATCTAATCCCAAATGGCTAATGTGATAATTAGTAATCGTAAAAAATTATTATACATACCTTAGTGTAATATTACAATTGATTACATAAATTGCAACATATGAATTTTTTTATTGTTAAATATTTCAGTATTAAATATCAATACATATAAGTCATAGTAAAAATCATTAAATTCTATGGAATGCAAATAAAATAATGGTGATATCAAATTCATAGTAAGATTAGATTACAATGGATGAAATAATGAATCAAATATGGAAAAGTAATAACAGAACACACATTCCATATAATTTATAAACTATGTAGGAATTGAAAAATAAATAATAAAAGAAAAAGAAATAGTAAATCATTTAAATCATTCAATAACATGAGAATAAAATGCATAAATATATTTTTTCACAATGAAAATCTCATAGATAATAGTAATTAAATTGAAATGATGAAAATTATTGTAGAGACCCGAAGCTTGACGTACATGGACATTACATTACTTTTGCGGAATACTTAGTACATAACAAAAACAAACACACAAGGATCGTAATAATTTAGTGTCTTTGGAAACTCGGAGTATAATCATCTAATCGTGGTGAAAGATCTTCAATATCTCCCATAAAGATCTTCCTTTTTTTTCTACCTAAAACCTTTCATTATATCCTGGGGAAAATAAAACATAAAAGGGTGAGCTCAAATGCTCAGTAAGGGTAAACAAAATAAATATCAATCACATCGTATACACAAGCACATAACTTTTGGAAATATTAACCTACAAAAGAGATCATAATTTCATAACATGGGATAAATCATGGCAGTGAAATGTAATCACAATAATCATAACTTAAAACATTAAACATTGTGGCATACACACATAATCATAGAAAATCATTTCTTGTTAGTCAAGGCTCATTGCCAAGACTATCCTAGTGGACAAAGTCCCTTTCTGAATCGAGTAACCCTCGTTCCAGTCCTGTTTCACTGAACCGGTATAACCTACCGTTCCAGCCATGTCTATCTCATGAGATATAAAATCTTTACCCAATGCATTGGAGGGAGATATAGGTCCCACCCATCTCATAATTATACCATTCTTATGTGTGCCACAAAATCATAAATCATACATCATTGCATAACCCATGTAATAAAAATGGGAATCTTAAACATCATGCCATCATAATCCATAAACAATTGATATCATTCAATCATAAGAATATTGAAACCATTTAAATCATAGAGACATTTTACTTGAAACATACATATCAAATAATGTCATCTTAGATGGAAAATATTTTTGAGAAAAACACTCGAAATGAATTCTTGAGGAAAATATCCTTTCTTCTTTAAAATAATTTTCTTTTCACAAAATTCCATGAAATTTTAAAAGATAAGGGTTTTGTTGAAAATAATCATGCAATCTTGTAGAGGAATCTTCTTGAAAATGAGGTGTTATGAAACCGTAAAAATCCTTTCACGCCGTATAAGTTAAAAATAACATTCTCCTCATACTTTTGTCGGAAAATTCAAAAAGTACCTTATATGGTAACCAAAGGAAAGATTCCATTCATACAATGTGGTAAAAAGTCAATAAAGGGTAAAAATGACTTTAAACATTCATGGAAGAATGGTAAACATTTTATAAAAACATTTTTAGAAAACATGGTCATGGATGTTAAACGTAACCCCAGTAAATACTTAAGTATAAGCAATCTCGGATAAAAATTAGATTGAAAATTTATCCCTTACCTTAGGTCTGATTTGCTTTGTTCATGTCCGAAGCTCCTGTATAATGGTTTAAATAATGTTATTGACTTATTCCAGAATCATACATATTGATATGATATCATATATGGTTCACTTATGGCTTTATATTACCCGGTCTTTTGTAAATTCATGTTAATGTAGAATTTTCGGTAAAATCGTCTTATTTGTCGTTCGTGTTTTTAACTTGTAATTATTAATATGATTACTTGGATCATGATTACTAATATCCAGAATGTAAAACATGATTTATATATAATATATTGATAATGGAATGAAATACACCGTTCATGGAGACGGTAGTCCGTACGTACGCATGAAAGCTGTTTTCGTTTCCTTATTGAATTGAATGGAATTAAGTAGATGACATACATATAAATATACATAAATCCAGTATCATTATTATTTCATATATTTCATTAGTACTTATTATATATGCTTTATAATCATTCATGAATGGTTAATGTGGAGAATGAATCTCATCGCGTCGTGGAGACGGTAGTCCGTACATACGCACGAGCGATGATATCGTTCCCATGGTCGTGGAATTGTGTTAAAGTGTATGCATATTATTTCAGTATCAATATCACTTTATAATAATCATATATAGTTACTCATTACACCATTATACCCATCCTATTTATGTGGTGGCGGGAAATAGATTACACCACGGCGTGGAGACGGTATTCCGTACGTACGCACGCGCGGTGATTTCATTTTTCCGTAGGATGGATAGAAGGTGAATTAGGGTTTTTTCATATTTATAATAACATATCAGTATGTAAGTAATACTTATGTTATTACTTTATCATGAAACAACTAAAGAAGAAGATGTTGAAGAAGAAAGAAATTGAAAAGATCGGTAATGGATATTACCTCTTCTTTGAAACGCCTTTTTGAATCCTTCACTTAGGGAACTAAGATTGGTCTTTGAAGAAAACCAGGACCTCTAGGATTTTTATAGGGATGTGGAGAAGGAATTTTGGCAGGGGTTGGCCGAGCTTGAGTACTCAAATTGGTGTGAGGAGGAGGGGGAGGAGGTGCCCTTTTATAAGGGAGGAGAGGGGCACCTTAGGAATATCTCAAAATATTATTTTATATTTAAGTCAAAATCGGTTTATAATGGTTCCAAAGGGTCTTATTTCAAATATAAGATGGGGATGGGTCGAAATCCTATCAACCAATAGGATTTAGACAAGTTTACGGTATTATTTTAACCTTATCAATTAGATTTAACTCTAAGTTAAATAATTTAACTTTTACCGTGTCTTTTTGTTTTCTTTCACTATATGGTTAATAAACTTACTATAACATGCCAAACGAACCCCAAATTGTTTATTATTAATATATGTATCCTTATCTAAGTCATTTGGCCGAACCATAGATTTTTAGGAATAAAATAACAATTAATATTATAATATTTGATTTAAAAACTATTTTGTGTCAATTTTGACACTATTTGATATATGATTTTTTTGAAAGTCATAATAGAATTATATGTTCGAACCAAGTTGATTAAATCAACACTAATATACCATATTAACCTAAAAAATTATTGGAATTCATAAAAAGTCTCAAATTTCATTTATTTTGGTGTTTATAACATCAATTATGTCAATATTTCATTAATAAGATAATTACTGCATCATCATTGTGTCATAAATAAATTAACATATTTAATGTCTAAAAATTATAAATAAAATACCATTATATAGGAAATCATTTTAGCTTTCTAATGAATATTTATAGTCGAATTTATCTTATGTATAACCCTATATTAAAAATGATTTAGTTATTAAACTTTGATTTTAACTATTTTAACCCTTCTTTAAATAAATTAATAATAAATGTCCTAATCTAATCCAAGTGGGCCTAAATGGTCATATTTTATTCCTAAGTTTATTTTTGGTCGAATTAAACTTGTCCAATATAATTAGGACATGTGTTAGGGTAATAGTAATATCATATTTACCCTTAGTTGCCCTATTTACTATTAACCGCGGTAAAAAAAAGTAAAAAGTTACTATTCACCAAAAATTATTTTTATCTCATTGAACCACATTTTACTTACTGATATCAACCGTGTCTGTCGGATTTTCGAAATTCCATTCACAGAAGTGGTAAAATTAAGTTTTATGCAAAAATTCAGTTTTTAACCTACCACTTAGTAGTTTCACTATTCATCAAAAATTGATGTTTTTCAGAACAATGCCAAAATTTCATTCTAAGATATATTTCATATTCCGAATTCAAAAATGAAGTCCATTTTACCAAATTCATAACATATAAGTTGCATTAATTTTATAATTAAATCCCGCTGTTAAAACAAATAGCGTGTTTTTTTAAGAAACAATATCTATCAAAAGATTGACACTTGATTATGTCTGGTTTAAATGTGAAATTACATCCAATGACCAACATTGTATTAAATTGTAAAAATATATTCTAAATATACATTAAAATCACACAAATTAATAATTTATCACTATTAATTATTTCGATTAAAAAAGTTGTTTTTAATTATAATTTAGTAATTTTCACTATTCATCAGAGTATGAAAGTTATCCGGAAAGTACCAAAATTTCACCTTAGGCTAAATTCGATACTACGAATACAAAAATGAAGTCCATTTTGAGAGAAAAAATTTCTAAAATTTTAAAAAGTGGTTATTACTATTCATAACGGCTAGTTTTAATAATATTTTAATAGCATATCGTTGTTTCGTGAAACTCAGTATTGCGTACTACACACGCTATCGAGGAAGGTTGCGATTGCGTGTAATGCCAGGCAATTCAAGGATGCATGTTGTGCAAGCTCCTTTTGGTGTAGCGTACAACACAAGACATTAATAAAATTAAAAAGAATAGTTTTCATAAAATCTTGGGCTGTTACATTCTACCCCCCTTAAAATGAATTTCTCCCTCGAAATTCGTCAGGGTTATAAATAGTTTACTATTCGAAAGTTTCTTTAATAGAAACCCACATCGTAAAAAGGAATACCAAAACTTGTCTTTAAAAACTAATTTATGAAATGTAACGATTACCCAAATAAACTATTCACTGGGTTTCCACATAGGTGAAAATATGGATATGGAAGAGAAATCTAACCATCATGTTCTGATGGAGAGTGGGAGAGAACATGGCTATGGAAAAGCCAGTAATCACAAAGCCATAAATTTGTGACGATCTAAGGTACCATTTGATTCATTAGATATAAGAGCACTAGGACAACATTTTTGGTTTTCAAGATCATTTCCCTAAAGTTGAAAATTTGAATTAGAATAAATACTTACTTTATTTTGGTACAATCTCACTGTTGTTTGTGCCTTGAACAATTTCCACTTCATCTCTTATATAAATGAAGTTGAATTTGTTATTCATGAAGTGTTAGCAGATCCTGTGATAGAATGACGGGTCATTCCATCTGTCTCAAACAAAATGTTAGCAAAAGTTATTAAATATACATAAGTCATTCTATAGTGAGATTATTCATATATGGTTCCTAAAATGGACTTATACATCATATATCAGACTACATAATATAATAAAACTAATTTCTACTAAACAGGGACTTCCTGTAGGCCAGTTGTAGGCAATAAAGGCCAGTCGCACTTCGGTTGTGGGTTCGATTCCCATAGCCTTGTCCGAAGCGATGGGCTATCGCCCGTCCTGCAGGTTGCCCTTTTTCTAAAACTATATTACTATAACATCCTATCAATAATATCGAAAAAAAACTTCTATCCTTAAACAATACTAACTTATGTCCAACATAATCCATTCCAATCTTTAGGCTTATCCATAATACTGCAGTCCACTCTCATAACATAGTCAAAACAATTACCAGAGATTTAATACCATCATTGATCCCCATATATCATAAGATATGTTTTGTGGGTCACATTCCAAACATTCAATGAAAACATGAATGTAGTTAAAAGTTAACACTTTCCACATACCAAAATCCTCAAAATTCTATATACTCAAACCATGATATCACTTAGTCCTTGTATCAATCATGAGCTCATGAATACTGTTAAACATTTCATTTTTTCTTTTTTCCTTTCATTATGCGCATATCATCTTATTTCCAAAAAATTATCTCAATCACTTTGAATACCACATTAGACCAATACATAAATATTCCAATACTCCATGATACAATATTATTTTGGAATCCCATTACATAAACACTTAATCATTCCACCACATCGTTGTCATATTCAACATTGCCAATAGTGATCGCATGTGACTTCCCTTTGTCCTTTGCCTTCAGTGGTTGTTCATGTTGATCATCACTAACCCTTGGATTAGGGAATTTATTAGCATAATGCCCCATTTCCTTGCACTTGAAGCATTGATGTGTTGGTGGTGCGTTCTCTGCAGTGTTTGCTTTATTCACATCATTAGAAACCCTACTTCGACACTCAGCAGCTCGATGACCTTCTTTTCCACACTTAAAACATTTTCTAGTCCCGTTAAGACAATCTCCACCATGCTTCTTTCCACACTTTGTGCATAAGGAAACAATCATCTTCTTTTCACCATTATTCTAAGATTTCTCCTTGAACTCCATCTTTCGTTTCTTGTCAAAACCATGAGATGGATATGTAACACCAACTTCCATTTCTACCATGATAGCACAACGCACAATTTCTTCATAGCTACTGAAGCCTCTTATAGCTAATGCCCTTCGAAGACTTGGTTTTAAGCCACTGAAAAATCTATCAACTTTACTTTCAGGTTGGATGATAATACCAGAAGCGTACCTTGCAAGTCTTGTAAAATTTGATTCGTAGGTACCAACAGATTCATCATCCCATTGCTTCAGTTCAAGAAACTATTTCTCCGTCTTTGTTCGAAGAATACGAGGGAAGTACTTACTGAAAAACAAGTTCATGAACTCGTCCCATTGCATGGACTCAATTTCATCTCTTGGCCTCGTATTCTTGATAAGATTCCACCATTGATCAACTTCACCTTCCAAACGATATACTGCTAAGATGACTTTATCATGTTCAGAACATTGAAGAACTGAAAATATCTTTTCAGTAGTACTGACCCATTGTTCAGCCACAAGTGGATCAGAAGACCCACTAAAAGAAGGTGGACGTTGCCTCATGAAGGACTCAATAGAATATTGTTCACTTCTCTGCTCATTTAGAAGTCCAGAATGATTCATAGCTTGTGTAAGTATAGCAATAAGATTTTGCACTCCGTCTCCCATAACATTTGTTTGTTCAGGAGGGCAATCATTGCATTGTCCATTGCATTGATCAACACGGTTCCTTCGGGTTCCAACCATTGTCTAAAACCCTAAAAGAATAGTGTGAGAGGAAAAAATCATGCTAGGGAAAACAACATAATAAAGGGGGGGGGGTAACTTCAATATCTAACATCTTAGGTTAAATTCTAAGATCGTTAGCGCAATTCTAGGACTATAACCTATACGTATACTTAACCTTAGAGACATCCCTAGACATACCTTAGAAATATCTCGAGGGATCTCACTAATGTTCTCGCATCCTAGTTTCCAAAGGTTGACTAAAACTTTCC
Organism: Viscum album; assembly: GCA_963277665.1. Lineage (NCBI taxonomy): Eukaryota > Viridiplantae > Streptophyta > Magnoliopsida > Santalales > Viscaceae > Viscum > Viscum album. The sequence goes on from OY728142.1 coordinate 1,332,401,973, forward strand.
TCTAATACCAAATGTAGAGACCCGAAGCTTTACGTACATGGACATTACATTACTTTTGCGGAATACTTAGTACATAACAAAAACAAACACACAAGGATCGTAATAGTTTAGTGTCTTTGGAAACTCGGAGTATAATCTTATAATCGTGGTGAAAGATCTTCAATATCTCCCATAAAGATCTTCCTTTTTTTTCTACCTAAAACCTTTCTTTATATCCTGGGGAAAATAAAACATAAAAGGGTGAGCTCAAATGCTCAGTAAGGGTAAACAAAATAAATATCAATCACATCCTATACACAAGCACATAACTTTTGGAAATCTTAACCTACAAAAGAGATCATAATTTCATAACATGGGATAAATCATGGCAGTGAAATGTAATTACAATAATCATAACTTAAAACATTAAACATTGTGAAATACACACATAATCATATAAAATCATTTCTTGTTAGTCAAGGCTCATTGCCAAGACTATCTTAGTGGACAAAGTCCCTTTCTGAATCGAGTAACCCTCGTTCCAGTCCTGTTTCACTGAACCGGTATAACCTACCGTTCCAGCCATGTATATCTCATGAGATATAAAATCTTTACCCAATGCATTGGAGGGAGATATAGGTCCCACCCATCTCATAATTATACCATTCTTATGTGTGTCACAAAATCATAAATCATACATCATTGCATAACCCATGTAATAAAAATGGGAATCTTAAACATCATGCCATCATAATTCATAAACAATTGATATCATTCAATCATAAGAATATTGAAACCATTTAAATCATAGAGACATTTTACTTGAAACATACATATCAAATAATGTCATCTTAGATGGAAAATAGTTTTGAGAAAAACACTCGAAATGAATTCTTGAGGAAAATATCCTTTCTTCTTTAAAATCATTTTCTTTTCACAAAATTCCATGAAATTTTAAAAGATAAGGGTTTTGTTGAAAATAATCATGCAATCTTGTAGAGGAAGCTTCTTGATAATGAGGTGTTATGAAACCGTAAAAATCCTTTCACGCCGTATAAGTTAAAAATAACATTCTCCTCATACTTTTGTCGGAAAAGTCAAAATGTACCTTATATGGTAACCAAAGGAAAGATTCCATTCATACAATGTGGTAAAAAGTCAATAAAGGGTAAAAATGACTTTAAACATTCATGGAAGAATGGTAAACATTTTATAAAAACATTTTTAGAAAACATGGTCATGGATGTTAAACGTAACCCCAGTAAATACTTAAGTATAAGCAATCTCGGATAAAAATTAGATTGAAAATTTATCCCTTACCTTAGGTCCGATTTTCTTTGTTCATGTCCGAAGCTCCTGTATAATGGTTTAAATAATGTTATTGACTTATTCCAGAATCATACATATTTATATGATATCATATATGGTTCTCTTATGGCTTTATATTACCCGGTCTTTTGTAAATTCATGTTAAAGTAGCATTTTGGGTAAAATCGTCTTATTTGTCGTTTGTGTTTTTAACTTTTAATTATTAATATGATTACTTGGATCATGATTACTAATATCCAGAATGTAAAACATGATTTATATATAATATATTGATAATGTAATGAAATACACTGTTCATGGAGACGGTAGTCTGTACGTACGCATGAACGCTGTTTTCGTTTCCTTATTGAATTGAATGGAATTAAGTAGATGACATACATATAAATATACATAAATCCAGTATCATTATTATGTCATATATTTCATTAGTACTTATTATATATGCTTTATAATCATTCATGAATGGTTAATGTGGAGAATGAATCTCATCGCGTCGTGGAGACGGTAGTCCGTACATACGCACGAGCGATGATATCGTTCCCATGGTCGTGGAATTGTGTTAAAGTGTATGAATATTATTTCAGTATCAATATCACTTTATAATAATCATATATAGTTACTCATTACACCATTATACCCATCCTATTAAGGTGGTGGCGGAAAATAGATTACACCACGGCGTGGAGACGGTATTCCGTACGTACGCACGCGCGGTGATTTCATTTTTCCGTAGGATGGATAGAAGGTGAATTAGGGTTGTTTCATATTTATAATAACATATAAATATGTAATTAATACTGATGTTATTACTTTATCATGAAACAAATAAAGAAGAAGATGTTGAAGAAGAAAGAAATTGAAAAGATCGGTAATGGATATTACCTCTTCTTTGAAACGCCTCTTTGAATCCTTCACTTAGGGAACTAAGATTGGTCATTGAAGAAAACCAGGACCTCTAGAATTATTATAGGGAAGTGGAGAAGGAATTTTGTCAGGGGTTGGCCGAGCTTGAGTGCTCAAATTGGTGTGAGGAGGAGGGGGAGGAGGTGCCCTTTTATAAGGGAGGAGAGGGGCACCTTAGGAATATCTCAAAATATTATTTTATATTTAAGTCAAAATCGGTTTATAATGGTTCCAAGGGGTCTTATTTCAAAGATAAGGTGGGGATGGGTCGAAATCCTATCAACCAATAGGATTTATACAAGTTTAGGGTATTATTTTAACCTTATCAATTAGATTTAACTCTAAGTTAAATAATTTAACTTTTACCGTGTCTTTTTGTTTTTATTTCACTATATGGTTAATAAACATAAAATAACATGCCAAACGAACCCCAAATTGTTTATTATTAATATATGTATCCTTATCTAAGTCATTTGGCCGAACCTTAGATTTTTTGGAATTAAATAACAATTAATATTATAATATTTGATTTAAAAACTATTTTGTGTCAATTTTGACACTATTTGATATATAATTTTTGTGAAAGTCATAACAGAATTATATGTTCGAACCAAGTTGATTAAATCAACACTAATATATCATATTAACCTAAAAAATTAGTGGAATTCATAAAAAGTCTCAAGTTACTTTTATTTTGGTGTTTATAACATCAATTATGTCAATATTTCATTAATAAGATAATTACTGCATCATCATTGTGTCATAAATAACATAACTTATTTAATGTCTAAAAATTATAAATAAACTACCCTTATGTAGGAAATCTTTTTAGCTTTCTAATGAATATTTATAGTCGAATTTATCTTATGAATAACCCTATATTAAAAATGATTTAGTTATTAAACTTTGATTTTAACTATTTTTACCCTTCTTTAAATAAATTAATAATAAATGTCCTAATCTAATCCAAGTGGGCCTAAATGGTCATAATTTATTCCTAAGTTTGTTTATGGTCGAATTAAACTTGTCCAATATAATTAGGACATGTGTTAGGGTAATAGTAATATCATATTTACCCTTAGTTGCCCTATTTACTATTAACCGCGGTAAAAAAATGTAAAAAGTTACTATTCACCAAAAATTATTTTTATCTCATTGAACCACATTTTAGTTACTGATATCAACCGTGTCTGTCGGATTTTCGAAATTCCATTCACAGAAGTGGTAAAATTATGTTTTATGCAAAAATTCAGTTTTTAACCTACCACTTAGTAGTTTCACTATTCATCAAAAATTGATGTTTTTCAGAACAATGCCTAAATTTCATCCTAAGACATATTTCATATTCCGAATTCAAAAATGAAGTCCATTTTAGAAAATTCATAACATATAAGTTGCATTAATTAATTTTATAATTAAATCCCGCTGTTAAAACAAATAGCGTGTTTTTTTAAGAAACAATATCTATCAAAAGATTGACACTTGATTATGTCTGGTTTAAATGTGAAATTACATCCAATGACCAACATTGTATTAAATTGTAAAAATATATTCTAAATATACTTTAAAATCACAAAAATTAATAATTTATCACTATTAATTATTTCGATTAAAAAAGTTGTTTTAAATTATAATTTAGTAATTTTCACTATTCATCAGAATATGAAAGTTATCCGGAAAGTACCAAAATTTCACCTTAGGCTAAATTCGATACTACGAATACAAAAATGAAGTCCATTTTGAGAGAAAAAATTTCTAAAATTTTAAAAAGTTGTTATTACTATTCATAACGGCTAGTTTTAATAATATTTTAATATCATATCGTTGTTTCGTGAAACTCGGTATTGCGTACTACACACGCTATCGAGGAAGGTTGCGATTGCGTGTAATGCAAAGCAAGTCAAGGATGCGTGTTGTGCAAGCTCCTTTTGGTGTAGCGTACAACACAAGACATTAATAAAATTAAAAAGAATAGTTTTCATAAAATCTTGGGCTGTTACAATTATTATCTTTTAATTTCCATTTTTCACAGAAACATGATAGAGTTTCCTTCAAGAACTTTTATGAGATAGATTAAAGGATACTGTGTGAAAATACACTTTGGCTATCCAACTTACTTTTCCCATAATACTACCAATGCATTGAGGTGAAATATATAACTAGCACACACATGTGTCATACCTATTAAATATGTTCCCCTTATATCTAATAATAATTTTAATTCACGAACTACGTGCATAATCAAATACACGAATTTATTAAATCTATGGATTTATAAATATTTCCCTATATATCATATTTCATTTAATGTAGGAACCATATGTATGAATGGTATATAGTTTTGTTAATAATCATATCCATGATAAGTGAAATTTTAATTTCAAGAAAATTTAATGTGCAATGTTCACTGAAAATTGAATAATTTAAGGGGAATAAAAAAATTAATCTTGTAAGTGAATTTAAATACCATCAATGTCCAAATAAATAATAAACCATACAATGGAATAATAAGGATATGATTAGTACAACATATCACATGTGGAGTAAAAATAAATGGTTTTTATATTTGATGAATATAAATACTATAAGAAATTTTAATAATAATCATAATGAAAAATATACATTTCATTTTTTAAAAATATTTTGATAAAAAATTAATTATAATTTACTTTTAAATACATTTTCATTTAAAATAAATCAATAAATTTATAAAGGATACATCAATGAATAGACGATGGGTAATTCCTTAAATGGTGGATAGAGTATTTCAATTTCTTTGTTAAGTGGTTAGAAAAGATCCTTGTTCAGACTGAAATATGTTGATTCCATGAAATAAAAATTGGGTAAATAATTCATTAAAAAGTAATTTATAAATTATTAAAAAAAATTATGAAAACTTATTTATAAACACATTATTGTGAGGAAATATATCACTGACCTAATAGATAAATGGAGTCGGGTTTTCTAAAATAGATTTTCTAAGAAATATTATGTAGCATAGAGCATAAAAATGGTATTATAAGTCGACAAAGAACATTGATAACTAGAAGAGAATAAATTTTGATGGTTTGTAAAATATTTGTTATATAATTTTCATTAATAATTATAAAATAATAAAAAATCATGATAATAATGTGATGTTGAAATAAACCCCGAAAATGTACAAAACTAGGAAGTGAGAATTAATAAATGTATTTATTATATATATCAAGTGTAAATTAATATAAAATAATTGAATATACTTCAATTAATATTAACGTTTATTATAGACCTAAAAATAAAATATTAATTGAAATGATGATGTTATATTACCCAATGAAAATGAATTGAGTTTGGAAGTATATTTACATCTTGGTAACATTAGGTTCAAATTCTATTAGATAAAATAATTAAAATTTACATTCAAAATACCTTGGATAATTTATTATTTTTGATATTGAATTTAAAAGGTGTATTATTTACTCCATATAAAATAAGCGAGTTGGAAATATGCCATAGGTCTCATGGATATTAATGATAGGATTTAAATCCACTTATCATAAAAATTCATTCCATTGAATGATCATTATTTTTATGTATATTATTATTAAGAATTTGATTATCTTATACTATAATATTATTAGTATTTATTATATCATATATGATTCCTTTATAATATCTTATTACCAATAGACTAATAATTATTCTTTATTTTCAATTTTTCGCATAATAACTACTTATGGAGTATGTTTTGACATGTTATTTTTTCCCAATTATATATATTATGATTTCACAATCTCATGAATGTAAACCATGATGTGCCTATCATTTGTATCTATAATATATTTATTTATCATAATCCAATAATTTTTTAGATAAAAAATGAAAAACATCGTCCAAAGAGATGGTAGGCCATACATATGCCTGAATTCCATGTCCATTTTCCAATTTTATTTAAATAAAAATATTTAACAATAGATATATATATTCATTTTAACATTATAATATCATATTTTTTCATATATATTACATTATTTCATTAAAACCATCCATTACATGTTCAATGTAAGGAATGAAAAAATCACATCACATTAATGAGGCAGTAGTCCACACATCCACAAAAAAATTATCATAATACCATAAAATGGAAAGCATAATGTTATGATTTATTCAATAATTCGAGAATAAACTATAAATTATAAATATCATATATATAATATATATTATAAATCCATCATTATTCCCATCCATGAAATGTCGTAATTAAATAATAAACAACATCAGTTCGAGAGGCAGTTGTCTCCCATACACACGAATGATGATTATGTTTCTCATTTGATGAATGTGTTAGTTTATAAATATGTAAAATAGAAATTCTCATCAAATAAAATTACCTCTATTTTGGGTAAATTATTTTTGTTTATACAACAACACTTCCATATGTTTATTTATTCTCAATCCAAGGCTTGTAGGATTATCCAAGTGATTCTGTAATATTATTATGTTTTTTTCATATGATCCAAAAGGCATGATATCTGTGAATAACTGGAATGGGTGGCATCTCTTTTATAGTGGGTGAGGAGTGTCATTATTGTAAATATAATATGGTAAACACAATTAAGAGGTATCCATAAAATAATTTTCCTCCAGTAATTAATAAAATTAAATCCAAGAGATGATATCTACTAAAAAAGTCCTAAAAATGGACTTTTTCATGTTTCAATATTATATTTTCCATTATGATTAATGTTCAGTCCAATGTTAGTCTACTTTTTTTTTATTCAATTTAATTAATTTTAATTAGTTTTACTAATATTTTTTTTAAAAACTATGTTGACCCTAGAAGACGTTATAAATGATTATAATTGAAAATATGGAATATATTTTTCCAAATTCTAATCATGTAATTGGAAAAAATAAAAAATAAATCTTTTTTGGAGATGAGATTGGAAATAAGGGTTTTAATGTAAAAATGTTATAACATTTACTAAGTTGTTATATCAATATTGAATATTAAAATTATAGAAAATGAAATAAAATTTATTAGTATATATAAAATTTAACTATTTATACGTTAAAACTAGTTGAATATATAATTTAACAATATAAATCATTTAGAAACAATTTTAATTTTCAATTAAAAATATGTTATTTAGAATATTCACTAAAAAATTAAATATCGTGTAAAAAAATATTATTATATTGTAATTTTGAAAATATTATTTCATAAAAAATTATTTTTCCATATAAACTTTATAAAAGATCTGAAATTCGGTTTTAAAATTGGTGCACCATTAAAAGGCGATAGAAACATAATTAGAATAATATAGATTTTTATAAATAAAATTATATTTTTTCATATCATTTTCATATCAAACCAATTAGATGAATTATAAAATAATTATTGAATTTATAATTTATATATTTCATTAAAATATTTTACAACTAATAATTTATTGAATTTATCAAGAAAAAATGTTTTTAGATGCAAATAAAATAGTTTCTATAAAAATATTTCTATTAAATTCAATTGGTTATTATATTCATTTATAAATAATTGATAAAAAATTATTTCATTTTATATTTTTCTTAATAATATATTTTTATAATTTACATACTCTTCATTGTATATTCCAATTTAACGGGTATGCGTTAATTATCATGTTATGTAACAATATTAATAGTTTTCAGAAATACTTTGTCTTGCATAAAATGAAATCCACCGATGATTTTTATTATTGTGTGTAACACAAGTTGTCCTTGATGTTATATATAGATCAATCTAATCTTTATTATGTGTGTAACTTATGCTAAGATCTGTATTGTGTGTAACATAAGCTATTGAGAATATTGAATTTATCTAAATATAAATATATCATAATGTTTCCAATTTTTATTTTCATTTATATGCTGGAGTTTTGTGTTATACTAGACATCTATTAAAATATAATTATTTTTTAATTTTGGGGTGTTACAGAAATCATCTTCCATATATTTCCAATTTGAGATGACATGTATTTGAATAATTTGGGTATCACATTTTAACCTCTACCATGGTATGAAGATCTTAATAAAAAACCATTGAATATTCCTAAAAAACATCATCTCAAAAATTTCACACATGTATTCCCAATATTAGTGGGTCTAAAAATTTACCAAAATGATATCATTTTATTTGGACTTCATCCAACATGGAAATTTCTTGATTTATACGTTATATAATTATATTTATCACCATATTAATTATATACATTGTTAAAATTATTTATCTCTATAAACCCACAAATCATTTAACATTAAAAATTCATAATTCCACAGATTCCAAACTTCATAATAACATAATAAAAAAATCATATAATTAAAATATTATATCTCATCCTTAAAAAATATTCTGGTGACATTTTCATAATTCATAAAAAATTATAAATTAAAAAACTCTTCGCTTTAAAAAAACCATGTATTCCGTCTTTTTTAAAGTAAGAATTATTATAACTTCATATATAGCACTATTTATATGAAAAATAATTCATCCCCCATTTCTATTATGATTAGATCATTACAGCCATTATAACTCATGATTTTTGGGCCATTAAAAAAAAATCAACCCCAGATTTTATAATCAGTGAAAGATTTTTCAATTTTTTGGCAAGAATAAATTTAAAAATTATAAACATTACATATCTTGAAAAGTATTTCATTGGATATGTCTATAGAATATAATGTTTCTAGAAAAATTCATTCTTCTCACCAATTTTTTGAAATATTGATAAATATTGATGACGTACATTTGAACAAAAAATAATAATTGTTATTAATATTTTTCATTATAACGTTAATTATAAATAAAAACACTTCCAAACATCCCAATACCAGTAGATTAAAAAATCATAAAACTATACATTAAAAATCACATTAATCATTAAATTTTATTGTGGACCATTAATTTCCCACTCAAAACCATATTATGATATCACTATTACATCACTGGAAAATGTAAATCAATTCATTTGCATTATCATTATTGTAATTCATTTAATAAATATTATTTATTAATTATATAAAAAATTCTAATTTTTTAAAATATGATTCTATAAAAAAATAAAATAAAAATAAATTATTGTATCCCTTAAATATTTCCAAATAACATCGAAGCTAACTATAATAAATTTGACGAAAGGGTTTGTGCCAAAAAATTTAAGGTAACTAGTTGTAATGCATGGTTTTACATCATTATTAAGAAGACCTTATTCCAATCTGGAAACACTCACAAGAAGAAAAATTAATCAAAACTCACAGAATCGACATTCTTTTCTAGACTGTGGTGGATAACATTGAAAATCATTTTCTTCTTTACATTTTATCTTTAAAACATATCTAAACACTATGATTCTAATAATATATTAATATAAGTTTAAAACTATCAATACATATAGATATATTATATATATATATATAACTCAAAATTCAAGACTCAAAAATTTATATCTCATAGATAACTGAGGTAAAGATGAATGAAATATGTCTAGTCTCATTCTTTTTCATCATATAATGCTCAGATAGTTCCAAATCTAGTGTACTAGACACAAAAAACATTGGGTTCTATAATACAACCAAAATAATAATATGATATGTGACAAAATTAGAAGGTTTTCTTCATTCCCCATAGGATATAGTAGTTTTACTGGAATAAAATACAAATGAGTTGTAATTATTTATCCTAATAAAAAATATAAATTTAACATTACCTTGGTTTTCTCATATGAAACTCAATTTATCATAGATCCATGCATAAAAAAAATCTAATTAGGTATATAATAACAAAAAACGTAACATTATATAACCATAATAAATAATCATTATCCATTAAAAATAAGACTTTCAACTGTATAAAAACCTATAAAATAACAAGAATATATAATTTCATCATGAATGTTGTATCCATGATACAAACTAGAAAACATAAGGAAACCAAACATAGTATAAACTCTTAGTAAATGTATCCTATTTAAATATAATTTATCCCTTTGCTATCTCAAAATGATGGTTGCACCTATACAAGAAGATTAGGTCTATTGAGTTTGAGTGCAATAAGTAGGGTATGACCAAACTAGAATAGTAGGTAAAACCCCCATTGCCCACATGATTAATTTCCCAAGCATTCTAATAATTCTTATTTGAAATAATACATTGTAATTGGATTCATTTATCATTTAAATCAACATAAACATTATATATTCTCATGATACATATCCAAACTAATACCGACATTATTTATAGATAAAGAGAAACAATTTCAAACAATCAATTTTAGAAACTAATTTTTTTAAATCCATTTGTAAATAAATATGAAAAAATATCATGAATAAAGTCAAATCATTAATTAAAATAAAATAACTAAATAAAACAATATAAATAATTTTAATTAAATAAAAAACTGGAGAAGATGAAACAAAAAAAATAAAAACCATGGAAGAATACATAATAAGGTTTCAAAATAATAAAAAAGATATAATAAATAGAGAAACCTAAATTTAAATAATCATTGGAAAATAATATTCACACTATGAAAAAATCCCAGTCTTATCATAGTGGAGTCATATTTTATAATATTAATAATGTTTTCATTATATAAATATCTATATTTTCTAACCTTTCCTCACAAATAGAAATCCATCATGGCCTAGGTACATAGTTAATTGGGGGATGAAGTCCATATTCTATAGACTATATAGTATATACTACTATATTCAACACTACAAAAATAATTTTTCATATGAAATATGATTAATGAAGTTATGTTAAATATTTAAAGAAATCATCATAAGCCCACCTAATGAAACCCCCTTATGAAAGGCCTATAAAATAAACATAGAAACATCATCAATAAAATTATCATATATAGTTTACTAATAATATAAACACATGAAAATAAACTAAGGTTACATTTTTTATAATGACTGATCCAAATTGTTTTTATGAAAAAAATAAAGTAAATATTTTCAAGTCCATCCCTTGATAACCACTTCATACCAACATTTCATAATAAATATTTTACTATTGTTTTAGTAATTCATTTTTGTCTAGATATAGTATTTAACATTGAAATCCGTATAAAATATTTTTGAAAGGATTTTTTTAGAAATATGATTGCATAACAAGGGATTAACCAAAATTGAAACAGTAAAAACCAATAAACCATACAAAGAATAATAGGGTATTATTATTAAAAAAATTTCTAAGAATCATAAACACATATATATAACCCAAATATATCATAATTATAGATTAATCATTAAAAATAAACTGATGGATATATAATATCCAGAAATATCCCTTGAAGTTAAATGAAATTACAAACTTAAATCAATTAAAATTGGAAAACCTCATTTATATCATTAACCATTTTTAAAAAAACTAACATGAAAATAAATAGATATATGATGTATATAATATTAATGATAATGCATTTTTGGAAAATATAAGAAAAAATAGAATTCTAGGAGAATAAAAAACAAAATTTAATCATGTGTAGATGTGATGATACCCTACTATATGGAAATCAATGAACCAGAGTCATTATCCACAGACATTACTGTTATAATTCAAAATGTATTATGAAAAAACTAATCATTATGGGATTAAATAACATGATTTCATTTGATGTTAAAAGGAATAAAAAATAAATGATGGATTATATAGAGAGAAATAGATATTAACGCAATAAATAACACTACAAAATTGATGAAGATTACTCTAATATGGAGAATCAATCATAGAGTGTCTGGCCCTCGACACACATAGTGCATCTCAATTGAGTAGAGGAATGGGTAGGCTAATGTGTTTTTATTTCATTATACAGTTTTTTAGGAATTATAAATTTATTGAAATCATGGAAAGTCGCATATTTTAGAAACATTTTTTTACTAAATCTTGTTCTAATCAACCACCCCTATATTGACACATCTTGGTACATTGAATATTTATCCACACGATTAAAATAATCATTCAATAATCATGAAAAAAAGTATTTAATAAAAATAATGATCTCTCACACTTTTTTATGATTTTTACTAATAATGTTTCTGTCATAAATTGACACCCTTATACACTAAAGTATTTACATATTTTATACTATATTTAACATGTTATAGACCCATTAGTGTCATACCCATGCTGAAAAATAATATATCAACTGAAATAAAATATAAATTTACCCAAGTAAGTGTAATTCCTTAGTTTCCTATAAAAAATGTCGTAATTTTATTACAGAGGGTCAAAATGCCAAAATATCAAAATTTGAAACAAAAACTACCTAAACAAATAGAAATACTAAAAAAAATATTTTATTTATAAAGATAATCAAATTCTGGGTGAGATAGTTTTCGATTTACTTGATGATCAATAAAATATAACATTTTTAATTATAAAAAATATATAATGGGAATCAACACTCATGTTTATTTTGGGAAAATTAATTTTAGAGGTTATATAGAACATTTTTATAAAAATTATATTTTATTTTTTTTACTTTTTCTAAAATTATTTTTTTCCCACTCAAAAAAATTAAATATACTAATGTTGTTTTCAAATGCATAATATACATAATAGATTTGAGAAATATGTTATATTTAATTTTCATTTATTATAAATAAATTTCCTCATTAATATTTAGTCACATTGGTGAAGATTATGATTGTTTACAAATGGATAAATTATGAGAAAAGGTAAATATATCATAAAAATTGAATTTAATTGATAGAGATGAGTGGATTAAATAACTAACTTTTCTTATCCCCCTAATTTAGATATTTAATAGATAATTTTATTATTTGTGACACTTATTATATTTTTATAAATTATTATTAACTAAATATTCACCCCTCTCATCTATAAAATGACCATTTTGGGGATTTGGATCCGGACAACTTTATTTATTTATGTTTTTGTATTCATAATACTTATTTTTATATAATTATACTTTGTTGTAGATATTTTATAATCATTTTTTTAAAATGGGTGAATTAATATTATTTATAGTTCCCTATCATAAAAATGAAATATTATTACTTATATTTCCATTATCATCTTCTATTTTGATATACATGTTTGTCATGTATTTTAAGAAAATATTTTACTGAAAAATAAATTACATTGTGGGTCAGTATATCTAATTGTTTTAAGACATAAATTAGTCTATTTTTTAATTTTTAATATAAATTTGATCAATTATGGTTATCATGTGACAATGAGACATGCATACTAGATTGACCATGAGGATTGAAATGCATTAACTACATCTATAATGAAACAACTACATAAAGAATTTACTAACCATTTTACAATATTTATATAAATCTTCACTAGAATAAATTAAAAATTTATTGAACATATGTATTCAATCAAATTTATGAATAATGGAATGAATTTAAGTCAATATAAAACGGTAGAAAATATGAAATTATAAAATTATTAAATCGAAAATATATTTAGTTTCATCTTACAATACTATTCAATAAACTACGAGTAAAATTGTCACTAAATCATGAATCTTTTTCAAGTTCATTTCAACAGATTGTATGAAAGTATGAACCATATGAATGGATCAACCACATGAATATATTGATAATTAATTTAATTTGATAAAAAATTAATAAAAAATTAATAATTTCAAGGATTATATGTATGATGGTTTTGATTAAGAACACATTAATTTAAATCTACAATAAGGACTAAGCAATAGTGAAGATATTAATTGAAAGAGGTTGGACCTATCATAATGTAAGACATACAACAAAAATAAATTGGTCATAATATTTCAAACCACAATGGAATGTTTTCAAATATGTTCATAACTTTTTATATGATTCTGTATTACTTATTAGTAAATATTAATTCTAATTATATTAATTAATATATTTATTCAACAATTGATCATTAATCTTATCGTTGAAATAAAAAAAATTGATATATTATTATTTTCATATTTAAAAGAAGGATTAATAGTTCATAGTTTCATTTGATATTTATACTTTACATTTAAATTGAGTGATTTAATTCTAAATATTTTTAAATTTTAAGACTATTTCATTCAAAATTTTAGTGAGTATCTTGATTAATTTAATATTCTATATTATTTCCATAATTTAAACATAATTATTTTATTATTTTACACTCATATAACCTATTCATGATTTAAATATTTATCAAATAATCTCATTATTATTGAAATATTAAAATGTTTTTTATGCTGAATGATTGAATATAATTTCTACGTATGATATCTTCATTTTTATGTGTTTTTCCATAATATAATGGTTTATAATGAGTTAAAAATTTCATGTTACTTTTCATTAATGTACAAGACAGATTCAAGATATAATATGTGATAAATTTTGGTGATAACACATTGGATCACATTTAATTGGGTAACATCTTTTTTATCATATTATTTTTAAAGAAAATATTGTTTCCCAGACATTCCCACATGAATTTTTTAAAAAATTCTCTGATTCAGTGTCCAGTATATATATTTTTGCAAACATTTATTTTATTGATATAGAAATCATAAATAAATGTATTTTATTTATATACCACCCAAAATTAATTTTATGTGCAGGTTGCGCCAATCTTGTAAATGAAATTGGAAATTCAGTTGTGCATTTTCTCAAATAAATGCATGATTGGTTTCCACCACCTAATTAGATTGAATGTTAGGTTATGACTCAATTCGATTGAAATTTAGTCTTAGGATATTCCATATATTTCAAAAAAAATATATTTTTAAAGGTTTTCACTCCGTATAACAAGAAATATATTCCATTATTGTGGGTGACATTAATATCATTGTTTTGGAGGAATGATGATTATGTATAGGATTAATTAGATACAAACTTCTATTAAAAACCACAATGTTCATATTTGTTTCTATTATGAATTAAAATACAATATGTATTTTAGATTTATTTATTACCGTGAATGATTTTTTTTTTGTGATCCATGAACATTTTTTTATAGATGATCAGTGCGTAACTGATTTAATCCTATCGTCTAATGTTCATCACAAATGTGTCTCCAAAATATCCTTTGTAAATATCTAGTGTTATATGAATGAACCTAGGATTTTCTAACAACTATATGTATAAAAATGTGTAATTTGTTCTCTATGTCAATGACATAAATTTCATTAAATAATTTATATATTTATTTTTCGCACTTATGACCACTTTTCCCCCATAATCCTATGCTGACATAGGTCATCCCATACCTATTGTAAAATAAATATTTTGAACTCAATAGTGACATCCGATTTATGATATGAGACTCTTTAAAAGTGTTATTCAACATTTTCGTGAAACATTTGTGATCTTGTACTAATATATTTTAATCTTTTTTATATATCATTTATATGATCACTAGGCCTCAAGAATATCACACATTGTCATCACATGGCTCTGAAAATATTACTAGATATATATCAACGATAAGAAAAAATCAATACTTTATCTAAATATTATATATTAATTTTTAATTTTCTTCATGAAATTCATATACTCAGTATTTTTTTTTTTAAAATCTAGTAATAATTTTAATCCTATGACCGAGTAAGGAAAACAATCTTACAACTCTTATTTTTTGGGATCAGAATCAAATTTAAAATATGATGAACAATAAGATGCACATAGATGTTTTGATGAATCCATTAAACATAGCGTTTCTACTTCTATTCCTATGATAAATAAAATAAAACATCAAAAACACCCAAACAATATCTTTAATAGAGCAATAAAGATTATACTATTTTTAACCACCATATGTGTCGACACAACCAAGATCACAAGAACAAAAAACATCATAAAAGAAAATTAATAGAGAGTGAATAAAAAAACAAAATTTAAAATCCCTAAATAGATTATATATCACAGAAAACAATTCATAGGCCTTAAGGGAATGATCAAAATAAAAAACACTAGAATAACAAGATTCAACATCTACAGATTTATAGATGAATCCACTATCACACACCACAACCACCATGGAAAATATTATTCTTAAAAGAGAAGGAATCTTATACGGTGGGATGTACAATAAGATATCGGTATGTTGATCTCATGATATTTGAATCAGCATTAAAAACACAATAAAATAATGAAACTGATGTAGGTAAGACACATAATTTTCCCTACCAACAAAAATAAAATCAATCAAAATTGAAATAATCCTGAATATTTATTCATCATGTAATTATGATTGTGGTTTAATGATAGAATTTGGAAGTATTATGAATCTATAAACCTAATAATCATTAAAAATTACATTTTTATCTTGATATTGGGAGGCAATGATAAGTGTGAACACTGAGAAAACTCACATATATAAAGAGAAATATACCAGATGATACAGATAATACCAACACTAGAAAAGTGAAACATGTTTAGAGATCACCATATTCATGAGAATTAATATATAGGGGATCTCTTAATAGTATAAAGCTTCTAAAGGTGCGGTTGATTAACTCACAATAATAGTACACATCATTTCATTCTGGATGGATTTTTTTACTAAATCCACATATTCTGTTAAACATAAAAGAATTTGAATGGTATAATAGAGTAAGTATTTATAATATATTTGATATAGGCCTATAATTTACTTCAAAATTCATGGTAATTTTATAATAAATTTTGGACATTGCTCAAAACATTATATAGGCCTATCACCCTCAAATGGATGGTCAATTAAAAATAAACACACAAAAATTGTTGGATATTTTAAAATAATAAAAAAATATATTGTATGTTAGTATAAAATTATTCTACAATTAAATTTTTATAATAAAAATATCTATAACCTAGTATCAAAATGATACCATATAAGGCACTATATATTAAAGAAGGCATGAATCCAGCATATAGGGATGAAGTCGTGGAGAAACAAGTTTTCGGTCATGTTATTTTCAATGACATGAAAGGAACAAAAATATATAACTATTTAAATGAGGAATTAGAAAAAAATTAAAATTATATCTTTATTTATGATCATCGATGAGATTTTGAGTTTGAGTTGGCGATAGGTTGTTACTTTAGATATATATATAGAACCATGTAATGAGATATTAGTAGAAAGAGTATCTGATTCTTAATTAAAATGGTCCCATTGAGATTATAGATCATGTTGGGAAAATAAATTTTATCTTATCAACCCCTCCTCATATCTCAAATGTACATTATATATTCCATGTATGATTTTGAGGATGTACATAGCATATTCATCACATGATCTGAACTGGGATGTTATGTATTTGGAATATGATATCTATTATGAATAAAAACAATTATAGATCCACATTATAGGAGATAATGTGATATGAAATAAGACCACCGACTAAGAAAACATTTTTTAGGGAAATAATACATAGGAGGAGGTGTGTAAAAACATGAGAATGTAATGGGATAAAAAACCCTATATTTTCTATCTAAGAACTAAAATGTAATGGATGAAATTTGTTTAAATAGTGGTGGAGTATAAAAAACCATTATTTTAGTATATATATATCTCAATAAATAAAAAATGATGAACATTTTTAAAAAAGAAAAACTATCATAAAACAAATATGCCTACATTTGATAAGTAATTATTGTACTATTATAATGAAGTTATTGAATTATTGGGTATAAATAAAAATAACCACCTTATGAAATCTATAACAATGGAATGAAATAAAAGAATTATTCATTGGGAGGATAATTTTTCATGCATTTAAATGTGGTAAAATCACTTTTATTTTCCTTAAATAAGGCCTATGGTGATCTTCAACAAATACAACACAAGTTTAATCACATACACTAGAAGATCAATCTCATGGAAATCACTTTGAGAACCATGTTAACAAAATCAATAGTAATGAGTTTTAACATTATGTATCATTCCCCTAGATATTATGTGTATGTGTTGAAGGTACTTTTATATTTATATTAGGGTAATATAAACACGAAATTTAAAAGTAATTAAATTTTTTATAGAATTTAACTTACAAATTTCACTTTATTCAATAAATTTTTTTAATGAATGATTTACAATCATAGTCATTATTATAGTTAAATAAATTTTTGTCCCTTTTCGTATTTTAATTTGATAAAATAGACTTATTTTTTTGATTAATTATATGATGATTATCATAGGGTATGTTTACTATATTATTCATAAAAATCTATTTTTAATTTTATAATGAAAATATCGTTCTTGAAAACTATGTAACATTTATGAATTCATTATGATAAATGGATGGATTAATAATATATAAAAACATTTTATAAGAAAAATAAATTTAAAATTACTATTAATTAAATTATAATTTACTTGGGAGATTTAGAATTATATTCTTGACTTGTTGTAACATAACCTATATTTTATTCTAACAAAAAATAATTTCTGTCATTTTCATTAAAATATTTATTAAAAATGATATAATATATTTTTAATGATATTGATGTCCTAACAATATAATTTTTTATATTTATACAATAGAATATAATTTGAAAAAAATTACATATTTCTTTAGAATAAATTTACTTTTATGAAGAATAATCAAATTTTCCTAAAAACTGTTTTTTTGTGAAGTGTGATTTTATTAAAATTATTGTTTTCACCAATAAAAATGAATCTTATAGTAATTTTTAAAAAATAAAAGTTTAAATAATAAAAATATTCCATAAGGTAAATTTTATTTTGGATCATATAAATTTAAATCAACATTTTAAAAGTACGTCTCTTTAGTGAGTGTCTAAATTGTTAACAAGGTGACAAATTTAGAAATAAGTCATTAAAATATAAAAAGACATGTATATATTGACTTAAAGAGTGTATTATATAAATAAAATATCATATTATTTTAATTTATTTATTTTGAAATAAAATTACTTGAGGGTTACCATGATTTTACTTTAATAAATATGTATTTCCTAAAGTTCCACTCCACCCATCATTAGAAGGTTCACTTCACCAAACCACTTGTAAAGACACATAAACCCACATTGATTAGCTATTTTTTCATAAAAATTATATAAACCCTCTTAAACACATATAGGTTTCTCTATCACAAAAATACCATAGTAAGACGACTTATGGATAGACAAAAAATCAGGAATCCAATGAAGTGGCAATTTTTTTTCTTTATTCATTAATGATAAATTATTTTTATAACACTACAAAATAATTTCTAATAATGAAAATATAAATAAATATATATCCTTTGAAAAAAATTTACCTTTATTATGTAAATTTAGTATGATTAATATACCACCATTTTATCTATTTTAAAATTTAAACTTCGTGTGTGTTATGTGATTTCTACCACTTCCATGAAATGTGATATTTATTTTTTCATCAAATCCATAAATAAATAATTCTAAAAATTAATTTGATAAATAAATATGTGAATTATAATATTATTATATTTTAAGTATATTATTAAATTATTTTAATTATATAAATAATAAATGCTAATAGTAAATATAATATCATAAAATGGTCATACCAAAATACATATCTTTATTTAATTAATTATTTCCCCTATTAAAAAGTTTATATATTGTTCAAATATAATTATAAATAATTAATTATATATATTTTTAGATAATAAAACTGTTATAGAGTCCCCTCGATAATCACTATCATATCAAATTAGTTTTGGATGAAATGACCAAAAAAGAAAATTTGGTTGATGATAGGGAATATAATGCAATAAATTTTGGAAATGTGAAACTAAATAGAACATAAAAATTAAAATATTCCAAAACATTTTTATCAATTAATTAATAAAAAAAATATTTTTTTATTTTTAATTTTAAATGTTCACACCAAACCAGTTAGGTCTTGAGGTAATTTTTTATTATAAAAAATTCACTTTACTAAGATGTACATCCTAATGTAGACATACTTTTAATTAATTAGTTTTTAAAATATTTTTTGATATATTAAACTATAACATTATTAATACTAATTTTAATTTATTTTCTCTAATATTTTTTTTTCATTCAGGGGGTTTTTAAATTATATTATATTAGGTGTTTTATTTTATATCATTGTTTTAATAGTTTTGAATTATTTTTACCAACTTTTTTTTTGATAAAATATATATTCATGATGATGTTGGAATATTAATATTATATATATTTAATATATTTCTTAAGATAATTTTAATCTATATTTTATTTTCTTTAAAAAGCTTTAAAGAGTAATTATATTAGCATTATCCAAAGGGGTCATTTGGTATTTTTTTATTATGGGGTAAAAACAATTTGTTCTTTATATGGGTGGTTAATGATGATTATTTGAGTACATTTTCATGAAATTTATTTCTTTAAAATTATTTAATTAAGATATGAAGGAATTATGAATTCTCATATGATAGTATTTCATATATAAAAATGATTTATAAATATTTCATAGTTGGTGTCATATATATACATTTAATTAATTGGTTAATATTTTATATATCATGGGATAAAGATGGTATTTATAGATATGAACATTGTTTTTTAATGTTCATTAACGTGTGCAATGAAATGATAATTGTTTAGTTATGTCCACAACTTTGTGTATTTAAATAATTGAATCTATCTATTTTTAAAATGCAATTATTTAATATTCCTCTTATTATTAATAATTTATATGTTAATTTCCTACATTATTATATATTATTCATGAATTTTCACTCGTAACCAACAAATCATCACTAGGGAATTTCATGATCATATAAGTTTAAAATTTCATATATAATGATGTATAAAATACATATGGGTCCATGTTATTTTAAATAATACATTTATCACGCCACCATGTCATCTCATATTATTTTTATATAACCCTTTATCAATCATTTATATATTATCCCTTAATTAGTGTGTGAGAATACTCTATTTAATTTATACTTCCCAAGTAATGAATATTAAGGTCTATGTATAGATGTATGTTATATATAATGAGGTTTATAGGAGATTATTATTAAATAACATGTAATAATAATTTAACATAGATAACATCGAATGAAACAAAACCATTTGGTTATTTTATTGCGAGATTATGTGGGAAATAAAATATTTTATTTTTGAAAGAGGATACTTAATATATACAGGTTTATGTAATGTCTCCTCAGGTCTTCCTTTTCTTATTTCAAATGGAAACGAGGATTGAAGATTATTTTTAAACAAGAAAATCGTTTAAATTATTATATATTATTTTGATAGTATATTACTACTCCACAATTGATTCAATAAATTGTAAATTACATGGTTTTATGGAATTTTTACTTTTTGTAGCTTTCATATTATCTTAAATATTCATTTAAATATCATATATAGTGATACATGAACTGTCTTATTCTTGATTAATTTTTTTCTATCTTTATTTATTCTAACCATATGTAAATTCATTTAATGGGTACATAGTCATCATTCATAGATTATCCATATTATATCTCCATATTTATTAGGGTAACTAATTCATGATATATCACAATAATTTAAGTCCTGATTGATATATATCATCCACTAAACCAATCGTTATATTTTCTTAATATATTTATTTAATTTGTTCCTCCAATTTGGGTCTATCGACACTAATATTCATAGATTTCATGAAATTACATCGATTGTGGTATATTATTATATAGTTAAAAAATATCTTAAATTTTCATGGATCATTAATATTATCCTTATTTCTTGTTATTTGTTTATCATTATCCTTTACAAAATCTTTATGGTAATATCACATTCACTTTTTTATATTCCTTACATGAGTTAAAAATTATTCTCAATGGAATAGTTCATTCTCTTTAGTGTGAAATACATACATTGAGAACGATTAATATTGATTTCAAGAATAATCACAAATACTATTGTTCTTATTTATCATTCATTTATTTATATATTATATATATAATCAATGAACTTATTACAAATTTTTTTGTGGAATCAAAAAACACAAAAAATGATTGATAGTTATCCCTAATTGAAGTGGTTATTCTCTTAGTATTTTCATCAAACAATATTATTTTCTATTATGGGGATCATTATGAAAGATTTTTATGGTGATGAGGCTCAAAAGTTAAAGGAAATTATTAAAATGGTTTCATTGTAATGATATCATTTTTGAGTTTTTGAATTTTTTTTCATCATCTGATTATTTATAATTCTTAAAGGGGTTACATGGGTTTCATTTTTCCATAGATTCTGATTAAATGGAATGAATGTTTTTCTATGTGAAGGTCGTGGATCATTGTAGTAAACATTTTATAATTCAATAATTTATCTTACCTCATGTTCTACCACTCCCCCTAGTCGGTTTGGTGCAGTTACTTTACTATGAGATGTTGGGTTATTCTGGTATAGTATTTGATGGCATACTAGGTGGCCCAACATGAGATGGCTCTGTTCCTTCTTTTAGGGTTCTCATATCAGTGGTTTTTCTTATTATATTTTTTTGGATTAATTTATTTGTGTTGGGTGTTTCATCCAAAATGATTTCTGTTAAATTTTTTTGTTTTTCATTCTTTGGTGATCAGTCAATATCTTTTTGGTATGACGATTCATTCATGTTGATGAAAATTATTTTTTCATTCTTTATCATTTTGTTTCTCAATAAAGAAGCTATGTTCTCAGGTGATAGATGATGAAAGCTACAGATTTTTTCCATTGTAATTGTATATAAGTGGTATGGTAGGATCATTTCTAGTGATCCACTTAATTGGATGTTGGCTAGTTCAGTTGATAATGGATCAATTTATTTCTTACGGTGATGATGACTTGTGGTTCCTCGCATGAAAAGTGTATGTGATGGTCAGTGTGAGGATGTTCGAACATAAAGGTAGGTCATGACGATGAAAACATTGTTCATAGTTGAATACAGGGATGTAGTGATAACAATGGTGATATGTTTATGGTTGCGACAATGATGATGGTATAGTTCACACAACATGTCTTACCTTGATTTAGTATTTCATATGAATCTCACTTGAATTTCAATATTTACTCCCCATAATGATCATAATTTGATCTTTTTTTTAATTTCATGACTTCTAGAATGCGTGATGATTTGGAAAAAATAACTATTCCCATTATATCAAAATATTTGTTCTTTGAACATAAAAATTTATTTTGAAGTAGGGTAATAGTTACCACTTTCCTTGAGAATGCAATATATATATACATCTATGTTTTCATAGTAATTATTCCACCAAAATCATACACATTTAATTTAGGACACATATTATATGCATAATTTTAAGAACCTATCTTATCAATAACATGTGAATATATGCATTGTGTCACTTAAATGTATCAAATTTTGAATTCCTATTTAATTCCGTTATCAATGTGGGTATTTTAAACATATATTATTTATATAACACATTCATTATATTTTTTTCTTCTTCCCAATGTGTTATTCATGTATCTTATTCATTTTTTGTAAATAAATTTATTGAACAATTACAATATTACCCTTAAAATAAAATAAATGATTCACAAAAAAAATGATTTCATTCGATAGATATATCTTCTACACAAAGACATTAATTATCTTAACATTCAAATAATTATATTTTTTGAAAAATAATATTTCCAGGGATAATTGTATCTTATGAAAGAAAGTAGTATGTTATTTTTTTACATGTTTGTAGAGAGATTCAATTTTCATAATTTCTTCCAAAGATTATTCCATTACACCATATTCTAACTCTAATTGTGTTTTCTCATATTATAAATCGTTGATAATGTCATATATATAATGAAAAAAATCATCTGGAAAATTTATAAAAAATATATTAATTTATATTAATTTTTACAATGTGATTCAACGAGAAAATATATTTTATATTCTGATATATAATTATTATGAGTGAATGTATCAATAGATAGTATGAAAAATTATCACTTAGATTACAGTCGAATTATTGTAAATCATCATTATTATTCAATATAGACGATATATTAATAATACTTTTAAGACAATTTTTTTATTGTTTTAATGTATATATAGATATAATATAAATTATTTACTTGATAGGGAACTCCCGAAGTTCTTCAAGTATGAATTTCATCTAGAAAATGGGAATGAAACTCAGAGAAAATAGATCCAATGAAACATCCCAAATCTAGTACCCTTTTGCTAATGGCTATTTTATTAATGGAATGAAGAATACATATATTACAATACATATTATCAGTTGTTTATCAGTCTCTGAAATAATATTTAGTAAATGGAAATTGCATCACTTTAAAATATAAAATGTATAATTTTATTTAATGAAAACTTTATTATTTCTCATTTTCAGTCCTTAATCAACACAGAGTAATCTACATGGATTCCTATGAAAATATGAAGAAATACAATGGTGTGATCCAAGAGTCATAGTAAGGAGTATAATAAAATAAAAACTATCCTATAATAACAATGTAATAAATAATATAGATATAATAAATGAATTGAATAATTTCATAAACAAATATATTCATGTGCATAATATATCCATGTATAATGTAACACTAAACGCATGTATAGAAATAGTTAATATTATGGTAGTGCAATGTATATTTCTATTAATCATTATCATACAATAAAGATATTATGGAAATGCATAGTATATAAATAAGAATGGAATACCTAATTATTTTGTCTAATGTGACATGTTGATACATCAAGTGTATATATAATTATGATCCCCAACAAACGCATAATTTTTAAAATGTGTTAATAATTTATAATGAATTAATAAAAAATTCATATCACAATGTTCCATAGGGAAATTCATGCTTAATCATGTTTTAATAATCTACAAATACTCTTGGAGAAATATTGGATAAAAAAATATCAATATTTCTCAATTTATTGGAATTGTACTTCTGTCAAAGATAATTATCAAAACAGTAGTTTATAAACTAGAGGACAATCAAAATTAAATTTAATGTACCCTTATTAATGAAATAAAACCCATGTAGTGGTGTATGTTACATTCAAAGAAGAATAATATCAATAAAAACTAGTCATTATGTTTATTAATTTATAATTATATGATATCGAAACAATGATATATTCAAATCCATCATCTTAGTTCACAAAAAGAATATAAATCATCCAAAGAATTTGCATTGGTTGTGTCAAACCAGGTGTGACGTTAGGATCATATTTTGTGTCTCATGAGAAGATGATGCTGACACACAATTTTTGTTGGTTTTTACATATTAGTGAATTTGTTACATATCATGAATCAATTTGTATTTATACTAGAAAGTGTGTTATTAATATGAAATCACACACTTTCTACATCATAAAACATTTTTGGTGGTTTTTTGAATATGATAAAAAATTACCATTATAACTAATTAAGAGGTTTTGAAATGATAGTTAATGGTGATATATCAATAAAATACAATAATGAATTTATATAAATAAAGAATTATAATATTTCACACTAAAATGAAAGTTAATTACATCTAATAACCGAATTAAAGAAAAATATATAGTTAGGGATCCTTACCTTACATGTATATTCATAACTGTTGATAAGAAGACCTTATGAATATTAAAATTCCATAGAGAGACACTTGTGATGTAAAATAAGATAGAATTTGTTCTCAATGTATCTATAATAAGAAGGAATAAAAGAAAAAGTTTCTATTTATAGACAATGATGGTGAAATGATAATTTCTAGATATAGCTCATAGAAATATAGTTTGAGGAAAATGAAAATACACTAGAATAACCATAGTTTTGGTTAATTATTTTATCATTTTTTAAATGGGTTTTTATATTTTATTAATTTAACACATAATATCCACTTTTTTATTATTTTTTCCAATTTAATATTAATTTCCATATTTCTATGTCATGATTTAAAATTTAATGTCTTCTTTATGAACATATTATTATTTAAAAATATTTATTTTGAATTTTTTTTCAAATTCATTTTCATGGTTCCAAATTTTTTGAAACTATTTCTTTAAGTGAATATTTTATTTTGATACTAGCCATTTGTGTTTAATTATATTTAAATTAAATGAATAATATGTATATATTAGTTATTATTAAATATAATATTATATAATTATTGTATTAATTTAATTAAATAGTTTTATTAACAATAGTCTCATTTCTATTTAGTGGTTATATTCCCAATAGATTGATTACAAAATTCATATTTCTCATTACATGTACACTTATGTGAATCATCATATGAACATTAATATCATTCACTTATTTATTGTAAAAAATCTATTTTATTTTTCTATAATAATAATAATGTATCTTAATAATTTTGACATTTTTAACACTATAATGGACTTTGGTTCACAATTTTTTTGGTTCCTAAAATTTCTTTATGATTTGTAAAAATTACCATCTATAATATTATGAAGGTAATTTTATAGTTTTTGGGTGTTCTATAGATTATAATATTATGACGAAATAATAATGTTTGAATTATATAATAAATTCTCCGTAGATTATTTATTTATTATATTTAATCTCAAGCCTTACATCCAATTAGAGGAATAACCTTTTATTTAATACCATATAATGTACATAGTGGTATATTGTACTTGTAGTGTGGTGGAGAGGTGGTATTATTATTATCAGTTCAATTACAATTTTTTTAATATTATTAATTCAGAACCAATAAACTATATGGATAAATGGATCTTATTTGACTCATACAAAAGAAAAAAAACAGCTTGAACTGAATTAATTACATAGAGAACAACAAATGGTAATATTACAGGGTTCTCCCCCATTATAAAGGTGTCTATGTACATTTTGTGTTCTTATTGATTTTGTAACACAAATATCTAGTAAAATCATAATGTGAATACATTAGGAATGAAAAAATAATATTCTAGAGTACTATTTCCTAGTAGCTATAGTCTCATGGTTATTTTTTATTATATGTCCCTCAATTATAAAATAATGTTCCACTAATCATTTATGAACATGATCTTTTCTTTATACTAGGATGTCATGACGTCAAATAGATATATATTGTACCCAAACCAATATTTTTTAGTATATTATATTAAAAAATAATAAAATAATTTTGAAACACTTTATCTAAATCATCAAAATGATCAATTAATGAATAAGGAAACATCATCAATGTTGAATTTTTATAGTTCCATCATGGAAATTTTGGGCTAATATGTGTTCTACTAGTAGTAACATAATTGTATCTCACATATAGAATATTTATTTACACTCCATATATATGTGTATTAACATTAAATCACTATATGATTTCATATAATTTCTGTATCTAAAAAAAATAATCAAATTTTATCAATAAATATATTCTAATTTTTTATTCCTTTTATTAATAAAGAATACTTAGGTTGATATTGATTCCAGATTTGAATATGAAAACTTCATTAACATAAACCAAATGATTTTTTTAATTATATATGGTCAATAATATATATATATATATAATAGTGTTTTAATATTCATTAAATAGGATAAAAAATCATTTTTAATCTAAATGTTTTTTAAATATAGATATTGTTTTTTTTCTTCTCATGGTATTTTAACGTTATTATCATGATATGTTTCCCTTTTAATATCTTCAAAATCTAAATTTTTTTTATCCATTTTATCAAGATAATATATAAAAAAATGTGTGGTACAAATCATCTTATCATGTCATAGTATAATTCTCTCTCTCCACCAGGTATTATATAGATTTTATTCCCCGCTCCTTCAATAAAATTATTTCATGGTTCACAATATAATATAATGACATGATATATTTATGACACACCATTAATGTGAAATACTATCCCACTTATGTCATATTATAACTTATTGTGACATTATGTTCTTCATGAAATGATACCATTATCTAATTCATAAATTTAATATTAATTTACTCATCAGTGAATTATGAATTGTAATTAATTGAAACACAACTATATCATCATCAGATTTAATGCCCAAAAAATGTAATTAATAATAATCCATGAATATATTATATTCTAAAAATTATTATGATTATAAAAGAGTTTGGTTACTCTTACATATCAATTATATTCATCATTAATTCAGATATATTTCATGCTCCACCTCCCATGCTTACTTTCATATTTTTTTTCACATGGCGAGTCTTTCAAAATTCATGCTGTTAATTTGGGTTCCATGGAATAAAACCATTCAATGCTGATAATTTTGTTCCATTTTTTCAAGATTCCACTTCATCATATAAACTATATCCTAAAATATATCATGATCATAATATACATTTAGTAGAGATAATCTTGATCATATCTATTTCATTGATTCAAATTTCATCTTTTTTTCCCTTTCGACGCAAAAATTAAAATCATGGGCAAGACTTTTCTCTTTAATTCCAAATTCGTTCTATTTTATATCCAAAATAAAAGAAAAATTATTTTCTATTAAATAACTCAAAATATTATATATTTATTATCCTCATGAATAAAATGTCAACATAAAAAAATATTTCCCACTAAAATATTAGTTAAATATTAATGTGATGAAAATATTATTTTTAATATAGAATTATATTTTCATGAAACCAATGGAAAATTATCATGAACTCATAAATTCATCAATAAAACAATGTAAATATGTATTTTAATGTTTCTCAAATGAATTTATCATTAAAAATTATTCTTCCATTCATTTTTATCATTTCATTTTCCTTGTGCATGCTTATTTTAATGTACCTAATGTGAATATATATCATTCATCACACACTGTACTAATTTATGTTGATATTTAATCATTACATGAATCACCATACTTACCAAAAGCATATAATGAATCAGATTTATCTAAACTATAAAAACAAAATGGTAATTAATAACAATTTATTCACTATAAAGATCAAACAAAATATAAGGATATAATGTATTAAGGTAACACTTTTAA
The DNA here is from genome assembly GCA_963277665.1 of Viscum album. Classification (NCBI taxonomy): domain Eukaryota; kingdom Viridiplantae; phylum Streptophyta; class Magnoliopsida; order Santalales; family Viscaceae; genus Viscum; species Viscum album. The sequence goes on from OY728142.1 coordinate 1,332,431,095, forward strand.
AAAGTAAATAATGAAAAATGATTTATCTCAAACTACATTTCATTACAGTCAATAGAAGCTAATTATGAATTTATCCATTCACTCAATGATATCTCTATCATACCCCAATATAAATATAAGGTCATGAATCAATGAATAAAAATAATTAAACACCCACTTGAACATATTATAATTATGATGATTATATATTTATCTATTTTTTTTATTTTTGATTACTCTTCTCAGAAAAGTTACCATATCCACCACCTAGAACCAAATTATTTCACGTTATGACTATTTTTAATTGTTATAACAATATCATTGTTCATGAATATTTTAATTATTAATTTATGATTGTATAACATATATTTTATTTAAAATTATTTTCTAATGAGGGTAGTCTCTAAAGTATAATAAATGATAGTAATGAATATTTTCTCAAATAACAATTAAATCCATCCACATGTCTCTTTAATTTAAAAAATTCTATAAACTTTGAAAAACAACTCCTAAACACCTGAATTAATGGATATCATGGTAAATAAAAATATTACAGTGGGAATATATATGATAAGACTATAATGTGGCTCTTCCACATCAGGGTTATTTAAGTCTTATAAGGACTAATGTACGATTAAATGTAATGGTTAGTGTTTGGAGAAATGAAAAAATAATAAATCCCTTAAATAATATTTTTTTAACATATATAATATATCTGTCGAAAGGCTCTAAATAATGTTCTAGAATAATGAATGAATTAGTTTCACTCAAGAAATATACTCATTAAATATAATATAAAATATATGAATTTACAATATTAAAGGAATTTGTTGGGAAAAATCCCTCAAGGTATCATTGAAGCATTTTTGAGGTGATTGTGTTTGTTGAAAAAGTAGACATATGAGTAGTGATTGTGGACAACGCATAACTATGACATACAAATTTGTTGACAAAGAGGATTTCATGGTGGAATGTCAAGTTCAAGAGATGAGGTCAACGATCCATGTTTGATTCAAGAACGTCGATAAAAGGAATGGATGATCTGGAGGCGGTACAAAAGAACAGATACAAGGTGGCGCCGTTTTCCAGTGTTTGCCAACTTTTTGGGCATGAAAATCGGCAAATGAAGAAAGGTGTTTTTGGCAAAGGGACTTGCGCGCCGAGGACTTGGAGAATAGGAAACTTGCGCGCCATATGTTTTTCAAGATCAGAAGATCAAAATATGGCAAAGGAAGTAGGTTCGTGCATGTTTGGGAGTTGGTCGCGCAAGTGTCCAAAAGGACAGAAGACTTGCGCGCCGAAACTGGGTCGCGTAGGTGACTTGTGAGCCATCACGCAGGGTGGTCAGATTGCCTATAAATACTGGACCACCCCTCCTCATTCTCAACCGGAGTTCAACTCAGAGCTCCCATCGCGCAGGTGTGGTGGTCGCGCAAGTGGTGTGTGTGGTCGCGCAGGTGGGACTAGCGCGCCAGTGGTTGATGTTGTGCGCCGGTGTTAGAAGTTGCGTGCCGGTTTTTAGTTGCGCGCCAATAGTGGTTTGGGCGTAAAAGGAATAGAGTCGCGCAAGTTTGGAGTTGAGGAAGCTTGTGTCGCGCAAGTGTCTGAGGAGGACTTGCGCTCCCGTTGTGACTTGCGCGCCGATACTTGCGCGCCGAGGTTAACTTGCGCGCCAAGTAAGGTTTGTTCCAGCAGTGTTTTTCGGGCTGCATGGAAGCTGGAAGTTTGCCCGATACCTTCGGTGCAAAGAGATATTCATCTACGGGTGAAAGTTGTACTTCAAGAGAGCATCTTCACACAGAGGGAGATGCATTCATTCATGCAAATGAAGAGACCTACATGTCTATAAACTGTGAGTGGATTCCTTCTGGAGCAGTGAGCTTAGGAAGAGGAAGAAGGTGATCATCTCCACCAGCAGTGAGCCAGAGAGAGAAACAGGGAGTGACCCTCGGGAAAGCAGTGAGCTGACCCTAAACCTTGTATAGGAAGTGAGCCTGGGCATAGAAGTGATCTAGCCCAAACATTGTAACCCACAGCTAGTGAAGTCTAGTGGAATTTGGTACGAACCTGCAACTTGTCGGCGTATGCTCCTTGGACGTAGCCCTTAGTGGTGAACCAAGTAAAAATCTTTGTGTCTGCTTGTTTACTTCCCTGCATTGCATTTGAAGCATCATCATCAGGAAAAGAAGAAAATAAGTGATCATAATAACCACATAAGTGCAAACAAAGTGACCCTTGTAATAAAGAGGCCAAGATCCAGTGGGGCATGAAGAACTTTGAAAAAGAATATCCTTACCCTAATTCACCCCCCCTCTCAGGGTATATAGGCCCCTATTGGTCTTATCAATTGGTATCAGAGGGAAGGTTGCTTTAATCAGATTTGTTTGCTCCTACTTGGTGTAGTCGATCAGTGTGTTTAAAGATTCAGTCTGATCTTATCTTGGTGAGCCATGGCAAAGGGAAAAACATCCAATAAGAAGCATAAGTTAGGTGGTATTCCTCAGTGTGGAAGTGTGTATGGAAAAAGTGTGATTCAATAGAAAGAATAACAAATTTTAATGAAGGAAGGTCTGGATGAATCTGATAGGGGAAAGATTGATTCACTCATGCATGATGCAAGAATGAGTGAAGTACATGAAATTCAAAGTGATATTGAAACAAGTGATGATGAAGAAGAAATAATTGAAGGAAGAATAGATATGAAATCTGAGTTAGAGGCTGCTCTTGAAGAGATAGATGTTTGGAGAGCCAAAACCAAGAAAGCTAACAAAGTTGTTCATGATGCCAAACTCTATATGCAGCAGCAAGAAGAAGAGAAGTCTGAGTTGATGGATAAAATTGAAGAACTCAAGTTATCAGCACCATAGAACTCAGAAACAGTTGGTGAGTATAATCATAAGATTGAAGAACAGAAAAGGGAGATCAATATCTTGAATAGAAAAGTGAAAGATCAAGTCAAGTGCATCGAACAACCTAATATTCCAAGTGACGTTGGAAACACCGAAGAAGATAAATCTAAAGATATTCTATTCCAAGCACTGAGAACTGAGATCAACAAGCTAAGAGGCTTGAATCAAAGGCTTATTGATGTATCTACTGATCTAAGGGAGAAAAATGATTCTAAAGATGAAGAATTGAGAAAGGGATCTGAAAAGGTGGAAAACTCCAAAGCTATTGACAAGGAGAAGAATCTGAATTCATATGAGATTAAGAATTTGAAATCTAAAAAAGCGGATCTAACTACAGAGATATCCGAACTACTTTAGAAGAATAAAATTTTATAACAAGAGAATGCATGTTGTTCTGATTCTGTTTCTCAAGAAAAATTGAAAGTAAAGGAGCAGAGTGACATGGTGGATAAGCTGAAACTTGAGTTGGAAGATGAGATGGGTTGAGGGAAACTTATCAAGGGAGAACATGATGTCCAACTCGAATCAAGGGATATGAAGATTCAAAAGATGGAATAAGAGATAGAATCAGTAAAGAATAAATTGGAGAAATATAGTGCTAAGGCAATGCTAAAAATGAAGGATGCCTTACACTTACTATTTGATCATCCATAGACAAGTAATGATAAAATGAAGAAAAAATATGCTATTTCTGAAGAGAAACAACAGAATATTTTCTCAGCTCAAAGACCAGCATGTTTTGGAAAAGCCAGTATGGGATTTGATGAATCTACTCCCATGCAAGATAGAAAGAGAGATGTGAATAGTTACAGATGTGAATGAAATCCTATAGGTGATGGAGATATGCCTAAAAGGACAGTTAAAAAAAGTTGTGATGACATGTGCTATTTCTGTGGGATTCATGGCCACACATCAAGCTTCTGTTTAGAGGCTCTGGAATACATTTCAGGCTGTGAAAACAGAGACATTACTAAATATGAGAATAAGAAGAAGCATCATGATAAATCAGAGAGAAGAGTTTCTAATAGGAGAACATTCATCAGATGCTATTACTGTGGAAGGATGGGACACACCCTGCGTATGTGTCAAGAAGCTCAGGAGATTGATGCCAGAAGATGAAAACAAATTTCATCAACATCTCAGCAGAGAAGTGATGAAATGTGGTATGATTTTAATAGAAAATGTTTCATATGTTATGATCATGGGCATTTGGCCAGACAGTGCAGCAAGAAGAAAACGGGGAAGGAAAAAGACCCGAGAAAGAGATTACCAACTCCAGTGGTACATAATGATAAATTAAACACTAGGAGACAAAGTGGTAAGGTGAAAAATAGGCTTAGAGCCTCAGGTGAATCACATGGAGCTGGAGGAAAGGTGTATCAATCACCTCCTCTATCATACTCACAACCGCTCTCAAGGAGAGAATGTGAACAAACCTGGAAGATTAAGTGGAGATATACTCCAGCTGTGATGAAGAAGAATGAATGTTCAATAGAGGACTCACCACCAGCGAAAAAGAGTATGGTGACTCAGACATCTGATAAAAGAAAGATGAACAAAGAATGCATCGAGAAATCCACATGTCGTATTTCTCAGTAAGAATTGAAGGAAAGAGGAAGGTTCCTACTCAGATAAATAATCAAGGAAAATTGAATTTTGGTAGAACCTCAAAGAAGGAAATGTGTACTAGCAGGTTTATACCCCATGTGGTGAGAAAGGCTGAGACTACCAAATCTACATATCGGAAAATGTCTCAGAATGTAGGCAATGAATGCCTAGTCATATGTCCAGAACAGTTGAAGTTGGCTAGGCAGTTGGAGGAAGCAAGAAAGGAGTGTGATGCCCTCCAAGAAAGAATCAAAGGGTTGACCCATCAGGATCAACAGAAATCCTCATCTTGAGGATTATAGAAGAAATCCCCTCTCCCTATGTATATAAATTCTATTAACTGATGATTCATGTGTTTCAGGTTCTAGGGAGATACGATCTAAGGGGAAGTGGCATCTAAGGATGCGACGTGTCGATGTGATATGCTCTACAATTTCAACTGATTCAAATCAGGTAGCAGAATTGAAAATAAAAGGGTTAAACTGAGCACAATTAGAAGTGATTGTGTTATTAGAATTATCTCTTGTTTCCTACACCGAGTTCCAACTCAGTAGGCTTAGATATTTTGTTAATGGCTCAATGAGGAGTGCCAGATTTGTATAAATGTTGCACGTGGAGAAGAATGGTTATGGGTCTCTACCATTGGGCCTAACAGATAGAAGTGTTTTGTAACATAGGGGGAGCATTCAAAAACAAAATCAGATGCCAGATTCATCAAGGAAAAAATTGGATGACCCAGCTCAAGTGTTGTCTATCGAGAGAAGACATACTATGAGGGAAGCAGCAGTGATCAAGAATTTCATGATTATTTATTTTGATCTAACATTTTGGTATCAGCTGACTGTTTTCAAGATACCAAGAAGCTGTGAGAAGAAGTTGAAAGGAATGATTTCATTGAACAATGACACAGAGAAAAGTAGCTGAAAGAAATGAAGCCATTAAAAAATGAGTAAGAGAGAAATTTCCTTACGAAAGTGATGAAGAAGAAAGCAACACAGGGGGAGAAGAAGTGGCTGAGGGTGACTCAGAAGAAGATACTGATGATGAGTACATGGAAGTAAAATCCTTATCAACACAAAAGACAAAGAATCAAGCTGAAATTGACAGGCAGAATATCATCAGTGATCAGTGAGCTTCAGTTCATACAAGCAGAATGAAGTCACTACATCAGACATCATTACTATCATAGGTTGAGTCAAAATGATTTGATGATGCAACTGATGAAGATAACTGGGTTCAGTCCATGAATGAAGAGCTAAATCAGATTGAGAAGAACCAGACATGAGAGATTGTTTCGAGGCCAGTAGACAACAATGTCATCGAGACTAAATGGGTCTGTCGCAATAAGAATATGAATGAAGATGGAACATTGATTCGGAACAAAGCACAACTAGTGTGGAAAGGATACTCCCAGAAAGAAGATATTGAAGTTTATGAGACATTTCCACTGGTTTAAATGCTAGAGACAATCAAATTATTCCTAGCCGTTACAGTACAATTGGTCTATAGGTGACACAGGGAAAGAATGGAACATCCATTTCTCAATCCGAATATGTGAATAGGATTTTGGAATCATTTGGAATGGAGAATTCCAATGAAATAAAAACTCCGGTTGCTACCCGGATGAAATTATCAAAAGATGAGGATGGAAAGGCAGTTAATATCACAGAATACAGGAAAATCATTGGAAGTCTGTTGTACTTAACCGCAACAAGGCCTGAAATTGTTTTCGCCACATGCCAAACAGAAAGAGCAATCCCAAGGAAAGTCACATGCTTATAGTGAAAAGAATACATTGATTGGGCTGGTTCAGCAGATGATAGAAAATCAACGTCAGGTGGTGCATTCTATCTTGGTGGATTGTGTATTTCTTGTCTAAGCAAGAAACAAGATTGCATTTCATTGACCACCGCAGAAGCTGAGTATATTGCGGCCACTCAAGCATGCACACAGTTATTGTGAATGAAGCAGCAGCTTGAAGATATGGGAGTTGAAGTGAAGTCTCCGATCGGAATCCAGTGTGACAACTCAAGTGATATAAATCTTAGCAAAAATCCTGTCCATCATTCCAGGACAAAGAACATTGAGATCAAGTATCATTTCATCAAGGAGAAGGTTGAGAAGGGCATCGTTAAGTTGGAGTATGTGCCTACAGAGCCACAGGTTGCAGACATTCTGACAAAGGCCTTACCCATGGAAGCTTTTGAGAGGCATCGAGTGGCTCTGGGAGTTCAGTCGATTCCCTACACTTTAAGTAGTGTGGATGTGGGACCCCCACCCCCCTCTCCCCAAGTTATGATGTGTTTTTCCCTAATGTGCTGATTTGTTCTCTACTCTGTTCCAGACTGCAAAGGACTGCCTTTGGGTTCGTTGACAAAGGGGGAGAAAATTGTGATTGTTCAAGGGGAAGACAACGTGGAGATTTGATAAATCATGAATGGTATGGGGAGAAGCTGACAGGTGGAGCAGCCAGATAGGGGGAGTTGAAGATAGTTGAACGTGCTTAGCCAGAGCATAGCTTGGACAACACATGAAATATGGCTCAAGAGGTGTTGAAGCTATGAGCAGAAAGGGGGAGCGTACTAAATCTGACTATTCTAGAAGTGATCGATCAAATAATAGATATCATGACAACTGAGGATCGTGATAAAAGCAGAAGAGTGGTGTTGGAAAGTGGTAAGACTATTTCCAAACCAAACATTGGTCTTCCAACAAGCTCATCAACAATTGGTATCAGTTTAGTACAAATTGTTATCAGTTTGGTGTCAACAGTGGATGTCAGAGATAAAGTGATTCATTGATGAAATTTTCATTTACTCTTGTTTCTCAAGCCGAGCATTGCTCATGTGGGCTTAGAGTATGTGTTGAGTAAATCCTTGATAGCTATCAGAATCGCAATGAGGCGAATGAAGGATGAAGAATCAACGACGTATCTTTGTTTTGGAAGAGTTGTCAACAAACCCAAAGGGGGATATTGTTGGGAAAAAATCCCTCAAGGTATCATTGAAGCATTTTTGAGGTGATTGTGTTTGTTGAAAAAGTAGACATATGAGTAGTGATTGTTGACAAAGTATAACTATGACATACAAATTTGTTGACAAAGAGGATTTCATGGTGGAATGTCAAGTTCAAGAGATGAGGTCAACGATCCATGTTTGATTCAAGAACGTCGATAAAAGGAATGGATGGTCTGGAGGCGGTACAAAAGAACAGATACAAGGTGGCGCCGTTTTCCAGTGTTTGCCAAATTTTTGGGCATGAAAATCGGCAAATGAAGAAAGGTGTTTTTGGCAAAGGGACTTGCGCGCCGAGGACTTGGAGAATCGGAAACTTGCGCGCCATATGTTTTTCAAGATCAAAAGATCAAAATATGGAAAAGGAAGTAGGTTCGCGCATGTTTGGGAGTTGGTCGCGCAAGTGTCCAAAAGGACAGAAGACTTGCGCGCCGAAACTGGGTCGCGCAGGTGACTTGTGAGCCGTCACGCAGGGTGGTCAGATTGCCTATAAATACAGGAGCACCCCTCCTCATTTTCAACCGGAGTTCAACTCAGAGCTCCCGTCGCGCAGGTGTGGTGGTCGCGCAAGTGGTGTGTGTGGTCGCGCAGGTGGGACTTGCGCGCCAGTGGTTGAAGTTGTGCGCCGGTGTTAGAAGTTGTGCGCCGGTTTGCAGTTGCGCACCAATAGTGGTTTGGGCGTAAAAGGAAGAGAGTCGCGCAAGTTTGGAGTTGAGGAAGCTTGTGTCGTGCAAGCGTCTGAGGAGGACTTCCGCTCCCGTTGTGACTTGCGCGCCGATACTTGCGCACCAAGGATAACTTGCGCGCCAAGTAAGGTTTGTTCCATCAGTGTTTTTCGGGCTGCGTGGAAGCTGGAAGTTTGCCAGATACCTTCGGTGCAAAGAGATATTCATCTACGGGTGAAATTTGTACTTCAACAGAGCATCTTCACACAGAGGAAGATGCATTCATTCATGCAAATGAAGAGACCTACAGGTCTATAAAGTGTGAGTGGATTCCTTCTGGAGCAGTGAGCTTAGGAAGAGGAAGAAGGTGATCCTCTCCACCGATAGTGATCCAGAGAGAGAGAAACAGGGAGTGACCCTTGGGAAAGCAGTGAGCTGACCCTAAACCTTGTATAGGCAGTGAGCCTGGGCATAAATGTGATCAAGCACGTACATTGTAACCCACAGCTAGTGAAGTCTAGTGGAATTTGGTACGAACCGGAAACTTGTCGGCGTATGCTCCTTGGACGTAGCCCTTAGCGGTGAACCAAGTAAAAATCTTTGTGTCTGCTTGTTTACTTCCCAGCATTGCATTTGAAGCATCATAATCAGGAAAAAAAGAAAATAAGTGATCATAATAACCACACAAGTGCAAACAAAGTGACCCTTGTAATAAAGAGGCCAAGATCCAGTGGGGCAGGAAGAACATTGAAAAAGAATATCCATACCCTGATTCACCCCCCCCCTCTCAGGGTATATAGGCCCCTATTGGTCCTAACAGAATTAGACAATTTGATTAGGAAAATCTCTCCATAAAATAAATACAAATAGTTAATCAATTAATAATAATTTTATAAAGTCGTATCATTTAAAATAATAGAAAATCATTATTTTTATAAATTAACCATTCTCCCAATGTAATGATCTGTTAAATCCAAATTCTAGTGTTTATCTATAAATATTTATTCCCAAATTTGAACCATTAAATTTATTGAAAATGAAATTTAAAATCATGGAATGATGATTATCTAGATTGTATTTAATATTATATATCATTAAAAAAATCAATCATGGCGATGCATTTTCCAATTAAATGATACGAATATAAATGAATATAAGGGAAATAGAAAATACTAAAATTGAAAACTAATTCTATACTATTGAATTGTTGAAATTTTAATCATTACTTATATATATCATTATGAATTTTATTTTCCAAAATTGTTTCATGAAATCAATATATGTCTTATTGTGTGAAATTCATGAAGATTGCATATTTTGTTTCTTTCCAACTAATTTGTTCTTATAAATTTTATATAGGACTAGAAATTTATAATATTAAACGAAATTAATATAAAATAAAAATTAAAAAAAATGGATTTGATTTTAAATTCCTAATATAATATTAATTTCAAAATGACAATTTAAAAACTAATTCATAATGTGGAATTAAAAATCATAGGGTTCTACTCATTATATGTTATTTTTTACAGTAGATTATCTCATTAATTATATTCCTTAGCTAGTTTTTATTTGATACAGATATAACCTTCATTGATTTACCCAATTATGTAATAGAATTAGATACATTATAGGTAATATCCTCCCATTTTATATCATCAAGAAATTCAAGTGTTTTGAATATGACTTTAATAGTTTAATGATTTCAAATAATATATTAATCTCTATCCAGACTAATTAATTTTACTATTTCCCAATTATTGGATGTGATTTTCATAATTCTAAAATGATCTATTTAAGATCTATTACAACTCCTCATCCTCTTCCATTATGTATTTCTCTTTTTATTAATACAAATCCTCAAATCCATTGAATATTATAATTTGGTCATCTTCATATATATCCTTATTCAATTGATGATAATTTATAAATTCATTTATGAATTCATTAATAGTTTTATACTGTTATTTTTTTAGATCACCTTCTGTTTTTTATTTTTGAACTCTTTTTATTATTCAATTTTTTTGTTGACATATTGTTGACGATGAAGCTAATACGTGGATACCCCCTAATATTATTGATTTATTCATGATGTTATCGATTCTGGTAAAATTAATTTTTTTTAAGGGTTTAACAATTTTATTTAGTCCAATAGTGGTGATGGTGTATAATAAATAATCAAATATATATTCTTGAATAAGTATTACCTCATGTTCAACTTCAATATCAATAGTATTATTAGAAAAATCCTCAATGAGTACTTTATCATGGGCTTCCTCATTTTTTGTTCTTAATTATTACTCAACATCTTATATCACTATATCTAAATAAGAAAACACATCATTGTTCATATATTATATTATTTATATCTTTTATTAATCCACCTTTAGGTATAACTGTGAGATATTTTATTTTCATTGATGATATATTTCATCAAATATAATAAATTATACAGATGGAATCCAACAACATAGCCAAAAAATATGTATATGAATATAAAAAATATTCCCCTCAAATCATAGCCAAAAATAAAAAGTTCAGAGGAAAATAATAAAAATATAAGTAAAGAAAAATATAATCTCAAATCAGAAAATATATATAGATGAGAACATTACATTCCTAAATCATCTATGTAAAAAAATCTATATTCCTTCCCCCAGTATTGATTCCAAAAATTTAGAACTGGTAAAGGGTTTTATTAAATACACTATTGAAAGCACATTTTGAAATTTACAATGTGAATTAAATTTGAGCCATTAATATAACATTATTTTGTGTAGGATTTTCATGACCGTGGGTCTATCCCAATAGTATAAGATGTAGAATACAATTAATCAAATAATAGTGGCTTATACTAATAAATATTGTAGAAAGAAATATAATTTATCAAGAATGTGGGTTTGAAAAAGACTGGTGGACTGAAAAAAAGAAAAAAAATCCAAATAAATATTTTTTATGTTTTTGTATTATGGTTATTATGGTAAATGTGTAATTATTAAATTTTTTTCAATTGCGTATAAGAAATCCCCATTCTCTGGAGATCACTCTATTTATCAATAATGTCCCTTTTCAAATATTTAGATAATATAGTGAGTAAGTGTTGGAGATAACTAATAAATATTTTTTAACATAGAAAAAATTCATTTCCAATGATATAAGAGATTGTTAAAATATATTATCACATTATTGGACACATCATTATTTTACACGTAATGTTCACGAATGAAAAATAAATGAGGAAATTTATGAATAGTGTAGAATAAAAAATTTAATTAATAAAACCACCAATAATTAATATTGTATGATAATCCTCTGATTACATCTTTTTCTTGAAATAAATCAACTAGTATTTCGATCCCCAACTAGGTGAGGAAATAAAGATAAAAAAATATTATTGAATTATAGGGATATTACTCGATAATAGACTCTATATAAATGAACACATTTACCCATGATATTATATATATCCCTTCCATTATATTAGGAATAACTTTTATTTATATGGAAGATTGTAAATATGGTTAGATTTCATTCCCCGTAAATTGTAAATTAATTTCATCCAATTCGATTATTTTCGTTCATGTACTTCCCTCAATCAATAAATTTCATATTTCAAGAATATTATTAAAAATATAGAACATTAAAAAAATAACATGTCGATGTTGATGTTGTTTCTTCATCATTCTTTCCTTGAATGATTGGGATGGAATTTCAGTGATTTAAATAATGAATTGCCTTTACATGATGTGTTTCATAAAATTCAAAAAATGTATTTGACATTAATTTTAAAAAATCATGAATCTATTCTCATTTTTTCAATTTTTATTCATGATTCCTCTTCATATTGTGAAATCATATAATAAACTACTCATGATGTGAAAAAATAAATTAAAAAAATTATTCTTGTTCATATCATCTTCTTTTAAACATCATTATTCCTCCATTTTCCCTATCCACAATAATAATAATCAGATTAAAATGTGGGAAATAATTTTCACATAAACTAAAAATTACATATATTTTATATATAAAATAAATGAAGGAAATGAATATATCCCATGCCGTTTTATTTAATCTTATATATGTTCTTTATTACTCAGATATATCCTCTTTAAATATTATATCACTCATATGGAAATATAAATTTAATCACACATATCCCTCAAGTCTTTTAGACTTTATTACTTGTAAATAAAATAATACATGGCATATTTTTACATAGCATCTGAGTATACAGTATTATTATTTTATACTACCTCTTCTTTTAGGACTACTCTTACAGATCGATACATATTTTGATTTTTTTATGTAACCATGAATTATTATAAAACAAATAATACAAAGACATGAATATTATTAAATTAATCATCTATAGTCTATCATAATAGCATAATTATTTGCACAAAACAATAAAAATTGTAAGATTATAAAAATTGTAAGACTATAAAAATTGTAATATTATTAAATTAATCATCTATAGTCCATCATAATAGCATAATTTTCCATCCCATTCTATTAAAAAAATTAATTATAAATCATTTTATTAAAAAATATCAGATTTTTATTGATATTTTTTATTATTTAAAAAAATCATTATAATTTTTTAAAAAGTGTTTTAACTATAAAAATATCAATTATTGTTACAATCATTTCTCTTGGGAGAATAAACAACTAAATCATTCAATTTCTTTCTATAGATGATTTATTATTCAGTCATATGATTAATTTTACAGAAGAATTTTTCATTCCCAGTGTTAATTCTTGGGTGAATTTCTGAATGGGTTCATGATCATGTTTTCCACATATATATGGTTTATCATTATGTCATTAGTGGTCCTAGAATTATATATCACTTGAAATAATTTATAAAACCAATAAAATCAGGATATTATATGTTAAAAAACAATAGAGGGTTTTTAGTCCACTTTTTTACATGATAAACTTGTATACTATAAGATGATCTTTTTGAAAATTACACTTGATAAAAACATTATTTTTATTATTTATTGTGAGTTTAAAATAACTATTCATCAATTGTTTTGAATAAAAAACTATTGTTTTATGATTCATATTTCTTTTTTTGATCTCTATATATTGGGGTAAGATTTATTAATGATCGTTCATCTTGGTTATTTTCTCATAGACAAATGTATATATAATGTTATCATAGAACATTAATATGGTCTAAAGTACTAGTCAGATTTATGTGTCAAATGGTTTACCCCTTATTTAGAATATGTGATCACGTATATATTATAGTCTAATTCCATATGTATGGAGAAAAATATGGCATGTGAAATGTCCAGAAGGGAGTTAGTTGTTTTAAAATTATCCAATGAATGTGCATTGGGTTATAAAATACATTTCAATAGACAATATCCAAAGAAACTAAACCTATAGTTTCTAGGTGAGTTATTTGTTATTAAATTTTATATACAATCATGTCTAATTATGTAACGGGGTTCTCTATGGAGATTTTCACTTACTATACTCCCATATAGGGTTTTCTCAGACTTGTGTTTTAACCCTATGTTACTAGTGCAGTTTTGAAACTACTATCATGGTCGGAGTGGTCCCCTATAATTTTTGACATGAAATTTTTAAATAAATTATTTCAAAATATCTCTATTGTTTCAAAAAAGGTTATTTTTAAGGTTTTTTGTAAATGAAATTCTTTGAAATTTCATTTTAAAATATCATCTATCATCTATTTTTATAAAGGGTAATTGAAATTTCGTTTAAATATATTTGGAATGAATTTAATTTACTACTTTAATGAAGCTTAATACTTTAAAATTTTCTTTTATATATTTTCAAATTTTTTTTAAAAAAAAATGTATCATTATTTTGTTTTCATTTTTCGAATTGTAAATGATTATTTTTATTGGAAAATGGTATTTTTTCATTCAAAAGTTTTTGATAAATAGGATTTATAAGATTTTTCAAAGGATTTATTAATGATTTTTTCCTTGGAAATTATTTATTATTTGATCATACCATTACTTCTAATGGTTTAGCGTGTTATAGATTTGAGTGATCCCAAATATCACTCTAATGCATTAGGTAATGATTTTGTTCTCCGGAGAATTATATTAGAAGTCATTCTTGCTATCATTCCAATTTGGTAGGGTTTTTTATGTTTTCAATGAGATGATATTACTAGATACACATTTTTTATCTGTTAATTCTATATTGTTATAACGATTCATCTACCAAAGAATGATATTACATGGCGTAAAATACCATATTTATATTAAGGTATATTTTTATTTATGTTTTTTATGTCTCTTGTATATGGATAAATATATGATTACAATGTTAATGAATAGGCTCGAGGTTGTTTATGGATTGTAGGACATGAAATAGATAGAAAAAATCAATTCATGGCCATATGATACAGTTTTCATATTGTTAGTGAAAATTGTGTGAGTGGATGGAAAAACTCTACATCTTGAGATAGTGGATTTAGCAATGGTTGGTGTAGGGTTTGGAAACTATGTGGTCCTCCCCAAGTAATTTTGTGAACAAAATTACCTTATACAATTACACTTTTATTTATTTTGCAATATATTGATAAAAATATGAATATTCCATGCACCCCTTTAAAAGTTGAAAATTTTATAGAATTTCCAAATCAAGATTTTTACGTCTCACATAATTTTTATACACTTATTCATCCTTCTAAAACCAGTTATAAATTGAAATCCCCAATACATCATCAGTGTGTCTATATCTCTATTGATCTGTTATGATTGTTGGTTTTAAATCAATGATCCAAGAAATTCTAATCATACATCATATTCTATTTTCTAAATTAGGGCTCGTATCATGGGAAATCTTATTCTAAAACTACAAAAACAAATTTTTTTGTAGAATATTGATTAAGTGTATAATGGGTGTCTGAATCTGGATCTAAGTCTTCAATTATGTGTGTATTTATTATTGAATTACGGTAGGTGGTCTAAAATTTATATACCATAGTTTAACATTGATTTGTGAAACAAAATATTCATTTTAATTCCCCCTGGTTCTATTCATGTTTCAATTTGTGAGACATTATATAAAGGGTGTATAAATGAAAAAGTTTACTCATCATAATCTATTTGGGATTCATGGAGGAAGACATGATTGATTTTGGGCTTCCCATGGGGTGCACTGAATTTCCCCAACTAGGTTAATTGAAATGTTATATATAAAATTTACCTGTAATTATGTTGATCCCATAATGAACATATGAAGTCATTAATGTATTAACTATGAATTGATTGTGGGTAGTTATAATTGAATTTATATAATTTCTAATGGATTTGTTTTCATGATCTATTAATGGGGTAAAGTAGATTATTGGTAATGCGCGAAATGAATTGTGAATTTTACTTGAAATGAAAATGTGGATTAATAAATGAAAATGATAAATGTATTAAGTGAATTCACATATAGAGATGGATGGAAATTTTTAATGGGTTATTATAGGGTATCTAATAAACATTTATAGTGAGTTTGGAATATGAAATGAGAAATTGGAAAAATTACAATGAAATGTGAATGATAAATGTGTTTTTGAGATATTTAAGAATGTTAATTCTTATGTTGATTGTTATAGATGGTGATTTATATAGGTATTGGTTATGATTGTTTTGGTGGGGAATATGTATGGTGAATAGATCAATAATAATTTGGACACATCATATAAAAAAGGGGTATTTCGATGATTATCTTTGTCCACGGGTAATGATAGACTCAGGCACCAAACCATACCCCAAAATGCACAGATTAGAGAAGGGGATAGATTTTTATTCCCCAAATAGTTCCATTAGATGAGGCAATATTAACCAAAGATTAAATATGAATGTGTTATTCATGTGAAGATGTTTTTATCCATATTTAGATAGAAAATTTTACTTTATTCACCTATTAATTGAGATTGAGTAATATTCCTAAAGCATTAATAATTCATTGAATGTGACATAAACAATGAACATGGTAAAAGTATTGAAATTTGGAATAATGCTAGGAATTACTTAAGTGATCCTTGTTAATTAATTCCACCCAACGTATATTTACCAACCAAATCATTACATATCACATAAATGAAATATATTTGATGTCATGATATTTTTTAGACACCATCATTATTGGCCTACTGAGTTATACTACCACCCATCTCTAGAACCGTGGGACTCCTATGAAGAATGCATGTTTCCTGGTCAAGATAATGGAAAGGCCATATGCATGGGAGTTTAGTCGGTATTGGGATAAAGATAGATGAGGCTCTAGAAATGTAGTTATAACTATTTGGGGATTTATCTCTTTCTTTTAATTTTTGTGTTTTCCTATAGTTTGTCACTTTTTGTCATGATAGGAAATATTTAGCATTTGAAATGATTTGAATCGAGTTTTGTAGAAGTTAGTCACTGAATGATATTTGCTTATTTTGTAATACATTAATTATTATAGATGCAATCTACTATGTTTTACCCTTTTAAAAAGGGTATAGTCTCCCCAAAATGTTTTATGGACCCTCGCTGCATGTTGGGAACCTCTAGCGTAAATGGAGGAGCAGTTATGGTCATGTGGTGACTTGGATCAAAGAACCTTTTTAGTGGATTTCCAATCAAGGAAATTACAATGGGGTATCTGAGTGGTTCTTTCATTTGGGATTACTATTTGGGAAGGTATTAATAATAATTGGATGTATTGGTACTTTGTAATGATCTTGTTCTTAGAAGTACCTTACCCCTATACAAGAGAAAAAAAATTTCATAGAGGGTGTGAATTTTTGATTTTTATGCGCATTGATACATTTCATGATATTTCACCATTGTTTGATACACATGTTGTGCAATACTTTTCATTGGGTTGTGATGGCATGAGGTTATTCATTCATGCATCATTATAAGTAAATTAGTATTTAAGTGTCAAGAATATTGATTAGAACACATGAGATTGGTGTCTGGGGTATGAATGGTATAATGAATTACATTTTATTCAAATTCTAAAAAAATAGTTTTTAATGAATTTAGGAAAATGAAAAAAGGTAAATATATTTTTTAACTTCAGTTAACTAATGGAGTATAATTAAAGGTTTTTGTAGGTTAAAATGTTGTTTTTAATAATATATGAAATGTTAAATGATCCTCATTGAAGGGTTTTCATTGTATGTATGAATGTAGTTTTGAAATGTTTTCCAATGTAGGATTTGTACCAATTTACGTTGGTTAAACCATGTTCACCATTCCTATTTATAGAGGTAATCATGGGTTGTGTTTGTGTATGTGACAATGGAGTTTCTGGAAATTGTATACAGTGGGTAGTTTCATTCAAAATATGGAATTATATTATACTTATTGTACATTATTTTTGACATGTGTTCTAAGACCATGTTTTGTAATTTTTGTGAAGATCCAAGAATAATAGAAGAGCCATGTGAGTGATAAGATAATTTCTTTAAAAACATTATTCTTGTAATAGATAAAGAGCGTGATGTGGTCTAGTATAATGGTGAATATTAGTTCCATAAAAATCTTTCATACATTATTTCAATGATGGAATGTGCCACAAAGTGGGTTTTTACAGTGAATGTTTGAGTTGATAGGGTATATTAGCTATAGTGACCTACTACATTTACATGAGATGGTGGTCTTCCGGTTGACGTGATTCTGAAAGAGTCCATCCAAAAAATGATATATAATTTTTAGACTCCTTCTGAAAAATGAGCCATGTTCTTATCCTATATGTATAAATGTCAAGAAAAGAAATGGTGGGATATTATAATGGAAACTGAACAATCCAATGATATGTTATGAAAGGATTTTTCGAATCATTTCATGAAAATTTCTATCCACATACCTTTAATAATGATAATGATGTATATTTTAAGAGTTTAACCATGAGGGAAATGTCAATAATGAATTATTCTATTCATTTTAATGATTTAAGACACTTTTTTCTCGCATTGGCTAGAGATGAAAAAATAGTGGAAAAACATCTTAATGATGGAATAAGTAACAATATTAGGTATTCTGAGAATATATTCATTTTAAAGATGTTAGAATATATAGTTGACCAAAAAATTATCTAAAAGGTAAACTAAAGGTGGCTCAAGCTATTGGGATTGAGGTTCTAGTTAGATGGGTGAGTGGTTCAACTTATAGGGGTAGTAAGTGTCATACTAGGAGTCTCTAGTAGGGTGGAAGTGAATAGTGTAATTAGAAGAGGGGTCATCCTCTCACGGTATTAACTATGTGTTCTGTTATCTGGGTTGTAGGTCGGGGTACATGGAGGTGAGTCTCCCAGACCAATAATTGAGTTTTCATAAAGCGGTATTATAGGGATTCTACAATGATTCTGTAGGGGCCCTATAAATCCAATCACAAATGGAGAATTGAAAGAATATTATTAGTGTTGGAATAGAGTTGGTTTCCCCATACTAGGTAAAATATTTGAGTTCTATGGGTTATACTAGTGGTTTGGTGGACTACTTAAAAAACATTTTGATCCACAGTTCGATCATATTTGTAGGATTTCTTTTTTATGGGGTTTCAGCGTTTATTCAATATGTTTTTCTAACTACAATTCCCCCATTTTTGATCTTCAACCATTAATGGTTGACCAGTGACAGGTATCCTTTTATATTGTTCAATTATAAATACGTTTTTGTATTTCTATCCCATTAGAACCCAATAGTTTACAGATTTACATTTCAGGGGGAGGGGGTTCTAAGAAAGATCAGACCCCTGTATTAATGTACAATCAACAACTAAGGCCTGATTTGTGTAGATTGAGACCCAATGAGCTCATTTATATAAAATATAAATATTTTAATCATTAGAGGTGGCATAATGGTCCATGTAAGGGACCTCTATTGTGTCACTGACGACCTGCGGTGACAACTATGGTGCATGCCGGTTGAGCCAAGAGGGTCTGGGGCAGAAAGTTGCTGGCATGTGAGATGGTGTAGGAAATATGGACATGGAGATGGATGTTTCTTAGAAACATTGGCCAATCATTGGTGGTGGATGTAGAGACACTGGGAGAAGAAGAAGTGGTATTGAGGCGAATGAGATACATCGATAATAGTCTAGGCAGGTTAGACTAATGGGTCGGGTTAGGCTAGTGGGTCAGGCTAGGAGAAGAAGACCCATGTCTGATCCATATCATATTTGGGGTGATTGTGGAATAGACTAGTTTTGTTTTCCAGTGATGGTAGAACCCAAGGGTCGACCGAGATGATTGAATGAAGGTACAGTGACTACATTTCTAGGCTTCTCAGTCAGTCGACTGAGCAATTTAGTAGGTTGGAACTCTGACAACGGTAGGTCCACATTCCGAGATAGGCATGTGGGTGGTTTCGATAAAATGAGAATATCTCTTAAATGAGAACCCAATAAATGATCAGTAAATATGGTTGAGACCTTAATGTTGAGATGATCATTTTTGGTAAAATTATTTTGTTTTTAGTTTGGACCAGTAGTGGTTAAAAGAATTCCATTATTCTTTCCTCCCAAGGGATCATTATGGAATTTCATATAAATAACTTGATTTTAGTCCACTCTAGAGGATGATTCCAAAATAGATAATGAGATCCTTCCTCTAGTCTGAAGTACTGCCCCAACCACCCATAGTGTAGTTTTTGTAATCACATAAAAATATAAAAAAAAGAGATGATCGTCAATCTAGAATGCCCCAACAGGAAGATTTGTGGCATCCCTGATTGGTTCTGATGTGATCTCTTAGATCGCATGATGATCTTGATTTTTTTATGTGGTATACCTCGTTAACACTAGGGGTGATCAATAATATCAACTAATCAATTTTAAGAAGGACCCCCTCTATTTTTAACATTGTATTCCTTGTCCAATAAATTCACTTTGGTGACCGAAGAATATGATTAACTACATTATGAATGTATCTAATGGTATCATGTATATAAGAGTGAGTTTACTCAGAATGATCATGTTTTAAGAATAATCCTATGGAAGGTAGTGGTTCTTACCACCCAATGGCATTGTATTTCTCAATAGTATATAAGGATATTATTTTTATATGTCTTATAGACATATTCTTATTAATAGATGACATTACATTCATTTTGGATTTTAATTTACTGTATTTCATTATGTTATTTTTTGTGGTATATGTTTGTGTTATATAGTTATGGTTTCATGGAATCCTAATGATTATTGTAATACCCACACCATCAGCAGTTTTTCACATACATGTCGTGTCCTGGGAAGATGATCAACCATTAGACGATGTACTTGGTGGACCAGGAAATGATGGTCCTTAGTGAGACCATATAGTCTAATCTATGTTGCTATGGGTTTTAGATAGAAATCATGATACCTTAATTCCATGTTGTACATGTGTAATAGAAATTTTGGGGCGGTCTTGTATTTATCCATGGTTAATTTATATAACATTTACTATCATAATCAGTTGTGATTACATAGTGCATTTCAAGAATTTATTAAATAGTGACTTTTAACTTTTATAATTTGGTATCTTGGATATGTGTTCATGTAAACATATTCTTTAGCTAATGCCTCCTAATTGTGGGATATGCCTACTGAGTGATAATCACCAGCCCTATGACTGTTAGAGGTACACTTGGGGATGACATGGAAGGTTCCCCTCTGAGACAGGTTCATGATACTTATTTTAATATAGGTTCTAGAAGTGTTGTTCATGGCCCATTATACTTGGTATCAATGTTACAGTTACAAAAAATTTGGAGATTAGGATATTTTTATATGTGTTATGCATATCACCATTGGTTAATAATTTTATGATTGATCATAATTTCAATTCAATGTATTGAAAATATTTTCATGGATTTATGTTATGAGATTTTAATGTGACTAATGATATTTTTGGAGGAACTTATTTTTGAGGTAATTATGGTTTTTAAAATTTGGGATGAAAAATTAAAGGTATGAGATAACCATTGAGGTTAAAACATTATAATGAAATATTTGAGTATGTCTCTTTAAATTATAGTATTTTATATGGATTCTTATTGTATATATTTAAAAATATGACACACTACCTACCATGTCACAATCCATCATGTCCAGTAAGACCGTGAGTTTAAAACCCAGAACTTAAGATAGACAATGGTGCATCACATACCATTGGCATACACGATTTCCAAATTAGTTTGATTTTGTTATTTATAATATACGATGGATGAATAATATTTTTATCTTGATAACCTATCTATTATCTAATATATATCCATGGTATAGAAATATGAATTAGTGATTGCAATATTAATCTTATTGCAAATGGTTTCCACTATGTTGGGAATCCTATAAGATTATAGAAAATAAAATATTATGGAATTTTGAATGAGGAAAAAAGTTTGAATTTTAATTTTTTTTTGGAAAATCACATTTTTGTATGGATTTATAGAAATTTAAATAAATTTCTATCATATATTGGATACTACATGATTCGGGAATATACATTAAGATGTGTGACTTTTTTATTCATTGATGTAATATATTGATAATTTTTAAAAAATATATCTGAAGTCTATGTGATCAAATCCTTCTAAATTTTGGGATTTAACTTGAGTATATACTATTTTGTAGAATTTTATGTATAATTATGTTTTTAATAATCTATGATTAAATTTGGGTGTTACAATTGATTTCTGTAGATTAAGGTAGTTTTAATTTACATTAATGTTTATTCATTTTGGAAAATTAACAATACTTACCATAACCCTTTTGTTAATTTATAATTATATAAAGAATATATTATATTAATTTTTTTAATTTATTGATCTTTATAATATTATTCTAATGGATCAGGCAAGAAATAATAATCACAGTAAATCATATTTTACTTAAAAGAAGTGATTTTGGTGGAACTATAATAGAGGTTGTAATTATACATTGTATATATGTTTGTTTTAATATTTATTTTTTCATGGTAGTAAAATAAATCATCACAAATAGGAATATTAACTTGGAAAAAATATGTTCTATTTATTTTTAATCAAGAAAGAAACTTCCTTTTTAATCCATAACATATTTACAATTTTCTACAGGTTAACATTTTAATGAAATGAACTCTATCACTATCTAGCAGAACAGGATAGTTTTTATATTCCATTTCCATGTTTGTAATATAAGGAAACAGTGTTATGTTTCATTTTAGATAAACTACGTACTTCATTTTGTTATGTTAAAATGGATTTTTTTTTAATATTTTTTTTTGAAGGGGGATTTTAATAAAATGTATTTTGAATATTCAGTCCACATTTACTAATCCCAAATTAATAATTTTCATGTAAAAAATTTCCAAAATTGGGGTTGAAAATAACAACCCAATTTTTTTAAATGAAATACAATGATCGAGAGCATATAGGATACACAACACTGATCATAAATGGACACTAATTATTATTATGTGACCATTATAACCAAGAAATTATAATGGTTGGTATGAAAAGTATTAACTAAATTAGGAATATGTGGTTTCACAATGTAAATATAATGAATTATATAGGGACCAATTAAATATAATTGAAAATAAATCCCTTTTCAAATTAAAAGGAAATCAATTTCGAAAACTATTTAAATGCGCAAAACTGTGTTTTAAACTAATAAAATAAAAAAGTTGTCTTATTGGATTATATAAATAATATTGAGATATATATAATATTAAATATAACATTTATCAATCTTATAATTTTATCTCTTGATATGATTAAAAAATAGATCCAATTTTTCTAATGAAATATGTATTTTGAAAATACAATTTTCTAACTTTTAGTGACATAGTTTTTTCAAATATAATTTTGGAAACATTAATAAATTTTATTTTAAAATATACAAATATTTTTTTTGAAATAATAATAAAAAAATCTATTTTTCATAATTTTTTGGTATTTTTTTAATATGTTTAAATTTTTAATGAATAGTGAAAAATACTGAATTTTTATTGAAAACTGATGATTTATCATAATAATTTATAATATTAAATTACATTAGAAATTATTTTTCAATTAAAAATATATAAATAATGAATCATTTAATCTAATTTAAATCATTATAATCATTTTCATAGTATATTTGGATATAAAACATTTAAAACATTTAAACATTTTTACTTTAGAGACCTCTTTCCTCACCCTATCTATGAGAGTAGTTATAAATTAATTTATTCCATAATATGTCATCATAATTTTGGAAAATAAATATAATATTTGGATTAAAAATGTTCAAATTGAGAAAATAAATCCTTTTAATTTTTAATAAAATTGAATAGTAAATGTAGTAAATTTATTACCACATTTAATGGTAAATAAGGTAATTAAGGTTAAAAATATTATTATTAATATTAGAAAATAACTCTAACAAATATCCTTATATCCATACATTTTAGATATGTATTAATGAATTTGGTTCTAATATATCATTCATTATTGATATTTTTAATATTCAATGCCATGAATAGTTTCAAAATTAACATTAGTGCAATTTTAAAGTAAATAATATTTTATTAAATGGTATTAAATTATTATAAAATAATATTTGGAAAAATTTAATTTTATATGGTCTTAAATGTATTCCATGGTCCATTAAATTTTATTTTTTGAATTTTATATTTTTTATATTGACTATCAAAGAGTAAAAATATTGATCTCACAGTAAGAATTAAAGGGGTTAAATAAGGGTTAAAACCAAATGGTAAGGATTAAAAAATAGTAAAAATGGTATAAAAATCATTGTATTAATGTATTTAGACCAATAATTATAATACACTAAAAATAAATCATTTCAAAGCTATTATTAAGATAAAATAAATTTTTATTAATTTTATATTTTGTGAAATTCAAATAGTGCCCCTCCTATCTCTTATAAAAGGTCACATATTTTTATTTGTTCTTCAGACATATAAAAATATTTGTATTAACGAATAAATATTAATTTTTTTATTCCATACTCACATTATATAGGTCTTACTTTACCAATAACACCACCTTTAGTTGTCATAATGTGTAAATTAAATATGATTTTATGAAAAAAGGAATAATTTTTAGTTAGGTTTTTCTGTTTTATTTATCCTTCCAATTCTTTCAAATATTTTTAATACATGATTAAATAATAAATGTAGTATCATTAATTTGCTGATATGTTATTTTTTTTGTTTAATTACCCCTATCAATCAACTTTTCTTTTAAATGAGAAAATAATTCACCATCCGTATGTAAAGATCAGTACCACCATGCGAACATGTGAAATTTGTTTTGCTTCACCGTACCTCAGGATATTTTATAATGATTGAATTAATGTTTTTATATGATACTAATGTCCAGTTTATATTTATTAAAAAATACTATATCATTCGTGATATTAATTTTTAAGGAACATAAAATCTATAACATCGTTCGTGCGTAGGATAGAATTGTCACATCTACGAAGTGATGCGATTTGTTTTTCATCAAAACATCACTTTAATGATATATATAATTAAATTTTATGAAGTGGTAATATATTCATTATATTATGAAATTTCTCAAAATATAAAATTTTACCTACATTCTTTCCATATTTATCATTAAAAATTGGAAATGTAAATCATACATACGTATGGGTTACCTTCTACATTATAGTTTGGTATTTCATTTTTTATATCTATATTTAATGGATAGATTTGAAACTATAATTTATGAATATAATTGATTATTATTTCATGATTAAAATTATAATGATTGTGGACTAAAGACCACTTTGAATATTGACAACTTACTAAGGGCATTCTTAACTCACGTACCAAATATCTTCAAGATGACAAATATAAATTAAAATAATAATGTAATTTATATAAAATGGTAATAAATCATAAAAATAGAAAATTAAAACTATAAATTTATTTCAAGGGACTATTTAATTAATATAATTTTATTATTATACAACATTCATATTGTACCTGACGATTCAGACTCAATGTATATGACTCCATTTATTAATATTATTTTAAAAACTGTGAAAATGATGTATTATAAATTTTATTATTCTAAACATATTTTAATAAAATTTTACTCTTTCACGTGAAATACAATTTGAATAATTAAATAATAATATGGGAATTCATAACCCAATTTGTATTGTTTTGTTAAACATATACTTCATGATTATGTTGTGATATGATTAACTGTGAAATGAATTTTGAATATATTATAATTTATGAACCGTTTTTTCTTTGTAATTATAGTTCATTAACATAAAATAATTAATTTTATTAATTCTCACATAAATGATTTGATATTTTTAATATACTCAATAACTATAAGATCATTTTAAATGTTTCTAAAATATATTTTTATAATTCTATCTATATCACGTGCATGTTATAAAAACGATTTTTATAAATTTAATAATATTTAAACTAATGTTTTAGAAATTTTATTATATTATTTGTGTAATTTTTTTCATAATTGATTCAATTTAACATTTTATATAAATGACCGTTGTTAAAAATACACTTTTAATGTACCCTTTTTATCTTTTTTTAATGGCCAATATTTTTAAAAAACCAGGATTGAATGAAATATCAAAACTTTATGGAACATTAATTATTTATTTTTTCCTTTATATTGTTTCATTTTGATTTTCAAATAATTTTTATATAATTATTAACAGTTTTTTATTTAAAATTATTATTATTATTTTTTACAATTTTTTATATATACAAAAGTGTTATAAACATGGTTTAAGAAAAATATATTGTTTTTTTATATTGGGTTGTCCTCATTTTATCACTTTATTTATCCCATTGTAGCTTTGGGTTTGCCCAGATAGCACTCCAATGAGTTTGTTAAGGATTATGTTTTCTGAATAAAAATATTCTAAGTTCATTTTATTTTTATTTCAATTTTTAAGGGATCTGTAAGGGTTCTATAAAGGTTAAGGGATATGTTTTTCCAAGATACTAATATATTTAATCTATGAATACTATTGGATTATATTTTTTAATTTCATTGATAATTATATCACATGGAACATCATTATTGATTCTTATAGATTTTTATTATTATACACAGATACAATGTTTTAATGATTGATGACCATGTATTGATTGGTATGAATAATTTTTTATAATAAGTAACATGGTTTATTTCATCATAAAATTATACACTAATTAAACTTATTTATGGAATTAAAATGATATTTCCTATGCATACGCTTGTTGGGAATTTGTTGTTACCCTTTTTCTGTTTCATTTTCCTCATGTTTTAAATAATGATATTGAAAATTTTATTTTTATAAATAAATTCACAAGGATTATGGTGTTGATCTAATGTGGAATAATAGAATATTGAATAAATGGAACAATTGTTCATATTACGACTTTTTTAATTGTTTCTGTATGCGTTACTATTGATTTTCTATCAATATAATGATAAAAGGTCCCGACGAATGTTCTAGATTGAAATTTTCATTTTGATTTTGCAATATTTGAATGTAATAATTTGGGTCACACATATTATGATCATATCAAAAAATTTATTGTTCATGAATTTATATTATGAGATTAATGTTCGGTTTTTGGTCAATTATAATTCAACTAGCCACTACAACCATTCTGTGGAAACTTTTCACCTTTGGAAGGAATTTGTAGAAGATGAATTATTCGACATTGGTTTTCTTATACCCCCTTTTTCTCTTCCATTCGATGTTTGTAAAAGCTTTACCTCTATCCACTAAATGGTTTCATGCTTTCATATATGTTTATTCATGCTCACATGTTCTGTGTTCATTCACCAATGGTAGAAAATACCTCTTCCCTTCGATAATTTTATCTATTCTTTCAACGATATCTTCAACCTTAGAGTAGTGGAAACAAAATCATGTATAAAATTAGCATATCTGCAATTCTTATTCTATCACTCAAAAGTGACTAAATCATAAATCTGCTATAACTTGTTAAAATAAATTATCTGTTAATATATAAAATTTCATAATGCATCATTTTAAAAAATATAGTACAATCTATCACATTCTATGAGTATTAGTGATTTCATTGACTTTGACCTCTACTCAATTACACAGTCGATACTCTATCATTTATTTTCACGAACAATTTTATATTTATATTATAATTCGAATAATTATTACATTGTGTTTTTCATGTTTATGTAAAATTTTATTTTCTAAATATTTATTAATTTTTTTTTAATATTTCATTGGTTTCTAAATTAATTTTCAATTAAGTTGAGTCGGTGAATTATTTTAAGAATAGTGAAACAGAAATTTGGTCATAATATAATCTATATATCCATTGAAAATTTTCAAATTTAGTTTATGATATACTAGATTGAATATATTATTTCATGATTTTTTTATATACTATACTTAATATTTAATTGAAAATACATTTAATTTAATTTTTTATCCTAAAATCATAAAGGCAATATTAAAATATTTATTTTTTAATATTAATATTTATCTATTTTTAATATTTTATTCAAGTCATGTTTATAATAATTATTACAGTTATATTTTTTTAAAATTACATAAAACTTGTTATCATATGTTTTAAAATTACTTTAATGTATTAATTTCATTATGAATGTGTGTATATTTTCTAAAAAAATGGAGATTTTTATACAATTATCATTTTTTGATATTCAATTGAATTATTTTAATGAATATGTTTTAACATTTTAATTTCAAATTGTTTGACATGTTTTATTGTGTTTGAATAATGTAATTAAATTTTATTAAAATATTTTGATATTTATTGAATCTATTATATCATTTTTATAACTAGTTGACATAATTATTGTTATTCTAGAAATTTTTGAGATATCTTTTGTAGCTTTGATGAATCTATATAATGGAAATGAAGTATTTTTAGAAGATATATAATGATTACATATGATTAAATATGATGATACTCCTTCTAAATCAATGTATTGTAATGTGATCATGACAGTTAAAACATTAATGAAATCCCCTACACATTGTTTTCCATTTCCAATGATCACTCAATGATTATACCTAAATTATGCCAACATCGACCTCATTGATGAGATGAGATGATCCAATACTTATGAACAAATACTTGTACTTCATTTGTTTTTCTATCTTTTTCATTCTAGGTGTCTTATGTTTGTAACAGTAATCATCATCTATCACGTGATATTTCACATTATATTTATTATTTTTCATAAAAAATCAATCCATTTTTTCTGAATGTGAATTTGATATTATATTATCTAAAACCATTTTGGTTGTGACTCCCCTTGACTACAGATAGTGTGGTAATTGGTTTGTGACTCCCTATATAAAATTCCAGTTTCCTGGTCATTTTTTAACTATAAAAATTATATTGTAATAATTTGATAATTTTACTTCAAAAATGATATTAGTGAACAACACATTTTCAAAGAGTAGGGAGTTATAAGAAGAGTGTACGTCCAATTTATACTTATAAACTCTATAAAAATCATTTTTTAATTTTTTTCCGAGGAAAATTAACTTTGATAATAATAATATATGATTATAATTTTTTATATGTTCTATTCTCCCCTATCCTGACTTTATTCATTATATCTAAAATTATAAGAACATGAATTTACTCTATGATGTTTAAAAATAAATTTATTCATGCATGCATTATATTTAATGATACATGAAAATATAATGCTTCACTATTCATTACTCAAACCTACTGGATTGTTATTCATTATTCATCCTAGAATTCATCCTCTTATATTCATGATAATTAATATTCCTTAAATATTGTGTGTAATTTAATGCATTCATGATTTACATATATTCCGATAATCTATTTTTTTAAACATATCGCCATATAATTTCTTTATAATTCTTCCTTTATATAAAAATACCATATAAAAAAACTACTTATCTTGATTATTGATTTTTATAAAATAACAAATCACATGGAATCATATAAATTTTCTACAACTCCACTACATGATTCATGAAACATGGATTCTTTAGTATTTTTTATGTCTCAATAGCATACCATAAACACAAATGATGTTTATGCTCTTAATATTTATCCACATGTTGATTATAAAAATACATTAATGACCATACATAGCACTAATTGTCATTATACTCCTACAAAAATTGGTTTCCAACTGATCATCAAATTCCATGAGACATTGTGCTTATAAAGACACATAATTAACCTCTATTATGAAAATAACCACCATTATAACACCAAGACATGCTAATCATCGTTTTAAACATTAGCATCATAATTATAAAACTATTATAAAAACATAATGATTTACCTTATGAAAAATCTTAATGATCATCATCCTGATG
The DNA here is from genome assembly GCA_963277665.1 of Viscum album. Taxonomy (NCBI): domain Eukaryota; kingdom Viridiplantae; phylum Streptophyta; class Magnoliopsida; order Santalales; family Viscaceae; genus Viscum; species Viscum album. The sequence continues at coordinate 1,332,460,587 of OY728142.1, forward strand.
AAATTAAAATACATTCAGAATGAATAATTTATTAACATTGTGAATTTGAAGTAGGTGTAAAATATTGATCATTAAAATTTTACATGCAATGATACTATATGAAATGGATTGTTCGTATGGATAGATTGTGAGGATTTACCCTATGAAGTATCTATTCATTATAACCACATACAGATACTCAATGTACCATGATTTTAAGGACATACTATATAAACTGACTAGAATATATGAAACACTCTATGAGTAATTAGTTATTGCTCATTCAGGTAATAATGATTAAAAATAAACCATATCATGAAATATAAACTTTTAAATGTCACTTTACATTGCATCACTATTATTTTTTTCCTTTATTACATGTTGAATTTTTGTTCATACAAAATATCTACACTCTTATGAACTACATCCTGTTATTTCATACCTCCAATACGTATTCATGAGGGATGTGTGTGTTTTTTTTGAGAAATACTATATAAAATATAAAATAACTATTCATGATCACTCTATCATCAATACTAGTACACAACATGAATATAATCAACTCATCATGTTTTTGACATGCATAAATATAATGACTATAATTCATAACATGAGTTAGAGCCTGATAATCCAATATATTTAAATGATAAATAATAACCATTTTATCAATTACCATATCAAATATTCCTTCATCATTACATTCTTTAATAAGACACAACAACTCAGTAGCGGCTTGCTGAAATCCCAACTATAGCCAACATTCTCAATGTGTGTTCCATGCCATCCTATAACATATAGTATGTGGATATGTTGAACTATTATCACCAACCGCTACTCTCCAATTGGAATACCAACTTACAAAACCACTCAATTACTTAAATTACATCCTTACTTTGTTTACAATATATTTGGTTCGATTTCTATGATGAATGATTAATTGAGTGTGGTTGATTTTGGATTTTCCAAATTTTTTATCAATGAACTTCATTACCACATAACCTAAGTAATAGAGTTTCTAGTATTATGAAATAAAAAATATCCATCATAGGAATTTATATTTGTATTGTTAATTAATTATTACTCATCATAAATGCAAGAATACATATTTTTTCATCTTTAAATTCTAAATTAAACTCTTATTATCCAACACTATTTTCCTTCAACATAATTTATTCTCCAAAAACATCCAACAGAAACAAAATCAAAAAAATAGTTATGATTTATCTATGTTCTTATAATTTATTCTGAATCATCATCATTATATTGACCTCATCCTTAAATTATATTCTATAAACCTTGATAATAAATTCAAGACACAAAAACTGGTGTCAAAAAATTATAGGAGTTTATATTTTGTAGGATGATGAATAAATCACTTATCATTCATCCTTATATATGTGCATATCGCATTCCCTTAACTAATTTATATACAATTAATCTATAATATCCTGACATGAATATAAAATCATTCAGTCTATCCCAATAATAATTATATATTTCATACTCATCATATGGGAGGACATATCCAATCTGAGTTAAGGATCCATTGATTTTCTAATTAGTATTATACCCATCCATAAATAATGAGGCTAGACTTCAATTTCATATAATAAATAATATGAAATATTAAGGCCTAATTTCTATATAACATTCCAAACATAGGAATGTAAAAATACCAATATAAAACATACATCACTATCATTCAAAATTCATATTTTATGAAACTATATTTGCTATAAATTTGTGGGGAGGGTTGGTACAACTAGTAAAAAAGTTTCTTATTCCCCATGAGTATAATTCATATTACTGAATGAAATACTATCTTTGGGAACCTAAATATTTCATCAAACCATGTAATAATACATGAATAAAAATTGTAAGGGATAACACATTATAATAATTAATGAGGTCATGAATTATTCGTATTCACATAATAAAAGCTGTTAAAGAGAATGAAATGATATATTAGAGAAGTCCATTCATATGTCATGATAAATTTTTTATCCTTAAACAATTAAATAAAAATAAAAAACCAATACATATATACCATTTAATTATTAACATATGATGTAAATGAAGATAGAACATTTGGTCTCTACACTATTATTGTTTCTAAAACACACCATTTCTCAATGTTACCAATGTCACATCTTCATAAGAGAATTTTACAAAACCCTCCCTCTAAAACTTTGTAGTGAGTTGAATATATGAAGAATGTATTTTTAAACAATGTCCAGGCAATGGAACTATATTCCTAATGTTCAAATAATTTATCAAGCATATGTTCTTATTTTAATCACATCATAAAAATATAACATATTGATTTTTTAGTTTAAAACATTTATTATGTTCATCAAAATTATTATTTTTAGAACTTTACCATAAATCTATTTCATGGGATTATTTTGGTAACACATATATCTAAACATTATTTTTTGAAAAGAAAAAAAATAAACATCATTAGGTTATTAATTGAAATGAAATAGGTGTATGAATATGTATAATCATTTACATGATAACATTGAACTCCATTACATGAAAACATATATCTAAAAACCTATTAGTAATTATAATATCTTTATAATATCATGGTATGTTATAAAAGTTTCTTTTTTGTGAGGTAATAAAATTTATTTCTATTACTGGGAATATTAAAAAAATAATAAAATGTAACCATGTCATATATGGAAATATTTATCTATGGAGAATTATTTGTAAAAAAAATTTATTCGTTAAAATATTAATATAATCGGTAGTGGGGTCATATCCCTCTTATTTTAACCAATAACATTCATAACCACTTTTTTTCAAGACAAAACAGTTTTTATCAATTAATTCTTAACAATAAAATTATATAATTTATTGAATTATGAAATATATGTATTAAATAGATAATATCTTATTATTGATAATATATCCTTCTTATCTTACATACCATTAGAGTTTTTGATGTTGTTTTTGTTAGATTGAATTTGTCATCAACATTCATAATGATCTTGAAATATGTTATTTAGGATAGATGAGGTGTTTTTTTATTTTTACATTTTTTGGAGAGAATTTAAGATCTATGATGAGACATGTCATAAATAATATATTCAAATTAATCATTCTATAATTTATATATTATATCACATATATATTCAAGTTTTAGTGTATGTGTTTCCTAATTTTATGAAATAAGACGATCATAATTATTTTATCTAGAATAATAATTTTTGAATAATAAAAATTAATTTTAATATGAATATTTGACTTTGAGATCACATAGAAGTAAAAATTTTATGAATTCTTAGAAAATAATCCCTTTTTCACAGAACTGATATCTATAGTGACTGTTTTAAATAAATATATTGTGAATTTTATTGTGGCATTCATAAATCAAAAAAAATAATATTCTAGAATATAAGTATTCTTATGAAAAGAAAACCATTGATTCTAGAAAAATTATTTTTATGTATGAAAAATATTATCTAAAACATGATACATGATATTTCACGATAGATTTAGAAAAAGTTGACCATTGTAAAAAATCCAATTGAGGTTTCGAGTGATGTTCAATTGAATGCTGAAAAATTTATACAGGTATAGGTTATTATTGAATAATAATATTCATATGTTAAAAGTATTATGTAATTGTAATGATGTTAGGTTGCTTTAGATTCCTAATACCCACTGTTATATGATAATTCAGTTATTCAATAGAAATTTTTTGGTTTTATATTTTAATGGTTTTGTGATTTTTAGTTCTACAATGCAGTTAAATTATTCACGTAGTAATATGAAATGTGATTATTTAATGTATAAAATAGTGGGAATATGATTTTAGTTATTATAAGAATATGAAATTACAATTATTTATGATTTATTATTTGATGATTTTTTGAAAAAGAATAAGGTTATAGATGTATTTTTGTATAGTAATATAGTTAATCAAGTAGAACAATAATCTGAGGTCAAGGAAAAAAACATATCCTTTACTAAATAAATAAAAAAAGGAGTACTATGATGAAGGAGAACATTAGAATAAATTTTAAGAATATATATTTATAAATAATTTTTTTATAATTTAGATAATTATTATAATTTTAATAATTCTACAAATGAGGACCAACATATGAGAGGGAATGTAAATGAAGATATTTTATAAAATATAAAGAATAAATCATGATACAGAATGAGTTTTAAGAATGTGTCTGAGAAGTTTTATCATATATTTGAGATTGACAATTTATGGTAATTGAATCTGAGTATGAGATTTGAATAAAATAACATTATTTTATTTTCCATTGAGTTGTTTAATTATCATATATCTATTAAATACATAACGGTAATATCGTAAACATTCACTAAAGAATCCATATTCCAAGTAGTAATGTATTATCATGTTTTAATCATTTTATAACAGGTGAGATACTATTTAATTATCCACATGATGTTTATGAACAAGGATATATGTTTATTATTTTTCTATAAAATTTCATCAGATCATATTATATAGTAGATAATTTATGGAACAATAGCTGTCTAACATTACAATGAGTTGGAAATATTACTATGTTAGAACATTGTAAAATCAAATTGTTCCATATGTTATTTACTTATTCATTTTAAGGTAAGTAAGAGTGAATATCTATATTGGGTTTTATCTAACCAATAAGAAGTGGTTTATTTAAAAAAAAATTAAATTATTAAATCCAAAAAAAATTTATTGACCCCCCTTATTTGTATTCTAATAGTTATTGTTGACATTTAATTTTTATCAGATCAATAAGATTCTAAATTTTATATCTGTATTTTATTGATGACATATTATAACAATTTAGTTAATATAAGGGCTTTTCATCCTTCGATAGGTAGAACTAACATGCATAGTTGACCATGATTCTTCAAATTGTTTTATCACATGATTTTAAGTACTTTAGGTTTTTATTGATGTTTTCACATAGATAAAAAAAATTCTAAATTTAATTTTAATTGTAAAATAAAATTAGACATATATTATATGGATGAAAAAAATTCAATTTTAAATAGTTGAGAAAGAGTATACTAATGTTATGGGATTAAAAATTGAAAAGTTAAATGATATAATCATAAAAAAATAATTTAAGGAAATATTTATGTCAATGAATCAAAAATAAAAATATAGAGAAATCAGTTTGGGGACATCAATATGAAGGGTGATGAAAAATTCCATGATATATTTATAATGGTGAATGAAAATGTTGTAAAATCAACAAATTTGATGAGAATATTTTAACCTCTGCAAACCCATACAACTATATATATGGATAAAAAATTATTATTTCATTTTTTATTGATATGTATAAAATTTCATTCCACATTAACCATACAAATAATTTAAACCAAAAAAATAAATTTTGGCTCATCCAAATACACATTGAAATTTTAGGTATAGAGTTATAAAAACATTGGAAAAACTCTTAGAGTACATTAACTATATAATTAAGGGTTCATTTTTTCTCCATTAATAAATTTAATTAACATTCTACTGTATATATTCATCATTTCTCATATAAAACCCTTCTTGAAATATCACACATAATATCTTTATATATACTTTGGGGGAAACAATATAGATGAACTCAAATTCATTCTAAGGGTAAACATAATCACTAAAAAATAGATATATTTAGAGATAAAAATATAAGAATAAGGGAGTGAGAACATATTAAAATAAAATGAGAATAATGTATGATAATTAAAAACCATAAAAATTGATCTTCTAAATATTATGACATTATAAGTAAACATTTATAATGATTAGAGTCTTATGTTTTAACAATCAAAATTAATGTAAAAATAATCCACAATCAAAATATAAATTATAACCCATTATATGAATTCCAGAATAAGGTAGGTGTATTTGAGAATATAACATTCATTATAGAATCATAAAATACTGGATAATTCCATTATCTTTAATGAGTACTTTATAACTGCTACAACTATTTTCTTTTATGAGTAGCGTACAATCAATCAACATCATCACATTACCCAATGAATTGATTTAACCACTCATACATAGTTTATAATATAACATCCCATCATAAATTTTTAAAAATTACCACACATAGATTATAATATAGCAACCCATAAAACATACCAACAAATTTCCACAATAAATATAATTAATAAACCATTTCGATTGTATCAAAATTTAAATATAAAACCCTTAAACAAACAATTATTATATTGTAACATGATTAACTAGTGTAAATGATATATTTTCCATGAAAATAACATTTAAATAATGGTAATCAATTTATATAAAGAATAAGGATGGTATCGTTGATACAAAAACCCATTAGATCATATTAAAAAAATGATATTGTCGTGGATTAATAAAACATTCAAATAATCTTTTATCTATTTCTATTAACACATAGAAAATACACTATTCTATTGACATATTTTTTAATAAAAATTACAATAATAATGATAAAAATAAATTATTTTAAAATAGGAATGGAAAAATTTAATGTGAACATCTAATAATTTTTTTTTTTCAGGAATGAAAATCCATATATTTGGTAAATAGTAAGATAACATCACATTCACCCTTTCAGAAAAATCCTAAACATATATACATATATTAAAATAGAAAAAATTATTTTAAAAAATTATTAATAAACTTAAATATTTGTTAAAATGAATTTATAAAACCATTTTTCAATAAAAAAGTACATTTTTTCGATTTTTTTAATGATCATTGATATTGAAGTGAAAGAACTTCTGACCAAAATGATAAATGATTTTGGGTTTTCATTAATACATTATTTTGATATTATTATGTATCAAAGAGATAAAAATGAATGTTACTCGATTAATAGTTAGAAGTAACTAGAGAAATAGTATAGATATTTATTTCATAGAATTCATATCATATAATTTCCTCTCAAAGATCGTTGAACACAAAAAATCATGAAATGGAATGAGATTTGAACCAAATACATTAACATATTTGGTAACCTGATCATTAAATTTAATTAAAATAAAAAACATTTTATGGAACTATAAATAGAATTAATTAAATGAATTAATATTTCAAAATCAATCGTGGCATACTAAGAACTCTAGGGAAAGAAATAATGGTGCACGAAAAGAAACATATCACTTAAAAATGTGACTGAGAAAATGAATACCCTTGATATGATTATAACATTTGATCCTATAATTAATCCATGTAGTGATTAATTTATCACAATGATATATATAATACAAGAATAAATAAAAAGTTAATATAATTATATAAAAATTCAAACATACACATGACCTAAATGGTTAATGATATAGTGTAATAACTTGAATAAAAAAAGATTGAATAAACCCTTTACCTTGAGTCCAAACATACTATATATTTCCATTAACTATTATATAATAAACCTATCTTAATTATTTACATGTTTAAAAATGATTTATTATTTTTTCCCATACCAAAAAACCATTTATTTAATTTATTTTATGGAAATATTTAATTATTAATTAGTTAATTTCACACCCAGTGTTTTATTGACTTCTAGTTCATAAATGAAAAGTTAATGTTTTTGGAATAATATAGTTAAAATGGTTATTATTAAATTATATATGGAATTATAATTATTTATAAATGATAATATTTATATATGAAGTAAAATTTAACAATCAATCCTGAAAATTGATCTCGAAAAAAATATGTAGTCTTGGGTGGGGGTAGTTTACACATACACATAAGTGATGTTTTTATTTTAATTGGATGTAAAATATCGAAATAAAATAAGACATTATATTTAAATATTAATTATAGTGTTATATAAATAAAATAACATCATTTAATCAATCATCATGACTATCTATGATATTAGGTTTTTTAAAAATTGTGTATATCACCAAATGGATATGGTAGTTTATACGTACAGAATAATGATGATTCTATTTCTGAAATTTGTAATATTACTAAAATATATGAAATTATATATTAATAAATGTGAAATTATTTTATGGTTACAATATAGATTCATTAAATTAATAATATTAACTATACATGAATGATGGTGATGAGAATCTAAATACATCGGTTAATGAGGCGGTACTCTTCATGTATGCAAGAATGATGGTTTTGTTTCCCATTAGATAGAAAGTGAGATAAATAAGTTTATTAAATAAATTTATATAATTAAATTATCATATATATATTATATTGTAATGGTTTTTAATTAATTGATGGAGTTAGAAGAGGAAGTAAAATGGAAATACACATATAAGATAATTACATCCTTTCTAAAGAACATTGATTTACATATACCTTAAGATATACCATATGGAATTCTTGTGAGATCAATAACTATATTATGTGGGGATGAATCGTTTTCTTTTATTTATTCATATCGTTGTTAACCTAAATGGCTCATGATGTTTGAGAAATAAATGAGTTATGTTGTCCTAATATAAGAGATGTGAGGGGAACCCCTGTAATAACTTAAGTTATTAAGGTAATTTAAAATAGTTTTCATGTTCATGTGGAACCAAATTAAAATATTAAAAATTTATGGAAATAAAAATTCTAAATCCTCTAATATAAAAATAATAAAAAGTTATTAGCTTAATTTTTTATCTTTATATCTTAATTTTAAGACTTGTTAAACCCTTTTTTAATACTATAACATTGATTATTTTCATTACATAGGGACCAATAAAAATATTATAATAGGAAAAGTGAATGTTTTATATATAATTTAAAATATCATATTCAATTTTCCCAATTGTAATTTTATTATTAATATTAGATCGTATAATAATATATTATTTCACATAAGATACCATTAATTTCATTTCCATGACTATTCAAATTGTTGACATAAAAAATAGGAATTTAATAAATTAGATTGAATATAAAATTCAGATGGATCAATTATATATTAAATTTATCTAAAAAACTAATTTAAATAATAAATAAGTAAATAATATTAATTTGGTATTCTATAAGATCATTTACTTGAATTTTTTAATACTTTACATAGCACTGTTTTGGTGTTTCATATATTAAAAATGTAATTATTTTGTCTCTACAAAATATAAAAAAATTAAATCCATCAACAAAAAAGATTATTCATATTGGAAATTAATTTTTAGAACAATATGTGACATCTTTTGAATGCCAATAATTCTAATTTCGGATCATTATAGTCTAAAAAAACCCATCCAATGAAATAAATTGATGTTTTTGAGTAGATTTTAAATTTATCTCCAGATGTTTTAATATTATTTAACATGTTTTACTCTAGAATTATTGAAAACATTTTTTCTTATGTTACTATTGAAAATGATTCCATATTTAAGTAGAATATTTATAAAATTTTATATTCCTAATTCATAATATTTAATCCATTTTATCATATTCAGTATCTATAAATAGAATAAATTTTATTAAAATAGACCCTAGAAATGTATTGAAAACCATTTTCTATTAAAAAAATCATTGTATATATATACTTCCATTAAAAGAATTCCGAATTATATCAATTAAAATTATTTTAATTAGGCATAAAAATTTAATAGAATTTATTAAAGATAAAATCCTATTAAAATTTAAATTCTACAAAATTAATCCTATATATTGTCCAGACCCAGCTGACCCCTAAACAGGTGGCCGGACCTGTTGCTACATGACCACAACTACGTCTCCACATACGCCAGAGGCTTCCGATTCACCGTAAGGGTCTATGGATAGCTATTGGGGTGACAATAACATCGTATCAAAGTTAAATAAAATAAATGGAAATAAACAGTGTAAGCACTATAATAAATGATAAAGCAGGAGAAAGAAGACTTTATTAAAACTTGAACAAAATTGGGAAATTCTATTTTATATAGTAGATTTATGAATTAATTGATAGTTATATGAAATGGAAAATAATAATCAAAACAACATGCATTAAAATTATAATACAACTGAAATAAAAGCCTCAAATCCCCAATGTCAAACTCCACAAACATCGTGGGCTCCAACTCAATCCTCTACATCTATCTCTATGTACTAGAATACAAAAATAATAAAGGTCCAAGGACCTTATTCCTATGAATAAGAATGTTTTATGTGGGTGCCCCGGTGTAATGGTGGACGGAGTATGGTGTGAGATATTCATCTCAGTCTGCCGACACTGTCAGTGTCGATCCCAATACAGTCCATGAAATATTAATATTTTAAAGGTATAATGATGTATGAACCAAATTGAATAAATAAAATTCAACTTGTACAAGTTCTTAAGGGACACCTAACATCGATACCTTCATTGTCTCATATCCAAAAATAAGTGTCTGAACATGAACTATATGTATATATTTCATAAATAAATTGTTTAAAACATTAATTAATATTTTTTTAACTTAATAAATCCTCGAGTTCCCATAGACACATTTATCTCAATAATTTCATCATCTCTAATAGGGTTAGAAAAATTTTCCATATTCAATTCATAATTCAAATAATCACATTCACTTTCATTAATAATTTAATTCAGTTTATGTAAGACTAATTCGACCCACAATAAAATGTCAATTAATTGGTGTAGAACGTCATGTTTATAACCTTCATGAGTATTTGGCTAACCAGTCCTTGTCTTATAACTCCTAGTTATTAATATCATTAGTCCCTTTCCCATAAAACAATATTTACATACACACTGGGTTTAAAACACTTTGTCTAGAACAATATATGTATTTGGAGCATCAGTCCCTACCTCACAACCCATTTATCAATAATACATATATATTTATCATTACTGTTGAATGACATGTCTAACACCCCCAAACCATTCATTAATTAACCCATAAATTAATTAATCAAATCTGATAATAAATTCAAAAACTAATTAACAAGACAAATCACCCACAAAATAATTATACAATTAATTAACCATTCAACATATTAATACATAATATTTAAATAACAATTAATTTTTATTTACCACATGCAAGTCAACTAGATAATTAACTCATCATTTAATTAACTCAATTCCATAAACGAAAGCATGATAATTAATTCACCATTAAATTATCATGATTATAATACTAATCCAATTAATTTGTTTAATATACCAAAACTATTAACTAATGCAACAATTAACTAGGTAAACATAACCATTAATTAATCCTTCCATTAATTAATCTACAAATTAAATCACATGAAGAAATTAATTTTTGAGAATTAGTTATCACATTATTATTATCAAATCTTTATAATCAATTTACCACATCATGTCTATTTAATTAACACATAAGTCATTTACATGGTTAAACATGGTCAACATCCCTTAAAAAATTTAATTTGTAATTAACACTATTCTAGATCCTCATTATCCCCTGATTAATTCAACAATAAAATATTCAATCAATTCCATCAACCCACCATATATCATTACTATCATAAAGATGCATGGAAAACCAAAACCATAAGGAACCATGATATACCACAACCACTAAATTTTTGGATTGAAGGTTGTGCACCTTTTTTGAGGGATCTGTTAAAAACATGATATTAATTATCACAATTATCACATATGACATTTACCATTTTAAATGATTAAATATAATAAATTTACATGAAAATGAATTCAATATAAATACTTCAGTACATGGATTTAAATTATAATTATTTTGAATTATGAAATTTATTAATTATTTTATATAATTTATGTCATGGTAAGTGCCCATACTATCGTGTGAATTAAGATTAAAAACATAGCCCTTTGATTTACATGGAAGCAACCTATTGCAATTCGCACATGGTCACACATTAAAACCCTTAACTGACACCCAATAATAGTGAGAAGGGGACCAATAAAGACCCAAAATATTAACTGTAACACAAAAACACTATAAGAATCTTAATCAAGTTGTGTGAAACCCAATTGTGGGTTTAAACCCATACCTAAAAATGGGTCCTATGAATAAAAACTAAGCCTAAATGCTTCACCCAAGGTGGAGGTAGATGGGAAAGGTAACAATGGGTCTAGAGTTTCCCATTACATCAACCGTGAATAGAAGAATCATAGAAAAATAATTAATCTGATGACATTGGGTTAGGCTGCGAAAATAGGGTGAGAGTCTAGTCAGATAATTGATGGGAATCACAAAACATTCACAGAAGGACTCACCATGACAAGAAACATAAGATTTTTTAAGACACCAAGAAAATTACAGTGCGCCATGTGGAGTTGTCACGGGGCGGTAGCATTCCTCCTGAGGGTGGGGGGGGGGGGTTGGTTCCTGCTGTGTGTTGTTGCTCCTACATTGTGTATCCTCTTAAATAATCTCTTAATCAACTTGTTAACACATTATTAATCTAATATACCTAATATATTAATAATAACATCTATTATTCCCATTTAATATAATGTTTTTTCATTAATTAGCCATTAAATAAATGTTTCATAATTAATTTTGAAATCCCATATTAATCAACAGATTAAATTACTGTAACATTTATTCAATTAAATATATACAATAATAATTATATCATCATCATTGTTAATAGTATTATTAAATAATTTTTTATTTTAAAATAAATAAAAATACATTTTAAAAACCGAGTAACCGCGTCGTTAACCCACACGATTTGACATACCATGTACATCCCGATATCTAAATTTCAAATAGTCCCAATGAAATTTCAAATTCAACTTAACCATGAATTTAATTAAATAAAGCCTCTATTTCACATTATTTAATTAAATGTATCATTAACTTGAATTTAATTAAATTAAACCCAACTACAAATTTATTCCAAATTTAATATTACCATTTAATATTACCCTATTCGATAACACAAAACTCCTCATTTATATGTCTTTTAATATTACCATTTATTGATAACCACAAACTCCTCATTAAAATATTATTTAATTAAATTTATTCACATTATTTAATAAAATAAATTCCTTACTTTGTGGTGTTTAACTAAATTCTCTAAACACAATTCTATTAAAATAAAAAATCTTACTTGTAATTATTTAATTAATTCTCACAACAAAAATTAAATAAATAATAACTCTTCATCCGAGTGACTAATTAAATTTATATTAACATTTATTTAAATTAAATAAAACCCCAAACAACACATTTTATTAAATTAATTTGTATCTAAGATTAAATTTATGAAATTATCATAGTAATAACCATTATTTTTATTATTATCAAATAAAGCACTTATCTAATAAAACCCCAAAATCCCCACTACACATGATTTAATTCAATTCTTTTTAAATAAATTTAATTAATTAAAACCACTATTTACAAACATTTAATTAAATTTCCATTTTCTTTTTATTTAATTAAAAAATATCCCAAAATTCATTATCATTATTCTTCATAATAAAAATATCAACCATAATTGATAATACCTATTATACTCATAAAACCAAAATATTAATATTGTCATTACTATTATGATTCAACCATAGATAAAACACAACAACTCTTTAAAATAAAAATTCTTCATTATAAATTCTGAAACTCCTAATTTAATCAAACACATATTCAATAAATTTTGGAAATCCTCATTTAATTTATCATAATAGTTACCCAATATTAATTATTCAATTAAAATTCTTTTGAAATCAAAATAATTTTATGAACACTATAACATTAATAATAATAAAATTATTATTATTATTATTATTAACATTATACTTTATTTAAATATAAATATCACATTTTTCAAATTTTATTAAAAATAAATAAATTATTAAACTGGGTAAACTACATGAGTTGAGCTATAACCAAGTTCACCCTGTGAAGATTGCTTAATGTGGACTTATCTGGATATGGTGCTTCTGAAACTCGTCGGGACACTTGAAATAAACTATCGAGTACTTACCAATGTCTATAAATGACACCTTTCAGTGTTCCAATAACTAGAAATATTTTTCAAATAATGGATTGAATAAAACAACATGTTGATAAATAGAAAATTTAAATAACCCTTGTATTTTAACCAAATTCAAAAACATGGGACTTTAGGATATACCCACCTTAAGAAAATATTGTCCTTCATAATCCATTGGGAAGTATAACAACAACATACAACCAAGTTGAAAAAATTATGATTGAAATACCATGTTATATTTAAAAAAATAGAACATTCATTTTCCTATAACAATTTATCAACCCCTTAAATCATTATAACCTTATCCAATGGTCACCAAAATTATGCTTACATCTATGGGCATTATAAGTTACTCATTGAATAAAATGTTTAAATATCTATCAAAAAATACATAGTGGATGTTTATTATTTCTAGGGAAGAAACTACGGTCCCAAAACCCAAACTCACCCTTAAACTGGAGATGTTCCAATTTAAATTATTATATCACCAACTACATATATGTCAAAGTCTATATGTCACCACTAGATACATTCCCAAATCAAGGCATCGAGTGTATATTTAATAAAATCTAACATTCCCCAACCTAATGAATAAAAAGAAAAAAAGAATCCCTACATCTCACGTACAACCTAGATAAAAACAACACTTCAACCCCAAATACATCTTTAAAATTATCATCGTGTAATACTGACACTATATTAGTGTATACATGATGAGGTCTTGCTTGTCTCATTTTAAAGAGAACACTAATAGAAAACCTAGGTCTCTAAAAGAACAGACGTACTATCACACGTTGACTATATATTCAAAATGATTATCTTTTCATGCAGACACATCATCAAAAAACCCATGATTCCCATATCATCAACATTATTCATGTTCCTTAAATGGTTACCAATGTGTTACAAAAAACTTTAAGATTTTCTCTGACATAAAATGAAAAGATTAGCCTCTCAATAGTGTTTTATTTTACAACACCTTAATGCATGCATGTGGCATTCCTCTATCGATGATCACAATATCCAACATTGATCATACAATCTTTAACCTAAACCTATCAGCATGTCAGAACACTCAAGTCGAAAATATTCATCCCCTGTAGTTAGACAACTTTAACTTAAAAGTTAGAAAAAATATTAGGGAAATACAACAACATGTTAGACCACTGCGAAAGAGAAAAGTAAACCCTCTCTACTGGTCCAAAAAAAACCAAAACCACGATGTTCAAAATAAACATTTTCATTTTAGCCATTTTAGTTAATTGATTTCATCTTTTTAACATTTCAATGTTTTTTAAAAAACAGAAAAGTACTTTTTCACAACCAGTCACTTGGTTTAAAATCAACACCCTATAGGTAAAATAGACATGATATAACAAACATCCTCTTTAATCATTTCACATTGACTATTATATAAATATAAACATGTAATTTATCTTATAAATTCATTTACAAAAAAAAAGAATTCTATGAGGGTCCCATTTATTCAATCTGGGTTCTTCAAAAAGAATCCCAACAACAATTGATTTCAATAAAAACTCAATTGTTTTAAATTTATAACCATTTTCAAACACACTATATTTATATAAGGATCAGTCACATGGTTTTCCATCTACCAATAAATAAGGCACCCACACACCTTAACATTGGGATTTGGATACCATTAATGATATCAAATTTCATGTTATCATTTTAACATTAGCATCCCTTTTTAATTGTTTGAATACACATATTTCTTTTTTACCAGTAATAAGGCACTTATAAAACTTAAAAATTCAACTAGATCCCATTATAAACGTAGTTAATCAATTTTCCAATTTAATATTGATAACATCTCTATAAAGTCATCTTAAGATGTAACACTACAACATGTTTTAGCACAGAAGAATTTGATAATAACATAACATGATAATCAAAGAGGTAGACTATCATATAAACACCCAAGCACGTTAAAAATATCATTGAAACATTCTATCTATGGAGGAATGATAAATAAGATAAAAATATTACATTCCACCCAAGGTACACAATCAAAATTAGAAGGAATCCAACTAATGAAACTACATGGAATGTTATCTTCATTTTATGTGAATCACTATTTTCCAATGATGATACTAGTAAGAAAATTTTTACCTTATCTGACCATGAAATTTTTTCAAATTTCTAAAAAAAAATTTACAAAAAATAAACCAGTAACTCAAGGTGATATTATATCAATTGTAACCTAAGATACTACAAACATCAATTCCCATCCCTTGCCTCTTTTCCATTTACCACACATAGGGTGATCAATCCCAATAAAATATATTAACACATGTTTCGACACATTCCTAGTACCATATCTACTAGTCCCAAAATATTAATTCAAATGAAAAATAACTCCTTGATACAAATCTGTAACATCCAGACCAGGCTCACCCCAGAATTAGTTGTCAGACCAGTCACCAAATTACCTCAAGTGTGACTTCAAGTATGTTAGAGGTTTCCAAATAACAGAGTGGGACTCTGGATAGTATGTGGGGATATTATACCCCAATATCAAATTTAAATAATAGATAATTGCAATAAATAGGGGAAGAAGTTTAATAAATGATAATTTTGTGGAAGGAATATTTTTATAAATCTAGAACAAAAGTGGAAAATTTCAGTTTATATAGTAGATGCATGCATGACATTATAATGATACAATATTTAAAGATGAAAAGTAAAATACATGATTTAAATTATAATTAGGAAATAAATAAAATACTCAATACCCAAGGGAAAACTCCACAAGCATCCTGATCTCCAACTCAATCATTTTCTACTATATCCAGGTACTAGAATATAACAACAATCATGGTCTGAGGTCCGCAGACCTTCGAAGAATAAAGGACTACTCGGGTACCCTGGGGCATTGGTATCCCATGTAGGGTGTGATATATTCATCAATATAGGCCGACACAACCAGATTCTAGCCTAATTAAGGTAGTGAAATATTAATATTGTGCAAGTATAACAAAGTATCAATTGTATTGAATATATAAACATCAACACATATGGGGTTTTAAGGGATACCCAACAAAGATAACTACTTCTTATCATAGAACAAGATAAGAGTCTAAAGAGGAACTGTACATATATATTTATTAACTAATCAATTTAACGCATTAATTGATATTCATTGTTTAACTGAATAATTAACCGGGTTCCCCTGGACACTCGTATCTCAATACAATCCTCGGTTGTGCCAGGGTCTGAACCATTTGTCATATTAAATTTAAAATTCATTACATCCCATTGGATTTAATAACCATTTAATTCAGTTTACATACTACCAATTATACCCACATTCCAATGTCAATTAAAGGGTGTAGAATGTCTTGTTTAGATCCTTCATGAGTATTTGGATCCTTAGTTCTTTTCTGATAACCCGTGGGTATTTGGAGCATCTATCCATGTCCCATAAAAGTATATTTACATGAAAGATGGGTGTTGAACTCCTTGTCTAGCACCACATGAGTATTTGGAGCATCATTCCAAATCTTACAACACATTTATCCATCGTACATATATATTCATCATTAGTGTAGAATGACATCTATAACACTCCAAAACAATCCATTAATTATCCCATAAATTAATTTATCAAATACATTAATTAATTCAACAACTAATTAAAAACATAATTCTCTCATCAAATAATTCTAAAATTAATTAATATTTCATCATCTAAATTGTGAAAAATTAATTAATATTTAATTATTCTTAACCAAAATAAAGTCGACTAGATAATGAGATCAAATTTTAATTATCCAAATTACTTAACTGAAAACATGATATTTAATTCACCAATAAATTATCTTTATTCATTTTTTATTCTCATAGATTAGTTTAATATACCAAATATATTATTTAATGAAAAAATTAACTATGTACAAATTTTTATTAATTAATCCATCAATTAATTAATCTACAAAAAAAATAACATGACATAATTTATTTTCAGGAATTAATTGTCTAATTCTATATATAAACTCTCCATAACTAATTTAACACATCATTTCCATTTAATTAATTCACAACTAATTTACATGGTTCATCATGGTTAACATCCCATAATAAAATCAAAATTTATTCAACACAATTCGTGATTCTCATTTGCCATGATTAGTTCAGTAATCGAATATTTACTCTATTGAATCAAATTGACATATATCAGTACTATTGTCACGACCCGCCTTCACCAAAGGGTGGGAAGGGTCAGCAGATTTCCAGGCCCTTCCTTCTTTAAGTTGAAGGAGAGATAATAACCCCCGAAACCCGCCTTCAATAGGTCCCGGAGTGGCGACTAGCACCAAGGGTGTAGAAAATTCTCAAAAGTGGAAGGCATTACCCTTTTTATTTTATAGGATCGAAAGATAAGGAGAAGAAAAACCCAAAAACACCAAGGTAGAAAGAAAAGTAAAGCCAAAAGTAAACCATTCCCACATGCATGTTTCAAAAGTGAAAGCCACAAAGTGCAAAAAGGTGACTATAAGGTAAGTACCAAAAAGAAAAAGAAAAACAACTGCAGCTGCTCCAAAAGTCCGAGCTAGTAAGGTCCTGCGTGATCCCCAAAGTCCTCCTAGAAACCTGAAAGTAGTTTTATATACGTAGGGTGAGTATACAAGTACACTCAGTAGGGAAAACCAAGACTCTCGTGCACATGTAGGGGAACGTACTAAAGTCCAGTGAGAGAAAGGAGTAAACCAAACACCTAACAAGGAAAACTATCCATCCCAGGCCTCACCAAGGCTCACTCCCCAAATAACACAAGTCAAGTAATATATATAATAAGAGCACATCGATGTTTGGGTACCCCGAGAAACTTTCCCACTGGTTATTGAGACATCCTACGCGTCGGACCAATCCCGCCATTCTCACCGTAGTCCCACTGCCACACCCGCCCGCACACACCTAGGACACAACCACACCCAGTCCCACTGCCGAAATCCTTCCCGCACACACCTAGGCCTCAACCACACGCAGTCCCACTACTGAATCCCGCCCGCACACACCTGGGCCACAACTGTCACATGTAACCATGCCTGCAAACACCTAGGCCAGAACAACCACCGCCACGCCCGAAGACACCTGGGACTCATCCCGAAGACACTTGGGAAACCACCTGCTGCACACACCTGGCCAACCACCACAACACCCCGCCCGATGGTTCTTGGGCTAATAATGGACTTCAGGCCATCACAGCCTGCCCGAAGGTACTTGGGCTATCCGGGAAAGGGAATAGAAAAGGAGCTACTAACTAGCCACTAAGGATAGTGTTGGAAAAAACACCCTTCCCCCATAAATGGGGGTGTTCGGCACTAAGTGCTCAACTTGGGTGGGGCGCGAATAAGAAACAAAAAGCTACAAGTATAGATATAGATAACAAACACTCACCCAAAGCTTAGGTTTTCCTACCCAACCTACAGAACACAACACCACTGCGTCCGAGTCACAGTTCACGACCCTTGCCCACAAAAACCATTTGTCCCATTCTCGTTTCACGTTCGGTTAAAATGTTCAATTGATTTTAAGCACTACTGGGCAACTACCATAAGCATAACCAAAGAAAGAATCAAAAGCATGGATCAACCAAAAAACTCACACCCGGTTCTGCCAACAGAGGATCTCTCCCCAATTTGTGATAAAAACTCACAACCACCGAAACCATACCAACAGGGAATCCCATCCCCAAATTCACACAACCACCGAGAGTATAAAAGAACAGGGGATCCCATCCCCTCCCACATTTCCAGCAATCGGCCCGAAAGGAAAACAACCAACTACCACTACCAACACAAGTCAGGGATTATTAGATTTAAATGACTTAACACACTCCATGATTTCAAATTCCGTGTGTTCTAGGAGTTATCACAGAAGGGTTGATCCTGGTGCTTTCAACTTATTCAGCCGGGCATACGTGATTAACCAATTTCACAGCAGGAGTTCACAATTTCAGCAACCCATTTAAAACATCACGAGGGGATTCATCAGTGCACATACAACGACCACCAACGGCCTCAATTTTCAGAAAACATGAACCAGCACAACTAAAAAGGATGATCACAAGACAAAGCATAACAACGATCACAACCCCTTCCCCTTATTTATTTAGAACTTCGTTTATTATCTTCATTAAGGTTCGGTTCAACTAATTCCATAGGAACAAAAATAACTCCAACCCCGCATGATACACAAAGGTGAGAGACGAGAGAAATTCCCTACTTGTTGATAGATGATCGATGTTTAGGCCGGGGGCGTGGAACTTTACGAATAACGATGCAGCGGGCCCGATGCACCAGAAGAGCCACGATCGAGGAAGGGGGGGAACCACGGCCTAACCCTAAATTTATAAGATCCGGGGACGGTTGAGGTGAAAACGCGAAACCGTGTAAGACGTGGAAGTCGTGGGTTAACCACGCGGCTTGACTCATCATTAAAGGTGATGGGTGGTTTAAACCGACTCATGAGTCGATTCAGTATCTAATTAAAACTTTTTTGCGCGTTTCGGGTCTTTAAGACATTTTCTTTTCTTTTAAACGAGGCAGAATAGGGTTTAAAACCCTATTTGCGAAAAAGGAGCATTACTGGAACAACTTGGCAAGGTCGGGTGACGTCGGCCGGTTCTGCCGATCGGTCACACCGATCGGTTTCACCAATCGGTCTCACCGATCCGTCTCACCGATCCGTCTCACCGATCGGTCTCACCGATCGGCACCCCTTAAGGATCCGGATTTTGGCAAAGGAAGGGACCAAGGTGGGTCTGGGTCATCACATCAGATACCTCTTAAACGATTCTCGTCCTCGAGAATGACAACAAACCAGAAGGAAAGAGAGTGTCCGAACAACCATCTTCGAAAGATACCTCTTAGGAGTGAACCTCTGCTAACTAAAAACACTCCCCTGTCAAGAACCAAGAAACATACAACGCCAAACCGCACGGTCATGTGGGTTTGGGGAGTTTCCCTCCCCCATGTCAAGATATTATCCGCTTTGGGCGGCACTGACTCGCCCGCACGGGTTTAATCGCATCCACCTTAATGCGTCTTGATTAGGGGTTAGGTTCCCTCTTCCCTTTAGCTGGGGCTTTTCACACACAACAGAGGAAATAAACCAATACATTTCATAGCCAAAAGTCAAACGTTCTACCACAACAGGTACAAAAGGAACAAATCACAAAACAACCCGGGGTATTGGGCACGCATCTGTGCTTCCCTCTCCCACGTACTCTCTTCTAGCCTGCCATGTCTCCACAACACACGATCCAAGGGAATGGCTCGCCCATGAAGCACCTTCTCCTTGCGATCCTCGATCATCACTGGTTTTTTCCACAAAGGTTACGTCGTCCTCGATGTCCAGTTCACCCCAATCAAGGACGTGTGAATCATCGTGGAGATAACGACAGAGCTGGGATACATGAAAGACATCATGTATCCTTAGCAGCGGCGGAGGTAACACTAGCTGATAAGCCACTTCGCCGACCCGCCGCAACACTTCGAAGGGTCCGACGAATCTGGGGGAAATCTTACCCCCCTTGCCGAACCTCCATTGCCCACGCCGCGGGGAGACCTTCAAGAACACGTGGTCCCCAACCTCAAACTCCAAGGGCCTTCTCCTGGTATCAGCATATGACTTCTGTCGGTCCTGGGCCGCCTTCATCCTTTCCCGTATGAGCTGAATCTTCTCTGTCGTGTTCTGCACCACCTCCGGGCCAAGGATGCCTGCCTCTCCTACTTCGGTCCAACACACAGGTGAACGGCATGGCCTCCCGTACAAATCCTCAAACGGGTCCATACCGATGGTAGAGTGGTAGCTATTATTGTAGGAAAACTCTACTAGAGGCAAGTATCGCACCCATAACTCTCCTGAGTCTAGAACACATGCCCGTAGCATATCCTCCAAGGTCTGGATGGTTCGCTCTGTTTGTCCATCTGTATGGGGATGGAAAGCAGTGCTAAGGCGTAACTGGGTGCCAAACGCATGCTGCAATCCTCTCTAGATTCGTGAGGTAAACCGTACATCCCTATCCGAGACTATAGACCTCGGAACTCCATGCAACCACACCACCTCATTCACGTACTTTCTTGCCAAAGCATCCACAGTACTTGACTCCCTGATCGCCAGAATGTGAGCCGATTTCGTCAACCTGTCCACCACCACCCAGATGGCGTCGCACCCTCCTTGGACCTTGGGTAGTCCCGTGACGAAATCCATTGATATGTCGTCCCACTTCCACTCGGGAACAGCTAAAGGCTGCAGTAGGCCGCCCGGAACCCGGTGTTCAGCCTTCACTTGCTGACATACTAAGCATTTAGCCAAAAATTCTGCCACAGCTCGCTTAACTTCGGGCCACCAGAACTGCCTTTTCAGCCCTTGGTACATCTTGGTAACTCCTGGGTGCACCGCTAGGGGTGAGTTGTGGAACTCACTGAGAACCTTGCCACGCATCACTCTTGGAACAAAAAACCTTTTCTGAAAAGCATCCGGTGCTGACCATCCTCTGTCCATTCTCTTGGAGCATCGCCCTGGTCAACCCGATCACGCATCACTTCGCACTCAGGGTCTCCTCACTGAGACTCCTCCACTTCTCAAAACAGAGATGACTGCACTATCATCTTATATAGGCAGCCTCTGCCACTATCCCTCTTCGCATCCAGGTGTAATGCATCCAACTCCTCCATTGCCTTCCAGGCATTTTCCGACTCTCGGACCGCATCCTTCTGCGTCCTCCTGCTCAAGGCATCGGCCACCAAATTGCCATTTCCCTCAGTTTAGGAGATTTCAAAGTCGTAGTCCTGGAGGAACTCCACCCATCTCCGTTGTCGCAAGTTCAAATCCCGCTGGGAGAAGATATAATTTAAGCTTTTGTGATCTGTGAAGACCACAAAGCATTCCCCGATGAGGTAGTGCCGCCATAACTTTAGCGCAAAAACGACCGCTGCAAGCTCCTGGTCATGGGTGGCGTAGTTACGCTCATGGGGGCGTAGCTGCCTGGACCCGTAAGAGATCACCCCTTGTTGCTGCATCAACACGCATCCCAGGCCCTGTCCTGAAGCATCACAAAATACCTCATAGGCCATCCCTTCTTCTGGTAATCTCAACACTGGGGCACTAACCAGCTTTTCTTTTAGGTAGCTGAAGGACGACTCGCATTGCTCGCTCCACACAAAAACCTGGTCCTTCTTGGTCAAAGCCGTCAAAGGGGCTGCTACTCGGGAGAAGTTGGGTACAAATCTCCGGTAGTAACCTGCCAGTCCGAGGAAACTACGGACTTCCGCCACATTCTTGGGTGCTGCCCAAGAAACAACTGCCTCAAACTTTGATGGGTCGACTGCTACCCCCTGCTCAGACACTACGTGCCCGAGGAAGTGCACTTCTCGTGTCCAGAACTTGCACTTTGACAATTTCCCGTAGAGCTGGTGCTGTCGGAGGACTTCCAAAACTGTCCTCAGGTGCTCTGCATGGTCATCTTCTGACCTTGAATAGATCAGGATATCGTCGATGAATACCACCACAAACCGATCCAGGTACTCCCGAAAGATGGAGTTTATAAGCCCCATGAACACGGCTGGGGCGTTCATAACACCAAAGGGCATGACCACGAACTCGAAGTGCCCATACCTGCACCTGAACGCCGTCTTTGGGACGTCGTTATCCTTCACCCTCAGCTGGAGGTATCCGGACCGCAGGTCGATCTTTGAGAACCATCCTGCCCCTTTCAGCGGGTCAAAAAGATCATCTATCCTTGGGAGAGGGTAGCGATTCTTGATCGTCACCTGATTCAACCTCCTGTAGTCGATTTACAGCCGAAGACCTCCATCTGCCTTCTTTGCAAACAAGACTGGAGCACCCCACGGTGACACACTTGGACGAACATAACCCCTCTTCATCAGGTCGTCAATCTGTATCCGCAACTCCCGTAGCTCCGAAGGTGCCATCCGGTAAAGAGCCATCGAGATTGGTCGAGAGACGGGCTGTAGGTATATCCCGAACTTGATATCACGTCGAGGGGGTAGAGTCGTCACCTCCTCAGGAAATACGTCCATAAACTCAAGGACGACCTCTGGCACTTCCACCATTTCCGCATCTACTGACTCTACAGTCAGTTCGGTCAACAAGGAGAGGAGAGGTTCCTCCCTCCTGTTTCCCTTCGGACAGCTCTGCTTGCCGGTGAAGGTAACACGCTGGCTGTCCAAACCGGAGAACACCACCCTTCTTTGGAAATAGTCGATGACGGCGAACACAGAAAATAGCCAGTCGATTCCTAGGATGACATCGTACGGATGAATCTGTAGCAGAAGGAGATCCCTAACCGACTGATGTGGCCCTAACATCATTCTATATCCCCGACAAACAGACAGCAAGTCGGTCTGACCTCCAACTGGTGTGCTCAACACTAGGGGAACTGGAAGTCTCTCGGAATCTAGAACCAAGGCACGGGCTAGACTGGGTGCAATAAAGGAGTGCGAAGCTCCGGTATCGAACAAAGCATAAGATAGAGTGCTAAAAACATTGATCGTACCTCGAACAACCTCTGGCCCTATTGGAACTAGTGCCTCTGTGGTGTGTAACTGTCCACGCCCAGCTCCCCTTCCCCTCAGCTGTCGGCCACCTCCCCGATCATGCCCTGGTCGAGGTCCCTGGGGAGAGCCCTGGGGTCGGCCTCCTCCTCCTATGTCTGCCTGCGGAGGAGCGGGAGCTCGCTGTCCCTGCTACTGCTGCCGGAAGGGTCTGGCTGGAAACTACTGCTGCGGCGGATGCTGGGGACAACTGCCACTGCTGTACTGCACCCGATCGGGGCACTGACTCCGGAGATGTCCAGGGCTCCCGCAGATGAAGCACCGTGGTCCCGAGCCTGAAGGGAAAGAACGTGGGACAGGGGATCGAAACT
The DNA here is from genome assembly GCA_963277665.1 of Viscum album. NCBI lineage: Eukaryota > Viridiplantae > Streptophyta > Magnoliopsida > Santalales > Viscaceae > Viscum > Viscum album. The sequence goes on from OY728142.1 coordinate 1,332,485,363, forward strand.
GAAACTGCTGCGGTCTGCTCCCTGTGGGTCGGAACCTGGAGGGTCCCGATGCTGGAGGCCTGGTGCTGACGCCCTTCCCCTTCGATGGTCCCAGCTGGATCCCTTCTCGTGACACTCCGCCCAGAACATGCATCCTTCCCACCACTTCGGCCTTCTTATGGACCTCTAAGTATGTCGGATGGGTAAAGGGGGTAACAGCATACTGGAGGTAGGGTCGGAGCGCCTCCTCCAAACGACTTGCCCGAGACTCCTCATCGGGAAAGAGGTCCGGAGCAAAACATAGGAGGTCCTTGAACTTGATTCCAAGTTCCCTCAAAGACATGCTCCCCTGCTGGAGGGAGAGTAGCTCCTGCCTCTTCTCCACCTTCATTGTCGAGGATAGGAACTCCGCCCGGAAATCCTTCTCGAAATCCGCCCAAGCAACCTCAGACTCTTTCCTATTCCCCAGGTGAAGCATCCACCACGGACGTGCCACTCCTCGCATCTGGCTAACAGCCAGAGGAACCCAGTACTCAGTCGGGGCCCGAATCAGGCCGAAGGATATAACTAGCTCCACTTGCCAGCCTTCCGTCTTCATATCGGAGGTGCTACCCTCATACTTCTCGAGGGCCTGTCGCTGGAAGGCTCGAAGAGTCTTCTGCCACTGGTCGTCCTCTTCCTCTCGATCAGCTCTCTGCCGATTGGCCAAAGTAGTCTCAGGGGCCTCGATCGCCTGTACCACAAGTGGTCGCCTTCCAGGTGCCATAGCTGCAAGGTAAACAAGGAATGCCTAAGCCCAAGTAGTGTAGAATATCGTTCTTAAAACTTCTTAAGATTTAATTTATTATTAATTCCCAAGACATACCAGAAACACAAGAACACAAGTCATTATGATGCATGTACCTTTCCTAGGGTCTCTACACTACAATCAGTGTGGCCTCACTTGGTCGTTCGGTTGGTCCAGAGTCCTTGCATCGGATCACGGGGGGCCCTAAAATCCCGTGTCTTAGCCGGTCTTCCCTGGCCTAATTCACGCTCCAAGGTCACCCAACACCGTTTCCTTACCATCCCATGCAATCCTGACTGTGCCTAACTCCAGACTCCGTCCTATCTCTCAACCATCACCTCTGATACCATTCTGTCACGACCTGCCTTCACCAAAGGGAGGGAAGGGTCAGCAGATTGCCAGGCCCTTCCTTCTTTAAGTTGAAGGAGAGATAATGAACCCCGAAACCCACCTTCAATAGGCCCCGGAGTGGCGACTAGCACCAAGGGTGTAGAAAATTCTCTCAAATGGAAGGCATTACCCTTTTTATTTTATAGGATCAAAAGATAAGGAGAAGAAAAGCCCAACAACACCAAGGTAGAAAGAAATGTAAAGCCAAAATTAAACCATTCCCACATGCATGTTTCAAAAGTGAAAGCCACAAAGTGCAAAAAGGTGACTACAAGGTAAGTACCAAAAAGAAAAAGAAAAACAACTGCAACTGCTCCAAAAGTCCGAGCTAGTAAGGTCCTGCGTGATCCCCGAAGTCCTCCTGGAAACCTGAAAGCAGTTTTATATACGTAGGGTGAGTATACAAGTACACTCAGTAGGGAAAACCAAGACTCTCGTGCACAAGTAGGGGAGCGTAGTAATGTCCCGTGAGAGGAAGGACTAAACCAAACACCTAACAAGGAAAACTATCCATCCCAGGCCTCACCAAGGCTCACTCCCCAAATAACACAAGTCACGTAATATATATAATAAGAGCACATCGATGTTTGGGTACCCCGCGCCACTTTCCCACTGGTTATTTAGACATCCTACACGTTGGACCAATCCCGCCATTCTCACCACAGTCCCACTGCCACACCCGCCCGCACACACCTGGGCCACAACCACACGCTGTCCCACTGCCGAATTCCCGCCCGCACACACCTGGGCCTCAACCGCACGCAGTCCCACTGCTGAATCCTGCCCGCACACACTTGGCCACAACTGTCACATGTAACCATGCCTGCAAACACCTAGGCCAGAACAACCACCGCCACGCCCGAAGACACCTGGGCCTCATCCCGAAGACACTTGGGAAACCACCTGCCGCACACACCGGGCCAACCACCACAACACACCGCCCGATGGTTCTTGGGATAATAATGGACTTCAGGCCATCACAGCCTGCCCGAAGGTACTTGGGCTATCCGGGAAAGGGAGCAGAAAAGGAGCTAATAACCAGCCACTAAGGATAGTGTTGGGAAAAACACCCTTCACCCATAAATGGGGGTGTTCGGCACTTAGTGCTCAACTTGGGTGGGGCGCGAATAAGAAACACAAATCTACAAGTATAGATATAGGTAACAAACACTCACCCAAAGCTTAGGATTTCCTAGCCAACCTACAGAACAGAACACCACTGCGGCTGAGTCACAGTTCACGACCCTTGCCCACAAAAACCATTTGTCCCATTCTCGTTTCACGTTCGGTTAAAATGTTCAATTGATTTTAAGCACTACTGGGAAACTACCATAAGCATAACCAAAGAAAGCGTCAAAAGCATGGATCAACCAAAACACTCACACCCGGTTCTTCCAACATAGGATCTCTCCCCAATTTGTGATAAAAACTCACAACCACTGAAACCATACCAACAGGGAATCCCATCCCCAAATTCACAAAACCACCGAGAGTATAAAAGAATAGGGGATCCCATCCCCTCCCACATTTCCAGCAATCGGCCCGAAAGGAAAACAACCAACTACCACTACCAACACAAGTCAGGGATTTTCAGATTTAAACGACATAACACACTCCATGATTTCATATTCCGTGTGTTCTAGGAGTTATCACAGAAGGGTTGATCCTGGTGCTTTCAACTTATTCAGCCGGGCATACGTGATTAACCAATTTCATATCAGGAGTTCACAATTTCAGCAACCCATTTAAAACATCACGAGGGGATTCATCAGTGCACATACAACGACCACCAACGGCCTCAATTTTCAGAAAACATGAACCAGCACAACTAAAAAGGATGATCACAAGATAAAGCATAACAACGATCACAACCCCTTCCCCTTCTTTCTTTAGAACTTTTTTTAGTATCTTCATTAAGGTTCAGTTCAACCAATTCCATAGGAACAAAAATAATGCCCACCCCGTATGATACACAAAGGTGAGAGACGAGGGAAATTCCCTACATGTTGATAGATGATCGATGTTTAGGCCGGGGGCGCGGAACATTACGGATAACGATGCGGCGGGCCCGATGCACCAGAAGAGCCACGATCGAGGAAGGGGGGGGGGAACCACGGCCTAACCCTAAATTTATAAGAGTCGGGGACGGTTGAGGTGAAAACACGAAACCGCGTAAGATGTGGAAGTCGTGGGTTAACCACATGGCTTGACTCATCATTAAAGGTGCTGGGTGGTTTAAACCGACTCATGAGTCGATTCAGTATCTAAATAAAACTTTTGTGCGCGTTTCGGGTCTTTAAGACATTTTCTTTTCTTTTAAACATGGCAGAATAGGGTTTAAAACCCTATTTGCACAAAAGGAGCGTTACTGGAACAACTTGGCAAGGTTGGGTGACGTCGGCCGGTTCCGCCGATCTGTCACACCGATCGGTCACACCGATCAGTCACACCGATCGGTAACACCGATAGGTCTCACCGATCAGTCTCACCGATCGGTCTCACCGATCGGTCGCACCGATCGGTCTCACCGATCGGTATTACCGATTGACACCCCTTAAGGATCCGGATTTGGCAAAGGAAGGGACCAAGGGGGGTCTGGGTCATCACAACTATCATTATGATATATGGAAAACTCAATTAAGGATCCGGATTTTGGAAAAGGAAGGGACCAAGGGGGGTCTGGGTCATCACAACTATCATTATGATATATGGAAAACTCAATCCATAAGAAAACATGATATAACACTACCTCTACTTTTTGGTTAGATTGACGCACACGTAAATTAAGGGATTTTGTTAGAAAAAATGTTTTATTTATCCCACATTTCACTTATGACATTTATAATTTAAATAATCAAACATGAGAAATTCACATTCAGAGGCATTCAATATAAATAATTCACTCCATAAAAATAATTTATAAAAAATTGCAGAAAAAAATTAATAAAATAATTTATAAAATTTTGGACATGGAAAGGGACCATACCACGGGGTGGAACTAGATATAAAACCCAGCCCTATGATATAATTGGTATAAAATAGTTGAAATTTCCACATAGTCTCACATACAAACAATTAAACCGAACCCTTAAATAGTGTTTGGAGGACCAATACACACCCAAATATTTAAGCACAACATAAAAACACCATAAGTATCCGAATCATGGGGTGTGAAACAAAATAACTCATATAAAACATTAACTGAAAATGGAATATATAAACCAGAACTAAGCCTAAACGGTTATCCTAAGGCAGATGTAGTCAGAAGACAAACCAACGGGTCTAGAAGATCCCATTACAGAACCCTTGTACTGATGAAAAAATGAATCCTAGTTAAACCTGAGCCTTAGTTTTACAGTTGAGAAAATAGTGTGAGAAATTTATCATGATACTAATGAGAATCATGAATCATAAGCTGAAGGAATCACCTTGATGATGTAGAAAACATTTGTGAAGTCACCAAGATGATTTGAGCGCATGAATTGGACCTGAAAAGGGGGTGTAGCATGCCTCATTGGTGGCTGGGGGCCTAGGGTGTGTCACTACTCCTCCAGTGCACCTCCTCCTCCATTCTCTCTCAATAAACTAGATAACCCCCTATTAAATCAATATATATAATATAATAATAATAATTATTATTAATCTCATTTTGTATATTTTTTCTTATTTAATTAACATTTAAAAAATTACCCTGATTAATTATGAAATCCTTCATTAATCAACCAATTAAATTCCTGTATAATTTATTTAAATAAAGAAAAAAAATATAAGAATAACATATCTATTATTATTATTATTAAATCATTATTTTATTTTCAATAAATAAATACACATTTTAGAAAATGGGTAACTGTGTCACTGAACCACATGATTTGACTAACTATGTACAACCAGATAACTACATTTTAAATGGTCCCAAAGCGATCTCAAATTCAAAATAACCATATAATTAATTAAATGAATCATATATTCCTCATAAATTAATTATTTTATTCATTAACATGAATTAAATTAAATTAAACCCAACTCGACATTTATTCCTCATTTAATATTTCTATTTAATAATACACTTCAATGATAACACCTAACTACTCATTAACATGTCTTTTAATATTATTTTTCATTTATAACCAAAAAATCTATATTAACACATTATTAAATTAAATTAATTTACAAGATATAATTAAATAAATTCCCCAATTTGTGTTATTTAATTAAAATATCCCAACACAATATAATTATATTAAAAAATCTAACTTGTCTATATTTGATTTATTCTCTCCAGATGAATTAATTAAACAAAACATCATCTTGAGAGTGATAAATTAAATTACAATGGAACTTGAATTTAATTAATTGAAACCCCAAACAACTCATTTAATAATTTTTTTTGATATTATATTTAATAAATGAAATATTAATTATAATAACCATCATTATTATTATAATCATATAAAATGATTATTGGATGAAGCCCAAAAAATCCACACTACACGTCAATTAATTAAATTTTATTTAACACAATTTGATTAAAAGAAACCACTGTTTCACAATAATAAAATAAATCCCCATTTCCAATGGATTTAATTTAAAAAACCCAATAATCTATTACTATTATTCTTCATAATAAAAATAACAACCATAATTAATAATAATTATTACACTTATAAAACCATATTTACAATAATAAAATTATTATTATTATTCAACCATAGATAAAAACCCACATCTCTTTTAAATAAAAATTTTACTTTATTAATTCCGAAACACATTATTTAATTTGACCCATCTTTATTATATCTATAAGTCCACATTTAATTTCAATCATTGGTTACTCATCATTCATTATTCAATTAAAACTCTTTTAACATCAAAATAATTTAATGAATGCCACAAAATGAAACATTACATATTTATTGTTATTATTATTATTGAAAAATACTTTAATTTAAACCCAAAAACTATCATTTAACAATATTTTAAATTTTTTTTATTAAACTGGTTATACTACACAGGCTAGACTTTAATTGTGCACATCCCATGGAGAACCTTTAATGTGGAATTATATGGATTTTGTGCTCCCAATAACTATAAGGACACCCATTAAAATTATCAGCTATTTAGCCAAGTCCAAAAAACATCACTATTATGTATTCTGAGAATCTGAAATATGTTCCAGAGCACTATATTAATATAATGACTAATTGACAAATCAAAAAATTTCCATAACCTTTAAAATATAACCTGGTAAAAAAATATGGGACTTTACATCCAAAGACAAAAAAATACATTACAAAATTCTCAATATATGACCCTAAGATAAATCAGATATTATGATTTGATAATTTGTATCTTCTTTATGAAATAAGATTTATAAATTTTAAAAATAAATAATATAACACATTCTCACAAATAGAAATAAAAAATATTTTCGATGAATATGTGTTCATGAAGCATAAAATGACTACAAAAAATTAGTTCATCACTTACTATGAATTAATGAATAAATATGTATTTCGTTATATATATATATATATAATCCTATATATATATATTTCATAATATTTTAAAAATTATTCATAATCTCTAATTCAATGGATATGTTAAAATGATAATATTTAAATAATTATATTATAGGGTTGTTATTGATTGGAGGTTTATGTATTAGAAACTATTAATATACTATTATATTAATATGTTAAGGTATTATAGTTTTTCACCATTAAATAAATTATTTTATTAAAAAAATTTCACAGTAGTAGCTGTTGAGGGGTTTAATAATTTAAAACATATTTATCAAAAACCCAAATCATAAAAAGGTTAAATAAAATATCATTATTATATTAGGAAATGAAAAATATTAAGGTCATTAAGAATGACCCAAAACATTATTCCCAAAGAGAATAAAATTTGGGAAAAGATAGAATATAGATAAATAAGATAAAATAAATTTCCAAATAATAATGGAAAATAAGATATAACACAAATCATAAGAAATGGAATGATCATGAGAATTTCAATGAAAAAAAAAATATACCATTTAGGTGTAAAAAAGAACATCAGTTCATAAAAATGACTATTATAAATGAAAAAAATTCATTTTCAAGATCTTTTATCAAAAGGTGAGAGACCCTTTCACCCTTAAGTCAGGTAAAATGAAAATATAAAATTTAATGATTTTCTTTAAAATGATATAAATAATTTAATTTTTTGGTAGCATGTTTGAATAGTTTACTACTCTATGTCATAACATATTCAATGTGATGAGTATCCAAGAATATTATTTCTTATTCTAAAAGTATTAACATTAAATAGATAATATACTCATGAAAGGATAAAATGATAATTATTACATCCTTAATAAGGTTAAAATAATATTTCAAGATAGGAAAATAAAAAATGAATAAAAAATTATATAAAAAATACATTTAACTCCAAAATTTTAAAATAAATCAATATTTTCATCATAAATTATTCCATAAATAAATAACCTCATACCTAAATTTTCCTCGACAACCTTAACATTAATAAACAAAATTCCTCAAAATTTATCTAAGAAATAACATCATATGTCAATTAAATGAAATATCATTCATGTGATATAATGCTACATGTTAAGAATTTGGTTTACATATACCCAATCCCAAAAAATGTCTCCAGAATTATAATTAATAACTTTAAAATTAAGTTACATAAAAACAAAAAATTTATGTACATTCCTTTAAAAATATGATTGGTCTAAAAATTATTTACCCTTTATGTAATCCATAAATAATTTGTTAAAATCACATGAATAAAATACTTTTATAAAAATTTATCTATCAGTTTTCAAATACCAACTGTTACCCCTCTAAATCCATACACCATGATTTAGTGATAAAAACACAATATCAACATTTCTGGCATTGGAAATAATAAATGTGACACAAATATGACTATGAAAATATTAAAACAACAAAAATAAATATAGGACCATTTTCATACCCAAGGACCATTTAAGTATAGGGTATTATAAATTAAGAAAAATATCTTACATAATAATACCCATGTATTTAAAAGAGAATTTTATTCACTATACCAATATTTTATTCGTCAATATTATTTCTTTATCATTTACAAAATCAAACCCTTCAAGAAATAACTTACATAACATATTTATTTATAACTTTTTAAAGTGAAACAAAATTATTGTGATCTCAAAAGCTCAACATGGAAAATAGTAATATTAATAATAAAATATATTCAGTGAGAACAAGATGAGAATAATGATATGATAACATATTCAAGGTTAATGAGAACAATATAATAGAATTAAAATAAATAAAAACCATGATCATATGTCATGATAAATGGAATATAAATGTTAAAAATATAATATTCATATTGGTTAAAAAAATTGGGAAATTAGAAAATAATATTTTATAATGCTATTAAATGAAATAAAAGATAGATTATGTATCATGGAACAACAAAAATACATCTTTGAACTTTAATAGTAGACAATATCATTACTTCTTAAGAGTATGTTATAATATTTAATTCTAAAATATTTTTTAAGTAACATAATATTTAGTAACTATATAACTTTACATAATTATTATAGGGTCTTCAATGAACCCATTCATCCTTGGTTTATATTATAACAAACTATCCTTGGTTTGTAGTATGACCACTCACACATGTTATATAATTTATTGAGATGTATTTTGTTTATAATAAAACCACCAATCAAAAATACATTCAATTTTTAAAGTCATGTTGAATGATAAATACATTTATAAGCTTTTGATTTTTAAAAAAACACCCTTAAAAGAATCTATCACGGTATTTTTCTTTACTAAGCATTAGAAAACAAGTGAGTTCTATGATAATATCACTAAAAAACATAACCCATCCAATGAATCTATTTATACACTGTCTGTGGGACATATCCATATTATAGATTATTAAAAAAATAAAGGATATTCAATAGTTGAAACATTCATTTAAAATATTAATTTTAAAATTAAGAAAATATCTATTTATTTTGATAAATTATTAATTGAAAATTAGTTGAATATAAAAGAAATATATTATTGGGAAATAATCATTGTAATATCTAATGTAAAAATAAATTAAAACACATTAGGAGGTTAAGAAAATCCATTGAATTGGAAAATATTTAAATAATGATCCCTTCCACGCTATTGGTAAAAAAAATCCTATGTTTTTTTAAAAAAATATTCAGTTTGAATAATTATATTGAGAATAAAATATAGTTTACAATTATATTAAATAATACTTTAATTCTATAAAATGAAATTATTGAAAACTATTTAATGATCTTGGATACGTGAGAGATAATATTCATAAACAAAATGGGATATACAATGTTTTTATTTTAAAAATGTTCTTTTATTTTTTATATGCTAAAATGAGAGGAAAATGAAGTAAAATTAGGTAAACCATTAAAATACATGTGGATCATTATAAATATTTTATTCATGGCTCTATTATTTGACACTTTTCCACAAAGAAACATTGAAGAAAAAAATCCCTAAAAGAAAAAGGATTGTAAAATAAATTTTTCTCTTCCTTAATAACATTATAATGAAAATACATTGAAATAAATATTATTACATTGATCTATAAATACCATGAATTAAATTAATTAATGTTTCATTATCCAATCACTATGAATAAATTACCCTATATAAATAAATCATGGTGGATGAAATAAATCCTATTTCATGAAAATTGGATTTAAATTGAAAAAATCATTATGAATTTTATAACATTTGACAGGATAGTTATTCCATGAATTGATTATGGGTGGAAATTTATATACACATGAAATTATTTTAAATAAAACAAATGACAGTTTATATATAAATTTAAACATAATCATAGTATAAAAAAGTCAATGAATAAGTGTTAGAACCCAATAAATGTATATTTAGTTAATAAAAGCCTTACATCAAGTCCTAACCTATTTTTTATGTCCTATAACTTTTATATAATAATAATATAATAGTTATATTATTGTTTAAAAATATTTTATTGGTTAATTCCTACTTTTTGAAAATTTTTATTTCAATAAAGTATTTAACGACCAAATATATTATGATCATGTCTGGAGTTTTGAGGATGTTTCATTCCAAAATGAAAAATAAATTTGGTAGGCGGACTATAGTCGATGGGGTTATTGAATGTTTCTATCATAATTGACCTCAAATTTTGATTAATTTTTACTTCACAGGTGAATTTTTTAGGCTAACTATGGTCATTTCTCAGAGGAGTAAGTAAATTTAGCCACATATTAATTTTATTCAAAAATAAGAAAAAAATATATAATCACAAAACATAAAATTATGTGTGTTTACATTTATAATTATATATTAAATCTGGTGGAAAAAATTCTATTTTTTTAATTTTGATTTGACTAATAAAACATAATTAGGAGATGATTTTTTAGAAATATTTTTAGAATGTTTAATCATTCTAATGTTATATATTCACATAATTTTTATTCACTGTCATCAAATGTAGTAACCACATAATTATGATCCCCTAAATATTCTAACCCCCAAACCCTACGAGAATTAAAATAACTACAATGATGAAATTAATTAAACCGTATGATAGATTTTGAACATGCAATTAGAAAACCATTCGTTGACTATTGTTCTTAGTATAACTTTTGATCAATGATAAATTAGATAACATAAACACATTATAAATGAGTTTTAATTGATTTTGGGAATTAAATTTAAACACTAATAATTGATCATATGTGGTTATGTATTATTGGATAACATTTCAATCTAACAATTAAAAAAATTCAAGGCCACATGAGATTTTTTAATTGGTTAATTTATTTTTTATATTAATAAAAATTAAATACTACATTCATATTTCATTTTAAATGAATCATGGTAGATAATTTATTTTGAGTAAAATAATGAATAATATAATAGGTAAACCGATTACGAAAAATAACCACTCTTCCATGGGCGATGTAGTCATCGTAGAAACATTATGTATGTGAAAAGGCCATAAGGGGTATAAAAAATCAAGATTATACTGTTTATTTCTAGAAAAATGAATATAATTAATGAATAAAATAATTAAAAAAAATACAAGTACAAAAAAGTGATGTTTTTACAAGAATAAATCCATTATAACAAAGGATATGGTAAAAATGGAATTTTTTCACAGATCCTAGAATGATATATTTCAACATACAATACCAAATTTAAATATAAGGAAACTGCTTGTCCTATTATATCAATATTATATGTTATTCCCAATAACCTCTAAATTAGAAAACACTAATTTATATAGTGGAGGGGATGCTAGGTTTTAATAGGTTTCATGTATGAATGTATAAATTCATCAAAATAATTTAATAAAAAATTCAATTGTTATTTCATCTCAAAACAATTGAATCATATGTTCATAAATAAGGTTTATTTTTTAGAAATCATTTATTATATATTATCCCAAAATTTGGGCTGAATCCAAGCCTCAATGAAGAAGGTAAATCCGAAATACTAAAGTGATTTACAATTTGGTGATTCCATCCTAGATATGATTTATAGACCATTTACTATACTATATTTCATGATTTAGCTCAGATGTCCTTAATTCATGTTGTATCATATTTTTTCAGGAACATAGTTACAAAATATATTGATTAGTTGTAATATAGAAAAATATTAATTGCTGCAATTTTCTGGTGTAAATAAAATAAGAAAATTAAATTTTTAATCAAATATTTAAATGAATGTTCTAAGATCAAATACATTATAAATATACATATTAAAAAAAATTGATGAGATTATTTTTATCTTTATTAATAAAATATAATATAAAATTATATTTTATCAACAATTCATCCTGAATGTCAATAATTACAATCATGAATTAATTATTATTTGTATATATCAAAAACAATTTTACAGTATGACATGAATAAAAGTTATTGGAAACCAAATATATTTTCTTGTGTCGTGGTAGTTTTCTTGTATACAAGATTGATATTTTTATTTTCTATTATCTTGAAAATAAAAAAAATAAATAAAAATATTAACTTTCCAAATTCATTATCATGTTATATAAATAAAACAATATCATTAAATATATCCATGTGACCTACCATGATATGAATTTCTTGAAACGAATTTTAAATTTCTATATAGATATATTAGGTAATATGTTTTATCCTGAACTTATAATAATTTTAATGATTAGAATGGTATAAATATTAATTATTCCGTTCATGGGGAGGTAATCAAAATTAAAACAAAACTGATTTATTTGATTCTCATTTCAAGGAAAATGACCTGAATATGGTTATTACATTTATATAAGGACATATGAATAAATGTTATATGGTAAAATTGTTATATTGTAATGGTTATGACACAATTGATTGAGTTATTAGAAGTAAAATAAAAACATGCATTTTAGATGATTATATCTCTATTAAAAACCCTACTTTCAATTACACCTTAACACTAATGGATTGATTATTTTCTGGGGAATTGAGCACTATTGTATGAGGAGGAATGTTAGTGAGTGATTTGGTTAGATCTTGTTTGAGATACATGGCTCATGATTTGTGAGTAAGATAAGAGGGGTGGTGACTTTATATACAAGAATAGAGAGGCACCCTTGAAATTAAATAACATACCAATTTAATATAAATTTAATTTAATTTTTAGTTGGTGAAAATATATAAATTTAGAATATAGAGATATGATAATTCAATAAAAATTCATGTAAAAATATTTAGAAAATTTTAGGTTTTGAATAAACCCTTACCTCATTTTTTTACCCCATGTAAACCAATTTGAGGGATTACCGAGATATAATTCTTTTTACTCATTATGGGTCAATAAGTTTCCAATGAAAGGAAAATTAACCCATAAGTGTAAAATATATTATATTATCACAAATTAACTGATTCACTTGGCCTACAATAATAATTGAATAAATTTTATTATTATCTAGTAAAATAATAGATAACAGTAGATACAAATAAAGTCATTTCCAGGGCTAGTCAAATTGTCGAATATAAGTAAACATATCTTGATAAAATTTTTGATCAAATAAAAAACATTAACACATCACAAATACGTAATATCATTCTAAGAAACAAACAAAACATAAAATCACTAAAAAAATATATGTTAGTTTTTTAAACCACTTTATTTTAAAACTATTTATACAAACACTTAGTTGATGCTTCATAAGAATTTAATGTTATTATTCATCACAAAAAAATATAAACTAAATTTTAATCCTAAAAAATTTTATTCATAGTTTATATAAATTTGTGGAAGAACCATTTTTATTTTTTATTCCTTGATAAAACATATTAGATATTTTAAAATCCATAATGTATCACTTTGGAATTAAATATTTATTTAAATAATATTAATGTTAGTATCAAGGGAATATGAAAAATAAATTGAAAGTTATTATAATATTAGTTTATAATTTTAAAATAAAAATCATCAAGGCAATTAATGGAATCTATTATGTTTATTTTAATTTTTTTTCCAAAAAAATTATCTTGTTTCACCAATTTTACCCTTAACACGGTGACAACATTTTTATGATGGTTAAAATTCACTATGACCAAAAATAAAAGGGAAATATTTACCAAATATAAAATCACAAATTATAAATAGATATTTTTTATCCAATTATATTACTATTAGTGGAATAATTTATTTTTAAATTAAGTTAACAATATATAATGAAAATAGTTTTCCAGTAAAAACTATTTTATGTATAAAAAATATATTATAAAACAATTAAGAATAAAGTAGATTAGAATAAAATTAATTGGATGATTATTATTAAAAATTAATTTATGACCTTTTAAAACCAAATATAAATAGCTTGTTAATTTTAAAATTCTTGAAATGAAAAGGCAATATTCCTTAAAACATTTATTGTTCACTATTCATTAAAAAACAATATTCTCCAAAATATATAATGATTTCACCCTAAAGTAATTATTATATTATGATTTAAAAATTGATTTAAATTTTTATGAAAATTAATTTATTAAATTCTAGGATATTAATTAATATATTTCTCAAAAAATTTAATAAAATTCATTGTTTAAGATTATATATTTTTGAAGTGTCAAATAAAATTACTAAAAATTGGGATCTTATTTCATAAAAATTATTTAATAAATTAGTATTTAGTATGTGATATATATATATATATATATATATCATAACATGGTTACTTTTATTCATACAATCCACTTCAACAACTTGGTTATTATTTTCATATTTAAATATTAATATTTCATGCTCATTAAAGATTGATGTTACATGTCTTGTATGCTATTAATAGAATATTTTTTAAAAGTAAATATTTATTACCAATAAGGATGGATATAATATTATTAAAATATTAATTAGAGAAATTATGGGTATGTTTGACCCTAATAATTAAGATATAAAAAATATGAAGGATCATTCCATTAATATGATATGAAATATTATCAATGAATATGAACTGAGAAATTATTATAAATTTAAAATAAATCTATATATTCATTGAATTTGAATCAAATAAAGGATAAATATAAAGGGTATGAATAACAAGGTGACCCAGATAGTGAATATGAGGATTTTTATGAACAAAATATAATAAGTCACTTATGAAAAAGTACAATATACAAGGGAAGGGAATGTCAAAAATAATAATCCCACCCAAAAATTTAATTAGGGTGATATAATGAATTTTCCATATAACAGTTCAAATATTTCAAGTGTAGAGTACAATGATGACGATGAAAATTATCAGTATAAGTGATGAGGGATGAAAAAAATACATTAAACTAGTTGACCAAAAAATGAGATTCATAAAAATAAAAATAAAAAATCTATTAAATTAGGAGGAAGAAAATGAAGTATGTTATAATATCTAATCATAAGACGAAGCTGATAATAAATTCAAAACATTTATTAAACTTGTAGTAAGATAAGGGGTATCATTATTATGTGGAGATGATGATGAATACGTTATATATGTGAAATATATGTCGAAATCTAAACATGATACATGCTTAGAGAAGAAAAAATTGATGAAATATTCGAAACTCTTTAATTCAGAAACGGAAAATAAATATAATGCATAAAAGGTTTTTGGTCATAATTAAAATTCATAAATGTAATAAAATAAAAAAATGCATGATAAATGTTGTATAAAAAGAAGAATATTATGATTGATCCCAATGATACAATCCTTTTGAAATTACAAGATGATTCAAAACTGAATCTAAATTCATAAAATATAAAATGGAAATGTAAGATATAAAGGTTATATATTATATATATTAATATATAAATGAAATTTAAAAAATTATGATAATTTTAACTCAATGTAGCAGGTAAATTTTTTTTTCTTAACATTAATACATTTAATCCTATTATTCCCAGCCATACATGTTAATTTTAAAAATAAGTTCTTATATAGACTATTAATGTTTATGAGATAACCTCTATATATTCAATGTATGAGAGTAATATTTTAATAGAAAAAATATATATACATTAGATTTAGGATACATTAATTATATTCCAATCATATATTATTTCTTTTCAAAACTAAAATTTCAATAAATGTCTAAGATTTAGTTGATATTACAGGTGTTGCAGTATTTTTAGTCATAAAGATTACTCATTATACAAAAAAAATTATTTACCAGAACTAAATATGAATCAAGCAGTATATGTTATCTGAAAATGGGGGTTATTTCCACAAAAATCTAAACTAACTACAGGGAAACATCTTATCCACCTGCACAAAATATATTTTATTTCCATGATGAATTTTGGTGATTATATGATAAATAGGGTCATAGATGTGATGATTGCATAAACTATTATCATATAAAACATCAATATAAATAAATATGTAATGGAAAAACTAATATATATCTAGAAAAATGTCATTTATTATTGATGTCTTTTTGAATGATTGAAAAAGATAAATTCTATGGATCTTTTATAGTGTTTCTCTTTACAAATTTTATGTGAAAAAACACTAGAATTCCATAAAAACATGATGTGGGAGAAATTAATTTTAGTACTAATTTTTAATTGATAATTATATTCCTTGGTTAATTGATGATTATGTAAAATAATATAAACTTTAATAATGTTTTTTATGATAAAGGGATTAAAAACAATCTTCTGAGTGTTAAGTCAAATGTGTAAATAAGAAAAAAAATCTATATTAAATAAAAACAAATTTTTCGTAAAATGATTTTATGGTTCATGTTTCATCATTAGAGGATATAGGATGGGTGGGGATATATTCTAAATTACATTCATAAAAAATTATTTTTACTTTAGTGGAATATAAGAAAACAAATTCTGACATGAGAGACGTATCCACCTTATCTAAACAAGATTGTGTAAAATATCATATAATGTAATGGTAATAAATATTTCCCCACTAAAAAGGTCATGATAAAAAAAAATTCAAACACGAAAAAAGGGGAATATAAAAAAATGATCCTCATAGGAGATTAATTAATATCATGAAGATATATTAAACTCATTCACCCAGATAAGAGTAGTCTACATAGAAATTATTCTATTGGAGATGATTTGTATTTCATTATATTTAATGATGATTTGACATAGTTTATTAACATAATGATCATGAAAAAAATCCTCTTTCAATTAAAATAATAAAAATCTTTAGAATAAAAATTTTGATTGAGCTGTGAGATTACATATTGATGTTGATAATTAATAATTCAATGGAATTTACATGATTTTTTTAAAAACATATCTCTCAAAGTATGAAATTATTCATCAATTATGTTTACCTAAAAGACTATAATATAATGGAATATTTGAGAGGTAAAATCATTATATAATGGGGGTTGATAATGTTGTCTAGGAATAAAAATTGTACAATTTAATTAAGATATGTTGTGTGTATTTTTTCCATATTCATAAAATATTTATGTTGAATCTTAAGATTAAAATCCCCAAATATTACATGATTCCAAAAGAAAACCAATGAGAAAAACATAAATGTGCATAGAAATTAATTTTATTAAATAATAATGATGGAAATGTGGTTAAAATTTAGGAAAAGGAAGATAATGGTATTTAATGGGATATCTACCTATTGGAAGTTTCAATAAGTTCAGTATTATATTTTTTAAAATCCTACAATTAATCTACACACACATTTTAGTGATTGAACATCGAGATTCAACCATATAATTTTCGTACATCCCATATTATCGATGATGTTCCCAAATAGTATATTAGGTCTAGGTTATGGTCATACAGAGACTAATTCCTCTTATAAATTTTCTCAATCAAAAAATAAAAATTAACATCATATTTTACAATAAAAAAATTAGACTTTGAGAATGAAAATAAGAAAGTACATTAATTAAAAATTAAATGAATTCAAAAAAAGTCATACTAAATCATAGGAAAAAATTGGGATGACCACATAAAAAACTATAATACATTTACCAAAGGATATTCTTCATCAAAAAAACTATGAACTTTCCAATATTCATGAGATATCCCACTCAATAATGAATGAAAGTGTCTCTTTAAAACCTAATAAAACAATCAATTGAGTCTTCTCCTATATCAATGATCCATTGACTATTAATAAGGGTGTGAGAATGAAATAAAATATAACTACAAATCTGTTTCTATAAAAAATTCGAAATTTTAATTTATAAATATAATTTTATCTTATGAATTAATAAATAAACATAGGAGCATTAATAAAAATACACTATCAATACATGGGACCTACCATTGAACCTACGATTTGCCTAACCTTCATTGGCTTCAATGATGGTCTCTCTAAAAATATCACACAACCATGCATAACAAAATTATTACCTTTTCTATTTATTAAGAGAAAGAACAAGGATATCCGGTAGTATCAATATCAATAGTTTATTCCTATGATTCTTGGTAAATCCATTAGTATTAGGATCATTTGAGGATTTCAATGAATTCTTGTAGGATCTAAATAATGAATGTAGATAATGATTGCAAAATCTTATAACGCTCAATATACAAGAGGGGTTGAATTGTAACCATTAAAAAAAGCTTTTTGAACATTTAAATATGATTATGTTTATCAAGGTTAAATAACGAAATTCAAAAAACCTCTAGTTCTATACACATTCTAGATTATGGAAATATGATTCCGAGAAAGTGATTCTGAAAAGATGGTTCCAGAAAATAAAACATAATGAATGTTTTCAAAGATAAATATTCTACACTAAAGTGTATAAAATCATACTAAATAAAAGTACAAGTATAAAGACATATAAGATAGTTATACTTTTCTCAATAATAAAAAATTCATCGGAAAACCTGTAACAAAACAAGTAACAAGTAGTAAATCTTTTAACCTGGAGAGAGGGGTATCAAACAATTTTGGACAAAGTTCCCTCGATTTATATTTTCAATAATGTCTATATTACCGACATAGTATAAGCCCTCGATACAAAGATTAGAGTCTGTCTCGTTATCCCTACATGATCTCAACTTTAAGGTATTCGGCAACACTATCTTCCTCAGAATGGAAGCCCTCAACATCAAAGTTGTATCCACCTCTGTCTTCCTCAACATGTAATCCCTCAACTTCATGGTTGTCGAAACTTCTATCTTCTTATCCCTAGAAGTCCTCTAATGTAATTAGCAACATTCAGAGTCGCATGAGAAAAATATACACAATGTGTTCAGTATGAACAAAGCAATAAAGTCTCTTCCTCTCTCTGTAAATCAAATCAGTAGTATATAATCTCTACATTGATCAACATGTTATGATCTTTTTCAAACGATCTCATATTTATAGGCACATCACCAATGGTCGGCTCCCTCCTCCAATGGTCATTTTTTTCCACAAATTTCAGAGAAACCTGTACACGTGTCGCTCAAACAACAATTATCTTGTAATTAAATACACAACATCATTCTATAACAAAAACAAGTGTAAGAAAAAATATGGTTACATAACCAAAATAAAATATTTCAAATGTAGGAAAATAAAAGTTCGGTGAATAACCAAAAACACATTAAATGTCTATAACACAAGGATATTCGGATTCAGTTTTCTAAGGAATTCGGAACCTGAACTCTATATAATTCGGTAGTCTAAATTTCAAAGAAACTCGGAATCTGGATTCATAAGAATTCAGAACCAAAACATACAATGTTTGGAGTCAGAGTTCATGAGTATTAAAAGTCATAACATAGAAGGTTTAGAGTCATAATTCATTAAGATTCAGAGTCGTAACTCTTAAGAGTTTGAAGTCTGAATTTAGAGACCTCGGAGTCAGAAATCATAAGAGTTCAGAGTCTGAATTCTGAGAACTAGAAGGCAGATCTCAAGAAGAATTCAGAGTATGAATACAGAGAAAATGAAGTCAAAACTCAAAAGAGTTCAGAGTTTGAATTCAGAGAACACAGATTCAGAACTTATAACTGTTTTGAGTCTGAATTCAAAAAACTCGCAGTCAGAACTCATGAGAGTTCAGATTCTAAATTCAGAGAACTCAGAGTCTGAATTCAGATCTTCAAAACACAATGTTCTACATCTAACTGTTATATGATTCTATGATTTTAGATATAAAATTGAATTTTACACTTAGACAAGATAATGAACAATGAAAAACGTTTTAAAGATTAATTTCCTTGGGGAAAGAAAATTTTCCTTATGAAAGTAATATATGAGGTAAAATGAAATTTTTCTTGAGATAAGGTGTTTGTTATTTTCAAAACATTAGAAATGGTATGGTTATAAGGAATCATTATTGACTCATAAATCTCGCCAATCCTGAAGGAATTGAAAATCAAAAATGAAAACCTTATTGACTTAACAATCATCAACTTTTTGGAAAGCACAAATATCCTTATGAAAAAGAATAAAAAGACATAGAAAAAATATATCTAGAATTTGAAAATAAATCATATCTCCCTTATCAAATGGTAAATGATGAATACAAATAACTCCCCCTTAGGCTTTAGAGCACTAAGGATCATATTATATATTTCTAGAATTTTATTTTTCATTATCTTGAGTATATAAATCTCTATAATGAAAACTTCACCTTCGAAAAACTCTACTTACATAGGGATATTTCATCTTTACTTAGTATTATTTTTCTTTTTCCCCCTTTGTGATTTTCAAATAGAATTTGATGGAATTGAAAAGAAATTATTGTACATAAAAGATTAGTAAAACACATCCAATAGACTAGAAACCAAAAAACTTCATTATGATTAGAAATAATTTGTACAAGTAAGAAAAGTACAACCAAAGATCGGATTGCAAAGAAATTATGCTTCCTTTTCCTTCAGCATTAACTTCTTCACTCTAGTCTTCAACTTTTTGATCTATTTATGATCTTCCTCTACTCACTTAAGAAGCTGATCATGATCCTTAGCTTTCTTCCATAATTCCTTGATCATTTCGTCATGAGACTGAAGAGCCTCTTCCTAAGCCTTCATGACTTCTTCCTAATTGACAAGATTTTATTCCATCTCAATCTGATGATCTCTTTCTCCCTTCTAGCATTGGGAAACAGAATGTAATTTCCCATTCAGATCCTTTACTTATTAAATATGAGTATTCATCTCAAGAGTTAGCTTTTCTTCTAAACTAGTTGTAAGAACCTTGATCCTACCATCTTCAAGGTCAAAAGCCTCCATGACACCATATTGAAATTCATCAAGTTCTCTCAAATATTTTATTGTCTTCTTTTACCATCCAAGCATTTTCTTACAGGACCATTTGTGGGTATCGTATTTAATGAAGAAATTTTTGAAATCAACCTCATGATTTACACCCTTATCTATCACCATGGATAATGAATCCAATTTTTGATTTAGTGTGTGTTGAAGCATCTAACATCTAAGGTCTATGCTTGTGAAAATCAGAATGGTGGCAACTAGCTTCATTAAAGACTGCACAACAAAATCATGTCCTATAGATGATGATTCCTAATTTGAGACATTCCTAGGTGAGGATTCTTTCCCTAGCTCAAAATCATTCCTCTTTGAAGATCCACCAGCTTACTTCATCTTCATAATAGATTTTGTATGTGTATCAGCAACCACTTGTTTCCCCTTATCATTTCTAGGAACAAATTCCTCATTCAGAGATTAATGTTCACTATTAGACAACTGAACAATTCTATTATCATCTATTTTCTACTTCTCATCTCTTTCCTCAGTATCCTAAGGGTGAATTAAATAATGATTATAAATTTATTCTTCTGACTGCTTATTCACTCCATCATCAGCATTTTCATCTAACCCAGGAGTAGCAAGCATTTAAGATTCGACATGAGAGGTTTGGATAGAAAATTTCCCAGATGGACATTCCTTTTCATTAAATTCTTCCACTTGATTAATCAAATCAGCTGTTTCACCACCACTTTTAGCTTATTCCACATCTTCCACAACCTTTTCAAATTCTTTTTCTTGGTATTTTTCTAGAGTGAGAAATTTCTTACCCAGAGTCTCAGAAGAAGCCTCTACTTTGAAATATTCTAGTACAAAGATATTCTCTAATGATTTCTCAGTATCCCTCAGAAGGTATTGAACAATTTTAGTCTCAAACAACTTCTTCTTTTGATTCTTTTCTTTAGATTACTTTTGAAGATCATCTGTTGTATTCTGTTTCAAAGCCTTTGCTACTACAGGATCCAACCCATATTACGGATCTCATTCCATATGGTTTTTCTTATCTTCCTTTAATTATTCTACATCCTCTTATGGATATGATTTTTTTCTTAGGTTTAGTTTTTGTGGATTAAGATTCCTTATCTTTGAGGGTTTTCTATTCTTCTTCTACTTCCTTCAATTTCCACTTCTTTTTTATCTTTTTGGATGGTTCAACCACTTATTACTTATTCAGAATAGCTATTGCTTCCTCCTTTTATTATACATAAAATTCTCTAGAGTTTTTGGAAAAACTGACTTTCATCCGTTTCAAGGTATCATCATTAATCAACATGACATTTCAATTATTTGTCTTTGAGATGCATGAAATTATGAAAGACTCTTGACACCGAAAAATCAACATAGAGAGAATGGTTGGGTACATGATTATCTAAGCCTTTATGTTTTTATTCATGATATTCTTGATTATAATCGGAATATGCTTAACCAAATTGACCTTCCACAAGATCACCTGAAAATCTAGGAGGTACATGTCACTCTTATTCAAGGTGTACTTATCAAATTTTCTCAGAATGATAAATACATGAACCCATAATTCAATGATATAATTATTTGTAGAGATATGAGTAATCATTGGAGTCTTGACCTCAGTAAGATTGAGAATCTCTATAGATTTCACTTTTACGATGTTTCCTTTGACATCTGACAACTTGTTAGAACAAAATTTAGCTTCCCCTTCGTATGAAATACCAACTATGCCGGCTACCTTAGTATATAATAGATCCTATATCTTTCTATACCTTTTGAATGAAAACAACTTCTTCCATATTCCTTAAATAAACTCACTGATTCATAAAAATCAATAATCAAATACAGATTCACAAAATTTTGAACTGATAGCTTCAATATTCAAACACTCTCCCATCCATTCAATTTAATGATATTCAAAATGACAAAATCATACTTGTTAAATATGTGATGATACAGAAACCTTTCTCTATACATCTGCCTCTCTGGAATTTTCATTACAGCAGACATATCTTTCTGAAAGGATTCTTCTGCAGGAATTCATAATTGTGAATGCTCTGAGATGGTCATAATAGACATAAGTAGAGGGTCCAAACATCACTACCCAAGATCTTGAAATCGATGTAGGAAAACCCTTCTAGGGTCCTTAATAATGGTGTTGGAAGCGACTATTCATCATCCAAACTCAATCCAATGGCTGAAAAACATTATGATCAAATATGATGGTTGATATGATAGCTGCAAGGAAGACTCGATAAAATCATATCTTTTGAGGGTTTAAAAACATTTAGATTTATGGAAAGAGAATCTAAAAAAATTCAAAAAATAAGAAACTACCAGAAACTAAATGATGATTACAAAAATATAAGAAAGAAACAAACCTTTTGAATTTCAAGGAAATTATTCATATTGGCGAAAAATTCATCTTGAAGAAATTTCGATTCTGAAAAATATTGATTTCAGAAAAAAAAAATTAAAAACAAAAAAAATAAATTAAGAAATTTTGAGTATGAAAATATTAGACTATGAAAATTCTCATTACGAAATATTTGAAAAACATCATTACGAAAAATTTAAAAGAATCCATTACAAAAAAATTGAAAAACTAACAATAAAATGTACTCCCCCCTATGAAAAAGAGTATATTAATGTAAAAATATTGGTTTCAACATATAGTTAACAAGGAAAATTACCTTATGGTTATCATTACTAACATCTATTTAATGTATTTATATCAATCAGAGGGTAAATATTCTTTGAAAATACCTGAAAGTTGATCTAATGTTCCGATAAATTGAAGAATTATATCTCCTTTCTGTGTGTGATCTCTAAGAATGTGATGCCTAATATCTAGGTGTTTTCTACGAGTGTGGTGTGCTGGGTTTTTTCTTAAATCAATGGAACTAGTATTATCACACAAAATGTGTGTTTTTTTAAAACTCATACCATAGTCTCTGAGTGTGTGTACATTATCTTGCATATGGGTAAAAAGAATAAACACTTTCTTGGAATTGTTTACTATTCACTTTTCATTCCTAAAATTCAAAAGGTAACCTTCATCAAATAATTGAAAAATGCTGATGATGTTGTGTTGATGACCCATTACAAATAAAAATTTGAAAACCAAGTTGTTCCAAGAAGAATGATGTTACCTATACCAATAATTTCTTCATGAGCATTATCTCTAAATGTTACTTTTCCTCCTTTTATCTTGATAATCATTCAAAGTAGTTTCAGTTACCAGTCATATCCCGAGGACATCCATTATCCATGATCAAAGTATTGTTGTTGGTACTCTCTCTATCTTCTAGAAGACAAATGATTTAGACATTCAGAATCCAAACATTCTTGGATCTGGAAATTTTAGTATGCAAAAAATATGGTACCCACATTTTCTAAGAAAAATAGGCTTTATGAAATCATAAAGATTGGATTTTTATTAGGGAATAGTTTTTTTCCAGAACCCACCACAATGACACTTTGTTCAGAAAGGATCAATTTGGGGAACAAAATAATTATTGATAAAAATCAGTTTTGGAAAAGTATAACCAAAACCATAACTTTTCCTTAGAGACCATATTTTAGAATACATCATATCAAAATTTTCCGTTCCTATGTTAATGTTTTACAAACACTTCCTCAAGGAAAAAATTTTGGATTTCATTCTGATAACAATGTTCTTTTCTTCAAAAACATTTTGTTTGGAACTAGAGTTAGTTTTGCAAACATTTTTCTTAGAATGTACATTTTCTATATCCTTAGAATGTTTATCCTTCTCATAATTTACTTCTTTAAATTTTTTTGAAACACATTACCAATAAAAAATATTCTTATCAATACCTTTATAAAGATCAGATATTTCCTTAGAAAGAATAATATTTCTAGAATTTTCCTTATGAATCTTTTTCTTGAGTTTTAAATTTCATTCTCAAGAAACATAGCAAACCTAGATACTTATAAATATGTAGGTAAAGTATTATCTTCATCACATGAAGATTATTCATCCGAAGATTCATAATATTTATCATTTCAATAATTATCATTTTATAAAACATTGGTCACTGATTCAGCATATTGAACCTTAGCCATTAAGAAATGATTGTCAATAGGTAGTCTGGATATTAGACCTAAATTCTTCTGTCCAGAAGATTCATAATCTGATAATGCATCTGATGAGTCACCAGCACTAGAATTCTAGGTGTCGTTTGCTTTCAAGACATTCCTAGCTTTACCTTTGTAGTACTCTGTTCTGTTTCTCTCAGAATTCTTTTCCTTTATTTCTTTTCATTTAGTCATAGGACAATCAGGGCTTATATGTATAGCTCTCTTGCATTATTAATGTGTAACTTCTAAAACATACAAATCATTCCTTTCCTGATTGTTGTATTTTGATTGAAATTTTTTTTGTCTATCAATATTCTTCATCCTTCAAGCATGACTTGATAATTCATTCTCAGAAGATTCACTTCCACTAGATTCTTATTGAATAATAATATTATTATATTTAGATCTAGTAACTCTCTCATGATTCTGGGATTTCATATGATTTGAATTATTAGTAAAAAAAATTACATTACCATTATTCTTTTTAATGTTATCATCAACACTCTTCATTCTAGTCTCATGTTGAATAAGAGTTCCAAAAAGTTCATCAAGAGAAATCTGAGTAACCTTTATGTTTTCAACAATAGCAGTCCTCTAGGATTTCCACTCATTGGGCATGATGTCTATGATCTTATCCAAAATATATTCATCATATAATCCTTTCTCAACCATATATTGTAAACTATTATCAATAGTCATGAATCACTGTTGCACCGTACATATGGGTTTTCTATAAGGAAATTGAAAACCATGATATTCAGATCTTTGCATGGATCTTCTAGTTTCAATGACTTTTGATGTTTCGATGTGTGTAACTTCATGTTTCATTCCAACACAATTTTCATCTTCACAAGATGAAATTTGGATATATATATATATATATATATATTTCTTGTCATAGCACAATGCAAAGTGTTGTGTACCTTATAATTTAGTTGATATTCATGATTTTCTTGATTTGTGAAAGTACTATCTTCCTTATCAGGGATTTTATATCCACGGGTAAGAATAACAAAATCTTTCACACCAATATTGATAATGAAAGTCTTCAGATGATCTCTCTACTATTTGTAATCCTTCCCATCAAAAATAGGTTGTCTTATTAGATATAGGTTGTCAATAGAACCCATATTAATTCCTTCCATCTTAATGAAAATCTATTTCAACACAAATTTGTTAGTAATGAAAAAAAGATTTAAACAAGTGAAAAAATATTCCTCATCAAGGAAAATATATAACAATGAAAAAATTTAGCAAGGAAAACTTATATGTGAATATAAGTATTTCAACGACCACCTTTGATACAAATTGTAGGATCGAAATAATGAATGTAGATATTGATTGCAGCATCGTATGATGATCAATATACAAGAGGGGGGGGGGGTGGATTGCACACATTTAAAAAATTATTTTGTATCATTTAAAGATGATTATGTTTAATAAGGTCAAATATGGTAATTCACAAAACCTCTAGTTCTACACACTTGCTAGATTGTAGAAATACGATTCTGAGAATGTGATTCTTAAAAGATGGTTCCAGAAAATGAAACATAATAAATGTTTAAAAAGATAAACATTCTACATTAAAGTATATAGAATTATACTTAATAGGAGTAAAATTATAAGGATGCATATGATAGTTATAATTTCTTCAATAATCAATAATGCAGCGGAAAACTTGTAACCAAAAAAGTAACAAGTAGTAAATTTTTTAACCTAAAGAGAAGGGTATCCAAAAAACATGGATAAAGGTATATTGATTTATAATTTCAAGAATGTATGTCTTACCCACACTAGGGTTATCCCTTGATACGAAGATCAGATTTTTTCTTCCAATCCCTGCAAGCCTTAAACATTCAGTCAGTCCGCACCTCTATCTTCCTCAGAAAGGAATCCCTTAGCTTCATTAAATTTGGCACCTATGTCTTCCTTAGCGTGGAAACCCTCAACATCAATGTAGTCACCACCACTGTCTTACAATCCCAGGATGTCCTCGAATGTAATCATCAACATTCGAAGTCACACGATGAAAATCTGAACAAGGTGTTCAGTACGCACAAAGCAATAATGTCTGTCTCTATGTAAATCACATCAGCATCATATAATCTATAGATTGATCAACATGTTATGATATTTTTCAAATGAGCTCATATTTATAGGCATATCACCAATGGTGGGATCCCTCCTCCAACTGTCATATTTTTCCTGGAATTTCAGATAAACCTATACATGTGTCGCTCAAACAACAGTTATCTTGAAATTAAATACACAACATCATTTTATAACAAAAACAAGTGTGAGAAAAATTATGGTTACATAACCAAAATAACATATTTCAAATGTATGAAAATAAATGTTCGGTGAATAATCAAAAACACATTCAGTGTATATAACACAAGGATATTCAGATTCAGTTTTCTAAGGAATTCGGATCCTAAACTCTATATAATTCCGGAGTCAAAATTTCATGGAAACTCGGAATCTGGATTCACAAGAATTCAGAACCTAAACATACAATGTTTGGAGTCAGAGTTCATGTGTATATGAAGTCATAACATAAAAAGTCTAGAGTCATAATTCATTAAGATTCAGAGTCATAACTCTTAATAGTTTGGAGTCTGAATTTAGAGACCACGGAGTCAGAAATCGTAAGAGTTCAGAGTCTGAATTATGAGAACCTGAAGGCAGAACTCAAGAAGAATTTGAATTATGAATTCAGAGAACATGAAGTCAAAACAAAAAAGAGTTCAATGTTTGAATTCAGAGAACACAGATTCAGAACATATAAGTGTTCAGAGTCTGAATTCAAAAAACTCACAGTCAGAACTCATGAGAGTTGGTATTCTAAATTCAGAGAAATTGGAGTCTGAATTCAGATCCTGAAAACACAATGTTCTACATCTAACTATTATATGATTCTGAGGTTTTAGATGTGAAACTGAATTTTACACTTAGACAATATAGTGAAAAATGAAAAACTTTGTAAGGATAAATTTCGTTGGGGAAAGAAAATTTTCCTTATGAATGTAAAACATGAGGTAAAATGAAATTTTCCTTAAGATTAAGTGTTTGTTATTTTCAAAACATTATGAATGGTATGGTTATAAGGAATCCTTATTGACTCATCAGTCTCGCCAATCATGAAGGAATGGAAAAGCCAAAATGAATACCCTTTTGAATCAATAATCAACAACTTTTTGGAATGGACAAATATCCTTATGAAAAAGAATAAATTAAATAGAAAAAATATCTAGAATTTGAAAATAAAACATATCTCCCCAATCATATGGTAAATTATGATTATGAATAAATCCCCCATAGGCTTTGGATCACGAAGGATCATATTATATATTTCTAGAATGTGATTTTTCATTATCTTTAGTATATAAATATCTATAATGAAAACTACCCACTAGAAAAACTCCCCTTATATAGGGATATTTCTTATATACTTAGTATTATTTTTTATTTTTTTCCCCATTTGTGATTTTCAAATAGAATACGATGGAATTGAAAGGAAATTATTGTTCCTAAAAGATTAGTAAAACACATCCAATAGACTAGAAACCAAAAAAATTCGTTATGATTAGAAATAATTTGTACAAGGAAGAAAAGTCCAACCAATGATCAGATTACAAAAAAAATTATCCTTCCTTTTCCTTCAGCATCAACTTTTTCACTATAGTCTTCAACTTTTTGATCTCCTTATGATCTTTCTCTGCTCGCTAAAGAAGATGATCATGATCCTCAGCTTCCTTCCTTAATTCCTTGATCATTTCTTCCTAAGACTTAAGAGCCTATGCCTAAGCCTGCATGACTTCTTCCTAATTGACAAGATTTTATTCCATCTCAATCCAATGATCTCTTTGTCCCTTCTAGCATTGGGAAACAGAATGAAATTTCCTATTCAGATCATTTACATATTCAATATGGGTATTCATCTCAATAGTTATGTTTTCTTCAAAACTGGTTATATGATCCTTGATCCTACAATCATCAAGGTCAAAAGCCTCCTTGACACCATATTGAAATTCATCAAGTTCTCTCAAATATTTTATTGTCTTCTTTTACTAGCCAACCATTTTCTTACAGGACCGTTTGTGGGTATCGTATTTAATGAAGAAATTATTGAAATCAACCCCAAGATTTACACCCTTATCCTTCACCATGGATACTGAATCTGATTTTTGATTTAGTGTGTCTTGAAGCATCTGAAATCTAGGGTCTATTCTTCTGAAAATACTAATGGTGCCAACCATATTCATTAAAGAATGCACAACAAAATCATGTCCTATATATGATGATTCCAAATTTGAGACTTTGCTTGGTGAGGCTTCTTTCCCTAGCTCATAAGCTTTCCTCTTTGAAGATCCACCAACTTACCTCATATTTATAATAGATTTAGTATGTGTATCAACAACCACTTTTTTCCCCTTATCATTTCTAGGAGCAACTTCCTCATCCGGAGATTTATGTTTACTATCAGACAACTGAAAAATTCTATCTTCATCAATTTTCTCCTTCACAGCTCTTGCCTCAGCATCCTAATGGTGAATGAAATGATGATTATAAATTTCTTCTTCTGACTACTTATTCACTCTATCTTCAGCATTTTCATCTAACCTAGGTGTAGTAGTCTTTTATGATTCGACATGAGAGGTTCAGATAGATAATTTCTCAGATGGACTTTCCTTTTCAAGAAAGTCTTCCACTTGATTAATCAAATCATCTTTTTCATCACCACTTTTAGCTTCATCCACTTCTTCCACAACGACTTCAAATTCTTTTTCATGGTATTTTTATAGAGTGAGAAATTTTTTACCCAGAGTCTTAGAAAAACCCTCTACTAAGAAATATTCCAGTACGAGGATATTTGTTGATGATTTCTCAGTATCCCTCATAAGGTATTGAACAATTTCATTCTCAAACATCTTTTTTTTATTTCTTTTCATTCAAATGAGCTCCTATTTATAAGCACATTACCAACGGTTGGCTCACTCATCCAATGATAATATTTTTCCTTAATTTGGAGGGATCTATACACGTGTCTCTCAATCAATAGATAGTTAGTAATTGAATGAACGACATAGTTTTATAACAACAAAAAGTGTAAGAAAAAATATGGCTACATAACAAAAAACAAATATTCATAATGTAATCAAATAAAAGTTAAATGTCTAACTAAAAGAACTTTCAAAGTAAACAATACAAAGATATTCCGAATCAATTATCTAAGGAATTTGAAACCTGAAAACTATAGAATTCAGGAGTCTATATTTCAAGGAAATTTAGAATCTGGATTCACAAGAATTTGGAAACTGAACTTACAATGTTCAAAGTCAGAGTTCATGAGAATTTGGAGTCAGAACATACAATGTTCAGAGTCATAATTCATTAGGATTTGGAGTCATAACACATAAGAGTTCTGAGTCAGAATTCAGAGAACTTGGAGTTATAACTCATAAGAGCTTGGAGTCTAGATTCAGAGAAATTAAAGTCAGAACTCAGAAGAGTTCAATGTCTAAATTCAGAGAACTCGGAGTCAGAACACAGAAGAGTTTGGAGTCTGAATTCAGATAACGTAGAGTAAGAACTCAGAAGAGTTCGGAGTCTGAATTCATAGAAATCAGAGTCAGAACTTAGGAGAGTTCGGAGACTGAATTCAATGAACTCTGAGTCTGAATTCAGATCATGAGTATAAAATGTTCTTTATATATGTATTTTATGATTCTGAATATTTAGATTTGAAACTGAATTTTATACTTATACAAGATAATGAACAATGAAAAAAAGTAAGGATAAACTTCCTTGGCGAAGGAAAATTTTCCTTATGAATGTAAAACATGGGGTAAAATGAAATTTCTTATGATATAAGGTGTTTGTGATTTTGAAAACATGAGGAATGGTAAGGTTATAAGGAAACTTTACTGACTCAACAATCTCCCCAATCCTGAAGGAATGAAAAAGTCATAAAGAAAACCTCATTGACTCATCAATTCTTAGTAATCTTTTTGTGTATGGATCATAATTAAATTCCCTGGAATCTTGGGAAATCTAGTAGGTTCAATCATTCTAGATGATTCCAAGGTGTCTTTGGAAATAATGTTTATTTAGGATAAAAATCACATTCCCATGTGTCATGGGAAATAATTTATTGTTTGGATAAATAGCCAATTATTACACATTATAGGATAAATTTATAAACCTCAATAGTAGGATCCTAATATCTTGAAAATCTAATAACACCCAATAACATAACAGATTTTTATTCTAGAAAATAATTTATATAGTAGTGGATTCAGATCTAATGAGTAGATTTGAAGAATCCATAACAAAATGTAATATGAATACTAGGATCATGTCCAAGGAAACAAAATATAATACAAACACATATCTTAATACTGATTTGAGAATTCAAAAATGTAGTAGCATATCAGAAACCAAGGATCATATCCAGGGAATCCCAAACTATATCATTGACATCAAAACTGGATCATTGGAAAAATTCATATGAATCTTTGGTATCACAATATATATCATAGGTAAAACTATCCAATACAAAATAATTTTTGTTTTTATAGATTCAGGTACTAAGGTTACACACTAATAATTTTTGTTTTTATAGATTCAGGTACTAAGGTTACACACTAAGTAATAAATACCCATTTTCTATATGAACCCTCACAGGATAATCATGACACCGACGCTATCACGACGGTTCCCTCGATTTACTAAAATAAAAATCCACCCATGTATCTCTACTCTAGAACCTATATCCTGGAAATAAACATCACTCATATTACAAAACATACCTCAACATCACTTGTATTTTATATAGGCTATATTAACCACTTAAATGAGTCCCATGGTGGAGATAAAATCACATACATTTCTATTCTAAGTCACTCTACATCATTATGAACACCCATACCATCTATTAGTCCACTCCATATCAACCCACCAATGTATCCTAATATTATTAGTGGGAGGATTGATTAACCCACTCTAATCTTACTAGCCCAAAGGATCTTCTATATTTTATGATTATATCATATCATACATTTTCTAAACACATGAATTTCATCAAATCCCCCTACTAAGAGTACCAAAATCAACCCTACGTTAGGGATATGTTATCCCCATTAAAATTTATGACTCACCACTATGTTCTAATTATGTAATGGAATAAAAGTGCTAAAAATTATTTTTTTATCAGTTAAAATTTCTTGATGCCAATGAACATATGTCCTTCATTACCTTTGATACATTAATGAAAATCATCAATAGAAATTCAAATTTTTTATATCAATTTACTTAGTTTTTATAGTTTTATAGATGTTATAGAAAGACCTCTGATCCCTTTGTGTCTAAATATTGGAGTTATAATACTATATGGGAATGTATGGAGGACCACCTACCTCTATTCAGAGTGTTTTTCATTTTTGAAATTAGGCTCAATAATTCTAAACAATGGTTATCCAAGATAAATTTATTTTCTCCTAAAACCCTTGTCTATAATTCATCAAAAAATTTAAAATATAAAAAATTATCCAAAATATAAGTATAATTAAATAATATAAATTAATAATTTTTATTTATTTTATATATAATTTAATTATATTATGCATGAGTTTCCCAAAATGCACCCATGAACCAATAAAATACAAAATATCTAATTTACAATATTGATTAATGGAATAATTTATCCCAAATTAGTAAGAAACACTAAATTAATCCATGAAACAAAAAGCACAAGCATAAAAAAATTTAATTTTGGAAAAATAATATAAATAAGAAAACAATAAAATTGCATTTACATAATAACATTTGGTGGCATGAAAATTCCTTCTTGATACATCCAAAAACTACTTTGAATTAAATTACAACCATAATTAGTTTTTTTCACCACTATTTGATGGAATCAGAACCAAATCACTAATCTGGAGAAAAAAATCAAGAAGAAACAATTATGAAGAGAAACCAATGATGGAATCATACGGTAATAAAAAAATAATTATTAACGAATGAAAAAACCCATAAAACAATCAGGATATCATATATAAAAAAATTTGTTTTGTAGGATGGGTTTCACCTGAGATGGGGTATGAGAAAAAGGCTCGAATTTAAAAGAATAGTGGGGGAAAACAATAATTTTCACATTTTTAATGAGCCTCATGGTTTTCCCACATTTTTTTGTAAACCATGGGCCAAAAATGTATCATTAAATATATATGTACAATACCATTACATAGATAATATAAAAGGTTTTACAAAAAAACACTATCTATGTGAAATACTTGGCAACTGATCTATAATATTTCAAATTGTTATTGTACAACCATTGGAATCCCAATCACTAAGACTTAGGTATAATAAAACACCATAATTTCTTATAATATTTGCATATTTTCCCATTTAAACATGTTTTATCCATATAATATATCCATGACTTATAAAAAATGATCTAGAAAGATCCAGACATTCATTGTCTTAGGGGATTATCATAAACTATGCACACTAAACAATGCATAATGCCAATAATATTACAAAAAAATGAAGACCAACCCAATGATATTAAGACATTATTTATAACTTGAGGATCACCAATATCATAAAAACATATCAAAAAACACATCTTCATTTTAGTTTAAATTTTTTAATCTAAATCCAAATTCATGTTTTTAAAACAAAATACCTAAAAAATTTTCAAATTTTCTCACCTTTTCGTTAATAAAAAAGGGTAGTGGATTTATAACCACTCCACCCAGAACACATCATACATAATTAAACCATTTAATGAACAAAATAAATACAATTTAATCACAACTCATGATTAACTCACTTTGTTCCATCATAGAATTACAAAAGATCTCATGTTGTATAACACTAAACAGAAGGCATGTAATCTATTAATGGTTGAACCACATCTCACTACAAAATTGAAATTACAAGATGATGAATACACATTCATTAATATTCTGGGAAATCTTAATATCGTCAATAAACTCACCATTATTCTTATGGAGTTCCCCACCATAATACATAGCTTATATCATCCATTCCTGACCCACAGTACTCCCCACCATAGAAATTTTCTACTATAAAATATCACAATGGTTCAATGACCCATGAAATGTGGTTTCCATATCAATACACACATATACACATTAAATAACCAATAAATATCTAGTAATGAATCTCTTCCTGTATCATATGGTCCTTGTTGATAGCACAAACACCATGCCCTAACATTGCCATATGTTCCTAGCTTTCCAGGTACCACCCTTTTCCCCCACAAACATCTGGTCCCCTCTTTGTGTCCCATTCACATGATCGAACAATTAATACCAATAATCACTATCCACACATGACAAAAAAATTCCTTAAAATGATCTATTTATCCACTCATTTATTCCCTTGGAAACATCCTAAAATCCCATCATTCATAATCAATACTCTTGTCAAAGCACTCATAACTTTATAGTTCATAGTCAGGTTAGATCCCAAAAAGAAAGTTTATCCTTGTTTACATAAGTCTTATTATTATTTTCATTAAACCAATTATCATTATAGGGTGTTACACTACAACCCATAAATATGGATTACATGAACTATATTTTCTTAGATATATCCCAAAAAACACATAGAATTACCCCATTATACAAAATACAGTGTACATGATGTGTTATAAATATTTACAACTATAATCTCTTAGAAAAAATACATTAAACCATTCATACACATGATCCGCCCCTGAAAAATGTGATATATTATGTTCATGCCCTAAATAAATTTAAAAATATGGATCACCACATCTATCATGAGAAAACATGTGTTTACCAAATTATCAGTAATTTAATCATGTTTCAACCAAAAAACAATGTCAGATCACATCATGATTATCATGAACATGATTTTAATGAACTGACTCTAACATTGGTCACATGTTAATCAAAATGTGATATTTATTACTTGATAAGATAATTTTTATTCCATAGTCATTGGAATCTCATCACCACCTCAATAATATAATGACCATTCATAACAAACCCAAAACCCTGCCCACATTTGGATCATGTCACCATAACCCACACTCTTTCCAATAAAATCATCAATTTATATCTTTTTATAACTCATAAAGCACTCCATCCAAGATATCCTCTATAATTTATCTGTAATGAGGGTCACTATTTGAAATATAAAATGTTTCAATCCTTACATTTCAGGTACCCATACATCAAACATATTATGTAATTTCAATAGGATTCAATATCATGTGAGTGTCACTCATCCCAATCAATATTGTTATATCCATAGAAATATATGTATTGGATAATCTACCAGATAAAATATACCTCCACACCCAATCCATTTTTTATTTCTAATATATAATAAAGGGACATTTATCACTATCAGTAATTTTTAAGAATACAAACCCAAAATCGTGTCACCAATTCCAATAGTCTTTTGCTCATACAGAACATATCACTGATATATTAGTCAGTGAAATTTTTTACAAACTAATTCCTCCATTTCATTATCATCAAAAGCTTAATGGTATTATTATTAAGTAATAAAAAAACAATGAAACCAACTTATAATGAGTTTCCATCACATCATATCTACAATGATCATATACCTAAATAATTTAATACCCTCACAACATCATAAGATTATTTAAGTTGAAATACTTTTGGGGCTACTCTCCCAAATAATCTCTCTCACAAATTCAATGGTAGATTGAAAAATCACCCACTATCAAGGTGTTGTTCCAAAACCAAAAATATCCATACACACTAAACCAATATTCCACATGGAAACCAATCCAGAATATAAATTACAGGAAATCATATTAATCCTCCAATTTATACTAATCCTTGATACCCAAATCAATCCATGTTCTTCAAACCATGTCCTTAAATGAATCTCATTTCCTATAAAATACACCTGATAGAGACTACTATTAATTGTCTCTCAAATTGAGGCACATACCCATAATTTTGGATTCTAAATAACTACAAAAAAAATATATAAAACTTCCCTAGGATATTCCACACATATCAGAACTCATATCATCCAAAAAACATGAATCATTAATCATTTCAGTCACATATCAAAATGTTGGAATATTTTTCCACCACATAGGACATATTATATATAATTTAGAACTAATGGGAAATACATATCTATTTTAATATCAAATAGAGCAAGGTTAATAATTTACCCAAATACCCACTCTCAGGTACCACATATAGATAATTCATCACATACCTACTAATACACCAACTTATAGGTTCAAATTTTCAATATGAATAATTTTATAAGACTACCCCCTCAAGAGTTATAAATCAAATGATGATCCTCACTAGGCGTCGGTATAGGTATCCACCCACTTGGGGATCATGTTCTCATATGTTTACACATAAATATATAATGGAATATCCCTATAGGATTTACATGAGGAAATATATATTTATAGGTTTTTGTTAAGTAGAAATCCATCATGAAATGATATGGGAAAAAAATTATATAGGTTGTTATTGATACATTAAAATCATTAATCCTTGTATTTTTTAAATCCATAACATAATTAATTACACTGGTTGTGTAGCTAAGGTATCTAATTTATATAATAACCAACTAGGGCTACCAAAAATGTAGTACACCAATAGACTGTATAATAAATATCATGGACAACCTCAATGTAGATACACATGACTATAAAAATGAGTAAATATATTAAATTGATCAATTGAGTATAATGACATTCCATGTTATATGGTAAAATATTATATGATTCATTATTGTCACTATAAAAAATTGTACCCTTTATTTTAATGACATCAATCGCACACATGCATGAAAATACCATGTGAATCCTATTTGATGTACATGGCACATGAAAACATGGATATTTACAATGGGCTTAATAAAAAAACAAAAATAAATAAAAAATCCAAATTTCAAATTCATTATATTTTGTGAAATAACAAAATAATAAAATTAGAATACAAAAATTGCAAACCCATATACCTCGAAACATAGTCTTATAATAGAAAAATTGTTTGTGATGAATCAGGTTAATATCTATAAATATTTCCATCAAATTAAAATATCACTCAGCTACAATCTCCATTAATAGTTAGAAATAATAAAAAATTGAATACAAATTATATTATTAGTCACATTAAATATTTTATTCAACCATGTATCATCCTTCCTCTAAATCGTGACCATAGTGTGTTTCCTAAACTCGGAGAGCCATAACATGGACTCAAACATGCCCCCATACAGTATGTTCTACTGAATATAAGTCGGAGTCTAGGGTGTGATGCGGGAGAATATACACCCATAATAGTGTTTTTAATAATAGAAAAAAATACACTACATCATACATAATAAATATCAGAGTATGAAAATGACAATGAAAAAACCCATTAACAAAAAATGAAAATAAAATGAAAAGTAGTCATACAGACTCATTAGACAACCACTACACTAAACACATATATTTAAAATAAAAAATTAATAGAATAAAAACATGTGGATTTATTAATATTTTAAAAGACACAATTTCCCATTATTTTATCCTATATCATCTATCTTATTTAGTCATACAACCCCAGGACATTGCCCATCCTCAACAAATAATTAGCTAAGAACACTCTGATACCCATTTTCCATGTTCACCCGATCATGGTGTGAGAACAACCCTATGATGAAAAAATGTGGTCCCATAACAATCATTTTAATGCATTGCATATATGTGAAATACTCAACTAAATAAACAAATAAATGTGGAAGTGTAAATAAATAAACACTATCAATTGATAGGTTCAACTATTGTACATAATATAGATCCAAACCTCATTTTTCTGTTAATAGTGTTTATATATGAACATAATGTAAATATAAATACTAAAATTTTCCTTATATTGGATCATATGAGTAATTATTATAAAATTTAGTTGTATCAAGCTTGATAGATGATTCTTAGTTGGCCAAAGAAATCCATTAGTGTTTGAATAAATAGTTAATTACCATGAATACATGGAAATCCTATAATGCTGGGCTCTGTAAACGATTACTTTATGCATATATTAGTATTTTTGTGTGTGGATCAATATCTTTTTCTGAGGTATACTGTGAAATATATGAATTATAGAAATAATAAATGATTTATAGGAGTCCATAGTTATTATCTAGTGTTATGATTAACAACTGATTTCCATAAATCTTGGGAAATCCATATAAAGCTCAATGAATAGATCCAAACATCCATGGAATCGTATGATGTCAATAAACACAATGGATTGCCATTTCAAGATGAAAATTCATATAATATCACATCTAAATCGAATTAGTATGTCTGTTGATTGAACCGGGTATTTTAATAGAATGAAATTGATGGCATGTTGCGATTCTTATAATGGACATGAATTTTTTTTATGCAATGTGAAGAATTTAGATGATAGGATTCAATTGTATCAGTAAATTATGAAAAATTATATATTTTAGGTTTCATGCTAAATAATTGACTAGGAATTTGATTCCTGAATCTGATGAAATTTCTTGAAATATGATGTTCTGTAACTCCTTCAACATTGTGTGAATGTGTGAACTATTTATGATAGAGGTTTTATAATGTGGTATTCTCTCTAATAAATTTATGTAAATTATAATAGTTATATAAAAAATTTGACATTGATTAATTTATGTTTTGTAAACCATGAAATTTGGACGAACACCTAAAAAGTTGAATGGTGTTGGAAAATGTAGTGAGATGTGTTCCAAAAGTGACATAAAATCTTTTTTTTAATTGAACAAAAAATATTTTACGTAATCCTTTTTGGAAAGAAAGGTAGTTTAATAAAGTTAAACCCTATAATATAAATATAATAATTCCCCAACACTATTTATTGATATAGTTAATTTCACGACCTGTCCCCCGGGGCCCGTGCCATGACTACCCCAATCCCACCTTCCTTAGGACAAGGGATGTCCACTCGCACGAATGTCATAATTCCCTAGAACTAGGAATTCATTTCCTTTATAAACTATACACACACAACCAAGAACACAACAAGATATGAACTCCAATAAACTGAATAGTAAATATAGTGAGTACAGTAAGAGAAAGGGCCTAGAATAGAATCCCAACTGAAAAGTACAAGGAAAAATGAAATGTACAAGATGTCTGATAGGTGAAAAGCAGCTCCTAGATCATCCACAATGATTCCTACCATAAGGATAGGTATAGATTTCCACCTCAGAACTCCACATCCACCTGTCTCTTCTACGAACGGACATTTTTTATGGTCCACCTCCGAGCACCATCCAGTCTTGGTACCGTCGTCCTCAGTCAGCGCTGTCAGTTGTCTTCATCCGACACAACAATGATCGGGCATAGCCTGTGCAGGGGTGAGTATAACAACACTCTGTAGGGAACCTGAAACACTCATGGTCTCACAAAATCCACCTAGGATAAACCCTATAGTATGAAATCAAAAAATAACACTACAAAAGAATATAACCATACATATACATATGATTTCAAGTAATCACTCTCAATCATTATGAAAACCTAGAGGTAATGACTTAGCTCACACTATGTATATCTTTATATATGGATGTAGAGAAAATTAGTTTTAAATATTGAATCATCATATTCTATAAAGAAGATCTACTACTGACCTTCATAGAATTACCAGGAGCTGACGTGCACATGATCACTTGGAGATGACCCACAGAGGATTGCTAAGAGCTGACCCACATAGAATCGCTAGGAGCTGACCCACACATGAATGCTAGGAGCTTTCCCACACTTGATCGCTAGGAGATGACCCACACGTGATCGTTAGCAGCCAACCCACAGAGGATCACTGGGAGCTGCTGAACCACAAAGGATCACTAGGAGCTGCCCCACACATGATCTCTAGGAGCATACCCACACATAATATCTAGGATCTGACCCACACAACATCGATAGGAGTAATATTATCATCATATCCAGCTATTGGGTTTCCGCACTAGGATTTCTCATCTACAAGAGAGTATATTCCCCAAGACGATGGTAGATTCTCCATCTACCACAATGTCCCAAGACTAATTATCTCAATGTTTCTCCATGTAATAGGGGTCTCAATGCAATATACGGTTCGTCAATTGGACGCTTGGTCTATGAGTTACTATCCTTTTAGCCTCGGATGCCCGATAGGATTCGTGCGTGATCCAACCTGACCATACCCCATCATAATTCAAAGTCAAGTGGGGTATAATTAATGGTACTGTCTCAATTTGAGGATTTTAGTGCCACTGACAATTCATCAAACGAACATTGGATGCCAAATTTATTTCCAAAAGAGCGTAATTTGGGCGTAGTGGGCCCGGGTCCAGTTCGACATGGTTTGAAAAACCAGGCCTGACCTAGTCTGGGTCAACCCAGCACAACCCACTGGGTCCGGTCTGGCCTACAAGGAGGCCCGAATCATTGCGTCCGGCCTGGCCCATTGGGTGAGGCCTACCATTCACTTGGTGACCTGGTCCTCTAAACGGTGTGGTATGACACAAGGGGACATGGAGGGCCATATGGGGGGGGGGTGTCGTGAGGGTGGATCAACCATTGAGGGTGTCATGAGGGAGTCTTAGCCCGGGGTTCCACAAGGGCGGCTCATCTCGGGGGGTGGTTCGAGGGCTGCTCGGCTTGGGGGGCTATGAGGGCTGCTCGTCCGAGGGGTGCCTCAAGGGGAACCCATTAGGGAGGCTCGGCCAGGGGGTGACACAAGGGCGGATCGGCTGAGGGGTGCTTTAGGCAGCACGGTGGTGCTGCGGATGTCAGAGGCAGCTCGGACAGTGAGGTAGTGGGCGGCTCGACTACAAACAACGATGATGACTTGGGAGGCAAGGCCATAGCGGTGGCTCAGCTACAGACGGCAGTGGCAGCTTGGGCACCGAGGCTGTGGGTGGAAGGGTGTCGTGCATTCACCGGCGGCCAGTTTAGTCAGAAACTCTTATCGTTCTTTGTCGTGGTGTAAGCCATTATCTTCCATCATGAAGAAAACAATAAAGAAGAATAGTTGAGGGGTCGGGGCATGTTTCGTTGGCCCACACCCTCCACGTTAGAGTGCGGGCAAGATGCTCAATAAGAAATTAGGATTCATGAACTACTAACTCTTCAATTTAATAGGTATCACAGATCAAATCATTTTGGTTGATCCACCTTCTACATGCACTCCAAGAACGAGGAAATTAAATGAGAGAATTCAAGAATCTAATAACAACCCCTACCTTGGATTGTTTATTGATGCTGGCATAAGGAAGAAATACAGACACAGATTCATCATAGTTGAAGACGTCCCACATTAGAGGAATTTGAGGATATTGGCGTCCGTCATGCCTGCCACATGCCTCTGATCCGGGACTCATTCATTGGTTCTTCGTAGTCGATGGAATTCATCATCAGCGAGTGTGTTCTTCTTTAGAGGATGGGATTCTCCATGAATCTCCAAAGAGTTCTCTCCTCCTTTTCCCACCAAAAGAAAGAGGTTGCAATATAATTTAACTAAAGAAGAAGAAATATGTTTTCACACAAACACATGTTAGAAAAAATAATAATCTATGGGGTTAGCATGATTAATTTAGAGAGAGCTGAAGTGGCTCAATCACATTAATGTCGGAGTTGTGAGGTTTCTCACACATTAATAGTGAATTTCAAGAGGTTTACGCCTCGGGTGGTCCCCACCATGATAACCTTTCATGGGAGGTTTGGCTCGGGGGGTCCCCCCAAAAATTACCACTCATGGGAGGTTAATTGAGTTGGTCACCACCTATGAAATGTCCACATGGGAGATTTAAAATAAAATAAAATGTAACAAACATTATTTTATTTTATTCATTTCACAAAAAACAAAAAAAAATTAACTTTCACTCCTGAACAAATGTCATCGAGTTGAAATTATTCTTAAGATAATACCGAAAATTCATGTTCAATGGTTCCCTCATATTTCAATTCCGAGCACCGGTTTAATAGTTATAAAATATCGCTCGCACGTTTATTGAAGGTACCCGAAAAAATATTAGAAATTCATTCAGGGCACTCTGGTTATCGAAATCATGTTCCATCAATTATTGAAGACTCATATAATTAAAATTTAATTAAAAAAATTACATAGAAATTTTGTTCCATTAAATTCTCTCCACCTCAAGACGTTACATCCCCATAAGCCACAACCCAAACTAATAAAACAGGTGCGGGTACTGAG
Source organism: Viscum album (assembly GCA_963277665.1). NCBI lineage: Eukaryota > Viridiplantae > Streptophyta > Magnoliopsida > Santalales > Viscaceae > Viscum > Viscum album. Next base: position 1,332,527,611 of record OY728142.1, read on the forward strand.
CACGAATCTGAGGCTCCTGCCCCCATGTGGTCTCTTGGAGGTTCATGTGCTACCAGCGAACGCACACCAAAGGTATCGACCACCCCCAAAGGAACCACTCATATCGATCCTCAATCTCAACTGGATCCTCCAAAAACATCATAGCATCATCGATGTCTAGCTCACCGTGGTCGATGACGTGAGAAGGGTCATGCACCTATCTCTTCAGCTGGGTTACGTGGAAGACGTCATGCACCCACTGCAATTGAGTTTTAAGAGCTATGTGGTAAGCCACCACACTAACTCTGTTGAGGACCTCAAAAAGTCCAATGAACATCAGAGATAACATTCCACCTCAACCAAATCTCTGCAAACCGGATCTACGAGAGACCTGTAGAAAGACATGGTCACTATCCTCGAACTCCAAAGGTCTCCGACTCCTGTCGTCATATGACATCTTCCTGCTATGTGAAGTCTTCATCAATTTCTGGATGATCTACACATTCTCTATTTTATATTGTACCATCTCTAGTCCCAATAGTGCGGACTCCCCTATGTCAATCCCGCACAAAGGTGATCTACAGTGTCACCCGTAAAACTCCTCAAAAGGTGTCATCCCAATGGTGGAGTGATGGTTGTTGTTGCATGAAAACACCACAAAATCCAAGATATCCTTGCACCTGTAACCGATGTCAAGGACACAAGCATGCAACAAGTCCTTGAGGGTCTGAATGGTTCGCTTAGTTAGGCCATTCGTCTGAGGATGGAAGGTAGTGATCTAACCAAGCTACATCCTGAAAGCCTCCTGCAACCCCTTCCATTACTGGAAGTAAAATATTAATCATGAACAGAGACAAGAATCGAGTGTACTCCATGTGGCCGCACAATCTCCTTCACATAAAGGCATCCCAAGCTCTCTACTGAAACCTACTCTCTGGTCGGTAGAAAGTGGGACGACATGGTGAGTCGGTCGACAATAACTCAAATCGAGTCATGTCCCATGGATGTATGTGGAATTACTATCACAAAGTCTATAGATAACCCATATCACTTCCACTAGAGGACCTCTAAATTCTGAATCAATCCTGTTAGTACCTGATGCTCCGCCTTCACTAGCTGAAAAGTGGGGCATTGACAGTCAAACTGTGAAACTTATTTCTTCATTACATGCCCTAGTGATGTCTTCGGAGATCCGGGTACATCATCTAAACTCCTGGATGAACCATTAGAGGGGATGTGTGGAACACCCTCAACACTTCCTCCTTTAGTGACACAGGTACCATGGTACGTCCTCAAGAGATGATGAAGTGCTTCACACCTTCAAAAAATCCATTAGGTGCATGCCATGTGGATATCTAAGCACATCAAGTCTCACAGTCAGCATCCCCAAGTTTCACCTCCATGACTCGTTGATGATTTGTGGGAGTGACTTTAAGAGACTGAAGGAATGTTTCTCTATCTAGATCAACAAAGGATACCTGCAAAGTGCCAGCTAATCTGTCACCTCACCTAGCAGCGGTATACTAGTCCTTCTATTGAGTGCATCTGTTACAACATTTTGCTTCCCATTAGTATAGACAACCTTGAATGTATAGTCCTGGAGGAACTCAATCCAGCATCGTTGTCTCATGTTCATGTCCTTCTAAGAGATGATATACCTGAGACTCTTGTGATCAGAGTACATTGGTAAGCATTCACCCATTATATAGTGTTGCAAAATAATTAAGGAAAAGACCATTTCTGCTAGCTCTAGGACCTTAGAAACGTAGCTCTACTCATGTTGTCTTATATGTTGATAACCATATGATATCACTGATCTCTCGTACATCAGGAAACATTCGAGCCTGATATCTAATGTGTTGCATTAGGCTACATACTTTACGCCCTCCGCCAGTAGCCTCATGATGGGTGTAGTAGTCACCCTCTACCTCTGCTCCTGAAAACTCTGATGGAATATCTCCGACCACATGAAGGGTATCCCCTTCTTCGTCAATGCTGATAGAGGTACTGCAACTCTGGATAAATCTGGTATAAACATCTGGTAGTAACAACCCAAACTCAAGAAACTCAGTACCTCGTTCACACAACCGGGTGTCTCCTAACTAAGTACTGCTTTAATCTTCACTAGATCAACTGTAACTCTAGCCTCTGATATGACATGTCCTTGAAAGTGAACATCTTGGATCTAGAACTAGAACGTTTAGATCTTACTATAAATCTGGTGCTCTTGGAATGTGTGCAGTACTACCTGTAAAGTATAGGCATTCTCATCCTTAGTAGACGAGTGGATCAGAATGTCGTCGATTGACACCACTAAAAAGAGATCAAGGTATGGCTGAATGTTCCTGGTTGTGAGTCATATGAACAATACTAGGTAATTTTTTACACAGAATGGCATGACCAAGAACTCGTAATTTTCCGTACTTACATATGAAAACCATATTCTGTACATCCTCATCTCATAATCTAATCTGGTGATAGCCTAACAAGAGGTATATCTTCGAGAACCACCATGCACTATTTATCTGATCAAAGAGTTCATCAATCCTTGGAAGTGGGTAAATATTCTTCATAGTCACCTGATTCGGGCATCGATAATCAACAGAAAGTCTCATGATCCAATCCACCATCTTGGAGAATAGAATCGGGGTAGACCAATCAGAAACACTAGGCCGAATGAACCCTTCCCATGTAATTCATCTAGCCACTACTACTAATATAACATTTAGAAACCAACAAAAGCGATCTCTAAAGGGATTTAGAGATCACCACTCTACCGATTTTGGAGGTCGCATTTGCCAATCGCTAAAGGGATATAGAGACCGCCAAAATTGGTACATATAGGTGTTCGAATTACAAACATAGTAGTGGTCAATGGTGTAGGGTATAGCAACCACCTATGGCAGTCACTAATACTCCAAATTAAAAATCATATCAGCCATCACCATAGGTGGTTTCTAGACTACTGCTTTTTAAAAAAAATATCTTCATACACATAAGATGATCTAAAAAATAAACACTAAAATCTATTATAAACACAAAAATTAAAAAGTGTCTATTTGAATGGGTATAAAATGATATACTTGTTATGAAATAATAAATTAGTTCAAATATTTAAATAATAGAGAATAAATATGGAATGAGAAATAAAAGTCACATCAATGGATTAAGATACTTTCCATGAGATTAATGACTGAATAAGCTATATATAATGTCATTTAGTCCATATCAGTAAATCAACAAACCACAATAAAATGTACCATAAAAAAAATCATCATCTGTACACTCCCAAAAATCTATTATAAACACAGAAATTAAAAATAAATTGTTTGAAAGGGTATAAAATTATTGACATGTTAAGGAAGAAAAAATTAGTTCAAAGAAGTTCTACAAAATAGAGAATCAATATGGAATAAGAAATAAGCATCAAATAAATGGATCAAGATACATTCCATGAGCTTAATGACCAACTAAGCTATAATTAAATCCATTTTGTCCATATTAGTAAATCAACAAACCACAATACAATGTAACATAAAAACCTCATCATATGTGCACTGCCAATGAAAAAAACCATATTTCTTTCTTCATGTACTCCTAATTTTTCATAAATCATTCATCTACCAACAACAAAAACACTAAAAAACTCTGTTGATAAATATAACCAAACAAATTACCTCATCCCATGCCTTCATGTCACAAGAATGTTGATATATGAATCATTCCATCTTTCATAGTAACTAAACTCTTCATAATGTAAAAGCTTCATGAAAATAATATTAAACATTCACTTTAATGAAAAGACAAATCTTGTATACATAGAATAATATATTGATAAAAATACATATTTATTCAATAACCATAAGAAACATGATTTCATGAGAATGTCAAACAATTATATCCTGATAGAAATATCCATGATATCCCCATAGTACTCACACAATCCTACGGCTATATCAATTTCAATTATTATATGATTTGTATAATCCCTTAAATGATTTCCATATCAAATGTACGTAAAGAATAGTTCAATACCATTCCATTAAATGATTTCCACAGTACATGGCTTCAATTACCTCTTGATATTTCGAAGTGCTGCAGAAGAAAAAAATATCATCCTCACTAGGTATGTAAACAAACTGATCTTTAGAAGAAGATATATTAGTATCCTTGGGCTTAGATATTTGATCTCTATAATTCACTACATGATGATAATTCAAACACCAAACAAGAAACTAAGGTATTAATCAAATCACATTCATAGCTAGTGTACAATATATTGATTGTCATTATCAAGAGAAAAATCTATCATAATGTCAATATTTTCATTAAATATGTATTCAGTGACATGGAATCACACTTGACACAAATAAAAATAGAGATATATGAACATAGGCACGAGATGAAGTCTATAAATAATTCTCTCATAGATTTCTATTTAGTAAATAACTATTTAATTTTTTTCATCTTCTAGGATGTCCAAGTTGTCATAGTTATCCATTTCCTATCTATCAATAAAGATAACAATCAAATCAAAATCATATACGTCTTCCTAAGAAAAGAACAAGAAAAACAATGTTCTGTGAATTCACACACTATGAGATAAATTTACCAATGGAATGGAGAACATAAATCCAAAAGGTAGCAGTAAACAATATTCATTATTGAAGATTATGCATAAGAATTCCATAAATTTTGAATAGAAAACAACGAATAGAGATTCATGGGCTTCAAAGTAGTCAAATAAGATACTTGGTTAGTAAGTCAACTTATATTGCTCAATCATATTAAAATTATTAATGTTCACACCATGTGCAGTTCACTCAATACTACATCCAAGAAATGAAAAAAAAATAAAATAGATAGAAAAGAACAAAAACCACACGTATGACATCAAAAAGCTAACATAAGAAAACATTTGATGAAAAGAAATAATCTTCCCCCTTAACATATATTAAAAACCAAATGTGGTTTTACCAATTCAGAAAACACCTCATATCTTTTCCAACCTTTTATCATAAGATGTTTTTACATGTGATGTCAACGAGACCCTTTATCACAAAATACATTTTCAAAGAATATCATGGAAAATAATAAAAAACATTTTAAATATCCAATATCATTACATTCCTCCTTCTTATAATATCTCTAACATCATCGTGAATAATTGGGTTTGCATAATATGCCACAAAATATGGTAGAGTTGGATTGAACATTGATCATACTATTGAAGTATTTGAACATTCTTTCACAATATAAACCATTTCCTTCAAAAATAAAATCTCTAAAATATTTTCAGACTTGTCCAACACAAGGTATTTGACCCTGAAAAAAATAATGATTTAATCCACTACCATTATGAAGCTAAATATATAATTTGATCATTTTTTTCATATCAATCATAAGGTATAGAATTTTACACAAAAAGTCACTATGTATAGGTCTGTCTAAAATATGTTATTAATACACTTTTAATATGGAATTATATTAAAAAATATGCAATGCACCATGTTTCAATCTTTCAAGTATCTAAAAATCTATTCAAAATTAAATACATTGAATTATATACACAATGGAATTTTTTATTCATATTCATATCATTCATGAAATATGCATACAAATGATCAAAATAAAGGTGGTAAAATAACAATAAACTCAAATCACATTAAATGATAACGATCAAAACCTATTTGGGAAATGTAGAAGGCTGGAAGATCTCATTTGCAATTGGGAAGATCTAGTTCGAGACGGGCGGTGGTGCCTACAGGTGTGATGATATAAGCTTGGATTCATGATAAGGATGACTATTTCCTAACAATACAGACAACAAGGACTGGTTCACGATGGTGATAGACTTTTCACGATGGGGAGGGTTTTTGACGGTGGTGGATCTGATTTGCAGCGGGAAGGGGTGGTTCATGATATGCATGGGGTAGCAGCGACTACGAATGACGATGGGAGGTGTGGTTCGCAGCGAGGAGGGTTCGTAGAGGGTGAGGCGGAGCTCGGTTTAGAATCAATGGAGGGGCAATGACATCGGCTATGGGTTCATAAGCGGTGACTAGCGAGGTTAGAGGGAGGGGATACGACGGTGGTGTCGAGTGAGGAAAGTGGGAGGGGTGACGGCCGCAGGGTGAGGTAAAAGGGGAAGGGTTTGGGGAGGGTTAGGGTGTAGAAGGAATTGGATGATTTTCCCCCATTTTTTAATAATGGTCAGCGACTGCCTATGGAGGTCGCTCATGCCTACCAATAGTGACCGCTATTGGCAGTCACCCATTTTTCCAGGTGCAAAAACTCAGATTTATAATAGTGAGATATACCCACAGCTCACAATGCTCTGTGAGATCCATCCAATACACTGGTTTAAAAATCGATGTTGTCCTAGGGTAAAATCCAATGTAAAAGTGCACCTCTCTGTATGGAGGTTGACATGAAAATCATCAGGGAATTCATCTGTGTGCTGGTCCACCACTACAGGATAACTCAGTCTCTCCTCATCAAATGCTCTGAGGGTAAGGCTTGCAAACTAATAATTGATCTGTTGCACTCTTCTCCAGGTATGTTCTTCCAGTGCTATAAAGGCTCATTTCTCACTCGTGATGGTAAACCTACTAATATACATGTGGGCACACTGCACATTGTGTCTAATCTATTGAATCTAAGAATGGAATTTATATAATCCGTCCATACCCAAGCTGAGGTTGTATGACCTTAACACTGCTAGTAAGAGATCACAACCGAAAATCTCTCCTCCTAGAGTAAGCTCACACTGCCAACACCAGTGTGTAATCGTTGAATCCTCTCCCATAGAAGTCTCTATCTTTGTGGATCGAGCCAACAGCTCCATCAGAATCCTTGAGCTCCAAACAAGGGTAGTGGAAATAAAAGATTGACAAGAACTTGTGTCTCTATGTACTACAATAAAGGTGGAGTAGATATAGATTTTACCTCGTATCATCTCCTGGGCCTCGTGATTTTTGGCCTCAGCTACCTGGAGCTGAGCTCTCCCCAATCCTCCTGCTCCCTATGGTTGGGGTGGACCTTAAGGTGGTGGTGGAGGAAACAGCTTGAAACGTTGCCCACCACCAGCTACACGACCTACTCCTTTCCCATGTCAGGATGCTCCTTGCAGACCTCATTGGTCGAACCTCTGTCTCTGCTTGGGTGGTCCCTTGATCATTTACTGATCATCCATATAGTGGGTCAGATAGTCATGAGCCATGTGACCCTTCCCACCACATGTGTAACATTTCCTGATATGGGTATGACTGGCTCTGCCTCTGGTGCCCCGCATAACCGATCATGAATCATGCAGTTGTCCACCTGTAGTTCTTCTCCTCTTGGACCTCTGCATCATCTATTTGATTCTAGCTGTAGAAGACTCTACTACTTGATGACTGGTGGTGGAACTCTCTACTGGTGACTGCTCAGAAATGAAACTCTCCACTAAGAGGGCTATCTCTGACACCCCCGGCTCAGTTGGGATGCTAAGTGAGATCATTTAATCCCTTATCTCTTTATTGAGTCCCTTATAAAATGTCGAATCCATGAAGAATGGGTCCCAAATAAAATCTTTGGAGTAGCATGAGAGTTCAGTGAACCTCACTGAGTACTGTGTCGCAGTCATATTGTCGTGCTGCAGATGAAGAAGCTATTATATGCGAACTGCGCGAAGTGTTTCTGGATCAAACTATGTCTAAAATATTCTCTCTAAGTCTACCTAGAGAAGTACCACCTCTTCGTGATCTTGCATCAACAATCTCGACCTTCAGCCTATAATTTCTTGAAGAAAACGGGCGGCATGAATTACAATGAGATCGGCTGGTGTCCTTACCAGTCGGATGACTCCCACAACGGCCTCCATCCAATCCTCAGCCACTTATGGGTACATATCTCACCTGAACCAGGGTGGACTATGGCGATGGAAGTCATGAAACGTGCTCAATAACCATGCAACCTCTATTGTTGGAGTTGGTGGCATTAGTGGCCCAACATGTAAGGGTACCACTGGTCCCTCCTCTAGTGCCTCTACTGGAAGAGGGAGCTGCACTAAGGCCTCGTCGCTTGATGGGCTATCAGTGTGTACTACAACTGGAACCATAGAATGTTGTCTTCATGGAGGAATCCCAAAATCAAATAGGTATACCATGGTAAATATGTTACACCTATTGAGATTACTAAAAACATCACAATGAAAATTCTTCAAAAAACACATGAAATTAGTGTTTTCTTGCACTGAGTCAGAAATCAGAAGTCAGGGTTCGGGTGTATGGATACATCGTCCACTGCACCAACACTGGATTGCCTAAACTGATTACCACACTCAATAAACATAACACTATTACAATTATAAAGAAATATCAGAGTCATATGTTCTATTGTAGAACCATCCTCCCTCAGATACCAATTTTTCGCGACCCATTCCTTGGGACCCATGTCGTGACTACCCTAAGACTTCCTACCTTATGCCAGGGGTGAGCGACTAGTACCAAAGTCATAATTACATAAAACTTGGAAGAGATTAAATTTAAATCCTGTAAGCATACAACTAAGCTCACAACAAGATAAGAACTCAAGTAAATTGATTATTATACAGAGCGAGTATAGTAAGAAAAAGGGGCCAAAATACAAGGCCAATTGGAATGTATAAGGAAAACTGGAATGCACAAGACAACTGATAGGTGAAAAGAAGCTCCTAGATTGTCCACCACGATTCATAACTAAACGGTACATACAAATAACCTCTTCTGCAATCCACATCCACCCATCACTTCTAGGAACCGACACGTCATATGGTCCACCTATCAACACCATCCAATCCTGGTACCCTCGTCCTCAGTCAGCGTTGTCTGTCGTCTGCATCCAATGCAACTAGGTGCAGGCATAGCTCATGTAATATTGAGTATAACGATACTCATTTGGGGCCCCGAGACCCTAAAGGTCTCACAAAATCCACCAAGGATAAACCGTAAAGTATGAAATCAACAGATGACCCTACTTGGGTATATGTCCGTACATATACATGAGTTTTCAAGTAATCCATCTCAATCATGAGGAAAACAAAGAGGTACTGACTCAACTCACACCAGGTATATATTTAGGTGTGGTAGTAGAGATTATTATTAATAAATTTGGAATCATCTTATTCTGTTAAGAGGCTCTTTTGCTGGCCTGCACAAAATCGTTAGGAGCTGACCCACACATGATCTCTTGGTGATGATCCTCATAGGATCGCTAGGAGCTGACCTACAGAAGATGGCTTCGAGTTGACCCACACATGATTACTATGAGTTAATCCTCACCAGATCACTTGGATCTGACCCACACAAGATCACTAGGAGCTAACCCACACAGGATAGCTAAGAGTTGACCCAAACAGGATCGGTAGGAGCTAACCCACAATGTATTTCAAGGAGCTAACCCACACTGGATCACTAGGAGAATACCTACACAATATCTCTTGGAGTTGACCCACATAGGATCACTAGGAGATGACCCACATAATATCGTTAGGAGCTGACCCATCTAGGATCTCTAGGAACTGACCAGCATAAGATTTCTAGGATCAATCTTCTAATCAAAGCCAGCTACTGGGTTTTCGTAGTAGGCTTGCTCACCTCCAGGAGATTCTATTTCCTAATCCACTATTCGATTACCCAAATACCACTATGTCCCATGAAGATGTATCTCAATTTTTCTCCATGTCATAAGGGTCTCAACGCAACATATGGTGCGTCAATTGGATTCCCGGTCTGGGAGATAATATCTTTTTAGTCCCTGGGCCCCGGTTGGATTCGTCCTCGATCCAGCCTGATTGTACCCCATCATAATTGAATCTCTAGTATGGTATACTCAAAGTGACTATATCACTCTGAGGATTCCAGCACCACCGACGGTTCGTCAAATGGATGTATGGTGCCAATGTTATGGCCAAAAGAGAGAAATTGGGTCATAGTGGGCCCATTTCTAGTCTGATGCGTCCTGAACCAGCATGTGCCGACCTATTCTTTCTCGACCAGGCCTGACCTGGAATAGCTAAACTTGGCCCGACCCACTGGGTTTGGCCCGGCCCATTGGGTTAGGCCCAGCCCGTTGGGTACAGCCCAGCCCGCAGGATGGTACAGCACGCCGCGAGGGGCCGCAGAGGTCCGCAGGGGGGGCTGTCATGATGGTGGATCAGCTGCGGAGGGTGCTGCGGGGTCGGCTCAGATCGGGGTGAAGTAAGGGTAGCTCGACTGAGGGGTACCATGAGGGTGGCTAGGCCTGGGGGGGTGCTATGAGGGCAGCTCGGCTAGAGGGTGTCGTGAGGGCGGCTCAGCTGAGGGGTGTTGTGAGGGGATGTCGCGAAGGTGGATCAGCCCGGGGGTGCTACTGGGGAGGCTCGACTGAGGGGTGGTGCAGGATGCATGGCAGGGCGGCGAGACTGCATGATGCAGCTTGGCTGTAGACGATGGCAGCGGCTCAGGCAGCAAGGATGTGGGCGGCTTCTCTGATAAAGACGACGACGAAGGCTCGGGTTGCGAGGCCGACACGGTGGCTTGGGAGGCGGCTCGACTGTAAATGGTGGTGGTGGCTCGGGGGGAGAGGACACTATGGAGGCTCCGTTGCGGATGATGGTGGTGGCTCGATCGGCAAGGATGCGGGTGGCAGGGTATCGTTCTATCAATGGCAGCCGGTTTAGATAGCCTCTCTCATCGTTCATCATCGTGGTGTAAGACACATTCTTTCATCGTGAAGAACACAATAAGGAATAGTGGAAGATGGGTCAAGACATATTTTTTTGGCCGCAACATTTGCATTAGAGCAGTATAATGTGTCTCAATAGAAAATTAAGAGTCAATAATGGAAAAATCTTAAAATTATTACCAATCAAGGATCAAATCGTTTTCAATGATCCATGTTCACCATGGTTTCCAAGAACAATGAAATTAAACGAGAGAATTCATGAAATTAATTATAAACCCTACATTGGATTGTTCGTTGACGTTGGTTTGGGGTGGAAGTATAGACGTAGATTCTTCGAATAAGAAGACGTATCATGTTGGAGGAAGTCGATGATATTGACATTTATCACACCCACAACATGCCTCCAATCCCCAACTCATTCGTTGGTTGTACATATTTGATGGTGTTATTCATCAGTGAGTGCATTATTTGTTGGAGGATGTGATTCTCCACGATTCTCCAAAGAGTTCACTTTTGACCTTTTTCCCACCAATGAATGAGGTGCCAATATAATTTTACTTAACAAGAAGAAATATGATGTCACACACACACACATGAAGGGAAAAAAATAATGTATGGTTTTTGCACAACTAATGTGGAGGGTTCTCAAGCGGATTCTATTAATTAACGAGGGAGTTAAGAGGTTTCTCCCTCATTATGAGGGTTGTTCAGGAGGTTTATGCCTTGGGTGGTCCCCACCACCATTACCTCTCTTGGGAGGTTAATTCAGGTGGTCACCACCTCTGAAACGTTCACATGGGAGTTTTAAAATAAAATAAAATTTTACAATCTTTATTTTATTTTATTCATTTCATGAAAAAATACAAAATGAAATTTCACCCTTGACTAACTGTCATTCAGTTTAAATTCTTTGTAAGAGAATACATGCACTATGAGATCAACTATGCCCTCAGATTTCAATTCTGAGAGGTAGTTTAAATGTTATAAAAACCCAGTCACATGTTTACTGAACGTACCTGAAAAAATGTTTAGAAAATCATTCATGGGCACTCTGGGCCTGAGAATCATTCGCAGTTAATTTTCACGGATTCTTGAAATTCCAATTTAATTAATAAAATAATTAAATGGAAATTTCGGGTCTTTACAGTTAATGATGATAGGGAGGCCCTATGTAGTGAAATAATTTATGAAAATAGATTTCATAAAATATGTATGACTTCTATAACTTGGGAATGAATGATACATAAGTATACACAAACCATGGTATACTCAATAAAAATCATTTTCAGTAAAATTTTATGTTTTAAAACAAGAATAAATATTCACGAAACAAAAACGAACAGCTTGTATTAAAAAATCATTGCAAACTCACTATTGTGAGAATTTTTGGAGTTTTGAAAATATAATGTAACATGAATATAAGTTAGGGAATATTATATTTAAAATTAACAGTTAAATCATGGAGCATCAAATCATGACTATAATTTGAGTAGAGTATCATGGTAATCAGGGACACAACATTATGATGGGAATCTATTCAAGATACATATAATATTGTAAACTCATGATTTTCATTAACAGAAGTAGTGTAACGAATTGTAGAAGAGGTTGTGTTACTTTTTTAAGGGTGTAAAAAACAAATAACAGTGTATGAAAAATTTTGCTCACATAGAGTGACTCAACATGAAACTTTTTATCTACCATACTAATGTTGATTAATGGATTCTGGTATGTATGAAACATTGTGTATGTACTCACCTGAGACTATCCCTTAGCAGTAAAACATGTAAAACTATTTTTTGGATTATAGTATATCCAGTTTTATTGATTTCATACAAATGTGGGGACATGATCAGTTTAATTCAAATAATAATTTCACACCCTGATTCACCCCCTCTAATTTTAGGGTGATCTGATGTCTAAAAATTTGATCCAATGGGAGTTAATAGGAATTAAATATGAATTTTGGATTGTTTTTTGTGGAAATTTCAATAGATTTAAGTTGTGTTCAACCTTTTGATGGCTGTAATATATAGATTTTGAAGTACATAATGATTACTCATTTGCAATCTCTGGGGTTGGTCATTATATTTTCCACAGTTTGTGTGGTTTATGTTAGTGGTGTGTTTTGATTATCTTTAACTGAAAAAGATTTATAAATTCCACATACATATTCTAAATTTGAAAATTTTCCTTACATCGGAACTATAAAACCCCATCATTTTAAAAGATGAAAATTATGTTGGATTGTTTAAATGATAAGAAAAATTATCTTATAACTAAATTTAAATCCTCAATAAATAAAAATATTTTTCTTTATAGATAAATTTAACCACGTCATTATCATTACATACATGGAACCTTTATGTTTATTATTATCAACAAAATATTCAAAATGAAACACTAACATTAAAAAACCCATGATTTATATAGTCATTCAATCATAGTAATTAAATATTTGGGTACGGGAATTATTTAATCATTTAATATATATATACATATTTAATCACTGATAAATATTAATTATAATTGTTTACTAAATAATCAATCGATTTTGAGTAAAGTGGTTACATTATTCTATAATATAATTTCTTTTAGTTTTCGTTTTTTATTTTCTTGAAAAAATAAAATAATAAAATTTACAATGTTTTAGAAAGTATATTTTATAAAATAAAATTATTTATAAAAAATATATATATTAAAATTTAATTTGGGAAAAATATTGGCATTTTTATAAAAATATTGATTTTTTGTTGAATTGTGGAAATGAAATATTTTCATACAAATGTAATATATTCTTAGTATTCTAAGATATTAAATTGTACCATTATATTTGAATGTGATTTAAATAAAAATAATTATTATTTAAATATATTTAACAAAATTAATAACTTATGAATCAACTTTATATTGGATTTTAGTATAATTTAATTTTTTTGTTTAAAAATATGACTTTAATAAAGAAAATATTTTAATCAACATAATGTTTCAATAATTTAGATATTTAAATTAGTAAATAATTTATATATTTTTATGTTAAATATATATTATATATATATATTTAAATATTAGTTTTTATAAATAAATATTTAATAAGAATAAATAGAATTAATAAATAATCATCATCTTATAAAAAATACAATTTTCGAAAACCTGATTTTTCATCATGCTATGGGGTTCAATTTAATAATTAATTTTATAAATTGTTATATTATTTGGGGAAAATATACTTAATTTTTTAATAAATAATTTAAAAATTAGATTATGGTGAATTTTTTGAAATTTGTGGATAATAATATTTTTTGATGAATACTAAAAAAATATGAAATATAAATTGAAAATTTCAATTTCTTATAAATCATTGAAATTATAATATTATATTTTTAATATGATTTAAATTAAATTTCGTTAAATTTTATATCAATTCATCCAATTTATGTAATTGGAAAAACATTCACTCCAATTTTGATATACAAACATTAAAAACTTTTCAACTTGTTCTCTTTAAAACTTGCTTTATCATCTTGTATATGAGATTAATTTTAAATTTATATTTTCAAATTATGTGAATTAAAATTTAAAAAATGGATTCCATATTTATGATCATAATTAGTGATGGTTTATAATTTTTTCAAAATAAATTTTGGAAAAAAATAAATAGTGAAAATAGTTAATAAATAATTATTGTGGTTAAGGTAAACATATATTTACAAGGGCTAAATCTAAGACGATAAGGGTAAAAACAACATACCATCCTGTCCAAATCCCACATTATAGAAATATATTAAATTATTATCTTCTATTTTTTATAATGACTCATTATATAATTTTTTTAATGATAAAAATATATGAATTATTGAATCATTTGAAGAAATTACATGTTTGACACTCACCTCACCTATAAAAGGACACACACACACCTCTTAGATACCATACATGTAAACTATTTGGATCAGACAATTAATTAAAAAAATAACTTAATAAATTCCCCCCACATATTCCTGATTAATTTTTTTATGAAATCCATCCTAGAATGCATTTTGGCGAAAACTTTAGGATAGTACTCGAAGAAGAGGTGGTGTTCTTTAATTTTCATTTCTATTTGATTTCTTTCACAAAATTGTTATATTTTCATCAAACAATGATGATAAAATACTATAATTATAATAAATATAAAATTAATTTTTTTAAAAATTGCATGACATAAAACCATCTCCATTTCCATCAAATGGGTTACAAAATAATCATTTGTATGTATATTAAACTACCACCTCATGTATCAATAAAAATATTTATCAATTCAAACTATGACTGTTTGGTATTAATATATATATATATTTATATATTTTTTTATAAAACATTATTATACATCTATATTAATTATATAATTAAAAACAATTTATTATTTCAATTCCATAGGGGAAACGATGACATTGCTCTTGCATGTGGAGAAATTCTGCCTCACAAAGCGATGTGATTCATCTTTCACTAATGATTTAAATGGAACATAATAATTATACATAAAGGAAATATTTTTAATATAAATGAAATAATTATGATATTAATAACATATTTATCATAAGGAAAATATAATTTATACTTCACTTTTTTCATGAAATGATGATTACATTGTTCGTGTACGTGTGGATTACTACCTTCATAATGTAATGTGATTCTCCATTCATCACCAAACTACATTGATGATATATATAATTATATTTAAAAAATAATATTTTAAATATGATAATATTATAATTAGGTAAATATAAATATTTGTTATCTCATTTTAATAATGTTTATTGAAAAATGTAAATGTTACTCATCTGTATATATGACATATCCTCTCCATGATCGTACCATACATTATTTATAAAAAAAATCATCATTACCATGAAAAATATAATTGATGTATAAATAAAATAATTATTTCATTATTATTTTTGTTGATTTTAGGTAAATATATAATACCAATTAGAACCAGAACCTTCTTAACAATACACAAATGAGAAAACAAGCCAATTAACACTAGCAACTATGAAATATAATATAAAATGAGTGATAAGATGTTATTAATTGACTATACATGATATTATAAGTATTAATAAGGTTCATAAAAAATGTAATAAAATGTTTAAAACCACTATAAAACAGTTCATAGTTCAATCAACCATGTGGAAGCATGAAGTAATGGATTTATAGAGTCTATTTTATTTCTGGGAGACATAGATTTCAACTATTAATTTCTTTTGTTAGGTGTATATGATTCCCTTAAAAATTATTTATCTTCAATAAAATTAAATTAATATTGATTAATGTTTTATTTTATTTCATTCTTCACTGGGGATTATTATTAAAAATACATATTATTCATTAAGGGGTTTTGGTCTCATAATCCTTTCATTGAGAATTTTGTAATGTTATACATAAATTTTTATTTATGATTAGTGTATAAATCCCATTTACAATGTAATATAATAAATTTATTTATTATGTTTATATTTTTTTATTCATTCAATTTTACCCTTTCGAGGTATTACTATTTACGGTTACCAAAATGGAAAGAGTTTTATGTAACAACTTCATCGTTTGTTTGTATTGTTTATGATTATATCTCAATTTCGGAAATCCTATGAAATAAATATAATTAATACTCATTAATTTCCATTTAATATGGTTATATATGATATTAAATGTAATATTTCTTTTTTCCCACACATTGGGGCATACAATTGTTGAGAAATTTTTTTTAGTATAATCCAACATTATTTCTCTCTTTGTTCAAAAATCATTTTTCATCAAAACCCTTGTTTTCTAAAATGTTTTAAGAAATGTTTTTAAATATTATAAAATTCTATATTAAAGAAATTATACTCATTAATCAATTTATACATAATGGATTGAAATAAATCTACTTGTTTTTTTATTCAAATCACTTCTCTATCATTTTTATAGTTCCAAATTTTTTTCTTTTTACATTGTATAAGTTATAATTAATTTCCCATTATCATGATAGAAATTTCCTTGAAGATTTCATGTTATTTTAACAAGGATATATTTTAAGGAAAATGATTTTCATAATATTCAAGGAATTATTTTTTTAAAAAAAAATTATAGAAAATAATTTTAAAATTTTATTTTTGTTTTAAATAGGTATTTTCAAAAAAAAATGTTACTTTATATAATATTGTTTATAATTATATTTTAATGGTTTTAATAAAAATTAAAAACCATTTTTTTAGTTATCCTTAACATTGTGTTTTTTTTCTTGATACAAACCACATTCATTTTATTAATTGTTTACGACTATTTCAAATTGGTGATTATGGTACCCATTTAATTTCATTGGGTTAATCATGTCGGAAAGATATTATTTATGAGGAAGTTCATATTTCATCATTTAATGATTTTGTGAATATAATAATGTTTATTTTCATTACTTTTACAATTATTTCTATGCACTATGTACATAATTTTTGTATGAGATTCATTATATATGATGGTGTGGCCACGATATAATCATGTCATCACATCATAGATTATACGATAAGGAGGCCCATATACCCTTGGGTGAGCCTGATAGTTCTTGTATGATTGGGTTGGCCATATACTACCAGTTGATCCCATTACACCTTATATAATGGGAAATCAGAGATAGTGCATGGGGATCCCATTATAGCATAAACAAAGGGTGGGTCCTAATAAATCTCCAATTCATTTGAAAATGATTACATCCTCTTAAAAATAATATTAAAATTCTATCTTATAGTTAAACCAATTGATGGGGTAATATTAGGGTTTTTTATGACTATGTCCCAAGATACTAACACATTATATATATTCGTTCAATGTGTTTTTAATGACCCCTTGAATAATTTTTATATCACTTGGATAATGATTATTTATTTCTATTAACAATGTTTATGAATGTATTATTCCATGATTCATGATTGATGACTTAAGAATTTATAGGTTTGAGTTATTTTATGATTCTTTAATGCATTCAAATTATTTAATCACACCCTTATTTTCTAATAATGCTCAATAATGAATTTTAAATTTTAATGGTCATGTTTACGATTAAGGAGAATTTTTTCCTCCCTGTCTTATTTTTCATCTTCCCTTGGTTATAATGATTTACGATGAATGAATTATAACTATGTGGAATTTTAAATGGATGTCTATGATTAATTAATTCCAATTAAGAAAATATGGGTTATATGGGATAAATTATTATTTGATGATAGGGGTTATGTTAATTTTAGAGTTTTCTGAATTTTCTAAAACTCTAATCCTAATAGGTCTGTGAGAATATAAGTGATCCTTTTTTTATTTTTATGTTCTATGGTTTGGCAGGGAAGAAAATGATTCAAAATTATCTATATAAAACCAAAAAATGAAATTTTAATTATTAAATAATTGGATCCAAGACTGGGAGTTCGATATTGTGATAGTTGGTATCAGATTTTGCCTTTGACAACATTGGAGAGTATGATGTTTTCATGTGAGGTCGTCTATGGAATTTCTTATGCGATCATATGCATCTTTTATTTTGGATGATCATATTTTCAAAGTCTTATACAACAATTTTATGTTATATTATATGAGACGTTATGGTGTTAATGAAATATTTGAAGTCATTTTAGTAGGCTAAAATATTTATAAATATCTGGTTTAACATGAGGTTTTCATTTAAATGTTTTTGGATATATGATCTATGTTATTTAAGACATTTTGAATTTATAATTTATATTTGATATTGAGAAAAATAATAATCTTATATATGACCACATTTTTGAAAATTTATTTGGTAATTAAGTCGCTAATGTTACCTGAAAAGAAGATCTTTATTTTTTGGGATTCAAATCTGAATGGTAAGATATAACAATTATGGTTAAAACCATTTTTAATATTTTTCTTATTGAGTTTATTTAGGATATATGTTTATATAATCATTTAGTTTAAAATTTTGTATTTACTATTGAATTTGTATGAATAATTTATCATATGAAATATTATTCATTATTGGAATTATCATTCTATATACTATCCATTTGAGTTTTTTTATTGTCTCATATAGGAGGAATAACTTGTTAATTATTTTATAGTTATGTAGTCTATAAAATTTTTATTTCAGTTCTTCATACATGAATTAATCAAACAGAATACTCTTCATTTTATGAAAAATAAAAAATTATTGTGGAAAATATCATGTGAATAAAATTATACAGAAAAAGTAGGTAAATTTCTGTAAGATATTAATTTCTATTCAAAATAGTTCATTAACTCTAGGAAATGTATTTTGGACTAAAAATAATATAATTTTTAATTAATTTATGATAAATAATATGGTATTTTACATCATCACATATTGAGGTTTTTTAAGCCCTTGTATACCAATTGATCATTCACTTTCATCTGATTAGATAACTAAATAGCACCTTATAATGATTTACTCTTTTATTCCATTTTGATTTATGTTACCCTATTTGGAAACCTTGTGAAGTGTTATTAAATATTCCCTTTGTAATTGTATTTATCCATTATTAAGATGATGTTTTGAAAACCCTTTTTATGATATGGGATTACATAAAAATTATTTTCTAATTTAGAACCTTTTATTATCAAGATAAATATAAAATTATGAGGATACAATTTATTATGGGAGGATATAATTCCCCGATATTTTAAAAGAATAAATTTTTTTTTCATTTATATAAATGATATGGAACAATGATATTATATATGAATTAAATTTTCTAAGACAATACAATATATATACTTGTAAAAAAATTTAATCTCTTAAATAGCTTTTGGTATACACATCCCTGAGATATTTTATGTTTTATATTGTATTCAACCAACAATTTCAACCTTAAACGACCCATAATATATATTTCCGTTAAATCCTATATGTTATATTTTTGTGGAAGATTATTTTTAACTAATTTATTATAAATATAAATAAATATTTATATTTAAATTACCTAATAAATTTTAATTTTATATATATTTTTAAAAAATAATAAATAATTTTTTTGTAGTGAAATTTTATTTTTCTAAATTATGTAATCTAAAAAAAACTATTATTTAACATGAAAAAAATATTATGATAAAATTTTCAAAAATTTAGAAAATTTATTTGATGAAATTAATTTATTTTTATAATAAAAAAATAAAAAATTACTTTAGGAATTTTTTTATTTTTTAATAAAATATGGATTTTTTTAGTGAACTCAAAAAACAAATTTCTGTAAAAATATCATTTATCTTATATAAATTAAGATATTTAAATGTACAATGATGTTCTAAAATTATTTAAATGAATATGACTATTGTTTATTTATAATTAAGAAACATAATTTTTTAATCATGTTTGTAAAAGAATTTTTTTGTATGTTTATTTTATTACGTAAAAATGGGTTTTCTTAAACACTATTATAAAACATGTAATTTTTATTCATTTTATTTAAATAAAATAATAAAAATAGTTAAATGTTTTAAATGATGATTATATATTACATATATATATATTATTATTGGTTTATATATTAATTATTATAGTACATTAATTAAACTTAAATTAATTTTTTTATTTAAAATTAAACTTCATGAAAACCAGATTTTTCATCGTTTCTTTGTGTATTTTTGAATTACTTTTGACCTAATTTCTGAAATAATTATCTCAACATGATATTATAATTTATTTTCTCTAATTTTTCGAAATGATTAATATCATTTATGAATATTAAAAAATAATGAATTTTAATGGAAAACAATATTTTTGATTAAATTATTTATAATGAATAATTACATTATAAATTTGTTTTAATGTAAAATTTTTAATATTTTATATAAATTAATCAAAATCTATTCATTGATATATTTTTCATATTGAAATTTTTTATATATTCATTTTAATCTTTTGAGCATTTACTCCTAGAAAACTCTCTATCTCTTCATAACTACTCGACGATTTTTAAATTAAAATTTCATATTTATACGAATTTAATTCCAAAATTATGATACATTATTTTTCATCTGAATAGTTTTTAATTTATATTATGTTCAAATAAATTTATTGAAAAAATGAAATTTAAAAAGTCAAAAACACAAATTACCGTGGTTAAGGTAGAAAATGATAAACTCAGGATTAAACTAAGAAGAGATTGGTAAAAATTATATAATTAATAGTTAATCCCACATTGTATAATTATATTTTGAAATTATATCTTATAATCTTTAAAATGGGCATTTTTTGAATCTTTTTTCATCGTATAAATATGTCTACAATTGAATCATTTCAAAAAAATACAAGTTTTCCACTGAACTCGCCTACATAAGGCCACCTTCTCACAAGTATTTCTAACACCTTAAAACCTAATTGGATTAGTTAGTACATGTAATAATAATGTACCAAATTCCCTCAAAATATTTTTATATGCCTTATTTTTTGAATAAAAATCCATCCATGTAAGACTTCTGGTGCAAACTTATGGATGATACATAGAGAGGATTTATTGCTTTCGATAATTGTTTTTATTTTATTATTATCACCATATTATATTATTATTAATAATCCATGATTATATAATAACAATTTTATATTACATATACTGGTATTTTTTATAAAAATGGAATTATCTGCAAACATCTACACTTCCATCATATGTGTTATGAAATCATCATTCATGTGTGTGGTGAACTGCATTGTCGTGAATCGATGTCCTTCATTTTAAAATTACTATCTATCATAGTTGGTATGTATGATGGATATGAAATATATATCTATAGGATCTATTTAGTATAATTATACCTCTAGTGTAATTATATCATATATTCTTTTTCTTGTAGTAAATTTTATAGGGGATATGATAACATTTCTTGTGTGTGATGAACTACTCCCAGAGAAAGCATTGTGATTCATCCCAGATTATGCCTTCATGAGAAATGTAATAAGTATAATGTTAATTAATATATGTATTAATAGTTAAAAAATTATGATATTCATTAAAATATTATCATAATAAAAATATAATATATGATTTAATGTATTCACTAAAAAGATGATAACATCATTCTCATACGTATAGATTACAACCATCACAATGCGACGTGTCTTTCATTTAATCACCTCACCACATAGAATATATATATATATATATATATATTAATAATAATATAATATTTATTATATTATTAAAATTATGGAATGATAAAATTTTGTTTAACTCCATTCAATAAATGTCATGGATAAATGCAAATATTACTCTTGTCTATATACAAAATACCATCTCAATGGTCATAACATATATAATTTATAATAAAAACCATTAATGATAGATTTAAAAATTAATGGTGTGTTATAAAACAAGGAAATTAACACCTGATGCTATGAAAATAATGAAGGATTATTAATGAACCGGTGATAAGATTATATAGTGGGATAATATATTATCTTATATATATATTTATGGATGTATAATTAGTTAATAAAATTTATTAAACCACTATATATAATGTTAAATAATGATCAACCAAAATGAAGTATATGGTATGTGATTTATAGGTTCTCTTTTATTTTGTGGATACGTTTGAAAATTCACTACTCATTTCTTTTGTGTAGATCTTATACATACCCTTGAATTGATATATTATTAAAAAAAATATTGATCATATTTAATGTTTCATTTTATGTTATTATTTATTGGTGATTATTATTTATGATATTGCTAATGTAGAAGAGAGTTTTTTGTCTCATTATTCATTTTTTGACTAATAGGTCATGTTTTACATGTGCATTCATTTTTGAGGTATAAATATAGACCCTCATACATGTAATATCAAGAATTTATTTATTCTTATTATATTTTATATTTAATTTAATTTTATCTTTCATGAGGATTAAGATTAAATGTTACCAAAGTTGAAAACTTTTTATGTTACAATCTTAGTATTTATTAGAATTGTTTATGATTAAGTATCCAATTTGAAATACTTTGATCTACCTCTCAATAATCCTCATTAATTTTCATATTTGTTGGTAATTCGAGTTATTTTATAGAAAAAGGGTGATTATCCAACTATTTGGTACAAAACTTTGTCTACAAAATGTTATTATGAAAATATAAATTTACTTCTCTTTCTAGTGAAAAATCACTTTTCATTAAAAACCAAGAATTATAAAAAAATTATTTTTTAAAAAAGATTGAATAATGTTTATTAAAGAAATTTCTAACTATGTTTTAATTTTACGTAACATTTTTCATGCATTATTCTTTTAATTTTATCAACATGGAAATTTTAAAAACATTTTATAGTGAAAAAAATTATTATTAAATTGTATAGGATGTACGAAATTTCATGATATAATGATAAGAATTTATTTAAATATTCCATTTCATTGTTAAAAGGTAATTTCTGATGAAAATAATTTTCCTAAAACTCATTAAGATGTTATTATTGAGAAATAGTTTCCTAAGAAAATGATTTTTGAATTCTTTTAATTTTTAAAAAGTGATTTTCAATTTGAATGGGATATTTTTTTTAAATAATTTTTTATGATATTATAATGGTATTATAAAATATTAAGAACTATTTTGGTTACTTATCCAATATTGGTGATTCTTTATTGATACCATCATCATTATTTCTTTGGAAATATAAAGACAATTGTAAAAAAAATTATGGAACCTGGTTGTTTTTCATGTGATAATTATTTTTCTAATTTATTGTTATAGAACCCAATTCATTTCCCATGGTAAATGAATTTATGAAAATAATAATGTAATTCTGTGTTTAAGGACAATGTATAATATTTATTTACTTTATTTGTGGTTTATAGACATTATATACAATTGGGCGGCCCATATAGCCTCAGGTTATCCCATTATAACTTATACCATTGGGAGACACAAATAGTTTCAGTTGAAACCATTATAAGTTATAAAATGGTGTGGTCTAGATTTTTCTAGGTGAGCCCACTGTATTTTTTATAATGGGGTGGCCAAATAGTTGTTGATAAGGTTGTCATATCTTAAACAAAGGGTGATCCCAGATAAAGCTTCAATGCCATGGTTTTGGATTTAGTTGTCTATAAAATTATAATGGATGTAGGTCATATAGATATTCCAATTGTAATGGATATATAATGATTATATGATAATTATGTTACAAGATGTCATCATGGTATATATATTCCATTAAATTGTTTATAATGTTTAAATGTATAAATATTGATATCTGATTTCTATTAATTATTGATAAAAAATAATTCATTTTTAACTATTATTCCATGAATCATGACTAATGATTCTATTATTGATGGGTAGGATTTTATTAATGATTCTTTAATTCACTCGGATTATTTCTTCATATCCTTAAGCACGTCTTATTAAAAAAAATTAATTTAAATTATTAATTGTTATGTGTACCCCTACAGATCATTTCATCTCACCCGTCTGGCGTTTCCTCTATTCCAAACTATAAAGAATGAGGATGTATAAATTATCTATAAAAGGGACTTCATGTTGATTTCTAACAATAATTTTGTAGAAATAAAAACAATATATGTTATGTGTGATAAATGATCATTTAACTAAATTTTTATTGTTTATGTAGTAGTTATCCCTTATTCTCAAAAAATATTTACCTAAAATATCATTGATAATTTATGTGATATGTTATTTCCTAATAAATAAGTAAGGTTTGGATGGAAAATAATTGGGTCCCAATTATCTATATGAAATCTATATATAATTTTTTTCCCATCCCCAGATCTGTGGGTGTGGGTTTATTTCTGATATATTAAAGGACATATAGGAGTTATTGGGAAATATAAAGATAGAAAATAATATGTAATAATAACTATGTGTTCATCCTAGTTAGTTTGATGATCTAAAAAAACATCCTGCTGAAAATAATGAGTGTTTAATTAATCAAAATATTTATTAATTAATGAATGATTTAGTTTCAATGAAATGTAATTTGGATTATTTAAATCGTAATGAAAATCAGATAAATGTTTCCACCTGTGATCAATCTAACAATTACTTCTCTTATTGAGAGGGATCTATCAATAATTTCTCTTAATGATATTCTATAAATATTGGTTCCTTCTAAATTTGTGTACAAATATAAGAGACAAATATTCATGAAAGTAATGATAACAAATTCAGTGACATGGAATAACATTAAATTTTTAAATGGGTTGATGATAGAGAAGATTCATACGATGAACCACATTCTATTTTTTAGAAACATCATAGGAGGGAAAAGAATATTATAATGTAAAATTCTACTTAATTTGTTTCATTATAGTAAATTAGGTCACAATTTGTTTGGTACATAAGAAAATTTTATGATGAATAATGTGAAGAATTAATCATGCATAAGACTTATTGGAGGTTCTTAATAAAATTAGCATCAAATTAGGTATAAAATTATAGTGAAAGAGAAACATTTTCCAATTGAAACACGATGCAAGAAAATTTTTATATAAAGTAAAAATATAGTTAGAATATGATGTGGGAGATTTTATTAAGGTTACAGTGGAAATTTAATAACCTATAAAACAAATTTATAATCATCCAGATGGTGTTATTGATATCAATGTATAATTTTATGGTACACATGATGTGTTTCCATTAAATAAAAGAATAATAAAAATATTGGATATTTGTTGAAATAATAATTTTTTTGATCAATGTGATGAAAATATTAATTAATTTTAAGAAGAGGCTATATTACATTTATTAAATAATGAAATAATTTTGAGAGGTTTTGGAGTTTAAACTAATGATTAAAGAGTAAAAAATATTATCAATTACCATAATTTGAGGTTATATAAGAATTCTATGAAAACTGAGGACAACAAAGAAGAATTATTTAACATAACGTGTAAACTATAATCTGCTAAAAAAATTATTGGATGTAAGGAAGAATTTAAAATTTGTATGATTATCAAATGTAAATATTTTGGAACGTGTCAAATGTGTTTTGGGGATATTTGATAATGCATATAATAATTAATAAAGAATATATATTGTTAAAATTTTAGAAAATATTTTATAAAAAAAATTAAATAAGGTAAATGAAATGGGAAAATAAAAGGGAATGAAAGTTTTATAATTATATATTATAATTTAACGGAACATGAATTTTTAACATTGAAAATTTCAATCCAATCGATGTAAAGGGTAGAAATATATCCTCAATCACGAAGAGATAATATAGAACCAAAGAATAATATAAATTATATTTAAATGTAAAAGAATGAATAATATATGATATTCCCTCATATAAAATGTAAATTCTATGGTTTTTTGGGTTGTATAATGTGTTACTATGAACTGGAAAAGGCCTCTCTAAATGGAGATGTACATAAGAGTGAAAAAGTGATAATGAGACCATATCCTTCATCTTATTAAAGAAATAATTTTGATGGATATTATTTTTTGTTACATCATTATGCAAAAATATATTCATTTCTATTAAAGGGAATAAGAAAATAGTTAATACATAAATGATAAAAAATGAATACATGTCATCAAAGAAAAATCACAAAGTAAAAGGATCAATTTTTTAGAATAGTAATAATAAAATGATTAAACCATACACATTAAGATGTGATTAGAGGGGAATTTTATGCTTGACTGAACGAGGTTTCTATTATAAAAAATAATGATATTAAGAAGGGAATCACTCTAGAGATTTCAATCAAAACATTAAAAGAAAACTAGAAACAGAATTCTTGATAGTTTATACACATCCCACACAAATAATAATTGATTTTTTGGGTAATTATAAAGAAATATTTAAAAATATTCTACAATTACAAAATTATTATACGATAAATATCAAATTTAGTGAAAATAAACAATTATAAGGATATTAGATAAATAAAATGAAATTGATATAATGGATGATATTTGTAACAATCTTTGGAGAGTGTTTACAATATTGAAATAAGGACTAATGTTATTTTTTTAAAAATTATTAAACACTACAAAATTAAATGTTGTAAATTATCTCATGAAATCTTGGATGAAATTTATTAATTTACATAAGATATATAATAAATGAAACACATTTTTCATATGAATTGAAAAGGATGATTACTTTTGGAATAATCAGTTTGGATATATAATAATTGTTTTTGGAAAACCAAACCATAGTGAAAGATGTAGTAGATATACACTATTATAAGTGTGATTGAAAAAATTTATATGATACATGAAATAATGGAAAAAATTTCTGAAATTTCATTTGATCGAGAAGAAAAATGGGTATGGACAATTCTTGCTCTTTTCCACATACATTTCTATAGAAATAAAATGCGTGAGGAACATCTAGAAAGACGTAATAAATTAATTTTTTAAGAAATATAGTAGAATAATATGATTAATGGTTACGGAGAGTAAAAAAATGATTTCATAAATGTAGGGGAAACCTTAATGTGTTGAGAATGAAACTCTAAACATAATCACGATATTATGGTCTTATAATGAAATAGAATACAAGCGCGCTGAATTTCTAAATTGTTTTAAAAGACACCGGTTAAAGGAAGAAATTTCATCATTAAGATCACCTCAAAAAATTGATCATTAAAAAAATAAATCATTTAGTGAAAAATATAACTATAAATATTATAATTGATAGTAGCGTATCTCATCACTATAAGATATAGGTTGTTGAAGTCATGGTGTAAAATTTATACTTATATAGGGTAAATTTCATGAGGGGAATGGGCACCCTATTATATATGGAATGTAAGGAACACCTCAATATAATAATTTTTAATTTTCAGAAGTAATTGTATCCTTCAAAAATAAATAATTAAATAATGGAAAATATGATGATTCTAAAGAATAAGAAATATTCAATGGATAATAATTGAATTGTCTAAACTTATAATTTTATAATGACCATCATCGAATATTCAAAGAGAGAAATGATGTTAAGATCATTGAAGCTATAATTCAATATAAATTATGGAGATCAAATGATGATATGTCATAATGTGAGGAATATGTTGAGAATGGATTAGGTTGAAAGAATAATTTTGTAGATGGATTTTTTTTCACATTCAGAGTTCTCAAAATGATTATTATTTAGAAGTGGAATTATAAGTTGGAAAATGTATTAAAAATGAATTAGTACATCATTTTAGAAGACTATTATATGATATTATTCCATAAAACATTATTAGCAAATAAAAAACAACACAGACATGGATAATGAAAAATATTTCACCTTATTATCTTTTTATAAATAGAGGAAACCGTCTTATTTGAAGAAGAATAAAATGATGAATCATTTTTCATGGCTTTGAATGGTGAAATTGAATAGATTTATAAAATGCTTACTAGTTATATTGTTAGGATCACTCAATTTAAAATTTTATTTGAAAAAAAATACTTATAAAAATAAATGAATGAAAATAGAAATATGATCAGGAAAAAGGATAACTTGTTTTGAAAATTCAGTATACTTATTATGGGAATTGATGATCCAGTGATGTTTTCCCTGGTATCATGACTAGATTATATGAGGATCTTATTTTCATTTAATATTAAATCAGCGATTAATGATTATAAGATAAATGTCCAAATGAAATTTATAAATGAAATTATTGATAATTGGGGTTACATTAAAAAACCAATTGGAATTCTTATTGAAAATGATGAAATATGACATTGATGATTGAATAATGTTCTATATACATTAAAGAAGGCACAATGAACATGGTAAGACTGATTGGAGTATTATTTGAGAAAAATATAATATTAAACATGAGGTTTCAACCATATAAATAAATGTGAATATATCCCGTGGTGATCAATTTATGGTGCTTCATTCTTTGGATAATACCATATATGGTTTAAGAAATCTTGAATCAATAAAATAATTTTCTAATCACATTAAATCATATTTTGAAATTTTCATCATTGATTAACTCTCATTCCTTTTGGGACTATAGTTTACTTAATATAAGTAAATTCCAAAACATCTAACAAAAATTATGAAAATGATATGTGAAATAAGTTCATCTTCTGTGATTCCCAGACAACGTCGAATCAAAATTACATTGTGAGAAAACATTATTTTCACAAGGATGTGTAATCAATGGATCCACCACAATTCATAGGATAACTAGAATCTTGCTGTATTTGGTAGAATGGTACTAATATATAATTTTTGGAATGTGATTAGTTTCTCTCATTCAATGTTATTTGAATGAAGTGAATTTATAAATACATAAACAAATCATGATGTATATTCAAGGCACTCACAATATTATCTTATAATTATAAGAAGTAAAGGATCATGAATTTTTAGTATTTTACAGTACTATGTGGGGTGATGATATGGTATAACATAAATCTATAATTAGTAGTTACATATTCATTAGTAATAATTGTGTTTGAGGTTTTTGAAAGAAGCATGAAATAAATTCTCTTAATATGAATAAAGAAAATTATATCTCTAAAAAAGAGAGCACTAAACTATTGTGGAAGTGAAAAAAACATTATGATATTTCTTATGTTGTAAACGAACAGTTTGGGATAATATATTCCATTGGATCATGATTGATATCTTAAAAAAAATGAATCAAAATTATCATAAAAATCATATCAATATCAGTTATCAATTCATCAAATAAAATGTTGAAATAGTCATGATTAATATATAGTATTTATAATCTAATAATAAATTTATATTCATCATGACAATGCCATTTTTTTGTAAAAAAAAATTGAGAAACATTTGATGTACCACAGTATCCATCCACCATTAAATGAAAGAGATGGTTATATTTACACGCACTCCCTGTTTTTTAAAATTATTTATCTATTCTTGAATGTGGTGTAGGTTTTAGTTAGAGATATGATACATAGAGTCTTTGTTTTTAGTGATAATGGGACAATAAAGTTTCTTTGGGTTTATTTCTAAAAGGTTAGATTAGTAAAATTCAACAGAATAGAGGTTTGTAGGATAAAAGTTTTATTGAGGTATAAAATTCACACCTGAACATTTATTTTCTATAGTAGACTTTCCTCACATAGACATAGGGATATGGATGATTTTTTCACTATCATTATGTTTTAAATTTCCCTTTAGATTTTAAAAAATAAAAAAATTGGACATTTATGTAAACAAGGATTAAATTAGTTTATAATTGATGGTATTTTGTGTCTTCTATTAACCTACAATAGGTTTATCAGCGAGTATTCATGCTGGGTGACTTAAAAATATTAGGTGTCTTTAGTTTTGATGGTGGTCCATTTCTACATTGTTTTGAAAATATTATGTCCTAAAAATCAATGATATTCTGATTCTAATACATCACATTGTTATGTGAATAAGTATATTTTCCAAAAAATATGATTTATCATAAATGTAATAAATTGTTTCACAAAATTATGTATAAGTGGAGATTCAGGATTTCATCATCATAACAAACTAATGGAATATGATTTTAGGTATGATATGATAATGAATATGGAATATGGGGTGAATTGACCAGATTAAAAATTATTTAATAAAAATTAATTAAATTAATTGTTAATGTAATTTATAAGACATAATTTAGCAGTGGAAAATGTAAATGAACATATGGAGTTTTGTACCTGTTCGGTCTAAAGTGGAGATAGTCTTAACTTTTATCTATCTAATCATGGAGACATATTTTCTAACCATGGTAATTGTTTAGAGGGATTCAAACCGTAATTAAAAAACTCTTTTCTTATGGAGGGAAAACCACAACACATACTTTTGTATTGGGAGTTACAACCTAATTAGAAAATGAGATTAGACACCTAGTGTCACATCATTTATAGTCAAAAGGTTAGAATCTGGGCTTATGAATCTATATATAATTGAAGAAGTAATAATGATTTTGTATGAAAAGAATAAATAGACAATACTGAGTGCATGTGATAGATGAGAAAAGTGTTCTAGGAAAAAAATAGATAAAGGATAAGATAAAAAATTAAAGTACAATTAATGCCTCATGAGAATAAGATTAAATTTCATTATCAAGGTAGTATAAGATTAAGAATAATAAATTAAACTATTGAGAGACTGTTTAGGTGTTTAAAAATTGTTTCATACAGTGCTATTATTTATATAGGAGGTTGAAATGTTTAGAAAATTATTCTTGAGGGAAAAATACTATCAAATAGGATATAAAAGGTAATTCATGAAGTGTCATGGAACCATTAAAAATGATATATGAAATAACTAACAATCTAATGATTTGGTAAATAAATAAAAATTCAAAAAATGATGAATAATTCATCAAAGAGAAAAATATTATCCACAATAATAGTAACAATAATTTATTGAATTAAAAATAAAAAACATTATTCAAAAATATTTGAATACCCCATTAAATGGTTAAAACACATCAAATAAAGTCATAAAAAAATTTAAGGTTAATTGAATCAAATATTAAATTAATATTAATTTAATGTGATGTGTAATTAAAAAATAATTTTTCATCATTCAATTCAATTAAATAATTTTGAATATGTTGGTATCCAATAAATATTATTTATAATAATAATAATACCATAAAATAAATTCAATATTTAAATATTATAAATTTATTATGTATGATGAATAATTTATAAAATAATTTAATAACATTTTGAAACTAATTAAAATATTTTAAAAATAATTTTCTTATCTCATATATAATATAATATAACAATTGAAATTTATATAATGGATAAATAAATTAATATAATTATGGAGTATTTAAAAATATAAAAATATGAATAATTATGTATGAGTAACCATTAGTTTATAAAACTAATAATTGTTTTTTAAAAAAATATGACACAATTAGATTAAAAAATAAGACAATATTGAGTGAAAATGAGTCATTGATGATAATAAAATGAGTCACCATTGATGTAAATATGAGTCACTATGGAGGGTAAAATTTCTTCCATTTGAATGTTTATATTTTTAACATGTATCACTATGGGGATTTCAAAACTCCTTACATGTATGACATTTCTCAATTGTTTTATATGTCCCACATGTTTGCTTTATCTCACATATCTCAGAGCTCTGACAACTCTCACATGTATGACTTATCACAAATGTCTTACTTGTATCACTAATGATAAATTAAAATTACTCACTGTTAATTATAAATATGCACCACCATTGAAATATATTTATGAATCAATATTTGTTATAAATATCATTCACCATTGGAAGACTAAAATAAATATCATAAATGGATTTTTTGAAACATCATTACGAACAGGTAAAAACTGGATGAAGATGATTAGTTTCATTATAAGAATGAGGAATCATTAAGAAGGATTATAAAATAAATAAATTTATTTCCATGAATGAAGAGAAATCTAGAGAAAGGATCCATCGAGTAAATCGGATAGAGGAAGAATATAATAAACAATAGTCCATCTTTTTGTGGGTAAACCTTGATATTGAATCTTTGATGAATTATAAGATATATAAATGAATGAATTTGAAGTTGTTAAAGAAAATATAATTTAATATATTCTTATTATGTTTTCTAAAAATCATGATTCTGTTAATTCTGATAATTATAAAATGAGATTTCATCAAAATACCATGAAAACATGATTTGAATAAGGTTGAAACCATTGTAACACTTCGACTGATTTTTAAGGTGTGGCAATTAAATTTTAAAGCATCATGTAGTTTAAATGAATGAATATTTTTTTATACTTATAACTGAATAGACTGTAAGTGATTCATAATAGAAAAGAATGAGATTCTAAATAAAAACTATTTTCCAATAAGGGAAAATAATAATTTTAGAATTAATTCAAGATATTCAAACATTATGACCACTCAAAAAACCATTAAATTAGGTTTTAATTTCTTATAATGAAATTAAGATAAATTATTTGGATTTGAAACAGAAAAAATTTCTTAAGAATGTTATCATTATAGAACATTTTAAAAATTAAATACAACAGAAAAATATAATGTCATCTAAACAGAAAAAAATCATGAAACTGAAAAATTTCTTGATAAAACTGACAAAATGAAAAAATTCAATAGATATAAATATTCTTCATCATGTTTTAAAAAAAATTTGATAGACTATCCTTTTAACATATGAAAATATAATTGTAAAATTATGATCAATATTTCTCAAATAATTATTAAAATAAATATAGGATTTAAAAAAAATTGTCCTCCACACAAAATGTTAAATAGTTTTATGTATTTAAATACATAAAATAAGAAATAATAAAATAAAACAAAAATATATACAAGAACATGAATAAAACATTTCCCCTATTTCTGGTGGAATAAAAAACAAATAAATTTAAAACTAAATTTCTACCTATTTTTTCAATAGATGAAAATATATAACAAAAATCCGTTAAACATAAGAAACAATAAAATATTTGAATTTCCAACTTTCAAAAATCATATTTATTTATTTCTAGACTGACTCAACTATAATGTATTTGTAAATATGTCTTGTAATAGATTTTTGCTAAGGATAAATTCTATATAAATATTATTATTATTCACATGATCTCTAATAAAATGATACATAATATTGACATGATTTTTTCTAAAAATATATAAGGAATTTTTATAAATAGATATAGCAGAATCATTCTCCCAATAAATAGTCACCATACTCAAAAAATATGTTTTCATGTAATCTGGAATCAGGAGACCCCCAAATGGTTGCCGCATAGCTTTTTAACTCCCCATACCATGTTCCACCCCACCCACGTCAGACCCAAACCTACATACCCAACTCATCGTGGCTCCCAATACCTTGTTTTCATCCACATTCAAGCTTCTCATGGTAGAGTTATTCATCCCCCATCCACCTGACTATCTTCCATCTATTGTTGCACCCCTCACTACGTCATTCTTCCTCCCCCTCCAATCATTTCCTCTTTCATCTCTCTTTGAGCCCCTCGATGTGTTTCACTAAATCCCCCTACCACTGACCCCCTAGCCCACCTAGTGTTTATACATTATTTACCAACAATAAATCATTATCGACTCACACAAACCACTCCCTTGGATCCATAAACTCTGCATCACATGACATTCAATCCATTGTTGATGCCTCGTACTACCAACCCATTTCCCCATAGCATTTTCATTCCCCTATGCTTTAATCGATTTTAGGGTGCCTCACACATGATTCCAATAATCAATAATCCTCTATTATTGGATTTTATTGTTTAAATTTGGAACACTCATCACCTTTTATGTGAACTCTCACCCACTACTGATAGTCTCTTAATCAAGAGTCACTCAAATCCATTGATTTACATTAAAAATTTTTAAATATCTGATTTATATGAAAACAAATTCATGTTATTTGTTTGTTTTATGGATTGAAATTACACTATCAATATTATTTTTATGCAATCCTACAATAATTTCATAAAATCATTACACCTATATTGAACGAGATAATCTAGAAGAATCAATTAATGAAGAATCATATGCTGTAAAAACAATATGAATAACAAGGTTTCAGAGAAAAACATGAATTCTTCATCAATTGATATTTTTTTATCATATGTTTTTTACTTTACTTACCATAATATGTTATTAATCACTAGTTATTTATTTCAATTACCATAGTCTTATATATATTTATCTATAAATTTTCTATTTATTTCAAATATTATTTAATTTATGGGAATTTTATTTATTTATGGTTATTTAGGAATTCATCAAGAAGTTATTAATTAAGTATTATTATAATGAATTAAAATTTATTTAAATAGTTATCAGTGTCTTAATTAAAAAAATTAAAACATTGAATCAATCATTTGTATCTAATGAATATTTTTAATTTATAACTACCTATATAATTTTAAAAATAACTGTCCTAATTTTACAAACCACTCCTTCATATAATCCCCCATCCCTCTTCATCCAATGTTGAAATTTCATTGGTTTTCACTTCAAATGACCTCTTAACATAAAATGATTTTCCAAAGGGTCTTCATGTTGGTAGAAGAAAAAGGTGTGTGTCTTCCCATATTATATGAATTTATAATGGTGATTCGATTTCATAAAAACAACAATTACCCCAGGAAACTTAGGTGTCTTTATTATAATGGTATCATACTAACAGTGGTTGGCCAAGCTGAATTCAATGGTAATTGAAAAATTATATGATCTATTTGTTTAATATGTGTACTTATATTTTTTTTATTTCACAACCATAAAAATTGAATACTTTTATTGATCTTGTTAGGAATTTTATCTTAAATGGAAATTATTTTAGTAATTGATATGATTATTTATCTTATTGAGTGATAAATCCATCTTCTATATTAAATACATTTTTCATTGTAATATGTTTTTATGAAATTTTATTTTCCTTTTTTTGATGTTTTCATTATTTCAATGATTTTCATCCAATAAAATATTGTTATGAATTTCATTCACAACCTATACTAAGATAGTATAATCACAGATTTTCATGTCCTCCTTTTGATAGGAGTGTCTTCAATCACTACACAGTGCATACGGTTATGGTACTCACTATTATTTACTACCATAGATTATAATGTAAATGTCATTTTTTGGAATATATCATATGAAACCCTTTTATCCTGAGGTGTTTTTTGGTATAATGAAAAATTATCGCAACATAAAATATTTGGAAAACATTTTTTATAATATGTACATCACAGTCTTACTTCTATATTTTTTCCTCATTTGATTTCACATTATAATATTTGATATATGTTAATAATAAAATCTAGATATAATCTAATATATGTACAACCGAACATTTAATAGGTTCATAATTAAGGCCAAACATATTTACAAATAACTATTGATTTTGCATTGAAACATAACAAACCTGGTTATAATCAATTATCTACCTTCTTTCATGTAACTGAGATATGGGAGAATTTATGACTAAAAAATAAAATAATTTTATATTAAAATTATGAGACCACAAAAAATAGACAAGAAATGTTTGGAAATCGATTAAATGAAAACAACTAACAGAAAATTAATACATTTGAAATGAAAATGTAGTAACGTAATTTAATAATAATTTAAGGAAAATTTTATTTAGAAATTACAAATAGATCATGATATTATACTCCATTTTCTCACATACCGAAATATTCATTATTTATATAAAACATTCATAATGTGAAAAATGGATGGTTATAATTTTTGTGGGTAAATTATTAATGAATTATTTTTAAGTTGTTGTAATTTTTTTACATTAATAAATTCATTAGTTTTTCATTTTCCATTCCTGTATATTTGTAAATTTTATTCAAATATTTTATTTGTAATTATTATTTTTTCTTTTGAGAAAATAAACAAAAAACATATTATATTTCATATTTTATTATTTTGAAAACCCAATATAAACTAATGAATATTTTTATGAACTATATACAGGGGTTCACAATGAAAACTAGTAATTGTTTTTTACATTTTTGTTGTTAAAATTAAAAATTAATATTGTTATTTCTAAAAAAAAAATATTAGGAATTATTGTATGGAATATTAATTTAATTATTATGTTAATCAAACCCAATTTTTTTATTGACGTAATTCAATATTTGGATCCTATCTCCATTTTTTAATATACTATTCTTATTGTTTTCATTGTTATCTTACTAAAAATATAATGTTGTAGGATTAAGAATAGTATGGTTTTATTATGAGTTCTTATTAGGTGGGAATAACGAGAGGTAAACCAAGATCATAGACTTAGTTTAGTAATGAGTAGTTTTCACGTAGAATTTTTAGTTGTTTGGAATCTCCATATTCCACCTCAAATTCCTTATAATTTTATATATCATTTATCTAATTTTTCCCTATAATTTGTTTCCATGGAAAAATTTCCCCCCTAATTTGTAATATATAATAAGTTTATTGTTTACGGATAGATAAACTATAGAGATGTACTCATTCTGACACCAAGAATTGTTTCTTAACAGGTATAACCCTTTTATGATTTCGAGTTGTTTTCCATATAATTTTATGATTATGTATTTAAGAGTGATGGATCAATATGGGACATTTTAAATAGGTAGTGGGTTTCGCTTGGATCACTATTTTTTCCTTCAGTTTTTGATAAATTTAAAAAAATTTCATACCAAATTTACTTACTGTGCCACTTTTCCATTGTGGAAATCTAATTTTTAAATAGGTTTAGGTATTCAATTTATTATATACATATTATAGATCTTATTATTTTGGAATTGATTGATCCTAATGAAAAATATATTACTTTTTTACGATTTAAGACTACCTCTCTAAACCTAAATCCAAAGTTACTAGATATATCAATCAATTAATTTTTTCATCTGGGGGTGAAGCTATTTTTTATTTAATTTTAGTTTTCTATGATTTCCAACATTATTATTTTTTGTTTCTATATGTTGAAAATTAATGTGTTATCAGTGGGTTATATTCTCTTTCATGATTGATAATATATTTATTTTGAATAGTACTATATGTGGATGTAAAAGTTGTGTTTTTTTATATTTTTTCATTTATAGGTCAGTTATATTTAAGAATTTCTCAACTTATTGTCCTCAATAGGTGACTCATGCATGATAATGTGTCTATTAATAATATATATTTTCTTTCAAATAATTTAATTCAAATAACATTTTATTATCCATGGAAATATCAATAATTTGGGTTATGTGATATTTTCATTCATTTCTAAATGTCCAGAGACCAATCATAAGAATAATGTCGTTCTACTATTGTATATTAGAAATGTTATGTTTATTATGCATGGATTTATGGTATTAGGTAGTACTGGAAAAAAAACATTACGTGTATAACTTTATGACATCCAAATATATGAAATTCATTTTATCATTTTTTTATGTAATATTAATTACATGTTTTAATTTGAATCATATTATTATTTTTTGTAAGTTGAAACAGTAGATAAAATGTCAATATAACATCTTCTCTACCTTGAAAAACTTGTAATGCAGGTTTTAAAGTGTTACAAACCTTTAAAAATAAGCCAAGTGGTCAAAACTATTCCAATGGCCTTAGAATGCAATGAAAATGGACAAAAAATTTAGTATAGTGAATTGTGAAATAGTTGAGTAAATGTTACATCATTGGGACAAGAAGATTCCCAGGAATATGGGAAACAAAATTGTAGTATCATAAAATACCAAAACATGCATTTGGAATTCATATATAAATTATGAAAATATAATGACATAGAATCACAAGTCTACCATTTTATTATTATTCATGATTTGTACTTTTAGATGACACACCAATTAGACGAGATTTATATATAAATTGTCCAAATGTTTTATTTTTAATGATTTGATCCCCATTATAAAGGTGTTTACATGTCTAAAAAGAAATTGAATGACTTCAAAATGTCATTAGAGTCGATTAAAACAACTATATATTGAATTGTGAAATGTTATAGCTGATGTAATGTCAATCCGAACTATTTTTTCCATAGTAGGATCGAAAACATACATTTTTCTCATAAAACAAAAAAAACATTATTAACTGTAAGACTCATACTGAATAACCTCAGGATGACATGAATCTATATTAGGGCTCTTTTTATATTTTTTATACTATAATGGAGAGAGAACATTAATATGAAGTGTAATTTTTTCACAATCAAAATATGACGTTTTTATTGGTTTTATGTCATTTAAATACCTGAGTGTGGTCAAATAAATTTGAAAAACATATGAATGTTATGAATGTTATTAAAATATACATTGCCCAAATTTTTAAATGTTTTAGAAAATGATACATTAGTTAGAAGTATCATTTTCCTGAGATGATGGTAAACACACTATTAGTGTCAAAAAATAAAAAAAAGATAATTTTAACAGTAAAATAAATATAAACACCCTAATTTTGATGTTAAATA
Source organism: Viscum album (assembly GCA_963277665.1). NCBI lineage: Eukaryota > Viridiplantae > Streptophyta > Magnoliopsida > Santalales > Viscaceae > Viscum > Viscum album. The sequence continues at coordinate 1,332,566,189 of OY728142.1, forward strand.
ATTGAAAAAATCAATTATTATTAATCAAAATATATAAGTGTATAAAAATGACAATTGGATGAGAAGTCTTCCAATTACTTCAAAATATGTGTTTCTTGATGGTTTGTCACACATAAAAAAAGAAACATCCAGGTCTCTGAATCAACCAAATGAAATCTAAATATCCTAAAATATGAAAACAAATACCATATAAATAATTTCAAAAACATTTATGTAAAGAACCTTATATTTCAAGGTAATTTTTTTTCATAAATTCTTTTTAATTTTACTAGTCTGTAGTTTATAACGTCACCTAATTCGGAGGCCCGAAGTGCCCAGAATCAATTTATGAAATTTTATTCGGGTATGTTCAGTAAACATACATGTGGGTTAATCTATCTTCTGAACCATTGTTCGGAATTGAAATCCGAGGACACCAATGAACTCGCAACACCAGTATTCTCCAAAAGGGACCATTACCGCAGTTGCGTTTTGTCGAGAGCAGGAGTTAATTTTTTGGAATTCATTTTAAATCAAATAAAAATTATGTGTTACATAATTTTTTTAATATCTTGTTATTTCTTAAAAAGAGGAATTGAACGTGGGGACCACACCCCACATAACCTCCCATGAGAGGATAATTTGTGTCGGGACCAACACAAGCCCCTAACCCTTCAACTCACCCTTTAAACTCCCTTGAAACCCCCTTGAACTCTTGGAATTCCATGTTTTAATTTTTTTCCAACACTCAACCATTAATGAATAGAAATAATTTAATTTTATTTCAAATCATTTTGAATCCATATCTTCACATTTAATCTAATGTGTTGTCACTTTTTATGAGAGATAACTCTTAGGTTTTGTTCCATAATAGTAATAGAGAACAATCTATATTATTTTTGGCATAACTTCATGGAGGAGAGCTAAGGTCAAGAAGGAGAACATAGAGAGCCTTCTTCCAATGTCGAAGGATGTACAATCTCGATGATGAATGGCGACACCCATGAATAATTACTATCCTCTTTTCTCTTCCTCTGCGTCAAGGAAGAATACACCACCCTTGGAGAACGTCCCCAATGACAAATGACTTTTTCCACCAGCATTGATGAAACGCTATCCATCTTACGTGAAACCGTATTCCACGACGCCTGACTACCCCAACACATGTATTCCTTGGCTCGTCGACGTGCAATGTCAAATACGAGGTAGGGGATATGATTAATTTTAATTGAATAAAATTTCACCTCACCCTTCGTTGAATTCTTTGGTTTGTCAATGGCCAAATGTTATCATCTAATACGGAGGGCGCGAGAAGAACCAACATGGCCAGACATTCCTCTGGTGATTGTTGGTTTATTTTATGATGGATGAGGAGATGGAAGGGTGTGATGTCGTAGCACCACGCTGGAGGAAGATTCCATGGCCATGAGGTGGTGGTGAAAGAAAGAGGAGACAATAGAAGGATGTGGCCAGGTCGGGCCGTGGCGGTGGAGGAACGAAGGCATCACGCCGGCCGTGTGGAGGAAACTGCAGGACATGGTGCAGGCCACTCAGGCTGAAGAACCAGCCAGTTATGGCTGGCCAGGTAGTAGACCACGGTGTCTCTCGGTGCCGCGCTGCGGAGAATACTACGGCCTGCACTGGGCGGGCCACTTCAATGGGTGAACTGGCCGGCCGCCTACCGGCCAGGCTGAATGACACTGCAGTGCCTATGGGTGTCACATGTGGAGGAACTACAGCCCCCAACTGTAGGTCACACACACAAAACAAAATCGGCTAGCTTTGGTTAGACGGGCAGCAATGTGGGGCGGCACCATTCGATGCCGCCGGATGAGCCGAACCAGCCCGCAACCGAGGGCTGGGTCCGCGGGCGGGCCGCACCCCATAGGGCTGCGCCCCGCAGTGCCGGGCCGACGCACTAACCGAGTTGGACCTGCTGGGCCAGGTCTCTGGGTGGTCCATGCTCCACCGGGCTGGGCTGAACCCCACTTGGGTCAGACCCTCTGAAACTGTTCGAGTCGACCCGACAACCCTCTGTGGTTGACGGGCCGAGCTCGTTTCGCTTAAATGCAAATAACTTCTAGACCGTGCATCTGATTGATGCGCATTCTGCGACACTCGGAACATCTTGACAAGGCTGTCCATTTTCGTTACTGTATGTGAGTTTTGGATAACATTGGAAAATGGCCTTGTTTTAAATGAGCATGATTCCTACTGAGCCCATAGAATGGAAAATCCAATTACTCTCAGACTGTGCGTCTGATTGACGCACATTATATTACATTGGATTCCTTTTGATGAGATTGAGCTTTGGGATACACCAACTTCGTACTTTTTGATAGTTGACATATCGTCCCCTTTGCATGATGAGCTGACCCTCTCGGAATTGAATGTGATGTGTGCGGGAACCCTAGAGCTGGCTGTGACTGCGATGAATTCTATACTAGGATCCTACATGGGTTCAGTAGCGACGAATACTATACTGAGATCCTCCATGGGTTTTTGAGTGACGACTACAGTACTAGGATCCTCCATGGGTTTGGCAAAGACAACTTCTGTACTATGATCCTATGTGGGTTCGGTAGGGATGACTATTCTTCTGGGATCCTTCGTGGGTTTGGCAGCGATGACTACTATACTGGGATCCTCCATTGGTTCGACAGCAACAACTACTATACTGGGATCCTCCATGGGTTTGACATCTTAGATGAATTAGTGACTACATTTGATCATCTCTATCGCTATACGAAATATGTATACCTGTGTGTGCTAAATCGTGACTTTCAATCATCTTCATCGATGTGATTTACTTTACTTCTTGTGTGAACTGGGTTGTGTTTGGGCTCAAGAGTTAGAGTTGGGCTGTGATTTGTAACATAGGTATATGTTTGGGCACATACCTAAGTAAATTTGGATGATACATCGTGATTGTATCCTTCTTTTGTAGTTTATCCTTCTTAGATTCAGGGAGACAATCGGGGGTCTCGGTGTCAATAATGACTATAGTTATACACACCCCTACACAGGCTATGCCCGTACGTCATTGTGTTGGATGTAGACACCAGACACCATTGATAGAGGTCGAGAGTGATCCAAGACCGGACGGTACTTGGAGGTGGACCACACAACGAGATGGTACATGGAGAGGACTGATATAAGTGGAGTGCTAAGGTAAACATATGTACCTACAATTCAGGTAGGATACTTGGTGGATGATCCAAGGGAATCCCTTTTTACCTATTCTCTATATTTCAGTTGTACTTTTTTTCGTTGTACATGTACTTTACTGTTGGCCATGTATTTCTAGAACCTTTTACTTTCAGCACTACTTTTTGTATATAGTATTCACTTAGTTCTTTTCTTCCTGCTTACTCTATTTGAGTGTGTGATACTCCTATTAAGGGAATTCTTTCCCAGCATAGGGATTTAAGCCTTTGGTGATAGTTTCCAGCCCCTGGACTATATAAGATGGGCTACGGATAGTCACTGCATGGGCCCCGACGACTGGTTGTGAAAAATTGGTATCAAAGGAGTTGGTTTTACCAAATAACTTAGATCTAATTGTTTAAACTGAAATAGTGTTTTGTGTTTTCAGAGTGGTTATTAGTTTAGGGAAACCGGTGTTGGTGTGGTGGCCGATGTATCCATACACTCGGACCCTGACCTCTGATTTCATACATAGTGCATAGAAACAGTGATTGTGTGTGTGTTTCCTTTGAAAAATATTTCTTTTTGATTACTTTGTGTCAGCTCACCATGTATACTATTTTAACTGCGGTACACCTATTTCTTTTCAGGATGGACCCACGAAGGAAGTCAGCTAGGGTTCCGCGTTTCATTCGAGATGGTAGCCCACCAAGAAACGAGGCCTCGGTGTATGTCCCCATCATAGCGGAGGTAGAAGCGGTACCACTAAATGCTGGGCCACTAATACCACCAGACCCAGCAGCATAGAGTGCACACTACCCGAGTGTGTTGCATGAGTTCTAGTGATAGGGGTCTCCCAGGTTCAAGGGAGTGATGGACCCACAGGCAGCTAAGGATTGGCTGGAGGCTGTCGTGAGGGTTTTCAGATTAGTAGGGACACAAGCCGACCTTATGATGATCCTTGTCATGAGTATCCTATATGAAGCAGCAGGTAGATGGTGGAGCCTGATGCTCCAGGTGCATTATGAGGAATCTTTATTATGGATAAACATCGAGAGTCTCTTCATCTTAGAGTTCGTTCCATCCACCCTTAATGCAGTTCAGATTCAGGGGTTACTACATCTGCAGTAGGGCAGCATGACAGCAGCTCAGTACTTAGTGAGGTTCACCAACCACTCAGCTACTCCACAGATATTTGTATAAGACCTGTTCTTCAGGGACTAGACCTTCGAGTATAGACATATTAAATAGATCAAGGCTTCGATGATTCCCCTCAGCATCCCGACTCTAGTGGGGGTACTGGAGAGAGCCCTTCTAGTGGATAGTTTCCTCACTGAGTAGTCTCCAGCGGTGAGACCCTCCGTAGGATGAAATGTAGCGGAGTCTTATATAGTTGGTAGTAGAAAGTTGATGCAGAGGACCAAGTGGACCTGTCTATCATGTGGAAAACCAAAGGATACATGTTTGATTGTGCGGGGAATAATAAATAGAATGATCCATATGAGGGGAGGGCAGTGCTATGCATGCGGTGGGCAGGGTCACATGTCTCTTGACTGCCCGACCCACCATGTGGAAGAGCAGCAGATTGTAGAGGTACCTCCCAGGAAGAGGTAGAGGTTTCACCGTGGTGGTCCATTGGGAGCAGGCGGATGTGCTAGAGGAGCTAACTGAGAAGTGGGTGGTAGATGACGTTACGAGGCTCTACCACCACCACCACCTGGAGTTCCACCCCGACCACAGGGAGCTGGCAGACAGAGGCGGGATCAGCTTAGGGCAGTCAAGGCCTACAACCACGACGCACCTGACATGATTCGAGGTACAATCTGCATCTACTCCACCCTTGCTGAATTACTTATATACACAGGTGAGAGACATTATTTTAATGCATCTTTCCTTTTTCGATGCTCAAAGATTTCGATTGAGTCGTTGGCTCGATCCTTACGGTAGGAGACTTTTACGGGAGCAGGCTCGATGATTACGCACCAGTGCCGGCATTGTGAGCTTACTATTGGAGGTGAGAGCTTCGGCTGGGATCTTCTTTTAGCGGTGTCGAGGCCTTAAGACTTCATCTTGGGTATGGACATGTTATCCACAGTTAATGCTCATATTGACAGAATTAGGAACAAGGTGTGCTGTATCTGCACAGATGAGACCAGGTTTACCTTCACCGGTGAGAACAGAGCCTTTGCACTATATGAAGGACTTATGCGGAGGAGGGGGTCGCCAGTCAGACATCAGTTTTCTAGTCCCATCCTCAGAGCGGTTTATGTGAAAAGTCTGAGTTTTCCTATTATGGTGGATCTGTATGTGGATGTTTTCCCTAATTACATTCTTGGATTACATCCTCATAGAGAGGTATACTTCTATCCCCAGGACAACACGGATAACTACTCCAGTATATTGGATGGATCCTGCTGAGCTTCGTGAGCTGCGGGTACAGGTGGAGGACTTGGAAGGGATGGTATTTATCCGACCCATTGTTTCACCCTGGACATCACTTATTTTGTTCGCCATGAAGGTGGATGGGAGCTTGCAACTTTTTGTCGACTACCGTCTCCTAAATTAGGTTACTATGAAGAACAATTTCCCAATCCCAAGGATTGACGACCTCATTTATCATATCAAGGGAGCACAATGGTTCCTGAAGATAGACCTCACATCAGGCTATCACCAGATCAGAGTTCGAGACGAGGATGTGCAGAAGATGGACTTCAGTTGTGGGTATGGGCACTAAGCTTTCTTGGTTACGCCCTTCAGCATAACCAACACTCTAGTAGTGTCCATGAGTCTAATGAAATGGATCTTCCCACCTTACCTTGATCGATGTGTCGTATTCTTCATCGAAAACATACAGATTTACTCGACTACTGAGGAGGAGCATTCCTACAATTTGCGGGTAGTACTGGACACACTATAAGAGAACATGCTTTATGGTATGTTCTCTAATTACTAGTTCTGGATTCGAGTGGTTCACATATTGGTACACATCATCTCAGAGGATGGAGTTGTAATGGATCCAGCGAACATCAAGGACATACATTCATGGGAGCCACATAAGAGTGTGATGTAGTTGCAGAGTTTAATGGGTCTGGCTGGGTACTATAGGAGATTTGTGCCAGACTACTCCAGTGTTGCAGCACTGCTTTCAGCTTTAACTAAGAAGGGGAAACCCTTCGTGAGTTCAGTGAGATGTCGGAAGATCTTTCAAGAGATTAGGTAGAGGTTGACCAATGTGCCCATCTTGAGGCTACCAAAGGACGGTTTTGGGTATGTAGTTTAATACGATTCATTAGGGACCAGAATGAGGTGTTTCCTGATTCTGAAATGAATAGTGATTGCATATAGTTCATGGAAGTTGAGACAGCACAAGAAGAACTAAAATACCCATGACATGGAGTCAGAAAAAGTGGTCTTCGCCTTGAAGATGTGGTGGCACTATCTAATGAGACAGTGTTTTAAAGTTTACTATGTCCACCAGAGTCTCAAGTACATCTTCTAGCAGAAGGACTTGAACCTGAGATAGCGACGATGTCTCAAGAGGTCCTCCAGTACTATGACATCGAGATAGACTATACATGTGCGAAGGGGAACATTGTAGAAAATTCTCTCAACAAGAGACTGGGAATTCAGCTACTGGGAGAGGAAACAGAGTAGCAAGACACATTACAGATATCTTTTGTGGATAGAGATAAAGAATCCTTTCTTCAGTCACTCATAGTCACTCCTCGACTTCTTCAGTGAGTCATGGAGGCACATCGAGTGGACATTGACTGTGAGACGTGACGTGCTCATGTATCATCAGGGCAGGCACCTGATGGGTTTTCTGAAGGTGGCGAGCACATTATTCACTATAGAGGATGTACCATGGTACCAGTTTCATTACAGGATGAGGTGTTGAGGGAGTTGCACACATACTCTCTATTGGTACATCCAGGAGTAGCGAAGATGTATCAGGACCTCAAATGACATCATTAGTGGTTGGTTATGAAGAAATTAGTAGAAGAGACTGTCTCTCGATGTCTCATTTGAAGGAACATGAAGGCGGAGCACCAGGATCCAGAAGGCTTGGTTCGGCCCTTAGAGGTTCTATAGTGGAAGTGGGACTGAATATCTATGTATTTGGTGACGTGACATCCACGTAAATCCAAAGGACGCGACTCTATCTGGGTTATTGTCAACCAACTCACCATGTCGGCCCACATCCTACCAATGAGAGAGCAGGGATCAGTAGAGATCATGGGACACCTCTACATACAGGAGATCTTATGACATCATGGTTTTCCATCGAAAATCATCTCTGATTGGGATGCGTGTTTAACATATAGGTTATAGAAGGGGTTGTAGGAGGCTTTCAGGACGCAACTTCACATGAGCACCACCTTCCATCCTCAAATGAATGGTCAGACAGAGAGAACCAATCAAACTCTTGAGGACATGCTCCGTCCATGTGTCCTCGACTTTGGTCGCAGCAGGGAGGATCTCTTACCCCTAGTGGAGTTTGCGTACAATAACAGTTATCACTCCATCATTAGGATGACCCCTTACGAGGTACAGTACAACCGATCTTGCAGATCACCGCTGTGCTGGACTGACCCAAAGGAGTCCGCACATGTAAGATTAGAGATAGTTAAGGCTATGATAGAAAAGGTTCATATCATCTATGAGTGGATGAAGACTACACAAATCAAACAAAAGTCCTATGATGATAGGAGACGGAGAGCACTGGAGTTCGAGGATGGTGACCACTTCTTCCTAGGGGTCTCACCTCGATGGGGTCTACGGAGATTTGGCTAAGGTTGCAAGTTATATCTGTGATTCATCTGACCTTTCAAGGTCCTCAGAAAAGTAATTGAGGTGTCTTATAGCCTGGCACTTCCACCTCAGTTTCACTAGGTACACAATGTCTTCAACGTATCTCAGCTTAGGAGATATGTACACAACCAATCCCACATCATCCACCATGGGGAGCTCAACATCGATGATAGGGAAACATTCACAGTGGTCCCAGTGGAGATCGAGGATCGACAGGATTGGGTCCTATGAGGACAATTGATTCCTCTAGTGTGCATTCACTGGAATCACAAGAACCTCCATGAGAGCAAATGGGAGTGGGAGGCTCAGATTCATGCTCAGTGTAACAACCCGAGATTTTATGAAAAATATTCTTTTTAATTTCATTAATGTCTTGTGTTGTACGCTAAACCAAAATGAGATTGCACAACATGGATCTTTACTTTCCTTGCATTACAGGCAATCGTGACCTTCCTTGATAGCGTGTGCAGTACACAATAACGAGTTTCACTAAACAACAATATGCTATTAAAATATTATTAAAACTAGTCGTTATGAATAGTAATAACCACTTTTTGAAATTTTGTAAATTTTATTTTTCAAAATGAAAATTATTTTTTGGATTTGTAATATCGAAAATAGCTTAGGCTGAAATTTTGGTAATTTTTGGATAACTTTCATTTTCTGATGAATAGTGAAAATTACAAAATTTTAACTAAAAACAACCTTTTTAATCGAAATAATTAATAGTGATAAATTATTAATTTGAGTGGTTTTAATGTATATTTAGAATATATTTTTACAATTTAATACAATGTTGTTCATTGAATGTAATTTCACATTTAAACCAGACATAAACAAGTGTCAATCTTTTGATAGTTATTATCTCATAAGAACACGGTATTTGTTTTGACGACGAGAATTAATTTTTAAATTAATTATGAAACTGATATGTTTTGAATTTGGTAAAATAGACATCATTTTTGAGTTTATAATATTAAATATAGATTAGGCCTAATTATTTATATTTTTCTGGAAACATTCATTTTTGATGAATAGTGAAACCACTAAGTGGTAGTTAAGAAAAATGAATTTTTCATAAAACTTAATTTTACCGCTTCTGTGAGTGGAATTTCAAAAATCAGAGAAACACGGTTGATGTCAGTAAGTAAAAATTGGTTCAATGAGATGAAAATAATTTTTGATGAATAGTAACTTTTTACTTTTTTTACCACAGTTAAATGTAAATAGGGTAATTAAGGGTAAAAATGATATTATTATTACCGTAACACATGTCATAATTCTATTGGATAAATGTAATTCGACCAAAAACAACCTTGGGAATAAAATATGACCATTTAGGCCCACTTGGATAAAATTAGGACATTTATTATTAATTTATTTAAAGAAGGGTTAAAATTGTTAAAATCAATGTTTAATAAGTAAATCATTTTTAATATAGGGTTATACATAAGATAAATTCGACTATAAATATTCATTACAAATCTAGAAAGATTTCATACATAATGACATTTTATTTGTAATTTTTAGACATTAAAAAATTTAATTTATTTATGAAACAACGATGATGCAGTAATTATCTTATTAATGAAATATTGACATAATTGATGTTATAAATACCCAAATAAATGTAATTTGAGACATTATATGAATTAAACTAATTTTATAGATTAATATGACATTTTAGTATTGATTTAATTAATTTGGATCGAACTAATAATTCTTTTATGATTTTCACAAAAAAGCAATTACTAAATACTATCAAAATTGACATAAAATAGTTTTTAAAACAAATTTTATATTATTAATTGTTATTTTATTCCTAAAAATCTAAGGTTCGGAAAAATGACATAGATAAAGTTATATATATTTATACTAAACATCTTGGGGTCGTTTGGCTTGATAAAGTAAGTTTATTAACCTTATAGTGTAAGAAAACAAGAAGACACGGTAAAAGTAAAATTATTTTACTTAATGTTAAATCTAAATGATAATGTTAAAATAGGAACCTAAACTTGTCTAAATTATATTGTATGAGAGGATTTAGACCCATCCCCACCTTATCTTCGAAATGAATCAATTTGGAGCTATTTAAAACCAAATTATACTTTATAATAAAATAATCGTTTTAGTTATTCCAAAGGTGCCCCTCTCCTCCCTTATAAAAGGGCACCTCCTCCCTCTCTTCCTCACACCACATTGAGCCATCAAACTCGGCCAAACCCTAAAAAATTCCCTTCTCAACTTCCCTAGAAACATCCTAGAGGTTCTGGTCTTCATCAAAGACCAATTTTAGAGCCCTAAAAGGAGATCTCAAATAGGCGCTTCAAAGAAGAGAGTAATGTATGTTACCAATTCTTTCATCTTTATTTATTTTTCCACTTCTTCTTCTAAGGTTGTTTCATTATGAAGTAATAACAAAAGTATCACTTATATACTGATATGTTATTATAATTATGAGACAACCTTAATTCACCATCTATCCATCCTACGGAAAACGAAATCATCGTGCGTGCGTACGTACGGAATACCATCTCCATGCCATGGTGTAATCTATTTCCACCCCCAACATACGTGGATGGGTATAATGGTGTACATAATAACTATATATTATTATTGTAAACTGATATTGATTCTTAAATAGTATACATACACTCCAATACAATTACACGATCATGAGAACGATATCATCACTCGTGCGTACGTACAGACTACCGTCTCCACGACGCGATGAGATTCATTCTCCACGTTAACCATTCATTAATGATTATAAAGTTTATATAGTAAGTAATAATGAAATATATGACATAATAATGATACTGGATTTATGTGTATATATATGTATGTCATCTACTTAATTCCATTCAACTCAATAAGGAAAAGAAAACAACGTTCATGCGTACGTACGGTCTACCGTCTCCATTAACGGCGTATTTCTTTCCATTTACTGATATTATATATATATATATATTCTGAATATATATTATATATAAATCATGTTTTATATTCTGGAATTAAGTAATCATGATCTAAGTAATCATATTAATAATTACAAGTCAAAACACGGACGACAGATGAAACGATTTTACCCAAAACACTCTTTAAATGAAATTTTCAAAAGAACGGGTAATATAAAGTCATAAGTGAACCATATGTGATATAATAACAATGAGTATGATTCTGGAATAAGTCAATGACATTATTTAAACCATTATACAGGATTTTCGGACACTTACGAAGCAAATCGGACCTAAGGTAAGGGAAATATCACAATCTCATTTTTATCCGAGATTGATTATACTTTGGTATTTACTGGGGTGTATTTTATCATCCACATCCATGTTTCCACAATATTTAATAATATTTCCATCCACCTACAATTTTTTAAAACCTATTTTACCCTTTGGTGTGTTTTTAGTAAAAGATATGAAAGGAATCTTTTGTCGTTTTTCGTACGAGGTACTTTTTGACTTTTCCGACAAAAGTAGGAGAAGAATGTTTTTTTTAACTTATACGACATGAATGGATTTTTAAAACATTATTTACAAGAATATTCATTTACAAGTTTTCAAGTTTATTTTTAATCAAATTATTTTAGTTTAAAATTGTATGACATGTTAAGAAATGAAAATGTTTTTGAAGTAAAAAGGATATTTTCCTCAAGAATGGAGTTCAAGTATTTTATCAAAATTATATTCTATCTAAGATAATATAGGGTTCAATTTCTATCACTATTATTACATTGATTTGATTATGTTGTGGTGGAAATATTTTTATGAATTCCTTTATCTTATATGAATCGTTTTATGATGTCATGTAGTTTAAGAATCCCATTTTTACTACATGGGTTATGCAATGATGACTGATTTATGATTTTGTGGCACACATAAGAATGGTATTATTATGAGGTGGGTGGGACCTATATCTCCCTCCAATTAATTGGGTAAATATTTTATATCTCATGCGATAGAAATGGCTGGAACGATAGGTTATACTGGTTCAGTGAAGCATGACTCAAACGAGGGTAACTCAGTTCGGAAATGGACTTTGTCCACTAAGATAGTCTTGGAAATGAGTCTTGACTAATAAGAAATGATTCTCTATGATTATGTGTTTATGCCACAAAGATTCATGTTTTATGTTATGATTATTGGGATTTCATTTCACTAATATGATTTATCCCATGTTATGATATTGTGATCTCTTTTGCAGGTTAAGATTTCCAAAATGTTATGTTCTTATGAATATGATGTGATTGATTTTTCTTTTGTTTACACTTACTTAGCATTGAGCTCACCCTTTTTATGTTTTATTTTCCCCAGGATATAAAGAATGGTTTTAGGTAAGAAAAAAAGGGGAGATCATTATGGGAGATGTTGAAGATCTTTCACCGCGATTAGAAGATTATATTACGAATTTCTAAAGACACTAAACTATTACGGTCCTTGTGTGTGTGTTTTTGTTATGTACTAAGTATTCCGAAAAAGTAATTTAATGTTTATGTTCGTTAAGATTCGGGTCCCTATAGTTGGTATCAGAGGAATGGTTTAGTCAACCTTTTGAAACTTGGATTTGAAAATGTTAGTGAGATCCCTAGAGATATTTCTAAAGTATGTCTTGTGATGTCCCTAAGGATAAGTACACATATAGGATATAGTCCTAGAACTATGGTAACAATATTAGATTAAACCGAAGATGTTAGATATTGAAGTTATTCCCCCTTTATTATGATTCTTTGCCTCTCACACTATTCTTTCTGGGTTTTAGAAAATGGTTGGGAACAAGATGATTCATGATATTGGAGGATACGATGGACAATAGAATGATATTACTGATGATCAACCAAATGAAATGGGATTTGGAAGTCCAAACATCATTATTATACTAAATCAGCAATCTCATAATACGATCAATAAAGTAAAATTTGTTAAGTTTCCTGACTCGACTAATAAGAGAAAGATGGAGTTTCATGATGATCATAGAGGAAAGAAAGTTCAATTTCCCCTATGTAAATCATGTGGGAAGAGGCATCAAGGAGAATGTTTCAAAGGAACTGAAAGATGCTTTGGGTGAGGAAAAGAAGGACACAAAGCCAGTAAGTGCAATGGAAAAGGTTCAGTTAACACCAGGGATGAGGATAATGGTGTTGCTACGACATCAACAATGGTTTAATGTTTTAAATGTGGAATGTACGGGCATTATGCAAACCAATGCCCTAAGGGAAAGTCTCATGAAGAGAATCAGTATGGTCTTATGGGTAGTATTTATGTTGATGATGATGAAGAGACTACAAATTATATGTGAGAAGAAATAATTGTGGAAGCCCGGTCAATGGTTTAAGAATGTAGTGGAATGATTACATGTTTATCATGTTTAATGTTGTATAAGTAATCTCATGGTACTATGGAATAAAGAGACATCTAAGGATTGTTACACTATTGCCTTTCCTTGAGTTTTGAAAGTGTATGATTAATGGTACCAGTATCCATGAAAGGTTATTCAGATATTTTTGGAATGTAGATGATATGCACATAATGAAGGGATAAGGGGAAAATTAAATGTTTGATAGTATTCATGAGCTCATGACTGATATAAGGAGAAGGTTATATCATGGTTTGAGGATATAGAATTTTGAGGATTTTGGAATGTGGAAAGTGTTAACTTTTAACTGCATTCATGTTTTCACTAAGGTTCAATGGATATTCATTCTTCAAGAGAATACATGATTAAGGTATTCACATATTTTTAATTTGACCAACAAGATATATCTTATGATATATGGGGGATAAATGATGGCATTCATGTGATCATTTTCTTTATACTATGAGCTTGGACCGAAGTATTTTAGATAAGCCTAAAGATTGGAATGGATTATGTTAGAAATAAGTTATTATTGTTTAAGGATATAATTTTTTTGATATTGTTGATGGGATGTTATAGTAATATAGCTTTAGAAAAAGGACAACATGTAGGACGGGCGACAGCACATCGCGTCAGACAAGGCTGTGGGAATCAAACCCACAACCGAAGTGCGACTGGCCTTTATCGCCTACCACTGGCCAACAGGAAGTCCCTTTTTAGTAGAAAATAGTTTTATTATATTAAGAAGTATAATATAAGAAGTATAAGTCCATTTTCGGAACCATATATGATTAATCTCACCATAGATGGACTTATGTATATTTGATAATTTTTGCTAAACTTTTATTTGAAATAGATGGAATGACCCATCATTCTATCATATGATCTGCTAACACAACACGAATGAAAAATTAAACTTCATTTATTTAATATATGAAGAGGAAATTTTCCAAAGAATGACCAACACTGAGACTATACCAAAATCACAAAAGTATTTATTCTAATTCCAATTTCATCAACTTTAGGGAAATGATCTTGAAAACCAAAAATGTTGTCCTAGTGCTCTTATATCTGATGAATCAGATGGTACATTATATAGTAAAAAATTTATGGCATTGTGATTCCTGGATTTTCCATAGCCATGTTCTCTACCACTCTCCATCAGAACATGATGGTTGGATTTCTCTTCCATATCCATATTTTCACCTATGTGGAAACCTAATGATTATTTTATTTGGGTAACCATTACGTTTCATACTTTTGTTTTTAAAAATTGGATTTGGTATTCCTTTTTACCATGTGGGTTTCTATTAAAGAAAATTACGAATAGTAAACCATTTATATCCGCGACGAATTTCGAGGGCGAAATTCATTTTAAGGGGGGTAGAATGTAACAGCCTGAGATTTTATGAAAAATATTTTTTTAATTTCATTAATGTCTTGTGTTGTACGCTACACCAAAAGGAGCTTGCACAAAACACATCTTTGACTTGCCTTGCATTACATGCAATCGTGACCTTCCTCGATAGCGTGTGTAGTACGCAATAACGAGTTTCACTAAACAACAATATGCTATTAAAATATTTTTAAAACTAGTCGTTATGAATAGTAATAACCACTTTTTGAAATTTTTTAAATTTTATTTTTCAAAATGGAATTCATTTTTTGATTCGTAATATCAAAATTTGCTTAGGGTGAAGTTTTGTTAATTTTCGGATAACTTTCATTTTCTGATGAATAGTGAAAATTACTAAATTTTAACTAAAAACAACATTTTTAATCAAAATAATTAATAGTGAAAAATTATTAATTTGAGTGGTTTTAAGGTATATTTAGAAAATACTTTTACAATTTAATAGAAATGTTGTTCATTGGTTGTAATTTCACATTTAAACCAGATATAAACAAGTGTCAATCTTTTGATAGTTATTATCTCTTAAGAACACACTATTTGTTTTGACGACGGGAATTAATTTTTAAATTAATTAATGCAACTGATATTTTTTGAATTTGGTAAAATAGACATCATTTTTGTGTTCATAATATCAAATATAGCTTAGGCCTAATTTTTGGAATTTTTCTAGAAACTTTCATTTTTGATGAATAGTGAAACCACTAAGTGGTAGTTAAGAAAAATGAATTTTTCATAAAACTTAATTTTACCGCTTTGGTGAGTGGAATTTCAAAAATATGAGAGACACGGTTGATGTCAATAAGTAAATGTGGTTCAATGAGATGAAAATAATTTTTGGTGAATAGTAACATTTTACTTTTTTTTACCACGGTTAAAAGTAAATAGGGTAATTAAAGGTAAAAATGAAATTATTATTACCCTAAAACACGTACTAATTCTATTGGATAAGTGTAATTCGACCAAAAATAACCTTAGGAATAAAATATGACCATTTATACCCACTTGGATTAGATTAGGACATTTATTATTAATTTATTTAAAGAAGGGTTAAAATAGTTAAAATCAAGGTTTAATTAGTAAATCATTTTTAATATAGGGATATACATAAGATAAATTAGACTATAAATATTAATTAGAAATATAAAAAGATATCCTACATAATGGTATTTTATTTGTAATTTTTAGAAATTATATAATTAAATTTATTTATGACACAACGATGATGCAGTAATTATCTTAATAATGAAATATTGACATATTTGATGTTATAAATACCCAAATAAATGTAATTTGAGACTTTTTATGAATTACACTAATTCTATAGACTAATATAACATGTTATTATTTATTTAATTAACTTGGTTTGAACTAATAATTCTTTTATGATTTTCACAAAAATCAATTACTAAATAGTGTCAAAATTGACATAAAATAGATTTTAAAACTAATATTATATTATTAATTGTTATTTTATTCCTAAAAATCTAAGGTTGGGCCAACTGGCTTATATAAGGTTATATATATTAATAATAAACAACTTGGGGTTCTTTTGGTATGATATAGTATGTTTATTAACCTTATAGTGTAAGAAAATAAGAAGACACGGTAAAAGTAAAATTATTTTACTTAATGCTAAATCTAAATGATAAGGTTAAAATAGGAACCTAAACTTGTCAAAATTCTCTTTTATGAGAGGATTTCGACCCATCCCCACCTTCTATTAGAAATTAATCAATTTGGATCTATATAAAACCGAATTTGACTTTATAATATAATAATAGTTTTAGTTATTCCAAAGGTGCCCCTATCCTCCATTATAAAAGGGAACCTCCTCCCTCTCTTCCTCACACCACTTTGAGCCTTCAAGCTCGGGAAAACCCTGAAATATTCTCTTCTCAACTTCCCTAGAAACATTCTAGAGGTTCTGGTCTTCATCAAAGACCAATTTAGTGCCCTAAATGGAGATCTCAAAAAGGCGCTTCAAAGAAGAGGTAACGTCCGTTACCAATTCATTCATCTTTATTTCTTCTTCCACTTCTTCTTATTAGGTTGTTTCATTATGTAGTAATAACATAAGTATCACTTATATAGTGATATTTTATTATAATTTTGAAACAACCTTATTTCACCATCTATACATCCTACAGAAAAAGAAATCACCGCACGTGTGTACGTACGGAATACCGTCTCCACGTCGTGGTGTAATCTATTTTCCACCACCACCATACATGGATAGGTATAATGGTGTAAATAATAACTATATATGATTATTTTAAAGTAATATTGATTCTGAAATATTATAAATACACTCCAATACAATTCCACGATCATGAGAATGATATCATCACTCGTGCGTACGTACGGACTACCTTCTCCACGACACGATGAGATTCATTCTCCACGTTAACCATTCATGAATGATTATAAAGTATATATATTAAGTAATATTGAAATATATGATATAATAATGATTCTGGATTTATGTTTATATATATGTATGTCATCTACTTAATTCCATTCAACTCAATAAGGAAAAGAAAAGAGCGTTCATGCGTACGTACGGTCTACCGTCTCCACGAACGGTCTATTTCTTTCCATTTACTGATCAGTTATATATATATATATATTTTGAATATATATTATATATAAATAATGTTTTATATTCTGGAATTAAGTAATCATGATCTAAGTAATCATATGAATAATTACAAGTCAAAACACGGACGACAAATGAAACGATTTTATCCAAAACACTTTTTAACATGGAATTTACAAAAGAACGGGTAATATAAAGTCATAAGTGAACCATATATGATATCATAACAATGAGTATGATTCTAGAATAATTCAATGACATTATTTAAACCATTATACAGGAGGTTCAGACACTTACGAAGCAAATCAGACCTAAGGTAAGGGAAATATCACAATCTCATTTTTATCCGAGATTGCTTATACTTTGGTATTTACTGGGGTGTATTTTATCATTCACATCCATTTTTCCTCAATATGTAATAATATTTCCATCCACCTAAAATTGTTTAAATCTTATTTTATCCTTTGATGAGTTTTTAGTAAAAGATATGAAAGGAATCTTTTGTGATTTTTCGTACGGGGTACTTTTTGACTTTTCTGACAAAAGTACGAGAAGAATGTTTTTTAACTTATACGGCATGAATGGATTTTTAAAAAATTATTTCCAAGAAGCTTCACTTACAAGTTTTCATGTTTATTTTTAATCATCTTCTTATAGTTTAAAATTGTATGACATGTTATGAAAGGAAAATGTTTTTGATGTAGAAAGGATATTTTCCTCAAGAATGGAGTTCAAGTATTTTATCAAAATTATTTTCCATCTAAGATAATATAGGGTTCTGTTTCTATCCCTATTATTACATTGATTTGATTATGTTGTGATGGAAATATTTTTATGAATTCCTTTATCTTATATGAATTGTTTTATGATGTCATATTGTTTAAGAATCCCATTTTTACTACATGGGTCATGAAATGATGTATGATTTATGATTTTGTGGCACACATAAGAATGGTATCATTATGAGATGGGTGGGACTTATATCTCCCTCCAATGCATTGGTTAAATATATTATTTCTCATGAGATAGACATGGCTGGAATACTAGGTTATACCGGTTCAGTGAAGCAGGACTGAAACGAGGGTAACTCGGTTCAGAAATGGACTTTGTCCACTAAGATAGTCTTGTCAATGAGTCTTGACTAATAATAAATGATTATCTATGATTATGTGTGTTTTCCTCAATGTTTCATGTTTTAAGTTATTATTATTTAGATTTCATTTCACTACTATGATTTATCCCATTTTATGAAATTGTGATCTCTTTTGCAGGTTAAAATTTTAAAAATGTTATGTTCTTATAAATATGATGTGATTTATTTTTCATTTGTTTACCCTTACTGAGCATTTGAGCTCACCCTTTTTATGTTTTATTTTCCCCAGGATATAAAGAAAGGTTTTAGGTAAGAAAAAAAGGGAAGATCTTTATTGGTGACGTTGGAGATCTTTCACCACGATTAGAAGATTATATTCCAAGTTTCCAAAGACACTAAACTATTACGGTCATTGTGTGTGTGTTTTTGTTATGTACTAAGTATTCCGCAAAAGTAATGTAATGTCTATGTACGTTAAGCTTGGGGTCTCTACACTCAGTACCCCCATTTGTTTCCCTAGTGTGTGTTGTAGCTTTATGGGGATGTATATCCCTGAGGTGGGGGTAATTTAAAGACCCTGAAATTTAAGGAAATATTTTTTTTGAAAATTCAATGGAAATTTACGAGTCTGTAGTATCTGATGGCTCTGGATTCCCAGACGCAGTGTGCCCGGAATCAATTTCTGATGTTTTGTTTGGGTACATTCAGTAAATGTATGTGCGGTATTTTCTATCTTTTGAACCGGTGATCAAAATTGAAATCTAAGGACACTGATGAACTCACAACGCCGGTATTTGACTAAGGGGTCCTTTACCACAGTTGCCTTTGGTCGAGGGTGGTAGTTAATTTTTGGGGATTCTTTTTAAATTAAATAAAAATTATGTGTTACATAATTTTTGTAAGA
This sequence comes from Viscum album, assembly GCA_963277665.1. NCBI lineage: Eukaryota > Viridiplantae > Streptophyta > Magnoliopsida > Santalales > Viscaceae > Viscum > Viscum album. The sequence goes on from OY728142.1 coordinate 1,332,585,495, forward strand.
TCTAGTCATTTCCTCCAATGTGGAGTTGGAGGTGGGGCCCACACACCACATAAACTCCCTTGGGAGGATAATGTGTGGTGGGGACCACATGATCCCCTAACCCTTGAATTCCCATTTAAACTCCCTTGAAACCCCCTTGAACTCTTTGAGTTCCATGTTTTTATTTTTGGCCAACAACCCACCATTAATGAAGATAATTAATTTAATATTAATTCAAATATTTTTAAATCCATCTCTCCCCATTTAATATAATGTGTTGTCACATTTTATGAGAGATAACTCTTGAGTTTTTTTCCATAAAAATAATAGAGAACAATCGATATTATTTTTTGTTTAACTTCTTGTTGGTGAGATAAGGAGGAGTATGAGAAGAGGGAGAGCCTTCATCCAACGACGTAGGAAGTCCTCTCTCAATGAAGAACGATGACGCCCACAAAGAATGACCGTCTTGTAATCTCTTCCTCTGCATCAAGGGAGAAGAAGCCAGCAGTGGAGAACATCTCCAATGACTAATGACTTTTCCCCCCAATATTAAGGGAACAATATCCAGGTTACACGATGCAGTCTCCCATGACACCCATCTACAACGACGCTCGTCTTCCATGGCTCATAGATGTGCAACATCAAATATGAGGTAGGGGATATGATTAATTTTAATTGAATAAAATTGTACCTCATTATTCTATTAATTCATTGTTTCGTCAATGGAAAAATCTTATCATCTAATACTATGTGTGTATGATGAACCGAAACGGCCCGAAGTTCCTCCGTTGCTTGTTGGTTTAATTGGAGACGGAGGCAGAGTTGGAAGGGTGTGATGCCATTACACCGAGTCAGAGGAAGAGGCCGAGACCATGAGGTGGAGGCGAACGAACGAGGTGGAAACTGAAGGCTGCAACCAGGCCGGGCCATAGTGGTGGAGGACCAGAGGTGTAACACAGGTGTCGCGCAGAGGAGGTGCGGCTTGCATCCACATGCCGCTTGCTAGAAGAACCGGCCGGCTACGGCCGGTAAGGTAGGAGACCGTTACACTGCTTGGCACCGTGCTACGGAGAAGGTCGCAGCCCGTGCTGGGCGACCACTTTGGCGGGCGAACCGGCAGGCCGACTACCGGTCGGGCTGAAAGGAACTGCAGCGCCTATGGGCGCTGCATGCGGAGAAAGTGTGACATGAAATCTCGGGCCTCTCGCACAAGACAAAACTGGTATTCTTATGTCTATCGAGTAGAATGGGAGACGCCGGACGAGCCGAACCAGCCCTCAACCGCGGGCCGGGTCCGCGGGCGGGCCGCACCCGATCGGGCCGGGCCGACCTCCTAACCAGGTAGGACATACCAGGCCAGGTCCCTTGGTGGTCCATGCTCCAACATGTCGGGCTGACCACAGACTGGGTCAAACCCCCGGAACCGAGTCGGCCCGACCAACCACCCCACTGTGATTGACAGGCTAGGCCCGTTTCACTTAAACGTGAATAACATCTTGACTGCGTGCCCGATTGACGCACCGTCTGCGACATTGGGATCCTATCGACGAGGCGGTCATTTTTAATTTCACTAGGTTAGTTCTGGATAACATTGTGAAATGAACGGGATTGGAAATAGCGTAATTCAACCAGGCCCCTGGAACGTAAAATCCAATAACTCTCTGACCGGGTGTCCGATTAAGGTGCCATCTGTCGCGTTGGGTTCCTTTTGATGAAACGAAACATCAGAATAAATCAACTCTTTAATTTGTAATAGTTGATGTATTGAACCCTTTTCTCAAGGAGCGAACCCTCCTACAATCTAGCGTACTATGTACTGGAACCCTAGAGCAGGCTGCGACTGCGAGGACTTCTCTACAAGGATCTTATCATGGTTCGACAGTAATGACTACTGTACTGGGATCCTCCGTGGGTTCGATAATGAGAACTACTATACTGGGATGCTCCGTGGGTTTGGCAGTGATGATGTCTTTACTAGGATCCTACGTGGGTTCGACAACAAATACTACAGTACTGGGATCCTCCATGGGTTCCGCAGCGAGGACTACTGTACTAGGATCCTCTGCTGGTTCGGCAGCGACGACTACTATATTGGGACCCTTAAAGGGTTCGCCAGCTTAGATGAATCAGTTACTACATCTATTCATCTATATCGCTATACGAATGATTTATACCTATGTGATTATAGTCTTGACTTTCAATCATTATCATCGATGTTATTGAATTTACTTTCTGTGTGGACTGGGTTGTGTTTGGGCTCGAGAGTTGGAGTCGGGCTGTGATTGGTAACTTAGGTATATGTTTAGACTTATACCTATATAGAGTTGGTTGACACCTCATGATTTATCCTTCTTTTTTGGTTTATCCTTCTTGGATTTTAGGAGACCTTCGGGGGTCTTGGGGTCCCTACTGAGTATTGTTATACTCACTCCTTCACGGGCTATGCCCGCACCTCGTTGTGTTGGATGCAGACGACGGACAACATTGGCAGAGGCCGAGAGTGAGCCAGGACCGGACGATAACCAGAGGTGGAGCACACGACGAGATGGTAAACGGAGTAGACCGAATGATGTGGAGTGCTGAGGTGGACATCTCTACCTACCCTTAAGGTAGGATACTCGGCGGACGTTCTAGGAGATTCCCTTTTTAGATGTTGTCCCTTTTTCAGTTGTATATGTTTTTCATTGTACTGGTAATTTAGTGTTGGGCTTGTATTTCCAGCCCATTTTACATTCAGCACTAATTTTTTTATACAGTATTCACATAGTGCTTTTCTTCCACCATACTATGTTTGTCTGTTTGATACTTCTATTAAGGAAATGCCTTCCCATATTTGGAATTTATGGCTTTGGTGATAGTCACCTGCACCTAGCCTGTGGAAGGCGGGCTTGGGGTAGTCATGGCATGGGCCCTGGGGATGGGTCGTGACAATTTAGTAAGAAAAATTCAATTATAGTGAGCATCTTATTTAGACGGTCAAAACACCCATTTATTCTTATAAAACCCCATAACACATGTTTAACAATCATATCCATTAAAAAAATATTTTAATCAATTGGAATCATAGGAAATTTTTTATTATTATTATTTTTTGTATACGATGAGTGATAACATCAATTTGATATTAGATATGTTTAATATGACCATATATGAATTTTTGAAAGGTTTTATGACATTGAAATAAACACAGGGGGTTATAAACCACTAAATGACCTCTAAATGATGTCAAACTAGACAAAAAATAGTAGAGGGGATTATGAAATTGTCTAGTAGAAAATATGTGAATGAAAATTTATGTTTTCTTTGGATGGTTTAAAATACACTTTTGGGACATGAAAACTAAAACATTTATTTAACTATCATTTTTTAGAAAACAACCCTTGAATGACTAGAAATCACAATAAATACATATTATTATTATTCACATTGTGTTTGAGAAGATAGAAATACTGTCGGATGGGTGGTCATCAGAGAAAGACTGCGTATGCAGGTTTTATGGGTTGACACAGTTCATGAAGGTGAAATAAGGGTAAAAACTAACCATATAGAATCTGAATGTTTTGTAACAAAAATAAAATAAAATGAAGAGTGAATTATTAAATGATCAAGTAGATGGAATGTCAATCCAAGTTGATTTTTTTCTGGGAGGATCAAAAAACTAGATTTAGTGTCATGAAACACAATAACACACATTTAAGTGTCAAATCCATGGAAAAAACATCAGAATCACATTTAATCATAAAAAATGATATTATTATTATTTTTGAAATGTGAAGGGAGGTAAAACATCAATTAGAAATATGGAATGTCCAAAATGAATGAATATGCTATTTTTAAATGATTGACACCATTTAAAACCCCATGAGTGGTAGAAAATAGATGAACAATATGAAAATTATGTTAAATAAGTATAAAAACCCAGAGTGATTTCTAAGGAAGATTAATATACAAAATGTCAATTAGAGATTCAATTTTCCTAGGATAGAGATACACACACTTTTAGTGTCATAAAACACAAAAACAATCATTTAACGATTAAACATATATATAGATATACTTCAAAATGACGTGAAATCACAAAAAATAATAATAATAATTATGATGTGTATGAGTAAGAGGAATACTATTTAGACATTTATTCTATTATAAATAAAAAATATGTCATTTTAAGAGGATTGACACACATTAAAAATGTGATTCAAGGGTTCAAAACTGACTGTACCACATCACAATTCCATGAAAGAAGACAAAAACAAAAGTACTGTGAAGTATTAAAAAGTCGAGTATATGAATCATCAATTTGAGCTAGATTCTAACACCCCAAGATTTCATTGTACGATATCTTTTCAATGTAATTCAATAACTTGTGTTGCACGTAATAATGAGTTGGAGCGTACCATGACTTACCAAACAAGCCTTTCAAAAGCAGTTAGGTATATTATTTACTGAAATTTGAATTTTATATACTCCATATAATTTAAGAATCCATATAATAAATTTCATATACATAATATAATAACAAATGTATTTTTTCCCATAAAAGAAAAAAATTTAAAAAATTTAAATTTAAATTCCTTTTAATGGATAACCCTTTTTAAACCCAATATTTGACAATTTTATATATTAAATTTCTTAAAATTAAATATTTCATGAATAGGGACATAAAAATTTAGTTTGAATAAATTTTTGGTATGTTTATGATAACTTTTAAATTTTATTAAATATTGAAAAATACTAAATTTTAATTGAATTTTTTTAAATTAAAATTATTTATATTGTTAAATTTACCATTTGAATGGTTCTTGTAACGTCTCGGATCCATGTACCACTCCACGGGTGCATTGAACCTTGTTGGTCACATTACCTCAAGTGCATTTCCTTAAATAGAATAGGCTGCCGACTAGCAGCGAGGGCCCAAGTCTGATAGTGGGGAAACTATGCCCTAATTTTTCAAAGTGTAGCATAGCGGAAATCAAGATAAAACATATAACAACAACATAATTAGTAAAACATACATAACTAAAATGAACAACTGAAGTAAAAATAACCAACAGTCATTATATATATGTATGTCAAAATGCATTATGTTACTATTATATAAAAACAACCATAACATGTTACACATCAGTACAATACGATTCAATGGAAGGTACAGGTACAACCATACAAAATAGAACAGCTGGTAGCATCACGAGCCTAATCTCGGTCCCATGCTCCCCTACACCTCAGTAACAATCAAGTACCTGTATAGGGAACCTTTCCCTTATCTATACCAGCATTAATATATTCTGTTTGGGACGAAGACATGACTCAAACAGGGTGTGAGAAATAAATCTTTGTACGAACCCACCAAAGGCCCATGCCCAACTATTTGAAAATATGCAACAATAGTGTGCAATAGTAAATGCAATAAACTAATAAGTACTCAAAAGTAACTTACTCAACCAGTTATATTGTCATTTTAATTTTCATTTAATCAATCAATTTATGATATCTCCCCAGTGAATATTCTAAGTAAACAGTCTGTGTCCTAAGACATGAAAACACTTACCCCAAGGTAACAGAATCACAACCCATAGGTAGTATCCAAAAGGCATAACAGATATTCCCCTCAGGCGTATGATGTTTTTCCCTCAGTCACAGAATCTACTGCACACTGGCACAAAGGAAGTTTCCCTCAAGCTAAATGGAGCACTGGCCATAGGCTAAACACAACACTGCCCTCAGGATAAACTTGTAACTGGGCCATGCACAACATATAAACATGCAATTTATATACAATTTATCTTAAGGAAATTTAAGACATGGTAAAATCAAAATATACCCTCGGGTAACCTGTCCAAATGGATAAATAGAGGAAAACACCACAATGGTGGTCCTAGATCCAAGCTGTGAACCCAAACAATAGTTATAGATTTTCATTTAACTACCAATTCAATTCTAGGTATTTAATTATGCAAGGCCTCTGCCATACGACACCCCATTCATGGGCGCATATCACAATTGTACACAAATTCACCACAGTGGTTGGAAATAAACACTAGACCACCTACTTCGATCACCCCTGATTGGTATACGAGAATGATATTTCTAGAAATTCCCATGAATGACGTAGATATGTGGTTAATGATATCTCTTTCAAATGTAAATAACATCATTTAGAGGAAGAATTGGTAATAATGGTTCAAGGAGAAGGAATGGCTTACCCGTACGGTTCAAATGATATCGACTGAAGTAGAATCAGATTCCCGGTGATTAATCGGGCAGTCTCCAAAGTTCCAGCCATCTCTCTCAATCCCTCCTCTGGTTCTAAGCCTTCCTTGTGAACAGGAGAGGCCACGTCCCATTTTAAGAGAAAAAATAGACTATATGGCGAGTACTATTGGGCACACGATGTGTAGTTTTCTTTTTTATTAAATGTTCCTTCTTCGACCTCTCCTCAGCGTGGCACTATTCATATGTCTACAAGAGTACACAGCATGTAATACCTGAGTACAAGGCATGTACCATCGCTCTGCTGGCCACCACCATACTATTCACCGGCCGACTGAATACACAGCGTGTAAATATCCAGTAAACGGTGTGTATTTTGTTTTTACACCCTTCGTCATCGATCGGTCTACACACCCTGTATACTCATCCCACACGGCCACAGTACATGATATGTGAAAAATTACATGGCGTGTAGTCCCAAAATTTAGGATTTTTCCCCATTTTCCTTATTTTCTCAAAAACGCATATGGAAAAGATAAATGAAGAAACATGTACCTCAAAACTAAGAACCGGGTTCATACAAACCTCCTTGCATATTGAAATTCATCCCTTAATTTTCCTTCCAAGGGAGTTGAAGATAATTTTGTGAACAAATCAGGCCACTGAGCACATATTTTGGTCTCCCGCTCCCAGGTTTTGTCTTGCACTTAGCCATACTTCCATAGTACCCGTATGAGAGGAACTGACTTGCCTTAGAGAACCTTCATGCTCCTATAAACGATATGAATAAGATTCTCTTAAAAGGATGCATTAACATGATTCTCATCCTCCTCGGGCTAAAAGATATGAGATGGGTCTGAATGATAACAACGCAACTGAGATACATGGAAGATGTCATGCATGGCCTGATACCTTTGCGGTAAATGAAACCGATAGGCAACTGAACTGACTCTCTCTATAATATCAAATGGTCTCACATACCTCGGTGAATGTTTACCCTGTTTCCTGATCTGCTTGTGTCCCAATCTTGGTGAAACATGCAAGAAAACATGTTCCCAGACCACGAACTCCATGGGTCTTGTACGGTGATCAACATAATATTTCTGGCGAGACTGCTTAGTAGCCATCCGCTTCTGAATCCACTGGACCTGTTCAAAAGTCTCCTGCATGAGTGGTGGTCCCAGTAAAGATGCCCCAGCTACCTCCATCCATCACAAAGGTTATCGACATGTCCTACCATATAAATCATCATAACGTGCCATCTCAATAGTTTCCTGAAATATATTATTATAGGAAAACTCAACTAAGGGTATTTGTTTCTCCCAAGAGCCCCCAATTTCTAGGACGCATGCACGCAACATGTCCTCTAGCACCTGTATCGTATGATCTAACTGACCATCGGTCTGAAGGTGGTATGTTGTGCTTAGAAGCACCTCTGTACCCAATGTCCTCTAAAAACCCTTCCGGAAATGAGACGTAAATTTGGCATCCCTATATGATATGATAGAAGGAGGGACCCCATGACGATGTACAACCTCTAGGATATATATAATTTTATCTCATCAATGCCAAAGGTCTCCTTGATTGGAAAAAAGTGAGATACCTTCGTGAGTCTGTCCATAACAACCCACAGGACATCGTTCCCTTGAGGTGACCTTGGTAACCCAGTCATGAAGTCCAACGCGACAACATCTCATTTCGACTCCAGAATGGGTAACTATTGTAACTGTCCATTTGGCCTCTGATACTCTCCCATAACCTACTAACAGGTGGAACATACCATAACAAAATCAACTATATCTCTCTTCATTCTTGGCCACGTGTACTGATGTCTCAAGTCACAGTACATCTTGGTAACTCAGGGATGAACTGCCCAAGCTGAGGCATGAAACTCCCACATCATATCATCACGTACATCCGCTGGAAACCATACTCATCCATGGAAACACATCACCTCATCACCACCAATAGTCCACCTAGGAGGAGGGTCCTCACTTGCCACCAACTCCTGTAGAACTAGACCTACTAAATCAGATAGTTGTCTCATCCACACTCAATCCATGAGGGTAGAAGTTAGAGCTAATGAAGAAATATAGGATTGCCCCAGATTATCATACACCTCCAAATGCATCTCAAATAACAAATCCATAAGCTGCCACTATCCACTGGCCTCTTGCATTTCCTGTATCTGAGATTTCCTGATCAGTGCATCTACAACTGTATTACCTTTACCAGGTGTATAAGAAAGCTCATAATCGAAGGACTAAAGGTATTCGACCCACCTTCTCCACCTCATATTCATGTCACGCTGATTAATGATATACATGAGACTTTTTTGGTCGGTGAAGACCACAAAATGCTTTCCCAAGAGTTAATTTCTACAAAAGCATAATGCATGAATGACTACAACCAACTCGAGTCCATGCATTTGGTAATTCCTCTCATGTGGCCTCAACATCCGAGACACGTACGTAATAAATGGACCCCCCGACATCAACACAACTCCCAACCCAATATCTAATGCATCACAGTAAACTATATAGCTCTTTACCTGCTCTGGGAGTATCGGGATTGGTGTTGATGTCAAATTTTGATTCAGCTCCTAAAAGGTTGTCTCGAATGATTCTGACCAAACGAACTTTACACCCTTCTTAGTCAAACCCGTCAACCGAGCTGCTAAACATGAGAAGTTATGGATGAAGCACCTGTAGTAACCAGTTAGCCATAAGAAACTCCATATCTCAAACACATTATTGTGAATCTCCCATGAAACAATTGTTCTCACCTTCTCTGGGTCTACTACAAATCATTCCTTTGAGATGATATGATCCAGGTTGTGTATCTGGTCTTTCCAAAAGTGACACTTTGAGTGCTTAGCATATAGCTGATGCTCACTCAATGTATTCAATATGATCTCAAGATGGGTGGAATGGTCCTGTCGAGTGTGAGAGTTCACCAAGATTTCATCCACATAGACTACCACAGATGAATCCAGATAAGGATGGAACACACGATTCATCAGAGCCATGAAAACAGCTCCTGTGTAAGTGAGTAAAAATGGAATAACCAAGTAATTTTATAGACCATACATACTCCTGATGGCTGTGAGATGTATATTAGATGGTCTAAAATGAAACTGATGATATCCATACCTCATGTCAATCTTTTATAACACTCGTGATCCTTGATGTTGATCTAAAAGATCATCAATCCTTGGTAATGGATATCATCTCTTGAACGTCAATTGGTTCAGCATCAGATAATCCACAATGATTCTAAGGGTACCATCCACCTTTTTCGTAAAAAGGAATGGAGAACCCCAAGGAGAGTAACAGGGTTGGAAAAAAACCATTGAATGTAACTCCTCAAACGATCTCTTGATCTCTTGTAAGTTAGGTGTGGAAATCCTACGAGGAGGAATGGATACCGGTGCCACTCCTAGAATATGCTCAATAGATAAATCCACCTCTCACTTTGGAGGTAGACTGGAAAAGTCGTCCTGGAAGAAATCACTGAAATAATCAACCCCTAGAGGGATATCCATCTGTCAAATCCCCTGATCATCCAGATATAAATTCGCAATCTGTGCTATGAATCCACCTTTTCCAAGATGCTCTGGCCCTGCTCGACTCGCCTGAACATCCCACCTTTCCTTGTATAGAAACACTCCGCCCTCTTGTGACTTGAAACAATCACTATGATGATAGGAGTCTACAAAGGCTCGAAAGAGTACCATCTAGTCCATCCCAAGAACGAAATCATAGATTGTAATTTCCAAGACAGAGAGGTCCCACAGAAAGTGACAAAAACCAACCTCAAGGGGGCACTCCATACACTAACGCACACCATCTATTCTAGTCCCCAACGGAGTGTCTAGAGTCATAACATCAAAAGAAGAAGGAACAGCGAGCCTAAGTCTCTCCACAACAGGAAAAAAAATAATACTATGTGTAACACCATTATCAAAAAGGGCTGAAGATAAAACAGACTCTACTAGAATAGTACCTCTGACAGTAGAATGTCTGTGATCATGCTTTGGTTGGGTCTGTTGCACTGCATATGCCTGCCCAGTGCCGTGACCCCGCAACACAGCCTAGCTACCCTAAGCTATCTCGTCCTAATACCTCTAATATCTTGGTGTCTGGCTACCACGACCACATCCACCATCTAGGCCTACATGCACTGACGTATTCTAGATTCTCGATAGTTAAGAAGTTGGTGGTCCTGCTCCCACACACAGAGTTTTCACAGACCCCCTCTCATTAGCCACTGGCAGAAACGCCCAGTAAAAGCGCTGTAGATGACCCATCTTGCATCAATCTCAGCATTCCACTGTGTCACGTGGGAACTACCGTCTCTTGTGCCCCTTCATTCCACACTAGTTGCACATGGTCTGGCCACCTGAAACATTCTTCTAGATGGTACTGCCACCGTGAGAGTAGTCCATCTATGTCTTCCTCGTACTGGTAGAAATAGTACCATAAAAATGGTGTCAAATCGCCCAGTCCCACATCACTAGCTTCCCACAGGTTCTGCTCAGTAATCAGTTCCAGGTTCAAAATAGAATGCACGGTAGGAAACCTGAAAACATTCACTACTGCATGGATGTAATATCGAAGACCATCCTCAATGGGTCTATCCATCAATGTCTCGCCACCCACCAGAGCAGGTGAAAAATACTGAATCTCGGTGAAACGAGCAGAATAATCCTTCACTGACATAGTGCCCTGCGGTAGATTCATGAACACTCGAGCTCTATCTGCCCTCAGCGTCTCTGGAAAGAAGAAGTTAAAGAATGCTGTATGGAAATTTTCCCATTCCATGTGTATGTGATGCTCTGACTAGGTGGTAACATCCCACCACCACCTAGAGGAATCACACAACATATATGTAGAGTGCTTGACCTCCCCCCTGGAGGCACCTCAAGATGCCCAAAAATTGTCTGCAATGAATCCATCCATTACTTTGCAACCTATGGTCCTCCATCCCATGACAACATGATCAGATGATGCTCCTAGAAGATACGAGTCAGTTCGGCCATAGATGAGGCATTCTGCGGTGCTACTTGAATGGTCTCCATAAACCGCATGAAGACTTCACAGAACTGCGCATTTGCACCAGTGTCCGGTATAATGGCTGGCACCTCATCTAGATCTACTATATGATCCATTAGTAGCCAATGGCCTACCATCTCTAGAGTATAATTGTCGCATCTATCTTAGTGGACAACCAGTGGTCATCTTAACAGCATGAATCTACAAGGTCGAACACACAACTTAGATCAAGATTATCAAAAAACGAAACAAGGGGAATTGAGAAGGAAAGTTTTAAAAATTTATATGACATGACAACACGGCGTGTATTAAACTACACAGTGTGTTCTCACAAGACATTCACATGGGCATGTACCCCAGCTTAAACTGGCTGTGTAACACCCCAGACAAATGGCATGTCTTATAAATACACGACGTGTACCTGAATCATTTTTCCCTAACCGAGTCCATCTACACGGCTAAGCCACATGGTACTCTTTGAACAAAACTAAATTGTGTGTATGGCATATACAGGATGTTTATGGTTTAAGTTTCAACTGCCTGTGTCATTTGTGACACGGCCGACTACTCGGCTAACACCACACGGCGTGTGTCACCTGCAAATAGCGTATACACCACCCGGGTTTCCATTCCACACAGTAATTTCCACATGGTCTCCCATGGTAAGGACTACACGGTGTGTCCCTCATTTACAAAGTGTGTTCATGAAGAGGTAGCACTAACCCGTGTTTGTTAGCTACATGGCTGGGTCCCCAAGCCAGACTACACGACGAGTTCCAAGGTGGACACGACATGTATGTCGCATGGTCTCCTCCATCTGTGTTGTTAGTTTCACAGGTGGACTCCAGGTTATCCCTACATGGGATTTACATTCAGTACACGACATCTATTTCCCATGCCTTTCCCTACCTAGTGTGCCCACCCTAACGGTCTATGACATAGGATGATACTACATGGTGTGTATTGAGGTTACACAGCGTGTACTCAAAATGTTTTCATTTCTTCCCCAACAAAAGAACACACGTCGTGTGTCTAAGGAACTACACACCGTGTATCTGGGGTTTTCCAGATATTATTCTTCATAAACTACTATGGAGCCCATAAAACACTGAAAAAACACCTATGTGCCAAATTCTGATCTGTGAGGTCTCATATTCCCCTCGAAACCAAAGTTTGGCATTCATCCTTTCAACCGTCTCACACAAAAATATTCTATCACATATTAGGTATTTATCAAAGTAGCTATCACAATAGCATGCTTTTCAAGCACAAAAACTATTACATCAACATGCAATTTATAATGCACCTCCATGGCATGGAACTATACATGGATTGTTACTTCTAGAATGTGCCTAAATGATTCATGAGATGGAATACCCACATCTCATTGTGTTGAAACTAAATAGACCCAATGGATAACATATAAACAACAAAATTACAAGTGCATCACGTGATGTTGAAAATTAGATCAATTATAAGATTGAAAAAACCAAAAAAATTGCAATAACTGATGTAGAGTGGCTTTTCCCTGTACATGGGTTAGTAAATCCAGGGCACAACTCATTACCATCTACCAATTCTTTCCTATCCCTAACTAAGGATCCAAATAGTAAATAAAAGAAAAGAAAACCCCTCTGATACCATTTTGTAATGTCCCGGATCTATGTACCACTCCAAGGGTGGCCAGAACCCTGTTGGTCACAAGACCGGAAGTGCATTTCCCAAAATGCCAGAGGCTGTCGACTAGAAGTGAGGGCCCACGTCTGATAGTGAGGAAACTATGACCTCATTTGTCAAAGTGTAGCGTAGTAGAATACAAGATAAATCATACAACAACAAGAGATGAAGTAAAGCATACATAACTGAAATGATCAACTGAAGTAAAAAAGAACCAGCAGTCATATATATATGTATGCAAAAATTCATCATGTCACTATTCTTTGAAAATAGCCAGAACATGTTACACACTAGTACAATATGATACAATGGAAATTATAGGTACCAAAAAACAGAACTGCCGACAACATTACGAGCTTGAGCTCTGTCCCATGCTCCCCTACACCTCAGCAACAATCAGGTTCCTGTATAGGGACACTTTCCCTTATCCATTCCTACATAAATGTAGTCTGTTCGGGCTGAATACATAACCCAAATAGGGTGTGAGAAATAAATCCATGTAGGCACCCCCCAAAGGCCCTTGCCCAACTGTGTGAAAATATGTACCAATAGTGTGCAGTATTAAAGGCAATAAACTAATATGTACTCAAAATTAACTAATTCTACCAGTTATATTTTTATATTAAAATTCATTTAATCATTCAATTTATGATATCACCACTGTAAATATTCTATGTAAACATTCAGTGTCCTCAGACATGCAAACACTTATCCCAAGGTAATAGAATCATAACCCACAGGTAGTTGCCCATAGGCATAACATATATTTCCCTCAGGTGTACAAAGTGTTTATAGTGACCAATACATTACATAAATGGTTAATAAATCAAAATTGAAAAATACTTATTACAACATATAAAAAACCATGAGAGGACTGTATAGGTATAGTGTCTTTAGAAACTGGGAAATATAAACAACTGGTTCATAAACCATCTACATTGTCTCCCATTTATTTCATCATATCTATAGTCCCATTTTGGCATATCTTACTTAATAATATTCTTCCTGACCTGGGTAAAGAAAACATACAAAAGGGTGATCTCAAATGCTCAGTAAGGGTGATCAAAAGAAATATCAATCACATCCAATTCATAAGAACATAACATTTTGGAAATCTTACTCTGCAAAAGAGATCATAATTTCATAAAATGGGGTAAATATGGCAGTGAAATTTAATCCAAATAATCATAACATAAAACATGAAACATTGCTTCATACACACATAATCATAGGGAATAATTTCTTATTAGTCAAGACTCGTTTCCAAGACTATATTAGTGGAAAAACTCCATTTATGAACAGAGTTCACTCCTTGTTTCAGTGCTGTTTTACTAAACTGGTTTAACCTGCCATTCTAGGCATGTCTATCTCTTGAGATATAAAATATTTACCCAATGAATTGGAGGGAGATATAGGTCCCACCCATCTCATAATGATACCATTCTTATGTGTTCCGAAAAATCATAAACCATACATCATAGCATAACCCACGTAATAAAAATGTGAATCTTAAACCTCATGAAATCATAAAAAAATTCATATAAGATAAAGGAATTCATAAAAATATTTCCATCACAACATAATAAAATCAATGTAATAATAGGGATAGAAATAGAACCCTATATTATCCTATATGGAATATAATTTTGACAAAACACTTGAAGTCCATTCATGAGGAAAATATCCTTTCTACTTCAAAAACATTTTTCCTTTCCTAACATGTAATAGAATTTTAAACTAAAAGAAGTTGAATAAAAATAAACTTGAAAACTTTTAAATGAATATTCTTTGAAATAATGTTTTAAAAATCCATTCAGGTCATATATGTTATAAAAACATTCTTCCCGTACTTTGGATGGTAAAGTCAAAAAGTACCTTGTACGAAAAACGACAAAAGATTCCTTTCATATGTTTTAATAAAAACTCACCAAAGGGTAAAATTGTATTTAACCAATTTTAGGTGTATTTAAATAATATTACATATTGAGGAAACATGGATTTGGAAGATAAATATTCCCCAGTAAATTCTGATGTATAAACAATCTCATATAAAAATGAGATTGTGAGATTTTCCCTTACCTAAGGTACGATTTGATTCGTAAGTGTCTGATCCTCCTGTATAATTATTTAAAAAATGTTATTGAATTAATTAAGAATAATACATATTGTTATGATATCATATAAGGTCATATTCATAGCTTCTTGTTAGTGATATTTCATTACTACTTGTTATTCGGGTGTTTATTACTTTTTGTTCTTATGCGTGTTTTGTCGAATAAATTCTTATTATTATCTTTAGGTTATAGAGAACCCATTTCTAGAATGTTTTTTAGTGTACTATATATCATATTTATTCATTCAATTCATTTATATAATAATTATGCAATGAAGATCATGTAGAACGGATATCATCACATCGTGGAGACGGTATTCCGTAAGTACGCACGAGCGATGATATCGTTCCCATGATCTTGGAATTGTATTGGAGTGTGTTTATAATATTTCAGAATCAATAACACTTTACAATAATCATATATAGTTATTTATTTTTACCATTATACACATACATTTATGGTGGTGATGGAAAATAGATTACACCATAGTGTGGAGACAGTATTCCGTTCGTACAAATGCGCAATGATTTCGTTTTCCGTAGGATGGATAGATGGTGAAATATAGCTGTTTCATACTTATAATAACATATCATTATGTGAGTGATATTGATGTTATTAATTCATAATGAAACAACTAAATATGATGAATTGGAAGAAGAAATAAAGTTGAAAGAATCGGTAATGGACATTACCTCTTCTTTGAAGCGCCTCTTTGAGACCTCCTCTTAGGGCACTACAATTGGTCTTTGAAGAAGACCAGGACCTCTAGATGTTTCTAGGGAAGTGGGGAAGTGAAATGGGCAGGGATTTTATGATCTTGAAGGCTCAAATTTGTGTGAGGATGAGAGGGAGGAGGTGCCATTTTATAAGGGAGGAGAGGGGCACCTTTGGAAATATAAGAAATATTTGATTATATTAAATCCCAACCCTACTTAAAAACTTCCAAAATGACTCATATCAGAAGATTAGATGAGATAGGGTTGTAATATCATCATCCAATAAAAATTAGTCATGTTAGTAATTTATTTTAAATATTATCAACTTGATTTATCCTTATTTATCAATTTAATTTTATTTGTGGTAATAATATTCATAATTTTAAATTATTATAAACAATTACATATGTGTTGTGAATTTTCCATAATTTTACTCTTTATGAAATTTTAGACAATTTAAATTTTAATGTATAAATTTTAAATATTTTTGTGATTTTTTAACAATTTTATAATATGTTATATTCATAAAATAACAATATTTTCAATTTGGACATTATTTATTTATTTGAATTTAAAAAAAATATATACATAATATATGTTTGAAATAAAGGCTTTAATAGACTCATAAAATGGCATATGTCTCTAGAAAATTAGTGGATCACATTAAATAGTTCATATAATATTTATTTTAATATTTTTAAAACAATTTATTTGATATTTTAATTAATAAAAAAATTTCAACATCACTATTGTGTCATAATTAATGATATTTATTTAAGAACTAAAAATTCTAAATAAATTCCTATAATTTAGATAATTGTATTATATTCTGGAATATATTCATTTCAGAAGATTCATTAAGTGTATCAGTAAATGAAAATTATTATACTTATAAGATTTAAGAACGTGACATGTTGTCAAATTCTTTGGTTTTAAAAATAATTAAATTATTTTCATGGAAAAAGGTCCAATAAATGAATCTAATCTATCTATTAGCTGATATGGTTCAACTTTTAGTCATCCAATAGGATTTGTTTAGGTGTTAGGCTAATTTTATAATCTTATATTTGCCATTAATTACCCGATTTAACTTTAACTATGGTAAATAAAATTTACCGTAGTTACTATTCATAATGCCTAAAAATAAAAAGTAGCCTATTAACATAATTTGGACCCACTGATTCTAAATATGGAATCCATTTTTCAAAATTCAAAACACATAAGTTTCTGTAATTAATTTAAAATAAATCCCATTGTTAAGAAAATGGGTTTTATAATTTAAAACATTACCAAAGATTGAAATGTTTTTACATATGAATTCAATGTGAAATTAATGCTAAAGACATACATAATATTTAATGGTAAAAACATATTCTATTTATACTTTAAAACCATTAAATATTATAATTTAACCATAAAAATTATCTCAATGAAAAAATTTGTTTTTAATTAAAAATTAGCGTATTTTTACTATTCATCAAAATATAAAAGTTATCAGAAAAATATCAAAAATTTATCCAAAGTAAAATTTTATATCCTGATTCAAAATAAGAATTTTATTTTGTCAAATTGATCTTATAATCGTGTCAAAAACTAGATTTATGTGGGTGCACCATCAAAAGGCTGCAAAACTGCATTTTTTTGAAAAATACATATTTTACCCAAAAATTTTATTTTTTTCTCTTACAATGTTCTAGAAAATCTGTAAGATGAATAATAAGGTTATAAAATTTAAAATGTAGTTAATAATATTCATAACAGCTAGTCCATAATAATATATCGTTGTTTAGTGAAACCCTGTATTGCGTACTACACATGCTATCGAGGAAGGTCATGATTGCATGTAATGCAAGCCATGTCTGTATTGTGTGATGTGAAAGATTACTTTGGTGTTTCGTATAACATAATTCATAAAAAATATTTCTCATAAAATCTTAGGGTGTTACATTCTACCCCCCTTAAAATGAATTTCTCCCTCTAAATTTTTCACTTCATTACAAACAGATGAGGATACCTCTCCCTCATCATATCCTCAAGTTCCCATGTTGCTTCTTCTAATTGGAGGTTCCTCCATAAAACATTCATCAATAAAGTGGTCTTGTTCCATAGGACTTTTTTGCTACGATCCAGAATCTCTATCGGTTGTTCTTCATAAGAATGATCTTGCTCCAGCAGTACAACTTCTGAGCTGAGTACATGTGAAGGATCAGGTATGTACTTTCTCAGGAGAGATACGTGGAACACATCGTGAACTTGAGAGAGATTTTGTGGAAGTTCCAATCAGTATGCTACCTTCCCAACACGATTTAGAATATCCAAAGGACAGATATATCTAGGGATCAACTTTCCCTTTTTTTAAAATCTCATAACCCTCTTCTAGAGAGATATTCGTAAGAACACTTTATCACCTACTTCAAACTCGAGGTCTTTTATTCTGTTGTCGGAAAAAAAAATTTGTCGACTCTGAGGTGCTCTTATGTGTTGTTGAATATATCAGATCTTTTCTGCCATTTCATCAACAAGATCAGGTCCTAATAGATTTCTTTCCCCAACTTCATCCCAGCAAGTTGAAGTCCTGATTTTCTTTCCATAGGGAGCATCATAAAGAGCCATCTGAATACTGGAGTGAAAGCTATTATTATAAGAAAATTCCACTAAGGGTAGGTGTTGATCCCAACCACCTTTTAAATCCATAGAGAAAGCTCTCATCATGTATTCTAGAGTTTGAATTGTCCTCTCAGACTGACCGTCTGTCTGAGGATGATAAGCAGTGCTGAAACTCAACTCTGTATCCAGAGTATGCTGAAGGCTTCACTAGAACATCAAGGTAAACCTCGGATTCCGATCATATATAATGTAAATTGATACTCCATGCAATCTTACCACCTCATTTACATATATCCTGGCAAGCTGATCTAGATAGAAATCATATCTAATTGAAATGAAGTGTGTAGACAATGTAAGACGATCCACTATGACCCAGATAACATTATTTCCTTTGGATGTTTTATAAAGTCCAGTGAAAAAGTCCATAGTGATGTTTTCCCATTTCCATTCTGGCATGGGTAATGGTTGTAACATCCCCTTAGACTTCTATCTCTCAGCTTTAACTTGCTGACAAATAATGCATCGAGAGACATATTCAGATACATCTCTTTTCATTCCCTCCCACCAGAAGTACTCTTTTAGGTCCCTATACATCATCATGCTTCTAGGATTAATAGAGAATGAAAAACTATGAGCCTCATCTAGTAGCTCCTTCATTAATTCAGGGATGGGAGGAACACAAACCCGATTCCTGATATTTATTATCCCATCACAATCAAGGTTGAATTCAGGAACATTTCTCACCTTCTTTTGTAACTCGACATCTTCGTTCTTTTCCTCTTTAATCTTCACAGGTATATATGGTTGAACATTCATTTGAGAAAGATAAGATTTCTCCCCTTCCATTAAAATTCCAAGATCCATCCTTTGTAAATCCATAAATATTGGATTTTTAGTGATCTTAATCATGGATAAGCTAGCATAGTCTTGTCGACTTAATGCGTCTTCTACTTTGTTTTCATTCCCAGGGAGGTAATGAATTGAGTAGTCATAATCCTTAATCATCTCCAACCATCTTCTTTGACACATATTCATATCATTTTGTGTGAAAATATACTTTAAACATTTATGATCAGTATAAATATCACACCTTTCACCATAAAGATAATGCATCCAAATCTTTAATGCAAATATTACCGCAGCTAACTCCAAATCATGAGTTGGGTAATTTTTTTCATGGATTTTTAACTATCATGAGGCATAAGCTACCACCATATCATTTTCCATGAGAACACACCCCATTCCCATCTTGGATACATCACTGTGGATCAAAAACCTTTCTCCACTGAATGGTAGTGTGTGCACAGGTGCACTGGCTAACCATCTTTTTAGCTCTTTGAAAATCTCTTCACATTCCTCCGTACAAACAAACAAAACTCCTTTTCGAGTCAACTAGGTGAGTGAGTTAGATAACCCCGAAATATCATCCACAAAATGTCGGTAATATCTAGACAAACCAAGAAAACATCAGATCTCAGTTACTGTTGTTGGTCTCGACCTTCTTTTGATAACCTCTGTTTTTTCTGGATCCACAGATATCCCCTCTTTTGAGATTATGTGACCAAAAAATGCAACTTTTTGAATCCAAAATTCACACTTGGAAAATTTGGCATAAATCTTCTCCTTTCTTATGGTCTTTTATACAATTCTCAAGTGATATTCATGTTCTTCCTTTATCTTTGAATAGACAATAATATCATCTATAAAGACTACCAAAAACTGATTAATACAGTCTTTAAAGACTCTATTGATCAGATCAATGAAGAAAGCAGGGGAATTAGTAAGACCAAATGGCATCACTATAAATCCATAGTGACTATACCTTTTTACAAAAAGTAGTCTTTGGTATATCCTCCCTTTTCACCCTTAATTGATGATACCCTGAATGAAGATCAATCTTGGAAAAGTATTGAGCTCCACGTAGTTTTTCAAATAGGTCATCAATGCATGGGAGAGTATATTTGTTCTTGATAGTGATCTTTTTAAGTTCTCAACAATCAATGCAGAGTCTCATTGATCCATATTTCTTCTTATGAAATAGAACAAGTGATCCCCAAGGTGATGCACTAGTGCATATGAATCCTTTATCAAGATTCTCTTGAAGTTTCTTCTTCAATTCATGCAACTCAATTGGTGCCATTCTATAAGGTGTCTTTGAAATAGGCAAAGCACCCAGTATGAGTTCTATTGAAATCTAAACTTCATGATTTGGTAGAAGACCTGAGAATTCCTCCTGAAAGACTTCATCAAATTCCCAAACAATGGGAATATTATTAATCGTGAGTTTCTCTCCAACAATTTGAGATAAATAACCTTAATTTATTGGAATCAAGACCCATAAGATAGATGAAATTTCCAATGGAAGGTTATGTTCATCTTTGCATCGATAGATTATCATAGATTGATCTGGAATATGAAATGCGACTTCCCTTCTTTGGAAATTGATATGAGCTCCATATAAAGAAATCCAATCCATGCCATGAATCACATCAAATTCCACTATAAGAAGGATCAATATATTTACAGGAAGCACTTTCCCACAAACATTAATTAGAGAATAATTGTAAACATTTGATGTGACTGTTGTTCCGTTAGGAGTTGTCATAGCCAAATCAATATCTAATTGTTGAGGTAATACGACAATACCCTTAGAAAATTCTTCTGAAATAAATGAGTGGGTGGATCCAGAATCAAATAAAACATTTTCTACTTTATAGTGGATGATAAGGGTACCTCTCACCACTTCGTTGTCATACTCAACATCACCAATAGTAATTGCATGTGAAATTCCTTTATCTTTGGACATAAGAGTTTATTGATATCGATCATCATCATAAACCCTTCGATTTGGGCATTGATTGGAATAATGCCCCATCTCCTTGCACATGAAATATTGAAGTGTACTATCTTCATTCTGTGTATCCCTTCCTTTGTTTGCATCATTAGACATCTTCTTCCCATTATTTTGACATTCAATTTCCTGATGACCTTCTTTTCCACACTTATAACATTTTCTTGCCCCCATAAGACAATTTCCTCCATGTATCGTTCCAAACTTTGAGCATAAGGGAAAACTAATCTTCTTTTTAGTGAGGTCTTTAGATTTTCCTTTGAATTCCATTTTCCTCTTCTTAAAAAACCAATGTGACTGATGGGTTACAGCAATCTCTATCTCAACCTTGAGAGCACATCGAACAATTCCCTCGTAGCTATTGACGTCTCTTATGGATAACGCCCTTTGAATACTTGGTTTTAAGCCACTAAATAATTGATCGATCTTACTCTCAGGTTGGATAATAATTCTGGAAGCAGACCTTGCAAGTATTGTAAAATTTGCTTCGTAGGTACCAAAGGATTCATTATCCATTTTCTTTAGTTCAAGAAGCTCCTTCTCCATAATCATTCAATGAATACGAGGGAAATATTTATTGAAAAATAAGTTCTTGAACTCGTCCCATTCCATGGACACAATTTCATCCCTTTGCCTCTTATTCTTAACAATATTCCAATATTGATCAGCACCACCTTCAAAACGATACACTGCTTAGATGAATTTATCATGTTCAGAACATTGATCAACTGAAAATATCTTTTCAGAGGTACTGTTCCATTGTTCAGACACTAATGGATCAGAAGACCCGCTAAATGAAGGCGGACGCTGCCTCATGAAGGATTCAACATAATGTTGCTCCTTCCATTTCTCATTTGGAAGTCCTGTATGATTCATATCTTGAGAAAGTTGTGTGAGCATGGCAACAAGATTTTTCATTACAGCTCTCATAACTTTTGGTTGCTCAGGAGGACAATCATTGCATTGCCCATCGCATTCTGCATTAACATTGTTCCTTCGGGTTCCAGCCATTGATTAAAACCAAAAGAATAGTGTGATCAACACTAATTATAATAGGAAAACCACATAATCAAGAATAAAATTTCACACTTAGGGTCTTATCATAAGTTGGTCATGGCCATTTCTAAAACACTAAGATTGTGTTCTATGCTTAGACATATCCTTAGGATTCTTACTAAGGCGTTCACATCTTAGTTTCCAAAGGTTGACTATACCTTTCCTCTGATACCAACTATAGCGACCCATACTTTACATAAATGGTTAATACTTAAAAATTGAAGCATACTTATTACAACATATAACAAAACCATGAAAGGATTGTGTAGGTATATTGTATTTAGAAACTAGGAATCATAAACAACTAGTTCATAAAGCATCTACACTGTCTCCCATTTATTTCATCATATCTATAGTACATTTTTGGCATATCTTACTTAATAACCTTCTTCCAGACCTGGGAAAAGAAAACATACAAAAGGGTGAGCTCAAATTCTCAGTATGGGTAAACAAATAAAATATCAATCACATCAAATTCATCAGAACATAACATTTTGGAAATCTTACCCAGCAAAAGAGATTATAATTTCATAACATGGGGTAAATCATGGTAGTGAAATGTAATCCCAATAATAATAACATAAAACATGAAACTTTGTGGAATACACATATAATCATAGAGAATCATTTCATATTAGTCAAGACTCATTTCCAATACAATTTTAGTGGAGAAAGTCCATTTCTGAACCGAGTTCACTCTTCGTTTTAGTACTGTTTTAGTGAACCGGTTTAACCTGCCGTTCCATTCATGTCTATCTCATGAGATATAAAATCTTAACATAATGTATTAGAGGGAGATATAGGTCCCACCCATCACATAATGATACCATTATTATGTGTGATACAAAATCATAAACCATACATCATAGCATAACCCATGTAATAAAAATGGGAATCTTAAACATCATGACATCATAAAACAATTCTTATAAGATAAAGGAATTCATAAAAATATTTCCATCAAAACATAATCAAATCAATGTAATAATAGGGATAGAAACAGAACCCTATATTATCATAGATGGAAAATAATTTTGATAAAACACTTGAACTCCATTCTTGAGGAAAATATCCTTTCTACTTCAAAAACTTTTTTCCATTCATAACATGTCATACAATTTTAAACTAAAAGAAGTTGATTAAAAATAAACTTGAAAACTTGTAAAGGAAGATTCTTGGAAATAATGTTTTAAAAATACATTCATGCCTTATAAGTTAAAAAAACATTCATCATGTAATTTGGATAGTAAAGTCAAAAAGTACCTCGTATGAAAAATGACAAAAGATTCCTTTCATATATTTTACTAAAAACTCACCAAAGGGGAAAATTAGATTTCAAAAATTGTAGGTGGATGGAAATAATATTACATATTGAGGAAACATGGATGGGGAAGATAAATATTCCCCAGTAAATTCTGAAGTATAAACTATCTCGGATAAAAATTAGAATGTGATATTTTCCCTTACCTTATGTCTGATTTGCTTTGTAAGTGTCCGAACCTCCTGTATAATGATTTAAATAATATTATTGACTTATTCCAGAATCATACTTATTGTTATTATATCATATATGGTCATATTATTACCTTCTTATTAATAATATTTCATTACTACTTGTTATTCAGGTGTTTATTAATTTTTGTTCTTATGCGTGTATTGTAGAATAAATTATTCTTCTTCTCTTTAGGTTATAGATACCTCATTTCCAGAATGGTATTAGTTTACTATATATCATATTTATTCATTCAATTTATTTATATAATCATTATGTAATGATGATCATGTAGAACGAATCAAATCACATCGTGAGGACGGTATTTCGTACGTACGCATGAGCAATGATATTGTTTCCATGATCGTGGAATTGTGTTGGGGAGTATGTATACTATTTCAGAATCAATACCACTTTAAAATAATCATATATAGTTATTTAGTTTCACCATTATACCCATCCAAGTAAGGTGGTGATGGAAAATATATTACACCACGCCATGGAGATTGTATTCCGTTCGTACACATGGGCGGTGATTTCCTTTTCCGTAGGATGGATAGATGGTGAAATATGGTTGTTTCATACTTATAATAACATATCAATATATTAGTATTACTGATGTTATTAATTCATAATGAAACAACTAAATTAGAAAAAGTGTAAAAAGAAATAAAGTTGAATGAATCGGTAACGGACATTACCTCTTCTTTGAAGCGCCTCTTTGAGACCTCCCCTTATGGAACTTCAATTTGTATTTGAAGAATACCAGGACCTCTAATATGTTTCTAAGGAAGTGGGGAAGTAAAATTGGTAGGTATTTGCAGATCTTGATGGCTCAAATTGGTGTGAGGAGGATAGGGAGGAGGTTCCCTTTTATAAGGGAGGAGAGGGGCACCATTGGAAATAAAAGAAATATAAATTTATATTAAATCCAAACCCCACATAAAAACTTCCAAAATGACTCATATCAGAATATTAGATGATATAGGGATGTAATATCATCATCCAATAAAATTTAATCATGTTTGGAATTTTTTTTAAACATTATCAACTTGATTTATACTTATTTATCAATTTTATTTTATTTTTGGTAATATTCTATATTTCAAATTATTATAAATATTTACATTTGTGTTGTGAATTTTCCATAATTTGACACTTTATGACATTGTTGACCATATAAATTTAATTTAAAATTTTTAAATAATTTTGGGATTTTTATACAAATTTATTATATGTTATTTTTATAAAATAACAATAGTGTCAATTTTGACATTATTTATTTATTTGAATTTAAATTAAATATATACAAATGATATGTTCAAACTTAAAGCTTTAATATATTCATAAAATGTCATATGTATCTATAAAATTAGTGGAGCACATTAAATAGTTCATATAATATTTATTTTAAAAATTTTAAAACCATTTATTTGATATTTTAATTAATAAAATAATTTCAACATCACTATTGTGTCATAATTAATGATAATTATATAATCCCAAAAAATTTTAAATAAATTTTTATGATGTATATAATTGTATTAGATTTCTTGATACTATTCATTTTCGATGTTTCATTATTTTTATCACTAAACTAAAATAGTTATACTTATAAGATTTAAGAAAGTGACATGTTGTCACATTCTTTGATTTTAAAAATAATTAAATTATTTTCATTGAAAAAAGGCCATTAAATGAATATAATACTACCTCTAGGTGATATGGGTCGATTTGTAGTCATCCAATATGATTTTGGTAGGTGTTAGTCTGATTTTTTAATCTTATATTTACCCTTTATTACACAATTTACCTTTAACTAGGGTAAATAATTTTTACCGTAGTTACTATTCATAATGCCCAAAAATAAAATGAAGCCTATTAACATAATTTGGACCCAATGATTCCAAATATAGGATCCATTTTTCAAAATTCAAAACACATAAGTTGCAGTAATTAATTTAAAGTAAATCCCATTGTTAAGAAAATAGGTTTTAGAAGTTAAAACATTACCAAAGATTGAAATGTTTTTACCTATGAATTCAATGTGAAATTAATGGTAATGACATACATTATATTAAATGATATAAATTTATTCTATTTATACTTAAAAGCCATTAAATATTATAATTTAACCATATAAATTATCTCAATTAAAAAAGTTGTTTTTAATTAAAAATTACCGTATTTTTACTATTAATCAAAATAGGAAAGTTATCAGAAAAATATCAAAAATTTATCGAAAGTAAATTTTTATATCATGATTCAAAAGAAGAATTTTATTTTGTCATATTGAACTTATAAACATGTCAAAAACTTTATTTAATGTGGGTTCACCATCAAAAGGCGGCAAAACTGCATTTTTTGAAAAATAATTATTTTGCGTGATAAATTTATGTTGTTCTCATACAATGTTATAGAAATTATGTAAGATGAATAATAATGATATAAAATTCAAAATTTAGTTAATAATATTCATAAAGGAAAGTCCATAATAACATATCGTTGTTTTGTGAAACCCGGTATTATGTACTACACACGCTATCGAGGAAGGTTGTGATTGCGTGTAATGTAAGCCATGTCCGTATTGGGTGCTGTGAAAGATTCCTTTGGTGTTGCGTATAACAGAAGACATAAAAAAATATTTCTCATAAAATCTTAGGGTGTCACAGTGTCACCCTCATGCATAGAATCTATTTTCCATAGGAACAAAAGAAGTTTACCTTAGGCTGAATGGAGCACTACCCATAGGCTAAACACAACACTTCACTCAGGCTAAACAAGTAACCGGGCCATTCCCAACATATAAACAAGAAATTTATATAAAATTCCTCTCAAGGAAATTTCAGACTTGTTAGAATCATAGTATACCATTGGGTAACCTAGCCAAACAGCTAAAAAGAGGAACACACCCCAGGGGTGGTCATGGATCCATGCAACAATCCTAAATAATAGTTATAGATGTTCATTTGAAAACCTATGCAATTTTAGGTATTTAATTATGCAAGGCCTCATCCATATGACACTACATTCATGGTCGCGTATCACAATGGTACACAAATTCACCATGGCCATTGGAAATATATACTAGAACACCTCCCTAGATTACTCTTGATTGGTATACGCGAACAACACTCCTCGAAACTCTCGCGAACGACGTAGATCTGTGGTAAAAGAAATCTGGTTCAAACGTAAATAACATTCTTTAGAGGATAAATTGGCAAGAACAGTTTATAAAGAAGGAAATTTTTACCCGTACGGTTGCAACGATATCAATGGAAGTGGAATCAGATTCTCGGTTCTCGGTTCAGTGGTATCCAAAGTTCCAGTCATCTATCCCAAGCCCTCCTCTGGTTCTATGCCTTCCCTGTGAATATGGGATGCTACTTCCCATTTTAAGTGAAAACAACAGGATACACTACGTGTACTATTGGGTACACGACTTGTATTTTTAATTTTTTTAACTGTTCCTTATGATGCTTCTCACCAGCATGGCACTGTTCATCTGTCTACATGAGTACATGTCGTGTAATACCTAAATACATGGCGTGTACCTCCACTCTGCTGGCCACCGGCTTACTATTCAACTGCAGAATGACTACACGATGTGTAGTTGGTTTTTACACCCTTCATCATCGACCGACCTACACATCCTGTCTACTTATCCAACACAGCCACAATACACGGCCTGTGAAAATGTACATGGCATGTAGTCCCAAAATTTAGGATTTTCCCCCATTTTACATATTTTCTCAAACACACTTAAGGAAAAGAGAAAAGAAGAAACCCATACCTCAAAACTAAGAAATGGGTTCTTACAGTTAGAATGTATAAATAGATTATATTTTTACAATTTAATAAAATTTAAATTATTTTTAGTAATTTCATATTTAAATTTGACATAAATACATGTCAATCATTTGTGAATTTTTAATTTCTTATAAATGCTATTTTTGGTTTTGACAATGGAAATTAATTTTAAATTAATTAATGAAACATATATGTGTTTAATTTGGTAAAATATAATTCAATTTGGAATTCTAAATATCAAATTTATCTTAGGATTATTTTTTTGGCATTTTTCTAAAAACATTCAATTTTTGATGAATAGTGAAAGACACTACATTATTGTTTAAAACTGATTTTTTATGAAATTATTAATTTATTTTATTTAAATTTATTTTAAGTAAAATTAAATATATAAAACCTATATAAGTTCAATTTTATTCATTGAAGTAATTTTATAATAAAATTAGATGTATAAAATTTTATTGAAATTTTTAAAGCCTTTTACCCACCTTCTAAGCACATATGAAAATTTGCATAAAATGAAATTTTACCATATCTTTGAATTAAATTTCAAATATCCAAGTGACATGGTTGACATTAGTATGTAAAATATGGTTTAATTAGATGAAAATAATTTTTTTTGGTGAATAGTCACTTTTGACTTTTATTTGCTGTGGTTAAAAAAGATATGATAATTAAAGGAAAAAATGATATTCAACACATGTCCTAATTCTATTGGATTATATTATTCTATTAACATCTAACTTAGGAATAAAATATTATCATTTTGTTCCACATGGATTATATTAGAATTTTTATTATTATTTTATTTAAATAAGAGTTAAAAGTGTAAAATTCAAATTTTAATATCTAAATAATTTTCAATATAGGGTAATACATAAGATAAATTAAACAATAAAAATTTATTAGAAATAAAAATTATTTCATAAATAATTATATATTATTTAAAATTTTTAGAGAAAAAATAATTAACTTTATTTTGACATAATGATGATGCAGTAATTACATTTTCAATGAATAGTTAAAATATTTGATATTAAAAATAATAAAATAAATGTAAATTTAGGATTTTGATGCCATCCATGAATTTTATAGATTAATATGACATTTTAGGGTTGATTAAAGGAATTTTTTCTATGTAATCATGTTGTTGTGACATTCAAAAAATCCAAATACTAAATAGTGTCAAAATTGACATTAATGAGTTATAAAAACATACTATATTATTAAATGATATATTATTTCTAAAAATTTATGGTTAGTAAAATGGAAGTATATAATGATAATTAAGTCATTAATGACCCACTTGGGGTTCTCTTGAATTTTTAAAATATGTTTATTAGCCATTTGTTATAATAATATAAGAGGGCATGGTAAAAGATAAACTATTTAACTAAGAGTTAAATCTTAATGATTTGGTTAATATGGTTACCAAAAATTATCTGAAACCATTTCATTGAAAGAATTTAGACCCATACCCACCTTATAACATAAATAAATTAATTTTGAATCATTTCAAATGGAAAATGATTTAATAATAAAATAATATTTCAATGTTTTCTTAAAGAGACCCACATCTCTCTTATAAAATGGAACGTCCATATATCTCAATAATCACTCCTCCAAATCCATTTCTCTCAGTCAAAAACTGAAGAAATATTACTCCGAATTACCTAACTTCAAACAAGATCCATTACTGTGATTATAATTCCACCTTATGTAGCCCTTGTGTTCAACTCAAAAAGATACACCCAAACAAGATTTAATTATTTTATCACCTCTTTCAAATTTATTTTCTTCTTCCACATTCTATTTATTTTTTTCTTTCCATTCAAAAATAATAAATCTAGTAACTTTTACATACTATGATGTTATTATTAATATTTTACAACCATAATCATTATTCAATCTATCCAATTAATGATAATGTCACCCTGTGTGGTATGTATGGCTTGCCGTCTCCACGCCGTGGTGTAATTTGTTATTCAACGATATGTTATTTGGATCGATATAATGATGAGTAGTATGTGTATAATAATAAAAAAACATGATAATTACTCTATAAAATTACTATACCAACCAATTCCACACCTACTAATGATTAAGGAAATGATATCATCGCATGTGTGTACGTATAACTTACCATCACCACGACGCGATGAGATTAATTTCCACATTCACAACTGAACGATGGTTATAAATATATAAATATTATTAATAAAAATGTATTATATATAACATTATAAAGATAATGAGGATATATATATATATATATAACTGTGTTTGTGTGTGTGTTTGTGTGAACATACATATATCTTATACACATACTTCCATTTAATATGATATGAAAAAGTAAACAACATTTATGCATATGTATGAGCAACCATCTCTATAAACGGTGGCTTCCATTTCAAATACCCATCTATTATTCACATCCATATTCTAAATGAAAATTATATATAAATAAAGTTTTATATTCTGGATATATTTAAATCAATATCTAAATGATATGATCCAGAATAATCGCTTAAAACATATATGATAAAGAATGTGATTATTACCCAAAATATTAATTTGACATGGAAGTCATTATTTAATGGGTATTATAAAGTCATAAATGAATCATTTATGATATAATAAATATGAATATGGTTCTGGAATAATTTAATTACATACAATGGCCATCATACAAGAGGTTAAACAAACCCTCGACCAAAGGAAAGAGCAAGGTAAGGGTTAATTTCTCAATCTCAATACTATCTGAGACTATTTATGTCTTATAATTTTCTGGTAAATATTTATTATCCATTTCTGTGTTTTAGAAAAGTAATTTTTAAAATTATTCATTTAATGTATTCTTTAACTAAAACATCATTTTAATTTTTTTGAGTATTTATTCTATTAAATCATTCCCATTAATGTCAATATTCTCAAGATGGTTTTAAGGATTTAGTTAAATAGACATGAATGTTTTAAAATTTTAATTCATTTAAAATGTTTCATTGTGGTTTGGGACAATTTTATTCAATTTTTTTTTAAATTCCATCATTTATAAATTGTCTAACTTTTAAATGATTTCATAAAAAATGTTTATTTCACTCAAAGAGTTTTACTGATAATTTTCAATAATATCATCATACTTTACTGGATATTATTCTTGATTGAGGTTTATTTATTATAATACAATATTCCATATATTATTGAATGAGTTATGATATTCATAATGGTGGATGTGTTATTTTTATACCATTCATGGTTCATGGCTAAAGTATTGTCATTTCTTTTGCTACTTTTTATTCGAATAATTATGTTATGTTCAATAATTTCATATGAGGAATGCAGTGGACTTAGAAAGTGGTAGGTGGATCACTCTATAGTACATCGATGCATCGGTAGCTCTCATGAGGCAAACTAGTGTCGTGGTATAAGGCTTTGAATATTTTGTTTCTGTTGTTTTGGAACGAGGCCTTGACTATGCAGTAATGATGTCTAGCGTTAGGCATTTCACCATTATTAAATTAATTATTACATGTGATTATTTGACTTTTAGAATAAATATGTGCATGTTTATAAGGTAAAGATTGAATTATTTTCTCTATATTATGTTCTAGTTTATGGTAAATGGGTTGTTGTTTTTATTACACATCTTTCCATAAAATATTATATATTATGCATAAAAATTTACCCTTACTAAGAAGATTATCTCACTACTTTCTTGTGTCATGTTTTCCCAGGATTCAAAAAAGTGTATTATTTTTGACATGTTGGGTTAAGCTAGGGAAATAATGGAATTCTAAAAGTAATTTTTATGTTGTTTTTATGTTTTAATGTGTAATTTAATGTTCATGTATGTATTCTATTATCCAAGAATACTAAATTGATCGGTCTTTCAGGATTGGATTCCTTGTAATCATGCCAAAGTAATAAAATAATGCACTAGATCTGGGTTTGTGGGGTTGGGGCGTTATAATTGATATTAGAGGATGTTTAGTATAATCATTGGAAAGTAGATTAAATAAAACTCTAATTATTGAAAATTTCCCTAAGACAGTCATTGAGTATTGGAATAAAAGATATTCATAAAATTTTGGTAATGTATATATTTTGTGTATTTTCCAAGAAATACATCAATTTCTAGATATGAGTAGGTAGAGACAGCTTTGGAAAATATGTAATTAGGAGTGAAAACTCCAACAAGGATTTTCTGGTTTGACCCGAGTTATCCTCGTAAACAACAACAAGCCTTGCCGAACTCCTACTTACGACACTCCAATGGGATATGCTTATGAAATGTTATGTTTTCATTACAAGCAATTAAGAAGGATTTAGGAGTAAATATTCCCTTAGGAAAATATTTTATGAGTATAGATTTTATGCGTATTCTTTTAAATTAGTGTTAGGTACTTTATAAGTTAGGAATTATGCATTTCAATTCATAATCTAATATAGTGTATATCATGGTTTAGAAATGTCACTCATTAGAAGGAATGAGATCTCTAACAATATGGATGATCCAAAAAGTAAGAAGGATCATATGTTTCATGTTATTAAGGAAATTTTTTTAAGGAAAATAATCCCCCATGTATTCTCATCAAATGAAGAAATTTTATCATTTTTTGATAAGGTAATTTAATAATTATCAAATTCCTATGTATCTGAATAGTAAAGAGAAAGACGGACAAAGGGAAGAGGGGAATGAACAGTTTTTTCCAATGCTAAAACTGTTGAATGATTCACCTTGGAAAATTCATGAAGGCAATGTGAGTTTGTTATATGTATGGATAAAAATAACAACATTTATTTGATTGCAAGGGTATGAAAAATGTATCAAATGTACAATTCTTTATCTGTAAGGAGATGGGACACTACGTGAATCAATGTCTAAATCATCCATGTATGCCCCAAATGATGCTATTGGATAATAATAAGGTTATGATACTACCACAGATAAAGAAGAATGACTAGTTCTTTTATGTTTTAATTATATAATTATTTCATTTTAATGATGTATTAGTGATGCACTCATTTTATGAATTATCGAAAAAAATAAGGATTGTACTGTTGTACTATTTCATTGAAGATTTGAGATTATATGGATATAATAAATGTTACTAAATAGCAAGTTAATATTTTTGGAAAATTAATGGTTAAAGGAAAGATAAACATCAATATTGTTCAAATATTGAGGTAGTAATTTTGGAATAATATATTATTGATTTGGATAAATTATACTCGATATTCTTGACTACTTTGAATCTAATTAATTTTCTGTTCACTCCATTACTGTTAGAGTTTACATAATTTTAGACATAAAGAGTATATAATGTATTATATAAGAAATAAGGTAGCATAAATATAATAAATAAGCTTTTATGGTAATTCATGGTTCTATCATGATTTATAATAACACAATATGGAGGTATTCACATGTTATTACATGGAAAAACATCATTGTGTTTAACATCCTAATAAATCATGGACTGTGAGATTGGATAGAAGTATTTTTGATATGTCTAAAGGTTGGAATAGATTATGTTGGAAATTTGATACTACTATTATGGTTAAATGATTTCTGAATATTATTTTTGTATTTTTATAAAATGGTCAACATGAAGGTCGAGAAACAACACATCTTGTCCGGCAAGGCCATGAGACATGATCCCACAACCGAAAGGCGACAAGGATGCATCACCTACCACTGGCCTATATGATAGCCTAGATTGTAAAATGTAGTTTTTTTAAATGTTCTGATAATTGAATTATAAATTTATTTTTGTATCCCAATATGATTTGGGTAAATAAAATATTTTTGAGTTCTAAGAGGAGTTTGTGGTAAATATTATTTTAAAGATGTGACTATATTTGTAAAGTATTATTTTTTTATATTTATAAACTCATTAATAATATTTATGGAAGGGATCTAAACATCAAAACTATATTATACTAATACCTAATTTTTTTGGAAAACGATGATATTTTAAATCATCATAGATTGATGGCTTTGAGCCGATAATTTTACAGTTGTTTGTGACTGATGACCTCAATCACTCCCTATAAATGTTTAAATATTCTTTCTAATTATGATCCATTAATTTCATCCAATGTTATCTATATTGAGATAATAACTTGGTGGTAACTTTTTCATTTCCCTTTCCCTCTTATTAAGACTAAATTTTTTTTACCCAATTTCTGATTTAGGTATTCCACAATGGTATATTTCTATTTTAAACAATTTATTTTTTATGAAAATTATCAAATTGAAAGGATGATATTTATTTGAGTAGGGGATAATTTAACACCCAATATTTCATAGTATGTTATCTCTTCAATGTAATTCAATAACTTGTGTTACACGCAGCAGCGAGTTCGAGTGCACCAACACTTACTAAAGAAGCCGTTCAAAAGAGTGTATGAAGTGTATTAACTGAATTATGAATTTTATATACTACTTATAACTTTAGAATCCATATTTTGTGTTTCATAGACACAATATAAGAACAAATTTATTTTTTCAGTTAAATAAAGTTTTGTAAAAAAATGCAGTTTTACTGCCTTTTAATAGTGAACCATTTTTAAAACATATATTTGATAATTTTAAATATTCATTTTAATTTAATTAAATTCATGATTAGGATTGGGACATAAAAATTTAGTTCTGATAAATTTTAGGTATTTCTCGGATAACTTTTATATTTGGATCAATAGTGAATAATAATAAATGTTAACTGAATAGAAATATATTAATTGAATAAAATTATACTATTTATTTTTGAATTTGAATTGCTTGCATGTATAATTATATTATATTTTTACCATTTAATAAAATGTAAGAATTTATAAGTAATTTCATGTTCAAATTTGATATAAACACATGTCAATCTTTTGATAGTTTTCGTTTTTTTAAAATACTTTCTGGTTTTGACGACAGTGATTAATTTTAAATTAAATAATGAAACATCAATGATTTATATATAGTAAAATAGAATTTATTTTTGAATTCCGAATATCAAAATTATCTTTGGGTGAATTTTTGATATTTTTCTAGATACATTAAAATTTTGATGAATTGTGAAAAACCATGTTTTATTGTTTAAAATCAACTTTTCATTTAAATAATTATTAATTTTATTTAATTTTAATTTACATCAATATAGGTATATAATACCTTTATAATTTCAATGTAATTAATTTGGGAAATTTTATAATAAAAACAGATGTATAAAATTTTCTTGACATTTTTAACGACTTTTACCCACCTTCTAGGCACATTTTCAAATTTGCATAAAATAAAATTTTACCACTTCTGTTAATTGAAATTTAAAAATCTGAGAGACATAGTTAAAATTAGTAATAAAAATTTTGTTCAATAATATAAATATAAATATTGGTAAATAGTAACTTTTTCCTTTTATGTACCACGTTTAAAATTAAAAAGGGAAATTAATGGTAAAAATTATATTATAATTTTTTTTCAACACATATCCTAATTGTATTAGATAATTTTATTTCGACCAAAACCTAAATTAGGAATAAAATATGTTTATTGTGGTCTACATATATTAGATTAGGTTATTTAGTGTTATCTTATTTATAGAAGAGTTAATAGTGTTAAATACTACGTTTAATAACAAAAACATTTTTAATATTGTGTTATTTGTAAGACAGATTCAACTGTAAATATTCATTTGAAATATAAAAATATTTCTAAAATAATGTAATTTTATTTATAATTTTTATATATTATATAATTAAATTTATTTATAACACAATGATGATGCAGTAATTACTTTATCAATGAAAGGTTAAAATAATTGATATTATTAAACTAAAAATATATTTAAATTGAATATTTTGATGCCATCCACGATTTTATAGATTAAAATAATTAGTTAGGGGTTACTCAATGAATTTCATTGATGTAATAATGTTGTTATAACTTTCAAAAAAACATATATTAAATATTGTCAAAATTGACATAAATGAGTTTTTAAATCAAATACAATATTAATATAATATATGTGATTCTTAAATATATGTGGTTCAACCACAAGCTATATATAATGATATATATATCACTAATGAAATTCTTGGGGTTTGTCTGTATTTTTATTGTATGTTTATTAACTATTTATTATAATAATGCAAGATGACATGGTAAAAGTTAAAAAATTTAACTTTGAGTAAAATATAAATTATAGTGTTAATATGGTGACATAAACATGTATGGAACTTATTGGTTGAAAAAGATTTAGAACCATTCCAACCTTTTACTTGATGTTAATCAATTTGGAGCTGTTTGACCCTAAAAATAATTTGTTATAAAATAATATTTCAAACTTTTACTAAAGTGACCCTCGCCTCTCTTATAAAAGAGTACGTCCTCTTCTCCCAAAATGATACCTCTAATGCCATTTGGATCATCCAACTACTTCCCAAATATACTCCCAACATCCCCTAATTTTACCAAGAGGACTTACATTGATCATAATGCCATCCTAATGTGACCTTTCATTGAAATAAAATGGAAACACCCAAAGAAGAGGTAATTATTTTATCACCACTTTCAATGTTCTTCTCTACTTCCACTTTCACTTTCTTTATTATTTCCATAAAAAAAATAACTCCAGTACCATATATATACTATAATGTTATTATAATTTTTTACAATCATTATCATTATTTTATCCATCCTATTAATGATAATGTCACCATGTATTTATACGTACGACTTTCCATCTCCACGTCGTGGTGTAATTTGTTATTCAAGAGTATGTTATTTGGATATACATAATAATTTGTAATATGTGTATATCTAATGAAACTAACATGATAATGTATCTGTAATATTAATGTACCTTCCAATTCCACACCATTTAATCATTAAGAAAATTATATCGTCACTCGTGTATTTGTACGACTTACCGACTATACGACGCGATGAGATTCATTTCCAGGTTCACCATTTAATAATGATTATATAAATAACTATTATTAATAAGTATGTAATATATGAAATAATAACGCTACTATATATATCAATATATGTACATACATATATCTTATTCATATACTTTTATTGAATATGATATGAAAATGAAAACATCGTCTATGTGTACGCACCCCCTACCATCTCCATAAATGATGTTTTTCATTTCATATATCCATCTATTATATATATCTATATTTTAAATATTATATATATATATATCATGTTTTATATTCTAGATGTATTAAAATTATGATCTAAATGATATGGTCATGAATAACAAGTTAAAACACATACGATAAAGAAATCGATTGTTAACCAAAATGTTAATTTAACATGGAAATAATTATTAAATGGGTATTATAAAGCCATAAATGAATCATGTATGATATACTAAATATTTATATGGTTCTGGTATTATTTAATAACATACTAGGATCATTATATAGGAGGTTAAACATAACCTTGACCAAATGAAAGCACATGGTAAGAGTTAATTCCTCAATCTCATTATTATCTGTGATTGTTTATGTGTGAGAATTTTCTGAAAAATATTTATTATCCATTTTCATGTATCAAAAAATACATTTTCAAAATTATCAATTTAAGGTACTAATTAACTACAAAATCATTTTAAATCATTTAAATATTTATACTTATAAATATTTCTCATCAATGTCCAGGTTATTAAAATGGTTTATGGATGTATTGATATGGACATTAATGTTTTAAAATATTAATTCATTTAAAAAGTTTCAAAGAGTTATGGTACACAATGATTCAAAAATATATTTTAAATGTAATCCAAAGTAGATTGTGTGATTTATAAATTATTTCATGAAAAAGGGATATTTCCCTTGAATTGTTTTACTGATCATTTTCAACAATATCATCATCATTTACTAGATATTTGTCATGATTGATGTTAATTTATTATAATAAAATCTTCTATATTTTATTAAACAAGTAATGCTATGTTTTACTGTGGATATTCTATTTTCTTCCAATTATGGTTTATGGCAACTTTATTGAAATTTCATAATATATTTTTAATATGAATGTTTATTATATGATTCAACAATTTCATATGAGGAATGACATGGAAATATTAAGTGATGGGTGGAGCCAGATATAGCTCCTTGATGTGTCGGTAGGTCTCATAAGTCAAACTAGTGTCTTCGAATAAGGCCTTGACAAAAAATTTATTTGTAGTTTTTGAATAAGGCATATACTATTTGGTAATACTGTTCAACGTTAGGCATTCCCACATTATCAAATTAATTATAACATTTTATTATTCGACTAGTAGAATATCCATGTGCATATTTATATGGTAATGCTTGATTTATTTTATCTATATTATGTTCATGTTTATGTATAATAGGACATTGTTTTTATTACACATCTTCCCTTCAAATTTTGTTTCTTCTGCTAAATTATTTACCCATACTGAGCATCTGATCTCACTTCCTTCTTATGATTTGTTTTCCCAAGATTACAAAATGTGTATTATGTTTGACATGTAGGGTTAATCTGGAAGAATAATGGCATTATCAACAAATTATTTATTTTTTTTATGTTTGAATTTATAATGAAACATTTATATATTTAATGTCTTTTACAAGACTACTAAAGGGATCGGTCTTTCGTGACATGATTCCCTGTAATCATGCCAATGTATTAAAATAATGCACTGGTGATGATATTCTAGGGTTGGGGAGTTACAAATAGTTTGACCATGAGGATAGAAAACACATACATAATGTCATTAAATTTCCAAAATAAGTTTAATAGTTAGATCCCTAAAAAAGACATCATGAGGAATTGAAATAAAACTAAAATATTATCATTATTATTTATGATGTCTACAAGGAGACGAAATGTTAATCACATGTGTTTTGTTTCTTGAATGGTTAAAATTGTAGTTTTTAATGGTTTTATTCTATTTAAATAAACATTGGTGGTCAAATGCATACTAACAACCACTAAATTTATAGTAATACAATGTAAACCACCATATTTTGAATTATAAAATGTTTGAGATGAAATTACATTAATTGGAGGCTTGATTTTTTAAGATGATAGAAAATGCACATTTATTGTCACAAGACACTAAAATGTGAAATTCTTAGTAATGTATATATATATATAAACCTTATATGTAATTTAAATCATTGTGAAACATTATTATTATAACTATTGTTGTGTAAATGAAGGTGCCAAGTCAAACGGTCCTGATGTCTGTTCGGATGAACATAATATGATGTTTTTAATGGTTTGAATCTATTTAAAAAAAGTTATTCTTGGGGGTCCAAACCATGTGAATGAATAAAAAATTCTATGACATAATATTAAAAAACCATAGAGATAATTTTTCAATGTTCTATGAAAAGAAACGTCAATCTGAGATAGTATATTCTTATGAGGATAGAAAATGCACCTTTAGTGACATAAAACACCAAAACAGATGTTTAATGTTTATATCAATAAAAAATGACAACAAAATGGATTTAAATAACTGTAAAAATTTATTATCATTATTTTCGATGTGTCTTAGGACATGACATGACAACCATACATGGGTTCTTCCCAGAATGATCAGAAATTTTGTTTTTAATGTTTTTAAACACATAAAAAATAGTTGGGGGGGTCAAAACCGACCAAAAAAACTCCAAATGTCATGAAATTAGAAAATAAACTATATACTGATTTTTAAATGGGTTATGTAGTCAATGCGACAATCATCAGTGTTTTTTAATAGGGGTGAAGGATAATAAGTATTTTTGTGACATAAAAAACTAAAACATGCTTTTAACGGTAATATATATCAAAGAAGATTAGTAAATGACATAAAAGAACTCAAAAACCATCTTATTATTATTCATGATGTATACAAGAATAAGAAAATTCTATAAAACTCACATTTTTTGTTATAAAGATTTAATTATTTGGGATGTAAAGGATTGATGTAGTTGAATAAATAGTTATTGAGGGTCAAAACCAAAAAAATGCAATCTAACTACCATGAAAATAGATTGAAACAAAAATAGAGTTAATATTAATATCTTTGTACAGATAGAACACCTATATGTGATGGATGATTCAAAGGAGAACTGAGAACACTGATTTAATGTCATAAAATAAAAAAACAAATTTGTAATAGTTAGATCCATATAAAATTTCCTCATAGTGGCTTGAAATCATTGAAAACCTATATTATGATTATTGGTGACATGTAAAAGAATAAAGATTATCAATAAGGTTTGTGATCTACCCATAGAGACTGAATATGCTGGTTTTATGGTTTGAAACCCTCTAAAATAATGCAGTAGTGAAAACTTGTTAAACAAACTCTAGATTAAAAGATACTAGATGTCAACTATGATAGGTTTAATTATGAAATGGATGATCATACGGTACAATAATTATTGGAGTTTATTTATCTAGGATAATTTAAAATCCACTTTTAATATCATAAAATATAAAAAATAGCGTATATTTATCAGATATATATAAAACAACATAATTTTTTCTAGAAATCATAGGAAAATATTATTATTTTAATTATTGACATGTATGAATAGAAAGAAAATAAATTTTACATGTGGTAATCCTAGAACAATAGAGTAAGTTGTTATAAATTTTAACATAATATATAGAAATTATAAATATATTTTCAAAATAAAATAACATTGATCTGGGGTGCTATATTATAATTGAAATACTTAAATTCATTTCAATAATTAGATATAATTTTTTTTATAATAATTATATTATTATATTTTATTCATGGAGTTTTTTATGATGATTGATTTGGTATATTGAATATGATAATGTATTTATATTTATGGTCCTTTTGTTTTACATACATTGGATACATTTATTGTAATTTTGAAATATGGTTGTTTTTATAATTCAATGGTACAATTTTTTAATATAAAATTATTTATAGTGGCTGTAATATGAATGCCTCTATTGGTTAAATAGTGTGAACCTATAAGGAAATTAATTTGAAGGTTTCTATAGATCAGGTCGGTGCATAGTAATTTCTAAAGGGAGTTTTTTATTGATGACCCTGAACTGGTATATAAGGACTACAAAATGGCAGTCACTATAGGTGACACTGACATGGTCTATAGTGTCTTCTTAATGATGGATTCTATATTTAACAAACACATTCCTAAGGAATCAACCATTTATGAAATGTTTGGCAGCAACTATAGGTCTTTAGCGATGAAATTTAACCAACAATATAGGATTTTTATTCAACATGTTGAATTTTGTCATATACAATAAAAAATAAAAAAAATGATTTAATAATTCATATAATTTGATCTCATGTACTTGAAACAGAGATATAATCCACTACATTAGACAATAAAGAAACATTTTGTTTTTTCAAGGTTGTTTTAGAAAGTACAATTATCCCCAAAAAAAGACACATACCACATGTTCTTTTTCTATCAATAATACACCCTTCAAAGTCATATTTTGAATATGTTATTAAATAAATAAAGTATTATTTTTGATAAAATAAATGAGAATAAATAGTTCC
Source organism: Viscum album (assembly GCA_963277665.1). Taxonomy (NCBI): domain Eukaryota; kingdom Viridiplantae; phylum Streptophyta; class Magnoliopsida; order Santalales; family Viscaceae; genus Viscum; species Viscum album. The sequence continues at coordinate 1,332,626,608 of OY728142.1, forward strand.
ATTATCAAATTTAATTATTCATTTTTATATATTTAATATGACTTTATTTATGATCATCATAAAATAAATCACACAAATAAATATTATACATTATATTAGGACTAGATGTAGTTAAATATTAAACAATAGATATCATGCCTCTATGAAAATTATTATCTACCTATTTATGAGATACAGTAACCTAAAATTCACAATTAGAACCAATAATACATTTCATAGACTTTATGAATCATGACCAAATTGTATAGAAATTTCTTTAAAATACATAGACTGGTTATGAAAATGTATTTAATTTACATGAGAATTTTTATATCCTATAAAGATGAAAAATTCTACCATTAATGTCATATCAATCATTGTATACAAAAATTTATAAAATTACATAAAATTTATTACATTATATGAACCAAAAAATATAACACCAACATAATTTTTGAAAAGAAAAATATCCATGGATATTATTTTAATAAAATTTGTAGGATCAAAATATACATTTGATAAAACATTATTTAATAAGAAAAAATAAATTATATAATTCCATGAAATATGATATTATTTGAGACAATAAAAATAATTAGATAAATTAAAAACATGGTAAGAAATGTTTTTAATTTCATAACTACGGGTTGAGAAACATTAAATTATTAATCTTTAATACCATTTTAGAGAGAACAGTTTACATCTATTGGATATTATTTAAAACCAGAAACTAAAAATATATGTAATGAAATTATAATGGAATATAATGTAGAACTAGGTGAAAATGAATCATCAAAGCCTATACCATATACTTGAGTGCAACCCTAAGCAACATGTATGACATTGTTTTTTATAATATAGCTAGATTTTTCATGTTTTTTTTCTATTTATCAACATGGTTCCTATTATATTTTTATTCTAAATGAAATTATTTTAAAGATAAATCTTTATTTATAAAGAATAAATTGGAACATCTATCATAGAAGCAGTAGAGTTATAATCAATTAAATAATGTTAAATATTATTATGAAAAAATAGAGATAAATGTAAAATTGGATCCAAAATATAAAACAATGTTTATAGTTTTAAAACTATAATATAAATTGCATAAAAAAATTTCAACATGATAATAATAATAAATAATTTTGGGATAATGGATAAAGATGAAAAGGGGTATTATCCCTCTTAATTTATTTGACATTATATTGAGGCTTTTCTTCACCAAAATTAAAATATCTTAACAATTCATCAAAAAATTAGAAAATATTAATTATTTTACCATGTTGATCATAAATCCTTACACGAAGGAATTTGTAAATAAAAAAGTTAATTATATTAAACTCAATAATCATTACTGATATTAGGGTATTGATGAAAAATATTTTCATCACTTTTAGACTAAAATGTATCTAAATTATTAATTGAATAAAAAAATACAACTGAAAACTCATAAATAACAATCTTTTGGTTTTTTATTTATAAATTATTCATAATTATTTTTCATTAAAAATCATCTGATAATAATTCTGTTTGAAATATAAAAAAAATATCTACACTAAAATATATAGGTAATTTATATTCACATAACATAGTTTGATCCATCTGAATAATATTTCTATTTTTTCATGTATAAATCCATTTTTCATTGGTGTTCGTGGAGTATAGAAATATTGTAAATAACCATTAATTTCAATTTTTTTATAAAAAATATGAAATTAACCTTTATTATCACATTCATTATAAATATTTGTAATTTTTTTTTCTTTTGAAACAAATTTAATAGAATATAAAATCTTGATAATGTATCAATTTAAGAGAAAAATAGCATACCCAAGTAAATTTAATTTCTTCATCAATAATAACTAATGTATAATTCATTCCATCAATGATATTAGTTTTAGTAAAAAAATAAATAAGATTATTCTCTCTATAAATTTATATATTTATTAATCTGATTGATAAGTTTAATGGAATTTACATTGCTTCCCTTTCATTAAAACATAAAAAATATGGAGTTGCAATTACCTCAAGCATAGAAACTTTAACACATTCTCATATATTTAGAGATTTTTTGACATTATTAGATAAACATAACCAAAATTCCTTTTGAATAGAATGAATTCATACTACACAGTATTCAAATACATAATATGTTTATCAGATACTTCATAAAATTCAATGGTATAACTTTTCTAGTACGAATATAATAATAAAAAATTATATTTAAAAAGTAAATAACTCTCACATTTATATTTATCCTGTATTCTACCATCTAATAATTTGGATATATTAATTAAAATATTTTTAAATCAGTCAAAAATGAATCCTTTGAAATTAAAGCTGAATCATAAATATCAACATCACCAAACCCTTTTAATTCACCTTAGAAATTAACTCTGAATGTTACAATTCCCCCCTAATATATTTTTTATGTGGAAATAATTTATTGATATCGGGTCATATTCCTATAAAATCAATATTAAATGCAACATATTTAGTACTTGTGACAACTAATGTATTTTTATTACTGAATCAATTACTGGAAAATTTTGGTACCCAAGCTATTAATGGTCAAACAAGATTAGTATTAGAATTTTAGTTACCTGTAAAATGTTTAAAAAATTATTTTATAGTACACTAGGTAAATAATAGTTTGAAATAGTATTTTCTTCTTATTCTTAATTGTCTATTAAATCTAAGAGAACATTCATTAACATAGTAACCTTTTAGGAATCTTTTAAAATATTTACATTAGATTAATATCCATTTTTACTTTCATCAAATTTAGATTTAAACATTAGAGGTAATATTATATCATTTCAAAAATCATCATTATTTATATTTAGTTTATTTATATACATCATTTAATTATATTTTTCACTACATAAATTAAATAATTTGTAATTTTTTTTAGACACTCAATATAAATTTACAAATTTTCTTTCTAATATCTAGTAGTGTCTAGATTTTCATAAATGTTATAATGATGAGTATAAGAAGGGTTTCTTAATTTTTCACTATTTGATAAAAATAAATTAATTTCATAAAAACATTTCTCATCATTTTCCTAATGTTTTTTATAAATAATCATCTTTGAACATATATTTATTTAATAATTTAATTTCATCATTTAAATTTAGAGACATTCAGGTATTCATATTCATTTCCAGAATTAGAATGCCCAGAATAAAATGTAAAATGACTAAACTTATAGGGATATTCATTGAAAAACGTGTTATAATATTCATTATTGTTTTCATTTTACTAAGTAGAATCATATTACTATAACTAACATCAATTGGTGTTTGATTCGTTTTAATAATTATTTTTAATTTTTCAATATTCATTATTTCATGAAATTTTGGATTGATATTTTCATTCTACCTGCACTCATAGAATGCTATATATGCCTAATTAGATATTTTAACTCATTTTTTGCCCACTAAATTGTACATTATGCAGTGTTTTTCTAAAATATTTCATATATCCTATATTTTCATTGTTTTGTTAAAAAAATTCCAAATGGCCCATATATTATTTTCTCACATAAAATAGATCTAATTTAGTTAAGAATGTTATAACAACATTAATATATATAAAAGATACATATATTATTGTTTTCTCCACTTCACAAATGTTCGTCAGTTCTAGTTTATAAAGAAATAATTATCCTATAAATTTATTAGTAGTGTACATTTTGATGTTTTTTCCTTTATTTTGGATGAAATTTTGTTCATTCTGTTTTATTGATATTTCTTGTAGGAGTAATTAAACATGTAATTTTGTTTTTACAATTTCTCCAATTGATTCTAAAAAATTAATATTTTATTAAAATTAATCGATCATTTTGTTTATTGTGTCCACCTAACTAATATGAATAGTATAAAATCACTTGGATAATATCTAAATATAATATTACTTGTTAAAAGGGTCCTATAAGGATGTAACACCCCAGGTAAATAAAGAATATGACATTTTCATATTTATCCATATTTGTGAATAAAATATTAATATTATTTTAAAGGGATTCTATGCTCGATGGCGTACCCAACATGCAATAACGAGTTTCTTGGGAATCTTACATTGAACTCTAATAATAGAATAATATTATTTTAAATGGTAGTTAACATGTAGCCGTTGTAATGGAAGGAATGAATAGAAGTAACTAAAATATGATTATATATGTTTTTAAATGTTTTTACATTTATCCAATAAAAGATAAAGGCATAAAATACGGAAATAATTCAATTTTAGGCGTATATGCCCTAGTTTTCACTAAAGGTTCACTTATGGAATTTTAATGGAGAACCGTCATTAAATATAGTTTTGTTCACTCTTATACATTCTATTGGACCAAATAAAAATCTTCTTTAGAATCGGGACATCAAAATTTACTTTGTGTAAATTTTTGGTATCGTTCCGATAAAGTTCATTTTTTATTAATAGTGTAAAATGTGGTATTTTAATTCAAAAACTCTTCTTAATCTAATTTATTTATATAACTAGATTATATTTTTAATTGGCTTAAAAGTGAAATTAGAATATATTTTTACCATTAAATCCAACAGTGGTTGTTGGAATTAATTTCACTTTGAAATCAGACTTAAACTAGTGTCAATCTTTTGATACATATTGTTTCATAAAAACACGCTATTTGCTATGACAGCGGGAATTAATTATTAAATTAATTAATGTGAATTATATGTTTTGAATTTTGTAAATTAGAATTCATTTTTGAATTCATAATAGCAAATATATCTTATGGTGAATTTTTGGGATTTTTCTGAAAAACTTCAATTTTTGATGAATAGTGAAACCACTAAGTGGTACTTATAAAAACTGATTTTTCCGTTTAAATGAAATTTTGCCATATTTGTGTTTTGAATTTAAAAAATACGACATACATGGTTGTCATTAAGAAGTAAAATGTGGTTCAATAGGATAAAAATAATTTTTTGGTGAATAGTAACTTATTAAGTTTCTAATCGCGATTAGTGGTAATTAGTGTAGTTTAAGGTAAAAATAATGCTTTAATGAAATAAGATGAGATTGAAACATGTCCTACCCTCATTGGTTGTGTCATGGCCGACCAAGACAAGTCATGGGTAAACTTGGGGACCCCATGGAGCCACTTTGGTTGGAAAATGACATAAATAACTTTTTATTTAATGTAAAAGTAAAAATGACACAAACATCATATGTTTTACGAATACAATTTTTACATGGGGTTATAAAGATCCGATTTTGTATTATAAATAGTCATTGGAAATATAGAAAGATTTCCTACATCATAGTATTTTTTTTTAATTTTTAGACACTAAATAAATTAATTTATTTATGACATCATGATGATGCAGCGATGACCTCATTATATAACGATTAAAATAAAATGGAATGATAATGTAAAATCTATGAACTAAACATGTCCAAAACTTATTAGATGGGTGGATTTAGAACCCTTAACACCTTATACACGAATTATATCAATTTGGGACCTTTTGAAACCGAAACACATTTTCAAATAAAGTAATATTTCTTTACTTTCCAAAAGTGCCTCTCCTCTCCTCTTATAAAAGGCCCCCACCTATACTTAATTTCACACACTCCTCAAGCCTTTGGCTCGGCCAACCCCTGCCCATTTACTCTCTCCACATCCCTCTACTCATCCTAGAGGATTCCCTTTGGGCATAATCCTTTCAATGGAAGCCTTTAGGCTCAAATCAAAAGCAGTTACACTTTTAAAGGTAATTCATTCTCTCTTGTTCATTTGTTTTATTTTGCTTCTACAACCCACTAAAATATTTTTATTTACATATTTTGTAACAAAACCAGTATCTTCAATATACTAGGATGTTGTTATAATATTTATTCGATCTACACTCTCACACAACTACATCACATGGTTAAAGAACATACAGTTTCCGTGGATGGCGAAATTCTGCCTCCCGAAACGATGATTGTTCAATACTCATTTAACACCTTCAAAGGTGGCCATTATGATGTCACTATTTTTATATATGATATATAATATGTTTATGTTTTCCTTAAGCTTATGTTTTTTTTTCATTTTGGGCATACCTTTATGGTTTCAATTATGGGTAAACGTGATATCTTCATTTAAGGAAGTGTGGACTACCGCCCCCTCAAAGTGATTTGATTCGTTAAATACCATATGTCAGACGTATAAAGGATGGAACTATGATATTACATATTATATTATACTGTAATTATAATATACCTTTATATCATTATTATTCCATTCTATAAAATACGAAATTGAAATGAAAGTAGCGTTCATGCGTACGTACGGCTTTCCGTCTCCATGAACGGTGCATTTCATTTCTTACCTCTAAATTATTATGTAATGTTATAAATGCATGAATGTACTGGATATATATGAAATATATGATATATACATCATGAATAAAATTCTGGATATAATAAACATTTTGCCACACGAACAACATGTAATTGTAAGAAGTCAACTTTCGACTTCAGAACCAAATATCGGAAAACAAATATTATTAACTTAAATGATTACATAATGTTTATGACATGGTAATAAGTTATATAAACGGAATAATGAACTTAAAAAGGTTTATAAGGAAGTATAAATTAACTCAAGTTTATTATTCGGGAGATTAAAGGACGATCGAGTCAAGTCGGACCCGAGGTAAGGGATCCTACTCCTCTATTTCTTTTTAAGTACACACTTTTATGTCATTCCTTTTAAAGCTCATATTTCTTGTTATTGGGATGATCTTTTATATTACACTTACTGTAATTTTTATGTTAATGTGATGAGAGACCCTATTCTCTCTAATCAATCCATTTTGGAAGTTTTGAGTGGCGCCGTTAGGCTGCCGAACTTTCGTAAGAGATCTAACCTCTCTCTTTCTTTTTAAGTACTCTCCTTTATGTCACTTCTTTTAAGCACCTATTTGTAATGTTGTGGGATGTTATTTTATATTCCTATTTCTGTACATTTTATTGTAATGTGATGAGATACACTATTTGATCTCATCAATCCATATTCGGATGTTTTATGTTGCGTCGTTTGGCTGCCGAGTTTTCGTAAGAAATTTTTCATCTCACTTTTATTCCCGTGAGATTTATGCTACATTTTCCACAAATTCCATTTAGTGGTGTATGTAATGTCAATTATTCTAATCTTTGTGTAATATACTTTCGTTTATGAGTATTTACATCAATTATCTATTGTCCTTTTTTCATGGGGTGTATGTTTTGAAAGATACCCAAGTCGGTAAGGGATCCTTTCACCCTCCTGTTTTTTAAAAGACTTCTTTTGTTGGGTATTTTAATTTAAATATTTTTATGTTGGGATATGTTCTCATATATCCTTATTGATGTAAATTTTATGTCCAAGTGATGAGATACACTTTTTTATCTCTCATCAACTCATTTTGATGTGATGCCGTTAGGCTGTCAAGGGAACTTTTTAACCCAATTTCGATTTCTTTGGGTTCAACATGTAGTCATTGAATATGTCATCCATTGAATATCTGTGAATGTAATTTTATTGTTTTACACTTAATATCCACTTATATTGGGTGTATTTATATTTTTCACAAATATTTTTGAGATTGATTTGTCCTTAATTTAAGGATACCTTCTTTATAAGGGATTTTGTCACATTTGACATTTCTATTGAGGGTTCATTGTTGTTATGCACCAATTCACTCTTATATGGTGTATATACTGTCCTTTGGAGTATTATATCATGAATCCATTTATTCGCATGATATTTTAAAGTTCTGACTAAATGTTATTCCTCAATTATTGTATTCAAGTGTCTCTAATTTTGGTAAAACCCATTTAACCAAAATATCATTTTAAATGTGTTAATTATTTGTTCTTATCAATATCCATGTTTTAAAAATTGTTTTAATGATTTATTTATATGGATATTAATGGTTTAAAATGTTAAAAGCTTAAAGTTGGTATAGAATACTTTGATTCAAAATTCTCATTATTAAATGTTTTAAATGGTTTTGGAAATGGTTTCTTTTTTTATGGATTCATTATTTCAAAATACTAAAAGGTTATATTGTGATTGAAATGTGGAAATGTTTTTTTTCCTTTATGCATGCTTTATGTGATACATTTATGTTATAGTTCTTGGGAATTGTTATGAAAACGGGTGGTTCTGTGATAAACCAAGGGCGGGTGAGCCCGATATAGCTCTCCAATGCATTGGGTAACGCGAAGGAGTGAAACGTTAAGGTTTCTCCGAAGAGATTTAGGGAATATACTGTGATGGGTATTCCAAACGTAACCAAGAGGGTTAATCCCTATGTAAGAATGTTATGAATGCCTCAAGTTACCTTTATGTCTTATGTTTTCTATGATTTATTCATGATTTTATATGCCTATGTTTTATGGGTAAAGTGTGATTTCATTCTAATGTATATATGAACTCATGTTTCCTTTCCATATTTTTATAACTCTTACTAAGCTTTTTATGCTCATCCCAAGTTTTTGAAATGTTTTTCACAGGTCAAGGGAAGGGTACATGATGTGATGATAGTGTCAAGGATGTGTCAAGAAAGAATCCATGTATTATTTTAAATATTTTTCCATTGATGGGAAGAATGAATACTGTCTTTTATGTAACCACATTGTTTAAATGTGGAATGTAATGCAAGTTTCATGATCTAATTCTCTAAAACTATAAACCTGAAAGGATCCTCAATGTGAATTATTCATTTAATTCAATATTAAGTATGGTTTAAGGCTGGGGACTTATAGTTGGTATCAAAGGTCGGTATAGATAACTTTAGAGGTTAGGGTATTCTCTAAGTATAAGTGACATTACCATAATGGTTAGGATTTCAGAAATAGTCCTAGTTTTAGATAAAGTGAATGAGTAAGTATATCTTAGTGTTTACCTTCCTCATTAGTACATGATGGTTTTGTTGATATACTCACACTGACATTTCTGTTTTTAGTGAATGGATGAATCTAGCAGGCACCAAAGAGACTATTGGTTTGAAGGAAACTGTCGTGGTTCTTTGATTAAGAGACTGGACGAAATGGGGTATTCAATGAGGAAACTCGTGGTTGTTCTAAACCAACTATCAAGGAGTCATGATCAACCACTTGAACCTTGGTATGTTCTGTAATGCATCATGTACAAGATGACCAATCGATATGTATGTTCAGGTAATAATTATAAAGGTAACCATTAGAGTTTATATGATCCTTAATTTTTAGGTAATTATGGGTTATTATATGTTATGATGGAAAATGAAAGGCATGATATAAACTTGAGGTTAAAATATGTTATGATCATCTTTGAAGATTTTATCTCATTTTGGGGAATGATTTACGAATTATATAGTTTTGGAAAAAGGAAAACACGCAGACCGTGTGACTACCCGTCGCGTCGGACAAAGCTGCGGGAATCGAACCCACAACCAAAGTGCGACTGGTATTTATCGCCTACCACTGGACTACATGAAGTCCCTGGTTAGCTTGACAGATTATTTTTTGTTATATGATTTTATGAATTAAGAGTAAGTTGATTTTGGGTTATTTATGAAAATTATTAACCTATAATGGAGGATATGTGATTAGGTTAATTACTTTTCAATGCGAGACTTTAGGAGCGACTGATGTTGTTTGGTGATAAATGTTACGATTTAACTTGGAAGAATATGTGACTAAATCCCTAAAATTTTTGGGTTTCAATCTTAGTTTGGTTTACTTTGAAGGATTTTATGGATAAATTGTTCATCTAATGGTCCTCTTTGAACTTGGGGTTTTGTTGGACAAATTTTGGAGGTTAAGAATAGATTTTCTTTTTATAAAGGGTTATCCTTATCTGGATTATGTGATCTTGTACTAGCCTTTTTGGTTTTGGTTTTGGTTAAAGTCTAAAGACATGGGAAGTATATAGTTCTCTTTTGTGGATTAGGTGATTTTATAAAAGTTGATTATAGTACTCTTAATGCAAACTAGTCTCCCTAAATACTTGTCTTTTGGAAAAAATATGAGTTTGATTAAGGAATATAGTAAAAGTTGAAAGTCAACATGATAAGTGATTATGTTTCATTATGAATAAATTCCTCAATAAAAAGTAACCTAAAACAAAAATGGTGTCTATTATCTTTTCCTACTAGGGAATCGAATACCGTTTAACCCATCACAAGTTTGTGATTTTCTCATGGTTAACATTGTCCTAGACATGTTTACTATCACTCTCCCTCAAGAACCTGACCCTTTGCTTTTTATTCCATGTCCATGTTTTTCTACATGGAATCCTAGTATGGGTTAACTCGGGTGACCTCTATACTTATCTTCCTTTATTTTAAAGTGATTGTTTTACCAACTCTTGTTCTGATGTGGGACGTTCAAGGATGTTTCCAAGCTCAATTTTAAAAATTTCGAGGACGCAATTCCCAAAAGGGGGGGAAGGATGTAACACCCCAGGTAAATAAAGAATATGACATTTTTATATTTATCCATATTTGTGAATAAATTATTAATATTACTTTAAAGGGTTGCTATGCTCGATGGCGTACCCAACACGCAACAATGAGTTTCTTGGGAATCTTACGTTGCACTCTAATAATAAAATAATATTATTTTAAATGGTAGTTAACATGTATCTGTTTTAATGGAAGGAATGGATATAAATAAATAAAATATGATTATATATGTTTTTAAATGTTTTTACATTTATCCAATAAAAGATAAAGGCATAAAATACGGAAAGAATTCAATTTTAGGCGTATATGCCCTAGTTTTCACTAAAGGTTCACTTATCACCTTTTGATGGCGAAGCATCATTAAATATAGTTTTGTTCACTCTTATAAATTCTATTGGACCAAATAAAACTCTTCTTTAGAATCGGGAAATCAAAATTTACTTTGTGTAAATTTTTGGTATCGTTCCGATAAAGTTCATTTTGTTATTAATAGTGTAAAATGTGGTATTTTAATTCAAAACCTATTTTTAATCTAATTTATTTATATGATTAGATTATCCTTTTAATTGGTTTTAAAGTGAAATTAGAATATATTTTTACCATTAAATCCAATTGTGGTCGTTGGAATTAATTTCACTTTGAAATCGGACTTAAACTAGTGTCAATCTTTTGATACATATTGTTTCATAAAAACACACTATTTCCTCTGACAGCGGGAATTAATTATTAAATTAATTAATGTGACTTATATGATTTGAATTTTGTAAATTAGACTTCATTATTGAATTCGGAATATCAAATATATCTTATGGTGAATTTTTGGGATTTTTCTGAAAAACTTCAATTTTTGATGAATATTGAAACCACTAAGTGGTATTTAAAAAACTGATTTTTCCAGTTAAATGAAATTTTGCCATCTTTGTGTTTTGAATTTAAAAAATCCTACATACATGGTTGTCATTAAGAAGTAAAATTTGGTTCAATAGGATAAAATTAATTTTTTTGTGAATAGTAACTTATTAAGTTTTTAATCGCGATTTGTGGTAATTAGTGTAGTTTAAGGTAAAAATAATACGTTAATGAAATAAGATGAGCTTGAAACATCTCCTACCCTCATTGGTTGTGTCATGGACGACCAAGAAAAGTCATGGGTCAACTTGGGGACCCCATGGAGTCACTTTGGTTGGAATATGACATAAATAACTTTTTATTTAATGTAAAAGTAAAAATGACACAAACATCATATGTTTTATAAATACAAATTTTACATGGGGTTATAAAGATCAAATTTTTGATTATAAATAGTCATTGGAAATATAAAAGTATTTCCATAATCATAGTATTTTTTTATAATTTTTAGACACTAAATTAATTAAATTATTTATGACATCATGATGATGCAGCGATGACCTCATTATTTAACGATTTAAATAAAATGGAAAGATAATGTAAAATCTATGAACTACAAATGTCCAAAACTTAATGGATGGGTGGATTTAGAACCCTTAACACCTTATCCACGAATTATATTAATGTGGGACCTTTTGAAACCGAAACACATTTTCAAATAAAGTAATATTTCTTTACTTTCCAAAAGTGCCCCTCCTCTCCTCTTGTAAAAGGCCCCCACATCTACCTCATTTCACACACTCCTCAAGCCTTTGGCTCGGCCAAACCCTAACCATTTACTCTCTCCAAATCCCTCTCCTCATCCTAGAGGATTTACTTTGGGAATAATCCTTTCAAAGGAAGCCTTTAGGCTCAAATCAAAAGGAGTTACACTTTTAAAGGTAATTCATTCTCTCTTGTTCATTTGTTTTATTTTGCTTCTCCAACCCCCTAAACTCTTTTTATTTACTTCTTTTGTAACAAAACCAGTATATTCAATATACTAGGATGTTGTTATAATATTTATTCGACATACACTTTCACAAAACTACATCAAATGGTTAAAGAACATACTGTTTCAGTGGATGGTGAAATTCTACCTCCCGAAACGATGATTGTTCAATACTCATTTAACACCTTCAAAGGTGGCCGTTATGATGTAACTATTTTTATATATGATATATAATATGTTTATGTTTTCCTTAAGCTTCAGTTTTTTTTTAATTTTGGGCATACCTTTATGGTTTCCATTATGGGTAAACGCAATATCTTCATTTAAGGAAGTGCGGACTACCGCCCCCTCAAAGTGATTTGATTCGTTGAATACCATATGTGGGACATATAAAGGATGGAACTACGATATTATATATGATATTATATTGTAATTATAGTATAACTTTATATCATTATTATTCCATTCTATAAAATATGAAATAGAAATGAAAGTAGCGTTCATGCGTACGTACGTCTTACCGTCTCCATGAACGGTGCATTTCATTTCTTACCTCTTAATGATTATGTAATGTTATAAATGCATGTATGTAATGGATATATATTACATATATGATATCTGCATCATGAATACAATTCTGGATATAATAAACATTTGACCACACGAACAACATGTAATTTTAAGAAGTCCACTTTCGACTTAAGAACCAAATATCGGCAAAACAAATATTATTAACTTAAATGATTACATAATGTTTATGACATGGTAATAAGTTATATAAAATGAATAATGAACTTGAAAAAGGATCTTAAGGAAGTATAAATTAACTCAAGTTTATTATTCAGGAGATTAAAGAACGATCGAGTCAAGTCGGACCCGAGGTAAGGGATCCTACTCCTCTCTTTCTTCTTAAGTACACACTCTTATGTCATTCCTTTTAAAGATCATATTTCTTGTTATTGGGATGATCTTTTATATTACACTTACTGTAATTTTTATGTTCATGTGATGAGAGACCCTATTCTCTCTCATCAATCCATTTTGGAAATTTTGAGCGGCGTCGTTTGGCTGCCGAACTTTCGTAAGAAATCTAACCTCTCTCTTTCTTTTTAAGTACTCTCCTTTATGTCACTTCTTTTAAGAACCTCTTCGTAATGTTGGGGGATGTTCTTTTATATTCCTCTTGCTGTACATTTTAATTTAATGTGATGAGATACCCTATTTTATCTCATCAATCCATATTCGAATGATTTATGTGGCGCCGTTTGGCTGCCGAGTTTTCGTAAGGGATTTTTCATCTCAGTTTTATTCCAGTGACATTTATGCTACATTTGCCACAAATTCCATTGAGTGGTGTATGTAATGTCCATTCTCCTACTCTTTGTGTAATATACATTCGTTTATGAGTATTTACATCAATTATCTATTGTCCTTCTTTCATGGGGTGTATGTTTTGAAAGATACCCAAGTCGGTAAGGGAACCTTTCACCCTCCTCTTTTTTAAAAGACTTCTTTTGTTGGGTCTTTTAATTGACATATTTTTATGTTGGGATATGTTCTCATATATCATTATTGATGTAAATTTTATATCCAAGTGATGAGATACACTTTTTTATCTCTCATCAACTCATTTTGATGTGATGCCGTTAGGCTGTCAAGGGAACTTTTTAACCCAATTTCGATTTCGTTGGGTTCAACATGTAGTCATTGAATATGTCATCAATTGATGTTGTGTGAATGTACTTTTATTGTTTTACACTTAATATCCACTTATATTGGGTGTATTTATATTTGTCACACATATTTTTGAGATTGATTTGTCCTTAATTAAAGGATACCTTCTTTATAAGGGATTTCGTCACATTTGACATTTCTATTGAGGGTTCATTGTTTTTATGAACCAATTCACTCTTATATGGTGTATATACTGTCCTTTGGAGTATTATATCATGAATACATTTATTCTCATGATATTATAAAGTTCTGAATAAATGTTATTCCTCAATTATTGTATTCAAGTTTCTCTAATTTTGGTAAAACCCCTTTAACCAAAATATCGTTTTAAATGTGTTAATTATTTGTTCTTATCAATATCCATGATTTCAAAATTGTTTTAAGGAATTATTTATATGGATATTAATGGTTTAAAATGTTAAAAGCTTCAAGGTGGTATGGGAAACTTTGATTCAAAATTCTCTTTATTAAATGTTTTAAATGGTTTTGGAAATGGTTTCTTTTTGTATGGATTCATTATTTCAAAATACTAAAAGGTTATATTGTGATTGAAATGTGGAAATGTTTTGTTTCCTTTATGCATGCTTTATGTGATACGTTTATGTTATGGTTCTTCGGTATTGTTATGAAAACGGGTGGTTCCGTGATAAACTAAGGGCGGGTGATCCCGATATAGCTCTCCAATGCATTGGGTGACGCGAAGGAGTGAAACGTTAAGGTTTCTCCGAAGAGATTTAGGGAATATACTGTGATGGGTATTCCAAACGTAACCAAGAGGGTTACTCCCTATGTAAGAATGTTATGAATGCCTCAAGTTACCTTTATGTCTTATGTTTTCTATGATTTATTCATGATTTGATATGCCTTTGTTTTATGGGTAAAGTGTGATTTCATTCTAATGTATATATGAACTCATGTTTCCTTTCCATATTTTTATAACTCTTACTGAGCTTTTTATGCTCATCCCATGTTTTTGAAATGTTTTTCACAGTTCAAGGGAAGGGTACATGATGTGATGATAGTGTCAAGGATGTGTCAAGAAAGAATCCATGTATTATTTTAAATATGTTTCCGTTGATGGGAAGAATGAATACTGTCTTTTATGTAACCACGTTGTTTAAATGTGGAATGTAATGAAAGTTTCATGATCTAATTCCCTAAAACTCTAAACCTGAAAAGATCCTCAATGTAAATTATTCAATTAATTCAATATTAATTAAGGTTTAAGGCTGGGGCCTTATAAAGAATCAGAACTAATGAATGAAATAACATCAATGAGTTACTAATGATTAATTTTGCTGGATCACTAATTCAGTATGAACTAGAATAAAAAAACAAAGCTAAAAAGGATAAATAAAAAAGGATTATAAATTATATAAGTTAATTTTGTTACTACTGAATGCTTTTATTTTGATCTAAATGATGGGAAACTATAACTGATAGATCATATTGAGGATTATTTTCTGAAAAGAAATAAAATAATCAATTTATGAAATTGTTGATATGAAATCCACGCAATGAAAAACAAAGGGGATATAAAAGTTGGTTTAAAATATATTGCTTTATATCTAACATTCTATGAGTGAAGGAAGAAAGTAAATATCAATTATAACAGTCATTAACCAATAAATAACTAAAAAAATGTGGTTAAAAAGGCATTGAATGCCAATTGAAGTTGGGTAGAAGAATATGATTCTAATGAAAACATGAAAATGATGAGGAAATTGTTAAAATGTGACTCAAGGAATCTTTGTATATAGTTAGTGAATCTGAAATTTTTTCAGGGTCTTCTAATTCTAACTATAAATTTGAAAAATTTATTATATCTAAATTAATTGAAAAATTTTGATATTAAAAAAATATATATTAAAATATGTTAATTTATAAAATAATAATTAGGAAATAGAAAAAAACATGATTTTGAAAGAAATTAATATTACAAGAAAATGAAAAATTAAGAAACACTTCTTGTAATTATAATTGTATAATTTATTACAATTAAAAATCTACGGGATATTTGAATTAAAATTTGAAAAATTAATTTGAGTGTCTGAAAAAAAAAATTATTTTATTATATTATAAAATAATATCATCAAATAATGTATTTTAATACACTAAATATAAATAATTATTATTATTAAAATTATTGAATATTACCTCACATGTTTAGATAACATTTTGATAAAATTAAAAAATAGATGGTCTTCTACTATACTTATTTTAAATGTGGCCTCAAAGGTAACTATGCAAATGATCTCTTATATTTACACTATATTTATGGTTTACAAAAACTAATATTTTTATATCTTTTTTATCTTGTATACTATGTAATAAAATTTTAACAATATTATGGGTAACTAATTTTATTAATACTAATCATTTTTGGACCCATAGTAGCTTCACTTCCATAATGTTCCTCTAATTTATTTTTGTCTAAAAAATACTATAGATGTCGCACGATTGAAATATATTGTATTGAATGTTAATTCTCGAGGAATATAACCAGAGATGAATAAATGTTTTCCACTTACAATACATATAATGTAGGCATTTTTAAATTCAGAGATAATTTCACTGGACAATTAAAATGTATTGGCAACGTAGATATTTTTAATTCAACATTTATTTCAATAGATTCATTTTTGATGAATTAAAAAATGATTTAATTATTACATCCCAATTATTTGATAGTTTAATGTAAAATAAAACTATATGTGAAATTTATTTATTTATTAATATTAATTATTTAATATTTCATGCATATATAAAAAATATACTATTGATTTTTTTAAACTGTCTATTAGACATGTTGTGTATTCATAACCTTTGAAGAATGAAATCATTCTTTTCCAATGAAGATTATGTTATTTTAATATCCTAATGATACACTATATCTAAACACATCATAATTTTGGGTGCATCACATTACTGTCGAGCCATCATTAATTCCTCACACAACCTAACCCTTGCCTTTAAAGCGTTACCATCCCCCTCTGCTCTACCAGAATTTAGTGTGACTCACACATGATCTCGATATGCTCTACTCCTCTTGTATTGGCATTTCTTTTTATGATAAGGAACATGGATCAAATTTTAGGTTATTTCTAACCCACTATTGATAATATTCTATTGATGTGTGACACAAATCCATTTAAAAACATTATTAATTTGTTAATTTGAGTTGTATATGAAAACAATTTCAATGTTTATATGTGTTTTATAGATATCTCACACACCAACAATATAATATTAAAATAAGCCAACCCAAATTAGAATACTATAATTACACCTGTGTTTTTGTACCTAACATGGGAGAATTAGTAATGGAGTAATTGTAGAGTTAGAAACCATTATAATGACGTGGTTTTAGAGAAAAAACATGAATTTTTCATTTACAATTATTTTAGATATCATCTATTTTTTAAATTAATTACGATAATATGGTATGTATCATCATTTATTTATTTCAATTATAGTAGTATCAAATATATTTATATTCAAAAATTCAATTTATATTTAATAATATTTCATTTATGTGTATTTTATTTATGTATAAATCTTTATGTATTCATCATGAATATATTATTTTAATATTATTATACTGAATAAAAATTTATATAAATAATTATCATTGTGTGAATTAAAATGATTATGAATTTTTATCAATCAATTGTATCTAATGATTATTTTTAATTTTTAAGTAGCTATATAATTTTATAATATAATTGTTCTATTTTTTACCAATCCCACCATCGTTAAGTCCCCATGCGCTCTTCCTCCAAAGATGAAATATACAATTTCTTGACATGTAGATGATATCATAACATAGAAGGATTTTCTATTGGGTCTTTGAGTTTGTAAAATTAAAAGTATTTTATCCTCATACATCATATGAAATTATATAGATGATTTAATATCATAAAAATAATAAGATCCCCATTATACATAGGGGAAATTATTTTAATTATAGAATATTAATAGTTGTCGACCATGATCAAATCGATGGTAATTTAAAAATTATACCATCTAATTGTAATATATGTGTAATTTTATTTTTATATTTTACTTCTATAAAATAAAGAATAATTTTTATGATCTTATTGGGAATTTTATCATAATTAAAACAAATTGTGATGGATAAGAATATTTGTCTTCTTGAGTAGTAAATCCATCTTCTATAATAATTTAATTTTTCATTTTAATGTGTTTTTAAGACATTTTATATTCTTTCATGAGTTTTCCACTATTCAATGCTTTTGATTAGATAAATGACTGTTATGAATTTCATTCAAAACATGTACTAAACCGGTATACTCATAGATTTTCATCTCCTCATTTTGATTATACATTATTCAATCATTGCGCACTACATAGGTTTATGGTTGTATCTAATTTTTTTCAAAAATAGTTTAGTAAGTGAACATTAATTATTTTAATAGAGGTTGTGAAACACTTTTGACCTATGATTTTTCTGTTGAATGAAAAAGTATAACAAATTTAGGTTTTTGGAGAAAAAAATATTTATAATATCAACATCACACCCTTACTTATATAGTATATTTTCATTTTATTCCTTATTATTCCTTTTCTATATATTAATAAAAATATTCAAATAAATTACAATATATGGACAACCAAAAATTAAATAATTTTATTATTTATGTCAATTAAATTTTAAAAAAATTTAGTGATTTAGTAGTGAATCAAACGAACCATGGTGGAAATAAGTTCCCAACCACCTATCATATAATTGAGATATGAGAGAATTTATCACTAACAAAATCAATCAATATCATTTCATAATAATAATAAAAAGATATAAAATATTATAAAAAGATAAAATGAAAAGAACTAACTGTAAATTAAAAATTTTGTAGTGATAAAGTATTACAATAATTTATAAATATATTAATGAAAAAATATGAATTAGAAATTAAAAAATGTATCTGGATATTAGCCACTATTTTTTCACTTACCACAAATATTCATTATATTTTTAAAACATTAATAAGTTGGGATGAGTTTTGATATAATTTAAGAGGAATATTTATTTATCGATTTTTTATGTGGATGTAATTTGTATACATAAAAAAATTCATTGGTATTATAATTATTCATTCTAGGATAATTTTTATTTGTATTCAAATATTTATTTATAACTATTATTTTTCTTTTTCAGAGAATAAATAATAAACATATTATATTTCATATTGTATTATTTTAAAACCTGAATAAATAACAATGAATATTTTTATCTACATTATCCTATGGTTCCTATGAAAATTGGTATAAGATCTATCTTGTGTTTACATTTTTGTTGATAATAATCAAAATTAGAATATTCAATACCAAAAATGGGTATTTTTTCAGAATTTCTATTTGCAATATTCATTTAATTATTTTTTTTCAACAATCCCAATTTTTCATATTTTTTCAAAATTAATTTATTGATTTTCTCACCATTTAATGATGTAGTATTATTATTATTTTTTATCTTCCATAAAAGTGAATTTTATTGGATTATGTACTGTATGGTGTTTATCATTGTGTCCATATTAGTTTGTTGTACATAGACGTAAACCATGGTCATATATCTAGATTAGCAATGAGTTATTTCATCATGGTCTTTTTAGGTGATTGGTTTTTATATAATCCAACACAAATTGTTTATAAATTGATATAAAATTTAGTAAATTTTATTTCTACGATTTGTTTCAAGGAAAAATTTCTTTCGTTAAGTTGTAACCTATTTTAGGATTACATTTGGAGATAGAAAAATTATATGAATATACTCAGTTTGGAACAATGATTTATTTCCAAACTGGTAGAACCATTTTGTGATTTCATATGATTTTCCTATCAATTTTTTGGTTATTTGTTTAAACGTCATTAGTCAAGATGGTAGTTTTTAAACTAGTAGTGAGTTTCTCTTGGATAACTATTTTTAATTTTATTTTTTGATATTAACAATAAACATTCAGACAAAATGAATGTATAGTGAAACCACACCATTGTGGAACTCTTCTTTTTAAATAGGATTATGTATTAAATTTATTATATAAATATTATGAATCTCATTATTTTGGAATTGATGTATCCTTGTGTCAAAATTATTAAATTTTTAGGTGTTAATACTAATCGTTTCAACATAAATCCAAAGATACCAGATATCTAAATCAATTCGTTTTTTATTATGGGGGTGAATTGATATTTAATTTTATTGTAGTTAACAATTATATCAATTAAGTTTATTTTTTTTATACCTGTAGAAGATTGATAAAATATCACAAGTTAATATTTTCTTTCAGGTTTTGTAGGATGTTTATTTTGACATGTTTTATTTGAGTATTGTAATGTTGTGTTTTTGTATTTATTCATTTACAAGAAAGTTCTATCTTAGAATTTCTCAATGTAATGATCTCAATAGGTGACTCATGGATGATATGGGGGTTGTTTAAAAATGTAGTTTTCATTAAATATTTTAATTGAATGAAAATTTTATTTTCATTAGAAATATAATTAATTATTGTTATGTGATATTATTACTTAATTTTGGAGGTAGCGATCCCAATCGTGAGAAACATGTCTCTCAACTATTTTATTTAAGAAATGATTTTGTTATTATAAACTGCTTGATCATGTAAAGTCGTAAAGTAATATCATATGATTTATGTGTTTTAATTTACAAGGTATAAATATGTTAAATTCATTTTAACGTTTTGTTATCAACGTAATATATATAAGATGTTTTAATTTGTAATAATCTTATTATTATATGTAACTTTTAAGAGTATATAAAATTTCAATCGGATGTGTGGTCTCTCAAGAACAACTGATTATGCATTTTTAATGGGTTTATGCCCTTTAAAAATAAATGGGGTCAAAACAAATTAAATGGTTTTCAAATACCATTAAATCAATCAACAATGATAATAGAAAATATTTTGAAAATGTTTAGTAAATGATACATCAATTGAACATCTACTTTCCCTGGATGATGGGAAAAACACTTTTAGTCTACAAAAACACTGAAACATGAATTTGATATTAATATATACATTATGATCATATAATTACATAGAATCAAAATTCTTCTATTTTATTATTATTTATGATGTCTACTAGTAGATGACACTTAAATTAGACAAGATTTATATACAAATTTAATGAATATGAGATTTTTAATGTTTTGATGCATATTAGATAGGTGTGTACATGGGTGAAAAGAAACTGAATGAGATACAAATGCTATGAAATCTGATGAAAAAAACTGTAGAGTGAAATTTGTAATGTTTTAGTAGAAGTAATGTTAATCTAACCTATCAGTTTCTTAGGTGGCTTGAAAACAAAAATTTATTGGCATAAAACACTGAAACACACGAATAATGGTTAAAAACATATAGAATAACCACAAGATATTGTGAAAACACCGGAGGACTATTTTTTATTTATAATAAGAAAAGGAGAATGAACATCAATTTGATGTGTAGTTTTTTCATAATTAATATATGACTTTTTTAATGGTTTGAGGATATTTAAAAACATGAGGGTGGTAAATGCTAGTTTAATGAGTTCCGGATATCAATAATGTAGTTGAAAAACTCATTAACTGAATTATTTAATGTTTTAGAAAATGAAAAATCAATTTGAGGTACAGTTCTCTCAGGATAATGGAAAAAAAGTTAGTTTCATAAAATACCAAAAGATAAGATTAATAGATAAATAAATATTAACAACCTCATAATGAATTTAAATAATAGTAAACTATCTTTTAATTAATCATAATATTTATGTGTATAAAATGTTGATTAGAAGAGATATATTCATAGAAAGTCTAAATATGTGGTTTTTAATGCATTAACACTCATTAACAAGGTTTGTCGATGGGTCATAATCATCCAAATGAAATCCAAAAATTTTCAAATTAAAAAAAAACAACTGAAAAATTAATTAAACTTTTTTAATACTCATATATTCATTTAGATCTATCATACTCTCAGTATGATCGAAAACACCCATTTAGTGTCATAAAACACCATAACACAATTTTAACTACCATATCCATATGAAATTATATTTTAATGACTTGGAATGATAGGAAAGTTGTATTATTATTATTTGTGTTGTATATGAGGACTGATCACATCAATTAGACATGATATGTTTCGGAAATGACCAAATATGTATTTTTAAAGGTTTGAGGGCCTTTAAAAAACATGAGGGTGTTGTAAAAATCGTAATGAACACTCAAATTTGTGAAAATAGGAGAAAAAAATAGTTGAGGAAATTATGAAACATACGAGTAGATGATATTTTAATTAAAATTTGTGTTTAATTTGGATGATTGAAAACAAACATTTGGTGTCATAAAAAACTAAAACATATGTATAACTATAATTTATTTATAAAATTACATCTAAATGACTATAAATAAATACAAAATCATATTATTATTATTATTCATGTGAATGAGAAAACAAAAAATCATACGAACAATTGGTCCTCCCTAAAATACTGTATATGTCTCTTTTAATGGTTGACACCCTTTAAGAAGGTGCAGTTATGAGTCAAAACCAACAGAAAGGAATCTGAATGCTGTGAAATGAAATTAAATAAACTGAATAGTGATTTATTAAATGATCATGTTGGTGAAATTTCAAACAATGTTTGATTTTTCCTAGGAGGATCGAAAACCCACATTTAGTGTCATAAAAAACAATAACACAGATTAAATTTTATAATCCATTAATTACAACATTAGAATGACTTGAAATCAAAAGAAAAAACATATTATTATTTTTATTGATATGTGAATGGTGATAACAAATAAATCAGAAAAATGAACTATCTAGAACAACTGAATATGAGGTTTTTAATTGTTTAAAACCCTCTAAAACATGTGAGGGGTCAAAAATAGATGAAAAACCTCAAAATTCAGTGAAATATGATTATAAAACCAGAGTGAATTCTAAAATGGATGAGAATATGATATGTCAATAGTAGATTAATGTTTTCTAGAATGGATTAATACTCACTTTTAGTGAAATAAAACACCAAAACTATCATCTAACGACCATATATACTGGAAAAAAAATATTAAAGATTTGAATTCTTCAAGAATCATTATTGTTATTTTTGTGATGTGTATAAAAAGGAGGAAGGTTAGTTAGACTTGTAGTCTCTTTGAAATGAAAAAATATGCTCTTTTTAGAGTTTTGGAGAACATTAAATGGTGATTATGGGTGGTCAAAACTGACTCAATGACATAAGAATTCTATGAAAAAGCTGAAAACAGTAGTAATGTGATTTGTGAAATAGTTGAGTATAAAAAAGATCAAATTGTGCTAGAGTTTGACTGAGTGGACCAAAAACCCACATTAAGTTTCATTAAATTTCAAAATGTAATTTGAATTGTCAGATCCATAGAAAAAGACATCTTAATGACTTCAAATCCAAATAAAATAGTATTTTTAATAGTTTTGATATATATAAGGAGACTAAATGTTATGTAGATGTGATCCCTTCCCATAATGAACATATTAGTATTTTTTAATGGTTTTATTCTACTAAAAAACACATAGGTGGTAAAATCCATCCATACAACCTCCTAATTCCCTAAAATAAATCAGAAACATTCATAGAGTGAATTTAGAAATGTTCAAGCTGACTATAAATAAAATTGAATATCAGTTTTTAAGACATGATAAAAACAGACTATTAGTGTCACAAAACACTAAAAAGTGATTATCATAGTATTATATACAATTTTATAAACATTTCAATCCTTGAAATCAACAGGGTACTATCATCTTATAACTTTTGATGTGTAAGAGAAGGTGTCACATCAATCAGTCAAGCGGTCAGTTCAGAATAACATAATATGATGAATTTAATGGTTTGAATCCATTAAGAAATGTTTTTTCTAGTGGTCAAAACAACAGTAATATCATCTCTTTTCTTTGATATAATGTTAAAAAACCCATACAAATAATTTACGTATGATCTAGTATAAGTAATGCCAATTTGAGCTATCATTATCTGAAGAGAACAAAAAATATACATTTTATGTCATAAAACCTCAGAACTCCTGTTTAATGTTTATATCCATAAAACAACTTCTGAATGTAATTAAATAATAGGAAGATAATATCTTTAAGTATATGACACGATAATCAGTCATGGGTTCTTCTCAAAATGACAAAATATGTTGTTTTTATAGTTTTGACAACATTTAAAAACACACGGGGTGTCCAAACCAACCAAAAAACTATTAATAAAAGGAAATAACGAAAAAAAACTATATAGTGATAATTGAATTTTTTAAGTTGATGGTAAAAAAAATCATAGGTTTTGTTTATCAGGGGTGACTGAAAATACATTTTAGTGACATAAAACATCAAAACATGCATTTAATTTTCATATATAAAGAAACAATACCTAGATGACTACAAATCAGAAGAAAGCCATCTTATTATTATTCCTAATGTAGTCATGAAAAAGAAACATCAATCTAATTCGTGTTTTAATATAAATTATAGATTTTTTGGGTTTTAAAGGTTTGATGCAATTAAAAAAAGTGTGAATGGATGTTAACAAAAATCTAATGGAATCCAAATTTGATAAAATTGGTTGGAAGAAATAAAGAGTTAACATTAATATCTCCAAGTACATAGAACACCAATTTGTGAAATGTTTTTTCCAAGTGGACTTGTAACACACATTTAATGTGATAAAATAACAAAACAAATGTTTAATAGTTGGAGCCATATAAAATGACCTCAGAATGACTTGAAATAATTAGAGGAATATATTATAAATATTGGTGACATGGAAAAGAATAGAAATTATCAATAAGTCATGTGATCTACCCTTAATAACTGAATATGTGGTTTTAAAGGTTTGAATCACTGTAAAATAATGTGGGATTCAATACCAACTGATCAACCTATGAATTCAATGAAACCAGCCGTCAACTGTAATAAGGTAAATTATGAAATTGTCTAGAATATGGTACATCAATTTAGTATTTCATTTATCTGGGAAAGTGGAAAAGATACTTTTAGTGTCATATAATACCCAAAAAGCATTTAACAATAATATATATAAAAAATATCATAAAATTATCTTTAAATGCTATGAAAACATTATTATTATTATTAAGGACGTATCATAATAGAAACAAATTAGACATGTGGTATTCTTGGATCAACATAAAAAGTTGTTATAAATATTAGAATAATAATTAAAAATTATTTATATATTTTCAAAATCAAATAACTTTGATCTGAGGTCCCATGTTTTGATTAATATTATTTAATTCATTTCAATTATTAGTTATGATTTTTTATATTATAATAATTTCATTATTAAATTACTTAATTTAGTTATATTTGAAGATGGGTTTGTATCTTGGAAGATGATAATGCAAATAGATTTATAGTCCTTTTCTTTTACATACAATGTCAATATTAATTGTAATCTTTAAACTTGATTTTTTTTATGATTGTAGCAAAAAAACTAAATAAATTTTCTTTAGTGTCTTCCACATGATTATGGATATTGGTAAGTCATAGTGAACATATAACAACCATAATTTGGAGGATTCCCTAGATCAGTCTTGGGGATAGTAATTTCTAAATGGAGTTTACTATAGATTACCTTGATGTGGTCTATAGTGACCTCAAAATGACAACCACTATATTTGACCTACATATAGTCTGTTGTAACACCCCAGGTAAATAAAGAATATGAAATTTTCACATTTATCCATATTTGTGAATAAAAATATTAATATTACTTTAAAGGGGACGTTATGCTCGATGGCGTACCCAATATGCAACAACGAGTGTCTTGGGAATCTTACGTTGCACTATAATAATAAAATAATATTATTTTAAATGGTAGTTAATGCCTAGCCGTTGTAGTGGCGGGAATGAAAATAACTAACTACAAAATGATTATATATGTTTTTCATATATTTTTACTTTTTATAATAAATGTTAGAGGATTAAAAATGCGAATAAATCCAATTTTAAGCGTAAACAATCTAATATTCTCTAAAAGGTCGACTAACCACTTTTTGATGGAGATACTATTTTAAATCCTCTTTTTGACAATTTTATGTGTTATATTTTAAAAAATAAAATTCTTCTTTAGATTCGGGACATCAAAATTTACTTTGTGTAATTTTTTGGTATTTTTCCGATAATGTTTGTTTTTTAATGAATTGTGAAAAATGTTGTATTTTAATTCAAATCCTATTTTTAATCTAATTTATTTATATTAATAGATTATATTTTTAATTGGTTTTAAATTGAAATTATAATATATTATTACCATTTAATCCAATAGTGGTCATTTGAATTGATTTCACTTTGAAATTGGACTTAAACTATTGTCAAACTTTTAATAGATATTGTTTTATAAAAACAAGCTATTTGTTTTGACATCAGGAATTAATTTTTATATTAATTAATGAAACTTATATTTTTTGAATTTTGTAAAATAGACATCATTTTTGAATTCGGAATATCAAATATAGCTTATGGTTAATTTTTGGTATTTTTCTGAAAAACATCAATTTTTGATGAATAGTGAAACCACATAGTGCTAGTTAATGAAACTGATTTTTCATTTAAATGAAACTTTTCAACTTCTGTAATTTAATTTTCAAAAATCCAACATACATGGTTTTCTTTAATAAGTAAAATGTGGTTCAATGAGATTAAAATAATTTTTGGTGAATAGTAACTTTTAAGTTTCATTAATCACGATTAAAGTTAATTAATGTAATTTAAGATAAAAACAATGTTTAAATAATATTAAATAACCTAGACACATGTCATACCCTCATTGGATGTGTCATGGATGACCACGAAAATCCATGGGTCAAATTGGGGAACCCATGGAGCCACTTTGGAAGGAAAATGACATAAATAACTTATTATTTAAAGTTAAAATAAAAATTTCACAAACATGAGTTGTTTAACTAAAAAAAATTTTAAATGGGGTTATACAAGTCATATTCTTGATTATAAATATTAATTAGAAATCTAAAAAGATTTAATACATCATTAAATATTTTTTATCATTTTTAAACATTAAATAAATTAAATTATTTATGACACCATTATGATGCAGCAATTACCTCATTATTTAACGATTTAAATAAAATGAAAAGATAATGTCAAATCTGAGCCCTACACTTGTCACAAACCTATTGTATGGGTGGATTTCGAAACATTATCACCTTATACTCTAAATATATCATTTTGGGACCTTTAAAATCCGAAAATAATTTTATAATAAAGTAATATTTTATAACTTTCCAAGAGTGCCCCTCCTCTCCTCTTATAAAAGGACCCCAGCTCTACCACCAAACCCACACCTCTCAAGCCTTTGGTTCGGAAAAAACCTGCTCATTTCATCTCTCCACATCCCACTCTTCATCATTGAAGCCTCGCATTGGGCAGAATCCTTTCCAAGGAAGACTTTGAGCTCAAATCAAAGAGAGTTACCCGATTTAATGGTAATGTCTTCCCTTGTGTTCTTTTGTTTTATTTTGCTTCTCCACACCCCTAAACACTTCTTATTACTTATTTTTGTAACAACTCCAGTATCTTAAATATACAAGGATTTTTTTATAATAATTATTTGAGAAACACTTTCACACACCTCCGTCTAATAGTTAAAGAACATACTATTTCTGTGGATGGTGAATTAATGCCTCACGAAACGATGATTGTTAAATATTCTTTTAACACCTTCAAAGGTGGCCATTAAAATGTCACTATATTTATATATGATATATAATATGTTTATGTTTTCCTTAAGCTTCTGTATTTTTCTTTTATGGAATACCTTTATGGTTTCTATTTTGAGTAAACGTGATATCTTCATTTTAAGAAGTGCGGACTACTGCCCCCTCAAAGTGATTTGATTCGTTAATGCCATATGTGGGACGTATAAAGGATGTAATTAATGTTATTACATATGATATCGTACTGGAATTATAATATACCTATATATCAATATTATTTCATTCCATTTAATAAAAAAAAGAAATCAATGTAGCGTTCATGCGTACGTACGGCTTACCGTCTCCATGAACGATACATTTCATTTATTATCTTTAAATGTTATGTACTATTATAATTACATATATATAATGTATATATATGTAATATATTAACCTAAATTATGGATATATTTCTGGAATTAAAATATATATATATCTCATTTTGTGTTAATTCCATTAATATGACAAAAAATTAAAGTAGCGTTCATGCGTACGTAAGGCCTACCATCTCCATTAACGGTGCTTTTAATTTTTTATCTCCAAATGCTATGGAATAGTATAAAATGAATATATACTAGGTATATATGATATTTAAAACATCAATACTACTATGGATATTATGTACCTATAACTACATGGAAAATTATGTTCCAACAAGTTCAATTTTTACTCATGTACCGAACATCGACAAAAACGTCTAATATGAACTCACTTTATTAACCAATTTTTATAACATTATAATATGTGATATGAACTGAATAATTATATTTAAAGGAGTTCCTTATGAAATAATAAATTGACCAAGTTTTATTATTCAGGAGGTCAAATAATGATCGGGTCAAGTTGGACCCGGGGTAAGGGATCCTACCTATCTATTTCTTTTCAAGTACTATCTTTTATGTCATTTCTTTTATGCTCCTTGTTTTTATGTTGGACGATGTTATTTTATATTCTAATTTATTTTATTTTTATTTTCATATTATGAGATAACCTATTTGATCTCATCAATCCATTTTTGGATGTTTTTTGTGGCACCGTTAGGCTGCCGAATTTTCATAAGGTGACTTTCATCTCCGTTTTTATTCCCGTGAGATTCATGATACATTTGCCACTATTTCCTTTTGTGTGGTGTATGTACTTCCCATTATTATACTATTTGGATAATATTATCCCATTTATGGGTATTTACATCTTCATTGTATGACCCTTCTTTCATGGGGTGTACACTTCGAAAGTTGTCTAAATCGGTAAGGGAACCTTTCACACTCTTTTTTTAAAGACATATTTTGTTATGTATTTTAACATACATTTATTTATATTGGGATATGTTATTATATATCCTTATTGATGTAAATTTTATTTCCAAGTGATGAGATACCATTTTCTCTCTCATCAACTCATTTTCTGAATTTTAATGTAACGTCGTTAGGCTGTCAAATTTTTGTAAGGGAACTTTGTAACCCAATTTCGATTTCTTTGGGTTCAACTTGTAGTTATTGAATATGTCATCCAATGAATATTTGTTAATGACCACTGATTTTTTTACACTTAATATCCACTTTTATTGGGTGTATTTATATTTTTCACACATACTTATGTGATTGATTTATCCTTAATTTAAGGATACCTTCTTTATAAGGGATTTCATCTCAATTTACATTCCATTGAGACTTCATTGTTGTTATGCACCAATTCACTTTGATATGGTGTATATAATGTCGTTTGTAATATTATATCATTAATTCATTTATTCTAATGGTATTATAAATTTTTTATTAAATTCCATTCCTTTAAAAGTTTCAAAGTGGTATGGGACTTCATCTCAATCTCTATTCATTGAGGAATATTTTATTTTATACACAACTTTATTTTATACAGTGTATAAACCCCTTTGACTTTTACACGTATTCAAAAGGAATATTTTTTTATAAAAAGCGTTTTACTAAACGACAAAAGGGAATGTTTTTTTGTCATACGTATGCGGCGACAATGAATTCTCCACCACCATGACAATTATTTGAGTTTCGGCTTCCTCTACAAGCCATAACTTATTTTAAATGAAAAATAAATTCTATGTTTTACTTTTCTTTTATTTTGGTATTGAAAATGGTTTTCATAATTTTTTATATCAGTGTGTTGTATTGATATCTTGTGATTGAAAAGTGGAAATGTTGTGTTTCATTTATGCATGTTTTATGTGATACGATTATGTTATGATTCTTGGGAATTGTTATGAATACGGGTAGTTCTGTGATAAACTAAGGGCGTGTGAGCCTGATATATCCTTCCAATGCATTGGGTAACATGAAGGAGTTAAACGTTAAGGTTTCTCCGAAGATATTTAGTCAATATACTTGGATGGGTATTCCGAAAGTATCCAAGAGGGTTACTCCCTACGTAAGAATGTTATGAATGCCCCAAGTTACCTTTATGCCTTGTGACATCTATGATTTATTCATGATTTGATGAGTTATGTTAAAATGCTTATGTTTTATGAGCAATGAATGATTTCATACATGGACTAATGTTTTCTTTTCGTTCTTTTATATCCCTTACTGAGATTTTTATGCACATCCCATGTTTTTGAAATTTTTTTCGCAGGTCAAGGGAAAGGTGCATGATATGATGACAGTGTCAAGGAAGCGTCAAGAAAGAATCCATGTTTTATTTTAAATATGTTTCCGTTGATTGGAAAAAAAGAAAACTATCTTTCATGTAACCACATTGTTTAAATGTGGAATGTAATTAATGATTTATGATCTAATTCAATAAAACACTAAACCTGAAGAGATCCTCAATGTGAATTATTCATTTAATTCAATATTAAGTAAGGTTTAAGGCTGAGGTCTTTTATCTGTAGTGTGTTCCAAATTATGGTTTCTATATGAAACAAACAAATTTCTAAAATAATCCAATATTTGGATGATTTTTGGTAGCTGTTGTAGGCCTTTACCTATGATAGTAGGAAATCCTTAACAGATTTTAATTCTACTAGTTTAATTTTATCATATCCAATAAAAAAATAGAAAATGCTTTCCATAATCCATAAACATTGGGCACATGTATTGAAATGAGATATATACTCAACTACATCAGTCAATATAGAATCATTTATTTCATTCTTTGTTAACGATGAAATATAATTTTTTCACAGAAAATGACACATATATGATGTTATTTTTCTTTCAATAATATACCCTCCAAAATCAGAGTTTTAGTATATTATTATATCAAAACAATAATATTTTATATAAAATAATACAAAATCTGTAGTTCCTTTAACATATGTAATTATTCTTTTTAGCATATTTTATATGTCATTATTTAGGATCATCGTGAAATCAATAACACAAATAAACAATATAAATTATATTAAAATTAGATGCAATAAAATGTTGTGA
The DNA here is from genome assembly GCA_963277665.1 of Viscum album. Taxonomy (NCBI): domain Eukaryota; kingdom Viridiplantae; phylum Streptophyta; class Magnoliopsida; order Santalales; family Viscaceae; genus Viscum; species Viscum album. The sequence continues at coordinate 1,332,657,811 of OY728142.1, forward strand.
CTTCCCATTCATGCGTCTATGGTCATTAATATCAACCAATTTATGATATGCATAAACCTATAATTTACAATTAGTAACTACAATATTCTCTATATATTTTTGGATTCAGAACCAAATTGGATATATATCTCTATAAAATACCTAGATTGATTATGAGAAATTATTTTTTTTCATGAAAATTTTGATATGCAATAAATTTATTTAATTTTACTATTAAATACATATCAGTAATAGACGGCCTAAATGTATAAAATTCATTAAAATTTATTTCACTGGATGATCCAATAAAATATAACATTAACATAAATTTTTATAGGAAAAATATTATTGGAAATTATTTTAATAACAATTGTAGGATCAAAATATGAATTACTTAAAACATTTTCTAATAAGAAAAATAATCCATATCATTCCATGTATGAGGTTCTTATTTCATACCATAATAATTATTACTTAATTTAAAAACATATTTGGTAAATTTATTAATTTCATAGCTAGGTGTTGAGAAACATAAATTGCATTATCAATAAAACCATTTTAGAAATAACATTTTACATCAATTGTCTATTATTGAAAAAATTATAATCATAAAATATGTAATACAATTATAATGAAATCTAACATAAATGTAGGTAAAAATTAATCTTCAATTTCCATGACTTCTACTTTAGAGTATCTTTATGCATATGGTCCAGCATTATATTTTTAAATATTCCAAGATTATTCTATATTTTTTTTTCTAAATATAAGCTAGGTTCCAATTAATTTCTAATTCTAATGAAATTATACTAAATAACATCTTTTTGTCTCATAAAATGATATCAATTATCGTTCATAGAAACAATTCATTTAGAATCATTTAAATAATTAAAAATTTTATTAAGAAAAAATCAAAAATAAAATTAAAATTAGCCTAAAAATATTGATCAAATTTTATATTTTTAACACTAGAATAAACATCGCAAGTAACTTTTTCAATAGGATGATCATTATGAATATTTATGGGATCATGGATCAGAATGAGAAGGGATATGATCCCCCTCAATTTATTCTAAATTATACAGATATTATTCTTCACAAAAATTAAAATCACTAAACACATAATCAAAATGTCAGAAAAAAATTAATTTAACAATTTTTTCATCATTCATTACAAGAAAAAATTCTTAAACAACAAATACTATTTAACAATAAACTCTCTAAGCTTTACTAATATAATAATATCCATGAAAAAATATATGCTTCAATTTAAGATTCAAATGTTTCTAAATTATTCATTGAATAAAAAAGTTACCACTAAAAACATTAAAATAACATACTTTAAGATTTTATTTTTTAAATTGTTCAAAATGAGTATTCATTAAAATTTTTATGTATGTAATTTCATATGAAATATAAAAAGAATAAAAACCATTATCTACCCAAAAATATATGGGAAAATTATATTAACATAACATAATTTGATCCATTGGATTATGATTTATATTTTTGTACTCTACAATCCCATTTCTCTAGGGTTATTTTGGAGCCTAAAATTATATAAAAAACATTAAATTGACTTTTTTTTGAAAAAACTAAATATAAAATTAACCTCATTTATCACTATGAATATAAAAAAATCTTTTTTATTATTTTTAAATGAATTTAAGAAAAAAATAAATCAAGTTAATGAATCATTTTATGAGAAAGAATAGTTCCCCATGTATATTTAATGATATCATCAATAATAACTAAATCATATTTCATTCCACCAAGGATATATTTTTTTTTGAAAAAAATATGGTCGTAGTAACTATTAATTTATATTAGAACTTATTTGATTGAAAAGTACAAATAAAATTTTATATTACTTCCCTTTCATGAAAACATTACAAACATGGAATTCCTCATTCATCCCAGATGAAAATTTTATCACATTCTCATGTATTGAGTGATTATGTATTATAATGAAATTAAAATTACCTAAATTTTCTTAAAAAAGAAGGATTTTATAAAAAAAATATTCATATAAATAACATTTTTAAGAGATAGTTCATAAAAATAAATTTTATAATTTTTATCATTTATCATAAAAACAATAATCATATATAAAAACTAAATAAGAGTCTCATTTATATTTATCGTACATTCCATAATTAAATAATTGATATATATTATTTAATATATTTTTTAATACATCGAAATATAAATCTTCATAAATTAAAGTTTGTTCATAAATATCAACACTACTACACACTTTTAACTCACCGTTGAAATAATTTGTAAATGCAATAATTCCTCCTTAATATTTGTATTAAGAGGAAATAATTGATTCATATCATGTCATATTCCTTGATAATCAAAATTTAATTCCACATATTTCTTTATTGAGACTTCTAAAGTATTTTTCCTAGAAAAATAAATTATCTAAAAATTTTGGTACCCAAGCTACTAAAGGTCCAATAGGATTAGTATAAAAATTTAAACTAACCCATATGATGTCTAAAAATGTATTGTATAATACATTAGATATATTTTTTTAGAAATATTAGTTTTTGTAAATCCCAAATTTATTTTAAATCTTTGATAACAATAGTTTACATAGTGTCCTATCAGGAATCATTTAAACTAGTAAAGTAGGAGAACATCCATTATTACTTTTAACAAAATTGTATTTAAACATATGAGGTAATTTTCAATCATTTTAAAAAGCATCCTTATTTATTTTTTTATTATAAAAATACATGATTTATTGATTGTTTTTAACAAGATTAAAGAAAATAATATAAAAATTTATTAAGACTATTAATATTACTTTTCAGATGTTTTTTCAAATATCCAATAGATTTGAAATTTCTATATACTATAGAATGTGTATTATAATACGTGGTTCTTAATTTTTCATTTTCATGTAAAATAAATTTATTTTCACAGACTACATTCACATCATTTTCCTAAAGATTATTTAAAAAATTACCATCATTGAATATATATTTTTAAATATTTCAATTTCATCATTTAATTTATAAATATTCAGGTTGTCATATTTATATTCCTAATCCAAACAACAAGAATAAAATAAAGAATGAATAAACATATAAAAGGATTCCATGAACCACATGTTAGTAGTTTCATTATCATTTTCATTTTTTTCAGTGGAATAAGTTTCTTCAAACCAACTTCAACTATTTTTTGATGCCTTTTTTCCCTTAATTTTATATTTTTCATTATTCTATTCTTTATGAAAGTAAGTTATTATATGTACTTTCTTCTTGGACTCATAGAAAGATACATATAAAGCATTATATTTTTAGTAAATTTCTAATCCCCATATTTTGGTCTTTATTCAGATTTCTTCATAACTATTTCATTAATCTTATCATTGCATTCTTTTGTAAAAAAAATCACAATATGATACATACATTAATTTTTTCACATCATGTAGGTCAAAATCAGAAGATTCGGTATTAGCAAAATTTACATAATTAAAAGATATGCCTTTTATTTTATTTATCATTTTAATCTATTTCTTTACTTCTAATTCATACTAAAATAGTGATGAAATCAATTAATCAATAGTTTACTTTTTTATGTTATTTCATTCAACAATGATTAATTTTTTTTCATTCCATTTCATTATCAATGCTTATATCACTCTTTCTACAAGTACTAGAATTTTATGATCTTATCCAATTAATTTCATACCATTCAAATTTAATTCCAATTGGTTGATTATTTGGTTTATTATTTCCACATCACCCATCATGATGTCTTGGAAATATTCCCATTCAATCCATATACACTATAAGAATTTTTTTGGTGCAATTATAACCCAATTACATAATCCTTTTGTAGTGGAGGGATAACCACACCATTGAAATTTATATGGGGAGTCACAACCTAATTTAAATAGAAATTTAGACACTAAGAGACACAACCTGAACAGTCATGAATTTAGAATCTAGGAAACACAAACCAAGATAAAATATCAATAAATAATTATTTTGTATGAAAAACCCAAAAATTAAACCATATAGTTTGTGTGAGTTATGGGAAAAGTGATAAAGACATAGAAACCAGATAAAGGTAAAGAAAAATAATTGAAGCACATATACTGTAAATGATAATTACATCAGCTGAACTCACCATGGTAGTAGAAGTTTGATAAAAATAAATTTGGCCAATGAGAGATTGTCTGGGTGTCTAAAATAATTGCCACACGTTAATATATTTTAAAAGGAAGGATGAGAAGCTAAAAATTTTATTATCTAGGAAGAAAAGTGTGTCCTAGATATTAGAAAAATAAATCCTCAATGTATCCGAGAATATTTATAAAGGAACTATAATTGAAATCATAGACATGAATCTCTTGGTAAAGAAATTCAAATTAAAAAATAGATGAATTATACATGAGAAAGAAAAAAATCCTCCAGAATAATATTAATAAAATTTAATTAATTCAAAACATAATGACTTCTTCCAAATTATATGAAGAATACTTCAAATTATAATAAAAATTCAAAGAAATCATATAAAAATCATAAGTCTAGTTATATAAAATTTCAATACATATTAATTCAAAGTAGTGTGTAATTAAAAATTATTTACACTGCATTAAATTCCATAAAATATATTTCAATATGTTGGTCATGAAAATAAAATAAAATATATAATACTAAGACCAAAAAATACATTCAATACATAAATATTATAAATACCTTTAATATTCGTTAATATAAATAAAATAATCTAACAAAATTTTAAAAATGAATAATATATTATAATAAAGTACCACATCATTCATTTATAACATATATTAATTTTTGAAATCAATAAAAAACATAGAATAATTTTTATATCTATGATGTTAATCATAATACAAAATGATGGAAAAAAAATACTATGTGTCATTGTTTTTTTTAAAACAATTCACAATTAGTTTAAAAAACAAGTCATCAATAATTCAAATAATTATTTATTATTGAGTGAAAATGAATTAATGATTATAATAAAATGAGTCATCGTTTAGTTGAAATGATTCAATATTAGAATTTGAACATGTATCACATTTCATACCATTGGAATGTGAAAATGTGTCACATGTCTGAATTTTCACATTGGTCACACATGTCTCACTTGACGCAAATGTCTTACATGTACCATGTGTCTGAGACCTCTCACATGTATGACATCACTCACATGTATCACATATCTCACATGTGTCATTTTTGAGAATTATATTTTCTTCAAAATTATTTATAAATATTAGTCTCCATTAGTTTTTAATATTCATTTAATATATAATCCACCATGGGATGAACAAAATGAAATTCATGAAGGAATCTTCTATATCTTTAGATGGAAAAGGTTCACCCCTAAAAGATGAAGATGTGTTTCTGTAAATGAATGGTATAGATTAGATAATTATTTTTAAGGGAATAATGGTACTTCCATGAATGAGGATGAAGCTTGATATATCTTCCCTGTATTATTTGGCCTTGTGAAATATATGAAAAATAAAAGATCATCAATTCATTTAAAAACATTGAAAAAAATTGGTGATTTATTTATATATCTAAATTAATTAATTAGATGTCAGTATAGAACAATTAATTATATATAATTTCAATAGATTTTTATTTCATTATGAATCTATAAATTCTGATAATAATAGATGGTGATATCATCAATATATAGTGATTTTTTTTTTGAAAAAGGTAGAAACCATTGCATTAATTTATCCAATATTAATGTGATGTAAATAAAAATTTTAGAATTTCATGTAGTTTGATGAAATGGATAAATTTATGAAAATTTATAATTGAACAAAATGAAAGCTATTTCTATTTAAAGAATTATATTTCAAAGAACAAAAAATTATTTTCCTCTGAAAAAATTTCTGAATTTGAAAACATTAAATAAATATTAAAAAAATTGGTGGTCCCATTAAATAATAAAATCAGGATTCAATTAATTATAATAAAATAATGTTAAATGATATTGACATACAATGGAACATGTTGCTTAATATTCTTATCATTATGACAATATATATATATGAAATACTTAAGAAAACAAAAATTTATTTTAAACATAAAAAGTTTCTGAAATGAAAAACAAAAATCATGTTCAAGCCAAAATTAGAAAATGTTAGAGATGTAATTATTGTTTTAAATAGTTTAATAAAAGTGAAATAAAATTGTTATAGTAAAAATTTAATTGGAATAAAAAATTTATTAATTATTATAACTCAATTTATAATTAATATTCATAGATGTTTTAAAAAATAGTCTCTCACATAAAATGATAAAAGTATTTGAAATATTTAGAAACATAATATAACATTTAATCAATCAAATTTGAAACGCATACGTCAACATGTGTAAAACATTTATCCCTCTTTATTTGATTTAAAATCCAAATCATTTAAATCCAATTTTCTCCTCCATTTTGTAAATAAATAAAGATGAAAAAACTCCCCCTAATCAAAGGAAATAATTTAACAACTAAATTTTCAACATGTTATGATGTTTTTTTAAAACTAATCAATGTATAATGATTAGTTGTGATTACTTCTTGGTAATTTTAATTTAGAATATATTTTTAATGATTATCACCTATATTCATAGGATATCAAATAAAATGAAATAAAATAATGATATTATTTGTATTAGAATGTTGAATTGGAAAATTAGAAATTGAAATTTCATAATTATTATCTCAATAAAAAAATAAATATATAAATATAAAAACAAAAAACATATAAAATTGTTTAATCCATAAACTATGAAAACAAATAGTTGTTGCAAATATATACGAATATTTTACAGTAGATAGATCAATATATAGCTGTTTCTTGGGTAACCAATATATTAAATGTTTTAACAGAAAATGATACATAGCTAATGTGATTTTTTATTACACTCTATAGTATCTAAAATCAGAGATAAAAAAATATATATTCAATAAAAATAGTTATATTTTGGATAAAATAAACCAGAATCAATTATTCCATTATCATATCTAATAATTATTTTAAATGATTCAATATTACATTGATTAAGATCATCATGATATATATCATAAAAAACATAAATATTATATCAAGTTTAGATAATATTAAGTATAGAAAGATGTCAATCATTCATCTATATAGATTAATATCGAACTATTTACATGATCCGTCCACATATTGATTAAAATTTATAAGATGTTATTTTATGTAGATGTGGAATAATTTAGAACAATATTTTCAAGTAACTCATTAATGTTAATTGAATGATTTATATAAATACAATCATCTCTTTTAGAAATTTGATGTCCATAAAAGAACATATATACTCCCATTAAAAATTATAAAAAAAAGACATAAAAATATAAAAATTATATCAAATTATTTCATTTCATAAACCAATAAATATACAATCAAAATGATTTTATACAACTAAAATATCATTAGAAAATATTTTAATAATTTCTAGGATTAAAATTTAATTTCGTAATACAATTATTTATTTAAAACTATGAAAGACATTGATACCATACATGAGGTTCATGTTTGATACCATGAAATGATTTCTATATTTTGAAAACATGGTTATGATTTTATCATTTTAAAAAATATTTGTTCGTTAAATATCAACCTCTCAAATTTTTAAAAAATTAAAGAAATAAATTTTTTACATCAATTTGATTTAATTTAAAACCATAGAAAATTAAATATAAAAACAATTGAATAGACTATAAATTTTCATCATTTTTAAATGAATCATCAATTTCTATACCATATTTTGGAAAATACCCTTGAACAAGAAGGCTAGCTTTGTCTTTCACTATTTATCCATATTCATCAATCTTGTTTCTAAAGATCCAATTGGTTCCAATTACATTCTTGTTTTTTTAGAAATTATATGAAATATGAAACATTTTTTCATCAAAAAATTATTTTTTAAATAATTAATAGTCAAAATAAATTTATAATCATTTAATTTAACATTATTATTTTAAGGAAAAAAATTTAAAAAATTAAATAATGATTTGGGAAAAAAATATTAAACTGGGTTCCAATTTTTAATGCATGAATCTAAATTTATAGTTGCATTTTCAATAATAAGATCTTTATAAATCTTCTTGGAATTTGGATTTGGTTGATAATGCTTATTCTCACCACTAAATGATTCATCATTTTCTATAATTTATTCTTCACCAAAATAAAAATATATAAACTCATTATAAAAAATTACAAAATCATAAATTAATATCAAATTATTTTCAGGAAACATATTTTAGAAATATACATTCAGAAAAATAGTTCTATAATTATAAATTGAAAACAATTTACTATAATTATATTATTAAAGATAAATTGTTTCCTTAATTTTTTTAAAAATTAGTAACAGATTCATATGAATTTAAAATAAAAACATGACAACCAAAAAGTATAAAATAACAAAATTTAATATTATTATTTTGAAATAATTTCTCAAATTGTTTCTATAAAAGTCGTCTTAAAAAAAATCTATTTGAAATAAAATAATAAGAAAAAATAATCTCATCCCAAAAATTTCAAGGAATATTATATTCACTGAACATAGTTCAATCCATTTCAATAAGATATCTATTTTGTTGACAACACCAATTTTCTATATTGTTCAAGGATTTTATAAGTTATGAATATAATAATTTATTTCAAATTTTTTTTAAAATCTAATTTATGAGATTAGACTCCTTTATCAATGTAAATATAAACAATCATACATCCTCATATTGAATTAAATTAAAAATCAGGAAAATATAGTTAAATTATCATTTTAAGAGAAATTATGTATACTCAAGTAAATCATATATAATCCTCAATAATAACTAAAATATTTTTCTTTCCGCCATTCCTAGAAATTTAAGTATGACTAAATTTAAATATATGGTCAACCTAAAATACATTATTATTACTAATCTGATTGATTGGTTTGAATAATTTGTTTTCTTTTGTTTTTGAAAAGCGTCACAAACATGTAGTTGATCATTCATTAAGGAATGGAATTTTAGAATAATAACATGTTTTACGATCTTATGTAATAATAATAAAATTTAATGCCCAACAAATTGATTCTAAATTCTATTTTATTTTTTAAAACATTTATAGACATATCCTGTTGAAGGGATAGTTCATAAAAATCATTAATATAAATATATTTTTTTCTAATGGAATAAAATAATTAAGAAACTTATTTTAAAACTACGATCATATCATATTTTAATTTAAAATACATTTCATCATAACAAAAAAATGTTATATTAATTATATAATGATTTAATACTTTAATATATAAAACATAGTAAATAATGGTTGAATTAGAAATACCAACATTAAAAAAACCATTTACATTGCATTTTTAATTATCTCTAAATGTAACAATGCCTCCATCACATGTTTTTTATGTGGAAAATACGGTGGTTCCATAGTTATGTTCGTAGATAACTATTTTTAGTGTAATATATGATATTAATGATGAAATCCAAAGAATTTTTTACAGAAATAAATTACCTGAAAATTTCTGTAATGAAATTACTATAGCCCAATGAGATTAGTAACACAAATTTTAGGTACCCATACAATGTCTAAATATATATTAAATTGTAATGTACATTAAAATAATTAAAAATATTAGTATTCCGAGTCCCATATATTGATTCAATATATGATAATAGTAATTTTTATAATGGTCATTAATTACACATTTGATATAAGTAAAAATATAAGTACACCCTTTTTTAATATTTAATTTTTTTTAAACATTTGGGGAAATTGTATTTTATATAAAAATCATAATCATTATTATTTATTTTCTCCAAATAGATATGTTTTTAATAATTTCCACAACCTTTATTAATAGTAGATCAAAAATTCATAAAAATATCAACTTCATTTCAATTTTTCATTAAAATCAATATCAGAGTTCAATTTTTATAAAATATACAATCATGAATTAAAAAATTAAGTCATAATTTTTCATATTCTTTTAATATTAAAATTTTATTTAGAAACATTTTTCTCATTATTTTCTTCATGATTATTATATAAATAAAAATCCTTGTAAATATCATTTCATAGTAATTAAATTAAATAATTATTTTCTGTTTCATTCAGGTTTTTAGAACAATAGTTATAAACAATACATCTTGAATAAAATCCAATATCACTATCATTATATAGTGATTCCATGTAGCAAAAGAAAATAGTTTATTTTATAATATCAATATTGATAACTAAAATCCTTATCGTCTGTAAAACCCAAACTGTCAGTCACTATATATTTATCCTTCATTTTGAATTCATCATTAATTTTTTTTAGAATCACATTATTAATTTATCTTTTATTCATTCACTCATAACAAGTTTTGTATAATGCTTTTTATAGTGTACCACCTTTACCATTCCCATATATTTTTCTTTTTTAGGGTTTCTTCTAAATTATTCATTGAATAATTATTTTTATTTATTTTGAAAAATATAGTAATAATCTAAGACGGATCTTTTTCTTCAATCATGTATATATGAATTAGAAGTGATAGTAATTAACTTGATCTTAAAATTAAATAGAAACACCTTTATTTTTTATGTTTTCATTTCATATATTTTATATAGACTGAGTTTATATTGAATTAGTGACCAAATAAGTTCATCAGGAGTATACTATGCGATGTTTTGATATTAATCAATGGAAACAATATTTATATGAAATGTATTTTGTATTTATTGTAGGACATGTTCAAAATTTTTGTGAATTTACAATGATTCATTATGTGAATTCATTCCATTCACAATTATTCTATATCAGTCGAATATTTTGATCCATTTTTTCCTTTATCCACCTTGAAGACTTGGTAGTCTATTAAATGAAATCAAATTTTTTTTAGATTAATTTATCAGATCCCTGGTTAGTGAATTTTAGAAAATTTTAAATTTCATGAGATGTCTTAAATAAAATCACATGAATAAAAACAATTATATTATTAGAACAATATATTATATTAACAAAGTTTTAATTTAAAAATATATGGTATGTCACAACCCAACAAAATGGGGCTCAATTTGTAACTTTTAAATCCGACCTTCAATAGGCTAGGTAATAGTGACTAGCATCAAGTAGGAAAATGAAACAAAATTTATTACATTGACTAAGGTAACCACACACACACACATGTAAAAACACCTCCATGAAACATTTGAATTATATTAAATGATTAAAAAATAAAATACATGGAATCATCTATACAAAAACCAATGTACTATAGAAATAATTAAAGTGGAAAACAGGTAAACACACACCGACAAAAAATTGTAAAATAGACTATCCTGCTCATAAGGAGGGGATCACTGTCAAATTTAACTACCAGAAATCTCCTTATCCCAACTGTATTAATCACCTTAGGAAATTAGTTCCACTAAGATATTCCCTCACTATGTCCTCAATGAACTCCATTGAGTGTATTGTAGTCAAGAATGAACATAAAAATTGCGGGAAAGGCATTTTAAGTGGTTAGTTTAATAATAAAAAGTAGAAACCCCAAAACACTAAAAGAATAATATGTAGCTAAAGGGAATCTATATGCTCGACCCGGCCAGAGAGATCACATGTGAGAGAGAAAATTCATATCATAGCATCATCAGTTATATATTACTAGTGAAATCAGCCTTTTTGGTGTGCCATCAAAGACAGGTGATAATACCATAAGGACTACAAGAATCACATAGATATACTAAAATTTGATTCCAAGTCTCATCATGTCTTGAACTCCTAGCCATCTAAATATCTCTAATATAGGCTCAAATTGAAACATACATCTTAGATAACACACTCCATGAGCTCAAACATCACATATGGTACACATTCAAGGGATACATTCCTTCAACATAATATATACCATTCAAGACAGAATGTCAATGTGAACAATTTCCATCCAGAATAACTCAATATGACAACCTGTAGTGCCCCAAACCAGAGGTTTTATCATCACTCTTCTACACCCTATGAAAATCGACATGAATCAAATAGTAAAGACCAACCACATTACACTACACATAGTCAAGGGGTCACTTATCTAGACAATGAGATATGTGCATCACATATAAAGGGATAAAATTAAGGGACAACCCCGTATTCCATTAATCAATATATGAGGGAGTCCTAGCACTTAAAAACCCCAAAAACCTTTATCTCTATTGTATGAAGTAACCCTCACCTAACTCAGTAATGTGAATATTCTCTATACCAAGAATTGAAGGTAATATAGAAGAGGGACCCTCTCCCCATAACTATGCTCTAACGAATTGAGAGCTCAAAATATTATGGAGGACCTATTCCAAACCTATTACATCCCATCTTTTTAATTCAGTTTTTATATTATTATTTCATGGATTTGGTTCCTTGCGAAAATGTCTGGGCTATGTCCCAGTTTAAAATGTTTTTCCTTTAACATTTTTAGTGGGTTTTGGACCCGTGCGCGGGCATCGTATGGTGGGGGGTAGCCAGTCGGTCAGCCTAGGTGCCCGCGAAACGTCTATCATATAGATAAATAAATATTTATGTAGTTATGTTGATTTTAATGTTTAAATTGTTATAATAAATGTTATTATTTAATTAATAATATTATTATTAGTGAGTTTTTTATGTTTATTATTTTTATTATTTTTATTTTTATCTTTTTAACTTCTATTGTTGTTATTATTATATATATTGTATTATTATTATTGTTATTTTTATTATTTGAATTATTATTATTACTATTATTATTATTATTACTATTTTTGTAAATAAAGTTTATTAATATTATCTTTATTATTATTATTTTTATTATTATTCTTCTAGAATTATTATTATGATAATTATTATTATTATAAATATTATTATTAATAAAATAAAATGAAAAAAAACTCAACCTAACCCTAATCTCATCACCATACCTTACCCCTTGCGCACTGTGCCGCTATGCCCTAAACCCTAAGCTCCTCAAACCCAACCTCCTGTCACATTTGCCAGCTGTGGTACTCTAGGATTCCTCTGCCTCACCCTCACCCATAGCAGGTTCCCGCCTCAAATTGCCCTATGCCGAGCTCCCCCACCCTACCATGTGTTTCTCACCACCACCCTACCCTTTAGCAATCAGGCCTCAACCCTCTCCCTCCACAGCGCCCTCACACAATAGCCTTATGAGACATCAGCTAGAAGTCATGCTCCAGAGTGCCTCTTCCTAGGCCTCACCTCCTACAAGTTCTGGCCGCCACCATGCTTCACCCCCACCATCTTCACCCTCCACCGTTGGCCACCTACCCTCACCTAGCAGTGCGACCTCAACTGCATTCGCCCCTCGCCCAACGGTCTGGCCTACAGCTATTCACCCTTGTTCCACCCTTGTTACTTCGCCCTACACTTTACAACTAACTTCCTGGCTCTGGCGAACCCGAACCCTTCTCCGGAAGTCTTCACTCCTGCCATTGCCTCCACCTTTTGGTCTGACCTCACTATTATCGGTTATCAGAACCACCTTTTTTGCATCGTTTTTGTCTTGCTCTAGAGTAGTCTCATCACCCCTTTCCAACAACCATCTCCACCTTGTGTATATCTATTTATTTATTTATTTGTTTGTTTGATTGTTTGTTTGTTTGTTCTCTTATATATTTATTTATTTATTTGTTTGTTTGTTTATTTTTTTGTCTGATTATTTATTTATTTTTTCTTTTATTTATTTATTTATTCATTCATTAAATTAGTTATTTATTAGTGTGTATATTTATTTTTTATTTTATTCATTTTTTTATTTTTTTATTTTCCCTTCATTCCATCTTGGTTTTTTAATTTAATTTGGATAAATACTATTTATGTTGTGGGTTGGTGATGTGTGATTTTACATTGTTCACCATGAGAGGTTAGTCTAGAAGGGATTTTTCTACCTTCCCTCATAGTTTCCTCAAATTCTCTCTCCATTGAGGGAGGTGAATAAACATCTTGATTTCCAATTAAATTAATTTAATACTCGAATGATTTTAGTTAAATATTTGACTTGTTCTGTATCCCTGTACTGATATTAGTTAATATGTTATACTTTTTTAAATTTATTGGTTTTGTTAGAATTAGTTTTGAAGTATATTATTTAGTTAAATTTATATGTACTTTTGAAGTTTGTGTCATGTGGATGTCATAAACAGTTTTGATAATATTTTCAAAATGAAATTATATTTAACATTACACTCGAATAGTTAATCATGGAGTTTTATATATTTTGGTAACTTATTTTACCTCATTACAGAATTGATAACAAATTGTGTGGTTTGGTTATACAGATTATTTATGCATTGTTTGATCTGCTTATGAAAAATGTTTAGAAATTTTATTTCTTTTTAATAAAATTATTTGTAAACTGGTTGAGTCTTGATGGAATGTTATAATGTTGGGTAGTTGGTTTATCGAATTGTGTTGATGTTGCGAAATAGATTTGGTTGGGTCATTGGTGTGTGTTTGCTTCTGAAAGAGAACATTGAGTGTGTCACTTTGGAAGATATGTCATAATGGTTTTGTTAAGATATTTTGCGGAGGGATTTATGTTTCCAATATTGGAGTCAGTTTTATTTAAAATAATGTGAGTAATTGATTTTGATTTACAAAAAATATTTGTTTTTTGATCCCAAAGGATGGAGGTTATTTTGTGTGTTTTCAAATACATGGTTCTAAATGTTTGTCTCATGTATTTGGCATGTTTGGCTTTAGAAATTTAAAAGAAGTATTAGTAAGACATTTTTGTTAAATGAATTTAGACATGTCAATTCAATGACCTGTTTGGAACATTCAATTCAACGGTGATGTTTGGGTAATGATTTTGGATACTTTGAACTAAAATGACCATTTGGATCTTCCAACTCTTGGGTGGATTTGTGTTAACATTTAGAATGTTATGTGTTTGGATGTTTTGTGTATCTGGTTGGAATTTTAAATTTTTTTAGAGAAATGATTTCAACACAGATGTAACATAAAGGCATGTTTGAAAGTATCATCTTTAGTGTAATTCTTGTCGGGATTCTTAGAATTGATGACGTTTTGATTACTATTTTCCCATATAACAACTTTATTTTTTTGAAAAAAATATCAAACAGTATTAATGATTTCATGGAATGAAGGTTTAGTTGGAACCATTGATTATATATATATATATATATATATATATATTTGTACATATATATATATTGGGTAACCTCTATAGGGGGGATATATCTTATGGGTTATTATATAGAGTTTCCATGTTTGGGGTAGGGAATTGCAGTGAGATGAGTCACACGTACGATGGAAATATACCTACATAGTATTATTGTAACCACCATGGGTTCCTGAGAATTTTTTAGAGAACCAGTGACAGTTGTTGATCAAACTCGATTAGAAGGGTTGGTACCCTTGAAATGGTTGTTAGGCCATGCAGGATTTTCCACTATATTGGTCAGTTAGGGCGGCCAGTTTCTTGTATACATATGATCATCATCATACGCTGGAAAGTTGTTCTAAAACTGTGTACATCCAGGGGTCTTCTATGGATGTCTACGATCTCCCATGGTTACTCTTTTACTTATATTGCTTTCTTACTTTCTGTCATACTTGTCAGTTTCTAGTCATAATTATTTAATTGTATTTTTTTTATCCCAGTATTTATAGATTTTGTTTTGGTATTTTTTTATAAAATGAAAATAATGTTTTATGTAAATTAGTATGTAGTGTCTTCTGGATTTCTAAATAGGAAAAATCATGTTTCTTATCTTAAAATTTGAAAACCCTATTTTTATAATTGTATTTCAATATTGTGATAATGGATTGTTTTAGGAAAGGAGACGTTGGATTATATAGATTATTTTGGAATCCCTACTAAGAATCCTTATTCTCACACATATTCTATCTATTCATTTTTCATGTTCCTATTTCTTAGGTTCTCTAGGCTATATTTCTCATTATTAGAGAATGACCGGCCTTTGGGTGGGTGGTGACCTGGAAGGACACATGGAGGGATGTTTAGTTTTACTTTCATTCCACTTCTAGATTTATTTTTATTTTCAGTTTTAATTTTCAATACATCTTTTTTTCAGGGGCCAAATCGTTCCCAACTATTATATTTTTATGTCTTTCACTAGTTTCCAGCCCTTGCAGATTGGGAATGCCCTTTGGGCCATGTTGCGAACCGGCTTGGGTGACGAGTTCAGGGTCGACCTGGGAAGGTTCGTGACAAAATGGTATCAGAGGGATCCCATTATATTTGGGGTGTATGGTAGATGGATATTAGGACAGTTAGGACATGAAAGGTAGGTACGGGAAGGACATCATGAACCCTCACCCATTTCGATTCTCAATTCACCAAGGGTAGTCCGAGAGTTGAGTTCGTTTCTCATTTAGATTTGTTTTAGATTTAGGGATGACAATATAGGAAAACCGATTCTACAACGTGACTTCACATAGAGTCTTGACCCCTGTGGAGTCCGAGTACACAATTTATGTTCCTCCTAGTAGTTGGCACTTACTTGGTATAAAACCAACTACCATGATTCTAGGTTAAGCATGACAACAGTCCTTTACTTCGGTAATTTGATAAAAGTTGTGGGTTGTATTTGTTCTTATGTGTGTATGTGAACTTTTGATATTGAAAAAAGGGGGTTTTGAAATTAGAATGATTTCTTTTAAGTGGTTTATATTTTTGAAAGTGGTTTTTTCTAAAACGGAAAACTGTTGGTCCAAAAAAACTTGTGGATTCTTGGAACCGGTAGAGATATAGTTATGGTGCAACCTCGGGTACTCTTTATGAATGTTTTCACATGCGAGGGAATGCATGAAAAGTATGTGTTTGTTCGTATAGATGAATATGGATTAATGAATTCACAAAGGTTCTGGGATTAATGTGGTGTGCTCATGGAATTAAAGGCTCGACCGTGTTTTTCTAAAGTAGTTTTAAAAAGGGGAAATGATTTTTGGAAAATTGAATTTTGTTATAAAAGTTGGTTGGAATATAGAAAATTTTCCTTGAAGGAAGGTGGTTTTGAAATCTAAAATTGAAAGGGGGTTTTTGAAATATGAATTTTTGAGTTGAGTTTGTATTTTCTTGTTTCTTTTGAGCTGGTTGTTTTGGATGTAGGGGCTTTCATGGATGTTGCTTTCAATTTTTATCAGCTTTGACTTTATGTTTTATATATTGTTCATAAAATGCCTCCCAAAAAGGTCTCCATAGATTCTGATAATTCATGCCAATATTTTGGTCCTTCTTGGACGTTGTCTGTCCTTCATGGTGATCGGTGTTCGTTATAGGTAGAAAAGTGGCTTCAAGAGGTCGAACGCGTTTTCTGGGAATTGGAAATTCTCGAAGATATTAGAGTGCATTCTATTTTGGGGTGTTTTGAAGGTCCATATCTGGACGAATGGGGGTTGGTAACCTATCCATCATTGTAAGTTAAGATGAAGTTGGATGTCTTTAAATTTTTGTTCCGTAGATTCTTTATATCTGAAGAGGTGATGATGATGAAAATGTAAGATCTCATGTGTATTCAACAAGGACAACAGGCAGTGATGACATATATTGACCATTTTCAGGAGCTTGTGTCCTTTTCAATGGAGGTAGCATCCCATGATTTTATTAAGACTTCTCTCTTCATCATGGGTCTTCATCTAGAGATAAAAGAAAGAGTGGTCTTTTCTAAATACCATAATTTAGAGAAGCTGGTGGATGAGGCGTTCCATGATGAGTTGGAATCTTGAGCACTGGTTCTTGGAAATGTAGGGAATCCAGTTACTTGTGGAGGATTCCCATATGTCAAGTAGGGTGTGCCTAAGGGACCTATTTCTAAATAGTTGTCTATAGTGGCTCCAGATTCTAGTTCATCGGACCGTTAAGTGTTGTTACACCAGTGTGGCCGGTTCGGGCACGTGAATCCATCATGTCATATCCCTCTGAAGATGTGTCATCATTGTAGATGTCTATGTCACATGCCAATGTTTTGTAGGAAGCATAACCTGAAGAAGACATTGTGACTAGAGGAATTATAGTGCCTAACTGTGAGGTATGAGATGATTCACCCAACAGAACCCCACCCATAGGTCATGGGGTGAAATTAACACGCAGTCAAGATTTTCCAGAGGTGTAAAACTTTAGTCCAGGTTTTGTGTTTGGTATTGACAGTGGAACATTTTGTGTCTCTTTGTCCTTTCTTTCTTTTGTAGTTATAGTTTGGATGTTTTTGTAAGTTCATTGCTTTCTCGTGAAATTATAATAGACATGTTCTATTGTAATGAAACATTTTTTTGTCAGATTATGGTTTTCTAAATCATTATTTTTTCTTAAAAGTTTTATTGACCATTGTGTATGTTGATCTTAGTTTACCTATATTTTCTCAGATATGTAAGTGCATGTGGGAGAATCGATGTCTGTGGTTATACTCATGCTTACTGTCTGATTTAAGTTATGATTTGGGGTTTTTCTCTAGTATTCATAGTTTTGGTCCAGGTTGAGAGTTTCAAGGATCGATGGGGGTGTCACTCATACTATAAAAGATAGTCCGGTATGGTTGGGAGTTCCCATGTCACCCCCCTTCTCGTGTTGGTATGCTTGGGTGCTAAAGATTACACAATATTAGAGTTATTTTGGTGTGGAGAACCTTCTCATGTTATCTCATTGTCTTGTGTTGTGGTTTTTTTTAATTTGGGCATGGATTCTTGTAGGGTCCATTATTCGGCTGGGTGACTTTATGGGGGTAGAATTTGTCAATGGTGGGTAGAATTGTCACATCTCGACCTTTTCATTCAGTGTTTATTTTATTATTTCTTGTATTTGGGTCCTCATGCTAAAGACCAGGCTAGGTCCAAGTTTAAAAATTTTTCCCTTCAACATTTTTAGTGGGATCAGGACCCATGCATGTGGATTGAACGGTGGGTGGAAGCCGCATGGTCAGCCTAGGTGACCGCGCAAATTTCGTTCTTACATATAAATAAATATTTATGTAGTTAAGTTGAGTTGAATGTTCTAATAGTACTAATAATTATTATTATGTTAGTAAAAATATTATTATTAATGACATTTTTATTTTTATTATTTTTATTATTATTATTTTTATCATTATAAATTATATTATTATTATTACATCTATTGTATTATTATTATTTTTCTTGTTATTATTTACATTATTATTATTCTTGTTATTTTTTTATAATTATTATTTTTTTTGTTAATAAAGTTGATTAATATAATTTTTATTATGGTTATTTTTCTTATTATTATTATTATTTTAAATATTATAATTATTAATATAATAATATGAAACAAAATTAAACCTAACCATAATCATGTCGCCCCCACCTTACCCCCCTATGCACAGCGCCACTAAGCCCTCAACCCCCAGCTCCGCACACCCAACCTCTTGCCCCATGAGCCAGTAGTCACACTCTAGAATTCCACTTCCTTTCCCTCAACCCCTATAGGTTCCCGCCTCTACTTTCTGTCCGCCGAGCTCTCCCACCCTGCTCTGCATTTTTTGTCACCACCCTCCCCTTCTCCAATCCGTCCTCACCACTCTTAGCAGATATCACCCTCACCTAGTGGCCCTACGAGCCATCAGCTAGTAGTCGCGCTTATGGACGCCTTTGCATCTCCCTCTCACCCAGCAAGTTCTTGTCAGCACCCTGCTACACCACCCATTGGCTTCGTCCTCCACCTTTGGCCATCTCCCCTCGCTCAGTAGCTCGACCTCAGCCATCTTCACCCCTTTCCCAACAGTCCATCCTCAAACAATTCCACCTCGTTCCACCCTCGTTGATTAGCCCTGCACCGGGAAGTCAGTGTCAATGCTCTAGAAAACTCGACCCCATATCTAGTGGTCTTCACTCCAGCTGATGTCTCCACCTTCCAGTCTAACCTCACTCTCGTTGGTGATCTGAACCCCCATGTGCAGCGCCTCGGCCTTGCATAGGTGTAGCCACATCACCCCTTGACGGCAACTGTCCCCACCTTTGGTATATCTATTAATTAATTTTTTTGTTTTTTATTTATTTATTTTTTTCTTTTATTTATTTATTTATTTGTTTTCTATGGTTTATTTATTTATTTGTTCTATTATTTAGTTATTTATATAATCATATAATTATTTTTTTTTTATTTGTATATTTATTTGACTATTCTTATATTTATTAATTTATTCATTCATTTAATTGTTTATATATATATATATATTTATTTATTTTCCCTTCATTCCATCTTGTTGTTTTTATTTAATTTGAATAAATAATACATTTATTGCGGGTTGGGTGATGTGTGATTTTATCACTATTCATCATGCATGGTTTTTCTGCAAGGGATCGTTCAACCATCTATCAGAGTTTCATCGCGGTCACTCACAATTGAGGTAGGAGAATCCATATCTTCATTTATAATTAAATCCATTAAATTCATGATTGGATTTAGTTAAATATTTGACATGTTTCGTATTTGTGAAATGCAATAAATATATGTGTTATAGTGTTTTCAATTTATTGGTTTTGTTCAAAATTGTTTTGAAGTATTGTCTCTAGTTAAATATAAATGTAATTATGAAGGTTGTGTCATATTGATGTCAAAACCTATTTTGATATTTTTATTAATATGACAATGTTTTCACATTACCCTTTAATAGTTTATCATGGAGTTTTCGAAATTTGGGTAACTTATTTGATCATGTTATAGAATCATTAGCAAATTGTGTGGTTTGCTTATAATGATTATTTATACATTGTTTGGTCTACTTATGAAAACTGTTTTGAAATTGTTTTTCTTATTCATAATAGTTTTTTTAACCTGGTTGAGTCTTGATGGAATTTTATAATTTTCGGAAGTCAGTTTGTCAAATTGTGTAGAAGTTTCAATACATAATTGGTTAGGGATTTTGTGTGTGTTTTCTTTCGAAAGAGGACATTGAGTGTGTCACTGTGGAGGTTATGAAATATTGGTGGTGTTAAAATTTTTTGAGAAGGGATTGAAGTTTCTAATATGAGGGTTGGTGTTATTTCAAATAAAGGGAGTTCCTGATTTTGATTTACAAAAAATATGGTTCTTGGATCCCAAAGGATGTATGTTCTTTAGTGTGTTTTCAAAGAAGTGGTTTTAAATTTATTCCTCAGGGATTTTTATGGCTTGGAATTATAAATTTAAAATCAATATTGTTAAGATGTTTTGGGTAAATGAGTTTATACATGTCCACTGAAAGGGCCGTTTGGCACATTCAATTCCAAGGTGATGTTTGGGTAATGATATTGGATACTTTGATCATAAATTCCTATTTAGATCTTCCTAATCATTGGTATATTTTTGTTAACATTTAGAATCGATAGTGTTGGCAAGATGTGTGTTTCTGGACATAGTTTTAAATGTTTTATTTAAATGATTTCGACACAGATGTAACGTGACATCCCATTTGGAACTTTCAGTTTATTGTAATGTTTGACTTCATTCTTCGAAATGTCAAATTTTTTTACTGTATTCCCATAGAACAACTTTAGTATTTTGAAAAAAGTATCCTATGGTTTTAATGATTTCATGGCATGATGGATTGGTTGGAACCTTTGATGATATATATATATATATATATATATATATTGGGGCACCTCTATAGGAGGGATATACCTTGTTGGTTATCATATGAAGTGTCCATGATTAGGGTAGGAATGTGTGGTGAGTAAGTCGTGTGTGTGAGAGTCTCCTACTTACACAGTATTACTGTAACCACCATAGGTTCCTGAGTTCCTTTTAGGAATCAAGTGAAGGTTCCTAATCAAACCCGATTAGACCAGTTGGTACCCCTGGATTTGTTGTTAGGCCAGGTAGGCATTCCCACTGGATTGATCAGTTAGGGTGGCCAGTTGGTTATAGACATTAGTTCTTCACCATATGATGGCAATTGGATCTGAAACTGAGTACATCCAGGGGTCTTCTAGGGATGTTTAGGATCAACCATGGTTACTCTTTTACTTATATTGCTTGTTTTCTTTCTATTTTACTTGTTTGTTTCCAGTTATCCTTATTTACCTGTATTATTTATTACCTTTCTTAGTATTTTTAATTTAGTTTTTTTAATAAAATGATAAGAATTTTTTTTATGGAAATTCAATATAGCATCTTCTGGATTTATGAATTGAAAAATTCATGTTTCTTATTTTAAAATGTAAAAACACTACTTTTATAATTGTATTTAAAACTATTGTTAATGGATTGTTTCAGGAAAAGAGACATTGGATTCAATGGTTTATTATGGCATCCCTACTGAGCATCGTTTATCTCACAAATATTCTATATTTTTAATTAGAGGTTTTCCTTGATCAGGTTCTCTTGGTTGGATTTCTCATTATTAGAGCAATATTGTCCTTTGGTTGGGTGGTGACCTAGAATGTCATGTGGAGGTATGTTCAGTTTAACTTTTATTTTGATGGTAGTATTATTTTTATCTTCAATTTTATATATCTATATGTATTTCTTTCATGGGTGAAATCATTCCCAACATTTTAATATTGATGCCCCACACTAGTTACAATCCCGTGGGGATCGGGAATGCCCTTCAGGCCATGTGGCAGACTGGCCCGGGTGACAGGTTCTGGGTCAACAACAGTTAGTTCTTGACAAAATGGTATCATAGGGATCCCTTGTTATTTTTGGTGTTCGATAGATAGAGATTAAGACTATCAGGACTTGAGTGGTAGGTAAGGGAAGGATGGCATGATCCCTTGCCCGTTCCAAACCTTAAGTCTCCAGGGATATTACATGAATTAGGTTCCTTTCTCGTTCTTAATTTTTTTTTAATTGAGGGTTGACAATAGAGGAACAACTATGCTACATCATTATTTATCATGTAGTAGTGACCCATGTGGAGTCCAAGTACATGGTTTATGTTCCTCTTAGTTGAAGGCACTTACATCGGGCATGAACCACTATCATGACATCAGGTTAAGCATGACTACTAGTCCCTGACATCAGTAATTTGATGCATGTTGTGTGGTTTCTTGTATCTTTTGGGTGTATGTGAACTTTTTGAAATGAAAAAAGTTGTTTTTGAAATGAGATAATTTTCTTTTAAGTAGATTCAAATTTGTGAAAGTGATTTTTTTTAAAACTCAAAGATCTTTGTCAAAAAAATGGGTGGTTGCTTGGAACTGGTAGAGATATGGTTTGGTGCAACCTTTGATACTCATTATAAACATTTTCACATGTCAGGGGATGCCGGGGAAGAACATGTTGGTGTGTATGGATGAAAGTGGATGAAGACATGTGAAACAGTTCATGGGATTACTAGAGTGTGCACGTGGAATTAATGGCTTCAACTTTTTTTCTAAAGCGATTTAAAAAAGGGAAAATGATTTTTTGAAAATTGTATTCTGTTTGAAAAGAGCCATAGAATTTCTAATGTTGCCTTGATGGAAGGCAGTTTCAAAATCTAATATGGAATGGTGGTTTTTGAAAGGGTAATTTTCTAGTTGTGTTTGTATTTTATTTTTTAATTTGAGATGCTTGTTTTTTATGAAGGCACTTTCTTAGATTTTTCATCAACTTGATATTGGTTTTGGATTTATGTTATACATGGTGTTCAGAAAATGCCACCAGAAAGGTCACCAAGGTTTCTGATAAGACATGCCCAACTTTTGGACCTTCTCGGACGTTTCTTGCCCTTCACGATGATGGAGATTTGTTGGAGGTATCATAGTTGTTTAAAGAGGTCGAATGCATCTTCTGGGTATTTGGAACTCCTAAAGCTGTTAGTGGGCATGTTTCTATAGGGTTGTTTGAAAGAACAAGCTCTGGAAGAATGGGAGTTGGCCATCCCTCTACCATTGCATGTTAAGATGATGTGGGATGTATTTAAAGCCACGTTCATCCAATTGTTTATATCTTTAGTTTTGAAGAAAAAGAAAAGGGTATAGCTCATGTGTATTCAACAAGGCCAACAGATGGTGAAGAAATATGTTCACCATATCCAAGAGCTTGTGTCATTTTCTCTTGAGTTAGCATCGTTTGATTTGGTGAAAACATCTTTATTCATCGGCATTCTTCATCTATAGATCATGAGGAAAGTGTTCTTTTCTAAATACCATCGTTAAGAGAAGCTGGTGGATGAGGCATTCCTAGATGAGTTGGTCTCCAGAGAGTTGGTGCTTGGCAATCCAGCGAATCCAGTTACTCGTTGAGGTTTCCCATCTAGAGAGTAGGGTGTCTCAGAAAGACCTGTTTCTAAAGATTTATCTACAGTGGTTCTAGCTTCTAGTTCTTCGGACCGTTCATTTGTCCTCTACTAGTGTGGTAGGTTCAGGCAAGTGAAACTCTCATGTCCCATCCCTCTAAAGATGTGTCTTCGTTACAGCTGTCTGGGACAATTCAAGATGCTTTGCAGGAAGCATCACCTGAAGAAAATGTTGTGACCATAGAAATTCTAATGCCTGACAGTGAGGTAAGAGATGTTTCAGCCATCAAAACCCCAGTCACAGGTCGTTGGGTGAAGCTCACGCACAATCAGGAGTTTCTAGGGGTGTGAAGCCTTAGTCTGGGTTTTGTGTTCCATGTTGACAGTGGAATATTTAAATTCTTTTTTTCCATATCATTACCTAATATTAAATTATAAAAGTTGTTGTAAGTCCATTGCTTCATTGGGAAGTTATAATAGACATGACCTGTTGTAATCCAACAATTTTGTTTATTGGATTATGGTTTTTGGTATCATGAATTTTTCAAAAATTTATGTTTGACCCTAGTATATAATGATTTAGGTTCAGCTATATTTTCTTGGAGATGTAAGTGCCTGTGGAATAATCAATGCTTGTGGTAATACTCGGGCTTCCTGTCAGAGTAAAGTTCTTCTTAGGGGTATTTCCTGAGTATTCATAGTTTTGTTCCAGGTCATGAGTTTCATGGTTTAGTGGGGTTTTTACCTCGTGCTATAGATGATATTTTGGTTTGGTTGGTAGTTACTGTGTCGCACCCCCATCCTGTGTTGGAATGTTTTGCTGTTAAAATTTCTACACTAGTTGAGTTCTTTTGGTGGGAGAACCCTCTCATGTTCTATCATTCTATTATGTTGTGTTTTCTTCTAGTTTTATTTTTTCATGGATTCTTTTTTGGTTTATCATTCTTCTGGGTGACATTTAGTGGGAAGAAAGTGTATTTGGGGGGAAGGATTGACACATCCCAGCTTTTTAATTCTATTTTTTTATTATTTCTTGGCTCTGCATCCTCACACCAAAGCTCGGGCTGGGAACCGGTTTAAATATTTTTTCCTTTAAATTTTTTTTGTGGGATTCGGACCTATGCGCATTCATAGCATGGTTGGCGGTAGTAGCGTGGTCAACACACATGCCCACACAAATGTCTGTCGTATAGATAAATTATGATTCGTGTATTTAAGTTGAGTTGAATGTTTAAATTGTAATAATAAATCATATTATGTAATTAATAATATTATTATTATTGATGATTTATTATTATTATTATTATTATTATTATTATCATTAAACTTCTATTATTATTATTTTATTTATGGTATAATAATTATTATTATTATTATCAT
The DNA here is from genome assembly GCA_963277665.1 of Viscum album. NCBI lineage: Eukaryota > Viridiplantae > Streptophyta > Magnoliopsida > Santalales > Viscaceae > Viscum > Viscum album. The sequence goes on from OY728142.1 coordinate 1,332,683,378, forward strand.
TATCATTATTCTTCATATTATTATTTTTATAATTATTATTTTTGTTCTTAATAAATTTTAATAATATTATCTTTATTATTTATATTTTTTTTATTATTATTCTGGTATTATTATTATTATTATTGTTGTTGTTATTATTATTAATATAATAAAATGAAAATAAAACTCAACCTAACACTAATCTCATCGACCCCACCATACCCTCATGCGCACAGTACCACTATGCCCTCAACCCCGAACTCCACACACCTGAAATACGACCCCTTCGGCCAACAATCACTCCCTAGGACACCTCTTCCTTGCCCTCACCCCTGATAGGTTCTCGCCTCTGCTTGCCCTTCTCTAAGCTCAACACTCTGCCATGTGTCTTCCGCTGCCACCCTCCCCTTCTGCAATCTGGACTCACCACTCGCCCCACACAACACCCTCACCTAGCGTCCCTATGAGCCTATGACCATGAGTCGTGCTCCAAGATGCATCTTCCTCGCCCACTGCACCTGCATGTTTTGGTGGCCACCATACTTCACCTTCCACCGGCTTCACCCTCTACCTTTGGCCAACTCCCCTCTCCCAGCTACCCGACCTCAACTGCCTTCACCCCCCACTCAATGGTCCATGCCTCCAACCGTTCACCCTCATTCCCCCTTTGTTGGTCCACCCTACACCGAGCATTCGACTTCCTTGCTCAACAGAACCCTACCCCCTCTATTGCGTTCCTCACTCCAACTACTGCCTCTACATTCCGGTCTGACCTCCCTCTTGTCGGTGATTTGAACACCCTTGTACGATGCCTCTACCTTTCTTCGGCGTAGCTGCGTCACCCCTTGCCGTCAACCATCACAACCGTCGTTATATCTATTCATTTATTTATTGTTTGTTATATATATATATGTTGTTTAATTAATTAATTTTTTTGTTTCTTTGTTTGTTAATATAGTTATTTGTTTTGTTATTTATTTATTTATTTATTTATTTTTATATTTATTTAATTTTTATTTTATTTATTTAATCATTTTTTTATTTAGTTATGTATTTATTTATTTTCCCTTCATTATATATTCAAAATTTAATTATTTGTGATAAATCCTATTTCTATCACCAGTTGGGTGAGTTGTGCTTTTATCACTATTCAGCATGCGTGGTTAGTCTATAAGAGATTGTTCTACCATTTGTTAGAGTTTTTTCGTGGCAGCTCTCCATTGAGGTAGGTGAATCCATGTCTTCATTTCAGATTTAATCTATATAATTCTTCATTTATTATAGTTAAATCTTTTATTTTTTTCGTAACATCGCAATGAAATTAGTTAATATGTTATAGTCATCTCAATTTTTTGGTATTATCAGAAATTTTTTTTAAATTTTATCTCATGTAAAATATATATGTACATATGAAGGTTTTGTCATGTGGATGTCAGCAGATGATTTTATAATGTTTTAAATGAGGAAATATTTTCCTAATTACTCTCATATATTTTATCATGGAGTTTTCTAGATTTGGGTAACTTATTTGACTTGGTTATAGTATTGTTAAAAATTTTGTTGTTTCCTTATACAGATTATTTATTCATATTTTAGTGTACTTATGAAAACTATTTAGAACTTTTTTTTCTTTTTAGTAATAGTGTTTATAAAGTAGTTGTGTCTTGATGAAATTTTATAATATTGGGCAGTTTTTTTATCAAATATTGTGGATGATGTGAAACCTATTTAGTTAGGGCGTGGGTGTGTGATTTCTTTTGAAAAAGGACATTGAGTGTATCAATTTGGTGGTTATGGCATAATAGCTATGTTAAAATATTTTGATAAGGGATTAATGATTCCAATATAAGGATTGGTGTTATTTTAAATAAGGGTTTTGATTGAATTTGATTTACCAAAAATTGTTCTTGGATCTCCAAGGATGGAGGTTATATTTGTGTTTTCTAAGAAGTTGTTTTAAATTTATTCTTCAAGTATTTAGCCTTTTTGGATTTATAAACTTAAAAACATTATTGGAAATATGTTCTTGGTTAATTAATTTACATATGCCAAATCAAAGTCCCGTTAGGCACCTTCAATTTAAAGGTGATGTATGGGTAATGATTTTGGATACTATGAAGTTAAAGGCGTGTTTGGCTCTTCCAACTCATGGGTGGATTTGTGATAACATTTAGAATGGTTTGGGTTTCTAAGTTGTGTGTGTCTGTTTAGTGTGTAAAATGTTAATAGGGAAATGATTTTGACACATATGTAACATGATTACCCAATTAGAAATTTTAGCTTTAGGGTTATTTTTGACTTGATTCATTGAAATGATGAAGTTTTGATTACTGTATTCCAATATAAAAACTATAGTATTTTGAAAAAAGAATCAAATGGTTTTAAGGATTTCATGGCATGAAGTCATGGTTGGTACCTATGATGATATGATATATATATTTGTATATATCTATATTGGGGCACCTCTATTGGGGGATATCCTTTATGGGTTATCGTATGGAGTGTTCGTGTTTGGGGTAGGCTTGTGTAGTGAGATGAGTCTTGTGTATGAGTGAATCCTACTTATATAGTATTATTTTAACCACTATGGATTCCTAGGTGTCTTTTAGTGATTGAGTGATGGTTGCTGATCAAACCGTATTAGACGGGTTGGTACCCATGGATTTGTTGTTAGGCCAGGCGAGATTTTCTATTGGATTCGTCTGCTAGGGCATCCAATTGTATATAGACATAGGAGATTCAACATAAGATGACAGGTGGTTTTGAAACCGAGTATGTCCAGGGGTCTCTACTGATATACAGGATCACCCACAGATACTCTTTTACTTATATTGCTTGTTTACTTTCTGTTGTACAATTTTGTTTACAGTTGGCCTTATTTACCTGTATTATTTTATCCCAGTCTTGGTATCTTTTGTTTCAGGTTTTGATTGTAAAATGAAAAGAATGTTTTTTGGAAATTGCATGTAGCGGCTTCTAGATTTTCTAATTGAGAAAAATCATGTTTCTTATTTAAAAATTTGAAAACACTAATTTTGTAATTTCATTTCAAACTTGTGTTGATAGATTGTTTCAGGAAAAGAGAAATTTTATTCTGTTGTTTATTTTGGAATCCCTACTGTTCATATTTATGCTCAATCCTATTCTATCATTTTAGTTGCGGGTTCTACTTTCACACTTTCTCTTTTTTGGATTGCTCATTATTAGAGCAACATCGGCCTTTGGTTGGGTGGTGACCTGGAAGGTCATGTGCATGTATGTTCAGTTTTACATTTGTTCTGCTTCTACTTTTATTTTTATTGTCTGTTTTATTTTTCCATTTGTCTTTTTTTGATGGACCAAATCATTCCCAATTATTACATTTTGATGCTCGACACTAGTTTCCAGCCTGTGGGGATCGGGAACGCCCTTCAAAACATGTTGTGGACAGGCCCAGGTGACTGGTTCAGGGTCGTCCCAGGTTAGTTCGTGACACCACCACAACTCAATAATGGGGTAGTACTAATTCGTAGATGAGAACCCATTCCCTGGAACAATATGAATGTACCACTTAAATGATATTGTAGTCATACCCTAATATGATAGTGGATTACATCTCCATAAATAGAGGTCCGACACTGTCATATGATAGAAGAGTTAAACTCTCCAGATAGTGGACTTCCACCCATGCACGATATGGGAGTACTACTCTACTAATAGTGGGCGAGAACCCTTTTATGACAGGAGCGTACTACTATACCTACACTATGAATTTAGGGGTCCCACATTCCTACATTTTTGGGGAACCCAAGCTATATGACCCAATCTCTAGTACGACATTGGTGTACTAAGTCTACTTCAAAAACATGTTTTGAAGACCCACCCATAGAATGATTGGGATGTTACACATCCAATGATAGTGGAAGCACAACCTAACATTTAACAGGATTACCCTATTTATCTAAATATCACATATAAAAGATGTGTGGCATACCATGACATCGGTTTACTAGCTCCACAGATAGAGGACCTACACCCCAGTCTAATAGGGTTGTACATAATCTATTTGGAAAATTGGTATAGAGGGTCTACATGATTACACCATCATATAACAATTGATCCAACTAACTAAATGATATGTGGAAACTGTACCATGATCTATTAGGGGGTACCAACTCCTGAAGAACAACTATTTGTATAGGTGTCCCAAACCCACGATGTTTGGATTTCTGTCCCCCAAACAATGAGGTAAGCGACACTCGTGTCGTGATAGCAAAAGAAAATAACAGCCCAATTTTTTCTCTTTAAAAACCACTTTGATCTCTAATATCATCTAAAACTGTTCTAAAATAAGAATCAATCTCATCATACCTATCATCTCAAAAGGCCATGAGTAGGGGACCCGCACCATGTATAATAGAGGGCCAACAAATTTTCAACTAATAGAGTCTAGGGGACCCCAATAATAAGGGCTTAGGGAAGGTAACTAACCCAAAATCCAACCCATTGATCAACTAGGATCACTACCCATTTATTAAATCAACTATGAATACATCGTTAACTAATTACACCACATAATATCTCATTATTCACTATAGAGGCCACAATCACATTCAATATGAAACATTTCTCATGATAGGATACTCAAATTTATGAATCTATGCCATGGGGGAGAATATATAGATGATAAAATACAAGAGGAAGATCTTATGAATGTACATAACGTGCCATGTGGCCCACACGTGGTGTCAACAAACATGTGTACTTGGACATGTACCCTATTTTCATTTCATAGCTAGCCATGTAGGTGTACATGGTGTGTATGGTCTATAGCCAATGCGTCCTACCACAATATAGTCACATGAAATGTGTTTCCTCACAAGATATTTCTTCCAATATATCACTAATGGAAGATACCCTAGGTACATGGAATGATATAGATAAATACACACTAAGAAATTTCATTTTATAGTGCATGCATCATATACCACATTCCTATCTACTTTGGTTGTGTACATATACATGTCCATGTTCTATAGCATGGAAATTTTGTCCATCCCCTATGTCTAAATGTCTTGGGTTGAGTACATAGTGTGTAACCTTGGTACATTATGTATAGTATCCAAAAATATTCTTCAAAGAATGGGAAGAACCCATGGTGTATCTCCCTAGTTTACTCATAGGGTAGTGAAGAATTACATTGGAATCTTGAAACACACTAATTTCCCCCAAAATATACCGATTTAAATATAATGTTTCTCTATAAATCTCAATAATGATCCAAATAATTTAAATATTCATAAACATGTGATTTTGACAAAATCAGAGACTCTTATACCTCCTATAGAAGCACTAGATAATGGTTCTTGGATTATACTTCCCCTCAATCTAATGATGATATATGTCAAAAACATCGATCAATCTCACCTTTAGGCCTTAATTCATCATTATATTCATTCATATTTTAAAAGGGATGGTATAAGTGTTCCCATATTATTTTTTTCATGAACAAATAATGGTTGGGGGAGGAGTATAATTATTAAATCAATTACATAACTATTAACATCCCAACACCAATTAACCTCCATCCCATTACTCGACATCAAAAAATTTCTTATTGCTACTAGGGTAAACATGAAATTATGAACTCAACCATAGTCTCATTATTTAGATCTGAGACAACTCTCGTGTGTTATTCCATGTTTGAGTAGAAAATTAATGTCCTTGAAAAAATATATATAATATTTTAAATATCACAAAACTGAGTCTCTTTAGGCATCAATATCCTATGTTGACTCCTCACTTGGCTTACAAAATAATTATAAAAATATTCATATGTCAATTATGTCAATATTTGAGTTCCTACATAGTAGATTCATTCCAAGCATGAGTAATTGGGTCACCTTTTGGTAGAGTGTAAGAATTTTCAATAATTGGCCAATGCTCAATTCTCAATTCTTTGAGTTATTCCTCTAATCAGAATATCCAGTATGAAAATTCATTTCCATAAAAATGTGGTTGATTCTGTGTAATCCAAGAATCATTTTTGTCTAATCATTTAATAATAGAATATTTATTTCCTTATACATTGATTCCTAGGAATATATTAACACAAATAAAATAAAATTATGATCTATAGAGTGAATGTATTATTCGAAAATGAACAACCTCTCATTACAGTATTTTGTATCAATATAGATAATGACAAATATAAACTATTATTAAGAAGGATATCTTATAATACCATTTATTTAGAAGGATATACTTTTATAATATTTTTTCAAGAGGGTAAAAATTTTGTATTAGAACTTTTAATCAAATAAATTTATTTATTAAATTAATTATCTAGGTTTATTATAGTAGTTAATTTAGAAGTGAAAAATGTAAATGATCATTTGGAATTATATATTTGTTCTATCCAATGTAGGCTTATTCTATTCCTATATATCATTACAATGTGATATATATGTTTGGAATATAATATTTTTGAGGGGAAATTATGGTCTAGATTCAACATCCTTTTATAGTGTAGGGACACAACACTGGAATTTTGTATGGGGAGTCAAAACCTAATTAAAATAAAAAATTATACATTGTGTGTCACAATATGAACATTAAAGTCTATATAAATTGAGATTATCAATATAAATATAATAGACAATGAAATAATTCATTTGTATGCAATAGATTAAATAGAAAATAGTAATTGTGTGTGAGAGAGCATAAAAATTGTTATATAGACTTATAAACTAGATGAATGATAAGTTAAATAGTGGAAGCACATGTAATGGTTTATGAGGCTTATATCCTCTCACATCAACATGGATGTATAAGACGATTTATATTAAATTAGACCCTTCAGATATTTTCTAGGTTTAGAAATTGAGTATCACATAAGGCTTTTTTATACATCATGAGGAAATGTTCACAACATTATTCACATGTAATGAATAGATTGTTGAAAATGTTAGATACATTAGTCCGTGTTATTTCTTGGATCCTTAAAAACTGATATATTAAAAAACTAAAAACCCAATATCTAGCTAAATCAACTGAAATAATAAAAATGATTTAATTTTATGGGATATGTAAAAATATCCTACAAAATAATAGTAATAAAAATTAATTTAATTAAAAACATAATGTATTATTAAAACATGTTTGAATAACCCAATAAATGATAATATCAATTCAATGAAATGGTATAAAATATTAATACTGTTATAAAAATAAAATTAATACATTGTAATTTAATTTAGTATGTAATTAAAAAATAATTATACCGCTTTAATTTATTAAATGTATGTTTTAATAAACCAGTTATCAATAAATATTACATTAAATAAGAATATACCAAAAATCATTTCAATATTTAAATATTATAAATATATGAAATATGCTAAAATATTAATAAGAACATTTATTATCATTTTAAAACAAATTATAATACTATAATATTATATTCCATTGATCAAAAATAATATATAATAATTTTAGAATTAAATGAAATATATTAAAAATAATTATAATGAACTTCATCAAAATATAAAAAGAAAACATAATTGTGTGTCATCATTAGATTAGTATATAAGTCATCGTTATTTAAAAAACTAACTCACCATTTGTCCAAAAAATAAGTTACTATTGAGTGAGAATGAGTCATCATTGATAATAAAATTACTCATTGTTGAAGTAATTATGAGTCACCACTAATTGTAAATGAGTCTCCATTAGAATGTGAATATTTCTCACTGTCGCCTTATTGAAATGTGGAAATGTCTCCATTGTTTGACATGTCTTACATGTCTCACATATCTCTAATGTCTCATCATTGAGAATGAGATATGAGTTACCTTTAGTTATTAATAAGAGTCAATATTAGAAGATATTTTTGAGAACATGTTTTTTATAAATATGAGTCACCAATGGATGACCAAAAACAATGTTGTCAAAGGGGTATCTACAACATATGTCAGAATCAGTCTTCCAATGGAAGAAGAATAATAGTTGTTTAGATTGACTGATTATGATATGAGAGAGACGATTGTGGTAAGAATGTTTCAACCATTCATGAAGAAAAATATTGAATGATATTCCATAGAGTAAATAGATTTGATTATAAATATGATTAATAATAGTTCAACTTTTTTTATTTACAATAATTGACATAGAATCATCAGTGAAATTTTAAGCCATAAAAAATATTGAATTAGAAGTTGGATCCATTGACATAATTTAAAATAATTTCAATATATTTTAAATTAATAAATAATATATTAATTTATATAAGTATATCAGGATATATAATCAACATACAATAAAAAATACTTAAATAATTATTAAACCATTTTTTAACTATAGATAATTTTTAACATTTGATAATGATTTTTTAAGAGTTTATTTCGGTTTAGTGAAATGAATAAAAAAGTATATTTATAAATGAAAAAAATATCCAAATGATTATAATTATAAATAAATTACATATCAAATAATGAAAAGCAATATTCAATTTTGAAAATTTTGAAATCATAGTATTTTTGAATTATCTTCATGAAAAAGTGGACCCCATAAATAATAAAATATGACTTCATTTTATTACAATTAAATGATCATAATTGAGATTGATTTTAATGGAATGAGTTGATATGTAATATACTATGTATATCACATGTTTTAAATTATATATCTAAGAAAACATTAATGCAGTTTAATCAGAAAATAGAGTGAAACCATAAACCTATTTCATGTTCATAAAAGGAGAGTATTATAGGGATAGAATTAGACTAAATAATAGTTTAATATAATTTAGAGATAAAATTAATCTTTCTAATGATAGTAGAAATATAAAATTATTATTAATATAAATCATTTTATATTCATAATAGAAAGAGTTATTAAAAAAAGGCATTCACATAAAAAGCTAAAATTATTTGAAATATTTAAAAATATAAAATTCAATATAAAAAAATTGAAATACATATATGAACATGAAATAAAATGTGATTCATGAATCATATAATGTTTAAAAAATTCAACCGTCATGTGAAACAAGAAATGTCATGTTAACATGTTTAATTATTCATGAAAGGATATTTATGATGTTAGCCTCTCCATATATTGAAATGGAAATGGTTTTATGGATTTTGTGGGTCCTAATGACTTTTAAAGTTGAGTGAAGATATAGGTCTACATGATAAAGATGATATAAAATAAATTAAGTTATATAAACTACGAATGTTTCAGAATCACTCAAAATGAATTTGGGATATATGTGTATGTAGTGAGTTGTGTGCTAATGGTAAAATCAATTTGTTGATGTTTTGTGTAATAAAATAATTCTATGTAAGGTTGGTGTCATGAATGTTAGTTACATAGTGGTATATCGGTGTATATCAATTGGAAGACTCAACTATATTTTAAATAATACTCTTAATAAGGATCCAAATACTCCAATCCCAGAAGTAGTTGATTGATGTAGGGTTGTGGGATATTTAGTTACGTGATGTAGAATGTTTTGAATAAGTTATATGATGAATGTTACATGAGTCTATGAATACCAAGTAAGGGTCATGAAAAAATTATGTTCTCTGATATTATGAGTTACGAAACTAAAGAGGAAGTAATGTGAATCATAAAGGAAACACTTACATGAAAAAAAATTATGATGTGATGATGATGTGAAAGATAAGAATTTCATAAAGTGGGATATTACATGAATAGTAGTTATTGAAAATTATGTTTCAAGTCAAAAAAATACAAGGAAGATAAATTTAGTACTAAAATGAATGTGGGGTCTCATTCTAATTATACATAATGACTTATATTTGAAATATTTTTAAGTGGATTAAAAGAAATTAATGGGTTGAACGTCATTTACTGATGTTGTGTGTGAGAGTGAATAAGATGAATTATGACTTGGGTGAGGGGTGACCAAACCATAATCCTTATATATTCAATTTGTTTGTCAATGTTTGATTAAAACAAAAACATTATATTCAGAAAAACCAGTAATGATAAATGGTTTGTGTTAAGAATGATTTGCTATCAATATATACTCATTGGACTATCCCATTGAAGTGAACAAAGTAAAAATGTTTTTTTGTTTTTATATTTCAAAATATGGTTGTTAGTCTATTGCATCATTTCTTTAATCATCATTAATGAGTTTCTTCATCATTGATATGGGATCCATTTAAATACAAGAAAATTTCGACATCCAAATTCACCCCACCCCCTGAGGGTATTATGGGTTCTAACAACTTTGTCATCCCAAATCGATAGAAAACTGATTCATAAGATCATTATCTAAGAAATATAATATAATATGAAAAATCATGACCTTTATAAAATGATAATCATATGAAAAAGTATAAAATATTTATATATAGAATGTATCTATGGTTTCAAAATTTGTTTTCAGAAATTATGGTCAGGTCCTAGGAATCCCAATAACCACAATATATCTTTATGGTAAATGTGTACATCCCAAAAATCATGTGTATCATTGTCGATTTTTCTTTTATAGTGACACCTACATTCATCACATCCAATTTTTCACATATACCCTTAATGGGTCAACATGAGACTAGGATGGATCACTAATATCCGGTCAATATCATCAAACACAAACACACACCCAATGATCCTAATCATAAATCTATGTTTGGTGAAAACCAATCACCCCGATGGAATTTTATCCCTCAACAACACCAAAATCGCATTGAGGAAACATTTTTTTCCTTGGAAAATACCACATTGTTGATGGATTCAAGCCAATTCTCATTCCATTTCACCCAAGGATAGTATGAAAACACAACCCATATCTCAATTTCAGTAGGTTCTAATATCCTATGAATGCACATATTAATCAAGAGGAATTCCCTCCCCACTGTCATTTAACTATCTGGTTGGAAAAAAAATTTCTTAGGAGCTCATCATAAACTGCTAGGTATATCAATAGCATCATGTCACATCCATTTACATATAGGTTACCAAAGCATATTAAATTACAAGTTATATATCCACAAAAATAATTTAATTATCACCCATAAACATTTTTTATCTCAAATCATAATGGAATAATTAGGTCATAACTATTATCATATGGGGATTCAATCTAGTGAACAATAATCCTTCAAGGCCCTTTTCACTTTGACGTACCTATCAATATTATTTGATTTTTTATAAACAAATTTTTTTTATTTAAACACATTAGTCAAAATTATTTAAAGGCCACTTATCACATACTATATAGATAGGGAATGAAAATATAATAGGTTCTTGTTCAAAGGACCACCTACCTTAAATTAGAGTATCTTCACATTCTAAAATCACAATCTAATATGATCACTAACCCTTGCCTGAGGAAAATGACCATATTCCAAGAACCATGAGGTTATAACTCAATAATGAACATCAACAAAATTAAATGATTCTAATTAATAATCATCTATTTAATTTATTTTCACAATTTACTTAAAAAATGTATAATTTCAAAAAAAATTAACTATGTTGTAAACATTAACAAAAATATTATATTTGATTAAGTCCTCCCTTGATGCTCCTCAAATCCTAAGAAATTTAAAAATCCAATTTAAATATATTATTTAATTATTACTTTAAACCAAAAACATCTAATATTTTAAATAAAACAACAATGAAACATCAATTTGAAAAAAAAATTATGTTAAGACCCATTAAATATAATAATGGTGATGTACCTTCTATAAATACCCTATGTTTACTTCTATTATAATTATTACATAATTTTATTTTATGCTTTTGATTATATCTTGGGGAATAGTTTTAACAGAATCTATTTAATTTCAATTATTATCATAATCCCTATGAAATTTCTTTAATTTAAATTTTATTACATTATAATAACTCATAATCCTAAGAATTTGTAGATATTTTTATTTTATATTTTAATTATATATCTTTTATTTTTTTCATGATCATAATTGTATGATTCTTCATTTCAATCTCATGTTTAATAATTGACCTAAAAATTTCTTCTGTTTAATACATAATGGAATCCTAAATTTCATCAATTAAAAACTTCTCTATGTGTCATCATTAATGTAGTGAATAGTGTATTCATTAATTAAGAACTCAATTCATCATGGTATACTCAAGGTATTCCATTTTATTTATTTTATTGTAATTTTTCATGTAGATGATGTTATATTGATCATTCATTTTGAATTATTTGAACTCATATTTTTGAATTCCCAATATTGTTTTCGACAACTTCTTAGTTCCAAGATGTGTGACTTTTAGAGTCCTTTAGATTTCACGTTAATTTTTACATGAACTGTTATGTTCATTCATATTTATAATTAATGAGAAATAATGATAATACATAAATTTGTATTTTACAGCACATTTTGTTGTATTATTTCTAATTAGATTTTTACACCTACAATAAGAAATTTACAATATTTTGACATGATAGCCAAACATTCAAGACCTAATTTTTTTAGAAATACCTCCATTTGATCGTTCCAGAAACATAATGACATAAAATTATCTACGGTGGTCTAGAGAGATTCATTATCAAAAATTTCTTTCCCATACTTTCAATAATGTAGATATTTCCATAGAAGCTTTGGACTAGGAAAACAGTCAATTAAAAAATAATGAAACTATAATAATAAAATTCATCAAATGAAGCACTGGTGATTAATAAATATAAGGTCCAAATGATATCGAATGATTAAATAGAGGGGGTGAGGAGTAATTTTAAAATATTTAGGAATAAAATATATTTTCTAGAGAAATAATATTGCTAATTGTATAGGGAAAAATAAAACAACTATAACATTATTTTTTATAGAAGTTCATATTACAAAAATCATAATCTATAATAAACTCATATCTAATTATATATAATAAATTTATTTTTTAGTTACCCAATTTTTATTGGGATTGATAAATTAATTACATATATAAATACCTTATTTTCACATATTAGAATAACTTAGAATAACTTTTACATGTTTTACAAATGACCAGACATTATTTATGTGAGTCATAACTGGACCATCCATTTAGATAAGAGGAATATCTATGTTAGATATATTTTGGCAGGTATATCATTTATATAATTATATAAGCTCAATGAAAAAATTATAATTCAATAAATGTAAACATGAATGAATATATGATCATCCATAATGTTTATAGTAACAAATGTTGATGAATTATGAGATGTTTGACCTCTTCTATAGTGGTTAATCAAAACTATGAAGCCATTCATGATAAAGATAAAAAATAGTAATATATTAAATTAATTACTCATAAATTATTGTATTAAGGTTGTAATTTCCTATTTTTATGATTTTTTGTGTTGTAATCATCATAAATCTCTTGTTTTTAATTAAACTATTTCATGTTTATTTTTTCAGATTTGATGGTCACATTCCGTTTGAAAATTTAATGCGATAAATTTAAGGATCTTCTTGATTTAAATGAATTTTCTAATTGATTAATCAAATAAAGTGCATGTTAGAAAATAAAAAATCATATAATAAAATTGTTTCCAATATTTAGAATTATAATTCTCAATACCAGAGAGTTCTCATGATATTTTATTCCAACATCAAAATAATTGGAAAAAATTTAAATATGATCATAGAGATAAATCAGAGTATTTATGAATAATTAAAAAAACATAATTATCCCGACTAAATTTTTTAAATATGAAAATTCATAATATATATATATATATAGTATAATATAAACAACATGAAAATTTTTATTTCAATTTTTATTTATGTGATATTTTTCCATGAATTTTTTTTCACAAATGCATTAAAATATATATTTATATTTCGAAGAATCAATATGAATGAAAATGTTTTAATAAATTTTAAGTGAATTAACCTATCAAAATATGGATAAATGATGTATAAACAAAATAATATGAAAAATATTATATTAATTTCTTCTATGATTACTAGTTTAAAAGGGTAAATATATTATATATTTAATTTACATAGTAATAATACAATTATAATATTATAAAATTATTTTAGATATTTATTTTATAAAAAATAGAGAATGAATAGTTTAATATTAATTTTATAAAGGTTAGAAAATTATTAATGTTTTTTAAGATACCATAGGGCTCATGGTTGATCTATATCAATATATGGATGATCAAATATTTATCCATTTTAACATAATATTAGTATAATAGATATCATTTTGTACTTATGATTGATCTAACATTTACACTCACAACTAATACTTACAATCAGTGTAATATATACACAAAATTTGATTCGCAGTCATTAGTTTCAATTTCATTATTAGGGAGTCGATTTTTATTTTGTTCGGTCGATTGGAATTCATTATGGTTTATTTTATTGAAATTTTTTCTATAAAAAATGGTTATAGTCTGTTAAATTAATTTATTCAAGACCCATTCACCCAATGTAGGTATTAAAAACAACATGTATCTACATAAGAAGATTACTAAAAATGCATATATTGATGGTTATTTATATATTTATTAAAAAAATATAAACATAAATATTTATATATTAATATTAAAATCAATTAACTATATAACATGTACAGTATTATATTTAAATTAATGGTAATAATAATATTATTAATTTGAAATTATATAAAATTAAAATTAATATTTTTTAAATAAGATATATAAATTTAAAAAAATAAAAATGAAAAAATTTAAAAAAAATATAAAACCGAATAAAATAACATTCTTTGACTCATTACCACCATCCTATCACATTTTTTATTACCTTAACAACTCTCATTCATGGTGTAATGTTTACTCTAATGGTGGTCTTTTAAAGAAGTGATATTAATATTAATTTATCTATATTAATTTTAATCATTATACCACATTCCCTAATACTATGTTGTCCATAATAACATGATTAATATAGTAAATTTAATATAATGAGATTACACGATGATGATGGAATAATGATCTCCAACCTCATTCCTTCTAAATTAAAAAATGAATGTATCTCCCATGTGTATGTGTGGACTACCACCTCTATGTAACAATATTATTCCTTTCCCATAACCATCTTTCATGGATTGTACATCAAATGTATTAAATGTTTATATATGATATTAATTAAATCAATATGATTATATTATTTTAAGTCATTATATATATTTTTACCTTAACATAGACTTTAAAATTACTATATCACATGTGTGTAAGTTGGGACTACGAAATTCATGAAGTGATGTGATTTATTTTTCATTTTTTACATGAATATTAATAAATACTTATTAAATAAATAATTATTATTTTTTATATAATTATAATTTATTCAATACGAATAATTATTCTCATACAATTCATGAAACTTCATAAATCATCACAACTGTAACTTTGTGGGAATTCATGTGGTGAGCATATATAGAGGAGATCCTATGGAGTTTTGAGTATAATAGGAAGAGTAAGAACTAATATTTATAATTGTTAACTATATACAACAATTTTCTGGGATATATTCCCTATGGGTGGATACTGCCACATTGGTGGGGTAGATATAACATTGGGGGAGAATAAGAGGAGTTTTGATCACTGTTCCATTTGGGGGTGGTATATGAATTATGGTTCCTCTAATATAGAATATCAATTATTTGAATATGGTGGCTATGATGTGGATATGTTAGTTGTGGTATTGGGGATCATGGTGGATATTTTAGTGGGATTGCAAAAATTATCACCACTATGTTGTTGAGGGGTCTGCGTAATAACCCCTTCTTTAACTATCAAGGATCTATGGTGTAATAGAATTGGATGTGCATGGAATTCCTCCTCATATATAGGATATAGGATATGGATATATCCACATACATTGAATATGACTTATCTTGTGGGGATATAATATGGTGAGGATTACTACACTACAAGCCATTTATTTTTGAAAAAGTAGGTACAATATGGTCAAGGTTGTTTTCTATGTACCTTTTATTCTTTCTAGGATTAAATTCATAAATACCCTAAGACCCAGTCACTTTTATAACTATTCTATCCATTCATGGGTGAAAAAAGTACATCCCAAAGATAAATGTTATCCACCATTTAGTGTATTTTGACCAAAATCATTTAGAATAGATATGTCGTACTTTTTCAGTCCCATCTTTTTACTCTCCCAATTTTGACCATATCATCATATCAGAGTGGATAATATCAGGAAACTGTTGGTTAATGGTGTTCTATAAAAGTGAATGTTGTTTTTTTGTGTTATTATATCATAGGGTGATATATTGTTTTTATTTATCTATGGAAATCATACTATTCTTCAACCAAGCCTAGTGGATTGTAAATCTTGGTTTGAGGAATGTAATAGATCATTTGAAATCTATTTTATCATAATAGAGGGATTTTATTCTTTTTTATCTATGAAAAAAAAATTTTATTGTAAAAATTAAAACAAAAATCATAACATTGAATTTGAAGGTTTGGGGAATGTTTCACATGTTTTTACTTCATTGATATTGTTTTTTATATTGTTATTAAATTGGATAAATGGCTTGATGAAAATTTTTGAAGATAAGGGATTTATAATTCAAATTATAAATGTGTAATGAAATCTCTTCTAGTGTGTTTATTTAAAAAAAATTATATTTAATTTTTTAATGCATTATATTTTGTTAATTAAATGGTTTCCCTTATCGATTAATGGTTGTGTGATAATTCAACTAAAATAAAGCCATGGAATTAAAAATAAAACCCCCTTACTATTCAAAAAAATGTATTTTTGTTGTAATGTCAATAATGATGTAAATTGATTATATAATATGACGTTGATTTGGTGATTTATGACCATTCTTTTGGTACATTGTGAGTATTAGTGATGTGGGAAGTTTATTTGATGAGTTTCATGGCTATCTAGTGAGGGAGATTATGAAGGAAATGTGGGAGTGATATGGATGTTCCGAGGAAGATGTGGATGTGCCTTAAAATAGTGGTTATGTGGGGAGGGTTGTCTTGATGTTCATGATTGGTTGGTTGTACACAATGTTTCATGGTGTGCTAGTTTATTGTGTAGTGAACTAATTTTTTAATAATTATTTAAAAATAGAAGGGGCTAGTTCAGTTAATTGTAAGGATGTGGAAAATTTATAAATAAAGAAATGAGAAGGATTGTTAAATATGGTTTATGTTTGACGAGAAATTAATTAATGAAATATATTTGTTAAATTAATTCTTTTGGTTCATAATAAAAAATATAGGTATGTATTAAACAAAAAAATGGATGAAATATATAATGTGAATTGTTGAATTTTTTATAGTGATGTGAATTTAGGGGTGGATGTGAAAGTGTTGGTGTTGTGAGGATGTGTTCAGATATTGTGAGTAAGGAATATCATATAGTGAACCCATTTAATCAGATTTTTTTGGAATTTATTTGAATATACAATTCACATTCCTTTATATTTCATTAAACACTACATCAATTTTAATCACTCTATGTAGATGAACAAATGTTTTTGGGGTGTTTTCCCAACATCCCTGTGGTGAGGATGGATGGATGATTTCCAAAACATCCCCACTTGATCTGTAACATCCTAAAATGACCAATATTAGTTTTATTATATAAAAATTATATTAAATGGATTTATTTATAATCAAAACGAATCAATAATATTTAGAGATAATTCTCATTGAAAATAATACGTTAAATCATGTGTTTTAATAACGATAATTATTATACCACTTATTAATTATACTTATTATTTATACTTTTCAAATTTATTATAAAAATACTAGTTTATGTTTAAATTTTTTGAAAAATATTATTTTAATATGGATATTTTTATTTTATTATTTTTATAACAGTAATTATAAAACTATTGGTATAAAACATTTTATATTATCAAACGTTTAATTTAGAATTATCTTAATGAAAATAATTATGCATAAAATGTTGTTTATAAAATTATTATTATAGTCTTTTTAGATAATAAATATACTAGATAAATTGATGTTTTTATATAATTTATCAATTATAGATATTTATAATTATTATATTATGAAAAAACACATAGCTTATTAATTTTTTTAAAAAATATATGATTTTATTAAATAATATAAAAAATTGAATTTAAATAATTACAGAAAAAAAAATATGATATATATATTTATATATATTAGAATGTGATTATATTTTAATGAATATAAATTAATCTTTTTTGTTAGGTTATGTGTTATTTTGTTGTTTTTAATTAAATAATTTTATTATTAAATGATAAAAATTATTAATATTGTATGACCGAGTGGTGTGACCCACATTTCCAGAGAGGGATAATTGAGTATATATACAGAAAAGATTAAAACAAAAGGGAATGGTGGGATGGGAAAATGTGAATACTAAAACACCAAAAAAATAAAAAAAAATACTAAATGAAATAATGATGATAATAGTCATATTCCCCATCTTTATTGAACTAGTAAAACCAATGCCCACAGCCCTCTGTTCTCACCTATATATGTCTCCTTCTATCATGGACCCATCTTAGTATATTGTTTCGCAACCATGCTTGACCATTTTTATTTTTGGTCGATTATCATATACTTCCCCTATAAAATTGGAATATATATTTTTTAAAATAATCAAATACAAAATATTTTGATTTCCAATATTCTATTGTTAAATTATTTAATTGGATAAAATAATATATTTTATTATTTTCATTTTATAATTACCCTCTTTGAACTCTAATGACATCTGAAGCTCACCACCCAATTCACCCCATTTTGATCTACTCAGTTTCCAAAATAAAAAAATCGCTTATTTGTTCAATTGATAGGTAAGATTTTATTAATTTTTGATCATGATATATTTATTTTCATATATTTATATATATAAGTATATGAATCCATATTTATCTATATTACATAATATTTTTAGCTAATTGTCATTTTTTTATTTTCATCCTCATACGTATACTTAGTAAAGGATTATTATATTTCATGTTTATTATGTAATGGATATAGTTTATTTTAGGTTACAATACATTTTTATATATATGTGTGTGTGTATATACAAAAATATATAAATCCATATCTAGTTTTTTCAATTAATTTTGATGAAAAGGTTCTATTTAAAATTTCTATTTTAAATGGTTATTTCATATGAATCCAGGGGTTTTTTTTCTTCAAATCAATTTACATTCCTTTAAAAATAATAATAGTTTTATGTATGTATGTATGTATATATATATTATTTTTTAAATATATATAATTATATAATATTGTTTCTAACAATTTTATGAATTTTTCCAAACTAAAAACATACAGGTTTAAGTTTTATCAATCAATTTTTTTCTATATATATATATATATGCATATGATTTATGTTTACATATTTATATATGTTTATGCATGAAAATAATGTTTTCAATTAAAAATCATTTTTCAGTATGTGATTATAATTTCAAATATTAATTCGAAAACAATAAAAAACCCTCTTTTGTTATTATGTGCCTTAAATTTTCTTTAAAATGTTTTTTATTTTGATATTATAGTAATTATATGATGTATATACACATATTTATTTCTTTTTTTAATTTAAAAGTGTTTTTAATTAATTTCAAATTCTATATATAATGTTTCATTTTAATTTTATTCTGTTTTTATTGTATTTTTATGTGTAACCATGGTATTTGAATGATAATAGTTATCATTTTTTTGACAATTCAGAAAATGCCATCAATTATTGTGAGAATTTGCATCTTCACCTCTTGGCATATCATAAATAAATAGAAATGGCCATTATCAAGATTATAAATGAAATTGGATACATTTTTACATATATGTGTATACATTTTAATAAAAAATTTATTAATGAATTTCAAATAAAAATGGTTATTTCAAGAATGGGATTCTCCATAAAAATTGATTTTTGAAAATTTCCATAAAATGTTGATAACATGGTATGAGGCTTATTTTATTTATGAAAAACAATTTTATTAAAATTTTAGTAATTTATTTCGTATGAATCACAAAATATTGATTCATGGAAAATATTTTGAAAAACATTCTCTTGTGAGTTTTGCGATATTTTCGTGAGTGAATCCATGTATCTTAGTTTTTTCTAGAGGCCTTATGTTATGGTTTTCATTATGGTCTACATTGTATCATTAATGACCCAACAAGAAATTATCATTTTTAAGGGGAATTACCTATGAATTTTCTTTTATAATCATTTTCTAAAATTAATGGTTTTCAAAAGTCATTTATATCGAAATAAATTGTTATAGAAATTTATTTTATGTATAAATATTTATTTCAAATAAATGTTATAAAATAATTTATTAGTTTGTTTTAAACCACATAGTAGTGATTTTAAATGCTCACCCATCATTTTCAATTCATTTTTTTCAGCATTATTAGATTTATAGGTGATTTATTTTTCATTGTGGAGGCATAGCACTGAATATTATATTATTTGTTTAATTTTAGATTGTATAGATTGTTTTAATATAAGTCAGGTATCTAATTTTCCAAAACCTAAATTGCTAAAAGATCCTGGTATGTAAAAGATGTCTTTTATTTTTTTCAATTTCATTTATAAAAAAAATACATAACATTTATTAGGGTTTACATCATTATCTCAAACTCGGGATTTTATAGTTGGTATCAGAGTGTCGATAAAGTTATGTTTAGAATATTATAAATAAATTAATAATTATAAATATTCCCCCTATATAAATATTTTTTCCTTATGAGCATGAAAGAATTGTGAGGACATAATTATTTTTATGGGGGTATAATTTGACAACAAATAATTTTTTAAATGTAGCATTATAATATTATTTTCTTATTAAATGGATATATATATATAATTAAAATAAACTACTAATATTTTTGGCACAATTCTCCTTGGGTAAAATATTTTAAAACGAATACTTTAATTAATTTCATTTTAATACATACTACTAATTATATTTATCAATTATATTTATCAAAATTTATTATAAAAACAAATACTATTTTATTTTATTATTTTTTAAAAAATAATATTGATATATTGATATATGTATTTTTTATTTTCATAAGAATAATTATATAAAATCGAATAAAAAAAATTCTTTTATCCAAATGATAGTTAAAAAAATATTTTATTCATAATAATAATAGGAAAAAAAATATTAAAATTAAAATTATTATCTTTTAAGATAATAAATATTTAATATATATTATATAATTTTCTTTATGAAATTTATAAATTATAAATATATATAATAATTATATTATGTAAAAAAGCACATTATATTTATGTTTTTATTAAATATGTCGTATGATTTATTATTAAAAAATTGAATTTTACTAATAGAAAAAAAGGATAAAAGTATGATATATAATTATTATATATAAATATATATCAAATAATAATTATATATTTATGAATATATATTTATCATTTTTGTTTTGTTATGTTTTACTTTTTTATTTTATAATGAAATAATTTTTCATTAAAAGAATAAAAATCATGTATTTTTTAAAAACAATTGTTGTGAAACACTTTTCCAAAGAGTGATAATTGATGCTACACACCTAGAAAACAAAAACCAATGAGAAAAGTGGGTTGGGAAAATTTGAAATGCAGAAAAAAAATACTAAATGAAATGAAAATGATAATGTTAATCTTCATTATCATTCTCAAATGAATACAACCAATGATGTCAACACACTATTATCCACCATCGATGTCAACATGAACTATGGCCCCATGATAGTAAATTTATCTATAACTACATGATAATGGTTTTATCTTCGGTTTATTATCATCAGCTTCCCTTATATGTGTGGAATATATATATTTTTTATAATAAAAAATGTCCACAGATTTTGTATTCAAATCTTATACAGTTCTATTTATTAATTGATTAAAATAATATATATTATTATTATCAGTTTATAAAAACCCACATTGGACCTTAATATCATCTGATCCTCACCACCAATGTCCCCCCATTTTGTCCTAACAAATTTTTAAGTACACCAAATCCCTAATTAGATCCATTCTAAGGTAAAGATTTAAATATTTTTTATCTTAATATGTTTATTTCTAAATGTATATATATATATCTGAATATATAATTATATATATAACTTAATATCTTCATATGTGGATTATATTTTAAATTTCACCATCAAACTTATACTTGGTAAATGATAAATTAAAATTAATTTAATTATGTAAGGGATACAAATTATTTTATCTTACAGTAAATATATATACAAAAATATAAGTGTATATACAAATATATTATATATATGTACATAACTATCTTGTTTTTTATCAAATAATTGTGATGAATTTTATAAAAATAATAATTTCTACTAGGTTCTTTCTTTTAAATTCATGGGTACATTTTCATCAATTCAGTTTATATTCATTTCAAAAATGTTTATATATATATATATACTCATTGTAACTTTTGTAAATATATAAAATTATTTCTAACTAACTTTATGAATTTCTAGATCAAAATTCATAAGATATTATGTTTTATGAAATGTTTTTTGTTATATTGATATGTATATATGTATATGTATAAATTATGTAAGTATTAATATGTATATATATCAAACCTTTATGTACATATGTATATTTGTATATTATGTAAGTATTAATATGTATATATATAAAACATTTAAAATAATGTTTTCTATTAAAAATCTAGTTTTCTTGTATGACTATTTTTTCTAATATAAACTGGCAAACAATAACCAAACCCTATTTTGTTATTTTCTTCCCTAAAATTATAAAAAATATTTTTTTTCAAATTTTTGTTACTATTTTATTTATATACATATATATATATATATCTGTGTGTCTGTGTGTAATTTTTTTTAAAATTGTTATTATTATATATACAAATTTGGAATTTATTTATATTCTATTAATTTATTTTATGTTAATGTTTAACAAAAGTATTTAAATGATAATAGCTATAATTTTATGTGACAATTCTAAAAATATTCATCTCATGTGTGAATTGTTTTCTTCACATTTGATAATGAAATGAAAAAATACAAATGTAAATCAGATATAATATTAATAACATCATTCATTCTTATATCATTTTTTTATTTAATTCGTTATCCATTTCATTTACAAATTTCAAAATAAATATTTTATGCATGAGATTCTCCCTAATAAATGATTTTAGAATTTTGTTTCTTACTATTTTGATGACATGTTTTTTAATCATTATTTAAATTTGTATAAATTAAAATTATATTTCTATTTCTGAAATTTTTTGGTTAAAAAGTGAGAAAAAAATGTCCATGAAAAATGTTTTAAAAAATTTTCACTTGTGATTTATGTAATGTCAAAGGGAGTACACCCATACATAACGTTATTACTATAAATCAAATTATTTATTTTTTATTATGATATGAGGAGTATCATAAAAATCCCACCAAAAATGATTTTATTAAAGGAGAATTCCCCATGAATTTTCAAGAATCATTATATTGTGAAATTAATTGCTATCCAAATACATTTATGATGAATTAATATGTTATGAAAAAAAATATAAATTCTGAAATGTTGTTTACTAGAAATGTTTTGAAAGAATTTATTATTTTCTTTGAAACCACTTACTGGTAATTTCAAATTTCCACCGATCAATTTCAATTAATTTTTTAAGGTTTAATAGATTTTTTGTGATGTATTTTTCTATATTGTTGTGGAGAATTGATGATTATTTGATTTATTTAATTTGAATTTGTATTTTTTGTTGAAATTTATTTCATGTTTCTCATTTTCCAGAACATATACAGGTTAAAGTACATGGTATGAAATAGATGTTGTGTATTTTATTTAATTTATTTAATAAAAAATTTACATCCTTTATTAGGGATGAGTACAGTATCTAGGAATCTGGTTTTCACACTATATTCCAGTAGAGTTGTGATTGATTGGAATATGATGTCTAGAAGTCAAATTTGTAATAATGGTGATTTGATTTGATGTGATGGACCAAGAGTCTATGGGTGACATGTGACATGGTGAGATACATTATGGTGAGAGCTGGTATGGCATGAGGTGGAAATTAGTTTTATTTCCTCTATGTTCACAGTACACTATAAATTGGTTATGATATGATGATATAGAACATTTTCTAATATTATAGATGTGATAAGTTTTGATATAGTATATGTGGGGGGAGATGTGATTTCATGTGATTGACCATGTGTCAATTGGTATGATGTAATGTGATGTGGTTACCCTAGTGTATGTGAGTGAGATGTGATGTGATGTGATGTTCTACAGAAGAGATGGGAGTTCTAGGATGAATAATGTTGGTGTGTTAGTGTATAAAACCAGTGAGAAAGTGGTGTAAGTATCCCTTTATCGATATGTTTCATATTAATTTCTTATAATTAAATGAATTATTTTGTATGAATGCTTTGGTTAGGATGGGACCCATTTGTTGACCATTATAGATTCCATTGGTTTTTATAATTTCCCATTATTGGATTATGTTTCTCTTTTAACAATCCCTTGAGATTATTCGGTAACCCAATTTAGCATAATATTTTTCCCACCCTACATATATAATATTTTTATGATTATATGGAGACTATGTCAACTACAATGAAAATTACTAGCACAGAACAATGGGGTGTTGTTGTGTTCAAACATTAGAATTTCACAAGGGGTATTTATTTGGTATAATTTTCTATTAACAAATAACACAATATATGAATTGTGGGATGGTTTTATTTTTCCAAATCATATTTTATACCATGGAAATAATTTTTTTTTCATATTCACTCCCCCTATAATATTAATATAGTGGATGATGAATACAATTTTTGATATTTTTATACCCTCAGTTCTCATCACCAACCCTGGTCCAAATGAAGGTATGGATCTGGTGTTATCATCTCTCATATTTTATTTCTATCCTAGGTGGTGTACCTTTTGGGGGAGAAGGCCATGAATGAGTTATATCAAAGAAAGGTTTTATAAGGGATTTGATGAATTGTAGAGTTAGAAAAAATTATGATTGAAGGAGTTGGTAATGAAACTCTATTAGTTTTTAGTTGTGCATCACATTGGAATTTGAATATTGGCTAGAACATGAGATTTTAGGCCCCCCCTTGATTCAATATAGGGAATATTTCCCATGAAATGGCCAAATCACATTCCAACACTTATAATGTCCAGACTTAGGAGAGGTACATGATTAATGATTATCTTGTGTTATTTTTTGAATTGGGTTGTTTTGTTTTTAGGATGTCAAAAGGTATAAAATAAATATTAATAAAAATAAATTCTATTGGGATTAGTAGATATTAAATTAAATATTATTTGTGCATCATGATCATCTTCCACATGAGGTTTTCGAAGTGTAGGTTCTGTAGGATGATCAGATCGATCACTAATGGAATGATCTAATTGATATGAAAGATCGGTGGAAGAAAACATTTTTCACATTTAAGTTGTAGGATTTGGTGAACTGATAAGGATGTGTTTCTAATCTATAGAAAGAGTAATGGAAGAAAGATCTTGATGTTACATCCATTTTTATATAATCCATGAATGGTTGCAATAAATAGATAGATGTTAGTCAAATGAGAGTAGTTTCATCACATTGAAAGATAGTATATCTTGGTGATTGGAACGAGGAGTATTTTGTATGGATCAAACATAAGAAATAGTTAGGAGAAAATTCACTTTTATTGACTTTAATGAATTAAATCAGTATGTGTTTCTTTTTCAATAGCATTAGATTTTATCTATGTGGAAAATTGTGATCAATTATAAGGATCTATTGTGTTTTCCGTAAATATTATTGTAGATGAGGATATCTATGCACAATGTCATATAGAGACACTCAATACATTAATCCGTGAATTTGTTACACATTTTATCTTTCAAATATATATAAAGGATTAAAAGTATGAAAAGGTGATAGAAATGGTTGATTTAGAAGGATGTTATCCATGAGAAAGGAACTAGTGGGTTTTCAGGATGGGAAGGTTAGTCGTTATAGGTGTCAAAAAATAGGTACTTATAGGAATATACCAATGGGGAATGGATCAAAACAGATTCCCTCAAAACCATATGGTTCTAGGCCATTATTTTCGGGGGGGGGGGATTTACTTCATAGTGTTTTTTTGGGTGGTTCATGGTCATCATTAGCCTCAACGCTTAGTTATTCATAGAGAATAGTACGAGGTAGGTGGTCATGTAAAGTTAAGACCATATCTGTGGATACTAGTGAGATCATTTTATTATGAAGGGAAATGGTCTTCGTTTTTACCCAGAGGATATGACGCAGGTTGAGGTTCACCATATGATATTCCACATCATTATGGACCTCAAATAAACTGTGGATGTGGAGGTGGCAATCAATAGAGAGGTATATGATCTGTGAATTTTAAGATTCATGTAGTGGTCAGGGATGCACCTATAGGTCCATATATTATTTGAGATATTTTTAGCTTGACATCTACACTCATTTATTCAACAATTGATTCAGTAGATTAACACAACATTTTTCACCGTCTCTGGTCCATTATTTGGAATTTTCCATTTAGAATATTTCAATGACCCTCATGTTTAAAACACTTGTTGGTGGCTAATTTTTTTATGTGTTCTAGGAGTTTTGAATGTTTATAGGAACACACTAGTTAGGTGGGGATATTTTCAGGCAACAAATATGGAGATATGATATCATTCATGGAATATACTAGTTGTATTATTTTTGTATTATTAGTGATTAATTCAAGAGGAGAAAATTGGTATATGATGTGGATTAATAACATGTAGTTTTTTGGTGAGATAGGTCATTAGGAATGAATTATAATTATATATCATATTCATTACTAAATGGTTGATTTTTCAAAAGAATTAGATGTATGTAAAATGGTGGAGACTACTTGGGTTTTCAGGGGATTTTTGGATTTTTTATGGAATTTGGGAGACTAACACTTCAATAAGATGTTAATTTAATTGTATATTTTTATCTGGGATATTATTCAATTTTATGGGCTCTTTATGAGATGATACATTTTGAGTTTCAAGAGATAATGATTCAGAATGATGATCTTATGTAGAAGTGCTCCATATGAAAAAGAGTTTCTGTGTGGGGTGCTCTAGTGTTATTCACCATTAAGGTTGATTATAGTATGAGGTTATGAAAACATTATCATAAATTTAACAATGTTATGACCATGAATTATTACACTCTTCCTAGGATATATGAACTTTTTAACTAGTTGAGTGGAGTGAGTTGGATTTCAATTATCGATTTGTTGATTGAGTTCACTAGTATAGTGTAAAGGAGGCTGATTCTTGAAGAAATTATATAGATAAAGGTAATGAATATTTGATTTCATATAAATGTTTTTTTTCGCAGATGTGTTTTATATGATCTTGGTGTCTGTGACCTCCATTTTCAATGAATTATTAAACAGGTTCATAGTCATGTTCGTTGATGGTATATTGGGTTACTCAATGTCATTGGAGGAGCATGTATATCATCTATGACGTATTTTATAAGTTCATAACCCCACTAAATCTTTTCAATTTTTTCCAACTTCATTTTATTTATAGTATTTGTGAATTTATGAAGCCATTGGTGTCTTAGTAGGGTGTGTCCATGGACCCGTCAAACGTCAAGTAAATTATTTTATGGATAGCAGAAATGATTGTGGTGGCGGTTCATATCATCCTTGGACATATAGTCTATTACATGATGTTCATATCCAACTTCTTATAAATTGATGCCCCATTTTATGGTTTGAATAGTAAGGGTCACAATTTTATCTACACTGATCAGTATTATGAAGGTCTATACTCTATGATGGGGATGTTGATTAGTTCTCCAATTCTATGGCTTCTTTAGGTTGGTGTGATGTTTGAATTATTGTTTAATGATTATACAATAGTATGGGGTCATGTCATAATGAATTATATGGTTGTGATAGTTTTTGGCCCTAGTAAGTTATGCCCACATGAGAATAACTGTACTACCCACAATCTAGAATTATCAATAGTATCATTTACACAGAATCCATGGGGACAATACCACATATAGTAGTTATTTGCGGTCTTCATGGATAAAAAAATATTGAGCTATATATTTTCATAGAAATATCTCAATATCTATAAAATAATTTGGATAATGATTATTTTGGATTATTGCTTCATGATAACCTATACCTCATGAAAGGTAAATGTCTAGGACAACACATTGAGCCTAAATTCATGAAATGATGTTGTTCAATATTCCATATATTATTTGAGATGTCAAAATATATGTGAGGGTGTTTTATGAAGGTTGTTTCTCATTTTAGGTATCTAGGAATTATTCTATATTTAAGTAGGTGGTGGAGTATCAATTTCGAGTCTAAAAGATGAGGTGATCCTTGGCCATGTTGGGCATGATGATTCTCTATAGGGGTTGTTGGAGGATAATATGGATCAGTTATTATTTTAGGGTTGTCTACTTTGTCCTGTATTAGAGTTTGTGGGATTTATTTATTATTATCACATATCTAATTTAGTGGTACACTTTGGGGAAGACATGATGTACCATTTCATGAGTGTAAAACCTTTTTTTAAGCTATGATGTAACATGTAGAGGATGAATTTGTGGCTTAATGTCTAGTTTTCAATCATGAAAAAGTAAATAAGAATGTTACTGGAAGTTTGTATTAGCCCATGGATATTACTAAGTGGATATGGGATGACATATTAATAGACATATCCATAGAGTCACCCTGAGCATAGGAAGTTATGATTTAATCTGTGTATTCATAGATCAGCTAATGAAATTAACTCAATTACTAGAAATTAGTTCATTGACAAACATTCAAGTTTTTTATAAGAGGTGTGTGAATGATTAAATATCATTAATTTGGTACCCAAGGTCTAATATATCATACTATGGTACTAATATTTCCATTATTATTCTAGATTGAATTTTTTAATGATTTTGTCACATAATTTCACCTAAAAACTAAATTATATCCTTGAATTCATGTGTAGATGTAGAATAATATAAAGATGGTCGATGAAATATTATTGGTATTTGTATTGTAAAATAGTGGATATTAAAATATAATTTTCCATTTTTTGACCTTGATTATAATAATAGATATCACTCAACCATTGGCATGTCCTCGTTTGAGTATTTGTATGGGTTGCCATTTCACAATAAATATTGATTCTAAAAGGTTGAAATATTGTCATTTCTTGGTTGTGATGTGGTCCATATAATGACATATAAGGTTTAGGTTTTTCATGAGATGATATAAGAAGATATATACTGATATAATAATTTTTCCAATCGTAGGAGGCATCCTGTGGAGTTTTATATTGGGGACGATGTATTCCTACAGGTATCTACTAGAAGTGGGATGTAGTGGTTTTGGATGGAGGAGTATGATATCACACATTTTTATGTGGAAATTTTTTGGTGTTTTTCTCTATATAAAAATGGATTATCTATTTTACTTTCTACCATGACTTTACAAGATTCTTGAGTTTTTCCATGTCTCATAGATCCAACAGTATCATCATAATTAACTCCATTTAGTTATGTAGAAGGGGTGGTAAGATATCAAGTAAAAGATTATGTTTTTGGAATTCCCAGTGGAAATATAGGGTAATCAAAGAAGCAGCCACATGGATAGACCATTAAATTCGTTTGTGTTCATTAGAGAAATTGGGTACCGGAGGAGAATAAATGAATGTGAAATATTTAGATTCATACCAAATACCTTGAGTTGTTTTTAGATTTTTTTTATGATTCTTCAACTAAGATGTGAATCAGTAGTTAATAAGTGTTGACTGTTTCTCCAAATACTCACTATCTAATGGAGGGAAACATTCATCACTTCATTCAAGTTTTTTTCTACTTCATCAAAATAGGTTGAAGGGATTTTGGTCCCTTATTCCATGGATTATTCATTAGAATTTATCACATAGTCTATGTCTCCTATAAATATTAAGATGATTTTCTAGACATTCTTCTAAATTTCTTATCCTTGTGGAAGATGGTTAATTATGTGGTTTTGTTCTAAATATTCCCAAGGGGTCGAGTTAGGACATCGGCCATCGATCATGAGTGTAGTCATGTCGGTCATTGATATTGTTTATGGACACTAAAACACTAATGAACCTTGATATTACCTTATTAGAAGGATTTTCAATATTTCAGAAGCACGTTATATCCCACCTTAATTTCAGGGAAATATATGCCAAAGCGTGCCTCTGAGGTTTTCCTTAACATTTCATGTTTAACATGAGGTAGGTGACAGGTTTAATGTATAGAGGAGATGGATCATACTAATTGAAACACTAATGGGAGTGGATAATATGGGTTCATACCAACAAGGGAGAACTAGAATATATAACAGATGAGTGTATCAGAACAACCAATATGGAAGGGCCATGGATGGTGAGTCCCATAAAGGGAAAGGTTTCACTCCATGATATCTGATCTGTATTGCACAAAGGGAGGATCAGAGGATGGTGGGACCCAATAAATGGGACCCCAATGTGTAACATTAGAAAATATTGAGCCTCACATAGTATTTCTAAGTACCATATTTAGGATAAATTTATCAAAATCCATGTATTTTTAATGGGCAAGTCATTACATCGTGGTATACATGAAGGATAACGACCTAGAAGCATGTTGGGGAAAAATGTGTGGCTTATAATCCCAAATGATACAATGAGAGATGATGTGAATTGGTATTACACATGTTTCAATAAAAAATGGATGTAGTGATTTTAACTGGATATGGAATCCCGGGTAAAATCAGGATGGATTTGAATGATGTGATGAAGGCTAGAATGAATGTAGTTCGACCAGAACTATATGAAGGTGATAGTACTAGAGATGGACATTAATGATTTTTTCTAATATATTGATCAAAAAAGGGAAATATAAAATTCCATGTCGTATAGATATGAGGCATAGGATCACAATGTACACAATGGAGTGCAGTTTGAAGACATGCTGAGGCTTACACATTGTTAACAGGCCCTAGAGAGGATGATTGATAAAAAACTGATGGATTTTTTATGTATGAGGAGGATATGGCCATTGTACATGGGGTCACCATACCATGATGAGCTGGGGATTGTGCAATGGCTTCCAGATCCGGACATAGAGACAACTAACAATGGGAGAGGGGTGTGAGAGGGAATTGCTGCACATCCCCTTCATGGTACTCTTGATCCATTCATTCATCCAGTTATCAAAGATTATCATCATGTGTTGAAGAAGTTGGGTTTCTTGGTAGTTTAACATCCTACAAGATGGACCATGAGGATTTACTCATTACCCATATGTCTTAATTAAATATAACACCATAACCCTAATTGAAGGGAATGCACCAACAATGTAGTTTATTACAAAGGTTGTGAAGTGATCCATTAGGGGTCCATTTAGTGTGTCTATGTGAAGAAGTAATTTTATTTACTCTTCCATTGTGAAGAATCATGATGTAATGAAACATAAAATGAATCACCACTCAAGGGACCATGAAATCAATACATTCATGCATGGATGGACTAATTGAAAGGTGATTCTCCAAGAATTAGTCCCCAAATAGAGGGTGTTCTCAATGTACGATACATCGCGTAGCCTAGTGGCCCAACTAAGGCAGGGAGTCTACATGGTCATGGAGGGTTCTCATTAATAGTGAGGGATTTGAAAATTCCAAAGTACCCAAATGGGTATCCTTCCTTTTTGATGTCCAACAAGAATAAAAATAATAATCCTCACATAAAAAGAATTTTAAATAGAGTTACGAGAATGTAGATTCACGATGTTTAAATACCTTGGATTGTTCAATTTCTTGATGCTTTGTAGAGAAAAGGGTGCCTCTTCAGTTGAGTGAGAGGAAGAAAATTGTTACACTGTTTATCTATTGGAGTGGGGGTGGGATGATTATCTATAGGGAATGGGCCTTTCAATGCTCTAAAAACAATATGTGAATAAAATAATGATTTACAATTTGATTCATATCCATCAATTTTCTTGGGCTCATATAGGCTTATGTCACTTCCTTTGTGGAATTCACAGTTTCTCTGGTCAAGTTCCTCAGACTTCAAAAGGAATCCATCATGACCTCTGTGGAGTTAAAGATCATTCCTGGTCTCTATTCATGATGTCTTTTCAAAGGTTATTCATGATGCAAATCCTTTTACTTTTCAAGATCATTCTCGGTATAATCAATGGCATGGAATTTTTTATCCATCAAATGCCTCCATAATAATGACATATGAAAAAAATTAGTGTTGTATTAATATGGTACGTCACCAAAATTTAGGTAGATCAAGAAGATGAAACGTTGAGGGGGTAGGCAGAGCGTAGGTATAGAACACCATGAATCTTGCCTGGAAAAAATGCATGACTATTACTGAAATGTGAATGCCTATAAATAAGATTTGTGGAACCTAATTTTTTAGGCATCTATCCCTTTGATCATTTTTGTGAGATCACGAGTCTTTAAGCATCATGCACCACGTACACACATTGTGAACCAGGATTTACGAATCTATTCTCTATGAACCCTTCTTAGTGAACTAGTGCAACAAAATCTCAAATTTCTCTATTCCACGCATCGATCTTTTAGGATATGTGCCTATGTTTTCCATGAATTCTCATTGTGATCAAATTCTGAGTTAGAGCATTGTGATCATGATCAATGAATAGTATAGATACACTAACAACGCCCCAAAGGTTTATACCAACTGTGAAGCTACTGGGGAGGCTTTTGCAGATTCCACATGAAGGGATGAAATGGTAGACATTCTAGGGATCACAGAATATGTGTGAAGCCTGTCAGATCATGAGTCACTAGCGGGGTAGTTTATAGAATGAAAAAAACTATCTACTCTATAAGAGACTACCACTTTATGAATTTGTTCTAGGGGATGAAGTCTAAATCCCATGAGAAATTAGAGATGAATTGTATTACTGGTTTAGTAACATGCAATGAAAACACAAGTGGATTAGTGTTAATGAAGACCATAGATGGGAAGACCACATGCATGTCGTTTCTAACTATTTGTATAATCATGTCAATAATTATGATGGGAACGCATTGCAGTCAAAGGTATCACCTCCTCAATTCCACACTATTCTGAAAATGGCATTAGCATCCAAGAGAAGGAGTGGACTAATATTTGGGACCTACAAACGGGTGTCAACTTAATAGGTGTCTTGTATTGGAATAACAGGTTATGTGCATCGTGTGATGAATTCGAGGTAGAGCTAAATCAGGTAGGCATGTATGAAGTTGTGTGGGCTTCCTAATTCCATATATTCCAGCCAAGACATATAATTATGGTGATATTTATTAGGTGGTTGTCAAGGACCAACACATTACATCTCTATTATGGAGAGTTCGGTGTCAACCTTTGGGGTGTCTATCAAATCCTAATAAATCCCATTCTTGTAGGGTTGTATGATGAGTTCCTTCCTGTGGAGAACACATGGGAGGATTCAAGTTAAGTTTCGTGGTTGGAATGGTAATAATGGACTAGGTTTCGGGCAATGGAATGCAGCTGGTGAGGGACATACAATTCATTTTGGGTTTTATATTTTTCATAAACATCCCACAAAAGAATGCTATTGAAGCGGTGGATGCATGTAAGAAGCTACCCGTAAATCCTACCACATGAACTAAGGGATCCATCGCAATAAAGAAAAATCTTACTAGGGAATCCTAGAGGAAATCCAATGAGTGTTATGGGAGGCGTACAAAATCAACACATAGATTTTATCGGTGGTTAGGTTGGATGGATTTATGTCCACTCTTATTTGTTGATGGATGTCTGAAGGCAGAGATATGAACATGGTCATGAAACAAAAAAAATTAATTATGGAGTCCACACTGGTTGTGGGAAATGCGTCATCCATGTGATATTGGTTCTGGAGAAATTTTACAAGGTGTTGTGGGACATCATTGAGGGGAAGAAAACATAGTGGTTATGTCTACCATTCCATATTCTCTAAGGTTGGATAACAACCCACATGAATGTATAAGAATATATGAAGAATATCTTTTTTCCTAGAATAGACATCTTACGAGGCACCCTGAATGCCTTGTGGATATTTTCATCCTAGATGTATTTACTACTTGAACTGAACTGGATATAGAATGCAGATGAATTCAACTTCCATTTATTTCAGGGAATAAAAATGGTGCCCACCCCTGAGAGTCTGGGAATGGAGGAGCATTGGTACTTCTATCTAACCTTTCAGGGTAGCGGTTTAGTGTCATGGTTGTACTGTGAGCCAAGGTGTGAGACATATACACTTCATATCATTGTTTATGGTCTTGTTAATGAGAATTCAAGAAGCTGGGGAGGTCCCTTACTAGTGGAGATGCTAATGTAAAAAACTGTCCATGTTGAGGGTGGGGTACATCCTCAAACCTGGAGGACTGGGTCAAAAAATAGATAGAACACATCATGGTGATGGGGTTGTTGAAGTCATAAGGCATGTAATTAATGTTCTTTCAGTAGGTAAGAGAAAAGTGGCAGTAGCAAACCTAGTGATTCTAGATGAGTAGAGTCTGAATGAATGGAGGTAACCAAGGGGGTTCCACATGATATCCACTCAAGGTACTGGAATAAAACTTCACCACATTTACATGCTAGCAGATGTTGTGTTTCTGATGGATTGGCACACATGGTACATCAATAGAAAATTTCTCAGCCATCCTTACATTTAGAACCCCCTCAACCATCTTGGGATGGATCCTTTAGAGATCTTTTATTCCCTGGAAGGATTTGTAGTGTCACATGAGAAACGAGAATAATACATCATCAAGATAGAATATTTTTTTCCCATTCTTAGTATACCACCGATTAAATGAAGGATTGGGTGAAATTGATTCTTGATTGGAAATCCCCACCACAACTGTTTGATACTGAGAAGAAGGAATGTTTCCCGTTGCCTCATAAATCTGAGGGGTCATCATGGGGAGAAGAGGCTAGTAGGGCGATCCACTTGAAGGATGGTGAGGATGAAACATCAGATCAAGAAAACAATTTGATACTCTAGAGGTAATCTCCAAACCATTCTGTTATGGAACATTCTCAGGTCCTTCCAAACTTCACAACTGAAATTTTTACTATACATGACAACCTTATACACAACACTCATTCATAAATGACTATGGATGTTTCATTATGATTGGTGCTTGGTATGTTGTTAGGCATAGAATCCAATAATATTTTTATAACCAAGGTGACCCTTCATGAATCTATCAAACATCCAAAAATATATATGGGTCCATGTCCTGGGGTTCTAAGAGTAGTTACTAGATGGAGATACCACATATTTGTTCCCTATAAGCCCTTTACCACCCAGAATCCATAATATTTTCCATCAAAACAGGATGACTGACATATTTGTATTTCTGTTTAAATGGATCTTCAAGTAGTGTTGGAAATACTAGGGAGGATGGTTGGGTCTCCTTGCATTCCTCACCCTAGGGGAATGCAGATTTCAGTGGAAGTGGATGCACACAAAAAATATCATGGTTTCTATGGACACATGTATGGTGATTGGCGGGACAAAAATTGAGATTTTCGTGGTGTAATCCAATGATGAAGGCCATCCACATGATATAGAACCCATCATATCTTCTGGATTCTAGAGGTAGAACCTACAGATGAACATCTAATGGTGTTTCTAGAAAATGAATCTTCTGACCTAGAAGAGCTGGACATGACCACTTTCGATGAAGAGGATAGCAAGGCATTTTGCTGCTGGTCATAGCAACTAATCAGTAACCTATTCAAAGACAACCCAGAAGCCGAATTGGTAAACTAGAAGGGAATATTTCCTTACTGGCTATGAAAACTATGTATTATGGGAGTCAATTCCATATGTCCTCATATTCTCATTCGAGAGGACATGTTGGATTAAATACTAGTGTAAGACAAGGGCCTTGGTGGAAGCTAAAAGTTATGGTAGTCCGTCAACAGAAATATACTATAAGAGGTCGAATAATAGATTCAATTCTTGAGTGGGTGGGGGAATGAACACACTACTTTCATCAATGCACAATCAAAACTAATATTTGGTTTGGAGTCACATTTGTTAGAGGCTGAAGAGAAAATGAGGTGAGAATCCTAAAATATGGATAAAATCAGAGTTGATGAGTATCAAGAAAATATCATGGAAGATGAACATTTACCCATAGATAGAAAAGTAGATATTGATGTTAGAAAGCAACATAAAATCCTAGAGGCCACAAGATAGAGAGTGGTGGTGTTTAGATGCTCCATTGGAGATGTCAACCCATCTACCTGAGGGGTCAATCCATGTGGGATGTACTTCAAAATAACGTACTAAGATATATTCTAGACTTCCGGAATGTTTGGTTGCAAGCTTGAGAGTCGTTATCTACATTTATATCTATATAATAGTTGTATATGTGAAATAAATTTTGATCAATCCTTATTCTAATGTGGGTTGTGTCATGCTTGAGAAACTATGTATGACCATGTAATTATTCATTTTTCATACTAGATGACCATCCAGTCACCCAGCATCTAGGATCTAAATTATATCTTTGATTTTCTAGGATTAAATAGGGGGAATGGTCAGATAATTAAGTTCTCAAAATAGAAAAAAAAACTTTTTTCCAACATGATCTACTGCACAAGCATGATAACACCAGGGGCATTGAGATATAGCCAAATGAATGGGAATATAACATTTGAATAGATATACCAAAAAATCCTAGAACCATAGGGTTCGCATGATGATGGTGGATAACATTTAACCAAATTCATAACAAAGTATTCACATCGTATTGGGATGAAATGTGAACAAGAAAACAAGGGCCAACTGTTTAACTTATTCAAAAAAATGGGGCAAAAATCGATGTGCCATCCTATTTCTAATAAATAATTTTTCCAAAATGGTAGGTGAGACTTAATGTCACGCATTCTATCTATTAGGGGTTCTTTCAAACATGAATATGAATGAGGATATTAAATTAAGTGTCAAAACTTTTGGTGATTGAATGATGGGATTTTCGAATAAAGTCCTACAATCTTCAAACTACACCACCATGATGAAAGTGGATTGAGTTGGTGTGTCATCCTGAATCACATTCCAATCTACACCAAATAATAGCTCTCTTTCATGTTGAATGAAGGTGTTTCATTTCTACATTCTAAAAATGAGGATGACAGACATGCTGTTTAACATCATGTTACAATAATGATATACCAAATGGATTGACATCATATTATGGGGATGATTTATATATATTATGTTCATACATCCTGGACCCTATTTAACAATTTAATGTCATGTTACAAAGACTAGGGATTCAAAATTTTCTGCCATATACTTTGGACTAAAATTATGGGTGAATAAATGAAAGGGTTAATGAACTTATTGATAGAGATGAGGAGAGGTGCACAAGTGTTCTTATATATCCTATGAGGTAAAGAATCAAGATTTACATAGTTACCAAATCACAGAGTGATTGGTAACCAACACTGATTTGGGTAATCCTCTGATGTGAGGGAACTGAGGTGTCCCATAATTTTTATTGGGAATCCTAAATATATCCACAGTGAACACTCAGTGAAAGGTGATAGGTTTAAGAACATGGGGACACTAAGGGAGATATATATTGTGTAGTACATAAACCCAATGTGAATGATGAGAAAAATTCAGTACCAAGCCACATGTTTCTGAAAGAGGGATAGGTCCAAGAGGCCAAAATGATGAAATGTGTTGCATTTGAATGTTTGATTATGAGTATAGTAATCATTACAAATCTCATGAGAATACGAATATAGACACACATTGTTCATGAGGATGGTATGGAATGTGGGAAATACCAAAAAATAATCATATTTTCTTAGGTGAGAAAAATCATAGTTATTACATAGTTTAATGTCACGTGATCTAAGATACTAGAAGGCATAGCTTAATGAACAGAGAGTTCAGACTGCATCGCATGGAGAGGTTAAATATAATATCCTGTGTAAACAATACTTGAATGATGATATGATAATTATACATCAAATTGCACCTTTCAATAAAGGAAAACCTATACTGAAAAGGGGGTAAAATGTTCTTGAATCTGTAGCTGGACCAATTTGTAAAGTACTCGAGTGTCAGTACCTATCTAATTGGTGTGAGAAAAATTTCACTCCTAGTTCAGTATTGTGACATGGTAGAGGATCTATTCCTTAGGGTAAATTTATTCTAAAAAGAATATTTCATATATCCAGGTAGTTCATTAGTAGACAAACATGATGTAAATGCATAACATAATGTCATATGGTGATAATGAGGGAGATCATAGTTTAGGGTCATATAGCATGCACCATATGGGAATGTGGATTTTCGATTCAAGAAAAAAACATTCCAAAATCCCTAAGCCCACATGATCCATGATAAATTTGTGAATCTAGGTATAGAAGATCATTAATATGCCTGGGAGCACATAGTATGGAACAAATGTGTATTGTCAAGTATGACCCCACAAGGATGGTTCTTCAGCTCATCAAGTAATGGTGAATATAGGTAGAACACAAAGGGTTTCTAAGAATTATCTAATCATGTTGAAATGGAATGGAATGTGAATCATGAAACAAATATTTAGCAAATAATGGGGTTTTGTAAAAAATGAGGATAGTTATTGACCATATTTAAAGCCCAATATCCATATCTTGTGATCTGGGATGGGAACAAAAATGTTAAGGTTGACTTATGACCATATTCCAGATGTGTGACTATTCTCAAATATCATTTGATATCCTTTAGGACGTTAGATGAAAATGGAAAGAGAGTCTTGAGGTTGAGTATCCATACTGCCTATGATTCCTTTTGGATTTGATAGATTATGGAGACCCCGACACCAGGATGGGTGAAGCATGGAAATTGAATAAAAGCATGTCCATACATGTTCCAAAATTCTATTCCCTTAACCAAAGGCCACTAAGAATGTGGTTTGGGAGGGGAAGAGTTTTAAGGCCTCAAATATGGACAATGTAATAGATTAGATGAATATAGGAATGGGGTTAAATGGTTTGGTGAACCTGGTGTTGGACCCAAGGATAAATGCATGGGCATTCCTAGATATCCTATAATGATGGGAATCAAGACTTATGTAGTTATGTAATTCCATGCAGTTTAACATCATGTGGTATGGAAATAGAATAAAGATATGTTTCCAACGGTGAAGGAGAATAACATGGAAAAAATATCCTGACAATAGTGTGTTTAAACAATTACACACCACACCATGCACTCACAAGAGGGGACTCAAGCCAATGGTATATAATATCGGGTTTTAACAATGTGTCATGCAGTTTAACATAATGAAGGATTAAGGGGTACGTAACTTTTTTGGTCATGGAGAAAATGCCATGAATATATATTAGTTAAATGTATTGAAAGTAATAAATAATATTTTAATGTCATGTAGTATGGGTGAGATATTAGTTTGAGGATGTGGAACTTGTACCATAGGATATGGCCGAAATGGTTAAAAAGGTTGAATAACCAATGTATGGACCAAAAGATGAAATTTCTGGGCATCCCTATGAATCCCATAAAGATGGGAATCAATCCATATGTTGGTATAGATATGACCTATAGTTTAATGTCATGCAGTATGGTTGTAGATGAAAGGGAAGTCCCCAAAGGGGGAGTACATGGTGTGGCTATTATTGGGATGACATGAATAAGACAAAATAATTCCACATGCTGCAACATATAGACTTCTAATAATCATGCCGAAGAGTCTGAAAAAAAGAGATAATATATGGAGCCTATGATAAGCCTAGGGAATGATATCTTGGGAATTCATATATATGTTCTCAGGTTAGGAATCGTTCCATACATAGATCTAGGTATGTCACATAGTTTAATATCATGTGGTAAGGATATATTATAATGGGTAGTTTTCCAATGTAAGTCACATGGTAAAGTTATTGTAAACATGATGATAATGTGGAATAGGGAATTCTAAATCATTCCTCATGCCTTATAATGTAATTTTAGGCCATAAGACCAAAATGGGTAATGTGGGGATGAAATAATGGAAAAAATGTATTCGTGTTCTTACATATCCTATAAGGATGGAAATCATGCTATGAATTGTATTTGAAATTAATTTCAATTTAACATCATGTGGTAAAGATGTTGGAGATATTAGTTTATGTTTGTAGAGCTTGGATCATAGATGCTAGTTTATTGGCATATGCATGGGATAGAAGGTAAAAAATGGGAAACACAACATATGATATTTGAGAGACAATAGGGATGGTGATAATGATAGAGGAAAGTTTCTGACCATGTTTGTATCATAGTATCCATATTATATTTCCTGTAAGGGGGAAACAAATTGAGAATTGACCGCTGACCATATTCACAAAGGGGGAATTTTATCAAATTTATTTTAATGATCATCCAATAAATTGGACCTGAACAGTTGGTAATACAAGGTGGTACAATTATAGGATTCTTAGGGGGTGCATCTGAATGTGAAAGATGATAAATAACCAAATGATGGTACATATAATGCTTGGAGGTACTTGTGTAGTTAAACAACATTTGGAATGGATGAGAGATATATTAGATTAAAGACCTATAGATTGGAACATGAGACATGATTACCACATACATTTTATCATCATATAGGATGAAAGGTATGGTATTTTACGGTCATAAATATCTTTCCTTTTTCAGGTTTTTATTATGCGGGACAAAACGGACCACTCACGTGACATAAATATTATGAAATTTTGTATTTGTGGGAGGAGTGATACACACACCATACATAGGGAGCATAGAGTATGCACCATTGGGTTAAACCCTCTGAATGATGTATGGTCCCTACCATTTATATTACAACTTTAGTGGTATCCTTCTGGGTTTCATTAAAAATCACATGGAAATCACTTCGTCGCCATGAAGTAATGAACAGATTTCTATTTTATTATTGAATGCTCTGGTTATCCTATTCTAATGCCTTTTGAGATTGTCCAATGAAAGTATCTTCTTCTCAATGAGGCCTTCCAGTTCATCCATATGAACATATGGTTGATTTTGTTATGTTTTTGGATCCTAAACAAAAATGGGGAGTGAGAAAAAGTGATTCCCAATGGGGATGATTTGTTTTGTTCTCTATTCTAGGGAATACATGGTCACATGGGTAGAATTATGAGGTATAGCCCGTTAAGACCTAAGAGCATGGTAGATAACTTCTGACCCTCTCATCATGTGCTAGACAACCATATTATACAGTATTTTATCGGTTTTTTTGTTTAACACCTCAATATTTCCATTTTATTATGTTTTATAGTGAGTGGTATGATTAGAATGGATATTGTACATGGTGTAAAATCTCATCTGCCTGGCTACATAGATATTGGAGCTTTTATAGGTGAGGAAAGTGTGTGGGACCCTGAGTCGATGGATGATATTAGAGCTTAGGAAGTCAATGGATGAATGGACCTTGAATTCCTTGAGAAAAATATCCACATTACACATAAAATGAAAATATTTAGTGTTCAGGATGAAACAGAATTTTAGAGTAGTCACTGGTGTATATGGTCCCTTCACAACATGTCCCAACACTAAAAATGGAAGAGATTACACAATTGTACAAAGAGGATATTTCTATCAAAGAAAAAAAAATCATGTATATAAAATGTGTGGAACCTCTAGGAAAACATGACACAGTCATGGGTCGTGATGGGGGAAACATTTCCCAAAACTCAGATCTAATGAAAGAGTTTATACCCTTCTTGATGAGATCAATAAAAACCAGAATGATCTTCCTCCACAATATATATAATATCATCATTTTTAATGAAAGGGAACATAACCCCGTCAATCCCTCATATATAGAGGATATGATCAATATTCCGGCCGTTATGGATGGTGAAATACAATGTATGTCATCAGGTTCTCTCATGTTTGGATATATCTTTCAAGAAATTACCATGATAATGATAATCAATAAACGGGTTTTTCCAATCATGGATCTCTTTTAGTACTCTGGTAAGGGGATCCAGGTTCCAAATGTGGATCACATGTGGAGAGATTACTTGCCTACATGGTATCATCTTCATCTGGTGTGATGGGGGCAATGACTCTTCGATGTTCCACCAATATTCTCTAATTATACTGGTCATACTCTATAAGAAATGCATTAGTGCTAGCCATTGCAAAGTATTTACCATTATAAAATGATGGAACATGAGGATCCTATATCCATAAAGAGAACAAGGCCATTATATAGTAAATTCACTCTAATAGGAGTACATTATCTGGCTTCCTAATGATGTAGTCACTGTTTTCCTTTTTGATTTCTAGTTCAGAGTCCCCTTTTCACATTCATATGGATAATATAAATATCATGTACTAGCTTTAGACTCGTGACACATGCATGATACATTTCATTCTTGTTTTTGTAGCCTTATCATAAAACTAATGACTAGGGAGGGACAGAATGTGACAGGGGGTGAAGACAATACAAAGTCCCACGCAATTTATCTTGGTATCATTAGGTACTCTTCTAGTAGAGCTCTTCGAAGCACAATCTATGTGCATGTTCATTCACAGAAAAATTTAATTAATGAGTTTATTTCATGACCTTGTAGATCATGATCTAGTTACTGCTCTATGGGGTTTGGATGGGTGGGAAGAAAGTATGGTAGTGCCTAACCATAGATAGATTTCTATGAAATGAACATGATATCAAATTTCTGATGTATAACTACCCACCTAGTAAGATGTCTTTTCAACATATGGTTGATAAGAATATTATTTAGTATGTCTATGTGACACATCATATGTATATCATGGTGTTGTAGGTAATTTCACAAATTATGGATTCTGAATAACAGTGTGAGAAAAGTCTTCTATATTGGGTAATATCTACTCTATGTATCAAGGATTATGTTGCTGAGATAGTATAAATGATTCCCAGAGTCCTAATTGTTCATCTAGGTTAGAAGGTCACTGAGTGATCATTTATAAATGGTTACATAAAGGGAAATTGGCCTTCTAGTGATGGGTGGAATCCCTAATGTGGTCTGTAGAAGGTACCACATCATCTCCTCGAAATATAGCATGTCATTATTCATCACACAGGTAGTAGAAACCATTTTTCATGAGTTGGGAAATGGGATTACACATTAAATCCATTATCACAATGAATAAATGTATATAGGAAATGTGGCCTTGAAATATAAGAATCCCCCAAAATATTCTTTGAGGAGGA
This sequence comes from Viscum album, assembly GCA_963277665.1. Taxonomy (NCBI): domain Eukaryota; kingdom Viridiplantae; phylum Streptophyta; class Magnoliopsida; order Santalales; family Viscaceae; genus Viscum; species Viscum album. The sequence goes on from OY728142.1 coordinate 1,332,726,612, forward strand.
ATCAAAGTGAGGGACTATTCTTCTATAGATCGATCTCGATGCCTCTATATCTAAAGTCAAAGTATTGAATCATTTAAAAGAAACCCCGACGAAAAACATCATGGGGATCATATTTAAATAGACGTAGTAGAGGAGGATGAATACATTTTCAAGAACTCTATGATGGTTCTGATGCTGGAAACATTTTTATACCAAATCATCTACTTATCATTCATCCATTTTCCTAAGGATTGGAATCAATATGCAGTGCCTAAAACATAGGTAGGGGGCCATGTATTCCCTAGACCGAATGGAATAACACTGTAATAAAAAGTAACATATGGTTCTTTGAAGGTGATTGGATCATTATCTTTAGTTGAAATTTGGATATGGTAATATCTGGAATACCCATCCATGTTGGAGAGATCATAGAATATTGTTCTATAATTGATCAATATCTCTATCGTAAGAAGGGGAAATCATCCTTTAGATATTAATGGTTGATATCCAAGAAGTTTATGCAAACTCTAATATTTCTATACATATTTAAAATGGTAATGAGGGTTTCTAGGCATTTTGGGAAAAAATCTTCCTTGAAGAAGTTTGATTAAATGAGCATTTAAACATCATCCATGACCATGGCACCATGAGAAGGGTGGATCTTTTTGGGAGGGTGTTTGATCTAATGATGGTCCATGTGTAGACCAAGGTGGTGGATGATGACTTCAGGATCCACTCTTAGAATCTCGTTTTATATCTATGAAAATAAATCATGATGTTGTTTTATGAAATCATCATATTGTTTCTCCTCCTCTACCAACATTGCTATGATGACAAATGTTGGTTTCATAAAATTCTAGATTTAAAGGTTCCCTTGTACCTACTCATCAACAGTGGTGGAGGAACCTTCCTCATATATGGAAGGTTTCTTCTATATTATCATCATTATCAGCAGTGATATATTAATCCACCTGTGATATTATTCTTTGATTTATGACCCTAAATTAATGATGTTTCCAACTTGAGTGGTAGAGGAATCATTAACATTGGTAAGCCACACTATTGAAAACATGGTGAAAAAATATTTAGATATGATCCAATCAGGAATTTGACCTATGTGTCGATTTTTCATGATATCAAATGATTATTTATGATTTATCATGATTCGGTTCAACCTAGATCGGTGATACAAAGAAAGTATGACGTATTGTCGTTTACATGAGGCGAACATCACTATACCTCATAGGCCTAATGGGATCTGGGAGAACACAATCCTAATTCATGTAGGAGTATTAAGTGATCTTCATGTGTTCCTCACTCTATGAAATGACCTTTACTATTGATATAGAGATTTCAATTTAGTGTTACATGTCTCAGGTTATGGCCTCCAACTAGTAGATTCAAAACATGTAGTAATCATCTAGTTCAGACCATGGGTCTCTAAAAATATTAGTATGCTCAACCTCAATAGTATAAAACTACATTTATTTTCTTATATACTACTCAACATCTCGGTATAATGCTTCACAAAAGGAAAAGGGAGATTCATTGCCATGGGGTATGCACACTAGACATATAATAGATTACTTGAGGCATTGTTTATCTGATTAGGGGACTAGTGAAAGCCTATGAAGCTAGGGTCTACCGTTCAATGAATTATAAGCATTGTCTTATGAGACAACCTTGAACGCTATATTGGAAATTAGGCAACTGAATTGGGTCTTCAAGAGGAATTTTACAACACAAATCATCTCGTTATTATCATAATGTTGTATCTTCATTTAAGAGGGTTCAAGATCATCTTCAGATTGTCCCAACTAGCCGAGTGTTTTGGTGAGGATGAGATTGACAGTAGAACCCATGTCAATGTTTTCACTTCAGACATTCAGACCATTGAACAGAGCAGTGATATACAATTGGTTCATGATCCCATGTATGAGAGAACCTTTATCCTCTCATCAGAATAAAAGTATGTAATTATCTTCTATATTCTCTACATCCTCATCAAGGAAGGCTTATGTGGACTCTACCTCTATTTTAAGGAAGAGGTGTCTTATTAAATCATCTTTGAGGGCTTCATGCATGTATGTATATAGGAAAATATCCTCAAGGACTGAGATCCTTAAGAGTATGATGTAATAGTGTTTATGTAACTCATACATCCATTAAATGTCCACACTTATACCAAATGGATATTTCTCGGTTGTTGGATGTATGTCCAGAGCAGCTGGTTGAATAGACAGATTCTGTCTGGTGCCGTGAAAATGCTGCTACTCATCAATTGAAACACGTAGTGTAAACACTGGATGATGTCCATATGACTTAGTTCATTAGAATACTTCATGTGGAAGATCATATTGGTTTTTTGTAGGCTATTCCCTTTCAATATATATGTATTACGGTGTGGGAGAATTTGATTCAACAAGATGGGGATGGCCACATGTGTTGAGCTCTATGTTGGTCTTGTTGTCTGGTCTCAATGGCAAGCACAACGGGGCTGGGAGCACTAACATGTACATTTTAGTGATTTTCATACCAATAGATCTGTTGATGCTGGTGTCGACTAGAGACATTAGGAGGTTGTTTGGGTTCTATCCATCACTGGGTACCATGTATGGGTTTACTAGTTAGATGGTATTCGTAGATGAATACTTTTTTATCATCAATCAAGGTGTCTTATATCTCTCTCCAAATTAAGAGGGAAATCTGAATCTCTGGGTTCATGAAATTTCTATGATTTCTACGAAGAATTTGGAATATGTAGATGGATCATATACCCCTTACTTCATCAGAGCCCTCTCTCCCAAGATTGTGAAATCTAAAAAGTTGATGAAGATTTAGTCTCTCTAAGTAGGAAAAAGACATCATATAGCTCATATTGATTCAAAAGGGAACAAATAACAACATGGGAATGATAAAATTCATTTTGTGCTATCTGATCATAATAATTTTGTGACATGTAGTGAGATACTTGCTACAATTCACCCTTTAGGTCACTATTAAGATTTTCAGACACCCATGCCACATGTTCCAGGGTCATATCCATTATGATTATGTTGTTATTGACATGGTATTGGAGAGAGCCTTTTAACACATATCACTGCTAGAGTGTGTTTCCATGAAGATAGTTATACAAGAATTAATTGGGGAGATCAATGACATATAACTCTTAGAGTCTCCTACATTCTAGAAGCTATAGAATTTCTTGATCTGATGGACTTTGGAAGTGTCCAAGGCCCCCGACATCATGGTGGGAAGTGACTCTATGTGAACCAGCATGCCAACGGTGGGAAGCGGCTCTGTGTAACCCATCATTCCAACTATTCCCAATAGGGATGGGTACCATAGAATTCAAGGATAGATGGAAGCCTCTTTGTGTGACTCAACTGGCCTAGTGAACTCGATAAAGGTGGAGTTCTCTAGCATCTGAGGTGTTCGATGATGTGATAACCCTTCCACCCTTGACCTAAATTGATACCCGATATGATATTACTTGTGTTGTGTAATTTGGATTCATGTATTTAGATTTTTCCATTGTGGAACTCTAGGAGACCAACTGGGGTCTTGGGTTTCCAAATGAGTATCGTTTTGCTCACACAAACAAGAGTTTCTCCTGCACCTTTTAGTTTCTGGTACAGACAACGTACAACATTGATTGAGGTTGAGGGAGCTTAGACTAGGTGGTTCTTAGAGCTAGTCCTTGTTGGCATGACGTGACACTGGGACTTCAGATCGTGAGTTATACCTACCCTTCATGTAAGATATGTGGTGGAAGATCTAGATAAACCATTCACATTTCAGCTATTTTTTACTTTCTCAGTTGTAATTTTACTTTTCTAGTCGGGGTTGTATTCTAGACCCTTTAATTTCTACACTCATTACTATAACTGTTTACTTAACTTTTACTATTGATGCATTCTAGTCTGTGTTGTTGCACCTTTTTTCATTCAACAATATGAGTTTGTGTAGATTCATGGGCAATGCCTCCCTATATTAGTCATGCGCCTTATTGGTGATAGTTTGCTAGCCCCAGGCCAATGGAAGGCATGCATGGGGTTGTCAAGACACATGCCCCTGGGGATGGGTCGTGACAGTACAATTACCTTTAAATTAATCATCACAAGAAAATATGATCCAATTTTATTCTAGAGGAAGTCTAAATAATTTTTTCATACATTTCGTATAAAAAATAATTTGAAAGTATGATAATTGATAGAAGTAGATTAACTGTTTAAATTAATAAATACGCAATTTTATAATTTTATGGTAATATTGATGAGTAAAGTATACAATATAATATTTAATGTTATATTTCATATATTTATATATGAGGTCAAACATTTATATAAAAATAGAAAATCAATCTATTACAATTTTGTTTAAATTGTCCATAAATTGTTATAATTTTATACCTAAAATAAATAGAAGCACTATATATTTATTCAAAAGATGAAATTATTCATATTATCCTTTATAAAGAACCCTATATGATTATATAATATTAAATAAAATAGTAACATCTTAGATTCTATGTCAATTATGCAAATAATTTATATAATTTAAATACATTATATTTAATATGTTCTTTAAATTTTGATTATGTCAATTATCAAAAAAAATTGCCTAGTTTAATAATTTCATAAACAAGGACATTAATTTGAAAATTTATCATTATCTATTATAAATTATTAATAATATAAAATATAAAATCCTTTATATCAGGCATTAATTTTTTATTTTTATCACAATTAGATAATAAAAAAATTCCATTGAAATTAGTTTATATCTTAATTATATGTCATACTATATAATTTAAAGTTATTTTATTTTAATCGTGAATAGTATGAATATTAATTTTATAAAAATTTCATAAAAAATAAAAAATTATATATTTAATGTTTTTAGTTGAATCATTTTATTATTTTCTATATTAAGTAAATAATATAAAATACATGTCATAATAATTTATAAACCATTAATAAATTACATATTTCAAATAATAATTGAAATTTTTGAAAAATCCATGGTTTTGTTAGATGAAATATAAAGATCTTACAAACACATTAAAAAGTGATTTACCATAACATATATCTTATATTAAATTAGATATTTAGAGACCCATGGAAGTTAATACCAATGCTATCATTCATCTTATTGGATATACATTATCTATAAATAATATGGGTATCAACCATGAAAAGATATTAGTCATATTTCATGATATAGATGAAGACCACTAATGTGATTTAATGGTTTATTTTAAGGTTTTTTAATCATGAAAACTGAAGATATCACATTCATTAACTAGATACATAATACAATATAATATATCAAAAAAAGAAGAGTTACAATGTGATACTTGTTATGATATCCTATATCATACAAGAAGATCATATCATATCGTAAAATATCACATTATTTGAAGCATTTACGAATTAAATGTGAATATCTTTTCTTACGATATTACATATTGAAATTGAGGAAAATGTTTATATTATAAAACATATTTTATGTTATAACATATGCCATCAATTTTTTTCATTTTTCAGTATCGATTTTCAGAATAATTTATATGCTAACTATAATGACCAGACCCCAATAGCTTAGAGGTAGTTCCTTATTCAATTACATTGGCATGATTACAAGGAAACAAATCCCAACTAACTGACCCATTTCGTAGTCTTGTAAGACCAGACTACTTTCATGCTACCCATAATACATAGGGAAAATTGAAAGACATGATACAATATAAAATGAAATAAACTACATTATTGAATTCTTATTTAATGTTTTCTTCTTCATAACATAGGGAATGTAATCATATGAAAGTGGTGATATAAGATGATCAGTAAGGATATATAATATAATGTAAGAATAAATAATAATGCATGGTGAATAACTAAATAACAAATGCCATTAAAATATACTATGATAATAATATAGAAGGAATTAAATATGAAAATATGAACATAATAAATAATAACCATGTATTTCATACTAGTCTAAATATAAAATGGACTACTATTTATTAGTTTCATAATGATATAATTCATAATGTGTGACATCATAAACATATCATCAAGGTTTTGTCCAAAACACACATTATAATTGGTTAATATGTTATCCCATAGACAAACTAGATTATTTCATGAGTCCTACAGATGCACCAATGGGATAGTGATGTCCCCAACCAATACATAAACATTCAGATTCTTTCATAAAAAGAAAATTTTAAAAGATATCCAACATAATAATTAATTTTAAAACTACTATATTAAATGTTATTACATTAATAATAAATTTTGAATGGTGTAAAAATAGAACATACACAATCAAAACAATCATAAAACATTAAATGAAATATGTTAAATGATATCATAAGAGATTAACAACAGTAAAAATATATAAAATTAGGTATGTTACATAGATGGTAATACTATAGTAAACTCATTAAAAACACATTAACAGAAATTTACATTGAATCCATTTATTCAAAAGATACATATGTTTCAGTGATAACTGTTACAAAGTGATTTTGGAATCAATATGTCCCATTTCACATTGAATTAACAGAATGAGACTTGAAAAATACAATTATAAATTATTTATGACCTTCTAAATAAATCCTTAATACTCATTTTGAAAATATGGTCCTGAATTGGAATGATTTAGAAGAATAAATTTTTGAATCATTTAAAATGATGTATTAGTTAAATATTTCATACATAAAATCATAAAAATATTCCTTTTGAAAATATATTAAAAAGGACATGAATGATAAATATGTACAGATAAAAAATTACACAAAATTTATCTCATAAAATAATGAGATTATAAAATTAAACCTTATAAAGGTTATATCATTAGAATGAGGATAAATAAATGAAATTATTATTTGTGAAATTATTAATTACACCCAATATAATAATATATTTTTTAAAAAATAATAATATTTCATTCAAAAAAATTCATGGAAGAACATAGCCAATGGCTTAGCTGTTTAACTCAACGAATGTAAATTGAGTAATGTTTTCCTTTGCATCCTGTTCGAATTTATTAAAATTTGTTAAAACCACTTGTATAATGTTTTTAATAGTGTTGTTAATTTAATATAAAAATAAAAACATGTTTACAATACCTTACATAATATGCATGTAATATTTTCCACCCATTTGTTGATTATATTAAGTTATTTCCATTGTTTTGGTAGCGTTCATTTCATAGACTATAATGTCATTTTATTATGGTCTTCCTTGTCAAAAAGTAAAAATAAACCTAAATTGATAGTATATATATATATATGACTTTTTGAAAAATTAAATTTCAATTTAAACATATCTTGAGTGAAAGAATGTGAAATGAACTCTCTTTTTCAACAAAGGCGGTGAATCGACAAACCACGAAATGCGATTTTATTATTTATGAATTATAGAAGAAAATGAGAGATTTTAAGATTCATATTTCATAAAAAAACATCATTCCAAAATATATGATACCATATCATTCATGAATCACTAGATAAGACTTAAGGATTACGTATTAGTAAAAATAAATTTAAAATATATGAAAAAGGAATCATTCCTATTGACTTTTTCAACTAGAGAACCTCCTTAGGATTATTGAAGTGGAATTTTTGTGAGAAGACTAGAAGTATAATGAATAAAGGTATTATGATAAGGAAATTCAATAGATAATTGTAGAGTAATATATCTCAAGGTGATGAATTTTTTTGATGGAAGTAACCTTATTTTATTATTAAGATAATGTGTAATTAAGGAATTACATAAATTATTAAAATATAATAAACATTTTATATTGTTTAATACTACCAGAGGGAAAAAAATAAATGGGATTACATTTTATAGAGAATTTTATCTTTTTTGAACATTTTTATTAAATTTTTCTTTTTTAAATAAATTAATAAATTATTTTATTCCTGAAAATTAATTTTTCTCTAAATAATCAATATGTTAATCTATTATTCAATACACATCAAAAAAAGGATACAAATAAGATAATGTTTTTTTTATATAACTGAATCATTAAATTTATATACGGACAAATTTTGTTATCGTAAAAAGCCAAAACTAAATTTATTTTGTTATTTATAATATTAGTAATCTGATTTATTAGTTAATTAATTTTATAATGCTTCATAATAATGAAAGACAATATGATATTTATTTATTATAGATAAATGGATAAAAAAATTCATTGATAAAAAAATTAAATTATATTTTATTGTATTATTCTTGTTCAAATAACACATTTCGAAAAACTCATATTAAAATATTTTACAAATTAAAAACAATAATGTGACAACATAATTTCATTTTGAAATAACATATTATAAAATCTATAAGGTGATTCATGTGTGTCCAAAATGTCAAAAATTAGAATGAAAATATGAAAATGGTCTATAATAACTTTTATAAATAAATTAATTCAAAATATGGTTCAATTAATATTTCATATAATATTTAATAAAATATTTGTTTATTTTTCATATTCATTAAAAAGAACAACATCATAATTGAATAAAATTAATGTTTATTATTTCAAATATAAAATATAAAATTAAATTATTTTCATTAATATAAAATAATTGGTGAAAAAATTTATATATTAGTTTATTATGTATATTAACTCACAAATATAATAAGACAACTTCTAATATTTCTTATATTGTGTTTTATTTCTATATGCAAGAATTGAAAAGCCATTTTTAAAACATCAATATTATATTACTATAATATATGAAATTATTCTAAAAAACATCCATTATACATAGTAATTAAAAATATGGTGATTAGAATACTTTTTAGCTCTTAATTATTATTTTCAAATAATGAAATTGCCTATTTTTGTGTGGCTTTTACATTGTGGCAGTAATGAAAATGGTTGTTTTTTTATTATATAGAAAAATTTATTTTATATATTCAGAATTATTTCTATATTAAATTTATATTATAAAATCATTAGTTATTTATTCTATATGTTAAATTAATTTTATATCTTATAAATCTCTTAACACATTTATAAAAAAATAATTTTCATAAAAACTATATATTTTACTATTCACTAAAAATTCAACTATATTAAAAAAATAAATAAAATAATGAAATTTGTTTTATGTAATGAATTCAAAATAAATACTATTTTGTCAAAATAAATATCTTATTTATATAAATAAAACTTTTAATTAAAAACATCATTTTCAAAAAAAATACAAATTAAAAAATAATTGTTGATTATATGAAACTTTTAAAAACATATATGATCTCATAAAATTATCTTATAATCATAACACATTATAATATTAACTTATGATTCTATTTTAATAAAATTTATTTTCTTTTTAATATTTATATTAATTCTATAATTTTAAAAAAAAAAATTGTTTATAGAAATACTAATAGTTAGTAATCAATTTTTTGAACATTTATTTACATATACATTGATATAATTATATCATACAATCATTTATAAGAAGCATAAATTTTATTTATACATTCATCGTTGAGGTTAATATTCATTAGTCCAGTTTTCTATTTATAGGTTCTTATTACTATTCATTAGGGTAAAATTACTATTCAACAGGGTCAAGTGAATATTCACCAAAAAAATAAGATAATCTTATCAGATTGTAAATATCTTACTGATTGCAACTGTGTATGTACATTTTTAAAAATATAATTCATAGAAGTGGAACAATTATCTAATTTCTCAATTATCACTATATTGTATCAATAACTATAATAAAAATGTTTTAATAAACAAAGATGCAGTGTTGTGTAAATTACATTATATATTAAATTTATTTTTAAATCCTAGGGGTGTTACATTCTCACGTACTTTAATAAATCGCATAATCAAAATTTTATATTAAAAATTTAAATATAAAAAATGGTTAATACTAAAAAATAAATTTCTGGAAACCACAAATCAAAATGTTGGTACTATGATAACTATTTTTTGTGTTTTAAGATCCATTCTAGAATCATGAGAAATTAATTTTCGTGTAACAATTCCAGGAAATATGAGTACTTTATATGTTTCCCTAAATAAAATCTAATCATATGGCAGTTCCTTTAACTATTTATATTTCATTTCGTCACTGAATGTAGAGACCCGAAGCCTGACGTACATGGACATTACATTACTTTTGCGGAATACATAGTACAAAACAAAAACACACACACACAAGGATTGTAATAGTTTAGTGTCTTTGGAAACTCGGAACGTAATCTTCTAATCGTGGTGAATGATCTTCAATATCTCCCATAAAGATCTTCCCTTCTTTTTTTTTACCTAAAACCTTTCTTTATATCCTGGGGAAAAGAAAACATAAAAGGGTGAGCTCAAATGCTTAGCAAGGGAAAATAAAGGAAATAAAAATCATATCATATCTTTTTGAAAATCAAAACCTGCAAAAGAGATCATAATATCTTACCATGGAATAATTCATAGAAGTGAAAATGAGATCCCCATAATCATAACATAAAACTTGAAACTTTGTGGCATGCACACATAATCATGGAAAATCATTTCTTGTTAGTCATGACTCATTGCCAAGACTATCTTAGTGGACAAAGTCCCTTTCTGAACCGAGTTCACTCCTCGTTTCAGTCTGTATCACTGAACCGAAATAACCTTCTGTTCCAGCCATGTCTATATCATGAGATATAAAATCATTACCCAATGCATTGGAGGGAGATATAGGTCCCACCCATCTCTTAATGAATCCTTTCTTATGTGTTCCACAAAATCATAAATCATACATCATTGCATAACCCATGTAATAAAAATGGGATTCTTAAACAACATGACATCATAAAACCATTCATATAAGATAAAGGAATTCATAAACATAATTCCATCACAACATAGTCAAATCAATGTAAAAATATGGATAGAAACAGAACCCTTTATTATCTTATATGGAAAATAATTTTGATAAAACACTTGAATTGAATTCTTGAGGAAAATATCCTTTCTTCTTCAAAATCAATTTCTTTTCAAAAAACATCATGCAATTTCAAAAGAAATAGATTTTATTGAAAATAGTCATGAAATCTTTTAGAGTAAGCTTCATGAAAATAAGGCTTTATAAAACAGTATAAATCCGTTCGTGCCGTATAAGTTAAAAAAAAACATTCTTCGTACTTTTGTCGGAAAAGTCAAAAAGTACCTCGTACGAAAAGCGAAAAAAGATTCCTTTCATATCCTTCACTAAAAACTCACCGAATGGTAAAATAGGATTTAAACAATTGTAGGTGGATGGAAATAATATTACATATTGAGGGAACATGGATGTGGATGATAAAATACACCCCAGTAAATACTTACGAATAAACAATCTCGGATAAAAATGAGATTGTGATATTTCCCTTACCTTAGGTCCGATTTGCTTCGTATGTGTCCGAACCTCCTGTATAATGATTTAAATAATGTCATTGACTTATTACTGAATCATATTCATTGTTATAATATCATATATGGTTCACTTATGACATTATATTACCCGTTCTTTTATAAATTCCATGTTAAAGAAGCATTTTGGGAAAAATCGTTTCATTTATCGTAGGTGTTTTGACTTTTTGTTCTTGACATTATTATTACTTATATTATGATTTACTTACATCCAGAATATAAAATATGATTTATATATCATATATATTCAGTATATATATATATATAATAGATAGATAAATGAAATGAAAAACACCGTTCATGGAGACGGTAGTCCGTACGTACGCATGAACGCTGTTTTTCTTTCTTTATTGTCTTGAATGGAAGTAAGTAGATGACATACATATATATATATACATAAATCCAGTATCATTATTATGTCATATATTTCATTAGTACTTATTATATATACTTTATAATCATTCATGAATGGTTAATCATTAAGAATGAATCTCATCGCGTCATGGAGACGGTATTCCGTACGTACGCACGAGCGATGATATCATTTCCATAATTATTGAATTGAATTGGAGTGGATTATACAATATATCAGAATCAATATGATGTTGTAATAACTATGTATAGTTATTCTTTACACCGTTATACCCATCCTTGTAAGGTGGTGGTGGAAAATAGATTACACCACGGCATGGAGACGGTATTCCGTACGTACGCACGCGCGGTGATTTCTTTTTCCGTAGGATGGATAGATGGTGAAATAGGGTTGTTTCATACTTATAATAACATATCAGTATATGAGTGATACTGATGTTATTACTTCATAATGAAACAACCTAGGAAGAAGAAGTGGAAGAAGAAATAAAGATGAAAGAATTGGTAACGGTAATTATCTCTTCTTTGAAGCGCCTCTTTGAGACCTCCTCTTAGGGCACTAAAATTGGTCTTTGAGGAAGTCCAGTACCTCTAGGATGTTTCTAGGGAAGTGGAGAAGAGATTTTGGCAGGGGTTGGCCGAGTTTGAGTGCTCAAATTGGTGTGAGGAGGAGGGGGAGGAGGTGTCCTTTTATAAGGGAGGAGAGGGGCACCTTATGAATATCTCAAAATATTATTTTATATTAAAGTCAAAATCGGTTTATAATGGTTCCAAAGGGTCTTATTTCGAAGCTAAAGTGTGGATGGGTCGCAATCCTATCATCCAATAGGATTTAGACAAGTTTAGGTTATTATTGTAACCTTATCAATTAGATTTAACTCTAAGTTATATAATTTAACTTTTACCGTTTCTTTTTGTTTTCTTACACTATATGGTTAATACACTTACTATAACATGCCAAAAGAACCCCAAATTGTTTATTATTAATATATATATCCTTATCTATGTCATTTGGCCGAACCATAGATTTTTAGGAATAAAATAACAATTAATAATATAATATTTGATTTAAAAACTATTTTGTGTCAATTTTGACACTATTTGATATATGATTTTTGTGAAAGTCATAACAGAATTATATGTTCAAAAAAAGGTGATTAAATCAACACTAATATATCATAGTAACCTAAAAAATTAGTGGAATTCATAAAAATTCTCAAATTACATTTATTTCGGTGTTTATAACATCAATTATGTCAATTTTTCATAAATAAGATAATTACTGCATCATCTTTGTGTCATAAATAAATTAAATTATTTGATGTCTAAAAATTATAAATAAAATACCATTATGTAGGAAATATTTTTAGCTTTATAATGAATATTTATAGTCGAATTTATCTTATGTATAACCCCATATTAAAAATGTTTTAGTAAATAAACATTGATTTTAACTCTTTTAACCCTTCTTTAAATAAATTAATAATAAATGTCCTAATCTAATCCAAGTGGGCCTAAATGGTCATATTTTATTCCTAAGCTTGTTTTTGGTCGAATTACACTTATCCAATAGAATTAGGACATGTGTTAGGGTAATAATAATATCATCTTCACCCTTAATTACCCTATTTACCTTTAACCGTGGTAAGAAAAAGTCAAAAGTTACTATTCACCAAAAATTATTTTCATCTCATTGAACCACATTTTAGTCCTTGATATTAACTGTGTCTGTCGGATTTTCGAAATTTCATTCACAGAAGCGGTAAAATTAAGTTTTATGCAAAATTCAGTTTTTAACCTACCACTTAGTGGTTTCACTATTCATCAAAAATTGAAAGTTTTCAGAAAAATACCAAAAATTAGGCCTAAGCTATATTTGATATTATGAACTCAAAAATGATTTCTATTTTATCAAATTCAGAACATATCAGTTGCATTAATTAATTTAAAAATTAATTCCCGTCGTCTAAACAAAAGGCGTGTTTTTAAGAGATAATAACTATCAAAAGATTGACACTTGATTATAACTGGTTTAAATGTGAAATTACATCCAATGACCAACATTGTATTGAATTGTAAAAATATATTCTAAATATACTTTAAAACCACTCAAATTAATAATTTATCACTATTAATTATTTCGATTAAAAAAGTGGTTTTTAATTAAAATTTAGTAATTTTCACTATTCACCAGAATATGAAAGTTATCCAAAAAGTACCAAAATTTCACCTTAGGCTAAATTCGATACTCCGAATCCAAAAATGAAGTCCCTTTTGAGAGATAAAATTTATAAAATTTTAAAATGTGGTTATTACTATTCATAACGGCTAGTTTTAATAATATCTTAATAGCATATCGTTGTTTAGCGAAACTTGGTGTTACGTACAACACACGCTATCGTGGAAGGTCGAGATTGCGTGTAATGGAAGGAAAGTCAAGGATGCGTGTTTTGAAAGCTTCTTTTGGTGTAGCGTACAACACAAGACATTAAAAGAATATTTTTCATAAAATCTCGAGGTGTTACATTCTACCCCCCTTAAAATGAATTTCGCCCCCAAAATTCGTCGGGGTTATAAATGGTCTACTATTCGAAATTTTCTTTGATAGAAACCCACATCGTAAAAAGGAATACCAAAACATGGCTTTAAAAACTAAAGTATGAAATGTAACGATTACCCAAATAAACTAATCACTGGGTTTCCACATAGGTGAAAATATGGATATGGAAGAGAAATCTAACCATCATGTTCTGATGGAGATTGGTAGAGAACATGGCTATGGAAAAGCTAGCAATCACAAATCCATAAATTTGTGACGATCTAAGGTACCATCTGATTAATCAGATATAAGAGCACTAGGACAACATTTTTGGTTTTCAAGATCGTTTCCCTAAAGTTGAAGAATTTGAATTAGAATAAATACTTACTTTATTTTGGTACAATCTCACTGTTGTTCGTGCCTTGAACAATTTCCACTTCATCTCTTAAATAAATGAAGTTGAATTTTTTATTCATGAAGTGTTAGCAGATCATGTGATAGAATGACGGGTCATTCCATCTGTCTCAAACAAAAGGTTACATAAGTCATTCTATAGTGAGATTAATCATATATGGTTCCTAAAATGGACTTATACTTCATATATTATACTGTTTAATATAATAAAACTAGTTTTCTACTAAACAGGGACTTCCTGTAGGTCAGTGGTAGGCGATAAAGGCCAGTCGCACTTCGGTTGTGGGTTCGATTCCCACAGCCTTGTCCGAAGCGATGGGCTGTCGCCCGTCCTGCAGGTTGTCCTTTTTCTAAAACTACATTACTATAACATCACATAAATAACATCAAAAAAAAGTTCTATACTTAAACAATACTAAATTATGGTTAACATAATCCATTACAATCTTTAGGCTTATCTAAAATACTTCGGTCCAAGCTCATAGTATAAAGAAAATGATTACTTGAAATGTCGCCAACCAAGCATGCGAATACCATCATTTATCCCCCATATATCTTGTTGGTCACATTCCAATCATGTGAATACTTTAATGATGTATTCTCTTGAAAAATATGAATACACATTAAACCTTAGTGAAAACATGAATTCTGTCAAAAGTTAACTCTTTCCACATACCAAAATCCAAAAATTCTATATACTCAAACCATGATATAACCTTCTCCTTATATCAGTCATGAGCTCATGAATACTATCAAACATATTATTTTCTCCTTATCCCTTCATTATGCGCATATCATCTACATTCCAAAAATATCTGAATAACCTTTCATGGATACTGGTAACATTAATCAGACAATAATGTAACAATCCTTACATGTCTCTTTATTACATAGTGCCATGAGATTACTTATACAACATTACACATGATAAACATGTAATAATTCCACTACATTCTTAAACCATTGACCGAGCTTCAACAATTCTTTCATCTCACATATCATTTGTAGTCTCTTCATCATCATCCACATAAATACTTCCCATACGACCATACTGATTATCTTCAGGAGACATTCCCTTATGGAATTGGTTTGCATAATGCCCGTACATTCCACATTTAAAACATTTAACAATTGTTGATGTCGTAGCAATACCATTATCCTCATCCATGTTGTTAACTGAACCTTTTCCTTTGCATTTACTTGCTTTGTGTCCTTCTTTTCTACACCCAAAGCATCTTCCAGTTCCTTTGAAACATTCTCCTTGATGCCTCTTCGCACATGATTTACATAGGGGAAATTGAACTTTCTTTCCTCGATGATCATCATGAAACTCCATCTTTCTCTTATTAGCCGAGTCAGGAAACTTACCAAATTTTACTTTATTGATCATATTATGAGATTGCTGATTCGGCATAATAATGATGTTTGGACTTCCAAATCCCATTTCATTATGAAGAATATCATTCCATTGTCCATCATATCCTCCATTATCGTGAATCATCTTGTTTCCAGCCATTTTCTAAAACCCAAAAGAATAGTGTGAGAGGAAAAAATCATAATAAAGGGGGAGTAACTTCAATATCTAACATCTTAGGTTTAATTCTATGATCATTACCGTAATTCTAGTACTATAACCTATACGCATACTTAACCTTAGAGACATCTCTAGACATACCTTAGAAATATCTCTAGGGATCTCACTAATGTTCTCGCATCCTAGTTTCCAAAGGTTGACTAAACCTTTCCTCTGATACCAACTGTAGAGACCCGAAGCCTGACGTACATGGACATTACATTACTTTTGCGGAATACTTAATACATAACAAAAACACACACACACAAGGATCGTAATAGTTTAGTGTCTTTGGAAACTCGGAACGTAATCTTCTAATCGTGGTGAAAGATCTTCAATATCTCCCATAAAGAACTTCCCTTCTTTTTTTTTACCTAAAACCTTTCTTTATATCCTGGGGAAAAGAAAACATAAAAGGGTGAGCTCAAATGCTCAGCAAGGGCAAATAAAGGAAATAAAAATCATATCATATCTTTTTGAAAATCAAAACCTGCAAAAGAGATCATAATATCTTATCATGGAATAATTCATAGAAGTGAAAATGATATCCCCATAATCATAACATAAAACTTGAAACATTGTGGCATGCACACATAATCATGGAAAATCATTTCTTGTTAGTCATGACTCATTGCCAAGACTATCTTAGTGGAGAAAGTCCCTTTCTGAACCGAGTTCACTCCTCGTTTCAGTCCTGTATCACTGAACCGAAATAACCTTCCATTCCAGCCATGTCTATCTCATGAGATATAAAATAATTACCCAATGCATTGGAGGGAGATATAGGTCCCACCCATCTCTTAATGAATCCTTTCTTATGTGTGCCACAAAATCATAAATCATACATCATTGCATAACCCATGTAAAAAAAATGGGATTCTTAAACAACATGACATCATAAAACCATTCATATAAGATAAAGGAATTCATAAACATAATTCCATCACAACATAGTCAAATCAATGTAAAAATATGGATAGAAACAGAACCCTTTATTATCTTATATGGAAAATAATTTTGATAAAACACTTGAATTGAATTCTTGAGGAAAATATCCTTTCTTCTTCAAAATCAATTTATTTTCACAAAACATCATGCAATTTTAAAAGAAAGATATTTTATTGAAAATAGTCATGAAATCTTTTAGAGGAAGCTTCATGAAAATAAGGCATTATAAAACAGTATAAATCCGTTCGTGCCGTATAAGTTAAAAAAAACATTCTTCGTACTTTTGTCGGAAAAGTCAAAAAGTACCTCATACGAAAAACGAAAAAAGATTCCTTTCATATCCTTTACTAAAAACTCACCGAAGGGTAAAATAGGATTTAAACAATTTTAGGTGGATGGAAATAATATTACATATTGAGGGAACATGGATGTGGATGATAAAATACACCCCAGTAAATACTTACGAATAAACAATCTCGGATAAAAATGAGATTGTGATATTTCCCTTACCTTAGGTCCGATTTGCTTCGTATGTGTCCGAACCTCCTGTATAATGATTTAAATAATTTCATTGACTTGTTACAGAATCATATTCATTGTTATGATATCATATATGGTTCACTTATTACATTATATTACCCGTTCTTTTATAAATTCCATGTTAAAGAAGCGTTTTGGGTAAAATCGTTTCATTTATCGTAGGTGTTTTGACTTTTTGTTCTTGACATTATTATTACTTATATCATGATTTACTTACATCCAGAATATAAAATATGATTTATATATCATATATATTCAGTATATATATATATATAACAGATAGATAAATGAAATGAAAAACACCGTTCATTGAGACGGTAGTCCGTACGTACGCATGAACGCTATTTTTCTTTCTTTATTGTCTTGAATGGAAGTAAGTAGATGACATAAATATATATATATACATAAATCCAGTATCATTATTATGTCATATATTTCATTAGTACTTATTATATATACTTTATAATCATTCATGACTGGTTAATCATTAAGAATGAATCTCATCGCGTCGTGGAGACGGTATTCCGTACGTACGCACGAGCGATGATATCATTTCCATAATTATTGAATTGAATTGGAGTGGATTATACAATATATCAGAGTCAATATGATTTTGTAATATCTATGTATAGTTATTCTTTACACCATTATACCCATCCTTGTATGGTGGTGGTGGAAAATCGATTACACCACGGCGTGGAGACGGTATTCCGTACGTACGCACGCGCGGTGATTTCTTTTTCCGTATGATGGATAGATGGTGAAATAGGGTTGTTTCATACTTATAATAACATATCAGTATATTAGTGATACTGATGTTATTACTTCATAATGAAACAACCTAAGAAGAAGAAGTGGAAGAAGAAATAAAGATGAAAGAATTGGTAACGGTAATTACCTCTTCTTTGAAGCGCCTCTTTGAGACCTCCTCTTAGGGCACTAAAATTGGTCTTTGAGGAAGACCAGAACCTCTAGGATGTTTCTAGGGAAGTGAAGAAGAGATTTTGGAAGGGGTTGGCCGAGCTTGAGTGCTCAAATTGGTGTGAGGAGGAGGGGGAGGAGGTGTCCTTTTATAAGGGAGGAGAGGGGCACCTTAGGAATATCTCAAAATATTATTTTATATTAAAGTCAAAATCGGTTTATAATGGTTCCAAAGGGTCTTATTTCGAAGCTAATGTGGGGCTGGGTCTAAATCCTATCAACCAATAGGATTTAGACAAGTTTAGGTTATTATTGTAACCTTATCAATTATATTTAACTCTAAGTTATATAATTTAACTTTTACCGTGTCTTTTTGTTTTCTTACACTATATGGTTAATACACTTACTATAACATGTCAAACGAACCCCAAATTGTTTATTATTAATATATATATCCTTATCTATGTCATTTGGCCTAACCTTAGATTTTTAGGAATAAAATAACAATTAATAATATAATATTTGATTTAAAAACTATTTTGTGTCAATTTTGACACTATTTGATATATGATTTTTGTGAAAGTCATAACAGAATTATATGTTCGAAACAAGTTGATTAAATCGACACTAATATATCATAGTAACCTAGAAAATTAGTGGAATTCATAAAAATTCTCAAATTACATTTATTTTGGTGTTTATAACATCAATTATGTCAATTTTTTATAAATAAGATAATTACTGCATCATCTTTGTGTCATAAATAAAATAAATTATTTGATGTCTAAAAATTATAAATAAAATACCATTATGTAGGAAATATTTTTATCTTTCTAATGAATATTTATAGTCGAATTTATCTTATGTATAACCCCATATTAAAAATGTTTTAGTAAATAAACTTTGATTTTAACTCTTTTAACCCTTCTTTAAATAAATTAATAATAAATGTCCTAATCTAATCCAAGTGGGCCTAAATGGTCATATTTTATTTCTAAGTTTGTTTTTGGTCTAATTACACTTATCAAATAGAATGAGGACATGTGTTAGGGTAATAATAATATCATCTTCACCCTTAATTACCCTATTTACCTTTAACCGTGGTAAGAAAAAGTCAAAAGTTACTATTCACCAAAAATTATTTTCATCTCATTGAACCACATTTTAGTCCATGATATTAACCGTGTCTGTCGGATTTTCGAAATTTCATTCACAGAAGAGGTAAAATTATGTTTTATGCAAAATTCAGTTTTTAACCTACCACTTAGTGGTTTCACTATTCATCAAAAATTGAAAGTTTTCAGAAAAATACCAAAAATTAGGCCTAAGTTATATTTGATATTATGAACTCAAAAATGATTTCTATTTTATCAAATTCAAAACATATCAGTTGCATTAATTAATTTAAAAATTAATTCTCGTCGTCTAAACAAAAGGCGTGTTTTTAAGAGATAATAACTATCAAAAAATTGACACTTGTTTATAACTGGTTTAAATGTGAAATTACATCCAATGACCAACATTGTATTGAATTGTAAAAATATATTCTAAATATACTTTAAAACCACTCAAATTAATAATTTATCACTATTAATTATTTCGATTAAAAAAGTTGTTTTTAATTAAAATTTAGTAATTTTCACTATTCATCAGAATATGAAAGTTATCCAAAAAGTACCAAAATTTCACCTTAGGCTAAATTCGATACTCCGAATCCAAAAATGAAGTCCATTTTGAGAGTTAAAATTTCTAAAATTTTAAAATGTGGTTGTTACTATTCATAACGGCTAGTTTTAATAATATCTTAATAGCATATCGTTGTTTAGCGAAACTTGGTGTTGCGTACAACACACGCTATCGTGGAAGGTCGCGATTGCGTGTAATGGAAGGAAAGTCAAGGATGCGTGTTGTGAAAGCTTCTTTTGGTGTAGCGTACAACACAAGACATTAAAAGAATATTTTTCATAAAATCTCGGGGTGTTACACTGAAGGTCTGTTATAGGGTAAAATAATCTCTAAAAGAATGATCAAAGCTAAATTCAACCATTTCATAAATGGTTTACTTTTCCCAAAAAATTATGAACTGAAAATATTTTAATATGGATAATTAATTTCAATAATGAACTTATCAAACAATGTGAAGTGGATCTTAATCATCACATACAATGATGTGAGTATATTCTCCTTGTATTTTATTAATTGATGTTAATAACATGAATTACCATAAAACCAAATTGAATACATTCGGGATTCATTAATCATTATGTAATATAAAGAAGTTGGATATATTCCTTTAGTCCAAATTGTTATAGAATCTACTACTTTTCTAGAAATCAATTATTTATATCCAAGATAGTAGGTTCTATAGAATTTATATTAACCAAATCAATAATCTATTTATTTTGAAATCTATATATTGGTTTCAAGTATATATTGAGGCTTTTATTTTCCTGAACCATATATTTTTCAAAAGTTTTAATTTTTGTTGAGTCACTCATCTTTACTACCAATCATCATATAACATCAAATCCTTAATTAAATAGTATTTTAGTACAATCAATATATAGTTAACAATTCCTAAGACTAGTATATCATTGATTAAAATAGTCCAAATATATAAATCATGAATACAAATGTATGAAAATTACACATTCCAACCCATCAATGGTTGTATAATAATCATTACCATGTTTTATTTTCAATCTTTGGTGTATAATCCTCTAACACAGAGCTCATTGATTTGCATAGTGTCCAATTGTTTTTATGTTGAGCACTGTACGTTGGACAAAAATTTCATTCCATTAAAATCAAAATAATAGTGGACTTTCTCTCAACACTTGTAAAAAACTTGTATTCCTTTTAATAATATTTCAAGGTGTTTCCTTCCATAATTATAACACATCAGAAAATACTTCTTTCCATTATTCCAATTATTATTTTTTAGTTTTACTCTTATACTCTTACATCTTTTTGAAACCATAACACTTATTAAAACATTTATCCTTTTGGAGAGGATAAGATATTTTCTACTTATACGATGAGAATGTCTGAGAGACTAGTTCCCCTTGAAATATTGGAATAAACCCATCAAAGAAATGATCATTCTTATTCTTTTGATTTGTGTGTTAATGTAGATCCCATTCCTTATGGTAGGATCCATTTGTATTCAATTTCATACACTAGATTGGATCATAAAATAATGAATCATTATTTATTATCCATATACTAGTGAAATACTTATCACAAATGGAAATATTTATGTGTACCTATTCAATATTATAAAACAATGTTTCTTTCTGGAAATGATTACATTTTAATCCTTATTAATAGTTTGAAATGAAATTTTTAATTGACCTATGAATATTCCATGGGACTGTCTTTCCATGTGTGTGGTATGACTCGTAGTCATGTTCCAATTTACCCTGATTCTAGCTCGAAGAACCTTGTTAGAGTTCTTAACCCATGGTGTATCTGTTATAGAGCCATGTCCACTTAATTTATCTTGAAAAGGATGTATTTTTAAAAAATCCACATAATAACCACCTTAAATGTTTTCCAGAATCATCTTATATACTTATCCTCAAATTATATATTTGGGTTACATTCTCTAATATATGTTTTCTAAATCTAGTTTCCTACGTTGCTGCTAAAATTCCATTGACACCAAATGTAACACTTTTACCCAAGAAGCCTTTAGTCAGTCTATTGTTTTATTACATTAGATTGATTATATTTAATAAAATCCTAAATTACCAATTAGTTTATCAATAATGTAAGACTTGATTACATTCGTGATACATATGACACATTGGTAGATGAAAATAAAAAATGATACAATAAAAAATGAAATAACTAGTATGCTGGTAATGGTATTATATTTTATATTCATTATAACATAGGGAAAAAAAAAATAAGAAATTGGTGGTCTCATATACTCATTAACGATACGTAATACATAAGAATGATAAATAACAAGTCATTATGAATAATTAAATAACACATTCCATTAAAACATAATCTTGAGAATAATACAGTAGGATTAAAAGCTGAAAAATAATCCATAATAAAACATAAATATTGATATTAAACTAGTTGAATACTCATATTCACTATCAATTATTAGTTTCAAAATGATGGAATGTATAATGTGAGACACCATAGACATACTATCACGACTTCAGTGGAGACTACATACCTAATTGGGCAAGACATTACCCATACCAAAACTTGTTTTCTCATAAGACCTACTAATGCAATGAGTTTCTATATGAAGTTACCCTCAATACATACTAAATTCAATGAATTACTCATATGATAAAGTCTGAAACAAAAGCAAAATAATCATTCTTATTAAATCTAGCATAGAAAATTTTAATACATTATATAGAAAACAAGAATGGTATCAAAATAGAACATCCACATATAAAATTAATCATAAAACATTAAATGAAATACGTTAAATGAAATCATTTGATATAAACCTCATTGAAACATAATATTGCACAAAGGATATTGACGTATATGATAATAATATAATAAGGTTAGAATTGTTTTAGGAAAAATAGAGTTTTTTATTTTCAGATTATTATTTCAAAAGATACATAATTATAATAGAAGACATTTTAAAAAATATTTTCAAATAATAGTGTCCTATAACAATTTAAAACATTTGATAAAAATTTGGAAGTTATTTATTTTAAATTATTCATGTCTTTATAAATAAATCTATATAAACTATTTAAAAAACAAGGACATGAATAATATTTATTTAGAAAGATAAAGATTCAAAATATTTAAAATGATGTTTTAGATAAATATTCATTACAAATAACCTTAAAACTATTCCATTGTAAAATATTTTATGAATAATTATACATGTATGATAAATACATCACAATAAATAAATATGTATGAACAATCACATATAATACTGGTAATGAATAATTAAACCATAAAAATTCATTTCATTTGAGTGAGGATAAATGAATGACCTAATTATGTGTGGAAAATATTAATCCACTAAATATAATTGGATATTCATCATAAAAAATCATAGGAAATTCAACCATATTCTTGGAAAAACATAAAAAAATTACATATACGTTTAACTCAATGAATGGAAATTGAGTTAATATATATGTTAAATTAGGTTCGACAACATTATAATTTTTATAAACCTATAGTATAAAGGAATGAAAATTATTATTAATTTATTACTAAACTAGAACAATGTTTATAATACCTTTCATAATCTTCTAATAATCTTTTCAAACCATATATTAATATTATAATGTTATTTCCATTATTTTGGGTTCATTCACTTCATGGTTTCCCAGGTCGGATAAATATGGTCTTCCTTGTCAAAAAGAAATTATATCTTAGAATTGATAATGTATATATATATATTTATATATTTATGTCATATAAATCAATTAAATGGTTTTTGATTTGTTTTATGAAAAAAGATGTGTATATTAATTTTTTTAAAAACATACAATAAAATAATAAGGGCCACTACAAAATTCACAAATAAAACAGTATTAATGATTTATATATTTTTTATATATTGGTTTTTATATTATAAAATTTATGTATATTTTTATATATAACATATATAGTGTATTATTTTTCATTTTGTATTGTTAAATACTAAATTTTTCATTATAAGATTACTATAATATTATTATACAACCTAAATATAATTATTAGAATTACATTTATTATGTTTTGGACACATATTATTCTCTAATATGTTTAACATGATCTTTTGATATTTGACTATTATGCCATGTTTGTAAGTGATGTTTTATAATCAGTCCATTTTTGTTGAAATTATATGTATCAATAATATTCCATGTAATATGATTAAGTTGATGTCTACGAGAAAGTATATAGATGTTAATAGAAGACTATGTTATGGTTTTTATCATGTATCTAATTCCCAAAGATGTTAGACATATAGATTTTTTTGAGTTTTATATAGATTATTATTATAATGTAATTAAATTTATATGTGATCTAGGTCAATTAAAAAATATTTGTATATCCTACATTTATTATATTTATGAAATTAATTTTATTTTCAATATCAATTTAGATGTAAAAAATATTTATTGAATTATACATAGATTAATTTTTTATTGTATATTTTAAATTTTTTATTGTTACCTACATGAAATTTAATAAGCCTTCATATGGTTCATTTAGTTGACTTTTAAAGCATCTAAAATATAATATTTTATGAAACTATTATTCAAAACTGAAGAATTGGATAAAAAAGAAAAATTACTGATATAAATAACAATATTTTCACTTCAATATACATAAAAGATATCCATGTATATGTACAATAAATGTCTATTGGGAGGAGATTAGTTCTGACCTGGTGGCCTGTAAAGAGAATGCACATATCAAGATCGATGATCACTATGCATGGGTGGAGTCGAATACCCTAGAGGGATATGAATCACATGAACAAGAATGTCAAATATTTCTTGAACAATGTGTGTTTTAGGGTGATGAGGTATCAATAGAATATAATAATATTCTCTCAATCTATCTCTGACTAGAGTAGAGGAAGTACCATTATTATCACAGTGGGGAACCATGCCCGCAATAGATATGGTCCCATATCTGATAATGATTCTTGACCCCATTATGGATAGAACTATTTATATACAATCAAGAACGATGGATATCATATTTCATAATGTACATCCATAATAATCTCAAGATAATGTGTTATGGGTCTGCATCTTTCTATAGAAAAGGTGAGTGATCACATGCAATTCGAAGTTGTCTATCACATTGTAGTCATGGATCCTCAGCATCAGTAGTTACTAGATGAGGTTCCCCTATATGAGGTTACTGAATAGGAACCTTCACTTTCATGGGAGTTCAATTGAAGATTCTCTCATTAATCACCCTCTATACTGGCCTTATCACCAATGTTGTGTCATGGATCACTAATAGGATAGTGACTCACTCCTCCTCAAGATCTGTTTTTTGAATATTTTTCTCTAAATGTGAACACTTAAAATAGATTCAATATGAAGTATTATATATTTTAACAAAAAAACTAATGGAATTTTATTGTCTTATGATATCATAAAGCACACTATCTTGATGGGTGATATATAGTATAAACATCAGTTTATACCATCACTCATAATAAATCTTATTTGAGAGTTGGAATCACATAATATTTATACCCTAAATATGATACTCTACTCATCTTCCATAGAGGTTGAGAATTTTGGAATACCATGAGAGGTAGTACTCTTCCTCCATCCATGTTTGCTTCAACTCATGAAGCTTTAGTGTCTGTGGTGACGAAAATGGAATCAGAGGAACATAGATAAACATTACCATGATTCTATCAGGGTGGTGCCACTCAATAATATAAAAGTGAAATAGCTACAGTTCTGCTCGTGTATTCTACAAACTGTTCCAATATATCCGAATATAGTATCCATGTAATCTGAAATGACATTTTAGATTAGACAGAAAAGTTCCTTAACAATGACAAAAAATGATGTTATTGTTGATTTTTTTAGACAGTGATAATATTTATATACATAACTAGTCGGGTAAGATATTGTCTAACATCAGATGGTATGCACCCAAATTGTGTGTAAGAATATTTTTGAAGTTTTTTCATCGATTCCAACGATAAAATAAATATCCAATGTTTTAAATAACAAAATTAAATTCAATATCTATTACTAGAATCAGAAAAACTAGAGATGATTGATCATACCAGTTTCCACATGGAGCATCATAAAGCACCACTATAGGCACTAGCTCTCAAATATGATCAGGGAAGCCTATGGGGATGCGATCCCATGTCCTCATCTAAATATGGTTGACACGTACCATGAGAATTTCATGGCATGCACATCATGTCGATAATACTTCCTTGTATTTTTAGGGCAAGTAGGAATATCCTCACCTATAAATCCCTGCTATATCAATGTCCTCCATTAGAGATAAATACATCATGAACACATGCTCCCAGATTGATCAACACCCAGTACCCCTACATTGATCTATAAAATGTACACATTAAGATAATGAATGACATTATTCTCATCAGTGACATTGGTTAAATGATGATTGTTCATCTATAACTAGGGAATTGATATCGACCGACAATCAATCGCCTTAGGCTAAGCCAAAAAATCAACAATTTGAAATATCTATACAACATTAGGCCAATATGCATGGGTGGGTTCAATATCAGCTACCCCTATGATAGGAAGTCCAATAAGGACTACGACACAATCTAAGGTGTTGGTTATCTCTCCCTAATATAGGTGGAATGTGGGTGTCTCATGTATAATCCTCTCAAGGAGGACAATAAGAATGTGATGTTAAACAAATGTGATATTAGATACCGTTACTCCATAGACACCAGAATAGTGGAGGTATGGTGGAATGGTTGGTGGTGGAAGCCTATGATGAAAACATTTCACTCAACAAACCTTGACCCATCGAACCACGTCACATATATGCAAGGCATAAGATGTACATTAATCATGCTCAGTGATTAGTACAATATCCTCTGTCTATATAAAAAAATGAAATTGGGAATATGTGTCAGATATAAATATAAATTTATGGTTACCATAATTTTATTTCTTTTAGAATTTAATACATCCGATGATTATGAAAATTATTTTCTGAAGTTATTTTTTATAAAAAGAAAATGGAATTGTTTCATGCTACCCAAATCATAGTTATAATGTTTTTTGGGTATATGATTTTACCTATGAAAGGGTGTTTTGTAAGATATGGTTTCATATATTTATATATCTAACAATTTCTTCATTTTTATATAAATGTTTATTAGAAAATTTTGTTCATTTTTATTTTGTTATCATTTCCCACATGATAGTTTGTTTTATGATTATTTTATCAATTGCTTCTCAATAATTTTTTATGATCATGATTCTGATTCTATTACTAATATTGAAAATGATGGTTGACTATATAATATTTAATATAATACTATTTTATAACATCTATTTATATCCTAAAACATGATACCACTGTTTGATTATTTAAATATTTAATAACAAACATGTAAAAAATGATTTTCTTATGTGTATTGTTATGTTGTGGTTATTCAAACTAATTAAGAAGATTCCTATAGTACCCAAACAACAATTGTAGCTATTACAATGAATTATGTATCACTATATAAAATTCATGACAGAATTCGTGGGAAATGAAAAATTGTTTAAGTGGAATTGTGACAACTATGATAACATAATCTCATTCAATAATAGAGAAAACAATGAAAGTGAAAAAAGAAACTAAATATGGTGAAAAGTGTAGTAAAAAGATGAGAACACCAAATAAAATATTTATCATTGATAATATTACAATTATGATCCTATACATTTAAATTTATATAAATAAACACATTAAATAACACATATATTATTTTAAGAATATAATAAATAGGTTTAAATTTTTTAATAGAACATTGGTTGTATGAGATGAGAATCATATTTGATGTGAGGTATATTTGAGAATATGTTCATTTGGTAACTTAATAATACATTCAAATGATATGTAAATAACAAATGAATTTTTATAAATTATTTGTATTC
Organism: Viscum album; assembly: GCA_963277665.1. Lineage (NCBI taxonomy): Eukaryota > Viridiplantae > Streptophyta > Magnoliopsida > Santalales > Viscaceae > Viscum > Viscum album. The sequence continues at coordinate 1,332,754,948 of OY728142.1, forward strand.
TAATAATATATCATAGATGTTATCATAGATGTTTTTATAAGGTTGACGTATTTTCAAAAATAGCAAAGAAAATTATAAGTATTATTATGATGTCATTATGCTATGAAAAAAAACATAACCTAGATTTTACCAAAAATCAGATATGAGCCTCATCTCATCCAAACCATATTCTCTTGAAACATTTCAATATAGTTAATTTTTTTGTAAATCATTCATGTTTTAATTAATGTTCATTATCTAATCCATTTAACATTATAGGATAATAATTTTCATTTTATCAATGATTACTATATTGATTCATCATTATCTTTTTAACATTAATTTCAATGAATTTATTCTCTTTATTTTCTTTCTTCCTATTGAATGTTATGGAATGGGTTGACATCAATTTCCTTTTCATTGTTCCCCCATGATTCATGGTTCTTTTCAAATGAATTATGTCTTGATGTACACTTTGTTTTACAAAATTATTTATACTAAACATGGTTGTTTTTTTCTACTATAATAAGTTCCTTACTCAATTTGAATATCCTCCATGTAACAGTACACATAGGAAATCTTGAATCTCAATGTCCAAAATGTTTTCTACTAATGATTCTGATCGTGTAGCTAATATTAACAATGATGAATGATCATATTATCATTATTATACTTAAATTTTAAGATATATTTTTATATCCTAATATATGATACTTTTTTTCAATTACATAAATTTTATTAGAATATCAGTCACAGAATGGTTTGGAAACTGTGGTAAAAAGAAGAGAAAATTACTAATTAGTTTAATCATCATTGGTAAAATAAAAATTATTATCTTATAGTATTATACAGTGAATAAAATATATATTAGATAACACCATTAAATTTATATAGGATAATATCACAATAAGGAAAATACACCATTGCGAATAACAGTGTGAAATCGACACAAAAATGTTTGGGAATCATTTTAGGATATTATCATATGTTTGATATATGGTGAATCTCAATAATTTTACATGTTATAGAGACCATAAAATCTAATTTTGTATCTTACTTTCCTTTTCTCTCCTGGTTATTTAACATGTTGATGTTAGGTGTCACAATCAGCTAGACATCAGGCATTAAAAAACAATGAAAATCTACAATATGAATCAATTCTGGAGCATAATATATAATTTTGGTGTCTTTATGGTACACTAAATCAACTTATTAATCTCATGATATGATAATAGAGAAACATTTTTTGATGGTCTATGTGCAAGAAAACTATAAGGCCTAAAATTTTCCTCAATAACAATTCCTCATTCCTAGTAATACCACTATTTCTTCACAAATACTATTTTTCATGGGTTCCAAATTCTACTGAATATGAAATCAAGAGTCTTGTTGGTAAAACATTATTACATCTTAATCATAATCTACTTCAATGTTATTTTCAATCCCTCTCTGAACGTGTCATTCCATAGCCCCTGTTGAGTCTCGCCCAAGGCCAGTTTTTATCTATCAGTGTAGTACATCACACAATGATACAATTTATACTGAAATAGAGTAATTATATAGAACCTTTCATGACCAATTATGACACCATTGATGCACTACATAATGGTTGAGTCCATTTTTCTATTCCTCTTCCCCCCAAAATATACTAGCATCATTTTTCTTTTTGAATGAGAATCAAATAATCATACACATATTGATTAACCTTGCTGATTAGTTTGAAAAATTCATCAAATCTCTATTGATCATGCTTATATTATATATAGAATAGAATATATATCATATAAATTTAGTATTTTATTTATGTTGAAATAAAAACATAAACAGATTGTATGTGTACAATGCCTATTGATTTCATTCTTCATTGGTTCATTTTGGAATATCTTCTCCATGTTGCAATAAATGTGTCTAATGTGCTATAAATTAAGTGAAATTAGTGGGTCTATGTATTAAGGAACTCATTTAATGATACATTGATTTTCCAATTCAATCAGATATCAAATAGAGTCCTTGAATGTTAATGAAATGGGTGCTGATACATACCAAAAACCAACTGCATGATTCCTATTTTTCAATTTACATAATTGAAAAGGAGAGAGGAAGAGGTGATCAGTCACCATCATAGCTTGGTGCAATAAACAATACAACCTTTTTTCTATACAGAAAATAATCATCAATCTATTTGAAATTTTTTTGGAATTTATATGTTCAGATGTGTGGGACGAATTTCTGGAAAACCTGATGAAATTGAATATAATATTGATTAATTTGTTTATCACAAGACACATTTCTGTTCTAATGATGATAAAATAAGACATTTTTGTGTCTTATTATTGCTTGAAATAGAGGAAACACACATTATGAGTCATCCAAATTAGCATAGACCATTGAAATTTTCTTTTTTTCCATCCATGACATATTATAATAAATCATATATCTGAATGTTTGATATATTCTCTCATGCACATGAGAATTAAGAAAAACATCTCACATCTAAATCATCTTGAAGATAATGGATGGTAAAAATTCATCAACCAATGAGGTGTGATCAAGAGTCATTATTGGCAGATCTTAATTATAATTTAACTCAATCATTGAGACTCTCCAACCACCAAATGCAATTTTTGGAATTGTATTCAAGTAGAATCTAAATCCATCGACATAATTGTCACATCATATTATGTAATTATTATGACCTGATTGTAAAACAATATATCTATAGTGAATATCAATGTAAAATCTCCTTATAATGTTTTAAAATGCATCTTTACATGGTATATTCTTTACAACATATACGGTTTTACCCAATTCAGTAAATATATATCGTACAACAATATGAAACTATATCGCATGTGTGAGAACATTGTAGTTATATTCAGGAAAATGTTTCATGTATTCGAAACAAGTTTCAAATAGTGGTGGATGATTTATTGTGGGTTGAGGTTAGTGCATAAATAATTTATTTCTATAAATACCCCCCTAAAACATCCACTTCTCCCTCCTCATTAGAACTATTGTCATAATATATTACCTCATTATAAAATTATGATCATATTATGGATTGACCTGTATATCTAGGAGATCATCTAGTCTATCATCTTCTACATCATCAATAATATTTTCAATTTCATTGGGTGGATCTTTGACTACTCTTGTAAGTCTACATATTCAAAAATATGGTTTTTTTTGTTTTATGGTTGAAACAACAACATATACGTCCATCATTGTACCATCCAACCGTTGGGAAAATAAATTTATTTTTTAGACCTATTGCGCACCAGCACCCAATGGGAATGTTGGATACCTCTGTGTAGACAACAATTATAAACGACATTAACTCATACACATGATTTTTCATCAGGTCCTAGATTTAGGGATCCATGAGGGTTACACAATCATATATACTTGTCTTAATCATTGGTTGTTACCTATAGGATGATCATTTCCCTGTTTGAAAATTTTCCCCATTGTAGTACACACCTGTAGACATGGATAAATACAATAAAAAGGTTTTTTGATTAATATTATGATATTATAACATATATTGAAAATTACTTATGTCCATATAATATTTACTATAATTAAATTTTAGACTGTCTTTTTATACCCAAAAATAGGATAATGATTCTTATTAGAATATAAGATAGAGAATGTTTAAGAAACCTACGTAAAAAAGAATAAAATACAACACATCAAAATAATTGTCAATGGTAAAATAAAATTATGGTCATATAAAATGAAATGGATAAGAAAAAATACACTAAATAACATATGATTCTTTTACAAAATACAATAAACTCCAAAAAATTTATATTGATCATGGTTTAGATGACATGGGTCTGACTTTTCTAGTGAGGTAAAATCTAGCCTATTTTTATTTGGTATACCAATGAAATATCCTAATTACATGTACTTAATACGTTAATTACATACCATTAGTATATTTTATAATTCTTCCAATTAAAATTAATTTGGATTTTACCTCACAACGAATATCGGGCTCATCTTATTAAAACCAGGATTCATTTGAATCATATTAATTTATTTCTTATATTCTTCATAACATTCACCTGTTATATAATGTTATTGACCTTTTCTATTTAATTTTATATTATCATAAATGTAATTTAATTAATGATAAATATAATTATCTAATCATTATTTTTATTCATCAATTAATACTTTGTTATTCGTTAATTAATGTATACAAAATGACTTCTAAAAATAACCATTATTTCAAAACAATATAATTTTTATGATGAATAAATTTTAGAAAATATTTGTATATCCTAAAAATGATAAAAATGTTTTTTATTGTTTTTTATAGCTACGTAGTCACTCTTTAATCACTGATTAATAATTAATATGTTATTCTTTAGTCATAAATTCTTTAATCTGTATACAGTCATTCATTATAAAATCATTAATCTTATGATATGAATTAGTTAATGATTATTAATTTATCATTAAGTGTATTCATTTTTTAGTTATGAGTAATTTTTTAATTAATCTATATGTAATCATAACTAACAATAAATATTATTTATAAACTACGATACTAATATTACATATTACAATTTTATAATTAGAGAGTCATTATTTAATAAGCAGTGAATCAATATGAAGTACCTCATTATTTAATTTATTTATCCTTAACCATCACATTTTATATGATCATTAATTTAATTTTATATTTGATACACATTAGGGGTTGATTTTTTCTTTTCTAAGGTATTTTAGTTGTTTATAAATAAATAGGATCATGTAAATCATATCCTCAAGGTTTTTAAAACCAGGATGCAGGAAGGCATGTTAACATATACCAGGTTACCCTGAGTCGAGACGAGAACCCTAGTCGGAGTTGTTACTTTTTGGCACATTTGTGCCAGATCCACAGCAGTTTATTTGTATTCAGTCATGTATTTGATATACTAAATAACCACATAATATTTATGCTACAAAATTTTTAGAATATCTAAACGTAATTTAACAATTAGGTAATCTTCAGTAAATCTTTACTAATTATACATATTATTTATTAGTATATATAATTGAATAAATTATATAACAAATAAAATATTTAGAAATATATAAAATACTTAATAAATGAAATATTTATAACTATTTGAAAAAAAAATTAAAAAATAAATAACATCAATTAAAATAAAAAATACACATAAGTAATGCTTCATGAATAACCAGTACATCTCCTAGGAAACCGGATCCACCACATTAAAAAAGAATTTTTTAGAGACATAATCTCTTGAATATAGATAGAGCGGTGGAATTTGAAGTGAGGGGTAGGGTGGGTAACCTTTTAAAGTGTGTTATGGTAAAGTTGGTAGGGGTCCCACCTTTCATCATTAATTTATGTGAATTCTTGAACCCTTGATGCCACATTTTGAGTTATCATTAGGTGATGGTAGAACCCCACAGACCTCTAATTAAATGTTAACGATCTAGGGAAATAGGTGGGTGGGGTGATGCATAAGTCACACTTATACCTTCCAATCGAAAATAATGTGGTAGTTGGACTACCTTTATTAATACATGTTTGTTAAAAAAATACAATGCAGTCATTTTTTGTAAAGAAATCAAAATGAAATTAAATAAAAACTCAACAAATTTGTGAGAATTTAAACATCCCATGGTTATGTTAATGTGAAATGAAAACAAAATATACAAATATATGGTGAATTGACACAAAAGCGGGGTGATTAGATATTTATGAATTAAGGATTAAAATAGGATATTTTTTAATTTATAGAAAATAAAATATGCATTTAAGTATATATATGATACTTTAATGATCATTAAACATTGGATAAGAGGTGATGATAATGCATATGTGAAAAATAATTTAAAAGAGATGAATAATGAATCTCGCCTATTTAATCTTTTCTCTCGGAGAATCTCGTTAGGATCAAGGAATTTGTAATTAATTGAGGACAAAAGTTTAGGAATGTATAAAAATATGAGGAGAAGGAAATTTGAAAGTGTATAGTTAGTCAAGATGGTTTGCTGTGATGAATATTTTAGAATGATGGAGCCTTTATTTATAAGCGAGGTAATGTGTAACATCTAAATTACTCAAATTACTGAAATAAAATAATTCTAATATAAAGTTTAAGTGATCAATATAGATTAAAACTAAAGTGAATTAAATTATAGAAGTAATATTAACATTTTTGGACTTTTTCAAAAAAATTATTAATAAAATATTTTTTCATGAAGAATATTTTTTTAATATAAAAACAATTCAAATCTTTAAATATTTGCAACATCCCAAATAAATAAATAATTTGAAATTATTATATTTATTAGTATTTAGGATTTAAGTATTATTTTTAATTTAAATGAGATGTTATTTTTGATGGCATACTCAATACGAAATAATGATTTCCTGTGAAATCATACACTGCACACAACATTGAGTCATACCGAAAAATAAAATAATAATATTATTATTTTAAATAGTAGTTAATGCATAGCTGCTATTTTGGTGGGAATGAACAGAACTAAATACAATATGATTATACATGTTTGTTATATGTTTTTACATTTATCCAAAAAAATGTTATAAGCTTAAAATTTGAATGAATCCAATTTTATGCTTAAACACTCTAATATTCTTTAAAAGGTAAATTTAGCAACTTGTCATGGTGAACCATTTTTAAATCTTTTTTTTTCACTTATATATGTTCTATTTGAAAAAATAATATTATTATTTAGAATAAGGTCATAAAAATTTACGTTTTATGAAATTATGTAGTTTTTTCTCATGATGATTATTTTTTTAGAGAATAGTGATAAATAGTACTATTTAATTAAAAAATAATTTTAATGTAATTTATTTATATAGTTAGATTTTTATTTTAATTTGTTTTAATTTTTAATTTGATTATAGTTTTACCATTTAATCCAATGTATGCAATTTGAATTAATTTCACTCTTAAAATGGATATAAACAAAGGTAAATATTTTGATAGATATTATTTCTTTAAATCATTTTTTATTGACAATAGAAATTTTTTTAAATTAATTTCTGCAACTTCTGTGTTTCGAAGTTGGAAAAATTAAATCCATATATGGAATCATGAGGTCGAAATTGTTTAAATAGGTAAATTTTATAGATAATATGAATATTTTCTTTAGTAAATATTTTATTTATCATTGTATTTTATTTATAATATTTAGTCATTAAATAAATAGACATAACTATGGCACAATGGTGATGCAGAAATTGCATCATTAATAATGGATTCAAATAATTGATATTTTAAATTTTAAAATAAATATATTTTGAAATTTTTTATACCATACAAGAATTTTAGGTATAATAATGTCTTATTATCTTTGAATTAATTATTTTTTTTCAAAGAATAATGTTTTTATAAATATTTTAAATGTCTTGATATGAATAATATAAATATTAACATAAATGAGTTTTTAAAACTATTAATATTTTATTAAATGATATATTAATATTGCAATTCTATGATTTGGCCCAATCACATAAATAATGTTTCAATTTTCATAAGTGACCCATTTTGGGCCTATTGGAATTTTATAGTAATTATATTAAAAATATATTATAAATAAATAATAGGACGTGATAAAAGTTAAATAAGTTATCAAAGGGTTAAATAGAAAATTAAAGATTTAAAAAATATATAAAACCCATCCAATAATTATCGGATGATTTTATATCAACATTTAATTACATTATATTATAAATAAATAATATTGGGACCCTTTGAAACTGAAAATAATTTAATAATAAAATAATTATTTCAAACTGTCATAAATAGCCCCTCCTCTCTCTTATGAAATGTTAGAAACTCTATCACATTAAAAAAACATCTAAAACCCCCAATAACGTCCAATACCTTTCCTAATAAGCTCCCAACATTCCTCTCTTACTCTTAGAAGCCTTAACTTAGAATAAGTCACTTCCAGAAAGGATTTTGTTCAATCTAAAGGGAGTTACTTGATTTAAAGTTAATTTCTCCCCTCAAGTTCTACTCATTTATTTTACTTATTCACTCCATATTCTCTTATTATTAATTTTTTACATAACAGAACCAGTATCCCAAATATAATATGTTTTTTATGATTATTTTTAGAACAACACATCCAAACAACTCTTTCTAATAGATACTGACATATTGTTTCTGTGGAAGGAGAACTATTGCCTAACGAAATGATAATTATTAACTCTTTGCCTATCACCTCTTATGGTGGCCATTAAGATGGATCTGTATTTATAAGTAAAATATATATTATTTATATTTTCCCTATGGTGATGTATTTTTCATTTATATCGTACACTTAAGGTTTCTATAATGGGTGAATACTATAATTTCTTTTGAGAAAGTGCGACTACCGCCCCCTCAAAGTGATATGACTCGTTAATACCATAAATGAATCATATAAAAGATAATGATAATTATCTTTTTTATGGTATAGAAAAAATTATATTATACTATTATAATAATATACTAATGTATCATTTGGTTTTGATTTCTTTATAAATGAAAAAATGTAATGAAAGTAGCGTTCATGTGTACGTACGACTTACCGTCTCCATGAATAGTACATTTAATTTCTTATATCAAAATGATATGGACTACTTTAAATACATATATACATGTTATATATGATTTATATTATATAAAAATAGGGAATATAATTTTGGATATAATGTACTTTTGACCACATAGGCAATTTGTAATTATAAAAAGTTAATTTTTGACTCAATTACCAAACATCGACCAAAAGACTAATATGAAATTGAATAATTTTATGATTATTATTGAAATGTAATAAGTGATATAAAATAAATAATAAAAATTTTATTTTATTTCATGTAAGTATACATAAATTAATTTTAATATTCTTGGAGATAAATAATGAACAAGACAAGTCAGACACAGGGAAAGTGATTTTCATCTCACTTTTTATTCCTGTGAGATTCATGCAATATTTGTAACTATTTTATTTTGTGTGGTGTATATACTGAACATTATTTTATTCCTTGTATAATATAATTTAATTTATGGGTATTTACATCTTCACTGTATGATCTTTCTTTCATTTGTGGTATGTTTCTTAAGTCACTAAAACATTAGGGAAACATTCATCATCCTCTATTTTTCAAATACATAATTTATGTTATGTCAATTAAAATATACATTTTCTTATGTTGTGATTTGTTATTTTATATCCTTATTTCTATAAATTTTATATCTATGTGATTATAACCATTTTTTCCTCTCATCAAATAATTTTTTGAATTTTAAATCAACACTGATTGGCTGCCGGCTTTCTGAAAGAGAACTTCTTAACCAAATTTCCATTTATTGGGTTAAACTTCTACTTTATGGTTATGTCGTGTTATGAATATGTGTGAAAAAACTATTACTATTTTACATGTAATATCCACTTATATTGGGTGTATATATATTTTTCACACATAATTAAGTCATGGATTTAAACTTAATCAAATGGTAAAATTTTGGTAAGGGATTTGCTCCCATTTACATTCCATTGAGACCTATTTGTCGTTGTGCACCTATTAACTTTTATATGGTGTTTATAATTAACTTTTAAATATTATCTCATGAATCTCCTTATTCTCTTTATATTATATGTTTTATTTGGCATTATTCATTAATTATTTTTATTCATGTATTTCCTCATATGATAAAAGACTCTATAACTAAAACATCATTTTAAATGATTTGAAAATTTATTTTTCTAAATATTTATCATTAATTTCCATGTTTTTAAATTGGTTTTAAGGATTTGATTATATGGACATTAATTTATAAAATATTAATTCCATTAATATATTTAATGTGGCATGGGACACATTGATTCCAAAATCTATTTGTTAAATGTTTTAAATGGTTTTGAAAATTGTTTGATAAATCATTGATTATGTCAATATATTGAAATGATATATTTTGACTATGTTATATAAATTTTCTCTTTCCTTTATGATTTTGTTTTATGATTATGTTATGGTTCTTGGGATGTGTTTAATTATACGGGTGGTTCCATGATAAACCAAGGGGGTTATCCAGATATAACTCTCCAATGCACTGGGTAAAGTGACAGAGGAAAAAATTAATTTATCTCATAAGATACTTAGGGAATATAATAAGATGTGTATTCACACTTAAGTCCTTTTATTGCTTTGAAAGCTACAGAGTATTTAAGATATCGATGCCACAAGTTAACTATATTATTTATGATTCCTATGTGATAATCATAAATATAAATTTTTTTAGGTATGATAACGAGATTATGTTTTTATATTGAAATGTAGGATATCTATCATTTGTATATATTCATCGACTAATGTTTATTTCATTATTTTATATCCCATACTAAGTTTTTTATTTTTATCCAATGTTTTTGAAATGTTTTCCACAAAACATAATGATGAATAGTGTCCACGATGGGATCATTGAAAAGTCATGCATTCTAAAACATGGAAGTAGACATTCTTCATTTTTTAATTTTTTATTTTATGAAAAAAATGGATACAAAGTTGAAGAGACTACTTATAATATTCACGTAGGTAAGTATATGTTGTTAAATAATTCTCTAAATCTTTAAAATATAAAATATCCTCAATTTGAAAAATTAACATAATTCATGATTATTTAATGTTCAAGAATGGGGCCTTATAGTTGGAATCAAAGTTAAATTTAGATAACATTATGTGTTAGGGAGTTATATAATAAAATGTGACATAACAATAATGGTTAGTATATTAGAATGAGTCGTAGTTATTTTAGATAAATAAAATTAGTTTAATATAATATGAAAAATTGTATGTTCTCTTTTACCCTCCTCAAAAGATTATATATTATGATTTTATTGTTTTAATTACATAAACCATTTTGGGTTTTTTGAATGGCTGGATCCAGCAGGAAAAAACATAAAAATTGTTCTGAAGGAAACTATGGTAGTTTTTTTAATGATAAAGAGAATGAAATGGGAGATAAAATTTGAATTCTTTTGGTTAAAATATATTATGGTTATTTTTTAAGAATTTATCATGTTATTGGAGATGTTATAAAATGAATTGGATTGAAAAAAGGAAAAACCAAAGGAAGGGTGTCATCCTATCGTGTCTAGAAATTCCACCAGAATTGAAACCATAACTGAAGGACGGCAAGAGCGGATCACGTACCACTGGTATATGTTATGTCTCTTGTTATTATGACTTATTCTTTTTATTTATATAATTTTATGGATCAATAATAAGTTGATTTTGGGAACTTGTGTTTTATAAAATGGATTTCCTTAATGTAGGAAAATGTCTTATGGGTTTAGTGATAAATGATTTTTTGGAAGAATTTTTCTTTATTGGGAACACAATATGCCTATAGAAAATAGAATAATATGGAAGTTCTATTGAGGAGTAATAGTAGTATTTTATTATAGAAGAATATATGTTTTTATTTTATATATATAATGATTCATGTTATTAATAAAAATGATTAACCTATTATAGAGAATATGTGATTAGGTTAATTAATTTTCAGTATGAGTCTTTAAGAGTAGTTGATTTTATTTGGAGATAAATGTAATGGTTTATTTTGGAAGACTATGTGATTAAATTCATCTGAGTTTTGGGCTTCAATTATATATTGGATTATATTTAAGGATTTTAAAGAAATTTTTTTATAGAATGGTTTTGTTGAACATTTGGTAATATTTGGTGAATTTTGGTGATTATGATTATTATTTATTTTTATAGAGTATTGTTATTTTAATTTATTATAAGATCATATAATAACAATTTTGGTTTTGGTTAATGCTTAAATTTAGGGTAAATATATAATTCATTTTTCTAGATTATGTGATTCCCTGGATGTAGATTTTAGAACTTCAGGTGTGACCAAGTCATCTTGAATACTCATTATTTGGAGAAAATATGTGTTTGTGGTAAGATTTTATTAAAGGATGATACTCTACATAACTAGTATGTTTGTTTCCTTATGATCTTAGTCTAGGTAGTGATAAATTAATTAAACTCTATAAAATCAATGTTCAATAAAAAATGTTAGATGCTATCTTTTATCAATTTAATTTTATCCAACCACAATGGTATGTTATTGTGGTGGTTACATTCTGTGTTCATGTTCCCTATCAATCTATCTTAGTCTATTAGAATTATTTTTTCTTCCATATCCATGTTTTTATTTATTGAATACGTTTATGGGTTTTCATGGGTTACTATTGTTATTCTCTTTCATTATTTTAATGTGAATGATTTTCTTACTATTTTTCAATGTGGGACTTTTACTAAAGAATTCAAGCATAATTTTAAAATTGCGAGGATGCAATTCCAAAAATGGGGGAAGGACGTAACATCCCATGTAAATAATGAATATTTTTTTAATATTTATTAATATTTTTGAATTAATTATTAATTTTACTGTAAATGGGATTAGGAGATCTATGGCATACTCAATATGCAACAAAAAGTTTCCTTTAAATATTACGTCGCAAACAATGTTGAGTTACACTAAAAAATAATAAAACTTTTTTATTATTTTATATGCTTTTTTAATTTTTGTATTGTAAATAATGAATAGAACTCACTAAAACATTATTATACAGGTTTTTTAAATGTTTTCATATTTATACAATAAATTTTAGAATAATAAAATGTGAATAAATCCAATTTTATGCACAAACAAACTAATATTCTTTAAAAGGCCGATTTACAGCATTTTAATGGTGAACCTATTTTGAATATTGTTTTTGTTACGTTTATATGTTCTATTTGAAGAAATAATATAAATATTTATAATAGATACATAAAAATTTAAATTAGATTATATTTATTTATTTATCAGATAATGTTCATTTATTAATTAATTGTGAAATATACTCCATTTTAAATCCAAAATGTCATTAAATATAATTTACTTATATAGACAGGTTTTAATTTGAATATGTATTAGAGTTTAATTAGATTATATGTTTACCATTTAATCCAATATTGTTCTTTGGATGTAATTTAACTGTTTAATTTGGTATAAAAAAGGTAAATATTTTGATAGTTATTATTAATTAATAACACACTTTTTATTATGACAACGAGAATTAATATAATATTAATTTATCCCACTTAGGGGTTTTCAATTTTGAAAATTTAATTCCATATTAAGAATTATCGGGTCCAAATTTTGTAAATATTTTAATTAAATTTTTAGACGTTATGATTATTTAAATTAGTAAATATTTTATTTACAATGGTTAAAGGATAAAGAAGGTCAATAAATGTGAAAATAATATTATAATAATATTAAATTATCCTTACACTAGTCCTAACCATATCGGATAATACAGGTCTAACCATGGGTATCCTTTGGATGATTTTGGGACCCAACAGATCCATTTGAGAGTGATAATGGCATCTTATATTAATTAATTAAAATTATTGACAAAAATAAGATAAAAATATATCTTTCAGTAAAAAAACTAATCTGGGGTTATACAAGTGATTTATTCGACTATAAATATTCATTTTAAATCTAAAAATATTTTAAACATCATGTTGTTTTATTTATAATATTTATACATTAAATAAATAAACGAAATTATGACACAATGGTGATGTAATAAAAACTTCATTAATAAAGGATTCAATTAAATTATTTTATAAATATAAAAATGAATTTATTATGAAATTTTTTAAACCATAAATGAATTTTAGGGATAATAATATCTTCTTATCTTTGAATTAATGAAGTTATTTCGAAATAATCAAGTTGTATCTTCTAAAAAGTCTGGATATGAATAATTTATAAATTGAAATAAATTATTTTTAAAAACAAATTAATAATATATAAAAATATAGAATAATCTTAAAAATCTATGATTTGGCCAAATGACCAAAATAATGTTACCAATGACATAAATGATCCATTTTGGGTTGCTTGTAAATTTATTGTAAATATATTAAACATATATTATGAATATATAAGAGGACAAGGTAAATGTTAATAATGTTAAAAATGGGACAAATAATAAAATAAGGATTAAAAAATTATCCAAAACCTATCTAATTATTATTGTATGATTTCATTTTAGCTTATATTTCCCTTATCTTAAAAATAAATATGTTTTGGACCCCATAAAACTGTAAATCATTTTATATTAAATTAATACATTCAAAATTTCTTGAAGAGAGGCTATTATTTATTATAAATGTACACCAACCCCTTCCCAAATACACTCCCCACATTCATATCTTCCTCATATAAATCTTAACATAAGAATAATGCACTTTATAAAATCCATTTGGTTCAAACCAAAGGGAGTTTCCCAATTTGAAGGTAACATCATACGTCATGTTCTCTTCGGTTAACTCAAATATTCAATAATTATTATCTTATTATTATTTTTCTATAAAAAAACTAGTATCCACAGTATAAGATGTGGTTTTTATGAGAATAATATGAACTACACTTCCCCAAACCTCCATCTAATGGATACAAATATTCTATTTCTGTGAACGGCGAACTACTACCTAACGAAATGATGATTGTTCAATCCTCTCTTACTGCCTTTTATGGCGGTCATTAAGATAAAATTGTATTTATATGTGATTTATATTATATTTATATTTTCATTATTCTTTTATATTTTTCATTTATAGCCTATAATTATTCTTTCCATAATGGGTAAATATGATAATTTTATTTGCAGAAGTGTGGACTATTGCCCCATAAAGTTATATGTCTCATTATATGATACATAGACCGTATAAAATATTCTTATAACGATAATACGTAACATATATAAGATATAATTTTATACATGAATAATAATATAACTATGAATCATTTGATTTTCATTCCATTAAAAATGAAAAAAATGAAAGGAAAGTATCGTTCATGCATACGTACGACATGCTGTCTCCATGGATGGTTTATTTCATTTCTTATATCTAAATGATGTGGACTATTATAAAATATATATATACAAGATATAAAAGATATATATTATATATAAATCATGAATATAATTCACGAGATAATGTAATTTTGACCACATGGACAATTTAAATTTAAAACAACTTAATTTTCGACTCAAGTACTGAACATCGACAAAAAAATTGATATGAACAAGAATAATTATATGATTATTATACCAAGTTAATAAGATATATTAAATGAATAATAAAATTGAAAAAATTTCTGTAGTATGTATAATTAACTTATGTGTATTATTCAGGGAGATAATGAACGAACAAGAGATGTTGGACACAAGGTAAGAGGTTTTCATCTCACTTTTTATGCCCATGAAATCCATGCTATATTTGATAATATTTCTTATAATGTAGTGTATTTACTTCCTTTGATTGTATTAATTTTTTAATATCATTTAATTTATGAGTATTTACATCTTAATTGTATGATCCTTCTTTCATTTGGTTTATGCTTTGTATGTTACCAAAGAAGTAAGGGACCTTTCAAAGTCCTCTTTTTTATGACTTCTTTTATGTTATTCATTTTTAAATTATAATTTTATTATGTAGAGATATGTTCTTATATATAATTATTGTATTAAATTTTATGTCTATGTGATGAGATACACTTTTCTCTCTCAATGTATAATTTTTTGCATTTTAAAGCAACGTCGTTAGGCAGTCGAATATCAGTAAGAGATCTTCTTAACAAAATTTCCATTCATTGGGATAATCTTATAACCATTCATTATTTCATTCAATTAATATGTTTGAATAACATATTATTTATTTAAAATTAATATCCACTTATATTGGTTGTATTTATATTAGTCACACATAATTATTTCATTGATTTATCCTTATTCTAATTGTACAATCTTTGTAAGGGATTTCGTCTCAATTTACATTCTATTGAGACTTATTAGGTGTTATGCACCAATTAACATTTATGTGGTTTTTATACTTAACTATGATATATTATATCATTAATATCCTTATTATTATGATATTATAAGTTTTTTACTGTTATTGTTTAATTTGTTTGTTCAATTAATACCTCAATTGGTAATAGACTCTTTATGTAAAACATTATTTTAAATGTTTTAATATTTAATTTTATAATTAATTATTATTATGGTACAAGTTTTTAATATGGTAATAATTATTTATTTATATGGATATTAATGTTTTAAAATTGTAATTCCATTAAACTATTCAATGTGGTATGGGATACATTGATTCAAAAATAAATTTATTAAATTTTATAAATTGTTTTGAAAATGGTTGGATAAAGCATTGATTATGTGAATATATTGAAATGATATTTTGTGATTTCATTGGTTAAATTTTATCTTTAATTTATGCTTGTGTTATGTGTTTTTATTATTTTCTAGTTTTTGGGAATTGTTTATGTATAATGGTGGTTCTGTGATAAACCTAGGGCATGTGAGCCCTAGATAGCTCTCTAATACATTGTGTATCATGACAAAGGTAAAGATTTTTTATCCTACGATATTTATGGAAAATACTATGATGGGAATCCCATATTTACTCCCTATGTAGCTGTGAAAGATAAAATGTATGAATGATATGAATACCACAAGTTACCTTTATGATTTAGTATTTCTTTGTGATATTTATAAATATTATGATTTTTTGATATATGTTAAAAAGATTATGTTTTAAAATTATAAATAATGATTTCTCTAATTTTTATGTAATCATGGAATAATGTTTCGTTACTTATTTTATATCCCTTATTGAGAATTTTATGACCATACAATGCTTTAGAAATGTTTTCTATATGACATATATATTAATGGGGTCAAGGATGGGAACAAGGAAATGTAAAGATGAAGAAAACATAGATCTAGATATTTTTAATTTTTTAATGTGTTTATTTTATGAAAAAATGTATACTAATTTGAAGAGTGTACTTGTAGTAATAAAGTTGTTATGTATATGTTATGAACTAATTCACTAATGCTCTAAACCTGTAAATATCCTACATGTAAATGATTAACATAATTCAAGATTATGTAATGTTCAAGGGTGTGACCTTATACTGTTAACATATCAAAATACTGATTTGAATTTGAATAATTTTTTTGTATCACAAACACATAATATTAATCCAATTAAAACATTAATTATCCTAAAAACCTCATATTCTTTTTATTTTGTAATTTTTAATATCGTTAATATTTCTTACTCATAAATTAAATTAATATTGCATCATCATTGTGAAATCCATTATGATATTTATATGTGGTATAAAAATTAAAAATAATAATATTTGATAAATAGAATTTTAATATTTCAATATAATATTTTTATTTTGAAAAATTTTCGAGAAAACATCATATTAATATATTATATAAATTAAAAACAATAATGTGTAACATTGAACTATTTTTGAAAAAAATATATTATAAATTATATAATTTGATTCATGTGGGACGAAAACTATCCAAATTTAATTAGAAACATGATAATGGTCAATACATGCATATATATAATGGTTTAGAAGTATTAATGGCCATTTAATAATTCTTATAATTTTATTTAAAACTTTTGGTTTATTTTTCTTTTTCTTGCATGAGAAAAACTTCAGCATTACATTATATTTAATGTTGATTTTTTCATATATAAAACATAAATACAAATTTGTATCATAAGGAAATAAATTTAATTTAATATAAAATCCTATAGTCATCAATTATGTATTTTCACTCATATACATAACAAGACAACTTCTAATTTTTTTTTATTTTGACGTTACTTTCCCTTTGAAAACATTGCACATAAATTTGTACAAGATTAATATTATATAACTATAAATTTATAAATTATCTTCAAAAATCATTTATCAAATATAATAATTAATAATAAGGTTGTGAAAATAAATTTTAGCTCTTACTTATTATATTTTAATAAACAAATTGGCTTTATTAGCATAGTGTATACATTGTGTAAAAAATACCAATGGTTCTTTTATATATATCAAGAATAATAGAATTTAAATTTTCTGAATTATTTATATAAAATATTTATATTATAAATAAAATATTTATTTTACCATATCATTGATAAATTTTATATCATAAATATCTCTTGATGCGGTGATAAAATACAATATTATATGAAAAAACTATATGTTTTACTATTCACTAATAGTTCAACTACTTCAGAAAAATACGAAAAACCATTATAACCATTTAATTATGTATAGAATTTAAAAAATTTACTCCATATTATGAAAATAATTTTTGAAATCTGATAAATTTAAATTCTAATTAATAAAATCATTTTCTCAAAAAATATAAATTTAAATTTTAATGAATTTTATCACATGATGAATAATTAAATAAGGTCACATAAATTTATACTATTATAATAAAACATCAAAATATTATTTTACAATTCTATTTAAAAAAAACAATTTTGAATCATTATTTTAATTATAAAATTTTAAATAACAATGTCTGTTTTATAAAAATGTTAATACATAATTAATAATATTTAAAAATATTTTTTTATACTATGATATAATTATATCATATTTTAATTTATAAGATAAAAATTTTATTTATACTTTCATGGGTGATTTAACTATTCATTTGGGTGGTTTAGTCTTCCTGAGGTCCATATTACAATTTATATGGGTAACATTACTTTTTTAAATGGTCATGTTACTATTCATTAAAAAATTAACATGATCTGGACAGACTCTAAATATCATTCTATTCAAAATAGTGTATTTCAATTTTTGAAAATAAAATTTATAGAAGAGGAAATATTATTTTTAATTTCATGGATATATCTATCTTATTGAAATAATTTTATTAACAATGTGTTATTTCGTAAAGGCTTAGTGTTGTGTAAATTAAATTGTATAATAAATTTATTTTTAAATAATTGGGTGTATCAGCAACATAATAAAACCACTAAATATTATCTGATGACTAAATAAAAATTCATCAATGTTGTATATGAAATTGTAAATATAAAATACCATAATCTAGATGCTATTAAAACGGAAACAATGTTAATATATATGAACAATACATTATTTTCAACGATGATGAAAAATCACCCTTATTAAATAAGTATGGTTAATGAGGATCATTTAAAGATAAAGAAAATATATTTCCTTTGAGTTGTATACATGTATCCTCTAAATCACCCAATTCATGAGTATGATCCATTAAATCTCTAGTGGTATTCTTTTATCTCTTGATGGTCCAGGGAAAAAGAACACGAATGAAATGATAGAATCATGTAAAATAAAGAATATACCCTAATATTGAGTTAACAACCTTCTTATTCCATATAATAATTATATAGAACTATATATATTCCCAATAATATTGATAACTAACAAATATTTTATGAAATTCATAAGTCAACAACATATTAAATAAAACAATATTTAACCATTATCTTATAAAAGTTCACTATGTTTCATCATATGATGTTTAATAATTCATGATACCTTACCAGGATGGGTGATAAAATACTACTGTTTTTATTTATCACACTCCCCATTATAGTATTCTTTGTTTTTCCTAGAATTTTGTAAACACGCAACATGATATTAGCATAAAATAAATTACAAGAAGATATTGAAGTGGTTTTTTATTATATCATTATATAGAAAGAAATTATATACCTAAAAAAATTTCATTCAAGGATATCACACCATATTATATATAATTTATTCAAATATGATATTTATAATATATAATATATTCATAAATGATTTATGTCATATAGTCATCATGATTCATATAAAAAGTAATAAAATTACATTGTTGTTGAAGAAAATTTCCAAGTTGATCATCATGCCAAAATTCATATAAAGGAAGTGGAAAGGCTCAATGGCAAACCAAATTCAATTATATATGATCATGATCCATTATTCTAGTAAAATTTGGAGGAGTCATAATCAAGACTCACATATATATAATCATAATCAAATATTATTTCCTTTTTTGTGATGGAAAATATGAATGGACCACATAAACATCGAATGATAGGTTTATATCATTCCTGATATATATTAAAAGATTTGTGAATCAATACCTACATCTAGTTGAGTTATCAAAAAAATAGTCCACATAATAATCTGAATGGACTTCTATTAATCTCAATACAAGAATATATTAAAAAACCAAAATAGTTGGGATAAAGTCAAATAGTGAAAAACATTATGAAAAATATTATTTAAGAGATTCTATAGAACATTAAAACATTTTGGAAATATATTAAAAGAGAACAACATCAATATAAATGTTTTTTAGAAAATAATAGATTATATATGATGTTTGAATTTTAAGAAAAAATAACCATTAAAATATAATCACATAATTTTTAATTTGATTTGGGAAAAACATAAAGAGATTCTCTAGATACATCAGTCACCTCAATATCCAATATTTCATGGGGAATACCACCTATTGACATATTCTTCCACTAACTATCACATTATTTATTGATATATACTATGCATATATTTTATGAAATTACATTAAAAATAAATTTTAATTACTTAAAATAATATTTATATAGATAGAAAATGAGATTTCTTATGGGGAACAATTAATAGGGATCCCATATCGTTTAGATACTTTTTTTTGATAGAAGAGAACTATCCAAGTCAAAATAAAATAGAGAGATCTTTAAACTAAGAAAGAAAAATTTAGGAACTAAATTTGTAATTGGGAAAAACTACCCTCACCTATTTTTAAAATGGGAAATTTTTTGAGTGATTATTTGTTTTCTCTGTCTTGAATACAGTACAAAACAGTTTTTTCTTCGGTATGAAAGTTATCTTGTATTAAATTTCACTCCAATCTAATTTAAATATATAATTTACTTTTTATTATATAATATTACCAATATATTAAAATATTAATATATATTGATATATTAATATGAAACATAATTATGTTAAATACCAGAATAATACAACAATTTGTAATTAAGAAACACAATGAAGATGAATTCATCATCCACAACATTTGTTTTGAATATCACACCACTAATTAATAAAATGAAAATATAGAATAATTATAATAAATGTGATATTTATATTGAGATGAAATTAAATGTGTAGAGATCATTTTTTACAATGATTCATTTAAGATTATGTATCATTTTGAAAATGGATAATGTAGTAATTTGAATGATATATTACATTATATAATTTATATAACAAAAGAGTATATATAAAATTTAATAATAAAAATTCCATTTTTTATAGTTGAATAATATATTATAAATTATATATCTAAAATATATAGTAAATATGTAGAATAAAATAATTACATAGAGAATGATGAAAACTATGAAATAATCAAACATTTTATAATAAAATATTTAATTGAAGAAAAATTAATTTTTATAATTGTTAAATATTTATATTTAAAATTTAAAATTTACATATTGGGAGAAAGAATTAAAAAAAACATAATTTTTTAAATATGGTTATAAAAAATATTTAAGAGACTTAGTATGAATTTATGGGAAAAATTAGTCTCTAATATGAATAATTAATTGCATTTGTAAAATAAAAAAAATAAAAAAAATGTAATATAAATATAAAATAATGTATAAAAAATAATAGGAAATATAGAAAATATATTATAATGGATGTATACTCTGGAATAATTGGTTTATTTTACTTATGTACTACATTTCAGGTAAATATGTCCATCCATAACCATTGATATATGACAAGTGTCAAATGTGAAAATAAAGCTGATTAATAATACGACAACCTTACACCTTTCCCAAACCACATATAACCTTAAGTAAATTTAGGGTTAAAATAATAAATTTCCTAAACTAAAATTATATTCAACATTAGTTACATTTTGGTATGAATAGTGAGTCAAAATTATTTAATTATAAAGAAAGAAGTTATGTGGAGTGATATCATTAGAGTTATCATATACCTCTTCACTATATGTTTTAATTAATTATCATAAAAAATATATACATATATAATTATTGAATATTAAAATCTCCAATAACATTATCCTCACATTTTTAAAATGATATTTTTATATTATATATCCATGCTCTTACTCATTTGTTAATATATCAAGATCATTTATATGAAAGTTCAACCACTTACATGAACGATCCGATAACTTATTCATGGTTTTCATCATGGATGAATTTAAAAAAATAAAATATGTTAATATTTGATATTAAAGGGTAAGTAATTTTATTATTATTTCACTTTTATTATGTCAACAAACTGAATGTCCATTATAAAAAATATATTCGTTGTTAATAAAGATACCTGAAATATGCACGTAATGAATTCTAATCGTGAAAACCACACACATAATATTAATAAAATCAACATGTGTATATATAAATAATTATTATAAAATGATTAAAATAATTATAAATATTTTCAAATTATTAATTTATTATCCGAAAATAATGATTGACCTCGTAATTTTGAAACATGTAAGAAAGAATTTAATCTACTAGAATTTGATGATAATGTAAACTATAAAAAAATAGAATAAATTAATATAATTATATATAAAAAAATGTAGTATATATTAATAAGGTTCTAATATAAGTGGTAACAATGTCTATATTTATTACACTTGAGGATTGTTTGCTTTTGAGAATGTTTAAGGTATAGTTAAGGGCTTGACTTTTAATTTAACATTAATTATGATATAATCAACATATAAATTAATATTGGGGAAAATTTTATAAAATTAATTCATATGTAATAATTTATATTCTTATACAATTTTTTATTATATTTGATTACATTTTATCTTTCTATTTACCCTCTCATTGATTCATAATTCACTATAAATGTGTCTATAATTGTAATTAGATACATGGATTGTTTTCAATTAAAAACATTTCACTTTATAGTATATATTCATTAAATTGTTTCATGAATATCATAATAGCTACTTATTTGATTGCATTAGGTCTATTTATAATGGGGTATTAAATTTTTGATTGGCATGAATTAAAATTTTCAACCTCTCCATTATTTTTATATAAGATTAATCACTTCATCCCATTGTATTATATAATTTTTTAATATATTAATTTACATTTTTTCATGTTTTGTCACAGTAATCTTTATTTATATTCAACAATTTTTTCAAAATATATTGTAAAATTTATATAATTTCTTAACAAATTATTATGATGAAATGATATTTCATCTTATATTATAAATAATTTTATAATGTTCTTCCAATGTTTGTTACATATATTTTAATATCCTATAGTGTTTTTCATTTTCAACATGGGGTTCATTTTAATGTAATTTCCCACATTATTTTTCTATATAAAATATTTTTAAAACTAGTAAATATTTTTATAAAACCCATTTTATATTCATTGGTCATTCTTTCTATGAAGGATTCCTGAATGTTTTTATGATCAAATAAAATAATTATGCATGGTTTATCATTATATAATAGTTGGGACTAGAATTATATATAACATCAACTAGTTTGGTAAGACATATATGTATGTGTAATTTTTCTTATTGTAATATCCTGAACATGGTCTGTGACATCCCAAGTAAGTAATGAATAATATATATTATTATCTATGACTATTAATGATTAAGATAGTGTTTTATAGGCTTAAAATTAAAATAAATACAATCTTATGCATGGAATACAATAATAATCTTAAAAGATTGTTTTACAACCTTTTGATGGAAACCCCTTTTTAAATCAAAATTTTGAGAATTTTATAATCTATATTTGTAAAAATAAACATATTAATTATGATTGGGACATTTAAATTTACATTGGATAGTGTTTTGTTATTTTTCTGGCAATGTTCATTTTTTAATGAATAGTGAAAAATACTGCATTTTACATCAAAACTGCTTTTTCATTTAATTTAATTATATGGTTAGATTATCTTTTTAATTGGTTTTAACGTGTAATCTGATTATATTTTTACCATTTAATCCAATGGTGGTTATTAGGATTAATTTCACTTTGGAATTGGTCATAAACTAATGCCAAACTTTTCAAAGATATTGTTTCAAAAAAACCCGCTATTTGTTTTGACAACATGAATTATTTTTAAATCAATTATACCAATTCATGAGTTTGGAATTTTGTAAAATGGATTTAATATTTGGAATCAGAAGGTCCAAATTATGTAATTACCACTATTTTATTTTTGGACATTATGAATAGTAACGATGGTAATTATCTTTAATTATCTTGATTAATGAGTAATCAGGTAGTTAAAGATATCAAAATGATATCATAATAATACATAAAGACCACAAAATGTGTACTAAGGTTACGGGTTGTCTCATGGCCAACCATGGGATTCCTTGTGCAAAACTTGGGGGCCCTATGGAATCACTTTTGTGAGAAAGTGACTTGTTATCTTTTTTTTAAAGAATGTTAAATGTGATAAAGAATGTATCACCTAAGTAAAATATTTTAAATTTTGTCTACATAAATGATCATTTATACTATAAATATTCATCAGAAAGATAAAATAATTTCCTACATCATGATATTTTTTTTATAATTTTTAGACATTAAATTTATTAATTATTTATGACATCATGATGATGCAGTGATTACCTCATTAATAAAGGATTTAAATAAAATGGAAATATAATGTAAAATCTAAGACCTAAACATGTCAGAAACCTATTGGATGGGTGTATTTATAACACTTATCACCTTACCTCAAAAAAATCAATGTGGTACCCTTAAAATCCGAAACTCATTTGAAAATAAAGTTACATTTTATACCTTTCCATGAGTGCCCCTCCTCTCCTCTTATAAAAGGCCCCCACCTCTACCTCCTTACCCACACTTCCAAAGCCTTTGACTCGGCCAAACCCTGCCCATTTTGTCTCTCCACATCCCTCTATTACTCCTTGAGGCCTCACATTGGTCATAAGTCTTCCAATGGAAGCCTTTGATCATAAATCTAAGAGAGTTACCCGATTTTAAGGTGATGTCTTCACTTGTGTTCTTTTGTTTTATTTTGCTTCTCCAACCCCCTAAACTCATTTTAATCATTTCTTTTGTAACAACTCCAGTATCTTCAATATACTATGATTTTTTTATAAGATTTATTAGAGCTACACTTACACACACCTACATCTAATGGTTAAGGAACATACTGTTTTCGTGGATGGTGAATTTCTGCCTCCCGAAACGATGATTGTTCTACACTCTTTTAACACCTTCAAAGGTGGCCATCAAGATGACACTATATATATATATGATATATAATATGTTTATGTTTTCTTATGATTCTGTATTTTTTTCATTTGGGGCATACCTTTATGGTTTCAATTATGGGTAAACGCGATATCTTCATTTAAGGAAGTGCAGACTACCGCCCCCTCAAAGTGATTTGATTCGTTAATACCATATATGGGACGTATAAAGGATAGATTTAAAAATATTATATATGATGTTATACTGGAATTATAATATACCCCTATATCATTATTATTTCATTCCATTAAATTATGAGATAGAAATGAAAGTAGCGTTCATGCGTACGTACGACTTACCCTCTCCATGAACGGTGCATTTCATTTCTTATCCCCAAATGTGATGTACTAATATAAGTACATGTATATTATGGATATATATGTTGAATGATACATCAAAATTATGAATATAATTCTGGAATTAAAACATACATACCACTCATTTAGTTTTAATTCCATTAATATGACATATAAATGAATGTAGCATTCATGCGTCCGTACGGCTTACCGTCTCCATGAACGGTGCATTTCATTTCTTACATCTAAATTATTAGGTAATATTATAAGTACATGTATATTCTGAATATATATTATATATATGATATCCAAATCAGGAATGACATTCTTTATATAATGAACCTTTGACCACACAAGCAACATGTAATTGTAAGAAGTCCACTTTCGACATAAGAACCAAATATCGACAAAACAAAAATTATTAACTTAAATGATTAAATAATGTTTATAACATGGTAATAAGTGATATAAAAGTAATAATTAACTTGAAAAAGGTTCTTAAGAAAGTATAAATTAACACATGTTTATTATTCAGGACGTTAAAGAATGATAGAGTCAGGTCAGACCCGAGGTAAGGGACTTCATCTCAATCTCCTTTCATTGAGGCATATTTCATTTTATACACAACTTTCTTTTATATGGTGTATATACCCCTTTGACTTTTACTTTTATGCAAAAGGAATCTTTTTCTATGAAGCGTTTTACAAAACTACAAAAAGGAATGTTTCTTTTAACGTAAGCGTTGACAATGACCTTTTCCACTGCCGCGAGTATTATTTGGTCTTTGTCTTCTTGAACAAGCCATAATGTTTTTTAAAATGGAATAAATACCATATAATCTTTTATTAATTTTGGTATTGAAAATGGTTTTATAATGGATTTGTTATGTCAATATATTTATGTGATATATTGTGATCAAAGTGTGGAAATGTTTTCTTTCCATTATATTTGTTTTATGTCTTATGATTTTAATAATGGTACTTGGACATTTGACGGGTGGTTACGTAATAAACCATATGACAGGTGGTACCGTGAATACCAGGACAGGTGGTTATATAATAACCTCCAATGCATTGGGTATGGAAGTTGGCCGTATGGATATTCCATTAAGTATGTATGGATGTTGGCCTTATGGCTATTCCATTAAGTGATATGTGTGGAAGTCGACCGTATGGTTATTCCATTTAGTATGTTTATATCCCAAGCTACCTTTATATGTTATGTGATCTTTTTATCGGTTTTATGGTAATATTTTGGTTACAAAAGGGTAAGTACTGATCTTTTATTCAGTGAAGAGTTTTTACTACTTCTTAAAGGTGAAAAGTATTACTTTTATAAAAGTATACATGGTTTACTTGTTGTTTTGATAAACTAACAGTTTTCATTCTTTGCATATCCCTTACTGAGCTCTTTATTCTCACCCCAAGTTTTTTTGAAATGTTTTTCATAGGACCTAATGTGGAATAGGGTCAAGGATGGGATCAAGGGAGAGTCATGCTATATCAAACTTGTAACTTGACATGTTTCGTTTTAAGAGTTTTTTTATTCTATAGAAACTTAGTAGAAGGGTCTACTTTGTAATCTTTTGATATGTAGTAGTTATTTTCTAATTCTCTAAAACTATAAAACTGAAAAGATACTCAATGTGAATTACTCATTTAATTCAATATTAAAAGATGTTTAAGGTCGGGGCCTTATAGTTGGTATTAGAGGTCGGTTTAGATAACTTTAGGAGTTAGAAAATTGTTAAATTATAAATTAATTTATGGTATGATTGAAATGATATAGAATTTAAATATTACAATGTTGCTTTACCTAAGGTATTTCTGTGATAAGAATGGTTTTCCATAGAAGAAATAGAGCGGCTTTTCTGGGAAGGCATACAGAGGGAAATGACCTTTCAAATCAGTATCTTGAGATGGTCAGAATCAGAACTAAATAGTTTGTTACGGTAATGGCTCAGTTGACTGAGGTGAAAAATGATGGTTGTTTTCATTGATCATATTTTGGTGTTTTCTAAAAGTAAAGAGGAGAATGAAAGTCATTTAAGGGTTATTTTTCAAACCTTAAACGAAAAAAAAATTGTATGGGAAGTTCATAAAGTGTGAGTTTTGGTTGAAACCAATTTCATTCCTTGATAACATTGTTTCTAAAGATGGGATAACCGTTGATCCTGAAAAAACAAAGGTTGTTGAAGAATGGCCAAGAACCACAAATTTAATAGAGATTCGTAGTTTCCTTGGTTTGGCAGGCTATTACCGAAGTTTTGATAGAAATTTTTCATGGTTATCTAGTCCAATGACTATGCTAACTCGAAAGGGTGTTATGTTTATCTGGAAAAAAGAATGTGATGATTGTTTTCAGGAACTAAAAAGAAGATTGGTGAATGCTCCAGTTTTGGCACTACCTTTCAGGAATGGTGAGTTTGTTATATACTGTGATGCTGCATTGAAAGGACTTGGTTGTGTCCTTAGGCATAATTATCAGTCAATTGCTTATGCTTCACGTCAGTTGAAAACTCATGAGGTAAGTTACCCTATACATGATTTGGAAGTAGCTGCTATTATTTTTGCTTTAAAAATTTGGAGGCATCATTTGTATGGAGTAAGGTGTGAAATATATACTGATCACAAAAGATTAAAGTATATATTCACTCAGAAAGAATTAAACATGAGACAGAGGAGATCGATGGAGTTAATCAAGGATTATGATTGTACAATTCATTACCATTCAGGAAAAGAAAATAATGTGGCTGATGCTTTGAGTCGAAAAAGTAATGCTTCATTAACCATGCTACGTTTGGAACGAGATTCTTTGGTTTTTATTTGATGAACGTTGGCATATAAGTTGTTGGTGGAGGATGTTATTTTGTTTTGTTTCAGGAATCAGTGAGATCATCCATATCAAACAGAATCAAGCAAGCACAGAAGCAAGACAGTGAGTTGCAGAAAAAGGTAGAGCTGGTTTAGAAGGGTAATTTTCCAGAATTCAACATTGATAATGATTGTGTTTTGAGGTTTGAGAAGAGTTTATGTGTCCCTAGTGATTCACAATTGAAGAATGAGTTGTTATGTTAGGCTCATAGTTCCCCATTTTCAGTTCATCCTGGCAGTACTAAGATGTATAGGGATCTACGGGAGTATTACTGGTGGGATGGAATGAAAAGAGATATTGCTGATTTTACTGTGAAGTGTTTGACTTGTCAGTAGATTAAAGCAGAGCGACAGTTACCGAAAGGGATGCTTCAGCCTTTACCAGTGCCAATGTGGAATGGGGAAAATATATCCATGGATTTTGTCGTGGTATTACCGAATACATCTAGAGGTAATAATGCAATCTGGGTTATTGTTGATCGCTTGACAAAATCGGTACATTTCCTTGCTATACGAGATACTTTTTCCCTAGATCAACTTTCCAATTTGTATCATAAATAGATAGTCAGGTTACATGGAGTTCCTCTCTCCATTGTGTCCGATCATGATCACATGTTTACTTCTAACTTTTGGAAAGGACTTCAGAAGTCGTTGGGTACTGAATTAAATTTTAGTACATCTTTTTATCCGCAATCAGATGGGCAGTCAGAATGAAAAATTCAGACCTTGGAGAATATGCTTCGATCTTTTTCGATAGATTATCAAGGAATTTGGGACCAACATCATTCTTTGGTTGAGTTTTCTTATAATAACAGTTTTTATTCCAGTATACAGATGGCACCATTTGAGGCATTATATGGGAAGCAGTGTCGAACTCCAGCATTTTGGGATAAAGTGGGTGAAAGGAAGCTGATGAGACCAGAATTGGTAGAAGAGATGGCAGAAAAAGATCAGTTGGTTTAGAAACACAAGAGAATAGCTCAGAGCAGGCAGAAGAGTTATGCAGATAACCGAAGGAAGGATCTATCTTTCGAGAGAGGTGATCATGTTTTTCTCAAGATTTATCCTTGGAAAAGTGTGATGAGATTTGGTAAGAAAGGAAATATGAGTCCAAGGTTCATTGGACCATATGAAATTCTGGAGAAAGTTGGATCAGTTTCTTACTGATTGGCTTTACCTCTGAGTTTATCTCAGGTACACAATGTTTTTCATGTTTCGATGTTGAGGAAGTATATGCCAAATCCATCTCATGTTTTGAGTCCAGAGGTAGTGCAGTTGGAAGAGAACCTATCTTATGAGGAACAACCAGTCCAGATACTTGACCACAGGGAGAAAGTGTCATAGAATAAGGTGATTAATCAGGTAAAGGTTTTGTGAAAAAACCACATGATGGAAGAGGCAACATGGGAATCTTAAAATGCAATGGGGGATAAGTACCCCCCATTTATTCGCTAAGTAAATAAATTGCTGGGACGCAATTTTCTAAAAGGGGGAAGGATGTAACATCCCAAGTAAGTAATGAATAATATATATTTTTATCTAAGTCTATTAATGATTAAGATAGTGTTTTAGAGTCTTAAAATGAAAATAAATACTATCTTATGCAAGGAATACACCAATATTCTTAAAAGATTCTTTTACTGCCTTTTGATGGAAAAACCTTTTTAAATCAAACTTTTTACAATTTTATAATCTATATTTGTTAAAATAAACATAATAATTATGATTGGGACATTGAAATTTACATTGGATAAATTTTTGTTATTTTTCTGACAATGTTCATTTTTTAATGAATAGTGAAAAATACTGCATTTTACATCAAAACTGATTTTTCATTTAATTTAATTATATGGTTATATTATCTTTATAACTGGTCTTAAAGTGTAATCTGAATATATTTTTACCATTTAATCCAATGGTGGTCATTAGGATTAATTTCACTTTGGAATTGGTCATAAACTAATGCCAAAATTTTCATAAATATTGTTTCAAAAAAACCCGCTATTTGTTTTGACATCGGGAATTATTTTGAAATCAATTATTGCAATTTATGTGTTTGTAATATGGTAAAATGGATTACATATTTTTAATCATTAGTTCCAAATTATGTAATTAAGACACTTATTTTTGGACATTATGAATAGTAACGATGGTAATTATCTTTAATTATCTTGATTAATGAGTAATCAGGTAGTTAAAGATAATAAAATGAAATCATAATAATAATAAAAACCACAACATGTGTCTTAAGGCTACCTTTTGTCTCATGGGCGACCATAGGATGCCTTGTGCCAAACTTGGGGGCCCCATGGAATCACTTTTGTGGGAAAGTGACTTTTTATCTTTTTATTTTTAAAGAATGTAAAATGTGACCAAGAATGTATCACCTAAGTAAAATATTTTAAATTTTTACTAAATAAATGATCTTTTGGACTATAAATATTGATTAGAAAGATAAAAAGATTTCATACATCATGATATTTTTTTATAATTTTTAGACATTAAATGTATTACATTATTTATGACATCAGGATGATGCAAAGATTACCTCATTAGTAAAGGATTTAAATAAAATGGAAAGATAATGTGAAATCTAAGACCTACACATGTCCAAAACCTATTTTATGGGTGTATTTAGAACCCTTATGACCTTATCCTAGAAAAAAATCAATTTGGGACCATTAAAATCCGAAACTCATTTGAAAATAAAGTTACATTTTATACCTTTCCAAGAGTGCCCCTCCTCTCCTCTTATAAAAGGCCCCCACCTCTACCTCCTTACCCACACTTCCAAAGCCTTTGGCTCGGCAAAACCCTTCCCATTTTGTCTCTCCACAAACCTCTCTTACTCCTTGAAGCCCCAATTTGGGCATAAGTCTTATCAAGGAAGCCTTTGAGCACAAATCTAAGAGAGTTACTCGATTTTAAGGTGATGTCTTCACTTGTGTTCTTTTGTTTTATTTTTCGTATCAAACCCCCTAAACTCTTTTTATTCATTTATTTTGTAAAAACTCTAGTATCTTCAATATACTAGGATGTTTTTATTAGAATTATTCGAGCTACACTTACACAATCCAACATCTAATGGTTAAAGAACATACTGTTTCGGTGGATGGCGAATTTCTGCCTCCTGAAACGATGATTTTTAAACATTCTTTTAACACCTTCAAAGGTGGCCATTATGATGACACTATATTTTTATATGATATATTATATGTTTATTTTTTCCTTAAGCTTCTGTATTTTTTTCATTTTGGGCATACCTTTATGGTTTCCATTATGGGTAAACGTGATATCTTCATTTAAGGAAGTGTAGACTACCGCCCCCTCAAAATGATTTGATTCGTTAATTCCATATGCGGGATGTATAAAAGATGGATTTGAAGTTATTATATATGATGTTATAATGGAATTATAATATACTTATATATCATTATTATTTCATTCCATTAAAATATGATATAGAAATGAAAGTATCGTTCATGCGTACGTACGACATACCGTCTCCATTAACCGTGCATTTCATTTCTTATTCCCAAATGTAATGTACTATTATAATTTCATGTATATAATGGATATATATGATGAGTGATACATCTAAATTATGAATATAATTCTGGAATTAAAATATACATACCTCTCATTTAGTTTTAATTCCATTAATATGACAAAGAAATGAAAGTAGTGTTCATGCGTACATACGGCTTACCGTCTCCATGAACGGTGCATTTCATTTCTTAACTCTAAATGATTATGTAATATTATAAATACATGTATATGCTGTATATATATGATATATATGAAATCCAAATCATGAATTTCATTCTTGATATAAAGAACATTTGACCACACGAACAACATGTAATTGTAAGAAGTCCACTTTCGACATAAGAACCAAATATCGACAAAACAAACATTATTAACTTAAATGATTACATAATGTTTATAACATGGTAATAAGTTATATAAAAGTAATAATAAATTTGAAAAAGGTTCTTCAGAAATTAGAAATTATATCAAGTTTATTATTCAGGATGTTAAAGAATGATCGAGTCAAGTCGGACCCGAGGTAAGGGACTTCGTCTCAATCTTCTTTAATTGAGGAATATTTATTTTTATACACAACTTTATTTTATACGGTGTATAGAACCCTTTGAATTTTACTTTTATACAAAAGGAATCTTGTTTTGCGAAGCATTTTACAAAACGAAAAAATGGAATGTTTCTTTTATCGTATGCGGTGACAATGACCTTTTCCGTCGCCGCGAGTATTATTTTTTCTTTGGCTTCCTGAACAAGCCTTAATGTTTTTTAAAATGGAATAAATAGAATATACTCTTTTATGTATTTTGGTATTGATAATGGGTTTATAATCGATTTGTTATGTCAATATATTTAAGTGATATATTGTGATCAAAATGTGGAAATGTTTTCATTCCATTATATTTCTCTTATGTCTTATGATTTTTATTATGGTACTTGGACATTTAACGGGTGGTTACGTGATAAACCATATGATGGTTGGTGCCGTGAATACCATGACGGGTGGTTACCTTATAACCACCAATGCATTGGGTATGGAAGTCATCCGTATGGCTATTCCATTAAGTATGTATGGAAGTTGGACTTATGGCTATTCCATTATGTGATATGTGTGGAAGTAGACCGTATATTTATTCCATTTAAGTATGTTTATGTCCCAAGCTACCTTTATATGTTATGTGAACTTTTTATGGGTTTTATGGTAATATGTTGGTAACAAAAGGGTATGTAATGATCTTTTATTCAGTGAAGATTTTTTACTACTTCATAAAGATGAAAAGTATTACTTTGCTAAAGTATATATGGTTTACTTATTGTTTTGATAAACTAACAGTTTTCATTCTTTGCGAATCCCTTACTGAGCTCTTTATGCTCACCCCAAGTTATTTTGAAATGTTTTTCACAGTACCTAATGTTGAATAGGGTCAAGGATAGGATCAAGGGAAAGTCATGCTATATAAAACATGTAACTAGACATGTTTCTTTTTAATAGTTTTTTTATTCTATGGAAACTTAGTAGAAGTGTCTACTTTGTAATCTTTTGATATGTAGTAGTTTGTTCTAATTCTATAAAACTCTAAACCTGAAAAGATCCTGAATGTGAATTACTTTTTTAATTCAATATTAAGAGATGTATAAGATCGGGGCCTTATATGGTCACTCTTAAACGTATCCCAAATTGTGGAACCTCACCTTCGAGAGTCTATAGATTAGAATCATCGGTTTGAGGTTATAATAAGGGGAGACTATAAACCATGTATTAGAGTGTACAATAAGAAAATAAATGATGATTTTTCTTAAAAAACATTGAATTAATAATGTAAAAAAGATAAATTGAGCTTCTGAAAATAATAATATTGAAAATAAATTATATATACAGTCACACCGGAATTATCTCCCACTAGGATGATGACAGAAACCTGATAAATATTATAAATAAAATACAAAATTCTCTACTAAATCTCCAATAAATACCACATCTCAATCTCTAGACCTACTCAAACCATCCTCAATCAATCATGTAGCCTGGGCATCCTCTTAATTGGAACCCACAACCCATGAGGGATCATCATATACTAATGAAAAATGGTGTGCAGATTAGGGTGTGAGTAAAAAAATCAACAGGGAACCACAAATGTGGTCCCATAAAAAATAAAAATTTAGTGATATGTGCACATGACATGCTCTGAATAAATAAATAAATGGATATATATATTTTTCTAATCTTACTACTTCATTAATCCATATGTCCTTTAACCTAATCGATAAAACCATTTTAACCTAGTGATGTAGTGTCTTCATGAACATTTTAATGGAAATATAAAAATCATAATGGAATTGTGGTATTTCACTCAAATATATAGATAATAACTTTAGTTTCTCATCCACCCAAGTATATGGTATAAAATATTTGGGGTTGATCTCACCCTAGTTTATATTGATAATGACCTGTAGCAAGCTCTATCCCGATATATTAATCCGCGGAATGCTATGTCCTGATATGAAAGGTTCCCAATTGCTAATCCAAAACTACCCAAAAGGCTTGAAAATGTCCCCTAAATATCCAAACATATCCTCAACAACTAAAATATTTTAGGAATATCACCTTTTAGAAGGCTCTACCATGCCAACCAAAGATCCTAAAATCCCTCGATAGCTATTATGTGGTAGGAAGTCTATCCTCTTTCTAGAACCAAAGCAGTAATAGCTCTAAATAAATGTAATCCCCAACAAATGTGTCAAAAAAATACTTGTAGGTTGTATTCCTATCCAACGATAATGTTTTTACCCTTTAAATTTTATATAAACAACACCTAAAGGGGGTTCCCATTTATAATAAGATACCACCGTATGTAAATTTATATTGTACAAATACATGAATAATTAATAAATTTGGGATAACTCCACACCATAGGGAAATAAAATCCATTGAATCTTGAACGAAATGTCTATAAACCAAAAATATGGTTCAAATGTTATGATGGAATCCACATGTGTTCCATAGGTTTCATCATAACCCAAAAAAATCATAAGGGTCTCTATATAAAATCTATATTGTCACATTTAATGACATCAAATTAGTGATGAATTCAAACCCTTTTGAAAATAGTCGTATTCTGCCTAAAAAACCAACACATCCATTCATCTATACAAGGTCCATTCGCCCAAATAACCATGTATTTGTGCTCGAATAACACCCCTCGACAATCACACTATCCCAAAGGCTTAATCAAACTCTTAGGACTCACATTTACATCTCTCGTTGCCTTCATCCTAGAAAATCATCTACCCCTACCTAGGGACAATAAGGGATATAAAACCTAAGTCTAATAAAATCATTAATTTATGTTCCATAACATTATCTAATCATGGATGGTTTAGGTTTCTTAATGTATGTCCTTATAATGAATGTATTATCCATTGATAGCTATGACATCATATAATGCACCAGGTCCCCAAATTTCGTTTAACATGATTTATCTTGGTAATTCATTTTAAATAAAAATTAGTATGAAATTTTAAAATGGATATAAACATTATTAATGCATGTTATTTCCTACAATTAAATGGTCACAGCTCACATGCACAATAAGAATGTTTCCTAAACCATATGTAAAGTACAATGAATCTCATCACATCATGGAGACAGTAGTCCGTACGTACTCACGAGCAATGATATCGTTCTCATGATCGTGGAATTGTATTAGAGTGTATGTATACTATTTCAGAATCAATATAACTTTACAATAATCACATATAGTTATTATGTACACCATTATACTCATCCAAGTAAGGTGTTGGTGAAAATAGATTACACCACAACATGGAGACGGTATTCCGTACGTACGGACGCGCGGTGATTTCATTTTCCACAGGATGGATAGATGGTGAAATAAGGTTGTTTCATAATTATAATAACATATCAGTATATAAGTGATACTGATGATATTACTTCATAATGAAACATCCATAGAAGAAGAAGTGGAAGAAGAAATAAAGAAGAAAGAATCGGTAACGGACATTACCTCTTCTTTGAAGCGCCTCTTTGAGATCTCATTTTAGGGCACTAAAATTGGTCGTTGAGGAAGACCAGAACCTATAGGATGATTCTATGGAAGTGGAGAAGGGAATTTGGCAGGGGTTGATCGAGCAGGATGGCTCAATGTGGTGTGAGGAAGAGAGGGAGGAGGTGCCTTTTTATAAGGGAGGAGAGGGGTACCTTTGGAATAACTAAAACTATTGTTTTATTTTAAAGTCAAATTCGGTTTTAAATAGCTCCAAATTGATTTATTTTGAAGATAAGGTGAGTATGGTTCGAATGTATCTCATAAAATATCATTTAGACAAGTTTAGGTTCCTATTTTAACTTTCTCATTTAGATTTAACATTAAGTTAAATAATTTTACTTTTACCGTGTCTTCTTGTGTTCTTATACTATAAGGTTAATAAACATACTATCAGAAGCCAAAAGAATCCCAAGTTGGTTATTATTAATATATATAACATTATCTAAGTCATTTGGACGAACCTTTGATTTTTAGGAATAAAATAACAATTAATAATATAATATATTTTTTAAAAACTATTTTATGTCAATTTTGACACTATTTAGTAATTGATTTTTGTCAAAATCATAACAAAATGATTAGTTCGAAAAAAGTAAATTACAACACTAATAACATTTCATATTATCCTATAAAATTAGTTTAATTCATAAAAAGTCTTAAATTACATTTATTTGTTTATTTATAACATCAATTATGTCAATATTTCATTAATAAGACAATTACTACATCATCTTTGTGTCATAATAAATAATAATTATTTAATCCTTAAATATTATAAATAAATTCTTATGATGTATATAATTGTATTATTTTTCTAGAGACTATTCATGTTTGATGTTTCATGAAGTGTATCACTAAATTAAAATTATTATACTTATAAGATTTAAGAAAGTGACATGTTGTCACATTCTTTGGTTTTAATAATAATTAACTTATTTTCTTGCAACAAAAGTCCATTAAATGAATCTAATCCGACTATTAGGTGATATGGGTCGACTTTTAGTCATCCCATTGAGATTTTTCCAAGTGTTAGGGTAATTTTATTATATTATATTTACCCTTAATTACCCGATTTACCTTTAACTATGGTAAATAAAATTTACCGTAGTTACTATTCATAATTCCCAAAAATAAAAAGTATCTTATTAACATAATTTAGATGCAATGATTCCAAATATGTAATCCATTTTTCCAAATTAAATATACAAAAGTTTCATAAATTAAATTAAAATTAATCTTGTTGTAGAAAGAAAACGAGTTTTTCTTTAAAACATTGCAAAAGATTGAATTGATTTATCCTACGAATTCAAGGTAGAATCAATGCTAATGACATAAATTATATTAAATGGTAAAAATATATTCTATTTATCCTTTAAAACCATTCAATATTATAATTTAACCATATAAATTATTACGAAGAAAAAAGTTGTATTTAATTAAAATATAGGGTGTTTTTACTATTCATCAAAATATTAAAGTTTCTAGAATAATATGAAAAATTTATCCAAAGTATATTTTTATTTCATGATTCCAAAGAATAAATTTACTTTCTCGAATTTAACTTATAAACATTTCAAAAACTAGATTTAATGTGGGTGCGCCATCAAAAGGCGGCAAAACTACATTTTTTGAAAAATACTTATTTTACCCAAAAATTTTATTTTGTTCTTATTCCATGTTTTAGAAAATTTGTAAGATGAATAATAATGTTATAAAATTCAAAATTTAGTTAATACTATTAATAATGTATATTTCAAAATAATATTATAATAATATATCGTTGTTTAGTAAAACCTGGTATTGCATACAACACAT
Source organism: Viscum album (assembly GCA_963277665.1). Taxonomy (NCBI): domain Eukaryota; kingdom Viridiplantae; phylum Streptophyta; class Magnoliopsida; order Santalales; family Viscaceae; genus Viscum; species Viscum album. Next base: position 1,332,792,790 of record OY728142.1, read on the forward strand.
GCTATCGAGGAAGGTCGTGATTGCATGTAATGAAAGTCAAGTCAAAGTTGCATGTTGTACAAGAATACTTCGTTTTTTATTATAACATAATCCAAACATATTTAATTCATACATTGAATATATATATATTTACTCAATGTTGCGTAGAATAACTATTATCAAAATTGTGTGTAACACGATCCAAGAATAGTGTTGTGTATACTACAGGCTAATACGGTGTTGCGTATAGCACAAGGTAATCTTGTTGTAGCATGAAACACAAGACATTAAAAGAATATTTTTCATAAAATCTTGGGGTGTTTCATTCTACCCCCCTTAAAATGAATTTCACCCTTGAAATTTGTCGGGGTTATAAATGGTTTACTACTCGGAAGTTTGTTTAATAGAAACCCACATCGTAAAAAGGAATACCAAAACATGGCTTTAAAAACTAAAGTATGAAATGTAACAGTTACCCAAATTAACTCATCACTGGGTTTCCACGTAGGAGAACATAGGTGAAAATATGGATATGGAAGAAAAATCTAACCATCAAGTTCTGATGGAGAGTGGTAGAGAACATGGCTATGAAAAATCCAACAATCACAAAGCTATTGATTTGTGATGTTCTAAGGTACCATCTGATTCATCAGATATAAGAGAACTAGGACAACATTTTTTGTTTTCGAGATCACTTCCCTAAAGTTGATGAAATTGGAATTAGAATAAATACATTCGTGATTTTGGTATAGTCTCACCGTTGGTCGTTCTTTGGACAATTTCAACTTCATCTCTTCAAGAAATGAAGTTGAATTTGTTATTCGTGATGTGTTAGCAGATCATGTGATAGAATGATAGGTTATTCCACCTGTCTCAAACAAAAGGTTAGAAAAAATTATTAAATATAAATAATTCGATCTATATTGACATAAATCATATATTGTTCCTAAAATGGACTTATTCTTCATATATCATACTACTTAATATAATAAAACTTGTTTCTACCAAACAGGGACTTCATGTAGGCCAGTGGTAGGTGATAAAGGCAAGTCGCACTTCAGTTGTGGGTTCGATTCTCACAGCCTTGTCTGACGCGATGGGTTGTCGCCCATCCTGCAGGTTGTCCTTTTTCTAAAGCTATATTAATTTAACAATCCATCAACAATATCGAAAAAAAACTTCTATCCTCAATACTAACTTATGTACAACATAATCCATTCCAATCTTTATGATTATCTAAAATACTTTGGTCTAAGATCATAGTATAAAGAAAATGATTACTTGTAATGTCACATAAAAATCACATGAATGCAATCATTTATCCCCCGTATATCATAAGATATATCTTGTTGGTCAAATTAAAAACATGTGAATACCTTAATCATGTATTCTCTTGAATAATTAATATCCATTGAACCTTAGTGAAAACATGAATGCAGTTAAAAGTTAACACTTTACACATACCAAAATCCTCAAAATTCTATATCCTCAAACCATGATATCACTTAGTCCTTATATCAACAATGAGCTCATGAATACTATCAAACATATTAGACACTCTTTATCCCTTCATTATGTGAATATCATCTGATTTCCAAAAATATTTCAATCACTTTTCATGTTTACAGATGTCATAAAATTATTGAAAACCACAATAGATCAAAACATACATATTCCAATATTCCCGATACTATATACAACATTATTCTAGAATCGGATTACATAAACACTTAATAATTCCACCACATCATTGTCATATTCAACATCGCCAATGGTGATCGCATGTGACTTCCCTTTGTTCTTTGCCTTAAGTGGTTGCTCATGTTGATCATCACTAACCCTTGGATTAGGGAATTTATTAGCATAATGCCCCATTTTCTTGCACTTGAATCATTGAAGTGTAGTAGGTTCATTATTTGTATCCCTTCCTTTGTTTGCATCATTAGGCATCTTCATCCCATCATTGCGGCATTCAAATGCTCGATGACCTTCCTTTCCACATTTGAAACATTTACTTGTCCCTTTAAGACAATCTCTACCATGATTATTTCCACACTTTGAGCACAAGGAAACATTCATCTTATTTTCACCATTATTCTGAGATTTCTCCTTGAACTCCATCTTTCATTTATTGTTAAAACTATGAGATGGATAAGTAACACCATCTTCAGTTTCTACATTGATAGCACAACACACAATTTCTTCATAGCTGCTGAAGTCTTTTATAGCTAATGCCCTTCGAAGATTTGGTTTTAAGCCACTGAAGAATCGGTCAACATTACTTTCAGGTTGGATGATAAATCCAGATGCATACCTTGCAAGCCTTGTAAAATTTGCTTCGTAAATACCAATAGATTCATCACCCATTTGCTTTAGTTCAAGAAACTCCTTCTCTATCTTTGTTCGAAGAATACGAGGTAAGTACTTTTTGAAAAATATGTTCTTGAACTCGTCCCATTCCATAGACTAAATTTCATATTTTTTCCTCATATTCTAAATAAGATTCCACCATTGATCAGAATCTCCTTCCAAACGATACACTGCTAGGATGAATTTATCATGTTCAGAACATTGAAGAACTGAAAATATCTTTTCAGTGGTACTGATCCATTGTTCATCAACAAGTGGATCGGAAGACCCACTAAAAGAAGGTGGATGCTGCCTCATGAAGGACTAAATAGAATGTTGTTCCCTTCTCTGCACATTTGGAAGTCCAGAATGATTCATAACTTGTGTAAGTATAGAAATAAGATTTTGAACTCCATCTCCCATAACATTTGTTTGTTCAGGAGGACAATCATTGCATTGTCCATTACATTGATCAACATGGTTCCTTCGGGTTCCAACCATAGTCTAAAACCCAAAAAGAATAGTGTGAGAGGAAAAAATAATGCTATGGAAAACAACAAAATAAAGGGGAAGTATCCACAATATCTAACATCTTAGGTTAAATTCAATGATCGTTACCATAGTTATAGGACTGTATCCTATACGTATACATATCCTTAGGGACATCCCTAGACATACCTTAGAAATATCTCTGGGGATCTCACTAACGTTTTTGCATCCTAGTTTCCAGAGGTTGACTAAACCTTTCCTCTGATACAAACATTCGAGACCCAAATCTTGACGTACATGGAAATTACATTACTTTTGCGGAATACTTAGTACATAACAAAAACACACACAGAAGGACCGTAATAGTTTAGTGTCTTTGGAAACTCGGAATATATTCTTCTAATCATGGTGAAAGATCATCAACATCTCCCATAAAGATCTTCCACTTTTTTTTACCTAAAACCTTTCTTTATATCCTAGGGAAAAGAAAACATAAAAGGGTGAGCTCAAATGCTCAGTAATGTTAATCAAAAGAAATTTCAATCACATCATATTCATAAGAACATATCTTTTGGAAATCATAACCTGCAAAAGAGATCATAATTTCATAACATGGGATAAATAATAGTAGTGAAATGTAATCCCAATAAATATAACGTAAAACATGATACTTTGTGGCATACACACATAATCATAAAGAATCATTTCTTATTAATCAAGACTCATTTCCAAGACTATCTTAGTGGACAAAGTCCCTTTCTGAACCGACTTCACTCCTCGTTTCAGTCCTGTTTCACTGAACCGGTATAACCTACCATTCCTTCCATGTCTATCTCATGAGATATAAAATCTTTACCCAATTAATTTGAGGGATATATAGGTCCCACCCATCTCATAATGATACCATTCTTATCTGTGCCACAAAATCAAAAACCATACATCATAGCATAACCCATGTAATAAAAATGGGAATCTTTAAACATCATGACATCATAAAACCATTCATATAAGATAAAAAAATTCATAAAAAGTATTTCCATCACAGCATAATCAAATACATGTAATAATAGGTATAGAAACAGAACCCTTTATTATCTTAGATGGAAAATAATTTTGATAAAACACTTGAACTCCATTCTTGAGGAAAATATCCTTTCTACTTCAAAATCATTTTTCCTTTCTTAACATGTCATAAAATTTTAAACTAAAATAAGTTGATTAAAAATAAACTTGAAACTTGTAAAGTAAGATCTTGGAAATAATGTTTTAAAAATCCATTCATGTAGTATAAGAAAAAAAACATTCTTCTCGTACTTTTGTTAGAAAAGTCAAAAAAGTTCCTTTCACGAAAAACGAAAAAAGATTCCTTTCATATCTTTTACTAAAAACTCACTGAAGGGTAAAATTGGATTTAAGAAATTTTAGGTGGATGTAAATAATAGTACATATTGAGGAAACATGGATGTGGATGATAAGATATACCCTAGTAAATTACAAAGTATAAACAATCTCAGATAAAAATGAGATTGTGATATTTCACATACCTTAGGTCTGATTTGCTTCGTATGTGTCCGAACCTCCTGTATAATTATTTAAATAATGTCATTGACTTATTCCAGAATCATACTCATTGTTATGATATTTTATATGGTTTACTTATGGATGTATATTACCCGTTCTTTGTAAATTAAATGTTAAAGAGATTTTTGGGTAAAATCATTTCATTTGTCGTCCATGTTTTGACTTGTAATTATTCATATGATTACTTAGATCACGATTACTTAATTACAGAATATAAAACATGATTTATATATAATATATATTAAGAATATATATATATAATAGATCATTAAATGGAATTAAAAACACCGTTCATGGAGACGGTAGACCGTTCGTACGCGTGAACGCTGTTTTCTTTTCCTTATTGAGTTGAATGGAATTAAGTAGATGACATACATATATATACACAGAAATCCAGAATCATTATTATGTCATATATTTCATTATTAATTATTATATATACTTTATAATCATTCATGAATGGTTAACATGGAGAATGAATCTCATCGCATCGTGGAGACGGTAGTCCGTACGTACGCACGAGGGATGATATAGCTATCATGATCGTGGAATTGTATTGGAGTGTATATATACTATTTCAGAATCAATATCACTTTACAATAATCATATATAGTTATTATGTACACCATTATACCCATCAAAGTAAGGTGGTGGTGGAAAATAGATTACACCACGGCGTGGGGACGGTATTCTATACGTACGCATGCGCGGTGATTTCGTTTTCCATAGGATGGATAGATGGTGAAATAAGGTTGTTTCATAACTATAATAACATATAAGTATATAAGTGATACTGATGTTATTACTTCATATTGACACAACCTAAGAAGAAGAAGTGGAAGAAGAAATAAATATGAAAGAATCGGTAACAGACATTACCTCTTCTTTGAAGCGCCTCTTTGAGATCTCCTTTTAGGGCAATAAAATTGGACTTTGAGGAAGACCAAACCCTCTAGGATATTTCTAGGGAAGTAGATAAGGGAATTTGGCAGGGTTTGGCCGAGTGTGAAGGCTCAAAGTGGTGTGAGGAAGAGAGGGAGGAGGTTCCCTTTTATAAGGGAGGAGAGGGGTACCTTTGGAATAACGAAAACAATTATTTTATTATAAAGTCAAATTTGGTTTTAAATAGCTCCAAATTGATTTATTTTGAAGCTAAGGTTGTGATGGGTCGAAATTCTCGCATCCAATAGAATTTAGACAAGTTTAGGTTCCTATTGTAATGTTATCATTTAGATTTAACATTAAGTTAAATAATTTTACTTTTACCGTGTCTTCTTGTGTTCTTATACTATAAGGTTAATAAACATACTATAAGAAGCAAAAAGAACCCCAAGTTGTTTATTATTAATATATATAACCTTATCTAAGTCATTTTTCCGAACCTTATATTTTTAGGAATAAAATAACAATTAATAATATAATTTTTTTTAAAAACTATTTTATGTCAATTTTGACAGTATTTAGTAATTGATTTTTGTGAAAATCATAACAGAATTATTAGTTCGAAAAAATTTAATTAAATCTATACTAGCATGTCATATTAATCTATAAAATTAGTTTAATTCATAAAAAGTCTTAAATTACTATTATTTGGGTATTTATAACATCAATTATGTCAATATTTCATTAATAAGAAAATTACTGCATCATCTTTGTGTCATAATAAATGATAATTATTTAATCCCTAAAAATTATAAATAAATTCATATGATGTATATAATTGTATTATATTTCTTGAGACTATTCATGTTCGATGTTTCATGAACTGTATCACTAAATTAAAATTATTATACTTATAAGATTTAAGAAAGTGACATGTTGTCACATTCTTTGGTTTTAATAATAATTAACTTATTTTCATTGACAAAAGTCCATTAAATGAATCTAATCTGACCCTTAGGTGATATGGGTCGCCTTTTAGTCATCCAATAGGATTTTTCCAAGTGTTTGGGTAATTTTATAATATTATATTTACACTTAATTACCCAATTAACCTTTAACTATGGTAAATAAAATTTACCGTAGTTACTATTCATCATTACAAAAAATAAAAAGTAAATTATTAACATAATTTGGATCCACTTATTCCAAATTTGGAATCCATTTTTCCAAATTCAATTCACAAATGTTAAGAAATTAAATTAAAATTAATCCTGTTGTCGAAAGAAAACGAGTTTTTCTTTAAAACATTGCAAAAGACTGAATTGATTTATCCTACGAATTCAAGGTAGAATCAATGCTAATGGCATAAATTATATTAAATGGTAAAAATATATTCTATTTATCCTTTAAAACCATTAAATATTATAATTTAACCATATGAATTATTACGATGAAAAAAGTTTTTTTAATTAAAATATAGCGTGTTTTTACTATTCATCAAAATATGAAAGTTAGCAGAAGAATATGAAAATTTTTTCCAAAGTAAATTTTTATTTCAAGATTCCAAGGAATAATTTTATTTTGTCAAATTGAAGTTATAAACACTTCAAAAACTATATTTAATGTTGTTGGGCCATCAAAAGGCGGCAAAACTACATTTTTTAAAAAATACTTATTTTACCCGAAATTTTTTTTTGTTCTTACACCATGTTTTAGAAAATGTGTAAGATGAATAATAATGTTATAAAATTCAAATTTTAGTTAATACTATTAATAACGGCTAGTTCATAATAATATTATAATAATATATCATTGTTTATTAAAACCTGGTATTGCGTACAACACACGCTATCGAGGAAGGTCGTGATTGCGTGTAATGCAAGCCAAGACAAAGTTGCATGTTGTACAAGAATCTTTCATTGTTTCATATTACATAATCCAACCATATTTCATTTATACATTCAATATATATATATATACAATAAATGTTGCATAGAATAACTATTATCAAAATTGTGTGTAACACGGTCCAAGAATAGTGTTGCGTATACTACAAGCTAATACGATGTTGCGTATAGCGCAAGGTAATCTTGGTGTAGCATACAACACAAGACATTAAAAGAATATTTTTCATAAAATCTCAGGGTTTTACACTAACACATGTCCTAATTCTATTTTATAAGTGTAATGCGACCAAAAACAACCTTAGGAATAAAATATGACCATTTAGGCCCACTTGGATTAGATTAGTACATTTATTATTAATTTATTTAAAGAAGGGTTATAATAGTTAAAATTGAAGTTTAATAAGTATATCATTTATAATATAGGGTTATACATAAGATAAATTCGACTATAACTATTTATAAGAACGCTAAAAAGATTTCATACATAATTGTATTTTATTTGTAATTTTTTGACATTAAATAATTTAATTTATTTATGACACAAAGATGATGCAGTAATTTTCTTATTAAAGAAATATTTACATAATTGAAGTTATAAATACCCAAATAAATATAATTTGAGACTTTTTATGAATTCCAATAATTTTCTAGGTTAATAAGACATGTTAGTATTGATTTAATTAATTTTTTTCGAACTAATAATTTTGTTATAATTTTCACAAAAATCAATAACTATATAGTATCAAAATTGACTTCAAATAGTTTTTAAAACAAATATTATATTAGTAATTGTTATTTTATTCCTAAAAATCTATGGGTCGGCCAAATGACTTAGATAAGGTTATATATATTAATAATAAACAACTTGGGGTTCGTTTGGCTTCTTATAGTATGTTTATTAACCTTATAGTGTAAGAACACAAAAAGACAAGGTAAAAGTAAAATTATCTAACTTAATGTTAAATTCAAATGATAAGGTTAAAACATGAACCTAAACTTATATAAATTCTATTGGATGAGATTATTTCGACCCATCCCCACCTTAGCTTTGAAATAAATTAATTTGGAGCTATTTAAATCCGAATTTGGCTTTATAATAAAATATTATTTTTAGTTATTCCAAATGTGCCCCTCTCCTCCCTTATAAAAGGGCACCTCCTCCCTCTCTTCCTCACATCACTTTGAGCCTTAAAGCTCTGCCATCCCCTACCAAATTCTCTTCTCCACTTCTCTAGAAACATCCTAGAGGTCCTGGTCTTCCTTAAAGACAAATTTTAGTTCCCTAAGAGGAGGACTCAAAGAGGCGCTTCAAAGAAGAGGTAATTTCTGTTAACGATTCTTTCATCTATATTTCTTCTTCCGCTTCTTCATCTTTAGTTCTTTCATTATGAAGTAATAACATTAGTATCACTCATATACTGATATATTATTATAAGTATGAAACAACCTTATTTCACCATCTATCCATCCTACAGAAAATGAAATCACCGCGCGTGCGTACGGAATACCGTCTCTACGCCTTGGAGAAATCTATTTTCCACCACCACCTTACATGGATGGGTATAATGGTGTACATAATAACTATATATGATTATTGTAAAGTGATATTGATTCTAAAATAGTGTACATACACTCCAATACAGTTCCACGATCATGAGAACGATATCATCGCTCGTGCGTACGTACGGACTACCGTCTCCACGACGCGATGAGATTCATTCTCCACGTTAACCATTCATGAATGATTATAAAGTATATATAATAAGTAATCATGAAATATATGACATAATAATGATTCTGGATTTATGTGTATATAAATTTTTTTCATTTACTAAATTCCATTCAACTCAATAAGGAAACGAAAATAGCGTTCATGCGTACGTACGGCCTACCGTCTCCATGAACGGTGTATTTCTTTCCATTTACTGATTTATTATATATATGTATATTCTGAATATATATTATATATTAATAATTTTTTATATTCTGGAATAAAGTAATCATGATCTAAGTAATCATATAAATAATTACAAGTCTAAACACGGATGAAAAATGAAACGATATTCCCAAAAGTACGAACACTTACAAGTCTAAACATAGATGAACGGTGTATTTCTTTAATAATAATGGGTATGATTCTGGAATAAGTCAATAACATTATTTCAATCATTATACAGGAGGTTCAGACACTTACAAAGCAAATCAGACCTAAGGTAAAGGAAATATCACAATCTCATTTTTATCCGAGATTGTTTATAATTTAGTATTTACTGGGTTGTATTTTATCATCCACGTCCATGTTTCCTCAATATGTAATATTATTTCCATCTACCTACAATTTTTTAAATCCAATTTTACCCTTTGGTAAGTTTTTAGTAAAGGATATGAAAAGAATCTTTTGTCATTTTTCGTACGTGGTACTTTTTGACTTTTCCGACAAAAGTACGAAGAATGTTTTTTTAACATATACGGCATGAAGGGATTTTTAAAGCATTATTTCCAAGAAGCGTCCTTTAAAGTTTTCAAGATTATTTTTAATCAACTTCTTTTAGTTTAAAATTCTATGACATGTTAAGAGAGGAAAATATTTTTGAACTAGAAAGGATATTTTCCTCAAGTATGGAGTTCAAGTGTTTTATCAAAATTATTTTCCATCTAAGATAATATAGGGTTCTGTTTCTATCCCTATTATTACATTTACTTGATTATGTTGTGATGGAAATATTTTTATGAATTACTTTATCTTATATGAATTGTTTTATAATGTCATGATGTTTAAGATTCCCATTTTTATTACATGGGTTATGCAATGATGTATGATTTATGATTTTGTGGCACACATAATTATGGTATCATTATTAGATGGGTGGGACCTATATCTCCCTCCAATGCATTGGGTAATGATTTTATATCTCATTAGATAGACATGGCTGGAATGGTAGGTTATACCAGTTCAGTTAAACAGGACTGAAACGAGGAGTGAAATCGGTTCAGAAATGGACTTTGTCCACTAAGATAATCTTTGCAATGAGTCTTGACTAATAAGAAATGATTTTCTATGATTATGTGTATATGCCACAAAGTTTCATGTTTTATGTTATGATTATTGGGATTACATTTCACTACTATGATTTATCCCATGTTATGAAATTATGATCTCTTTTGCAGGTTAATATTTCTAAAAGATATGTTCTTATGAATATGACGTGATTAATATTTCTTTTGTTTTCCCTTACTATGCATTTGAGCTCACCCTTTTATGTTTTTTTCTGAGGACATAAAGAAAGTATTTAGGTATAAAAAATAATAAGATCATTATTGGAGATGTTGATGATCTTTCACCACGATTAGAAGATTATATTCAGAGTTTCCAAAGACACAAAACTATTACGGTCCTTGTGTGTGTGTTTTTGTTATGTACTAAGTATTCCGAAAAAGTAATGTAATTTCAATGTACGTCAAGATTCAGGTCTCTACATTATACACATCCAAGTAAGGTGGTGGCGGAAAATAGATTACACCATGACATGGAGACGGTATTTCGTACGTACGCACGCGCGGTGATTTCATTTTCCGTAAGATGGATAGATGGTTAAATAGGGTTGTTTCATACTTATAATAACATTTCAGTATATGAGTGATACTGATTTTATTACTTCATAATGAAACAACTAAAGAATAATAAGTGGAATAAGAAATAAAGATGAAAGAATAGGTAATGGACATTACCTCTTCTTTGAGGTGCTTCTTTGAGACCTCCTTTTAGGGCACTAAAATTGGTCTTTAAAGAAAACCAGTACCTCTAGGATGTATCTAGGGAAGTGGAGAGGAGAAAGTTGAATGGGTTCGACGAGAATGAAGGCTAAAAGTGGTGTGAGGAAGAGGGGGAAGAGGTTCCCTTTTATAAGGGAGGAGAGGGGCTCCTTTGGAAAAACTAAAATTATTATATAATTATAAAGTCAAGTTCGATTTTAAATAGCTCCAAATTGATTTATATCGAATATAAGGTGGGGTTGGGTCTAAATCCTCTCATCCAATAGAATTTAGACAAGTTTAGGTTCCCATTTTAACCATATCATTTAGATTTAACATTATGTTAAATAATTTTACTTTTACCGCGTCTTCTTGCATTCTTATACTATAAGGTTAATAAACATAATATAAGCAGCCAAACGAACCCCAAGTTGTTTATTATTAATATATATAACATTATATAAGTCATTTGGCCGAACCATAGATTTTAAGGAATAAAATAACAATTAATAATATAATATTTGTTTTAAAAACTATTTTATGTCAATTTTGACACTATTTAGTAATTGATTTTTGTCAAAATCATAACAGAATGATTAGTTCAAAAAAAGTTATTTAAATCAATAATAACATGTCATATTAACCTATAAAATTAGTGGAATTTATAAAAAGTCTCAAATTACATTTATTTGGGTATTTATAACATCAATTATGTCAATATTTCATTAATTAGATAATTACTACATCATCTTTGTGTCATAAATAAATTAAATTATTTAATGTTTAAATTTTAAAAATAAAATTACATTATGTAATAACTTTTTTAGCTTTCTAATTATTATTTATATTCGAATTTATCGTATGTATAACAATATATTAAAAATTATTTACTTATTAAACATTGATTTTAACTATTTTAACCCATCTTTAAATAAATTAATAATAAATGTCCTAATCTAATCCAAGTGGGCTTAAATGGTCATATTTTATTCCTAAGGTTGTTTGTGGTCGAATTAAACTTATCCAATAGAATTAGGACATGTGTTAGTGTAATAATAATATCATTTTTACCCTTAATCACCCTATTTTCTTTTAACCGTGGTAAATAAAAGTTAAAAATTACTATTCACCAAAAATTATTTTCATCTCATTGAACCACATTTTACTTACTGACATAAACCATGTCTCTTAGAGTTTTGAGATTCCACTAACAAAAGTGGTAAAATTACGTTTTATGAAAAATTCAGTTTTTTAACTACCACTTAGTGGTTTCACTATTCATCAAAAATTGAAATTTTTCAGAAAAATACCAAAATTTCATCCTAAGATAACTTCAATATTCTGAATCTAAAAATGAAGTCCATTTTGAAAAATAAAATTTAGAAAATTTAGAAAATTTCAAAATCTGGTTATTACTACTCATAACGGCTAGTTTTAATAATATTTTAATAGCATATCATTGTTTAGTGAAACTCGGTATTGCGTACGATGCAGGCTATCGAGGAAGGTCGCGATTGCGTGTAAAGCAAGCCAATTTAGTGTTGTGTGTAGTGAAAGATTCCTTTTAAGATTTATAAAAACAAAAATATTTCTCATAAAAGTCTCGGGTATTACATTCTACCCCCCTTAAAAAGAATTTCGCCCTCAAAATTCATCACATTGTAACAAACAGATGAGGATACCTCTCCCTCATCATATCCTAAAGCTCCCATGTAGCTTCTTATAATTGGGGGTTCTTCCATAAAACATTCACCAATCGAGTGGTCTTGTTTCATAAGACTTTTTCGCTATGATCCAGAATCTCTATCGGCTGTTCTTCATAAGAAAGATCGTGCTCCAGCGGTACAACTTCTGAGCCGAGTACATGTGAAGGATCAGGTATGTACTTTCTCAGGAGAGATACATGGAACACATCCTGAACTTGAGAGATATTCGGTGGAAGCGCCAATCGGTATGCTACCTTCCCAAAAAGATCCTGTATTTCAAAAGGACCGATATATCTAGGGATCAACTTCCCCTTCTTTAAAATCTTATAACCCTCTTACAGGGAGATATTCGTAAGAACAACGTATCACCCACTTCAAACTCTAGGTCTTTTCTTCGGTTGTCGGAATAACGTTTCTGTCGACTCTGAGCTCCTATTATGTGTTGTTGAATAGATCTGACCTTTTCTGGCATTTCATCAACGACATCAGGTCCTAATAGCTTTCTTTCCCCAACTTCATCCCAGCAAGTTGGAGTACTGCATTTCATTCCATAGAGAGCTTCATAAGGACCCATCTGAATACTGGAGTGATAGCTATTATTATAAGAAAATTCCAACAAAGGTAGGTGTTGATCCCAACCACCTTTGAAATCCATAGTGCAAGCTCTCAACATATCTTCTAGAGTTTGAATTGTTCTCTCAGACTGACCGTCTATATGAGGATGATAAGCAGTGCTGAAACTCAAATCTGTATCCAGAGTATGCTGAAGACTTCACCAGAACATTGAGGTAAACCTCAGATCCCGATCAGATATAATAGAAAGTGGTACTCCATGCAATCTTACCACTTCCTTCACATATATCCTGGCAAGCAGATCTAGAGAGAAATCCTCTCTATTAGCGATGAAGTGTACATACATTGTAAGACGATCAACTATGACCTAGATAGCATTATTGCCTTTGGATGTTTTAGGAAGTCCGGCGACGAAGTCAATAGTGATGTTTTCCAATTTCCATTTGGGTATGGGTAATGGTTGTAACATCCCCTTATACTTTTGTTTCTCGGCTATAACTTGCTGACAAACCAAGCATCGAGAGACATATTCAGCAACATCTCTTTTCATTCCATCCCACCAGAAGTACTCTTTCAGGTCCCTATACATCTACGTGATTCCAGGATGAATAGAGAATGAAGAACTATGAGCCTCATCCAGCAGCTCCTTCTTTAATTCAGGGATGGGAGGAACACAAACCCTATTCCTAGACATTATTATTCAATCACAATCAAGGTGGAATTCAGGAACATTTCTCACCTTCTTTTGTAACTCTACATCTTCTTTATGTGCCTCTTTAATCATCACATGTATAGATGGTTGAAAATTCATTTGAGAAAGATATGATTTTCCCCTTTCATTATAATTCCAAGATCCATCCTTTGTAAACCCATAAATATTGGATCTTTTTTTATCCTCATCATGGATAAACTGGAATGGTCTTGTCGAAATAATGCATCTGCCACCTTGTTTGCTTTCCCCGGGTGGTAATGGATTGAGCAGTCATAATCCTTAATCAGCTCCAACCATCTTCTTTGGCGCATATTCAGCTCCTTTTGTGTGAAAATATACGTTAAACTTTTATGATTAGTATAAATGTCACGCCATTCTCCATAAAGATAATGCATCCGAATCGTTAATGCAATGATTACTGCAGCTAACTCCAAATCATGAGTTGGGGAATTTTTCTCATGTATTTTCAACTGTCGTGACGCATAAGCTATCACCATATCATTTTGCATAAGAACACACCCCAAACACTTCTTGGATGCATCACTGTAGATCCCAAAACATTCTCCACTACAAGGTCGTGTGAGCACAGGTGCACTGGATAACCTTCTTTTCAACTCTTTGAAATTCTCTTCACATTCCTCTATCCCAACAATCATAACTCCTTTCCGAGTCAAATTGGTGAGTGGATTAGATAATCGTGAAAAATCTTTCACAAAATGTCAATAATATCCAGCCAAACCAAGAAAACTTCGGATCTCAGTCACTATTGTTGGTCTCGACCGTCTTTCGATAACCTCTGTTTTTGCTGGATCCACATATATCCCCTCTTTTGAGATTATGTGACCCAAAAATGAATCTTTTTGAAGCCAAAATTCACACTTGATAAATTTGGCATAAAGCTTCTCCTTTCTCGGGGTCTTCAATATAATTCTCATGTGATGTTCATGTTCTTCCTTGCTCTTTGAATAGACAAGAATATCGTCTATAAAGACTACCACAAACTGATCAAGATAGTCTCTAAAGACTCTATTCATCAGATCCATGAATATAGAAAGGGAATTATTAAGACCAAATGGCATCACTATAAATTCATAGTGTCCATACCTTGTACGGAAAGTCGTCTTTGGTATATCCTCCCTTTTTACCCTTAATTGATGATACCCTGAACGAAGATCAATCTTGGAAATGTATTGAGCTCCGCATAGTTGGTCAAATAGGTCATCAATGTGTGGTAGAGGATATTTGTTCTTGATAGTGATCTTGTTAAGTTCTCGATAATCAATGCAGAGTCTCATTGATCCATCTTTCTTCTTAACAAACAGAACAGGTGCTACCCAAGGTGACGCATAAGGGCGTATGAACCCCTTGTCAAGATTCTCTTGGAATTGCTTCTTCAATTCCTGCAACTCAATTAGGTCCATTCTATAAGGTGTCTTTGAAATAGGCAAAGCACCCGGTACGAGTTCTATTGAAAATTCAACTTCACGATTTGGTGGAAGACCCGGTAATTCCTCTAGAAAGACATCATCAAAATCCCGTACAATGGGAATATTCTTAATCATGAGTTTCTCACCAACCATTTGAGATAAATAACCTTCATTTAGTGGAATCAAGACCCATATGATGGAAGAAATTTCCACTCGAAGGTTATTTTCATCCATGCATTGATAGACGATCATAGATTAATCTGGAATATGAAATTTCACTTCCCTTCATTGGAAATTGATATGATCTCTATATAAAGAAACCCAATCCTTTCCATGAATCACATCAAATACCACTATAGGAAGGATCACAAGATTTGCAGGACGCACTTTCCCACAAACTTCGAACGGAGAAGAATTATAAACTTTTGATGCTACTGTTGTGCCATTAGGGGTTGTCACAGCTAACTCAACATCTAATTATTGAGGTAATACGGTGATATACTTAGAAAATTATTTAGAAATAAAAGAGTGGGTGGATCCAGAATCAAAAAAAAAACATTTTCTACTTTAGAATGGATGGTAAGTGTACCTTTCACCACATCGTTATCGTACTCCACATCGCTGATAGAAATTGCTTGTGACTTTCCTTTTTCATTATCCTTAAGAGTTTGTTGACGTCGATCATCATCATCAACCCTTGGATTGGGGCATTGATTGGCATAATGCCCCATCTCCTTTCACTTGAAACATTGAAGTGTAGTAGGTTCATTCTGTGTATCCCTTCCTTTGTTTGCATCATTAGACATCTTCTTCCCATCTTTGAGGCATTCAAATTCCCTGTGACCTTTCTTTCCACATTTGAAAAATTTACTTGTACCTTTAAGAAAACTCGCTCCATGTTTCTTTCCACACTTTGAGCGTAAGGGAAAGCTCATATTCTTTTCAGTGTGCTCTTTAGATTTTCCTTTGAATTCCATTTTCATCTTCTTATCACACCCATATGACTGATGGGTTACTCCAATCTCCATCTCAACTTTGAGAGAACATCGAATGATTTCCTCGTAGCTATTGAAGTCCATTATGGCTAATGCCCTTCGAAGACTTGGTTTTAACCCACTAAAGAATCGATTGATCTTACTCTCAGGTTGGATAATAATACCAATAGCGTACCTTGATAGTCTTGTAAAATTTTCTTCATAGGTACCAACAAATTCATCATCCTTTTTCTTTAGTTCAAGAAACTATTTCTCCATATTTGTTCGGAGAGTACGAGGTAAGTACTTATTGAAAAATATGTTCTTGAACTAGTCCCATTCCATGGACTCAATTTCATCCCTTTACCTCATATTCTAAATAAGATTCCACCATTGATCAGCATCTCCTTCCAAACGATACACTGCTAGGATGACTTTATCATGTTCAGAACATTGAAGAACTGAATATATCTTTTCAGTAGTACTAATCCATTGTTCAGTAACTAATGGATCAGTAGAACCGCTGAAAGAAGGTGGACGCTTCCTCATGGAGGATTCAACGGAATGTTACTCCATCCTTTGCTCGTTTAGAATTAATGCATGATTCATAGCTTGAGAAAGTTGTGTGAGCATGGAAAAAAGATTTTTCATTCCAGCTCCCATAACGTTTGGTTGCTCCGGGGGACAATCATTGCATTGCCCGTCGCATTCCGCATTAACACGGTTCCTTCGGGTTCCAGCCATTGACTTAAACCAAGAAGAATAGTGTGAGCAACACTAATTATAGTAAGAAACCCACATAATCAAGAATAAAATTTCACACTTAAAATCTTATCCTAGGTTATTCATCGCCATTTCTAAAACACTAAGATTGTGTTCTATGCTTGGACTTATTCTTAGGATTCTTACTAAGGATTTCACATCCTTGTTTCCAAAGGATGACTATACCTTTCCTCTAATACCATCTATAACGACCCATACTTTATATACATTAACATTTCTTCAGAAATTATGCACACTTAATACAAATTATAACAAAACCAGGAAAGGACCGTATAGGTATAGTTTCATTAGAAACTGGGAAACATAAACAACTGGTTCATAAAGCGTCTACACTATCTCCCATTTATTTCATCATATCTATAGTCTCTTTTGGCATATCTTACTTAATAACCTTCTTCCTGAACTGGGGAAATAAAACATACAAAATGGTGAGCTCAAATTCTCAGTAAGGGTAAACAAAAAAATATCAATCACATCATATTCATAATAACATAACATTTTGGAAATCTTACCCTGCAAAAGAGATCATAATATCATATCATGGGATAAATCATAGTAGTGAAATGTAATCCCAATAATCATAACATAAACCATGAAACTTTGTGGCATACAAACATAATCATAGATAATCATTTCTTATTAGTCAAGACTCATTACCAAGACTATCTTAGTGGACAAAGTCCATTTCTGAACCGAGTTCACTCCTCGTTTCAGTCCTGTTTCACTGAACAAGTTTAACCTGCCGTTCCAGCCATCTCTGTCTCATGAGATATAAAATCATTACCCAATACATTGGAGGTAGATATAGTTCCCACCCATCTCATAATGATATCATTCTTATGTGTGCCACAAATTCAAAAATCATACATCATTGCATAACCCATGTAATAAAAATTGGAATCTTAAACATCATTCCATAATAACATAATCCATATAAGATAAAAGGACATAATAAAAATAATTCCATCATAATATAATCAAATAAATGTAAAAATAGGGATAGAAACAGAACACTTTATTATCTTATATGGAAAATAATTTTGATAAAACACTTGAACTCCATTCTTGAAGAAAATATCCTTTCTACCTCAAAAACATTTTTCATTTCTTAACATGTCATACAATTTTAAACTAAAAGAAGTTGATTAAAAATAAACTTGAAAACTTGTAAAGGAAGCTTCATGGAAATAATGTTTTAAAAATACATTCATTCCATATAAGTTAAAAAAACATTCTTCTCATACTTTTGTCGGAAAAGTCAAAAATTACCTCGTACGAAAAACGACAAAAGATTCCTTTCATATCCTTTACTAAAAACTCTCCGAAGGGTAAAATTGGATTTTAAAAATTGTAGGTGGATGGAAACAATATTAAATATTTAGGGAACATGGACGGGGATGATAAAATACACCCCAGTAAATACCAAAGTATAAACAATCTCGGAAAAAAATGAGATTGTTATATTTTCCCATACCTTAGGTCCGATATGCTTTGTACGTGTCAGAAACTCCTGTATAATGATTTAAATAATGTTATTCACTTATTATAGAATCATAATTATTGTTATGATATCACATATGGTCATATTCTTAGCTTCTTATTAGTAATATTTCATTACTACTTGTTATTCGGGTGATTATTACTTATTTTTCTTATGCGTGTCTTGTCGAATAAATTCTTATTTTTCTTTTCATTTTATAGATAACTCATTTCCAGAATGGTATTAGTGTAATATATATCATATTTATTCACTCAATTCATTTATGTAATCATTATGCAATGAAAATCATGTAGAACGAGTCACATCACATCGTGGAGACGGTATTCCGTACGTACGCACGAGCGATGATATCATTCCCATGATCATGGAATTGTATTGGAGTGTATTTATACTATATCAGAATCAATATCACTTTACAATAATCATATATAGTCATTATTTACACCTTTATACCCATCCAAGTAAGGTGGTGGTGAAAAATAGATTACACCACGACGTGGAGACGGTATTCCGTACGTACGCACGCGGGGTGATTTCATTTTCCTTAGGATGGATAGATGGTGAAATAGGGTTGTTTCATACTTATAATAACATATCAGTATATGAGTGATACTGATTTTATTACTTCATAATGAATCAACTAATGAATAATAAGTGGAAGAAGAAATAATGATGAAAGAATCGGTAACAGACATTTCCTCTTCTTTGAAGTGCTTCTTTGAGACCTCCATTTAGGGCAATAAAATTGGTCTTTGAAGAAGACCAGGACCTCTAGGATGTCTCTAGGGAAGTGGAGATGAGAAAGTGTCAGGGTTTGGCCGAGCTTGAAAGCTCAAAGTGGTGTGAGGAAGAGGGAGAGGAGGTTCCCTTTTATAAGGGAGGAGAGGGGCTCCTTTGGAAAAACTAAAATTATTATTTTATTATAAAGTCAAGATCAGTTTAAAATAGCTCCAAATTGATTTATTTCAAAGATAAGGTGGGGATGGGTATAAATAATCTCATCCAATAGAATTTAGACAAGTTTAGGTGCCTATTTTAACCTTATCATTTAGATTTAACATTAAGTTAAATAATTTTTCTTTTACCATGTCTTTTGGTGTTCTTATACTATAAGGTTAATAAACTTACTATAAGTAGCCAAACGAACCCCAAGTTGGTTATTATTAATATATATATCCTTATCTAAGTAATTTGGCCAAACCATAGATTTTTAGAAATAAAATAACAAATAATAATATAATATTGTTTTTCAAAACTATTTTATGTCAATTTTGAAAGTATTTAGTAATTGATTTTTGTGAAACTCATAATAGAACGATTAGTTAGAAAAAAGTTAATTAAATCTATAATAACATGTCATATTAACCTATAAAATTATTGTAATTCATAAAAAGTCTCAAATTAAATTTATTTGGGTATTTATAACATCAATTATGTCAATATTTCATTAATTAGATAATTACTGCATCATCTTTGTGTCATAAATATATTAAATTATTTAATGTCTAAAAATTACAAATAAAATACCATTTTGTAAGAAATATTCTTAGATTGATAATGAATATTCATAGTCTAATTTATCTTATTTATAACCTTATATTAAAAAGTATTTACTTATTACACTTTGATTTTAACTATTTTAACCCTTCTTTAAATAAATTAATAATAAATGTCCTAATCTAATCCAAGTAGGCCTAAATGGTCATATTTTATTCCTAAGGTTGTTTTTGGTCGAATGAAACTTATCCAATAGAATTTGGACATGTGTTAGGGTAATAATAATATCATTTTTACCCTTAATTACCCTATTTACTTTTAACCGTGGTAAATAAAAGTAAAAAGTTACTATTCACCGAAAATTATTTTCATCTCATTGAACAACATTTTACATACTGACATAAACCGTGTCTCTCGGATTTTTGATATTCCACTCACAGAAGCGGTAAAATTATGTTTTATGAAAAATTCAGTTTTTTAACTACCACTTAGTGGTTTCACTATTCATCAAAAATTGAAAGTTTTCAGAAAAATACCAAAATTTCACCCTAGGCTAATTTCGATATTCTGAATCCAAAAATGAAGTCCATTTTGAAAAATAAAATTTATAAAATTTCAAAATGTGGTTATTACTATTCATAACGGCTAGTTTTAATAATATTTTAATAGCATATCATTGTTTAGTGGAACTCGGTATTGCGTACGATGCAAGCTATGGAGGAAGATCACGATTGCATGTCAAGCAAGCCAAGCTAGTGTTGTGTGTAGTGAAAGATTCCTTTTATGTGTTATGAAAAAAAAAATATTTCTCATTAAAGTCTCGGGTGTTACAGTGTCGGCCTATATAATATTGAGTCTTCTATGTATTTTATCTATAGAATCTAATAGGACACATTAGAAAATCGTCCTTAGCCCGGTCCTGCATGGGTCTGAATCCTGGTACATATGACATAGGCCATAGTAGTTGTAGTTACACTTTCATTGTAATATCAATCAGTATATAAAATCCTTCACTATAGTGATAATATATGAGTAAATCTTATCACAAGAACTCTATTCCTATTTCCTTGGGACTCCTAGCAATTGATCCACCCTTTAGATTGGTAGTGACTAGTGAGTTATTGTTGGTTTATCATTATTTTATTCTATTGATTCCTCCAATAGATATGAATCTAAAAGAACAAGAATCAATGGATGGTTTACCATTAATCTCTCTCATAGTGGGTGAACATTTAGAAACCCTGAATACCATCATCGGTCCCTCATGGTGATGTTTCCAATGATCTCCCTTATTGGTTTCTTTATAAATTCCTTAATTTATGTGATCTCCATGGTTCCCAAATTATCCTTATTTAATCATTGAAATGTTTTTTGTTCATGTCATCCCTCAATTTGACTTAGTTCAGTTCTCATGGCAAGAAGTATCCATTTTTTGTTGATAGGGATTTATCCTCCACCGATGGCCACTCGATTCGCACTGAGGCATAAAATCTTCTCTAGTAGCATTGTGGATCCATATTTAGAGTATACCTATTCTATTTCATAATACGGTAGTTTTCATGTCCATTGGAAATTATATTAGATGGTTCCATTGTGGAGTTAAAGCTACTCAAATGATATAACTTAATATGGAGGCTCAAATTTGTGTGGAGTATTATTTGGCCTCGTCTCCCCTATATAGGCTTCATCTATGTTCATGATATGATCTTTCTATATAGGAAAATATTATATCCCAATATCAACTCATTTCATCTTCTGTGGTAATATGTATGGTCATGATGAATTCTTCTTATGGAACTTATATGTTCATCATAGTGAAATATGAAAATTTAAACACTATCACGTGAGCTCCTCCCATAGGAATCCTCTTTGGTTACTGATCATGTTTTATTTGTGGAGCTTATAGATGAAATTTCGTTCCATGATTTTTCTATAGATGCCCAAATGGTTGATGTGAGTGATTTGGTTCTAGATTTACTTTCCTTATATTCATCTTCTATTTCCCAGAACCCACCTAGTGAGAAAATATAAGATGCATCTTCGGTCTCTTACTCTACTAACATCTGTATGATCAGACACCATGGTTCCATGAATCCTCCACCTCCTATATTTTTTATTCTGAATATTTCCCATTTTTATGGTGTGGATGAGATCTGTTATAATAAAATTTCATCAATCCAGGCTATGGGTGCCTACTCTCTATGGAAATATTATGTATCACTCTCCCAATTCCCTACCCATATAGTGGTTCCATATCTTAGTGTTTTTGAAGGCTCTTGTGTGTGTGTGTTTTCTTGTTTCCAAATTCATTTTCTAACCCATATATAACTATATTACAAATAGTGGTTTGCACTTATTTTTTAATGTTTCTAATAGTTTTTTCCTTGAATCTCCTATACCTCATGATATATTAGTTTTGAGTTCTGAATACCATATATTCTTATCTCTAATCTATTTATCCCTCAACACACTAACTGTATCATATAATCCACCTCCTCAAATGAAATTAATCGTAATCAAAATTATTTCCATTTTTGGATGATTTTTGGGATGTTATAATTAAATTATACTATGATTATTAGGTCACTATGTTAGGTAAACCAAAAAACCCCCCTACAAAAATAAAAACTCCTTCCAAAACAAAATTCTCTATTATTAGGGTCAGCATGAACGTATATACATCACCTTTAATATGAATTACTCCATTATATGGAATTACAGGGGTTTTGGATCCTTTGATAATTGGTATTTCATTTTGAAGACTATTCAAAAAAAATTTTTTTCTTTACTGGCCATCCAGGAACATAAGGAAAATTCATAAAACATTAACAACAAGGATCGTGATTTTCATTACCGTCAAATATTTTATGGATTTCTAGATAACAAGAACATCAAAAATCTTATTTAATAATAAAACCAATGATAAAATATTTGATAGTTCTATTAATCATATCTCCATTTAATTATTTAAATGTGTGATAATATGTTATGTCTATTGTTTGTTCCATTTTAGACCCCACATAGATAAAGGATACTTCTGAATCCCTCTATGTGTTCAACTCAAGTTTGGTTGTATAGTTTATTAGAGGATATTGTAATACTATTCTAGAATCAAATAAGGAGAAGAAAATGGGTATTTACCCTAATAATATAATTTAATACATTAAATACATTATCACATCCAATCAACTCTTCGACATGGGTTATTTAGGTGATGAACACACATTGTGAAACAACCAAAGGGGTAGTAGTAGAATCTTGGGTTCACATGACAAATGTTTTGGGAATTTTTAGGCAAAATCTAAAATATTAGGCTCTTCTGTCACTCAAATTCATTGGTTTTTATTTTACCCCTCTTCTCAACCACAAAATGATCACACATATAGAGAGATTAATAAAGTTTTCTATTATACTAGTAATTTAATGCGGTTTTAACGATTCAAGTAAATGATTCAAACATCGTGTAACACTCATGCTCTAGGATTTCATGGGTTTCCAATTATAATATGATAAGTCGTATCAACATATCCATCCTTTCTTATAATTGTTTACTCCATGTTCATGATTTTAACCATTAATTTGTTTAGAAATAAATCAAATGGATTGATGTCAAATTATAAATTCAATTATATGTTAACAAGACTATTCTATTTACTATTATGAAAAAATGGGTCGATGTAGACTTACATGATATTCAAAAATATTCTACAGAGGGATTAAAATAAAACTGGTTTAAGGTAAGGTCAAATAATACAAAATTATTTAATGTTGTTATTAGGGAGAATATTTTCATTGGTAGGATCTACCTTCCTCATCCTATTTGTACCATCACTAGTGATATTGTATGTCATTTGAGTGTGTCTCACTTCTTTGATGCTTTTTCTAAACATTATTAGGATCATGAGGTTCCTCCTTGGGATTGGAATATAGTTTTTCTATTCTTTGTTAATGTTATAAATTCTATTATTGTCTTGTACTATTAGATATTGTGTGCTCTCTCAGGATAGAAGGATAGTTTTAATCCATTATTTAACATAATATAGATAGTTCCCCATGTCAAAAGGAATTTTTCATTGTTTTTACTTCCATTTCATATCCCATTATAAAAGAGAATGTGATGTGTTTTGGTTAGTATTTTTTTCATTGAAGATTCACTACAAATAGATATTTTGGCTACCATTTTTTATCTTATTTTTATATTCAATAATCCCCTTAATTTTAGGATGCTTCAACCCATTATGGTGTGTATTTTCTCTTATAAAGTGTTATCCAGCATTCTCAATAAATGGTTTTCCTCTAACTACATCTCCAAGTACCAAAGGAACAACATGGTCTAATTAATGGGGTAACAATTTTTGGAGCTATGGGAACATTCATTTATATGATTGGTGATCATGAAAAAAAAGATATAGGAAAAAAATTTATCATTATGATATACATGGAAATGACAATTGATTGTATAGACTGGCCATTAATCATCAATTTACTCCTAAAATTTATTTTTTTCAGAGTGTGATTGTGACCTATTTATCTAGGATATTATCATATACATGGTTCTGCATTTTTGAAATGGGTAAATGTTTTTTTATCTTCAAATTCTAAAGGGGATTCAGACAAGGAGACCATATCTCCAGGATCCTTTTCATTCATTCCCATTATTCCCTATGATTAAATCTAAATAAATGTATTTAATATGGTTTAGTGTATCCCTTCAATGGGAGCAATGGATACTCTATTTTTTCTAACATATTCATTATCAAAAACATTTTTTTCATTAATTGTAGTAATAATTATATTCAGAATATTAAATTGACTCTCTAGATGTATTGAAATAAATCCATCCAATGTGTTAATACAAAAAAATGTTGTGATCCTATATCTAAAATGTGTTAATCTAAGATGTCCTTGATTATAAAAATGAGAAATTGATTTGATGAATAAGGCTTTTAATTAGATTATTTGGCTTTTCGTTACCTAATAGGATAGTTATAAATTTTCACTGGGATAACATTATCGAAATAATTACAATAATGATCCAAAATTGGAAATAAAATTTTCTATCCTCTCAGGTGAGGTTTGCTTTGGTTAATATATATTATTCATCAATTCATATGATTTTTTATCTATTTCTATACCTCTTAATTTAGTGATAGACATCATATAAGAGATACTAAATTGATTTATATGGAATTATTATTTAGAAGGGTCTCATCATTGGTTACGTTGACATAGACTGGGATGCATTTATCGAAATGGTGGGTTTAAATCTCAATGGAATTAAATATTGTTTGTTGTGAATGTAGAATAAAATAATGAGTGTGGTAATCTTAGGGGTATGTCCTAGTCTTCATTTGTTAATGATAAATATATGGTGTACAATCTTGATTGGGTAGATTGTTTAAATGGTTCCTATCATTGAAATAATCTAATGATATGTGTCTATCCAATTTTAGAGAACACTCAGTTGATTATTTGGCGGGGTAATAGTTCTTTCAGGAAATACAGTTGGTATGCTTATCTCTTGTTCAATCAATGTATTATAATGTGATGCATAGCATCTATTTTACTTTGGTTCAAAATAATACTTTATTTACATCATCCTTAATTAGGAAAATTAAATTCCATGTTTTTGATGAAATGGTTATCCCTCATCTATTTTGGATTCTGTGGGTATTATAATTTTTTGTAAATATATTCCACCTAAATTTATTATTCTTCTTTTGAGAATTCAAAATTGAGTTATTCATAGTGATGGTAACTATATGGATATTAATATAACTATTTCATCAAAATGAAATCGTTTCTTCAACTGTCAATATAAATATCTCTTTAATCGATTTTGCATGATTGACTTGGATATTTATTTATGAATTTACATTGCTAGATTTTTTAATTTAGTTATTAGTTTGAGGTTTGGGGAGGATTTTCTTTTAGAAATCATTGATTATTAAGTGATTAATAATTAATAAGATAAAGGACGGTCCATTACTACTATAGAAATTTCATAGATCATATGAGAAATGTGTTATTTGCTTCACTATCAGATAATTCCATATGATCTTTTGTATTTGGGGTGTATATTTATTGATATTCTTCGAAAATTATTGTTATAGAATATTGGTGTCTATAGGCCTCTGGTTCTGATTTATTTTTAGGTCCATGGATGCTCTATAGACGATTATTCTCCTTGGTGGAGGTTTTAAGTCAACTGGATGTGTTGAAAACCCCTAGATCCTGGTTTTAAATGGAATTCATATTGATCTTATATTCAAGGGGTCATGAATGGTGGTGGTATTGTTATCCATGACTGCTGTTCTATTAGTGTAATTTTTCTTATTACTGGGAGGGTACATTAGTTTTGACAGAGGAATTGATTATTCTTCAATGTAATAATATTTATAAGTCCATGTCTATGCATTTATCAGAAATGGAATCAGATTTCGATATTGAGGTCAATTCATAAAAAGGACAAGTAGACTAACCTTGAAATATCATTTACCACATATATTCATTGAGTTACTATATTCATCCTAATATGAAAATTCATCAAACATGGAATGTTGGTAACATATTGGTATATCTTCCTTAATATAAGGGTAACATGGATGAATGTATTTTTTTGTTTAATAATATTTTTTCACTTAATAGTTATTGTACTCTAATTTTATGAGGGGATCCCTCATAATTATGCAGTTTAAATATCCATGATTTATTTTTTCTTCCCTCATATATTTTTTTTCATATTTTCTATAAATTTAATTAAAAAAATTCAATTATCAGTATGGTGATCTAGGATCTAGAACATGTACCCCTATGGTGACATAGGTTTCATAGAGACAATTTCATCACAAGTAAAATTGGATATTATATAAAATAATAATCGAATAAGGGATTCAATTAATTATACATGGAATCAGTTGTAACACATCCACATCAATTCCATTTTCACATTAATCATGTATATGCTTAGTTATGTACATATATATATATATATATTTATGGGAATAAATATATACATATATTAATATATATATATATACATACATGATGACATATTAAAAAGATAATCGGGATCATGGACCCATGTATTGACAATGGATTAACTATTTTTACATTAAATATCACTTTGTGTTATTTCATGGAATGGATATTAATATTGCATGAGAATTATAATTTGATAAAATATTTATAGTATCATTGTCAGGGTGGCCTATGGATTTTATTTATCACCCATGTATGTGAACCTCGATGATCATGCATACCATATATCTATTTTTAGGTTGAGATAAAATTCATGAAGGATAGGTCAAGAATTAGGGGTTCATTATTGAGTTGATCCTCTAATATAGACTATATTGATTAGGATGAATCATTTTAGAAGTGTCTTAGAGACCTATTATGCATGCTGGATTTGATTTATTAATAGAACATTGTACTATGATTTCTGTTTCTTTTATATTTTTTTGAATAAATGGTCCCCTAGTGGGTGACTAGTGTAATATATATTACAAGGATATTCATGCCTTTATATCATTTCATTAATATTATATTATTAAACATTTTCAGTTCATTTAATTTCTTATATAATAAATTTTTTTATTACGTTGACTGATTTCTAGATAGTTCATCTATTTTTTCTCTATTATGATGGAATAGTCCTCCCACTGACACACCCTGCAATTTCCCATCCTCTAGAATAAGGGGAGGTAGACTTGAGTCCACATGGAGAACTAAATCCATATACTAGTTTTGTGGCACCCAAGTCAAGACATTATAATAGGGTCACCGTATCACATATGAAAATGAGACTAAGTCAACATCCCCATCATAGAGAATATCTATATAGGTCTACATGTCTTAAAATCTTAGAGAGATAGATATATATATATAGTGTTCTATTATATTATAATTCCACTATGATAATATATGGAAAAACAACATATGAGAAATTATTGAAAAATTTAATAGTCAAACAATTAATTTCATTGATAAATAATATATTCTACAAGAACCCTAAATTTCATGATAATCATTAATATATAATCATGTTTTAGGTGATTCCTCTTCCCTCTAAGTGAAAAGAGGAAAAATAACAAATAAACCACATATCCATTATTTAATGGTCAATTTCAAACATAATTTCCTCCAACATGGTGAAAATAATGAATAACTAAAACCAAAAAAATCCATGGACATCAATCTCAATCTTTTGCTAATATAAAAATCATATTCGAATATGAGTTCATGGAACTCAAAGATAATATAAATATCATATAATGAATAATTATAATTTAATGTTGATACCATATCCAAAATAACAAGACATATAGGAAAATTTCTTTGACACTACTTTGCAACATCCCAACGTTTGTATTTATGAATAATAAAAATATCGATGAATCCATGTAACCCATATCACACCCCCTCATACATTAAGAGATTATAACTAGTATGGAGTGTCTCGGTTGGTATTGTGTGCTGACATTATACACTATATTAGAGTGGAAAATCATAATACAAACAACTATGTAATATACACAATAGATAATTAATATATTACATAAAATAAAATAAAAATACAAAAATAATAATGTGGATGAAGAAATAAAAATGTATTCAAAAAAGATTGAACACCCCTTGTGGAGATAAAATAAATAAGACAATTAATATAAATAAAATAAAACATTCATTTCCTACATGACCAAGAAATACCACATCACAATAACTTGTCCAACATGAGATACTACATCTAGATTATTAAAAATGGGCTTCATCCCAACCTAAACCTCAAAAAAATGATGTATGATATGGTATCAAAGTGCAATGAAAATGTGAGCTGCATGTTAGTAAAAATCTTATTATATATCCGAAAACATTGTCTCATAAATAATAAAAAAAGAATTAATATTTTATTTTGACATGATGTGAATTAAGAAATAAAATATACAAAATAATATATCCCAAAAAATACCATTGATCCTTGGTCCATGAACCAGATAGACAATACTTTATTTGGAGTGATCACGAGTGTCTTTGAAAATTTTTGGATGACTCTGAGAATAATAATAACAACCAATAATCCATGTTTTTTATCCTATAAAACACAAAAGGCTTAACGACACCCATAATGGAACCTACAATTCCCCAAAATCTATCATTTGGTATGAACTCCATTTTCTACAAGGATAAAACCATTCTTATCAATGTATCTACAATACCTTGATATGTTATACAAAAATGAAATTCCATCATTTTCCTAGAAAAAAACTATTACATGCTTCAAATTTCCTATATCCCCACCAGATGTATACATAATATTCCCATGTAATGTTTCAAAATCCACAAATAAGGCTTCTTTAAATTCCATTTTATATAATCAATTTCATAAAAAATACTATAATTATAATAAATGATCATACCCTTGTGATTTTTTATTTTCCCATTACAAAAATAATCTAAAATAAAAAAATACTCAACAACTGGGATAGAGATGAACCATAGTCCTCTATAAAAACAACCTCTCTCAATGATAGACATATCAATAAGGATCTAGTTGGGGTCCCCTCGGTCTCAACAGAGTTTGAAAATCACATAATATCCTCTTAATCATAGAACATATATCAGTTCAGAACCCATCATAAGGGTGATTTCCTTAATTCAGCCCAATTTCTAGAACACTCTGAGATATTCAAAACACCAAAAAAATTTATTAATCTCACCATGAGACACTACACATGGTCACCATGCCTCTAAATGGAAGTAAAATCCATCATCCATATCACTATTACAATGTTCAAGGATCATATATGGTCTCACATGGCCATCTTATATACCATTCATCATTGCATATCATCAACCTTAAATTCATTTCATTATGGTGTCTTAGATCATGGTCCACTACATTAATTAATATATTTTAAATGATTTTAAATTATCTTGAGGTGTTTATGTGTCTCTTGAAATGTTCTTATACGGGAGGTATTTGCCATCAATGACTGAGACAATAACTAGTGCATCACGTCCAAAACACCTTGTAACATGATCAGTTTAGGTTATTCATTTTAATATATACAGATTGATAAGTTTGTTAATGGTGATTCATTTAATTAAAATAAAACGACACCCCAGGTTACGATTCAATAAAACATATTCAATATAAAAAATGAAAAAAAATATGATGAGTAGTAGGGAAAAACTACCTCATATAAATTTCTCTTCATTTTATTAACTATTTGGTTATACTTATTAGGATTTCAAATCCCTACCAAGACTTTTATTTTTACAACAAGACATCATTTGAACAATTGAGGACCTAAAATTGGTCAATAATTAAAAAAATTAATTATATTCATATTATAAACATTTTAATTAGTTTAAAATTTAAATTATAATTTTAGTTAAATTGGAATAGTCGTCAAAATACTAGGTTGTCAACATTGCAAAACTAGAATCATGAACAACAACCCATTGGAGTTCAACAACACACTCATGATATCACCCCCAACCAATGAAATAACACACAACATAGAAAAAAATGAAAATATAATTTAATTATATTTTAAAATACAAGATTTTTTTTTTGAATTCATACCTCATAAAATTTGTTGGTGAAAACATACAGAGGACATCTTAGGAAATCCTCTAGTGTGGATTAATAGAATACCCATAAGGATCAACCAATTACACTATGACATAGTTGAATAGATATCAAAGCCCTATCCAGATAAATAAATTAATATAATAGAAGGAATATAATATCAATATTGGTGACTAGAGCCTTACACATACAATTAATCCTTGGTAAATACACACAACAACCACCAAAACTGATGTTTGATGATGGACAAAAAAGGGAGTTCAACCCCCTCTTCATGTGGATGAACTCAAGGGATATGTGGTTCATTACCCAACATAATCATGATTTGGGGAGGGATTGGAATATGTAATTTTTCCAAAAATATCTCTATCATTTAGTTGATGGATCTAGATAGATTTCTGGACACCAGGAATCTCACTAGCTTACTAGTGGAAATAGGTGTTGTCATGGTAGCACTTTAGTGCTCTCCCATACATCAAAAACCATATATGAGAATCATTACATGTATAAAACACCTATATGAGGAGTTTAAAATTCTGAAATTCCATCCGGATTCCAAGTATAAAATCATTCCCATCAACTAAGAAATAAATTTGTACTCTTGTTGAATATCAAATACCTTAAGGACACAAGATCATAATGTTAAGAGATATTTGTGGAAAACCAGGTTCATTTTGTTATTTATCATCTATAACATCTATGTAATTATTATCCAGGTAATGAAACATGATATAAATTTTTTTATCTATTATTTTATTTATTCCACATTCTCATTTTTTATTTATAACATTTTTCCAAAAATATTATGTTATAACACATGGGTTTGTATAATAATTAATATTTTATTACAAATGAATTTTTTAGGTTATGTTACCCTTATTATTTTTTTATACCCACATGTTCACCTTTATATTCACTTAGGATCTTAATGATAGTCTCTTGTTCTCTTATGACAGTTACAATTGATGTTTTAATACTTATTGAGTATAAAATATCCCCTTTTTCTTATGCTTATATTCTATTTATATAGGGAATGATATAAAATGTTTGATATCTATAACTTAATAATATTTTTTATAAATAATGTATGATATGTACAATGGGATGTAATATAAGTTGTTTATGTTTTTATCACTAAAAACTAATTTATAGGTTCTAGAGGTTTAATTTACATTGATATTCCATCTATAACAATATAAAATGATTTATTACATATGTGTGTAATAAAATAGTCATATAAATTTATTATTTATTAAAAAATATAGTGACATATTCTTTTACAGGATAATTTCAAAGAACATATTAAATACATAGTTGTGACATGAACAGATAAAAGTTTTGTACAGGTACATGATTCTTCTGTGGAAATAGAACAATCCATCCAACTATGATTTATATAAATATATATATTTTATGGGGATGATTATGAGGGCCCCACCATCCTATATATAATTCTATGGGTCTATAGGTTTTGTAAATTATTATATTGGGGATATATTATTTGAATTTAACTTCATAAAATATATTAAATAATTGTGTTTTAAACCATAATGATTTTTGTAAGTAGTTTAAATAAACCGAAAATAATTATAATTATATAGTGGTAGTTTACAAAATTGTGATATAGTGATTACATATTGTGGAAGATTAAATAATATGTAGTATTCAGACCTAAATGAAAATGAACAACTATTGTGAAATATAAATGAATTGACACTAAATATTCCATAAATAATGTTTTAAAAAAACCATTTTGAAATTAAAATGACTACTACAAAATAAAGAACCAACATATATCACATTTTATTATTGGAACTTTTATGAAATGATTAAATTCTATTTTATAATTATTTTACATTAAATAATTACCACCAATAATAATTAACTTTTCAATAGTGATTAATGCTTTTTTTAAGATTCTGTTAATTTAATTATTGAAGAGTTTATTAATGTCATCCAAAAATACAGATCACGTTTAGTGAAATTCATTAAATAATTATAATGTTGAGTTCATGGGACATATAATGATTTGAAATCATGATTGGATTTTGATTTATTACAGACATATTTTTATTCCAATCTATGAAATATTTTCTGGGATTTAATATTAATATGTTAGATTCCTTAGTTGAATTATTTAACAATTTCAAAATATGATCATTTATTTAGATCTAATAAAAATTTCTACCCTTTTTATATTTGTATTAAACATCAATCTTCATACAAAAAATTAATCTCTTAATAAAAATTCATATAAATTTAAAATAATATTTTCTTCTCGTAATTATACAAGAGTTGATAATTTTATGGAATTATTATGTATAACAATATGGTGACTATAGAATGGAAATTTTCACTAATCAATTTTCTTTTTTTGACCCTTATTGATTTAAATATGATATTGAATTTTTTCAGTTTGAAAGTGCACATTATCTTATAATGATTGTTAAGTTGTTATTGATTAATAATGATTAAATTGTGTTAAAAAATTATGGACCATGTTTCATTGTCTATTACATGATGATTATCATAAATATTAATTAAATAAATTTTTATTTTATTAAAAAATATATTTTATGATTAACCTAAAATTATTATGTACATCATAAATTCTAGAAAAACTATAAACATTTTAGTAGAATTTAAGAGATATAATTATTCTAATGATTATGATAAAAGATTTTATTCCTCATAATATTTTGTTATAAAATTATAATGGATGAATTGGGTTATATATATTAAAATATCATGTGGGGAATTTTTTATTTATGTAATTTTCATGATGTTTGCATATTAATAAATTAGAGTAGAAATATGGTTTTTTACATTACCTATTAAAATAGTGAAATCTATGGATCAACTAATTTTTCATAAAGAAGTAAATGAAATGAATATAAATGTATATATATAGGTAATTAGAAATGGGATGTATCATATAGTTCCTTTTATACTAAAAACCCAAAAAAATATTCCTTATATTGTTTAAGAATGTAAAAGTACCATATTTGAATTAAAATAGTATTTCATGATTTACTAACATAAATAATCATCTGTTATATATATTTAAATATTATTACTCATATATATTAGTGAATTAGTTTATACCTTATGACATGTGTAAATTATTACATACAAAATTAGTAAAATATAATGGAGAAATTGAATTAATTTAAATAACAATAAAAAAAATCGTAAACACGATCAATATTAATTAAATATAAGAAATAATTTTAACGATTATATTCCACTTATAGATGATATTACCACCATTAATTTTTACTAGGCAGGTTCATTTGGGAATTTATTTTACAGGAGAAGATAACAATGTGGTATCTATACGTTATTGTTGGATATATCCCATATTGAGATACCTTTTTTAGTTTTTTCATCTCTATAATGAAATAAATTCTAATTTAATAATACTATGTTTCATTTTTTCGATTTATTATTGTTTCCATTGGGTACCTAGACATTTTAAATTCACATTTGAATAAAATCTAAACAAGATGTCTATATTATCGAAGGATATCTCTAAAAAGTGTTAATACACTTTTGATTGAGGGATTTAAATATTATTTATCTTTATTAAATTATGATATATATGATGGGGATAAAAAATTTATTTTCATAAACATATAGATTTATAGTTACAAATAATATATAGATCATTAATGTTCAATATTGATAGTTTTAATTATTATTTATCAAATATTTAAGGGAAAAAATAAAGTGTCAACATTGGTGTAGATCTTCAAATGAGATACGAATATAAAAATTAATAAAGATATCATTGAATTTTATAGAAGTTATGTATGTTCAAAAAAATTAAATATTTTTAATAAATTATTTATTATATTATTCATTAAATATAATTTTTTATCAATTTTTAAGGATTTAAATTATTATTAAAATTAATGAAATATTTTAATATTTGATGTAATATAAACAAAATACATTATAAAAGGTTGATGGATTTGATGCATATAATATTTTGGGTGTCATGTATTATAATTTTTACCAAGAAGATGTTTTGAAAAGCCTATAATTGTAATATTTATAATTTTACACTAATGGGACTCATGAAATTTAATTTGTATAATAAATTAATATTTTCATAAAAATATTATAGTTAGGTTATTAAACATCGAGTTAGAATATATTCATATGTGTATAGGTAACAATTCATCATAGTTCAATCTATTCAACTAACATTTTTATTAATACTACTGATCATGAAGGAAATGATACATATATTTTGAATTAAAAACCAAAATAGCTTTATTATATTTATTTAAAATTAGACGAAAGGTGTAATTTGTTCAACAACATGATCAAAAGTTTCATTTATGATATGAGTGTTGAAGGTGATGTAGTTTTTTATATTCAACCCCATCATAAATAATACAATTGATATTTTTATAAAATTATATTAAAACTATTTTCCAATCAAGAGAATGTCGATATAAAAGGGTTGAAATAATTTTAATGATATAGGTTGATAATTAAACATATATCCCCTAAATAGTTTTTCAATATAGATCAATTAAATAATATTTTTTATTATTTAATATTTCATTATTATATGATAATTTTGAAAAATAAACTTTTATTATTTATTTAAATAAAATATATAATTTATAGTTTTAATATTTTTTTCATATATTGGTTATTTTAAAATGTGATCCATTTTATTTATAATTTATTTGAAATTTGTAAATAGCTTTTTCATTTTTTTTGAAATTTTATTTATTTTTCACATATAAATATTAATGAATTATAATGAATTGTATTGATTTTGGATCTAATAATTACACATTATTCTCATGTGTGATTTTAAAAAATAAAAACATATTAGAAAATATCATTTAATTTAAATAAGAATTTTATTTAGAAATGGGTTTTTAAATTATAATTATGATGTATAATTACCTACATTTTTTATATATTTTAAAGTTATTTTATTTTATATGTCTTAAAAATTATTTAAATCATTTTTTTCAATTTTTAAGGATGAATATATTTAGATACATTATCTAGTCCACATTAAAGTAATACATTCATTTTAGGATATTCAATCTACAATAGCTATGTTAAACACCTTATCATATAACAAATCATATGCTTTCAATAATATAATACCTATTCCTATTATATGTTAAAAATGATGTACATACAATACATAATTTTTGTGTTAATAATTACCAATACTTTTACTATGATCCACTAATCATCAAGAATCCCTTCTCAAGAGCATAGTGAAGGAAATAAATAGTTAAATATTATGGAGAGTAGAAATAAATTTAATTGAAAATATATTTGCATTTCATTTTTAATAATATATATATTTTTTGAAAAAACTAATTCAATTAATATTATTATTAAATTCATAATTTGTTCATTAAATAATTTAATTTAATAATGATATATTGAAAATCATTAATTCTTACAATGATTGAATCATTATTAATATAATGATTGTTGTACCATTTAACCCCCATGAGATACCAACCAATGAAATTTCCATCACTAATGGACATATTTTAGGTCACATAAATTGTGATTCAATATAATTACTAATGTAATATTATTACGGGAGGAAAATTACAATGTCTTGAAATAATGATAAGTTATGTATTCAAATAAATTGAATAAAATAATTTTGTATTCAAATATTTTTTTATATTTAATAATTTAATATTATAATGAATTTTATTTAATTTATTTATATTGTTTATTCCATATTTGAAGTGTTATTTATTATCAAAAATGTTTCGATTGAATATTATTTTTGAAAAATTATTTTTTCTATGTGGATACAAATTTGTAATTAGTATTATAAAAGCTAAAATAATAACATATAAATATTAATAACAATTAGTTAATAGATTGATATATTTTTATCATATAATAGTTTCGAATATTTTGGGAAAGAATGTTCTTTAAAGTAAAAGTTATATTTGATATAATTAATAATTTATCATGAAATAATAGTTTAAATATAACTATTCTATGTTGAATATTAAAAAATTATTACATTCTATAAGTTGAAATAATAAGGTAATAACATCATAAATTTTTTTTCGTGATGTATGGATGTTTAAAATTTCTGTTCACAAACCTAAAAATAATGCTTATAAATTGAATGATTATATCCATTTGTTTTGGTATTATTCAATTTAAATTTTTTTGTATCATAGAGTATTAACCATGAACACATAAATTTAAATAAATATGACATGAATAACTTGTGTATTGGGGGTCTAGGTATGGGTATTTTAAAACATTATCTAGACTATAGTACAATATGCATGAAAAGGATAGAGAAATTTCCTTTGAGTGGCCACTATCCCCCAGCCTATCTACAAGTCACCAAATCACTATTACTGTCCAATGGATATCTAGTGTCCTGTTGGGAAGCTTTATAATTTGAGAAACACTATAATTTAACCTTGTTTACCATTTTATAACCTATATTTGGGGTTTTCTCTTACTTTCAACTAGTAGAATCCATTATGAACTACTCTCTTTCACCATGATGTTTTGGTAGATCATACTCATTCCAGTTATAATTCATATTATATTTTATGTGATTCCATGCTAGACGTAAGGCCGTGACTCTATCTTCTTCCATTATTACTTTATAATACCATTCAAATTCAATTCATTTTGATATTTAATATTCCATATATTAATGGTTTTTTTTCATACATTAAATTTTTATATATTTTTTATTAAATAAATGGATTTATTAGTGGAGTGAGGTACTAATTTTATTAGGTATGTTTTCCATTGATTTTTTATATATTCTCTATTTATTTCTATAGGTATTCCTTGTGAAGTCATGCTGACCTACTATGTAGTGACCTATAAACAAATTATATTGTTTAAAGATGTGTATTCATAAATATCATTACCTATTTGAATAAGTTATGGACAATACAATGATGGGTATCCCAAGTGGACACCATTGTATTTGGATTGAAATTGAGATCCCCTATATGGAATAGGATAACAATTTAAATTTCTATTTATGATGGATTAGTTATAAAATATCTATAAATAGAAAATGTGTAGTGAGATGTGATATGTTGATTGTGAAACAATGTGACACTTTTAAATTTAAATTATATTTAACAATGTGTGATTGGATGGGTAAAACATGATATGGTTAAATATGAAAAACTGGAAAACCTTGATGATGTTGTTAATAATGTATAATTGATCTTCTGATATAGAAATCTCCCATGATCTAGATATTCACTAAATAAAATATACTCTTGTAGAATGTATTTATAAAATATTTTGGATATGTAATTATTTTATAAATTTCACTTTTTCATGGTTCGATTTTTATATGATTAATCTGTAAATTTTACTGAAGAGGTCAGGTTACAAATTAGTTGATTCCTTTGTTCAAATTCAAATTACGTTAGCTGAATCATGTTAGCAGTTGGATATTAGATTAATGGCTTTACTATGATACTTAATGGGGTTTTATTTCTAGTAATGATCCTTTTATTCTAATAAAGACAACCAAAATTAGTTATAATATTTTTGACCAACCATGGTGTCACTATAGATCCTGAGCATTGATATTTGTAATTGTTTATTTTTATTATTCAATTATGATATTAATTTATATAACATTTCTTAAAATTTTATTTATAGTATTTTTATTTTATAGAAACCATTTTTTGGAATATTGAGTTTTACTAATACACTAGTCAAGCTAACATGGTAACCCATGCTGACTATTTTGTTTCTAGGATGGATATTGGAATGGTTTATATCATGGATGTTAATTCTGGATATTGATATATTGTACGGATGACAGAACTAAGATGAAATCAAGACCATATTGGGATTTCATATTCATGTTTTGGTTATTTTTTTCTTTTATATATTTTTATAAAATCGACCCCTTGGGGATCCCTTTACATACATGGTTTACTCTATTTTTAATCATATGATGTTGTGATTTTTTATTTCCACTTTTATTTTCTTATCTAAAGTGTTTATCTAGGTTGATTATATGTTATTGTCTCTATATATTCTTCTATAATAACTCAAATTGGTGGATATAGTATTCTGAAATTACCTTCATTAACCCGGTCATATTTTCTATATTCTCTAGATTTTGATGATTTTTAGTTGATTTTCTACGTCCCAATAGAGCAGACACAAGTCTAGTAGACCTGGCATGGGTATGGGAAATGGGATTATTTGATAAGGTTATTTATTTTTACTATTATTTGGTAATGTTACAAAGTTGATAGGAAAACATCACGAATTGATTTGAACCACGATTCTATGAGTACATAACCCGTGTATTAGATAATTACTATTAGTATTGTAGGTTTGCATTTATGTTTTCTCATTTTATAAGTACTTTCAAATTCACCAATTATCATATAAAGGGTTTTGATTATGAATTTTAGGATTTTGATATACTTTTATTATGATAATAGTGAATGTTTTATTTCATTGTACTAAGCATTTATGATTCATATGTCATATATATGTTTCGTATGATTGATATATATCTATCTATATACAAGTGGTAGGTTATATAATGTGTCAAAATCTATATATATATATATATTATTTTAAAAATAAAATTATATTGTGGAATAATATTTTACCAAAAACCAAGTGGTTTATAATTAACAAAAATATTAAAATTTTCATTTTAAATGGTTATTTTGTTTTAATAACATTCCATTATTCAACTATTAAAGTGTTTTTAATTTTAAATTGTAAATTATATTTTATTTATCCATGATTTCTAATGAGTTATCATCATTAATATTGATATTATTTATATTGGATTCCATTGGAGAAGTTTATGTTTCTCCTTGATTAATAGATGAAGCTTATAATGGAACCTATTTATCAGACTAATGTGATGATTGATCATACTAGGTTGAAGGATGAAATTCCTATCTAATATTATTAAGATATAATTAATCCCATATTATACAATTATTAGATGTGTTTTTTGACCTTATATATTTATTCCACCATAGAAACACATGCGGAAATGTTAGTATGATGAGGATAAAAATTACCCACTAGTGGGAGGGATTAATATTCCCATAATAATGGGTCTATTTATATATAAACAATTTCCAAAAAAACCAATGGAATACGTTAAATTTAGTGGAGTTGGGGGATCCTTAGGATTCAACATCTATGTATGGACATAGTAATTTGGTTTAGTTTTGGAACCCACCATTATTTATGATTGATAAAGGTCAACATGTTTTTATGCTTTGGATGGTGTAGCGACTGATGTAAAACATACCTAAAATGCAATGATACCATAGTTTAATTGTTATATTTAAAATATATCACACGTAAATTAGAACTAATGGTTATGTTTCTTTTAAAATAACTGAATAATAATAATATTTTACATCAATTTTGGACATTTATATATAACTATGTACCTAAAGACCAACTTCTAGACATATCCGATAATATAATCATCTTCATCCTCTCATTAGTGAAAAAATATGTGTGGTTGATCTTGACATCCTATTATAGAAAACATGTCTACTTTTCATAACTGTTATATCATAACATTAAGGAAATAATTGGTAGTGGTGAAATTACATGTAAAATGATCAATGGATCATAAATTAAAATCATAAAATTTGTGTTACCATTATAGATCATGGCATGAAATCAGACTACACAAGAAAGGTCACAAACACCATGGATTTGAAATAATGTTAATCATGAATAATATGAAATCATTGCATAAAAATGTAAAAAATAATGAAATACTGTAATTTCATCAAAAAAAGAATATGTTCGAAAAAATAAGTTAAAAAACAAATGAATAGGTAATATATTCATACTTTAGATGATATCACCAAAACTTTTACATAAAATAGTAGATCAATCATCTCTACTTGTTTCCTGTAGGAGGTTTATAATTACATACTCAATTTTAATTGTTATATAATGTGATATAAAACCATAAACAATTAATTGATGTCTGATATTGGAACCCTCCCATCATCATGCATGCATATGAGTTCCACTTAAAATAATATAGTTCATCTTATAATCAATAACACATGTAAATAAAATGAGTTTAAACCATTTTATAAATTATATACTATAAAAATTATCATTAAATACAAGAAAATATTATCATTAAAACAGAAAATATGATAAAAAATTGTGTATTTTAAAACAGATCATAAAGTGTTATTTATGAACCATTATTTCATTAGATAATAATCATTTGAAAATTTAGGATGAATCAATTTGTTTTAAAAAAAATTATTTCATAATATTAATATAGAAATACATGAATATTCATGTCACACTGTAAAGATGTTTCATAATATCAAAAGAATAATTAATAATAAATATTTCAAAAAAACACAAATAATTAAACTATGATTATAAATAAAACATATATGGAAATGTAATTTAGAATGGGAGAATATAAGATCCTAGTGAGATAAGTCCATTAAAATTTTTTATAACACAACTAGTGAATATCCACATAATTAAAAAGTTACAAATTTTTTTAAAAAATACAACATAAAGATAATTTCTGAAAAAAATAAATTAGTTTAGACGAGAGAAATTTGAAAATATTCTAGATATAAAAACAAAAATATGGAGGAAAAATCCTTTATAATATATGGAAGTGTTTATTAATTAATTATATTTTATATGAGATAATTAATTCATCAAGGAAGTAGATTTTAATTTGAAACATTGTTTTTTTTTTGAAATGATGATGGGATTAAAAGATATGATCATTATAGTGTATAATAAATCAATCTAGGATGATTATAATTTACATTGTGTGTTATGACACTAAAAAAATTTATCAAAAAAACGTATAATATTTATTCATACTTAGAAGAATAGGATACAAACAAGTGTATAATAAAAAAACTATCTTAATACTATATTTTTGGAACATGTTAATATTAATTAACCACTTATTAAAATCATTTATGATTATTAATTTGGAATATATTAGTTTTAATAAATAATTTTTACCATTGAGTTTTATAAAAATTAATTATTTCACACAAATTTTATGATATTCCTTTTGGTAACCATGATTTAATAAATCCTTTAACATTACTATATAAAATATTATACAATAATATATATATTACAACATCCTATAATGTTATACTGACATTAAATGTAAGTGTTCTCTAGTATCATGATGATGAAATCGATGATGATTTAATTTTAGGTTAATTATCTATATTGATGGACTACCTAAATATTATAATTCATTAATTTTGTACATAAAGGTTCATATTCCTGAAATTAATTTTGCCAATATTACATATAGAATCATCAAATATAATTTATATCTTTCCATGAAGGTGCTATTGAAAAAGGAAATATATGTTTTATAGAAGTGGTAGTCCTCACATATTAATGGATGTAGTTTACATTTCACTTATGGAGAACATGATATTTCGTTTATTTATATTACAGAAATTCAAATCCATTAATTACTATATTAATATTTAATTCATCATATAATATTTTGAAAAATAAATTTTATGTGGAATGATAAATGGAAATATTATTAGTGAAATTATCGATCATATGTTTAGAGTTTTTTATTTCTCATGGAGAATTACTTAGAAAAGAAGGTATTATGTTAATCTATTTTCACAAGATTCTTATTATTGTGAAATATATTTCTTGGGGAAAAATTAGGTTATATTTTATATAAGATAATGAATTTTTATATATTTATTGAATGAATTGGGATTACCCCATAAGGGGGGAAAATGACATTTCTATAAATATTTAGCTTAATATTATGTGTCAACATGTTAGACATTTAATGCTGATAAGAAAGATAAATAAATTTATTTCAGAGTTATATATGGTTGATCATATAAAAAAACTCAATTGGAAACATATTATATAACATGTTTCATGACTTTTACCTTTTGAGTGATTGCGTTTTCTCATCTAATCATTTACAATGGTATAAATTCTTTACAAATGTTAATATCATTATTAGGCCTAAAAAAAGTGATACGTATTATAAATAGGAATCAATGATTCTAAATTCTAAATAATTTTTTTGAATAAATTTATCATATTTTTTAAAATTGATAAAAATAAAACAACTATATAGTGCATTAAAACAATTTTTTTAGAAAAATATTACATCAGTTCTAAAATATTAATTAGAGATTTGGGTATGATATTAACTCTATCAAAAATTATTATTGAAATTATAAAATAAATTAAAAAATTCAAGAAAAAGGTTTCATAATTGACTACATCATACATAAATACTAATAATGTCATATAATTCATACAATTAGGAAACATGGAATGGTTCACTAATAAATTTTTTTTAATAAAATTGAAAAAGTAATCTTATGTAATTTTCAGCATTATATATCAAAAAATTAAATTATTTTTATATAATTTAGATTATATAATTTAAAATAATTTTTTATGAAAATAAAAATATTAAATAAAAAAATTTCTTATTAACAAAAAAACATTTTTAAACAGTAAGTGTTAATAAATTTTTTTTATAATAATTCAAAATTTTATGAATTGGAAGTTTTAGTTTATATAAAAAAGCAATATATTTTTTCAATTAATATTTGTCAATTATATCAATTTTATAAAATATAAAACATTTTAACAAATTATTTATGAAAGAATAATAAATTTTAATATTAAATCACACTTATTCATTTTCTTATATATATATATATGTGTGTGTGTGTTGGTTGATTAATATAATTTAATAAT
The DNA here is from genome assembly GCA_963277665.1 of Viscum album. Lineage (NCBI taxonomy): Eukaryota > Viridiplantae > Streptophyta > Magnoliopsida > Santalales > Viscaceae > Viscum > Viscum album. The sequence continues at coordinate 1,332,836,280 of OY728142.1, forward strand.
AATGGTTTGTATTTTACATATATATTCATTAATAATATTCAAATAATATTCCTCTGCTCATTTATATTTTCTGTTTCATGTGATGTAATATATCAAAGTTAAAAATAATTAATAGAAAAAACCAATCCCAAAGTCATCACTGGTAATATTCCACCAACTTTAAAAAAATATAACCATAAAATATTATTAGAAATGAGATAAGTGCGGGTAATTTTACCTCATTACTTTCATATTCAAACATATTATTTCTTAACACAACATTAAATAGATGAGTGTGTTTCCAATTATTTCACCTGGCACATTACCCCTCATGTTATTGTTCATTTACGCACGTTGATACCATGCATTCCTACTTTGGAAAGGTAGGCCACATTCATCACTTCATGGCTGATGTTTCCTCATTGAACTAAATTGTAATATTGGATGTATGTTTCTCCTTATATTTATTTTTCATTGGAATTCATCACCTAAATCAGGTCACCCACATAGATTAAGACATGTTTGTTAAACTCAAACCTGATTAACTCTCTTTTGAGATAAGGATTAATTACACTGTTGTTGTTTGAGAATTTTAGGGGCTAATGAATGGAAATCAAGCTTCTGTCAGGGTACTAGTCCGATTGGGCATTTCTAGCTTGTATGGACATAGGAACATTGTCCTGTTATATTCTTCTGCATATTAGAGCATCTCATGGGTGTAGATCCTGAGGCCTCCAGTGTCATTCACAAGGTATATTAATCTTGAGGCATGCCTTCGGACGTTTCCCTTTGGTATCCCATGTACTGAATTTTGTGTCATCATAATAGATCATGAGTTTAATGTGTTTTGAAGTCATGGTAGACTGATAAAGATTCCATGTGGAGGTAGATCATGAAGGTGAATCCCTACGAGGGAACCCACAGAAGGCCTACCAATGGATGGATCTGAAATCCCTATGAAGGAGGACCTGGGGTGGCATGTCCCATATTTGAAAGCTTTTCCCCAATCAATTTTTGTTATAACACCTATGGTGGTGGTCCAGAGGGGTTCACCTTTAGGTGGGGCACCATGGAATGCAAGATAGATGGGTAAGAATTCCTTATGAGAGTGGATATGAGATGGTGTGTACAATAAAAATAAATTTCCACAACATGAAGTCTAGTTAGAAAAGATATGGAGGGAGATAACAGGGGATCACCATAGGAGGGGTACATAGGTTTTCCAGATGGATGGTTCAAAATTCCATAAGAGAGATGACCCTGGATGTTGTTTCCCAACAAGGGATGGTTTCACTTTTTTATAGAAGGTCATAGAACCTATAAAGATGGACTATAGGGGTACACATCAAGGAGGGGGAACCATGTCTTTTCCTTTTAGATGTGACTGAAACTGATGGAGGCATCCTACATATCCTTTTTATATTACAAGGATCAAAACCCACATAGTTCGATGGATGATGGGTGGATTACATATAAGATCATTTCATATGGATGGATTGACCTCATCGGGATGTGGATACCTACATAATATATTTACGAATACAAATGAAATGGGTAAAATATGTAGATTGTATGTGATGGTTAAAGTAATGGGATTAATCCTCAAATAGGTTTCCAACACATACTTGTTAGTTTGGAATCAATGTCCACATAGTTCTAGTGGTGGAATTGGGGAATATACTAAAGGAGGACGCTCAAGAATGTAGTTGACGTTTTCACATAGGTTAGGCCGACGTATGATAAGGAATGGTCATATAATACTATAGAATGTATTCCCATATATTTGTGAGTAGATTTCATGGTTAGTGATAACCTCTAAAACCATGTGAGTCGTGATTGGAGTGAGAAACCAGAGGAAACAATTGACTGGATTCGTTTAAAATGAAATATTCCACAATAATTGATGGTGTGGGGCTTATGCTATGGAGCCTCTTGAGGATGAAATAATTATGTTCAAAGAGAATAATATTACATGAGAGGAATATCTATTTCCACGTGATTCTTATATAGATAATTATATCAATGGTGCCTTATGGCTTCTATGTGGGGACTTCTCCAGGCCCACATGGTAACAAATACAAAATAGAGAGCAATGATACACTATTGGAATTATAGGTATATGTGATGGGTTGTTTGCGATGGGATCTCATCACAAATAGTCTGTTGCGTAAAACATCGTCGCAAAAAATATTATTTGCAACATGCCCATTGCAAATAATATTTTTTGTGACGGGAAACTTCACCATAAAAAATAAGTCTCTGATTATATACTTTATATATATAAACATTTTGTGACGAGCATGTTGAAAAAAGTATTTACGACGGGCCCGTAATCCTGTAGCAAATACATTTTTGAAAATATTTATTGAGAATATTTGTGACAGGCCCATCGCAATTACTTTTTGCGACAGACCCGTAATCCCGTCACAAATACTTTAAAAAAAATTATTTATGCTTTTTGTGAAAGGAACCTTTCGCAAGAGATCCTTTCGCAAATAATAGATTTTTTTTAAAAAAATTATTTTATCAAAATTATGATCATTGAAAAATTAATTTTAATATTATTAAAATAATAAAAAAATGTAAACATTTTAAAATTTTCAATATTCACAAAAAAATATAAAAATATATCAAAATATTATAATAATTATTATTATTAAATTAAACAAACATTAATAAATATAATACTAAAAAAATATATTTAATAAAATTATGATTAATGAAACAATAATATAAATATTAATTAAATAATAAAAAATAATTTTATTTAAAATATTCAATATTCACAAAAAAATCATAAAATATTAAAAATTAAATTATGTATTATTTTTACTGATATAAAAGACATAAACTGGAAATAGTTCATATTACAAAAAATGTTAAAATCAAATGTTTTTAATATAAATAATCACTAGGGGTCGTCTTCTGGAGGAGGTGGCGGAGCTGAAGGAGATGGTGGGGGAAACACCATCCCCATACTATGATTCATACGGTGCATGTACTCTATCTGCTCGTGATGCGGCTGCAGCCATCAGCGCATCTCCTCCTCATGATGCTGCTAAAACATCTCTTCCTGGTGCTTCTGCAAACCATCTATATGGTCATTCTATGCTCGGAACTGAACCTGATACTGTGTGGCAGAAGATGAAAATCTCCATGAGCTCCTCTCAAGCTGGAAGCCGACATCTCAGAAGTACCATAATAAGTACCTAGAGTCACATGAGAGCTGATACCAACTACTCGGTCATTCTCAAATCCATTCTGAGTCTCATGCATCCATGATTCCTCGTCGAAATAGTCGTAACTTGTCTGATCAGTTACCTCATCCTGACCCTCAGCCTGTTTCTGAGAGGTCGTAGCCTCATATGAATCATTCAATTCCAATTTGAAAATAATATTGTCAAAATATTATATGCAGTTAATTGTCAAACTGAACAAAATAAGACAAGCCACAATCTGACACTGGTGATCACCTCTATTCTCTCTCCTAGCTGGATCACTGTACATCCTCCGATAAATATCGTACTCTGTAATATAGGGTTTCTAGACAACCTATATTAATATAAAATAAAATGTTTATATTTGAAGATATATAAAATATTTTTTAAAAAACTTATCTGATGCTTTCTATGTGTGCTAAATGTATGACTACCAGCTCGATGTGTCACCTCCTGTCTCCCCCGGATCTTCTGACCCAATAAAGACCTCCTCTGAAATCCACCACACAACCAGTCTGTACATAATCCATCCCAAACATTAGATGAAAAGTACTATGGTAGGTTGGCTCTACCAGATTCATCAAATATTGTCTCTCCTTCTTGCTTAATGGTCGACATTCTCAAATTGTACAGAAACTGACGCAAACGCCCACGCATAGCCACCTCCCATGATTCATGGTTATCATCACACATTCTATCATAGATGGGATACTATAAACCCTACAAATAATATATAATATCTAGTTATTAATAAAATAAATTTCAGAATAAATATTATTAATTTACATACCAGACAATGATTGTACATGCCAAGCTGGACATCAACGATAATTTGTTCCCATGTGATCCTTGGCTGAGAAACATAATTGCGCAAAATAGCAATCCCCTTCCCAACAGTTACATGTTCAAAACTGTGAAAAAATAATAAATAATAAAACAATTAATATATATATAAATAAATTTTTGAAATCTAACTAAAATATACAGGTTACCATAACTCTATGAGCATGGATCGAAACCAAGACATGGACATCACTCGGGGATATGGTCAGGAATCATCAGTCCTGCAAGACCGCACCCCCTCGGCATACCTCTTGAACCCCCAGTACACATCGGGTCATATGATCCCACATCCCTAACATCCAAAGGTAGCCAGCCTCCACAAACTCATGAAATATATTAGAGTCCACTAGAAACACAAAATAGTTGTTGTTAGAAGATAGTTGAAAATAACCATTATATTTTGATATGTATTAGTTATGATCATAACAAGAATTTAGCTTTGTCAATGTTCACCTTCATCATCATATTCATATCTGACGTTTTCAAAGCCTTCATATTCCTCCTTAGCATTATCAATATCCAAATGATATTTAATTTCACCATCCATTGACATTTAAAATTTATTTGTAACATATTCGTCACCATCGACCCTAAATTGCGGGGTGTCTTCATTGATATTCACATTTTTTTAAAAGATGGATTTTGAGTAGGCTCATGAATAATTTCAATTCCTTCCACTTCACTGGAACCACATTTAGTTTGAGTAAATTGATTTTACCGAGATATCATTTTTATAAGGCTCCCCAATCTTTCAGGTCTCCTGATGTAGCACAATACTTTGAGTTATAAATTTGATATCCCTATTGAGCCAATAAAAATGGTTCATTTTCTAAAAGAATAAGTTTATATTTAATATCGAAAATTCCATGAGTCAGATAAACTTTCATAACACTCTCAGTATCTAACCACCGAAATTTAAAAATCATTATGTTATTCGATCAAATATAACATTGCTCTATAATTTCATCTAGAATGCCGTAAAAGTAAACTTCAGTTTTTCTATGATAAGATCCTCTCAAACAAACACCAATGTTCATTGTTTTCTTATTCCCCATATGCACGTGTATGAAATCAAATACTATTCACCACATATGCATTATAAGATTTACAAATTTTGGATGGTGGGTTTCTCAATATACACAGTCACTTATCAATTTTATCACCATTTTGAGACACCTGATAATTTGTATAAAAATTATCAATATAATATATAGTAAACTGAATTGATATTAAAAAATCAATAATTTATGTTTCCATTTTTTTAAACCATTGAGAAAAATTGGTTTCTCTCCGTTATTTAAGAGCAGCTGCTATAATTTGTGGAATTTGTTTTTTGATATGATTATCATATAACCTAAAAATATAATATGTCTACATATTGTAACAGAAATTATAGAATAATTGATAGAATGACACACAGTACAACTGATTTCATTTCATCACAGTTGAGCAGAACATATGTATCAGTTCTGTGATGTTCATCGTCTGAAATCCATTGTTCTTGAACTCCACCGAAGCCAGGATTTTGGCTAAAGGATAATTGTTAATTGATTTTCCATTTCATCATTATCATTTTCCTTGTTCTATCCCATTCAGTTTTGTTTTGCGGGAAATTTAGATTCAAATTAATTAGAGCATAAAAAAGAAATTTCCTCTTGAAAATAAGATTCAGTAATTGATCCATCAATTGATTCTTTGTTACATACTTTTTTCTTCAATTTTTTTACGCATCTCTCGAATGGGAACAACCATCGAAACTGTACTGGACCTCCATATTTAGCTTCATACGGAAAATGTAATATCATATGTTTTATTGAGTCATAGAAAGCATGCGGAAATATTTTTTCTAGTTTTCATACACTTACAACAAAATCTTCTTCGAGTTTTCTTAGTTCATCATAGTCTGTTGTCACTGAAAAAATGTCTCAAAAAACATATGATATGTCTGTTATCGAACCCAAGTCATAGAATTTAATAAACCTCTGAATCAAATCAGTATATGTAATTCCATTATAACATGACAATCATGACTTTTTAATCTGGTTATATGGCCATTCTTAACACATATTCCCATATTAGATGCATAACCATCTAGAAGTCTAAAATCTACAATCCACTAACAAAATAATACGTTACATTCTTTGGACATTATAAAATCAACTTTTGGATTCATTAACCTCTATGATCTAAAAATTTCAAGTAGTTCATGTTCTAGTCACCTACAAATTTGGGCAAGATCTAATCGTGATTTTATAATATCTTTGGTCATACCTAGTGTATCCAAAACTATATGAAATAAATTATCAAATTTTTTCTTCTTAATATGCATGACATCCAATAAGTGGCAGACCAACAAATCAGACCAATATTGTAGATCCCAAAAAATGTTTAGTTTTATTCAATTATGTTCTTTAACAAATCCATGAATTTTCTATAGGTTTTCTACTGGTCCAAATTTTATAGAGGTAATGAATATACAACTTATTTTAACTCAATACCTCAGATCATTTTTGGAGGATCATCCATTTCAATTTTTCCTTTTTTGAAATAAGATTTGTTTATTCGAAAAGGATGATCGTTAGAAAAAAATCTTGGATGCCAGTCTAAATAACAAGGTTTTTATCCATTGACGAGCATAAAATCTGTGTTTTCTTTTATATAGTATGGAAATGATTTCAGATCATGTGTACTTCAGCCAGATAACATGCCATATGCGAGAAAGCAACTAACTGTCCACATCAATGTAGCTTTTAATGTGAAATTTTTTTCTGCAGCAAAATCTTATATTCTAACACCATTACTCCATAATGAAATTTAACTCATCAATAAATGGTTTCAAATAAACATCAATATTTTTATTTGGATGTTCTAGGATTAATAAGCTCAAAAAGATATAGGGATCCTTTATCATCATCCATGGAGGTAGATTGTACGGAGTTATAAAGACATGCTAACATGAATACTGACTACCATATGAACCAAACTAACCAAAATGAATAGTAGAAAGATACAATTGCACGTTTCATTCTTCTAAACAAAACAAAAATTGTAGAAGATCAAAATTTATCCATGAGTCACCATCAGATGGATTATTCAGGCTTTTATCGGTTGAAATATTGGTTTTTTCCATGACATCATTGACACAGTGTTATGAGACATAAATAAACATTGCAGCCTAGGTGTAAGGAGAAAATATCTAATCATTTTAATTGGAATCAATCCTGATTTCCATGGTTGAGATTCTGTATACCTCATTTATCCACATGTTGGACAACTATCCAATGACTCATTATCACCAATATATAAGATGCAATCATTTTCACATGCATGAATCTTCTGATAACTAAGGCCTAGATTACGAACAAACCTCTTTCTCTTATTGTAATTTTCTTGCAATACATTTCCTTTAGGTAATAGTGTTTTGACCAAAGAAAATATAAGAGCATAACAGTTGTTATACATTGCAGTATCATATTTAATAGCCATAAATTTTGAAACCACTTCTAATTTTCTTATCTTGCAACAAGGATATAATGAATCCTCAGCAGACCTCAGAAACTCATAATAGTTGGATGGTGCCAACTGGGGAGTTAAATCAATATCATCAAGAGTATCAATTTGTTTAACAAATGGACCTTCAAAATCATGTACTAAATTTTTGAACCGTGATAGATCAAGAATAAATGTATTAGTATCTTATCCGGAACAATGTTCACCATGTTGATACCAAAAAACATAATCTTGTTGAATACCAAACCTCAAGATACTCACCCAACCTTGTCAAATTTGTCAACTGTTCTATGAGAATTGTTTTTACAGGGATTCTTAGTTTTTCCTTCTAAAACATATTCTGGTATTGTTGATGAAAAGGCTAAGATAGATTCATCACCCTCAATATATACAGGTCTTAAACTAGAACCATTTGTATTTCTACGCTGATTTATCAAAGCATGATCTTCTAATAATGATTGATGTCGACTTCTTGTTCGATATTTTATCTATAAAATATAAAATCATCATAGTTTTTGAGTACTTTTAAATTATAAAAACACTATCTAAAAAAGGATAAATAATTACTACTACTTCTTAATAATTGTCATTATTTAATGGCAACACAATTTCCAGTGGATTGGCAGCTACCCTATTATCTGATAATTCATTTACATGAATCATTATCACACTAAAATCACAATGAATAATCTGTTCAAAGGTACCCATATTTGAGTTCTCATATGCACGAGAAATAAAATGTGTATCTCTAACTAGATACTTCATTGTGATTTTTGTGTGGGAAATATTCATGTAAATGATCCATCGGATAAAAGAGCCCCCTTTTTTTCAATGAATCATCTTCTTCCAACTATCACTATGTGTAAAAATGATTAAAAATATGATCCTGAGAATGCATATCCAATCTCATGCATATGAGATTGAATATGCCTATATAGCACATATTTTTCATATTGTTTTGACTCGGTGAGAGTTGAATGGAGAAAAGTCGTCGACCAAAAGGATTGTCATCAATCCACTAGAAATTGTGTCATGTTCTTACAATTTATTAATTTTTTTAAATTTTTTTAACTCTTCCTATCTATTCCGTACTTATTATTACAAATTTTTACTATTTTCTTTTATTTATTACTAATTATTGCTATTTATTACTAATTATTCATATTTATTACTAATGATTCATATTTTATACTAATAATTCATATGTATTACTATGTATTACTATTTATTACAAACTATAACTTTTTATTACCAATTATTACTATCTATTACTATTTATTACTAATTATTACTAAATATTTTTATTTATTACTAATTATTTCTATTTATTACTAATTATTCATATTTATTTCTAACTATTCATATTTATTTAAAACTATTACTTTTTATTCCTAACTACTCCTATTTATTACAAACTATTAATATTTATTTCTAATTATTAATAATGATTATTATTTTTCCTATTTATTCTTATGTATTCCTATTTATTACAATTTACTACTAATTATTACTAATTATTACTAATTATTACTAATTATTACTAATTATTTATAATTATTACTAATAATTTATAATAATTACTAATTATTATTAATTATAACTAATTATTCATAATTATTACTAATTATTCCTATTAATTAATAATTATTACTAATTATTTCTAATAATTACTAATTATTCCTAATTATTCCTAATTATTCCTAATTATTCCTAGTTATTCCTAGTTATTCTTAATTATTACTAATTGTTCCTATTTATTACTATTTATATCTATTTATTACTAATAATTGTTATTTATTACTAATTAATGCTAATTATTACAAATTATTGCTAATTATTACTAATTATTACTAATTATTGCTAATTATTCTTAATTATTTATAATTATTGCTATTTATTTCTAATAGTTTCTAATTATTACTAATTATTGCTAATTATTGTAAATTGTTAGTATTTATTAGTAATTATTAGTAACTATTAGTATTTATTACTAATTATTATACTTTATTTAAAATTAATACAATTTATTTCAAATTATTATTAATTAATTTTATTTGTTACTAATTATTCCTAATTAGTCTTAATTATTACTAATTATTACTAATTATTCATATCTATTACTAATTATTCCAATATATTACTATTTATTTCTATTTAATACTAATTGTTGCTATTTATTACTAATTTTTAATATTTATTGTTCTTTATTAGTATTTACTACTTATTAATGATTATTTTTACTATTTATTTCTAATTATTCTGAATTATTGCTAATTATTTATAATTATTAGTAATTATTACTAGTTATTAGTATTTATTACTAATTATTAGTATTTAGTAAAAATTATTAAATTTATTACTAATTATTACAATTTATTAGTAATTATTACAATAAATTACTAATTATTATTAATTATTACTAATTATTTAAATTTATTAATAATTATTAGAATTTATTAGTAATTATTAAAATTTATTACTAATTTTTAGAATTTATTATTAATTATTTCAATTTATTACTAAGTATTTCTATTTATTACAAATTATTACAATTTATTACTGATAATTTCAATTTATTTCTAATTATTATAATTTATTACTAATTATTAAAAATTATTACTAATTATTACTATTTATTATTAATTATTACTAATTATTACTAATTATCTATATTTATTACTAATTATCTGTATTTATTAATAATTATAACTAAATATTACAAATAATTTGTATTTATTAATCATATTACTAATTATTATTAATTATTACAATTTATTAGTAATTATTAAAGTTTATAACTAATTATTACATATTATTACTAATTATTACAAATTTATAACTAATTATTACAATAAATTACAAATTATTGCAATTTATTTCTAATTATAAGTAATTATTACAATTTATTAGTAATTATTTCAATTTATTAGTAAATATTATAATTTATTAAAATTTATTAAAATTTATTAGTTTTTATTACAATTAAATACTAATTTTTACAATTTATTACTAATTATTACAATTTATTACAAATTTTTATAATTTATTACTTATTAATACAATTTATTACTATTTATTACTCATTATTACTATATACTACTCATTTTTACAATTTATTAATAATTATTAAAATTTATTACTAACTATTACATTATATTACTAATTATTACAATTTATTACAAATTATTACACTTTTTTACTAATTATTACAATTTATTACTAAATATTACAATTTATAACTAATTATTACAATTTATTACTAATTTTTACAATTTGCTACTAATTATTCCATTTTATAACTCTTTATTACTCATTATTACTATTTATTACTCATTAGTACTATTTATTAATCATTATTTCAATTTATTATGATTTTTTTATAATTATTAATATTTAATACTAATTATTAGTATTTTTTATTTTTTATTACCAATTATTATTAATTACTACATATTAATTATATACATTACAAATTATCGTTAATAATTATTAATTACTACTAATTATTAATAATTAGTACTAAAAATTTCAATTTATTAGTAAAAATAATTACTCATGACAAAAAAATTTAATTTAATTTAATTACAACAAATCCAAAATAATAAAAATTAACATAAAAATTGAAATAAATAATAAATATAATAAAACACAAATACCTTTATGCATGATATTCTATTGATGTTGAGGGCTTCACAACTTTTTCGTGAACAAAAAAATTAACTTAGAGAATTTTTCCCTCTAAAATCAGAGTTCAGAGAGTAATAGGATCTAAGAATTGAGAGGAATTAGAGGTAAAACATAGGGGGGATATATAGGTCAGTTTATTTACGACAGGACTATTTGCTATGAGATACCCGTCAAAAATAGTTTATTTTGCGATGGGACCCGTCGCAAATACATATGCCCGCATTAATTACTGCCTGCGGTTAAAAAGTTATTTGCGTTGGGTCCTATATAAAATAGTCCATGCCGACACACCTTTTGCGACGGGAGGACATCCCGTCGCAAAATGCAATTAACCACCACCGGGTATTTGCGACGGGGCCCATCAGAAATACTTCACTTTTTGTGATAGTGGGATTCCATCATCGCAAATAACCTTCGCGTGGTTTGTCGCGCTACCCGTGCCAATCTTTTTGTAACGGGAGATGAAATCATGTTGCAAAAAATTTGTTATTTGTGACGGGTCATTACCCCCATCGCAAATAACTTCGTGGATGGACTTTTTGTGACAGGATGTATTCCCATCGCAAAAATCCTCTTTTCCCGTAGTGATAGATGGAGATTACAGGATGTTAGAGGTCCCCAGTGTCGATCCCCCCTCTAACATATATAGAGGATACCATTCCATTTTTTTCATACAAGGTGACACCCTATGGTTTCCACATAGGATATGATCATAGTTCAATGTTATGGGTTTAATACATTGGATCTATGAAACATTATGTGAATCGGTAAGGACATAGAGGATTCACTCCTTACACATTGTACATATATAATTTTCACCCACCAACACTTGGGGAAACAAAGGCATTAACAATTTTATGGGGCATGGATGTGGGGGAGTGGTAAGTCGTGAGTTTTATGTTAGTGTAAAAATTATAAAAAAAGTCCAATATCATACCTATTCTAAATAGAAATAGGTAGAGTACTACTACATGTGACACCTCACAAGAGACCAAGAAATCCCTACATGTGAGAATTGATGGATGTGTGGGATAGGTGTGAAAAAATGTGGAGGTTCGACCAAAAGGTTCTTATGAATGGTGGTTCTAAGCAAGTAGAACCCACAGATCATAAGAGGTGGGGTGCACAAATGATTGGACTCCATCCTGAAAGTGTCTTGATTGAGGGAAATATTGGTGTGCACCCATTAAAATGAGTTTTATGCAAGAGGATTGTTTTTCACACAATTTCCTCCAGATTTAATGAAATGGGTGACAGTCATAATGCTATGGTTCCACATTTAGTAGATACCCCAAGATACTTGTCATCTAAGATCTTATACCATGAGGGATTCATGGTCTGTGCATGCTATCATGGATGAAAAGTGTTTCGCACCAATGGTCATCATTTTTTTCATCTGGGAGATCATCGTTAAGAGGAGGGGTGTGTGTGAAATTCAATAGATAAACATATATCTATTGGTGAGGTCTAATTTTTCATGCATGGAAGAGGTGTTGCGAAAAAACTGATAGAGTTCATCAAATCTATCCCAATGAACCGTCTATCGAATTGTCGCAATTGATATTCTATCTCAAAGAGAAGGAAGGTAAATTCTCAAAGAGGGATGTTGCAGATCAATGTGGAATTTAGAATCAGCAAATTCCCCCCCCCCAATTAGAATCTGAGATAAAAGGGGACTAAATGGTTGGGATTCAGGGGGAACACTAAAAAAGAGTGTTTCATTTTAGGATGTGCATGTAAAATCATTAATATGTGAAAACAAAATCCATGAATGCTCATGGATGGCCTGAACCATGCTTATAAATATTCATGGGGTCCCTATCTATGATCCATTGTCTCCATGTGGGAAAGGCATAATGATCTCATGTGTGTACGTCTGATCTTGTTTCCTAGATCACCATTATCTGGTTGCGTTAAATGTGATTCTTTTTAAATATAATCTACCATGTAGCATGATCGATTGTTTTATTTTTCTATGATCTTTTGGTGACAACCTTCACATGACATCCTTTTACATACTAACTACATAATCTCTCTCAATTCAAACATAGTATATACATGATCAGTCACCATCATCGTTTAACAGGGTTCTATTGATAGGGAATCCACCATTACATCATTGTGGGAAGAGATGACCGTGAACCCTCCACTAATTCATTCCAAGAAAGTCAAGTTAGATATTAATATTCACTTTGAAATGCCGACATAGCTATTAATGGGTTAAATCCTTAGTGATAACCTCACTTTGAGGAATTTCAGAATACAATATGATGTATCCAATACAAGCATTGAAATGAATTCATCATGGTAATGGTTAACATCTAAAGACAACCTCCAATGATATGTCACAATTTATAATATCAATGATTCTAGAGATAACTATGAAATGGATGCATATGTGTTGAATGAAAATACTAAAACAATCAAGGGATATGAGCTAGTGGATGAGGAGTACATAGACAACTATGATAGTTCCATCCATTACAAGATGATGGATAAAATCATGGGTTGTAAAAATATTGGGTCCCATGGTCTGGGGGAACATTTTATAGAAATTGGGAATGGTTGTTCTAGGTATGAGACACATCTGATGAGTTTGGAGAAGAAAAATTCAAAATCGTCCTGTGTGAGGCCATATGGATGTTGCAGTTCTATATATATCATCAACACGAGATAGTTCCTGATCTATTCAACCAATTCACTCCAAACACAAACATGTTCCAAATCCACCATGGTTAGCTTGGTATCATCTTATGGGATTTTTACTGCATCAGAGATATTCCCTTGGAGGGTTTTTAAAATGAAGAGTCCATTCCAATGGAGAATGTATGGGGAGATCATGGGTGGACCAAATTCATAACATGACAACTATTGGAGGAGGTGAAGGAGAAGGTGGAGATCAAGTATGTCGTAATGGAAATCATATTCCCTATATTGTTTCACATATTTCTTTTGGAAGAATGATATGGTGAATATATTGGGTCGAGGAAATCAGTTCTTGAACACACTGTAAATGGGAAAAGAGAGATCATATTTGGTGACCCTATAGGTTGGAGAATATCAAACTTGGAGGAATAACATGGAAGAGAGTTGGGACCAAATAGTTTGACATGATTCCTCTTTTTCAACCTTCTTATGTGGATGGTTTTTGTAGGTAAGGGGCATAGATGGGGGTCCACCTTGGGACCATAGCGGTTGATGGGATCATGAAAGCTCGCATCAAGGTAAATATAACAGTGTATGTCCAGGTGCGGATTTAAAACATTCGGGGGGTGTATCTTAATGGGAAGCATGACCAGGAGAATCTATGGGCCTTTACAGATCCTATATGGATGGATTTCATCTCATCTTGGGGGATATAAATTTTCAAACACCATATGTCATCATAGAGCCAGTCTATGGCGATCATTGATGAACTTTTATAGGGTTCGACTACTAATACTCCATCATAATGCAATCATACTACATGTTGGAAAACATTCAAATTTCATCCTTCACCCCTTTAATTTTCTGTTCATCTATGTCATGACCAGTCCCCTGGATCCCGTTCTGTGACTACCCACAACCCGCGTTCTATAGGCCATGGGATGACGACATGAACCTAAAGACGTGTTCCTTAAATCGCGAAGGTGTTGACTTTAAACCTATACCAACACACGGTGTGAGAACACAAGAAAAAGAAAATTGTGTTGTAAACTGCTATAGTAAAATAAGTGCTGAAAGTAAATGGGGATGAAATACATTCCCAACTAAAAGTATATGTACAAATAAAAAGTACAAATACATCTAAGAAAGGGAAATCAACTACTGAGACGTCCTCTAGGAATCCTACCTGAAATGTAGTTATATATCACCTTCTAATCACTCCATGTCTTCATGTCTCCTCTGTATAATGCCTAGTCCTAGCTCCCTCATATCATTAGACAAGCTTCTTTTCTTCTTCACAAGACACAACATGGTGCGGGAAAATCTTGTGTAGGGGTTATTATTGTGATACTCAGTAGGGACTCTGAGACCCTCTAAGGTCTCTCATAATTACACAAGGTAAACCACAAAGTATGATCTCAATCACAAATCCCAAAGCAATAGACAAATCTCAATTAGAGACTTATCTCAACCCAGGTATATAACTCAAAGAAAAAGGATATGAGGCTGACACACACATGATCGCTATGAATGCTGATAGGAAGCCACAGATTCTCTAGGCCATAGAACAAGTAACATTCTCAGTCATAATGTTGATCACCTCGGCTGCTGGTGAACTACTCCTCTATCAAGTACTGTGGGCCTGCCACGTCACACAGAGGTGCTTCCCACAATCCTTCAACTACTGAGGTACTCCTCTCCATTGTGTATTGTGGGACATCTAGGTCACACATAGCTGATCTGCCACTATATCCTACTAATGTACTCATCCACATCTCATGCCATGGATGATACCCACTATTGTGTACTGAGGTAATCCTCCTCATCGCGTACCATGGCCATCGATTTTCTCCGAGTTGAAAAGTTGGTATTCTTCATGCCTCATCTAGACAGAGGGCTCCGTACGTAGCATGCTTGGGAGAACCATTCCCCAAGCCATCTGTCATATTTCAACTAGTATGAGGTCTTACAATAATGTAACCTGATATTCTGTAGTGTCACAAGGGTTACAATAAAACAGACCGTGCTTCAACTGGATGCTCTATCCATTCGTTATTGGCATTTCAATATCAAGGGCCCAGTTGGAATCAGGCGTGATCTGACTAAGTTGTAATCTATATTTCTCCGAAATAATCATTGGTTAATTTGAATTGATATTCTCGCTCTAGGGATCCAAATGACATAGAAGGTTCACTAAACAGACAACAAATTCTCAATATAAGAACCTTTAAGTGTTTCTCGGCCTAGTTGGACCTGGGTCTTGTCAGACCCGGTCGGACCAACCTGTTCCAACCTGGTCGTGGATGGGCCGCGGTGGACTCATCCCACTACGACAATGTCCGTCCGGGCTCACATGAAGGGGTGGCCCACAATGGTGGCCCAACTCCTGGTGGGGCATGACCTGGCCTCCAATGGGGAGGCCCAACACACAGTGTGGCATGGCCCGACCGATGGGGCATGACCCAGGCCCACTATCGGAAGCCAGTTGGGACGGCATCTCAGCTCTCTAGAGGGAGGTCTCGCAGCGAAAGGAAAATCCCGTGACACTTCGGCTAGGAGGCTCGTGGGAGCCACTCTTCTAAGATCACGAATGGCCAAAGGCCATTTCGTATTTGAAGTGGAGGTGCCACGTGGGTTCCTCCCGGTTGTTTTGGAGCCCGCATGAGGCGTATGTTTTTTCTCCTCCTCCATAGCTTTGTCCAAAGTATCCAACTCGCTATTGGCGCACAAAAGCGCGCTACCCATCCCTTTCACGTCCGACTGACGAGCATTTCATCTTCATCGTATGCTACGGCTAAGAAGCCATTTCCCCTATTCCCACTGACAGTGTGTGACGGCGCACCTCACCTCTTCTACGACTGGATGATACTAGCCACTTTGATGTCCACTATAGCTTTGTGTCGCAGCCTCCTCTTGTAGAATGTTTTGGCATGTCGCCTCTTTCATAGGTGAATAGTGGTGCTACACCAGCAGTCTTCCACACAATCTGCAAGGGTAACAAAGTTGCAGAGGGTTCGGGCTGGGTTCATTAGGCCCATGCCCTCCACGATAGCTCATGATCAAATGGAAGATAAAATGGGTTTAACAATTTCATGTATTAAACAAAAAACAAAACCCCACAAGGAAACCCCATAACATCCTCCCACAAAAATGAATGATTCACGGATCAAAATGTTTGTTGGTTGAGTTATGTTCTTCATATAATTTTCATGAATAAAGAAGAGGTTAAATATTGAGGACACATAAACGAATATCCTCTACATAGAATAATCATAGAAACACTTTTTTATGAAGGTGGTTCTGTGTTCTTTGGTCCTACAATAGGCTTCAATCAACGCCGCACGTACTCCATCTTTCAGTTTGAGGTTTGGTGTCTACCATCATCTCCGAATGGATTTGGATCTGTCTCCTAAGGGTTTGGAATCTCAGTAATTCTGTAGCAAATAATTTCATGGAGAAGTTATGTCGATACCCCCAAGCTCCATATATATTGTGGTGGGGTATGTAACGATGTTTGGAATCAATAGGTTCCCATTCATTTAAAATCATACTAATTCTCCAATATTTTGGTTAGTTACATTGAAGGTTCAATCCATTTAATTACTTGAAACATCTCTGGCCCCATACTCTAGTTTTCCGTTGGAGGATAGTAATTAAAATTAAATATCCAAATTTTTTTATTTTGTTTATTTTAAAATGTCACAATACACAACTTTTTTCTCAGGACCTACTATGGTCTATGTAAAGTCTCCCATAATGGAATCATGGTGTTGTGGATGCAATGGTTCCCTTAGATTTTTAACCTGAGCAACTATTCAAAATTAAGAAAATGTATATCATGTGTTTACTAAACGTACCGGAAAAAAGTTCAATAAATTAATAACATTCACCCTCGACCTGTGCCAGATGGGGTTAGGCTCTGCCTAAGGAGAACACTCCACAATGGACTCAATGGTACTCTCATATTTTCAATCCAAGATTCCATATAGATATTATGATTTTTCCAATAAAATTATTGCCACTTAATTATTTTATTTACGACCAACAATTATCATTCACTGGTGGCCGGCGCTGGTCGAGGTTAGTATCTACATAAATAAATCATTCCTTCAAGATTTCAGTGGTGGTATCAGATTTTTAATTTGAGTCACTATTCGTGTGTTATATGTAATTAAAAAATATGATAACTTATTTAAATTATTTTATTTATGGTTATTTCATTTTCGGGTTTTCTCACCAGAAGTTTGTATTGACTAAACATAAGTTGTTCCTATGGTAAACCCACTATCCGGAACGCAATTATTCCCTCAGAATTATGATTCAAGCAACTACAAAAATATTATTCCACATTTTTCAGGAAAACAGCTTACACTTGCTAATTAATGATTAACAAACCATTGACGGATCATTCCGAGAACATCAGGCCTCGGAATCACGCGTCGTCAGATATGGCAGTCTCAAAAAATTTCTATATAATTAAGAACTATATGTAAATTCATGGACATTACATTCTTCCCAACATAGGAAATTAGGTCTTTGAAAGCCAAAAAAAAAGGGAAATCAAACAAATGAGGTAACTAAGCACAAATCTGAGCATCCCACACCCATGTGCTCTCCTGGAGGTCCTGATGCTGCCATCGAACTCACACTAGAGGGATCGACCATCCACAAAGGACTCACTGTTGTCGATCCTCTATCACTTACGAGAACTTCGTAAAATTCACGCCATCATCAAAGTTCAACTCGCCTAGTCGATAACCCAAAATGGATCATGCACACATATCCTCATCCAGGACACATGGAAGACATTATGCACCTAGTGCATTTATTAGATAATAGATAGACGGTATGCCACCTCATCCACTCTACTAAGAATCTAGAAAGGTCTGATGAACATCGATAAAATTTTGCCTCCCTGGATAATCCTCTGCAATCCTCGTTACATTGAGACCCTTAAGAGAACATGGTCTCCATCGTCAGACTCCAAAGGGCTTGGTCCCCATGCATCATAAGACTTCTGATGGCTCTATAAAGTCTTCACTTGCTAAAAAGTGAGGCATCATGATACGAACTATGACACTATATCGTTCATCCCTGGCCACCAGTACCAATGCCAGAGGTTGTGGTACATCTTCACCACGCCATGATGTACTACCAGAAGTGGTGTGTGGAACTCATTCAGTACCTCTTCCTATAGTGCCTCAGGTACAATGTTACATCCTTCTAATAGGATGACATGATTCTCACCTTCAGAAAATCCATCAGGTGCCTATCCTGAGGATATCAGTGTACGTCGAGTCTTGCAATCCATTTCCTCACGTTGTGCCTTCCTGGATCACTAATGGAGTGGGGGAGTGACTACTATATATTAGAGGTATGCTTCTGCATCTCAATCCACAAAGGATATCTTCAACGTGGCTAGATGTTATGTAACCTCACTCATTAATTATAGACCAAAGCTCTTACTGAGTGCATCTAATTCAATCTTCCCCTTCCCATGAGTATAGACTATCTCAAGGTCATAGTCCTAGATGAAATCTATCCATTATCGATGTCTCAATTGAAGGTCCTTATGTGATAAGTTACACCTATGACTCTTGTTCTTAGAGTAAACAGTAAAACATTCACGTATCAGGTAGTGCCACCACATCTTCCGGGAATAGACCGCTGCTAGTAACTCCAGGTCCTGGGTATCATAGTTATGATTTTTTGTCTCTGTCTCGGAACCATAAAAATATGATGACACTTTTTCATCCACAGGAAGGGCTCCCCATTCGTGGTGAAAGCTGAAAAGGGTGCCTCTACTCCAGAAAATTTTGGTTCAAAATTCTGGTAGTACCCAGCCAAAGGTGAATTCCCTCTCCCTTCAAAAAGGTAACATAGGAAGCATCTATTGAAATGGTATCCCCACACTCTTCCACTCCTATTGGGTGTTGGAAACCCAAAATTCCCACTTCCACGAGGGCAAGGCTGGCTGACTAATTTGTGAATGGATGCACCCTCCTATGCATGAGTCTATCCAGTGCATCCTGGGTTTCCTTTACCAATGACCATGGAATGCCCCATTCCAACATTTTAGATAGACCACAATGTTTGTTCCAAATATAATAAATTTGAGTATGAACTATGTATGTCTTGTCCATACCCAAACTGGCAACATAAGGCCTCAATGTTTCCACCAAGAGGTTCCAAAAGAAAATCTCACCTAAATGTTCAGGTCATGTCGTGAATATAGATGTTATTATTGAGTCACCTACCAAAGGTATCTCGATACATGAGGATCAAGTCAAGTGTTTAACCAGAAACACTAGGACTTTGACATGATTTGAGGATGGATGGAATGATTAGTACCTAAGTCTATTAAAATGGCAGCTCAAAGTAGACATACATCGTACCTCGAATCATTCCTAGAGTCCTTGGGTCACACTCCGAGACTACATGCAGCTACTCTCTTCCCATATCCTCGAGCTCTCTAATCCCGGTTGGACCAAAAATGGGGGTGGTTGTAACATGTCAAAATGTACACCACCTAATTCTGCTCTCATATCTTTACGTCCACATCTCCAGTCCTGCAGATTTATATGTCCCTGTCACATCCTCTTCAAGAAACATTTTAATCCCCCAGGTCTCTGAGAGTGGTGTGTGTATCCTGCATTCCCATTTTTATCATTCATTGATTACATTATCTCATCTAAATATCATTCAACCAAAAAGGTTCTCTCTAAAACCCAAACATATGTATAAATCCATAGAAGAGTAACGATGGATCATATTTTCTTAATCACAACTCGCTCAGAGGTTCCACCCTGAAGAAATTACCGTTATATATTCACCAAGTACCTGGAATGGTCAGTATATCTTGATGAATACCCATCTACCAACATTCCAATGGACCGAAGTTTTATTTTCTCTAGGGAAAATAACTCATTAGCTTTTAATGGCAAGAGACTCCTTCTCAATAGAAGGTTGTCAATCTTGTCCACTAAAAAGTCACTTCATCGCAAGATCAAGGTAATCCAAACACTATCATCATCCTACTAAGCCATATAAAAGCCTCTCTAATAGGGTCTTCATATGATCTAATGGTACCCTAGTTAGATGGAAACATGGTCACCTACTTCGAAAAATCATTAACCACCTATGAGTCGGCCTTTCCTTGGATCCTCAAAGGCCTCTTCCACTAGAACACATGAAACATACTCAGTCAAAAAGCACCGTACACTAGTGTGGCATGTGGTAACTAATGTCGAGTGGGTGGTTGTGATACTGGTACAATTCCCAATGGTTCCAACCTAGTAAAAGGTCCAAGCACCATAACCAAGTTGATCAATTGTCCATCATCATGTACTCCCTTGGGAATCCTAGGAGGTTGTCTACTTGGCAACATCCTGATAAGGAAAAGATGTCCCACGATCAAAAAATTATACCTTATGATATTACTCATAAGAAATCACAAGAAAAAATCTTCAAAAACACACATAATCAGTGCTTCCATGAACAGAATTGGAAATCAAAATTCAGGTTCCTGGTGTACGGATACATCAGCCACCACACAAATATAGGACTCCTAAAACTGAAAACCCAAATTATAAAACATAACACTATTTCTACATTGAAAATATCAGAGTCCTAGTTCATTTGTAGAATAGACCCCTTTGATATAAATTTGTCACAACCCCGTCCCCTAGGGTCCATGCCGTGACTACCCCATGATCTCCTTCCATAAGCCTGATGCTAGTGTCTAGCAACGAAAGATGGATTTCCTAAAATGGTAATGTATTGAATTTAAATCTGTACAAACACATGGTCAGAGAACTCCAGAAGAATAAATTGTGTAGTAAAATGTTGTATTAAATGGAGTGTTGAAAGTAAAAGTGGAAAGAATACAAGACCAACTGAAAGTACGAGTAAAACAAAAAAATAAAAATACAACTGAAATAGGGAAAATAGCTAATGAGTATCCATCCAGAGATCCTACCTAATGTGTAGGTATAGATCACCTCCTCAGCACTCTATGTCCATATGTCCCCTTCGTGTACCACTTAGACCTGGCTGCCTAAACACCTTAGCTGATCAGCTGATCAGCTCATTGTCTGCACAAGACACAACAAGGTGTGGGAAAACCCCATGGAGGGGTGAGTAATAAAATACTTAGTAGGGTCTATGAGAACCCAGATGGTTCCTTATAATTATATAAGGAAACCCACAAATCATGATCTCAATAAAAAATCACAAATCAAAAGACATAGCGCAGTTAAGGTCTTAGCTCAAACCAGGTATACAACTCCGTGAAATAGGATATGATGATGGCCCACACAAGTTCACTATCAAAGATGATAGCCATAAACAGATTCTCTAGGACTAGGAAAAAGTAATATTTCATGTCACAATGTCATACACCTTAGTTCCTAGTGAACTCATCCTCTATCGAAGACAGTGGGACTTACATGTAACACAATGGTTCTTCCCACCAACCTTGTACTACTGAGGCACTCCTCGTGATCGTGTATAAGGGACTACATTCTCACACAGAGCAGTTCCCAACCGTGGCCTGTTGAGGTACTCCTCCCCATTGTCTTTCGTGGCTGCTCCCCACTGTGGCATGTAGAGGTACTCCTCCCCTTCATGTATCGTGGCCATCGAGTCTCTCAAAGTCCAAAAGTCAACAAATGTATGGTCTCATCTAGTCATAGGATTCCTTACGTAGCACCCTTGAGAGAACCTCTCCCCAAGCCATCATTCATATTTCAACTAGCACAAATTCTCACAAAGAATTATCCCTATGATTTTTTTTCTCACAATGGTTCCAACGTAATAGACGGTGCGTCAACCGGATACCCAGTCTGTGCGTTATTGGAAATTTACTGCCAAGGGCCCGGTAGGATTTGGTTGTGATATAACCCACACGTACTCCATGATTTTTAAAAACTCTCATGGAATATGTCAAAAGTCTGTCTCACTCCATGTATCCAAATGTAGCATACTGTTCATAAAACAGACATCTAGTTTTCAAGATAAACCCTTTTATGTGTTTTAGGCTCGTGTTCGGTCTGACCTGGTCGGACCAACCTGGCCCGACCCGGTCTGGGAAAGGTTGCAGTATACACAGAACAATACCATGAGGTATGGATTGGCCCACAAAAAGGGGTGTCCTAAAAAGGGGGCCCAGGTTGTGGTGGGGTGCGGCCAGACCCGCAAAGGGGGGGTGAGCAGGCCTGCTGGGCAGGCATCATGGCCCACTAGCGACAGCCCACTAGAGGACAGTCCGTCTTCGAAGGGAACGACTCGCGGTGCTTCCTCCAGATGGCTCAGGGAGCTGCTTCCCTATGATTTTGAATGGCCAAACTCTATTCTCCCTTTGAAGTGGCAATTCCACATGGGCGCGACCTTGTCACCGCAGAACCCATCCAAGGTTTGGGTTCCATTTCTTCCAATGTGGATTTGGTCACAATTACCTACTCACCGATGGTGAACCACCATCCCTTCTACAGAAAGATGATGAGTCAGCTACTTTCGTTGTCTATAGTGGTTGACTAGTCATTATCCCTTTTCACACCAGCAGCATGAGACAATGCATCACACCTCTTCTTCAGATGGTCGGTGTCAGCTGCTCCGATATCTGTTGTGGCCTCTTCTCGTGGTGTGTGTTGGTTCGTCTTCTCATTCATAGCCAGATGGTGCCGCTGTGCCGGTGGTCTTCCACAGAAGGAACAAGTGTAACACTATTATAGAGGGTACATGTCAGGTTATTAAGGCATGTGACCTCTGCATTAGATCGTGATGTAATGGAGGATAAAATGGGTTTAACAATTTCTTGTATTAAACAATTGACAAGCGCCCACAAGGATACCCCATTACAACCTCCCTCCAAAATAATTAATTGTGGATCAACACATTAGTCGGTTGAACCACATTTTTCATATAATTTTCATGAATAAGGAAGAGAGACTCATTTACGAAAATGAAAATGAATAAACCTAAAAACTAAAATCAATGTAGAAATGCCCTTGCATGAAGGTTGGTCAGTGTTCTTCGTACCTGCAACAGGCTTCCAATGATGTCGCTTATACGTTATCCTTCAGTTCGAGGTTTTCTGTCTCCCATTACCTCCTGTTTGAGCTGTTCTATCCTTTTAAAAGTTTTTACATCTCGATACTCTTTCAGAACTTCATTGTTTGGTGAAGCTATGTCGATACTCCTCCCCATGCTCCATATATATAATAGAGGGTGAGGGCTAGTAACGACATTTGGAATTAGTGGTAGCACCTTAATTAAGAATACGCTTAATTCCCTGATGTTATTGTATATCAGATTGAAGGTTCATGACATATAATGGATTGGAAAATCACTAGCCCCACAATCATCTAGTCCATTGGAGGATAATAATGAAAGTAAAATCAAAGAATTATTTTATTTCATTTCATTTAAAAAGTCAAAAACCATAACTTTATCACCAAACCTACTACGTTCAATGTAATGTCTCCCATAAGATAATTCTGGTGCTGGTGATCCAAAAATTCCATTATATTTTTAATACTAGAAAGGCTTCGAATGTTAGAAAATATCGCCCATGTAATTACTGAACATAACTAAAAAAAGTTCTATAAATTAATAACATTTACTCTACACCCACACTGATCAGGGTTATAAACTGCCTATGGAGAACACGACCCAACAAGATCAATTATACTCTCAAATTTTCAATCTCATTTACGATTTAGATGTTATATATTTTACAATAAAATTATTGTCAGTTGATTATTTTATTTACAGACTAAAACTAACATTCACTGGTGGCCCATGACATCCAAGGATAGAATCTTCCCAAAAAAAGCATACAATCCCAATTTCAGTAGTTGTCTCATATTTTTAATCCAAGTCACCGTTTGTGAGTTATAATCATTTGAAAAATAAATCAACTTTATTTAATTATTTAACTTATGGTTATGCAATTTTATTTTTTTTATCACAAAAATCCTACGCCGGCAATAATTACATATAGCCTAGGGTAAACCCACCATCTTTAATGCAATGGTTCCCTAAAATTTCTATTCTGGGAAACCATTTAATAGTTATTCCATTTTTTCAGGAAAACTGCTTAAGCACGTTAATTAAATATAAAAAACTTTGATGGATCATTATGGGAACTCTGGGCCTCAGAATCACACACCTTCAGATTTCACACTCTTGAAATAATTCCATATAATTAAAATACCATATAAAAAAATTCCAAGGCATTACAGTCTAGATGGTGGATAACCTATGAGGTTAATTATAGTAGAAGGAGTACTTATAGATCCTTAAGAGCAGTGTGTTATTTTCCCAAATTGATATTAAGATAATTTACAAACCACACATTGATTCATTTTTATATAGGATATTCAAGTACCATATGAAAGATATGAAGAATGTTTGTTTATAAGTTTGTGATGAGAAACACCAATGAATCCTATTCTTGTTTTTGTTCATGCAGATAACTATTTTATTTGTAGAAAAAAAAACATGTTAATGCCAATAAATGTTTATTCCAACACGTCATCAAACTATGCTAAAAAGTGGATGGAGGAATATCTGGAAGAAATATTCTGAATTTGAATTCATTTGATCCAATTAGTATGTAATGTGCTAGAGTGGCAGGATGGTAGTTATGATTCCACTCATAAGACAATCTAAGTGGAAAGCTATGAAACAAGGGAAACACGAGGTAGGAGCATGATAATAGGGAAATCATAGGGTGAAATGTCACATACACCACTTGATGATGAAAGGTACCAAATGTATCCACTAGGTACAAAAACGTAATCAACAGAGAAGAAGGTGTGGTATCACTTACAACAAGTTAATGATTCCATTTTCCAAGCCCTTTGGTCTTCATGGAGGATGTTTCGAAAATCATTATCAGCTGAAGTCCTATATCAGAGACTGAAACATGGAGATCTCAAACTGCCACCAACATGCTGCATTTAGGTGGTAGAAATAGTGATATTTCACTAGTGGTATAAGTACCTGATGACTTTTGATACGTTCCCTTACAATATGGGGAGGAACATGGATCCTACAACTCTTGTGAAGGTGACACTCAGATAATAGTCAGATATATAAGATATTATTTCTGGCGATGAAAGAGAAGAAGATGAATTTATTGAAGAAATATAGGAAAAACATGAAAAATAAGGGAAAGTGTAAGAAGAGGAATATTAGGGTCCTCAATAGGTATATTCTCATCAAGAGACTCACTAGTGGAGTGTTGAAGTTATGTGCTCTAATGAAGATTTCAATGAATATAAATTCATAATATCAACTAACCAATCTATTCCCTTGACCTCTATTTATCATTAAACACATGATAACTAAAACACATCATGAATTTGGGAAAATCAATGTGGGGTCATGGGTTCTCAATGCATGAAGTAAAAATTTTCCAATTGGTTTGGGGGAACATGCTCTTGGGCCTACAAATAGGGACGTCATTCATAATGAGATGGATGAGGCTGAGGAGTGTAGTGGTGGATCAACTGAGGAAGCTAGGGTGGAATGATTATAACCCTAGCCCAAAACTGTAATCTATGGGGGACCACAACATAATATTTCCAATTCGGTTCCAATTAAAGAATCATGTAAAAGAATGACTATAATTGAAACACCTCTTACACTAGGTAAAAGTAAATCTCAAACTATATGGCCATAATAAGATTCCAAAAATGTTTTAAGGTGTAATTTCTCTATTCATATTTCTCTCAAACAATGAATGGAGGTATGGTTAAATTTATAGACATAGCAGGTGGAGAAGGATCTTCTGTGGTGGATGTTTCTATAGTAACCCGAGAGCTTATCCTAATTACACACACCTAATGGATTTCTTCATTTTCATGGAGTCATAATGGTAATTGTCTATGATATTTAAATGAGGTTATTTCTTTCATATATTGATAATAAGATAGAGAACACAATGAGAAAAAGATGTTGTGGAATTGATGAGATCCATTCTTATGATCACACGAATCCTTTAGGAGCCAATTTCCCAAAATAAGTCATCCATGGTGGTCCCGAACAAATAGGTGGTTGTGGCATCGAGTGATGCCTCTATATGGGAATAACACAAGACTATCATGGTGAGGAGTCCAAGGATGAATCCAGTGTGGATGTCTACCCTCATGATAGAGATCCTAGGACCACAGAGAGGATACTCAATGTGGATCCTATTCCCATGATCATCGATTCTTTCTCAGAGTATTAGTATGCAGATCCTAACATGTTGGATGACAATGGTCAAGAGGAAATCAGGGAAAATGTATCATATGGCACATGAAATGAATGTACAATTAATGATTCAATGATGATTCCCTATGGGATGGAAGGTGTTACTCCACTACTGACTATACAACCTTTGCGTTGGAAGGGTGAATGATTGAAACCTTCACATAGTAGTCTGTAATTGCCTTACTCAAAAGGATAGGAAGGGGACCTAACTCATAGAATCCTATTAGTTCTAGGAGAAATATGGATATTTGTGAAAGCATAAAAAATTAACCCTAAAGATTCTATATCTATAGAAGCTCGAGGGAAATCATACTATTTTCTCAAATCACATTCTGAAATCATTTTTAGTTTGAGAGATCAACGATTTGAGGCTGAGGACAGATTGAATTAAGAGACAACTCAGATTTCTGAACATCATGATGATTTTCTATTGGATCAAATAAGATAAAATTTGTTATGTCTTATAGATGGTGATAAGGAAGAATAAATTTGTTGGATTCATCATATCCAAAGGGTCATGACACATTGTATGATAATGTTGTTGTGCTTATTTGATGGGATAGAGTTATGGGGGGAAATTCTTCTAGAACTCACTAGAGGTTCCAGCATGTTGATGAACCTTTTCATGTTTTTCAACCTGCCTTTGTAACTATATGCACATGGATTGATTGATTTTCACTTTATGTATCTCACACCAATCATAATTTTGAGACAACTCATGACCAATACTTAATCACTAATTTAAAATTCATGATTTTAGTAACAAAGGATGACCACAAAAATGTTAAATTTTTATGAGAGTGGAAGATTGACATTGATATCCTAATGTATTCTATTATTTTCTAACAACTAGTATTTTTTAGGAAGAGAGTGTCTATTTCTGGAAAATATATCTCCTAAAGAAGCCAATATACTTTTTCCAATATTCTATATTGCATGAATGAAATAATTCCAAGGGAATATGAATCTAGAAAAAAAGAGAAGGTGATGTGTGAATAACATTACCCAAAATCCATAATAAAATCAGATAAACAATAAAAAAATTGAAATATATTGTTTGTGTCTGAAATAATTAACCCATATTTCCATTCCGGAAATGGGATCCAACAAATGAGGTTCATTCAATATCCATGTTTGGAAAATAGGTCTTGTCTTGAATTATTGTCCCTAGTCTGTGGGGACATTGGCCAAGTACTGTAGTGTATCCAAAGAGGCATGAGGCCAAGCCATTAGGGGGTCCCTATGGACATATAAGAGGAAGAATACTCGATAAGTGGCATACTAAGAATTGGACTTGAGTGATGAAATTATTGAATGGTTTAAAAACTACAGAAATTATGAAACTGTGGCGTAGAACTCACATGTATAAGTGTACTAGTCTGAATAGAGATAAATCCCATAATTTATTGAAGAATTTCCTTTAATGCTATTAAACCACAGAAGATGCAAATAATGAAATAGATTTCCATTATTATGAAAATACCTCTCAGGAATGGGCCTAAGATGCCTTTCAGTTTTACATTATGAAAATGAGGACATTGGACACACAATATAACCTCGTACAGTGAGGACAATGCATGCTATAGTTTCAAATCATGCAATTTAAACAAATATCATAATTTATCAACATATGTTTGGGACACTCCTCATTGTTTTTGGTTATAAATCCCAGACCCTAAACCGCAGTTTAATGTCATCTAACATAGAATATGGAAATTTATATTCCTAATAAATTTTCATTCAAGGTAATGAATAATCATGACGTTAATAAACCAATACAATATTACATATCAAATAAAATTAGGTAGTTTATGGGACTAAGGATCCCTCAGAAAAAGAATATGTTGTGTGGTAGAGTGAAAAATCTGACATGAAATTGTCCAAGAAGACTCACATCCACACCACACATTCATATATAGGCTCTTAGTTTATGGTCTTGGAGTTTAAACAATGAAAATATCATGTGTTTATTGTACACATTGGTATACACCGTACAAATTTTTCAATTCCAATATGAGTTATGCTCGGTTTAAGAATCAAGGAATTTTATGGGGCTACCTGATATGTTGAAGAATTAATTATAGTGTGTGTCATGTTTATAAATCCACCATGAAACCAAGGAGTATAAATGAGGTAAACAAATCCATTCATGGTCTCAATAAAATTGGTGAATGGTGATTAAGGATCAATTACTAACCTTGTTTGTAACACTGAGATCAAGACCACACGTACTAGTAATAGGTCAAAGAAAAACAAAATAGAATGCTGATTATGTTAAAAATCTAGGATTCATTGTCTTTTTCTAGATATCCATTATGGAATTGGAACAACATGGTTGGTGAGACATAATTAAATGATACAATCACCGTTCTAGGGTCCACATGAGTTTGAATGATGTTAGAAATCTAAATAGATAATTAATAAATGTGTGTATTGTTGTATCATGGAGATTCAAAACTAGGTTGTCCAAGTTGATTAGATTCAAGTATCGTGGAAAATGAAAAAATATTCAAATTAATGTTTCATGGACTACAGGGGAAATGTTAATTCCAATGGTCTATGTAGAACAAAAAGTATAAAAATTGACTTCAATGAGTCCAAGAACCAAATACCATGAAATGAAGATAATTCTCATTGTTCTAGATCATGGACCATAACTGTGTTTTGGTAATTAATGGTGGATAAACCTATGGATGTTCCAATAGAAAAATTGTTTAGGCATCACTTTGTATTGTTGAGGATGAGAATCAATCTACATATGGTTCATGAACACTATGTGGTAAAACATAAACACCGGTGGAGAGGTCTCCCATGATTATCAAGGGGAATTCTTGAATTTTTTAGGGAATGGTAACAGTTTAACATCATGCATTGAGGATGTTGACTTTTTGGTCTAGGGTCATGAAGATTTAACCAAGAATGAGATAGTATCCAATGCTGATACACACATAATGGTGTTAGGGAAAACCTAATGTAAATGAGGCCAAGGAGGCTCAAAACCTCACAAAACATTCACATAGATAACATAAAATAGTTTAAAGTCATGATTCATGGACTATTGGCTCTCGGTTTAACATCAGGTTTTTCAGACATCGGGGAGGAGGCTCTCCGAAATAAGAATATGGGCTGTGGTAGACTAATAAATCTAACATTAATGGGGTCTTATGAAGATTGATGACACACCAAATTCTACCAGGAGGACTATTATGATAAGGAAATTGAATCATTGGATGTGAACAATGGGAAAATGTATTGGTGTCCCTACGTATCAAATAAAATTGGGAATAGACCGACACATAGTTCTGAAGACTTGTATGTAATAAAGTTTGAATACTGATGACCCAATGTGAAAGTGGGGTAATTTTGATATTGTGTCCAAGATAGGATATATGGGTGTAACAAATTATTATGTATGGAATAGAATCAAGGCACACCTAGTTCAGGAGGAGAAATCTGCCTTAGTAGTTCAGACACATACATACAAAGGGGGATATTTTGTATAATTTTATTGATATGTTATTTGAATTAATCGATAGATATGATTAAAAAAGTATGGGAATAACTACATATCCCATAAGAATGAGAATCCAAAAAAATATAGTTCTTATCAATTTTCAGGGTAGATGACCAGTTCCATATGTTATATTCTCTCAGGTTATAACACCATGATGTTTTTTCGTTTTCATCATTCCTCTAGGATGATTATTCTGTAGTTTAAGGTCATATGACAAGATTGTTTCTTATAGTATAATGTTGTGTTGTAAATATGTAGGGGGGGGGGTACTTCAAGAGAAATATTTATTCGGTGGCTATTATAAACTAACATGAATGAGGAACAAATAGGTCCAATCTGCACAATATGCTCCTAATAACAACTTGTTTACATTTTAAAGGGATGATGTCTAGACATGGGTACCTAGTTTAACATCATGTGTTATAGAAATTGGTATGTGGATTTAAAGGTCATGACTAAATGATTATAAATTATGCTTATTTTAACATTATTCGGATTGGATGTTGATTCCATATATTAATGTCACGTGAAATGACTAGTATCTATTGTTTAATGTCATGCGGTAAAGATGCTACTTGTTTTGCCTTTTATTTTCATCTGGCTTGGATGGATATTATAACATGGGATATCATCATAATACCATTATGTTTTGGGGGAAATGGTATTCTAATAGGGATGTATATTCATGAAAATTATAAAACCTATGTGAATGAGAATCGTGGATCCCCCTTACCACATCACGTAGTATTATGTGGAGCCCATAAAAAAATGATAGAGTGGTAGAAAATATAGTTGGAACCAAATAAAAAATATATGGGTATTATTATATATTCCATTATGATGATAATAATCCAAATACATATTTCTAGGACATGGCTTGGTTGATGAAAAGTTCCATAGGGGATATCCACAAAGGATAGAACATCATAGTGTCACTATGTGGTTTAATGTCATGTAGTTTGAACTATATGGCTCTTAATTTATGTTCAAAAAATGTGTACCATTGGGTGTGATTATGATGTGGATATATATATATATATCATGTTTATATTACAAACCCAATTTGAATGTGGGCCATGAAGACTCTTCACCCCCATATATTCTTAGGGAGACATGCATACAAGATGGAGATGTGATGCTTGCACATAAAATACTAGTTTATGGTTATAGATTTCATTACATGGTTAACTTAGTTTAGGGTCATAAATTATATACTTGTTTTTAAAATTATCATCACGCTTCAAGTATGTTAATCTCATTAAATGAAGCACTACCTCAGAAACATGTGATTGGTCTAAGGGGTAATGTTCTCTATATTTCTAGTGACCTATTAGTATGCAACAATAGGATAGAACATATGGATTATATATAACACTTCACATTTAGTTTATAAATTTAGAAACATCCTACCTTGTATATGGGATGTTAGTAGGGCCAATCCTATACCACATTGGTGGAAAGAACATAGATGGGTCATCTTGTAGAACACTCTTTATAATGGGATATGGTGTCTATCTAGACTATTCAAGGCATTAGGACCATTCATTTAGAGGGATTATTGTTCATCTAGATGGACCTTGATTATTATTTCTGATTTTTTATATTTGTAGAGAGATGTTTGGAGAGATCAAAACTGATTCTCATTGGGTGGGTCTACCGTTGTTCCGTAAACCATAAAATATGGAGTCACCTGGGCAGAACTATGATTCCTCATCTGATAATCCTAGAGATATTTAGGGAGAATTTTTAAAAACAATATCATATTCTAGAAAATCATCCCATACATTATTTTATTAAATGGTTTTTTGACCACCTAATCAATCCATTTACTTGTGCATGAGAGTGATAAATATTATTAGAATGAGTATTGTACTTTGAAAGATAATCTTCTACTAATCCACTATTATGTGGGTTTCATTGTAGGTGAAAATAGTTTGAGGTATTCCAAATTTATAGATGATATGATAGTTCATGAATTAATTATGCTAATAGGACTTCTCATCATTAATAGGAACCACTTCTTCCCAAATAGAAAAGAAATCTCTTTTGGTTATAATGAAATTTATCGTTGATCTGTTGTTGGTGGATAAGTTCCCATTAGATTGAAACCCTAGACTACATAGGTACAAGAATAATTAGTAGTGTGGATATCCTCTAGTGGTGGTTGCACAACATTGGAAACAATCAGACTTGCATCACACCTCTTTGAAAACTCAAAATATCCATGGACCATGATAGCCCAGATATAGCCCAACCTACGAATATAATGATAGATCATCAACAAATCCTGGTGAGATCTATAGGACCCAACATGAACAATATCTATGATCTAGGTAATTTAATATCCTAGAATAAATCACAGGATAATTCAATGAAACTCACACATTAAAATATTACGCTCACGTATGGTCCTTCTCTTTTGGATGAACTGCACTTTATAGTAAGGGATTCAACCATGAAAAACTATATTTATTGTGAGAACATTACATTTATGATACATGTCAACTGGATTATTCCAATTATAGGTTTATTTTATATAAGTGTAATTCGAAGGTCTTGATGTTAAGGCATCAGTGGTTTAGTGATTTACCTATTTTTTTCATCATCATCTTGGATGATGGGTATGATAACACAATAGTCTGAAACGTGGATGAATAAATCATCTTGATAAAGAATTACTGGAGATGGGGAAAGGATTTTCAAGTAATCAAAATGGATATTTTGTGACTGGAGAAGATGATTGACCATTGGATGACAAGAAAATTGGGACATTAACTAGTGAGTGCAGTCAAACAATGAAATGAGTTCTAGCTTTCTGGTGATGTAGTCATTTTTGATCTAGTTGATGAGTAGCTTGGAGTCTCCCTTCACATGAATATGGGGTAAATTTCTTTAAATATATTTGAAGACCAATAAAAAAAGAATGTTACTCAAACTCATTGTTGGTGCATCATTATGATAGATGGAATTAGTAGGGAAAGATGACCTATGCCCGGGTTAGGATGAAAATTCCTAGGTCTACCCTTTCGATTCATAATTCATTGACCCTTCTACAAGTTGGACCATGAGAAGAACTGTCAAAGTGAATCATGAAACATCTATTTATTTGGACCACATAGTGGATGGCCTAATCTAAAAAATCATTATATATTGAATCCTCTTTTGGTTATGGATTATTCGGTAGGAAGTCTTCTATTGTCTGACCATTGACAACCTTCTATCAGAGAAATCAAATGAAAAATTGGTGAAGAATCACTACTTCTTGTGCCAGAAAACCCATAATCATAGGGTATTTCATAATTTACCTTATCTAATCCACTGTGAATAAAAACTATATCTCATAGTGATGAAGATATTGTCTCAAATTCATCATTATGAAAACCAACATGAGACAAAACATATCGATTGGATATTATATGTCCTCCATGTCAAAGATCATTTAGATGAGATACTGTAATATATAAACAATTACATCATTTTTCCTCTGAGTATGGAGCCCATAGAGGGACCATTCTAGTGTGGTTACAAAAAGGTCCAAGGGCCTCTTGGGGATGGTTCATATTAAAACTTAATGTTGATGTTTATTCCACTTGATTTCCACAAAATTGGTATGACACTCTTCAATGCATTCGTAGATGAAACCATTACTCGTTATCCCAGAGAAGGAAATACACTATCTTTATATATTTTCAATGAATTTTATTTTATAGGATAAGTGGGATGGGAGGCATCAAATCTCTTTGAGGATGAATGGTGGTGGCATTTTAATGATTTCATAGATCATATCTGGGACTATCATGATGCATCTGAATCTGATAGTGAGTCAATTAATATTTCCATAAGTATCCCTGAATGCTCATTTCAATGGGTTCATCTTCATATGTCATTAGATGAGGAGTCTATTCACCTTATAAGGATCTATGTGTTGATTCTAATGATGGTTGGATTTTATAACCAAATCATCAATATAACATTCCACCAATGTCTTAAGGATCGACTAGATGATACGGTGCATGGAATGCTGATAATTTTCTCCAAAATTATTCAATGTTAAGGGAAATAATTGATAGTAAAAGTTCCTATAAGGTTATGTTATGGTAGTGTGTTGGTCATCCCATGGGGTCATCAAGATCTAATTTTACCCTAAATACCCTTCCATGAAGGGGATATCCATAGATCTTTCCGAGGCAAGGATGAACAGATCTCAAATCAGAAGGTGATAATCATCCTTTTTATGGTAGCAATTGATGACTCATAAGACAATACATACATTGATAAGTCCATAGTTATTCCTTATAGGGAAAATTTTCTCTATCAACCTAGGGTTCTAGATATATTTGATGATATTTTCTTTGATGGTCATATCAAGATCATCCCTGATCATGGCCCCATGAGAGGGGTGCATTCTTCTAGGAGTCTTTTTTAACCCATAATTGTTCACTAGGAGACCATGACGGTGGATATCGACCTGAGGGTATATTATTGAAATCTCATTATAGATCTAAGGAAACCTGTTCTGATGTTTCTTTATAAAGTCAACATAGTGTAGTTATTCTTCTACAGTCATGGATGTATTGATCAGTATTGGTCCGGAATCTACCTATACAGTGTGATTCACTTGAACAAGATAATTGCTAGTAGTGGAGACTCTTAATTCAAATATGTGAGGAGTACCTTCCATGTATAAATTTGTATTTGAGGTGATTTAATCAAAGGGAGTATAGAAAGATTACAAGATGACTAATGCCAATGATATTATAGTTCCTGGATGGGAGGTAGATGTGTAATTCAAAACTAGAGATTCATGATTTGCTGAATACATGGTGAAAAGGGATTATTTTCAATTTCCATTAGTCCTTTGACCACATGGACGATGAAATATTTCCATGAATTGGTGGCATGTCAGTTTTTTTATTCAAGACACCTCAATAGAACATGTTGGTGTAGAATACATCTCTAGCTATAGTGTGAACATCCTGGTACGAGATAGGGGTATAGAATTCTATAATTACTCATGCCTTAAATGTTTATTATTACAATGAAATATTCCAACAATAGATGAAAACTTGGTTACGACACCATTTTATCCCACAAAAAGAAAATGAATTTATAAATACTAGAATCATGGCCTCTATCCAATGAATCATATGGATGAAGCCATCATCCTTGTTTATCCATTATTTTCCTACATCTATGGTGTGATCCACCACAATGGTCTGAAATTTAATTCCATTACTCTGTTAATATACAATGTCCTTATAAAAATATTAACATGAATCGAAGGGATACACATCAACATGGAGTATGCCAACTAGGCCATAGAGGGAATACATATGGAATTAATTATATGATGGTAAAATGTTATCTAATGATAAATCTAGGGCCAAACCATCATCCTGTTGTAGGGGATATCCAATGAGGAAAACATAAATTCAATGGGTTTTACGGAACCATTGAACTGTGTCATCAAACATATTCTTCCACATGAAATTTTTTAATCAAGTCATAACTTAATATCTGCATGTAATATGGACTCAAATATTATTTTATAAGTCCCTCCCTACATATCTTTTTAGATAATATTTGACTAAATGAAGAACCTATGTTAACAACACAGTTACAAACTTCCACACCAAATAAATGGACAGTATACGATTGAACCCCTTAACGAGAGATCCCTCATCTTCATTGGAGATGATATGATGGATTGGTATTCTACTTGATCAACATTATAGAAATAGAAGCTTTCTACTGCCACTATGTCTCTCTCGATCTAGAGTGGGATGCTAAATGATTTAGTGAGATACTCACAACTATCATATAATTAATGGAGGGTGTCAATGATTTAGAGATTTTCTAGAAACACATAAGGGTTATTAAGCACAATTCTCTACCATACTAGTTGAAAATTTCTACTAGAAGAGGTTTCTCTTTGGAAGGTTGTATGATCTTCCCTACTTGCTGAACATGGTGGTTTTCATGGTGCTTTAAATATCATGTTTGTTGAAAAAAAACTAGTAGAGAACTAACATCAGATTAATATAAGAAAATTGGGGCTAGACTACCACTGGATGTGGCTGACCATGACGTGGTCATGACTATTGATCTTGATAAATTAATAAAATTATAGGTGGAAGTGAATCTGAAAAATATGGATGTGTGGATTTAGACTTCTTGATTCTTTCACAGATCCAACATTCATGTAATAATATCATTCACTACCTAGATTTAGGCACTAGATAGAGAATTCTGGTGGTTCTCATATCCACAGAACCCTTGAAGGTGGCATAGACCATGTACATTCCGGGGTCTACACAATAATCATCACTTTCATGAACTATATAAAGATCCCAAAACATGGTTATTAAAACATAGGGAAATGTTTGGATGTCATAATATGATTCAATAATATTATTGGTAGTCAATTTTGTTGTATCCCAGTTCAAGAGTCATGTATTCTCCATGAGGACATGATGTATTCGCCATGTCAAATTGATTTGTTTTAACTAGTTGCATTATCACTTTATATTCTATGATCAAGAAGGTTGTGATGATCATTGTAATACATCATCTGAATAATTTGTAGAGTCATTAGGAGTTTCGGTCCATACTAAGGGGTAATGAAAGACACCATGGTCCAAATATATTTCTCTACCATCCAGCTAGTGAATATACATCTAAGTTTGATTTCTAGAGAGGTAATTTCATACACTACATGACTTGGTGTAATTTTCAAACACATCCAATATGCATGGATCATGTTCCATGATAGGGAATAATCCTACTACACTATTTTACACCTGGTCCTAGTTCTAATCACTAAACACATGAAATTACATGATGGAAAGTCCAAGGATCCTACGGTAGTGCTAGTAGTAGGGGTGATCATTGAGATTGATGTATTAGGGAATCCTCTATTTTGGTAGCTTAAGAAATACTTGATCCATGGAACCAAAAAAATATCCAAGAACATGGAACTCATTAAAATAGTACGTCTAGATTCTTCGTATCTTAGAATGTTACTCTTTAAACATAGGCCTGATGTGGCTTGAGAGCATCATGGGGGGACTATAGCCTGATTCTATTACCTAGGTGGTGGTGCATGTCAAAGATCTTGTTCATTCGGGTTATACAATCAGTTTTTAAGGTTACCCTGGCATGACAGACATAGATGTTATGTTATTTTAGATAAATATTCTGTACATTAAAAAATGATTAGGGACTGTAATAGTTTTTTGTATTAATAAACATGAAAAAAATCTATCCTGATGAAATATAATCATAATCCCCCATAAAGATCCCCACCTTTAGTAATAATACCTAAAACCATTATTCATAACCGGAATAAAAGAAACATTATAATGGTTTGTGCTCAAATTCTTATTAAAGGTAAACAGGAGATACATGTAAGAATAAACATGAACATTAGGGTATGATAACACGATCATAACATTAGGAGATCATACCCTTCATAAAAAAGATCATATACTTGAATTGTTTCATCATTCATGGTAGTTAATAAGATATGAATCATTCTGATATTAACATCAGGTTATTTGAAATCATTTCTAATGAATAAGACAAAGTATTTGATGAATGAATATAAAAATTGAATCTTTTATTTCATGGAAACCTTCCAACTCATTCATAATGTGTCAGGAAAGGGCTACGACCTATGTACCTATGTTGGGATTTGGATTCCAACATGTGTACCAAATTTAATTTAGGATTGGTCTACAACCCATGAACATTCTTTCTATTAGTCTTGAGATAAAATCCTTGAAACTTATTTATTTTAGGTGTGGGATTCAACACATGGACCTTTTTTTGACATGGACTATAACCTTTGAAACTTATTTCATATAGGTTTGGGCTTCAACAAATGAAACACATTTTTTAAGGTTTGGATTGACCCCATGAACCATCATAATTTTAGGCTTTATCTTCATCCCAAGAAAATTTTTTTTAGTCTTGGACTATAACCCATGAAACATCATTCTTTTAGTCTTGATCTACAACCCTTGAACATTATTATATTAGGTCATGGGATACAATCTATGAAATATATTTATTTTAGGCTTGTGGTTTAACCAATATAACATTTGAGATCATATAAAACTTATCATTACCCAATGCATTGGAGGGATATGTAGGTCCTACCCATATCATAGTAGATTCATTCAAACATGTGCCACAATATAATAAAACATTCATTATATCATGACCCATAAAAAGACATAGCTTTATAAAAATAAAATCCTAACACATAAAATGTAATCAGTATCATGAATGCTTCATCACATCATAACCATTGAAAATATATGGGTTTTATAATAACTACATGATATTTTAACCCATTAAAAGAAGCGGGATTCCGAAGCATAGAACACATGGAAGTGAAATTTGAGTCTTAAAAATCATTTGATCAAATCATAAAACACTAAAGAAATAATTATGAATTAAACTATTAGATCATATAATATAAGGTTTTGAATAACATAAAATATTTTTGTCTCTTAATGAAAATATTTATGAAATATCATTAAAAATCGTTTCTTGGGGAAAATATCATTTATTGAAAATGTATTTGAAATACTAAAACTATTAAAAATTATTATAAAATAACTTGAACACTTATAACAAATAATTTAAATCATTTTAAAACCAACTACATGAAAATATATTTCTAAAAATTATTTTACTAACGGTTTACCTATTATATATAAGTCGAATATTTGAAGAAATGACAATGGGTAAATTGGTGTATGTCATAAGACGTAAAAAGAACAATTTTTTTTGAATGGATAAGTCGATATAAATAATGAATTGTTTAGAAAAAGGCAATAATATTCCAATGAAGTGATCGATAAAATAAAAAAAGCAAAAAAATTAATTTAAAACATATAGGATAATGTTATTATATTCCAACAATTTTTTTAAAAAACATTGATTTTCTCCTAAAGAGAGGGTTATGTCAGGATTTCTTAAAAACACATTCTTAACAATATTATGTTACCACAAGTAAAATATGGTACCATGACATGAGTATATCATGAAATTACAGAGTATAAAAAAATCAAGAATATTATTGAGATATGGATAATAAGATGTCATAAATGGAAGCACAAAAACGAACAATCTCGAAACATCAATGTGATTGCCTAAATAAACTCAAATAATATGATATCATGGACTCATTCTCTCCATCTAAGGAAAGTAAATTACA
Source organism: Viscum album (assembly GCA_963277665.1). NCBI lineage: Eukaryota > Viridiplantae > Streptophyta > Magnoliopsida > Santalales > Viscaceae > Viscum > Viscum album. The sequence goes on from OY728142.1 coordinate 1,332,876,163, forward strand.
TGAGAATAACATATCATTAAAAGAGTGAGATTCATGACATAAACATTAATATGAAAGTACATAAAATTAAATATACTGTTTAGGTGCCTAGAAAATCATTAATCTGAATGAATTAAAATTGAGACAACAATGATTTACTGATTTGGTATCTTTTGATAGTTAAACCCTATCAAATAAGGATAATCAAATATGCATGTGAAAAAAAAATAGTTTCTGTAAAATTTACATAGAATAAAATCATTGGAAGTACACAGACCATAGAAATAGAATTATTGGCTAATATAGATTGTATCCCATATACATTAAAAGTGAAACAGAGTCGCATTACCTTTGGTCTTAACTCTCTCTGTACTCATACAAGCTTACTAATAATCAGGTAACTCCATTTGGTTGATTCCAAATGGATTCTTTATGAAACTTTCTTCCCAAAGGGAGGATTCATGGTATAAGAGTGGATGTTTTGGAATATACATGGGAAGATCATGTATGAACATGAAAGGATTGAGATGTGTTTGAAATCATTAGAGGTTGTGTCCTTTAATAGGAATGGAAAAAGACTCATTTTGAATTTAGAGAATCATGTTTTTTGTGAAAATTTTATTACCTATGAAAAAAAGATACCAATCCATACAAACTAAATAATGGAGTTTTTAATCCTGAATATGTAAATCCAATTTGTGTTGGAGCAGTTTATAAGTTATTTGGTCCTATAATATTAAGGGTTAGTTCTTAATCATAACTAATCTGGTCGTAAATGTTGTATCTAATTTTAATTTATTTTGGAAAAAAATTAATTGGTCTTATTAGACTGTAAATGTAATACATAATGCAATGGTGTATTTATAATTTTGTAAATTCAATTTATAGAAGAAACAAAATTATGATTAATGATAATCCCATAAATGAGAATAAATAATAGGGTTTCAAAGTAGAAAAATAATGAAAATATTGTAACGATTTTATATTCAATTTCAAATTGAAATTGATTCTAATGAATTAAAATGTATTGATAGTTATAATATTTATCTAATATGGCCATAAAACAGATATATAATATAATTTAAAATTAATAATTAATTAGGTAAAAGGGTAGTTTTTTAAATAAATGCATTATTTTTTCATGTTTATTTAAAAAAGATGTTTCCCAAAAAATCCAAAATCTTCACCCTATGATAATTTTGACTTTTTAAATTGAAAATTATGATTAACTTATAAAATTTTAAATTTATAAAGGTTTTTCAGTTAAATTTTATTATAAATTTTTCTTCATTAAAGAAAATAGAATTTTTCACCTAGAAGCACATTACCAAACAATTTGATATCTCATTATCAATATTTTTTATTTATATCATTCCATTATAAAAAATATTTGAAAATTTGTTATTAATATTTATATAATTCTTTTTTATGGAATGGTTGTGATATTATTATTTTACAATAAAATGATGTTTTATAGAATCATATTGTTGTGTGTATCATTCACCAACTCAGTATTGTGTGTTTTGTACACCAACTCAGTGTTTCCTGTAACATACATCATGTTGGCCTTGCATGTAATGTAAGATGTGTTTGTATATATTTTAGTTCTTTCTAGTAAAATATTCCTTGTGAAATGAATATTTCTCTTTTTTAATATATATATATATGTATATAACAATTTACAGTGTCATGAGAGATAAAATTAAATGAAAATTTAAAATAATTTATAAAAAAGTATTTCCCAAAATAATAAAGAGTTACATTATACAACCATTAATATTAATTTCACCCTCAAATTTAATTTGGGTTATTAAAATATTAATACATGAATGTTTCATTTATATAATCCCACATCGTAATAATCGATACTAAAGCATCCTTTAAAATGAGAAATATGGAACAATAATTGTTACCCAATGTATCATAGAAATACATTTTCACATGGGAAAAAATAAGTGGAATGTGAAAAAATATGTTTAGAAGAAAAAAGCATGCCATCGAGTTTTTAAGGAGAGTGATAGAGAACATGGTATTGATAATGTTAGATTCGAGAAATCCATAAATCTTTAATGACCTAAGTGACCTTCTGATTCATCAAAAACATAAGTATTGGAAAGAAATATTGGTATCACGAAATTTTAATGTGATTTCATTAAAATATATACTTTAATTATTTCTAGAAGGCAATCCCTTTATAGTTTTTTGATCCACTCTACCTCATTATAAAAAAAATTAATGTTACTTTTACATTCTTGAATCACTAAAAAATACAGATTTCTGTGATATTGCATTAAATTTTTCATTAGGTACCATCAGAACAAAGTAGTTTGAATATGATATACAATATTTATAAATCCATATATGGAATATTAAAATTAACCTTAGTTAATTAATAGAATGTTTAACTTAAACATTCCCTACATTGTTAACATCATAAAACCTAAGAAAGATGGGAGTTCATGGCTTTCTAATGAATGTCATGAAATCATCTTTACACTAATCCACCATATATCACAACTTAAAACATGGTTTTAAAATACCTAATATGTAAATAATAACATTGAATATTCCATTAAAAAATTATAATTACCATAAATCCATTTGGAAAAAATTTATTCTTCCTTATTCAAATAACTATTGTATATACTACATAAATAAAATTTGTTATTAACATTATATTTTCTAACATAGAACATATTTTCCATAATTTGTTCCAGGGTAATCCATACCTTCCAATTTACTTATTCTTATCAAGTGTATCTTTATCCTAAAATACTTACCACGATACAAGAAATTAATCAAGGGTTACCTTCATTTAAAGTAAAATATCATAATCTCATCAAATATTATTCTATGTCTCTATCACTTTTCTGCATGTACTATTTAGTCATTAATTAAATCTTATAATGAAAATAATTATATATTTATTCATTCATATAACATAATATTTTAATTCCAAAATATAAATACTTCATTACTCAACCCTAATTCTTAAACCATCTCTCAAGATTCATCACATTCTTCTGTAATTAATATATCCAATAATATCAAATATGAATCAGGTCTTGAGGTTCCACAACCATATTCTAATCATGATTCTTAGGTTTAATGTAAATAATATTGGTAGTGCATTTCATACCTTTCACATGTTTTATACAGTCTCATTATCATCAAAAGTATAAGAAATACTTAGAAACCCATCCTCAATCTGTTTAGGATACTTACACATGAAAAATCAATTCCCATAATTCTCAAAATATCTATATATGAGACAATTTATGTTAACCATATTATTTAAAATTATCACTCTTTACCAAAACAAGAAACCCTACTGTGAGAAATACTTATCATGGTAGAAAACCATATAGTCATGAAAAGGTTTACATATAGGATGTCTAAATCATGGAACCATCCTTAATCTGTGATACCTTAAGTTCATCCTAGGATACTCATAACCAACTTATATTTAAATTATTTATGACTGTCCTTGAATTGTTTGTGAATTCTCAAAGGATATCTCATAATAGAGTCAAACCAGTTGTGCAACAATTCTATTTTTTATATACAAGATTACCATGAGTCTTGCCCCGAACATCTTATCAAAGTTGTTACCCCTAGGTACATAATTTCCAGATCCATATCCACATGTAGTATCCAGACAAGGATATATTGTTAGGAAACCACTCCCTCTATCTTTTAACAAATTTCAATACATTGCACTAAAATTTAACCAATCCTTATAATTATACTTAGTGACATACCTAGATATATAATTAGATATATATATATACGAATATCACAAAATTTTATCATCCTAGTTTCCAAGAGATGACTAAACATTTAATTTGATACCAACTATAGTGACCTAGGATTGAAAAACAAGGATATTGCATCATTTTTGTTGAATATTCAGTACACTACAAATATAAAAGCTCGAGGACTGTAATTGTTTATTGTCTTTGGAAAAAAATATACAAAAACCTACATCTCGGTTAATGATGATAAAAATCACCAAGGAGATCTCCATAAATAGTACATGTAACATCCCATGTAAATAAATAATAATGAATTTTCATATTTATTTTCGAATGTTTGAATTAAATATTAATTTTACATTAAGAGGTATCCTATGTTTTATGGAATACCTAACATGCTACAATGGGTTTCTCTAAAGTCTAATGTTGCAAAAAATGACGAGTCATATAGAAAAATAATAATATAATATTATGTTAAATGGTAGTTAATGGCTAGTTGTTTTAATAGAGAAAATTGAAATATATAACAACAATATGATTATAAATGTTTGTTAAATGTTATACATTTATAAAATAAATGTAAGAGGCTTAAAATGACAATGAATATAATTTTAAGAACATATAGACTAATATTAATTAAATCGTCAATTTACCTCCTTTTTATGGTGAACCATAGTTAAATCTTACATAGGTCACATTTTTCTATTTGAAAATATATTATTCTTCTTTAGAATCGGGACATCAAAATTTACTTTTGGTAAATTTCTGTTAATTTTCTGATAAAAGTTTAATTTTAATGAATAGTGAAAATTACTGTATTTTAATTCAAAATTTTCTTTTATTATAATTAATTTAAATGGTTATATTATCTTTTTAATTGGTTTTAAAGTGTAAATAGATTATATTTTAAAATTTAATCCAATTTTGGTCATTGGAAGAAATTTCATTTTATAATTGTGCATAAACAAGTGTTAATATTTTGATTGATATTATTTCTTAAAAAGATCTTTTTTGTTTTGAGAATGGGAATTAATTTTAAATTAATTAATGAAACTTCTATGAATTGAATTTTGTAAAATATAAATCATTTTTAATTAATAATATCAAATATATCTTAGGGTGATTTTTTGGTATTTTTTTGAAAAAAAAACATTTTCTTAGGAATAGTGAAAACACTGAGTAGTAGTTAAAAAGCCGAATTTTACATAAAAATGTAATTATACCACTTCTGTGAGTTGAATTTAAAAAACATTACATACATGGTTGTCATTAGTATGTAAAATTTCGTCCAATAAGATGATAAATAATTATTTGTGAATTGTAAATTTTGACTTATATTTACTACGGTAAATTGTAAATTCTGTAATTCATTGTCAAAAAATATTATAATAATATAAAATTGCCTTAAATCTTGTCCTAACCATATAGGATGTGTAATGGCCTACCATGAAAATCCTTAGGTTCGTCTTTTGGCCTTTTAAATCCACTGGGGTAAGATAATGATACTAATAACTTTTTATTTAATGTAAAAATGGAAATATCATAAAAATGTATTGTCTTGATAAATCAATTTTAATGTGGGGTTTTGTAATTGAAATATTTGACTATAAATATTAATTATAATGATAAAAATATTTCCTACATCATGGTATTTGTTTATTTTTTTACTTCAAAAAAATAAAATTTTTTATGACACAATAATAATGCAGTGATTCCCTCATTAATAAATGATTTAAATAAATGTGATTAAAAAATTTAAAAAAATACCCAAAACCAGTACAGTTAATATTGTATGATTTTATTTCGAACAAGAGTCATCCTATTTTTTAATTTTATATGTTTTGGACCTTTAAAAATCGAGAATCATTATATAATATAATAATATTTTCAATCATTGTTAAACAGCTCCTCCGCCCCATTATAAAAATTCTTCACCTTTAACCCATGAATCACACATCTCAATCCCCATGGATCATCCAATACATGAGATAATAAGCTCACAAAATTCATGTCTTCCATGTAGATTCCTTACCTTAGGAATAAGGCATTTCAAGAAATCCTTTTGGTTCAAACCAAAGAGAGTCACCCAAATTAAATGTAACATCTTTATTTATGTTTTTTTATATCTCCAACCCCCAGAACTCTTTTTATTAATTTATATTATAAATACACCTGTATATTTAATAAACTTGGGTTTTTTTTATTAGATGGATTCAAAATAAACTTACACACACCTCCATCTAATGGTTAAGAACATACTGTATCATTAGATGTTAAACTAACGACTTACGAAATGATGATTATTCAATTAGCTCCTACAACATCTCATGGTGGAAATTCTGATGAAACTATATTTATATGTGATATATTTTATATTTATGATGTCTATATGCTTATTTATTTTTCATTTATATCCTACCATTATGGATTCCATAATGGGTAAAGATGATAATTTCATTTTAGGAAATTCAGACCACCACCCCCTCCAATTGATATAAATCATTCATGCCATACGTGGAACATATAAAGGATATATTTAATGAAATTATATCTGAAATTATACTAGAATTATAATATCCCTATTTAATTTTTTTTTCATTGCATTAAATTTTAAATAGAAATGAATACTACTTGCATGTGTACGAAGAGCTTACCATCACAAATAATGGTTTTTTTTATTTCGTATCTCAAAATTTTATATACTACTATAAATATTTATATATTATGGATATATATTATATATATTATATATAAATCATGAATATCATTCTGGAGAAAATGGAATTTTGACCACATGAAAAACTTATAATTATAAGAAGTATATTTTTAACTCATTTTCTGAACATCGACCAAATGTCTGATATGAACTAAAATATTAAACTAATTTTAATAGCAAGGTAATATTTGATATAAAAATAATAACAAAAATGAAAAAGGATATTAATCAGGTATAAATTAAATTTAGTTTATTATTCATGGTATTAAATAATGAACTTGTCAAGTCAGACACGATGTAAGGGAATTTTTAACCCAATTTTTATTCATTGGGTTCATCTTCTCTTTTATGTTTATGTCGTTCATTGATTATGTGAGAAATGAAATATTATATCTTATTATGTATTTATACTTTATTTATTTTTTATTATATTGGATACACATAATCATTCTATATTACTTATAAAATGATCATTGTAAGCGACTTCGTCTCAATCGCATATCGTTGAGGCATGTTTTGTATTATACATGACTATCATTTATAATGTGTAGAAACACCATTAAAATTTCATTTAGTTCAAATTGAATCTTTTTCTATGAATAATTTTACTAATAAAAAAGGAATGATTATTTTTAACATAAGTAGCGACAATGACCAATTTGCGCACTTCCAGTATTATTTGATCTTTGGATTCTTTAACAAGCCGTAATGTTTTTAAAAGTATAATTAAAACTTTATAATCTTTTACGTATTTTTTTATTGAAAATGGTTTTGTTATTTAAATATATTAAAATTATATAATGTGAATGAAATTTGGAAATTTTATTTTACCTTTTTTTTTGTTTTATGTGTTATGCATATGTTCTGGTATGCGAGAATTTTTTATGTTTACAGGAGGTTCTGTAATAAAATGTGGGCGGGTGAGCCCGAGATAGCTCTCAAAAACATTGGGTAACGTGAAAAAGGTAGACCTTAATGTTTCAAGTAAAAGATTTAGGGAATATACTATGATGGGTATTCCAAATGTAACTCCCTATGCAGCTATGAAATCTACACCGTAAGTATGTTATGGATGCCACAAGTTACCATTACGATTTTTGATTACTATGTGTTATTCAAAAATAATATGATTTAATGAGGTATGTTAATAATCATATGTTTTGACGAACTAATGTTTTCATTCATTATTTTATTACCCTTACTGATATTTATTTCATCACCCAATATTTTGAAATCTTTTTCATAGGACATAAAGATAAATAGAGTCAATGATGGGATCAAGGAAAAATATTATTGTCTAAAACATGGAACAAGACATGACCATTTTTTTCAAGAGTTTCTATTATATTGAAAAATGGAAACTGAGTAGAAGTGCCTACAATGAAATTTTTGAGAATTAATGTTATAGTTATGGCCTGATTCCCTAAAACTCTAATCCTAAAATTATCCTCAATGGGAATTATACATTTAAATCAAGATTATATAATTTTTTATGTTTGGGATCTTATATTTGGTATCAGAGGTCTGTTTTGAAAAAATTAGAAGTATGGATATTGTTAAATTAATTTCCATAACTTAATATATGTTAATATTGAAATGATATAGAATTTAGAGATTACCAAGATACTTTTCCTAATATATTTATTTTTTCATATAGGCTTTCTTAGAGAAAACAATATATATATACTGGGAAGGCTTACAAAGAAAAATTATGTTCCAAATCTGCATCTTGAGATGGTTGGAATCTAAGTAGACCCGTTTTATGTAGTGATAGATTAGTTGACTCAAGTGTTAAATGGTGTTTTTTAATATATGATATTCTGGTATATACTGATAGTTTATAGAAACATGACACTGATTTAAGGTTTGTGTTTTAATCAATAAAAGAAAAGAAAATGTATGGTAAGTTCTGCATGTTTGAGTTTTCGTTATGAAAAATTTCATTCCTTGGTCACAGTTTTTTTAAAAATGGTATAATTATTGATCCTTCTAAAACACCATTATTGAAGAATGGGAAAGACCCACAAATATAACTGAAATCCATTGTTTTCTTGAATTAGAATGTTATTATTGGAGCTTTGTTGAGAAATTTTCATGTTTATCTATCCAACTGAGTATGTTAACTCAAAAATGTGTTATTATTTTTTGGAAAAAATGATGTGATTATTGTTTTCATGAATTTAAAAGAAGATTGGAGAATTCTCTTATTTTGTCATTACCTTATAGAAATAGAGACTTTTATATCTATAGCGATGATTCATTGAAAGGAAATTGTTGGTCCTAAGTCAGAATCATTAGGTAATTTCTATGTTTAACATCTATTGAAACCTCATTAGTTAAATTAATAAACACATGATTTGAAATTAGCTGCTACTGTTTTTGCTTTATAAAGTTTGAGGCATCATTTATATGGAGTAAAATGTGAAATATATACTGACCACAAATGATTAATGTACATGTTCACTCAGAATTAATTAAAAATGAGATAGAGGATATGGAAATAATTAATCAAGGATTATGATAGAAAAATTCATTACCATATGGGAAAAGAAAATCATATGGTCGATGCTTTGAGTTGAAAAAGTATTTCCTCATAAAATATTCTACGTTTGGGATGAGATTCTTTATTTTTTGATTTGATGAACATTGTCAAGGGAGTTATTGGTGCCATAAATTCATTTGTTTTGTTTCAGTTGTTAGGGAAATCATCTATATTAGAAATAATTAAGAAATCATAGAAGGAAGACAATGAGTTTGTAGAAAAATTTATAGATTGTTCACAAGGGTATGTTACATGATTTTAACATTTATAGTGATTATGTTTTGAGGTTTGGGAAGAGATTATGTGTGCCTTGTGATTTAAAGCTGAAGAAAGAGTTATTATATAAAGCTTATAGATCTCTATTTTTAGTTCATCCAGGAATTACTAATATATACCATGACCATCGAGAGTATTACTAGTGGGATAAAATGAAAATGGATATTGTTTACTTTACAGTGAAGTGTTTTACTTGTCAATAGGTTAAATAAGATCAGTAGTTACCGAAAGGTATACTTAATAATTTATCGATCCCATAGTGGATATGGTAAAATATATCCAAGGATATCATTATGGGATTACCAATGACATCTTGAGGTAAAAATGAAATTAGTGTTATTTGTGATCAATTGGTTAAATCTTCTCATTACCATGGATGTTGGGAACAACATATTCTCATAGTTGAATTTTCTAATAATAATAGTTTTCATTCCATTATATAGATGGAACAATTTAAGGCATTATATGGGAAGTGGTGTTGAACTCAAGATTTTTGGGATGAAGTAGGTGAATGGATTCTAATGGGGCCAGAATTAGAAGAAGGGATGGCATAAATGGATCAGTTGATTTAGATGCACATGAGAACAACTAAGAGTATACCAATAAGATATGTGGATAACTGGTGTAAGGATCTTTTTTGAGGTAGGTTATGATGTATTTCTGAAATTTTATCCATGGGAATATTTGATGTGTTTTGGTAAGAATGGAATGTTGATTCCGAGGTTCATTGGACCTCATGAAATCATGGAGAAAGTTGGATCAGTTTCTTACATATTGGCTTTACCTTATTTTTTATCCTAGGTACACAATATTTTTCATGTTTCAATGTTGAGAACATATATTCTAGATCCATCTCATGTTTTGAGCCTAGAGGTAGTTCATTTGGTAGAGAATCTCTTATGAGGAACAACCATAATAGGTTCTTGACCGAAAAGTGAAAGTTTCACGGAATAAGGGAATTCATCTGGTAAAGGTTTTGGGGAAAAACCATATGGATGGTGTGGTAACTTGGTAATCTGAAAATGGAATGATGAAAAATACCCACACTTATTTGATATGTGAATAAAAATTGTAAGGATTCCATTTCCAAAAGAGTTAAGGATTTAACATCCCAAGTATATATAGAATAATACATATTCATATTTATTTTCATATTTGTGGATTAAATAATATTTTAACATTAAAGTGAATTCTATGGTTGATTTCATACCAAACACACAACAATGGGTTTCTCCAATGTCAATGTTACATACAATACTCCATCATTCTAAATAATAATAATATAATATTAATTTAAATTGTAGTTAACACCAAGCCTTTGTATTGGCAGGAATGAATATAACTTACTATAATTTCATTATATATGTTTGTTAAATGTTTTTACATTTATCTGATAAATTTTAGAGGCATAAAATGTGAGAAAATATAATTTTATGCACATATAGTATAATAATTTTTTAAAGGTCGATTTACCACATTTTTATGAATAACCCTATTTAAATTTAGTTTGGGTCACTTTTATTTGTTCTATTTGAAAAAAAATTCTTCTTTATAATCGGGACATCAATATTTACTTTTAGTAAATTTTTCTTATTTTTTTTATAAATTTTATTTTTATTGAATTGTAAAAAATACTATATTTTTATTCAAAACATCAATTTAATATAATTTATTTATATGATTATATTATCTTTTAAATTGTTTTTAAAGTGTAATTAGATTATATTTTAATCCATTAATCCAATTTTGGTCATTGGATGAAATTTCACATTGAAATTGTACATAAACAATTGTCAATCTTTTGATAGATATTATTTCAAAAAAAACATGCTTTTTGTTTTGACAATAAGAATTAACGTTAAATTAATAATTGAAACATCTATGTGTTGAATTATGTAAAATATACATAAATTTCTAATTTAGAATATCAAGTATATAATAGGCTGAATTTTTGGTATTTTCTGAAAAACATCAATTTTTGATGAACAATGACAATATTGAGCAGTAATTAAAACGCTGAATTTTTCATTTAAATTAAATTTTACCCAATCTATGAATTTAATTTCAAAAATCTCACATAAACAGTTGTTATTATTATGTAAAATGTTGTTCAATAGGATAAATATAATTTTTGATGAATTGTAACTGCTTTCTTTTATTTACAGCGATTAAATAAAAATAGGGTAATTCAAGGTGAAAAAATATAATAATAATATAAAATTACATTATCACATGTCTTAACCTTATTGGATGAGTAAGGGCTGACCAAGGTAATCCATGGGTATGAATATTGGCCTTTAAAAGCCACATGGGTTAGATAATGATATTAATAACTCATTATTTAATGTAAAAATGAATATAACATAAACATGTATTATTTTGATAAAACAATTTTAATTTGGGGATATATATTGATATACTTGACAATAAATTATTATTATAAATCTAAAGATATTTACTCCATTATGGAAATTTTTTAATTTTTTTTTACATCAAATAAATAAAATTATTTATGACACAATAATGATATAGTGTTTACCTTATTAATGAGTGATTTGAATAGAATAGATTATAAACATTAAACCAATATCCAAAATCTTTTCAATTCTTTTTGAATGATTTTATTTCAAATAAAAGTCATCATATCATTTACATTAATAATATTTCGACCTTCAGAAATGTATAATCATTATATAATAACATATTATTTTGAATCTTCTCAAATGAGCCCCTTTTGTACCTTGTAAAAAGCCCTAACCTCTATCCAATTACTCACAAATATCAAGCCCCTTGTCTCATCCAACCTATGACCAAATTATCTTTCATGATCTTTGTATTCCACCTAGAAGCCATACTTTATTGAAAAATTACTTCTAAGAATCCAATTGAATCAAACCAAAGGGAGTTACCTGATTTAAAGGTAATGTATTCTTTTATGTTCATTTATTTTATTTAACATATATTACCCCGAAAAATAATTTTATTACATTCTATCATAAATACACCAGTATCCTCAATAAACTAAGTCTTGTTTATGAGAAATATTCAAACTACTCTTAAACACAAATCCATCTAATGGTTTAAGAAAAGACTATTTCTCTGGATGGAAAACTAATGCCTCGTGAAATGAGGAAGTTTCAATTATATCCTACCACCTATAATGGTTGAAATTGAGATGGAACTATATTTATATGTGATATATATTATATTTATATTTTTCTTATGCTTATGTATCATTCATTTCAAAACACATTAATGGTTTCTATAATGGGTAACATGATAATTTCATTTGAGGAAGTGTGGACAACCAACCCCTCAGAGTGATATGACTCGTTCATGCCATACATGAAAAATATGAAGGTTGAATTTAATAAAATTATATATCATATTTTACTATAATTATAATATAACTATTTTCCATTAATTTTTTATTCAGTTAAATTTTAAATATAAGTTATTGTAGTGTGCGTGCATACGTACAGCTTACCCTCTCCATGAACGGTACATTTCATTTCTTATCTCCAAATTTTATGTGATATTTTTAATATATATTTACACATAGTAAAGGTATATGATATATATGATATCCAAAGCATGAATTTCATTATTGAGATGTGGTACATTTGACCACATGAACAACATGTAATTATAAGAAGTACATTTTTAACTCATGTTCTGAACATCAACAAACTTTCTGATATGAACTCAAATAATTAAGTAATTTCTATATAAATGTAATAATTGACATAAAAGGAATAATAAAATTGTAAAAAGGTTCTTATGGGTGTTGAAATTATCTTTATATTATTACTCAGATAGTTAAAGAACTAATGGGTCAAGATGGACACATGGTAAGGGAACTTCTTAACCCAATTTTTGTTCTTTGGGTTGATTTCCTCTATCCTGTTTATGTAGTTCATTGATTAAGTGAGAAATTAATTTCTATATCATATATTATATTTACAATTTTATTTTTGTGAATATATTTAATAGACATATTCGATATACTTTATTTACAAAATGATCTTTGTAAGGGATATTGTTTCAATCTCCTTAAATTGAGGCATGTTTTGTTTTATACATGACATAATTTTATATGGTGTATAAAAACATATGATTTTTCATTTTTTTTAAATGGAATCTTTTTTATGAAGAATTTATGTAAACGGAAAAAATGATTATTTCTTGTTAACTTAAGTGGTGACAATGGCCTTTCTTCCACCACGAGTGTTATTTGATATTTTGCTTCCTTAACAAGCAATAACGAATTTTTAAAAAATAAATACCTTATACTCTTTTACATGTTTTCGTATCAATAATGGATATGATTATGGAATTTCTTTTTCAAAGTATTAAAATGATATGTTGTGATTGAAATATTGAAATTTTATCATTAATTTATTTTTTTATTTGTTATGAATATGTTATTGTTATTGGGAATTGTTTATGTATACAGGGGTTTCTGTTATAAACATAGGGTGAGTGAACCTACGATAGCTCTCTAATAAATTGGGTAATGTGGCGAATGTAAACATGAATGTTTCTCCTAAGAGATTTAAAAAATATACTGTTATGGGTATTCCAAATGTGACTCCCTACGTAGTTGTGAAATCTACAATGTAATTATGCTATGGATGCCACATGATTCCTTTATGACTTGTGATTACTATGTTTTATTCATAAATATTATTATTTCACAAGGTATGTTAAAAAAATATTTTTTGATGAACTAATGTTTCCTTTCTTTATTTTATAACACTTAATGAGATTTTTATGCTCATCCAATGTTTTGAAATGATTTCCAGAGGTCATAAAGATGATTAGTATGAAGGATGGGATCATGGAAAAGTCATGCTATCAAAAACATGGATCTAAACATGACTTTTTTCTCAATATTTTTTATTTTATAATGAAAATGGAATCATTGGAGAATTTTATACATTCTATTATTTGAGATGTAATGCAATAGTTATGTTCTAATTCTTTAAATTTCTAGACTTGAAAATATCCTCAATGTGAATTATCTAGATAAATAAATCATATGAAATGTTTTAAGGCTGGCCCCTTCAAGAACTTATACCTAATACTTTTATTCACAAATTGAATAAATAAATCATACTAATGTGGTGAGCTTAGATGCTCAGTAATAGTAAACCAAAGAGACATTTAAGAATAAACATGAACATAGAGGTATGATAACATGATCATATCCTTAGGATATAATACCGTGAATGTGAAATATCATATACTTGATTTGTGAAATAATTCATGTTAGGTCATAAGACATTAAACATAAGTAAATAAACTTAAGGAGCCACGAAATTATAACTATGGAATAAGACATATTATTTTTTTGTCATATATATAATAATTGAAACATTAATGTCAATACTATTTACTGATGCCTTCATAACATGTTATTATTGGGTTACAAATCAATTACCAACATGGGACATTGGATAACAACTAGGTTACCCACTTTCATGTTGTCATGGTATACAATCCAAACACTTTATTTCTATAGGCTTCAACTATAACATATAAACCTTCTTTCTTTTAGTCATGGGAATCAACCAATGAAAATTGATTATTTTAGGCTTGGGCTACTACCCATGAAAAATATTTCTCGTACTCATTGGATTCAACCCTTGAAAATTCATTATTTTTTTCTAGTTATACAACCCATTAACTTTTTTTCCTTTTTTTCTTGGTATTCGACCCATGAATCGTTTTCCTTTAAGGATTGGGTGATAAAACATGAACCATTATTCTTATAATCCGTGGCTACAACCCATGAACCTTATTTATTTTAGGATTGGGATACAACCCATGATCCTCAATTCTATTAGGAATGGGTTGAGAACATATACCCTTTGATATCATATAAATCATATCATTACCCAATTCATTGGGAGGATATATAGGTCCCACCCATCTCATAATAAACTCCTTCACACAGTTCCTACATAATAATATTAAAACATTCATCATATACGGACACATAAGATGAAATATGTCATAAAAACAACAAATAATAACCCATAAAATGATATGGGGATCATTAACAATTGATCAGATCCTATATAATTAAAATATAGAGGTTTCATAATCCTTTCATGAATTCATAGCCCATGAAAATAAGTGGGATTCAAAATAATAAAACTCATGGAAGTAAAATATGTGTCTTAAACATCATTCAATCAAAAAAAAACCACTCAAGAAATTATAATGGTTGGATCCATTAGATCAATACCTAGAAAGGCATGAGACAGAACAATTGATGTCATATTTCATGGAAAATAATTTTTAAATATCTTTCAAAAAAAATTCTTGTGGAAGATATCATTAATTAATTGTAAAATGATTTTAAAAACATAAAACCATTAAAAAATAATATTCACATAAAATTCTTTTAATACATATAAAGAAGTCATTGAATCATATAAATTCCATTTTCCATGAAAATTAATTTTATAAATAATTTTCTTATGGATTAACAATTGAAAATGAAATTTATTCTTTAATAGAATGATGGTGGGAAAATAATTACTTGTCAAATGAGGTAGAAAGAGAATTCAATTTTATTAATAGTAAATGTTTAGAAGAAATACCTTGTCTGGAATGCAACAAGAATATTCTGATAAATATATTGGTAAAATTTAAAATTTAAAAAAAATTATTAAAATGTTATAGTGTAGTGGTATAACATTAGTTGAAACCCTTTTTTGGAAAGAATATATTTTCTCCCAAAGAAACGGTAATTTAGGATTTCATAAAAAACCTTCATAAATATCATATATAAAAAATTATAGAGTGTGGTTACAATATATGAGTATATCATGAAATAATACTGGAGAAGAAAACTAATGAATATTATTGAGATATGGATCATAATATTTTATCAAAGGAAGTATAAATATGAAAAATCTTGAAAAAACAATGAGATTGTCTCAATTAACTCTTATAACATTGTATATTTGGTTCATACTCTCCATGTAAGAAATATGTATTACATGAAGATTAATATATCATGAAAATAAATTGATTATTGATATAAAATGTAGAATGTATGTAAATACATATATAAAAATATTGTTGAAGCATTAAAAAACATGAATCTAAACGATGGAAAATTGAGACAAAACTGTTATACATGTTTGGTATCTTGTCAATGTTAACCCACATGAAAGAAAGACAATCTAATGGGCATGTTAATACCCAAAACACTATGTACATGGTAGATAGAATAAAATCATGGGATGTAAATAAAACACAAAAATGGATAGGCTACTTGTGATGACCCAGACCCCCTTGGTCCCTTCCTTTTCCAAAATCCGGATCCTTAAGGGGTGCCGATCGGTGAGACAGATCGGTGAGACCGATCGGTGCGACCGATCGGTGTGACTGATCGGCGGAACCGGCCGACGTCACCCGACCTTGCCAAGTTGTTCCAGTAATGCTCATTTTCCGCAAATAGGGTTTTAAACCCTATTCTGCCTCGTTTAAAAGAAAAGAAAATTTCTTAAAGACACGAAACGCGCACAAAAGTTTTAATTAGATACTGAATCGACTCATGAGTCGGTTTAAACCACCCAGCACCTTTAATGGTGAGTCAAGCCGCGTGGTTAACCCACGACTTCCAAGTCTTACGCGGTTTCGCGTTTTCACCTCAACCGTCCCCGGCTCTTATAAATTTAGGGTTAGGCCGTGGTCCCCCCCCTTCCTCGATCGTGTCTCTTCTGGTGCATCGGGCCCGCCTCATCGTTATCCGTAAAGTTCCGCGCCCCCGACCTAAACATCGATCATCTATCAACAAGTAGGGAATTTCTCTCGTCTCTCACCTTTTTGTATCATGCGGGGTGGGCGTTATTTTTGTTCCTATGGAATTGGTTGAACTGAACCTTAATGAAAATAATAAACGAAGTTCTAAAGAAAGAAGGGGAAGGGGTTGTGATCATTGTTATGCTTTATCTTGTGATCATCCTTTTTAGTTGTGCTGGTTCATGTTTTCTGAAAATTGAGGCCGTTGGTGGTCGTTGTATGTGCAATGATGAATCCCCTCGTGGTGTTTTAAATGGGTTGCTGAAATTGTGAACTCCTACTGTGAAATTGGTTAATCACGTATGCTCGGCTGAATAAGTTGAAAGCACCAGGATCAACCCTTCTGTGATAACTCCTAAAACACACGGAATTTGAAATCATGGAGTGTGTTATGTGGTTTAAATCTGAAAATCCCTGACTTGTGTTGGTAGTGTTAGTTGGTTGTTTTCCTTTCGGGCCGATTACTGGAAATGTGGGAGGGGATGGTATCCCCTGTTCTTTTATACTCTCGGTGGTTGTGTGAATTTGGGGATGGGATTCCCTGTTGGTATGGTTTCGGTGGTTGTGAGTTTTTATCACAAATTGGGGAGAGATCCTCTGTTGGCAGAACCGGGTGTGAGTTTTTTGGTTGATCCATGCTTTTGACGCTTTCTTTGGTTATGCTTATGGTAGTTTCCCAGTAGTGCTTAAAATCAATTGAACATTTTAACCGAAAGTGAAACGATAATGGGACAAATGGTTTTTGTGGGCAAGGGTCGTGAACTGTGACTCGGACGCAGTGGTGTTGTGTTCTGTAGGTTGGCTAGGAAAACCTAAGCTTTGGGTGAGTGTTTGTTACCTATATCTATACTTGTAACTTTGTGTTTCTTATTCGCGCCCCACCCAAGTTGATCACTTAGTGTCGAACACCCCCATTTATGGGGGAAGGGTGTTTTTTCCAACACCATCCTTAGTGGCTGGTTATTAGCTCCTTTTCTGCTCCCTTTCCTGGACAGCCCAAGTACCTTCGGGCAGGCTGTGATGGCCTGAAGTCCATTATTATCCCATGAACCATCGGGCGGGGTGTTGTGGTGGTTGCCCAGGTGTGTGCGGCAGGTGGTTTCCCAAGTTTCTTCGGGATGAGTCCCATGTGTCTTCGGGTGTGGCGGTGGTTGTTCTGGCCTAGGTGTTTACAGGCATGGTTACATGTGACAGTTGTGGCCGAGGTGTGTGCGGGTGGGATTCAGCAGTGGGACTGCGTGCGGTTGAGGACCAGGTGTGTGCGGGCGGGATTTCGGCAGTGGGACTGCGTGTGGTTGTGGCCCAGGTGTGTGCGGGCGGTTGTGGAAGTGGGACTGTGGTGAGAATGGCGGGATTGGTCCGACGCGTAGGATGTCTCAATAACCAGGGGGAAAGTGGAACAGGGTACCCAAACATCGATGTTCTCTTATTATATATATTACATGACTTGCGTTATTTGGGGAGTGAGCCTTGTTGAGGCCTGGGATGGTTAGTTTTCCTTGTTAGGTGTTTGGTTTACTCCTTTCTCTCACGGGACTTTAGTACTTTCACCTACTTGTGCACGAGAGTCTTGGTTTTCCCTACTGAGTGTACTTGTATACTTACCCTACGTATATAAAACTGCTTTCAGGTTTCCAGGAGGACTTCGAGGATCACGCAGGACCTTACTAGCTCAGACTTTTGGAGCAGTTGCAGTTGTTTTTCTTTTTTTTGGTACTTACCTTGTAGTCACCTTTTTGCACTTTGTGGCTTTCACTTTTGAAACATGCATGTGGGAATGGTTTACTTTTGGCTTTACTTTTCTTTCTACCTTGGTGTTGTTGGGTTTTTCTTCTCTTTATCTTTCGACCCTATAAAATAAAAAGGGTAATGCCTTCCATTTGCGAGAATTTTCTACACCCTTGGTGCTAGTCGCCACTCTGGGACCTATTGAAGGCGGGTTTCGGGGGTCATTATCTCTCCTTCAACTTAAAGAAGAAAGGGCCTGGCAATCTGCTGACCCTTCCCTCCTTTTGGTGAAGGCGGGTCGTGACAGAATGGTATCAAAGGTGATGGTTGAGAGATAGGACGGAGTCTGGAGTTAGGCACAGTGAGGATTGCATGGGATGGTAAGGCAACGGTGTTGGGTGACCTTGGAGCATGAATTAGGCCAGGGAAGACCGGCTAGGACATGTGATTTTAGGGCCCCCCGTGATCTGATGCAAGGACTCTGGACCTACCGAACGACCAAGTGAGGCCACACTGATTGCAGGGTAGAGACCCTAGGAAAGGTACATGAATCATAATGACTTGTGATCTTGTGTTTCTGGGATGTCTTGGGAATTAAGAATAAATTAAATCTTAAAAAGTTTTAAGAACGATATTCTGCACTACTTGGGCTTAGGCATTCCTTGTTTACCTTGAATCTATGGCACCTGGAAGGCGACCACGTGTGGTACAGGCGATCGAGGCCCCTGAGACTACTTTGGCCAATCGGTAGAGAGTTGATCGAGAGGAAGAGGATGACCAGTGGCAGAAGACTCTTCGAGCCTTCCAGCGACAGGCCCTCGAGAAGTATGAGGGCAACACCTCCGATATGAAGACGGAAGGCTGTCTAGAGGAGCTAGTTATAGCCTTCGGCCTGATTCGGGCCCCGACCGAGTACTGGGTTCCTCTGGCTGTTAGCCAGATGCGAGGAGCGGCATGTCAGTGGTGGATGCTTTACCTGGGGAATAGGAAAGAGTCTGAGGTTGCTTGGGCGGTTTTCGAGAAGGAGTTCCGGGCAGAGTTCCTCTCCTCGACAATGAAGGCGGAGAAGAGGCAGGAGCTACTCTCCCTACAACAGGGGAGAATGTCCGTGAGGGAACTTGGAATCAAGTTCAAGGACCTCCTACGTTTTGCTCCAGACCTCTTTCCCGATGAGGAGTCTCGGGCAAGACGTTTGGAGGAGGCGCTCCGACCCTCCCTCCAGTATGTTGTTACCCCCTTTACCCTTCCGACATACATAGAGGTCCAGAAGAAGGCAGAAGTGGTGGAAAGGATGCATGTTCTGGGCGGAGTGTCACGAGAAGGGATCCAGCTGGGACCATTGAAGGGGAAGGCCATCAGCACCAGGCCTCCAGCATCGGGACCCTCCAGGTTCCGACCCACAGGGAGCAGACCGCAGTAGTTTCAGTTTCGATCCTCTGGCCCACGTTCTTTCCCTTCAGGCTCGGGACCACGGTGCTTCATATGCGGGAGCCCTGTACATCTCCGGAGTCAGTGCCCCGATCGGGTGCAGTACAGTAGTGGAAGTCATCCCCAGCATCCGTCGCAGCAGTAGTTTCCAGCCAGACCCTTCCGACAGCAGCAGCATGGACATCGAGCTCCCGCTCCTCCGCAGGCAGACATAGGAGGAGGAGGCCGACCTCAGGGCGCTCCCCAGGGAGCTCGACCAGGGCGTGGTCGAGGAGGTGGCTGACAGCCGAGGGGCAGGGGATCTGGGCGTGGACAGTTACACGCCACAGAGGCAACAGTTCCAACAGGGCCAGAGGTTGTTCGAGGTACGATCAATGTGTTTAGCGCTCCTGCTTATGCTTTTTCGATACCGGAGCTTCGTACTCCTTTGTTTCACCTAGTCTAGCCCGTGCCTTGGGTCTATATGCCGAGAGACATCCAGTGCCCCTGGTGTTGAGCACACCAGTTGGAGGTCAGACTGACTTGCTGTCCATTTGTCAGGGATGTAGACTGATGTTAAGGCCACATCAGTCGGTTAAGGATCTCATTCTGCTACATATTCAGCCGTACGATGTCATCCTAGGCATCGACTGGCTATTTTCTGTGTACGCCATCATCGACTGTTTCCAAAGAAGGGTGGTGTTCTCCCGTTTGGATGGCCAGCGTGTTACCTTCACCGGCGAGCGGAGCTGTCCGAAGGGAAACAGGAGGGAGGAACCTCTCCTCTCCTTGTTGACCGAACTGACGGTAGAGTCAGTAGATGCAGAAATGGTGGAAGTGCCAGAGGTCGTACGTGAGTTTATGGACGTCTTTCCTGAGGAGGTGACGACTCTACCCCCTCGACGTGATATCGAGTTCGGGATAGACCTGCAGCCCGGCTCTCGACCAATCTCGATGGCTCCTTACCGGATGGCACCTTCGGAGCTACGGGATTTGCGGATACAGATTGACGACCTGATGGAGAGGGGTTCTGTTCGTCCAAGTGCGTCACCGTGGGGTGCTCCGGTCTTGTTTGAAATGAAGGAAGATGGAGGTCTTAGGCTGTGCATCGACTACAGGAGATTGAATCAGGTGACGATCAAGAATCGCTACCCTCTCCCAAGGATAGATGATCTTTTTGACCAGCTGAAAGGGGTAGGATGGTTCTCGAAGATCGACCTGCGTTCCGGATACCACCAGCTGAGGGTGAAGGATAGCGACGTCCCGAAGACGACGTTCAGGTGCAGGTATGGGCACTTCGAGTTCATGGTCATGCCCATTGGTGTTACGAACGCCCCGGCCGTGTTCATGGGGCTTATGAACTCTATCTTTCCGGAGTACCTGGATCGGTTTGTGGTGGTATTCATCGACAATATCCTGATCTATTCAAGGTCAGAAGAGGACCATGCAGAGCACCTGAGGACAGTTTTGTAAGTCCTCCGACAGCACCAGCTCTACGGGAAGTTGTCAAAGTGCATGTTCTGGACACGAGAAGTGCACTTCCTCGGGCACGTAGTGTCTGAGCAGGGGGTAGCAGTCGACCCATCAAAGGTTGAGGCAGTTGTTTCTTGGGCAGCACCCAAGAATGTGGCGGAAGTCCGGAGTTTCCTCGGACTGGCAGGTTACTACCGGAGATTCGTACCCAACTTCTCCCGAGTAGGAGCCCCTTTTACGGCTTTGACCACGAAGGACCAGGTTTTCGTGTGGAGCGAGCAATGCGAGTCGTCCTTCAGCTGCCTAAAAGAAAAGCTGGTTAGTGCCCCAGTGTTTAGATTACCCGAAGAAGGGATGGCCTATGAGTTATTTTGTGATGCTTCAGGACAGGGCCTGGGATCCGTGTTGATGCAGCAACAAGGGGTGGTCTCTTACGGGTCCAGGTAGCTACGCCCCCATGAGCGTAACTACGCCACCCATGAACTGGAGCTTACAGCGGTCGTTTTTGCGCTAAAGTTATGGCGGCACTACCTCATCGGGGAATGCTTTGTGGTATTCACAGATCACAAAAGCTTAAAGTATATCTTCTCCCAGCGGGATTTGAACTTGCGACAACAGAGATGGGTGGAGTTCCTACAGGACTACGACTTTGAATTCTCTTATACTGAGGGCAAGGGAAATGTGGTGGCCGATGCCTTGAGCAGGAGGACGCAGAAGGATGTGGTCCGAGAGTCGGCAAATGCCTGGAAGGCAATGGAGGAGTTGGATGCCTTACACCTGGATGCGAAGAGGGATAGTGGCAGAGGCTGCCTATATCAGATGATAGTGCAGTCATCTTTGTTTCGACAAGTGGAGGAGTCTCAGTGGGGAGACCTCGAGTGTGAAGTGATGCGTGATCGGGTTGACCAGGGCGATGCTCCAAGTGAATGGACAGAGGACGGTAATCACCGGATGCTTTTCCAGAAAAGGTTGTTTGTTTCAAGAGTGATGTGTGGCAAGGTTCTCAGTGAGTTCAACAACTCACCCCTAGCGGTGCACCTAGGAGTTACCAAGATGTACCAGGGGCTGAAAAGGCAGTTCTGGTGGCCCAGAGTTAAGCGAGCGGTGGCAGAATTTGTGGCTAAATGCTTACTATGTCAGCAAGTGAAGGCTGAACACCAGGTTCTGGGTGGCGTACTGCAGCCTTTAGCTGTTCCCGAGTGGAAGTGGGACGACATCTCAATGGATTTCGTCACGGGACTACCCAAGGTCCAAGGAGGGTGCGACACCATCTGGGTGGTGGTGGACAAGTTGACGAAATCGGCTCACTTTCTGGCGATCAGGGAGTCAAGTACTATGGATGCTTTGGCACGAAAGTACGTGAATGAGGTGGTGTGGTTGCAAGGAGTTCCGAGGTCTATAGTCTCGGATAGGGATGCACGGTTTACCTCGCGAATCTGGAGAGGATTGCAGCATGCATTTGGCACCCAGTTACGCCTTAGAACTGCTTTCCATCCCCAGACAGAAGGAAAAACGGAGCGAACCATCCAGACCTTGGAGGATATGCTACGGGCATGTGTTCTGGACTCAGGAGAGTCATGGGTGCGATACTTGCCTCTAGTAGAGTTTTCCTACAATAATAGATACCACTCTACCATCGGTATGGCCCCGTTTGGGGCTTTGTATGGGAGGCCATGCCATTCACCTGTGTGTTGGACCGAAGTAGGAGAGGCAGACATCCTTGGCCTGGAGGTGGTGCAGAACACGACAGAGATGATTCAGCTCATACGGGAAAGGATGAAGGCGGCCCAGGACCGACAGAATTCATATGCTGATACCAGGAGAAGGCCCTTGGACTTTGAGTTTGGGGACCACATGTTCTTGAAGGTATCCCCGCGGCGTGGGCAACGAAGGTTCGACAAGGGGGGTAAGCTTTCCCCCAGATTCGTCGGACCCTTCGAAGTGTTTCGGCGGGTCGGCGAAGTGGCTTATCAGCTAGCGTTACCTCCGCCGCTGCTAAGGATACATGATGTCTTTCATGTATCCTAGCTCCGTCGTTATCTGCACGATGATTCACACGTCCTTGATTGGGGTGAACTGGACATCGAGGACGACGTAACCTTTGTGGAAAAACCAGTGATGATCGAGGATCGCAAGGAGAAGGTGCTTCGTGGGCGACACATTCCCTTGGTTCGTGTGTTGTGGATACACGGCAGGCTAGAAGAGAGTACGTGGGAGAGAGAAGCACAGATCCGTGCCCAATACCCCGGGTTGTTTTGAGCTTTGTTCCTTTTGTACCTGTTGTGGTAGAACGTTTGACTTTTGGCTATGAAATGTATTGGTTTATTTCCTCTGTTGTGTGTGAAAATCCCCGGCTAAAGGGAAGAGGGAACCCGACCCCTAATCAAGACGCATTAAGGTGGATGTGATGAAACCCGTGCGGGCGAGTCAGTGCCGCCCAAAGCGGATAATATCTTGACATGGGGGAGGGAAACTCCCCAAACCCACATGGTCGGGCGGTTTGGCATGGTATGTTGCTTGGTTCTTGACAGGGGAGTGTTTTTAGTTAGCAGAGGTTCACTCCTAAGAGGTATCTTTCGAAGATGGTTGTTCGGACCCTCACTTTCCTTCTGGTTTGTTGTGATTCTCGAGGACGAGAATCGTTTAAGAGGTATCTGATGTGATGACCCAGACCCCCCTTGGTCCCTTCCTTTGCCAAAATCCGGATCCTTAAGGGGTGCCGATCGGTGAGACCGATCGGTGAGACCGATCGGTGTGACCGATCGATGTGACGGATCGGCGGAACCGGCCGACGTCACCCGACCATTCCAAGTTGTTCCAGTAACGCTCCTTTTTCGCAAATAGGGTTTTAAACCCTATTCTTCCTCGTTTAAAGGAAAAGAAAATGTCTTAAAGACCCGAAACGCGCACAAAAGTTTTAATTAGATACTGAATCGACTCATGAGTCGGTTTAAACCACCCAACACCTTTAATGATGAGTCAAGCCGCGTGGTTAACCCACGACTTCCACGTCTTATGCGGTTTCGCATTTTCACCTCAACCGTCCCCGACACTTATAAATTTAGGGTTAGGCCGTGGTCCCCCCCCCCTTCCTCGATCGTGGCTCTTCTGGTGCATCGGGCCCGCCGCATCGTTATCCGTAAAGTTCCGCGCCCCCGTCCTAAACATCGATCATCTATCAACAAGTAGGGAATTTCTCTCGTCTCTCACCTTTGTGTATCATGCGGGGTGGGCATTATTTTTGTTCCTATGGAATTGGTTGAACCGAACCTTAATGAAGATAATAAACAAAGTTCTAAAGAACGAAGGGGAAGGGGTTGTGATCGTTGTTTTTCTTTATCTTGTGATCATCCTTTTTAGTTGTGCTGGTTCATGTATTCTGAAAATTGAGGCCGTTGGTGGTCATTATATGTGCACTGATGAATCCCCTCGTGATGTTTTAAATTGGTTGCTGAAATTGTGAACTCCTGCTGTGAAATTGGTTAATCACGTATGCTCGGCTGAATAAGTTGAAAGCACCAGGATCGACCCTTTTGTGATAACTCCTAGAACACACGGAATTTGAAATCATGGAGTGTGTTAAGTCGTTTAAATCTGAAAATCCCTGACTTGTGTTGGTAGTGGTAGTTGGTTGTTTTCCATTCGGGCTGATTGCTGGAAATGTGGGAGGGGATGGGATCCCTTTTTCTTTTATACACTCAGTGGTTGTGTGAATTTGGGGATGGGATTCCCTGTTGGTATGGTTTCAGTGGTTGTGAGTTTTTATCACAAATTGGGGAGAGATCCTCTGTTGGCAGAACCAGGTGTGAGTGTTTTGGTTGATCCATGCTTTTGACGCTTTCTTTGGTTATGCTTATGGTAGTTGCCCAGTAGTGCTTAAAATCAATTGAACATTTTAACCGAACGTGAAACGAGAATGGGACAAATGGTTTTTGTAGGCAAGGGTCGTGAACTGTGACTCGGACGCAGTGGTGTTGTGTTCTGTAGGTTGGCTAGGAAAACCTAATCTTTGGGTGAGTGTTTGTTACCTATATCTATACTTGTAGCTTTTTGTTTCTTATTCGCGCCCGACCCAAGTTGATCACATAGTGCCGAACACCCCCATTTATGGGGGAAGGGTGTTTTTCCCAACACTATCCTTTGTGGCTGGTTATTAGCTCCTTTTCTGCTCCCTTTCCCGGAAAGCCCAAGTACCTTTGGGCAGGCTGTGGTGGCCTGAAGTCCATTATTAGCCCAAGAACCATCGGGCGGGGTGTTGTGGTGGTTGGCCAGGTGTGTGCGGCAGGTGGTTTCCCAAGTGTCTTCGGGATGAGGCCCAGGTGTCTTCGGGCGTGGCGGTGGTTGTTCTGGCCTAGGTGTTTGCAGGCATGGTTACATGTGACAGTTATGGCCCAGGTGTGTGCGGGCGGGATTCAGCAGTGGGACTGCGTGCGGTTGAGGCCCAGGTGTGTGCGGGTTGGATTTCGGCAGTGGGATTGCGTGTGGTTGTGGCCCAGGTGTGTGCGGGCGGGTGTGGCAGTGGGACTGCGGTGAGAATGGCGGGATTGGTCCGACGCGTAGGATGTCTCAATAACAAGTGGGAAAGTGGCGCGGGGTACCCAAACATCGATGTGCTCTTATTATATATATTACTTGACTTGCGTTATTTGGGGAGTGAGCCTTGGTGAGGCCTGGGATGGATAGTTTGCCTTGTTAGGTGTTTGGTTTACTCCTTTCTCGCACGGGACTTTAGTACGTTCCCCTACTTGTGCACGAGAGTCTTGGTTTTCCCTACTGAGTGTACTTCTATACTCACCCTACGTATATAAAACTACTTTCAGGTTTCCAGGAGGACTTCGGGGATCACGCAGGACCTTACTAGCTCGGACTTTTGGAGCAGTTACAGTTGTTTTTCTTTTTCTTTTTGGAACTTACCTTGTAGTCACCTTTTTGCACTTTGTGGCATCCACTTTTGAAACATGCATGTGGGAATGGTTTACTTTTGGCTTTACTTTTCTTTCTACCTTGGTGTTGTTGGGTTTTTCTTCTCCTTATCTTTTGATCCTATAAAATAAAAAGGGTAATGCCTTCTATTTGCGAGAATTTTCTACACCCTTGGTTCTAGTCGCCACTCCGGGACCTATTGAAGGCGGGATTCGGGGGTCATTATCTCTCCTTCAACTTAAAGAAGGAAGGGCCTGGCAATCTGCTAACCCTTCCCTCCTTTTGGTGAAGGCGGGTCGTGACACTACTAAACATAGCTTTTATCTCACATAAATTAAATGTGGGATGAAATCCACTTTCCTTGTGTCTTGACTATCTTTGTACGCATAGTAGCTTCCCCTTAATTGGATAACTCCTTCTAGTTTATTCCAAAAGGATCCCTTGGGAATAATTCTACCCAAATTGATAATTCACGGTGAAATGGAGGATTGTAGTAAGGATATATCATATGATCTTGTACAGACATAAAATTTGGTAGAGGATTGTGGAATGGGTAGTGGTGGTGCCTTTATAGCGATGGAAAATGACCCATTTATAATTTCTAGAAAAAGGTAGTTGTCCACATGTTATTTAGTAAATAGCCTTACAATTTCAAAAATACAAAAAATATAAGGTTTATGTCCCATCATTTTGTAGACAATGGGTGTTGGACAAGTTTCTAGGTAATTTGGGCCCTTAATATTATGGTTTAGTCCCTCATTAAACTTAATTTAACTTTACCTACCATGATAAATTTTAATTACATTTACTAATAATTTTGATAAAAAATTAACATATTATTTTTAGATTCAGAATATTATACATATTAAAATGGTGTGTGTCAGATTTTTCAAATTCAATTCACATAGTTTAATAAATAATGATTAATGCTAATATGGTAAATGGGGTGAAATAACTGGTTTTTAAAGTATAAAATTGATCAAAATTTTGTAAAAATTATATATTGAATTTCAACATGACATTGATTCTAATAAATTAAATTTTATTAATATATGTTATATTTATCTAATGTGACCTTAAAAGTATTTATAATATCATTTAGAATTAATAATTATTTAGAATGAAGATAGATATTTAACTAAAAGCAGTATATTTCACTTTTCATCAAAAATTGATGTTCCTCATAACAATACAAAAATTTTACCTTAATATAAATTCGACGATCATAATTCAAAATAGAATTGTATTTTGTCAAATTAAATTTATAATGTTTCATAAATATAAGTTAATTATTAATGGTTGTTCATTAATGAAAACTATATTTTTAACATAAACAGACTATACCCGAAAAAATATGATCATTCATTATAAATATGTTTTATTTTTATAAATAAATTATAAAAAAAATTGAAAAGTTTATATTACTATTCATATAAATATTTTTAATGGATAAGTTATTATTATCTTATTTAAGCAATAAAATGATGTTTTGTAGAAACTCAGTGGTGCGCGTATCGTACGTCCACACAATGTTTTGTGTATCATACCCCAACTCAGTGATGCTTGTAACATAATTCATGATGGTGTTGCATGTAATGAAAGTTGAGTTTGTATTACATGTAGTGAATGTCATGTCAATATTTCATGTGAAATGAATGTTTGGATTTGTGTTATATATATATATATATAGAACTATTTCTAGTGTGGAATGAAATTAAAAATATTCAAAAGATAAACTATTTAAAAAATATATTTCACAACATCATAGAGAGTTACATTTTAACTACCATTAAATAATTTTATACCTTCAAATTAATTTGGGTTATCATATTTTAAATACTTGAATGTTTCATTTTTAGAATCCCACATCATAAAAATTAATACTAAAACATCCCATTAAATGTGAAATTCAGAACCATAATTGTAACACTCGAGACTTTTATGTTATATAAATCATCAAAGGAATCTTTTGATATAAACAACACTTGCTTGGCTTGCTTTACACAAAATCACGACCTTCTTAGATAGCTTGTGTCATACGCAATACCGAGTTTCACTAAACAATGATATGCTATTAAAATATTATTAAAACTAGCCGTTATGAATAGTAATAACTACTTTTTTAAATTTTATAAATTTTATTTTTCAAAATGGACTTCATTTTTGAATTTTTAATATCGAAATTAGCCTAGGGTGAAATTTTGGTATTTTTATGAAAACTTTCAATTTTTGATGAATAGTGAAACCACTAAGTGGTAGTTCAAAAACAGAATTTCTCATAAAACTTAATTTTACCGCTTCTGTGAGTGGAATTTCGAAAATTTGAGAGACAGAGTTGATACTAGTAAGTAAAATGTGGTTCAATGAGATGAAAATATTTTTTTTTGGTGAATACTAACTTTTTACTTTTATTTACCACGGTTAAAAGTAAATAGGATAGTTAAGGGTAAAAATGATATTGTTATTACCCTAACACATGTCCTAATTCTATTTGACAAGTTTAATTCGACCAAAAACAACCTTAGAAATAATATATGACAATTTAGGACCACTTGGATTAGATTAGGACATTTATTATTAATTTATTTAATGAAGGGTTAAAATAGTTAAAAACAAAGTTTAATTAGTAAATCATTTTTTGATATGGGGTTACACATGAGATAAATTCGAATATATATATTAATTATAAATCTAAAAATACTTCCTACATAATGGTATTTTATTTTTAATTTTTAGACATTAAATAATTTAATTTATTTATGACACAAATATGATGCAGTAATTATCTTATTAATGAAATATTGACATAATTGATGTTAGAAACACCAAAATAAATGTAATTTTTTGAATTTTTATAAATTCTAATAATTTTATAGATTAATATGACATGTTATTATTGATTTAATTAACTTTTTTCGATCTAATCATTCTGTTATGATTTTCACATAAATTAATTACGAAATAGGGTCAATATGGACATAAAATAGGTTTTTGAAACAAATATTATATTAGTAATTGTATTGTATTCCTAAAAATCTTAGGTTCGGCCAAATGACTTAGATAAGGTTATATATATTAATAATAAACAACTTGGGGTTCTTTTGGCTGCTTATAGTAAGTTTATTAACCTTATAGTATAAGAACACAAGAAGACACGGTAAAAGTAACATTATTTAACTTAATGTTAAATTTAATGATAATGTTAAAATGGGAACCTAAACCTGTCTAAATTCAATTATAGGAGAGTATTTAGACCCATCCCAACCTTATCTTAGAAATAAATCAATTTGGAGCTATTTAAAACTGAACATGACTTTATAATAAAATAATATTTTTAGTTTTTTCAAAGGAGCCCCTCTCCTCCCTTATAAAAGCGCACCTCCTCCCCCTCTTCCTCAAACCACTTTGAGCATTCAATCTCGGCCAAACCCTGCAAATTTATTCTCTCCACTTCCCTAGAAACATCCTAGAGGTTTTATTCTTCTTCAAATACCTATTTTAGTGCCCTAAAAGGAGGTCTCAAAGAAGCACTTCAAAGAAGAGGTAATGTCCGTTACCGATTCTTTCAACTTTATTTCTTCTTCCACTTCTTATTCTTTAGTTGTTTCATTATGAAGTAATAACATCAGTATCACTCATATACTTATATGTTATTATAAGTATGAAACAACCCTATTTCACCATCTATCCACCCTACGAAAAAAGAAATCACCGCGCGTGTGTACGTACGGAATACCGTCTCCACACCGTGGTGTAATCTATTTTCAACCCCCACCTTACTTGGATGGGTATAATGTTGTAAATAATTACTATATATGACTATTATAAAGTGATACTAATTCTTAAATAGTATACATACACTCAAATTCAATTCCACAATCATAGGAACAATATCATCACTCGTGCGTACGTACGGAATACCGTCTCCACGATGTGATGCGACTCGTTCTACATGATATTCATTTCATAATGATTATATAAATGAATTGAATGAATTAATATGATATATATTACACTAATACCATTATGGAAATGATGTATCTATAATCTAAAGAGAAAAATAAGAATTTATTCGACAAAACGCGCATAAGAACAAAAAGTTATAAACAGCCAAATAACAAGTAGCAATAAAATATTACTACTAAGATGCTAAGAATATGACCATATATGATATCATAAAAATAAGTATTATTCTGTAATAAGTAAATAACATTATTTAAATCATTATACAGGAGGTTCGGACTTGTACAAAGCATATCAGACCTAAGGTATGGGAAATATCACAATCTCATTTTTATCCGAGATTGTTTATACTTTAGTATTTACTGGGGTGTATTTTATCATCCACACCCATGATTCCTCAATATGTAATATTTATATCCTTCTACAATAGTTTATATCAAATTTTACCCTTTTGTGATTTTTTAGTAAAAGATATGAAATGAATCTTTTGTCATTTTTCGTACGAGTTACTTTTTGACTTTTCCGACAAAAGTACAAAGAATGTTTTTTTACCTTATACGGCATGAATGGATTTTTAAAACATTATTTCCAAGAAGAATAATTTATAAGTTTTCATGATTATTTTTAATCAAATTATTTTAGTTTAGAATTGTGCGACATGTTAAGAAAGGAAATGTGTTTTTGAAGTAGAAAGGATATTTTCTTCAAGAATGGAGTTCAAGTGTTTTATCAAAATTATTTTGCATCTAAGATAATATAGGGTTCTATTTCTATCCCTATTATTACATGGATTTGATTATGTTGTGATGGAAATATTTTTATGAATTCCTTTATCTTATATGAATTGTTTTATGATGTCATGTTGTTTAAGAATCCCATTTTTACTACATGGGATATGCAATGATATATGATTTATGATTTTGTGGCACACATGAGAATGGTATCATTATGAGATGGGTGGGACCTATATCTCCCTCCAATGCATGGGGTAAATATTTTATATCTCATGAGATAGACATGGCTGTAATGGTAGGTTATACCGGTTCAGTGAAACAGGATTGGAACGAGGAGTGAACTCGGTTTAGAAATGGACTTTGTCTACTAAGATTGTCTTGGCAATGAGTTTTGACTAATAAGAAATGATTCTCTATGATTATGTGTGTATGCCACAAAGTTTCATGTTTTAAGTTATGATTATTGGGATTACATTTCACTACTATGATTTATCCCATGTTATGAAATTATGATCTCTTTTGCAGGCTAAGATTTCCAAAAGTTATGTGCTTATGTATATGATGTGATTGATATTTCTTTTTTTTACCCTTACTGAGCATTTGAGCTCACCCTTTTGTATGTTTTATTTCCCCCGGTCAGGAAGAAGGTTATTAAGTAGAATATTCCAAAAAAAGACTCTAGATATGATGAAATAAATGGGTGGAAAGTAGATGCTTTATGAACCAGTTGTTTATGTTTCCCAGTTTCTGAAGACATTATACCTATACGGTACTTTCTTGGTTTGTTATATGTTGTAATAACTGTGCTTCAATTCTGAATTAATAACAATGTATGTAATGTATGGGTCATTTTAGTTGGTATCAGAGGAAAGGCATAGTCAACCTTTGAAAACTAGGATGTGAAAGCCTTAGTATGAACCCTAAGGATAAGTCTAAGCATAGAACACAATCTTAGTGTTTTAGAAATGGCCATGAATAACCTAGGATAAGACCTTAAGTGTGAAATTTTATTCTTGATTATGTGGTTTTCTTATTATAATTAGTGTTTCTGACACTATTCTTCTTGGTTTTAGTCAATGGCTTGAACCCGAAGGAACTGTGTTAATGCGGAATGCGACGGGCAATGCAATGATTGTCCCCATGAGAAACCAAACGTTATGGGAGCTAGAATGCAAAATATTGTAGCCATGCTCACAAAACATTCTCAATATATGAATCATGCAGGACTTCCAAACGTGAAAAGGAGGGAGAAACATTCTGTTGAATCCATTATGAGACAGCATCCACCTTCATTCAGTGGGTCTACTGATCCATTAGTTGATAAACAATGGATTGGTACTACTGAAAAGATATTTTCAGTTCTTCAATGTTCTGAGCATGATAAAGTCATCTTAGCAGTGTATCGTTTGGAAGGTGATGCAGATCAATGGTGGAATATTATTAAGAATATGAGGCAAGGGGATGAAATTGAGTCCATGGAATGGGACGAGTTCAAGAACTTATTTTTCAATAAGTACTTCCCTCGTATTCACTGAACAAAGATGGAGAAATATTTTCTTGAACTAAAGCAAAAGGATGATGAATCTTTTGGTACCTATGAAGCAAATTTTACAAGACTTGCAAGGTACACTTCTAGTATTATTATCCAACATGAGTGTAAGATCGATCGATTCTTTAGTGGCATAAAACCAAGTCTTAGAAGGGCCTTAGCCATAAGGGACTTTAATAGCTACGAGGAAATCGTTCGATGTGCTCTCAAAGTTGAGATGGAGATTAGAGTAACCCATCAGTCATATGGGTTTGATAAAAAGAGGAAAATGGAATTCAATGGAAAATATAAAGAGCACACTGAAAAGAAGATGAGATTTCCCTTATGCTCAAAGTGTGGAAAGAAACATGGAGGGAGTTGTCTTAAAGGCACAAGTAAATGTTTCAAATGTGGAAAGGAAGGTCATCAGGCATTTGAATGCCATGATGATGGGAAGAAGATGTCTAATGATGCAAAAAAAGGAAGGGATACACAGAATAAACCTACTACACTCCAATGTTTCAAGTGCAAGGAGATGGGACATTATGCCAATAAATTCCCTAATCCAAGGGTTGATGATGATGGTCGATGTCAACAAACTCTTAAGGATAATGACAATGAAAAGTCACATGAAATTTCTATCAGCGATGTGGAGTACAATAACGATGTGGTGAAAGGTACACTTACCATCCACTCTAAAGTAGCAAATGTTTTATTTGATTCTGGATCCACCCACTCCTTTATTTCTGAAGCATTTTCTAAGGGTATCACCGTATTACCTCAACATTTAGATGTTGAGTTAGCTGTGACAACACCTAATGGCACAACAGTCGCATCAAAAGTTTATAATTCTTCTCCGATTGAAGTTTGTGGGAAAGTGCTTCCTGTAAATCTTGTGATCCTTCCTATAGTGTAATTTGATGTGATTCTTGGCATGGATTGGCTTTCTCTACATGGAGCTCATATCAATTTCCAAGGAAGGGAAGTCAGATTTCATATTCCAGATCAATCTATGATTGTCTATCGATGCAAGGATGAACATAACCTTCCAGTTGAAATTTCTTCCATTTTATGGGTATTGATTCCACTAAATGAAGGTTATTTATCTCAAATGGTTGGTGAGAAACACACGATTAAGAATATGCCCATTGTACGGGAGTTTGATTATGTCTTTCTGGAGGAATTACCGGGTCTTCCACCAAATCGTGAAGTTGAGTTTTCAATAGAACTCGTACCAGGTGCTTTGCATATTTCGAAGACACCTTATAGAATGGCCCCAATTGAGTTGTAGGAATTGAAGAAGAAACTCCAAGATAATATTGATAAGGGGTTCATACGCCCTAGTGCGTCACATTGGGGAGCACCTGTTCTGTTTTTTAAGAAGAAATATGGATCAATGAGACTCTGCATTGATTATCAAGAACTTAACAATATCACTATCAAGAACAAATATACTCTCCCACGCATTGATGACCTATTTGACCAACTACGTGGAGCTCAATAATTTTCCAAGATTGATCTTCGTTCAGGGTATCATCAATTAAGAGTCAAAAGGGAGGATATACCAAAGACGACTTTCCGTTCATGGTATGGACACTATGAATTTATAGTGATGCCATTTGTTCTTACTAATGCCCCTGCTAACTTCATGGATCTAATGAATAGAGTCTTTAGAGACTATCTTGATCAGTTTTTGGTAATCTTTATTGACGATATTCTTGACTATTCAAAGAGCAAGGAAGAACGTGATGATCACTTGAGAATTATATTGAAGACCCTGAGAAAGGAGATGCTTTATGCCAAATTTAACCAGTGTGAATTTTGTCTTCAAAAAGTTTCTTTATCGGGTCACATAATTTCAAAAGAGGGGATATCTATAGATCCATCAAAAATAGAGGTTATCGAAAGATGATCGAGACCGACAACAGTAACTGAGATCCGAATTTTTCTTGGTTTGGCTGGATATTATCGAAATTTTGTGAAATATCTTTCACGATTATCTAATCCACTCACAAAGTTGACTCGGAAAGGAGTTATGTTTGTTTGGATGGAGGAATGTGAAGAGAATATCAAGGAGTTGAAAAGAAGGTTATCCAGTGCACATGTGCTCACACTACCTTGTAGTGGAGAATGGTTTGTGATCTACATTGATGCATCCAAGAAGGGATTGGGGTTTGTTCTTATGCAAAATGATATGGTGATAGCTTATGCCTCATGACAGTTGAAAATATATAAGCAAAATTACCCAACTCATGATTTGGAGTCAGCTACGGTAATATTTGCATTAAATATTTGGAGGCATTAGCTTTATGGTGAAAGGTGTGATATTTATACTGATAATAAAAGATTAAAGTATATTTTCACACAAAAGGAGATGAATATGCGCCAAAGAAGATGGTTGGAGCTGATTAAGGATTACGACTGCTCAATCCATTACCACCCTGGGAAAGAAAACAAGGTGGCAGATGCATTAAGTCCACAAGACCATGCTAGTTTATCCATGATGAGGATCACAAAAGTTCCATTATTTATGGATTTACAAAGGATGGATCCTAGAATTATAATGAAAGGGGAAAAATTGTATCTTTCTCAGATGAATGTTCAACCATCTATACATGTGAAGATTAAAGAGGCACAGAAAGAAGATGTCGAGTTACAAATGAAGGTGAGAAATGTTTCTGAATTCAACCTTGATTGTGATGGGATAATAATGTTCAGGAATCGGGTTTGTGTTCCTCCCATCCCCGAATTAAAGAAGGAGCTGCTGGATGAAGCTCATAGTTCTTCATTCTCTATTCATCTTGGAAGCACAATGATGTATAGGGACCTGAAAGAGTACTTCTGGTGGGATGGAATGAAAAGAGATGTTGCTGAATATGTCTCTCGATGCTTGGTTTGTCAACAAGTTAAATCTGAGAGATGGATGTCTAAGGGGATGTTACAACCATTACCCATACCGGAATGGAAATGGGAAAACATCACTATGGACTTTGTCAGAGGGCTTCCTAAAACATCCAAAGGGAATAATATTATCTGGGTCATAGTTGATCGTCTTACAAAGTCTGCACACTTCATTGCTATTAGAGAGGATTTCTCTCTGAATCAGCTTGCCAGGATATATGTAAAGGAAGTGGTAATGTTTCATGGAGTACCACTTTATATTATATCTGATCAGGATCCGAGAGTTACCTCAAAGATCTTGTGAAGTCTTCATCATACTCTAGATACGGAGTTGAGTTTCAGCACTGCTTATTATCCTCAGACAGACGGTCAGTCTGAGAGAACAATTCAAACTCAAGAAGATATTTCGTGATCTTACTCTATGGATTTGAAAGGTGGTTGGGATCAACACCTACCTTTGGTGGAATTTTCTTATAATAATAGCTTTCACTCCAGTATTCAGATGGCTCCTTATGAATCTCTCTATGGAAAGAAATGCAGGACTCCAACTTGCTGGGATGAAGTTAGGGAACAAAAGCTATTAGGACCCGATCTCGTTGATGAAATGGTATAAAAGTTCAGATCTATTCAACAACACATAAGAGCAGCTCAGATTCGACAGAAAAGTTATGCCGACAACCGAAGAAAAGACCTAGAGTTTGAAGTGGGTGATAAAGTGTTCTTAGGAATATCTCCCTGGAAGAGGGTTATGAGATTTGGAAAGAAGGGGAATTTGAGCACTAGATATATCGGTCCTTTCGAAATACTGGATCGTGTTGGGAAGGTAGCTTACCGATTGGAGATTTCACCGAATCTCTCTCAAGTTCACGATGTGTTCCATGTATCTCTCCTGAGAATGTACATACCTGATCCATCACATGTACTCAGCTCAGAAGTTGTACAGCTGGAGCAAGATCATTCTTATGAAGAACAATCGATAGAGATTTTGGATTGTAGTGAAAAAGTCCTACGAAACAAGACCACTCGATTGGTGAAAGTTTTCTAGAGGAACCACAAATTAGAAAAATCTACATGGGATCTTGAGGATATGATGAGGGAGAGGTATCCTCGTCTGTTTGTTAGAATGTGACGAATTTCAAAGGCGAAATTCCTGTTAAGGGGGGTAGAATGTGACACCCGAGACTTTAATGTTATATAAATCATCGAAGGAATATTTTTCTACACACAACACTTTAATGGCTTGCTTTACATGAAATCACGACCTTCCTTGATAGCTTGCGTCGTACGCAATACTGAGTTTCACTAAACAATGATATGCTATTAAAATATTATTCAAACTAGCCGTTATGAATAGTAATAAAAACTTTTTGAAATTTTATAAATTTTGTTTTTCAAAATGGACTTCATTTTTGGATTCGGAATATCGAAATTAGCCTATGGTGCAATTTTGGTATTTTTCTGAAAACATTCAATTTTTGATGAATAGTGAAACCACTAAGTGGTAGTTAAAAAACTGAATTTTTCATAAAACATAATTTTACCGCTTCTGTGAGTGGAATTTCAAAAATCTGAGAGACACGGTTGATGTCAGTATGTAAAATGTGGTTCAATGAGATGAAAATAATTTTTTGGTGAATAGTAACTTTTTACTTTTATTTACCATGGTTAAACGTAAATAGGGTAATTAAGGGTAAAAATGATATTATTAATACCCTAACACATGTCCTAATTCTATTGGACAAGTGTAATTCGACCAAAAACAACCGTAGGAATAAAATATGACCATTTAGGCCCAGTTGGATTAGATTAGGACATTTATTATTAATTTATTTAAAGAAGGGTTAAAATAGTTAAAATCAAAGTTTAATAAGTAAATAATTTTCATATGGGGTTATACATAAGATAAATTTGACTATAAAAATTCATTAGAAAGCTAAAATGATTTCCTACATAATGGTAGTTTATTTTTAATTTTTAGACATTAAATAATTTGATTTATTTATGACACAAAATGATGAAATAATTATCTTATTAATGAAATATTGACATAAAATAGTTTTTAAAAAAAATATTATATTAGTAATGGTTATTTTATTCTTAAAAATCTATGGTTCGGCCAAATGACATAGATACGGTTATATATATTAATAATAAACAACTTGGGGTTCGTTTGGCTGATTATAGTAAATTTATTAACCATATAGTATAAGAACACAAGAAGACACGATAAAAGTAAAATTATTTAACTTAATGTTAAATCTAAATGATAAGTTTACAATAGAAACCTAAACTTGTCTAAATTCTATTGGATGAGAGGATTTCGACCCATCCCCACCTTAGCTTCGAAATAAATCAATTTTCAGTTATTTAAAACTGAACATGACTTTATAATAAAATAATATTTTTAGTTTTTCCAAAGGAGCCCCTCTCCTCCCTTATAAAAAGGCACCTCATCCCCCTCTTCCTCACACAACATTGAGCCTTCATGCTCGGCCAACCCCTGAGAATTTCTTCTCTCCACTTCCCTAGAAACATCCTAGAGGTTCTAGTCTTCTTCAAAGACCTATTTTAGTGCCCTAAAAGGAGGTCTCAAAGAATCACTTCAAAGAAGAGGTAATGTCCATTACCGATTCTTTTATCTTTATTTCTTCTTCCACTTATTCTTATTTAGTCGATTCATTATGAAGTAATAACATCAGTATTACTCATATACTGATATGTTATTATAAGTATGAAAGAACCGTATTTCACCATCTATCCATCCTACGGAAAAAGAAATCACCGCGCGTGCGTACGTACGGAATACGGTCTCCACGCCGTGGTGTAATCTATTTTCCACCACCACCTTACTTGGATGGGTATAATGATGTAAACAATGACTATATATGACTATTATAAAGTGATACTAATTCTGAAATAGTGTACATACACTCCAATACAATTCCACGATCATAGGAACGATATCATCACTCGTGCGTACGTACGGAATACCGTCTCCATGATGTGATGCGACTCGTTCTACATGATATTCATTTCATAATGATTATATAATTGAATTGAATGAATTAATATGATATATATTACACTAATACCATTCTGGAAATGAGGTATCTATAACCTAAAGAGAAGAATAAGATTTTATTCGACAAAACACGCAATAGAACAAAAAGTTATAAACACCCGAATAACAAGTAGCAATGAAATATTACTACTAAGAAGCTAAGAATATGACCATATATGATATCATAAAAATATGTATGATTCTGTAATAAGTCAATAACATTATTTAAATCATTATATAGGAGGCTCAGACACGTACAAAGCATATCGGACCTAAGGTAATGGAAATATCACAATCTCATTTTTATCCGAGATTGTTTATACTTTTGTATTTACTGGGGTGTATTTTATCATCCACATCCATGTTTCATCAATATGTAATATTTATATCCTTATACAATAGTTTATATAAAATTTTACCATTTGGTGATTTTTTAGTAAATTATATGAAATGAATCTT
The DNA here is from genome assembly GCA_963277665.1 of Viscum album. Lineage (NCBI taxonomy): Eukaryota > Viridiplantae > Streptophyta > Magnoliopsida > Santalales > Viscaceae > Viscum > Viscum album. The sequence continues at coordinate 1,332,915,429 of OY728142.1, forward strand.
TTATCGTTTTTCGTACGAGGTACTTTTTGACTTTTCCGACAAACGTACAAATAATGTTTTTTTTAACTTATACGACATGAATGGATTTTTAAAACATTATTTCCAAGAAGATTCCTTTACAAGTTTTCAAGTTTATTTTTAATCAACTTCATTTAGTTTAGAATTGTATGACATTTTAAGAATGGGAATGTATTTTTGAAGTAGAAAGGATATTTTACTCAAGAATGGATTTCAAGTGTTTTATCAAAATTATTTTCCATCAAAGATAATATAGGGTTCTATTTCTATCCCAATTATTACATGGATTTGATTATGTTGTGATGGAAATATATTTATAAATTCCTTTATCTTATATGAATTGTTTTATGATGTCATGTTGTCTATGAATCCCATTTTTACTACATAGGTTATGCAATGATGTATGATTTATGATTTTGTGGCACACATAAGAATGGTATCATTATTAGATGGGTGGGACCTATATCTCCCTCCAATGCATGGGGTAAATATTTTATATCTCATGAGATAGACATGGCTGTAAGGGTAGGTTATACCGGTTCAGTGAAACATGACTTAAATGAGGAGTGAACTCGGTTTAGAAATGGACTTTGTCCACTAAGATAGTCTTGGAAATGAGTCTTGACTAATAAGAAATGATTCTATATGATTATGTGTGTATACCACAATGTTTCATGTTTTATGTTGTGATTATTGGGATTACATTTCACTACTATGATTTATCCCATGTTTTGAAATTATGATCTCTTTTGCAGGTTATGATTTCTAAAAGTTATGTGCTTATGTATATGATGTGATTGATATTTCTTTTGTTTACCCTTAATGAGAATTTGATCTCACCCTTGTGTATGTTTTATTTCCCTAGGTCAGGAAGAAGGTTATTAAGTAGAATATGCCAAAAAGGGACTCTAGATTTGACGAAAAAAATGGGAGGCAATGTAGATGCTTTATGAACCAGTTGTTTATGTTTCCTAGTTTCTAAAGACCATATACCTATACGGTCCTTTCTTGGTTTTGTTATATGTTGTAATAAGTGTGCTTCAATTCTGAAGTAATAACAATGTATGTAAAGTATGGGTCGTTTTAATAATGGTAACCCAAATTAAAATAGAACTATGTTACCACATGGGAGAACATAGGTCGAAACTGAAAACTTGGATATGGTGAAAAATATGAAAATTAATTTCACATAGAGTGTTATAAAGAACAATTTTTGGAGAAATTTAACAATCCAGAGGCCATAAATCTTGAATTACCTAAGGAAATTTTTAATTCATTTTAAACGTAGGTATAGGAAAACATTTTTCAAACATAAAATGTTAATGAGTTTTCTTTAAATGATATAATTTCATGATTCCTAGACAAGAACAAAATTTATTTTGCATTGATCCACTTATCCTCCTCCTAAAAGAAATACAGTTTCCTTCTCATTGATGAACCAATAACAGATTAGGGGTTCCATGATATGTCATCCCAGTTTTCATTAGTTACCATCAACACAAGGTAGTTTGAATAGTCTATCCAATATTCATTAATACTTATATAGATGATAACAGTTTAATCTTTCTAACATAATCAGAAGCTTATCATAAATATTACATGAATGGTTAATCTCATAACCCTTTCAAATAATTGGAATTCATTGTTTTAAAATGATGTCCTTGAAATTGGAATTACAGGGATCCCCCACATGTCACATAGTTCCAATTGGTTTTCAAATTCCAAACATGTGAATAACCTCATCGTGCATTCCCTCGAAACATTACAACTACCATAAATACATTTGGAAAACTCATCTTCATCCTTATTCAAATTACTAATGGACAAATACTTTAAATCCACGACGTTATAAACCTCATCTGTTGTGACATATAAAAAATTTTCAATTATTTATTATAGGGTAATCCATAAAGTTTAATTTACAAATACATATCCAATGTATATTTATCCTAAAATAATTATCATAATACATAAAATTAATTAAGGGTTACATTGCATTAAATAAAAATATCACCATTCCATGAAATATGTTTTCTATGTCTCCATCACTATTCAACATATCCTTTTTAGTCCATAATTAAAATTTATACAAAAAATAATAATAAATTTCCAAATTTATGCAACATAAATACTTCTTTAGTCAAGCCTTATTCTTGAACCATATATCATGGCTCATCATATATTTTTTAATGCCTATTTCCTATAATATTAAATATGAATTATGTCATATGGTTCCCCAAACTCATTATAATAATTCTTCATATGTTTAATGAAAATAATATGGATAGTTTATTTCATACCTTTCACATGTCATTTGAAGTCTATTTATTGTTATAAGTATAACCAATGGTTATAACACCATCTTGATTCTATTTATGAGATTTACACATGTGAAATCAATTCTCATAATAATCATAATCCCCACATCTAAATCATTTATTGTAAATTACAACCCTTCTAATTATCACTATTGTCCAAAACAAGAAATCATAGTGTTGGAATTTACTATCACAATAGAAATCCACGTGTTCATGAAAATGTTTACTTATATGATATGTAAATCATGGAATCCTCCAAAATCAATGACACAATATGTTCATCCTAGGGTTCTCAATGACAACATATATTTAAATCCTTCATTATGGATTATAAATATTTTGGGGATTCCCAAATAATATCCCCCATGAGAGTCTTAATTGGCATGCCACAAGGCCAGTTGTCATATACCGTATTACCTCGAGTTAATCTCAAAAAATCTTATCTGAGTTATTACCCCTATGCACATAACTACTATATTTGCATCCACGTGTTTCATCTAGACAATGATGCATTTATAAAAAACCACTAACTTTATCCTTATCCAAAATCCCAATACATTTTCCTAAATGTTAACTAATCCTTATACCTATCCTTAGTGAAAAAGCTAGACATATATATAGAAATATTCATATGGATCACAATAAATATTTATCATCCATGTTTCCAATGTTGAATAAACCTTTATTTCGATACCAACTATATTGAACTGGGCTTGATGTAACGCCCCCGTTTCAGAAGCCACCTAGAGGAACCCCATACCTGGTTGGTCACATAGCCTCAAGCATATTTACCTGAACTCCAGAGGCTGTCGACTAGGAACGAGGGCCTTGAGTGTGATAATGGGGAAAATATGCCCTCACTGGCAGAGGGACACTGCTGAAGATAAAAAATCATACAATAACAGAATCAGTAAATATCCAACGATAGTAAACAATAGAATACTGATAAATAAACTACTGGAAAAATATATAAATGAGGTATGATGCATATGTGTCTATGAAAGTCTCCAAACAAGTTACAATGGTGAATACAATACTAAACCCAAGTACAAAAGGATATATATAATAACTCCTCTACATCTCAAGCCTCTGATTGGTCCCATTCTCTCCATCTCCAATGTAATCAAGAACCTGAAGTAGAAGGGAACATGCATTTATCTATACATGCAACAACATAATCTGTTTGGGCCCAAAAGCATTTCCCAAACATGGTGTGAGACAAAATACTAGTAGGCAATGACCCAAAGATTTGTTCCTAACAATCAGTGAATATATGTCAGGTAAGAGTACAAAAATTAGTAAATAGGAAAGTGCCTAGAAGTAACAATTCATAGTTAAAGAATATAATTTACAACAAGTAATCAGCCAGTCAAGCATGTAGAACAACAAGGTAGCCCAATGGGTAGTTCTCAAAGCCTAACGCCTATGGTTCAAACTACAAGTACTAGCAACCCTCTGGGATGCATACAAAGTCTTACCCCTCTAGTTAAGCTAAAGAATAAACTCTCTGGGTAAGCATTCAATGTCAACTCCCCCCTATAGTCTTGTATCGGACTGAAGGTTCTATGGGGAAACAATCAATGTCTCATTTTCCATGTGGCGCACATCGAGGAACTACAGACACTACATGGAAGAACTCAACTTCAATTCCCCATATAGTCTCACATCAAATTAATAAGACACTCTGGAGAATCCCTTACGTCCATTCTCCCTATGGTCTACTACACTAGGTTCCCATAGCCCTGGGTAATGTCAATAAGTATCGCATCGCATAACAGCCAAATTTACATCAATAAATACTTGACTAGAATTCTACAATATCTCCACATGGATGATAAGTAACACCATCCTTCAAACTAGGCATGGAACTAGAAATAGCCTAACAAAAAAATCTAGAACAATTTTTCATAAACAGGAAAAACATGCATGGGAAAAACATCCAAAGCATAGTAAATTACCTTATTCAAAAAAAATACTTTCTACACAAGTATATAAGAAAGGCAAGAAAACAAAAAGGGAAATATAGAAACACGTAATACCCTGTTCAAGGGTATTTGTTGAATTTTCTCAAAATACTCAAAAACATTCTACAAAAAAGCACAAAACACCTACCTTGATTCTATTAGATTGATAAACTTGAACCAAGAGGCTTGTATTACCTTAGAACATCAAAGATCTAAAAAATTCCTAAAACGTTCAACCCAAGGTAACATGAGAAAGAAGAGAAATCATGGAATGAAAATCAAGAAGAAGGAGGAGATTACCGCTATAGTTCCAGCACAATTGACAACAGTCAATTTTGAGAACGAATAGAGGCTCATGGGCTCCGAGAAGATCCGTGGATGCTCAGCGCTCTCGGTAGAACAAAACCTAGAAGGAGGGTTTCTTGTCCGTCAGGCGTGACCCCAGTGCGTTTAATGGAAAAAAACAAAATACATGGTGTGTACTTTTGGAGTACAGAGTGTGTACTAACTATTTCTGTACTCAGATTTAGGTGATCTCCATGTCACCCCACATGACTGTGTGTGTGACCCTTACATAGCCCTCACACGGCCACCCATGGAAACGAAATACACGAAGTGTACTCACAAAGTACACAACTTGTACTTAAAAAATTTACAGAATCTCCTCTTTTCTAAAAAACTCCATAAAAAGGAAAAACACACATAAAAGAAGGTCTATGTTATTAAAAACTTCCCCCCTTAAAGAAATTTGACCCTGAATTTCCTTAGAACGGTTTTGAAGAAGAAACCCCAAACAGCTCAGGCCACTATGATCGTACATCGTCCACCCTCTCCCAAGTCTCATCTTGTACTCGCCCGTGCTGCCATTGAACCCATACCATAGGAACACACCGACCTTGGAGAACCTTTAGACTATGATCAATAATCCGAATATGATTCTCATCAAATGATTAATCCACCTCGAGCTCAACCTCCACAGGTTGAAATACCTGAGATGGGTCTAAAATGTAACTTCGTAGCTGAGAAACAAGGAAGATGTCGTTCATAGCCTGATTCCTTTTATGTAACTGCAACAGATAGGCATCCAGCCCAACTCTCTCCAACACCTCAAAGATCCCAACATACCTCGGTGAAAGCTTCCCTGTATCTTAATCCTCTTGTGTCCCAACCTCGATGCAACACATAGGAAAACCTGATCCCCAACCTCAAACTCCAAAGGTCATCTCCGCTGATAAGCATAAGACTTTTGTCGAGACTGTCTCATAGCCATCCTCTTCTGAATCATATATATCTGCTCTTAGGTCTCCTGAACAAGATGAGGTCCCAGTAAAGATGCCTCTCCTACCTCCATCCAATATAAGGGTGATTGGCACAACCAACCATACAAAGCCTCATCTGGTTCCATCTGAATAGTTTCTTGAAAACTATTATTGTAGGAAACCTCCACAAGAGGTATATGCTTCTCCCAAGAACATCCAATGTCCAGAATGAAATCTCAAAGCATACCCTCCAGCACCTGAATCGTACGTTCGGACTGGCTATCTATCTGAGGATGGTAGGAGGTACTTAGAAGCAACTATGTGCCCAAAGCCTTATGTATCCCATTCCAGACCTAAGATGTAAAAATTGAATCCCTATCTTAAACGATGGATTGTGGAACTCCATGCTGACATTAAATCTCTCTGATGTATAAGCGTTAAAGATTGTCAACATTGAAGATCTCCTTGAACGGAAAGAAGTGAGAACCCTTTGTAATCTTGTCGATGACAACCGATACAACATCATTCCCTCGAGGTGATCTCGGAAAACCTGTCACAAAGTCCATCGCGACATCGTTACACTTAAACTATGGAATGGGTAACTGCTGTAAAATACATTCTGGTCACTGATGGTCTAATTTCACCTGCTGATAAGTGGAACACCTCATGAAAAAACTAGTGACATATCTCTTTATACCTGCACACCAATACCGACTATGTAGATTAAGATACATCTTCGTGATTCCATGATGAACGGTCCAAACCGAGGAATGAAAATCCTACATCATCTCATCGCTTATGTCTGCTAGAACCCATAAGCATCCCTGGAAATGAAAGATCTCATCCCCACCTACTGTTAATCCATGAATAGGGTCTTCTCCACCCACACATTTTTGTAAGACTTGTCCTTCAAAATCTGATAGATACCTCATTCAAATTCGGTCAATAAGCATGGAGGTAACAACTACAGATGGATAAAACATTTTCCCCTGTCTATCGTGAACCTCCAGATGCATCTTAGAGAATATAGCCACAAGCTGCCACACACTGATGGCCTCTTGAACTGCTTGTATCCAAGTCCTCCTGCTAAACATATCAGCCACTGTGTTTCCCTTTCCCAACAAATAGGCAAGCTCAAAGGCAAAGGACTTTAGGTACTCAAACCACCTTCACTGTCTCAAATTATGATCCCAATGAGTGAAGATGTACTTCAGACTATTGTGGTCGGTGATATCCACAATGTGCTCTCCCAGAAGATAATGTATCCAACCATGTAAGGCATGAACAACAATTGTTGACTCCAGGTTGTGCCTCTAGATGTTCTTCTCATGTTGCCTCAAATTTCGACACCCGTACATGAAGAATCCATCTCCCTGAAAAATCACAGCTCCCAGCCCGATACCTGAGGAAAAACAGTTGACATTGTAGCTTTTTCCTGGATCTGAAAAAACTAGTAACAGTGTTGAATTCAATCTCCCTTTCAGCACCTGAAAGGCTGACTCGCGAGAATCTAACAATAAGAACATCACACCCATCATGGTCAGACTCATCAAGAGTGCTAGTAAGTGTTAAAAATCATTTATGAAATGTCTTTATTATCCATAAATCCCTAGAAAACACTGCACCTCAAAGACATTCCTCGACTGCTCCTAGGATACTACTTCTCTCACTTTATCTGGGTATCCTTATAATTCAGTCTATGAGATGACAAGTCCCAAAAAGTGAATCTGATCCATCCAAAAGTTGCACTTCGAGACCTTAGCATGTAACAGATGCTCACTTAGTATATTAAAAATGATCTAAAAATGAGTAGCATGGTCGTGTGGAGTGTAATAGTACACCAAGATATCATCCATGTAGACCACCAAGAAAGTGTCTAATTAGGGATGGAATACTCAGTTCATCAGTTCCATGAAAACTACAGGCACGTTCATGAATCCGAATGACATAACCATATACCTATATAGACCATACGTAATCCAGAAAGCTATAAGAGGTATATCTGATGGTCTAACACGCAAATGATGATAACATGACCTCAAATAAATTTTTTAGAACACCCGGGCTCCTTGAAGTTGATCAAAGATATCATCAATACTAGGCAAGGGAGATTAGTTCATGACCATCAACTGGTTCATCTTCCTATAATCCACACATAGCATAAGGGTTTCGTCTTCCCTATTCGCAAACAGGATATCTGAACCCCAAGGAGACATATTGGGTCAGATGAAACCCTCTGCATGGAACTCCTCCAACTACTTCTTCATCCCCTGAAACTCGGGTGTATCAAACCTATAAGGAGGAATGGACACCATTTCCACTCCTAGTACGAGATAAATAGAATAGTCTACCTCATTCTCTAGAGGAAAACCCAAAAAGTCATCTAGAAAGACATCCCTAAAATGATCCACCACTGGAGGAAAGTCGAAGTGTGATGTCCCCTGGTCATCCAGATGCAGACTGGAAATCTGAGCTGTAACTCCACCTAGCCCATGATGTTTGGGTCCTACTCTAATCGCCTAGAAATCCCACTCACCTCGATGATGAAAAGATCCACACTCTCATGATATGAAAACCATCCTACGATGATAACAGTCGATAAATTATTGAAAGGGAACTAGCCAGGACATCTTGAGAATTAAATCATAGCCTGTCATCTCTAGGACAAAGAGATCCCATAGAAAGGGATACCCAACCACCTCTAGAGGGAACTCCTTAAACTGACGTACACTAGCCATCCTAGTCCCCAGTGGTGTGTCTAATGTCAACATGTCGGTAGAAGAAAAGATACAGAGCCCCAGGCTCTCCCCAGTAGCAACATGGATAATGCTATGCATACCACCAGTATTGATAAGAGTAGAAGATAAAATTGAGGCTAATAGGATCATACCTCGAACTATAGAGGGTCCATAATCCTCATTATGCTGTGTCTTCTCCCCTGCCAAAGCCCGACCTACACCATGACTCTATGACCCTTCCTGACTGCTTTGAGCTGATCCACCCTCATGTCGCTGAAAGTCCAGTGAATGAACACCACGACCTCGACCTCCGCCTCTACCCGAATGGTCGATTGAACTCCACTTCCCAGACTGGTGAAAAACTGGTGGTGCTACTCCTGGATGTGGAGTCATGGAAGAACCCATGTAACCAACTTTTTGTGAGAAAATATGATAGAATAGATAATGGTGACCCATCTTGCCTCATGACCAGCACTCCACTAGGTTTCTCTGTCAGTACGGCCTCATATGCCTAGCACTTCCACACTATTATCATACCGCCTGGATACCTGAAGAAGTGTCTCGCTGCCTCGGATCATCGCGCGTAGACTCCCTATGGCGCTTTCTACTATAAGCTGGTGAAGAACATACTATGGAAGAGGAACTACCATGGCGCTCAGCTCCAGAAACTATCAGATTGTGCTCCTCAATTAGTGCCTTGTTAACAAAAGATGTGATAGAAGTCAGCCTGAAGATATTCACCTGTGAGCAGATCTCCCGTCTGAGACCATCCTCAGACATCATTGCCATGAAAAATCCATCTTCGCCCTGGAGGGGTGTGAAAAAATGATGCTCGATGAAAAGAGAGGAATAATCCATGATTGAAAGAGTACCCTGCTCCAGACCAATGAAATCCCAGGCTCGATCGGCCCTCAGGATCTCTGGACAGAAGTATTCATAAAAGGCATGATGAAACTCCTCACATACCATAACCTGCTGATGGCTTGCCTATGAGATCATGTCCCACCACCTCTTGGTGGAGTCTCATAGCATGTATGTATGATCATTACCCACCTCTCTCAAGGATTCTCCAGATGGTCAAAGATCGTCATCATGGATTCTTGCCATGACTCGACAGCCTGCGATCCTCCTTCTCATAAGAAGGTGGTTTGATGCTACTGTTGGAAAACCCGCTTCAGTTATGCCATAGTTTAGGTAGGAGTTAGAGCTCCCTAGAAGGTCTACATCATCATCAAAAAATCCTACCTAAACTACGCATTGGCACCTGAAGATGGTATAACTTCTGGTGAAAAGGCTGGCATTACAGGAGGATCTACGGGAAGTCCCTGATCAGCCATATCTGGCGTCTTATCACCACCTGGAAAGGGCCATACCACCAAAGGAGGCCTCAGTTCCATGACTCTGCAAGGTCAAACACACACATATATTCATGATTATCATGGGTTGATGACTAAAGGCACAATAAGAAAAACAGGAGAAGGAAAGAATTCAGGTTTTACAAAACATAAATACATGAAATTTATTTCCCTTACATGATGTGTTCCCATAAATCATTTACATGGGAATGTATTCCTGCAAAAATAGGTTGTGTAACACCCCAAACACACGGCATGTCCTTAAACTTAGAGTGTGTACTTGAATCATCTTACTCTGCTTAAGTCCTTCTACACGGTTAAGCCACACGACTCTCCTAAGACAAAACTACATGGCATGTTCAAGGAGGACAAGCCATGTACTCAACAAGCTTTAGCTGGCCCGTGTTGTTAGTGACACGGTCAGACACACGGCTCATATGACACGGCGTGTGCCTGATAGAAACATCATGTTCTTGAAAGGAAAACATCAACCCATGTTGTTCGTGACATGGAAGGGTACCTAGGTCAGAATACACAATGTGTTCAAAGGGGAAACGACCTGTACAAAGAAGTCCCAGCCATCCCATGTTGTTAGATCCACGGCTGGCTACAAAGATGAAACTACACAGCATGTTACAAACAAACACAACATATATGCGAAATGATAACACTGACCCGTTTAGTTTATGAAACTACTGGGTACATAGGATAGACTACACGGCATGTACGTAGTGCAGACAATGTGTTTCTGAAAGATTATCACAACCCTGTGTCCCTTCCCACACAACCAGTGAAACAGTTATAAACTACACGCCATGTATTCATAAAGTACACAACCTATATTCACGGTTTTTCCATACAGTAGCCTCAGAACTGCTCCAGATCATAGAAAATATAGAAAACACGCATTAAGGAGCCAAATTCCGATCCGTGAGGCCCCATACTACCAGTGAATTAATGTTTGGCATCTTATAATAGTTACAATAAAGTAAATATGCCAATGATTCAAGACATTATGGTCCATGAGGGCCCATAACACCTCAAGAACCAAATTTTGGTGTTCATTCAGGTAAAACCTTACAAAATCAATACTCTAATAAGAATCAGATATTTTTATCAAGAATCTATCACAATAGCATGCATTTTCTACAGAACATCTTTCACAACAATATGCAATTGTTAATGCATCGTAGATGAAATGGAAAGAATGCATGACATGAGATCTCTAGAAAGTGCCTATATGATGCATGAGATGACATACCCTCATCTCATCGGGTTTTGATAGAAATAGAGCTGCAATAACAACAACGATAACATCATAAAGCATGTAAATCACCCATCAGTGAAATCAAATCAACTATAAAATTGAAAACAATTAAAATTAAAATAATCATGGTAGTATGGATTTTCCCGGTACATGGTTTAGCTACTCTCGGGAACAGCTTATTACCAAGTACATATTCCATCCTATCCCTAGATATAGGCTCTAAATATGAAGTCAAGAGAAAAGAAACCCTATGATACCACTTTGTAATGACCCTCTTCCGAAAGCCACCCAGAGGTGCCCCATACCTGGTTAGTCACATGGCCTCAAGAACATTTCCCCAAACTCCAGAGGATGTCGACTAGCAGAGAGAGCCTTGGGTGTGATAATGGGGAAACTATGACCTCATAGGCAGAGTAATACAACAGAAGATAAATAGTCATTCAATGGAGGAAGAAATAAATATCCCACGACAGTATACAGCGGAAGACCAAAAAATAAACAACTAGAAAAATATATAAATGATGTATGATACAGATGTGTCTCGGAAAGCATCCAAACAAGTCAAAATGATAAATACATTACTAAACCCATTTACAAAATGAAATAGATAACAACTCCTTAGCATCACAACTCTCTGCTTGGTCCCATGCTCTCCAGCTCCAATGAAATCAAGAACATAAAGTAGAAGGGAACCTGACCTTAACTATACTTTCAATAATATAATCTGTTTGGGGTAAAAAGAATGAACCAAATATGGTGTGAAACAAAATCATTTTAGGAAACCACCTAATGATCTATGTCGAACGGTCAGTGAATATATGGCAGGTAAAAGTACAGAAAGCAGTAAAAAAAGTACCTAGCTTCAACAATCCACAGTTCTTGCATATAATTTACAAAAAGTAAGTAGACACTCATGAAAGTAGAAGAACACGGTAACCCTCTGTGTATTTATCCCATCCAAACCCCTATGGTTCAACCTACAAGTACTAAAAACCCTCTAGGAGGCACACACAGTCTCACCCCTCTGGTTCGGCTACTGAATAGACTCTCTGGGGAAGCACTCAACTTCAATTACCCCTATAGTCTTGTATCCTACTAAAGGCACTCTGGGGAAGAACCCAACATCTCATTCCCCCTGTGGCCTGTGTCAAGGAACTACAGACACTCTGAAGAAGAACTCAACCTCAATTTCCCCTGTGGTCTCACATCATATTAATAAGACACTCTGGAGACGAACTTATATCCACTCCCTCTATGGACTACAACCTAGGTTCCCGCAACCCTATGTAAAGTCAGAAAGTATCGGATCATGTAACGGCTAGTGTAACCTCAAGAAATACATGTATATAATTCTACAGTATCAGAGAATGTAAGAACAGTCACGCCATCCTACCAACTAGGCATGGAACTAGAAATATCCTAATAGGAAAAACTAGACCAAATGGTCATAAAAAGGGAAAAAAAGCATTGGAAAACATACAAAGAATAGTAAATTACCTTATTCACAAAAAATATCCTTTACACTGGTTTATAAGAATGATATGAAAACAAAAAGCGAAAAACAGGAAACACGCAATTCCCCGTTCAAGGGTATTGATGGAATTTTCACAAAATAATCATAAAAATTCTATAGAAAGGCACAAACCACCTACCGTGATGATTGGATATCAATATACATGAACCATGAGGATTTAATTGCCTTAATAATGTTGAAGATCTACAAAAATTTCAAAAATGTTCAACCCAAGGTAACTTGAGAAAGAGGAGGAATCATGGAATGAATCTCAAGAAGAAAGATTAGATTACCGATGTGGTTACAACACAATTTAGGAATGTCGATTCATAGAACGAACGGATGTTCTGGGGCATGGAAAAGATCCACCGATGCTCAGCACTTTAGGATGAAAGAAACCTAGAAGGAGGGTGTTCTGTCTGTCAGGTGCGACCCCGGTGTGTTTAATGAAAAAAAACAAAATACACAGCATGTACTTCTGTATTAAACGACATATACTTAAAAAATTTCAAGAAACTCCTTTTTTCTCAAAAACACCAGAAAATGAAAAAACATACCTTAATGAAGGTCTGGGTTCTTACACTCGACATACATGGATAATACATTATTTATGTGGAATATTCAGTACATTACAAAAATACATGCCCTTGAATGGTAATAGATTAGTTTTTTTTGAATCCTGGAAACAAAAACGTCTATCCTTGTGCCAGGTCATCAAAATCTACATAAATGATCTATAAATTTTGTAATTTTACATTAAACCATCAATCATACATTGAGTAAATAAAACATATGAAGGAGTTGAGATAATATGCTCAGTAAAGCTAAATAAAAGAGATATTTATGTATAAACATGAACATAGAGGTATAATAATGCGATCATAACATTAAGATATAAAACTATGCATTTCAAAGATCATATACCTGAATTGTGTCATCATGCTTTGTAGTTCATAAGACTTGAATCACAATGAAATAAACCATGGGATCCAAGAAATCAGAACTAGGGAATAAGACATATGATTTGTGTCATAAAAAAATTCAAACTTTTATGTCCAGGATACCTACAAATACCTTTATGATGATAGTATTGGAGTAAAACATGTGTAACATCATCTAGATTTTTCTAGTAACCCTAGAAAAAACATTATTTATGGATTGGTTTATAACTCACAAAACATCTGTCGTTTGGATTTGGATAAAACCCATGAACCATCATTCTTTAAGGCATGGGAATCATCCCAAGAACCATTTTTCTTTTAGTCATGGATAAAACACATGAACCTTATTTATTTTAGGAATGATATTAACCCTATAAACCATATTTCCTTTATGATTGGGGAACAAACCATAAAACCTATTTATTTTATGCTTGGTTTTCAATTCATTGACCTTCTTTATTTTAGTCTGGAGAAAAACCCATGAAAATTCATTCTTTTAGGTATGGGTTACAACCTATGAACCTTATTTCTTTTTGGATTTGGATATAACCCATTAAACATATTTTATTTAGGCTTCTGATTCAACCCATGTACCCTTTGATGTCATATAAAAGATATCATTACCCATTGAATTGGAGGGAGATATAGGACCCAACCATCTCATTGTAAAATCTTTCACACATGTTCCATTAGACAATAAAACAATCATCATATCCTAATGCATAAAAAGATAAAAATCTTATAAATATCAAATAACAACCCTTAAAAGGAAATGGAGGTCATTAAATCTTCATAACATAGTATAATATGAAAAAATATAGGGTTCATAACCATTTCATGAATTCATAACCTATGAAATGATGGGGGTTTCAAAAGAATAGAACCTATGAAAGTGAAATGGTTGTCTTAAACATTATTCCTTCAAAATATAAATCACTCAAGAAAAATTTATGGTTGGAATCAATATTTCATTTACAAGAAATGCATGATTCACAACAATTAATGCCATCATATATGGAAAACAATTTTGAAATAACATTTCCTAATGGAAATATTTTTTCTTCTTTAAAAATCATTTAAAATACATAAAACCATTATGAAATAGTTTTCTTATAAAATACCTTGAACACTTTTATATATCACATTAAATAATTTGAAAACCTATTTACATTAATATTTATTTAAAAAAACATTCTCTTTAGTATTATAGTTTTTAAATGAAATGGAATCATTAATGAAATGGTAGTGGTTATATCCATACATTTCATAAGATGTAGAAAAGGAATTATTTTTTCCATGTTAAAAACCATAGAAGTAATACATTATTTGGAACACGAAAAAAGGATTACACTGTAGAGATTGGTAAAAAAGGGTATAAATTTATTTTAAATCATATCTTATAGTGGTTTAATATTCTTGTAAACCCATTTTATAAAACATTGATTTCTGATCGAAGAAAGGGAAAATTCACACTTTATTAAATACACTGTCTTAATGATATTTTATTCAAAATAGTAGATTATGGTACCAATGAATGAGTATATAATGAAATAACTGGGGATAAGGAATCTCAGGATTATTATTGAGTTATGGATAATATTATCTCATCAACAAAATAATATATATGAACCATCTTAGAAAATTAATGAGATTGTCTAAATAAACTCTTATAACATGGTATATTTGGTTCAAACTATTGATGTAGGAAAATAAAATTGATGAAGCATAATATATAATAAAAATAATTAGATTACTGATCTAAAATGTAATATTTATGTCTATATACTTCTAAAATAAGTTTAGGTACATAATAATATTTTGTCTCAAATAAAAATAATTGAGAAAAAATTGCTATACCAGTTAGGTATCATTTCAATGTTAACCAATATGAAAAAGGGAGAATCAAATGGGAATGGGAATACCCGTAAAATTATGAATAAAACACTTAGAATAAAATAAATGGCAGTATATAAAAAATTTAATGAGTGGTTATAATGTCTTGTATCTAAAAAAATAAAAAATGAGACAAAATCCCTAAACCTTGTGTCTTGACTCTCTCTGTAGTCATACAAGACTCATCATAAATGGATGACTACTTTTGGACTATGCCAAAAGGATTCATTGATAAGATTTATACCAAAAGAGTTTCTTCAAGGATGAAGTGGGAATTGTTGCGAGGATACTTTGGAAGATATTGTATGAACATAAAATGTTTGAGAGGTGTGTGCAATGCATATAGGTGGGTGCCTTTTATAATGGTGTAGAAAGACTCCTTTGGAATTTATAGAAACAAGATAGGAGTGCACAAGTTATTACCTAAATGAATCCATATCAAACAAAAAAATGTCATGAATTTAATGTTTATGGATGATATATGGATATAAAATTTCTTTTTGAAATTTTGATATGTAATTTGGGCCCTTAATATTTAGGTTTAGTCCCTTGTTAAGCAGAATATATCATTAACAGTTGTGATTAATTTTGATCACTTTTACTCATAATTTTTGTAAAAAATTAACTTGTAATTATTATACTGACAATATTATACATTATACAATGTTTTATGTGGTATTATTCAAATTAAAATCACATAAGTGGATAAATAAATATTAATCCAAATCCTACAGTAGGGATTAAATAAACGGTTTTAATGTCAAAAGATATTCAAATGATTGTGAAGATTTTATATTCAATTTCATTGTGAAATTGACTGTCATAATTTAATTTCTATTAATTAATGTAATATTTTTCTAATGTGTCTTTATTTAAAATTATAATTTCATTTAGAATACTAAATAATAAGACAAAAAGGTAGTTTTTTTCTAAAAGTATTATTTTTGAGAATTCGTCCAATAATGTTTTTTATAAAAAAAATCCCAAAAAATCACCATGGATTAATTTAATCATTCTAAAATTAAAATTGAAGTTTATTATATCAAATTTATTTTATATATTTTTGTAAAATTAAATGTATAATATTAGGAGGTCCATTAAATAAAAAAATATTTTTTACATAAAAGTACATTACAAAAAAATTGATTTTCCATTACTAGTGTCATTATTTTTTATAAATCCATTATAAAATATATTTGGAATGTAGTGATTTATATTTATATAACTATGTTTAATGAATAAGTCATGGTTATTTTATTTAAACAATATAATGATGTATTATTGAAACTCAGTGTATCGTATACAAACATAGAGATACAATTATCGTATGCCAACTCAATGTTACATGTAACATACAACAAGTTATTGTTGTGTGTAGTGTAATATGAATTTTTATATCATGTTGCACATTCCTTGTGAGTATTTAATATTATAGGAATGCGTTTCAGATTGTTTTAACATATAATGAGAACTATTTACAGTGTAACGTGAAATTAAAAATATTGAAAAGATGAAATAAATAGAAAGAAATATTTCACAAAATCATGGGGTGTTATAGTAGTGTTGAGGCAGAGGATAGGCCCAATAATTATCCCCTATACCAGGATATGATTGAAGGACATCATGTAATAACACTAGTAGCCTGAGGGCCTCTATATATTTAATGAAATAAATAACTGTCAGGGAGGTCCTTCTTTCATGAGTAGGTTGAAAAAATTGTCAATATTTATTATCTTGTTATATGGTTTCCACTGCATGATGATCATTGATAGAGAAATCCCATAAACCATGTGGAATGTTCTAAGTGATGTGCGAGGAGACCAAATTAGTTGTAACATTCCCCAAATACATCTTCATTATCTAATCTTGATTTATAGGCATGTCGAGGTAATACAGGAATCCACTACACTGGGTGGAAATGTATGTGAAACAATCATCTGATAAATTATTGAAGATGAAGAGGTTTAATATATTGGTATTCCAAGTGATGGAATTGAACTAGGAGATAATATTCATGTGGAGGAAAGTCTATATATCAATATTCAAATGGGTAACTTGTTGTGCCTGAAAAAATTGTCCCCTCCAATGTCCACATGATACATATGATCATAGATACTTCATAATACTTTGAACTTCCAAACATGGGTCCACCACATAAGTTGAAGACATTTGTAAGATTAATTGGCTCACATATCCTATTAATGGTGGATAATGTAAGATTCCCAAAATAAGGGTGTTCCTTTATATATCAACCCACACCAGATCTGGTTTACCATCAGGGGGGATGTCCACCATTCTTGTCATAAGGGATTTGATACAAGTAATGAGTGTGGCTATAAAACCATCTTGACAAGGATTCCTATCTTGATGAGTATTATTGTGCACAAGTTTATTGATGAGATCATAAACCCAACATGAGAGTCTAGTGGATCATTGATAATAACAATGAACTAAAATTGTAGAGAATCTATAAAGATCTCATGAAGTGTGAATACACTATTTAGTTAGATCCAGTGACACGTTTCATTGTATTTTCCATAGAATATTGTTTTAACTCTATTGGGATTCATGAGATTTGAAATATTTAGTATTGTTATATGGTTGAGATAGATTTTTTGCTTTCCCTACATCCCCTATAGATGTAGTATATGATGCCTATGAGGATCACGAGAGTTTGTAAGCCACAATATACATCTCTCTACAAGGAACTCATCAATTATCCTCATTTTTTATATTACATTTTAATGTAAGGATACCTTATTACATCCATCCTATGTCTATTTCCCTACATCAGGTAGATCAAAGGGGTTAGAAGACCAGATATACCTTTACCATAGTTGGGATCTCAACCGATGGGCAATAACAAAAAGGGTTTTGTGAGGATAAGTCCCTGAATTTCCTAATGAGTGATGAAATCTATATGAGAGTCTATCTGAAACTAAATTACCTAGGGGGTGGGTTCTCGTGGTCAAATCCCACCTTGGTGTACACTTATGGGTGTATCCTAGAGAAAACCATTTTCACAATGTTGGTACCTAGAAGAATATCCACAAAATCACAAGGCATGTTAGGCTTCCATAGGATGGGACTAATGTGGGGAGAAGCATACATCTCCAGGCTTGGATATGAACATGGTATAATTAATCTCCAATAATTTTGCTCAGCATTTTAAATCAATGAAAATATGTTGTTGAAGGGTTCTGTGGTTGGTGGGTGACACAAGGTGGTAGGAAACTAGATTATTTACCAACTCAACCACACATCACTATATATTGATGTCAAAATATAATGAATTAACATTTTTTAGATAAAAAATCCATTTAGGAATAAATGTTCCACACATATAGTTTGACAAAAGAATGTGACATCATCATGGGTGACAGACTCCCGGATGACGTAGTTTGGGGTAGGAACCAGCCAAAACAAATCTAAAAATTAATTGGATGGGATAGTTTCCAATACACATCCCTATTTGGATGTGGGCTTCCATACTTAATTTTATCAAGCTCCTGGTGGTTTGTGAGGGCAAATTTAAACATCGTTTATGAAGGCATTTTTGGTGGTGGAGTGGCTAGTGGAGAAGCCATTGTGTACGCTTATTGATATTCACATACTAGTTCGCCTCAAATACATTGTACCAACAAAATAATGATGTACATGTAGGACTAGGTATTGATCACTCCCTCATTATTTAGAGCTAAAGAAATCAATGGTGAGTCTGGAGGGCACTCATCATCTACCAAATCACTGGATGACTACCACTATTCTTGAGTAGAGGTAGAAAATTATTCCATTGAAGATAGAGATGAATCCACCATGAGACAATGGAATAGAGCCAAATTATCCTCTTCTTGGATTTACATTGACTATGATTTGTGAATATTATGGATCTCACCTTTTATAATGGAAAATATACCCAAATGTGATCCTTCCTAGGAAATTGATGTAGATGATTAGGATAAATCCTACATTTTGGAATCACATTTCACTTAAGAATATAAGAATCCAATGAGATTTCAATCATCATAAAATTTTATGAGGATTTTCTTTAGTTTTGGTGGTTCTCCCATCATTCCTAGTATGAATATTTAGGGAAGGTAAGGGATTTGGTATATGGAGAACCTTCAAGCTGCTAAGATGTTGTTTGTGGGAACATCCAAATATATCAAAGGGTATACGTGGAGAAACTGCATGTTTGGAAGCATGAGTATGAGTAAAACCTTCGTACTGGGCATTTATGTTGTAGGGATGAAATCATGTAGATTCCACATAAACAAAGGGAGGACCACCATGATGGCTGTGAGAGTGAGAGGGCCTCTTGTTCAGTGAAGAAAAGAATGAGGAGGTCCTTCATATTAGTGATACTAGAAATGGAGAGGACCTCCATGTTTAGTTTCATGGGTATAGGCAGGTCCTCCATACTAGTGGTTAAACGTGCAAGGATGAACTCCAATTTGGTGCATTATGGTACGAGGAAGCAATTTTTATAAATAAAACTTCAAATGGAGTGGTCCTCCATTTTGAGTATCAAGGTAATGGGGAGGACATACATATTTATTCACAAAGTTATGAGGAGGACCTCAGTACTATTTTCTAGACATGTGGGGAGGACCTCTAATGTGGTGTGTACGGGGCAGGGGGGCTTCTACTGGAACTAATGTTAACATGGGTACGAAATCCATGTTATCTTCCAACATCAAATGGAGTACCAATGTGTACAAGGTATTGATAATACGAGGAGGACCATCAAACTGACCATTGACGAAGAGAGGAGGAACTCGTATTTGATCGGTGATTGAGGGAGGTAGATCAACACTTGAGCTGGTGATGATGCAATGAGGACAACCACATTGATAATATGTGATATTGGGGGGAAATAAATATCAATAACCATAGGAATGTGGAGGACATCCATGTTGGATGTCAACAAGACAATGATGACCAGTGATAGGAATGGTACTAGAAACATGGGGATGACCTCACTGATGAATGTGATGACAGGTAGGACCTATACATTGGATGTAGATCATATGGTAATGGGATCTATACTAGAACTCATCAACAAAAACTATCATGTAATTGAGTCTTTTTGTGTCAACGATTGAATGATACAACCCATCTAACCTATTTTTCAACTGAAGTATTTATTATGATCAAGCACTAATGAGTCCTTACTCTGAAGAGGTATAGATACTGAAGAATACCTCAACAGTTTCATGGACCGCTTCTTCCATGCTAGATAATTCCCACTAATGGGAATCCTTCTATTCTTGAAACAAAAAATTATGTTAGGTTCCCTGAACTAGGGAAATAATTATAGTGGGATTAGAGAGCCTATAATTTTGCCTAAGGAACCGGTCATTGGTGGTGTGGATGAGGTATGGTGGGAACCCTCCTTGTAAGATCTAGGAAAAATGTCATATCTAAGATTCCTTGAGAATCCCCAACATCATTGTCCTAGGTAAGTGAGTCCTTGGAAATCTCTAGCGATAGGATCCCAATGATGCTACCTATTAGAGTGCGGATAAGTGGATCCCTATACAATCTTTTGGGATGGTCGTGAGAGTGAGGATCAAAAGAATCATTGTTTTACATGTCTGCTTCCATTCTTGGTAACGAACCCCTATAAGTCATTCCACTTTATGTGGGTGTCCCTCACTCTATTCGATATGATATATTATTGTGAGATAGGGTATGAGTGCCCTATATCTATCGTTACTATTGTAGTCTTGGTGTAGGTGGGGTCATGTGAGATTTCCACACTGACATTACTCCTTTTATAATGTCTATATGCAAGAGGTAATTGGTTTCCTGCATCATTTGTCCTACAAAGCAGGAATATTAAAATATCATTATGTATATCAAGATTTCAATGCCAAAACACCATCATCATCCTATCTCCCATGGTTTGTGATATATATCCTTACTGAAAATATCATAGACTGTATTTCCTAATTATTAACTACCCCATTTTCTTGAGAGGACCATTCTAAGACAATTTTTTTCATAGTGGGTCCCAAAATCATATATTTTGATTTACTGACATTCTAATCAATGAATTATTTGAAATGTAATAGTACCCAAAATAAGGTGATGATTTTCATTACAGAGTCACAATTTATATTTCTGATTCTTTCTTTATGGAATTCTACCTCGTGTGTGATTTTTCACTCATGCTTGTTGTTTCACCTAATTCCTTCTTTCTAATGGTGGTGGGAATCCATAAAAGCTTATGTGATGTTTTCCCCTTCATTGAAATGAGATTATGAGATTTTGGATTACCCTTCCATGGACTTCTCTTTGGAATTCATCGCATAGTCAGGGTCTCCCTCAATGATTAAGACGTGTTCATGAAACACATTCCTAGATCCATCCCATTATGGATCCCATTTAATTATACTGCTTTTTTTTCTATAAATTCCAAGGATTCTTGATAGGAAGGCCACCTTTTTTAAGTGTATCAGTCATGTTGGGAATCACTAGAATATCAGGATTCCATAACATTGGTAATCTATATTCATCCTCCTTGGATGGATTTTCATGGGCAAAAAAATATAGGTTTATGATGATGATAATGAGGGATCTTATTCTAGAGGAATATATTATGATTTTTTCCTCAGGAATACCCTGTTTATCAAGAGGTATATATGTAAGAGTTTAAATTTTAAAGATTTTAAAAGATTAATTGGAGTTACCTGAATGTATTTTGGAGGCATATTAGGATGGTGAATCCTTAAGAAGGATCACATTAATTATTTACTAATGGGTTTAAAATAACATCATATGAGGTTATACCTAGGGTATTGTGTTATATAAAGGTATGGTGTCACAATTTAAATGATGATTAGAACAAATTAAGTGGTGGAGCAGAGGGGTGAACCCCCATGAGGGGGGAAGCATGTATTACTAGATGGATGGGTCAGAATTTCATTTGCGAGTAGACCTTATATGGTGTGTCCTTTAAAGGGGTGGGAGAACCATGGTTTACAATTATATGGGTTAAAAATCAGAATGTTTTCCTTGATTCCCAATTTATATGAATGGGATCAAAACCAACGTAGTTCAGTGGATGGTGTGGATATTACTCATAGAAGGATCGTAGATGGATAAAATGATCTCCTAAATATGTTGCATCCTAGATAAAATCATGTAGATAATATTAGAGTGGGTGAAATGGATGGAATGGATGGGATGGTTGATGTTTTTGACGTGATCATTGAAGAGGTTTCTTATGTATCCTAGTTATTTGGGAATCAAATTCTATATATTTCTATAGGGGGTGTTTGAATATAAACACTTGGAGGAGGACCATGTATGTAGTTGAGGACAAAAATATAAAATCGGCCCATGGAGGATGGGGAATGGTCATGGATAACTCTAAAAGAGATTCTCAAATGGTTGTTGATTTAGTCTATGGCCACTAATAAACTCTATTCCCATGTTAGTAATTATTTATTTGAGAAATAAGAGGATGCCACATACCTAACGCTCGTATGATAATCAATGATTCAAAGATAGATGGAGTGGGGATATCGTATTGGATATTTCCTAAGAGGATATCATAATGTGTGAGGAGGATCTCATTCCATGTGAAGAAGATATCATTCCATGTAAGTCATACATAGTGAATATTATCAAGAGTGTTTGGGGATTAGGATTGGAGACTCTCTGAGGTTCACATGGTGACAAACCCAAAGTGAGATGGATAAAGACCAATGATTATGTGCAATGAGTGGTTTTGGGTTCCCATCCCCCTATATATTAAGTGTAGGTTGTCATTCCATATTTGTAATACATGATGGCATATTTTGATTTTCAAAATGAAATAGATCAATGTTTAATGTCTATTGTTGAAGATGTTGGTTCTAGGCCGTTTTACATTTATGATATTGAATGTGGGAAACAAACTCCTTACACCTTGTAATAACATAAATTATTCCATTCAATCCATGGGTATGGAAAGGAATCTTCAATTCTAGGATGCGATGTTGTGGAAGATTTATTAGTTTTGGGGTTCATGTTTTCATATCTATGCTGGAAATAATAATCCATTAGTGTATCTATATTGAAAACCATAGGTTGGGTACCAAAATATGGAAAACCTCGTGAGGGACTATGAAATCATTATTCAAAATCCTGGAGGAATTTGCAAGATTGTTTCATGAAATATGTAAAGGGTGCTTTCAAATGGTTCTTAAGTAAATTGTTTTAATGAAAGGAGAAAACTAGGATCATGAATGGAGGGATACATGAATGATCTAATTCTTTAATGTAAGAGGTCTGGTTGAGCACATTATTCGGGTGATCCTAGGACTTGGTGTTTTGCTCATGTGGACAATTTTTATTATAATTTCCATTTAATGGGATTGAAATGGCCATGTATGAAACTAAGAGGGGCCCACACAAAAGAGGAGCACTATGATACCCATTGCATAAGACATTTTTCCATGAGGTATTCATGGTTATTACCCGTATCATGACAGAGGAATATTACGTGAACTATGGAATTATTTGGTTAGGATTAACATGATGAGAGGGGGGTGGGGCTACTTCAATATATAGACCAATATCAGAAGATGGTGTGTTTGATTTCATGAAGAGAAGAGGAATTTAACACACCTGAACTGTGGGATAAAATGAGACCTGTGCACAAATTCTCGTTGGATGTCACATTTGTCATGTATGTGACTTGCACACGTATTTCAATTTTGAACACATACCTTAAAACAATCACTTAATATCCCTAGGATAATTTATATATCTTTTTGGGTCAAAGGGTGAAAATTTGTTTCCCAAATATGGTAATTGTGACTATGTATGAAATTTAGCACCAACAAAGTGAACATATTCAACAAATACATTACCAAATGATCTATAATTTCAATTAGTTTCTCATTTTATAGATGTTTTTCTTATTTCATTGAAATTGAGAAAAAAATACATTAATGTTTTTAATTATTTGTACAAAATATATACAAGAAACATGCAATATTTGGGATAGTGTGGGAGGGAGTTCTATGTGATATTCTAATTCACCGACAGAATCATTGATCATAAAGGGACTAATTTATATGTGGATAAGAATAAATTTCATTGAAATTTTCCTAAACCACTATAATGGATATATCAAAAATAATATCATTCCACAAATTTCAAACTCTGTATCTCATCTGAAATTATGTTCATAGCTCTTCTATGGACTTGTAACCCCATTCATATCCATCTTAATGGTATAGAATTTTTTTTTTTTCATAACATGGTCAAAAACTATATAATTTATCTCATTAAAATCACCCCAACTTATTGGATTCATAATTATATTCCCATTGAAATACTCATATGGATCTATGAAAATGTTAGAATGGAATTTTTTATTCAATAAAAACTCTTCCAAGGGGAGGTTCCAATGCCAACATCTTTGAAATTCTATTAAACATGATATCATTTTATCATACAAAGAATTGATCTTATTATTAGATTTAATATATATCTGAAGGTAATAAATAGTGAAAAAACTCAACTCTATCTACAATTCGATTTTAATACTTCTCCATGAACTTATAGTAAAACAATGATCACATTAATAGAAAATAAATAGTGGTAAACCATTATTCCTTTAAAATTATCCTATGGATATCATTGACAGTTAATCAAAGGGGAAATATTATTATACAATAATAATGATTTTTTAATTTTTAATGAGATATACTATAACCCAAATTAAATTATTTTCATCATCTATCAAAGGGTTTCCCACACAAAATCCATTGAAATGATTTACCATTTCATTATAGGTATGGGTAGTGGTTAAAACATACCGATAAATTTTTTTCAATGACTAATAACTTTTTTGAATACCATGAATTGATATTAATATTCGATTATTTACCACTTTAGTTTTTCAAATTAGTTATATTTATTTTTATCTCTATTCATAAATGTATTACGTGGATGAATAAAGAATTATAATCTATCTTCATAATTCAAAAGTTCACATAGTAATATTTCATTTGATTGGACAAATATCCAATACCCAAACCATATAACTCTATCTTTATGATTCATGACATCTAAAATAGTCACTACCATTATTGGTATCTACATATCCTAATTCATTGTTTCTTTGATCATATTATGAATTGATAGTGTAAATATCATCTGGGATTGAATGTATTTCTCTCCAACATTTATGATTTCAAAATCCATTAATTGAAAATACAAGAATATTTAGTCTTTCCAAAACCTCATCATGGATATGATATAATTATCCATCTTACCCAGGGAATTCAGAAACATATTTTCTATCATGTCCTAACCATCCCTATGATATGGACCATATCATATAAATGGAGGTGTCTCCTATGTTTCCTTAGTTTCATTCCCAGAAAAACACATGTCAATTCTCAGTAGGGTCACTTATCTTACTAATGACTATCCTCACATGCCAGATCATGTATTTTTAGTTTGTTTTATCCCCACTAAAAATAACATTTTAAAACATCCAATAAGCTCAACATTCATGATCACTACTCTAGGCCATGTATTCATAACTTCGGACGACTAATTAGGTAAGATCTTAAAAATAAAGGCACATCTTTTGGACATGGATTGTAACATGTAGCCTTTATATATCAATTTTCTATGGGTGTTAAAATCTAAAACCCTTTAAAGAACAACACCGTCAATGTGAACTCCAAGCATAACACCTAGGTAGTAACTATACATATCCAGCTTTGTATTGTCTCTGATACAATTTGGCATAACCCTAACATACCAGCAACATGAAACTAGTCATATAACCTAATGGGTATCATGAAACCCATGGATTAAATCTCATAAAACCTTATGTAATTACTCATTAGTCTTTTCTATTAGACTAATGACTATCCCAAACACCATCACATGTTCTTTCTATGTATTTTTCCTCACTCTCACACTTCCAAGGAAACTTCTAAGAAGGTCACCCATCCTGATCACTACTCTATATGCCTATATATGTAAACCTAATCATGTGGTATACTGAAGAAAATGGTTTAACTTATAGACATTGGTAGTATGATTTATCCTTTTAGGGCATACCTTTCTAGGGGTGTTAAATTTTTATTCTTATAGCGATAATGTATTGAAAAGAAAAGAAAATATTTTAGCATATTTAACCAGATACATTATTTAACTTTTATTCCATTTTATGTGAATATATACTTTAATCTTTTATGGTTATAAATAATATCACACATCCCATTACAAAAAAAATTCCACCAATTATATAATAAAAATACCACTTCCTCCAATTCCAAATGATGGGTTGGGTTGTTATACACACGTGTAATTAATTGACATGATGAAAAATATATTACCATATTTTATTATTGGAATGAATCCCAAAACAATCATTGATGCATAACTATTCTTCATGAATGCTTCTCCACTATAGGGTGTGAATGTATAGACACAATAACCAATCACTTTTTAATATTCCTAAAGTATTCATCATATTCCACTATGATAATATCATCAATTTCTTCAAAATTAACATGGTATGTGGAATGGATAATCATAATATGTTTCTAAAAAAATTCCCTTATTTTCTTAATGATCTAATAAAACTCATAATTTCTATGATAGAGGTTGGTATTAAACATCTTTTTTATTACATTTTGTTTTAATGTGTCCACAGATATACCATCACTTGTGATAACGTGATATAATAAAGTCACTATTTTCAAACAAAATTTTCACTTTTAGAACTTGGAATTATATTTATCATTTAATATATTCCTATGAAAAATTATAAATTTCTATTTATATTATATTTTCTCATAAAATATATGATAAATTCATCAATAAATTCCACTAGGAATTGGGGATGTTAATATCTAAATACCCTATTAATCTAATTCCTAATGACGTAACGAAAATTTATAATACTAAATATTAATAACTATTATTTCATAGTGGATATACATCATATGAAAAACTATATTCAGTGTATCTTCTCTCTTTACCCTCAATTGATGATATCTAGATCAATGTAAAATATTTAGAAAATATTATTATTTTCATAGATGATTTAATAAATAATCAATATATGGAAAATGATATTTGATATCGATTATGATAATATTATGTTCCCAATATCTAATACAGAGGGACACATATCCATTATTCTTCATTAAAAAAAAGATAGTCCACCCCATGATGAATCACTCATTTTTACAAATCCCTTATTGAAACTTTTTTGATTTTTATTCTTAAAGTATTCCAACATTATTGGAGAAATTTTATGAGGAGTGATTTGTATAGTCATAGATATTGGAAAAATCATGATTAAAAACTCATCTTTATGATCTAGGGGATGATCAGAAAATACCATCAAAAATTCATTATTATACAGCCATTAAAAAT
The DNA here is from genome assembly GCA_963277665.1 of Viscum album. NCBI lineage: Eukaryota > Viridiplantae > Streptophyta > Magnoliopsida > Santalales > Viscaceae > Viscum > Viscum album. The sequence goes on from OY728142.1 coordinate 1,332,943,100, forward strand.
GATTTTTTTTCAATTACTATTTCATCCTTGATTTGTTAATCATATAGTCCATAATTATAGGGAATTATAACCTATAATATATAATTAACTTCAAACCAGATCTCATAATCATCAATCCATGTATATGTGATCATTAAATGGGGGGGAAACAAATAAAACCTTACAATCAAAATTTCTGATCTATTCTATATGTATGCATAATAAATTTATAACATATATAAAATAAAATTGAACTAATTGATGAATAATTAGATATATAATAATTATCCTCCAATAAAAATCAATCTAAAAATATTTATAATTCTTACAAGAAATCAATGTGCCCTAAAGTTCATTCACGGGTATTTAAATATCAATTTCCTGAGGTGGTAATTCTAAATTCCTAGAAATAAAATTTGATGAGAAATAATGTTTAGGGACATATGATATCAAAATATAGTATGGAAAAACAATGATATTATAATATATAAATCATTAATATTGTTAAAAACATAACTGATGAACCTATAGTATTGAATCAATGATATGAATGGAAAATTTTAATTATGTTCATTAACATAATTAGTTAAATGTATACTTAAGTAATTCATTACAGTCTGTAACGATAACAATATTAGCCATATAATATACCATGTGATTTTGGAACAAGATTTAGAGTTTATACACATTTTAAAACACTATGTGGAAATCATGATAATAACTAATCATCCCTTTATAGTTATATTATCATTATTTAGGTATGTGAGATAGCCCACATCCACATGTAGTGTCTATAAATGGTTGATATTTCTATTATAATCTCAAAATCATAAATTAAATATTACATAATGATGTTACCATGCACTTATAATCATTCAGATAGTAACCACTAAATTTCAATAAACTAATACCCTAATATAAATAAACACTAATACTCTACCAACTATTTAAACCCAATTTAGAAATACCCAATTAATAAATTTATACAATTATTTAATTATTATATCAAAAAAATAGTCACACAACCCATTGAATTGAATGTTTATAGTATTGGATACAAGCTCTAAAATTATATTATTTCAAAAAAAATTTTTTACATTTCTCTGTTTTTGTGATCATCTACATCCACTTGTAGATAACTCATATGATATAATCATAATTGAAACATGAGCATTTGAAATATATGTAAGAAATGATCTATAATGACATCTAAGAAATGATTATCAACTAATCATAATCACTACATAATAAACGTGAGGGAAATATTGACTAAGTGATTAATTTGAGGTTTAATGATCAATGGATAAATTTTAATTATTATAAAACATAATTTATCATTATTGATCCTTGAATTGATACATAATACATAAGAAAGGCCCTCAAAAACATAACATTAAACTACATAAAAAGACTCAATAAAAACATGAAATCATAATATAAGGGAAAATAATATGATTTGATCATGAAATATCGTTGAAATTTTCCACAATGTGGAAATAATGGAAAAACACTAAAATAAATTTGGCACAAACATAATCATTGGTATGTGATTCATTATAAAGAATAAATCATCACTAGAATCCCTTATAATACTAGAGAAGGAATATGTACCTAATACCCATTATGGAGTGATAATTCCATAATAAATTAATAATGTTATATAAATAGATAAATAACCTTGATCAATAAATTGTATTGAAATATTGGATCCCACTCATCATTATAAATACATTTGAAATCCACTAAAAAAATTAATTTATCTTTTCACAAATAAATCATTGAAATATAATAAGACTCATAAATTTTCCAAGTGGTAATAAAAAATCATTATCATTTAATAAATAATGATAATATAAAATGGGTTTTTTAAAATATCACATAATGGGTAATGTATGAATGATTAATTAATTTGGGAATAATTTTTAAAATATAATAGAATCTAAAAAAATTATTTTTCATAAAAAGTGTATCTTGATATCTCTTTATAAATATATTATTTTCATTAATATCCCAAAATGATTTTTTTAATATATAATGATAACATGTCAAAACATTACATAAAAATAATTTTCAATAATGACACTGAGATATGATAAAAATCATACATTAACATGATATTTAGAAGGGATGAATATTATATCATGGAATTGTAAATGATATTTAATATAATCAAACACCATTATTGAAAATCCACATAGATAGAAATATTCAAAAAGATCTTCTTTTAAAATAAATAAACAGAAATATAAGGATCATTGGAGATAAAAAATATAACCCACTATGGAAATAAATACCTTGATAGTAGGTAAAAACTTATTTATTGTTAAAAACCCATTAAAAGATATTTGAATTATTACAACCACTATTATATTTATTATGAAACAAAAATTTCATATTAGAAGAATTTATTTTTTGAAATATGGTATAAAAATAAATAATAAGTTAATACAACATAAAATTACTATAGGTTATTATAATTTATTATAGAATTTGATATAATATATTTAGTGTTATTATGTATCAAGAAAACAATTTGAGTTAAGGAAACCCTTTACCTTTAATACCAATTTTTCATACATTTTTTAACATCATTAAAAAAAGAAAATATCATAATACTATATTTCATAACCTTATTCATATAAATTACCCTTTTGTATACTTCAATTATGATAACTTATTCAGAATATATTAGTTAATAATCACTTATTTTTTCCATTATGTGTTAACAATTTTTATTATTTCAAGAATTCTTTATGATGTAAATTTAAGAACCGTATCAATGAGAACAATTCTATTATTATTAAAATTGAAGATAATATAATTATTTTTTATAAAGGCCACTAATTTTATAATATCATTATAATAATGTTTTTTAATGCTTGATAAATATGAAATTTGTGATGAATTAGTTTCATGTAATGTATCAATATATATGGATTATATAATAATATTTTATCCACATAGAACAATATTAAAGATATTTTATTATTACATATATCATTCATAGAAATAAATTTTAATTTATAAATATCATAAAGTTGTTTGTAATGAACAAAATATATCTTTCCATGGAGACGATAGGCCACTTGTATGCATGTGTGATTCTGACACTTTTGATAATGGGAAAAGGGAGATTGTTAGAAATTATATTCAATATATTATGTAATTATTATACTATAATTCATAATTTATATTATAAAATTTCAAAAACTTAATTTGAAATTGAATGATAAATGGAAAATATTTTCACAAAAAATATTGAACATACTTTTAAAAATTTGGTTTCATCTTATAGGATTCACATGAACGTAATGTTTTTCCTAATGTTATGTGCAAAAAATATTATTATTTTCCTAGAGGATTCATATAGAAGAAAATATGGAATAAATAAGTGTTTATAATCATTTTTTAAATGGGAGATTAATTGTTGTTCGGAGGCCCCTCTTATATGTGGTGAGAATCAATGTTTTTATAAATATTTCAACATAATATAAACTGATCACATGTTAAACATGACACATAGCATAATAAAAATTAAATAATTGTGTTTTGGGTTATATAAGGTCTATAATATCAAATAAACACTATTATATAAAACAATTTTATGTTTCTATACTTTTATTTCTTGAATTATTACGTTCTACATTAATTCATTGGCCACATTAATTAGTTTTTAGTGAAGGAAAATTAATATTTATTCAAAAAAATAATTTTTTCCTTTAAATATAATTTGGACCACTAATTAAAAAGTTCAAATATTAATAATTATAATTTAATTTCTAAACTATTAAAAACTTATTTAAAAATATTAAAGGTATAATGTTTTAAAATAATTTTTGAAAAAAATATTATAAGGTTTCGAAAATATCAAATACAGTTTTTAATCTATACTCAAAACATTAAAATTTATAACTATAGTTGTAAAATAAATTATTTTTAAATAAAAAATATTCAAAAATTCATAAGAAATATTTCATACAAATAATTTTATAAAAGCAAATATGTTAATAAAAAAAATATTTCACTACTCACATAAAAATCAATTTTTATAAAAATGTAAAGATTGATTAAATTGTAATTTTGACAATAAAAATTCAAAAGATGTTGTTATTTTTATCCAATAGTGATTTTAATATTTAAAAATTTATTATAGTATATGAAAATATGAAATCCAATGAAAAAAATACTTTTATTGGAAAATTATGATTTAAAAAATTATGTGTTCTTAATTTTATTTTATATCAATTCATAATATCAATATTGGTAATATATTAGTTCTTATACATAAATATTATATATTTTAATGTAATGTTCGTCAATTTATTTATTAGTATATAAAATATTAGACTTGAAAAAAATATTAATCTATAAATAACAATTCATTTTAAAATTAAATCACTATTATTGATTATCATTTAAATGTTATAATTTTTATTTATTAATAATATTTTAATTTCATGTTTTTTATTTATTAAATATTTCTTATTAATATTCATATAATATTTCCTGGCACATTTAAGTTTATTTTTTTTCATTTGAATCCAACCATTAAATAAATAAATAATAAAGGAATGATAAAGTGGTATATCTTGGGGATAGACATCAAAGGAAAGGGTGAACATATGGCCGAGAAATGGAAAACTTAGAGAATATTTTATATGTGAGATGGAGATAATAAAATAAGAACAAGACGAAAAATATTAAATTAATGAGAAAGTGTAATAACATGATAATAATAACATGAATAATATCTATAATATGTGGAAAAAAATTTAACCTAGAAATTCATAAGAATATCACCAAGGTCCAACCCACGCTGCTATAAAAATTACTTAAGATATTCACCGAAGTATCATAAAACATGTCAGCTCTAAATATTAATTTTTTTCCAATGAATTTTATAACTATCTGGGAACACCCTAAATATGTATTTATATTCATGAGATCCAATTTTTCATTAATCAAACATTTCATTAAAAACTCAAAAAGAATAAAAGAAATTTGATTATTTTAAAAATCATCGATTTTCTAAAAGTCCTTAAAAACATGATCATTATGTAAGTTATAACCCACATAACATGATTTAAGATTATATATATGTAAATTCCAGAACAAAATAAATAATTTTAATATCTCGGTCAATACCACTAGAAATGATTGAGTTTTGAGTATTCACCTAATGAAAATATTACAATATCTAGAGAAAAAAGAGAGATATTTTGAGATAAATAATATGTAGCTTAACAGGTAGAAACATTGATGTATAAAACATTTAAAATAGAGGGAAAATGGGTCACCCAATCATAAAAAAGTCATAATATAGTATACAAGAAGAATAATGTTGATAAAATAACCTGGCATGGAAATTTGAAAGACATACCGCATAAAATAGATCTTTTAAGGAAAAGAAAATCTGGGAATTCTCTTACCTTGAATAGTATTTTATAAAACACTAAAATCGTTACTATTATTGATTATAGAAACCATTGGAAAAATCCATGGGAGGTTATACTCTTATATATTCGAGTGAAATTATTTCTTAATGAATGTAAAAAATGTAATGACATGGTATTAATATTAAAAGAGAGAGTTTTTTAGGGATTTTATTGGATACCTCATCTGTGGTACTTACAAAACCATGGTCTTTCCTATGGTTTTTTCTCCTGGTTTTTTCCACTAGTGGACACCTTATAAATTATATTAATACACATGTGTTGAAAATAGTTTTAAATTAAATATTTCATCACCATAATTTCATTAAACACACAGAAATCATTTAAGCTGAATTTTAACTATTAAAAAAAACAATTTATAGATTTTCATAAATTCACCATCACCTAATATTGATGTTCGGAATTAAAAAAAGAACACTGTTATATGAAAGGAGATTTTAAATGCCATAAATTTAATTTTAAGTTAAATCATTATTTACTCAAAAAAATACTAGTAGTTAACAAATAATTTCTAAAAATATTATTTACATATAAAATAATATCACATTTCCATTCAAGGTTCCAAAATTAAATTTATAAATCTTTACGTGAGGTTACTATTTCACTAGTCTTATAACTATTCATAATGGAAATATTAATACATATAATTAATATTCAACAAAAATTAATTTTATCTTAGTAGAATCTAAATTTCTTTCTTGTCAGAACCGAATATATCTATTTTTCAGAAATCATTTCTCACTATAAATTATTTAAATTAGAAAAATTATATTAAAATATCATTTTTTTCAATATTCATCAATAATATGAAACTTCTTGGGAAAATACTAAAAATTCATCTTATATTAATTTTGGCATTTGATGTGGTAAAACGGTGTTTAAATTACAATAAATTCTCCATGTTATAGAAATTTCATAAAAGTACAATTTTTAATTATAATATAAATTTATCTTATTTTTGCTTCATTTAACATATATCTTATTAAGAGAAAATATTATTAAAATGTAAATAACGAAAAAAAATATTTATACAAAGGGACTACACAATTTACCAAATGCATCATTACATAAACCCAAATAACACCTATATAGGAACTTAGTGTAATATGTGAAACATTGATTGAATCATGGGGTGGCTTAACAAACATTGCTCAAGTGGTTTTTTCTATCAACATGAACTTCTCTTGTATATGATTTTGTTCTTGCATCACATGTTGAAGATTCATGTGGTATTGGTCTAGAGATAATCTTAGTAAAACTACCTCATTCCCAAGATAACACAAATGGGCTTCATAGGGTGTAATTATACTAGTAGTGACCATCAACTCTTGATTCATCAATAATTATCCACATTCATTTCTAATTATGAACAATAATTATAACATTAAAAATTATTATTTTTTCAAATATTCATATTACAAAACAGTCATAAAATGGTCAAAACCTGATGGTCACATTTAATTTATATATTTTTTATGATAATGACTAAGTAAAACATACATTTTCAGGAAATAACATATTATTTAAATGTTTTCTCAATTATATTATCCACCACATATGAAATTTCACACCAAAATGTCAATTTGTAACCTGATAAAGGAAAATGGGTCCGCACTTCTACCGCATAGTCTCCTATGGTTGCAACATGGCTTCATCATATGTTTGGTTCCCATAAATAGTATAACATGGTTGGTAGTCCTTCTTCATGAACCTTGGCTCTATGATACATGATCTCCACTAGCTGTTCCACATAAGAGTGTTTGTGTTCCAATTGTACCACCTATAGATTTAATACATGGGAAGGGACATGTATGTACTTCTTCAAGATGGATACAGGGAATACATTTTGAACATTAGCTATATTTGGATGAAGTACAATCTGATATGTTATAGCTTCAACACCATCAAATATTTCATAGGGGCCAATGTACCTAGGGATGATCTTCCCTTTATTCAAAAACCACATAACCCTCACACATGGATAATTTTTAATTATGTACTTTTCACCAACATTAAATTCCATGTACCTTCATTGTTTTCCATGATAACTCTTCTTTTAACTCTGAGAAGAAATAATTTTTTTCTAGATTGTATGGACCTTTTCATTCATCTCTTTCATTAGATAGATCCCAGGAATCTTTATCTCACAAAATCCATCTCAACATATATGATTTCTCCCTCACTTCCCATATCAATATTTATAGGGTTTTGTGTTAATGCTCAATTTGAAGCAGTTGTGGTAAAATAACTGAACTAATGTTAAGTATTGAACTTATTCACCTTTTTTTCAATTAAGCCTATTCATATCATGTCCTGGTGTTTTTGAATAGTTATTTTCGATTGGGCATCAATATGAGGGTGATTGGCAAAAATTAAATTCCATTTGATTCATATACTATTTTGAAGACATGTCCATAATTTTAATATGAAATATGGTTCTCAATTAGATAAAATATTTATTAAAACAACCTCCATACTTACAACATCCGTCACATAAATCTTATAATTTTGATCAAGGTATAAATCATCCTGAATTGAGATAAAATGGAGAGTCTTGGTGATACAGTTCCCTATAACCTATATCACATTGTTTACATGGGATTTTTTCAGGAGACCAGTGACAATGTATATATAGTGATATTATCCAACTTACACGATGGTATAGGTAGTGGTTATAATACCCTTTTAAAAAGACACCAATATACCATTACTTGCTGACATACCAGGTACCTTGTAGTGTAGGAAGATATATTCATTTCGATATTATCCCCCAAAAAAATTATCATGATGGATCTTATACATTTTAGTGATTCCAAGATGTATAAGGAATTTAGAGCTATGAGCCTCATCCATTAGATGATTCTTTAATTACATAATTTATTAAACACGTAGTCTTGTACATAATTTCAGTACTCCTTCTTGATAAATATAGATCTCAGGAAACATCCAATCTTTCAAAACCTCAAACTTAATTTGTAACAAAGGATCTTTATTATGAGCTTTCTTTATTGTCTCTATTAATAATGATTGAGAAATAATTTTTTATAGTGTTGATGTTGTCCCTTACCTTAAAATTTATGTGTCTAGTTTTACTATGTATTTGATAAAGGGATCTCTTTGAATCATTATCATTTCAAAATCAATAGATTCCTTCCTACTAAATTCATCAGTTACATTGTTTTCTCTTTGCGAATGATAATTTTTAACCAATAATTGCATTTAAGAAGTTCCATCCATCTCTTTTGTCTCGTGTAAATTTTCATCTATGTGAATATGTACTTAAAGAATTGATGGTATGTGTATGTGTCACATTATTACCTATACAGATAGCACCTCTACATCATCAGATAAAAAACAACCACATACAGCTCAATATTAGCCGTAATATAATTCTATTCATGAGGCTTAAACCATTATGAATCATATTCAATGAATTTTTTATTTTTCATGTGGACTCACCGACGTCTTTTAGAAATTTATCACTAAAAATAAATAATCCTTCTCCAATTGAGGTTAGAGTTATCATGGGTGTAGTAACTAGTATCTTCTCCATCTCTTGGAAACATTTTTCACACTCTATTTCCTAGATGAACTAGACCAATTCTCAATCTATCATTGTTAATATATTAGAATGTCATGAAATGTTTTTCACATACATCCTATAATATCCTAATAAAACATGAATAATACTAATCTATGTTACTATTTTAGGATAAGGTCACTCCTCTACAACCATTGTCTTTATTGGGTAAAATTTTGTTCCATCATTATTTTTAATGTAACAGAATAAAATCATGTTGTAACTAAAACCCATATTTTCCTAACATTCTGAATGGAATTTACTTCTTTAGAGTTTTCTTAATAACCCTTATATGATCTTCATTATCCTAAAAAATGTTATAATAAATCATTATATCATTAATAAAAACTACACCAATATTTTCAAGGTAGTATTTAAATATATATTAATCAAATACATAAAAATACAAGGTGCATTTGTCCTAGAGAAGGGCATAAAAACAAAATCATAATGGCTATATCTTTACTAGAAGGTGGTTTTTGGAATATCATTTTTCTTGACCAATAATTGATGATAAACATATCAAATATAAATATTGCAGGACAATTGAACCCCATGAAACTGGTCAAATATGTCATAAATTCAGGAAAGAGGGTGTTGTTTTAAATATGATCCCATAATGCTCTCTATAATCAACGCATAACAGCATTGATAAGTCATTCATCATCAAAAATGGAATAGGTTATGCCCAATGAGACCCGCATGGCCGAATAAACCCCTTCACAAAATGATATTTGAGTTTCTTCTTGTATTCCTTAGACACCACATTCAAAATTAAATACGTGGTTTTTAAATCAGTTAAGAACCATGAATGAGTTTAATAGATAACTCTACCTCTCATTATAGGGGAGGTATAGGTAACTCCTTAGGAAATACATCAAGGTATTCCTAGATTATGGGTGCATATTATATCCTTATGCTCTAATTTAATTCTTTATCTTCACTAATAAACTTAATAATGAAGGCTATAAGAGGTTCTTGTAGACAAATGTCGGGCTGATATATCTCTCCAAAAAAGATAAATGTAGGATCTCTATTCAAGAATATTGAGATTTCATTATTTATCCATTTAATCATAGTATTATAATTTGATATTCCATCAATCCCTATTATACTGTTGACTACAAACATGGGTATGACTACAAGATTTTCTATATGATTATGCTCACTAATGAAAATACTAGTGTTTCTAAACACTATTTATGCTTGGATAATACCTCCTTATGTATTTACTAATAACTCTACTTTTTGCAGTTCATGGACATATTCTATATTCTATTCCGTCATAGAGAAAATAACGGAATGTGTTAAACCATAATAAAATAATTTAATTACTAGGTCTGAGAGAAAATAAGAGTACTATCCACCACATTATTTGGAGCTTCAACATCAACTTCCATGATAGAAAATGCAATACCCTACTCCATTGTCCTTTTCTGAGGCTGATGGAGATTCCATTCCACAACCCTCATATTTGGAAAGTGATTGGAAAAGACTCCAATATGTCCCCACATGAATAATTAGAGTTCATATAGGGCATACACATTCTTCCATTTGTCGTAAATATTTGTACATTTAGTTTTCAACTCAGTACGATTATTTTGAGCAATATAGCCTTCTATTCCACACATTTAACACTTCCCTCCCCAAATAAGGATATTAATCAAATGCTACACCCCATATTTATTCAATGTTATAAGTTCATCATTCATTCAACATATTATATGATCAATGGTCATCCCCAAACCTGTATTCATTGATCTTTTATTTTCATTGGATTTTTGAGACCACTATGTCTCACTGAACATCAGTTTAAATCTCATTTCACTCTCCATGTGTTCTTCATAGTTAACATAGTCTCTATTGTTTAGATTCTTCCAAATATGTTTTCTTTTTAAACCAAATAATCTATCAACATTTTAATTAAGATCCCAAAAAAATCATGAGGTGTGACAATAAGGAATTTTGAATTTCATCTCGTAGCTTCACACATATTCATTATAATTCTTCTTTAGACCGATACATTTATTCTCCATTATTTCCTCTTTGAATGAGGGAAATAATTATTGAAGAATTTCCCTACGAACTATTCACATGAACTAGCTTAAATATCCTGTCTTGGCCTCCTGTCATTAACCAACACCCACCACTAGTCTGCTTCACCCTCTATGTGGTAAACCACCATTGTGACTATCTCATTTTTATAATTACTATGTACAAAAAAGAACATTTCTATAGATCGTATTCATAATTTCATAAATAAATGGGTAAATAGATCCATAAGAATGTGGAGGAATTTGATGCATAATGGACTCAAATAAAGGTTATCCCTATAATGGTGAAATCCGACCTTAATCCTGGTTGAATTTATGTCCAATAACATGATTCATTTGATTCATCATTGTCAAGAAATTTTCAATTATGGGATCCATCATAGGGCCATAAGCACATAGTTCATTATAGTCACCATTTACACAATTCCCCCAATTTTCCACCATTTTCAAAAATACAAAAACCCTAGTGAGAAAATTGTTTCATTTAATTATCCTATAAATCAAAGTATTCTTATGTATTAAAACATCATGCATAAACATGTTAATCATTATCAACAATTAAATGTTCTATAAATCCTTCATAATGATTCATAATTTATTTTGAATAACCAACCATATTCTTTTGGCATGAAAAACCATAAGTGATGCAAAGCCTATTATCATGCATGAGTTCTCAATTGAACCTATATCAAAATGGGGTTTCCAGGTTTTACTATTCGATACATCTATGCCAATGCCAAATCCAATTGTTCATATCAAGACATGGATTTCCCTATTAACTAACAACTTACATTATATTTCACCAAAATTCCATTAGTTTTTCATATATTTAATCATATCAACAGGGTTATTGCTAATGTTTTCATATCCTAATTAATATAAATAACTTAACTATTTTATGATACCGACTATGAAATCCCACATTTTTTCTATATAACATTTCATTACAATTTAGAAACACCGTATCTTTAACGATTAATTTCATTGAAATAAGTTACATAATAAAAAAACATAATGTTTATTAATATAATAGAATGTATTATTGAGATGTTCATCCCTTTTTCAATTAAATATTCTCATAACCTAGGGACATACATCAAAGTAAAGGGTGTGCATAAGTCCAATTAATGGAAAACATGGAATGTAGTTTGCATGTGAGTTTGAGACAATACAATAAGAACATGACGGAAAATCATAATCTAATAATATTTAGGAATATAATATTATTAATAAAATTAATAATATCTTTAAAATGTGGTTACATTATTTAATTTAGTAATTCATAATCATATCACAAAGGAACATCCTTATGTTTTCCTAAAAATTTACCAAATTTATTAACCAAGGTATCATAAAACTTGTCATCTCTAGAGATTATTTTCCTTACACAATGCATTAGAGAACTATCAAGGAGAATCACTAATATGCCTTTATATTCCTATGATACACATTTATCCCAATAAAACATTACATAAATAAACCAATGGGAATAGAAGATATGTTTTTCAAATCAAATTCATGGCTTTTTAATGAAGTGCCTAATAACATGATCATTATGTCACTTATAAACCACTAAAAGGGAATGATGATTTTTTGTAGGTCAATTAAAAAATAATATAAATCGAAATTATGACTTTATGAATAAAATTATAAATAAAAGTGGTTTCGATATCAACATAATGGAAATAAAATAATATTATGAGCCATAGAATATTATTTTGAGACGAAAATTCTGCAGCAAAATGAGTATCATACATGGTTTTATAAAAAATTAAAAATAGATGGGAAAGGGATAAAAATTTCAAAAATACTCACAATATATTATATGTATTGAATAATGTAGATTAAATAACATGTTATTTAAATTTTAATGACATTATATATAAAAGATAAATTTAATGGAAAATGGATGTGGGGAATTCCCTTACATTGAAGAGTAACTTCTAAAACACTATGAAATACACCATGGGGTATTAAAGTTGCAATGGGAAGAATACATGGATGGTGATAATAATATAGATTCTAGTGATTTTTTTTTTCAAATTAATATAAACTGATGGAATAGTTTGGAATTTATATAATAATGAGTGAGTTTTTTAATAATTTTTTAGGAAACCTCATCGGTGGTATTTGCAAATCCATGGGTATTCCAGATGTATTTTACCATGTTCATCGAAAACTGAAACATGTCATACTATATTTTATTTCACATGAATCCACCAGAGTTTTAAATTATACATTACATCATTATGATGTCATTAAACAAACTATTAACATAAAAGTAGTTTTTTTACAATTCACCAAAAAAATAACATTTAAAAAAAAAATATGAAATTCACCCCTACCTAATATCAATGTTATGAATTCAAAAATAATCCCCATTTAATGAAAATACTTTTTTAAATATGATAAATTTAATTTTTATGTAAAATCCTTATTTACTTGAAAAAAATATTAATAGATAACTAATAATCTCTAAAACATTTATTTACATATTCTATTATATCTAATTACCATTCAAGATTCCTAAATTATATTAATACATACTTAACTGAGTTTTCTATACCCTTTGTATTATTACTATTCATAATGGTAATATTACAATTTATTAGTTAATATTGACAAAAAATTATGTTGATCTTATGTGAGTATAAATTTCATTCTAATAACAACCATATTTGTCCATTTTTCAAATATAATTTCACCTTATCAATTATTTAAAGTATAAAAATTATTTTAAAATACTATTTTCTTTAATATTCATCAATAATTTTAAACATTTTATAAATATATTAAAAATATCACCCGAGATTAATTTTTTACTTTTGAAATTTAAAAATGATGTTTATTATACACATAATTCACTTTGTATGCTAATATTAGAAACAAACAATTTTACTTGTTAACTCAATTTATCCTATCTATCTCAATTAAACAAATATATTAGTTAGAAAAACTATTTTAAAATAGAATTGCTGAAATAAATATTTTATTTATACAATGGGACTACAAAATATAACTATGTCCTCATTACCTAACCCCTCATAACACCTGAAAATGACTTAAGAGTACATAGTGCAATGGTTACATAATCATGTAGCCACTGAGTCAAAATTTCTCAAGTGGTGATTTTTATCAACATTAACTCCACATGTATGTGATATATTTTAAGCATAGCATTGCTGAAGCTTGGCTTGGGCTTGGCCCAAAAAAATCCCAGTGATGCTACCTCTTCCCAAGAACTGAAAAAAGGCTTCATATAAAATGATTCTACTTGTTGAAGACATCAAACTTATTTATAAATTAATAATACATTATCATTTCTACTAATAAATATTAATTATAAAATTAAATTTTATGATTATTTCCAATGGTTTTATTAACCAATGGTAACAAAACAATTAAAACATGATGGTCACAATTCATTTTTATGATTTTATTGGGTATGAAATAGTAAAAAAAATACATTTTTAGGGAACAATATATTATTCAACATTTTGGGTTCTTATATTCATGATGTTGTCTTGGATATTTTTGATCAACTATAAAATGTATCTTATTTATTATACATAAAAATGGATTATAATAATGAAGAGTTTGAAAAATTTTATATTTATGAGGTGGTTCACCTATATGGTGTTAGACTATGCATTTTCTAAATCAATGATTCTCATTCAACCATAAAAACAAGTTAATGGTAACATAAGGCATTGGTTGTGCATGTACTCCTGAGAAAGTCAAATCACCTATATATTGAATGAAAATGAAAGAATTTGATTTAGGTGATGTAGGATATGCTCCGGGAATGTTTTATTTATTCTAATGGTTGGTAGGAGAGTCATCTTTAACTGACGATGTTTCCCTATGAAAATTTCTAATAGACATCAAATCAAATGCTTCATTTTGAGTATTTTCATTAGTGTTCATGATGATCACCTTTTTTTTCTAAAATCATGAGTGTTAGATATGATTAAAAAAATCTCATGAATGAGACAACAAAAAAATAATCAATTTATTATTAATTGAACATTGAATTCTCATAGAATGCATAAAACAGTTTCCAAAAACTTCATCATCCATTTTATTTTTTGTTAGTTGTTCGTGTCCTAATGGAAGTGTCACCATGGATTAATAAACATAGAATTCAGATATAGTGGATGTTAACTACAAGGATTATAGAACCATATACTGTTTAATTTATGATCAGTACATTGTAATTCAAATCAGATCATCTAATAAGATACATCAACACATATGTTGTATTTCATGTCTCTCAGCATCAATAATAGAATTTTTACCAATATATTCTGATCGATATTTATGACGTAGTGTTGTATTATTATATATAATTTATAGAGAATCTAGTTCATATTGTGTATCATAGTGAGATGATTATATGTGTGAATATAGTTCCCCTAATATGGATGTTTTGGTTTCACAGATGCATTCAAGGGGTGATATGTGAATTTGATTCAGATATGTGATATTTGTGGATAGTGATATTCAACAATGTGGTAAAATGATTCTTCGGAGTAAAGACCACAATTGATATGTTATATATTAGAGTGGTTTTATGATTCATAACTTCCATTCATATTTGATTCATTTAAATGTTTTATTATCCATTTTTATTAATACTACATGGGTACAATTATGGGTATTGAATAGATATTACAGCAGTTTTGGGTGTATAATTTTAGGGATTATATAATATGACAAAGAATGTATTATAATATAATAACGGAGTTCAACTAGCCCATTTTTTGGTGGGACACTATCCAACCAAATGCCTAAAAAATGTGTAAGTGTCTATTTGGATCCATCAACTAGTTGGTGGGCATAAGGATGGTGATTGGCCTCATCTGTAGATTTTAATTGGGAGTAATCCTCAAAATTTCACCCAACTCCACCAATTTATATACTATCATAGACTTTTTATCATTATTTTAGTATTTATAATTCCCAATGATATCCTCTCATAATGCTTGTGATTTTTATGGGTCTCATTTATCCTTGGGATGTTACATCGTCATGTTCAAGAGTTAGTGATCTAGTGGTAATGTTAAGACCCAGCATTATTTCATAATTTGATTATATCACTTTCAACTAAGCACTTTCCTTTTATATATAATATGTTATTTTGATGTTGTATTTTGTACCTTTTCATTGTTTAAATATTCATATGAATTGATTGTTGAAACTGGTTGAGTTAAATCTTATGAGGCTAAGGTCTGTGTTCCCTTTATTTTAACTATAATATCTCATTAATTATATATATATATATATATTTTAATCACATAGACATATTGTGTGTTGAAATTTAAATTCATTTAGCGGATAAAAATGTGTATTCCATTAAATTTTACACAATTTTAATTTTATAAAAAGTAAATAAGAACAATTGTCTTATAAGTATACCCTAGGATAGAGATATAACCTACGATTGCCTATTTGGAATGATAAACTAGAAATGATTTTTGCAATGAAAACTAAAACATATAAATTCTATTAATAATGAATTAGTAGTCAAATAATTATTAAATTTGACTTAGTTTTATGAAGTGATATGTATATTTCAAGAAAATGTGGACCTTGTAAAATGAAATATTAATCCATGATGTGTGATTGGTTGGGTAAAATGTGTAATGATAGTGGTTAAAAAATTTATATAAATTTATAAGGTATCAATTAGTAGAGGCTTGATGTCTAGATATGATAAATGACTCTGTGTTGGGTTTTATCTGATGTAAATATTAACACATTGGGATTGGTTCTATAAACACCCATGCATTATTCTTGATATCATGAAATTATAATGCTAATAGTGTGTTCATGTAAATTTTATTAGAGAGGTATTAATACAATGAATTCATAAACATAGTTAATTAATATGGGATATAAATTTTTGGATTACCTTGTTTAGAGACAACTGGAATTTGCTGATGTAATTATACTATTGGGTATTATTTCCTAGGTGGTACTATGTAATTATACTATTGGGCATTATTTCAGTATTGTAAATTATTTGTATGAATAACGTCAAGTGTCACTATCTATCCTGAATCAATGTTGTTATTAACATATTGTCATTATTTTATTAAGTTGATTAATTATAACATTTATAATTCCAATTTTACTAAAACTTTTTATATTTTATGGATTTCATTTGTTGTTGTGAAATAAGTATTACTTGAACCCATATTAAAAGATATTGAATATATGGATAACATCTCTCTTAATAAATAATATTACATTGCTTTAGTGGAATTCAAATTACATTATTAAAACAGACATTCAATGACCGAGTTAGTTTAGAGCCATTGGAAACATGGAAACATGAACACTAGTTGATAAGTGAGATACATAATATCACACTTGGTTCTTCATTAATTTCTCTTTTCTTAGAAAAAAACATAATACATATCATCATAACCTAGTGAAATGGGTACATAAAAATGTGATAGATTATATTCTCAATAATGGTATACAAGGTAGATATGAAATCATTATTATGAGTCTGACTGTATTAGAACATGATCAACAAATTGAATATTATACCCTTCATATTAAAGATCATAAACAAAACTCAATTCATAAATCCGACAAGTTCATAATACATTAGTCATAGGGAAATAATGGACATTGGAATTAAAATCATGACATAGTTATAATAAATGGAATTTTGTTATACCGAAAATAATATAATAATTATTTCCATAGTATTGAAGGCTTCACTTCAAAAGGCATATTAGTATTTTGGGTTCACTCCCCCTACCAACATGGTACTCATGTTTTACTCCCATATCCTTATTAATAGTATAATTTCACTCCCCATATCATATTTATTGTCACAGTTAACTCACATGGTCATGTTCCTAGAATGATTTCATTCCCCATACCATCATGGTAGTCATGGTTCAATCACATTTCAAACTTAAAAGTATGAGATCACTCCCCATACCATCTTGGTAGTCTGGGTTCACTCCCATGGTTGTCTTAAAATTCAGGGATTCATCCAAAGACCATGTTAGTATTTCTCATGACATATAAATCATTACCCAATGCATTTTAGTTATATATAATTCCCATTCATTGCTTAATAAAATCAAGAAACCATCCTAAAAAATATAATAAAACATGCATAATATCATGACCTATTAAATGATATGTGTTTCTTAAACATCATATTAGAACCCATAAAATGATATGACTGTGAAAACATTATATCGTATCATTACCAATGAAAAGTTATAGGTTTCATAATCATTTCAACTAATCAAAACCCATGAAATGAATTGGGTTTCCAAATCATATAACCTATGAAAGAAGAGATAGTTTCATCAACATCATTCTATTAAAAATATATACCATTTAATAAAGAATAAGAAAGATATTCTTTGGCGATATCCAAGAAAAGAGTAATCTATCCCAATGTATTATATAAAATATTGGGTAGGAATGTGAAATATCAAATGTAATATTTCATAATGAAAATATCACTTCATTGAATATACATTTCAAAATACAATTTCAAAATTACTTTTCCAATAAATAAATCATTACTATTTAATTTCAAATATTTCTTGAGATAAATATTATTTATTATTTAGGAATTTATTTTTATAAAAGAAAACCTTTGGAATCAAATTTTATATTAAAATACATTGAATATTTATAAATAATTCTTGAAATCATTTTGAAAAATATTTTTCATTGAAAAATATATTATATAATCTTCAAAACATTTAAAAACATGTTTATTTGAAAACAATTTGAATGATTATAAATAAAATTGAACTTGTTTTTAAATAAATATATTTTATAAAAAATTGAATAAAATGAAGAAATATTGATCTTTATTAGATAATCTGATAAAATATGAATAATTAATGAAAAAAAATCAAAACCCTTCTTTAAAACATGTATTTGAATGAACACAAACTTTTGACTTAATTGCGAGGAAAAGCCATACATTCATCAAAACAACTTATTAATAATATTATATACTAGATAGAATAAAAATGGTACAAATACATGAATATTTAATTAATATATGTAGAATAAGAAACATCAGGGGTTATTTTATTATATTGATCATATTATTTAATCAATTAAATAATAATCATAAATAAATTCGATAAATTATTAGATTAATTCAAAAAAACATCAAAACATAGAAACATTGAATTATACCACCAATTTATAAAATGAAATTATATAAATATTAAAATATCATGAATATAATAATATTCATGATTTAACAAGTTAAGGGTAGTTTATGCACATTATAAAAAATAGGTTCATAACATGGAATGTGACTAAAATAAGGGAAATTCATAAAATATTACCTCACCAATTGGTTAAGTTTAAATCATAAACTGAATGAATGAAATATCATCAAAAGGATATTTAAATACCCATAAGATTATGTATATGGATCATAAAAATATGATACTGTAAATATACTCAACAAATATACAAAATACGAGGTGTACATGGATTATGTTTCAATGAAAATATAATCGAGACAAGAAAAAACCATTACCTTCAGATAGACTTGTCACATGGTTCGAAATCATCATGAATAATAATCATATGTTAATTTTTAACATTTTTAATAAATATTTTTCTTGTTTATTATTACTATTATATAACTTATTACCATTTTTTATATAACTACATAAACAATTAAGATAATGTTAGGTGTTTTGACCAAATTCAGGTTATGTGTTAAAAACGACAATAGTTGGTCGACTATAGTCAAAGGGGTTAATATATAAACATATAAAAATTATTAAAAATCATTTTTTCTATTTTTATATATTAATTATACTTTTCCAACAACTCTTTACCATTGGTTATGAAGAGTGAACCCACATTACAATCATTGAGACATTAGGCCATATATACTAATGAGTGATGTTCCCATTTTTATGTGATTGTTATGGAAAACATGTTATAAACACTACATATTTCCAAAATAATATTTAAATAATAAATAAAATCATATTTAATAATATATAATTATTTATAATTCTTTTTATTTAATGGGAATCCCATTACGTCAGGGATGAAGTAGTCCACCCGTCCTAGATCGACATAATAAATTTTTGTGTGTGAAAAGACTAACAATGAAAATTATATAATATATCATCGTAATTTTAATTATGTATGTAATATAATATATATTAATTTTATGTTTTGTTTTTTAATTAAAACTATCTTTAAAACATTCCATGTAGTTTGTGAATGTATTACATCACTATGAGGAGGTAGTAGTCCACATTTCCACAAACAATGTTATTGTTTTAACACAAAAATGAATATATTTGGGAATGTGTAAAAAATTATTTATTGATTAATAAATATAAAAAAAAATTATAAATAACATGTATAAATAGTGTATCTATCATAAATTTTATCCATTAATGATGGTAAATGAATAATAAACAATCATTGTTTTTTGAGGAGGTAGTTTGTCTTACACAAAAAGAGTATGATCATTACCCATTAGATGTAAGTGTGTGTAAGTATATGTAGAAACCATAGAATAAACAAAAAGTATATAATGGATACATGGTTTGTTATTTAATAATGGAATGGGGATATTTTATCGGAATGGGAAATAAATAAAACAAAAGATCTTGAGGAAAGATTGTACATGTTATTTGGGTAACTGCTTTTGGTATTCAGAAATGTGGTTTCATGGATAGATTTAATAAAAAATTGAGGATTATAAGACAACAATAAAGAATATTATGTGGAATTTTTTAATATATGATTTTATCCAAAGATAATTTAGTGGTGTTCGGAAGGGAAAAATAGAATTCCTTTATATAGTGGAGGAAGAGTGGCACTCTTGTAAATATCGAGAGGAGTACATTAATGAGAGGTTTTCATTGAAAAATGTTTCTAATAATGGAATAATATTTGTGTAAATGGAAATATATGTTAATAAAAACCTCATCCACACTAATATAAGTTCATTTTTATACATTTTTTACTTAACATCAATGTTTCACAGAATCTTGTAATTTTTTCATTAGAAAAACCTGATTTCTAATTGATGTAATTTCACGATTAAGAATAAATTTAAGTGAGATTTAGTAGAAAATATATAGGAACTGAATTATAATTATGATATCTAGTTTAGTAAATATAAATTCATTGAGTTTTGTAAATTAATTTTAAAATAAACTCATGCAAGGCGCAAATGCACATCTTTAACTCAGACCTTGCTAACAATGTTTTTCAAGAACTATTGGTCAATAGGTTAATTAAAAAATAAATATTAGTACTTTAATAGAAAATATTTAATATTTAAAAACAAATAAAATATCTTCTCATGACATTTTATTTTTATTAATTTTATATCACACAGTTTAAATTAATTTATTATAAAATAAAATTATAGACAATTTTCACATTATTTATCTAATTTTATTTTAAAATAAAAAAATATATTTAATTAAAATATAATAATTTCAAAGAAATATAAAATTATATATTCATCTTCAAAAAATTAAAGTCAATATTTCATTCAATTTTCATTACCTTTAATATTTATAATATCATCTATATTAGTTTATTATTAACAAAATAAAAACTACATTGGAATTTTTAAAGAATTTTATGTGACAAATACATCTATAAAATAAAATTAAAAATAACTATGAAAAAAATAATGCATTTTTATTCCAAAATTATACGTCTATCTGAAAATATTATGATTTTTCATATCATGATGTTTTATAAAATTTAAAGGTAAGTAAGGTTCCCTTTTGGTGTAATTTTTTACATAACTTATCACATAGGGAAGCATCGTGAAACATTATCCCCATAAACCATAAAACTCAATCCCAAAGGGTATATTGTCAAAATACTCTTTAAAAATAGATATTGTTCTACATCATTTTGGAACATAAGTTTAATGTTTAGTCCCTTATAATGCTTATTTTTACCATAATCACTATAATTAATTATAATCATCTTCAATAATATTTTTGGTAAAAAAATTTAATCTTACTAGAAAGAAAATATAATAATTTTTAAAACCATGTATGTCCATTTTTGAAAAAAAATCTCATAAGTGGAAAAATTATATTAATGCAAATCATGAAGACGTGGTGAGAATGTCCGTTTTAAATGTAAAAATATTGAAAATGTCAAAATGTTTTTGTTTCCAATATTAAAATAAATATTATTCCAATGACATCAATAAAACTATTATATGTATTATTAATTTATTATGAACGTAATAAAAAAAATATAATATAATCCACTATTAATATCTAATTATACGAAAAGGCATTTTATTACTAATATAATTTATTTTTCAGTATTCATTAAAAATTAAAAATTCTCAATAAAATATCATATATTAACCCTAATATAATTTTGACTTTATAAATTAGAAATTGTTTTTTAGTTGGACAAATATTATATCTCAAATCCCCAAAAAGAGTTTTTTCATATGTGAACCATTAAATGGTGGTAAAAATCGATCAGGTGTGTAACACATGCCAAAATTATTTATTTAATATGTATATATAGAAAAACATATATATATAATGTTTTTTAGAATTATATATATAAAAATATTAATTTGAATAAAAAAGGAAATAAAAATAACACTATCTCAAGGTTCTATATACTAGCACACTTATATGATTTTTTCTATCAATTCGCCTCCCTTATCAATGGTTTAATACTTAAATGTTCTATTAGAGAAACTCAAATAATAAAAATAAATCATAAATAACCCATTAACGAATAAAGTGTATAAAAATAGTGGTTACCCAGAGTATCAATTAACTAGGATTACATGTAAGAGAAAATTGGTGGCATGTGAAAACAAACAAATAGAGGAGAATTTAAACTATCAAGTTCAGATATAGAGTGATAGATAACATCTTTTGGAGAATGTTGTTAACAAAAAATAGATAACCCAAAGGGTATTGAATAATTTTATTTATATCATAAAAAATGGTAATATCATGAAAACAATTATATTTTCAAGACCAATTTTGTAATGATGATTAATTTTCCGAAGAATATATACTTACATGATTTCAACATAGTAACACTTTTTTTGTGACTTGATTGGTTTTCAACTTCATCTATTATTCCAATAATTTAAGGTGATTTTTTCATTCCTGAAGCATTGTAATATCATGAAATCTAAAAATATATTCATGGTTCATTATATTTATCAATATGGAAAAAAATATTGCTCATGTTATCAAAATGATTAAATACAAAAATGTCGATATATTTTTTTATTCTGGAAAACATCAATCGAATATTATGTTAAAATTTCCCTAAATGGATCAAATTATAATCCATATAATGTACATAAATCCAAATCATTAGAAATAATTTCACTAAATAATCTTTACAATTTTCACCCATATAGCATAAGTACCACTTATTTGTCACATTCCAAACATGTGAACAAAATCATCAGTTATTCTCTTGACAAATATTAATAAATTAAGTTATAATAATTAATTATTGAAAAAATTAATGTTTCACTTTTCAATTTTTTATTTGATACACTACCTACACCCAAGAATATTTAATATTCATCCATTATTTAACAATCAACTTTTCAAAAGATACTTATTGATTTGCAAGGTAATCATTATTATCCAATATACATAATCATATCCCGCAAATCATTATCAAAAAATCATTTTTTAAAACATGAAGAACATAATAAGTGTTATTGTTACATTACTAATTTTTTTCTAATGAACATGAAATTTCCAATAAATTACATTTCAATTTCATCAGAAACAGTAAATATAATCTTATTAATCTTTTAAAAAAACATAAAATGTGCATTCCTTATATATTATACAATTGATTATCATTGAATAAAAAACATAAAAAAATTATTTATTGAACTTTATAATTAATCCATAATAAGGATAAAACATCTTATTAGTTAATTCCTATTTACATTCATATTTCATCTATAGTGTCAACATTATTAACAATGTATCTATTACTCATACCAACTTGTGGATTCTCCCTGAGATCATTAAAATTAGGAATTTAATTTGAATAAAGTTATATATTCCACAATTAATTCTTTTAACATTCTTTGATGTTTCTGTGAAAAAAAATCAATCATTTACGTCCACAATGATTTTCATTTTTTTCATTTTTGTTACATGATTCATTTCCTTCTTTTCCAGTATATAATTATCTTATTGTATCTCAATGAAATTCACAAGGGTTATTCATTCCATATTATTGAAATAAATGAAACATATTATTATTTCTTCCATGCTCTTTATTAACTATACTATTAAGGAATTCCATATCCATACTCCTTGAGGAGTCTAAGAGTTGGTTAATGTACACATTGTTAATCATGTTATCTAAAAACTGATTTTGGATGTTCACAATATCCTTCACACTAATTATCATCACATTTGAATCCTCAAAAAAAACATTAATCTAGTTTCTTTGGTTTCAATCCCTTGAAATAAAAAAGATATCATTGCATGAGAATAACATATCACAATGGAAAATAAAATAATATTAATTAATAATTTATATGATGCTTAAAAATTACACCATTATATGAAACCTTAGGCTTATCCTAGGACAAACATATAAAATTGATGTTTAAATCATTCATGATAGTTTAATAAATGTTTGTGAATTTCTAATGAATATCGTTTGGGACTTTCAAACAAGGTGAAAATTCTGTCCTATAATTATGTACATGGTTTCCCTGAGTTTGGATGAACACACCTTATAATACATTTTACTCTTATAAACATCTATTCTAGAATTTTTTTTCTCTAGTCGTATACATAATAGTAGTTTAATTATATGAAACCACACACTCTATCCATTAAAAAAATTCTAGTGAATTTTCTTAAATGTTAACTCTTATCATTATTATCCATAGCAACATCCCTAGAAACATCCTTAGGAATATACCTATGTATATCACTATAGTATTATCATCATATACTCAATCTCATGATTAATCCTTCACTCTAATGCTAACAATTCAGAACCCCAGATTTCAAAAATTAAAACTACCTAGAATTTTATAATACTTAATAAATTACAAAAAATAAACTCTAAATGATAGTGTTAGATTGGTGACCTTGGAAACATGGAATCCTGAAGACTGATACATAAGTGAGATACATTTTCTCACACTATATTGTTCTTGACATTAAACCTTATTATAAACATAAAAAACATATCTTTATTTCATTGGTGAAAGTAAATTAAAAAATTGGTGAGCACAAATGATCAATATGGGTAGAAATCGGAGATATCTAAACATAATCAAGAGAATACGAGTATGATAACATGATCCCCAAAATAAATGTTCATAAGCTGTATATCCAAGATCATAAGAAAGAATTATATCATAAAATTTAGTGGTATATACAAAATTAATAACATGAAAATAATACTCAATATCTAGGAAATCATAACATAGTAATAAGACATTGAATTATAAAAGACACATATGAATATATAAATTATTTTTATAGTAGTCACGTAATAACTTTCATGGGCATCTTAGTAGTATGTGTTTACTCCCCATACCATCATTTTAGACAAATTATATTACCTTGTACATATTAATAGTATTAATTCACTCCCCATTCAATACTAGTTTTCATGATTTACTCCCATGGACATGTCAGTAGTATGAGTTCACTCCCATAACATCATTGAAGTCATGGTTCACTTCCTTGTTCATCTAAGTAGGCAAGGGGAAATCCAATGACCATATTAGTTTATCTAATGAGATATAAATCTTCTCCCAAATCATTATATGGAGATATAGGTCCTAAACATCACATTATAAAATCATACATACATTTGAAATACATTAATTATAATTTTAGCATATCATTACTCATAAATAGAGATGGGTTTCGTAAACATAAAATCATTATATCATATAATTAGCTTTGAAAATGTATAGGTTTAAAAATCATGTCAACTAATAATAACCCAAGAAATGAAATGGGATTCAAAATAATATAACATATTCAAGAAGAACGAGATACATAAATATCATTCCATAAAAAATTAAATCATTTAATAAAAAATAAAAATTGTATTCCTTGATCAAATCCATGTAAGGAATAATCTATAACAATTTATTAATCTTATAGGATGAATTATTTTTAAATATAACATGTAATATATATTATGTAATAAATCATTTCATTGAAAATACATTCCATAAAATCTTTTAAACAGTCTTTTTTCTACAGAAAAAGAATTAAAATTTCATTTGACATATTTCATAATTAAAATATTATTTACTCATTGACATTTAAATTTTAAAACATAAAAACTCTTGATAATAAATTTCTCTAAAAATACAATATAATAAAAATAATTAAGTAATGAAAGGATTTGGAATACTCATTTTTCTTGAAAACCTACAAAATAAAATTAAAAACACTTTTAAACAATTTTTTAAAAACCCTTGGAAACATATTATGAAATATTGAAAAATTATTATTAACTATTAAATTGAAAATATATAGAATAAATCAAAATAAATTTTAAATATGACTATAAATACTGTGATACATTATAAATAATTCTATAAAGTAATTTGATAACTCTTGTAGCAAAAATGGTTTTAATATAACATGAATTTATTAGTTATGGGAGAATGAAAGTGAGAAATTCCAAAAGAAGTGAATAATCATATTATATACTAGAGAGTGTAAAAAGGGTAAAATTACATGAATATATCATTAATAGATAATTTATAATAGTATTATAGTATTCTATTGAGATATATACCATATGATTTCATCATTAAAATCATAATCATTAACAATATTGATAAACGACGAGATTGTTTTATTAAACTCTTACCACATGGTAACATTGACCATTCTTCCCATGTATAAAAATAAATTTTAATGAACCATAAAATATCATGAAAAAAATGATATTCCAGATTTAACAAGACAATGGTTGTATATGCTTCTCATAATAAATTATAGGTTCATATCGTGCATGTGTCTCAAAGAAGAAAAATTTAGACAAAATCACTTCCCCCATTGGTTACATTTGAAACATAAATAACATTAAAATAATATCTTAAAATGAATGTGTAAATACCCATTAAATTATAAATATAAATCATAGAATAAATAAATTTAATATATAAAAACCATATATAAAAATTTGAGGTGAACATAAAATATGAGTTATAAAAAATATAGGCAATACGATAAACACCATTACCTTTAGTTTGACATAAAAAATGAATCATTATATTACTAAAAAATCTTTTGTTAATTAATTTATTAATTTATAAAAAAATTTCCTGTTTATTGTTACATATAAATCACTTTTTAACTAATGTATTACAATTATAAGGTCAATTTAGTTTAAGTTTGGTGTTTGTACAAGTTTAGGGAATGTGTTGAAAATGAAGTTTGTTGGTCGACTTGGGTCAAATGGTTTATTATATAAACATATAAAGAACTATAATCATGCAATAAATATAATATTTATATATAAATTATTCTATTAAAACCATTCAAGACTAATGTTTATGAAATATGAGAAAACATTATAATTGTAGAGATGGTATACCGAACGTACACATGAGTAACTTTACCATTATTCAATGATAATTATATAAATAAGGTACTAAATAGTATATATTTAAAATATTATCCTTATATCATTAATAAATTGTTATTTAATCATATATACTTATATATATTTCATGTGACATACAAGGAATCACATCGCCTTGAGGAAGTTGTAGTCTACACATTCATGATCAATGTTATCACTTTTGGTGTGATAAAAGGGAAATTAAAACACTTATATATTATATCTATAGAGATGTATGTATTTTATGAATATAATATATTTTTTTGTGTCACATTTTTATTTAAAACAATCCTTAATAAAAACTATGTATTTTTTGAACTTATCACATTGTTTTGAGGAGGCACTTGTCCACACTTCCACAAATGATGTTATTAAATTTAGAAGAAATGGAAAATATAAGGGTATGTGTTATAAAAGGATTTAGGAATAATATATACTTATTTTATGTCATTATAACATATTTAATCACATTTTCCATCATAATTTCCAACCATGAATGTTGGTAATGGAAAAAATAACAATAATTGTTTTCTGAGGAGGTAGGATACTGTAAAAATAAATGATACATTCATTACAGATTAAATGGACGTGTTAGTATCGTTACGTAAAATAATAATAATAATATATCAGTTTATTTAGGGTACTTTTTTTCTTATATAATCATGGATTATGGAGAGTTGAGGGGGTGTATAATGAAATTAATCTAAAGATATTGGGGAATGATTTTACCTCTTATTTGGGTAACCACTTTTGGATTACCCCAAAGATCATGTTGGATGGATTTTATAAAAAAATTATAATCCTTGGAATACATTAGGTATTTGAAAGATCTATTTATGTAGATATTGTCTGAGACAAAGTGGCGTGATATGTGTGATGAAGGGGAGTATAGAATGCCTTTTTATCGTGGAGGGGGGTGGTGGAATTATTGTAAATACCCAAACATATACATTAATAGGATGCCTACCTTACCTAACATACATCCAAAATGGAAATATAATGTTGTAATGGGTAATAATGGTTGAGGAAAAGTCCAATCACAGAAAATTATGTTTTTTTAAAATTTGTATCATTAACTTCTATGCTTTCCCATTTTATCATTTTGGATTTTATTAATGGAATTAGTTTTCTAACCTATGTAATTTCAACATTAATTATACATTAAATTGATATTTGTTCAAAAATACCGAAAAAATTAATTATTTATATGATATATAATTTTCAACAAGAAATTACCATATGTGACGGAAATTAAAATTAAATTAGGTGAATGCAACGTGCATAAACATTGCTTTATCTATAACATGTTGACATTGTTTTTGGAAACTATAAGTCAATAGATTATTTATACATGATAAATTTAATCATTAATAGAAAATAATTAATAATAATTAACAAATAAAAATCAATTTTTAGAATTTTTTTATTAATGTTAAATCATTTAATAAAATTTAATTTATTATAAACGAACAACAATGTCTACAATGATGTTATTTTAATAATTTTATATAATTTTTTTAAAATAATATTAAATTTAATATATATTAATTTCATAGATGGGTGGAATTATATATTCCTCTAAAAAAATAAATAAAATCAATAATAATATCAACATTATTCAATTTTATCATTTTTAGTATAATTCATTTTGGATTAATATTAACTAAATCATCAATGTGTTGGAATTTCAAAATAATTTTATGTAAACTATTTATATCTTAAAATGTATGATAATTTTTTTTGTATTAAACCAATTAATATCTAATCATAAAATATATAACCTAAAATATTATTTTTTACTTGTCTAAATGCTTTAAAAAAATTCAATATAAGGAATCATCCCTTTTTTTCCTTATATAGATTATTGTATTGGGAAATTTCATGAAATATTACACAAATAGACATAAAAATTTGAACCATGAGGGGATATGTTATAACTATAAGAAGCCAATGGATTTTGGACAAAATTAAAGGTCATTTTGATTCTTAAAAATAATTTATATTGTTTTGTAATTACTAATTTTACCTTATTCATTGTAATTAAATTTTAATCACTTTCACCATTTTTTGGTCAAATTTTCTATTTGTCTTATTAGACCTCATAAATTTTATAGAATAAAACCTCCTATATTTTTATGAATATTCCAAACACATAAGTGATAAAATTAATTTTAATGCTAATCTCATAGATGGGGTGATAAATAATGTTTTTTATTTTAAAAACACTCAAATGTTATGTAAATTTTAATATTGAAAGTAATTATAAAAATGATTCTAGTGATATGCCTTATATATATATATATATATCCTTTATAATCAAAGTTAAAATATAATTTTATATTTCTAATTATTTAAATGAAAATGTATTTTTTTATGTAAAATAAATCATTTTTCATTATTAATCAAAAAATTAATCTTCTATAAAAAATACAAAAAATTAACCCTAATCTAATTTTAAAATCATTATTTAAAAAAGAAATTTATTTGGAAAAATAAAATTAATAAAATTCACATAAAAATTTGTTATACATACATGCACTATTAAAAGGTGGTAAAACTCGGACATACATGTATACAAATAAAAACATATTTCATTACATGTATATATATGAAGAAATAATCTACATATTGTTTCATGAAATGACATATATCAAAAATATTATTTTAA
The DNA here is from genome assembly GCA_963277665.1 of Viscum album. Classification (NCBI taxonomy): domain Eukaryota; kingdom Viridiplantae; phylum Streptophyta; class Magnoliopsida; order Santalales; family Viscaceae; genus Viscum; species Viscum album. Next base: position 1,332,973,475 of record OY728142.1, read on the forward strand.
TTAAAAACAATTAAAAAAAATATCAGTGTGTTACTGAATACATAATAAATCTATGTTGTTACATGATATTATTTTTACAAGGGTATAATATTAGATGGTTGATTTGGTTATCTTGGATGTGGTGTGGATGGAGTAACTTATCTAAATTCTGAACTAGATGACGAATTATGCTTTTGATTTTATTATTTTTTCTCTACTTTTAATATTGAATATGACAATCCCATGAATGATACCTTAAATATTATGGAATACTAAAAATTATAAAGCATTTTATATTTTGAATATTTAATGGTAGTTAAATTTTCATTCACATGGTTTTTATTTATAATGGTTATATGTGTTTGGAATAACTTCTAATGCAATTAACACTCTAATGAGAGGGTATAATCTTAAAAATGTTTTATCATTTACCTCTCCATGAACTCATCATCATATGGTATATAGGGAGGTCAAATTGAGTTAATTTCACCCTGTAATATGTGAACCATTTCAGTGGACCTTGGATGGTTATGTTACATAAATTCAGTATCACCATTATTCAAACAATTTTTTTTGAAAAGTCGTCAACCAGTAAATGTGTTTAGTGAAATTATTTATTAAATTCTCTAAAAGATATGTTGTATGAATTAAAAAGAGATATAAAATATCACTCTTTGACACACATTAGTCATCCATGGAAGAAAATAAAATTAGATATTTGTATACTATTTTCAATCTATAGTATTTTTAGTGTACTTATATAATCTTATAATTATTGCATCAGTCATTTTATATAAATGAATTATTTAATTTATCAATTTAAATATTTGTTATATATATTCATAAATTATATTGATATTTTACCTAAAAAAATCAATTATGTTTTCTTTAATCAATTGGAATAAATTGAATATTAGGTTGTATTAAAATAAAAAAAATTAAGGTGTGTATGTTTTATTCTAGTTATAAAAAATACACACATAAGGATATATAACTTTTTTTACTATATGTATCTCCAGGTATATCATGTAAAATTACACACCCCAAGTCTTTTTTTGATAATGGAATATGTTTCAAAATGAGTAATTGTACTAATTTTCTGACTAGATATCTATCTTTAGAATGTCTATAATTTGGTTCCTTAATTACACTATCATTTATGTTGACTTATTCAGGGTATGGTTGAGTAATGTAGCACCCTAAATATATACTAGAATGGAGTTATTATAAATTATCACCAAAAAATTGTATTTTATATTATTTTTATTGTTAGATGCTCTATTTTGGGATAGTTTTCTTGAATTAATCATTGAATGAAGAAATATTAAGATATAAAAATGCCAAATATTCATCAATGTCTTAAATTTAAGCACCCAGTCGGTAAGGTAGTGAAAATGTAGATCCATGTGGTCATCGGCCATAAGGTGACCCTAGTGTATGTATGAGGTACCTAGGTATGCGTCTTAGGTTACCATGTGAGAATTTCTTTTTCCAAAATTGTAAATTAATTTTAATAATTTTTCGAAATATTTTTCAAATTTGGAGTTGTTTATCATTATTCTCATCTTGTAATTAGTGCTTCCCACTACCATTATTCTATATCATTTATATAATGTTATTTTTTTCCTTATGATCATATCATTTTTATATGTTATTAGTCCCAATGTGTCTCCTATGGAAATGATTTTACTCCTCTTAAATCTTTTTGACATTTCTGTTTTAGTATTAATGTGTTCCATAACAGAAGCCCAAAATATTGTATTTTCCATAATTTATGAAATAAAATAATAAAATATAATTCATCTATAGTATGTAGACTACAAATATTATAGTGTATCATTTATGGTAGAACATATCCATTCTATATGTTTTATAGATGTCTTGATACACTGAGTAATATGTGGTCTCACATAAATTGAGTTATTGATAAGAAATTAATATAAAATATTATTATTTTATTTTATGTATTGGTAAAATGGTTTATGGAGATAAAAACCCATTATTTATAATGTAATTACACCGTGGTGACCTATGATCACACCCTCGATTTAATGTTTGATAAATTGTATACTAAAATTTAAATAAATTGTTACTTAGGATCAAGTTTAGTTTATTGGCCATCGTTAAGTGGAATTAGAATCCATTTAGAATGGGGTTGGTTATATATCTTATGTGTCCCCATGGATCGTACATTAATCAATGTTTTATAATATATAAATAACATTGGTATCTTTTTTATGAGGCATGAAATGATCCTTCATCTGTTTATATTATATAAAGGTTATTCATTTTGATAAATTTTATAAAATATGTTTCCTATAGCTAATATAATTGAAATGATTTCTAGTGATTAAATTTCAAATTATTCCAAAAAATATTACCTTATTTAATAATTTTTAATTGTAAGCACAAATCGGTGATTATGAATAATTATGTAACCTTTTCTTGTGATATATATATATATATACATATATATATTGATCATTTTAATATGGTATTATTAGATCCATGGTATAAGAAACCAACCGTAAAAATAAAAAAAATCCTTAATTATATTTCAAGAATTAATTCTATTACATATGAGTATATTTTTAGGTTTATATTTTTTAGTGAATTATGTCATAAATCATACATAACAAAACTATATAACATTAATTTTTTTCAATAAAAATCCATTTTTCTAACCATATCTTGTTTTTTTAACAAATCATTATTTATTTTTACTATAAATATTCAATAATTTACAATTGAAAAAAACATTAATGTAACAATTTTAAAATCTTTTGAATAATATATTATATATTATATATGAAAAAAAATCAATTTAATGGTTATAAAAAAATTTAAATAAACTATTTGACCATGAACACATAACAAAATTAATCATTGGGATCAGAAAAAAATATTATTACCCTTGAAATGACCATTTTCCCTAAATAATCACATTAAAAACGTTAACATGAAATATTAAAGTAAAATAAAAAACCACAATGTATTAACTATAAAAATTGTAAAATCATACATATTTTTTCACAAAGATGTACTTTTAACACTTGAAAGTAAGAGAAACAATTCTTTTAATATTAATTCGATAAAATAATTTGTAAAACATGAGATTTATATTTACAAAATTAATGAATAAATAAATCTTATATGTATCTTAGGTAATCATTTTCTTTAAATTCATACTTATGGAGTAAACCCATGGGCTATATATGAAAATACCCTCTTGGTTAAACATGTAATAACCTTCCAGATTATTCCAGGATTAACAATAATAAAAACATTTGGATTAATTATAATGGTAATATTACAAAATAATAATACACGATAAATTGGATATATATCCTATTCCAAGCATTGTTTATTTTCTAAAAACCCATGGATCATCATAAAAAAATTGCATGATCCATAAAATAATCATTAAACACAAAATCATGCATTATGAAAATATTCCTTTAGGAAAATCAGATATTTAAAATGAATATTTATCAAATATATTGGAAAATGATTGCATAGAAAATGACAATGTAATACTATTGAAAAATATTAAACAAAAATATTAGTCATGAAAGAGGTAGAAGAAAGAAATAATATATAGATTTAAAAAATGTTCCTTATGAGTAATTGTTTAAATGTTATAAAGTACCTTTTTGGGAAAAATATAAAATTCAAACATTTAAAACATTTTTTTAATATATTTATATATATGATTTCTTAAAATCACAAAAAAATAGTATAAAAATTTATTAAATAATTTATTTAAAAATTAATGAGTATAAGGAAAATAGTTTTTAAAGGAATACATCATAAAATTATTTCTTTTTGAAATGAAGTCCCATACATTGTGTTATACTCATCAAACACATTAATTATTGTATTTAATAATATAAATAGGGAAAAAATTTTAATCTATAAATAAATTTTTTGTTTTTATTAAAAATTTTACTCACTTATTACAATGTTATATTAAATGAATAATCATTTATGTTCACATTGGGAGTTTTAATGATATTTTATTTAAAAGTCAATAACGACTTCTATAGGATGAATTTGGTTAAAGTGATCATTATTAGTTATTTGGTATAATTATATTAATGAACTAATTATAAAATTTATTCATTAATTAAAATTTGAAATATAAAAATTAAAATTGTTTTGAAAAATTAACTATCTTAAAATCAAAGAGATGGTTGGTCATATATACGCATGAGTAATGATTCCATCATTCTACGATAATAATTAGAAGATGATAAATATTTTTTATCTTCATAGAATGAAAATAATGTAATAAATATTGTATTAGATATTTAAATATACATATATATGTATCATCAATGAGATGTCTTCATGAAAAACAAATAACATTGCTTCATGGATGTGGTAAACCATACTTATCCACAAACAATTTCAATATTTTTTTCATTGAAATGTATGAATTTAAATGGTATATTGAAATTCCATAAATATTAATATTTCATTAATATCATATATATTTATTAAATAATCCATTATAACTATTTTTTAGAGACTATAATGTAAAATTAATTTAATTGGTACATGAGGTGGTAGCATGCGGTACACTTGAATGAAAAAATCAATTCACATTTAATAGAAGAGGTGATGGACGTATGTCCCAAAAATAACATAATTACATATTATTATATTGATGATAATAAATTTATTATGTTAACATTTTTAAATGTGTTTTATGTTTGTGTAATTAGAAAAAAACTAAAACATTCAAATAAAAAAATATAATTTGGATAACCTCGATTACATAACACAATAAAACCACTATGATTTTTTTATGCCTATCATAAGACTTGTTTAATGCGGGTTAATATTATATGAATGTATTTAGTCTGTTATTTTCCAATAAAAATGGTTTTTCATGTGTGAAGGAGTGATAAGAAGAGGTGGACATTGAAATTATAGTTAAGGGATAATATTGGAACTTCTAGACCAAATTAATTATGCTATTAAAATAAATTTATTTAGAGATCGACAAATATATATATACTAGATGAATTTAGAGCCCTCCATGAGACAAATTTCAGAGGTCATAGTTTCTATGTTAGTTAAAACCAACAGCAACAGCCATTGGTTGTCTCTATAGCCCCGTATATAAAAATGTTGCATTTCATATGTGTGGGACACTAGTGGGGTGCAGAGAGGGACACAGAGGGACAAGGATAGTTAGGGAGGGGGATCACAGTTTGAACACCGGACATAGATGAAATGCATTTGAAGGAGGGATGGGTGGGCATGATGTTGAGGTGTTTAAGGAAGGAGGTTGAATGTCGGGGGCTGTTGGGTTTGGCAATAGGTGTTGTAAGGGCGATGGTTGGCAATGGAGGGATCTGACGGGGATGACGTAGGGTTGTATGGCAATGACGAGGGTGAGTGGGGGAATATATGAGCAATTCAATCAGTGATTTGGGGAAGTAAATTACAGTTGGGGTAAAAATACAACCTATTTCATTTCAGCATTAGCGACCACTATTTGCAGTCACTAATGGTATCAATAGGGACCGATGATTGTGGTCGCACGTTTCCAGAAGCACAAAAACCAATTTTTCATGTAATGTTAATATAAAATAATGATTAATTAAAAATGATTCCAAACATATCAATCTAAAATATAATGTTTTTGGTTATAAATTTCTTAATAGTAATAAAATAAGATATGTTTTTACTATGTTTCAATAATTATATATTAGTTATAATTTTTATTTACTATCTTTGAAAATTTCTGTGAAAAAATTGATTTTTATTCATTAGAGTGTAATATAATTATTATTAAATTATGAAATAACCATAAATGGATCATTTATGATATTAATAATAAATTAGATTAATTTAATATATTATTACTTTTATATCTTTTAACAATCAAAATACCATAAATATCCAAATTATCATTTTTTAGAACTATACATTACATTTACTCTAATAATATCAACATAACACTAACAATTATATTTTTTTTCATATGTCCTTAACATGTCACAATAATCTTTAAAATTCTCTTATTATTCAATTTTATCAAATTATATTAAATTTAATAGTTTTAATTTTGTATATTTTAGTTGTCTACGTTAATTAAATAACTAATTACTCAATGATGAACACGAATTTAAGGTAATTGATTTTATAAAAAAAACTCATATTAAATTATCATTATGATGATAATTATTTCAAAATTATTAATAATATTTATAGTCCAATATATCCTTTAGAAAACGGATTACTAAAAATATAAAATTTATTAAGAACAACAGTGGGATATGTTATACTTTGCAATAAATAAAATACTATATTGGTCATAACATTATTCAAGTGGCCAAAAACAGAAATAAATTAACATATTCATGATTATAGTTAGGTTGAAATCAAATAAAAATTTTAATGTACATTTTTGGATCATATGATGGTTATTATGATTTTATTTTTATCGTAAATTAAATGATTTACACTTTATAATGGTAACTAAAATTTTTAAATTACAATTCATTTCAAAAAAAATAAATGACACATATTTACTAAATTTAAACCAAATATTTTGAAATATAGACTAAATTTTTTGAAACCAATAGCTTATTATTTCCAAAGTTTAAATGAAAATAAAAGCCGAAAAATGAAATGAAAAACTGTTTGGAATAAAAAACTTCCCTTTTAAATAGAAAATGTGTTTATATTTAATTTAAATATTAATGACAAATAGAAAACCTTAATTGAATGATTTTAAATCAAAATGAACTAATAAAAATTTAATACTAAATCTTGAAATAATTTTATGATGATAATATTATAAAATGAAATATTATTTTCCATAAAAATATCTATCTTATTTATTCATATAAAAAAAATATATTAATAAAACAAAAATAAAATCATCCTAATATATTTTTTACACACACAATTAAAATATTATATTCATTATTTCAAATATATTTTTATAAACTTCAATATATTAATTATTATAATCACACATATAATGAATTAACATTTTTTTCGATGACGTTTTTTTGAAGAATAAAATAAATTTATTGAAAATATATTAATAATTTAAAAATATTACTTTAAAACATTATGAAATAGTATGAGAATTTTATATTTCATGATTTGGTTAATAATATTTATTCTCTACAGTCAAATTACATTGTTATAACTGCCACAATTAAATATTAATATTTCATAGTTCTTTTAAGAATAGTGTTTTATATCTTGTACTCTATTTAAAAAAGTGTTTTACTAAATATTTTTATTTTATATTTTCCACACCATTAAGAAATTATACCCTAAAAGTTTTATCTAAGGATCAAAAACTAGGGGTTTGAAATTTCAAAATACATTTGTTGAAACCCCACATCATAAAAAGTCTCAACATAGATCCTTTTCGAATAGATTAAAGTGATATTTCTATAGTTACCTAAGACAACACATACTAGGTTTCCATGTTGGAAAACATACATATATATATATATATGAGAAATAATTGCACCAATGAAATGATATAATGTGATAGTGAACTTGTTAATGATAATATTAACGATCACAAAACCGTAAATATGATATGAGTTAATAGGGAATTGATTACTGAGTATGAAAAGCCACCAAATATTGTTTTTGTTTTAAAAACTATTTTTTTGATGATATGAAATTATTTTGTTACAAGGAATATAAACATATAGAAATATTCCAATATGAAGAGTATAATTTCATTATTTAATCAATTTCTACCTTAATCAAATCATTTTCGATGAACATTGAATATTTCAGATTAATTCTTCATGCCTGATGAACTAGAATAAAAATCTATGGGTAAAAAAACAAAAAATAATATAAATTCCTATTTTGATTAGAAATTATCGAATTTTTTTTACAAAGATATGTTAATTCGCTAAAATATTAATTCATTATATAATGAAAAACTAAATTATAATTAGAAATACTACATTAATATCCCATGTTTGATATATAAAATTAAATGAACAACAATCCTTAAAATTCCTCAAAAATATTCTATTCTAATTATGATACACAAAAAAAGGATTTCATCTAATATTCATCCAAGATAACTTTACAATTTATATAAAAAATTGTTCACTCTCTAAACAAATAATCTTGAATATATTATATGAATTACCATATATTACCTAAATAAACAAAAATACACAATTAAATCATATATTACATTAAAAGAAAATTCAATGTTTATTAATAAATAAAATACCATCGTAATCTGTTTAAATTAATCATATAGGGCTTCAAAAATATTATATGTATTCTATAATATAAATATATTATTAATCAAAAAATCATTTTCCAATCCCATACTTTTATATTCGATAAAATATATGGTCCAAATATGAAATTAACCTTTATCCGTTAGATTATTTAACTAAAGAAAAACAATTTCATACTAACCAATACATCATGTAGGAAAGTGGATGGTGTTGCACCATTGCCACCTTTGAGTTTTGGGTTTAATCCTTGTGGCCTTTCCCGACATGATGGGTTCTCACCCATCCCAAGTGTTATCGTTTTTCTTAAACTATATTAATATAATCATTATAATTTCCAAGAATTGTTTCAAACATGCTGATAAATAACTATAATTATTGTGATATAAATTTTTTTGACCTCAATGGTTATCTCATACCTTTTATTTTTCACATCAAAATTTAATAACCCATAATTACCCATAATTACCTCAAAATAAATGTTGATTATAACCAAAAAAGCTACAAATAACATTAAAAATATGTTCAATAAAAATAAATTAATTCTTACTTAAATACACTTTTCACTATAACCTATTATAAAAATAAGTTTTATGTTACAATAAACATACAATTAAAGACTCTTAATCATATAAGTCATCCATGAAATAAATGAAAAAATGGTGTGTCTATGAACTTTTTCTTAATATGAACCTTAATATGTAAACCCATAATGGTATTCATGACACTTATGATAACCACATCAGCATAAATCCTAATATCTGTTGTTATCTAAAACCTTCCCTGATAGATACTATATGTAAGAAACCTTAATCATAAAAAATTCATCATTTTTTGAAGGCTATCAGTGGATGACATTGATCGGTTTGTCTTTGGTAAATGGGACTTGGGAGATCGAGCAGTTTTCAGACTTCTGGATATTTTTCATTTCATGATCTGATTTGGCTCGGATGAAGATCTGGTTCATCTATGGTCCAGTGCTCCTTGGTGATGCAACGGTTGCAAATTTTTTCTCTTTTGGTGGACTATTGACTTCTGTATGAACTGAGATCCTACTTCAATTCATATTTGGTTATGTCTTTCCCATATACCCTAACCCTTTCAAAATCCAATGATTATTCATATGCTCAAGAACCATGTAGGTCGTTTCTTATGTTCTGATGTGAGTACGTCTAATTTGAGCCACCCGACCAATCCTTGGTACGGTGTTGAGGTGGAAGTCTCGAGATCTCTGGTGGAATGGATTTAGATCTCAGTATGTAAGGAATTCAGATGGAAGAAAGCTATTTTTATGAATCTTGGATGGATTACTTCTCAATTTGTAGGAGAATGGGGCACATAGGTTTGAGATTTCATATTGGAATCTTGAGTAGGAGGACCCCTGGGCTGAGTATGCAGACAGAGAACAAGAGACCCGCAGTGGATGAGACTAGCATGACAACTTGTATGGGATATATGGATATAATGACATTGGAAACATATTCAGGTGTACCTTCAAATCCATTGGTGTATATGGTGTTGAATCGGCTTCGACAAGATCTGAATCGGGGGAATGGGCTAAATGAATTTTTTTCCAGGGGTTGGGGTGGTGGTGGTGTGGCAAGCCCTTTAGGACAACTGGTGGTTTCAGACATTCAACAGGAGCCAGAGGCCTCTGATCTGCATGACCAAGTCATTCTTCCTCTTGTTGACATCATCCGGATTGATGATTGTGTGGCTAATAATTCGAAGGGGAGCAGTAGTGGGGCTGTGAGTATTGTCCAGCAGGGGTCTACATTGGCTACAGATAGGGATTATAGGCTGTCACATGTAGTGAAGGAGCTGAATTCTGTTCTTTGTGATGCTAATATAACTGTGGGAGTTTTAGAGGTCTTTGTTGGTGTGTGGAATGGTCATGATAATGATGATATAAGGGTTATGATTGAAATACTCATGGGGAATCAAATTGAAGGGTTAGGGAATGTGACTGTGGAGGGGAATTTTCCTCTACATGATAGTGAAAACATGTAGAAGGAGCCTCAGGAGGGTGCTGCAACAAGTAACTTAACAGAGGATGGGATATGTGCTTATCAGGAAGTGATAGAGCACCCCCATTATCAGGCTATGATTGATAAGTATTGTCAGTATCAACATTACTTGTTAGTGAATTATCAAGAGATCCAGATCCCTAGACAATGGAGGGATCTTTTTGATAGTGGTAATGAATATGATGGTGACATGGTCAGATCATCGTACAATGTCATTGTCAACGGGGGAACAAGATTTAGTCGGTGACCCAAGAAAGTATGATTTCTTCTCTGTGAGGATAGATGAGGAAGAACTACTCCTATCAGCCAAATCCAATGTCTACCAGATCTACTGTCACGAATATGCAATATTTTATTGTGTTTATCTCACTAGAGTGGATGAATTTGAGAATTTAGTATGCTAGTGTTTTAAAGAATGATGAAAGTTCAAAGTGGGAATCTGTGACTGTAGATGAACCTTCTTATCATGGAGGTGGTGATGGGTTTTATTTTTAGGATATGTAATGGTTGTTTGGGGTTTGTGGTACTTGGTTCTAGACCTTTTGTTTTTTTCTAATAAATTTTCAGGGGGTTCACCTCTGGCTAAACATTTCTGGTACGATAATATGATAATAAAATATTAAAAAATTATATAGTTTTAACCATTTAAAATAAGAATATACATTCCTTCGAAAATAAACTCAATAACATAAATTGTGAAAACAAAATATTTTAGTAAAAACCAAGAAATCATAAATAAATAATATATGTATCTTGGGGAATCATTTTCATATCATGATAACATATAAATTAAACCCTTGGATGACAATTAAAATAAAAGTAATAGTTATTCCTGAAACAACCATTGTAATTATACTTTGAGTAACCACCATAGTTATGTTATGAATAACCCTCATGGTAAACTTCAAACATAAACATACCCAATTAATAAGATGGATATCATGGATGCATGTATATTTAGTTTATAATTTAAAAACCAATCTTCTTAAACATTCCTATGAACAATAATGAAATCATAAAACATGAATGCGTACATTTTAAAAACATTAATTGATGAAAATTACATATTTATAAAGGAAAATGTGAATATATAATGGAAAATATTTTCATTGAAAATAAATAAGTATTATTTTAAAATAATAATTAAATAAAATATACTTCTTGAATGCGTGAAAAGACTCTCATGCCATATGATTTTAAAAAACACTACTTCTATATTTTTTTAGAGAGGTGACAATTGTTACTATTTGGAAAATATAAAAATATTCCATTAAATCCATTTTAAGAAAATAAAATCCTTGGTAAAATTGAATTGAAATAATCATAGATGAATAGAAGAAAATAATCATTGAAATATTTTTAGAATAAATTCATATGTATATGGAACAAAATAAGGGTTTAAAAGAAAACATCATAAAATAATTTTTAAAAAGAATGCCTCTCACATTGAATCAGACATGTCATTTATGTTTATTATATTTATAAATAAAAAATTTATACAATTTAAATAATATAAAGAAAAATTTATATTTTAATTACTAATTTTATATAATTTATTATCATATTTTTAATTATTACATAACTATTTAATATTTCATAGGATGTTTGGATAATATTCAGTTAATATGTCTTGATTGACTTTAATAAGTTGATTGTAGTCAAAGAGATTATAATTTACACATTATAAAAATAATATAAATTATCTAATTAACTACTTTATATAGGAATTATAATTTTAATCCATCCCATTAAAAATGGTTATGAAATATGAACTTTGTAATAATCATGTATATGGTATGTCATACGTATGCATGAGTTACATTTAAATTATTGAATGGGAATTATAGTAAGTAGGTAAGTATTTAAAAATATTTTAATAATGATAATAATAGCAGATATATCATGTTACTTATTAAAATATTCTTATATATATGTATCATAAATTATATATGGCGAGGAAAAATGAATCAATTCACTTCATGGAGGAGGTAGTCCACAAGTATGCACAAATGATGTTATCATTTTAATGTGAATGGAGTTGAAATAATGTAAATGATATATTATCATTTCATTTTGAGAAATACATAAAAAATATAATATATATATATATTAATATATATTAATTCCATGAATATAACTAGTCTTGGGAGACTGTGAGAAAAATGAATTAAATCAATTCGCGAGGTGTTAGTCCACTTTGCACACAAATGATAAATTATTTTCCAATTTCATTGAATAAGAAATGGATGTAGGTCATGGAAACAAAATAATAACATCTATGTACATGTAGGATAATATAATAATTATTTTATCATTGTTTAAGAATCTTTATGTGATTTTTAAGAATAATCAAAACTAAAACTTATAGATTAAAATTATATATCTTCTTTGAAAATACTCATTTACAAAACAAATTAATATAACATAGAATAGTTTTATGACTTAAATAATTAATCTAAACTGATTTGAGGGATATAGTTTGTTATTTAGTTAGTTATTGGATGAATAAACGGTTTTCTTTTTTGTAAAAAAGAAAAGAAGGGGTTCCCATTTAAAAGAGTTGGGTGGGGAACAATTTAAACATCAAAAAAATTAAAATATTGTATAATAATGTATAATTAAATGTGGTTCCAAACAAATTAATTTTTAACATTATTTTATTATGGTCTAAAATTTCATCATAAAATAAAAATAAGATAATTTTTTACTATATATATACATTAATATTTTGGTTTTAACCCTTATTTAGCGTATTTCACTATTACCTTAAAAACATATATTTTGATTCTATAATGGTTAATATAAATATTATAAAATTATACAATGTCCCATAAATAGGCCATGATTGATGTGTAAAATTTTATCCTATTGAATTGGGTGAATTTATGAATTTAGGAATATTATTTGATTTTGTAAAATATTATTTACACTCAAATATATAAAATATAATTTTTAGAAATATTCATTACATTGAAATTAATAATTAAATCAGACAGTTATAATTTCAAATTCCATTAATACAACATTAACATTTAAATGTAATCATAAAACATCATTGAGTATATTAATTATTGATATGATATTTATTTTTATATTTTTAATATCATATTTACCAATTAAATAATTATTACATCGGTGTTGCGATTTCGGTTAAGAAAATTTATTTCATTAAAATAAATTAAAATAATTTTAATCGATCAAGATAATATTTTTAGAATTCCAACTACTTTTTATAGTAAAATATATCCTCTATATAACACATTATGAGAAATATCTCCCTTAATAAAATCTACACTTTGATATGTTTGACATTTCCATAAATAAAAAAATATATAAAGTTCATAATCATATCCACATGGATCCAATAAGTCATAAAATCCATCCTTGGATGATTATAGTTGAGATAAACCCATCCATTGAGATTTATGTAAGTGTTTGAGTTATTTTATGGTTATTATAATATTATATTGAACCTAAATTACATTATTTAGCATCTTCAAAGGTAACCAAAATTAATAATGTATCTATTCATACGAAAAATAATGATATAGAATAATTCAATAAATATATTATTACTGATTGAAAATATGGAAAAGATTAATTAAATTTCAAAACATTAAATTTGTATAATAAATTAAAATATAAAATTATAAAACATAATGAATAATATTTTATTTTTCAAAAAAAATGACATTATAAAATATAAAATGTTTTCACTAATAAATTAAATTAAAAAATTTACATTACCAAATAATTGGAATATATTAAATTATAATAATATAATATTTATTTGAAACTAATAACAAAAATAAACTGGGCATGTAAATAATATAAAATAAATTATTGCTTTCTATTAAAATTAATATTTTTAACAATTCATAGAAATTCACCCTAAGATAATTTCTATAAGTTGAATTAGAAAGATAAAATTTAATTTTAAAATAAATTATCATAAATTTCTATAAATTAATAATTATAATCACATATAATATGAATTGGTAATCATTTTAGAATAAAAAATATTCTTTGATGAATAAAATGTCTTAAATAAAAATCTAGTAAATGTTGAAGAATATAAATTAAAAAAGTTAAAAAATAGCAGTAATACTTTATATTTTATAATTTTGGAAATTTTATTCATTCCCTCCAATTTAATGGATGTTTTATAATGGTCACCATTAAATAATATTATTTTCTTGGATTTTTAGCCGTAGTGTTAATTATTATGTAAGCTATCAAAATTATTATATTATTTAAAAAAATTGTAGGGATGTTACACATGCCCTATATTGAGACACTTAGAGCTGAGATCATGAGAGGATGGTGTTTAACTTCTCTTTTTTTACATTATTAAAGACATATTGACATCTAAATTCATAAGGGTTTTCATCATTCTAGACCCAAGACACATTCACATTGTTTGTTGATACATAGATATGGAATGTTCCAATGGGGTTAGGCCATATAGGCATGGGATATGTCCACCATTAATTTCATGATTCAATTGCATGGTATAGATTACTATGCGATGAGGAAACCTATATAGTGTGCACTTCTCCCCTTGATGATTATTTATGATTTTTTATTATGACCCCAATTTTTTTATAACCCAATATCCACATGAAAACTTTTTCATTAGGATTACCATCATTTTATATGGGGATAATATTATATATATTAATGATATTATAGTCACAACTATCATACAACATGACATTGGATTATTATACTAAATTCCTGACTCTATAAGATGAGACCTTATATGAATTTGAATATACTACTCCTTCAACATTCTTATTTATTGTGAAATGTTTTGTTACACCCTGGTATTTACTGAATCATGTATCGATTCACCCAATGTGGTTAGATAAAATTTTATGGGAAGGTATTTAATATAGTGTGGTTATTTGGTAACTATTATGACACAGAAATATTTTTATGAACCTTATATTTCTAATATTATAGGGGAACCTATTTGTTATAGCCAACTATGTTGTACTCACAGCAAGATTGTTTTCCCTTTTACGATATTAGATGATATTATCTATGATCCAGTTTGGGCCAGGGGACCTAGAGTTGTTTAATTACATGTTTAGTATAGTATAATGATGGGAGATGCATCCTAGATTGGTCGTAGGACATGATTTTCTTCATTCTCTATTTTTTTGGTTACTTTATGGAAATATATTATATGATATGCCCATAATTAGTATTTTATTTACCTTTATGGTTGTATCAAATTAGAAATTTCTACTTTATTATATATTAGAGGATGTTATTAACAATGTTTTAACTAATCCATGCTTTACTAATTTAAAATTTTTATATTTTATAATAAATTTGTTTATATATATTTCATTGTTTTGGGAGATATATATAATAAATAAGATAATGTATTCATACATCATATGTTGAACTTATCCATGGTTTGACTACCTATGGTGAACACATATGTACACATAAACTGTATGGAATGCAATTCGATCATAGTGGAGGTGATCCATATCATGGATACTATATATTGGAGTCTGATAATTAAAATTTATTATTTTTTCCTTATATTTTGGATATGAAAGATAGATGATCGAATAATAGTCAAAATATGATATAGAACATCTACATAACCATAGATAACCCATGTATTTTAGGGTTTATATTATATGGATACTAGTGTTATTCTATTAATTTTTATTTTCCATTATGTTAATTTTCCTAAATACGATGATTTGTCATGGTAACAGATGTTTTAGAGGTTTTTAATCATATAAATTATTTAATGTGAGAATGCATTAATTTTTTATTATTAGCATGTAGTATTTAAATAGAATTTCTATTCCTTCCAATTATATGATATATTGATTTTTATATATGAAATATTTATTTTAAAGATAAAAAACAACATATATTGTGTCTTCTTATTAATCATTATTTATCTATTATTCTTATATAATCCATTATTAGGATAAGAAATAATAATATAATTAAAAATCCAAATTAAATCTAATAAGTCTCCTAAGAGAGTGTTGGTAGACAAGTCTAGAGGAAGTTCTCAATGATATATGAGATCCATTTTATTTGATGATGTTTTTATATTTTAGAAGGCTTAACATCTTGTTACTTCATTTATTGTATTATATAATTATACCTATTATATATATGGGTTTCTGAGTCAATATTTTTCTTCATATTAATATTCCACATTTAATACCATCTATTGAGTGCTGGGTGGGTGGGGATGACCATGTTTCAACAGTTACTGATTTAGAGCACCGAGTTTTGTCTATACATCATATTAATCCACATATCTATGTTTATATTAATTATAATAATCTATATGTTGTGTGTAGAGCTCTGATATTAATGACTACAATTTTTTATCCTAATGATTCTTTTAGTTAGAACATCTACAACTATTTTTTTATAGGATAAAATTAAGGTTGTTGATATTGTGATTGAGGATATACAAGCTATCATTGAGCATATAGAGGCACCACATGAGAGGTTGGTGAAGCATTAAGTGTATATAATTTTATGAAATGTGAGGTTCTAGTGGGATATCCTTATTTCGGAGGAGTTTTATATACGGATATCGTAGCAGAACATTCAAAAATATTTTTAAAAAAAATTATTTACTATGATTTTGAGGGATGAAAAATATTGAAATTTTCATCACCTAAATCTGGGTATCATGTTGGTGAAACATTTTTCATCTAGTTATAGTTAGATTCATCGGTTTTCATCATTTCATGGAGTAACAAGACTACCAATTTTTTATATTTTTGTATGAAATAATACATTTGATTAGTGATCAAATGATTATATTTAAGATTATTTCGTTTTCAAAGTATGTAAAAATTTCCATTATTTTCTATATAAATATGAATGATGAAAAAATATTATGGATGAAATGTTAATATGAATGGTCTAAGAGTGTGTATTTATGTTTTAATACATATTGATGTGAACATTCACATAGGACTAGTGACCTTATGATAATCTATGACCGTAGATAATCTTTATCCTATTACAGAATGGATATTCCTATAAGTAATTAGAATATAAAAGTGGGGAATTGATGAGTTCAGAAAAATTGAGTTGTTGTAGAGTGTCTCCCGTGTATATAGTTGGGTGATCAATTTCATTTTTGTATATTTTTTGTCCATTTAGTGGACATGGTGGTGGTTATGATTAAGGATCAATATTGGTACCCATTACAGTATTGTATAGTGATAGTTTGAGTTCCTTAACTAAATCAGGACTGTATTTGTATTTTTTTTCTTAGGGATAGTTGAGGAAATACAATGAAGCTTATCAACGGTTACACAAATCTTAGGACTAATATAGAGGCTTGGGTAAGCCATCTCTATGTATCAATCCTACAATTTTATTATCATGATAATTTACCATTAACTATTTTCGGTATGATCATAGTATAGTCATCCATCACATCATCTATATTTTATATTTGTGCATCACATTTATTCATATATACATTGAATGATAGTGATTGGGGGTGGAAGATCATGTATTAGTATATAGTGATATATATCTTTATACCATTAGTGGAACAATCATATTGGATTCATATCTATTATGAGTACACAATATTGATTTGGGGATATTATTATGTATAATATTTTTTTATTTTTAAATTTAAATATATTAAATGTGGTCCAGGGTATGGATTTTTTTTTAAAACTATATCGAACACAAATAAAATTCTATCGCAAGTATAAATCATTAATTTAATTTTATGGTTACCATTCTAATCATTAATTATAGTGGTATTTCTAGTAAAGGCCTATAAGAAATAATTATCTGTATAAATGGATGGGTTCAACTCAACGTCACCAGGTTAATAATAATAATTAAGAGATGTGTCAGTTGGTATCATTATATACTTTTTAATTTTTCTATGATTTTATTCATAATGATTTTCATGTGTGTAAATTTTAATAGAGGGTGAGTTTATAATTTTACTTACCTTTAAAAAAAGTCCAATTCTATTCCTTTTTAATTGATGTATCCTAAAAATCATTAAGAGATATAGTATAAGTGTGAAAATTTTTAGGTTATAAGATTTATTCTAGAGAATTATTGAATCAGGAACTCATGAAATTGTTTTCTAGTTAGAAGAATAATCACAGTGTTTATGTTTTAATTATTGGTCTTTAACTAAGTATTGGATTGAATGATTCATCCACATCATGGAACTGATAATAATTTTAACTATCTTAGGGGAACTAATTGGTTCTCTGATATCGATAAGATCTCATGTTTTCATTTAATTATATAACCCCCAATTTATTTTCCTTTTACAAAATGAAGAAGAATATAATTTATGAATTTTGTATTGTATAATAAATTCACCAGAAAAATATATAATTCCCATAAATCTAGTATTACAATAATTTTTCTTTCATCTTTTGTAGTATTCACACCCTGACCTTAGACGCCCACATATTTTATTCTTTTCTTAGTCTTGCATCATTTGGAAGAGGATTAGTTTTGTCACGATTTGATATTATCCAATGTTTTATGTTTTCGGTGGTTCTGGGGTCGATGTGTTGTCACCACACTTCTAGTGGTTACTGTGTGTTCAGTCTTTTATTTTTTACAGATAACTGATTGTGCAAATAAAAAAATTAGATGAATAAATTAAATTTACTGAAATATAACACTAAATGACATCTTATAACTATTAAAAAAAATTATTGTAGAAACCAAAAGAGTAATAATATTATTGAGTAGATGATAATTTTATTAATATTTAATTTTTTAATAATATTATTACTATACATTTAAAAAATATTATTCATTATTATTATTCTAAAATGAAATGAAATTAGTATTTCATTTTTATTATCATTATGTTTGATATTTTTACTATTTTTTTATGTAATTATAAATATTATTAATATTATTATCATCATTTTACTAATAATGTTATTAATTTACATATAATTATAACACAATTTGTTTAGTTTTTATTCTGATATTAATATAATTAAATTTTTTAGTATTAAAACCCTAAGGGGGTCATATTTCTATCCCCCCATTCTTCCTCCACCATGCGATAGTGCCCCCTCATGGTTTCTTCATGAGTAGCCTCCCGGCTTCCTCCCCTAAACCATTAACTCATTGCGGCTCCTCCCCTACACTTTATATCAACCTCCAGGCTTCTACCTCTGCATCTTTGCTATCGTTCATCTTCCTCCCTTTTCCTGGCCTCAGGTCTCAGCGTTGTTATCCACCCCATCATGGTCGAAATTCCTCTGTCACAACTCCACCTCACCACTGCATTCCAGTCGGCTCCCTTTCCGGTGATCGCGAACTCTGTCTCCATTTCTTGATAGCATCTTCTGGTACCACCCCTTGTCTGGTGGTCTCCGGAAACGAACCTAAACTCTATTTCACAGTGCCACTTTCTTACACCAGTGTGGTCAAAAATCACCTCACTATGTTTTCAAAAGGTGTCTCTTATCATGTCGGAGTGTGTTCCGTCCACCACCAGTGAATGGGAAGTGGTTTGGATTTCACTATAATGCTCACTGTTATTCACGGGGTGAATTTTCTCTTGCGACATGTTTTGGTTTTCCCGCCACTATTCAAGGTAAGAGTTTTAATATCACACCGACATTTTTTTAGTTTCATAATTTTTTTCCTGTAATGTTATTCTATGTGACCTGTGGATAATTATTTTGGTATGTAATATTTTATATCCACATTCTCAAGGTAGCCGCCACTATCCGAGGTGATGTTGTTCATATCTAGTTTTGTTGTGCACTTTATATTTCGGTCGTGTTTATATCATTGTGACCCTAGTTTTTTTACATGTACATCTGACTTTTCTTATTTAATGTTGGGTCCCTGATTATTATTGAACCGAGATTTGAACATCCATATGGGTGCACACACATATACTCAGGTGTGGATATATATAAATATATAAATCCCATTTATGTGTTCCCTCATGGAATGGGGGACACGTTAATTAGGTTATAGGTATACATATATGTATATTGATGTATGTCCATCCGAATGTGAGACTGGTTAAGTAAGAAATCATCGAATTAGTTCTTTATTTGGATTCTATCGTGTCTGCTCTCAGTTTGTGGTTGAAGAATCCACATTTTTCATTCCTAATAAGTCCAATTAATTATTTTTTGTTTTTAATTATTTATTTTACTAGATTCAATAATTTTCAAATTAAACGGTCAATAAAATATAATGTTGTCAAATTATTTCATTTTTCTTAAAAAATTCATTTTTTTCTATTTATTGTAATTTTTTGATCAATTTATAAAATCTTTACTAAATTGTGTGATTATTTATGGAATTTCTAGTCAACCTTTTAGGATGCACATTAAATTAAATATTCATTGTTTAGTCTTCTTGATAATATTTTTCAAACACTAGTTAGGTTATTATAATACTATTTATAAATTGGTTGGGTTTTTATATAATTTTTGATAAATTTTTGTCTTATTTTATAATGGAGTCGTCACTTTTGAGATTTGATGGATTTTTTGTGAAATTATTTGGTGTGTTTTAGGAAGGATAAGGATTCTTTTTGAAATTGTGAAATTTATGGGCTTGTGTTTGTTCAAAACTCAGGGGAAAATTGATCAAATTCAATTATTTTGTGGGTTTTATTTTTTCTTAAAATGTACATGGGAACATTATGGTAAATTATAGGCGTAATGGATTTTTTAACAATATTTATGTAAAGGTCGTTTTTATTTTTTTAGAAATGATTTCGGCATCTGTTTGGCCTTTCATGAGAGATTTTGGGTGTGTATCAATATATAAGCTTTGGAGTATTACATAAAATGGTTTTATAAAGTTTTTAAATGGGTTACTAGATTATAAACAGGCTGTAAAATATGTTTTTAGAATTTATAGTGTTTTTTATGGTATTAATTTTTTATATTCATCATGAACGTTTTTTTGGGTTTTTACCACCAAATGTTGGTTGAGTTTCTTGGTTGGCTCATTCCTATGGTTTATTATCATTATAACAATATTTTGATTTTAATGAGTAAAATTTACATGAATGGAAAATGATTATGGGTTTTTTCAAATGGGTTTTCATGCTAAGTGTTAGATGTGATTCCCCTTTGGACATTGTATCAATTATTGGAAATAAACTAATTTTTGCGTTTGGTTGTTTATAAATGTATGGTTTTGTAAAAAAGTCTGCATTCCAAGTTGTTATCTCTGAAAGGGTTATTTGGAAAACCCCTCTCGGGTTAGGTGTCTTTCCTTGTCGTTTGATCATGATACTGGAGGGTCCTTGGTATGGGCCTCATTTTCATTATATTTATTTTATGGAATGATACTAACTCTGATTTGGTCATGGTGGTTCCATATAATATACCGATCATGGTTATATATATATATTGTTTGTTGGTGGAATTTGTGGCATTACTTTTGCTGAACATAGTATGTAATCATAGAATTTAAAGGGGGTTTAATGAGAATAATTGATGTAATGGAAGTTCACATACTGTCTGGTGGCCCATGGTAGTTGGATATTATATATTATTACAATGGGAATGGGCCCCTCAGTTTGACTTAAGAATGTGTTGCTAGGTGATATGTCATTTGATTCAATCATGTGTTTCATTCTACTGGAGATAGAGTCACACGTATTAGTATGTTCGGTTCTTCGACAATTTTCCTTGGATTACCTTAATCCTTTTATACGATCACTATTAGTACCATTTTCCTTATTCTATTTAAAATTAGAATCTTAATATTGGTTTTGGTATTTTTTTGGAAACATTTCATGTATGGTTGGTTTTAGAAATGATTTCCAAGTAGCTATTTCAGGAAAGTTTGTGTGTTCAAATATTTATTTAATTTCCTTTTCTAAATTATATGGGAAATGGATATGTGATTGTTAGATTATAAAATTCATTGTATATATGAGAACCATATTTTTATTATTGTACATCAAACTAGTATTATTGTAATATTTAGGAATTTTTAAATGAATGGATTATGTGGTTCATATTTGACATTCCTACTAAGAATTTAATTCAAATGATTATCCTACCCTTTCAGATGTTGGTTCAGTTTCTTGGTTCATCTTCATATTTTGTATCCATGTTCGAAGAAGGTTGTTAGTTCTCGGAGGTGACACAGTGGTCACATGGAGGTATGTGAAATCTTTTTTAATGCCGCTACTAGTTTTATTTGTCTTTGTTTTTTTATTAATTAATTTGTGTTTTTTATGGGACATATCATTCCCAATTTCAATTTTTTTGATGCCTGACACTAGTTTCTATCCTAGGGGGATAGTGAACGCCCTACCAGACTTACTATGGACCAGCATGAGTGACCAGCTTACGGTCGACTTGGGCTGGTTTGTGATATTGATATTAACTGATAGAATATTAGTTTACTCTCAGTCAATAAACGATGATGGTTGATATTTGGAGAACATTATAATATCACATTTGGAGTCATTGTTCTGATTAGATCAGAACATTTTAGTTTTGGATTTGTGGGATTTAATTATATTGATAGGTGATATAAGGGACATGTAAACTGCTGTATTCATGGAAGGATGAAGTTTTTGTGTCTTGGTTGATTACATATAATATTTTTGGGACCCATATATTCATACATATGGTAGGATATTATAATTGTTTCATTCAAGAGTTTCACTAGTTAGTTTAATTAGTGATGCCACTGACCTAGAAGATGAAATGATTCCTATTATTTAATAATGAAGAGAGAAATATCTTTGAATTGAAGGAAATATTGACATATTTATGGGGTTTTTACTAATCTATGATGGGTAAAAAGTAAACTTGAAAATTTAAAGCATTATTGGTTAGACTAGGGGATATTTAGAAGAATTATATTTTTGTTGTTTCATGAGGGTTTAGGCAGTTTTGTCTTTAAGTGTATAATTTTCCAAATCATGAACCATTATTTTTAGTGGTATTTTATTTATTTGAGTGTTAGAATGAATACCTTATTCTTAAGAGTTTTATCATATATATGAACCATATGAATCACCAATATATATTTTTTAGTGTGACTTGAATAGTGTTAAAATGAGGTGGGTTATGGACTAGTAATTTATAAATTTTAAGATGGAATATACCTCGGAAACGTAGAATTTTTTTATTGATATTTTGATTAAGGAAAAATAAAATCGATTAATGAATGTATCATCTATTGGGATTCAGATGATGTCTTTATTTACTAATACAATCATCTTCATAAAATTTTATCACTATTTGAAAACATTGATATCTATGATTTTTTCAGAATAAAAATATGAGTTAGTAATGGATAACTAGTTATCAAACTATGAGATATTGTTCATGAGAGAAGATAATATATATGGGAGTTTCCACATGATTTTTCCTTTGATATAGATTAGGTTATTTAATTCTGAATTTGGATTGTGGTAGTTTTGAGAATTCATTTGAAGCCTATATTGGATTCACATTTCTCAACATGGACTGTTCACCAAGGGCATACCAAAAGGTATGTTTATCATCAATGTAATTACTTTTGTCTCATGATGATGAAATACAATGTAGAGTTTTATTCATGATTTATTACACATCCTTTGAATAATATATAGGCAAAGTGACAAATGTTTCATCTACCATCACTATTAATTCATTATTTTAGGAGGAATCATGATATGATAGATTTTTAGTGGGTTTACTGAGGTAATCATGAGATAATTATTAATTATAAGTTATTATAAGACTATTTAAACATGGTATTATACTATATATAGTTTATGATATTTTTATCTATCAATTATTTAAAATGTTCTTATTCCCATGAGATTATTAAATATCACAATGTTTCTTAGAGTTTCTCTTTAATCTATGATTCCTTTTTTACATCAATCTTCTAAAGGGTTCTAAATAAAATGTCTGATATGATAGTACACTAGTTAAAATTACATTATACTCTAACCGAATGTTAGTTTGATAATTCATCCTAGATCCTATAAGATTTCTAAGATAATGTATCATTGATATTTCAATTTAATGGAAGGACCATCATTCACATAGTGAGTATACATATAGTTTTTTATTAATAATTACTCTAGATGGATCCATTCACATTATTTTATATTTGCATATGTACATCACCAATATATTGGATATAGGTCATGGACTCATTAGTTATCTATCCATTGTGATATGTATTCCATATGTTTTTTGGAGTCAGATATACTGTTCCATGAGATAATAACCATATTGTGGATTAGAGTGGATTGAATATACAAATGAAAATGTTTTCTATGGTTTATGTGTATTGGGAGAATATACATATTTGATAATATTCTTGGGACTTGGATTCTATTATAGGTCTTTATTGGTTATACTTTATAAATAATGAGGAAAAATGATTCTTTGTGAATTTGATTTATGACCAAATGTCATATTGTGGGTTGGTTTAAAACCCTACATTTTGATGATGTTTGAATTCATCTTAATTTTGATAAATCATTTATATTGGATAATTAAGATTTTTTCTGGTTTTTATCATTGATATTGTGATTATTTCATTAAATCATTCTCAAAATAAGACATTTATCTTTAGATAGAAGACCATGGGTAGTTAGTTTCTGAGTAATTGGTACTCAATGTGGTAAAATGTGAGACTAAATCTCAATGTTTACATTTTCAATCAAAAAAATATACTAGTAATACATAATGGTGTACTATATACCTAGTTATGGGTCACTAAATACCTAGTATCATTCTATGTTAATTTTGTTTTATTGTGATATAATATAATTTATAATGTGATTGTCTTCTCTAGAGTGATCAATGCAATGTGATGGGTTTTCGGAGTGAACTAGTGATCTTATTTTAAAGAAATATCCTATAAAATTCAACATCTCTAACATTACAATATTCTGATCTACTCAATATTCTCTTATAGTATTAAAATATACACTATATCCCTAATCATGAATTATTCCACTATAGTATTAAAATATACACTATATTCTTTTATAGTCCTATTAGAAAATAGTCCCACATGAGTTCTACTATAATTATAAAACTCTCCCCAAAAATATATGATCTAAATAAAAAAATTCATTATTATATAAGATTACGATATAAATCATTATGTCTCCCTCTCTCCTTGAATATAATGCATCATCCAGAATATAATTTTCAAAATTCATGTATATACCAATAGGTATTAAAAAAAATAAACTTACATTATTTTTATTCTAGAACATCAAATGTTTTAGTTCACCACAACACATGAAATGACCAAAAATATAGGTATCTTAATCTTTTAATGTTTATGAGATTTGAACACATCATGTCTATTTGATATAGTTGTATATCAGGATCTAAATTCCTTTGAATTATCATACTCAATATTCCTAAGGAATATTCACCAATATTATTTTTTTTATTCCAATAGATTATATATATATATATATATACTCAAAAAAATATAGAAGTAATAACAGTTTCAAAACAAGAATTTCAGAAACTCATTGATCATTGATAGTAGTAGTAATATTAATTCAATAAAATAAATTGATGAAATATTTATCCAAATATTCCTAATAAAACTAATTTTAATGTCAACCATGTATTAATTTTTAATTCTTATAAGACAATGGGTGCATCATTTTTTAAATTCATATAATAAATCCACTACATTTAAAAAGACAGTTATAAATTTCTGCACAAAACTCATTAATTATGAAATTGGTATATCATCATCTGGTGTATAAAAAATCTCAACATAATACTCTTCCTCTACTTGTCCTCATATGATCTTTAATTGAATCAAAATCCACTTTTATTGATCATGATGTTTGAATCCATTAATATTAGTTACCCATTATCATCTAATTTAATCAGAATATATCAGAATATTAATTAAAATTATTCATTAATTTTTATTAATATATCCTAAAATAAATGTTGGTGTTGGATTTTATATATGTCATATAAATATCTAAGAATATTTTCTTCAATGGAAATTGACACATAGAATGATTAATGATGATGTCATTTTTTATGAGTGTTATCAAACAAAAAAATTAACTATAAACATAATTAAATAAAAAATTCAAGACTTGCTAAATGACTTATACAAACTCATGATTGAATCATAATCCAATTTAAACACTTATCTATATTTCATAACAAATTTATAAATGAATCAAAATAATTATCTAGTTATTAAGCAAATCTATATTCCTATATTAAATTCGTGTCTCCTGTTATATTTTATTTCTAGGGCTCCCACTAGAAGAATAAAACTCTCCATTAAAATTAATGAACAAAATAAGGAAAGTTATATTTTTATTATTGGATTCTTCAAAACCTCATGATATATATCTCCATATTGAATGGATCATATCAATTAGTCTTGAGGTGTACACATTCATGTGTATATTTTTAGGTTGTATTTAAAACATTTTCATCTTACTTACTCAATATCCATTCTATTCCCAAGATATAGTTATCCATAGTAATTAAAATAAATTGTTATATAGGTCTCTTCCACCATATAATTCAATTATATTTGAACTCATCGCATATTTTTTAAAAATTAAATAATTATTATCTCAATTCTTCATAATTATCATAATATGTATTCATATTTTACCTCTAAAAATATTATAGTTTTTATTCCTCAAAATATTCTTCAAATAATATTAATGAAATAATATTTTGTATAATATCCACCAAAATATTTTATTAACTCTATGATCCTCAATAAATAATGATATTATCTATGATAAATTGTTCATATGTATCCCAATACCAGTATACTCATTAAGAATTAATTGATTCTCAATCAAATAAATATTTTTATTCATTAAGGAGTTTTTGCTATTTATATATTCAAATTGATTCCCAAATTCATCTAAATCAACAATTATTTAATAATTAACATGTCTATAAGACTAATGAATGGTTACATATAATATCATATCACGTCTTAGAAATCATCTCAGTAACATCATCTACATAAACTGGTCATCCATTGATCTTTTCATGAATCAAAATCTAGATGGATTGATCTTGATGTTTACATCATTTAATTATAGGACTGGAGAATATTCCAAATAAATCATAATTTTAAAAAATATTTTTTAAAAATTATTATTTTTTTCAATCAATTTATAACCTCAATGTTTTCTATGTTATTCCCCAAAGATGACTCATACAAATTATCTTTGATACTCATATGGTGTTTTCAATGACTCATATCCAAATAAGTAGTTAAATTCATTCAAATTACTCGTACAAAAATTCCTACGTACCAATAAAAAATGAAATCACTCTAACAATGATAAAAAAACACCCATATCATATCCTAGATGACTTATAAGATGATTTGAATAGTTTTTTAAATTTCATCCTAGAATTATATGCGAATCACATTCAAGTTCATGTACATAGAAAAATTTCTGCCCCTATACTAAAAATATGTGTTTCGACCAAACTAAATCTTGACTTATTCTTGGATAAAGAATGCTTATTCAAAATACAAATCATGATTAAAATAATCATCCATGGGGATTCCATGAAATTATTTAGTAATGATCCTGAATAAAAACCCTTGATGGTTTCATCAACCCATGATATAATTTATTCAATATCCAAATTTTCTAGGTCATCTCCCCTCAATTTTATCATTTGTTGAAAATAAATATAGTCATAAGCTATTTTATCTTTCGTAGTGATCAACACATTGACTGTCACATGTAACTTATTCTTCATCTACAATATATATATGAATGAACATAATCATGAATTCTAAAAAACACATGTCCATTTAACATGGATACACCTTGATAAACTCTCCATTTCATCATAACACATATTATCATAATCATTAATCATAATAAAATCTCTTTATATTTTAAAACACACAAATCTATCAAATTTTAACATCATTATTTTTAAATTTATTTATTAAAATAGAGTTTAAAACTAATTTTTCCACCCATTAACTTTAGCAACCCATTTCATTTTATATTCATTTCCAAAACCATTGGTTATTTGACATGGTTCTTTCTGGTTTTAGGTGCTATTTTTCATAGTGAGTCACCTATACCATGTCTCTGATTTATCACATACATTTTTTCTATTTCAATCACTATATTAGGGTATTTTATAATTTAATACATATTATAGTTTGTTTCATTATGTTTCAGATATCTATTTACAAAAGTCGATTCATATGATGTAATTTAATATGTGTCCTTATATTGAATTGAAGTAGGTGGTACCTAATAAATCCATACTTTTATACATGATTTCCATTATTGAGAGATGTGTTTTCTTTCCCCCTAGAGTGAATTAATGAAAAAAATAACTTTTGATATTTGTATTCGACCCATATGGCATCATTTATGATGTTTTGTCCAATGAAAACCCCACTAAATAGTATTCCATTTTTTATTAAAATTTATGATAATGTGATTTATTTAAACTGGTAGGCTACTAATAAAATAATTTTGATAATTATTTCCCACACTCATAATGTGGTATGATGGGCCTAATGATGGTTATTTACACTCCATTGAGTAAGAGTTTGATTCTATATCTGAGGGATCACCATGGTTTGATATTATAGTATAATGTTATACTACTTTAGATACTTTAGTGGATGTTTGATTTGGGTAATGGGTTGATTATTCATTGGTTGACATAATACATGGGTTATTCCTTTTGTTAAATTATAAAGAAGTTGTTAGATGGATAGAATAATTATTATATTACAGATTAAATGTATGGATGTTGAATTTTTCCAATTATTAAATTCATATTGAATATTGTTATTTTTTTTTAAAAAAAAATAGTGAATGTAAGGAGTAGATAAACATTACAATTGATACAAGTTTGGATATGATATTATTTTAATATAATCATCCTTTAACGATGATCTATATTAGTATTCTTCATGCTGTGTTGATGAATGGATAGGGACACCAATCCATGTAGTAATTTATATCAGATTTATTGTGACCATTAATATACAGGGATTAGAAAATTCATGACTTGGAAGGATTTCCCATTAGTATTTTTTTATATGGTAATGATTTGTGTGGGGAAATAATTTATTTAAATGTTCATTTATCACCTCTTTTTAGTATTATATTTCTTGTTAATGATTCCAATATAGGTATACTATATCTAATAGGGTCGTTTAACCCATTATTATGTTATTATGATTTTTTGTAAGATATAATGTTAGGTTGATATCCAGATATCCACATTCCACCTTTCCTGGAATAAGTTTTCCAATTTTTTCTAGTATCAATATCCTATATTGATATGATTATATTTTCATGCGAAATAGTTACTATTCACTATTCATCATAATAAGAAAATAAGGATTGTCTTAGATGTGTCCTAACATGCATGGTAATATATTACCCCCCATTTATGTATATATTTATTATGTTATGATCATAAAAACCCAATATTGAAAGAAAAATGTATGACCACACCCCAAATTTCTAGATGACAACTTAAGGATATGAATTTTATTATAGTTTATATTGAATGATTATTATTTCAGTGTACCACAATTAGTATGAAATAAGTTATTCTTGTCTATTTAGGGATAGAATTGGTTGTGTCCTATTTATTTGTACTCACACTATGCATGTGTTACATAATAAAAAAGTAGAAAGTATGTTTAATGTTTGGAGAAAAGGAAAATGGCCTTATAAATGATGAATGAATTGTAAATAATTGTCAGATATATGAGATAGGGTTGGGAATTGAATTGAGACATGTTTTTCTACCATCACAATTATCTTCCAAAATGTATGAATTATATTGTATAAATTTTAGCTTATGACTATGATATAGAATATGTGATGGTATAACATTGTGTTTAATTTATTTTTGATTTCATTTTTATTTTACTTTTATATTGTGATGAATTGTTTTATATATTAAACAATACCTTAGTAACTTTAATCTATACTATGAGGAGTATAGCTTACCAAAATCATTTATAAACAATTTATATTTATTAGTAGCCTATGGTGTATATGGAGGAAATAAGGTATGTGGTATCCATTTCAATCATAATGGATGTAAACCAGATTGGGGACCTTTCTTGTATGGTATTTATCAAGTTATTGGTTAGGGGTTTAACCATGATAGTATATGTCCTATGATATTATTAGAATAACATCTAGGACATATATTATTTGAAATTACTGTAAGTGAATGACTATATAGAAATAAAACACATGATAAATTATTATTTCTTTTGTCAGGGT
Organism: Viscum album; assembly: GCA_963277665.1. NCBI lineage: Eukaryota > Viridiplantae > Streptophyta > Magnoliopsida > Santalales > Viscaceae > Viscum > Viscum album. The sequence continues at coordinate 1,333,004,008 of OY728142.1, forward strand.
AATACGTTTAGTTCATCCATATTGGTGAATGGGAAGTGATGTGTTCATATGAAATTCGATTATATACCTAGATAATTGAAGAAATATCTGTTTAATATATTGTGTTTAAATGATCTATTTAATATTCACAATCAATATCATGGACAATGATAACATTTGATTATAATATATATATATATGGAATAGTTGGTGAATATAGGTATAAAGATACATGTGATTAATTTAGACAATGATATATACAATGATATATTTATTTAAATTAATAATATTTTATTGGAATATATGTAGTTATAATAATTTATTAGATATTTTGTTATTCTTAACAAAGTTACAATGGATTATAGGGTCACACATAGCTGTTGCATGAATTTAAATTAAATTTTGTTATAATGTGTGTGTATAAACCATTAAGAGGGGACCATAAGTGTTTAAGAGAATATACCAAAATATATTAATTTTTTATAAATTATTTATAATATAACGGAGTATGTGGTGAAGATAAATGATTTCTATTCCAAAATTACTTTTGGTTAGTCTTTCATATGTAGTTATATATAAATAAAAAATTACGGTGAATGTGCACTATGTCTATAAGGTCTTTTTATGTAATATATTATTAGAAAAATATATAAATGAGTAAAACATTATATAGTTTTTTAAATTATATATTTCATATAATGATGTTATAATGATATATATATTGTTTTCTTATACTTTTTTGTGCATGTGTTAACTGATAACACATATCTGGCCACATAATAATAGTAAATGATATAATATTTGGTTTTGTCCATATGTGAAGATTAATCAATAAGTAATAAATTCAAAAAAAATGATTATAAATGAAAAAAATGTATTCAATATTACAATGAGTTATACCCATTGAAAAAATCAATCCTTCCATTTAATTGTATAAATATTCTATAACACTTGAGTGGCATTGGATGGTTATTATACATATCCTCCTCGATTTTGTTTTTTGTTTTTTACATTAAATAAAAAATAATTTCCTGAAATTTAAATCTATTAATTTATTAATGAAATTGAAAAAAATTACTAGTATACCATTAATTGCTTTAAATATTATTCAAGCATTTATGAATTCATACATCATGTGGATACCCTAAACGGAAGGATCTAGTTTTAATTTTTTTTATTGATTTTTATCATGATAGTGTGTATAATTTTTTAGTAAACTTAAATGTATTTTTAGTAAACATACATAAATAAAATAATAATAATAAAAAATAGTACATAATATATACAACTATATTGAAAAATATGGGAACTAAAATAATTCAATAAATGAGAAATTTGGGTTCCAATTTTGAAGATATAATAGAGATGGAAAAATAATTTTATGTAGATTTACCCCCAACGTCTTCAAATACAATACTAAACATTCAATGATGTTGAGAATAAGAAATCATTAAGGAAAAGATAAATGGATATTTTTTCCCAATATAATCATACCCTTTTCATGGTCCCTTTAAAATGTAAAATTATAATATATGTACATTCCCAATATATTGACAGATGTATATTAAAAATAAGTACTTTATGTAAACAATTATTTAAACCTTAATTAAGAGTATAAAAAATTTGCTCATCTACACACCATTTCACCAAAACAATACCACATTAGAATTTAACATTATAAATGTATCTACTGGAAAATAGAATAGTTCTAAAATACATTGCATATATCGAATTGAAAAATAATATTGAATTATTTAAAGAAAAATAATAATTAAATCTCTTATAAATTCATGATTTTTAATAACATATGTCTTTAAAAATAAATTCTTATAATGTATTAAACTAGAACTGAAGAATATTATTAGTATAACATGACTTATTTTAAAATATCACATTATAATTATACCATTTTTTAAAATTTAATTTGTTATTTAAAATAGATATAATGAATTCATAGTTGATTATATTATTTCCTAAAATAATAGATAGAAAATATAAATTTTAACATGTGTTTCTTAATGTAACCCCAACATTTTTAGCCATTTTAATCATAACATTGACAAATAAATAGATACATAAGGTGAAAGATCCCTATTAAAATATAATTTAAAAAACATATTACAAATAATTTGACTTCTATTCATTGAAAAATTATTACCTAATCATATATAATATAAATACTCATTAGATTATATCACGTATATTTTTTCTCCCATCGGGCGCTTCGAACATGTTATGGAACAAATAATATAATAATTTAAATTATAAAAAATAATATAACTTTTGAAAGCTATATTCCTAAAAAAATAAACATTTTAGAAATTATGAACTTTAACTTCATACTAACATGGATGGACTATAAATGAAACCAAAAAAATTAAACATCCCATAATTAAAGGTCCTTCAATACATTCACATTAGTTATATGAACAATTCCCCAAAAATTCTAAATTTTTTTAATTCTATCCCATAATAATGTTAAAAAAATAAAATTTTATTGATTAATGATGGGAGAGAAATATATGTGAAGAATTATAACATTTATCCTTAAATATTATTTTACATATTTACCATGGATAGAAAAATATTCCCAAACACTATTTTGAATGAAATTTTATGTTATGCTTACTTATATTCCCCGATAGAACTATATCTAAAATATTTGAATTCCTTAGATAACATAAGAAATTAAATGTTTATTACTCCTAACATGAAACTTCTTCAGAAAAAATGACAATATTTTTTTAAATAAATAAAAATTTTAATCAGTAATTTCATTTAAATATATAAAATATAATTGAATTGATTACGTAATAATTGTTAAAATAAAATCTATTAATCCTTAATGAATTTTATTCCATCAAATGAATGAATAAAATTTCAATCATTATCAAAAACTGTAGAAAAATCATACATCATTAACATACATAAAATATCGTGAATAATGAGATATTTATTATATGATTACAGATTCTTATCTCCAGTAATTACACAATATAAATCAATTCATTCACTGATAACTCCCCTATTGAAAAAAATATCGGATTTTTGGAATTTTCCTTTATACCCCAGTGTTAACTCATAATTACCGTAGTGTTAAAAATACTAGGGCACTACTGTTATGTGGTTGTTGAAAAAATTAAGATTAAATTAAAAAAATCTAGGAAAATCTACATTTCCTTACCCCGTGATTAGGTACCTCTTAAACATTTTAACTAAACTACCTTTATAAAATATGAGAAATTATAATAAATGAAAATTAGAATCATATATCTCCTTAAAGAAATAATTAAAATGTGGAAATAAATTTATAATCACCATAATTAATATTATTCAAAAAATATAAAGAATATATTCTTGTCGTATTATTATTTATCCATATACTTATCAATAACAAAATCCTCAATATAAAATATTGGAAATTACATTCCATCATATCATTTATAATTATCATATTATCCATTAATGATCATTTAAATTTCCATAATATTGTGTCATTCTCCGCTGAATGTGAGAAGTATTGATAAGTTTTGTTATTATCAAAAATTAGGTATTTCCATGTAGAACCACCATTCATTTTAGATATAATTGATGCTAAAGGTTTCTATAGAATAAATTTCTTTAAGAGTTGAATGTATTTTATATATTCTAATGGAAAACTAATTAATCCAAATTCACTAACTAATTCATGATAAAAAAAATTGAGATGAATGTAATGAGAGTATAATTACAAATAATAAGAAAAATATTACATCTCCCAAAATCATTAATAATTTGAAAACTCAATTACAATAACAGACCGAAATGTTATTTTATTAACATTGAATGCCTCAATATTTTATTTCCCATCGATGGATGAATCATTTTAAGATATTTAACAACATAAAACAATTGGATATTAGATTTTACAAATAAATCATATCATATTTAACAGTTTTAAAAAATAAGTCATAGATATCTTCTGAGATAAATCACAATTTATATGTGAAACATATTCAATAAGGATTTAAACTTTAGCTCATAATACAACTATCTATATGAAACCACACACCATTAATTTCCACTAACATAAAAAATAATGTTCTCAATCTCTCTAGTAGATTAATTTTTTTAATTAATATTTTCTTATAATTGACTTCTTATGTATAATATTTCATCGAATTCAAATTCTAATAATGTTTCTCTTCTTAATAACTAAATTCTAAATTTATTTTCTTGAAATTGAATTCTTTGTTAATATTCATCATTGAAAAAAACATTAAAACACTGATATTATTACTAATATTATATTACATAATGTTATTACACTTTAAATGTTCATTTGTTAAAAATATATAAAACATTTTGGTAACAAACTGAATTTTGTTCCGAAAATTTTTCGATTAATTATTCTATTATTTTGACAATATTTTCACATGTGTTTTCCAAAAGAGAGAATTATTAAATATTAAACACTATATATTTATAATCATTATAACATATTTGACCATAATATAAAGAATATATTAATTATTAAACTAAAAAGACATAAATATTAACATATAATAATAGATAAAACAAAATTCTAATCATACTACATGAAAAGTTAATCAATTCATTTGAAAATCCTTCAATGAAAAATATTTCATCTAATCTATCTGACACAAAAATAACATTATGTATTATATTCTAAAATCATAGCCTTATTAGGCCTAACATTGTTTCATTAACTGTTCTCATCTAATTACCTCATATTACTTTTCAAATCCAAAAAATGATATAATTAAAATCTTATCTAATATGATAAACAATAAAAAACTATTAACTAATTTTATGTTGTAATTAGAAATAAATCTATTTTAATCCACATTTTCTATTTCATATTTTTCAATTAATATTAACTAATTTCAATTATCCTTTTTAATACCTATTAAAATATATATATTTGAGTAATTTTTTAGATTAATTGTTATTGATACATTCATGAATAATATATGACCACCCATCTTACCAAATATATACCACATGTAAAAATATCAAAAATAAAATATGAATTTTAATCTAGAAGACTAATTTTTTATCAAAATGGGTTTTGACATAATTTCATAAACATGTAAAATTTTCAATCTCTACTTTTTTTGGGATCTAAAATACCTGATTGTTATAATGTCTACGTAAATTCCTTAAAAAAATTCATGAATCCCAATCAAATTTAGATAAAAATTATTAATATAGAAATTACCAATATATTCAAAGAATTTACTACAGTAGGAAGAAAAAATTAAATAAAACTACCCAAAAATATTATCTATAATTGATACTTATGAAAATATATAGGTAGTAATTCTGACATATATTAATAAACCAATAAACAGTTTAAATGTGATGAACCAGTCCATTTATCTAATAATAAAACATAACCTAAATAAAAAAATACATTCCTTCTATCTAATAAGATAAATTAATTAACAAAAATAATCTTCCTCGACTAATCAAAGAATTATGATTTATATATCGATAGATCTCAGGTGAAAAGATATTAAAATACGAGTAATGAAATTTTAAAATAATTCATATGAATATATAATGGAAAAAAATATAACTAAATAAAATTATAATATATAGTATATGATATGGTCATATATAAATTCATGATATGATCTAAAAAAGTTTATGAGGACAAAGTTCTATGGAAAATTCACACCCCTATACCAATTTTCCATTTCATGGTGTTGGATCATTCTATTGAGTTATGAGAATTGTTTTCAGTGCATGATATTTTTTGGAGGTTTCAAGTGTGTTTTGGCTATATTCATGGTTTGGGGGTTAAGTGTGTGGCTTATTATATTTAGATGAACTTCCAGTTCAATTTATTCTTATCTCGTTTTCCTAGGATGTCTTTAACATGGTTTTGAACAAAATTTTTGAGGATATGGTTTAACATTTCAGACTTTTGGTGGTGTATGTGATTAAGAAAATAATATTCCCTCTATTAGTGGAAACTATAATTCATGTGTGTTGGATTTATCTATAAAATGGCACAGTTTTGTTTTATGGTTGGAATATGTTCTCTAAAACCATGTGTCTAGCTTATTCTATTGTACTCCTTTATTATGGTACAGATAGTTGGTATGTGGTTTGGAAAACCATGTGGTAAAACTGCATGACATTCCCATATCCTTAAATTATTAACTCTCCATCTTCCTATTTCATATTTTTAATCCCAATTCAGTATCTCCCACTATTATTAGAACTAGGCGCACCCTTGGGCTCCCAAAAACCCTTATCCCCATCTCTCCATCATAAATTGAATATCCTCTAACCTTAAAAAAGGATATTAATTGGGTTAATTTATCAATTATATTCTCTTCTATTATATCACTATTGGATACAATGTTTTCTTAACATCGATCCCTTTTTATAAATCCATATAATAATTTATTCATGACTGGATTATGTATCATGAATGTTAGGGGTGTGCGGATCATCCCTTAGACTAAGTTATTCCTTATCCCGGTGTTTTATATCAGCTAAACAATTTTGAGGTAGGTGTTACAATTATTTTTCATTATAGAGAATATCAATGATGCATTATATTTTTTAATTTTCATTAAAATGTATAAAAAAAATTAGTTTGAGGAAAATTTTATTTTTATGGTGTTATGATAGTGTAAATATATTGAAAACGGGTTTTATAAAAGATCATAAATTATTCCATAATGTATATAAATGTAATGTATTTGATATATTCTAAATTGGCCATTAAATATGTAATTGGGTTATTTTGTTTATATTTGGCCTTTATTAAAGATTAGTAATATTTTTCTGGAAATGGGTGTTGTGTGTAGAGTTTCTGGAGTATTATGGAACAGTGTTTATGTGTGGACTATTTTAATGAGATTTTATGGTCTTTGGGATTTTTTAATTAACTATTATTTTTTATTTTATGGCATCTGAAAAGTGTTCTATATGATGTGGTAATTTCCATATGTTTATGTGGTGCATATATGAATGAGAACACAAAAGATAATAGAATTTACAAGTAATGTTTTCCTTAAACTATTTTTTTCAACATACCTTTTCCCACATCCCATATCCCTTTCATTCTCTCCATCTTCCAATTAGTTTTTCTAAAAACCCAAAATATTTCATAAGTGATATGTGGTTTCTAAATGTTATTAAATTTGGTCTATAAATCCTAGAATTTTTTAATCTTAATGTGTAGTTTGGGTCCAAAATGAAATAAAGGCCCATTTGGAACCATCCAAGCATGCTGTTTTTTTCACAATCGTTATGGAAATGGTTATGTAAATTAATTTTTAATTATAAATTCTATGGACAGGTTGGTATATTTAGGTGTTTATAAATACTTTTTTAATGAATATGTTGACCTATTCATTTTCCAGGTATTGTTATCATTAGATTCTTTGGAATCAATTAGCTGTTTATATTATTGTTTCATGATAACTGTGATTAAATGTGTTGGAATCCATGTATTGGTTCAAGGGACTAGTTTTTCATACAATGGTTGAGGATAGTTTTTGATTATATTGGTTAGTGATTGACTATAGAGATGCACTATACAATGATAGGTGAATATAATCTAGTTACTTCTTGCGGTTTTATCTTGAGATTTTTTGGTAATTCCCATGATTATTATCAATATGTTCTATTCTTCTGATGCATATTTATTATAATCCATTTCATTTTAAGCCTTATTCTAAAATTTATTTTATTTTATTTCATTTATTTTTATTATAGTTTTTGGTTTCTAATTTTTTTCTTTGTGTTTTTAAACGAGGATTTAAAAATTGTATTTTATTGAAAAGTGGAAAATATTTGGTTTGTGGTTTTAAAATGGAAAATGTGTTTTTATACCCATAAATGATTAAACCATATATTAAAATTTAGTTTCAAACTAGATTATATGGAAAAAAATTTGTATGTAAATGAATAGGTGATTTGGTGCTTACCTACTAAGCAGTTTATGCTCACACGCTACATGCGACACTCGATGTCTGTTTACCTAAGATATTTTAGATGTTTAGACATATGATTAGGTTTTCATATTTATTCTTCTAGTACATATTGATAGATGAGTTGATGAGATCATGTGGTGATCATGTCAGTTCTTATTTCTTCATAGTTAAGTATTTATTAGTAGTTTATTAGTGGTAGTTGAATGTGGGTCTTGTTTATATTTTTTTATTCAAACATTATGGATCCTTATAGTATTACTATGTCATATTCTGGTTTGTTTAATATAATTTTTTTTATTTTTGATAGGTCATTACCACTGTTATATATTTTATTCCCAATTTTATTTTCATCTCTAGAGGATTAGGATTGCCTCTTGGGCCTTCTGTTTGACCGGTTTGGGTGTCTAGTTAGATGGAACCCCATCTTATTTAATTAAACCATGGTATCAGATATGACATTAGTTATTTCGGGAATTAGGTAGCTTGATGATAGAGTTGTTGGGACTCCAAATGGTAGGTTCATGAAGTGTTTTAGGAACTCTTACTCAACTTAAGCCTCAAGTTTCCACGTGTAGTATATGAAATGATTGTTTTGTTGGGTATGTTTGGATAGGTGATGAAAAAATCATATTCGAGGGTTTATGGTGCTATGAATTAGATTAGTTAACAATGTTGATACTGAGTGCATTTCTCAATATATTCATAGTGATTTTTTGTTTACGTTGTAATTTTAACACACCCAAATGATATAGTATGAATATTGAATTAGGTAATGTGCATGACTTGAAAAACCAAGTCTGTTAATGAATATAATATCATTGTAATTTTTAATATATCAAATTTTTTAGGCAAGTTTAATTTATTTTATATATTATTATTTATGCAACAGTTATTTATATTTCATCTCATGCAGGAGCTAATTTCCACAATATCATGCATTTCACAAAAGACTTAGTTTCACAAAAAAAACACATTAGTAAAATATTATTTTTTTCATATAATAATACATAATAAATCTTTTACGAATATAGGTTATGAATATTTTTATCAAAATCATGAAAATACAAGTTTTAAAAAATAATAGTTGAATTAATGGGTTAACAATTTATTACAAATGAAAATACAATCAGATTGGATATAATAGAAATTTTACTATTTTTATGATCGTAGTTGCATTCTGTCTTAATAAATTCAATTAATTACAATTAATTAATGATATTAATGAAATATATATGTTAAATATTCAAATAAATATTTTTTATAATCGTCTAAATTATTCAATAGGCATAAGATATTAATAAACTCAAAATTATATGTTAAAAAAAATATATTTATTAAGGCACCTTTACAATAATTGAATTGAAAAAAATTAACAAGACTTTTTTTACTATTTTAGGAATAATATAAGTCAATATAAAATTAATATTTTTATGGGAAACATAATAATTATATTTAAATAAATTTTTTTGTATCTTTTGTGATGGTCTATTTTTTAATGATTTTTTGAAAAATACTAATATTTAAATAATAACTACTTGTCCATATAAATTACTTATTATGTTTCATTATGTTTTATATTTATTTTAAACAAAATTTAGATATTATTTTTATCAATTAATATAATATTGGTATTTTTAATCAATAAAAATTTGAAATTGACTACATAATAACTTAATAAAAAAATTCTTTATAACCTGCATTGTTGTACTGTTTACAGTATTAAATTTAAATTAATTTTTTCCACTCCTTTTACTTGAAATTGGATGAATTAATTTAAAATTTTGAATCAGAATTATTATTTATATCAAATATATTCAATTTTTTTGGCAAAAAAAATTAGTCCTATTAATTGAAATTAATTAAAATGATTAATGATAATTAAGAATAAAAATAGGAAAAAACTGTAATATTAAGGCACATAACCACCTTAAAAATAGTAAATAAGAGATTTTATGATTATATTAATGAATTAATTTCTATTTTATCTTCATTGGTCTATTATTTATCAACATTCAATAAAAAAATTAGTTGGGTTCCCTTGTTTTAAAATATTACAACATTGAAGCTCATCCTCCATTATAAAAGGCATCCTTTCCTACCAAATCCTCACATCACTGAAGACACATATTTTCAGCCAAAATATTCCCAATACAATTTAAAAAATCCACCTCTTCCTCTTTGAATCTTTACATTGTGAAAAATCAAATCCAACTAATGCCTCTGTGCAAACCAAAATGAGTTACCAGATTAATAGGTAGCGTCTTTCCTAATGCTCTTTAATTTTATTTCCATTATTCACTAAAAAAAATTATTATTCCATGTTAATATAAAAAACCAGTATCAAAATACAATTGGAATTTTTTTAGGTTATGGTTATTACCATCATCTACTCACACCTCTATCTAATGGGTAACAAATATACTGTTTATATGTATGGAGGGATACCACTTTTTGAAATGATGACCATTTGTTCATCCTTTACATCATATCATGGTGTTCATTATATTGGAAAATATATCTATATAAGGTATATGGGATATTTATAATTTATTTAATCTTCATTACTTATTTTGCAATTGATATCATTATACATTCCAATTTGTGTAAATAGGTCTGCATCGTTGTGGAAGTGTGGAGTACTGCCCCCTCAAAACGACGTGATTCATTCACAAGTTACCTGGAATATATAAAGTATGATTTTTATTAAACACTAGTGGCATAAAATATATGTATGATATTAATTATATAATTACCTTGGGTAAATATATTATCACATTATTTTATTACACTTCCACACCATTAACCAATGATATCGTCGTTCGTGGACACGTGGATTACTACCTACTTGACACGATGTGATTACATTTATGTCACAATAATCTATTATATATGTATATATGAATAAATAATATGTTATTATGATATAAGGATATTTATTGAATGATTGAAGTTACATACCTACATTCTTAAACAACCCTACAAAAATGGGAACGTTATTAAAGTTTATAGATGACCTGCCTACTACCTGATTTGTAATGTTGGATCACTTTTAAAACCAAATTTATTGATTGGGTTTATAATAATAATTGATGCATAAATAAAATAATTATTTTATGATTAATTTTATTTATATTTTATATAATGAACTCTTTGAACATAGTTTCTTACCAAAGTTAGTTTCGACACATAAACTGAATTTTTTTAAAACACCCAATGAAAGATTAATAATTTGACTAATGTTATACAACATCATTATTTATATAATGAATGTTACAATAAAATTTAAAATTTTAATGATGTTGGTATAAAAATAACATAAATAAATAATACAGGATGTTAAAGGACATTTACCTGAATTGAAACCCTAGTTAAGGGATTGTTCACTCACATTCATTTAGTGAGGTATAGGCAATTATTGTGCACCTTATTTATTAAATATTCTCTACATACTGCCACATTTACATGTAATACTATGAATAAAGATATCTTCATGGTATATTTAGTTTAAAGACCCGGCCTTAAGCATTACATATTCATGAAATAAATGGATAATTCACATTGAGGATCTTTTTAGGTTTACAGTTTCAGAGAATTCGTTAATTACATTTGAAAAATAACATAAATATTACATTTAGAAAATTTTAATCAGTATATATTTTTTAATAAAATAATAACTATTGAAAAAAATCATGCTTAGGTCCATGTTTTATATAGCATGACTTTTCCATGAACCCGTCCTCGACCATGTTAATCATTATGTCTTGGGAAAAACATTTCAAAAAATGGGATGAGCATAAAAAGCTCAGTTAGGGATACACAAAGAAGGAAAAATATTATTGTTTTTCAAAACATAATGTAAACCATGAATACTTAAACAAAAGTAATACATTTATTCTTTATTAAGTAGTAAATACTCTTCACTGAAGATAAAATCACCACTTATACATTTGTAACCAAATGATTACCATAAAACCCATATAAATAATACATAAAATATAAAGGTAACATGGGACATAAACATACTTAAATGGAATAAACATATGGTCTACTTACACACATATCACTAATTGGAATGTCCATTCGGCCGAATTCCATACCCAATGCATTGGTGGTTATAACGAAACCAACCATCCTAGTTTATCACGACAACACCCACTATTTGGTTTATCACGTAACCACCTCTTAAATGTCCATGTACCATTATAAAATCATAACACATTAAATAAATATAAAGGAAAGAAAAAATTGCCACATTTCAATCATAATATATCACTTAAATATATTGAAATTAAAAATCCATTATCAAAAACATTTTCAATTCCAAATTACATAAAAGAGTATATTGTATTTATTTTCGTTGAAAAAAAACATTAGGGCTTGTTATGGAATCCAAAGCACCAATAATACTCACGGCTACAGAAAGGATGTTGTCACCCCTTACGTTAATAGAAACATTCCTTTTTTTAGTAAAATTTTTCATATAAAAAGATTCACATTTAAAATTCAAGCATGTTTATACAGCATATAATAGAATGTCGTGTATTAAAACAAAATATTCCTGAATGAAAATGTAATTAAGATGAAGTCACAGACCATGTGTCCGACATGACCTAATCATTCTTTAATATCTTGATTAATAAACTTAAGTTAATTTCTACTAGAATAAGAACCTTTTTCTTATTTATTATTCCTTTTATATCACTTATTACAAATTTATAAAAATTATGTAATCATTCATGTTAATAATGTTCGTTGTGTTGATATTTGGTACTTGTGTCACAAATGAACACTATATATTTACAAGTTGTTCACATGGTCAAAAGTTCATTAAATCTATATGATAGTCATCATTTAGATATCATATAAATCATATGTATCCTGTATGTTCATGTATTTATAATAGTACATAACATTTGCAGGTATGAAATGAAATGTACCGTTCATGGAGACTGTAAGCCATACATACACATGAATGCTACAATCATTTCTATTTCATATTTTAATGGAATTAAAACATAATGATACATAGTTATATTATAATTCCAGTATTATATAACATATAATACCATTAACGTTATCCTTTATACGTCCCATGTATGCATGAACGAGTCATATCACTTTGAGGGGGTGGAAGTCCGCACTTTCTCAAAAGAAATTATCGTGTTTACCCATAGTGGAAACTATAACGATATTCTATAAAAGAAAAACACAAAATCATAATGAGAACATAAACATAATATATATCATATATTAATATAGTGTTATCCTAATGGCCACCATGAGAGGTGGTAGGAGATAATCGAACAATCATTGTTTCGTGAGGTGTTAGTTTTCCATCAACAGAAACAATATGGTCTTCACCCATTAGATGGAGTTGTGTGTAAGTGTAGTTAGAATAATTATCATAAAAACTTTATAGTATATTTATGGTCTTGTTGTTTTTATAAAATAAAAGAATAAAATGATTTTAGGGGTTGGATATGTAAAATAAAAGAAAATATGTTAAGAGAAACTGTCACCCTTAATTTGGGTAACTCCCTTTGGTTTGAACCAAAATGGTTTGTTGAAGTGCCTTATGCCTAAGATTAGGCTTCTAGGAAGAAGATAGGTATGTAGGTATCTTAATTGGTCACATTTTTCATGATCCAAAAGGATTGAGGGGTGTGAGTAATTTGTTAGAAATGGTCACCCTTTATAAGCGGGGATGGACTCTTTATGAAAGTGTGAAAATATTATTTTATTATATAATGATATTCAGTTTATAAAGGCACAAAAATAATTAAATTCGAAGATAAGATGACTCATAGTCGAAATAATATCATCTAATAGTAATTGGATAGGTTTTTAATAATATTATAACCATTATAATCATATTTATTTAAATAATTTATTTATGAGGTAAATACTACATCATTATTGTGTCGTCAATAATTTAATATATTTGATTTTTTTTAAAAATAAATAATACAATGATATGGGAAATATTTTTATCTTTTCAAATAATATTTATAGTCAAAATTATTACTTATATAACAATATATAATAATTATCTCACTAAAAGATAATTGTTTATGTCATTTTTTACTTTACTTTAAATTAATTAATCTAAAGTGTCATTATCATTAATAAGAGGCTCCATGGGGTCCCAAAATAGACCAAAGGATGCCCAGAGTCTGACATTACTCATCCAATAATGTTAGGACAACTGTTAAGGTAATTTTGAATTATTAATATATTCTTCTTACCTTGAATTACACTATTTACCTTTAGCCATGGAAAATATAATTCAATAGATACAATTAACCAAAAATAATTTTCATCTTATTGAACCACATTCAAATACTAATAACAGAAATGTATATAATATTTTTGAAATTCAATTAACATAAGTGGTAAAATTCCATTTAAATGAAAAAATCATTTTTTTATCTAGTACTGAGTGGTTTCACTATTAATCAGAAATTGAAGTTTTTTTCCGGAAAAATACATAAAATTCAACCTAAGATATATTTGATATTCTGAAATAAAAAATTATGTCTATTTTACCAAAGTAAAAACATAGAATATTCATTAATTAATTTAAAATAAATTTCTGTTGTTAAAAAAATAGCGTGTTTTTAAAAAACAATAACTATTAAAATATTGACACTTGTTTAGGTCCATATTAAAAGTGAAATTATTTTCAATGACCAAAATTGGATGAAATTGTAAAAATATATTCTAATTATAATTTAAAACCATATTAAAATATAATATAACAATATAAATAAATTAGATTAAAAAGAAGTTCTGAATTAAAATACAATATTTTTCACAATTAATTAAAAAAAGAACTTTATAAGAAAAATTCCCAAAATTTAACCAATGTAAATTTTGATGTCCCCATTCTAAAGAAGGATTTCATTTATTCAAATAGAATTTATTCAAGTGACCAAAAAAAGATTTAAATAGAGTTCTCCATTTAATGGTGGTAAATTGACCATTTAATGTAAATTATGCTTAAAATTAGATTCATTCACATTTTATTCCACTAACTTTTATTGGATAAAAGTAAATATATTTAGAAAAATGTATAATCATATTGTAGTTAGTTTTGTTTATTCCAGCCAATACAACGGCTATGCGTTAACTTCCATTTAAAATAATAATACTATATTATTAGTGTGCAATGTAATATTTCAATGAAACCCATTGTTGCGAATCTGGTATGCTATCGAACATATCAGCCCTTTTAAAGTAATTTACATATTTTATTAAAAAATATTAATAAGTATTAATAACTCGTATTCTTCATTTACCTGGGATGTTACATCCTTCCCCCTTTTTGTAAATTGCATCATTGCAATTTTTATTCACTTATCAAAAAATGTTTGGGTATTTATCCCTCATAGCATTTTTAGATTCCCATGTTTCCTCTTTAACCATATGGATTTTCCAAAAAACCAATACATGGTAAATTACCTTATTCTGAATAACATGCTCTATATGATCAAGAATCTATATTGGTTGTTCTTTAAAAGAGAGATTCTATTTCATGTTAACTACCTTTGGACTCAAAACATCATATGGATCTAGTATATACGTTCTCAAAATCGAAACATGAAATACATTGTGTAGTTGGGATAAATTTGGAGGTAAAGCTACTCTGTATGCAAATAATCCAATTTTATCTGCGATTTCATAAGGTCCAATGTACCTCGGACTCAAAATTCACTTCTTACAAAAACACATCACACTTTTCCATGGAGAAACTTTAAGAAATACATGATCACATACCTCAAAAGAAATATACTTCCTCTGGTTATCAACATAAAAAATATATCTTCTCTCAGCTGTTCTCATGTGCTTCTGAATCAACTGAACATTCTCTACCATATATATTATCAATTCTGGTCCCATCAACTTCCTTTCACCTTCTTTATTCCAAAATGATGGAGATTGACAACCCTTTTCATTAAATGACTCATATGGGGATATCTATATACTGAATGAAAACTATTATTATAATAAAATTCAACCAAAGAAATATGTTGTTCCAAACATCCCTTGTAATTTAGTGAAAAATCATGCAACATATCCTAAACGTTCTTAATTTTTCGTTCTGACTTCCCATCTTATTGAGGATGAGGATTTGTACCGAAATTTAATTCACTAACCAAGGACTTCTGAAGGCTTTCTAAAAGATAGAAGTAATCCTTGGATCACAATCAGATAAAATGGAGAGGGGAACTCCAAGAAACCTGACTATGTATTTAACATACAACCGAGAAAGTTGATCTAAGAAAATGTGTCTATAGTAGGAATGGAATGATTAGATTTAGTCAGTTAATCAAATATCACCTAGATTTCATAATTACCCAGAGATGTATTCAGTAATCTGACAACAAATTCCTTGGATGTATTTTCCCATTTCCACTCTAGCACCGGTAAAGGCTGAAGAATCCCTTTCAGTAACTACCGCTCTTCTTTAGACTACTGACAAGCCAAACACTTTACAGTAAAATTAGTAGTATCTATTATCATACCATCCCACCAGTAATACTCAAGATTATCTTTGTACATCTTAGTACATCCAGGAAGAACAGAAAATGGGGAATAATGAGCTTCACATAATAACTCATTATTCAACTACGAATCACAAGGCACACATAATATCTTCCCAAACATTAAAAAAATCATTATAAACGTTCATATCATGAAACATATGTTTCTAACCCAACTCCACCTATTCCTTTAAGTCACTGTATTTTTTTTGGAACATGATTTGTTATGTCTGATAGAGATGATTTCACTGACAACTGAAACAAAACTGAAGTTTTTTCGGTACCAACCACTTCTATTCCAAAATTTATCAAATCAAAAACTGAAGGATCTCATTCCAAACATAACATAGTTAATGAATAATTACTTTTTCAACTCAAATCACTAGCAACACTATTTTCATTTCCCAGATGATAATTGATCATGCAATCATAATCCTTGATTAATTCATGCCATCTCTTTTGTCTCATGATAAATTCATTCTCAGTGAATATATACTTCAAACTATTGTGGTCAGTATATATTTCACATTTTACTCCATACAAATGATGACTCCAACATTATAAAGTAAAAAACATCTTCTAATTACAAATATTTTGTAGGGTAATTTAACTCATGAGGATTTAACTAACATGAAACATATGCAATTACCTAATCATTATACATAAGGAGACATCCATTTACTTTCATTGAAGCATCACTATAATAAAAATCTCACCATTTTTGGAAGGTAGTTCCAAAACTAGAGAATATATTCTTTTAAATTCTTGAAAACAATCATCACATTCATTTTTCTAAATGAACTTAACCCTTTTTCGAGTTAACATAGTCATTGGAATAGATAACCATGCAAAATTTTCAAAATACATCTGGTAATAACCTACCAATCCCAGAAAACTACAGATCTTTGTTATATTTGTTGGGCTTTTCAATTCTTCAATAACTTTTGTTTTAGCAGGATCAACAATTATGCCCTTTTTTGAAACAATGTGACCAAGGAAAGAAATTTGTTGTAACCATAACTTAGGCTTGCGGAATTTCCCACGACGTTTCTTTTATTTTAAGGTTTTTAAGATGACCCTTATTTTAAATTCATTAACCTCATTACTTTTAGAATAAACCAAAATATATTCAATGAAAACAACCACCAAATTATCCATGAACTCACAAAAACTTCTATTCATAAGATACATGAAGTCAGCAGGTGCATTTTCTAAACCAAATGGCATAACTAAAAATTCATAATTTCCATATCTTGTATGAAATGAGATCTTCAGAATGTTTGGTACTTTAACTTTCAAATGATGGTACCCCGACCTCAAATCAATCATTGAAAAATAATAAGCTCCCTGAATCTGATCAAACAAATCATCAATACGGGGAAATGGATACTTGTTCTTAGTATTGATGATTTTCAATGCTCTATAACAAATGAAAAGTCAAATTGAAACATCATTATTTTTTACATACAAGAAAAAAGAACCCCATGGGGATGTTCTAGGTCAAATAGAACTACTATATAATAAATCCTTCAATGGCTTATTTAAATCTAAAAATACTATTTGAGTCATTTGATATGTGAATTTTGAAATTGTCTTTGCATCAGGATCAATATAAACAGTAGATTAAACTTCTCGATCAAGTATAATACCAGGAAACACATCAGGAAAAGCATCAACGTACTCATTTACCACTAGCAAATCATAAATATGAATGGTTCCTTTATTTTCAAAAATAAGTGCAATGTATCATTATTCTCTATCATTTACTTGTTTCATAGCTTCCTGTTATGTTATCAAAAGAAAGGGTTCATTATTGTAAACAAAATATTTTCATTCTGAAATAGAACCTCTTTAGATCTACAGTCAATCTTAGCCTGATAAATAGACAGCCAATCCATGTCTAAAATAACATCAAACTCTACTAGAGGAAAAACAATAAGGATTCTAGGTTAATTCTTCCCACACACAAGGACATAAATTTTCTTATGTTATATTTTTTATGCAACATTTCTTCTAGGTTTTTTACCATAAATTTTGTATTCATATCTTGAGATGGAATTACCAATTTATTAAATAACTTCTCAGATATGGAAGAGTGTGTAGACCCTGAATGAAAAAAACATATTGGCATAATATGAACAAACAAATAGTGTAGCTGATACTACATTATTTGATGGCCCAACATTTTCTTAAGTAGTTTCAAAGGATTTCATTACCTCTTTTTTCCTATATTCTAGCTTCATTCCCTCAATTAAGTTTATTATTAGACACTCATTTTCTTAATGTCCCATTTCATTACACTTAAAAAATCTTACTAATGGATTTTCATTGCTTGCTTGATCATCTTTCTTACAGTTACGAGCAATATGACAAGACTTACCACACCAGAAGCACATTCCCGAATTTGAGAAACATTCTTCAGGATTCATTTTACCACACTTATCAGAAGTTGGATTTTTAATTTTCTTACCTCCAGGATTCTATGATAAATTGTTCCCCTTTGACTGCCAACTGGGCCTCAAATTCTGTTGTTTGTCAATGAACACCTGATCATCGGAAAATCCATCTCCACCTTCTCCACACATCGAACATGTTTTTCATAAATTTTTAACTCATAAGAGGATAATGATCTTCGATACCGTGTCTTCAGTCTTGACTAAAATCAATTTATCTTACTATCAATATCTAAGATAAAATTTGTAGCATTAATTGCAAGTCGAGTGAATTTTTCTTTATAAGCAGCCACTGAGTCATCCTACTACCTTAATTCTAGGAATTGTTTTGAAAACCTAAGACAAACCACCTTATTAAATTATTTCTCAAGAAACATTCCAGTGAATTCATCCTAATTGAGAGCATCAATATCCTCTCTATCCATGCTATTTTTCACCATCGACCACCACTAATCAGTTTCACTAGAAAACGGAAAACACCAAGACTAACCTTTTGATGTTCTTAACACACCATGACATCCAAAGTCATTTCTAGTGCATTAATCCACCCTTCCACTAGCACATGGTAAGATGAACCTCTGAATGATGGGGGATTTTTCCTCATGAAATGATTTAATGCTGACATTTTTTTGTTTGGTTGATCTTGCTGATCTCATTCATGGATAGAACCACCATTTATAGACTAAATCAAATGTTCCATCACTACAACAAACTGTTCAGTTCCAATTCCAACCATCTCAAGTTTCTAATTAGGAAGGATGTCTTCCTCCTGATGTCGTCCCAACATAGCTGCCCTATTTCCTCTACATAAAACCATTCTAAACACATACATATCTTAGGTGAAGCAACATGGTACTCTATAATGCTATATCATTTCTATATTACCATAAATTAATTTACGGATATTTATTTAACAATACCCTAACCACTAATGTTGTCTAAACTGACCATTGTTACCAATTGTAGGACCTGGCCTTAAACATTACATATTCATGAATTAAATGAATAATTCAAAATGTGTAACTTTTCTAGTTTAGAGTTTTAGATAATTAGATAATTACAATTTCATAACAACCTGAATATTACATGTAGACAATTCTACTATGTATCAATTTTTCCTAAAATAAAAAATCATGAAAAAAGATTATTCAAGTAAAATGTTATAGACATCAAGAGTTTTCCATGATCCCATCCTTGACCATATTCATATATAAGTCATTTGGAAAACATTTTGAAACATGGGATGACCATAAAAAGCTCAATAAATGAATCATAATGAAAGAAAACTATTAGTTTTTTTTTCAAAACAACATGTAAACCATAAATACCATAACATAAGTAATAATTTTCACCTTTATGAAATATTAACTACATTTCACTGAATAAAAGATGAATACATACTCTTTTATAACCAATATATTAACATAAACCCAATATAAAGAACACATAACATATAAAGGTATATTTGGACATAAACATACTTAAATTGAATAACAATACGATCGAATTACACACATATCACTAAATGAAATAGCCATACAGACGACTTCCATACCCAATGCATTGGAAGTTATAACATAAACATCCATCCTAGTCTACCACAACACCACCTGTCATTTGATATATCATGTAACCACCCATAAAATGTCCATGTACCATTATAAAATCATAACACATAAAACAAATATAATGGAAAGAAAAAATTTCCACATTTCAATCACAATATATCACATAATAATATTGACATAAAAAATCCATTATCAAAACCATTATCAATACCAAAATACAGAAATGAGTATATGGTATTTATTTTCCTTGAAAAAAAAAACAATACAGCTTGTTATGAAAGCCAAATAAATAATAATACTCATGGTGGAAGAAAGTTCATTGTCACCACTTACATTAAAAGAAACATTTCTTTTTATCATTTTGAAAAATTCTTTGTTGAAGGAGATCAGATTTTCTAAGTAAAAGGTGTTTATACCGTGTATAAAACAATGTTGTGTATTAAATTAAAATATGCCTCAATTAATGGAGATTGAAACAAAATCTCTTACCTCTAGTCCGACATGACCCGTTCATTCTTTAATATCCTGAATAAAAAACAAAAGTTAATTTCTAATTCCTTAATAACATTTTTCAATTTTATTATTTCTTTTATATCACTTCATACCATGTTATAAACAATACGCAATCATTCAAGTTAATAATGTTCGTTTTGACGATATTTTGTACTTGAGTCATAAATGCAAATCATATAGTTACAAGTTGTTGACATGGTCAAATTTTCATTATATCGAGAATGATATTCATGATTTAAATATCATATATATCATATATATCTAGTATATACATCTATTCATTGTAGTAGATAAAATTTGATGGTAAGAAATGAAAAAGCACCATTCATGGAGATAGTAAGTTGTACGTACGCATGAACACTACTTTAAAATCTATTTCGTATA
Source organism: Viscum album (assembly GCA_963277665.1). NCBI lineage: Eukaryota > Viridiplantae > Streptophyta > Magnoliopsida > Santalales > Viscaceae > Viscum > Viscum album. The sequence continues at coordinate 1,333,025,406 of OY728142.1, forward strand.
TTAATATAATTAACAAATAATGATAAATATGTATATTCTAATTCTAATATAATATCATATATAATACTATTAACTATATCTTTTATAAGACCCACGTAAGGCATGAACGAGTCATATCACTTTGAGGTGGTGGTAGTCCGCATTTCCTCAAATGAAATTATCACATTTACCCATAATAGAAAACATAAAGGTATGATATAAAAGAAAAATACGGAAGCATAAAGAAATCATAAACATAATATATATCATATATAAATATATTGTAATCATAATTTATACAATGAGAGGCAGTAAGTGATAATTGAATAATCATCAATTTGTGAGGCGTTAGTTTTCCATCAAAAAAAACATAATCTTCTTCACCCATTAGATTGAGGTGTGTGTATGTTTTGTTAAAATAATTCACATAAAAACATAATAGTATATTTAAGATCCTGTTTTTGTTATAAAAAAATGAAAAAAATGAGTTTATGGGTTTCAAAAGTAAAATAAAAGAAAATAAGTTAAGAGAAACTGTTACCTTTAATTTGGGTACTACCAATGGTTTGAACCAATATGGTTTTTTGAAGTGCCTTTGGCCTATGGAAAGGATTCTAGGAGGAGGAGAGGGATTGAGGGAGAATAACTGGGAAGAATTTGGTCGATCTAAAAGGCATTAGAGGTCAATGGAATTGGTTAGAAATGGTCTTTTTTAAAAGGGGGAGGAGGGGCTCTTTAGGAATGTGTGAAAATATTATTTTATTATATAATGATATTCAGTATAAAGGAACAAAAATCATTAACGTCAAATAAAATATTACTCATAGTTGATATGAAATCATCCAATAGGAATTAGACAGGTTTTGGATAATATTTTAATCATTTTAATCTTATTTATTTAAATAATTTATTAAGGAGGTAAATATTGTGTCATTATTGTGTAATATATAATTTAATGTATTTGATGACTACAATTTATGAAAAAAATATCATTATGTAAGAAATATTTTTATATTTATAAATAATATTTATAGTCAAAAATATTACTTATATAACACCATATAAAAATTAATCCAGTAAAATATTTTTGTTAAGTCATTTTTTCCTTTACATTAAATTTATTAATCTAATGTGTCATTGTCATTCAGAAGTGGCTCCATGGGGTCCCAAAATCAACCCAAGTATTCCCATGGTTGGACATTACTCATCCTATAAGTCTAGAACGTGTTTCAATGTAATTTATAATTGTTATAATATTTATTTTTACCTTGAATTACCCTATTACAAATAATTGTGGTAAATATAAGTCAAAAGTTACTATTCACCAAAAATTATTTTCATCTTATTGAACAAAATATTACTTAATAATAATAACTATCCTTGTCAAATTTTTAAAATTCAATAAACAAATGTGGTAAAATTTAATTTAAATGAAAAAGTCAGTTTTTTTAACTACTACTATGTTGTTTCACAATTCATCAATAATTGATGTTGTTCATAAAATTACAAAAACATCAGCCTATGATATATTTGATATTATAAAGTAAACAATTATGTCTATTTTACCATATTATAAAAATATAATTTTAATTAATTAATTTAAAATTAATTACGTTTTCTAAAACAAATAGAGTGTTTTTAAGAAATAATAACTAACAAAAGATTGAAATTTGTTTATGTCCAATGTCAAAGTAAAATTAATTCTAATGAAAAACATTGGATTAAATGGTAAAAAAATTTCTAATTGAAAATTAAACCCAAATAGAAAGATAATCTAACCATATAAATAAATTATATTAAAATGTAGTTTTGAAATAAAATACAATATTTTTCACTATTCTTTAAAAAATGTACTTTATCAGAAAAATTTCAAAAATTTACACAAAGTAAATTTTGATGTCCCCATTCTAATGAAGGATATTATTTGGTCAGATAAGATGTATTAAAGTGACCAAAACTAGATTTAATGAGGGTTCGCAATTAAAAGGTGGAAAATCATTCTTTTTAATGTATATTATACATAAAATTATATTCATTGACATTTTAAGCATTTAAATTTTATTGGATAAATTTAAATACATTAAAAACATGTATTATAATATTATAGTTAGTTTTTTTTATTCCCTCTAATACAATGGCTATGAGTTATCTTCTATTAAAAATAATAACATTATATTATTAGTGTGCAACATATGATTTCAATGAAACCCATTATTGCGTATCGGGTATGCTATCGAACAAAGAAACCATTTTAAAGTAAAATTGATATTTAACTCAAAAATATTTACAAGTATGAAAATCTCTTATTATTCATTTACCCGGGATGTTACATCCTTCCCCCCATTTGTAAAATGCATCCTCGCAAATTTTATTCACTTATCAAAATAAGTGGGGGTATTTATAGCTAGTAGAATTTTCAGATTCCTATATTGCCTCTTCAACCATAAAGGGTTTTTCACAAAACCGTTAGTTGGAGAATTAATTTATTATGCAAAACATTCTCTATATGGTCAAAAATATGGACTGGTTGTTCTTTATAAGAGAGATTCACTACCAACCGAACTACCACTGGACTCAAAATATTAGATGGATCTGGTGTATACTTTCTAAACATCGAATCATGAAAAATACTATGTACATGGGGAGAACATGGTGTTAAAGCCACTCTGTACACAACTGATCCAATTTTCTACAGGATTTCATAAGGTCTAATAATTCTCAGACTCAACTTTCCCTTATTACCAAAACACATCACACTTTTCCATCGAAAATTTTGAGAAAGACATGATCACCTACCTCAAAAGATATATTCTTCCTCTTTTTATCCACATAACTATTCTGTCTTCTCTAAGATTTTCTCATGTAATTCTGAATCAACTGAACATTCATTGAAATCGCTTCAACCAATTCTAGTCCCATCAGCTACCTTTCACCTAATTTATCAAAATATGTTGTATTTTGACAATTCATTTCATATAATGAATCAAATGGATCCATATATATACTCGAATAAAAATTGTTATTATAAGAAAGTTAAACCAATGAAACATGTTGGTCCCAACTTCCCTGGAAATCTAGTGATCAAGCATGTAGAAAATCTTCCAAGGTCTGAATTGTTCTTTCTGACTTCCCATCTGATTGAGGATGAAAATCTGTACTAAAATTTAATTCAGTACCCAATGACTTCTGACGGCATTTAAAAATGTTATAATTAAACCTTGTATCATGATAAGATACAATGGAGAGGAGAACTCAATGTAACCTGACTATCTCTTTAACACACAACTGAGCAAGTTGATCTAGAGGCAAAGTATATCTTATAGGAACGAAATGATAAAATTTAGTCAATCAAGAAACTATAACCCAGATTTCATTATTACCTAATGAGGTATTCGGTAATCCCACAACAATGTTCAAAGATATATTTTCCCATTTCCACTCTGGCACTGGTAAAGGATGAAGAATCCCTTTTTCTAATTGCTATACTATTTTAACTTTCTAAGAAGTCAAACACTTCATAGTAAAATAAGCAAAATCTATTTTAATTCCATCACACCAGTAATACTCCCGAAGATCTATTTATATCTTAAAACTTCAAGGATGAAATGAAAGTGGGGAACTATGAGCTTCACATAACAATTAATTCTTCAACTGTGAATCACAAGGCACATATAATCACTTCTAAAACCTCAAAACACAATCATTATAAACATTAAAATCAGGCAACTTACTCTTCAGAACCAACTCTACCATTTTCTGCAACTCACTGCCTTTTTCTGCGTGTGCTTTATTATGTAGGATAGATATGATTTCATTGAAACCTGAAACAAAATAAAAGAATTTCCAACACCAAAACCTCTATGCCAAAAATCACCAAATAAATAAGAAAATGATCTTGTTCCAAATGTAGCATGGTAAATGATGAATTACTATTTCAACTCAAAGTATCAGCCACTTTATTTTCTTTTCCAGATGGTAATGGATTGTGTAATCATAATCCTTGATTAATTCCAACCATATCCTCTATCTCATGTTCAGTTATTTCTATTTGAAAATAAACTTCAAACTTTTGTGGTCAATATATATTTCACATTTTACTCCAAAAAATGATGCCTCCAAATATTTAAATAAAAAACAATAGCAGCTAAATCCATATAATCTGTAGGGTAATTTAACTAATTAGGTTACAACTGATGTGAAAAATAACAATTACTTGATCATTCTGCATTAGGACATGTCCATGTACATTCAAGGAAGCATCACTATAAATAATAATCTCTTAATTTCTTGAAAGAAGTGAAAAAACTGGAGTATTCACCAATATTCTTTTAAATTCCTAAAGAAATCATCACATTCTTTTGTCCAGATGAACATAATACGTTTTCGAGTTAACATAGTCATTAGAAAAGATAACTGTGCAAAAGATTCAACAAAACTCCTGTAATAACCTGCCAACCCAATATAACTACAGATCTCGGTTATATTTTTGGTTCTTGGCCATTCTTCAACAACTTTTGTTATAGTAGGATCAATAGTTGTGCCCTTATTTGAAACAATGCGACTAACGAAAGATATTTTCTATAATCAAAACTCACACTTTTGGAATTTCTCTTAAAGTTTATTTTTTTATGGTTCTCAAGATAACCCTTAAATGAAATTAATAATCTTATATACTTTTATAATAATCCAAAATATCATCAATGAACACAACCACAAACATATCCAAGAACTCACAGATAATTCTATTCATATGATCCATGAATACAACACATGCATTCGTAAAACCAAAAGTCAGAACTAAAAATTCATAAAGGACATATCTAGTATGAAACACTGTCTTTAGAATGTCTAATTCCTTCACATTCAACTTATGGTATCATGACCTCAAATCAATCTTTGAAAAATACTCAGCTCTCTAGAGCTGATCAAACAAATCATCTTTATGAGGAAAATGATACTTGTTCCTACCATTGTTGTTATTAAATGCTCTATATCATTGAAAAGTCTTATTTAACCATATTTCTTTTTAACAAACATGATAGGGGAACCCCATGGTGGTTTTATAGGTTGAATGAAACATTTATCTAATATGTCCTGAAATTGCTTCTTTAACTCTAAAAGTTAAATTTGAGCTATTCGATATGGATGTTTTGAAATTGTCCCAGCTTCAGGAACAATGTCAATAGTAAATTCAACTTTCTGATCAAGTATAAGACAAGGAATCAGATCATGAAAAACATCAGGATACTAATTTACCGATGGCCCATCATTAATCTGAACAGTTCCTTTATTTTCAACAATATGTGAAAGGTAACATTCATTTCAATATTTTACTAGTTTCCTAGAATCCAGATATGTTATCAAAATAAAGGGTTCACTCTTGTAAAAAAACGTTAAATCATTCAGAAATGAAACATCTTTAGCTCTGTAGTCAATTTTAGAATGATAAATAGAAAGAAAATCCATTCCCAAAATAAAATCAAACTCTAATAGAGGCAAAACAATAGTGTTTTTAGGTAGATTCGTCCCGCACACAAGGACATGATGCTTATTATTTATTATTTTTTTTCGGAACATTTCCTAGAGGAATCTTTACTATAAGTTCTATATTCAAATAATGAGATGGAATTCCTAATTTTTTAGAATGATTCACAGAAATGAAGGGGTGTGTAGACCCTAAATCAAAAAACATATTGGCATAATATGAACAACAAAACAGTGTACCTGATTCTACTTCATTTGATGGCTCAACATCTAATGCTATAGTTGCAAAGGATTTCTCCATCCCTTTCTATTTGTATTCTGGCTTTTTTCCCATAGTTGAGTTCATTTTTGGATATTAATTTTCATAATGACCCATTTCATTACACTTAAATCATCTTACCGATGGCTTTTCAATACATGAATGATCATCTTCCTTACAATTATGAGAAATGTGACCAGACATACCATACCAGAACCACTTTACAGACATTGATAAACATTTACTGGGATGATTTTTAACACACTTATCAAATTTTGGATATTTAATTTTCTTACCTCCATGTTTCTTTGATAAATTTTTTATTTTTTCCTTCCAATTATACCTCTTATTCTGTTGTTTTTTCAACGAACAACTGATCATCAGAAAACTCCATTTCCACCTTCTCTGCACATTGTAAAAGGTTGTCGTATCTTTTAAATTCATGAGAGGCTAATTCTCTTTGATATCATGGCTTTAGTCCTTAGTAAAATTGATTTATCATAATATCAAGATCTTGAAAAAAATTTGGAGCATACCCTACCAGTCGAGTGAGTTCTTCTTCATAACCTGCCACAGAGTTATCCTCTTGCCTTAATTCAGAAATTGCTTTTCCATCGCAAGACAAACCACCATAGGAAAATATATCTTATGAAACATACCTTTGAATTCATCCTAATAAAAAACATCAATCTTTTCACTATCACTGATATTTTTCACCATCGACAGCCACTGATCAGCTTCACCTTCAAAACGGTAAACAACAATACTAACGTTTTGTTGTTATGAACACCCTATGACATCAAAAATCTTCTCCAGTTATTTAATACACCCTTTTTCTAGAACTAGGTTATATAATCCTCTGAATGATGGGGGATGTTGCCTCATGACATACTCTACTACTGACATGTTCCTCGGTGGATGATCTATCTGATCTCATGCATGGATACCACAACAATTTATAGCCTGATTCAACTTCTCCATCACTACAACAAACGTTTCAGTTCTGATTCAGACCATCTCAGGTTGCTAATTTGGATGGATGACTTCCTCCTAACGTCGTCCCAATATAGCTTCCATGTTTCCTCTATGGAAGACCATTATGAATAGAGAAATATCTCTGGTAAAGAAACATGGTAATATTTAAATGATATATCATTTCAATATTACCATAAATTAATTTATGGAAATTTATTTAATAGTACCCTGACATCTAAAGTTATCTAAAATGTCATCTGATACAAAATTTAAGGACATGGTATTAAACATTACATATTCTTAAATTAAATTGATAATTCACATTGATGATCTTTTCAGTTTTAGAGTTTTAGAGAACTAGGTCATTACATATACATAACAACATGAATATTACATGTAGATAATTCTACTCAGTATCTATTTTTTCATAAAATAAAAAATTATGAAAACAAAGTAATGTGTAGATCTATCTTATATACAATGAGACTTTTCATTGATTTCATCCTTGACATAATTCATGTTTAACTCCTGGGAAAAACATTTCAAAACCCGGAATGAGCATAAAAAGCTCATTAAGTGGTACACAAAGAAGGAAAGATGTTAGTTTTATTAAAACAACATGTAAACCATGAATAAATTAACATATGCAATAATTTTCACCCCTATGAATTAGTAAATACTCTTCACTAAATAAAATATCACTACATACCCTTTTGTATGCAAAACTTTACCATAAAACCCATATAAATAACAGAAAACAGATAAAGGTAACTTATGACATAAACATACTTAAATGGAATAACCATACGGTCAACATCCACACATATCACTAAATAGAATATCCATACAGCCGACTTCCATAACCAATGCATTAGAGGTTATAAAGTTACCACATGTTCTCATTTATCATGGTACAAACTGTCATTTGGTTTATCACGTAACCACTCATAAAATCTCCAAGTACAGTTACATAATCATAACACATTAAACAAATATAAAACAAAGAAAACATTTCCACATTTCAATCACAATATATCACTTAATAAATTGAAATAAAAATTCCATTATCAAAAAAATATTCAATAAAAAAATATGTGAAAGAGTATATGGTATTTATATTCCTTGAAAAAAACATATGACTTGTTAAGGAGCCCAAAGAAGAAATAATACTCACAACTGCTGAAAGGTCATTGTCACCACTTACGTTAAAATAAACATTCCTTTTTTTCATTTAGAAAAACACATCACAGAAAAACATTACCTTTGAAAAGTCTTTGGGTTTTATAAAGTGAATAAAATAATGTAATGTATTAAAACAAAATATGCCTCAATGAATAGAGATTAAGACGAAGTCCCTTACCTCGTGTCCGACTGGACCTGTTGGTTCTTTAATATACTGAATAATAATCTTATGTTAATTTCTACTTTCCTAAGAAACCTTTTAATTTTTATTATTCCTTTTATATCACTTATTATAATGTTATAAACATTATTTAATCATTCAATTTGATAACGTTCTTTTTGTAGATATTTAGTACTTGAGTCACAAATAAACACCATATAGTTACACATTGTTAACATGGTCAAAAGTTCATTATATCCAGATTTATATTCATGATTTAGATATCATATATATCATATATATCCAATATATGCATGTATTTATAATAGTACAAAACATTTTTAGGTAAGAAATGAAATGCACCGTTTATTGAGACTGTAAGCCGTGCGTACACATGAACGCTGCATTGATTTCTATTTCATATTTTAATGGAATTAAAACATAATGATGCATAATTATATTATAATTCCAGTAAAATATTATATATATTACAATTAACTCTATCCTTTATATGTCCCATGTATGGCATGAACGGGTCATATCGCTCTGAGGGGGTGGTAGTCTGCACTTCCTCAAATGAAATTCTCACGATTACCCATAATGGAAACCATAGTGGTATGATATAAATAAAAATACATAGTCATATAGAAAAACTAAACATAATATATATCATATATAAATATAGTTACATATTAATGGCCACCATGAGAGGCGGTAAGAGATAATCAAACAATAATCGTTTCGTGAGTCTTTAGTTTTCCATCCATGGAAACAGAATGTTTCTCACCAATTAGATAGTGGTGTGTGTAAGTGTAGTTATAATACTTCTCATAACCACATCCTAGTATATTGATGATACTAGTTTTGTTATAATAGAAAGGAATAAATAGAGTTTATGGGTTGGAGAAGTAAAATAATAGAGAAGAAGTTATGAGAAACTGATACCTTTAATTTGGGTAACTCCCTTTGGTTTGAACCAAAATGGTTTTCTGAAGTGCCTTCTGCCAAACGTAAGGCATCTAAGAGATTGTAGGGATATAGGGAGAATAATTGGGTAGAGTTTGGATGAGAAAAAAGGCTTGAGAGGTGTGAGGAATTGGATAAAATGGTCTCCTATTATAAGAGGGGGGAGGGGCTCTTTAGGAAAGTGTGAAAATATAATTTTATTATATAATGATATTATGTTTATAAAGGTCCCAAAATCAATAAATGTCGAAGATAAGATGACTAATAGTAAAAATAATATGATACAATAGAAATTGGATAGGTTTTGTATAATTTTTTAATCATTATAATCTTATTTATTTAAATCATTTATTAATGAGGTAAATACTGCATCATTATTATGTCATAAATAATTTAATTTATTCGATGTCTAAAAATTATAAAAAATACTACGATGTAGGAAACGTTTTTATATTTAAAATTAAAACTTATAGTAAAAATGAATACTTATATAACACCATATGAAAATTAATTAACTATTAGATTTTTTATACGATTTTTACCTTTACTTTAAATTAATTAATCTTAAGTGACATTATAATTCATAAGTGGCTCCATGGGGTCCCAAAATCGACCCAAGGATGTCCATGGTCGGCCATTACAAATTCAACATGTTTAGGACAAGTTTTATGGTAATTCTTAATTATAATAATATTTTATTTACCCTGAATTACAATATTTATCTTTAATCGTGGTAAATAAAAGTCAAAAGTTACTATTCACCAAAAAATAGTTTCATCTCATTGAAGCACATTTTACTTACTAATAACAACCATGTATGTCATATTTTTTAAATTCAATACACAGAAGTAGTAATATTTCATTTAAATGAAAAAGTCTGTTTTTTTAACTACTAATAAGTGGTTTCACTATTCATAAAACATTGATGTTTTTTCAGAAAAATAACAAAAATTCAGCCTAAGATATATTTGATATTCTGAAAAAAAATGATGTCTATTTTACTAAATTCAAAACATATATGACTCATTAATTAATATAACATTAATTCCAATTGTTAAAAAAATAGTGTGTTTTTTGGAAATAATAACTAACCAAAGGTTGGCAGTTGTTTATGTCCATATTCAAAGTGAAATTAATTCCAATTACCATAATTGGATTAAATGGTAAAAATATATTCTAATTAAACTTCAAAACCAAATAAAAATATAATGTACCCATAAAATTAAAATAGATTAAAATGTTGTTTGGAATTAAAATATAATATTTTTCACAATTCATTAAAAAATAAACTCTATCAGAAAATTTCAAAATATTTACACATAGTTAATTTTGATGTCCCTATTATAAATAAGGATTTTATTTGGTCATATAAAAAAATTAATTTTAATAAAACTATATTTAATGAGGGATCCCCATTAAAACGTGGAAAATCGACCTTTTAATGTAAATTTCGCTTAAAATTAGATTCAATCACATTTTAAGCCTCTATAATTTATTGGATAAAAGTAAATACATTTACAAAACACGTATAATCACAATTTATTTAGTTTTGTTCATTCTCGCCAATAAAATTTCTAAGAGTTAAATTCCATTTAAAATATTAATATTATATTATTAGTGTGCAAAGTAAGATTTTAAAGAAACTTGTTGTTGCGTATCGGGTACACAATCAAACATAGAAACCCATTTATAGTAAAATTACTATTTAGTTTAAAAATATTTATACGTATTAAAATATATTATTATCCATTTACCTGGGATGTTTAATTTAGCTTCAATTTTTACTATTAATTTTAACGGGATTTTAGTTAAATGATAGAAAGTTATATAGAATTTTATAACTCAATTTATATTCATTGAGTTATATTAAATCATCATTGTAATTAATATTATAATATTAAATATTTAAATACCTTCTACTATCAATTATTTTATTTAAAAATCCCTTATATTTATTTACATTTGATAAACATAATCTACTAATTGATTGATTTTTTACATTTATGTTATATCATTTTGAATGGTTTATTTCACAATCTCATTTTATTATAGTTATTTAGTACATGAATTTATATTTGAGGAAATTAGTAGAAAATTGAATAATAATCCATTTACTTAAAATATCTTCTGGTTATTATTGTCCAATATGAATTATTTTTACTATTTTCCCACTCCTTAGTACTAATGGGGTTTTATAAATATTTTTTAAATGAAATCCCGACTTTATTTCCCTCTTTAAATGAATAATGTGTTAAAATTTAAATAAATTTTGTATTAAAATGATTTAAAAATGTTCTTAAACATTAATAAATGTTTTAGTAAATTCATTTTTACCATTTTTTAATTTTTACCATTTTTTAATTTTTACCCATTTTTTCAATGGATTTTTTTTTAATTCTGAATGTGTCATTTTCTATATTTTTTTTATAGTAAAAATGAATAATTTTTTCCACATATTAAATGTACATATTTACCTTCGATAATTTCATAGTAGATTCCATTTAATTATTGAAAGCATAACATTTAAATATTTCATTTTTTATTATAATTTTTTGTTGTTTCAATTCATTTTATGGTATTTCAACACCATTTACATTCCACCGAGACTAACATGTCAATGTGCCCAAATTTATTTTAATCTGGTGTGTATTCAACACTTTAACATTTTATATAATGAATATCCTTACTCTTATTATATTATAAGATTCATTTTATTTTATTATATCATTAAAAAATATTATTTAATTGTTTTTATTTGGTATGGGATACATGAGAATGTTTGATGATTAACATCCTCAAGAATGTTAAAAATGATTATCTTGGAAATATCACTTCTTTATGTGATTGTTACCATTTTTAGGATACAATAAATTTATGGTAATTATTTTTAATTGGAATGTGTTAATTAATGTCCATATTCTAATACAATGGATATTAGTATTTTCTAAACCATATAACATCTAACATACATTGTTTACTTTGATGGTAATTTGATTAACTGGGGAATTAAAAATAAATATGTATTTCTCATTCAATGTTTTTATTTGATTGGGAATATTATTTATTTGCTTATCCATTATAAGGAATAAATTGGACTAGAAATGACGGGTTGATAACAGAATTTTTCTAGATCCTCGTTTCATCGAGCAGTTCTTATGATACAAATAAGTTGTGAAAATTAAACATGTTTCTATTAATATATTTAAACAATATTTTGAATGGTCTTGATGATATAGGTTTCCATGTGGTACAAACATGAACTCCATTAGGAAAGAAAATTCATCATCTGGTTTTAGTTATTATTCATTCATGATATTTTTCATAGACATATCTATAGATACATTTCATTTCAGTTTATTTCTTAAATGACATGTATTTCCATTTCATTTTTTTCTAAATTTATTTTTCCTTATCTTTTTTTAATGTTTTGTGTTATTAGTTATTTAACATTACATGATAATTTTTTTATCACTGATTCAATAATTATTCCACTTTACATAACCATAATGATCATTTTATCTCACCCTTGTTATGTTTTATTTCTTTAGGTCATGAATTGGAAATATTTGAATAATCATTGAAGGAAACTATTTATTTTTTTAGTTATGTATCATGTGTGGGTTTTTTATTTCCAAAATTTTCATGGGTATCATGTATGTAATATAGATTTCTCAGAACATTAAACTAATCTGTTCTTCTGTATTATATTCCTTATAATCATGCCAATGTAATAGAATAATGCATTGGACATGAGATTTTAGGGTTGGGGTGATACAGTTAGTATTAATGGATGTTTAGTAGTAACATTGGAAATAAGATTTAGAAAAAAATTATTAAGGCCAAAACCCCAAGGATATATATTATGTATAATTATAAAATATCATTTTTGAACATATGTAAGGTAGTTATTATGTGGTTATTACAAACAATACATCCTTGTATAGATATAATAAGTGGACGTGGTTTTCGACCAGATATACATCGTAGTAGTAAATCATGTAAGGTGTTCTGAGCCTCAATCATGTTATCCTGGTAGATTACAATAAGCATTACTTCACAACATGTTTGACACAACCAGATATATGGTTAGTATAATTAACATTTCTATTATAACCCATTATGATGGATTTTGACAATAAATAACCTTCATTAATATTAATGTATTTTTGATTTATGACCATGATTCGTGATTTGTAAATCCTACATATAATTTTATTGATAAACCATAGACTAAAGAATAACTAATGTATAAATAACGATATAATGTATTTAGGTGTAGAGGATGTTTTGGAAACAATTGTTAAGAGGTTATTTATTGATTAAATTTCCAGGAAATCCAGTAATTTTATTTTTTATTTTACATTAATATAGTTTTAGAAAAGTACATCTAGAATGATGGGTGAAAACCTAACATGTCTGGCATGGTCATAGGGTTTGAATTCATGTCTGAAGTACTATATTGTGTTTTCACCTACAACGAGACAACACGATGTTCTTGTATATGCGTAATTATTTAAAAAAAAATTGATGAATAAATATTAATAATGAACCAATGGTGGTTATTTTTATGTTCACAGATTATTATATGAACCATATTGAAATTGAATAATATTTATAGGAAAATAGTTACAGTTTTTATTATTGTATGGGTCTTCAGATCCTTTATGATTTTTAGTACTTCTGGGTTCAAGGTTAAATTTTCTATACCAATTTCATGAAGAAATGGATTTATTAGAATTTAATAGAATCACATCCAAAAGCTGAAATTATTATTATTAAATTGAGTGGTACTATGAAATTATATTTAATTGAATTTTTATTAAATCAAATAATAAATCAAAATGTTAAAAATGATTAATAAAAGTGTTTTCCTAATACCATAATATTTGTTGAAAAAATAGTCTTCAAAATATTTTCAGATTTATGGATTTGATTCCCTCATAATTCTATTTATAATTAAATTATATATGATTGGTTATCTTAATCTCCCCTATAAATATAAACTCTTTTCCACATGGTATGTATCTCTACATTCCATTGATGTTCTCTTAAATCAGAATCATGTTAAATTTTATTTCACGTGACCCATGTACTTCCAATTATTTCTATTATAGAGGAATTTTTATTAACCCTTCTCATGATATTGGATTTAAAAATAGAAAATATAAAAAATAATTCCCATAATTGAGTTTATTTTATGAGGATGAAATTCAATTAAGGTGGATAGAATTTATCACCACTAAATTCTAGAGTAATAGGAATGAATTTTATAGTCTATGACACACAACATGATGTTAATAAAATAATCTAATTTACCAATAATTTATAATATATTTAATATTTAAAATACATTCAAATTTTTATATATATTGTAATGAAATCAATGATTTTTTACCTTTCATCGCACATGATATAGACAGTCCTTAAAAGGTTGGGTTATCCTAAATAACGCGCTTCATCAAATAACACTCTATTATTAAAATATTATTATTTAATATAACAATTCTTAAACTAGAAGTCAAAATTATTTGTTATGAATATTACTAACGAACTTTTTAAAATATATGGTTTACACAAATATAAAATTAATAAATGTGTTACCAACAAGATTTAAATTAAAATATAAACAAATTGATTAAACATGATATATTAATATTTTTTCTCAAAAATTAATTTTATGTTACTAAATTAATTTAACTACAATTAATACATGATACTATGGAAATATATGTGTAATATATTCTATACAATATTTTTGATAATAATAAAATATATTTGATAAACAAATTATTATAAAAAATTCAATATTACCAGTAAAAAACCTAATATTTTTAGTAAGGCACATTTTGTACCTTTTAATGGATAATATATATTAAACATAATTTATTACATTTTATCAATATTATATTATAACATAAACATTATATTTCAATGATATGAATAAAAAATTTTATATGGAAAATGATTGTTATTTTTATGTGATGAATAAATTTTTATTGAATAACGAAAAATACTAAAAATTAATTCATAAATAAATTTTCATAATGTTTATTTATAATGGTAAATTTTGTTTTAGATTTATATTATAATAAAATATTATAATAGGTTTACCAATTAATCATATTTAAGTCATTAAAATAAATTTCTCATTGAAATTGACTATAAATACATTACAATCATTTGGAACTTTTTGCTTTAAAATTGAAATTTTTTCATGTCTATGTGATTAAATTTAAATTAGTTTCTACAAATTCTATGATTGAAATATAGAAAATAATATTCCCTATTTTTAATATAAATAATTTTTAATTTATAATAATTTCGACTTATTTCATGATGTAAATATTAATAAATGTTTTTAAAATTAAAAATAATCATTAACTACAAATAAAGATTAATAAGTGACTAAAACTAAACCTTATGGCCTAAAATAAACTATACACTCATCCAAAAGAAATTTTATGAAATTTATTCAACGATATAATACCATGAATCTACTTTTTACCACTACATATGCACATTTAATAATAAAAAATTGATGGAGTTATTTTCTTTTTAAATATTACATGATTGACACTCCTCCTACACTATAAAAGGCCTCATTTCCTGCATCTTCCTCACACCTATCAAGACACGTATGTTTGGTCAAGATCCACCCAATTGACTCTCCATAACACATCCTTTCTTTTTAGAAGAGTTTTATTTATCATAAATAAAACCATGGAATCCTTTTGGTGTAATCTAAAAGGAGTTACCTGATTAAGAGTTATCGTGTTTCCTAAAGATCAATAATTTTATTTACATTATCCACAACTTAAAATATTATTATACCATGATTATATAAAATTATCCTAAATATACTATTATGTTTTTAAGTAATTTTTTATAGGAAATTGCTCAAACCTTTATCAAATTGGTAACAAACATACTATTTACATAAATGGTGAACAACCGCTTCTCTAAACGATGATTGTTTATTCTTCCTATACCGTCTACAATGATGGAATATATGACGGAAAATAAAATTATATATGTTATATATGATAATTTTTATGTCTTTTAGATTATTTAATTATTTTACAATGCATATCTTTATACATTTTGTTTTTTGTAGAAACAATAACATCATTGTAGAAGTGCAGACAATCACCCCCTCATAGAGATGTGATTCGTCCACATGATAAATGGAATTTATAAAGGATGGTTTTAATTAAAAATATGTTGCATAAAATAAATTTATAAGTTATTAATGGCTTAATTACCTTTAAGTAAATATAATAGAACATTATCATTAACACCCTGTCACTCACCTAAAAAGTAATAATGTTGTTCATGGACGTGTAGACTACCGCCGCTATGACATGATGTGATTCCCATTAAATAAAAAGAATAAAATATATAAGTATATATGAAAACAAAATAGTTTATTATTATATAATTATGATTCTAGAATTATTGAAGAAAATCACCTCCGTTCTATCATGATCATTGAAAAATGGGAAAGATACTTATTCTTGAATATGTCCTACCATCTTAAATATTACAACATTAGTTCAATTGTTATAACCATATTTATTAATTAGATTAAATAATATATATATATATATATAATAAATCTGAAATTATTATTATTTATGATTTGTTATATGATGACCCTATTGACCATAGTGACCTACGAAATTCATTTTTGACACAAAAATTTTATTTGGACAAAAAACATAACGTAAAAATTGATGTATAAGTAATTGTATTATACATAAGAATAACTAATGTAATTTAATAATAAATTTTATAAAATTTATGGATCATGTAGAAAAATAAAATAATTTTATTATACATTAGGTTAAAGTACATTCATCCGAAAGGAGACTCAAAATAAGGGATTCGTGTCTCATTTTCATTCAATGAGGGATATATAATTTTTTTAACTTCATTTATTATATAATGTATACATAATGAAAATTTGAAATTTAATATCATTAATACATATTTTGTTATTATAATTTTAGTCTCATTTTGAATTATTTATTTTCATGTTATTTTTGTTTAATGTTAAAACGTTTAATATGATTTCATAATTAAATTTCATTTCAAAGAGTTATATAACATCCTTATCATTTTTTCTATTTTATGATTATCTGTATCCAATTTTTATTAAATATTGGTTTTTTTATACTCTCCTTATGTATATTTAAATTTAACAAAAAAAATATACTAATTGGATAATTTTATATTCAATGTCATATAATTTTCAAGGGGTTATTTCATAATATAATTTTATTCAAGTTTGATAGTACATGAATGTTCATTTGAGGAAATTATTGATTTATTATTAAATAAACCTTTTAATTTTGATATCCTCAGGTTCATAATGACCATTATTGAGTATTAATACATTTTTTACACTATTTGGTATTCAATGTTTATTATAACATATTTTTTTTGAGAAACTGATGGCATATCTCTGTCTAGTTGGAGAACCTATTTTCTCGTAAAAACATTGTTTAATTCAAATGATTCAAAAATTGTTCATAACCATTTTAGAAATGATTAGGAAATAAATTTTCTCCCTTTTCAAATTAAATAATTTTTTCAGAGGAAACTTATTCTCAATTTATAAACAATTCATTTTATATCATTTTTACCATACAATTGCAGTGTTATTTTTACCATGAGTAGAATGTATAGATTTAACTTCAATTGATTCATAGAAGAATCATTTTAAAATTTAAAATGTTTCTTTTTAAATGTTACATTTTTTTATTATTATTATTTTGTTCTTTGGATTCATATATAAGTTATTTGGCCTCAATTTATATTCAATTGAGATATATTTTTCATTATCTACCAATTCACCTTTATTTGGAATATATATCATCCTTTTATATGTTATATAAAAAATCTCCTTTCTCTTAGGATATCAGAAGTTTTATTTTATTTTTTTCCTTCATATAAAATTATTATTTAAATTATTCATTATAGTATAGGACATTAGGAAATGTTTAATAATTACCCCCATGCATAATATAGTTAATGATTATTTTTGAAATCTCACATCTTGTTGTGATTATTATCTTTCACTTGATACTATAATTTAATTTGAATAATCTATCATTTGAAAGTTTTATTCAATATCCATTTTCTCATAATATGGATATTATTATATTATAAACAATATATTATCTTTCATATGGTTTTTACATTGATAATTATATAAATAAATTGTGAATTATTAATAATCTTGTATTTATCATTCATTACTATTATTTGATTAAAATTTAATATATTTTTATTTTCCATTATATTGAATAAATTGGACCTAAAATATTGGGTGGAACCCAGCCTTTATATAGATCCACAATACATTCACGGGTCCTCATAAAACAAATAATTTCTGAAAATTTTAATGGTTTCTATATGTAATTTTATACCATCATTTTAATGGTCTTGACAATATGGTTTTTTGTTCCATAGACATTACTTTCATGAAGAACACATTGTAATCATTTATTTTTAGTTATTATTCATCCATGATATTTTGAATCGATATATCTATGGAATAATTTCCATTATGTTCATTGATAAAATGGAATGTGTTATAGTTTCAAACATTCCATAATTATTTTTACTGATCTAGTTTGTTGAAGAGATTGGGTTACCTATTATTTACTTATCTGTGTTAATTTATTCACATTGATTCATTTCTAGTTCCTCTATACATAAAATTATTCATCATTTGAGCTCACCCTTATTCTGTTTTATTTCCCCATGTTATGGAGAAAATATATATGAATAATCATTCAAGTATGATATTTATTTATTTTATTATGTATTATTTTTGTGTTTTTTATTTTGTAATATATTTTTCATATCATTTATTTAATATATATTATAATTAATTATAATCCAATCAGTCCTTCAGGATTTGATTCCTTCTAATCAAGATAATGTAATAAAATAACGCACCAGCTCTTAGATTATCTGGTCAGGGCATAATAGGAATGGCTTCGTAAACAAGTTTCTAGGTTATGGATAACCAATAGTTTTTTATTGATATAGTATGATGTGAGTTAAGTTCTGATTTGTTCTGGGTTTGAGTGGGAGTATATTCAAATGAATACGGTTATTTCAAAAGAGGGATTTCAAAATGATATTTATTTTATAGTTTAGTTTATTTTTATAGTAGTGTTTAGGTGACTAAATTGAATTTTTAAGTGGTTTTGGTATTTTTGTAATTTTTTTGGGGTAATGTAGGTTTGAAAATGAAATAAAATTTGTAATGAATCCTATTTTCCAGGTATTTTATTGATATTTTATGGATTATTTATTTGTCTAGGTGTTGAGGAAACATGTGATTCTAGGGAACAGTGACCCTAGAATAAATTATAGAAATATAGTATATATATTAATTATCATGAATGTTCTATTTTCATTGATGTGGAATAAACTATAAAAGGGTTCTTCGATTATAAATTTGATGGAATCTTTAGGATTTGAATGTGGGTTTTACACTATGTATTAAATAATAGGTTTTTGTAAAACAAGTTTGTTGAAAAATCTTTATGGGTGTAGAATGAATAAAATAATTATTTTAATTAATTTAATTTATTTCTTTTGGTACAATGAATACTATATTTATATAATTGTATTGTATGGTAGAATATTATGATTATTCATTAAAACATATTGAACATATGGACTGTTATATATTATTGAGATTTTTCTGTTGGTGGATGGTGACTAGATTAATGATCAATGAATGGTGTGAGACAAAATTAGAGGAAATCAAAAATGAGCATCAATATGTTTTGTTCTTCATATACGATCAATAAAAATTGAGTTTTTATATATTTATTGGAATATTACCCCATTTTATATTTATAAGATGAACAAGAATCATTAAATAAAAATATTATTCCATGTATAGTTCATATAGTGGGATGAGTAAATTTAATTTGGGAATTGGGATGATTTAATTGTAATTTTTTGTTATCTCTCCATTCAACATTCTAACAATGGTGAATTGATATCAAAATGAAAATCAACAGAGGATTATTCATCATTTTATTTCTTTTTGATTTTAACAATCAATTCATCATTCATTATGGGAATCAATCGTTTCTCTTGTGGTTCAACACTCATCAAGGTAATCTTATATTGTGAACCTCATTCAAGGAAAAATTATTTGATCTCAAAAATCTGGGATCAGATCAACATGAAAATGGTGTGATGATGGAGAAGACATTATATTGGATGTTGTAGATGCCAAATTTTTTATGATTTTCAGCATGAAATAGGGAACTCCATTCAAAGTTGATTTTAAAATGACTAAAAGGGGTGAAATGCGGAGATCAATGATGTAATGGACAATCCGGACATGGTTCATGATTTTTCGGCGATAATCGTTTCTGGAATGAAGGCTGGAGTAAAAGACATAGACATGAGATATAGATATGAGTTTCTAGAAATTCTATAACAAAAAATTGTAAAATATAATGACATGAGAAGTTGTAAAATTCTATTGGAATATTAAGTTTCCTAATAGATATATGTTTCAAACATTGTGTGAATTTTTCACATGACATGTGGTCCCATTTGGATATATTAGCATATACCTCGGAGGGTACATGAACATGGGTTGAGAGTGCGTGACCTCGATCAGGATTTGTACACCTACATGAACACTACAAGGATTGGAATACACGGTTTTAGCCATGTACAATAACAGAAGATAATTCATGTACATGATCATTCATAGATGTACCTGGGCAGTAGAATATACAAGACTATTATAGAAACACCTAAATAGACCTAGACATGCTCAGTTTACGAGGTAAGGAACTGTGGTATATGGGATATATCATGTACCCCTAATACACACAATGTGGTCTATAAATGTTGTCTGTGACACCTTATACAATGTATCATGGAAAAAATTTAATGTTTTTCCCCCATATCAATTTTTATATGGTTAGAAAAGAATGGCTTCATATATATATGATAAGGATTTCATAAATTAGTCTTCTTAGATAGATTTGTTTGAATCATTTTGGAGTTCCTTTAGTGTGATCCTCATTAATATACTTTCACTAGGGGGAGTAATTGGTATCATCGTGACCAACTATACATCAGAATCCATCCATTACATAGTGTGTTATAAAAATTGAGAGGTTGAAATACCCCATAGCCTTGGGTGTGATATTCATCTGGGTATTGTTCTATTCATAAATCCATCATATTCGTCTAATGGGTAGACCCGATAATCACTACCTATCAAATAGACATCATCCACACTCTCTGACTTGTGGAGTCAGTTCTACTATATGTGTATTATGTTGAACATTCAATATAGAATCCTAGGAAAAATTTTCATGTGGTGACAATATATTTAGATCTTGTTTCTTTTTTGAGTATTTCTATATTTCATGTTTTGTTATT
The DNA here is from genome assembly GCA_963277665.1 of Viscum album. NCBI lineage: Eukaryota > Viridiplantae > Streptophyta > Magnoliopsida > Santalales > Viscaceae > Viscum > Viscum album. Next base: position 1,333,046,849 of record OY728142.1, read on the forward strand.
TTATAAATATCCCTATATAGAGTTGTCAATTGTCCATTTGTTGTAAGTTTTATAGTTTTAGGGTATCCTACTATGTATTGTTATACTCAAACCTTCTTGGTCTTTGCCTACACGTGACATGTATTTTGAAGATGATAGACCTTATGATATAATCTTACTGGGATATAGACCATTTAGTATTTATTGATACTGAACATACCATTATGTGTTTTATAGGGTATCCTGGAATTAGTCCCAAGTAACATTATTGTTGGATTGGTTTTTATAATCATTTTGGTGGTATTTTTTTACCCTGTTTACATTCCATTACAAACCATAATATTATTTTTTAGTAATTTGTAGAATATAAGAATATATGTTTAGTTGTTTTTATATTTCAACAATTTTATGGGATTGGAGATGTGTGCATGTCTGAAGGAACATATGATGAGGCCTCCCATTTCTGTGATATGCTGACTCAGTAGTAGTCACCATCCCCTTGACTATTGAAAGTGGGTTTGAGAACTATTGACATTTTCCCCATTGGTTAGGGTAATTATAGAGTGGTAAAATTGTTATGTTATATCTTAGGACCGGATTTTGTGAAATTGGTTTGGTAAAATAGTGTTATGTGTTTTGAGTCTATATTTTAGTCCAGGGACTCCAATGTTAGTGAAAAGGCTAACATATCCATACACCTTGACTCTAATTATGTTATTTTTAAATAATTACATGAGGAAATTTGATACAGAGGAAACATTGATACATGAATCAAATAATATTTGTTTTTGGCTTCCATGTCTATAATGTGCCATCTATCGAGATATACTCATTGAATGTGTTATATCATTTTTGGTTCATGATGAATTCATGATGTATGTCATATATGATTTATTTTTCATAACACGATAATGGTCCCCTATCAATTATTCATTTATATAGAAACATATTTAATTATGTGTTACCTCCAAGTGGTGTACCATTTATACCCCAACCTATTGAGTAGAAGATGGTACCCAATGTTGCAGTGGATGAGATGTGTTGGATGAGTTCAATTCATAAGTTTCAATTATAGAGGACCCCCATGTTACAAGGCTAGACCTAACCACATGTATATGATGACTAACTTGAGGTGGTGATATTATTATTTTTCATTTATTTAGGAAACCAACAAATTAAATGGTGGGGATGGATTTGAACATTCACCATTGATCAACAAACAAATTGTGGGGGTTAGTAACCCATCCTTTTGATGAGGAGACTATAGCATGATCCAATTTTGACATACTTATCATAGAAGACTTATCCCCCCTAATCTATGGCCTTTACATATATATAAATTCCAAAACAGCTATTTGGGATCAAAATAATTATTGACTATTCATCATGTTTTACTAACCTCTCTTGATAATCAATTTATAGGGTTAATGAAAATATCCTTATGGCTTTAACCTTTAAATAATGACTTTATAGATTCATTAGAGATTGATTTATACATATATTAATTTCTACCTATGATTGGGTTCTTGGGGGAGCCTTAGTGGTTGAGTGATTCTGATCTAAGCAAATACATCAATGTTTTGTTAGTAGTTTCCATAAGGGTGCATATACTTTGATAGAGGGAATTCAATGTAAGTATCTAGGTCAAAAAAAGAAAAATATTTTAGGGAGAGATCCCATAATGCAAGATTTATGGTTCAGGGCACATAGGATTGGTTGAGTTAGCCCATGTATAGGATGTGCCCTCATGTGACGACAAGATAATTCTTGAACAAGATTGTTCAAACCCTCATATAGCTGACAAAGAGACCATGTATGAGCCACTCAAGTAGAGGAAGAAATAAGAGAATAAATTTTCAAAGGTAATAAGATGTGTAAGAGGATATGGGAGTGTAGCTGGAGGTCTTGGATTAATTTACATGTTACCACCACCACCACCAGGTGGCCTATAATCAGCTTAGGGAGCTGCATTACATCAATGGAAATAGTTGTAAGTGCTAGATGCATTGGAACCAAATGCTTCATGAGTTATACATGGTATGCGTTGTGTCTTTATCAATTATGTATTGAACTGAAAGTCAAATGTCCTAGTCATTCTGTTATTTCCAAATATATGGTTTTATAATTATTTATTACGGTTGTGCCCTTGGATAAACTCTAACACTTAGAGAATCCAATTATAGATGAATCATTGATCAGATATATTTTTACAATAATGTGATCTTACTCTAGGATATGAGAGTTTTTGTTGGGATCTCTTTGTATTGGTAGTGAGTCAGTAGTAAATCATATTATAAATGTAAATATTATCTACACTTAATGCCCATATTGACTGTATCATATGGAGGATGTGGTGTTTCTTCATCGATTGGACTAGTTTTTTTGGGTGAAAACACAACCAATGTAATGCAGTGTGGAATCAAGAATAAAAGTTTATAGATTATTAATAATCAATTGGCCAAAATGACCCATTTGTTAGTGGATTTTTGGGTTTTAGTTTCCTTTTATGGTGGTGGAGGAGGAGGATTTGTTAACAAAGGATCTTGAAGGCCAATCTCCCAATAGAGAGATTGTCTTCTGAATTGATCTACACACCAAAATTACCCGGATTTATATGCGATATTCATAGATGTCTCTCAGAGAGCATCATGAGATAAGTATGTATTTAGAGGACATGTAGTTGAATTAATTTTCTAATACTATTGTTTCTCATCGGGTATCACCAGTTTTGTTCTCCAAAATTGATGACATGAGTTTTTTTTCCATCCATGGATTAATTGGTCTTGAACTATGTGACCATGATGAAAATGTGTCCACAATTATGGATCAATGATATATTTCATTATTCAAGATGGGAATGATGATTCTTGATGGTTGGAATTATTTCTTGTTATAAATAGTTGTGAGTATTAGATGTGGATATAATGAGCATGGATTTCAGATACCTCTATGATCACTATGAGTACATGGTGATTTCCTTTGGGGTGATGTGAACCCCAGTAGTGTGTATGGAAATCATGAACTAGAATATCGATCATTCATTAAACCATTTTGTGGTAATATTTATTAATTATATCTTTCTATACACTGTGATGGAGGAGGATCAAGTGACACACATCAAGATTATTCTAGACAAACTCCAAGGGCGCTAGATTTATTGAAATTTCATGATGATTCTTTTTTAATATTGGAGGTATACATTATGCGATAGTTTATCTATATAGATAGTGTAGTATTGGAACTTTTCATGGTTGTTGCATTATCATATTGGGAGCTACCCTAGCATGTGGTGTTGGTGCAAAGTATTATCAAGTTGGTAGGATATTACAAGAGACTCATTATAGACTTCTCTAATATATCATCACATATTAAAAATTTGACCTGAGAGCTGAATCCTTTTGTTTATACATAAGGGATCCTAATATATTTTCAAGATTTGAGGATTTGATTTAAAATAACTCTCATTTTGATATTTTTAGAGGATGGTGCCATGAAAGAAGTTTTTTTAGATGCATTATGAACATAGTTTTGGGGTGTTCTAACGAAGAGGATGTAAGTTATTACTTATGATTAATGTAATTTGACACCTCATGAATAGAACTATGCAACCTCTAATATTTATTTAGAAGCAATTCCCTTTTCACTAATGATGTTTTGGGACTACCTGATGGAATATGATTATATTATATATTCTGGTCATAAGTGTCTCAAGTACATCTTCTCAAAAAAATATCATAGGTTGAGATAGATTTGATGATCATTTTTTCTAGGATTTCGACATCAAGATTCATTATAATTCATAGTTGGGAAATATTTTATAAGATTCTCTCAGAATAGGAACATTTTTTCAGTTTGATAATGAGGCATTAGAGTTGTTGGACTCATTGGAATTATTCATAGTGTATGGAGATGGAGAATATTTTTTCATGATTATAGTTGTTTCCCCCAACTTTGGTATACTAACTGTGAGACTCTACGTATTCATAAAACCACTAAATATGCTCATGATAGATTTTAAAACATTCGAAATCATGTAATTATTTTTAGAGAAGGACCAATGGTAAAAAAGAGGTTTATAGTTGTGGTTCTGAGAGGGACTCATAAATATCATAATATGTTACATACATGTGTGTAAAATGTGATTGAGGACCTCAGATATTATTTTTAGTGTCCACTAAAATGAAATATGTTTCATAGTTTGTCTCATGATGCCTTATTTCTCATAATGTGGTTTTTTAATACCATATTATTATTGGTGTAAGCCAACACATTAAGGATATAGAGTGGATATGAAACATGATATCCATGCATTTTGTTATGGGATTACAGTATACATCCAATGGAAATGAATCCATTTCAGTAAACATCAACTAACTAAAAAGGTCATCTGACTTATTAGAAAATATTAAGAAGAGTTTAGTACATATCTTGAGATGACTCTACGTGAGAAAGAGAGTTTGAGTCTGTTGATTTCTGTTGATATTGATTTATGTACATGATACTCACATCAATTCTCGGTTATGGAAGATATTATAAGAGTATTTTGGGACTCAGTTGCACATGAGAACATCATTTCACCCTTAAAATGATATGGAGATACGAATGACTAATTAAGTGGTAGAGGTTATGAATGAAGCATGATTTTTAGATTTTAGATATTTTTGGTAGGATCTTTATCCCTTATAAGAATTTTCAAACAACAACAACAACTATTTCACTATTGTAATTGAACCATTCAAGGCATTTTATGGGTGACCCTATTGGTCACCACTAGTTCGGACTAAACCTATAGAGTCATACTCATTGGGCCAATGTTGATGCTAACTCATATCGTGAAAATGAATATCATCTCATCCTGGGGGAGGACTAAAAATAACCATCAGATATATTATACAGAAAGATGATATTTACTTTGGAGTTTGAGGAGGGAGACCATGTGGTTATAGGAGATTAAACTCAATGTGTACTATATGGATTTGGATGGTGTGGAATGATATCTGTTAGATTCATCATCCTGCTATGGATAATTTGTGGAGTTGGCAGGGTGGAATACCACTTGACATTACCACTGAAATTATACATGGTACACAATTACATCCATATTATATAGATTTGGATGTACATGAATGAGACACAGCACATTATAGTCTTGGGTAATATGTGAATCGATGATGGATCATCCTTTTTACAATACCTGATAGATATCATGGATTTGAAGGACAGGTTCCTTTATGAGAAAGTGTGTCCTTTTGTGCATGCCTTTTGGTAGGATGTGAATTTTCATGTGATAACATGGTGGTGGGAGGCCAATATTCATGATCATTTCCAAAAACTCTTTATATAGATTTTTTTATTTTTGGGAAATAAATACCCATGGTGGGGAGAATTCAATGAATCGAATTATCCATGTATTAATTTTTGATATTTTATTGATTATATAGAAATCATGGAATCATGAAATTGAGTGATTCATAGGATCAAGTGTCCGGAATTAATGACTGAAATACATTAAATATATTAAATAAAAAGAACAAAAGAAATATAATTGAATATTTTAAATATTTTATAAATGATGGACCATATCATAATTACATGTTCACCATTGAGTTGAAAATGTTTATTTTACCCTAGCAGTGACAACACATTTTGCAGTATGATACATTAATGGAGAAGTCATCGTGGGTGTAAAATGAATAAAATAATTAATTAAATTAAATTATTTAAATCTGTTGACATAGTGAAATTACTTTTAGAATAATTATATGATTATTTGGTATACCTATGTTTATCCTCAAAAACCCTATAGATCTGTAGACTATTGGAGAGATTTGATGGATATTCTATTAAAGGATGATGATCTGATCATAGATAAATGATTTATGAGAGGCATAAAAAGAAGACTTATCCAACGATCATGACATTGATTTTTTATTTATCAATTATTGATCTGAAGAAAATGTGATTATTTTTATTATAATTTTTCTTTATTTTTGTTTCTCTGATTAACATTGATCAATCTAAAAACATCCTGATATGTGGATCATGCGTATTGCGAGATTGGTTAGATTTATTCATGAAATAGGATAATTTATATATGATTATTTCTTTACTCTTCATTCTTCATTGTAATATGATATTTAAAGGTAAAAATTAATAAATGGGATGATTTTTATTCCTTATATTTATATATTTTGGTTATCTCCCATGATTTACTATTCAATGTTGGCATTCTTCATTTCACCTGTTGATTGACACTCATAGAGGAAAATTATTATTGTACATAATATTCATTGTTCAATGATTCAAAATCATACCTCTTGGTTTACTTATACATGAGGATGGTGATATGATAGTTTCATAAGTGGGCCAGAAAATAATGAAACCCAATTTTTGTGGTCATTGTTCTGCAACGAAGTAAACTTTTCAATGGATTTTTTAGAAAAAAAATAAAATGGTAAACATGTTTATCAATGATCGAATGACTTGCCGATACATGGTTATTTATTATCATGATAAGGGTCATAAGAGTGTCCATATATGTGGGTTCTTGATCCGTTATTCAATAAAATTATGCACTAAAAGGTGTTTAATATAGGATTACATCGCCTGTAGGACCCATTGTGTGATAGTAAGGGGTTTACGAGGAAGATATGTATCACATTGAATTTGATATCGTCACATGGGATGGTGTATTCTTTCGTTTTCTCATCTTGTACCTAGGAGGTCACACACACATGTAATGAGAGCACCAATCCATGGGCACACCATGTTCTCTAAAACAGACACTGCCAGGCTATGAATACATGTGTCAAGATGGGAAATGGAACATGGGATAATCCCTATACTCGCACACAAGCATATGTACATTGGAAACACCATGCTTTGTTCTGTTACATCGTCAAAAACATGAACACAAACATGGTTTGTTTACAAACGATAGTCCTTGGGTCAAAGATATAATGTGCGTACCCATACAACATGATGTGTACCCGATAAGTGTTTTTTAGAGCCATTGTACTCAATATCTCATCAATTTTCCATTACTGTATGTTTAAAATATCATTTAAATGATGGATAATATGAAATCACATCATATAGATAGAATTTTGATCCCTTGAGAAGGAATACGTGGGTAGTGTTGTTATAGACCATCCATTAGGCCTAGATTGAGATCATCTATCATATTATTTCCTTAGGTGGGGTTCATGGTATATTCATACAAAACTATTTTTGGGATCCGATCCTCTACTTAGTAGGTTATTCAAGATTTAGTTGTTGGTATACACAATGGGCATGTGTTTGACCCTCATCTATGTATTCTTTAGACTTCTAGAGTTTATATATAATTACGAGACCATAAAATACCTACCTCTCAGTCATACATCATTAGTGTTATCTAAAATATGGAGTGGGTTCTCCTAAATGATGGATACGAAGAACATTCAATATGTAATATGAGGAAGGATTTGCACTTGTGTAATTATCTATAGATGGTGTTTTGTTAGTATATCCTGATATTTTACTTATTGGCACTGTAGATGTATTCTTATGTAGAGATAATTTGTATACCTTTTTTCATGGTTTTTTGTTTTAGGTTGTCATACAATGTTTTTTATACTCACCCCTACTGAGGATTTTCACACACATGTTTTATATTGTAAGGACAATAAACCTCTTGAAAGAATCATAGAGGGACCTGGACCAGGCGATGCTTAGTGAGACCTAACAGAATGAGGTGTTTTACTTTATTATCATGAATATTTTCCCTTCATACATTTAGGTGAGACATGTTTTCAGACTCATTATAGGGGGATTATATTTGGCCTTGTTTACTTTATTTCCTACCCCACTCTAGTTGTGGGATTTAGTTGTATCCATGAATGTCTATTTTTTCTTTATTTCATCATTTCTATTTACATGTATTTGTGTTCATGTGTATAGGTACATCGGCTAAGGTCCCACATGTCAATGATATGCTTATTGGGATATAGTCACCAACTCATTGCCTAATTTATTTGGTATTTGGGATTCACAAAATATGACCCATTGGCTTGGGCTGTATGAAAATGATTGTTTTTATAAAATATTTTTTTTAAATTTTGTTATTTTTGTTTTTTGAATGGTTTTTTAGTTTATTTTTTCTTTTTAGGTTGATTGTTTTTTAACAGGTTTAATGTTGTTTTGTTTTTGTTTCATACTGTTTTTTAGAGTACGCTTCCCAAACTAGTTCTAAATTTTTGTAGTGAGTATTTCCTAATTCATAGTCCTCCCCATAATCCCAATGTGTTGTAATATTTGAGTTTTTATTATATATTTTACTTATTCCATGCTATTAGTGGTATATTTGGCAATTTAAAGAGGATATAGGTAGTCAAATGGGGTTTCTAGTATTTAGAAACATCAAAATCCATGATTATACAGGAAATGTTCGTTTTTAGGATCATATTTGAATTAGTTGTTGGTGATAATCTTTTTATCAGTATAGGATAAAAAATTTCAGATGTTATCAAAATAACTTAGATCATATGGTTTATAATAGAGGAGGTGAACGCGGAGATAGTGGTAGAGTTTGTTTGTGTTCAACAACATCTGTAGATGATGAAAGATGACATTGAACACTTTAATGATTTAGTTCATTTATCTTAAGTGATTGAATTGTTGGATGGGTTGAAATATCCTCCTTTAATCTATGGTCATCATCCATCGATGATGAAATGATTTCCCTCATATGCTCATGTTCTATTCCAGATGATTTTTTATGAAGCGTTCCATGAAGATTTGGTTCCCAGAGCACTATTAGTCGTAGTCCGCAACAAATAGTATCATGGAAATTGTGAAGGTTCTCCATGTTGTGGGATGTTTAAGGTAGAGGAACTTATCCTTAATGACGATCTATTATTCAATTCCATTATGTGATTTACAAATTAATTAATTTGTGTGCTTCCATTGAGGTTGGTTTGGGAATTGGATTCCATCTTGTGGTGGCCCATCGAAAGATTTTCATTGATGTGGTCAATTGGGTATAATTATGTGTTGCTTGTGGTATTTATTTTAGAAGAAGTATTTATTAGAGTTCATCGGCCCATGACATCACAGATGCATATGATTCATGAAATCTGGACTCCATCCATTTTCACTAGAGTGAATATTTTAATGTTTTTTGAAATCATTAGGTGTTGCGAACCTAGTAACATATTTTTTATCTAGTGTGTAGTGGGATTATTCTAATATTCGGTTATGGAGTTTCATTCATTTATCAATGATTCTAAATTATGTAAAGAAATTTATGGTCTCATTCGAGTAGAAATCTAGGTGTTTGTAATTTATCGACTCAAGTGTTTGATTGATTATTATTTATTACATGTTTATTATTTCTTCAATTTTTTTGGGTTGTTCTATTTTTAGAAATGATTGTGTTTTCATAAAATAATGGATAATGTTTCCGTTTGATGATTGTATTGAGTTACTTATGTTGTTTTCCCATTGTGTTAAGTGGTTCGGGATTTTTTGGTGACTTCATAGACTTCCTGATGTTGGGTTTCCCTTATTGGTGTTGTTGTGCTAATGAAAATCTTATGGTGTGGAGAAACCTCCAATTTTGTGGTTGTCCATCATTTTTTATTTTTTATTTTTTATTTTTTATTATAATTTTATATGGTTTTTACATGTGAAGATAAAATCCCACCCTATGGATCATTGTTTAATTCCATTTCATTCAGTTTCGAGATAGATTATTGGTTCTTCATTTAGTTGTGTGAAATTTTGAGGATATAAAGTTTTTTGGTGGAGATAATTATCACACCTAGACCACAATTTTTATATTATTTGATTTTATTTTTTGTTTTTGATCATTCAGTTGGGATCTGGGTTGAGTTTTATCTGATATATTTTTAGTTTTCAAGGTTTTGGGTGGGTTTTCACTCAATTCCAAATTTAGGTAAATGGTTTTTGGATTAACCATGTTTCCTATTAATGAGAAGGGTGATTGTTGTTCATGTTCATCTTTCTTAGGTTTCCTATTATAGGCAGAGAATGTCTTGGACCAAACCCTAAGATGCCAAAGTATAAAAATGTATCTTCATGGTTGTGTCTGGGCTGTAGGAAATGAAATTCACATGATTATCTAAATCCATATGATAAGAAGGAAATATAGATTTCCCAAAATGATAGTTTTGGATTTCATGGTTGGTGCATGGCCTACCAAACCATGTAGTAATCATTCTCAGAAATCTTTCTCATGAATGGTTCACATGGTGCATAAAAACATGTGGTCAAATAATGAGACATTCCTAAATTATTAAAATGTTGAATTTAACATATTTATCCCCCTAAGATTAATCCTAATTTTGGTTTCTTCTCATCTATTCAACATAAGTATAGTAGGGGGCTCCCATAACCCCAACTTATTTATTATCCACCATCAATTAAATATCTTATACACCTACTATGTGTTTATATTTGGTGTTTTTGGTAAATTTCAACTATTTTATTGTCTTACTCTTAGATACTTATGTTTTATGTGCTTGATAACCTCTTGAATGAACCTTATATTTGAGGGTTTATTTTTTTTATTTATTTATTCGATGTTAGGGTGTGTGGATCATCCATTGGGTATAGTAATTCTATCTGTTAGAGTTTCATTGCATTATGACATCATTTTAGTAGGTTATTCGATTATTTTACCTTCCAAAACATACCATTAATGCTTTGGATTTCATAAATTTTATTTAAAATATTTTAATAATCATTGTGGAGTGATTTTTCAAATTGTTATATTGTTTTCATAATGGTAATTTAAAGAAAATGGGTTTTCAAAATATGTCTATAATTATGCCTATATGTATATTTATGTAAAGTGTTTCTTAAAATTCCACATTGACATTAAATTTGGAATTGGGATATTTGGGTTGTTTTTGGACGTTCATAATCATTGGAACTTTGGTTTTTTCCTATATTCGGTGGTGTGTGTGGAGTTTGGTGACTTTTTGGACATCGTTTTTTTGTGTGGACTCCAGTAATAGGTTGTTATGCTTCTTGGTATTTTTGAATTAATTTTTTTTAATATGATGGCTTCTAGATAGTTTGAAATTATATGTGGGGACCTCAATAAGTTTTTTGGGTGCACATATATATGGGAACACAAATGATAATGGTCATTTCATGTGATTTTATCCTTAAACCGTGTATTTTTATAGACACTTTCTCACATCCCTTATCACATTCATTAAACTCATCTCTTTAATGGTTTATATAAATCCCGAGTCATTTCTCAAATGTATCCTTGTTATATAATATATTTTAAAATATGGGGTTTTAATTTGGTTTCTAAATCATGGACCATTTTGCATCTTGATTTGTGGTTTGGGTTCATAATTACATAAATGTATGTTAGAACCTTTCATGTATGTAGGTTTATTTTCACAATAGTTATTAAAATGGATTTTTAATGTATTTATTAATTATAATTGACATGTCTTGGTTGGTATTATGAGGTTTTTATTAATTTGGTTATAATGGAATAGTATGTATAGGCCTGGTTATCACCATTTTGATTTTGATGTGTGGTGAGAACAATTATTCTAGTCTCTCCAATGAGAAGTTCAACATATAGGTGTTTTTGATGTCATGGATTGGAATTGATGGTGGAATATGATGGTTGTTGGGATTTTCCTTTCATGTAATGTCTTCCACATTCTCAACATATTATTATCTTTGGATTCTTGGGATTCATCTAGAAGGGTGATTGATGGTTGCATACTGACCCCGATTAAAATTGATGGTACCCATATATTTTTTGATGGGTTAAGAGGGTTGTTCCATTAGTGAGAAGAGTTTAGAGTAGCCAGGTTGGGGATTGCCTATGGAGCATCACCATATGCAGGAAGGTGAGACAATATAGTGTACATATGGGGGATTTATCTAGATATGTTTCGTAAATTCCAATGATAATTTTTTTATGTTTTTATTTTTTTCTATATATAGATTATCATAAATTATAGTATATTGCTTCTTGAACATTTATTTTAATTTCATAAAATGATTTTGATGAGCCAATTTATTTTATCCTTTTTGTTATTCGGTTTTAAAATGTGTTTCAAAACTATGAATATATTTTTGAATACAGAAAATGTTGTGTGTGATAAAAACCTATATAATAAATTTATTTCAAAATAGTGTTTTAGAAAATTTTTTGAGATGACATATATAGATTTTGTGGGGATTACCCCCTGATATGTTTATATTTGTAAGGACCCGTAAATTTCAAGGAAATTATTTTTCTTAATTTTCTTTGGAATTTTACAAGAACGCCGTTTCTGACAGCACCTGATTCAGAGGCCCGGTGTGCCCAGAATCATTTTCCGAAGTATGGCTTGGGTACGTTCAGTGAAAGGACGAGCGGGTTTTACTAACTTTTAAGCCGGCGCCCGGAATCGAATTCTGAGGGAACCGATGAAATCGCAACGCCGGTATTTGCTTAGAAACGCCTCTTCCGGAGTTGTGTTTGCTCGGGTGTGGTTTTTAATTTTTGGGCTTAAAGATAAGAAATAAAATAATTTTACGACAACTTTATTTTATTTCACATAAGTCACTTGGAAGCCACTTGAAGACACTTAAAAGTGGCTTAAGCTGAGTTGAAACGGATAGGATGCTATCCAAAAATATCCTACCCCCTTGGTAGGATATTTGTGAGGTGGGGCCCCCACGAGCCCTGCCGTTTCTTTCCGCTAAGTAACGAACCCGCGAAAACCCGTCATTATGAAAGTCAACTAACGTGTTTTCTTAATTCTTAACAGACCATTTAATTGGGTAGTTTTATTCGTGAATTAAATGGGCAGTTTCTTTCATTGAATTAATTCAACGAATTAATTAAATCGTTTCTTAAACAGTTTTCAATTCGTTGGACTAATAATAAAATAAGGCCAACGCATGACCTCTGGTTATTTGTGCGTTGAGAGGATTCGACAGAATCCTTGTACCATATTTCTCCTTCGTGAAGAACGCGAAGAACGCGAAGAATGAGAAGAACGTGAAGAACGCCATCATCCGCGGAAATCGACGATGCTCCAATCTGAGACGTTCTTCCCCGCCCCGATCTCCGATCAACAACCATTTGAGGTGAGTGATTTCGGGTTTCTTCAAAAAGTTCATTGTGGATTAAAATGAAACATGGATTTAATTGTTTATAATTAAAATATGTTTTTTCTTGGTCCGTCGAGTTCATCGATGCAACATCGGATTCTGCGACGACGCGACGTCCTTCCGCGACGACGCGACGCCTTCCACGACGATCAATTTCGGCGATGAACGCTCACACGCGACGACTTCGAGGTAGGGATTTTCTTTTTGGAAATGCCCTTATTTCCCATGTTGTTCCCATTCAAAATTAAGAACCCGATTCATAAACAATTTCTATTTCATTAAAATTGTTTTTAGATATGTATTCATATGTTGAATTTTGTTTCTCCCGTTGTTTATCACTAACGCGGAGGGTGCGGGGAAAACGAACACGGCCCGATAACCGTCTTCTGTTCTTTGTTATTGTGCGGAATTGACGGGCGACGACGGAACATGATGAAAGAGCGGCTTGATGATCCCGCAGTGATGAACGAATCCCGGGAGGGACAACGGCGTAGACGGGAAGAAAAACGGGCCACCGGATCGACTGCGGCGGCCCGCAGAAGCCGGCGGCGGCGGCGCCCGGCGCGCCGCCGGACGAGACCGCCGCGGCACCGGCCGCGGAGGCGGCGCTCGCGGGGCGCGGCTGAAGTTGCATCCGGCCACCAGGGAGACACCCCGCGGGTGTCTCGGGGGTGTAACGCGGGGGCGGGGGCTCCCCCCCCCCCCCCCCCCCCGCGTCACTCGGGACGCGGCTTCAGCCGCGTCCGGCTGTCTGGCCGACACCCTGCGGGTGCCGCGGGGGTGTCACACGGGGCGGCGGCTCCCCCCGCATCGGCCGCTCGGCCGAGCCGAGCCGGACCGGCCCTGGCCGAGCCAGACTAGTCCGACCGGGTCGGACCGGGTTCGGCCGACCCAGGGGTGTCGGGCCGGGTCGGCCCTGGCCCGGACCCCCCGTCCACGGACCCTTTTAGGTCAAATGCATGTAACATGAGATACGGGCCTCCAAATAAATCTCCATCAGCGGAAATGCGATCCTTGGATTGAGACGGTCGTTTCGGTATATCGCACTCAAGGTTTTGGAATACTTTGAGTTCGGTCGGGTTGGTTCGTACACGAAACCAACTGGGCCCTCAGAGCAGAAGTGATCATATCTTGAGCTACGGACGTCCGATTGATGTGCCGTAGGCTTTGTTTGATTTCTCTAAGTGAGATGGATCTTTTGTCTCACTACGCCCGAGGTTTGGATGCAGGTGGAGTAAGGTCGGGTTGGTTTTGCCTTAAAAACCAATCGGGCCCCTGGGACGAAAAAGCCAATAACTCTCAGACCGGGTGTTCGATTAACGCGCCGTCTGCGACGTGGACTTCCTGTTGACGATACAGAACTTTTGGATACATCAAATTCAGACATTGTGTCAGTGGATATATCAGCCTCTCGGCCCGTGGAGCGGACCCTCCCGAACGAGCTTGCTGTGTGCGGGAACCCTAGTGCTGGCTGCGACTGCTTCTTCGACAGTGACGACTTTGCATAGATCATCTGTGGACTCTGACGATGACCGTGTAGAGATCCTCAGTGGACTGCTGCGACGACTGTGCAGAGATCCTCAGTGGAATGCGACGACTACTGAACTCAGTGATCCTACGTGGATCAGTGCTACAGGTCTTGTGTGGGCCCGGTCATGTGTGGGCCCGATCCTGTGTGGGTCCGATCCTGTGTGGGTCAGCGCTCAGCGGTTCTGTGTGAGCCAGCGCCTACAGGTCCTGTGTGGGCTCGATCCTGTGTGGTTCATTATGGGGGTTAGATACCTATCGATCCTTTGTGGGGCCGACGACTTAGATGGATCAGTGATCATCTTTATCGTCATCCGATGAAGTATACCTGTGTGAGCTGAATCTTGAGTTACTCTCCTTTGTGGATTGTGTTGAGCTATCCTGTGTGGATTTACTGTTTACCTTCCTTTGTGGATTGTTCTAAGCTATCCTGTGTGGATTTACTATTTACTCTCCTTTATGGATTGTGTTGTGCTATCCTATGTGGGTATACGTTTGCTTTTCCTGTGTGGACTGGGTTGTGCTTGGCCTTGGACAATGGAGCTGAACGGGAATCGATGACTTAGGTATATGTATTCTCATATACCTAAGCCGTGTCAGATGAAACTTCGTGATTGTATCTTACCTGTGTGGATTATCCTTTTTGGATTTTGGGAGACCTGCGGGGGTCTCGGGATCCCTACTGAGTAGCTTATACTCACCCCAGCACGGGCTATGCCCGCACTTCATTGTGTTGGTTGCAGACGACGGACAGCGCTGATCGTGGTGGAGGCGTGCGGAGCAGGACGGTACCTGGAGGTGGACCACTGGGCGGGACGTACTCGGAGAGGCCAGGTGGACCCGAAGAGCAGTGGAGGCTATATGTACCCACCCTTCAAGTGGGACTTCCAGAGGACAGCTCGACGCTGCGGCTTTTCCTTTCAGTTTCTATTTTTCCTTTCTGTTGTACTTTATAGTTGGGCTTGTATTTCCGCCCCCTTTTACTTTCAGCACAGCTTGTACAGTTTCTACATAGTGTTCACTTTACCGCTTGCTTACTCTGTGGTGCTTGTTTACTTTTCAAAGGCAATGCCTTCACTCTTTCCAGGATTTACGCCTTGGTGATAGTCGCCAGCCCCTAGCCTATGGAAGGCGGGCTTGAGGTAGTCACAGCACGGGCCCCGAGGATGGGTCGTGACAAATTGGTATCAGAGGTGGTCGGTTCTACTGCAGACTCTGATATTTCTTCTATGTGAAGAAATAGTGTTTAGCGTATTGGGTGTGGTTATCAGTCCAGGGAGTCCAGTGTTGGTGCGGCGGCCGACGTATCCATACACCAGGACCATGACTTCTAATTTCTGACTTAATGCACGAAAACATTGATTGCATGTGTGTTTCATGTTTTCTTTTGTGATTACACTTGTCAGCTCACCAGGTATACTGTTATGACCATGGCGCACTTGTTCCTTTTCAGGATGGCCCCACGACGGCCGCCAACTACGGTTCCGAGAGTAGAGCGCGATGACAGCCCTCTGAGCGACGAGGCCTCGGTACAGGGCCCGTTGATAGTAGAGGCATCGACGGTACCTTTACCCGCCGAGCCTCCGATGCTTCCAGCACTGCCAGCTGACGATGCATGATGCCTCGGAGCTCTGCACGAGTTCCAGTACCAGCGACCACCCAGTTTGCATGGGGAGAGGGACCCCCAGGCACCTGAGGAATGGCTGGAGGCGGACGTTCGAGTTTTCAGGCTAGTGAGGACACCAGCAGACCTCACGGTGATCCTCGCGGCGAGCCTACTGCACACAGCAGCAAGGCGATGGTGGAGATTGATGCTCTAGGTACACGATGAGGCATCCCTCATCTGGACGGACTTCAAGAGCCTCTTTCACTCAGATTTAGTCCCGACCACCCTCCGTGCAGTGTGCATTCAGGAGCTTCTTCAGCTGCGGCAGGGCAGCTTGACGGTCGCTCAGTATGCGGCGAGGTTCACCTATCTTTCGCGCTACTCGACCGACATGGTACGAGACCCCTTCTTCCGGGCCTGGACCATCGAGCAGGGATTGAGACACGAGATCAGGGCATCGCTAATCTCCCTCAGCATCTCGACCCAGGAAGGAGTGTTGGAACGAGCCCTTCTGATCGAGAGCTTTCTGGCTGAGTCTACAGTGAGACCTACTGCAGGGTGGCATGTGGTGGAGTCTTCGGCATCAGGTAGCCGACGGATTACTCAGGGTTCTAGGCAGTCCAGACCTTCCGGCAGATGACCTCGGGACACTGGCTCAGTAGTGCGGGGCACACAGCGCGGAGCCAGTCTTCCGAGAGGCAGACAGTGCTACAAGTGCAGCGGGCAGGGCCACATGGCTCATGACTGCCCGAACTGACCTACTGAGGGGCAGCAGACGGTGGAGGGGCCACCCAGGTAGAGGCATAGGGACGACCGTGGGGGCCGAAGGGAGGAGGCGGACGAGGCAGAGGAGCTGTCCGAGCAGCAGGTGGTGGGCGACGCTTTGAGGATCTTCCACCACTACCACCAGGAGGCCCGCCCCAACCGCAGGGAGCTGGCGGGCAGAGACAGGCACAACTCTAGGCAGTGGAGGCCTATGACCACGGCGCACCAGAGATGATTCGAGGTACTATCTGTTTCTATTCCACCCTTGCTGCAGTTCTTATAGACACAGGAGCGAGTCACTCTTTCATAACCACTGCCCTTGTTCGGAGCTCGGAGATTCCTACAGAGCCGTTGGCTCGATCCTTACGACTAGAGACTCCTACGGGAGTAGACTCGACGGTTACGCACTGGTGCCGACAGTGTGAGCTTAATCTAGGAGGCGAGGGATTCGGCTGGGATCTTCATGTAGCAGCATCGAGGCCATACGATGTCATCTTGGGCATGGATTGGTTATCTACAGTCCATGCTCAGATTGACTGTTTTAGCTGCAAGGTGCGATGTGTGCGCACCGATGGGAGCAGTTTCACCTTCACCGATGAGAAGGGAGCCTTAGCAGCATAGGATGGACTCACGCAGAGGAGAGGACAACACATCACTCATCAGTTTGCTAGCCTCATCCTGGGAGCAGTTGACATGCGGAGTCCCAGTTTTCCTACAGTGGTGGATCAGTACGCGGACGTCTTTCCCGAAGAAGTTCCAGGGCTACCTCCTTGCAGAGAGGTAGACATTTATATTGACCTGTACCCTAGGACAACCCCGATATCCACTCCCGTATATCGGATGGCCCCTGCCGAGCTTCGAGAGCTACGGGTACAGTTGGAGGACTTGCAGGGCAAGGGGTTCATCTGACCCAGTGTTTCACCCTGGGCTTCCCCGATATTGTTCGCCAAAAAGGCGGATGGGAGCATGCGACTGTATATCAATTATCGTCACCTGAACCAGGTGACAGTGAGGAACAAGTATCCGCTACTGAAGATTGATGACCTCTTCGATCAGCCTAAGGGAGAATGATGGTTCTCGAAGATAGACCTCAAATCAGGCTATCATTATCTCAGAGTTCGAGACAAGGATGTGTAGAAGACGGACTTCAGGTGTCGGTATGGCCACTATGAGTTCTTGGTTATGCCTTTCTGTGTAACCAACGCTCCAGCAGTGTTCATGAGCCTCATGAACAGGGTCTTCCAGCCATACCTCAATCGATTTGTCATGGTCTTCATCGACGACATTTTGGTGTACTCGACCACAGAGGAGGAGCACGCCTACCACTTGAGGGTTGTACTAGACACACTCCAAGAGCACCAACTTTATGGAAAGCTCTCGAAGTGCCAGTTCTGGTTACGTGAGGTCCAGTTCTTGGAAAATGTCATTTCTGAGGCGGGAGTTGTTGTGGATCCCGCGACGATCGAGGCAGTGTTAGCTTGGGAGCCACCCAGGAGCGTGACAGAGGTGCGAAGTTTCTTGGGTCTAGCTGGATACTATCGTAGGATCGTGCCAGACTTATCCAGAGTTGTGGAAACTCTCTCAACATTGACGTAGAAGGGGAAATCCTTCATGTGGTCAGACAGATGTCAACAGAGCTTTCAGGAGCTGAGACAGAGATTGACCAGCTCACCTATCTTGAGGTTTCTTGAGGAGGGAGTTGGATACGTAGTCTACTACGATGCATCAGGGACCGGACTTGGGTGTGTCCTGATGCAGGAGCGGGCCATGATTGCCTATGGATCACGTCAGTTGAGGCCGCATGAACAGAACTACGCTACCCATGAGCTGGAGTTAGTAGCAGTGGTCTTCGTTCTGAAGATATGGCGACACTATCTGATGGGCGAGCGCTTTAGAGTCTTTTACGACCACCAGAGTATCAGGTACATATTCTCTCAGAAGGACCTGAACCTGAGATAGCAGTGATGGCTCGAGTTCCTCCAGGACTATGACTTTGAGATAGTCTATACTCTTGGGAAGGGGAACGTGGTAGCTGATGCCCTCAGCAGGAGGACGGGCATCCAGCTACTTGAGGAGGCGACAGAGCAGCTATCCGCTTTGCAGATATCCTTCGTGGATAGAGATGGAGCATCCTTCCTTCAGTCTCTCCCTGTCTCTCCTCCACTTCTACATCAGGTCAGAGAGGCTCAGCGTGGGAATGCTGACTGTGAGACGCGGCATGCACAGATATCCTTGGGACAGGCACCTGATGGTTTCTCCCTTGGAGCAGAGCACAACGTCCTTTTCAGAGGATGTACCTTGGTACCAGTCACATTACTAGAGGAAGTGCTTAGAGAGTTTCACACTTCTCCTTTGGTGGTACATCCTGGAGTGGAGAAGATGTACCAGTATCTCAGGCGACAGCACTAGTGGCCGGGCATGAAGAAGAGTGTGGCAGAGTTTGTTTCACGGTACCTCACCTGCCAGCAGGTGAAGGTAGAGCATCAAGTACCAGTAGGCATGGTACAACCCTTGGAGGTCCCGGAGTAAAAGTGGGATGGAATATCTATGGACTTCGTGACTAGACTTCCTTGTACTTCCAGAGGTCACGACTCCATTTGGGTGATTGTTGACCGACTCACCAAGTCGGCACACTTCTTACCCATCTGAGAGCAGGGCTCAGTGGAGGGATTGGGGCGTCTCTACGTTTAGGAGATTTTACGGCTTCACGGTGTGCCATCGACCATCGTCTCCGATCCAGATGCTCGTTTTACTTCCCGGCTTTGGAAGGGGTTGCAGGAGGCGTTCGAGACGCGGCTATGTCTGAGCACCGCCTTTCACCCTTAGACGGATGGTCAGACGGAGAGGACCATTCAGACTCTCGAGGACATGCTCCGTGCAGGTGTCCTCAACTTTGGTCATAGCTGGGAGGACCACCTACCCTTACTGGAGTTTGTTTACAAAAACAACTACCACTCCACCATCGGGATGGCACCGTACGAGGCGTTGTACGGAAGGCCTTGCAGATCTCTTTTGTGATGGACAGACCCTGGAGAGTCAGCACTTGTGGGACCATAGATGGTCCGGGCCACGACAGAGAAGGTCCAGGTCATCCAGGAGCGGATGAGGGCAGCTCAGAGCCGGCAGAAGTCATATGCTGACAGGAGACGGAGGCCACTAGAGTTCGAGGATGGAGACCACATCTTCTTGCGTGTCTCACCTCGGCGTGGTTTACGGAGACTTGGTCGGCGCGGCAAGTTGTCTCCACGCTTCATTGGACCATTCCAGGTCATCAGCAGGATTGGCGTGGTGGCTTATCGCGTGGCTCTACCACCTTAGTTGCACCGGTTGCACGGCGTCTTCCACATATCTCAGCTGAGGAGATACATGCATGACCCGATGCACATCATTGACTATGGGGAGCTAGAAGTGGATGATTGGGTGACTTTTGCGAAGGTCCCAGTGGAGATAGAGGATCGACAGGAGTGGGTCCTACGTGGGCGATCGATTCCTCTTGTGTGCATCAGATGGCAGCATGGGAACCTCCAGGAGAGCACTTGGGAGCGGGAGGCTCAGATGCGTGCTCAGTACCCACATTTATTCCACTAGTTTTGATGTATCTTTACGGGGACGTAAATCCCTGAGGTGGGAGTAATGTAAAGACCCGTAAATTTCAAGGAATTTTTTTTCTTAATTTTCTTTGGAATTTTACAAGAACGCATTTTCTGAAGACACCTGATCCCGAGGCCCGTTGTTCCCGGAATCATTTTCCAAAGATTGGCTCGGGTACGTTCAGTGAACGGACGAGCAGGTTTTACTAACATTTAAATCGGCGCCCGGAATCGAATTCTGAGGGCACCCATGAAATTGCAGCGCCGGTATTTGCTGAGAAACGCCTCTTCCGGAGTTGCGTTTGCTCGGGTGTGGTTTTTAATTTTTGGGCTTAAAGTTAAGAAATAAAATAATTTTACGACAACTTTATTTTATTTCAATTATGACACTTGGATGCCACTTGAAGCCACTTAAAAGCAGCTTAAGCTAAGTTGAAACGTATAGGATGCTATCCAGAAATATCCTACCCCCTTGGTAGGATATTTCTGAGGTGGGGCCCGCATGAGCCCCACTGTTTCTTTCTGCTAGGTAATGAACCCGTGAAAACCCGTCATTATGAAAGCTAACTGACGCGTTTTCTTAATTATTAACAGATCATTTAATTGGGCGGTTTTATTCGTGAATTAAATGGGAAGTTTCTTTCGTTGAATTAATTCAACTAATTAATTCAATCGTTTCTTAACCAGTTTTCAATTCGTTGGCGTAATAATAAAATAAGGCCAACGCACGACCTCTGGTTATTTGCTCGTTGAGAGGATTTGACAGAATCTTTGTACCTTCTTTCTCCTTCACGAAGAACGCGAAGAACGAGAAGAATGCCTTCAACTGCGGAAATCGACGACGCTCCAATCCGAGACGTTCTTCCCCGCCCCGATCTCCGATCACCAACCATTTGAGGTGAGTGATTTCGGGTTTCTTCTAAAAGTTCTTTGTGGTTTAAAATGAAACACAGATTTAATTGTTTATAATTAAAATCTGTTGTTTCTTGTTCCCTCGAGTTCGTCGATGCAACGCCGGATTCTGCGACGACACGACGTCCTTCCACGACGACGCGACGCCTTCCGCGACGATCAATTTCCACGAAGAACGCTCACGCGCGACAACTTCATCGTAGGGATTTTATTTTTGAAAATTCCCTTATTTCCCGTGTTGTTCCCGTTCAAAAAAAAGAACCTGATTCATAAACAATTTTTATTTCATTAAATTTTTTTCGGATATGTATTCATATGTTGAATTTTTTTTCTCCCGTTGTTTATCACTAACGCGGAGGGTGCAGGCCAAACGAACACAACCCGACAACCCTCCGTCATTCTTCATTATTGTGCGGAATTGACGGGCGACAACGGAACATGACGGAAGAGCAGCATGATGATCCTGCAGTGAAGAACGGATCCCAGGAGGGACTACGGTGTAGACGGGAAGAAAAACGGGCCACCGGCGCCCTGCCGGACGAGACCGCCGCGGCACCGGCCGCGGCGGCGGCGCTCACGAGACGCGGATGAAGCCGCGTCCAGCCGCTAGGGAGACACCCCGTGGGTGTCGCGGGGGTGTCACGCGGAGGCGGCGGCTCCCCCCAGCGTCACTCGGGACGCGGCTTCATCCGTGTCCGGCTGTCTGGCCGACACCCCGCGGGTGCCGTGGGGGTGTCATGCGGGGCGGCGACTCCCACCGAGTTGGGCGCTTGGCCGAGCAGAGCTTCGCCGGACCGGCCCTGGCCGAGCCAGACCGGTCCGACCGGGTCGGACTGGGTGGGACCGGGTTCGGCCGACCTAGGGGGTGGGGCCGGGTCGGCCCGGGCCCGGAGCCCCCGTCCACGGACCCTTTTCGGTCAAATGCCCGTAACATGAGCTACGGGCCTCCAAACGACTCGACGTCAGCGGTAACACGATCCTTCGATCGAGACGGTCGTTTTGGTATATCTCACTCAAGGTTTCGGAATACTTTGATTTCAGTCGGGTTGGTTCGTACACGAAACCAACCGGGCCCTCGGAGCAGAAACACTCATATCATGAGCTACGGACGTCCGATTGACGTGTCGTCGGCTTTGTTTTATTCCTCTAAGTGATATGGATCTTTTGGCTCACTCCACTCGAGGTTTGGACGCAGGTGGAGTACGGTCAAGTTGGTTTTTCCTTAAAAACCAACCGGGCCCCTGGAACGAAAAAGCCAACAACTCTCAGACCGGGCGTCTGATTGATGCGCCGTCTGCGACGTGGAGTTCCTGTTCATGATACAGAACTTTTGGATACATCAACATCGGACTTTGTGTCAGTGGATGTATCAGCCTCTCGGCTCATGGAGTGGACCCTCCCGAACGAGCTTATTGTGTGCGGGAACCCTAGTGCTTGATGCGACTGCTTCTTCGACAGCCACGACTGTGCAGAGATCCTCTGTGGACTCCAATGAAGACCGTGCAGAGATCCTCAGTGGACAGCAGCGACGACTGTGAAGAGATCCTCAGTGGACTGCGATGACTGCTGCACTCAGTGATCCTACAAGGATCAATGCTACAGGTCATGTGTGGGCTCGGTCCTGTGTGGGCCCGATCTTGTGTGGGTCTGATCCTGTGTGGGTCAGCGCTCAGCGGTTCTGTGTGAGCCAGCGCCTACAGGTCCTGTGTGGGCCCGATCCTGTGTGGGTCACTGCGGGGGTAAGTTACCTATCGATTCATTGTGGGTCCGACGACATAGATGGATCAGTGATCATCTTTATCGTCATCCGATTAAGTATACCTGTGTGAGCTGAATCTTGTGTTACTCTCCTTTGTAGATTGTGTTTAGCTATCCTGTGTGGATTTACTATTTACCATCCTTTTTGGATTGTGCTGAGGTATCCTGTGTGGATTTAGTATTTACTCTCCTTTGTGGATTGTGTTGTGCTATCCTGTGTGGGTATACGTTTTCTTTCTTGTGTGGACTGGGTTGTGCTTGAGCTCGGACGTTGGAGCCGAACGGGAATCGATGACATATGTATATGTATGGGCATATACCTAAGCTGTGTCACATGTTACATCGTGATTATATCTTACCTGTGTGGATTATCGTTTTTGGATTTTGGGAGACCTGCGGGGGTCTCGGGGTCCCTACTGAGTACCTTATACTCACCCCTGCATGGGCTATGCCCGCACTTCATTGTGTTGGTTGCAGACGACGGACAACCATGGTCGTGGTGGAGGCATGCGGAGCAGGATGGTACCTGGAGGTGGACCACTGGGCAGGACGTACTCGGAGTGGCCAGGTGGACTCGAGGAGTAGTGGAGGCAATCTGTACCCACCCTTCAGGTGGGACTTCCAGAGGACCGCTCGACGCTGCAGCATTTCCTTTCAGTTGTTGTTTTTTCCTTTCAGTTGTACTTTACAATTGGGCTTGTATTTCTGGCCCCTTTTAATTTCAGCACAGCTTGTATAGTTTTTAATTAGTGTTTACTTTACCGCATACTTACTCTATGGTGCTTGTTTACTTTTCAAAGGCAATGCCTTCCCTCTTTCTGGGATTTACGCCTTGGTGGTAGTCGCCAGCCCCTGGCCTATGGAAGGCGGGTTTGGGGTAGTCACGGCACTGGCCCCGAGGACGGGTCGTGACAATATTAATACCTGACTACTACCACTTAGAGTCGGTATACCTGAACTAATATGTTGGTCAATGGTTGGATATGGAGTTGGCTGGTTCATATATATATAGGTGACCATGAGGTCTAGTGGTGAACTTATTGGTTTTTAGTTGGATTTATATTTTATTCATAGTTTCACATGGTTCAATTTTATTTATATCTGGATCCTATTTAGGTTTTTATTCAATACAGAGTTTATAGATCATCATAGTATTTCAATTGTCACGAACCAGCTCGGGTAAACCCTGAACTAGTCACCCGAGCCGGTCCGCGACAAGTCTCGAGGGGCATTCTCGATCCCCCCGGGATGGCAACAAGTGTCGGGCATTGAAATTTTAATCGTTGGGAACGATTTCAGCCCAAATAAAAACATGGTCAAAAGAAAGAATATAAACTAATCAAAATAGAAAAACACTGCCGACATAAATAAAATAAAAGTCATGTGACTAAACGTACCTCTTAGTGGCCTCACAGGTCACCACTCAACTTGAGACCAACCACGCTCCAATGCTGAGTGACTCAAACAAGGAAATCCTGATCAAGGAAAGACATGCAACTGAATTGATAAAATAGGTGTGAGCATTTATAATGCTCAGTAGGAATGCCAATATAAACCACAGAATCCAAAAATTTCCTTTCCCAAAACAATCCTTTAAAACTAGTTTAGTTTGAAATACAATTATACAAGTAGGCTTTCATGTTTTTTTTTAAATAACAACATAACTTTTTTCCTTCATTTAAAAAAATATAACACATGCTAAATACCATTTACAAAACCCTTTGTCATTTCATAAGAAAAATCAAGATAGAAAGACTAAGATTTTTTTTTCTAACAAGGATGCAGATAAACAACAGACTGAAACAAACTAGTACAACATAATGTGAACAAACTAACAAGGAAGAAAAGTATCACTAAAGGAAACAGGTAATAATGTAAGCTATAAATGATGACTGAAGGTAAACAAGTAAGGAAAACACGTTCAAGTAATGGTAAACAAGAAGTTATAAGCAATAACCATGGGCGATCCTAAACATCCCTAGAAATACCCTGGAGATACTCGTGTTCAGACTACCTGCTAGCATGGTACTCAATAGTCAATAACCAAATGGACGCCCTAACAGCCAACCAGTGGCACACCCCACAAGGCCAACCTACCAAGGGGGGGGGGTGCTAACCCGTCTAATCAGGGTTAGCCAGCAACCGTCACTCGATTCTCTTAAAGACGCCCAGGAACCCATGGTGGTTTTAATAATACTGTGTATGTGGGAGGCCCTCGCTCGCGTGACTCATCTCACCGCACTAGCCAACCACTTACACGGACACCACTACACGAAAATCCTCGAATGGAAGTCCCCCTGTAGAGTTTCCCCACAAGTATGTATATATATAAATATAAGTATACTTATATCACATCACCAAAGTACCAACCAGGCCGTCACAACACATAAAAATTCTATACATTTTCTAAAACACATTATGTTGACAAACGTGCATTCCCTTTTTCTCAAAACATATTCTTTCAAAAAGGTCAACACAATTATTCCATTAGAGTTAGAGGAGCCAAAGGGCCTTTAAAACAACATGCCTGAATATGTTTTCCCAAAACATATTACTAATACTTCTTTTAAATTTACAAATGAAACCAATGAGATTTCAAGAAAACATTCTCCAAAACCCACACCAAAAGCCAAACAGGCCATAGCCTCCAACCACACACCCATGTACGTTTCAAGGCCCATAGAGACAAATGAAGAGGAACCCATTTTGGAATCCACCTTTTGAACACAAGAAGCACAACATCCCCCATTTTGGAAAACAAAGAACAATTTTAGAATAAATAAGAGGGATGGGAGAAGAGGCGTTCTTGAGGGGAACTAACTCTAGGGTGCCACCATCACTTGATTCCACAACAATGTGTGCACCTGGGGCACCCATGGTTGTGTCTTCATCCAATGGAACTACCTAAAACCAACCAAAACATTCAGAACCAAATTTAATAAATGAACCAATTGCTTTCAACCCAAAATCATCAATTTCTATCATTTATAAGACACAACACATGCTCATAAATCAAAAGCCCTTTCTAAAACAAACATTAAACCACGCAAAGAAGGAATCGACGCATTTTCGCATGTAAAGTTTAAAACATAATCCAAACCACTGTAACAAAACAATTTAGTTGAAAAAACCCCACTCAACCATCCAATCATACCCAAGGAACACAAATTACACTTTTAGAAAACACCTTAGACTTATTACAAAAGGGCATAAACCAAGATTCAAGTAAAAACCTATTCTTATCACAACATAACAACTTCATAATGTCCCAATAAGTTTAATATGAGTATCATATAGGTGTGAAACAAGGTTATAAATTTAAATAAACATCAAACATCATAGGAAATGAACTGGAAAGGAAAATCATGGATTTGACTACCTCACTGTCGTGCGACCGGAATGAATCTTCGATGGGAAGAAGAAAGAAACCCCACAGAAAAATCGCAAACACCAAAAAAATGAGAAAAACATGTGAAACAAAACAGAGTTGTTAGGGTTTTGATAATTTATATAAAAACCCCAAAACTAAGGAAGAAGTCTATCGCAAGGAGGGTAGTCGGACAGAAATGGGAAAGAGTCGTTGGGGTCGAGTCCACCAAAGAAGACAGCGGACGGCTAAAGCGAAGCTGGACGAACGATGCCGGGTCAGGGGGAGAGGGGTAGCCAGTGCGCAACGATGTCATGATGGAAAAAAATGGAGGCCAGCAGGGGGTTGTCGATGGCGGGTCGCACGGTGCGGGATGAGTCGGAACAGGGGTCACGCGCACATGGGGAGGTCACCGGATGGAGGTGGGGCCACGCCAGACAGAGGTGGGATAGTGCCAAACTGAGAGGGGGCTGGGGACGATGGCCGGAAAAAGGGGAGGAGCCGAAGGTGGCAAGCCGATGAGGAAGATGGGGCGCGTAGCAGTGGTCGGCGGGGGCAGCGAGCTGGCCAGGAGGAATCCAGTGGAGCGGCGGGCCGTCAAGGTGGATGAGGGGTGCGCACAAGGTGCAAGAGCGGAGGAGAAGGCGCTGAAGGCCAGGACGCTAGGAAGTCGGGACACAGGGAGGAGAGGGGGTCCGGCTCACATAGGAGGTCAAGGCGGGGGGGGGGGGGGGTATGGGCGCCATACGAGAGAAAGAAGGGGGGCTGGGTAAATATATGTTTAGGGTTTCCAATTTTTTTTTCTATTTTTTCCATTTTATTATCATAATAATAATTATAATAATATATTAAAAAAATAATGTTATTTTTAATTATATAAATAATAATAAAACAACAACAATAATAATACTAACAAACATTAAAAATAATAACAATAAGAATAACACTTTATAATAATAATAATAATAAAATACTACAATCATAATAATAAAAAAATACTATACTATTAATAATAATAGTATAATAATGATATTAAAATAAAATTTTTTTAATTATAATAAAAATTATTATAATCAATGTTTTCAAAATAATTAAACCATTTAATAAAAATAATAACACATATATACATATATAGACATGTATAGACATATATATATATAGATACATATACATATATATAAACATATATACAATAAAAATAGCTACAAAAATAATAACACAATTTAAATAATAATAATAAAATGTCAACTTAACAGTTTTAATATTTAAAATTCTGGGTGAACACACTGTCACACTAGCCTAATGCACGGTCACCGCTAACGATGTGGTGACCGCGCACTGGTGCGAAACCGCCAATAGAATTAATCTTTGAAAATTTTAAATCGGGACAAAGAAAGAAGTAAAATAAGGACATCTACGGTCGGGGTGTGACAATTCTCCCCACCACAGACAGTTTCTGCCCCCAGAAAGTCACCAAGCCAAAAGTTCGTCAAGATTCAATTCCATGCCCAAACAAAACTAAAGGAACCGAAAAGAACTATGAATCTCAGGATGATCTTACTCTACACATGTCACACCCAACCGATTCAAGAGAATACTGAAGTCCGAGGCTGAGGGGAGAACACGAAGGGTTTCTCCCCACCACAAGAACACAACTAGTTTGAAAATTTTAACACTCAAAACATAATACCATAAGTAGGTGGGTCTAGTGTGGAAACTCACAACCGATCCAAACCAACTCCTATAGTACGATCAAAACAACCCCTCCGTCGAAACATTGAACCCTTGACTAGAGTCATCATCCTTAGAATCTAGGGGAAACCCACAGAAAATACTTAACCAGACATCGAGTCAGAAACATGACCCAATTAAATCCATGAAACATAACTACATATGACAAGCATAACTAAACCGAGGAAAACCCACACAAGGGTCAAAAAACATTTAAGAAAGACACATGATTCATAATATCACATCCACACAAACTAGCCTACTTGGATTATCATATAATATGTCCATCATAACTTTATGAAAAAAAACAAACTTAAAACGATGTTGAAACATTAATAGTAGAAAAACAAATATGAAAATATTTCTAATTGTTTCACTGTCAACACGGACCACAGAACCTGGACCAAGGCTTCACAACCCTGGGAGCTCCTAATTATGCACTAGCTACACCCCGAGACCTGTGATTGGGGCTCTGATGGCTGAAGTATCTCCTCTCTCACAGTTAGTTACTGACATTCTCCAATCACAACATCCTCTTTAAGAGACGCTTCCTACAAAACTTCTCCAGGTGACCCAAACAGCCGCAGCGATGACATGTCTTTGGAGGGTTGCGACAAGACGACTTTATGTGCCCGAAACGACCACACTGATAACATACCATTGAACAATCTGATGAACTGGAAGATGGGACCAAAGGGGATAACTCTTTAGGAACAGGTATCTCTATCATATTTTCCACATCAAAGGGGGAACTCTTACGAACAATAGGGTATGATGAAGTACTATCCACCTGCGCACCGAAAACCAACTCATCTAAAAAAACTTCCTCCACCAGCTTCTCGAAACGATGGTCTTTAGAAGGGAGGACTTGCTCCAAGATCTCTGGACGAAACCCCCGGTGAAAAGAGATGCCTTCATGAGCTCATGCGATGATACCTCCAGAGAAAAGGAAATCAGTTCCTTGAAATGGTCAACATATGATTTCACCGTCCATTGGCCTTGTTCAATATGCACAAGCTCTCTCTTTTTTTAGCTTCACTTTTTCAGGTACAAACCACTGGATGAAAATGGTTGTAAAGACATCCCACATAATTCAAACTTGCATTGATGGTGGGGTAACCATCTTCCACTAGTCTGGAGCTTGACCTTTGAACAATTCCATAATTGCACGAACCTTAACATTATCGGGATTTCCCAACATTATAAAGACACGCTCCACTTCCTCGAGCCATTCCACTGCGTCTAACAGACACTGATCACCATGGAGAATAGGAAAAGTCTTAGGAGGACCACAAAATGGGCATGACTCATCAGAATACTTAGAGACCTTTCTGGGTGGCATTTCCTGGGCGACATATAAAACACAAAGCCAATACCAACATCAAAACGATGCAACATCAGTAAAAGTGCCTTCATAAAAAACAGTCAGCAAAAAGACCAAACAAATACAAACACAACCCAAAATAAAATCCCATTTTTATTTTCTATTTCAAAACCAACCTATTTTAAGACCACATTACAAAACCATTTCCCCTTTTAAAACCAATTTAGAAAAAAAGGTCAAGCCCTTAATTTCAAATTCACACCCACGTAATCCCATGAACCATTTCACATGTCTTCATCCACCTTCCATTCATACTCACACCAACACGCATTTTCCATGCATTCTCACACATGTGAAAACGTTCATAAAGAGGACCTGAGGTTTCATCCCAAACCATTCTCGACAAATTCCAAGCAACAACGGATTTTCAATTCAAGAGATTTTAGTTTTTATAAAAAACCCCATTTTATACATTTAATGTATTTTTAAAGAAACCAGCCCAATTTTTTAAAAACACTTTTTCATTTCCAGCAATGCACATTCACCGACCAAAACGAAAGAAGCACCAAAATTTGCATCAACCACTGGAGTGATGGACTAGTAGTCACGCTCAACTTGGCGACATTGTAGAGGGACATGTCCCAAGTAAGCGTCAACCACTAGGAGGATTTCAAACAGTGTACTCAGACACCACAAGTGTCACTACTCCATGTGAAATCACGATGTAATGTCCACTTGCCTCCATTGTCATATCTCAGTCCAAGACAAACCAGAATGAGACAAGGACACAATTCCTGGACTACCCCGGGCGACTCGAGGTGCGGAACGGGCGATGGTTCATGACGTCCTTCTCGTACCTACCTCTCAAGTCCCAACAGTCCTAATCTCCACCTACCGGACATCCCAAATAACAAGAACCTCCCCTGATTGAATTTTGTCATGAACCAGCCCGGGATGACCCTGAACTGGTCACTCGAGCCGGTTCGCGGCAAGTCCCGAGGGGCGTTCCCGATCCCCCCGAGATGGAAACAAGTGTTGGGCATTGAAATTTTAATTGTTGGGAATGATTTCAGTCCAAATAAAAACAGGATCAAAAGAAAGAATATAAACAAAACGGAAAAACACAAACGACAGAAATAGAATAAAAGTCACGTGACCAAATGTACCTATTCATGGCCTCACATTTCACCACTCAACTAGAGACCAACCATGCTCCAATGCTGAGCGACTCAAACAAGGAAATCCTGAACAAGGAAAGACCTGCAACTGAATTGATAAAATAGGTTTGAGAATTTATAATGCCCAGTAGGAATGCCAAGATAAACCACAGAATCCAAAAATTTCCTTTCCCAACACAATACTTTGACACTAGTTAAAAATAAAATTATACATGTAGGATTTCAAGTTTTTTTTAAACAAAAACATAACTTTTTCCTTCATTTAAAAAAAATATAACACACACTAAATACCATTTCCAAAACCCTTTGTCATATCATAAGCAAAATCAATATAAAAAGACTCAGATTTTTTTTCTAACAAGGATGTAGATAAAAAACAGACTTGAACAAACTAGTACAACATGAAGTGAACAAACTAACAAAGAAGACAAGTATCACTAAAGAAAACATGCAATAGTGTAAGCTGTAAAGGACGACTAAAAGTAAACAAGTAAGGAAAACAAGTTCACGTAATGGTAAACATGAAGTTATAAGAAATAACCATGGGAGATCCTAAACATCCCTAGAAAACCGCTGGACGTACTCGGGTTCAGACTACCTGCTGGCATGGTACTCCACATTCAATAACCAACTGGCCACCCTAACAGCCAACCAGTGGAACGCCCCATAAGGTCTACCTACCAAGGGGGGGCTAACCCATCTAACCAGGGTTATCCAACAACAGTCACTCAATTCTCTTAAAGAAGCCTAGGAACCCACTGTGGTTTTAATAATACTGTGTAAGTGGGAGGCCCTAGCATGCATGAATCATCTCACCGCACTTGCAAACCCCTTACACAGAAACCACTACACGACAATCCTTGAAGGGAAGTACCCCCCTGTAGAGTTTCCCCACAAGTATGTATATATATAAAAGTATACTTATATCAAACCACCAAAGTACCAACCGGGTCGTCACAACACATAAACATTCCAACCATTTTCTAAAACACATTAAGTTTCCAAATGGGCATTCCCTTTTTCGCAAAACATATTCTTTTCAAAAAGGTCAACACAATTGTTCCACTTGAGTTAGAAGAGCCAAACAGGCCTTTTAAACAACATGCCTGAATACGTTTTCCCAAAACATATTACTAATACTGCTTTTAAATTTACAAAATAAGCCAATAAGCTTTCAAGTAGTCATTCTCCGAAACCCACACCAAAATCCAAACGGGCCCTAGCCTCTAACCACATACCCAAGTACGTTTCAAGGCCAGTCGATCCAAATGAAGAGGAACCCATTTCGGAATCCACCTTTTGAACACAAGAAGCACAACTTACCCCATTTTGGAAATCAAAGAACAATTTTAGAAGAAATAAGAGAGATGGGAGAAGAGGCGTTCTTAAGGGGAACTAGCTCTAGGGTGATATCATCACTTGATTGCAATACCATGTGTGCACCTGGGGCACCCATGGTTGTGTCTTCATCCAATGGAACTACATAAAACCAACCAAAAAATTCAGAACCAAATTTAATAAATGCACCAATTGGTTTCAACCCAAAATCATCCATTCCTCTCATTTACAAGAT
Source organism: Viscum album (assembly GCA_963277665.1). Taxonomy (NCBI): domain Eukaryota; kingdom Viridiplantae; phylum Streptophyta; class Magnoliopsida; order Santalales; family Viscaceae; genus Viscum; species Viscum album. The sequence goes on from OY728142.1 coordinate 1,333,079,299, forward strand.
ACAACACATGCTCATAAATCAAAATCCGTTTCTAAAACAAACTTTAAACCACACAAAGAAGGAATCAACACATTTTCTAATGTAATGTTTAAAAAATAATCCAAACCAATTTAAAAAAACAATTAAGTGGGAAAAACCCCACTCAATAATCCAATCTCACCCAAGGAACACAAATTACACTTTTAGAAAACACCGTAGGCTTATTACAAAAGGGCCTAAACGAAGATTCAACTAAAAACATATTCTTAGCACAACATAACAACATAAAAATGTCCCAAAAACTTTAATATGAGTATCATATAGGTGTGAAACTAGGTTATAAATTTAAATAAACATCAAGCATCAATGGAAATGAAATGGAAAGGAAATTCATGGATTCTCCTACCTCAATGTCGTGTGATAGGAATGAATCTTCGTTCGGAGGAAGAACGAAACCCCAAAGACAAATCGCAAACTCCACAACAACGAGAAAAATGTGCAAAACACAATAGAGGTTTTAGGGTTTCGATAAATTTCTGAAAAACCCCAAAACTAATGAAGAAGTCTACCGCAGGGAGGGTTGTCCGACGGAAATGGGAACGAGTCGTTGGGGTCGAGTCCACCGGAGAAGATCATGGACGACCGGAGCTAAGCTGGCCGAATGACGTCGGGTCAGGGGGAGAGGGGAAGCCAGCGCGCGATGAAGTCAGGACGGAAATAAAGGAGGCCGGAAGGGGGTGTCGGAGGCGGGTCGCACGGTGCGGGCTGAGTCGGAACAGGGGTCACGCGCACAGGTGGGGTCGCTGGACGGAGTTGGGGCCGTGCCAGATGGAGGTGGGCCAGCGCCGGACTGAGAGGGGCAGGGTAAGATGTACAAAAAAAGTGGAGGATCCGGAGTTGGTGCCCCGACGAGGTAGCTGGGGCACGCAGCAGCGGCCGGCGGGGCAGCAAGCCGGCGAGGGGGAAGCCGGCGGGTCGTCGAAGCGGAAGTGGGGTGCACACATGGTGCAGGAGCGGAGGGGAAGGCATTGAAGGCTGGGACGCTGGGAGGTCGGGACACCGGGAGGAGAGGGGGTCCGGCTCGCATAAGAGGGCAATGCGGGGGGGGGGGGGGGGTATGGGCACCACATGAGAGAAAGAAGGGGGGGGCTAGGTAGAGATAGGTTTAGGGTTTCTAATTTTTTTTCTTTTTTTTCATTTTTTTCCATTTTATAATAATAATAATAATTATAATAATATAATAAAAAAATAATGATATTAATAATAATATAAATAATAATAAAACAACAAAAACAACAATACTAACAAACATTAATAATAATAATAATAGGAATAACCCATTATAATAATAATAACAATAAAAAAAATACTGTTATCATAAGAATAAAATAAAACTACTATACTAATAATAATAATAATATAATAATGATAACAAAATAAAAATTAGTTAATTATAATAATAATTATTATAATCAATGTTTTTAAAATAATAAAACCATTTAAAAAAACACACACATATATATATATATATATAGACATATATAGACATATATACATACATACATATACATATATATAAACATATATACAATAAAAATAACTACAAAAATAATAACACAATTTAAATAATAAAAATAATAATAAAATGTCAACTTAATAGTTTTAATATTTAAAATGCCGGGTGAACACACAGTCACCCGGGCCGAACGCGCGGTCACCGCTAACGATGCGGTTACCGCGCACCGGCGCGAAACCACCAACAAAATTAAACATCGAAAATTTTAAATCGAGACCAAGAAATAAGTAAAATAAAGACATCTGCGGTCAGGGTATGATATCAATATTCAATTTTTAGTTGTTTTATATCAAATTGTTATTGGGATAAACCAGTCCTACTATGATGTCATTGATTCTTGGCACTAGTCTCTATCACAACAGGATCTATAATGACTATCAGGCCTTGTATTAGAAGAGGTAGTGTGTATTATTAGATGGCATCATTCCCTAGTTCAATACATTAACAACAAATCTCTTGTAATTTCTCATATTGATCTGGATGAAAATATGATATAGTATTTCATAAGAAATTTTGATAATGAAAATATGATGATGATCAATATGAAGATCACTTTTTTCTTGAGATATAAATTATTCCATGATAATCTAATGAAAATGAAAAATATATAACTTTTCAGTCAATGTATATCTAGATGAAAACAAACAAACCCATCTATGAAGCTAATAATGTATATCTAGCCAGCCCACAAATAACGAATTAAATATCTCCCTCCATAAGTTACTATCAATAGATAAATCAAATAGAACAAAATAATTCCCTAATGTAAAATAAAATTTGAGCCCCTAGTGGGTGGACAATACTAGTTAAAAAATAAAGTGTAAACTCCCAATATAGCGAAAAAAATTTATAATTCATGAGTTAATGAAGTGATAGAATAGAGTATAATTGAACTGGTACAACATTATTCATTTTTATAGACATTCTAAACAAATAGATGTATCGTGTGTGGTAATGATTTTTGGTTGATGTTTTTACTAACATTATAGATGGGTAATCCTTTCTAAAATCCATTAAGTGACACATGGGATAAAAATATTAAAAATAAATTTCAATAATATAATATAGAAATTCATTAATTTAATAGTTATAATTTATCTATTTTGATATTGAATAATTAGTTTGAAAATTTTCCAGAAAAAAGTGATTTAAAATCTAAAATATAAAAATAGAGATGATGGTTTTAGTGAATTATAATGTTAAAACATATTGTAAATATTTCAATAGTGTATTTAGATTAAAAATCTAATATTTTTATTATATTTTATTATATAATATTTTGATTAATAAATATACTTTACTACTCAATAATAATTCGATACATATATTTTATATTTTAAATGTCTCATTAAATTAAATACTATAATTAAATTTTCAAAAAGTGAAAAAATCAAAAATTTGTCTCCTATATTTTAATGATATGAAACATAAACTAGAAATCATTTACTTTATTATTTAAATTTAAATTAATATTCATTATATTATTAAAATTGGTCAAATAACTAAAATATCTTTTAATTGTTAATTATACTAGTTGGGTCCGGGAAACCATTCGAACAAATTATATGGACCTATTTTTAATGTTAATTTCCACTATAAAATCCTAAGATATTGAATTTTGATCTTTTTTCAATGTTTCAATGTTTAACTATTTATTATTGTCTTTTATGTGCATATCAAATGATAAAATATGATGATCATTGGATAAAATTTCATTTAATTTTTTTTGACAATCTATTATATTCAACATGTTATTACCCAAATATTCATATATATCCCCCTAAATCAAGATATTTGGTGATTTAATTACAATAATAAAAACCATGAATTTTTAAATCCAATTTACAAACATTATATCATCATTTTCATGAAACCAGAATATATTATTCCTTGTTTTTTGTAGAATTATTTTTGTTTAGAAATATGGGTGATCTGGGCGGGAAACTAATGTGTAGATGAATGAAGGACCCAATAATCATTACATGTATGTGAATCATGGTTGATTATTTAGGAGGGTGAAATAATAACAACATGTTATTGAATGAGTTATTAATATATGGTTACAATATAGGGTTAGTGACATATGCTTGATGTATTAGTGGTGACCTGGGAATAAAACATGTTTTGGGGCTTTATCATGGCATAAAAGAGGCGAGACATGTGGCAGAGTGAATTTTATTAATTTAAGGGACATGAGAAAATGAGTGATATAGAGTGTTGATTGTAAATATATTTCATAATTTGAAATGGTCAACAATGGGTATACTGGGGCTGAAAACGTGAAATACTTGCAATGGTGGATGACATGGGAGATAGTGGATGGTGATTGGGATTTTAAGGTGGATAGTAACTAATGATATAGGTTCATGATGGTGAATGGTGATATCAAGTTGTTTTGTAAGGTACAAATAGGTTTTATGGTGCAAGGGAGGCATTCTAGTAAAACCATAGGATGATGTGCCCATAGTGGATATTGAAAATATGTGGGAAATAAATCTAGGGACGTAATATTTTTTGATTAAAATTTTTATTTAACATTATTAATATATTTGAAGAGGTTATAGAATCCTCAGATATAGAAACAATAATTTAATTAACTGTTATAACTTCTGGAGGTTACCAACACTCTCATTTTACAAATCCCAAAACTAGTTTCCATATATTGGTCGATTGCAGAAATTAGTATTCTAGTAGTTCTATAGTCCATACCTTTTATCATATGAATATTATTAGCCCAAAATATATTTTATTTATTCTATATTATTAACCCCAAACATCATTCATATTATTTACATTCTATAATTATTTCTATAATCCTTTTAGTTTTAAATATGATAATATCATTTTATGGCTCATCCATCTTTATAGTATTTTAATTCATCATGGTTTAATTAATCTCAGGATGATGGTTTGAAACATTATGAAGAAAATAGAAAAATACATCTGTGAAATAAATCCTCACATTTGATTCTGATGATAAAAATATGGTGTCTAGTTATAGTAGAGATCTTTGTTACAGACCCACATGGTGGAGTTATTAGAGGCATGATTACATAGATGATCTATTGATGATTCATGGAATCATTTTACTAACTATCACCATTTGGTTTTTTTCTTTACCATTATTTTGTTTTTCCCATAATTTGTATTATAATAATGTAGGAAATTTATTTTAATGGATCTAATATACTATGTGTGAATTTCATGACTACATTTAGAATGAAAGTATATTTTGTATCCCCATGTAAAAATGAATCACTGGATTATAATTCAATAAGAAATGTGTTGGCCTATGTTTATTTGGTATTCATACAACTTGTTTTTAAATTTATATTGTATTTTTATATAATAAAAAATGATCTATCATGGATTTATTTTCCATAAAGCACTTCAAAATTTGACTAAATCACATTATATACCTGATTCATTTAATTTTATATTTTATCTATGGGTTTTTATAAAATCATTATTATTACTTTATTTATTATATTTCAAATGATATTTATCATGTAATTTGTATTTTAAATATTTTGAAACATATCAATTCATTTTTTCCCAATAACAATTTAATGTGATGTAATACAGTGAGTATAAACAATGTACCTCAATAATTGGTATCATATATATTCTATATATAATGGAATATAAATTATTTTTAATAAGTAAATTTGATGTAAAATTGACATACCTCTCTTTTAAATTCTGGTATTCTCAGTCTTAATGAATCATAAATTCATTAATTCCAAATTTTTGCCCATAAAGGGCATTATTCTCTCTAAAATTTTAAATACAACATTATATTTCCTATATAAATAGTTTGATGCATTAAAAAGGATTAGAGTTTGTTTCAATTATAGTTGTTTACTAATATACTACATGATGATTAATTTTAATGTTAAATATTTATATTTTAGTAATACATAAATATTTTGTGTCTGAATAATTATTTGTGGGAATTTATAAGAATTAATAGTTATATAAATTTAAAAATGTGGTCAAAAAAACTTTTTAATCCTTTATTAATGAGTTGAATGTTTTTTATTTCAAATATTGAAGTGATACATGAAAATTAAAACGATGAAATTATTATTTTAACTTCATTAGTTTATTATTTTAGTTAATTTATATATTTCATGATGAATAATAATGATCTGTTTTATTTTGATGAATTTAAATCAACCATACATTGTAATGGAATTAAATCTAAAACCATACTTTTGTTGAAGTCATAGAGTATATATAGAACGGTTAAAATAAAATAGAGAAAAATTATGAGATACTACAATCAATCACATAATTATTAATACTATTCAATAAAATATGAATAACTTTTTAATATATCGAAATCATGGACACATCAATATGAACTATATCATTAATATTTTCAATTTCAATACAATTATGAAGATGATATATATTTATTTTAAAAAATTATTTATGATTATGATGAAGATATAGTTGAATAGAAAAATAACATTGGTAATGAATGGGTTTTATAATCTAGTTGATCATTTGTTATGTTCCATTATATACAATTATTTTGATAATTAATTTTGTATGAACAATATGTTCTGTTGGAGAAAATAAAAGCTCTAAAGTAATAGGTTGATGTTATGTTTTATATAAAATATATAAAAATAATTTTTTAACATTTCATGATGTTATGTATGAATATAATATTTATTGGGATCCAATTTCATTAACATTGATTGAATAAAATATTTCAATTAGATCAATCTCTAGAAACCAAAAGACCAGTGGGGATTTTTATATAAAAAAATTACGGTATATTATTTAGTGGTTATATATTTTGAATTAAAAAACTCACTCTACACACATAAAAAGTATGTATTCATCAAAAAATTAAAACATCATGCTTTGTAATCTCAGTAATAGAAGATATTTAGAAAAGTATAGGAATAATAATCAAATATATCTTTTTAAATAAACTTCAAATGAGTAACCATAAAATGGATAATTATTTCATCCCTGAATAAAAAAAGGGCTTGTTTTATAATGAATAACATTTTACACATTCACTAGTTTTTTAGAAGTCTAATTTTTGGGGTACGTCCCATATAACAAATCTTATTAAAGTCTTTTATCTTGCTTAATTTTAATAAAAATCCTTAAAAAAATGTTTAGAATAATTTAATTTTTATGTGAATTTAAAACCATGAAATCATGAGTAAATACCTAGAAAAATAGGAATAATTTTGCTACATGGATGGATAATGGGATAAAAAATTTATTAGGAAAATTTATAGAAGTCTATTACATTATGTTTTATTATGGTATCCAATACTTAATTTTATCCCCTAGAAAAAATGTTTATCAGAGTGTATGAAAAGGATTTTCCTTGATCATATATGAAACCAAATATCAAATATCGGATTTGCTATTTAATTTTTTATCTAAATCTTCTATTATTATTGTAACAAACCCCCGGTATTAGAGTATATGTGTTGATAATTTTTTTAGAATTTGTCTATTTGGTTTATCAGATATATAGCCGGTTTTTTGATTATGTGGTGATGGAAGGAGAATGTAAGAGATGAAGGAGTTGTAGCATACCAGATTATCATAGTAGATCATACTCACTACCATATTTTGGGGTTCTATTTCCTAATAGAATGGGAATGTGAGAAGCTCTACTAGGCTAGACAATGATTTGTTGAAAGACTCACACTAGTTCTCAAGGGATCCACTAGTATGGGGGTTGGTGTTGTGTGGGATTTTGTTATACCAAGTTTGTTCTTGAAAATTATTAATCATGGGTAAATATGTATTTTCATGTTTGGAAGCGTTTAAATCATTATTGTCTATTCCTAATGATATTTTTTTATAATAAATTTTATTTTTGGCACCGAAATATCAAAATAATCTCATGTATACATGAATATATTTCATCTTTTTTCCATTATTAAATTCATTAGCAGTTTGGTGATTTAGTAATTTCACATTATTTTCTTAAATAACATTACAATTTCGATTGATTTTTTTGAGGACATAATGATTATTCTATTACAATACTTATTCATTCTATTGTGGTTACATGGATTATTGAATCCATGAGTTATATGAATTGGGTATTGTTTTAAAATTATTAAAATTACTTGCCTTCATTATGGTGAGATACTGATTTTTCTCTCATTGTATTTTGAATGAATGTATATATGGAGTATATACAGATATAATGACTTAATATTTCTTTTGTTTTTCTATAATATGTGAGTATCTATAGTTTTCAATTGTAATTTAGTTTTATGAAATGGTGATAGTTATTTGAAAAAAAATTATAGAAAATAACAATAATAGTGATTAGGTATGCCTATTGTGTTGAAATGGTGAGATAAAAGACCAATTAAATATATAAAAACAATAATAATGATAATCTAGAGATAAAATATATATAAATAATGTATAGAAACCATATTGTAATGTTATATTAATATTCATAGATCCATGATTTTCCAATAATATCATGAGATGTTATTATGAATTTATATATTTAAATGTAATGTATTTGAAAATTCTATGTTTTCATTATAGTTATATTTTGACCTAAAAAATAAATTTCTTCTGTGAATGTGAAGAATAAGTTAAGGTAGTCATTTCAAGAATACCATGGAATGTAAATTAATTTTTGAGAGGTTGATGGGTGTGGGTTTTTAGTTTATGGTTTTTTATTTGAATATGGGATTGGTTTTGAATGGCATAAGGAGATGTTAAATTGTTTAATAGTTTTATAATTACCCATAGATATTAATCATAGTGAAATAGACCATAATTTGAGTTCATGTTTTGTGTTTATTTCTTAATAAATCATTTATTAACACATCATCTAATTTTCTAAATGATATTTGTTTTATTTGAATTAATAAATTTTCAAATTTTTATTGATGAATTATGAAAAAATATATATATATATTAAAGAGATTGAAATTAGGTATGGGATGATTTTCTATAATTATGATTATATATTGTAATGGACCCACATTTATTGTATCCTGTTGAATTCCATTGGGGTATTGGGATTAGATATTCCATGAAATGGAAATAATAACCATTATAGTTTTGAGAAGTTATATGCCACGATATTTCATCTTTTCTCCAAAGGGGTAAAATAAACAAGATTCTATAATATTTTTTTCTCAAATAAATTTTTGAATTATTATTTTATGGCCTTGTGTATGGATATTTTTAACTGAAGTTCTATAGGAAAGACATTATTTATTTATAGATATTGATATTTATGAAAACATGTTTAGTTTAATTAAATGTTATGTTTTGCACCTATTATTATATTTTTATGACGAAAACCTAGAAATCATAGATCTGGTGTGTCTTACCATCTTATTGGAATAATATCCATGTAATCCACTTCACAAAGGACCAAAATATTTACTTTTCATGGTAAAATAGATAAATATAAGCGTCTTGTTTTATAAATGATTACACTAATTAAAAAATAATTTTTTCAAGGACAACAAATTAATTTCTTCAAGATTATCCATGCATGTATTTTTCATTACACATAAATGAATCCTAAAAAAATAAAAAATAATATGGGGGATATCATATAATCAGTAAGGGTAAGTTGATTGGAAGAAATAATGAATGAATGAAAAAAAATTATCTTAGAATGATAAATATCTAATAACACATTCTATTAAATTAACTGGTTAAGGTATAACCAATATGAAAAAAAAATAATAAACTGAAAAAACCTTCCTTGTAATAAATAATCTAATAATGAAATGATTCCAATGATTTTATCATATTAAAACAACACTGATAATAACAATGGCAATTGAAATATTTTTAAATGAAAATATTAATTATTGGCCATTATGTATTAGGCACATGAGAAATTATATTTTCATGATCGATACTCTATTAAGTTTATAAATATATGTATAAACTTATTTAACATGTCCAAATTATTTTTCATAAGTGAACTATTTGATGCATCGGGGGGGGGGGGGGGGAATAATGTATGGGTCCCACCCATCAATAAAAGTTCAAAGCATTCCTCATAATGAGTAATTATATTAATTAAAAACAATAAACCTTATCAAATTTCCATGATAAATAATTAATATGTATTTATCAATAATTTCATAGTGGTTGATAAATAACTATAATGGTTTTTGATGTAGATTAATGAAGATACCATTGAATGATTATTCAAACGATCATTAGAATATAATCTTTGAGTGTTCGAATGACTTTAAAACCACTTTCAAAATTTGAATAATAATTCCCCATGATGTAATAGAATAAAATTAAATTTATAAAATCATTAAAATAATTATACTAATTATTTAACATGTCAATGTGAATTATTTACAACATATAAAATTGAATTTTTCAATAACAACTAATAAAACTCAATGGAATGTAAACGAAAATGAAAACATTACCTTGAGTCTGACATATCATAAATGTATATATCATTCAAGATAATAAAATTTTTTTAATACTATACTTTATTCATAATAAATTTTTTTACAATTAACTTTATTTCATATTTTTAAATTTTTAATACATCTCATTATACAATTAAATTTACATCTGGTGTTTTGATGAAATTTGACTAATGTGTTAAAATGACTTTTGTAGGTGACCTATGGTCAAAAGAGTTATTTTATAAACAAATTAAGATTAATAATAATTACATGATTATAATATTTATAAATCATTTATATTATTAAAAACAATAATGAAATATTTATATTATAATTGAACCAATGTTTCAATTATGTAGATGACAGGCCATACGAACACATGAGTACCTTTCTTATTTTGCAATGATCTTTATAGAAGGATTGCAACAATTTATAAATATATAATTCTATTTATATCCTAAATACCATATTACATAATCATATAAACTTATATATATAATTCAAGTGATGTTAAATGAATCACATCGAATCGAGGAGGTGATAGTTCACCTGTCCCTGACTGACATTATCACTTTTTAGTGTCTGAATAATGTATTAAGGAAATTGATATATTATTTTAATAGAAATGAATTTATTTCACCAATATCATATATATATATATATCATTTATTTAACATATGTTTAATTAATTAAATATTTTATACATTCCATGAATCACGTGACAAAATCACATTTCTTTGATGAGGAAGTTGTCCACACATACCAAAAAAATGAGACTGTATTCTCAAAAAATATAATTCAAAATGTAATTATTTATAAGAAAATTAAATATGATTAATTAAAATTTTAATGTCATATATATCATAATAAAATATCATTTCCACCATAATTCCCAACCATGAGAGGTTGTAAATTAATAATGGAGAAAATCATTTCGTGATGTAGTATTTCTCTGAAAAAAAAATGTTGTGTTTGTTACACATTAAATGGAAGATGGTGTATATTTAAGATAAATGATAATAATATATATATATATATATATATATATATGATGCATAAATTATCATATAATTATTGATTAAAAATATTTTTGTGCCTGGAGAATGAAAATAAATTAAAGGGTCTGTAGAGGGATTTTACCTCTGCATTGGGTTACTCTAGTTGGTTATAACAAAAGGGATTATTTGGATGGATTTATTCCCAAATGGGGGATTCAAGGATTAGATTAGGGATATTGGTAGATTATTTTACCATAATTTGGGCTAAAAAGTAGATTTATATGTGTGAATAATTCGGGGGGATCAGTGCCTTTTTATAGTGGATGATGATTTTCATTCATGTTATGTTTTTTAAAGGGAATTCCACCCAAGTTTGATTCATTGTAAGTGGATCCAGTAATGAAACAATATATTAAATTGATAATATGGTCTTAATATGTCCATAAAAAGGAATTTAAATATGATTAATTTTACTTTTGGGCCTTAGGATTATGGTTTAGTCCTTCGTTAATCTATTTTTAATTTAAATCACATTTAAGTGATTTTAATAATTTTCATTAATCATTTAAATAAACTAAAAATTTGATATTTTTAGATATTATGAATTATTCCGATTAAAAATATTGAATATATTTTTCCAAATTACAATATCATATGTTATATAAATTAAATTAAAATTAATTTGGCATACATGATGATAAGGTGGGTTTTAAAGTAAAAATGATGCAAATATTGCAATGTGTTTATATCCAATTAAAAAATTAAACTGATTATAATGACTTAAATTTAATTAATTTATGTAAAATTTACCTATTTAATCATTTAAAAATTTATAAATATAATCTAACCACATAAATAAATTAGAATAAAAAGCTGTTGGAAATTAACATTTAGTATTTTTCACTATTCATCAAAAAATGAAAATTCTTCGAATAATAGAAAACAATTATCCATATCCAAATATTTACGTGAAAATTAAAAAACATTATTATTACATTTAATATTTATAATGGTAAAAAAAATTGTACATAAAATAGGATCCCAATTAAATGATGGTAAAAGTGCCTTAAAAAATACATATTTTTTCGATTTAATTTCGTGTTTATTATTATTTGATGACTATAAGATATATTAGATGAATATATAAAGTATAACATTGATTATATATTAGTCATATTTTATTAATATCAATCACTATTTTTAATTAAATTAATTTATTATGATAAAACATTGTTGGGTGCATAAAATATAAATATATTAATTATATTCTTAAAATTTATTTTCTCTTTAAAATTTAGTGGAATACAATTAATTAATCTTATATTTATGTCAACCGCAAATTTTATGATATTATTTAATATTAATCATAAAAATTAATAAAACTCTTATATTGTATATTAATATATTAAATAATAATATTTTTTTATTATATTATTACTCAATAAAAATTGGCCTTCTGTGTTACACAAACCTTAATGGAATGCTATTCTTGTGTGTAAAAAATGATTATCTCAGTGTCCAGGGTAGAGAGGGATAAAATTTATGTTTTTCTTAACATTATCTTATCTTGGAGTTTTGAATAATGTAATCTAGTAAAAAAATAAATTAATTCAAAAATAAAATACTACAAACTATTGGTATGATACCTTTTTTCCACCTTAAATAAGTTAAATCCTAAAAATTGAAACACTATCTCCATAAATGATATATTGATATATAAGAAACAACTTTTTAGAAATCTACATATTGAAAAATGTTAATAACTCATCATAATAATTGGAGTGAATGCAATGTATAATGGTTACATAGGTTAGTTACCTTATATGAGATCCTAGGTTTGAAATGGAACAACATATATGGAAGGAAAATATAACAATAATGATTTCATGGAGAGTAATGAAGAACATATAAATCTAAAATATTATAACCTCAAATCCAAAAACCAATTTTATGAAATGTTCTTCGATTTCATAAAAAATGATGATAAAAGGACAAAATAATTTTCTAATGCCAATTATGAAAATAGATAAGGAATTAATTGACTCTACTAGAATATAAGTAAATACATGCTTCAATTTAATAAAAAAATATTCACCATTATTTTTTCCTTGAAATATTTCTACATCATTTCATAGATAATGTTTCATCATATAGTGATGCAATACATTAACCTCTAAAACCCATCCTATGATCAATGTAAAAAATTTCATAAATAGATAAGATTTATAAAAGATCATGATCAATCATTTTAGAAGGAGGGTCACAGAATATCCCAAATTAACTTACAAATAACATTATGTGTCTTTTAATCATCACATAACACATATGTGAAAAGTATATTAACATGATATACCATGACCATACAGAAAACATTCATGTTCCTTATTTTTGAATTGAACGTAGATTTCTTGACTCATTCATTAAATTAATAAATAATGAAATCTTCATAAATGAAATAATAAACCACTTTGTAAATAAATTATTACTCAGTTGCAAGGTTTCCAAAACATATCTAATTTACAATATCCAGAAAAATGATTTCATTAAACAAATATAATTTTATAAAAATTATGATCATTTGAAGGTTTATATTTCCCACAACCATGTGTTTTCCAAAATTGCATACATTCTGGTAAAAAATATTTTCTAGTACACTTCAACATATGATCTCTATACCAATATAAAAAGTATTATTCCACAATCCTCATACATTCTATAAATGTTATAACCAATACATCATAGAAAATACACTCAAATTACACAATTCACAAATCATTACATAATTACATTAACCATTCCCCTTCATTTATAGTAGTTTCATAATATTAAGTACGAATAATTATCCTATCTTGTGGTACATTCTATTGATGCATTAGAAATTGATTTGTGTAGCATTTCATATCCTTCTAGTCGAAGTATTGAGCTTTTGAAATTTCATTGTGACCCTTGTAATCATAAAGATAGAAGCCTCTTCATCCAAATTTATAAACAACTCGCATTCCCTTCTAATATATACTACGTAGTTTCTTTCAAAAATTATCACATGTGGGAAAATATTTCTTTCTCTTATTCCCTTTATACCTGATTAGACCCTCCATACACATCTTTAACTTCTTTTGTTCAAAGACGTAGAACATGGAAAAATCTTTACTTAAATCATTATCACATGATATTATGTCCTCACATAATGATATTTCTTAGGAATTTATTTCCCCTATAAACATTTTCCAATTGCTATAAGAGATTTACTACATCATGAACATTGGATCATGTACTTTGGTGAGGTTCATGTTCTTTTTGGTAGGAAACATTTTAATGGAAGAAATACAGAAAATTAATTTATATTATTAAGAACACAATGTATAATAAAAAACAATTAAAATACATAACATAAATATTTTTTTCATTATTAATATATTAATAAAAAAAATTTTAATTTGGGAGATTATTAATTTTTAATCATTCATAATTTTAGTAATGAAAATATGAATTATTCTAAGCATATACCACATTTTTTTCAAACTATGTACATAGTAAGACCCACTGTCGTGTACTATGTTACACATGATAGAATCCCTATAGAATAATATAGAGTTGTTACACCTAGTTATATATTTTTTAGAATTATGTCCACTTATAGTATCTATAAAGGGACTTCTTTATAAGAATACCCACATAATCTCTATATATGTTTTATAAATCTAGTTTCCAAGGTTTCTAATAATCATGATCAGATTCCAAATAGAGTGACCCGACCTTAGAAACATTGAGCTACCATATTCAATCATTACATTATCATAAGATACAAGTAAATGAAGACCTATAGGACCGAACAATTTAGTATTCAACATATACTAGACATATATATGAGACTTGTTTTTATAATTTTCACACTAATTAAAATATAATTTTTTCAAAAAAATTTACTATATTCCATCTAGTGTATTATTATATATAATTCTCAGTAAATTAAATAGAATATTGTAGAATGGGAACATAGTATGTGTAAGCTCAAATGCATAGTAAGTATATGTAATGATTAAGCAATAATGAATTAATGCGAATATAATAACATGAAATGGTAAATAACAGAAAAAAATGGATTTAAAATAAGTTTTATGGATAAATAAATATGTAATGATACAAAACTGAAAAATGTTTCGTTTAATCATTTAAATGATAATGAAATGCATTTATTGATTTTTTTCATCTTAAAACCTCATAGATAATAATAGTGATGAGCAATATATCTATGATGTTAATGCTTAATTGTTGGGCGTAATAAATTAGGTACATAAAAACCATGATTTCCAAGAACAATCCATCATAAAGTATAATAAAATATATAGAAATCAGTTTAATTATTAAAAATAATTTCCCTCATTAGAACTTTATGATGCATTAAAGGGATACATAATGTATTAGCTCCACCCATAATTGCATGTCTAAATAATTCCACATATCTAATAATTAAATTAAATAATAAAAAATATGCCTTAAAAATTTTTACTATCTAAAATAGAATAAATATTTTTAATTAATTGCTCAGTGGAAGATATAATAAAATATGGGATGTTGAATTTAACAAATATTGATACAATTGAAAGATCATAAAAATATTATTGAGGAAAATAATCATCAAACATACCTATGTGTCTCATAACACTTTGAAACATTTTATTTATAAATCCATATGATGTAATAACTTCACATTTAATTTATAAAATTAGGACAATATAATGACTCCTAATATAACATGTCAAAGATAATTATATACACCATATAAATGTGAATTGGTTGGTAAAAAATTAAGTTCTAATTGAATGTAAATTGAGTTCTACTGGTCATATCAATCATTATCATCATGAGAAATAACTATATGTTCATTTTTTACATTATTCTGATCCTTTTTCATGTTTACTATTACATTTAATTCACTTATTACAAGGTTATATAAAACTAATTAAACATTTAATTTTATATATGTTGTTTTTACAAAATTCAGTTCATGTGTGATAATTACATTGGTTGGCTGAATATTGTCAAAGAGATCATCATTTAAGCATATCTAGAATAATAATAAAGAAATAATTATCATATTTATACATTAATTATAATTATGAAACTAATAATGAAATTTGGTTATGAAAAATGAAGCAACGCTACAATCATCAATACAGTAGGTCGTACCTACAAATGAGTAACATTAATATATTTCATGGAAAATTTTGAAAAGAAGGTAGGTATTAATATGAATTTCATGAAATATTAAAATATCCTAAATAAGATGTTTTTTAGTAGTTAATATTTATATATACAATTATTATGATGTAATGGAATTAAATTATATTCAGGTGGCGATACTTCACACGTCCATGACTAACATTTTAACTTTTTAGTGAGTGAAAAAGGTAATAATGAAAATGATTTATTATATTCCCATAATTATAATTATTTCATAAATATAATATATATTTTAATTATGTAACATATTTATATATAATACCACCTTTTATAAATTCAATGTATCACATGAATGAATAAAATTGCTTTGAGGGGGAGTTTGACGACACATCCAAAAATGATGATATCATATTACCACAAATGTTGATATTATTTTAATTTATATAATATACAACTATATTAACAATAATTAAAATAAAATGTTTAGTTTATCCTTTTAAATTAATTAAATGAAAAGAAGTTCTGATTAAAATTCCATACAATTCCATATTCTTAAAAAAAAATAAAACATCAGAGAAAAATACCAAAAAAGAAACCTAAAACAACATTCCTCTACCATTTTCAAAATTTTATTTTATTTCAACATCTATAATATTTCAAATTTTAAAAATATTTATTTTAAATAGGTTATCAATCAAAAGTTATTAAATGTTTGTTTATAAAAATATGTCTTTTAATGTGTATTACTATGTTTATTCTTATCATAGGACTATAAAATATATTAGAGTAGTAAAAACATTATTTATTATATAATATATATATATATTAATAATATAATTCCATTATTGTAATTAATTTCATTTAATTATAAAAATATATTTTAGAGCATAAAATAAATGAATTTTTTATATTCAAATGGTCTATATTTTTGTTTCTAATTTGTAGGAATATGATGAAATAATCACATATTTTGGTAAAACATTTATTTTTATAAGTAATTTTAAATTATATAGAAACCATAATTTAACATTGATTTTATATCATATTATATTAAATAAAAAAATAAAAATTATATTTTTGGTTGATAAAACTCGGTCTGTCATCCTACACAAGCCATCGGGGAATGTCAGTCTTGAATGTGATGCCAGATCACCATAGTGTTTTTTATACTAAAATATAAAATATATGTCACTTGTTACAGAATAATAGCATTGTTTTTAATATAATAAAATCTTTGATTAAAAGTTAAATTAATTCAAAAATATAAATATTGAAATTTCATTGTGTATAACAATGTTAATTTATAAAAATGATTTAAGTTAAATCATTTAATCCATATATATATGATATTTATATTCTCGCATTTTGAACCCTTGATATGGGATTGGTTAAATTGTTTTCTACTAATGATTTTATTCACACTTATTATATGTGAACACCTCTTGTTAGTATGGATTACATCCATGAAAATTAATATAAAGGAAAAACGTTTATATAGCCAGGATATTTTTTCCAATAAAACATTGAAGTAGTGACCATGGAATTTTTTTATTTGATACCTAAATTTATTTTTATACTCTAATTTTGTGATATTGATTACATATTTAAAAAATAGACAAAGTTTTGAGTGTAATTTTGGTTTATGATATTTATGAGAAATTTTTTATTTTGTTGATCATATCATGTTTTTGTTAACATATTCTTTTCATTATATATATTTAGAATCATATTTTGATATGTTTTAAATATATTTTTCATTAGAGGGTTTGTTTCTATAAACAGATATTTTTGATCCCATTATTTTTGTCACTAGACTTTGGTGATTAGGGATTAAAATTAAGAGCATGTGATATATCACATTTAGGGTTCAATCATATAGGGAAGGTCATTAAAAATTTTATAAATTCCAAGGAACATCCCATGTTCCGATATTTATATTAGAACCCAAGTGGGGGGACATATAAATCCATAATTTTAAATGGGGAATAATGAATCACCCCCTTTTAAGATTCTATAGAAACCCTATATATAATTGGGACATTTCTAGGGGAGTGTTGGCCCATATGTTGTAAAAATAAATTCATTAAGAAATAGATCCCTATAACATTTTTTATTTGATAATTTCAATTTATATTATTAAAATTATGTTAATTGTAGGTCAAAGACATGGAGTGGTACATGGTAAGAATGTTATATGTATATTCATGCTTAATAAATCTATATATGTAGACCAAGTCACTTTTATTGTATATGATTATATTTTCTAGATTATAAAAATATTTATTAATATAATTATCACCTAGATGAAGGAAGGTAATAAGTAAATTAATGCATCATTTTTGGAGAATAAGATTATAGAACATTTATATCTCCATAATTTATATTATTATTGAGAATTTTTTTAATATTTATTAAGTGTGATTATTTTATTATGGTAATATGTCATAAATGGGGATATTTTATGAACATAATAATAGAAGACTGACTATGATAACTCCAATGTCAGACAAATATAGTAAGAATCCTACATTTCCTCAAAGTTATTGAGAAAAATACCTAGTTGAAAATAAGATAAAAGATAGTTTTTCAAATTTAATTATAATATATATATTTAACGATCTCAAGAATTGGATGTGTTATGGGATGTGATTAATAACATACGAGAAAAAAACAAATTATATTAATATGATATATTAGACCTCTGATATTAGTGTACTTTTTAGAGGGAATGGATTACGTAATTGAGTTGAATAATTCTCTAGAATGGATAAATGTATATATGGTTGTTGTTATGATTAAGTGAATATCCTGATGATGGTGTAATTTTTAATTATATAAGAATATTTTATGAGTTATCTTTTTATGAATTTCAGGAACTATTTATGAAAATTTCCATATATATGAACTAAATACGGACTAGGGTAAATGGTTTATAGTTTCTAAGCATGGGAGTGTGGACATACCCAATTATGATTCATAGTACAGAAATATACATGGGTTAATTCATTATAATGAATGATTTGATAATTGTAAATATCATTATTTTTATTATTTGTAATTTATGTAAATCCACTATAAGGATTATAATTTTTTTCTTGACCATTATGGATGTTCAAAAAAACTCTTATTGAAGACAAATAACATGTAAATGAAAATAATGGGTCTGTTGGAATATGTTTTCATTGTATTAGTAATAAGTTGAATTAGATTATATTTAATGGTATGGAAAGCATTAATATAGTTAGGGGAATAACTTATACATTCATTATTGTATGATTAGAAGAATTTTTACTATTTATAGTGTAAAAACTTCCACCTATAATATATTTTTTATTAAAAATGTGGATCACTAATGTGTCAATATTTTCTATGTCCAAATATTTTTTTGATAGGGATATCACCTAAGTGTATATCATTGTTTAGATTCAACTTATTTGTCACTTGAAGATGTATGTTCATTGAATAATACTCTATAGAATATATATTATGAGGGTTTCTTTGTTGTATAACCATGTTCACTCTTAAATGAGATATTTACTTAATATGATTTCAAATAATGGCTTAGAAATTTTTAATATGTCATTTAAATGTTATGTGTATTGTCCCACACATAATAATGAATGAATTTAAACACATTTATTTTTATAACAATTGTAATTTGTTTAGATTCTATAATTGAAGGGCTATCTATAGGTTATGATTCATGTATCAAGGTATTAGGATTGGTGTGTAATGTATTATTAGTTAAAATCATTCAATTATAAAACCAATTATAGTGTACAATACATATCATGGGTGTGGTAGGTGATTCTACCCTCGCCACTAATTTCATAGGGGAGGTTAACTAGAACCTTCTAAAAGAAATGATGAATTTGTGGGGTTCCTATACAGCATCCAGGGGAACCACTACATGAATATTACGATTTATAGGGAATATCATTAATTTTGGGTCATATATTTTTATTAAAACTATCATAACCATACTTTTTTATTTTACAATATATATATGATATACAAAAGCCTTTAAACATTATTTATTAATGTTTTATTTCTTTTTCATTTGAACATAAAATTATAGCATTTCAATACTAGTGGATTAATAAATGTATGTATAGGGTTTCTTATTTCATTACACATACATTCAATTAAAATATTTTCTCTATCGTTTTAAATTTAACTAATTATAATTTTTATCTAGATTATTCATTTATGATGATTAATATCAAATCAATGAAAAATATTATATTATATAGAATCATTAATTATATTATATGTGGATTCTAAATTATTCTGTAATTTTATTTGAGATTCATGTTCCATATATTATAAATGTATATAGGGGTTAAGAAAAATGACTTGGAATGATACCAAAAATGGTTTCCATGTTACTTGAGGGATGATATGGAATTATTAAACCCAAGCTACACCCTTTTAAAACATCGGTTTATTTTTATATCTGTAAATAACAAAATATTATGTGGAATGCAGTGAGAAATTTGTGAATTGAACACCAATAACATTTTCATTTAATATATTTTGTCGGCTCTTTATGAGTAATCCTTGAGCATTACATGTTAATCTAAAACAAAAGTTATGATATTGTATTATATTTTTGGAATTTATATAATTCCATCATTTAAGATATATCATCTTTCATAAAACTAATGATAGTGAAGTTTTTATTTCTAATTGAATTCATTTCAATGTAATTTATTATATTTTTATAATTACTCTAGTCTTATAAATTCATCGAAATAGGATGTTTAGTGAGATATCATTACTAGAATGACTAAATCAAATTGTGATATGTTATTCACATTGTTATAGAATTTTATTGTTAATATAATATATATAATGAGAATCATTCTCATTTTCTAATGATATTATTATCTTGATTATCAATTTACCTTAGTTCATATCTAAGGGAATATATATAACCCTTTCAAAGTGGTATTTTTTGTTCAAATAATGATAAGAATTTTCCAAAATTATTGATTATTTGTATAATGATAATCTATTTACCATGGATCTTGATTTTGTTATTCTAATTCTAAGTTAGTATTTGTTATATTTACAATTACCAATAAGAATTTCACCCACATTATGGTGATTATGATAATTAATTCATCCACAGTTATTATTAGTGTGTTGATGACCCTTTAACAAGTACTCTATTAGGTATGGTGATATACCATTCACCCATGTCATGTCACTATATCATTGATGACACATTTAATTTATATAATATTATAAAATTTTTATATATAGACTGATATTATGTTACATAGTCATGTAATTAAAAAATATTGAGAGGAATTAGTTAAATACCAATTTCCTTGATTGAATTATTTATTGTGATTATCCATATACTAATAGTTATCATGTATTAAAATCTCATTCCCCCATATATTTTTATAATTGTTATAACTCACCAACCATATATTTTTCATAGTATAAAATAATTCAACCATAAATATTCCATGGTAATATTTTTTCCCTCATATTAATGAAATAGTGATAACCCCTCCATCATTACATTATTACATGTTGATAAAAAATTTCACTCAATGTTGTTATGGTGATAACCTACTATGTTATTCTTTTAATGAGTGTTGATGACCATTTAGACAATGCTAATGAATTTTGGGATAATCCATTTATCATTATTATTATGATATAGGTAATATCGTATTCACATAGTCATGTGTTTTGAATTATGATTAATCATTCATCCATACTAGATAGTGATATTGATACCTCTTTTTCTTTTCAGATTTTTTTAAGATATTACAATACAATTCATATGTGATTGTGTGGTTATATATATTCATATTAATAGGTACCCATTCAAATTTTTTATTTTCTAACATAGTTATGATTGATATTGAGGGTGGAGGATGGGGTTTTAGATACCAATGATATGTTAGGGTATTTTTTTTACATTTACATATGATAAAATCAAATTATGAATAAACTCATGTATATTGGAATAATTTTAGAGTAAAAATTTGGTGGTATCAAATTGTGTGACTTGGAAAAATCATACAAATTCACTTTTCAGAATATAAAAACTACCTAATTAGGGATATAAAATTGGGAATCATATATAAAATGGTTAGTAGAGCTATAATGCATGACATGAAAGAGATATGAGATCAAAAAGAGTGAGAGATAAATATTCTATAAATTTACATATATGTTAGATTTTTTTATATATTTTATTATATATGATTAGTAAATATGAAATAATATTTTAATTAATTACTTTTATGTATTTATAATTGACTATTATTCATTATAAATTTTAATAATTATTCTTCCTGGATTCATTTATCAAAATAGTGTACATACTATGTGGTTTTTATAGTGTATGATTTAACTTTTATTTTTCCAAATTATATATAATAATAAAATATAGTTTATTAGCTACATATATAATTAATAGAACCTCATTAGTAGTTGAGAAAAATCTACAATATGTGGTGTCATCTTTGATTTGTACAATATTGTTGATTTATAGTGTTTTAGGATGATTATATTATGGATTTTATAATGTTCAACATTACCAATATTTTCATTTATCATAATATTTGAATGTTGTAAATATAAATAAGAGATTCTAGAACATGGAATTTAATGATTTATTAAGATGAAGCAGTTTTATAATAAATAATTTAAAGGATTATGGGAGAGAGGTTGAGTTTAATAGTTTGAAAATATTTTTAGTTTTTCATTTTCATGAAATGCGGTTGTGGATTTATAGTTCATGATTATACTTTTGAATCAACTTTAATTAAGTGAGTGTATTCATGCATGATTTTTGAAATTTGTAGTTCACATAAAAATAACAAAATTGCATTTGACTGATTATCTAATAAAGAAGAAATTGTTAATTTATTTTATGTAGCAATACTAATAATCCTTCATATCTCCTATATCAGTTAATGGTGGAACTCTACATGAAAAAACCATGGTTACTCATTCTATCTATTTTTTATATGATTATTTTTATATGGATATAAGTGTATTTTATAATTTTCGTGAGAGTGTGTTTGTTTGGAAAGAGAAATGACCATGTTTTATGAATCATATATATTATAGGTTGGTTAAAGACTATAGTGGGACATGTTTTATATTATTATTATTTCTAATTTGTGATGTTATAAAATGTTATATACATGTGTTCATTATATTTATTCTTTCCCACCATGATGGGATCCTATTGAGAATGAGGAGGGTCAGCTGGTGTGTACCCCCTTCTATAAAACGAGAACCCCCTTTTCACATGAACATCATTTGGATAGACATTCTAGACTAAAATCCTACCGATATTTCATTTTAATGGTAATATATCACCAAAATTATGTCCATTAATATTATATGTAACTAGATATTAATATATAACACAACCACATACTTTTATATGTGATACTGATATATTTAATTAATTGTTATGGAATCTGTGTCTATATATTTTTTTTATCATTATTAGAAATCCCCTATGAAGTGGTTGAGTCAAAAAACATATATTCATTTTGGACCATCAATTAAGTTGTGTAACATATTAATAATGGTGAAACAACTCCAAGGGTTTCCATAAAAGTTCATTTGTCTCATTTCATCAATTTTTTGATTCTTGAGACTTCATTGATGCATACCGTGTAACATATAAATAATATTTTCTAAAGGTTACTGTATATGGTTAATTTCATTACATACTTGTTAAAAATTAAATTATTTTTCCACATGTTTGTGGGTTAAAAAACCACCATTATTTTCTATTTAATGGATTTATTATGGTATTGAAAATAATATATTCTGAATTTTCACCCTGATCTCTATTTAAATATTATGAACCATGTCCATTTTTACATAATGAACCTTATTGAGAGTGAAATTTATTAAAAGAATTCATTTTCATATTAGATAGATAGTTGGTCACCAGGATGTAAGAAGTAATGGTATGAATGTTCTTTTTATAGTGATGAAAGAAATAACATTATAAGATATATTTTCATCTGTTCCATTTAGAGAACAATGGTATCTAGAGTACTAGTAGTACAGTATGACTGAGATTCTCTAATAGGATTGTGAATTGGTAGCAATTGTGTTATGATCCTCTAAAATGATAGGTTATTTTTATATATTTTTTATCATGTACCATAGTTGAATGATGGATAACTTTTTATTAAAAATGGTGTTTCAATTAAGGATAAATGAGTTTTGTAAAATAATTTCATTTTTTATTTCAATACTTAATAAGGACACAAAAGAGGGAATAATGTTTAGGATATGAGGACACAATTATAGTAGAGTTTCACCCATCGAGGAAGTCATGTGACGAGAGAATACGAATATATATTGATTAGTAAAAATTCAACTAAACATGACCATTCATACTACAATGAGGTTATATCAATACTAATTGGTATGATAAATATAACATCTACCTCAAAATCTATATTTCATGAGATAGAAGCTTCAGACTCATTTATTTTGGCTCCATGATTTTGGGACACATTCTTAGTATTATAGTATTTTATGTGTGTGTTTCCAGTGATAATATATTAGAAAAATTCTATAGTATTATTTAATGGTTTTATGTATAAACCATTTTTATTAGTTTTTATGATAATCCCAACTATATTATTTTAATGTAGATATAATATTTTTGTGTGACATTTAAGATATGTTATATTTTTTTATTAATCACACATCTCAATTAATCATTAGTATCCTTAAATAATATATGATGAGCATGATTATCATATCTACACAAGTGAGTTTTATTTTTATGAAGTATGTTAAGGATCTAAATGTCAATAACTATGCGTTTTTTGCATGCAATTTGGAATAAAATTATAAATATTATTTGATAGATATGTGATAGTTAGTCATTCCTATACCCTCTGAGCCTAAATCAGTCAATGCTAACTATATAAATCAAACATAGGGCCTCAATAGATTCTCTAGATAAACCATATAAAATATGTTAGTATTCTGAAGATTATAATAATATTTTTATTCTATACATTGTGTTTATATTAACTATCAAAAATAGAGGATGTAATAATAGTAACATTTATCATGTACACATGAAAAAATTGAAAATCAAAATTAAAAGAAAATATATATTAGAAAAAATATGATATATTAAAATAGATATTGTAAAAGCCATATAATTCATGAAAATATAGTTTATACCCCTCCAGGAAAATGATGTTGGTCATGATAAAAGGAATCTAAATTTAGAGAAAAAACAAAAACTGGTCTTAAATTATAGCCTCGTCCTATTACACACAAATCATCATATACATAATTATAACCTATCTATTATATGGCCCATTCCATTTTATTGACATATAACCAAGAATTTTTTTCAGTTACACATATTATCCCAAAAATGATTTCAGTACAACATAGCAGGCCACCACTAATAGTGTCCCTAAAAATATCTAGAATGATGTAACTACATGTTAAAGTGACATTGTAAACAAGGAAAGTGAAGAAATTAAAATACCCAATAATTCTCTTGGTTTTTAGTTGATAGTGAGGATTGAACAAACCAACATTAACATGTGAATGACTTGTTTTATTGAGATAAAATTCCCCCATGGGGATCCAGTTCCAAACTCATAACCTTTTGTAATAACACCCACGGAGAACAATATCATTCATTACACATAATATATTTTATTATTAACATAGTGGGACACATCCCAAATAGAATAAATTGTCAATTTATCATTTTCATAATTCAATATCTCCCATAGAGGAATATATTTCATTTTTTCAATTATTGGTGGTGGTATATCTTAATATAGAACCATTATCATTTTATCATTTACCTTAGGGCATGCATAATACCATAAAACAATTATAATATAATTATTCACCCAAAGGTCCTTATAATACCCCATAACCATTATCCAATTATTAATTACCATTGGGGGTGGAGTGATGTGGAATCCCACAATAATTATATTATCCTTTTATTTTATACACAGGGGACACATGCAACCATAAACCTATTGAAATTTCAAATTAATGAATTTCACATATAATATCCTTTTGAAAAAATACATCAATAAATTTCATATAATTATCCCAAAATCAACTTTTTAATTTTTTAATAATCATATTTTAGTTTTGGGTTCTCACTCAGGCTTCCATTAACTAAAAAATATCCATGGGATTGGAAATCACAAACCATGAATTAGAACCAAATAAAAAATTACATAAAAGATTCATATTTAAAAGTGAACCCTTGTAATTAATCTTCATTATGTTTAAAAACTCTTATGAATATGATTTTAATATTACTAAGCTCCCCCATTAGGATAAATTTTTTTTGTGGATCATATTCTATAAATAATTATCCCCTTACTAAAAATAATTCTTTTAATTATAATTATACTATTCTCCCCATTTTTAATAAATTTTCCCATTGTAAAATACATCATCCCCCTATATAACTAATTCTACACATTATTAATTTAAAAAAATTATAAGTAATGTCATCAATTTCTAGAAAATGGATAAAGACACAAAAATGGCATAATAATGGAGAGTTTCATCATCTAGAATTTATAATGAAATAGTCATCCAATTAATTGGGAAAAATTCAATTATAACTATAGGGATGAAAAACCTATTTCATTATATTTCAAAATATATTAAAGGAGTTAATAAATAATTCATTTGTTACCATTTTCCTTCTCCATCTTAAAAATAACCCAATAATAGTCATCATTTTCTTGAACTATTTTCTTTCTTCCTTAATCTTCTCAAAATATTCCTTTTGAGATTGAAACACCTCATCTTCAATGACCTGGTATTAAGTATAAATTTTTTCATATTAACATCAAAATTTTTCTTCTAGAAAATTTGTCAAACAATCCTGATCATTATTTTTATTATATTGAAAATAAATCCAAATAGTTAGAAATTTTTTTAAAATTTCCTCTCAATTATATACTATTTACAAAAAATTATCTTTATAACCACATATTCAATAATATGTAGCATCATTTCAATGTCACTAAAATATTCATAATCTCTTTAATCTGGCTGTGTAACTGCTTCAAATGATTTAGAAATATCACATGACCAAATATTTATTGAAATATTTCTTTCATTGGAAATCCTTATTATATCTGAAATTTAATATTCTTTCATTTGTATAATTTCTTATGACTTATGATACCCCTTCACAAAAAATTTACAATCCTTCGTATGTTTCTTTATACGTTCATAAAAAATATATAAATGGGTAGCAATATTTATAGCTCTTTTTCATAAAACCTAATGATGTCTGATCATTTGTTTTGATAGTCTGCAATAAATTAAAATTTTTGTTTTGTCCTCCTGAAATATGAAATTATCATTTTAATTGAACTACGTTTGTGAATCATGCACATATCCATTTTCAATGATATTGTGTTTTGAGTTGATTTACACCTCGTACATGGGAAGATCTATAGAATGACTTCGGTGACCAATGGTATCAAAATAATGATTCCAAATTTTAACAAATAATTTCTCATCATCATTATCTATGATTTAGATAACTATTCATCCCTGATCTCTTTGGGAATCCTACTTTGATGACTCAACTATGTGTGATGTAATTTTACATGAGGTGTCTTCATATGATCATACTAAAAATTTTCATATTCTTCTAATTCATTAAATACTATTTGTTTATCACATTATTTATTTTTTTATTTTTACCTTCTTTATAATCTATTTTATCATTCCTACCATGATCCCAAAAGATAAAATCTTCTACCACTATCATCTATGAATATTTAGTTTCTTCTGAAATAGTCTCCTGAGATGTTTTTTGACGTTCCAATTACTCAACTATCACTTTTAGAGTTTCATCTCCAACATAAACATCCTCAACAAATTTTTATATTTTGTATCAAAATGAAATCTTAATATTTTTGTCCTATTATCCCAAATTCATGGAACACTCAGAATTCACATTTTTGACTAATACTTTTTATTGAAGATCTTAAAAAATTCAAAAATTAACCATATCAGGATCATTATAAACATGATATGTTGAGACATAATCACAATGAACATATTATTTTATATGTGTTTTAAAATTTAGCACAATAATTTTATCTTAATCAAGTATAATACATAATAAAATAAAAATTATTTTGAAAAGATCAATGTTTCTTAATAACAACACATAGGCATTAAAAAACTATTCATCCAAAGAGCTATCAAATGATTTTACCCTAGAATATTATTTTTGTTATTTTATATTCATGTGTATCAATATTAGATTCATCATCTTTTATATTATGTAAGTTTCATTCTGCTTGTAAAAATGTGTGGCAATGAAAAAATAGCATCACCCTTAGAAGGAACACTTAATTATACGAGCAACATGATTTCCAAAAAAAACTATTACACTATCATACATATTAAATGTAACATTAAAATACTTATCAACATTGATATTATTATATAACATCACTAATTTTCCATAATAATTAGATACTGAAAAGAAGTATTTTTTTTACATAGACCAACACTGATGCTTGAAATTGAATGATTCTTTTCAAAGATGATACATATATTTAATAAAATTCTCTAAAGAATAATCATCATATAAAAAATTTCATGTTGTTGAAATAATTTTGATGAATTTCATTTATGGTAGTTTTTGATCATTTAGACATGGGTATGATTCAATTTCTAGGAGAAAAAAATATCAGACACAACATTTTGTTGGGTAGCAGGGCATTGACTTGAAGAAGAATGAATATGATGTGGGATTGGGATGGGGTATTTATATATGTGATAGAACATTACCCATGAAATTATACGGTTCAAGTTAGATGAAAAAGGATTCAATAGTTTTAATAAAATAGAAACCTTGAGGGGTTTTTATTTATTTTTATTTTTCGAAAACAAATTTATCTTCCTCAAGATGAATATGATTTTTTTTAAAATAAATACAGATAATATGAATATAATGGAAAAGTAATATCTGTGTTACAAAATTATATGTTTGATGATTCAATATAGATATATTGGTATTGACTAATTTTTTCTCAAAACGAATAATTGAGTATTATAATTATTAATATGAGTACAAATAAATATACTATGAATAGTAAAAATTAATATAACCGATTTTCTGGGTACAAAATATTATATAGCTGTTAAAAAAAATTACGAGGTACAAAAATATTATTTTGCATGAAAAAATATACTGGGTTCAAAAAAACACTAGGTATGAAATAAATTTATGGGTATGAAAATAATTACTATGTATGAAAATATATACTGGGTAATAAAAAATTAACTCTGTAAAAAAATTACTATGTACAAAAAAATTTAATTGGTATAAAAAATATAATGGGTACCAATAGGCATGAAATGAATTTATTGAGTACTGAAGAAGTCACAGGGAATGAAAAATATTTTATGGGTACGAATAAATTTACACAATTGTTTGTATTAAAACATAATAAGTTTATACTCCCACATTGGAAATGAAGATCTTCTTTTAAAAAGATGGATTTATACATGAAGTAGATATGAAGTATTACATTATAGCGATCATACTTAATTTTTAGTTAATTCATTCAAATATTTTGGATGATAATGGTTTTGAAAATAAATTATTATGTTGATATTGCATCGTTATAAATTTTAAAATGATATCTCTTTTTTTTGTGATCCGTAAGGAAGTGATTCCCAATATATATATTTTTTCCTATCAGTTGTATTTATAGTTTTTTATTAATTTTATTACAGTATTAATATTATATAACATGTTAGTATTAGTAAAACGCATTCCATAATTTGTGAGTGTCTTTTTTATCCATAACACATGGGTAGAACAACTTCCAACAAGCACATATTCAGCTTCAGTAGATGAAATTTCTACTGAGTTTTGTTTCTAATAAGAACATAAAACTAGAAAATCACCTCATAAATGAAATTTTCTAGATGAAAATTTAATATTCATTCTACAAACACCATATTCACCATTATGAAATATTTTTTATTCAAAAAAATTTGTAGAAGATTTAAAGGGTCCTAAATACATTGTTCCCATTAAATAATTAAATATACTTTTTACATCTTTTTAATGAGATTCATTTCTTATAAATATGAATAAATTATTCCTAGAAAACTATATATTAATTATTGAATACTTCTAATGGCACTATGGGTATTGTTAATTCAATTTGGGTTTTTGAATTTATAATTTTAAACATGAAACTGAAAAAACTGTAGACTACAAGGCAATATATGAATTAAGAGTATAAGGTTGAACCCATAAGGGACTGTTTAGAGAAATTACTAATTAAATAATATAGTAAAATTCAAATTTTGAATTAAATAATATAAATCTATACTATGGAGAATTGGATTTATTCTTAAAGGGGTATAGGAAAATATAAAATGGGTATCGTGTAGCAATGAATCTTGGTTAATGAAATGAAATGGTCAAAAAAATTATTTAGCAAATATGCTATCCTCAAAGTCGGGTACATGTCAGATCAATGGTTATGATAGATTAAATCTATCGAAAACAGTCATCTTACCCTAGTTAGGTAATTTTGAATGAAAATAATGAGAATCCTGAAACATTATTTAATCATAGTGTAAAGGAAAAAGCAATAGTTATGGAAGATGTTGAGACCCCAAATTTCATATTACATAAATGCATTCAATCCTCTCATGAAATTGTCCTAATCAAAGAAAGATTAAAATAAAACCAAATCTCTAACCCTAATCACAATGATCTTGAATGAATAAATCAGTAAAGAGAAGGAATTAAGGAATAGATTTGAATTTTCAACATGAATTTCTTTTATTATATAATATGTTAAACAATAAATCTCCATTTATCACACATTCATTGAAACAAATATATCGCCCACTCCATCTAACCATGAGAAGGTGTAGAAAAAACTCATATAGAATCTTGAGAAGAAGGTGGGTTCATCCGAGGTAGGCATCCCTATTCGATGCTCCATCTATAATTTGGGCCAAATCGGGTGGTCATTAGTTCATTATAAAGGAGATGGATGTGATTTTCCTGAAACATTATCTGATATGTAATGTGAATATACGTCATCTAATTTAGATATTCATTTGGTATCGGTTTCAAAAATATCACGTGGATCTCATTTGTAAAATCGGAACTCTAACATCATTCTCAGTGTACAAATAAGACACATGTCATGTAATCATCATCTGGAGCATATTACATCTTCATGAAATATCATAGTGGTTTTCATTATTATCTGATGAATTCATGACATGTTATTAAATTACAAGTCATCTAATCGTGTTGTTCAGTATTAAATATCATCTTTTTCTAAAAAATACAATATTTCATCGTGAGTGAAGCTCACAGTGAAAAGTGCATTTTAGAACAATTTTCTCCCATTATCATTCCCTTTCCATATATATGTTTTCCTAGTATAAATAATAAAACAAGTCAATCTGTTCCAAAATAAGGAATATCATTCAATTAAATAAAAAAATCAATCCATAAAAAACTCTAAAAATATATATATGAAATATATTTAACAACTCCCTTTTGACCATCAAAATGATTTTGGATTTACAAGTCAACCGCCATCATCGACATCAAGAGTATTAGAGGTACATATCAGAGAATTACATCTTTTATTATTATAATCTTCTATCATTTTACAAATATATTTATTATAATTATATTCTGATATACAAGTCCGTTGTAGTTTTTGAGAAATTTTAAAACCCCGAAATAAATTTAATTCATAACTCATACTCATTTCAAAATAATATTTCCTAAAATTTGTAAAATAATTAGTTAATGATTACTACGATGATATTAATATAATATCATCAACATAAATTTGAATTATCAAATCATTTTTTTCATCTATATATGTAATTTTTTATCATCTGTTCCAATAAAAAAAATTTGATACAGAAAATCTTGTTAATCAATCGTACCGGGCACTAGGGGAATTTTTAGGTCAAATAAAGACTGTTATGTTTGTAAACATATTCATTATTTTTTTCCTTCAAAAACATAATTTTTTTCTAAATAAACATACTCTTGGAAATATCCATTAAGAAATATACACATCACATCCATTTGAGAAAGTGTGAACATAACTAATGAACCAAAGGATTATAGAATACGAATGTATTCAAGTATAGATACCATATAATAGGTTTCTTAGTAAAATATTCATTGTTTTTTTCTATAAAAATTAGAAACTAGACTTGATTTAATTCTAATAGTCAATCTATTTTCATTACATTTGTTTTTAAAGAACCATTTTACACCTGTTAGAGATATTTCATTCAGTATTTCATACATGGACCAGTCTTTATTCATTTTTAATTCACTTAGGATATCTCTCATTTTGTTAATATAATATTCATCACATAAAATCACATCAAGACTTTAAGGATCATGTTATTAAAGAAATTTAAGATGTTATACTTCATATCATAAAGAACATATTGGCAGTAAATGATGATTTACATAACCAATTACACAATCACTTGGATGATTCTTAATAAACAAATGATTTCGGGTTTGCAAATCAATTTCATAAAAATAGTATAGAATTTATTATTAAGTGAATAATACAGAAACAATTTGATGATTATTTTCCATAATAGAAGTGTCCTATATCCAAGGTTGATAATCAGTTATCAAAAAAATATAAGATTTATGTTAGGGATGTTTAAAAACAAAAGGAAAGTTTCATAAAATTTGTAATAAATGTTTCCTCAATTGTACATTAATATTTATTGAAAAATCTATAATCCACATTAGTTGTGGAATATCTCATGATAACACCTTCATTATATATAGGTGATAATTTTGGTAAATTATATATTTTATTCAGAGTGGATATGTTTCATTTAAATAAATAAATGTAATAAACTTTTTAATTTAATCATGTTTATAACATATAAGGTTTTTTATAAATAAATGAAATAATTAAAATGCGATTTATGTTATAACAGTCAGTACTCACAACATCATCAAATATTTTTGTCTATATAATATTAACTCAACATGTTACTAGTAATATCTTGAAGAATATGACATCTTCTATCAAAAAAACCTTTTTAGGTGTTCTGGAAGATAAAAACTTCTGTCTGAATCTTTTCATACATCAAAAAGTTTCAAAATCATTATTTTCGAATTCCACACCATGATCACTATGAATAGTTATCAATAGTATATTTTTCTCATATTTAACATTAACTGAAAATGATTTAAAATAACAATATGTATCAGATTTATTTTTTATAAAACACGCACATGTATATCTAGTGCAGAATTTAACTAAAACCAATGAATATTAATTTCCTATAATACATCAATATTGTGTATGACTGAATAAGACCATGTGATCCATCTAAAAAATCATCACAAGTGGAATCATCATTAATTTATTTAAATCAGGACTATTGTAGCATCCAATATTGATAAGGGTAAAATACTTTAGAAGTATTGACTCTAATTTCTAGTAGATATTTAAAAAGGCATTTCATGGACAATGTATATAGGTTAATAAGATTATAGTGTCCTAATATTCTAGAAATAACCAATATTGAACATCTATTGTTCCAATGAAAGGTATGTCATGGCTCATAAGGTCTTCTATATTTAGTGTGTAGACACTCCGAGGCCGATAAGTAGAAATATTGAATTCATACATGTAATTATTTACTACACATTTATTATTTCTAATATTTACATGGTAATCTTAATCAAATAATTGAATTATGATTATAAGTTAGTGTTTATCACCTTTTACAAATAATAAATTTTAAATCATTGCTTTTTTCTCGAGAAGAGCTACATTACTTATACCAATAATCTTTCTATGAGAATTATCTTTGAAGCTACCACATCCACCATTCATTTCAAAAATAGTTCAAAAGAAGTATTTGTTTCCAATCAAGTTCCTTAAACATCCACTGTCTACCTTTCATATAATTTCATTGTTGGTACATCATGTATTTTCCTAGAAATAAAATAATTATGATTTTGGAATCCAAACAATATTTTCTTGAGAAATATTAGATTTTATGGCTTTGTGAAACCACATTTGTTTAAATAATGTGAGTATTTTGGAACAGAAATGATTGAATTTAATTTATAGAAATGGGTGGAATTATTGGAAATAATATAATGGTTACTAAAAAATAGTATTGAATAAGTATATCCCATTATTTCACTTTTAACTTGCAGATGAGGTTATTTATAAATTTTTTCATAATTATCTAAATCAATGGTACAACATTTCAGAAGATCATTTAATGATTAAAATTCAAACTATTGTTTAAAAACTATATTTTTATCCACATTTATATTAGAATCATAAGTGATTTTTGAATCTATATATTTTTTATAAAAAATAACATTTTCAACACATTTTGAAATCCTATCTATCTCAGAATTATCATCATCACATTGGTTAAAAATGGAATCTATTTCAGAAATTATATTATCGATATTTTTTAAATGATATGAAAATTATTTTGTCAAAACATCTATTCTAGAATTTTCCTTCGCAAATTTCATACCAACATTATAGTTATCATTCTCCAAAAAAAAATTATAAATCAAAAAGCATCATAATGTGATGATAAAGTATATTTATCACGAGTTGAGGATGATTATTCATCTTGATGATGATGAATTATTCTCATTGGGATGATTTTCATTTATATACATGTTAGATAATGATACAACAATGTGTAAATATTAATTTAAACCTATATATTCAATAGGTATTCTGGAAAGAATACCAATATTATTTTTTTCGTAAGGATCATTGTCTGAGGATTCATTAGAAGGGTATCCACCACTAGCACTACAAGATTCATTTTCATTTAATACAATATTTCCTTTTGTCTATTATTATGTTTTCTGATTCCTTTTATAATGGATTTAATTTCTATATTTTGTTTTTATCTTTTAAAAATTAGGCCTAATGTGTCTATCCTTCTACCATTCATATCATTTTACATTAGCATTATTATTGTATTAATTATCCTTATAATTTTTCTTTTATCGGTAATAAAAAAAATATTTCCAATGGAATTCTTCATCCTATAAGAATGATTGGATTACTCATTTTATTAATGTTTTGATTCACATGATTCTAATTGAACTAAAAGATTCTTTATCATTTTAGATGTAACAACATTCTCAAGAGACATAGAATTATTTTGATTTGATGTACAAGTAAAATAAAATCCAAAACTATTTTTATTTTCCCTTTTCACATCTATTTTCACAATATTATCATACTAAAAAATGTTTCTAAAAAACTCATCAACATTACCATTTGTAACTTTTATTGATTCATTAAGAAGTATATTTTTTATTCAAATTCATTATCCATGATATGTGTTATATTTTAATCTAAAATATCATCATATTATCCTTTATCTCCCATGGATGGTAAACTGTTCTCAATTGTTATAAATCATTTTCATATATTAGAAACAATTTAAAAATAATGGTATTTAAAATCATGATAATTTTCTATGAGAATATCTTTTCTATTCTCAACCACTTGTAATGTACCAAAATGGATTATATCTAGATTTTTTCCTAATACATGTATATACATCTCTAAATTAAATCTAGATATATATATATTTATGATCATGTAATTATGTATATTATTTCATATCTTATAATTTAGTTGGCACTCTTTCTTTTTAGGATGGGTTTAAACTGTAACTTCATTTTTAAGAAATTTATATTCACCAATCAGCATAAGAAAATGTAAATTGCAGTGTTGATTACAAAGGTAATCATTCTTACTCTTGAATATGTATAATTAGTTCAATAAAAATATTGGTAGTATTATAGGATTGATATTTTCAATTTCACTAACATTAAGTCCTGCCATCTTTAAAAGAATCTAAAATTTATTTTTCCATTGTGCACCTTAGTGTAATAAATAATTATTATCCAAATTTTTATAAAGGAAATATAAATAACATAAAAATATAAAGAAGAAATTATATTAGTAGTGTAATCTTTCTATGATACTAAATTTTGGATCTTAATGTCTATTCAGAGGGAACAATATAATAGGGCGTGAAATTTAAGTTTAATTTTTTTTTCAAGAAATGAATTTAGTTTAAAAGAATATAATGTCATTAAATTAAAAATATGTATTATCTAATTAAAACATCTATCAATCTGGTACCTGGGGACTTTCATAAATGTATATTAGTTGGGTTTATTGAGGTAATTTAATAAAGAGGTCAAAAATGAAATTAATCGTATTCATGGTTGAAACGATATAAACATAGTAAGAATAAAGAATATCGTAATCGAAATGGTTTTGATGATCATCATATTATAAAAAAAATTATTAAATCATATATAATAATTAATTTTTTTTTTGAGAAGATCATAAATATATATTTCATTAAAAAAATTAATGAATTAAAAGTGAATATATAATAAAAATTTATTTCTAATATAAAGAAGAAAAAAATATGTACAATGTAATGTGTAAATTTCTTTTTACCCAAAGAGAGCTAAACAAAATAACCTTGGATATATATCCCCTGATTTATACTTTCAAAAATGTATAACTTACACACACCAAGTTAATCCCTCTATACTATGATTGGGTTATGTCATTCTATCCTTAAGAGTCCTCGATCCAGAAGGTGATTGTCATCTATATCTTCTTAGTATCAAATTCCCTAGGTAAGAAAACGATCGAGAAAAATTCCTTAAGTCCATTGAATCCCTTTAATTAAATAATCATTGATAATTTTCATACTATGCAATGAAATATTATTAGAAGTAACAATTATATATAATGAACAGTTCATAACTTGTACTCTTTAGAGTATTTCAGATTAAGTAACAATTTGATTGAGTTCTCCGAGAGTTTCTCTAATTTGTCAAAAGTTATTAGCTCATTAAAATGACCATTTATTAATATGATGATGTCCCAATAATAATCCTTTATTCCAGCAGCAACATTATATCATTAAAATGAATATGTACATGGATTCTTGGAACTCCAATGGTCCTCATATAACCTAAATAATGAATTCTTTTTATAATGCACATCAAACCAATTTGCATGTCATCATATTTATTTTTACATTTTCAATTTCATACAGATATTTTCATACAATATAATGATATTCAATGGGTATGATGATTCTCATTATGAATATGAGTATGACAATATGATGGTGTGATTTTGGATACAAGGTATGATGAAATCCATTTCTATTGTTTTTTATTAAAATCATAATCAATGAGGACATTATTTATTGTATTCATCCTCATTACAATAATAATTGAATAAATAATTCCTCCAATTTTGAGTAAAATAGTTATAATATTCATATGAAAAATCATTATGATAAACTGTAAAAGAAACTTTTCAAAGTATGTACGATACACAATATAATATTTTTATAAAAAGTGAGTTTCTGATTCCCATAAAAAAATTGAATAAATAATTCAAAATGATACTTTTGACTCAATCAATGAAATATTCCATAAATTCTCACAAATAGCATTAGAGTATAATATTTTGGATAAATAAAGAAAGAATCAAAATTGAGTGACAAAATTATATTTTGTAATATTTTTTATAAAATGACACAAAAATAAATGGATGAACATAAGCGATTCCAGCTTATAATAATTATTTTCAAGGAATTTAAGAGGGAATAAAAATTTATTATAGTTCATGGAAATAAATCTTCTCATGATATTAGAAATCAAAAAAATCATTTTTTTGAAATTATTATTTTATTAATATATTTCATACAAAATATTTGATTAATATTTTTTAAAGGTTTGTCAAACTATGGATATCCCATGTGTAATATTATCCACATGTATAGGGTTATTCCATTTTGGAGAATCCATAATTAATTTTGTAATTCATTATTATGGTTTAAAAAAATGGGTTCAACCACAAAAGAATCACTCAATGAAAAAGAAAACAATACATTAATTATTTCTTCACTAGTAAAAATTTATAAATATTATTTATACCTTATATATATTAAAAATTTTCTATGAAAATATCTATAAATATTATATTTCTTTATTTTTTAGATTTTCACATTTGTTAAAAAAATAGATATGTAATATATTTTGTTATTTTGTAATATGTTATTTTCATATTTAATTTTTTCTATTGGGAAAAAATTTAATATATTCCTCAAAAAGTAGTTTTTCATTCTTAGAAAACCAATATGTAATATCTTCTACCCAATAAATATAATTATTTCCATGTTTATTATTTTTATCCCATATATATGGTTTTAAACAAAGCTAAAAAATGATGCATTACATTTTATCAATGTGTAGTATTTTTATTCGTTTCTGTTGTATATATATGTGTGTTATATCCCCTATGACATGAAAGGGTTTGTACTTACCCGATATTTGAAATCTATGATGCAAAACCAATGTACCCAAATTTAATCCAAATCAAATTCATTCAATTTATTAAATATTATTATCCATTAAATCACACAAAATGAAGAAAAATAAAAACAACATATAATTTGACACCCTGTAAATTACTAGAACTTGATTCCCACCTCACTCAAAATGCCCAGATACATCTACGATATTCTAATTCACATGGAAAACCCAAGAATTGACCCCAAATTCATTCAATCACAGATAAAAGGTACATAGATATCATGGAAAATACTAAAATACATGTATTTCTATGAAAATTAAAATATATCTTGAATTACGTAAAAATTCCTACATATTTTTATATTAACATAGTATAATGGTGTTAAATTTTTATTAATTACTGACCAATTAATAGATGTTTTCCCAATAGAGTTCTTTGGTTTACCAACTCATATATATTGGTTTTATGAATTTTATAATTCTAATTATAGTATCCATACTATTAATTTAAATATGATGGATTTATATTAACAAAGTGTGCTGATAGACTTTCTAAATTCTAGAAATACATAAGAATAGAGAGACCATGATATAGTGTAATTGACCAAATTATAGTCTATTATGGGATAACGCATCTCATAGAGAGTCTCAATAATTTATGTTATTTTGTATATTCATATACATGTTTTTTGATAAAAATTTATATAATCTATCATCTTTGTATTGAGCTACAATAATCCGTCTATTAATCATGCGATGGAGTTATAAATAGTTTGAACATAGATGTTAATAGTTTAAATGTTAAATTACCAATCTAGAAAATGTCCGAACAGTATGCCAACTATCATTTTCTTCTATTAAATATATATCAAAATATTTTATGAATATTTATTTTATTGTAAATTTTTTCATCTAATTTTATATTATATTTATATCATAATAACCTATCAATATAATTATAGAAACATTTATATCATTTAATTTTCTTGAAAATAATAATTAAAATGGGAAAAGGAAATTATCAAGAATAATGAAATATTGTATGTGATATGTAACAAGTTTCTTACTTATTAAAAAAACGGAATGATATATATATAATTTTATCATGGTATTATAATAGATTTAATAATATGATTATGTATAGAGATATGACTGAATAATAGTTCTTTCAGAAAAACCATAATTTATAATTTTCAAAAAATCATTTCATTGTTTACTAAACACATTATAAGACTTCATAACACTATATGTATGAAAAATTATGTTGTATTTGTTAAGAATTACTTATAAAAAAATTTCATGGTTTTGGGAAATATAAATAAATAATTTCAATATGATGTATCAATGCACACCACTTCATAGTCATCAAAAATAGACCATAATAAACATAAAACCAGTCATCATATTATATGTGATTGGAGTTATAATTTGGAGAACCAACACATCATAGTTTATAATAAAAAATTTTAGATTTCCCATAATTTCCACCATAGTACTGTGTATCTAAAAATAATCATGGTGTACATAATTTTAATTTTTTTTGTTGGGCATGAAATGATTATTAGAGGGTTTGAATCT
Organism: Viscum album; assembly: GCA_963277665.1. Taxonomy (NCBI): domain Eukaryota; kingdom Viridiplantae; phylum Streptophyta; class Magnoliopsida; order Santalales; family Viscaceae; genus Viscum; species Viscum album. Next base: position 1,333,119,466 of record OY728142.1, read on the forward strand.
TCATGAAAGAAACATTTCTTGATTTCATCTATTTTTATATAATATTTAGATTATGTAATAATTATAATTGTTTTAACAAATTATATAAAAAACTAGTGAAATATTATAATGCTTATATTGAACTATGAGTTTAATAAAAAAGATATTATAAAATATATATATTTAAATTATTATTTTTAAATTTAATATAAAATTTGATAAATTATTTTTATATTATTTTATATGAGAGTTAAAAAAAATGTGTGATATATATATTTTTGTGTACTGATTACAGAAAAATTAATAATTTTATACGATGAAATATATTTCATAAATATCACTTATTTTGATTTTGATCGAGTTGATATTATATTCAATGTAAATTAAAAATATATAAGTGTTCATATTAATTTTTTTTTTAAATTCTGTATGATTATTTATTTTTTAAGGAATGTCTATAAGTGTGTGCTGAAATTATAAGTTGTATGTAATGTCAATTTATAGTTATTAATCTGAAATTCAATCGTTATGTATAAATTTATTTAATTCTAATATATTGTGATTTATTATGTACATAAGTACAGAATATATATTTTCTATATTATGATTTTGGTTGCATTTGTTTAAATGTGTTGGTATAACTTCATTTAATAATCCTGCATGAATTCTAGGAGTTATCTTATCAATTACCGGTTGCATAATTTTATTATACCCTTTTATTGTTCTTTTAATTGTTTTTTATATTGAATCTATAGGATAAATATATTTTAATAATATTAAAATATTATGTATAATTATTTATTTTTTACTAATTGATGGGTGGTGAGACTTTTGATCAGACTACTCATGGGCCCTACTACTTGGGTTCTATCTTGAAAAGTGGAGGTGACTAGTTATCAAAATATTAATGGTCATGTGGTAGTTTTTGGTTTCAAATAATTCAAATTATATTATTGAAATAGTTTCATATATCTGATGCACATGATAGGTTAAAATTTTTTAAAACATAGTTTTATTTTATTTTGTTGTTGTAATAAAAGATACATGATTCCTAACAAGTTATAATAAAATATGGATTGAGTATATTGATTTTGAGAAAGGGATACTGATTAAATATTCAATATAAATATCCATATATAATGGGAATACCTGATAAAGGATTCCTTGATTTAGAACCAATTAATAATCATTATTTTTTATTCTTTCCCATGTAAATAGTTTTACCAAACTGTATCATACCAATATTTAAGTCATGAGAAAAATTGTTTCCAATAGAGTATAGTGTACAATACTAGTTAGATATAGCTAATATTAATGATATTCTCCATATTCCAAACTTTATATGGGGTAAAACATCTTTTAGAAACTATAAATATATGAATAAAATGTGAATATAGTTGGGATAATCAATATGAATTATTTAGGTAAATATTTATTTTCACAATTATCATAGTATTTTATACAATAATTGTAGTACAACCGGTTTGTGTTATGTGGCCTTTTTATGCATCTTTTTGTGTTTAAAGTGCATGAGATGTGTTGGGAATATGTTGTGAGAGTTTGGAATGGTTTTAGATGAGTTTGTATGGCTTTAAAGGAGTGCACGTTTTGAGAACGGTTTGTGGAAAGAATGTGGGTTCCCAGGAAACCGTGCAGACCATTGTCCTCGAGACAGTAGGCCTCGCACGGCATGCGCTCAGTTTTCCAAAATGTTCGAATAAACAGTGGGGACCCTATTTCTAGAGGTAGTGGCATGCGCACGGTTAGAGTACGTCTTGCCAAACTGTGCATGCTAACTGTGCGGCCATATAAAGTTAGGGTTATAAGTTCTAGGCTCACTCAAGAGTGCTTCATTTCACTCCAAATCTTCTCCCACATGAGACGCACTCTGGATTTTTGTTTCTCAAGGGTTTTAGGGGATCTCCCACACATTTTAGAAGTGATTCGATGGGGTCTCAAGGTGGATCCAAAGTGGTTTCTCCCAGGTAAGTCTCCCCTCTTGTTTCTTTTGTGGTTTCCTCTAGATCTACATCTCCCTATCTCTCAGTTTTCTAGATATAAACTTGTTGTGTGTTTATATAGGGTAGTGGTTGCCTTGGATGTTAATATTAATGCTTTTGGATGCTAGGGAAAGGGATCTAGAGGGGATTTAGTGGTACGTTATCTGGATTTGAGGCATGGTTGTTCTTGGGTTGATTTCATAGGAAACTTAATGGTATGTTTCTTCTATCTCGACTCCACTTGATTATAATTAGTTGTTCCTTGTTATAATTAATTTTTTTGTTCTTGAAATTAATTGTGTTTTGATGTACGAAATTGGTGGAAAATCTCATGGGTGATGTTTTGGGGATTTTTTGGAAAAAGAGGGGTTTTATGGTGAAATGCTTTTCTTGTGAATTTTAAATTGGAGAATTTAAAATGGGCTGATGAGATTGATTTGGTAAAATGATTGATGATATGGGTTTTCAATAATAGTGTTGTTGTATTGAAATGTTGTTTGGAATGGAAAATGGTTTTCAATAAATGTATAATTTATTGAAATGGAATGATATGCAATGGAACATGGTTGACTGCATGATGTTGTGACCTTGGCGGGTTATAAGATGTACTTTGGCTTGTTTTAAATGTTGTGTGTATGTTGCGATAAGTACCGCTATATAAAGGGGATGGATAGTGGACAGAAGGGCCACCATCATGGATAAGTGGATGTGAAGTGCCGCTTAGTGTGAATGGGTGAATGGGGTGGACGATAGCTCCACCATTTGGTTGTATGGTTGTGTTTTAGTGTATTTCCATGAAAGATGGAATTGTTTTGCTAATGGGTAAATTGTGGAAAGGTTGTGGTTTTTTTGGTTGGCATTACCTTGGTTGATTGGTTTGCATGTGATTGCCCGCTAAAGGAATATTTGGCTTATGGAAATGGTTGCGATTGTGTTTTATTTTATATAAACTATTTTATAAAAATGTCCTAATGATTTTATCCCGGTGGTGTGTGTAGGGATGTAAATTGGAAAAATACTACTGAGTATTAGTACTCACCCCCTACATTGGTACTGTGGTGTCTTAGAGATGATGTGTACCATGACAAGGGAATAGGTAAGGCATCTTCCTCATTTCATGGAGCATTGTGATGTCTTTGTGGAGTGTGGAGCCTAGAGAATGGTGTGGAGCTGTGGTGGTGTCATGGTTCATAGTGTTGCTGTTTAGTTTTCCTCTTATACTCTGATGTTTGGAGGACATGTCTGGTTTTATTGGTTTTTAGTTGTGTTGTGGAACAACTTGGTTGTCTTTTGGGAGTTCTTGGTTGGGTAATTAAATTGACATGCATCTTATGGTTGCTGTCTGTGGATGGTTTGGATGGTTTTGTCTTAAGGAAACATTGTTCCCCAATTTGATCTTGAAGCCCTCCACATTTATTTCCAGCCTTTGGCATCTTGGGAACGTCACTTCAGGGCAAGTAGCCCTCACCACCTCCTTAAGATAATGAGTTAAAGGCGAGGTGTTACTAGTGGTATCAGTTTGTTCAGTCCATCAGATTTGATTCTCATATTTGGTGTTGTCATTTTTTCTGTTAACTTCCATGAGTTTAGATGGTAGGAAGGCGTAGGATTATCGGATCTTGGAATGTATAGCATAAAAGGACGTAGATAACCATTTTATGAAAAAATTCAAGTTACAAGGGAATTTGGTACATAAGTGTTTTAGAGACACTTATAGGCATTGCATATCTCCCTGTCTTTGGTGTAGCAAATGAGATGAGCATGAAATGCATGGATGAAATGACTTCTATCTAGGATTCATATTTCATTGGGGTATAATGATTTATTATGTTATATGATTATTTGAAATTGTAATGTGAATAAACTGGTATTTTGAAAATGGTTTGGTGTTCAAAATGGTGAAACATGGCACATGTGGAAAAATGTGAAATGGTGGAAAGCCTTGATGTGGTAGTGTTGTTTAATGTGATTTTAAATGGGATTTCATGAAGTCTATGGAAGTGGGACTCATAGTGGTTTGTTTTCTGTTGATATAAATGGCACCGGGTAGTCTTCGTAGAGACCAACTGGAGGAGGCTGCTGAGAATGTGGTTTCACCTCAGCCTCAGGTGAACCAGCTGCTAGTGAAAAGTATAGTGCAAGCATTCCATGTTGTGGGAAGTAAAAATAATGTGGATGAACCAAGTCATGTGGATCATGCGGCCTAGTTTCAATATCATAATCCACCCATCTTCAAGGGTTATTCAGATCTGGAAATGGAAGAATCATGGTTGAATAGAATGAACAAGTTCATTGAGTTATTTGGAATGCCAGTAGAGCTGAAAGTGAATTTGGCCATGTATATGTTAGAAGATCATTCCCTTTAGTTGTGGGAGTAGGTAGTCCTAGATGGGATGGACCAATGTATGATGTGGGAAGGATTTTAGGAATTGATTAACAAACAATTCTACCCACACACATTTAGAATTAAGCGTACGACTGATTTCTTCAATTTGATGCAAGAGATTTTGTCTGTGACAGAGTATGCAGTTACATTTATTAACTTTGTGAGGTTTTCACCTGAGGTTGTGGGTAGCATGCCATTGAAGGCAATGATCTTTGAAGCGGGGTTAAGGCAAGAAATCTGTTCAATGATAGAAGTACTCTGTATAGATTATTAGACAGAGATGGTGAATAGAGCCTCAGTGGCTGAGTGGGATTTGTTGGGCACTCCGAGCGAGGGGAGCATAGTGGTACCCATGGGGAATAGTGGGAACTCTAATGCTGGGTTCAAAAGGAAGAGGGAATCTTATTCCCAGGGTGGGAATATGGAAATTAATCCAACAGCATGATCGGTAAATCTTCCTCTGAATCCCTAGAGAAAGCCGGGATGTTTTCAGTGTGGGTCGACGAGCCACATCAAGCGGGATTGTACGACACAACATCGAGCATGTCATAATTGTAAGAAGATTGGGCATCTTCGGAATTATTGTCGGAATGCACTAATTTTAGGTGTGCATGACACTTCCCAAGGATCGCAGACGTCATATGCTTCAACGGGATAGGGACAGTAGCATACCCCTCAGTAGAAGGGTAAAGCGGATCATGGTGATTCTCAGAATACCATGACACCTCAGCATGGGCAATAAGGAACAGAGTGTGGCAAGAAAACATGTGTTTGGAGTTGAGCAGGTTGTGGTGGATAATCAGTCGGGACCACCCATGGTGCGAGGTACTAACTAAATAAAATTATAATATATAGTATATGATATGGTCTTATATAAAATCATAATCTGATCTAAATATGTTTATGAGAACAAAGTTCTATGGAAAATTTACACCCCTATAACAATTTTCCATTTCATGGTGTTGGATAATTATATTTATTTTTGAGTATTGTTTTCAGTGCATGATATTTTTTGGAGATTTCATGTGTGTTTTGGCTATATTCATGGTTTGGGGGTTAAGTATGTGGATTATTATATTTAGAGGAACTTCCGGTTCAATTTATTCTTATCTGGTTTTCCAAGGAAGGCCTTAACATGGTTTTGACCAAAATGTTTGAGGATAAGGTGTAACATTTAAGACTGTTGGTGGTGTATGTGATTAAGCAAAAAATATTCACACAATTAGTGGAAACTATAAATCATATGTGTTGGATTTATCTATAAAATGTCATAATTTTGTTTTATGGTTGGAATATGGTCTCTAAAAACATGTGTCTAGATTGTTCTATTGTACTTATTTATTATGGTATAGATAGTTGGTACATGGTTTGGAAAACCGTGTAGTAAAACCATATGATATTCCCATATCCTTAAATTCTTAACTCTCCATCTGCCTATTTCAAATTTTTAATCCCAATTCAGTATCTCCCACTATTTTTAGACCTAGGCGCACCCTTGGGGTCCCAAAAACCCTTATCCCCATCTCTCCATCATAAATTGAATATCCTCTAACCTTCAAAAGGGATATTAATTGGGTTTATTTGTCAATTATATTTTCCTCTATTATCTCACTATTGGATACAATGTTTTCCTTACTTCGATCCCTTTTTGGAAATCCATATAATAACATATTCATGAATAGATTTTGTATCATGAATGTTAGGGGTGTGAGGATCATCCCTTAGACATAGTTATTCCTTATCCCGGTGTTTTATATCAGCTACACAATTTTGAGGTAGGTGTTCCAATTATTTTTCAATATAGAGAATATCATTGATGCATTATATTTTATAAATTTTCTATAAAATATATAACAAATTTTAGTTTGAGGAAATTTTTATTTTTATAATGTTATGATAGTGTAAATATAATGAAAACGGTTTTATAAAAGATCATTAATTATTCCATATTGTATATATATGTAAAGTATTTGATATATTTTGACTTTGCCATTAAATATGTAACTGGGTTATTTGGTTTATATTTGGCCTTTATTAAGGATTAGTAATTTGTTTTTGGAAATGGGTTTTGTGTGTAGAATTTATGGAGTATTATGGAATGGTGTTTATGTGTGGACTATTTTAATGTGATTTTATGGTCTTTGGGATTTTTTAATTATTTATTATTTTTTATTTTATAGCTTCTAAAAAGTGTTCTATATGATGTGGTAATTTCTATATGTTTATGTGGTACATATATGAATGAGAACACAAATGATAATGGAATTTACAAGTTATGTTTTCCTTAAACTTTATTTTTCAACATACATTTTCCCACATCCCACATCCCTTTCATTCTCTCAATCTTCGAATTTGTTGATCTATAAACACAAAATATTTCATAAATGGATATGTGGTTTCCCAATGTTATTAAATTTGGTATACAAATCCTAGAATTTTTTTAATCGTAATGTGTAGTTTTGGTCCAAAATAAAATAAAGGCTCATTCGGAAGCCTCCGAGAATGCTGTTTGTTTTCACAATAGTTATGGAAATGGTTTTGTAAATTAATTTTGAATTATAAATTCTATGGACTGTTTGGAATATTTAGGTGTTTATAACGATTTTTTTAAATGAATATGTTGACCTATTCATTTTCCAGGTATTGTTATCATTAGATTCTTAGGAATCATTTAGCGGTCCATATTATTGTTTCATGATAACTGCGATTAAATGTGTTGGAATCCATGTATTGATTCAGAGGCAAGTTTTTTCATACAATGGTTTAGGATAGTTTTGATTATATTGGTTAGTGATCGACCATGGAGACGAACCATACAATTATAGGTGAATATAATCTAGTTACTTCTTGAGGTTTTATCTTGAGATTTTTAGAAAATTCCCATGATTATTATCAATATGTTCTATTCTTATGATGCATATTTATTATAATCCATTTCATTATAGGCCTTATTATAAAATTTATTTAATTTTATTTAATTTTTTTTTATTATCGTTTTTAGTTTCTAATTTTTTTTCTTTGTGTTTTTAAACGAGGTTTTAAAAATGCTATTTTATTGAAAAGTCGAAAATATTTGTTTTGATGTTTTAAAATGGAAAAGATGTTTTTGAACACATAAATGATTAAACCATATTTAATAATTTAGTTTCAAAATAGATTATATGGAAAAATTTTATAATGTAAATGAATAGGTTATTTTGTGCTTACCTACTAAGCAGTTTATGCTCACATGCTACATGCGACACTCGATCTCTGTTTACCTAAGATATTTTAGGTCTTTAGACATATGATTAGGTTTTCATATTTATTCATCTAGTACTTAATAATGGATGAGTTGATGAGATCATGTGGTGATCATTTCAGTTTATGTTTGTTCTTAGTTATGGATTTAGTTGTAGTTTATTAGTTGTAGTTGAATGTGGTTTTTGTTTATATTTTTTTATTCAAACATTAAGGATCCTTATAGTATTACTATGTGATATTCTGTTTTTTTTATATAAATTTTTTATTTTTGATAGGTCATTACCACTATTATATATTATATTCCCAATTTTATTTTCATCTCTGGAGGACTAGGGTTGCCTCTCAGGCCTTGTATTTGACCGGTTTGGATGTCTAGTAAGATGGAACCACATCCTATTTCATAAAAACATGGTATCAAATAGGACATTAGTTATTTTGGGAATTAGGTTTCTCGATGATTGAGCTGTTGGGACTCCGAATGGTAGGTTCATGAAGTGTTTTAGGAACTCTTACTCATCTTAAGTCCCAAGCTTCCACGTATAGTCTATGAAATGAGGGTTTTGTTGGGTATGTGTGGATAGGTGATGAAAAAAACTGATTCGGGGGTTTATGGTGATATGAATTGGATTAGTTAACAATGTTGATACTAACTGCATTACTCAAGATATTCATAGTGATTGTTGGTTTCCTTGGTAATTTTAACACACCCAAATGATATTGTATGAATATTGAATTAGATAATGTGCATGACTTGAAAAACCATGTGTGTTAATGAATATAATATCCTTGAATTATTTAATATATCAAATATTTTAGATAAATTAAATTTATTTTATATATTTTTATTCATGCAACAGTTATTTATATTTCATCACATACAAGAGAAAATTTCTTCAATATCATGCATTTCACACAAGACAGAGATTCAAAAAAACACGTTAGTAAAATATTATTTTTTAATATAATTATACATAATAAATCTTTTACAATTATAGGTTATGAATATTTTTAACAAAATCATGAAAATACATGTTTTAAAAAAATAATAGTTTATTTAATGGTTTAACAATTTATTACAAATGAAAATACAGTCAGATTGAATATAATAGAAATTTTACTATTTTTTTTATCGTAGTGGCATTCTGTCTTAACAAATTCAATTAATTGCAATTAATTAATGATATTAATGAAATATTTATGTTATATATTCAATTAAATATTTTTTATAATCATCTAAATTATTCAATAGGCATAAGATATTAATAAACTCAAAATTACATGTAAAACACAAATATATTTATTAAGGCACATTTACAATAATTGAATAGAAAAAAATAACAATAATTTTTTGACTATTTTATGATTAATATATGTCAATATAAAATTAATATTTTTATGGGAAACATAAAAATTATATTTAAATATATTTTTTAGTATTTATTTCTGATGATCTATTTTTTAATGAATTTTGAAAAATACTAATATTTAAATAATAACTAATTCTCCATAAACTTTATTTATTATGTTTAATTATGTTTTATATTTATTTTAAACTAAATTTAGAAAATATTTTTATCAATTAATAGAATATTGGTATTTTTAATCAATATCAATATGAAATTGACTACATATTAACTTAGTAAATAATTTTTTTCCCTTTATAAGTTGCATTGTTGTAGTGTTTACAGTATTAAATTTAAATTATGTTTTTCCACTTCTATTATTTGAAATTGGAAGAATTAATTTCAAATTTGGAATCAGAATAATTATTTATATAAAAAATATTCAATTTTTTTGTAAAAAATAATTTTTCATAGTAATTGAAATTAATTAAAATGATTAATGATAATTAAGAATAAAAATAGGTTAAAACTTTAATATTAAGGCACAAAACGTCCTTAAAAACTATAAATACGATATTTTATGATTATATTAATGAAATAATTTTTATTTTATCTTCACTGGTCTATTATTTATCAACATTCAATAAAAAAATTAGTTCGGTTCCCTTGTTTTAAAATATTACAATAGCGACGCTCATCCTCCATTATAAAAAGCATTATTTCTTACCACATTCTCACATCACTGAAGAAACATATGTTCAACCACAATATTACCAATACAATCAAAAAAATCCACGACTTTCTCTTTGAATCTTTACTTTGTGAAAAATAAAATCCAATGAGTGCCTCTATGCAAACCAAAATGAGTTACCAGATTAATAGGTAGCGTCTTTCCTAATGCTCTTTAATTTTATTTCCATTATTCACTAATACAAAAAGTATTATTCCATGTTTATATAAAAAAACCTGTATCAAAATACAATTGTAATTTTTTTATGTTATGGTTATTACCATCATCTACTCACACCTCTATCTAATGGGTAACAAATATACTATTTATATATATAGAGATATACCACTTTTTGAAATGATGACCATTTGTTCATCCTTTACATCATATCATAGTGTTTATTATTTTGGAAAATATATTTATATATGGTATATGTGATATTTATAATTTATTTATTCTTCATTACTTATTTGGAAATTGATATCAATATACTTTCCAATTTGTGTAAATACATCTGCATCATTGTGGAAGTGTGGAGTACCGCCCCCTCAAAATGGCGTGAGTCATTCACAAGTTACATTGAATATATAAAGTATGGTTTTTATTAAACATATGTGGCATAAAATATATGTATGATATTAATTATACAATTACCTTTGGTAAATATATTATCACATTATTTTATTACCCTTCCACACCATTAACCATTGATAGCGTCGTTCGTGGACACGTGGATTACTACCTACTTAACACGATGTGATTAATTTTATATCACAATAATATATTATATATTTATATATGAATAAATACTATGTTATTATGATTTAAGGTTATTTATTGAATAATTGATGTTACTTACATACTTTTTTAAACAACCCTACAAAAATGGGAATGTTATTAAAGCTTACAGACGACCTGCCTACTACCTGATTTGTAATGTTGGATCACTTTTAATACCAAATTTATTGATTGGTTTTATAATAAGAATTGATGCATAAATAAAATAAATATTTTATGATTAATTATATATATATATATATTATATAATTAACCCTTTGAACATAGTTTCATACCAATGTTAGTTTCAACACATAAACTGAATTTTTTAAAAACACACAATGTACGATTAATAATTTGACTAAATTTATACAAAATCATTATTTTTATAATGAATGTTACAATAAAATTAAAAAATTTAACTATGTTGGTATAAAAATAACATACATAAATAATGTAGGATGTTAAAGGACGTTTACCTGAATTGAAACCCTAGGTAAGGGATTGTTCACTCACATTCATTCAGTGAGGTATACGCAATTATTGTGCACCTTATTTATTAAATATTCTCTACATACTTCCAGATATACATGTAATTCGATGAATAAAGATATAATCATGGTATATTTAGTGTAAGTACTTGCCCTTAAAAATTACATATTCATGAAATAAATGGATAATTCACATTGAGGATCTTTTCAGCTTTACAGTTTTAGAGAATTAGTTCATTACATTTACATAATAACATTAATATTACATGTAGACAATTTTACACAGTATATATTTTTTCATAAAATAATAACTATTGAAAAATAATTAATGTCTAGGTCCATGTTTTATATAGCACGACTTTTCTATGATCTTGTCCTCGACCATGTTCATCATTATGTCTTGTGAAAAACATTTCAAAACTTGGGATAAGCATAAAGAGCTCAGTTAGGTATACACAAAGAAGGAAAACTTTTATTGTTTTTCAAAACATAATGTAAACCATGAATACTTAAACAAAAGTAATACATTTCTTCTTTATGAAGTAGTAAATATTCTTCACTGAAGATAAGATCACGACTTATACATTTGTACCCAAATTATTACCATAAAACCCATATAAAGAATACGTAACATATAATGATAACAAGAGACATAAACATACTTAAATGGAATAACCATATGGTCGACTTCCACACATATCACTAATTGGAATATCCATTCAGCCGAATTCCATACCCAATGCATTGGTGGTTATAATGTAACCAACCATTCTGGTTTATCATGGAAACACCCACTATTTGTTTTATCATGTAACCACCCATCAAATGTCCATGTACCATTATAAAATCATAACACATTAAACAAATTTCAAGGAATGAAAAAATTTCCACATTTCAATCATAATATATCACTTAAATATATTGACATAACAAATCTATTATCAAAACCATTTTCAATACCAAATTACATGAAAGTGTATATGGTATTTATTTTCCTTGAAAAAAAACACTAGGGCTTGTTATGGATTCCAATGAACAAATAATACCCATAGCTGCAGAAAGGTTGTGGTCACCTCTTACGTTAAAAGAAACATTCCTTTTTTTTATTTAGTAAAACGTTTCATAAAAAATGATTCACATTGAAAAGTCAAGCATGTTTGTACATCGTATAATATAATGTCGTGTATTAAAACAAAATATGCCTGAATGAAAAGGGAATTAAGATGATGTCACATACCTTGTGTCTGCCATGACATGATTGTTCTTTAATATCCCGAATAATAAACATAAGTTATTTTCTACTATAATAAGAACCATTTTCTTATTTATTATTCCTTTTATATAACTTATTACAATGTTAAAAATATTTTGTAATCATTCATGTTAATAATGTTCGTTGTGTTGATATTTGGTACTTGTGTCACAAATGAACACTATATATTTACAAGTTGTTCACATGGTCAAGAGTTCATTATATCTATTTTATATTCATCATTTTGATATCATATAAATCATATATATCCAATATATTCATGTATTTATAATTGTATATAACATTTGGAGGTATGAAATGAAATGTACCGTTCTTGGAGACTGTAATCCATACATATGCATGAATGCTACATTCATTTATATTTCGTATTTTAATGGAATTAAAACATAATGATAAATGATTATATTATTATTCCATTATTATAAAACACTTAATACCATTAACGCTATCCTTTATAAGTCCCATGTATTCATGAACGAGCCATATCACTTTGAGGGTGTGGTAGTCTGTGCTTTTTCAATAGAAATTATCGCGTTTACCCATAATGGAAACTATAATGGTATTCTATAAAAAATATATATAGAATCATAATGAGAACATAAAAATAATATATATCATATATAAATATAGTGTTATCCTAATGTCCACCATGAGAAGTGGTAGGAGATTATCGAACAATCATTGTTTTGTGAGGCATTAGTTTTCCATCCACAGAAACAGTATGGTCTTCCCCCATTAGATGGAGGTGTGTGTAAGTGTAGTTTGGATAATTATCATAAAAACTTTCTAGAATATTGATGATATTGTTGTTGTTATAAAATAAAGGAATAAAAAGTGTTTAGGGGTTCGATATGTAAAATAAATGAAAAGATGTTAAGAGAAATTGTCACCATTAATTTTGGTAACTCCCTTTGGTTTGAACCAAAATGTTTTGTTAAAGTTCCTTCTGTCTAAGTTTAGGCTTCTATGAGGATGATAGGTATGTAGGTAGCCTAATTGGGAACATGTTTCACAAGACAAAAGGATTGAGGGGTGTGAGGAATTTGTTAGAAATGGTCATCCTTTATAAGGGGGGATGGACTCTTTATGAGAGTGTGAAAATATTATTTTATTATATAATGATATTCAGTTTATAAAGGAATAAATATACTTAAAGTCGAAGATAAGATGACTCATAGTTTAAATAATATCATTCAATTTTAATTGGATAGGTTTTGAATTATATTATAATCATTATAATCCTATTTATTTAAATAATTTATTTATGAGGTAAATACCACATCATTATTTTTTCACCAATAATTTAATATATTTGATTATTTTAAAAAAATAAATAATACAATGATATGGGAAATATTTTTATCTTTTAAAATAATATTTATAGTAAAAATTATTACTTATATAACACCTTATAAAAATTTTCTCACTAAAATATTATTGTTTATGTCATTTTTTACTTTACATTAAATTAATTAATCTAAAGTGTCATTATCATTAATAAGAGGCTCCATGGGGTCCCAAAATAGACCAAAGGATGCCCAGAATCAGACATTACTCATCCAATAAGGTTAGGACAACTGTTAAGTTAATTTTGAATTATTAATATATTCTTCTTACCTTGAATTGCACAATTTACATTTAACCATGGAAAATATAAGTCAAAAGATACCATTAACCAAAAAGTATTTTCATCTTATTGAACCACATTTAAATACTAATAACTACCACGTATATAATATTTTGGAAATTCAATTCACATAAGTGGTAAAATTTCATTTAAATGAAACATTCCGTTTTTTTAACTAGTACTGAGTGGTTTCACTATTCATCATAAATTGAAGTTTATTTCAGAAAAATACCTAAAATTCAACCTAAGATATAATTGATATTCCAAAATAAAAATTGATGTATATTTTACCAAATTAAAAAAATAGAATATTCATTAATTAATTTAAAATAAATTTCTGCTGTTAAAACAAATAGCATGTTTTTAAAAAACAATAACTATCAAAAGATTGACACTTTTTAGGTCTATATTCAAAGTGAAATTATTTGCAATGACCAAAATTGGATTAAATGGTAAAAATATATTCTAATTATAATTTATAACCAAATTAAAAGATAATATAACCATAAAAATAAATTAGATTAAAAGGTAGTTCTGAATTAAAATACAATATTTTTCACTATTCATTAAAAAAAGAACTTTATCAGAATAATTCCCAAAATTTACCCAATGTAAATTTTGATGTCCCCATTCTAAAGAAAGATTTTATTTTATCCAATAGAATTTATTAAAGTAACAAAAAATAGATTTAAATAGAGTTCTCCAATTAATGGTGGTAAATCGACCTTTTAATGAAAATTATGCTTAAAATTAGATTCATTCACATTTTATTCCTCTAACATTTATTGGATAAATGTAAATATATTTAAAAAAATGTATAATCATATTGTAGTTAGTTTTGTTCATTCCATCCAATGCAACAGCAAGGAGTTAACTTCCTTTAAAATAATAATACTATATTATTAGTGTGCAATGTAAGATTTCAAAGAAACCCATTGTTGCGTATCTGGTACGCTATCGAACATATCAGCCCTTTTAAAGTAAAATTAATATTTAATTAAAAATATTAATAAGTATGAATATCTCGTATTCTTCATTTACCTGGAATGTTACATCCTTCCCCCTTTTTGGAAATTGCATCCTCACAATTTTTATTCAATTATCAAAAAAACATTTGGGTATTTATCCCTCATAGAATTTTCAGATTCCCACGTTGCCTCTTTAACCATATTGATTTTCCACAAAACCATTACCTGGTCAATTAGCATATTCCGCAAAACATGCTCTCTATGATCTAGAATCTACACAGGTTGTTCTATAAAAGAGAGATTCTCTTTCAAGTGAACTACCTATGGACTCAAAACATGAGATGGATCTAGTATATACGTTTCAACATCAAAAAATGAAATAAATTGTGTAGTTGGCATAAAATTTGAGGTAAAGCTACTCTGTACGCAACTAATCCAATTTTCTCATAGATTTCATTAGGTCCAATGAACCTCAGACTCAACATTCACTTCATACAAAATCACATCACACTTTTCCATAGATAAACATGGAGAAATTCATGATCACATACCTCAAAATAAATGTACTTCCTCTGGTTATCCACAAATAAAGTATATCTGCTCTGAGCTGTTCTCATGTGCTTCTGAATCAACTGAACAATATCTACCATATATATTATCAATTCTAGTCCCATCAGCTTCCTTTCACCTTCTTCATTCCAAAATGTTGGAGATTGACAACCCTTTGCATTAAATGAATCAAATGGATCCATCTGTATACTGGAATAAAAACTATTATTATAAGAGAATTCAACCAAAGAAATATGTTGTCCCCAACTTCCCTTCTAATCCAGTGAACAAGCATGTAACATATCCTCCATGGTCTGAATTTTTCTTTCTGACTGCCCATCTTATTGAGAATGAAAAGTTGTACTGAAATATAATTCGCGAACCATGGACTTCTGAAGGCCTTTCCAAAAGGTAGAAGTAATCCTTACATCATGATCATATATAATGGAGAGGGGAACTCCATGCAACCAGACTATCTATTTAACATACAACCGAGAAAGTTGATCTAAAGACAATTTGTCTATAATAGGAATGAAATGATTAGATTTAGTCAATCGATCAACTATAACCTAGATTTCATTATTACCTAGAGATGTATTCGGTAATCTAACAACAACTTCCATGGATATATTTTCCCATTTCCAATCTATCACTGGTAAAGGCTGAAGAATCCCTTTCAGTAACTACCTCTCTTCTATAGATTGCTGATAATCCAAACACATCACAGTAAAATCAGTAGTATCTCTTTTCATATCATCCCACCGGTAATACTCCCGAATATCTCTGTACATCTTAGTACATCCAGAAAGAACTGAAAATGGAGAACTATGAGCTTCACATAACAACTCATTATTCAACTATGAATCACAAGGCACAGATAATCTTTTCCCAAACATAAAAGAATCATTATAAACGTTCATATCATGTAACATACCCTTCTAACCCAACTCCACATTTTTCTTTAAGTCACTGTCTTTTTTCAGCACTTGTTTTATTCTGTCTGATAGTGATGATTTCATTGACAACTGAAACAAAACTGAGAAATTTTCAGTACCAACAACTTCTATTCCAAAATTTATCAAATCAAAAACCAAAGGATCTCATTCCAAACATCTCATGGTTAATGAAGATTTACTTTTTCAACTCAAATCATCAGCCACTTTATTTCCATTTCCCAGATTGTAATGGATCGTGCAATCATAATCCTTGATTAATTCCAGCCATCTCTTCTGTCTCATGATCAAATCATTATAAGTGAATATATACTTAAAACTCTTGTGGTTAGTATATATTCCACATTTTAATCCATGCAAATGATGCCTCCAAATTTTTAAAGTAAAAAAACATCTTCTAATTCCAAATCTTGGGTAGGTTAATTTAACTCATGAGGATTTAACTAACGTGAAGCATAAACAATTACCTAATCATTATAAATAAAGAAACATCCATTTCCTTTCAATGAAGCATTATTGTAATAAAAAACTCACCATTTTTGGAAGGCAGTGCCTAATCTAGAGCATATATTATTTTTAATTCATGAAAACAATCATCACATTCTTTTGTCTAAAAGAACTTAACACTTTTTTGAGTTAACTTAGTCATTGGACTAGATAACCATAAAATTTTTTCAAAATACATCTGGTAATAACCTACAAAACCTAGAAAACAACAGATCTCGGTTATATTTGTGGGTCATTTCCTTTCATCGATAACTTTTGTTTAAGCAGGATCAACAATTATGCCATTTTTTTAAACAATGTGTCCAATGAAACAAATTTGTTGTAACCATAACTCACACATTCTGAATTTCCCATGATGTTTCTTTTATTTTTAGGTTTTCAAGATGACCCTTAATGCACATCCATGCACCTCATTAATTTTAGAAAAAAAACATATCTTCAATGAACACAACTACAAAATTATCCAAGAACTCATGAGAACTTCTATTCATAAGATACATGAATACAGCAGGTGCATTTTCTAAACCAAATGGCATAACTACAAATTCATAATTTCCATATCTAGTATGAAATGCGATCTTCAAGAAGTTTGGTTCTTTAACATTCAACTGATGGTACCCCGACCTCAAATCAATCATTGAAAAATACTGAGCTCCCTCAAGCTTATCAAACAAATCATCAATATGGGGCAATGGATACTTGTTCTTAATTGTGATTATTTTCAATGATCTATAATCAATGCAAAGTCAAATTTAACTATCATTCTTTTTTACAAACAAGAAAAAAGAACCCCATGGGGATATTATAGGTTAAATAGAACTATTATCTAATAACTCCTTCAATTGATAATTTAACTCTAAAAGTACTATTTGAGTCATTCGATATGGGGGTTATGAAATTGTCTTTGCATCAGGAACTATATAAATAGTAGAATAAACTTCTCGATCAAGTATAATACCAGGAAACACATCAGGAAAAACATAAACATACTCATTGACAACTGGAACATCATAAATATGAACAGTTCCTTTATTTTCAACAATAAGTGCAATGTATCATTCTTTTTTATCATTTACTTGTTTCATAGATTCCTGATATGTTATCAAAAGAAAGGGTTCATTATTGTACACAGAATATTTTCTTTCTGAAATAGAACTTATTTAGATCTAGAGTCAATCTTAGCCTGATAAACAGATATCCAATCCATGTCTAAAATAACATCAAACTCTACTGGAGGCAAAACAATAAGGATTCTAGGTTTATTCTTCCCACACACAAGGACATAAATGTTCTTATATTATCTTTTTTACGCAAAATCTTTTCCAGGGTTTTTACCATAAATGTTTTATTCATATCATGAGATTGAATTCCCAATTTATTAGAAAACTTCTCAAAAATGGAAGAGTGTGTATACCCTGAATCAAAAAATATATTGGCATAATATGAACAAAAAAATAGTGTACCGGATACTACATTGTTTGATGGCCCAACATTTCCTTAAGTAGTTGAAAAGGATTTCATTACCCCTTTTTTCTTGTATTCTAGATTCTTTACCTCAGTTGAGTTCATTATTAGACACTCATTTTCTTAATGTCCCATTAAATTACACTTAAAACATCATAATGATGGATTTTCATTACCTACTTGATCATCTTTCTTACAGTTAAAAGCAATATGACAGGACATACCACACCGGAAGCACATTCCAGACATTGATAAACATTATCTAGGATTCATTTTACCACACTTCTCACAAGTTTTTTTTATTTTCTTACCTCTAGGATTCTTTGATGAATTATTCCCCTTTGACTGCAAACCAGGCATCATATTCGGTTGTTTGTCAATGAACACCTGATCATCGAAAAACTCCATTTCCACCTTCTCCACACATCAAACATGTTTTTCATAAATTTTTAACTCATGACAGGATAATTCACTTTGATACCGTGTCTTCAGTCTTGAGTATAATCCATTTAACTTACTATTAATATCTCAGATGAAATTTGTAGCATTAATTGCCAATCGAGTGAGTTTTTCTTCATAGTCAGCCACTGAGTCATCCCCCTACCTTAATTCTAGGAGTTGTTTTGACAACCTAAGACAAACCACCTTAGGAAATTATTTCTCAAGAAACATTCCATTGAATTCATCCCAATCAAGAGCATCAATATCCACACTATCCATGGTATTTTTCACCATCGACCACCACTGATCTGTTTCACCTACAAAACAGTAAACAACGAGACTAATCTTTTGATGTTCTTAACACACCATGAAATCCAAAATCATTTCCAGTGCTTTAATCCACCCTTCCACTAGCACATGGTATGATGAACCTATGAATGATGGGGGATGTTGCCTCATGAAATGCTATACTACTGACATGTTCTTGTGTGGTTGATCTGGCCGATCTCGTTCATGGATAGAACCACTATTTATAGACTGAGTCAAATGTGGCATCACTGCAACAAACTGTTCAGTTCCGATTCCGACCATCTCAAGTTTCAAATTTGGAAGGTTTTCTTCCTCATGATATCGTCCCAACATAGCTTCCCTATTTCCTCTCCATAAAACCATTCTAAACACATACATATCCTAGGTGAAGCAACATGGTAATGTATAATGCTATATCATTTCTATATTACCATAAATTAATTTATGGATATTTATTTAACAATACCCTAACCCATAAAGTTGTCTAAACCGAACACTGATACCAACTGTACGGACCCAGCCTTAAACATTACATATTCATGAATTAAATGGATAATTCAAAATGAGTAACTTTTCTAGTTTAGAGTTTTAGATAATTAGATAACTACATTTACATAACATCATGAATAATACATGTATACAATTATACTATGTATCCATTTTTCATAAAATAAAAAATCATGACAAAAATTTATTCAAGTACCATGTTATAGACAGCAAGAATTTTCCTTGATCCCATCCTTGACCATATTCATCAATATGTCATTTGGAAAACATTTCGAAACAGTGGATGACCATACAAAGATCAATAAATGATTCATAATGAACGAAAACTATTAGTTTTTTTCAAAACAACATGTAAACCATAAATACTTTAACATAAGTAATAATTTTCACCTTTATGAAGTAGTAAGTTCATTACACTGAATAAAAGATAACTACATAACATTTTATAACCAAAATATTAACATAAACCCCATATAAAGAACACATAAAATATAATGTAATATTTGGACATAAACATACTTAAATTGAATAACCATACGATCGACTTACACACATGTCACTAAATGAAATAGCCATACGGACGAATTCTATACCCAATGCATTGGAAGTTATAACGTAACCATCTGTCATGGTCTATCACAACACCACCTATCATTTTATTTGTCATGTAAAAACCAATCAAATGTCCAAGTATCATTATAAAATCATAACACATAAAAAAATTATAATGGAATGAAAACATTTCCACATTTCAATCACAATATATCACTTAATAATATTGACTTATGAAATCCATTATCAAAATTGTTTTCAATACCAAAATACAAAAAAAGTATATGGTATTTATTTTCCTTGAAAAAAACAATACGGCTTGTTATAAAATCCAAATAAATAAAAATACTCGAGGTGGCAGAAAGTTCATTGTCACCACTTATGTTAAAAGAAACATTCCTTTTTATTATTTTGAAAAATTATTTGTTTAAGGAGATCACCTTTTCAACGTAAAATGTGTTTATACTGCATATAAAAGAATGTTGTGTATTAAATAAAAATATGCCTCAATTAAAGGAGATTGAGAAGAAATATCTTACCTCTAGTACGACTTGACCCATTCATTCTTTAATATCCTGAATAACTAATAAAGTTAATTTATACTTTCTTAATAACAATTTTCATTTTTATTATTTCTTTTATATTACTTCTTACAATGTTATAAACAATATGTAATCATCAAGATAATAATGTTCGTTTTGTCAATATTTGGTACTTGAGTCACAAATGAAAATCATATAGTTACAAGTTGTTGACATGGTCAAAAGTTCATTATATCTAGAATGATATTCATGATTTAAATATCATAAATATCATATATATCTAGTATATACATGTATTTATAATAGTACATAACATTTGGAGGTAAGAAATGAAAAAGCACTGTTTATGGAGACGATAAGCTATATGTACGCATGAACGCTACTTT
Organism: Viscum album; assembly: GCA_963277665.1. Classification (NCBI taxonomy): domain Eukaryota; kingdom Viridiplantae; phylum Streptophyta; class Magnoliopsida; order Santalales; family Viscaceae; genus Viscum; species Viscum album. Next base: position 1,333,140,493 of record OY728142.1, read on the forward strand.
AAAATCATTTTCGTATATTAATAGAATTAAGAAATAATGATAAATATGTATATTATAATTATATTATAATAACATATATTATACCATGATCTCTATCCTTTATAAGACCCACGTAAGGCATGAACGAGTCATATCACTTTGACGGGGCGGTAGTCTGCATTTCTTCAAATGAAATTATCACGTTTACCCATAATGGAAACCATAAAGGTATGATATAAAAGAAAAATACAGAAGCATAAAGAAATCATAAACATAATATATATCTTATATAAATATATTTTCATCATAATTTCTACAATGAGAGGCGGTAAGTGATAATCGAACAATCATCATTTTGTGAGGTGTTAGTTTTCTATCCAAAACAACAGTATGTTCTTCACCCATTAGATTGAGGTGTGTGTATGTTTTGTTAAAATAAATCTCCTAAAAACATAATAGTATATTTATTATACCAGTTTTCTTATAAAATAATGGATAAAATGGGTTTATGGGTTTGAAAAGTAAAATAAAAAAAAATAAGTTAAGAGAAACTGTTAACTTTAATTTGGGTACTACCATTGGTTAGAACCAATATGCTTTGTTGAAGTGCCTTCGGCCTAAGGAAAGGCTTCTAGAAGGAGGAGAGGGATGTAGGGAGATTAATTGGGAAGATTCTTGTCGAGCTAAAAGGCATGAGAGGTGTATGGAATTGGTTAGAAATGGACTTTTTTATAAGGGGGAGGAGGGGCTCTTTAGGAATTTGTGAAAATATTATTTTATTATATAATGATATTCAGTATAAAGGTCCAAATATCATTAATGTTAAATATAAGATTACTCATAGTCGATATAAAATCATCCAATAGGAATTGGATAGGTTTTGGATAATATTTTAATCATTTTAATCTTATTTATTTAAATAATTTATTAAGTAGGTAAATATTGCGTCATTATTGTGTCATGTATAATTTAATTTATTTGATGTCTAAAATTTATGAAAAAAATACCATCATGTAAGAAATATTTTTAGAATTCTAAATAACATTTATAGATATAAATATTACTTATATAACACCATATAAAAATTAATCTAGTAAAATATTTTTGATTAAGTCATTTTTTCCTTTACATTAAATTTATTAATCTAATGTGTCATTAGCATTCAGAAGTGGCTCCATGGGGTCCCAAAATCAAACCAAGTACGCCCATGGTTGTACATTACTCATCCAATAAGTCTAGAACATGTTTCAATGTAATTTATAATTGTTATAACATGTATTTTACCTTGAATTACCCTATTACCATTCACCGTGGGAAATAAAAGTCAAAAGTTACTATTCACCAAAAATTATTTTCATCTTATTGAACCAAATTTTACTTAATAATAAAAACCATCCTTGTCAAATTTTTGAAATACATTTAACAGAAGTGGTAAAATTGAATTTAAATTAAAAATTCAGTTTTTTAACTACTACTAAGTGGTTTCACTATTCATCAATAATTGATGTTTTTCATAAACAAACCAAAACATCAGCATAAGCTATATTTGATATTCTGAAATCAAAAATTATGTCTATTTTACCATATTATAAACATATAATTTTAATTAATTTAATTTAAAATTAATTACGGTTGCTAATACCAATATAGTGTTTTTAAGAAACAATAACTATCAAAAGATTGACATTTGTTTATTTCCAAAATCAAAGTGAAATTAATTTAATGACAAAAATTGGATTAAATGGTAAAAAAATTTATAATTGAAAATTAAACCCAAATAGAAATATCATCTAACCATATAAATAAATTATATTAAAATGCAGTTTTAAAATAAAATACTATATTTTTCACTATTCATTAAAAAAATAAACTTTATCAGAAAAATTTAAAAAATTTACACAATGTAAATTTTTATGTCCCCATTCTAATGAAGGATTTTATTTAGTGAAATAAAAAGTATTAAAGTGACAAAAACTAGATTTAATGAGGGTTCACAATTAAAAGGTGGGAAATCGTTCTTTTTAATGTATATTATGAATAAAATTATATTCATTAACATTTTAAGCATATAAATGTTATTCGATAAAATTAAATACATTAAAAAACATGAATAATAATATTATAGTTAGTTTTTTTCATTCCCACTAATACAATGGCTATGAGTTAGCTTCTATTAAAAATAATAACATTATATTATTAGTGTGCAACATATGATTTCAATGAAACCCATTGTTGCATATCGGGTTTGCTATCGAACAAAGAAACCATTTTAAAGTAAAATTGATATTTAACTCAAAATATTTACAAGTATGAAAATCTCTTATTCTTCATTTACCTGGGATGTTACATCCTTCCCTCCTTTTGTAAAATGCATCCTCGCAATTTTTATTCACTTCTCAAAATTAGTGGGTCTATTTATAGCTAGTAGCATTTTTAGATTCCTATGTTGCCTATTCAACCATATGGGGTTTTCACAAAACCATTAGTTGGTGAATTAACTTATTATGAAAAACATTCTCTCTATGGTCAAGAATCTGGAGTGGTTGTTCATTATAAGGGAGATTTACTACCAACTGAACTACCTCTGGACTCAAAATATGAGATGGATTTGATGTATACTTTCTAAAAATCGAATCATGAAAAACATTGTGTACATGGGGAGAACTTGGAGGTAAAGACACTATGCACACAACTGATCCAATTTTCTCCAGGATTTCATAATGTCCAATGAACCTCAGACTCACCTTTCCCTTATTTCCAAAACACATCACACATTTCCATTAAAAATTATGAGAAAGACATGATCACCTACCTCAAAAGAAATATCCTTCCTCTATTTATCCACATAACTTTTATGTCTTCTCTGAGCTGTTCTCATGTGATTCTGAATCAACTAAACTTTCATTACAATCTCTGCAACCAATTCCAGTCCCATCAGCTTCCTTTCACCTAATTCATCACAAGATGTTATAGTTCAATAATGCTTTCCATATAATTCATCAAATGGATCCATTTATATACTCGAATAAAATTGTTATTATAAGAAAATTCAACCAAAGAAATATGTTGGTCCCAACTTCCCAGTAAATCCAGTGATCAAGCATGTAGCATATCATCCAAGGTCTGAATTGTTCGTTCTGACTACCCATCTGATTGAGGATGAAAATCTATACTAATATTTAATTCAGTACCCAATGAATTCTGAAGGAATTTCCAAAAGTTATAATTAAAGCTTGTATCATGATAAGATACAATGTATATGGGAACTCCATGCAACCTCACTATCTCTTTAACATACAACTGAGCAAGTTGATCTAGAGGCAAAGTATCTTTTATAGGAACGAAATGATCAGATTTAGTCCATCAATCAACTATAACCCTGATTTAATTATTATCTCAGGAGGTCTTCAGTAATCCTACAACAATGTTCATGGATATATTTTCCCATTTCTACTCTGGCATTGGCAAAATCTGAAGAATCCCTTTTTGTAATTGCTACACTGCTTTAACATGCTAACAAGTCAAACACTTCATAGTAAAATCTTTCAAATCTCTTCTAATTCCACCACACCAGTAATACTACCGAAGATCTATTTACATCATAAAACTACCAGGATGAAATGAAAATGGGGAACTATGAGCTTCACATAACAACTAATTGTTTTACATTGAATCACAAGGCACATATAATCACTTCTAAAACCTGAAAACACAATCATTATGAACATTAAAATCAAGCAACATACTCTTCTAAAACAACTCTATCTTTTTCGTGCAACTCACTACCTTCTTTCTGTGCTTGGTTTATTATGTATAATACATATGATTTCATTGAAACCTAAAACAAAATAGATGAATTTCCTACACCGAAAACCTCTATGCCAAAAATCATCAAATCAAAAAGAAAAGGATCTTGTTCCAAATGTATCATGGTAAATGATGAATTACTTTTTCGACTCAAAGAATCAGCCACTTTATTTTATTTTCCAGATGGTAATGGATTGTGCAATCATAATACTTGATTAATTCCAGCCATCTCCTCTATCTCATGTTCAATTATTTCTGAGTGAAACTATACTTCAAACATTTGTGGCCAATATATATTTCACATTTTACTCCATAAAATGATGCCTCCAAATATTTAAATCAAAAACAATATCAGCAAAATCCAAGTCATCTATAGGGTAATTTAACTAATTAGGTTTCTACTGATGTGAACAATAAGAAATTACTTGATCATTATGCATTAGGACATGTCCATGTCCTTTCAATGAAGTGTCACTATAAATAACAAACTCTCTATTTCTTTAAGAAAGTTCCAAAACTGGAGTATTCACCAATCTTCTATTAAATTCCTAAAAACAATCATCACATTATTTTTTCCAAATGAACTTAACACGTTTTCAAGTTAACATAGTCATTAGATAAGATAATTGAGCAAAATTTTCAACAAAACTCCTGCAATAACCTGCCAACCCAATATAACTACAGCTCACGATTATATTTTTGGTTCTTGACCATTCTTCAACAACTTTTGTTATAGCAGGATCAATAGTTATGTAATTTTTTGAAACAATGTGACCAAGGAATGAAGTTTGTTGGAACAAAAACTCACACTTTCTGAATTTCTCATAATGATTATTTTTTATGGTTCTCAAGATAACCCTTAAATGACTTTCATGATCCTATATAATTTTAGAATAATCCAAAATATCATCAATGAACACAACCACAAACTTATCCAAGAACTCATGGATAATTCTATTCATATGATCCAAGAATACAACATGTGCATTCGTAAAACCAAAAGACATAACTAAAAATTCATAAAGGACATATCTAGTTTGAAATTTTGTCTTCGGAATATCTAATTCATTCACATTCAACTGATGGTATCATGACCTCAAATCAATCTTCGAAAAATACTGAGCTCTCTAGAGCTGATCAAACAAATCATCATTATGAGGCAAATGATACTTTTTCCTAACAGTGATGTTATTAAATGCTCTATAATCAATGAAAAGTCTTATTGAACTATATTTATTTTTAAGAAACAAGAAAGTAGAACCCCATGGTGGTTTACTAGGTTGAATGAAAAATTTATCTAATATGTCCTGAAATTTATTCTTTAAATCTAAAAGTTAAATTTGAGCTATTCAATAAGGGGGTTTTGAAATTGTACCATCTTCAAGAACTAAGTAGATAGTAAATTGAACTTCCTGATCAAGTATAAGAAAAATAATCAGATTAAGAAAAACATCAAGATACTAATTTACCGATGGCCCATCATTAATCTGAAAAGTTCCTTTACTTTCAACAATATGTGAATGGTAACATTCATTTCAATATTTTACTAGTTTCATAGAATCCGGATATGTTAAAAAAAGAAATGGTTCACTCTTGTACAAAAATTGTAAATCATTCTGAAATGAAACCTCTTTAGCTCTGCAGTCAATCATAGAATGATAAACAGACAACAAATCCATTCCCAAAATAACATCAAACACTAATAGAGGAAAAACCATATGGTTTGTAGGTAGATTGTTCCGACACACAATGACATAATGCTTTTTATAGTTTATTTTTGTCTCAAAATTTTCTAGAGGTGTCTTTACTGTAAGTTTTATATTAAAATAATGAGATGGAATTTTCAATTTTGTAGAATGATTTTCAGAAATGAAGGGGTGTGTAGACCCTAAATCAAACAACATATTGGAATAATATGTAAAAACAAAGAGTGTACCTGATACAACTTTATTTGATGGCTCAACATCTGTTGCTATAGTTGCAGAGTATTTCTCCACCCCTTTCTGGTTTTAGTATGGCTTCTTTCCCATAGTTGATTTCCTTTTTGGATACTTATTTTCATAATGACCCAATTAATTACTCTTAAATCATCTTACTGATGGCTTTTCAATACATGAATGATCATCTTCCATACAATTATGAGAAATATGACCAGACATACCATACTAGAACCACAATCCATAAATTGATAAACATTCTCTAGGATGCTTTTTAGGACACTTATCACATGTTGGATATTTAATTATCTTACCCCCATGTTTCTTTGATGGATTATTTCCTTTTTCCTTCCAATTATACCCCTTATTCTGTTGTTTTTTCAACGAAAACATGATCATCGGTAAACTCCATTTCCACCTTCTTTGCACATCGTAAAAGGTTTTCATATCTATTGAACTCATGAGAGGCTAATTCTCTTTGATATCATGGATTCAGTCTTTAGTAAAATCGATTTATCATACTATCAATATCTTGAATATAATTGTGTGCATACCCTACCAGTCGAGTGAATTTTTCTTCATAACCTGCCACGGAGTCATCATCTAGCCTTAATTCAAGAAATGTTTTTCCATCCCAAGACAAACAACAATAGGAAAATATATATGATGAAACATACCTTTTAATTCATCCCAATAAAAAACATCAATCTCCTCAATATAACTAATATTTTTCACAATTGACAACCACTAATCAGATTCACCTTCAAAACAGTAAACAACGAGTCTAACGTTTTGATGTTCTGAACACCCCATGACATCAAAAATATTCTCCAGTTCTTTAATCCACCCTTTTGCTAGAACTGGGTTAGACAATCCTCTGAATTATGGGGGATGTGGCCTCATGAAATACTCTACTACTGACATGTTCCTATATGGTTGATCTAGCCGATCTCAGGTATGGATACCACCACAATTTATAGCCTGATTGAACTTTTCCATCACTACAACAAACAATTCAGTTCCAATTCTGACCATCTCAGGTTGATAATTTGGAAGGTTGATATCCTCTTGATGTCATCCCAATATAGCTTCCATGTTTCCTCTACGGAATATCATTATGAAAAGGGAAATATCTCAGGTGAAGAAACATAGTAATCTTTAAATGATATATCATTTCAATATTACCATAAATTAATTTATGGTAATTTATTTAACAGTACCCTAACTTCTAATGTTATCTAAAATGAAATCTGATAACAATTTTATGTTCATGGTATTAAACATTACATATTGTTAAATTATATTGATAATTCACATTGAGGATATTTTTAGTTTTAGAGTTTTAGAGAATTAGGTCATTACATATATATAACAAAATGAATATTACATGTAGATAATTCTACTCTGTTTCTTTTTTTTCATAAATTAAAAATTTTTTAAAACAAATTCATGTATAGATCCATCTTATAAACAATTAGACTTTTCATTCATCCCATCCATGACACAATTCAAGTTTATGTCTTGGGAAAAATAGTTCAAAACCTGGGATTAGCATAAAAAGCTCAGTTAAGTGATACACAAAGATGGAAAGATGTTAGTTTGTTTCAAAATAACAAGTAAACCATTAATACATTAACATAAGTAATAATTTTCACCTTTATGAATTAGTAAATACTCTTCACTAAATAAAATATCACTACATACACATTTGTAAGAAATACTTTAGCATAAAACCCATATAAAGAACACAAAACATATAAAGGTAACATAGGACATAAATATACTTAAATGGAATAACCATACGGTCAACATCCACACATATCACTAAATGGAATAGCCATACGGCTGACTTCCATACCCAATGAATTGGAGGTTATAAAGATACCACCTATCCTAATTTATCATGGCACAACTTTTCATTTGGATTATCATGTAAGAACCCATAAATGTCCAAGTACCGTTATATAATCATAACACAGTAAACAAATTAAAACAAAGAAAACATTTCCACATTTAAATCATAATATATCACTTAAAAATATTGACATAAAAATTCCATTATAAAAAAAAATTCAATAACAAAATATATAAAAGAGTACATGGTATTTATTTTCCTTAAAAAACATAAGACTTGTTAAGGAACCCAAAGAACAAATAATACTCACAGCAGCTGAAAGGTCATTGTCTCCACTTAAGATAAAAGAAACATTCCTTTTTTCCATTTAGTAAAACTCTTAATAGAAAAAAATTACATTTGAAAATTCAATGGTTTTTATACAGTGAATAAAATAATGTCATGTATAAAAACAAAATATGCCTCAATGAATGGAGATTGAGATGAAGTCCCTTACCTCGTATCCAACTGGGCCCGTTGGTTCTTTAAATTCATAATGTGTTTTAATTTAAATCCATTTTTTTATTAAAATGACTTAAAAATGTTCTTAAACATTAATAAATGTTTTAGTAAATACATTTTTAGCATTTTTTAATCTTTAAATTTTTTTAATTTTTACCTATTTTTTCAATGGAATTTTTTTTACATTCTGAATGTGGCATTTTCTGTACTTTTTTATACTCAAAATGAATAATTTTCGCCACATATTAAATTTACATATGTACCTTCGATCATTTCATAGTAGATTCCATTTAATTATTGAAAGGATAACATTTAAATATTTCATTTTTTATTATAATGTTTTGTTGTTTCAATTCATATTATGGTATTTCAATACCATTTACATTCCACCGGGACTAACATGTTAATGTGCCCCAATTTATTTTAATATGGTGTGTATTCAACACTTTAACATTTTATATAATGAATATCTTAAAACTTATGATATTATAATATTCATTTTATTTTATTAGACCATTGAAAAATATTATTTAATTCTTTTTATATGGTATTGGATACATGGGAATGTTTAATAACTAACCTCCTCAAGAATGTTCAAAATGATTATCATGGAAATATCACTTATTTATGTGATTATTACCATTTTCAGGATACAATAAATTTATTGTAATTATTTTTAATTGGAATGTATTATTTAATGACCATATTTTAATACAATGGATATTAGTATTTTCTAAACCATATACCATCTAACATACATTGTTTACATTGACGGTTATTTGATTAACTGTGGAATTATTAATAAATCTGTATTTCTCATTCAATATGTTTATTTGATATGGAATATTAATATTTTTTTATCCATTATAAGGAATAAATTGGACTAGATATGACTGGTTGATATCAGAATTTTTCTAGCTCCTCATTTCATCAATTGGTTATTATGATACAAATAAGTTTTGTAAATTAAACAAGTTTCAATTCATAGTTTTAAACTGTCTTGTGAATGGTCTTCATGATATAGGTTTCCATGTGGCATAAACATGAACTCCATTAAGAAAGAAAATTCATCATCTGGTTTTAGTTATTATTCATTCATGATATTTTTCATAGACATATCTATAGATACATTTCATTTCATTTCATTTATTAAATGATATGTATTTCTATTTCATTTTTTTCTAAATTTATTTTTCCTTATCTATTTAGTTGAATATTATGTGTTATTAGTTATTTAACATTACATGATAATTTTTTATCACTGATTCAATAATTATTTCACTTTACATCACCATAATGATCATTTTATCTCACCCTTGTATTGTTTTATATCATTAAGTCATAAATTGGTAATATTTGAATAATCCTTGAAGGAAACTATTTATTTTTTTAGTTATGTATCAAGTGTGGGTTTTTTATTTCCAAAATTTTCATGGGTATCACGTATGTAATATAGATTTCCCAGATCATTAAACTAATCTGTTATTTAGTATTATATTCCTTATAATCATGCCAATGTAACAAAATAATGTATTGGACATGAGATTCTAGGGTTGGGGTGATACAGTTAGTATTAATGGATGTTTAGTAGTAAGAATTGAAATAAGATTTAGAAAAAAATTATTAGGGCCAAAACCCCAAGGATATATATTATGTATAATTATAAAATATCATTTCTGAACATAGGTAAGGTAGGTTATTATGTGGGTATTACAAACAATACATCCTTGTATAGATACTATAAGTGGACTTGGTTTTCGACCAGATATACTTCGTAGTAGTAAATCATGTAAGGTGTTTTGAGCCTCAATCATGTTATCCTGGTAGATTACAATAGGCATTACTTAGCAACATGTTTGACACAACCAGATATATGGTTAGTATAATTCGCATTTCTATTAAAACCCATTATGATGGATTTTGAAAATAAATAACCTGCATTAAACATAATTCATTTTTGATTTATGACCATGTTTTGTGATTTGAAATTCTTACAGACAATTTTATTCATAAGCCATAGACTAAAAAAGAACTAATGTATAAATAACCATATGATGAATTTTTGATTTATGACCATGTTTTGTGATTTTTATGGGTCTTCATATCCTTTATGTTTTTTAGTACTTCTGGGTTCAAGATTAATTTTTCTATACCAATTTCATGAAGAAATGGATTGATTAGAATTTAATAGAAGCACATCCAAAAGCAGAAATTATTATTATAAAATTGAGATGTTCTATGAAATTCTATTTAGTTTTATTTTTATTAAATAAAATAATTACTCAACATTTTAAAAATGATTAATAAAAGTGTTTTCCTAATACCATAATTTTTGTTGAAAAAATAGTCTACAAAATATTTTTAGATTTATGGATTTGATGCCCTCATAATTTGATTGAAAATTCAATTATATATGATTGGTTATCCCAATCAACCCTATAAATATAAACTCTTTTCCATAAGGTATGTATCTCTACATTCCACTGATGTTCTCTTAGATAAGAATCATGTTATATTTTATTTCATGTGACCCATGTACTTCCAATTATTTCTATTATATAGGAATTTTTATTAACCCTTCTCATGATGTTGGATTTAAAAATAGAAAATATAAAAAATAAGATCCATTATTGAGTTTATTTTATGAAGATGAAATTCTATTAAGGTGGATAGAATTTAACACTACTAAATTCTAGAGTAATTGAAATGAATTTTATAGTCTATGACACACAACATGATGTGAATAAAAAAATCTATTTTCCCAATAATTTATAATATATTTAATATTTAAAATAAATTCAAAATTTTTTATATCTTTTAATGAATGAAATGATTTGTTACCTTTCATGGCACATGATATAGACATTCCTTAATAGGTTGGGTAATCCTAAATAACAAGTTTCGTCAAATAACATTGTATTATTAAAATATTATTATTTAATATAATAATTCCTAACCTAGAAGTAAAAATTAGTTGTTATGAATATTACTAACAAACTTTTTAACATATATGGTTCACACAAATATAAAATTAATTAATGGGTTACCAACAAGATTTAAATTATAATATAAACAAATTGACTAAACAAGATATATTAATATTTTTTCTCAAAAAATAATTTTATGTCACACAATTTATTTAACTACAGTTAATGATTGATACTATAGAAATATATATTAATATATTATATAAAATATTTTTGATAATCATAAAATATATTTGATAAATGAATGATTATAAAAAATTCAATATTACCAGTAAAAAAACCTAATATTTTTAGTAAGGCATTTTTTTCACCTTTTAATGGATAATATATATTAAACATAATTTATTACATTTTATGAATATTTTATGTCAACACAAACACAATATTTCAATGATATGAATAAAAATTTTCATAAGGAAAATTATTGGTAATTTTATGTGATGAATAAAATTTTAATGAATAACGGAAAATATTGAAAATTAATTCATAACTAAATTTTCATAAAATTTATTTATAATGGTAAATTATGATTTAGATTTAATTTATAATAAAATGTGATAATAGTTTTACCAATTAATCATATTTATGTCAGTAAAATAAATTTCTCATTGAAGTTGACTATAAATACATTCCAATCATTTGGAAATTTTTGCTTTAAAATTGCAATTTTTTCAGGTCTATATGATTAAATTTAAATTAGTTTCTACAAATTCTATGATTTGAATATAGAAAATAATATTCCATATTTTTAATAAAAATAATTTATAATTTCTAATATTTTCAACTTATTTCTTGACCTAATATATTAATAAATGTAATTAAAATTAAATATATTGATTGACTACAAATAAAGAATAATTAGTGACTAAAACTAAACCATAAGGCCTAAAATAAACTATAAACTCTTCCAAAATAAAATTTATGAAATTTATTCTATGATATAATACCATGAATCTACTTTTTACCACTACATATCCACATTCAATAATAAAAAATTGATGGAGTTATTTTCTTTTGAAATATTACATGATTGACACTCCTCCTCCACTATAAAAGGCCTCATTTCCTACATCTTCCTCACACCTATCAAGACACATATATTTTGTCATGATCCAACCAATTGAGTCTCCAAAATAAATCCCTTCTTCTTAGAAGAAATTTATTTATCATAAATAAAACCATGGAATCCTTTTGGTGTAATCTGAAAGGAGTTACCTGATTAAGAGTTATCGTCTTTCCTAAAGATCTATAATTTTATTTACATTATCCACTCGTTAAAAGATTATTATACTATGATTATAAAAAATTATCCTAAATATACTATTATGTTTTTATGTCATGATTTACTGGAAATTTCACAAACCTATATCTAATTGGTAACAAACATACTATTTACGTTAATGGTGAACAACGGCTTCTCTAAACGATGATTGTTTATTATTCCTATACCATCTCTCATAATGGAAACTATGAAGAAAAATAAAATTATATATGTTATATATGATATTTTTTAAGTCTTTTAGAATATTTAATTATTTTATAATGCATATCTTTAAACATTTTGTTTTTTGTAAAAACAATAACATCATTGTAGAAGTGCAGACAATCACCCCCTCATAGTGATTTGATTCGTCCACATGATAAATTGAATTTATAAAGGATAGATTTAATTAAAAATATATTTCATAAAAGAAATTTATAAGTTATTCATGGCTTAATTACCTTTAAGTAAATATAATAGTACATTTTCATTAACTCCCTTTCACACAGTTAAAAAGTAATAATGTTGTTCACGGACATGTAGACTACCGCCTCTATGACATGATGTGATTACTATTTCATAAAAAGAATAAAATAGATAAGTATATTTGGAAACAAAATATTTTATTATTATATAATTATGATTCTATAATGATTGAAGTAAATCACCTTCGTTCTACAATGATAATTGAAAAATTGGAATGATACTTATTCATGAATATGTCATACCATTTTAAATATTACAACATTAGTTAAATTGTTATAAATATATTTAATAATTAGATTAAATAATATAAATTATGTATATATATATAATAATTATGAAATTATTATAGTTTATGATTTTTTATATGATAACCCCATTGACCATAGTGACCGACCAAATTCATTTTTGACACAAACATTTTATTTGTATAAAAACCTAACATAAAAATTGACGTATAAGTAATTGTATTGAACATAAGAATAACTAATGTAATTTAATAATAAATTTTATAAAATTTATGGATCATATATAAAAACTAAATAATTTTATTATACATTAGTTTAAAAGACGTTCATCCGAAAGGAGACTCAAAGTATGGGATTCGTGTCTCATTTTCATTCAATGAGGCATACATAATTTTGTTAACTTCATTTATTATATAATATCTACATAATGCAAATTTGAAATGTAATATCATAAATACATATTTCATCATTATAATTTTAGTCTCATTTTGAATTATTTATTTTCATGTTATTTTAGTTTAAAGATAACACGTTGAATATGATTTCATAATTAAATTTCATTTCAAAGAGTTATATAACATCCTTATAATTTTTTCTCTTTTATGATTATCTGTATAAAATTTTTATTAAATATTGGTTTATTTCCACTCTCCTTATGGATATTTAAATTTAACACAAAACATATACTAATTGGCAGATTTTATATTCAATGTCATATCATTTTCAAGGGGTTATTTCATAATATAATTTTATTCAAGTTTCATAGTACATGAATATTAATTTGAGGAAATTATTGAATTATTATTAAATAAACCTTTTAATTTTGATATCCTCTAGTTCATAATGACCTTTATCAAGTATTAATACATTGTTTACACTATTTGGTATTCAATGTGTCTTATAACATATTTTTATGAGAAACTGATGGCATATCTCTGTCTAGTTGGAGAACCTATTTTCTCCTCAAAAAAATGTTTAATTCAAATGATTCAAAAAATGTTCATAACTATTTTAGAAATTATTAAGAAATAAATTTTCTCCCTTTTCATATTAAATAATTTTTTCAGAGGAAACTTATTTTCATTTTCTAAAAAATTAATTTTATATCATTTTTACTATACAATTGCAGTGTTATTTTTACCATGAGTATAATGTATATATTTACCCTCAATTGTTTCATAGAAGAATCATTTTACTATTTAAAATGTTTCTTTTTAAATGTTTCATTTTATTATTATTCTTATTTTTTTTCTTTAGATTCATATGTAAGGTATTTGGCCTCAATTTATATTCTATTGAGATATATTTTTCATTATCTACCAATTCACCTTTATTTAGAGTATATATCATCCTTTAAAATGTTATATAAAAAATCTCCTTACTCTTAGGATATCTAAAATTTTATTTTATTTTTTCCTTCATATAAAATTATTATTTAAATTATTCATTATAGTGTTAGACATTTGGAAATGTTTAATAATTAACCTCATCAATAATATAGATAATTATTATTTTTTAAATCTCACATCATGTTGCGATTGTTATCTTTTACTTGATACCATAATTTAATTTGAATAATCTCTCATTTGAAAATTTACTTCAATATCCATTTTCTCATAATATAGATATTATTATATTATAAACTGTATATTATCTTTCATATGGTGTTTACATTTATTATTATATGAATAACTTGTGAATTATTGATAATCTTGTATTTATCATTCAATACTGTTATTTGATTAAAATAAAATATATTATTATTTTCCAATATGTTGAATACATTGGACTAAAAATATTGGCTGGAACCCAGCCTTTATATTGACCCATAATGCATTGACGGGTCCTCATAAAACAAATAATTTCTGAAAATTTTATTGGTTTCTATATGTAGTTTTATACCATCATTTTAATGGTCTTGACAATATGGTTTTTTTGTTCCAAATATATTACATCCATGAAGAACACATTGGAATCATTAATTTTTAGTTATTATTCATCCATGATATTTTGTATCGATATATCTATGGAATCATTTCATTTATGTTCATTGATTAAATGGAATGTGTTTTAGTTTCTTACATTCCTTATTGATTTTTACTGATCTAGTTTGTTGAAGAGATTGTGTTACCTATTATTTACTTATCTATGTTAATTTGTTCACATTGATTCATTTCTAGTTCTTCTATACAAACAATTATTCATCATTTGAGCTAACCCTTATTCTGTTTTATTTTCCCATGTTATGGAGAAAATATCTATGAATAATCATTCAAGGATGATATTTATTTATTTCATTATGTATTATTTTTGTGTTTTTTATTTTTTAATATATTGTCTATATCATTTATTTAATATTATAATTAATTATAATCCTATCAGTCCTTCAGGATTTAATTCCTTCTAATCAAGCTAATGTATTAAAATAACGCACCAGCTTTTGTGATTATCAGGTCAGGGCATAATAGGAATGGTCTCGTAAACAAGTTTCTGGGTTATGGATAATCAATAGTTTTTTATTGATATAGTATGGTGGGAGTTATGTTCGGATTTTTTCTTGGTTTGAGTGGGAGTATTATCCAATGAATAAGGTTATTTGGAAAGAGTGTTTTCAAAATGAAATTTATTTTATAGTTTAGTTTGTTTTAATAGTGGTGTTTGGGTGACTAAATTGAATTTTTATGTGGGTTTAGTATTTTTGTAATTTTATTGGGGGTAATGTAGGTTTGAAGATGAAATAAAATTTTTTTGAATCTTATTTTCCATGTATTGTATTGATATTTTATAGATTATTTATTTGTCTAGGTGTTGAGGAAACATGTGATTTTATGGCACGGTGAGCCCAAAATAAATTATAGATATATATTATATATATTAATTATCGTGAATGTTTTGTTTTCATTGATGTGGAATAAACTATAAAAGGTTTCTTCCATTATAAATTTGATGGAAACTTTAGGTATTGAATGTGTGTTTTACACTATTTATTATATAATAGGTTTTTGTAAAACAAGTTTGTTGAAAAATCTTTATGGGTGTAAAATGAATAAAATAATTATTTTAATTAATTAAATTTATTTCTTTTGACACAATAACTACTATATTTATATAAGATTATTGTATGGTGGAATATTATGATTATTTATTAAAACATATTGAACATATAGATTGTTATATATTATTGAGAAGTTTCTATTGGTGGATGGTGACTAGATTGATGATCAATGAATGGTGTGAGACAAAATTAGAGGAAATAAAAAATGAGCATCAATATGTTTTTTCTTCGTATACGATCGATAAAATTTGAGTTTTTATATTTTTATTAGAATATTACCACATTTTATATTTATAAGATGAACAAGAATCATTTAATAAAAATATTATTACATGGATAGTTCATATAGTGGGATGAGTATGTTTTATTTGGGAATCAGGATAATTTAATTGTAATTATTTGTTATCTCCCCATTCATCATTCTACCAATATTGAATTGACATCAAAATGAAAATCAACAGAGGAATATTCATCATTTTATTTCTTTTTGATTTTAACAATCAATTAAGCATTCATCATGGGAATCCTTCGTTTCTCCCGTGGTTCGACACTCATCAAGGTAATCATATATTGGGAAACATTTTCAATGAAAAATAATTTGATCTCACAGATCTGGGATCATGTCGACATGAAAATGGTGTGATGATGGAGAAGACATTTTATTGGATGTTGTAGATGCCATTTTTTTTGTGATTTTCATCATGAAATAGGGAACTCAATTCAAATTTTATTTTAAAATGACTAAAAGGGGTGAAATGTGGAGATCTGTGATGCAATGGCCAATCCGGACATGGTTCATGATTTTCCTGCGATACTTGTTTATGGAATGAAGGGTGGAGTAATAAACATAGACATGAGATATAGATATGAGTTTCTATAAATTCTATAACAAAAAAATTGTAAAATATAATTACATGAGATGTTGTAACATTCTAGTGGAATATAGAGTTTCTTAATAGATATATGTTTCAAACATTGTGTGAATTTTTCAAATGATGTGTGGTCCCCTTTGGTTATATTAGGATATACCTCGGAGGGTACATGAACATGGGTTGAGAGTGCATGACCACGATCAGGATTTGTACACCTACATGAACACTAAAAGGATTGGAATACACAGTTTTATCCATGTACAATAACACAAGATATTTCATGTACATGATCATTCATAGATGTACCTGGGCAATAGAATGTACAAGACTATTATAGAAACACATAAAACGATCCGGACAAGGTCAGTTTACGAGGTAAGGACCTTGGGTTTATGGGATATATCTTGTACCACTAATACACACCATGTGGTCTATAAATGTTGTCTGGGACACCTTATACACTGTATCATGGAAAAAATTTAATGTTTAGCCCCCATATAAATTTTTTGATGGTTTGAGAAGAATGGATTCCTATATATATGATAAAAATTTCATAAATTATTCTTCATAGATAGATTTGTTTGAATCATTTTGGGATTCTTATAGTGAGATCCTCAGTAATATACATTCACTGGGTGGAGTAATTGGTATCATCGTGACAAACTATACATCCGAATCCATCCATTACGTAGTGTGTTATAAAAATTAAGAGTTTGACATACCCCACAGCCTTGGGTGTGATAATCATCTGGGTATCGTTCTATTCATAAATCCACCATATTCATCTAATGGGTAGACCCGACAAGCACTACCTATCAAATAGACATTATCCAGACTATCTAACTTGTGGAGTGAGTTATACTATATGTGTATAATGAAGAACATTCAAGATAGAATCCTAGGACAAAATTTCTTGTGGTGATAATATATTTAGATCTTTTTTACTTTTTGAGTATATCTATATTTCATGTTATGTTATTTTATAAATATCACTATATAGAGTTGTCTATTGTTCATTTGTTGTACGCTTTGTATTTTTAGGGTGTCCTACTATGTATTGTTATACTCAAACCTGCTTGGTCTTTTCATACACGTGGCATGTATTTTGAAGATGATAGACATTATGATATAATCTTATTGGGATATAGACCAGTTAGTTTTTATATATACTGAACATAACATTATGTGTTTTATAGGGTATCCTAGAATTAGTCCAAGGTAAAATTTTTGTTGGAGTGGTTTTTAGAATCATTTTTGTGGGATTCTTTTTTACCCTGTTTACATTCCATTACATACCATAATATTATTTTTGCGGTAATATATAGTATATAAGTATATATGTTTAGTTGTTTTTATATTTAAACAATTTTATGGGATTGGAAATTTGTGGATGGGTGAAGGAACATATAATGAGGCCTCCCATTTCTGTGATATGCTGACTGAGTAGTAGTAACCTTCCCCTTGACTATTGGATGTGGGTTTGAGAAGTAATGACATTTTCCCCATTGGGTATTGTAATTATATAGTGGTAACATTGTTATGTTATATCTTAGGACCAGATTTTGTGAGATTGGTTTGGTAAAATAGTGTTATGTGCTTTGAGTCTATCTTTTAGTCCAGGGACTCCAAAGTTCGTGAAAAGGATAATGTATCCATACACCATGACTCTAATGATGTTATTTTTAAATAATAACATGAGGAAATTTGATACAGAGGAAACATTGATACGTGAATCATATAATATTTGTTTTTGGTTTCCAAGTCTATAATGTGCCATCTATCGAGATATACTCATTGAATGTGATATATCATTTTAGTTTCATGATGAATTCATGATGTATGTCATATATGATTTTGTTTTTGTAACATGATGATGGTCCCCTATCAATGATTCATTTATATAGAGGCATATTTACTTATGTGTTACCTCCATGTGGTGTACCATTTATACCACAACCTATTGAGTAGAAGATGCTACCCAAAGTAGTAGTGGATGAGATGTGTTGGCTCAATTAAATTTACAAGTTTCAATGATAGAGGAAACTCATGTTACAAATCTAGCCCAAACCACATGTAGATGAGGACTAACTTGAGGTGGTGAAATTATTTTTTTCATTTATTTAGGACACCAACAAATTAAATGGTGGGTATCACGTTGAACCTTCACCATTGATCAACAGACCAATTGTGGGGGTTAGTAACCAATCCTTATGATGAGGATACTATAGCATGATCCAATTTTGACATACATATCATATAAGACTTGTCCCCACCTAATCTATGGCCTTTACATATACATGAATTCAAAAACAACTACTTGGGATCAAAATAATTATTAACTATTCATCGAGTTTTACTAACCTCTCTTGATAATAAATTTATAGGGTTATTGAAAAGATATTTTGGGCTTTAACATTTAAATAATAACTTTATAGATTCATTAGAGATTGATTTATACATATATTAATTTCTACCTATGATTGGGTTCTTTGGGGAGCCTTAGTGGTTGATTGATTCTAATTTATGAAAATACATCTATGTTTTTCCAGTAGTTTTCATGAGGGTGCATATACACTGATAGATGGAAGTAAATGTAAGTACCTAAGTCCTAAACAAGAAAAAAAATTTAGGAAGAGATCCCCTAATGCAGGATGTATGGTTCAGGGCACATAGGATTGGTTGAGTTAGCCCATGTATAGGATTTTCCCTCATGTGACGACAGGTTACTTCTTGAACAAGATTGTTCAAATCCTCGTATAGCTGACAAGGAGACAATGTATGAGCCACTCAAGTAGAGGAAGAAATAGGAGCAGAAAATTTGAAAGGGAATAAGATGTGTAAGAGGATATGGGAGTGTAGCTAGAGGTCTTGGATTAATTTACATGTTACCACCACCACCACCAGGTGGCCTAAAATAGGCATAGGGAGCTGCATTACATCAATGGAAATAGCTGTATGTGCCAGATTAATTGGAACCAAATGATTCATGAATTTTACATGGTATGCATTGTGTCATTATAAATTATCTATTGTACTGAATGTCAAAAGTCCTAGTAATTCCATTATTTCCAAATATATGGTTTTCTATTTAATGATTATGGTTGTGCCATGGGATAAACTATTAGACTTAGAGAATCTTATTATAGATGAATCATTGATCAGATAGATTTTTACAATAATGTGAACATACTATAGGATGTGAGAGTTTTTGTTTGGATCTCTTTGTATTGGTGGTGAGTCATTAGGAAATCATATTATAAATGTAAATATTATCTACACTTCATGCCCATATTGACTGTATCATGTGGAGGATGTGGTGTTTCTGCATCAATTAGACTAGTTTTTTTTGGTGAAAACAAAACCAATGTCATGCAGTGTGGAATCAAGAAAATCATTTTGTAGATGATTAATAATCAATTGGCCAAAATGACCCATTTTTAGGGGATTTTTGTGTTTTAGTTTCCTATTATGGTGGTGGATGAGGAGGATGTAACAACAAAGGATCTTGAAGGCTTATCTCCCAATAGAGAGATTGTCTTATGAATTTATCTACACACCGAGATGACCCTGATTTATATTTGATATTCTTAGATGTCTGTCATAGAGAATCATGAGCTAAGCATGTATTTGGGGGACATGTAGTTTAATTTATTTTATAGTACTATTGTTTCTCATTAGGTATCACCAATTTTGTTCTCCAAAGTGGATTACATGAGTTTTTTGTCATCCATGGATTAATTAGTCTTGAACTATGTGACCATGAAGAAAATGTATCCACAATCACAGATCAATTATATATTTCATTAGTTGGGATGGGAATGATGATTCTTGATGGTTGGAATTATTTATTATTATAAATAGTTGTGAGTATGAGATGTGGATATAATGAGCATGGATTTAAGATACCTCTACGATCACTATGAGTACATAGTGATTCCCTTTGGGGTGATGTGAACCCCAGTAGTGTGTATGGCACTCATGAACTGGAATATCGATCATTATTTAAACCATTTTGTGGTAATATGTATTAATTATATCCTATGTACACTGTTATGGAGGAGGATCAAGTGAAACACATCAAGATTATTCTAGACAAACTCCGAGGGCGCAACATTTATTAAAATTTCTTGATGATTTTGTTTTTGATATTGGTGGTATACATTATGGGATAGTTTATCTTTATAGATAGAGTAGTATTGGAACTTGTAACGGTTGAGGCATTATCATATTGGGAGCCACCCTAGTGTGTGATGTAGGTGAAAAGTATTCTCGAGATGGTAGGATATTACAAGAGACCCATTATAGACTTATCTTGTATATCATCACATATTAAAAATTTGACCCAAAAGATGAAACCTTTTGTCTATACATAAGGGATCCTAATATATTTTCAGGATTTGAGGATTTTATTGAAAATAACTCCCATTTTGATATTTTTATAGGACGGTTCCACAAAAAAAGTTTTTTGAGATGCGTTATGAAAATAGTTTTGCGGTGTTCTAATGAAGAGGATGTAAGTGATTTCTTATGTTCAATGTAATTTGAGACCTCATGAATAAAACTATGCAACCTCTAATATTTATTTAGAAGCAATTCCCTTTTCACTAATGTTGTTTTGGGACTACCAGATAGAATATAATTATATTATCTTTTCTGGTCATAAGTGTCTCAAGTACAACTTTTCTAAAAAATATCATAGGTTGAGATAGATTTGATGATCATTTTTTCTAGAATTTCAACATCAAGATTCATTATAAATCATAGTTGGGAAATGTGTTATAATATTCTCTCAGTATGAGAACTTTTTTGTAGTTTGAGAATGTGGCATTAGAGTTGTTGGAGTCATTGGAATTATTCCTAGTGTATGGAGATGGAGTATATTTTTTCAAGATTATGGTTGTTTCCCCCAACTTTATTATACTAACTGTGAGACTCTATGTATTCATAAAACCACAAAATATTGTCATGATAGATTATAAAACATTTGAAATCATGTAATTATTTTTAGAGAAGGAACAATGGTAAAAAAATAGGTTTATAGTTGTGGTTCTGAGGGGGACTCATAAATATCCTAATATGTTACATCCATGTGTGTAAAATGTGATTGAGGACCTCAGATATTATTTTTAGTGTCCGTTGAAAATGAAATATGTTTCATAGTTTGTATCATGATGCCTTATTTCTCATATTGTGATTTTATAATACCATATTATAGTAGGTGAATGTCAACCCTTTAAGGATATAGAGTGGATATGAAACATGATATCCATGCATTTTGTTATGGGATTACAATATACGTCCAAGGAAAATTAATCCATTTTAGTAAACATCAACTAACTAAAAAGTTCATCCAACTTATTAGAAACTATGATGAAGAGTTTAGTATATATCTTGAGATGCCTCTACATGAGAAAGAGAGTTTGAGTCTGTTGATATCCATTGATGGAGATTTATGAACATGATAATCACATCAATTCTCAGTTATGGAAGATATTGTAGGAGTATTTTAGGACTAATTTGCTCTTGAGAACATTATTTCACCCCTAAAATGATACGGAGATAGGGAAGACTAATTAGGTGGTGGAGGTTATGAATGAATCATGCTTTTTATACGTTAGCTATAGTTGGTAGGATCTTCTTCCCTTATAATATTTTTAAATGAACAACAAAAACTATTTAACCATTGTAATTGAACCATTTGATGCATTTTATGGGTGACCCAATTGGTCACCACTTGTTCATACTAAACTTATAGATTCATACTCATTGGACCAATGTTGATGCTAACTCATATCGTGAAAATGAATATCATCTCAGACTGGGGGAGGACTACACATAACCATCAGATATCTTATACAGAAAGATGATAGTTACTTTGGTGTTTGAGGAGGGAGACCATGTGGTCCAAGGATTTTAAACTCAATGTGTACTATATGGATTTGGATGGTGTGGAATGATATCTGTTAGATTCATCATCCTGTTATGGATAATTTGTAGAGTTGGCAGGGTAAAATACCACTTGACATTACCACTGAAATTATACATGGTACACAATTCCATCCATATTATATAGATTAGGATGTACATGAATGAGACATACAACATTATAGTCTTGGGTAATATGGGAATCGATGATGGATCATCCTTTTTAAAGTACCTGATATATATCATGGATTGGAAGGAGAGGTTATTTTATGAGAAAGTGTGTCCTTTTGTGCATGTCTTGTGGTATGATGAAAATTTTTATGTGAGAACATGGTGGTGGGAGGCCAATATTCATGCTCCATTCCAAAAAAAATCTTTATATAGATTTTTTTTGTGGGAAATAAATACCCATGGTGGGGAGAATTCAATGAATTGAATTATCCATGTATTATTTTTTTGATATTGTATTGATTATATAGAAATCGTGACATCATGAAATTGTGTGGTTACTAGGATCAAGTGTCCAAAATTAATGACTGAAATACATTAAATATATTAAATAACAAGAACAAAAGAAATATAATTAAATATTTTAAATATTTTATAAATGATGGATCATATCATAATTACATGTTCACCATTGAGTTCAAAATGTTGATTTTACCCTAGGAATGCCAACACATTTTGCAGTATGATAAATTAATATAGAATTCATCATAGGTGTAAAATGAATAAAATAGTTAATTAAATTAAATTATTAAAATATTTTGACATAGTGAAATTAATTTTACAATAATTATATGATTATTTGGTAAACATATGTTTATCCCCAAAAAACCTATAGATCTATAGACTACTGGAGAGATTTGATGGATATTCTATTAAAGGATAATGATTAGATCAACGATAAATGATTTATGAGAGGTATAAAAAGAAGGCTTATCCAACGATCATGACATAGAGTTTTTATTAATCAATTATTTATCTATTCAAAATGTGATTTTTTTATTATAATTTTTCCTTATTTTTGTTTCTCTGATTAACATTGATCAATCAAAAAACATCCTGATATGTCGATCATGCGTATGATGATATAGGTTAAATTCATTCATGAAATAGGATAATTTATATATGATTATTTTTTTACTCTTCATTCTTCATTGTAATTGTGATTTCTAAAGGTAAAAAATAATAAATGGGATGATTTTTATTCCTTATTATTCTTTATTTTGGTTTTTTTTCATGATTCATTGTTCAATGTGGGTGTTCTTCATTTCACCTGTTGATTGACACTCATTGAGGAAAATAATCATTGTACATAATTTTCATTTTTCAATGATTCAAAATCAGAGCTCTAGGTTTACTTATATATGAGGGTGGTGATATGATAGAGTCATAAGTGGGCCAGAAAATAATGAAACCCAATTTTTGTGGTCATTGGTCTGCAACAAAGAATATTATTCAATGGATTTTTCAGAAAACAAATTAAATGGAAAACATGTTTATCAATGATTGAATGACTTATTGATACATGGTTATTTATTATCATGTTAGATAGTTTTACAAAACAAGTGTCACAAGAGTGTCCATATATGTGGGTTCTTGATCTGATATTCAATAAAATTATGCAATACATGATGTTTAATCCAGGATTACATGGCCTGTAGGACCCGCTATGTGATAGTAAGGGGTTAAAGAGGAAGATATGTATCACATTGAATTTGATATTGTCACATGGAATGATGTATTCTTTCATTATCTCAGCCCGTACCTAGGAGGTGACACACACATGTAATGAGAGCACCAATCCATGGGCACACCATGTTAACTAAAACAGACACTTCTAGGTTAGGAATACATGTGTTAATATGGGAAATGGAACATGGGATAATCCCTATACTAGAACACAAGAATATATACATGGGAAACAACATGCTTTGTTCTGTTACATCCTCAAAAACTTGAACACAAACATGGTTTGTTTACAAATGATAGTCATTGGGTCAGAGATACAATGTCTGTACCCATACTACATGATGTGTACCTGATAAATGTTTTTTCGAGCCCTTGTACTCAATATATCTTACATTTTCCATTAATGTATGTTCACAATATCATTTAAATGATGGATAATACGAAATCACATCATACAAATCGAATTATGATCCCTTGAGCAGGAATACATTAGTAGTGTTGCTAGAGACCATCCATTAGGCCTAGAGTGAGATCATCTTACATATTATTTCATTAGGTGGGGTTCTTGGTATATTAATACAAAACTATTTTTGGGAGATGATCCTCTACTTAGTAGGTTATTCAAGATTTAGTTGTTGGTATACCCAATGGGCATGTGTTTGACTCTCATTTATGTATTTTTTAGACTTATAGAGTTCATATATAATTACGAGACTACAAAATAACTACCTCTATGTCATACATCATTAGTGTTATCTAAAATATGGAGTGTGTTTTACTAAATGAAGGATATGAATAACATTAAATATGTAATCTGAGGACGGATTTTCACTTGTGAAATTATCTCAAGATGGTGTTTTTAGTATATCTTGATATTTTACTTATTGGAACTCTAGATATATCCCTATGTAGAGATAATTTGTATACCTTTTTTCATGGTTTTTTGTTTTATGTTGTCATACTGTGTTTTTTATACTCACCCCTATAAAGGGTTTTCACACACATGTTTTGTATTGTGAAGACAATCAACCTATTGAAATAATCATAGAGGGACCGGGACCATGCGATGCTTAGTGAGACCTAATAGAATGAGGTGTTTTACTTTATTATCATGAATGTTTTTCCTTTATACATTTAGGTGAGACTTGTTTTCATACTCATTAGAGTGGGAATATTTTTGGCCATGTTTTCTATATTTTCTACCACACTCTGGTTGTGGGATTTAGTTGTATCCATGCATGTTTTTTTATTTTTTTATATTTCATAATTTCTATTTACATGTATATGTGTTCATGTGTACAGGTACTTAGGCTAAGGTCCCACATGTCAGTGATATGCTTATTGGGATCTAGTCACCAGCACATTTCCTAATTTATTTGGTATTTGAGATTCACAAAACATGACTCATTCGCTTGGGATGTATGAAAATGATTGTTTTTTTAATATAATTTTTTTACATTTTGTTATTTTTGTTTTTTGAATGGGTTTTTAGTTTATTTTTTCTTTTTAGGTAGATTATTTTTGAACAGGATTAATGTTATTTTGTTTTTGTTTCAAACTATTTTTTAGATTATTCTTCCCAAACAAGTTCTAAATTATTGTAGTGAGTATTTCCAAATTCATAGTCCTTCCAATAATCCAAATGTGGTGGAATATTTGGGTTTTTATTATACATTTTACTTATTCCATGCTAATAGTTGTATATTTGGAAATTTAAATAGGATTTAGGTAGTCAAATAGGGTTTCTAGTATTTAGAAACATCATAATCCATGATTATGCATTAAATGATTGTTTTTTAGGATGTTATTTGAATTAGATGATGATGATCATCTT
Organism: Viscum album; assembly: GCA_963277665.1. Lineage (NCBI taxonomy): Eukaryota > Viridiplantae > Streptophyta > Magnoliopsida > Santalales > Viscaceae > Viscum > Viscum album. The sequence continues at coordinate 1,333,166,932 of OY728142.1, forward strand.
TTTATCTGTATAGGATAAAAAATTTCATATGTTATAAAAAGCACTTGGATCATATGGTTTATAATAGAGGAGGTGAACGTGAGGAAAGTGGTAGTGTTTTTTTGTGTTCAACAACATCTATGGATGAAGAAAGATGATATTATACTCTTTAATGATTTAGTTCCTTTTTCTCAAGTGATTGAATTTTTGGATGGTTTGAAATATCCTCCTTTACTCATGGGCCATCATCCATCAATGATGAAATGATTTCTCTCATATGCTCATGTTTTATTCCAGATGATTTTTAATGAAGCGTTTCATGAAGATTTGGTTCCTAGAGCACTATCTGTCATAGTCCGCAACCAATAGTATTATGGAATTTCTGAAGGTTCTCCATCTTGTGGGATGTTTGAGGTAGAGGAACATATCCTTAATGATGATCTATTATTCAATTCCATGATGTGATTTATTAATTAATTAATTTCTGTGCTTCGATTGTGGCTGGTTTGGGAATTGGATTCCATCTTGTGGTGGTCCTTTGAAAGAATTTCATCAATGTGGTCAATTCGGTCTAATTATGTCATACAGGTGGTATTTATTTTAGAAGAAGTATTTATTAGAGTTCATCACCCCATGACATCACAGAAGCATGTGATTTATGAAATTTGGACTCCATCCATATGCACGATATTGAATATTTTAATGTTTTTTGAAATCATTAGGTTTTTCAAACCCAGTAACATATTTTTGATCTAGTGTGTAATGGGAATATTCTATTATTCATTGAGGGAATTCCATTCATTTATCAAGGATTCTAAATTATGTAAAAAATTATGGTCTCATTCGAGTAGAAATCTACGTGTTTTTAATTTATCGACTCTAGTGTTTGATTGACTATTATTTCTTACATGTTTATTATTTTTTCAATTTGTTTTTGGGTTATTCTATTTTTAAAAATGTTTTTGTTTTATAAAATGATGGATAATGTTTTGGTTTTATGTTTGGATTGAGTTACATATGTTTTTTTCCCATTTTGTTAAGTGGTTCAGGATTTTTTGGTGAGTTCATAGACTTCCGGATGTTGGGATTCCCTTATTGGTGTTGTTGTGCTAGTGGGATTCTTATGGTGGGGAGAAACCTCCAATTTTCTGGTAGTTCGTCATTTTTTATTTTTTATTTTTTATTATAATGTTATATGGTTTTGACATGAGAAGATGAAATCCCACCATATGGATCATTGTTTAATTCCATTTCATTCAGTTTTGAGATAGATTATTAGTTCTTCATTTATTTGTGTGACATTATGAGGATATAAAGTGTTTGGGGTGGGGATAATTATCACACATAGACTAAAATTTTTATATTATTTGATTTTATTTTTGGTTTTGGATCATTCAGTTGAGATTTGGGTTGATTTCTATCTGATATATTTTATGTTTTCATGGTTTTTGGTGAGTTTTTCTCAATTCCCAATTTGGTTAATTGGTTTTTGGAGTAACCATGTTTACTATTAAAGAGGAGGTTGATTGTAGTTCAGGTTCATATTTCATAGGATTCCTAGTATAAGAAGAAAGAGTCTTGGGATAAACCCTAAGAGGCCAATGAGTACAAATTTATCTTCATGGTTGTGTCTGGGCTCTATTCCATGACATTCACATGATTATCTAAAACCATATGATAAGATGGAAACATAGATTTCCCAAAATGATAGAGTTGGATTGCATGGTTGGTGCATGTTCTACCATACCATTTAGTAATCATTCTCAGAAATCGTTCTAGTGAATGGTTAACATGGCGCGGAAAAACATGTTGTCAAATAATGAGACATTCCTAGATTATTAAAATGTTGAATTTAACATATTTACCCCCCTAAGAGTTATCCCAATTTTTGTTTATTCTCATCTATTCAACGTAAGTGTAGTTGGGGGATCCCATAAACTCAAAATCATTGTTATCCACCATCAATTAAATATCTTATACACCTACTATGTGTTTATATTTGGTTTTTTGGTAAATTTCAAATATTTTATTGTCACACTCTTAGATCCTTAAGTTTTATTTGCTTGATAACCTCTTGGATGAACCTTATATTTGAGGGTTTATTTTTTTTCGATGTTAGGCTGCGTTTATCATCCCTTGGTTATATATATTCTATATGTTAGAGTATCATTGCATTATGTTATCATTTTTGTAGGTGATTCTGTAATTTTACCTTCCAAAACATACCATTGATGCTTTGGATTTCACAAATTGTATTTAAAATATTTTAATAATCATAGTGGGGTGCTTTTTCATTTTTTAATATTGTTTTCATAATGGTAATATGGAGAAAATGGGTTTTTAAAATATGTTTATAATTATTCCTATATGTATATTTATGTAAAGTGTTTTATAAAATTCCACTTTGACGTTAAATTTGGAATTAGGATATTTTGGTTGGGTTTAGACATTCATAAGCATTGGAACTTTGGTTTTTTCATAAATTTGGTGTTTTGTGTGGATTTTGGTGACTTTTAGGTCAGGGTGTTTTTATGTGGACTCCAGTAATAGGTTGTTATGCTTCTTGGTATTATTGAATTAAAACATTTTTTATTTTATGGTTTCCAGATAGTTTGAAATTTTATGTGGGGACATCAATATGTTTATTGGCTGCATATATATATATATATATGGAACACAAATGATAATGGTCATTTCATGTGATTTTATCCTTAAACCGTGTATTTTTATAGACACGTTCTCACATCCCTTATCACTTTCATTAACCTCATCTCTATAATGGTTCATATAAATCCCCAGTCATTTCTCAAATGTCTCCTTGTTTTATAATATATTTTAGAATATGGGTTTTTAATGTGTTTTCTAAATCATGGCCCATTAGGAATCTTGATGTGTGGTTTGGGTTGTTAATTACATAAATGAATGTTAGAACCTTTCAAGTATGTAGGTTTATTTTCACAGTAGTTATTGAAATGAATTTTTAAAGTATTTATTAATTATAATTGACATGTCTTGGTAGGTATTATGAGGTTTTTATAAATTTGGTTATAATGGAATTGTATGTATAGGCCTGGTTATCACCATATCGATTTTGATGTGTGGTGAGAAAAATTATGGTAGTCTCTCCAAAGAGAAGTTCAACATGTAGGTGTTTTTGATGTCTTGGATAGGAATTGATGTTGGAATATGTTGGTTGTTGGAATTTTACCTTCATGTAATGTCCTCCCAATTCTCATCATATTATTAACTTTAGATTCTTGGGAGTCATCTAGAAGGGAGATTAATGGTTTCATATGGACCCCGATTAAAATTGATGGTACCCATATATTTTTTGATAGGTTTAGAGGGTTTTCCCATTACTGAGCCTAGTTTAGAGTATCCAGGTTGGTGATTGCCAATGGAGCATCACCATATGCAGGAAGGTGAGAAAAAATAGTCTACTTATGGGGTTTTATCTAGATATGTTTAGTAAATTCCAATGATAATTTTTTATGTTTTTATTTTCTTCTACATCAAGGTTATCTTAAATTATAGTATATTCTTTATTGAACCTTTATTTTAATTTCATAAAATGATTTTGATGAGCCAGTTTATTTCATCCTTTTTTATTCGGTTTTAAAATGTGTTTAAAAACTATGAATATATTTTTGAATGCAGAAAATGTTGTGTGTGATAAAAACCTATATAATATATGTATTTCAAAATAGTTATTTTGAAATTTTTTTAATTGACAAATATAGATTATGTGGGGCTTACCCCCTGATATGTTTATATTCACAGCTGACTACTACCACTTAGAGTCGGTATACCTGAACTATTATGTTTTTCAATGGTTGGAAATGGAGTTGGCTGGTTCAAATGTATATAGGTGACCATGAGGTCTAGTAGAGAACCTATTGGTTTTTAGTTGGATTTATATTCTATTCATAGTTTAACATGGTTTAATTTTATTTATATCTGGATCCTATTTAGGTTTTTATTTCATCCAGAGTTTATAGATCATCTTAGTATTTCAATATTCTATTTTTAGTTGTTTTATATCAAATGGTTATTGGGATAAACCAGTCCTACTATGATATCATTGAATCTTGGTACTAGTCTCTATAACAAAAGGATCTATAACGTCTCTCGGGACTTGTCTTAGATTAGGTTGTGTGTATTATTAGACGTAATCATTCCCTAATTCAATACATTAACAACCAATCTCATGTAATTTTTGATATTGTTTTGAATAAAAATATGATATAGTATTTCATAGGAAATTTTGATATGAAAACATGATTATGATCAATATGAAGATTACTTTTCACTTGAGATATAAATTATTCAATGATAATCTAATAAAAATGAGAAATATATAAATTTTTAGTCTATTTATATGTATATGAAAACAAACACACCCATATATGAAGCTAACAATGTATATGTAGCCGACCCAAAGATCACGAATATAATCGCTCCCTCCATAAGTTACTATCAATAGATAAATCAAATAGAAAAAAACAATTCACTAATGTAAAATAAAATTTGATCCCCTAGTGGGTGGCCAATACTATTAAAAAAATAATGTGTAAACTCCCAATATACGCAAAAAAAATTATATTATTCATGAGTTAGTGATGTGATAGAATAGAGTATAATTGAACTGGTACATCATTATTCATTTTTTATATACAATCTAAACAAATATATGTATCTTTTGTGGTAATGAGTTTCGGTTGACGTTTTTAATAACATTATATAAGTGTAATCCTTTCTAAAATCCATTATGTTACACATGGGATAAAAATATTAAAAATAAACTTCTGTAATATAATATAAAAATTAAATAATTCAATAGTAATAATTTATCTATTTTTATATCAATAATTAGTTTGAAAATTTAGAGGTTAAAAGTTATTTATAATCTACAATATAAAAATAGAGATGAAGGTTTTAGTGAATTATTATGTTAAAACATATTGTAAATATTTCAATAGTATATTTATATTGAAAATCTATTATTTTTATTATAGTTTATTATTTAATATTTTGATTAATAAATATGCTTTACTACTCAATAATAATTTGATACATATATTTTATATTTTAAATGTCTCATTAACATAAATACTATAATTATATTGTCAAAAAGTGAAAAAATTAGAAAATTGTCTCCTATATTATAATGATAAGAAACATAAACTATAAATCATTTAATTTATTATTTAAACGTAAATTAATATTCATTATATTATTAAAAATGGTCAATTAACTAATATATCATATAATTGTTAAATAGAATATTAGGGTTAGGGAAACCATTCGAAGAAATTATATGGACCTATTTTTAATGTCTATTTCCACTACAAAATCTTAGGATATAGAATTGTGATCTTATTTCAATGTTTCAATTGTTAACTATTTATTATTGTCTTTTATGTGCATATCAATGGATAAAATATGATGATCATTGGATAAAATTTCATTTAATTTTTATTGACTATATATTATATTCAACATGTTATTACCCTAATATTCATATATATGCCACTAAATCCAGAAATTTTGTGACTTAATTACAATAATAAAAACAATGAATTCTTAACTCCAATTTCCAAACATTATATCATCATTTTCATGAAACCAGAATATATCATTCCTTTTTTTTAAGAATTATATTTGTTTGGAAATATGGGTGATCTGGGCGGGAAACTAATGTGTAGATGAAATAAGGGCACAAAAATCATTACATGTATGTGAATCATGGTTGATTATTTAGGAGGGTGAAATAATAAGTACATGTTATTGAATGAGTTATTAATATATGGTTGCGATATAGGGTTAGTGTCATATGCAAGATATATTAGTGGTGACATTGGAATAAAACATGTTTTGGGAATTTATCATGGCATAAAAGAGGTGGGACATGTGGTAAAGTGATTTTTATTAATTTAAGGGACATGAGAAAATGAGTGATATAGAGTGCTGATTGTAAATATTTTTCATAAGGTGAAATTGTCAACAATGGGTAGACTGGGGCCGACAACATGCAATATATGCAATGGTGGATGACATGGGTGATAGTGGATGGTGATTAGGATTTTAAGGTGGAGAGTAAATAATGATATTGGTTCATGATAGTGAATGGTGATATAAAGTTATTCTATAAGGGACAATTAGGTTTTATGGTGCAAGGGAGGCATTCTAGTAAAACCATAGGATGGTGTTCCCATAGTGGATATTGGAAGTATGTGGGAAATAAATCCAGGAACGTAATATTGTTTGATGAAAATTTTTATTTAACATTATTAATATTTTTGGAGAGGTTATAGAATCCTTAGATATATAAATAGTCACTTAATTAATTTTTATCCCTTCTGGAGGATACCAACACTCTCATTTTACAAATCCCATAACTAGTTTCCTTATATTGGTCGATTGCAGAAATAAGTATTCTAGTAGTTATATAATCCATACCTTTGATCATAAGAATATTATTAGCCCAAAATATATTTTATTTACTCTATATTATTAACCCCAACCATCATGCATATTATTTACATTATATAATTATTTCTATAATCCTTTGAGTTTTAAATATGATAATATCATTTTCTGGTATATCTATCTTTGTAGTCTTTTAATTCATCATGTTTTAATTAATCTCATGATTATGGTTTGATAAATTATGAAGAAAATAGAAAAATACATCTGTGAAATAAATCCTCACATTCTATTCTGATGAAAAAATCTATGGTGTCTAGTTATTATAGAGATCTTTGTTATAGACCCATATGGTGGAGTTCTTAGAGGCATGATGACATATATGATCTATTGATGATTCAAGGAATCATTTTACTAACTATAAAAATTTGGTTTTTTCATTACCATTTTTTTTGTTTCCCATAATTGGTAGTATAATAATGTTGGAAATTTATTTTAACGGATCTAATATACTATGTTTGAATTTCATTACTACATTTAGAATGAATGTATATTTTGTATCCCAATGTAAAAATTAATCACTGGATTATAATTCAATAAGAAATGTGTTTGAATATGTTTATTTGGTATTCATACAACTTGTTTTTAAATTTATATTGTATTTTCTATATAATAAAAAATTATCTATCATGGATTTATTTTCCATAAAGCACGTCAAAATTTGACTAAATCACATTATAGACCTGATTCATTTAATTTTATATTTTATTTAAGGGTTATTATATAATCATCATTATTAATTTTTTTTACATTTCAAATGATATTTATCATGTAATTTGTTTTTTAAATATTTTGAAACATATCAATTCATTGTTTTCCCAATGACAATTTAATGTGATGTAATACAGTGAGTATAAAAAATCTACATCAATAATTGGTATCATATATACTCTATATATAATGGAATGTAAATTTTTTTAAATAAGTAAATTTTATGTAAAAACGACATACCCCTCTATTAGAAAATGGTATTCTCACTCTTATTGAAAAATAAATTCATTAATTCCATATTTGTTCCCCTAAAGGACGTTATTCTATCTAAAATTTTAAATACAACATTATATTACCTAAATAAATAGTTCGATGTGTTAAAAGGATTATAGTTTGTTTCCATTATAGTTGTTTACTAATGTACTACTTAATGATAAATTTGAATGTTAACTATTTATATTTTAGTAATACATAAAAATTTTGTGACTAAATAAATATTTGTGGGAATTTATAATAATTAATAGTTATATATATTTAAAAATTTTGTCAGAAAAACTTTTCAATCCCTTATTAATGAGTTGAATTTTTTTATTTCAAATATTGAAGTCATACATGAAAATTAAAACAATTAAATTATTCTTTTAACTTCATTAGTTTATTATTTTATTTATTTTATATATTTCATGATGAATAATAATGATCTGTTTTATTTTGATGAATTTAATTCAACCATACTTTGTAATGGAATTCAATCTAAAACCATAATTTTGTTTAAGTCATAAAGTATATACAAAAGGGTTAAAATAAAATAGAGACAAATTATGAGATACTATAATTAATCAAGTAATTATTAATATTATTCAAAAAAATATGAATAAATTTTTAATATATTGAAATCATGGACACATCACTATGAATTATATCATTAAAATTTTTAAATTCAATACATTTATGAAGAGGATATATATTTATTTTAAAAAATTCATTATGATTATGATGAAGATATAGTTGAATAGAAAATTAACATTGGTAATGAATGGGTTTTATAATCCAGTTGATCATTTGTTATGTTCCATTATATAGAATTATTTTGATATTTAATTTTTTATGAACAATATGTTCTGTTGGAGAAAATAGAAGCTGTAAAGTAATAGGTAGATGTCATGTTTTATATAAAATATATAAAAATAATTTTTTAACATTGTATGATATTAGGTATGAATATGATATTTATTGGGACCCAATTTCCTGAAGATTTATTGAATAAAATGTTTCAATTAGATCAAACTCTAGAAACCAAAAGACCAGTGGGGATTTTTATATAAAAAATTTATGGTATATTATATAGTGGGTATATATTTTGAATAAAAAAACTCACTATAAACACATAAAATGTATGTATTAATAAAATAATTAAAACATCATGCTTTATTATCTCATCAATAGAAAATATTTAGAAATGTATAGGAATAATAATCAAATATAACTTATTAAATCAACTTCAAATGAGTAACCATCACATGGATATTTATTTCATCACAAAATAAACAAAAGGGCTTGTTTTATAATGAATAACATTGTACTCATACACTAGTTTTTTAGAACTCTACTTTTTGGGGTATGTCCCATATAACAAATCTTATTAGAGTCTTTTATCTTGCTTAATTTTAATAAAAATCCTTGAAAATAAATTTTTAGAATAATATAATTGTTTATGTGATTTTAAAACCATGAAATCATGAGTAAAAACCTAGAAAAATAGGAATAAGTTTTCTACATGGATCGATAATTGGATAAAAAATTTATTAGGAAATTTTATAGAATTGTATTACATTATGTTTTATTTTGGTATCTAATAGATAATTTTAGCCCCTAGAAAAAAGGTTTATCAGAGAGTATGAATATGATTATCCTTGATCATATATGAAATCAAATATCAAATATCAGATTCGTTATTCTATTTTTTATCTAAATCTTCTATTATTATTGTAACGAACCCCCAATATTAGATTATATGTGTTGATAAATTTTTTAGAATTTGTCTATTTGGTTTATCAGATATATAGCCAATTTTTGGATTATGTGGTGAAGGAAGGAGAATGTAAGAGATGAAGGAGGTGTACCATACCATATTATCCTAGTAGAGAATACTCACTACTAGATAGTGGGGTTCTATTTCCTAATAGAATTGGAATGTGAGAAGATCCACTAGGCTAGCCAATGATTTTTTTATAGAATCACACTAGTTCTCAAGGGATCCACTATGATGGGGGTTTGTGTTGTGTGGGCTTTCATTATAACAAGTTTGTTCTTGACAATTATCAATCATGGGTATTTATTTATTTTCTTGTTTAGAAGAGTTTACATCATTATTTACTATTCCTAATGATATTTTTTTATAATTAATTTGATTTGTGGTACCGAAATCTCCAAATAATCTCATGTATACATGAATATATTTCATATTTTTTCATTATTAAATTCATTACTAGTTTGTTGATTTAGTAATTTCACATTATATTCTCAAATAAAATTACAATTTCATTTGATGTTTATGAGGACATAATGATTATTATATTTCAACACTTATTCATTCTATTATGGTCACATTGATTATTTAATCCATGAGTTATATGAATTTGATATAGTTTTAAAATTATTAAAATTACTTTTATTTATTATGATAGGAAACTGATTTTTCACTCATTGTATTTTGAATGTATTTATATTTGGAGTATATACGGATATAATGACTTAATATTTCTTTTGTGTTTCTAGAATATGTGAGTATATATAGTTTTCAATTGTAATTTTTATTATAAAACGGTGAGAGGTATTTGGGAAAAAATTATATAAAATAACAATAATAGTTATTAGGTATGCCTATTGTTTTGAAATGGTGAGATAAAAGACCAATTAAATATATAAAATCAAGAATAATGATAATCTAGTGATCAAATATATATAAATAATGTATAGAAACGGTGTTGGAATGATATACTAATATTCTTAGATCCATCATATTCCAATAATATCATGAGATGTTATTATGAATTTATATATTTAAATGTAATGTATTTGAAAATTCCATGTTTTCAATATTGTTATATTTTGACCTGAAAAATAAATTTCTTGTTTGAATGTGAAGAATAAGCTGGGGTAGTCATTTCAAGAATACCATGGATTGTAAATTCATTTTTGAGAGGTTGATTGGTGTGGGTTTTTTGTTTATGTTTTATTATTTTAATATGGGATTGGTTTTTAATGGCATAAGGAGATGTTAAATTGTTTAATAGTTTTATAATTATCCATAGATATTAATCATAGTGAAATAGACCATAATTAGGGTTCATGTTAGGTGTTTCTTCTTAATAAATCATTTATTAACACCTGATCTGATTTTCTAAATGAAATTTGTTTTATTTTAATTAATAATTTTTCAAAATTTGATAGAGGAATGATGAAAAAATATATATATATTAATGAGATTGAAATTAGGTATGGGATTATTATCTATAATTATGATTCTATATTGTAATGGACCCACAATTATTATATCCTGTAGAAATATTTTGGGGTGTTGGGATGAGATATTCCATGAAATGGAAATAATAACCATGAGAGTATTGAGATGTTTTATGCCAGGATATTTCATCTTTTCTCCAAAGGGGTCAAATAAACATGATTCTATAATATTTGTTTTCTCAAATAAATTTTTGAATTATTATTGTATGGCCTTGTATAAGGATATTGTTAACTGAAGTTCTATAGGAAAGACATCATTTATTTATAGATATTAATATTTATGAAAACATGTTTAGTTTTATTCAATGTTATGTTTTGCACCTATTATTATATTTTTTTTATGGAAACCAAGAAATCATAGATCTGGTGTGTCCTACCATCTTATTGGAATAATATACATGTAATCCACTTCATAAAGGACCAAAATAGTTACTGTTCATGGTAAAATAGATAAATATAAGCGTCTTGTTTTATAAATGATTACACTAATTAAAAAATAATTTTTTCAAGCATAATAAATCTATTTCTTCTAGATTATCCATGCATTTGTTTTTCATTACAAATAAATGAATCCTAGAAAAATAAAAAATAATATGGGGGATATCTTATCATCAGTAAGGGTATGTAGAGTGGAAGGAATAATGAATGAATGAAAAAAAATTATCTTAGAATGATAAATATCAAACAACACATTCTATTCAATTAACAGGTTAAGGTATAACCAATATGAAAAAAATAAGAAACTAAAAAAACCGTCCTTGTAATAAATAATCTAATAATGAAATTATTCCAATGATGTTATCATATTAAAACAACACGGATAATAACTATGGCAATTGAAATATTTGTAAATGAAAATATTAATTATTGGTTATTATGTATTAGGCACATGAGAAATTATATTTTCATGATCGATACTCCATTAACTATATAAATACATGTGTAAACATATTTAAAATTTCCAAATTATTTTTCATAAGTGAACTGTTTGATGCATCGGGGGCAATATAATGTCTGGGTCCCACCCATCAATAAATGTTCAAAGCATTCCTCATAACGAGTAATCAAATTAATTAAAAATCAATAAACCTTATCAAATTTCCCTGACAAGTAATTAATATGTATTTATCAATAATTTCAAAGTGGTGGATAAATAACTATAAGGGTTGTTTATGTAGATGAATGAAGATACCATTGAATGATTATTGAAACATTCTTTGGAATATAATCTTTGAGTGTTCGAATAACATTAAAACCACTTTGAAAATTTGAATGATAAATCCCCATGAAGTAATAGAATAAAATTAAATTTATAAAATAATTAAAATAAGTATATTAATTATTTAACAAGTCAATGTGAATTATTTACAACATATAAAAGTGAATTTTTGAACAACAACAAATAAAACTCAATGGAATGTAAACGAAGATCAAAACATTACCTTGAGTCTGACATATCATAAATGTATATATAATTTAATATAATAAAATTATTATAATTCTTTACTTTATTCATAATATATTTTTTTACAATTAACTTTATTTAACTTGTTTAAATTTTTAATAAATTTCATTATAAAATTAAATTTACATAGGGTGTTTTGAAAAAATTTGACTAATATGTTAAAATGAATTTTGTAAGTGACCTATGGTCAAAAGAGTAATTTTATAAACATATTAAGAGTAATAATAATTAAATGACTATAATATTTATAAATCATTTATATTATTAAAAACAATAATGAAATATTTATATAAAAATTGAACCAACATTTCAATTATATAGATGATAGGCCATACAAACACATGAGTACCTTTCTTAATTTGCAATGATACTTATAGAATGATTGTAACATTTTATAAATATATAATTCTATTTATATCCCAAATACCATATTATTTAATCATATATACTTATATATATAATTCAAGTTATGTTAAATGAATCACATCGAATCAAGGAGGCGGTAGTTCACCCATCCATGACTGACATTATCACTTTTTAGTGTATGAAAAGTGTAATAAAGAAATTGATATATTATTTTTATAGAAATGAATTTATATCACCAATATCATATATATTTCATTTATTTATCATATGTTTAATTAATTCCATATTTTATACATTCCATGAATCACGTGACAGAATCACATCTCTTTGATGAGGCATTTATCCACACATACCAAAAAAATGAGACTGTATTTCAAAAAATATAATTCAAAATGTAATTTTTAATATGAAAATTAAATTTGAATTATTAAAATTTTAATATAATATATATAATAAATAAATATCATGTACACCATAATTCCCAACCATGAGAGGTGGTAAATTAAGAATGGAGAACATCATTTCGTGATGTAGTATTTCTCTGTAATGAGGAATGTTGTGTTTGTTACACATTAGATGGAACATTGTGTATTTTTACGTTAATTTAATATAATAAAAATATATATATGTATATTTATGATTCATAAATTATCATATAATAATTGATTAAAAATATTTTTGTGCTGGGAGAATGAAAATAAATTAAAGGATCTATAGAAGGATATTACCTCTGTATTGGGTTACGATAGTTGGTTTTAACAAAAGGGATTATTTGGGTGGATTTATTCCCAAATGGGGGAGTCAAGGATTATATTAGGGATATTGGTAGATTATTTTACCATATTTCGGGCTAAAAATAGATTTATATGTGTGAATAATTCGGGGGGATAAGTGCCTTTTTATAGTGGATGATGATTTTAATTCTTGTTATGTTTCTTAAAGGGAATTACACCCAAGTTTGATTCATTGTAAGTGGATCCAATAATGAAAAAATATATTAAATTGATAATATGGTCTTACTATGTCCATAAAAATGAATTTCAATATGATTAATTGTACTTTTGGGCCTTAGAATTATGGTTTAGTCCTTCATTAAGCTATTTTTAATTTTAATCACATTTAAGTGATTTTAATAATTTTCATTTATCATTTAAATAAAATAAAAATTTGATATTTTTAGATATTATGATTTATTTTGATTAAAAATATTGAATCTTTTTTTCCAAATTACAATATCATAAGTTATATAAATTAAATTAAAATTAATTAGGCATACATGATGATAAGGTGGGTTTTAAAGTAAAAATTATGCAAATATTGCAATGTATTTATATCCAATTAAATAATTGAACTGAATATAATGACTTAAATTTATTTAATTTAGGTAAATTTTACCTATTTAATCATTTAAAAATTTATAAATATAATTTAACCATAAAAATAAATTATAAGAAAAAGCAATTTGGAATTAAAATTTAGTATTTTTCACTATTCATCAAAAAATTAAAATTCATCGAATAATAGAAAACAATTATGAATATCCAAATATTTATTTAATAATTAAAAAATTAACATTATTATTACATTGAATATTTATAATGGTTTGAAAAATTGTACATAAAATAGGATCCCAATTAAATGATGGTAAAAGTGCCTTAAAAATATAGATTTTTTATGTTTAATTTCGTGTTTATTATTATTTGATGACTATAAGATATATTAGATGAATATAAAAAGAATAAAATTGATTATATATTAGTCATGTTTTATTAATATCATTCACTATTTTCAATCAAATTAATTTATTATGATAAAACACTGTTGGGTGCATAAAATATAAATATATTAATTATATTGTAAAAAATTATTTTCTCTTTAATATTTAGTGGAATAAAATTAATTAATCTTATATTTATGTCAACCATATATTTTATGATATTATTTAATATAAATCAGAAAAATTAAAAAAAACTGTTATATTGTATATTAATATATTAAATAATATTTTTTTTATTAAATTATTACTCAATAAAAATCGGTCTTCTGTGTTACACAAGACTTAATGGAATGTTATTCGTGTGTGTAAAAAATGATAATCTCATTGTTTAATGTATAGAGGGTTAAAATTTATGTTTTGTTGGACATTATCTTTTCTTGGAGTTTTGAATAATGTAATCTAGTAAATAAATAAATTAATTCTAAAATAAAATAATCTAAAATATTGGCATGATACATTTTCACCACCGTAAATAAGATAAATCCTCCAAATTGAAACACTATCTCCATAAATGGGATACTGATATATAAAAAACTACTTTTTAAAACTATACATATTGAACAGTGTTAATAACTCATCGTAATAATTGGAGTGAATGCAATGTATAATGGTTACATAGGTTGGTTACCTTGTAGGGGATCATAGGTGGGAAATGGAACAACATATATGGAAGGAAAATATAAAAATAATGATTTCGTGGACTGTGATGGAGAACATATAAATCTACAAGATTATAACCTCAAATCCAGAAACAAATTTTATGAAATATTCTTTGATTTCATAAAAAATGATGATAAAAGGACAAAATAATTTTCTAATGCCAATTATGAAAATAGATGAGGAAATAATTCACTCTATATGAATATAAGTAAATATATGCTTCAATTTAATAAAAAAATACTCACTTTTATTTTTTCCTTGAAATATTTCGACATCATTTCTTAGAAAAATTTTAATCATATACTGATGCAATACATTTAACCTCTAAAACCCATCCTACGATCAATGTAAACAATTTCATAAATAGATAAGATTTATAAAATATCATGATCAATCATTTTAGAAGGGGTGTCACAAAATATCCCAAATTAACTTATCAAATAACATTAATGGTCTTTTTATCATCACATAACACATATGTGAATAGTAAAATAAAATGATATACCATGAACATACAGAAAACATTCATGTTTCTTATTTTTGAATTGAATATATATTTTTTGATATATTCATTAAATTAATAAATAATGTAATCTCCATAAATGATATCATAAACCACTTTGTAAATAAATTATTACCCAGTTGTAAGGTTTCCATAACATATCTAATTTACAATATCCAAAAAATGATTTCATTAACCAAACATAATTTTATAAAAATTATGATCCTTTGAAGGTTTATATTTCCCACAACCATGCATTTTCCAAAATTGCATACATTCTGGTAAAAAACATTTACTAGTACACTTCATCATATGATCTCTAAACCAATACAGAAAGTATTATTCCACAGTCCTCATACATTCCATAATTATTATAACCAATATATCATAGACAATATACTCAAATTACATAATTCATGAATGGAAACATAATTACATTAACCATTCTACTTCATTTATGGTCATTTCATAATATTGTGTATGCCTCATTATCCTATTTTGTGGTATATTCTATTTTTACAGGAGAAGTTGATTTTTATTGCATTTCATATCCTTCTAGTGGAAGTATTGAGCTTTGGAAATTTCATTGTAACCCTTGTAATCATAAAGATAGAAGCCTTTTCATCCAAATTTATAAACAACTCTCATTGCCTTCTAATATGTACTAGGGAGTTTCTTACAAAAATTATCACATGTGGGAAAAGATTTCTTTCTCTTATTCCCTATATACCAGATTAGACCCTCCATACACTTCTTTCACTTGTTTTGTTCAAAGACACATGACATGGATAAATCATTACATAAATCATTATCACATGATTTTTTGTCCTCATATAATGATAATTCTTAGGAATTTATTTCGCCTATAAATATTTTAAAATTGCAATAACAGATTTACTACATCATGAACATTGGATCATGTACTTTGGTGAGGTTCATGTTCTTTTCGTTAGGATACATTTTAATGGAATAAATAAAGAAAATTAATTCATATTATTAAGAACACAATTTATAATAAAAAACAATTAAAATACATAACATAAATAATTTTTTCAATTATTAATATATTTAAAAAATGGTTTAATTAGGGAGATTATTAATTTTTAATCATTCATAATTTTTTAAATGAAAATGTGATTTATTCTAAGCATATACCACATTTTTTTCAAACTATGTACACAGTAATACCAATTGTCGTGTACTATGTAACACGTGATAGAAGCCCTATAGAATAATATAGAGTTGTTACCCCTAGTTATATATGTTTTAAACTATATCCACTTATAGTATCTATAAAGGGATTTCTTTATAAGAATACCCACATTTTCTCTGTATATGTTTTATAAATCTAGTTTCCAAGGTTTCTAATAAACTTGATCAGATTCCAAATGGAGTGACCTGACCTTAGAAACATGGAGCTACCATATTCAATCATTACATTGGCATAATATACAAGTAAATGAATTCCTATAGGACCGAATAATTTAGTATTCTTCATAAACTAGACATATATATGTGACTTGTTTTTAAAATTTACACACTAATTAAAATATAATTTTTTTCATTAATGTTTACTATATTCCATCTAGTGTATCGTTATATATAATTCTTTGTATAGTACATGGAATCTTATAGAATGGGAACATAGTATGGGTGAGCTCAAATGCGTAGCAAGTATATTTATAGATTAAGCAATAATGAATTAATCTGAATAAATTAACATGAAATGGAAAATAACTGACAAAAAATGTATTTAAAATAAGTTTTATGGATAAATAAATATGTAATGATACAAAACTAAAAAAATATTTCATTTAATCAATTAAATGATAATGAAATGCATTTATAGATTTTCTCATCTTAAAACCTCTTAGATAAAAATAGTGATGAGCGATATATCTATGATGTAAATGCTTAATTGTTGGACGTCATATATTAGGTACATGAAAACAATGTATTCCAAGAACAATCCTTCATAAAGTTTAAAAAAATATATAGAAATCTATTTAATTATTAAAAATAATTTCTCTCATGAGAACTTTATGATGCATTAAGGGGATACAAAATGTCTTATCCCCACCCATAATTGCATGTCTAAAGTATTCCACATATCTAATAATAAAATTAAGTAATAAAAAATATGCCTTAAAAATTTTTACTATCTAAAATAGAAAAAATATCTGTAAATAATTGCTCAGTGGCAGATATTATAAAATATGGGATATTGACTTTAATGAATATTGATGCAATTGAAAGATCATAAAAACATTATTTAGGAAAATAATCATCAAACATACCTATGTGTCTCATAATACTTTGAAACATTTTATTCTTAAATCCATATGAAGTAATCACTTCACATTTAACTGAAAATATCAGGACAATATAATGATTCTTAATGTAACATGTAAAAGTTAATTATATACACCATATAAATGTGAATTGGTTGGTAAATAAATAAGTTCCAATTGAATGTAAATTGAGTTCTACTGGTCACATCAATCATTATCATCATGAGAAATAATCATATCTTCATTTTTTACATTATTCTGATCCTTTTTCAAGTTTACTATTACATTTAATTCATTAATTACAAGGTTATATAAAACTAATTAAACATTTAATTTTATATATGTTGTTTTTACAAAATTCTGTTCCTGTGTGAAAATTGCATTGGTCGGCCAAATATTGTCAAAAAGATCATCATTTAAACATATCTAGAATAATAATAACGAAATAATTATTATATTTATACATTAATTATAATTATGAAACCAATAAAGAAATTTGGTTGTGAAAAATGAAGTAACGCTACAATCATCATGACAGTAGGTCGTACCTATGAATGAGCAGCATTAATATTTTTCAAAGAACATTTTGAAAAGAAGGTATTTATTATTATGAATTTCATGAATTATAATAATATCACAAATAAGATGTTTTTTAATAGTTAATATTTATATATATAATTATTATGATGTAAAGGAATCGAATACTGTTGAGGTGGTTATACTCCACACATCCATAACTGACATTTTAACTTTTTAGTGAGTGAAAAAGGTAAAAATGAAAATGATTTATTATATTCCCATAATTATAATTATGTCATCAATATAATATATATTTTAATTATGTAACATATTTATAAATAATACCACCATTTATAAATTCAATGTATCACATGAATGAATAAAATTACTTTGATGAGGAGTTTGTTGACACATCCACAAATGATGATATCGTATTCCCACAAATGTTGATATTATATTAATTTATATAATATACATCTATATTTACACTAATTAATATAAAAAATTTAGTTTTTCCTTTTAAATTAATTAAATGAAAAGAAGTTCTGATTAAAATTTCATACAATTCCATATTAATAAAAAATAAAACATCAGAGAAAAATACAAAAAAAGAAACCTAAAACAACATTTCTCTTCCATTTTAAAAAATTTAGTTTATTTCAACTTTTATAATATTTAAAATTTCAAAAATATTTATTTGAAATAGGTTATCAATTAAAAGTTTTTAAATGTTTGTTTATAAAAATATATCTTTTGATGTGTATTACTATATTTATTCTTATCATAGTACTATAAAATATATTAGAGTAGTAAAAAACATTATTTAAAATAATATATATATAAATATATATATTAATAATATAACTCCATAATTTTAGTTAATTTTAATTAATTAGAAAAATACATTTTCAGTATAAAATAAATGAATTTCCTTTATATTCAAATGGTTTATATTTTTTTTCTAATTCATAGGAATCTGATGAAATTAACACATATTTTGGTAAAACATATATTTTTATAAGTTATTTAATATGATATGGAAACCATAATTTATCTTTGATTTTATATCATATTATATTAAATAAAAAAATGAAAAATATATTTTTGGTTGATAAAACTCGGTCTGTCATCCTACACAAGCCATCGAGGAATGTCAGTCTTGAATGTGATGCCATCTCACTATAGTGTTTTTTGTACTAAAATATAAAATTTATGTAACTTGATACACAATTATATCATGGTTTTTCATATAATAAAATATTGGATTAAATGTTAAATTAAATTGAAAATATAAATATTGTAATTTCATTGTGTGTAACAATGTTCATTTATAAAAATGATTTAATTTAAACCATTTAAGCTATATATATATATGATATTTATATACTCTCATTCTGAACCCTTGATATGGAATTAGTTAAATTGTTTTCTACTAATGATTTTATTCACACTTATTGTATGCGAACACCTCTTGTTAGTATGGATTTCATCTACAAAATTTAATATAATGGAAAAACATTTATATAGCATGGATATTTTTTCCAATAAAACATTGAAGTAATGAGAATGGAATTTTTTTATTTGATACCTTAATTTATTTTTATACACTAATTTAGTGATATTGATTACATATTTAAAAAATAGACACCATTTTGAGTGTTATTTAGGTTTATTATATTTTTGAGAAATTTTTTATTTTATTGATCATATAATTTTTTTGTTAACATATTCCTTTGTTTATAAATATTTAGAATCATATTTTGATATGAGTTAATTATATTTTTCATTAGAGGGTTTGTTTTTATAAACAGATGCTATTGATCCCATTTTTTTAGTCACTATCCTTTAATGATTGGGGATTAAAATTAAGAGCATGTAATATATCACATTAAGTGTTCAATCATATAGGGAAGGTCATTAAAATTTGTATAAATTCCAAGGAACATCCCATTTTCCAATATTAATATTAGAACCCAAGTGTGGGGACATATAAATCATTAATTTTAAATGGTGAATAATGAATCACCCCCTTTTAACATTCTATAGAAACCCTACATATAACTTGGACATTTCTAGGGGATTGTTGGCCCATACGTTGTAAAAATAAATTCATTAAGAAATAGATCCCAATACAAAATAATATTGTTACTGGGGTGTTAAATTACAATTTTTATTTGATAATTTCAATTTAGATTCTTAACATTCTGTTAATTGTAGGTCAGATACATGGAGTGGTACTTGGTAAGAATGTTATATGTATATTCATGTATAATAAATCCATATATGTATAAAAAGTCTCTTGTATAGGATAGGATTATATTTTCTATATTATAAAAATATTTATTAACATAATTATCACCTAGATGAAGGAAGGTAATATGTAAATTAATGAATCATTTTTGGAAAATAGGATTATAGAACATTTATATCCTCATAATGTATATTATTTTTGAGAAATTTTTTTTAATATATATTAAGTGTGATTATTTTATTATGGGAATATGTCATACATGGGGATATTTTATGAACATAATAATAGAATACTGACTATGATAACTCCAATGTCAGACAAATAGAGTAAGAATCCATGCATGTCCTCAAAGTTATTTAGTTAAATACCTAGTTGAAAAGAAGATAAAAGATTGTTTTTCAAATTTAATTATAAAAAATATATTGGACTATCTCAAGAATTGGATGTGATATGTGATATGATTACTAACATAAGAGAACAAAAACAAATTATACAAAGATGATATATTGGACCTCTGATATTAGTGTAATTTCTAGAGGGAATGGATTACATAAATGAGTTGAATAATTCTCTGGAATGGATAAATGTATATATAGATATTATTTTGATTAAGTGAATATCCAGATGATGGTGTAATTTTGAATTATATAAGAAGGTTTTATGAGTTAAATTTTTAAGAATTTCAAGAACTAGTTATGAAAATTTCAATATATATGAACTAAAGAGGGACTAGGGAAAATTGTTTATAGTTTCAAAGCATGGGAGTGTGGACATACCCAATTATGATTGATAGTACAGAAAGATACCTCGGTTAATTCATTATATTGAATGATTTTGTAATTGTAAATATAATTATTTTTATTATGTGTAATTTATTTAAATCCACTATAATGATTATAATTTTTTTTCTGACCATTATGGATGTTCAAAAAAACTCTTATTGAAGACAAATAACATGTAAAAGAAAAGTAAGGGTTTGTTGGAATATGTTTTCACTGAAATAGTAATAAGTGGAATTAGATTATCTTAAATGGTATGGAAAGCATTAATAGAGTTAGGGGAATAACTTATAATTTCATTATTTTATGATTAGAAGTGTTTTTACTATTTTCAGGGTAAAAACCGCCAACTATAATATATTTTTTATTAAAAATGGTGATCACTAATGTGTCAATATTTTCTATGTCCAAATATTTTTTTGATAGGGATATCACATAAGTGTATATCATTGTTTAGATTCAACTTATTTGTCACATGAGAAGGTATATTCATTGAATAATATTGGATAGAATATATATTGTGAGGGTTTCTTAATTGTATAACCATGTGAACTCTTAAATGAGATATTTACATAATATGATTTCAAATAAGGACATATAAATTATTAATATGTCATTTAAATGTTATGTGTATTGTCCCACACATAATAATGAATGAATTTGAACACATTTATTTTATAAAAAGTGTATTTTGTTTAGTTTCAATAATTGAAGGACTATATATAGGTTATGATTCATGTATCATGGTATTAGGATATGTGTGTATTATATTATTAGTTAAAATCATCCAATTATAAAACCAATGATAGAGTGCAATACATATCATGGGTCTGGTAGGTGATTCTACCCTAGCCACCAATTTCATTGGGGAGGTTAACTAGAACCTTCTAAAAGAAATGATGATTTTGTGGGGTTCATATACAACATCTGTGGGAACCACTACATGAAAATTAAGATTTATATGGAATATCATTAATTTTGGGTCATATATTTTTATTAAAACTAACATAACCATAATTTTTAATTTTACGATTTATATATGATATACATAACCCCTTAAACATTATTTATTCATGTTTTCTTTCATTTTCATTTGAACATAAAATTATAGCCTTTCAATACCAATGGATTAATATATGAATGTGTAGGGTTTCTCATTTCATTACACATAAATTCAATTAAAATATCTTCACTATCATTTTAAATTTAACTAATTATAATTTTTATCTAGATTATTTATTTTTGAGGATTAATATCAAATCAATCAAATATATTAGATTATATGGAATCATTAATTATATTATATGGGGATTCTAAATTATTTTTAATCTTATTTGAGATTCATCTTCCATATATTATAAAAGTATATTGGGGATTATAAGAATGACATGGAATGATACCAAAAATTGTTTCCATGTTTCTTGAGGGATGATATGGAATTATCAAACCCATGCTACACCCTTCTAAAACATCGCTTTATTTCTATTTCCATAAATAACAAAAAATTACATGGAATGTGGTGAGAAATTTGTGAATTGGACACCAATAAAATTTTCATTTAATATTTTTTGTAGGCTCCTTTTGAGTAATCCTTGAGCATTACTTGTTAATCGAAAACAAATGTTAAGATATTGTAGTATATTTTTGGAATTTATATAATGTCATCATTTATGATATACCATCTATGGTAAAACTAATGATAGTGAAGTTATTATTTCAAATCGAAATAAATTCAATGTAATTTATTATATTGTTATAATTACTCTAGTCTTACAAATTCATCGAAATAGGATGTTTAGTGAGATATCATTACTAGCATGACTAAATCAAATTGTGATATGTTATTCACATTGTTATCGAATTTTATTGTTAATATAATGTATATAATGAGCATCATTCTCATTTTATTATGATATTATTATCTTGATTATCAATTCACATTATTTCATATCTAAGGGAATAGATATAACCCATTCATAGTGGTATTTATTGTTCAATTAATGATAAGAATTTTCTATAATTATTGATTATTTGTGTAATGATAATATATTTACCTTGGCTCTTGATTTCGTTATTGTGATTGTAAGTATGTATATATTATAGTTATAATTAACAATAATCATTTCACCCACATTATGGTTATGATGATAATTAATTCATCCATAGTTATTATTAGTGTGATTATGACCCTTTAACATGTACTCCATTAGGTATGGTGATATACCATTCACCCATGTCATGTCACTATATTAGTGATGACACATTTACTTTATATAATATTATAATATTTTTATATATATACCGATATTATGTAACATAGACATGTAATTAAAAAATATTGATATGAATTAGTGAAATCCTAATTACCTTGATTGAATTATTTATTGTGATTACCCATTCACTAATAGTTATCATGTAGTAAAATCTCATTCCCATGTATATTTTTATAACTGTTATAACTCGCTGACCATATATTTTTCACAGTATAAAATAATTCAACCATAAATATTCCATGGTAATATATTTTTCCTTATATTAATGTTATAGTGATAACCCCTCCATCGTTGCATTATTACATGTTGATAAAAAAATTTGACTCAATGTTGTTATGGTGATAACCTACTATGTTATTCTTTTAATGAGTGTTGATAACCCTTCAGACAATGCTAATGAATTTTTGGATAATACATTTATCATTATTATTATGATATAGGTAATATCGTTTTCATATAGTCATGTGTAATTAATTATGATTAATCTTTCATCCATACTAGATAGTTATATTGATACCTCTTTTTCTTTTCATATTTTTTTAGATATTACAACACAATTCATATGTGTTTGTGTGGGTATATATATTCATATTATTAGGTACCCATTCAAATTTTTAATTTTCTGACATAGTTATGATCGATATTGAGGGTGGAGGATGGGTTTTTAGATACCAATGATATGCTAGTGTATTTTTTTACATTTACATATGATAAAATCAAATTATGAATAAACTCATGTATATTGGAATAATTTTAGAGTAAAAATTTTGTGGTATCCAATTTTGTGACTTGGAAAAATCCTATAAATTAACTTTTCAGAATATAAAAACTACCTAATTAAGGATATAAAAAAGGTAATATTATATATAATGGTTAGTAGAGCTATAGTGCATGACATGAAAGTTATATGAGATCAAAAAGAGTGAGAGATAAATATCCTATAAATTTACCTATATTTTGGATTATTGTTGATATATTATTATATATGATTAGTCAATAGGAAATAATATTTTAATTAATTCCTTTTATGGATTTATAATTGATTATTCTTCATTATAAATTTTAATAATTATTTTTCTTGGATTCATTTATCAAAATAGTGTACATACTATGTGGTTTTTATAGTGTATGATTTAACTTTTATTTTTCCAAATTAATTATATAAATATAAAATATAGGTTATTAACTACATATTTAATTAATAGAACCTCATTAGTAGTTGAGAAAAATCTACAATATGGGGTGTCATCTTTGGTTTTTACAAGATTGTGGATTTATAGTGTTTTAGGATGAGTATATTAGGGATTCTATAATATTCAACATTATCACTATTTTCATTTATCATCATATTTGAATGTTGTAAATATAAATAAGAGTGTTTAGAACATGTAATTGAATGATTTATTAAGATGAAGCAGTTCTATAATAAATAATTTATAGGATTATGTGTGAGAGATTGATTTTAATGGTTTAAAAATATTTTTAGTTTTTCATTTTCATGGAATGTGGTTGCGGATTTATAGTTCAGGATTGTACTTTTGATTCATCGCTAATTAAGTGAGTGTATTCATGCATGATTTTTGAAATTTGTGGTTCAGATAAAAATAACAAAATTTCATATGACTGGTTATTTAATAAAGAAGAAATTGTTAATTTATTTTATATAACAATACTAATAATCCATGATATTTCTTATATTAGTTAATGGTGTAACTCTACATGACAAAACCATGGTAACACATTCTATCCATTTTTTTATATAATGATTTTATATGGATATAAGTGTATTTTATAATTTTTGTGAGAGTGTGTTTGTTTGCAAAGAGATATGACCATGTTTTATGAAACCCATAAACTATAGGTTGCTTCAAGAATATAGTGGGACATGTTTTATGTTACATATATTTCTAATTTGTGATGTCATAAAATGTTATATAAATGTGTTTATTATATTTGTTCGTTCCCACCGTGATGGGAACCTATTGAGAATGAGGTGGGTCAGCTGGTGTGTGCCCCATTCTATAAAACAAGAACCCCCTTTTAACATATACACCATTTGGATAGAAATTCTAGAATAAAATCCTATTGATATTTCATTTTAATGGTAATATATCACCAAAAGTATGTCCATTAATGTTATATGTAACTAGATATTAATATATAACACAACCACATACTTTTATATGCGATAGTGATATATTTAATTAATTGTTATAGAATCTGTGTCTATAGATTTTTTTATCATTATTAGAAATACCCTATGAAGTGGTTGAGTCAGAAAACATATATTCATTTTGGACCATCAATTAAATTCTGTTACATATTAATCATGGTGAAACAACTCCATGGGTTTCCATAAAAACTCATTTGTCTCATTTCATCATTTTTTTGATTCTTCAGACTTCATTGATGCATACGGTGTAACATATAAATAATATTTTCTAAAGGTTACTGTATATGGTGAATTTTATTACATACTTGTTAAAAATTAAATTATTTTTTCACATATTTGTGGGTTAGAAAACCACCATAATTTTCTATTTAATGGATTTCTTGGGGTTTTGAAAATAATATATTCTGAATTTTCACCCTAATCTCTCTTTAAATATTATGGACCATGTCCATATTTACATAATGAACCCTATTGAGAGTGAAATTTATGAAAATAATTCATTTTCATCTTAGATAGTGAGTTGGTCACAGGGATGTAGGAAGTAATGGTACGAATGATCATTTCTCACCGATGAAAAAAATAACATTATATGATATATATTCATTTGTTCCATTTTAAGAACAATGGTATATTGAGTACTAGTAGTGATGTATGACCGAGATTCTCTAATAGGATTGTGAATTGTTAGAAATGGTGTTATGATACTCTAAAATGATAGGTTATTTTTATATATTTTTTATCGTGTACCATAGTCTATTGATGGATACATTTTTATTAAAAATGGTGTTCCAATGAAGGATAAATGAGTTTTGAAAAATAATTTCATTTTTTATTTCAATTATTAATAAGGTCACGAAAGAGGGAATAATGTTTAGGATTTGAGGACACAATTCTAGTAGAGTATCACCCATTGAGGGAGTCATGTGACGAGAGAAAATTAATATATATTGAGTAGTAAAAATTCAACTAAACATGACCATTCATACTACAATGAGGTTATATGAATACTAATTGGTATGATAAATATAACATCTACGTCAAATTTCTTATTTCATGAGATAGAAGATTCAGACTCATTTATTTTGGCTCCATGATTTGGGGACACATTCTTAGTATTAGAGTATTTTATGTGTGTATTTCCAGTGATAATATATTAGAAAAATTACATATTATTATTTCAGGGTTTTATGTATAAACCATTTTTATTAGTTTTTATGATAATACCAACTATATTATTTTAATGTAGATATAATATTTTTGTGCGACATTTAATATATGTTAAATTTTTTTATTAATCACACATCTCAATTAATCCTTAGTATACTTAAATAAAATATTATGAGCTTGATTATCATATCTTCACAAGTGAGTTGTATTTTTTTGATGTATGTTAAGGATATAAATGTTAATAACTATGCCTTTTTTTCATGCAATTTGGAATAAAATTATAAATATTATTTGTTAGATATGGGATAGTTGGTCATTCCAATACCCTCGTAGCCTAAATCATTCAACGCTAACTATATAAAGCAACCCTAAGGCCTCAAGAGATTCTCTAGATAAACCATATAAAACATATTAGTATTTGGGAATATTGTATTAATATTGGTATTCTATACATTATGTTTATATTAACTATCAAAAATAGAGGATGTCATAATAGTAACATTATCATGTACACATAACAAAATTGAAAATCAAAGTTAAATGAATATATAAATTATAAAAAATATGATATACGAAAATATCTATTGTAAAAGAAATATATATCATGCATATATAGAATATACCCCTCCTGGAAAATGATGTTGGTCATTATAAAAGAAATCTAAATTTAGAGAAAAAACAAAAAATGGTCTTAAATTTTAGCCTCATCATATTACCCACAAATAATCATATACTTAATTATAACCTATCTATTATTTGGCCCATTCCATTTTATTATCATATAACCATGAATTTTTTTCAGGTACACATATTATCCCAAATAAGGTTTTAGTACAACATAGCAAGCCACCACTAATAGTGTCCCTAAAAATATCTATAATGATGTAACAACATGTAAAAGTGAAATTGTAAACAAGGAAAGTAAAAAAAATTAAAATCCCCAATAATTCTCTAGGTTTTTGGTTGACAGTGAGGATTGACCAATCCAACATTAACCTTTGAAAGACTTGTTTTAATGAGATAAAATTTCCCCCATGGGGATCCAGTTCCAAACTCATAAAATTTTGTAATAACAACCGTGTAGAACGACATCATTCATAAAACATAATCTATTTTATCATTATCATAGGGGCCACATCCCAACTAAAATACATTGTCAATTTATCATTTTCATAATTCAATATTTCCCATAGTGGAATATATTTCATTTTTTCAATTATTGGTGGTGGTATACACTAATCTAGAACCATTATCATTTTATCATTTACCATAGGGCATGCATAATACCATGAAACAATTATAATTTAATTATTCACCCAATGGTCCTTATAATACCCCATAACCATTATCCTATTATTTATTACCCTTGGGGTGGAATGATGTGGAATCCCACAATAATTATATTATCCTTTTATTTTATTCATAGGGAACACATGCAACCATAAACCCATTCAAATTAAAAATTTATGAATTTTTCATATAATATCCTTTTGAAAACATACATCATTTAATTTCATATAATTATCCCAAAATCAACTATTTTATTTTTTAATAATCATATTATAGTTTTGGGTTTTCACTCAGGGTTCCATTGACTCAACAATAACCATGGGTTTGGAAATCACAAACCATGAATTAGAACCAAATAAAAAATTACATAAATGGTGAATATTTAGAAGTTAACCCATATAATTAATCTTCATTAAATTTTAAAACTATTATGAATATGATTTTAATATTACTAAGCTCCCACGTTAGGATAAAAAAATTTTGTATGGATCATATTCTATAAAAAATTATCCCCTTACTAAAAAATAATTCTTTTAATTATAACTATACTATTCTCCCCCTTTTTTAAAAATTTTCCCCCTGTAAAATACATTATCCCCATATATAACAAATTCTCCACATTATTAATTTAAAAAAAGTATAGGTAACGTCATAAATTTATAGAAAAGGGATAAAGAAACAAAATTGGAATAATAATGGAGAGTTTCATCATCTAGAATTAATAAAGATATAGTCATCCAAGTAATTGGAAAAAATTCAATGAGAACTATAGAGATGAAAAACCCATTTCATTAAAATTTCAAAATATATGAAAGGAGTTAATAAATAATTTATTTCTTCCCATTTTCCTTCTGCTTCATAAAAATATCCCAAATAATAGTCATCATTTTCATGAACTATTTTCTTTCTTCCTTAAACTTCTCAAATGATTCCTTTGAGATCGAAACACCTCAACTTCATAGACCTGGTATTAGGTATAAATTTTTTTATATTAACATCAAAAATTTTCTTCTATAAAATTAGTCTAACAATCATGATCATTATTCTTATTATATTGAAATTAAATCCAATTAGTTAGAAAGGAATTTTAAAATTTCCTCTCAATTATATACTATTTATAAAAATTTATCTTTATAACCACGTATTCAATAATATATAGCTTAATTTCAATGTCACTAAAAATATTCATAATATCTTTCATCTGGCTATATAAATGCTTCAAATGATTTAGAAATATCAATTGACCAAATATTTATAAAAATATATATTTCATTGGAAATCATTATTATATATGAAATTTAATATTCTGTCATCTGTATAATTTCATATGACTTATAATACCCCTTCACAAAAATTTTACAATCCTTCCTATGTTTTGTTGTACTTTCATCGAAAATATATAAATGGGTCACGATATTTATAGCTCTTTTTCATAAAACCTTATGATGTCTGATCGTTTGTTTTGATAGTCTGCAATAAAATAAATTTTTTCTTCTGTTATCCTGAAATATGAAATTATGCTTTTAATTATACTACGTTTGTGAATCATGTTCAGATCCATTTTCAAAGATATTGTGTTTTGAGTTGATTTACACCTCGTACATGGGAAGATGTATAGAATGACTTCGATGACCAATGGTGTCTAAATAATAATTCCAATTTTTAACAAATAATTTCTCATCATCATTATCTATGATTTAGAAAACTATTCATCTCTGATCTCTTTGGGAATCATACTTTGATGACTCAACTATGGGTGATGTAATTTTACATGAGGTGTCTTCTGATGATCATACTGAAATTTTTCATATTATCCTTATCCATTAAATACTATTTATTTATCACATTATTTCTTTTCATATTTTTACCTTCTTTATAATCTTTTTATTCATTCCTTCCATAATCCCAAAACATATAATCTTCTACCACTATCATATATGAATATTTAGTTTCTTCTGAAACAGTCTCTTGAGATGTTTTTTGACGTGCCTATTATTCGACTATCACTTTTATAGTTTCATCTCCAACATAAACATCCTCAACAAATTTTTATATTTTGTATCAAAATGAAATTTTAATATTTTTATCGTATTATCCTAAAATCATGGAACACTCAAAATTCACATTTTTGAATAATCATTTTTATTGAAGATCATAAAACATTCAAAAATCAACCATCTCAGGATCATTCTAAACATGATATGTTGATACATAATCACAATGAACTTATTATTTTATATGTGTTTTAAAATTTAACACAATAAGTTTATCTTAATCAAGTTTAAAAAATAATAAAATATGTGTTCATTTGAAAAGATCAATGTTTCTCAATAACACATAGGAATTAAAAAACTATTCATCCAAAGAGCTATCAAATGATTTTACCCTAGAATATTATTTTTGGTATTTTACATTCATGTGTATAAATATTTGATTCATCGTCTTTTCTATTATGAAAGTTTAATTCTACTTGTTAAAATGTGTGGGAATGAAAACATAGCATCACCCTTAGAAGGAACACCTAATTATATGAGCAACAAGTTTTCTAAAAAAAGTATTACACTATCATACATATTAAATGTAACATTAAAATACTTATCAAAATTGATATTATTATATGACATCATTAATTTTCCACAATAATTAGATACTTAAAAGAAGTAGTTTTTTTTTCATATACCAACCCCAATCCTTGAAATTGAATGATTCTTCTCAAAGATGATACATATATTTCATAAAATCCTCTAAAGAATAATCATCTTATAAAAAATTTCAATTTGTTTAAATAATTTTGTTGAATTTCATTTAGGGTAGTTTTTGATCATTTAGACATGGGTATGATTCAATTTCTAGGTGAAAACAATATGAGACACAACATTTTGTTGGGTAGCAGGGCATTGACTTGAAGAATAATAAATATGATGTGGGATTGGGATGCGGTTATTTATATATGTGTTAGAACATTACCCATGAACTTCTACGATTTGAGTTAGATGAAAAAGGATTCAATAGTTTTAATAAAATGGAAAACTTGTGGGGTTTTTATTTATTATTATTTTTCTAAAACAAATTTATCTTACTCAAGATGAATCTAATTTTTTTTAAAATAAATACAGTTAATATGAATATAATTGAAATGTAATATTCGTGTTAGAAAAATTATACGTTTGATGATTCAATATAGATTTATTGGCATTGACTAATTTTCTCACAAAATGAATAATTGAGTATTATAATTATTATTATGAGTACAAAAAAAATATAATATGAACAGTAAAAATGAATCTAACCAATTATTTAGGTACAATATATTATATTGGTATTAAAACAATTACAAGGTACAAAAAAAAATATTGTATAAGAAAAAATATACTGGGTTCAAAAAGACACTAGGTATGAAATAAATTTATGGGTATGAAAATAATTACTATGTTTGAAAATATATACGGCGTATTAAAAAATTAATACTGTAAATAAATTACTATATACAAAAAAAAATTAATCGGTATTAAAAATATAATGGGTACCAATAGGCACGAAATGAATTTATTGGGTACTGAAGAAGTCGCAGGGTATGAAAAATATTTCATGGGTACGAATAAATTTACACAGGTGTTTTTATTAAAACAAATTAAGTATATACTCCCACATTGGAAATGAAGAACTTCTTATAAAAAGTTGGATTTATACATGAAGTAGATATGAACTATTACATTATAGCGATCATACTTAATTTTTAATTAATTCATTAAAATATATAGGATGATCATGGTTATGAAAATAAATCATTATGTTGATAATGCATCCTGATAAATTTTAAAATGATATCTCTTTTTTGTGATCCGTAAAGAAGTGATTCCCAATATATATTTTTTCTTCATGATAGTTTTTTTTTAGAGTTTTTTCTTACTTTTATGGAAGTATTAATATTATATAACATTTTAGTATTAGTAAAACACATTCTATAATCTGTGTGTGTCTTTTTTATCCATAACACATGAGTAGAACAACTATCAACAACCACATATTCATCTTCAGTAGATGAAATTTCTACTGAGTTTGGTTTCTAATAAGACCATAAAACTAGAAAATCACCCCAGAAATGAAATGTTCTAGATGAACAATTTCTATTCATTCTACAAACACCATATTCACCATTATGAAACATTGTTTATTAAAAAAAATTTGTAGAATATTTAAAGGGTCCCAAATACATTATTCCCATTAAATAATTAAATATACTTTTAAATCCTTATAATGAGATTCATTTGTAATAAATATAAATAAATTATTCATGGATACCTATATGTTAATTATTGAATACTTCTAATGGAACTATGGGTATCATTAATTCAATTTGGGTTTTTGAATTTATAATTTTAAACACGAAACTGAATAAACTATAAACTACAGGGAAATATATGAATTAAGAGTATAAGGTTGAACCCATAAGGGTATGTTTGGAGAAATTACTAATTAAATAATGTAGTAAAATGCTAATTTTGAATTAAATAATATAAATCTAAACTACGAAGAATTGGATTTCTTCTTAAAGGGGTAGAGGAAAATATAAAATGGGTATCGTGTAGAAATGAATTTTGGTTAATGAAATGAAATGGTCAAAAAAATTATTTACCAAATATTCTCTCCTCAGAATTGGGTAAAATTTAGTTCAATGGTCATGATAAATGAAATCTATCGAAAACAGTCATTTTATCCTAGGTAGGTACATTGGAATGAAAAGGATGAGAATCCTGGAACATTATTTAAGCATAGTGTAAAGGAAAAATCAATAGTGATGGAAGATGTTGAGACCCCAAATTTCATATTAAATAAATGCATTTAATCCTCTCATGAAATTGTCCTAATCAAAGAAAGAATAAAATAAAACCCATTCTCTAACCCTGATCACAATGATCCTGAATGAATAAACCAATAATGAGATGGAATTATGGAATAGATATAAATTTTCAACATGAATTTCATTAATTATATAATATGTTAAACAATAAATCTCCATTTATCACACATACATTGAAACAACTATATCAGCCACTCCATCTAACCATGAGAAGGTGTAGAAAAAACTCATACAGAATCTTGAGAAGAAGGTGGGGTCATCTGAGGTAGGCATCCTTGTTCGATGCTCCATCTATAATTTGGGCCAAATCGGGTGGTCATCGGTTCATTATATAGGTATTGGATGTGATTTTCCTGAAACATTATATGACATGTAATGTGATTATACGTCATGTAATCCAGATATTCATTTGGTCTCTGTTTTGAAAATATCACATGAATCTTATTTGTAAAATCTGAACTCCAACATCATTCTCAGTGTATAAATAAGACACATATTATGTAATCACCAACTAGAGCATGTTACATCTTCATGAAATATCTTAGTGGTTTCCTTATTATCTGATAAATTCATGACCTGTTATTAAATTATAAGTCATCTAATCATGTTGTTCAATATTACATATCATCTTTGTCTACATAATCTAATATAGCATCATGAGTGAAGCTCACGGTGAAAAGTGCATTTTAGAACAATTTTCCCCCATTATCATTCCCTTTTCATATATATGTTTTCATGGTATAAATAATAAAACAAGTCAATATGTTCCAAAATAAGGAATATTATTCATTTAAATAAAAAAATAAATTCATAAAAAACTCTTAAAATATATACGTGAAATATAGTAAACAACTCCCCTTCAACCTTAAAAATGATTTTGGATTTTCCATTCAACCACCATCATCAACATCAAGAGTATTAGAAGTACATGTCGGAGTATTACTACTTTTAATATTATAATCTTATAAAATTTTACAAATATATTTAATATAATTATATTCTGATATACAAGTCCATTGTAGTTTTTGAGAAATTTTAAAACACTAAAATAATTTTAATTCAAAAATCATACTCATTTAAAAATAATATTTCCTATGATTTGTAAAATAATTAGTTAATGATTGCAATGATGATATGAATATAATATCATCAAAATAAATTTGGATTATAAAATCAGTTTCTCATCTTTATACGTAATTTTTTATCATCTGTTCCCATAAAAAAAATTTGATATAGAAAATATTGTTTATCTAACGTACCGGGATGTAGGGGGATTTTTATGTTCATATAAAGACTGTTTTGTTTGTAAACATATTCATTATGTTTTTTACTTCAAAAAAATAATGTTTTTCTAAATAAAAATACTCTTGGACATATCCATTATGAAATATACACATCACATCCATTTGAGAAAGTGTGAAAATAACTAATAAACCAAAGGATTATGGAATATGAATGTATTCAAGTATAGATACAATATAAAAGGTTTTTTAGTAATATATTCATTGTTTTTTGCTATAAAAATTAGAAAATAGACTTTATTTTATTCTAATAGTAAATCTATTTTCATTACATTTGTTTTTGAAGAACCATTTTACCCCTATTAGAGATAAATAATTCTGTATTTCATACATGGACCAGTCTTTATTCATTTTTAATTCATTTAGGTTATCTCTCATTTTGTTAATACAATATTCATCACATAAAATCCTATAAAGACTTTAGGGTTCATGTTCTTAATGAAATTTAAGATGTAATACTTCATATCATAAAGAACATATAGCCATTAAAGGATGATTTACATCACCAATGACACAATCACTTGGATGATTCTTAATAAACAATTGATTTAGGGTTTGAAAATCCATTACATAAACATAATATAGAATTTATTATTAAGTAAATATTACAGAAACTATTTCATGATTACTTTCCTTAATAGAAGTGTCTTATATCCAAGGTTGATAATCAGTTATCAAAAAAATAGAATATTTTTGTTAGGGATGTTTAAAAAAAAGTACCAGTTTCATAAAATTTGTAATTAATGTTTCCTTAACTATACATTAATATTTATTGAAAAATCTATAATCCACATTAGTTGTGGAATATCTCATGATAACACCATCATTAGATATAGGTTCTAATTTTGATAAATTATCTATTTCATTCAGAGTGGATATATTTCATCTAAATAAATAAATGTAATATACTTTTTAATTATATCATGTTTATAACCTATAAGGTGTTTTATTAATAAATGAAATAATTAAAACATGATTTATGTTATAACAGTCAGTAATCACAACATCATCAAATATTTTTTTCTATATAATATTAACTCATCATTTTACTAGTAATATCTTGAAGAATACGACTTCTTCTATAAAAATAGCATTTTTAGGTGATCTGGAAGATAAAAACTTATGTTTGAATCATTTCATACATCAAAAAGTTTCAAAATCATAATTTTCAAATTCCACACAATGATCGCTATGATTAGTTATCAATCGAATATTTTTCTCATATTTAACATTAACTGAAAATGATTTAAAATAAAAATAAGTTTCAAATTTATTTTTTATAAAATATGCACATGTATATCTAGTGTACTATTTAACTAAAACCAATGAATAATACTTTCCTATAACACATCCATTTTGTGTATGATTTAATATGCCCGTGTGATCCATCTAAAAATCATCACAAGTTGAAACATCATTAATTAATTTAAATCTG
This sequence comes from Viscum album, assembly GCA_963277665.1. Taxonomy (NCBI): domain Eukaryota; kingdom Viridiplantae; phylum Streptophyta; class Magnoliopsida; order Santalales; family Viscaceae; genus Viscum; species Viscum album. The sequence continues at coordinate 1,333,202,743 of OY728142.1, forward strand.
GACTAATGTCGCATCCAATATTTACAAGGGTAAAATACTTTAGATGTATCGACTATAATTTTAGTAGATCCTTAAAAATGAATTTCAAGGACAATGTATATAGGTTAATAAGATTACAGTGTCCTAATATTCTAGAAATAACCAATATTGAACATCTATTGTTCCAATGAAAGGTATGTCTTGGCTCATAAGGTCTTCTATATTTAGTGTGTAAACACTCCCAGGACAATCAGTAGAAATATTAAATTCACACATGTACTTGTTTACTACACATTTATAATTTCTGACATTCACAAGGTAATCTTAATCAAATAATTGAATAATGCTTATAAGTTAGTATTTATCACCTTTTACAAATAATACATTTTAAATCATAGTTTTTTTCGAGAATATCTACAATACTTATACCAATAATCATTACATGAGTATTATCTTTGAAGCTAACAGATCCACCATTCATTTAAAAATCGTTCCAAAGAAGTATTTGTTTCCAATCATGTTCCGTAAACATCCACTATCTACATTTCATATAATTTTATTGTTGGTGCATCATTTATTCTCCTAAAACAAAAATAATTATGATTTTCGAATCCAAAAATTATTTTTTCGAGAAATATTAGATTGAAAGGCTTTGTGAATCAACATTTGTTTAAATAAAATGAGTATTTTGGAACAGAAATGATTGAATTTAATTTATAGAAAAGGGTGGATTACTGGAAATAATATAATGGTTACTAAAAAACAATTTTAAATGAGTATATCCCATTATTTCACTTTTAAATTACAGATGAGGTTATTTATAAATTATTTCAAAATTATCTTAAGCAATGGTACAACATTTCAGAATATAATTTAATGATTAAAATTCAATATATAGTTTAAAAACTATATTTTTATCTACATTTATATTAGACTCATAAGTGATTTTTGAATCTATATATTTTTTATCGAAAATAAAATTTTAAAAACATTTTGAAATCTAATCAATCTCAGAATTATCATCATCACGTTTGGTAAAAATAGAATCTATTTCAGAAATTATATTATCCATATTTTTTTAATGATATGAAAATTATTATTTCAAAACATCTATTCTAGAATTTTCCTTCTCAAATTTCATACCAACATTATAGTAATCATTCTCCAATAAAATTATAAATCAAAAAACATTATAATGTGATGATAAAGTATATTTATCACGATTTGAGGATGATTATTCATCTTGATGATGATGAATTATTCTCATTGTGATAATTTACATTTATATAAATGTTAGTTAAAGATACAAAAATGTGTAAATATTAATTGAAACCTATATTTTCAATAGGTATTCTGGAAAGAAGACCAATATTCTTTTTTTCATAAGTCTCATTGTCTGAGGATTCATTAGAATGGTATCCACCAGTAGCACTACAAGATTCATTTTCATTTAATACAATATTTCCTTTTGTCTATTATTATTATTTCTGATTCCTTTTATAATATATTTCATTTCTATATTTTGTTTTCATCATTTGAAAATCAGGCCTGATGTTTCTATCCTTCTATCATACATATCATTTTACATCAGCATTATTATTGTATTAATTATCCTTATAATTTTACTTTTATAGGTAATAAAAAAAATATTTCCAATGGAATTGTTCATCCTACGAGCATGATTGGATTACTCAATTTATTAATGTTTTGATTCACATGATTCTAATTGAACTAAATCATTATTTATCATTTTAGATGTAACAACATTTTCAAGAGTCTTGGAATTATTTTGATTTGATGTACATGTAAAATAAAATCCAAAATTATTTTTATTTTCCATTTTCATGGCTATTTTCACACTATTATCATAATGAAAAATGTTTCAAAAAAACTCATCAACATTACCATTTGTAACTTTTATTGATTCATCAATAAGTATCTTTTTTATTAAAATTCATTATTCATGATATTTGTGATATTTTATACTAAAATATCATCATATTATCCTTTATCTCCCATGGATGGTAAGCTGTTCTCAATTGTTATAAATCCTTTTCATACATTACTATCAAGTTAACAATAATGTTATTTAAAATCATGATAATATGCTATGAGAATATCTCTTCTATTCTCAACCACATATAATGTTCCGAAATGGTTTATATCTAGATTTTTTCCTAATACAAATATCTACTTCTCTAAATTAAATATAGATATAAATTTATGATCAAGTAATTATGTATATTATTTCATATTATATAATTTAGTTGTTACTCTTTCTTTTTAGGATGGGTTAAAACTATAACTTCCTTTTTAGGAATTTTATATTCACCAGTCATCATAAGAAAATGTAAATTGTAGTGTTGATTACAAAGGTAATCATTCTTACTCTTGAATATATATAAATTTTTCAATAAAAATATTCGTAGTATTATAGGATTGATATTTTAAATTGAACTGACATTAGGTCCTGCCATCTTTAAAAGATTCGAAATTTTATTTTTCCATTGTGCACCTTAGTGTAATAAATAATTATTATCCAAATTTTTATAAATGAAATATAAAAAACATGAAAATATAAAGAATAAATTATATTAGTAGTGTAATCTTTCTATGATACTAACTTTTTGATCTTAATGTGTATTCAGAGGGAACAATATAATAGGGGTGATATTTAAGTGTAAACACATTTTTTAAAGAAATAAATTTAGTTTAAAAGAATATAATGTCATTAAAATCAAAATATGTATTATCTAATTAAAACATTAATCAATATGGTACCTGGGGCCTTTTATTAATGTTAATTAATTGGTTTTATTGAGGAAATTTAATCGAGAGGTCAAAAATGAAATTAATCATATTCATGGTTGAAATGATATAAACATAGTAAGAATAAAGAATATCATAATCGCAATGGTTATGATGATCATAATAATATAATAAAATTATTCCATAATATATCATAGTGGATATTTTTTTTGTTATTGAAAATATAATAAATATATATTTCATTAAAAAATATTAACGTATAGAAATTGAATATATAATAAAAATTTATTTCTAATATAAAGAAGCAAAAAATGTTTACAACAAAAAGTGTAAATTTCTTTTTACACAAAGAGAACTAAATAAAATAACCTTGGATATATATCCCTTGATTTATACTTTCGAAAATTTATATCCTATACACACCAAGGTAATCCCTCTATATGATGATCGGGTTATGTCATTCTATCCCCAAGAGTCCTCGATCTAGAAGGTGATTCTCATCTATATCTTCTAAGCATCAAATTCCCTAGGTTAGTAAACGATTGAAAAAATTTCCTTTAGTCAATTGAATCCCTCAAATTTAATCATCATTGATCATTTTCGCAGTATGCAATGAAAAAATATTAGAAGTAATATTAATATATAATGAACAGTTCATAAATTGTACTCTTCAGAGTATTTTAGATTAAGTAAAAATTTGATTAAGTTATCAGAGAGTTTCTCAAATTTTTCAAAAGTTATTAGCTCATTCAAATGACCTTTTATTAATATGATGATGTCCAAATAATAATCCTTTATACCACCAGCTTCATTTTAACATTAAAATGAATAGGGACTTGGATTCATGGAACTCAAATGGTCCTCATATAACCTAAACAATGACTTATTTTTTTTAAAGCACATCAAACCAATTGGCATGTCATCATTTTTATTTATACCTTTTCAATTTCATACAGATATTCACATATGATATAATGAAATTAAATGGGTCTGATGAATCTCATTATGAATATGAGTATGACTATATGATGGTGTGATTTTGGATACAAGGTATGATAAAAACCATTTCTATTGTATTAGATTCAAATCATAATCAATGAGGACATTATCTATTGTATTCATACTCATTACAATAATCATTGAATAAATGATTCCTCTAATTTTGTGTTCAATAATTATAATATTCATATGAAAAATCATCATGATAAAATGTAAAAGAAAAGTCTCAATGTAAGTACGATACACAATATAAGAATTTTATAAAAAGTGAGTTTCTGATTTCCATAACAAAATTGAATAAATAATTCAAAATGATACTTTTGACATAATCAATGAAATATTCCATAAATTCTAAAAAATAGCATAAGAGTTTAATATTTTGGATAAATAAAGAAAGAATCAAAATTGAGTGACAAAATTACATTTTGTAATATTTTTTAAAAAATTACACAAAAATAAATGGATGAATATAAGAGATAAAATCTTATAATAATTATTTTCAAGGAATTTAAGAGGGAATAAAAATGTATTATATTTCATGGAAATAAATCTTCTCATGATATTTGAAATCACAAAAATCATTTTTTTAACATTATTATTTTATTAAAATATTTCATACAAAATATTTGATTAATATTTTTTTGAGGATTGTCAAACTATAGATATCCCATGTGTAAGATTATCCACATGTATAGGGTTATTCCATTATAGAAAATCCATTTTTTATTTTTTTACTTCATTATTAAGGTTTACTAAAATGGGTTCAACCACAAAAGAATCACTAAATGAAAGGAAAACAATATATTAATGTTTTCTTCACTAGTAAAAATTTATACAGATTTTTTATACCTTATATATATTTAAATTTTTTGATGGAAATATCTATAAATATTATAATATATTTATTTTTTAGATTTTAACTTTTGTTAAAAAATAGATATGTAATATATTTTATCAATGTTTAATATATTATTTTCATATTTAATTTTTTCTATTGAGAAAAAATATAATATATTCCTCACAATTTAGTTTTTTGTTCTTAGAAAACCAATATGTAATATCTTCTACCCAATAAATATATTTATTTCCATGGTTATTATATTTATCACGTACCTATGGTTTTAAACAAAGCTAAAAAATGATGCATTCAATTTTATCAATGTGTAGTATTTTTATTCTTTTCTGTTATATATATATATGTGTGTGTGTGTGTGTGTTATATCCCCTATGACATGAAAGGGTTTGTACATGCCAATATTTGAAAACTATGATGCAAAACCAATGAACCCAAATTCAATACAAATCAAATTTATTCAATTTATTCAATGTTATTATCCCTTAAAACACACAAAATGAAGAAAAATAAAAACAACAAATAATTTCAAACCCTATAAATTACTAGAACATGATTCCCACCTCACTCAAAATGCCAAGATATATCTACAAGATTCCAATTCACATGTAAAACCCATTAATCAACCCCAAATTCATTCAATCACAAAAAAGGTACATAGATATCAGGGAAAATACTAAAATACATGTATTTCTATGAAAATTAATATACATCTTGATTTACGTAAAAATTCATATATATTTTTATATTAACATAGTATCATGGTGTCAAATTATTATTAATTATTTACTAATTAATATATGTTTTCCCAATAGAGTTCTTTGGTTTACCTCCTCATATATATTAGTTTTATGATTTATCTAATTCCAATTATAGTATCCATACTATTCATTTAAATATTATGGATTTATATTAAAAAAGTGTGCTGATGGACTTTCTAAATTCTAGAAATACATAAGAATGGAGAGACCATGACACAGTGTTATTGACCAAATTATAGTCTATTATGGGATAGAGCATCTCATAGCGAGTCTCAATAATTTATGTTATTTTTTATATTCATATACATGTTTTGTGATAAAAAATGATATAATCAATATTCTTTGTATTGAGCTATAATAATTAGTTTATTAATCATGTGATGGAGTTATAAATAGTTTAAACACAGATGTTAATAGTTTAAATGTTAAATTACCAATTTAGAAAAGGTCTGAATAGTATGCACACTATCATTTTCTTCTATTAAATATATATCAAAATATTTTATGAATATTTATTTTATTGTAAAAATTTTCATCCAATTTTATATTATATTTATATCATAAAAACCTATCAATATAATTATAGAAACATTTATATCATTTAATTTTCTTAAAATGAATAATGAAAATGGGAAAATTAAAATTTTAAGAATAATGAAATACTTTATGTTATATTTAACAAGGTTCTTACTTATTAAAAAATTGAAATATATATACTAAATTTATCATGGTATTATAATAGATTTAATAATATGATTATGTATAGAGATATGACCGAATAATAGTTTTCTCAGAAAACCCATAATTTATAATTTTCAAAAAACCACGTCATTGTTTACTAAACACATTATAGAAACTTCATAACACTATATGTATGAAAAATTATGATGTATTTGTTAAGAATTCCTTATATAAAAAATTTTCATCGTTTTGGGAAATACTAATAAATAATTCCAATATGATGTATCAATGCACACCACGTCATAGTCATTAAAAATTGACTATAATAAACATAAAACCAGTCATCATATTATATGTGATTGGTGTTATCATTTGGAGAACCAACACATCATAGTTTATAACAAAAAATTTTAGATTTCCCATAGTTTGCACCATAGTACTTTGTATCTAAAAATAATCATGGTGTACATAATTTTAATTTTTTTTGTTGGGTATGAATTGATTATTAGAGTTTTTGAATCTACATAAAGAAACTTTTCTTGATTTCATATATTTTATTTTTATATTTTGATTATGTAATAATAATTATTATTTTAATAAATTATATAAAAAACAAGTGAAATATTACAGTGTTTATATTGAACTATGAGTTTAATAAAAAAGATAGTATAAAATATATATATTTAACTTATTATTTTTAAAATTAATATAAAATTTGAAAAATTATTTTTATATTATTTTATATGAGAGTTAAAAAAATGTGTGATTTTTTTTGTGGACTGATTACAGAAAAATTAGTAATTTTATACGATAAAATATATTTTATAAATATTACTTATTTTGAATTTGATCGAGTTGATATTATATTCAATGTAAATTAAAAATATATAAGTGTTCATATAAATTTTTTTTTGAAATTCTGTATGATTATTTATTTTTTAAGGAATGTATATAAGTGTGTGTTGAAATTATAAGTTGTATGTAATGTCAATTTATAGTTATTAATCTGAAATTCCATCGTTCTGTATAAATTTATTTAATGTTTATATATTTAGATTTATTATATACAGAAGTAAATATTATATATTTTCTATATTATGATTTTGGTTGCATTAGTTTAAATGTGTTGGCATGACTTCATTAAATAATCCTGCATGAATTATAGGAGTTATTTTATGGATTACCCATGAAATAATTTTATTATAACCTTTTATTTTTTTTAAATTTTTTTTATATTGAATATATAGGATAAATATATTTTAATAAAATTAAAATATTATGTATAAATATTTATTTATTACTAATTGATGGGTAGTGAGACTTTTGATCAGACTGCTCATGGGCCCTACACCTTGGGTTCTATCTTAAAAAGTGGAGGTGACTAGTTATCATAATATTAATGGTCATGTGGTAATTTTTGGTTTCAAATACTTCAAATTCAATTAATGAAATTGTTTCATATATCAGATGCACATGATTGGTTAAAAATTTTTAAAACATAGTTTTATTTTTTTTTGGTTTTGTAACAAAAGATACATGATTCCTAACAAGTTATAACTAATTATGGATTGAGTATATTGATTTTGATAAAAGGATTATGATTACAAATTCAATAGAAATATCCATATATAATGGGAATACATGAGAAAGGATTCTTTGATTTAGAACCAATTAATAATCATTATTTTTTATTCTTTCCCATGTTAATAGTTTTATAAAGCTCGATCATACTAATATTTAAGTCATTAGAAAAATTGTATACAATGGAGTATTCTGTGCAATACTAGTTCGATATAGGTAATATTAATGGTATGCCCCATATTCCAAACCTTATATGGGGTAAAATATCTTTTAGAAACTATAAATATATGGATAAAATATGATTATAGTTGGGATAATCCATATGAATTCTTTAGGTAAATATATATTTTCACAATTATCATAGTATCTTATACAATAATTGTAGTACCCCTGGTTTGAGGTATGTGGCCTTTTTTATGCATCTTGTTGTGTTTAAAGTGCATGAGATGAGTTGAGAAGATGTTGGGAGAGTTTGGAATGGTTTTGGATGAGTTTGGATGGCTTTGAAGGAGTGCACGGTTTGAGAGCGGTTTCTGGAAACCATGCGGGTTCCACAGGAAACCGTGCAGACACTTGTCCACGATACATTAGTCCTCGCATGGTGTGCTCTCGGTATTCCAAAACGTTCGAGGAAATCGTGGGGACCCTGGTTCTAGAGGCAGTGGCATGCGCACGGTTATCACAGGGCTTTCCAAACCATATGGGCTAACTATACGGCCACATAATGTTAGGGTTATATGTTCCAGGCTCACTCAAGAGTGTTTCATTTACTCCAAATCTTCTCCCACTTGAGCGTCACTTTGGATTTTTGGTTCTCAAGGGTTGGAGGGGCTCTCCCACACATTTTGGAAGTGATTCTAAGGGGTCTCAAGGTGGATCCAAGGTGGTTTCTCCCAGGTAAGCCTCTCCTCTTGATTCTTTTGTGGTTTCCTCTAGATCTACATCTCGCTCTCTCTCGTTTTTCTAGATCTACACTTGTTGTGTGTATATATAGGGTTGTGGTTTCCTTGGATGTTAATATTAAGGCTTTTGGATGTTAGGGAAAGGGATCTAGAGAGGATTCAGTGGTGCGTTCTCTGGATTTGAGGCATGGTTGTTTTGGGGTTGATTTCCTAGGAATCCTAATGGTATGTGTATTCTCTCTCGACTCCACTTGATTATAACTAGTGGTTCCTTATTATAATTAATTTGTTTGTGCTTGAAATAAATTGTGTTTTGATGTTCAAAATTGGTGGAAAATCTCTTGGGTGATTTTTTGGGGATTTTTGGAAAAAGAGTGGTTTTATGGTGAATTTCTTTTCTTGTGAATTTTAAAATGCAGATTTTAAAATGGGTTGAGGATATTGATTTGGGAAAATTATTTATGATAAGGGTTTTCAATAAAAGGGTTGTTTTATTGAAATTATGTTTGGCATGGAAAATGGTTTTCAATAAATGTATAATTTATTGAAACAGAATGATATGCAATGGAACATGGTTGAATGCATGATGTTGTGACCTTGGTGGGTTATATGATTGGATTTGTCTTGTTTTGAATGTTGTGTGTATATTGCGATAAGAAACAATATAAAAAGGGGGTGGATAGTGGACTGAAGGGCCACTATCGTGGATAAGTTGATGTGAAGTGCCACTTAGTGTGGATGGGTGAATGGGGTGGACGGTAGCTCCACCATTTGGTTGTATGGTTGTGTTATTGTGTTGTCGTGCATTTCCTTGCAAGATGGAATTGTCGTGCTTATGGGTAAATGTTGGAAAGGTTGTGGCTTGTTTGGTTGGCTTTCCCTTGGTTGATTGGTTTGCATGTGATGGCCTGGTAAGGGCACATTTGGCTTATTGAAATGGTTGCAACTGTGTTTTATTTTATATAAACTATTTTATAAAAATGTGCTAATGATTTTATACTAGCGGAATGTGTAGGGAAGTAAATTGGGGAAATCCTACCGAGTTTTAGTTCTCAACCCCTACTTTGGCACTGTCGTGTCTTTGCAGATATTGTGTACCATGACAAGGGAAAATGTAAGGAATCTTCCTCCTTTCGTGGAGCATTGTGATGTCTCGGTGGAGTGTGGAGCTTGGAGCATGGTGTAGAGCTATAGTGGTGTCATGGTTTATAGTGTTGTTGTTTAGTTTTACTCTTGTACTCTGATTTTGTGTCGACATGTCTGGTTTTATTGGTTTTGAGTTGTGTTGTGGAACAACTTGGTTGACTTTTGGGAGTGCTTGGTTGGGTAATTAAATTGACATGCATCTTATGGTTGCTGTCTGTGGATGGTTCGGTTGGTTTTGAGTTAAGGAACCATTGTTCCCCAACTTGATCCTGAAGCCCTCAGCATTTATTTCTAGCCTTTGGCATCTTGGGAACGTCACTTAAGGCCATGTAGCCCTCAAAACCTCCTTAAGCTAATGAGTTAGGGGCAGGGAGTTACAAGTGGTATCAGTTCTTTTGGTCCTTCGGAGTTGATTCTCATATTTGGTTTTGACAATCGTTCTATTAAATTCCATGAGTCCCAATGGTAGGATGGTATAGGATTGTCGGAACTTGGAATTTATTGCATAAAAGGAAGTAGCTAACCCTTTTATATTGAAATTAAAGTTACAAGGGAATTGGGTACATAAGTGTTTTAGAGACACTTATAGGCATTGGATATCTCGCTATCGTGGGTGCAGCCAATGAGATGAGCATGAAATGCCTGGATGAAGTGACTTAGCTCGTGGATTCATCTTTCCTTAGGGTATAATTATTTATGATGTTATATGAATATGTGATATTGTAATGTGAATAAACTGGTATTTTGAAAATGGTTTCGTTTTCAAAATGGTGAAACATGGCACATGTCGAAAAATGTGAACTGGTGGAAAGCCCTGTTGTGTTAGTGTTGTTTAATGTGATTTGAATGGGATTTCATGATGTCTACGGAAATGAGACACATATTAGTTTGTTTCCTCTTGATATAAATGGCACCGGGTAGTCGTCGTAAAGACCAATTGGAGGAGGCTCCTGAGAATGTGGTTGCACCTGAGCCTCAGGTGAACCAGCTACTTGTGAAAAGTATAGTGCAAGCTTTCCATGTTGGGGGAAGTAAAAATAAAGTGGATGAACCAAGGAATGTGGATCATACGACTCAGATTCAAAATCATAATCCACCCATCTTCAGGGGGTATTCAGAGCTAGAAATGGCAGAAGCATGGTTGAATAAATGAACAAGACCATTGAGTTCTTTGGAATGCCCGTAGTGCTGAAAGTGAAGTTGGCCACATATATTTTGGGAGATCATTCCCTTCAGTGGTGGTAGTAGGTAGTCCTAGCTGGGATGGACCAATGTATGATGTGGGAAGGCTTTGAGGAATTTTTTAACAAACAATTCTACCCACAAATGTTTAGAATTCAGCGTACGACTGATTACTTCAATTTGAAGAAAGAGATTATGTTTGTGACAGAGTATGCAACTACGTTTATGAACTTTATGAAGTTTGAGCCTGAGGTGGTGGGTAGCATGTCGTTGAAGGCAAGGATCTTTGAAGCGGGGTAAAGGAATGAAATCTATTCAAAGATAGTAGTACTATGTATAGATGATTAGATAGAGATGGTGAATAGATCCTCAGTGGATGAGTGGGATTTGTTGGGCACTCAGAGCTGGGGGAGCTTGGTGGTACCCATTGGGAATAGTGGGAACTCTAATTCTGGGTTCCAAAGGAATAAGGACTCTTATTATGAGGGTGGGAACATGGCATTTAATCGGACGGCATGATTGGTAAATCTTCCTCTGAATCCCCATAGCAAGCCGAGATGTTTTCAGTGTGGGTCGATGAGCCACATCAAGCAGGATTGTACGACACAACCTCGAGCATGTCATAATTGTAAACAGATTGGGCATCTTCGGCGTTATTGTCGGAATGATCTAATGTCAGGTTCACATGACACTTCTTAAGGATCACAGACGCCATATGCTTCAATGGGATAGGGATAGCATAATACCCCTCGGTAGTAAGGTAAAGCGGGTCAAGTTGATTCTCAGAATACCATGACACCTCAGCAGGGAAATAAAGAATAGAGTGTGGCAAAAAAACATGTGTTTGTAGCTGAGCAGGTTGTGGTGGATTATCAGTCGGGACCACCTATGGTGTGAGGTTCTATTCTTTTAAATTCTACCATGATGAAAGTGTTGTTTGATACGGTTGCTTCACAAATTTTATTACTGCACGTGTGGTTGATTTGTTGGGTTTAAGGGTAGAAATGATTCCCATGGTTTTGAAACATCAAACTCCACAGGGTCGAAGAGAGTGTTGAGCATTCTTTTGTAGAGAATGTTGTATCATTTTGAGCGAGGTTGAGATAGTGTGGAACTTCTCAATGATTGAGATGGATGGTTATGATGTATTCTTGGGAATTGATTGGTTGGTGGCTTTTAAGGCCCACATCGATTGCGATGCGCGGACAGTGGCTTTTATGACACACGATGGCGTTAGACATCTCTTTAGAGGAGAGAACCATGAATGGCAGGGTGCAATGGGTTTGTTGGCACCAACAATGGGTACTCTATCATATCAATTGGTAGTGTTGTTGTTGGAGGTAGTAGAGGCTGTTGAGCAGAGAATTCCTCCGGCAGTGGGGGATCATTTCTTGTATGTTTTTTCTTGATGAATTTTCTGGGTTACCTCCCATAAGAGAAGTGAAGTTTATAATCGATCTCCTTTAGAGGACTAGCCATATCTCACTTCTGTCTTATTCGATGGCACTAGGTAAATTTCGGGAATTGATAATCTAGTTGGAAGAGTTAGAAAACAATGTGCTTATCTGGCCTAGCATGACTCTATGGGCAGCACCAGTGTTTTTTGTGAAAAGGTCAGATGGAAGCATGAGGCTATGTGTTGATTATTGTAGACTTATCCATGCTACGATAAAGAATTGATATCCATATCAATGAATTGATTATTTGTTCGACCAGTTAAGAAGAGCCCAGTGGTTCTCCAAGATCGACCTGAGGTTGGGATATCATCAATTACGGGTGAGGAAGGAGGATATTTCTAAAACAACTTTTATAAGTAGATATGGCCATTATGAATATGTGGTAATGCCCTTTGGTATAAGGAATGCACAAGCGATGTTTATGACATTGATGAATCAGATATTTCAATGATATCTGGATTCATTTGTGGTGGTGTATGTCGACAATATTCTGGTGTATTCAAAGACAACGGTGGATCATTAAGAGCACATGGTGATAATGCTGGGGATCTTGAGGGATCATCGGTTGTATGCCAAATTTTCAATCTGTGACTTTTGGATACATGAAGTTTGTTTTCGTGACCATATGATATCTGAATGGGGTGTTTTAGTAGATCCATGAAAATATAATGTTTGTTGACTCGTGGAAACTGCCAATGAATGTGTTTGAGATATGGAGTTTCCTTGGTCTATATGGGTATTATCAGCATTTTTTCGTGATATTTCACAGTTGGATTTTCCAATGACAACTTTGACAAGAAAGAACGTTCCATTCCAGTGGAATGAATAGTGTCACCATTGTTTCGAAGATCTAATGGGTCTTCTTACATCAGCACCAATCTTGGATTTTCTAGAATCGAGAAAATTGTATGTGGTGTATTACGATGCATCGGGATTAGGGTTACAGTGCATTATCATGCATGTTAATCTTGTGGTAGAATATGGCTCATGACAGTTGAGAGTGCATGAGAAGAACTACGCAACTCATGATTTGGAGTTGGCAGTAGTGGTCCATGCTTTGAAATTGTGGTGTCATTATCTCTTCGGTGAGAAATTCACAGTATATACAGATCATAAGAGCATGAAACACATTTTATGACAAAGGGAATTGAACTTGAGGCAAAGGAGATGGATGTAATATCTACAGATGTTTGATTTTGACTTGATGTATACACCAGTTAAGGGAAATTCAATGGCAGATGCATTAAGTAGAAAATCATATGCTCAGGTGGTGAAACAGGCATCAGACCAGTGGAAGTTGATGTCTGTTATAGCTGATATGCAGTTGGAATGTGAGGACTAGGGTGATAGAGCCGTCTTATTTCTGATTTTATTAATTCCTGACTTGGTTGGCCTGGTTAGAGAGGCACATATATTTGATTCTAAGTGTGTCACTCTGGGGTTGAGAATCAATGGTGGGGAGACCATTGAGGGTTGGAAACTGAATGGAGAATCAGTTTTGTGTTTTTGGAATCAGATGATTGTACCAGTTTTTTGTCAGGAGGATCTTCTCAGGGCGTATCATCAATCCTATTGGGTTGTTCATCCTGGAATTCAGAAAATGTATAAATCGATAAAGGGGTAGTTCTGGTGGGTTGTTGTGAAAAGAAGTGTGGATGCCATTGTTTCGTGATTCTTGACTTGTCACCAGGTCAAGGCAGAGTATCAGAGTCTATCAGGAATGTTGTAGTCTTTAACAATCCCTATTTGGAAGTGAGAGATATAGCGATGGATTTTTTCATAGATCTCCCAAGAACGGTCAAGAAGCACGATGTCATTTGGGTGATAGTGGATCGGCTAACTACGTTTTCCCATTTCATCCCGATTCGTGAATCCCATACAGTGTAGGATCTATCCAAAATCCATATTCGTGAGGTGGTAAAGAGGCATGGTGTTCCAGTTTCAATTGTATCAAATTTATATCGGAGGATTACATCTCGTTTCTAGAAATCCTTGCAGCAAGCCCTTGGGATGCGGTTGACGATGAGTACGGTGCATCATAATCAGACGGATGGTCAATCTTAGAGGATGATAAAAACTATGGAGGATATGTTGCGGGCTTGTGTCATGGATTTTGGTGGCTCGTGGGAGGAGAAAATTTAATTGTTTGAGTTCTTGTACAATAACAAATATCAGTAATCCATACAGATGGATTCTTTGGAAGCATTGTATGGGCGGCCATGTCATTCTCAACTATGTTGGGTGGAAATGGGTGAGTCAATGATGGATGGACCGAGTCTCATCCAAGAGACTATAGAAAAGACCATGTTGATCAAGAAGAGTATAAAGATGGATCAGAGTCATCAAAAATCATCTGTGGATCATTGTTGATGGCCATTGTCATTCCAGGGGAGTGATCATGTGTTCTTGAGGATCTCTCCTAGGTTTGGAAATCGTCAGTTTGCAAATCATAGAAAGCTAGATCCAAGGTATATTTTGCCTTTTGAGATTCATGAGAAGGTTGGTGAGGTGGCATATCATTTTTCTCTACCCCCATGGTTTAGTCTGGTGCACAATGTGGTTCATGTCTCAAAGTTGAAAATGTATCTGCCGGATCGTGACCTTGTGATTTGATTGGATCATATTAAGATAGAAGAAGATGCTTCGTTGGTGCATGTGCTAGTGTGGTTTGTGGATAGGAATGAGAATGTATTGCATTTTAAAATCATCAGTTTAGTTTGTGTTTTGTGGAAACATGGTCAGATTCCAGAGGAGACATGGGAGTGGGAGAAAGAGATGATCAAGCAGTGTCCTGAGCTCTTTCAGCAAAGGGCGGGTCCACTACTTTTTGAGGACGGAATGTCCAATGGTGGGGAGAATGTAGCACCACTGGTTTTAGGTATGTGTCATTTTTTATTCATATTTTATTGTTTTAAGTGCATGGGTTGAGTCCGGAAGAGGGTGAGAGTGTTTGGAATGGTTTGGGATGAGTTTTGAGGGATTTAAAGGGGTTCACGGTTTGAGCACAGTTAGTAGAAAATGTGTCAGTTCCACATGAAACTGTGCGGACCCTTGTCCTCAAGATAGTAGGCCTCGCACGGCCTGTGCATGGTTTTCCAAAGAGTGTCAGGAAACCGTATGGACCCTGGATCTGGAGGCAGTGGCGTGCGCACGGTTAGCGCATGGTTTTCCAAACCGTGGTGGCTAACTGTGCGGCCACTTAAAGATAGGGTTATAAGTTCCGACCTCACACGAGATTATCTCATTTCACTCAAAATCTTCTCCCACATGAGCCTCACTTGGTATTTTCGATTCTGAAGGGTTGGAGGGGCTCTCCCACACATTTTGAAATTGATTCGAAGGGGTATCAAGGTGGATCCAAGGAGGCTTCTCCTGGGTAAGTCTCTCCTCTTGTTTCTTTTGTAATTTCATATAGATCAACATATCCATCTCTCTCGGTTTTCTAGATCTACAATTGTTTTGTGTAGATCTAAAGGTTGTGGTTTCCTTCGATGTTTATATTAAGGCTTATGGATGTTAGGGAAAGGGATCTAGAGAGGTTTCGGTGGTGTGTTCGCCGGATTTGAGGTGCATTTGTTCGTGGGTCGATATCTGAGGAACCCTAAATATAGGTGGATTCTCTCTCAATTCCACGTTGTTATAACTAGTGTTTCCTTGTTACAATTAATTTTTTCTGATTGAAATTAATTGTGATTTGATGTGAAAACTTGGTGGAAAATCATTTGGGTGATGTTTTGTGGATTTTTGGAAAAATGGGGGTTTATGGTTGAAATTTTTTCTTATGAATTTTAAAAAAAAAGATTTTAAAATTGGTTGATGAGATTTATTTGGGATAATGACTGATGAAAATGGTTTTCAATAAAAGTTTTTTTATCGAAATGTTTCTTGGCATGGAAAATGTTTTTCAATAAATGGAAAATTTATTGAAACAGATTGATATGCAATGGAACCTAGTATATTTCATGATGTTGTGTCCTTGGTGGGTTATATGATTTGCTTTGGCTGGTTTTGAATATTGTGTAGAAGTGGTGAGATGTTATGCTATAAAAAGGTGATGGATAGTGGAAATAAGTTCCACCATTGAGGATAAGTGGACGAGAAGTGCCGCATAGATTGAATGGGTGAATGGGGTGGATTATAGCTCAACTATTTGGTTTTATGGTTGTGTTGTTGGGCATTTCCTTGAAAGATGGAATTGTTGTGGTAATCTATAAATGTTGGAATGGTTGTAGCTTTTATTTTTGGCTTTCCCTTGGTTTCTGGTCTGGATGTGATGGCATGGTAAGGGAACATTTGGCTTATGCAAATGGTTGCACTTATGTTTTATTTAATATAAACTTATTTATATAAATGCGCTAATAGTTTTATCCTAGTGGCATGTGTAGGGATGCCATTTGAGGAACTCCTACAAGGTTTTATTACTCACCCCCTGCTTTGGAACTGTGATGTCTTTGTAATGTTGTGTAATATAATGTAGGCAATGGTAATGTATCTTACTCTTTCAGTGGTGCATTGTGATGTCTTGGTGGAGCGTGGAGGTTGGACCTTGGTCTGGAGATGTGGTGGTGTCATGGCTCGTAGTGTGGTTGTTTAGTTTTTCACTTGTACTCAGATGTAGTGTGGACATGTCTAGTTGTATTGTTTTTGAGTTCTGTTGTGGATCAACATGGTTGTCTTTTGGGAGAGCTTGGATGGGTAAATAAATTGACATGCATCTTATGTCTGTTCTCTGTGGATTGTTTGGTTGGTTTTGACTTAAGGGAAAATCATTCCCCAACTTGATATTCATGCCCTTGGAATTTATTTCCAGCCTTTGGCATCTTGGGAACGTCGCTTAAGGCCAAGAAGCCCTCAATGCCTCATCAAGCCAATGTGGTATGGGCAGGGTGTTACAATAATACTACCATTATTTTCAACTATATATAAATATGTTGTTTAATATTATGTATTATTAGATATGTAATGATAAAATATTTAACATATACCACTAATGGTTAAGATGTATTTAAAATGGGTAATCATTTTTAGATATAAAATTTCATAAAATAAATTATTAAATGCAAAAAATATATTATTTTAATTATAAAAAAGATTACTTTTAAGAAAAAATATGATAATCATAATCATTAAACATTAATTTATGATCAATAATTCAGAAGAAATGTTTAATTTAAATTTTATTTGACTAATATATAGATATAAGTATACTTTCTATGAAACAAGTTAAATTATATGTATTAGATCAATCCCCTTCCAAGTAACTGAGTATTTCATTTTTTTGATAGAATTAATGAAAATTATTAAAAGAAGATTAAAATTATTTAACTGTGATTTTAATGGAATAAGATGAAAAATAACTTATGAATTTTTTTTCTCCTGCCATGTTTTAAATATATTTGTGTATAGAAATTATTTGGTTAGAATAAAGGATTCCATTATGGATTTGGTGGTGAAGTTAATATTTTTTAGAATGTGTTTCATATTTTATACGGTATTACAATTTTATCACTCCATCGCCTCAAATTTTTTATGTAAACAAACCATGACATGGGATTTGTAGACAATTCTTCAATATTCATGTTAGAGAAATGAATAAATTCTATAATGATATAATTCGATGTTATGATATCTAACTATGGTTATTGAAATATAAAAATAGTGTGTGAATGGTCTAGAATTTTTTGCATTATATATAGTTCAAAAAAAAAGTAGTGGTGTAGGAAACTCTATATTGAGTCTCCATCATGCATTAATGTTATATAAATAAATTTTTATATCTCGATATCTATATGATTTTAACAATATATTGAACAATGATTGTGAATTTGTATAAAAATTAAAAATGAATGATTAATTAATTGGAATTACCTAATGTATGCATTCATGTAGTGAATAAAATGATGATAAATATAGGTTTTGGACGTTCTAAATAATATTAATGACCATTTAGATTAGAATAAAAATTTATTTTTCAGAATTTTTTTATATGAAAGTGGGTTATTGTAAAAATAGAGCTATCATCAATAAATGAGATGCTACATTTAATTCACATGGAATATGATTTATATATATCTATACCATTTTTGATAAATAGATAATGATATAAATATGTTATCCATTATAAATTAGTCAATCATCATTTATTATAATTTGAGTGAAATAGTTTCCACCATAAAAAATGATATATTTTGATTATTAAATTAATATTTTTAGAATATTTCAACTTACACATAGTAACCATATCATATATTTTGTTCATGCTTTATTTGAAAAATAAATAAAAAAATAACCATAATCTTAAACATGAAATTGATTTTATATCTTCTCAAAACATTTTAATGAAAATATATTTTCATAGTAGTGTGTACTAGTATGACGAGTCTAAGATAAAGTATATGTATTATAAATGAAATAGTGAACAAGTATGACTCTTCATTAATATCTCATTATATCATAAAATATGATATGTTGGAGAATATTAATAAGTAATATTAACTTAAAAAATGATATCCATTACCTTGTTAATATAATTGTTCATGATAATGGTAATAAAATTAAAACAAGTTCATGTATATTTGAAATGTTAGAAGAATTATAACATTGGATATTAAGTAGTATAGAAGATTATATAATATTTTCAAGGATTTGAATTACATAAAAATTCTTTATAGTCTCTCCATTATTTTTACACGATTGTACTATATATGTTAAAAAATAAAATATTATTGTTGGAGATTTATATCAGACGGTCATGTAATTATGTTGTAGAATTTTTTCGAATATTAAATCTATTTAGTAGAAACCTATAAGTGAAGAAAAAACATTTCATATTTTATATTCAATCAAATATAATATGATTGAAAATGTACTTAGGTAATATTTATCAATGATTCCTAACATAGATTATGTAAGGTATTATTTTATAAAATAATAAATCTCTAATTTTTCATTCACTAAATTTGGAAACATATATTTCATAAATTAATGAGATAATTTTCATCTTATAGTATAAATCTATTCTCTCTTTATATGAAGTTCACCGTGAAGTATTATATTTTTTGGGAATATATATAAATAAACATTGGTTTCATTTCATTAATATATATAGAATTTTATAATGATAAAAAATGTGTTTTTGGTATTAGATGATACACTGTGCCTTTTAAATAGAGTACTAAGAAAAATTCATTTATTGTAATCTAAGAGTACTTATTATATAATTACTCTTAAAAACTAATGATCTCTATTAAAATGTTTTTACTTCGTCATATGAAAACTACATTTGAATTTATATGAATGGAACTAAAAAACACTAAAACAACTAAAAACACATATTGATATGTGATTCTTGGGGTTGAACCCATAGATACAATTATGAAAAAAAAATAAACAAAATATAAGACTAAAACGTAATATAATAAGATAATGTGACTTGGGAATAACCTATATATGTATTAAATCATTTTATATGAACAATACATAGATTTATTATTAATATAATCCAAAAACACAATATTTATAGGGTTATTGAGAGTTTATAAATAATAAAATCATTTTTTTGAATTCGTTTAAATACACAATAATCATTATTCATATTAGTACCCCTTCTAGACGAGTAATTCTTAGATACAACCAATAAATCCTATGGTGGGAAAATATAAGAAAGGGTGAGATCAGATCACACTAAGGGTAAAAATGGAGATATAAATTATAACGTAACATAATATGATCATATAGTTATGATAACATTGTCATCTTCATGTTTTCCATGTTAAATATTGATATCCATAAAATATTTTTTATAAACTCTAAAATAATTTCATATTCAAAAGTATGAATAATAAATTTATCAACACGTAAAACATCATTCAAAAATAATAACAAAATAATATGGCATCTTATGAAATCATAATCATTTGAAGATAGTTACATGAAATCATGTATATGGATAATCTTTTAATATTTTGTTTATGTAACCATAATCATTATAATATCTCATAAGATTATTTCAGTTAAACCATGACTCATTTCGTGATTCAGTTATTTTAATGGTGTGTCTTGGGCCTTTTGGGGATAGGGAAATAGTTGTGGATATAATTATAAAATTTCAGGGGATTTGTGTATTTTTGAATATATAGTGTCCAGGAATAAATGTGAAATAGAGTTTGAGGGAATGTATATGATATTGGGGGGTTTTCCTTATATTTTTTCATTTCAATTGACTACAAGAGTTATTTGTTATTTTTTTTTCATATATGTTATGAATTGGGAATAAAATATAGAAATACATTAGGATATGAAACCTTTTAGGATTTGAAATTGGTTTATAATATAAAGCCCTTTATTATGATGTAATTTCATCATTTAAAATAATTTTATCAGTATGATATGTGTTTTTAATTTTACATGAGTATTGTGAAATATATGTTGTATGACAGAGATATATGCCATAACCCCTTATGTCTAGTTGGTTCTATTATCCTCTTCTATAAATCCCATTTATTTCTCCATAAGTTGAAATTTTTCAAAATATCATGAGTAATCCTAGGATTTTTTTTGTGTCTTTCTTCTTCTATATCTCTTGGATTATATTAGTTCATTGATAGTGTAATGGGTTATATTCCTTCATGAAAATGTGTTCATATTTTCCCAAATTTGGAATTTCTAATTGTTGTTTAGATGTATTGTGTGATTTATTTTAGATGGATAAGAAATATGGACATTATCATAATCGATCACTTCATGCTTTCCATTAATCATTTCCCTTTATAAGATGATCAACTTGTTTCCTTTGTCCTTTATTGATGAAGATTTTATTTAATCCATTCCTTAAGTAATTTTCACTATACCAGAGGTTATAATTCATAAATTTCCATAACATTTCCAAGTATTTGTTTTGTTTTCATTGAAATTTCTTTATTTTACATTTGAATGGTTTTTTAAATGACTTATGTTTTTAAAGGGGGTTTGATTTCAAAAACGGAGTTCATCACACCAATTGTTTGATGAAATGACTAAATGATGGTTTTGATTTCATATTCCAGAATTAAGTATTAAAATAATATATTAAATGATCAAAAAATTGATTTATTAATGGATGTAATTGTTTTTAAATGAATTTTAAGAAACACAATACATTTTCTAATAATGGGTGCATTGGGAAT
Organism: Viscum album; assembly: GCA_963277665.1. Taxonomy (NCBI): domain Eukaryota; kingdom Viridiplantae; phylum Streptophyta; class Magnoliopsida; order Santalales; family Viscaceae; genus Viscum; species Viscum album. The sequence goes on from OY728142.1 coordinate 1,333,224,217, forward strand.
ATATGAGTTACTATTTTTGTGTAAAATGAAAAAATAGGTTTTATTTAAAAATTAGTAAATGATATTCCCCAATATATTATGTTAGTTGGATCCACAACAGGCCTATATTCCTGATTTTATAACATGTATAGGAGTTATACCAATATATTAGAGAAAAAATCATGTTTTTTGTCAATTAGGTTAAGGTTACCAATTTATATTTATTTTCATGGTCATTCTATCACGTATTTATATTATGATTTTTTTATAGTTCCTTACATATTTTTTTCATACTTTATATACTATTGGATTTCCTAAATATGATATATTAATTTAAAAACTGAACAATGATTTACAGAATTGATTGATTTTATAAAAATTCAGAGAAAAAATTATTTTTTAAAGATAGAAATAATCAATCCATAACATTAGAATTTATATAGATTTAATGGGGGTATAATATAGTGATTTATGTTGAAAGACTAACTTTTCCAATGTGAGGATCTTCATTTTGTTTTGTAGGAACAAAGAAATGGTAAAACTAGTATATAGCATTATTATTTCTCTTTTTTTTCATCCTTATAGTGGGAATGTTCTGTGGTGATTAATGGTCACACAATTATTTTTTTCATTTTTTAATTTTTTATATTTTTTGGAATCATTGGTTTGAAAATTTATGTCTCAGGGGTCAGTTTTATACCATTCTCTATATTCCCAATTGGTTTACCTTTTTTAGGGTTTACATGAGAAATATTGAACCCATTTTTTATTTCACCACGTGATAGTCCACCTTGGGTCCCTTGTATTGTTGGCCCATTCCAGTTTATTAAAAATTTTGTATTAGGTCCATTTTCAAAATAATCAGTTTAATGATACATTTTAGGTTTTTTTTGGAGTCATGGATTACTAGGGTTAGGACAATCATAAATTTGATAGTAATAATAGAAAAGGGTCATAGACATCACGCCTCTATAACTGAATCTATGTTACCAATGATGGGGCCATATTTTTTCCCATGTTGAGACCTGGTGGATGATGTCATTTGAATAAACTAAATATTGGAGTTTATTTAAGAGAAATCTTTCCATAAATTTTTATCAATATTTTATTCAGATGATTTATAAAAATTTTAAATCCTAAATATTTAAAAGCATTGATATGGATACTTGATGTTTGAATAATGAATATTAAAAATTTTTTAAATTTTATCGGCCAATCTCTCTTTATTTATTGAAAATTAGACAAATAATATAACATTCAAATATGAGAAATGATTTTGTAATATAGGATCAATAATATAATATTCCAATGGAACTATTGTTGGATTAATACGTTGTTCCCTATATTCAGTCAATGAGTCATGCATGTGTCTAGAACCTAAGATGAGTGATGTATTATGGCTCAGAACATACTTTATTGAATTAAACCATATTCCATGCTGAAAAGGTCACAAAGAATAAGAGGAGTGGATTGAAAATATTGAGATTATATTTAACATTTTGATAACTCATGAGAACTCTTCATATGGGTTATCCGTACATGTATATGTTATTCTGATAGAGGTGGAGGGACAATGTTCTGTTAGAAATGTTACATTATGATCTTACAAAAGGGATCCTTTAATAGAATATTTGACCAATATTTTTTCACAAAAAAAATTATTATGAGAAATACCCAACACATTATAAACATGGAGAAAAGGAATCATATATTTTCTGGATTGTTTATCCCACATTGTTGAGTTGGAATATTTTAACAAGATACTATTTTAAAAAATTAACTGAATGCTTTTAATCTTGAGATGGATATGAGGCCTGGTATTTTATCAATATTGTCTCTCATCTTCTTTCTAAATTTTATATATTTTATTGATGATTTTTATATATTACAGGTAGTCAAACACTAGATAAGAGGGCCGGGTCGAGCATTGGTCAGTTATTTTGTTTCCAAGGGTGTGTCTAATTGATAGAAAATTAAACATAAATGTGGTTATTTTTCTTTATGACTTTTTTATGGGTAATAATTATGAATAATATAGTTTTTTATAAGTGTGGATGAAATTTTCATAAAAATACTACCTATATGAGGGCTTCAAAGACATGACATTATTGAATACAATCTATGTTATTTTCTTTGGAAGAATTTTCTAGGGTGTTAAGGTTGGATAAACATTCACCATGTGTTTTTATATTCATATTAATGACTATAAGGATGATAGGACATAAACCTAGGATATTGGGGCTATTTGTGTCCATAATAAAACTCAAGGGGTAGCTAAAACTTCATGTTATTATTTAGTTGAGTAAGCACCAGAGGAATATAATGTAGGGAAATATTCAATTAGAGGTACATCGCTTATTTCAAATTCTATGGTACTATAATTGTTTGATATATGTGATACTCACTCGATTATATCATCACTATTAGTTCATGAGTTGGGAAAACATTTAAATATTATTACGTTCCTATTGGATCATTCCATGCTATTTGGAATATGGCCGGAACAATGTTTCCAATCTCAAACATGTCCATTGATGACCATCAGTATTGAGGATGAGTGGGTCTTCTTAGTGCATGATCTTGATATCACTGAATTGATTATTGGAATGGATTGGACTGTCCTCATTATAATAAAAATTAAATTTTATTATATTTTTTTTAGTTTTTATCACATGATAGAGTCAGTAAAGCCTTTTAGTGTGTGTGGGATCCAAGGTCTAGATGTGTATGCAATGTTGTTCCATACAATATGGTGATCTTATTATTTTTTCCAAATATTTCATGGTTGTAATTGATCCTTGTATTTGAAATCTATTTATTGTTATTTTGTGTTCATTAAATAGTGTATATCTTGATGATTTCTTTATATTACCACCATAGTTATTTTTTGATCTTTCTATTGAATTTGTACAAGGTGTGATGCCCATTTTAGGAAATATTATCATATAGAACCTGTTATGTTGGGGTATCATATGGTAATGGTTGAAAATATCAAGGTTATAGGATTTATTAATTATTTTATTTCACTATGGTCAATTATTATTATCATTGTGAATAAGGTATATGATCTGTTCATTCAATGAATTTATTTTAAAAAAACAAATTATGTGACTATTAAGATCTCATATCTCATTCCCAAGATTTATTATCTCTTTCATTAGCACATAGGGAAATGTTGGTTTTAAAAAATGAATTTTTGATTGGGTACAGCTATTTGGGATTCTGTTAATAGGATATACCTAATAATACATTTTGATGCTATTATTCAAATTTTCTATTTCTAGTTTTTCTATTATGTCTCACAAACTATCCAAAAGTATTAATGGATTTGATGAACATCATCATTCATTGATCCATTAATAAATTTTATTTATGTTCATTGAGGATATTTTTGTTTTATCAATTTCATAGATGGATAACATGACCTATTTGAATATCATTCTTAGATCCTCAAGGGATTATCCTTAGTATCGTAAGATTTCCTAAGGTAAATTTTGGATACATGTAGTTAAATTTTTACGACAAGTTATTTTTTTTAATAAAATTATAGGGGATCTATAACGACCCATACTTTACATACATTGTTAATACTTCAAAATTGAAGCACACTTATTACAACATATGACAAAACCACAAAGGACCGTATAGGTATAGTGTCTTTAGAAACTGGGAAACATAAACAACTAGTTCATAAATCTTCTACAGTGTCTCCCATTTATTTCATCATATCTAAGGTCCCTTTTAGCATATTCTACTTAATATCCATCTTCCTGACCTGGGGAAAAGAAAACATAAAAGGGTGAGCTCAAATGCTCAGCAAGGGCAAATAAAGGAGATAAAAATCATATCATATTTTTTTGAAAATCAAAACCTGCAAAAGAGAACATAATATCTTAACATGGAATAAATCATAGAAGTGAAAATGAGATCCCCATAATCATAACATAAAACTTGAAACTTTGTGGCATGCACACATAATCATGGAAAATCATTTCTTGTTAGTCATGACTCATTGCCAAGACTATCTTAGTGGACAAAGTCCCTTTCTGAACCGAGTCACCCTCGTTCCAGTCCTGTTTCACTGAACCGGTATAACCTACCGTTCCAGCCATGTCTATCTCATGAGATATAAAATCTTTACCCAATGCATTAGAGGGATATATAGGTCCCACCCATCTTATAATGAATCCTTTCTTATGTGTTCCACATAATCATAAATCATACATCATCGCATAACACATGTAACAGAAATGGGATTCTTGAAACATCATGACATCATAAATCAATTCATATAAGATAAAGGAATTCATAAAAATAATTCCATCACAACATGATCAACAAAATGTAATAATAGGGATAAAAACAGAACCCTTTTATTAGATGGAAAATAATTTTGATAAAATACTTGAACTTCATTCTTGAGGAAAATATCCTTTCTTCTTCAGAAACATTTTTTTCCTTTCATAACATGTCATACAACTTTAAAATAAAAGAAGTTGATTAAAAATAAACATGAAAACTTGTAAAGGAAGTTTCTTGGAAATAATGTTTTAAAAATCCATTCATGCCGTATATGTTAAAAAAACATTCTTCGTACTTTTGTCGGAAAAGTCAAAAAGTACCTCGTACGAAAAAAAAAACAAAAGATTCATTTCATATTCTTTACTAAAAACTCACCTAAGGGTAAAATTGGATTTAAACTATTGTAAGTGGATGGAAACAATATTACATATTGAGGGAACATGGATGTGGATGATAAAATACACCCCAATAAATACTTACGAATAAACAATCTCGGATAAAAATGAGATTGTGGTAATTTCCCTTACCTTAGGTCCGATTTGCTTTGTTCGTGTCCGAAGCTCCTGTATAATGGTTTAAATAATGTTATTGACTTATTCCAGAATCATACATATTGATATGATATCATATATGGTCATATTATTAGCTTCTTGTTAGTAATATTTCATTGTTACTTGTTACTCGGGTCTTTATAACTTTTTGTTCTTATGCGTGTTTTGTTGAATAAATTCTTATTCTTATATTTAGGTTATAGATAATTCATTTCCAGAATGGTATTAGTGTAGTATATACCATATTCATTCATTAAATTCATTTATATAATCATTATTAAATGAAGATCATGTAGAACGAGTCGCATCACATCGTGGAGACGGTTTTCCGTACGTACGCACGAGTGATGATATCGTTCCTATGATCGTGGAATTGTATTGGAGTATATATATATTATTTCAGTATCAATATTACTTTATAATAATCATATATAGTTACTCATTACACCATTATACCCATCCTTGTAAGGTGATGGTGGAAAATAGATTACACCACGGCGTGGAGACGGTATTCCGTACGTACGCACGCGCGGTGATTTCATTTTTCCGTAGGATGGATAGAAGGTGAATTAGGGTTGTTTCATATTTATAATAACATATCAGTATGTAAGTAATACTGATGTTATTACTTTGTCATGAAACAACTAAAGAAGAAGATGTTGAAGACGAAATAAATTGAAAAGATCGGTAATGGATATTACCTCTTCTTTGGAACGCCTCTTTGAATCCTCCACTTAGGGAACTAAGATTGGTCTTTGAAGAAGACCAGGACCTCTAGGATTATTCTAGGGAAGTGGAGAGGAGAAAATGGCAGGGGTTGGCCGAGCTTGAGTGCTCAAATTGGTGTGAGGAGGAGAGGGAGGAGGTGCCCTTTTATAAGGGAGGAGAGGGGCATCTTTGGAATATCTCAAAATATTATTTTATATTAAAGTCAAAATCGGTTTATAATGGTTCCAAAGGGTCTTATTTCGAATATAAAGTGGGGATGGGTCGAAACCCTATCAACCAATAAGATTTAGACAAGTTTAGGGTATTATTTTAACCTTATCAATTAGATTTAACTCTAAGTTAAATAATTTAACTTTTACCATGTCTTTTTGTTTTCTTTCACTATATGGTTAATAAACTTACTATAACATGCCAAACGAACCCCAAGTTGTTTATTATTAATATATATATATCCTTATCTAAGTCATTTCGCCGAACCTTAGATTTTTAGGAATAAAATAACAATTAGTAATATAATATTTGATTTAAAAACTATTTTTTTTCAATTTTGACACTATTTGATATACGATTTTTGTGAAAGTCATAAAAGAATTATATATTCGAACCAAGTTGATTAAATCAACAATAATATATCATAGTAACCTAGAAAATTAGTGTAATTCATAAAAATTCTCAAATTACATTTATTTTGGTGTTTATAACATCAATTATGTCAATATTTCATTAATAAGATAATTACTGCATCATATTTGTGTCATAAATAAATTAAATTATTTGATGTCTAAAAATTACAAATAAAATATCATCATTTAGGAAATATTTTTAGCTTTCTAATGAATATTTATAGTCGAATTTATCTTATGTATAACCCCATATTAAAAATGATTTACTTATTAAACTTTGATTTTAACTATTTTAACCCTTCTTTAAATAAATTAATAATAAATGTCCTAATCTAATCCACGTGGGCCTAAATGGTCATATTTTATTTATAAGTTTGTTTTTTGGTCGAATTACACTTTTCCAATAGAATTAGGACATGTGTTAGGGTAATATTAATATCATATTTACCCTTAGTTACCCTATTTACTATTAACCGCGGTAAAAAAGTAAAAAGTTACTATTCACCAAAAAATTATTTTAATCTCATTGAACCACATTTTAGTCCTTGATATTAACTGTGTCTCTCGGATTTTCGAAATTCCATTCACAGAAGCGGTAAAATTAAGTTTTATGCAAAATTCAGTTTTTTAACCGACCACTTAGTGGTTTCACTATTCAATAAAAATTGAAAGTTTTTAGAAAAATACCAAAATTTCACCCTAGGCTAATTTCGATATTCTGACTCCAAAAATGAAGTCCATTTTGAAAAATAAAATTTATAAAATTTCAAAAAGTGGTTATTAGTATTCATAACGGCTAGTTTTAATAGCATATTGTTGTTTAGTGAAACTCGGTATTGCGTACGACGCAAGCTATCGAGGAAGGTCGCGATTGCGTGTAAAGCAAGGCAAGCAAGTGTTGTGTAGAAAAAGATTCTTTTGATGATTTATATAACATAAAAGTCTCGGGTGTTACATTCTACCCCCCTTAAAAAGAATTTCGCCCTCGAAATTCGTCACTTTGTAACAAACAGATGAGGATACTTCTCCTTCATCATATCCTCAAGCTCCCATGTAGCTTCTTCAAGTTGGTGGTTCCTCCATAAAACTTTCACCAATCGAGTGGTCTTGTTTCGTATGACTTTTTCGCTACGATCCAGAATCTCTATCGGCTGTTCTTCATAAGAAAGATCTTGCTCCAGCGGTACAACTTCTGAGCTGAGTACATGTGAAGGATCTGGTATGTTCTTTCTCAGGAGAGATACATGGAACACATCGTGAACTTGAGAGAGATTCGGTGGAAGCGCCAATCGGTAAGCTACCTTCCCAACACGATCCAGTATTTCGAAAGGACCGATATATCTAGGGATCAACTTCCCCTTCTTTCCAAATCTCATAACCCTCTTCCAGGGAGATATTCGTAAGAACACTTTATCACCCACTTCAAACTCTAGGCCTTTTCTTCGGTTGTCGGCATAACTTTTCTGTCGATTCTAAGCTGCTCTTATGTGTTGTTGAATAGATCTGACTTTTTCTGCCATTTCATCAACGAGATCAGGTCCTAATAGCTTTCTTTCCCTAACTTCATCCCAGCAAGTTGGAGTCCTGCATTTCTTTCCATAGAGAGCTTCATAAGGAGCCATCTGAATACTGGAGTGAAAGCTATTATTATAAGAAAATTCTACCAAAGGTAGGTGTTGATCCCAACCTCCTTTTAAATCCATAGAGCAAGCTCTCAATATATCTTCTAGGGTTTGAATTGTTCTCTCAGACTGACTGTCTGTCCGGGGATGATAAGCAGTGCTGAAACTCAACTCTGTATCCAGAGTATGCTGAAGACTTCGCCAGAACTTCGAGGTAAATCTCGGATCCCGATCAGATATAATAGAAAGTGGTGCTCCATGAATTCTTACCACTTCCTTTACATATATCCTGGCAAGCTGATCTAGAGAGAAATCCTCTCTAATAGGAATGAAGTGTGCATACTTTGTAAGACGATCAACTATGACCCAAATAGCATTATTGCCTTTGGATGTTTTAGGAAGTCCTGTGACAAAGTCCATAGTGATGTTTTCCCATTTCCATTCGGGTATGGGTAATGGTTGTAACATCCCCTTAGACTTCTATCTCTCAGCTTTAACTTTTTGACAAACCAAGCATCGAGAGACATATTCAGCAACATCTCGTTTCATGCCATCCCACCAGAAGTACTCTTTCAGGTCCCTATACATCTTCGTGCTTCCAGGATGAATAGAGAATGATGAACTATGAGCCTCATCCAGCAGCTCCTTCTTTAATTCGGGGATGGGAGGAACACAAACCCGATTCCTGAACTTTATTATCCCATCACAATCAAGGTTGAGTTCAGGAACATTTCTCACCTTCTTTTGTAACTCGACATCTTCTTTCTGTGCCTCTTTAATCTTCACATGTATAGATGGTTGAACATTCATTTGAGAAAGATAATATTTTTCCCTTTCCATTATAATTCCAAGATCCATCCTTTGTAAATCCATAAATATTGGATCTTTTGTGATCCTCATCATGGATAAACTAGCATGGTCTTGTCGACTTAATGCATCTGCCACCTTGTTTGCTTTCCCAGGGTGGTAATGGATTGAGCAGTCATAATCCTTAATCAGCTCCAACCATCTTCTTTGACGCATATTCAACTCCTTTTGTGTGAAAATATACTTTAAACTTTTATGATCAGTATAAATATCACACCTTTCACCATAAAGGTAATGCCTCCAAATATTTAATGCAAAGATTACCGCAGCCAACTCCAAATCATGTGTTGGGTAATTTTGCTCATGGATTTTCAACTGTCGTGAGGCATAAGCTATCACCATATCATTTTGTATAAGAACACACCCCAATCCCTTCTTGGATGCATCACTGTAGATCACAAACCTTTCTCTACTACAAGGAAGTGTGAGCATAGGTGCACTGGATAACCTTCTTTTCAACTCCTTGAAATTCTCTTCACATTCCTCTGTCCAGACAAACTTAACTCCTTTCCGAGTCAACTTGGTGAGTGGATTATATAATCGTGAAAAATCTTTTACAAAACGTCGATAATATCCAGCCAAACCAAGAAAACTTCGGATCTCAGTTACTGTTGTTGGTCTTGACCATCTTTCGATAACCTCTGTTTTTGCTGGATCTACAGATATCCCCTCTTTTGAGATTTTGTGACCCAAAAATGAAACTTTTTGAAGCCAAAATTCACACTTGGTAAATTTGGCATAAAGCTTCTCCTTTCTCTGGGTCTTCAATATAATTCTCAAGTGATCTTCATGCTCTTCCTTGCTCTTTGAATATACAAGAATATCGTCTATAAAGACTACCACAAATTGATCAAGATAGTCTCTAGAGACTCTATTCATTAGATCCATGAAGATAGCAGGGGTATTAGTAAGACCAAATGGCATCACTATAAATTCATAGTGTCCATACATTGTACGAAAAGTCGTCTTTGGTATATCCTCCCTTTTGACCCTTAATTGATGATACCCTGAACGAAGGTCAATCTTGGAAAAGTATTGAGCTCCGCGTAGTTGGTCAAATAAGTCATCAATGCGTGGGAGAGGATATTTGTTCTTGATAGTGATCTTGTTAAGTTCTCGATAATCAATGCAGAGTCTCATTGATCCATATTTCTTCTTAACAAATAGAACAGGTGCTCCCCAAGGTGACGCACTAGGGCGTATGAATCCCTTATCAAGATTCTCTTGGAGTTGCTTCTTCAATTCCTGCAACTCAATTGGGGCCATTCTATAAGGTGTCTTTGAAATAGGCAAAGCACCCGGTACGAGTTCTATTGAAAACTCAACTTCACGATTTGGTGGAAGACCCGGCAATTCCTCCGGAAAGACATCATCAAACTCCCGTACAATGGGCATATTCTTAATCGTGAGTTTCTCACCAACCATTTGAGATAAATAACCTTCATTTAGTGGAATCAATACCCATAAGATGGAAGAAATTTCCACTGGAAGGTTATGTTCATCCTTGCATTGATAGACGATCGTAGATTGATCTGGAATATGAAATGTGACTTCCCTTCTTTGGAAATTGATATGAGATCCATGTAGAGAAAGCCAATCCATGCCAAGAATCACATCAAATTCCACTAAAGGAAGGATCACAAGATTTGCAGGAAGCACTTTCCCACAAACTTCGATCAGAGAAGAATTATAAACTTTTGATGCGATTGATGTGCCATTAGGTGTTGTCACAGCTAACTCAACATCTAATTGTTGAGGTAATACGGTGATACCCTTAGAAAAGTCTTCAGAAATAAAAGAGTGGGTGGATCCAAAATCAAATAAAACATTTGCTACTTTAGAGTGGATGGTAAGTGTACCTTTCACCACATCGTTATCGTACTCCACATCGCTGATAGAAATTGCATGTGAGTTTCCTTTGTCTTTAGCCTTAAGATTTTGTTGACGTCGACCATCATCATCAACCCTTGGATTTGGGAATTGATTGGCATAATGCCCCATCTCCTAGCACTTGAAACATTGAAGTGTAGTAGGTTCATTCTGTGTATCCCTTCCTTTGTTTGAATCATTGGACATCTTCTTCCCATTATCACGGCATTCAAATGCCCGATGACCTTCTTTTCAACATTTAAAACATTTACTTGTCCCTTTAAGCCAACTCCCTCCATGTTTCCTTCCACACTTTGAGCATAAGGAAAAGCTCATCTTCTTTTCCGTGTGCTCTTTAGATTTTTCTTTGAATTCCATCTTCCTCTTCTTATCAAACCCATGTGACTGATGGGTTACTCCAATCTCCATCTCGACTTTGAGAGCACATCGAACGATGTCCTCGTAGCTATTGAAGTCCCTTATGGCTAACTCCCTTCGAAGACTTGGTTTTAAGCCACTAAAGAATCGATCGATCTTACTCTCAGGTTGGATAATAATACCAGAAGCGTACCTTGCAAGTCTTGTAAAATTTTCTTCATAGGTACCAACAGATTCATCATCCCTTTGCTTCAGTTCAAGAAACTCTTTCTCCATCTTTGTTCGGAGAATACGAGGGAAGTACTTATTGAAAAATAAGTTCTTGAACTCGTCCCATTCCATAGACTCAATTTCATCCCTTTGCCTCGTATTCTTAACAAGATTCCACCATTGATCAGCATCTCCTTCCAAACGATACACTGCTAGGATGACTTTATCATGTTCAGAACATTGAAGAACTGAAAATATCTTTTCAGTAGTACTAATCCATTGTTCAGCAACTAATGGATCAGTAGATCCGCTGAAAGAAGGTGGACACTGCCTCATGAAGGATTCAACAGAATGTTGCTCCCTCCTTTGCTCGTTTGGAAATCCTGCATGATTCATAGCTTGAGAAAGTTGTGTGAGCATGGCTACAATATTTTACATTCCAGCTCCCATATCGTTTGGTTGCTCAGGGGGACAATCATTGCATTGCCCATCGCATTCTGTATTAACACAGTTCCTTCGGGTTCCAGCCATTGACTAAAACCAAGATGAATAGTGTGAGCAACACTAATTATAATAGGAAAACCACATAATTCAGGAATAAAATTTTCATGCTTAAGGTCTTATCCTAGGTTATTCATGGCCATTTCTAAAACACTAAGATTGTGTTCTATGCTTAGACTTATCCTTAGGGTTCTTACTAAGGATTTCACATCCTAGTTTCCAAAGGTTGACTATACCTTTCCTCTAATACCAACTATAACGACCCATACTTTACATACATTGTTAATACTTCAAAATTGAAGCACACTTATTACAATATATGACAAAACCACAAAGGACCGTATAGGTATAGTGTCTTTAGAAACTGGGAAACATAAACAACTGGTTCATAAATCTTCTACAGTGTCTCCCATTTATTTCATCATATCTAAGGTCCCATTTAGAATATTCTACTTAATATCCATCTTCCTGACCTGGGGAAAAGAAAACATAAAAGGGTGAGCTCAAATTCTGAGCAAGGGCAAATAAAGGAGATAAAAATCATATCATATTTTTTTTGAAAATCAAAACCTGCAAAAGAGATCATAATATCTTAACATGGAATAAATCATAGAAGTGAAAATGAGATCCCCATAATCATAACATAAAACTTGAAACTTTGTGGCATGCACACATAATCATGTAAAATCATTTCTTGTTAGTCATGACTCATTGCCAAGTCTATCTTAGTGGACAAAGTCCCTTTCTAAACTAAGTCACCCTTGTTCCAGTCCTGTTTCACTGAATCGGTATAACCTACCGTTCCAGCCATGTCTATCTCATGAGATATAAAATCTTTACACAATGCATTGGAGGGAGATATAGGTCCCACCCATCTTATAATGAATCCTTTCTTATGTGTGCCACATAATCATAAATCATACATCATCGCATAACACATGTAACAGAAATGGGATTCTTGAAACATCATGACATCATAAATCAATTCATATAAGATAAAGGAATTCATAAAAATAATTCCATCACAACATGATCAACTCAATGTAATAATAGGGATAAAATCAGAACCCTTTTATTAGATGGAAAATAATTTTGATAAAATACTTGAACTTCATTCTTGAGGAAAATATCCTTTCTTCTTCAAAAACATTTTTTTCCTTTCATAACATGTCATACAACTTTAAAATAAAAGAAGTTGATTAAAAATAAACTTGAAAACTTGTAAAGGAAGTTTCTTGGAAATAATGTTTTAAAAATGCATTCATGCCGTATAAGTTAAAAAAACATTCTTCGTACTTTTGTCGGAAAAGTCAAAAAGTACCTCGTACAAAAAAAAACAAAAGATTCCTTTCATATTCTTTACTAAAAACTCACCTAAGGGTAAAATTGGATTTAAACTATTGTAAGTGGATGGAAACAATATTACATATTGAGGGAACATGCATGTGGATGATAAAATACACCCCAGTAAATACTTACGAATAAAAAATCTCGGATAAAAATGAGATTGTGGTATTTTCCCTTACCTTAGGTCCGATTTGCTTTGTTCGTGTCCGAAGCTCCTGTATAATGGTTTAAATAATGTTATTAACTTATTCCAGAATCATACATATTGATATGATATCATATATGGTCATATTATTAGCTTCTTGTTAGTAATATTTCATTGTTACTTGTTACTCGGGTCTTTATAACTTTTTGTTCTTATGCGTGTTTTGTTGAATAAATTCTTATTCTTATCTTTAGGATATAGATAATTCATTTCCGGAATGGTATTAGTGTAGTATATACCATATTCATTCATTCAATTAATTTATATAATCATTATGAAATGAAGATCATGTAGAACGAGTCGCATCACATCGTGGAGACGGTATTCCGTACGTACGCACGAGTGATGATATCGTTCCTATGATCGTGGAATTGTATTGGAGTATATATATATTATTCCAGTATCAATATTACTTCATAATAATCATATATAGTTACTCATTACACCATTATAACCATCCTTGTAAGGTGATGGTGGAAAATAGATTACACCACGGCGTGGAGACGGTATTCTGTACGTACGCACGCGCGGTGATTTCATTTTTCCGTAGGATGGATAGAAGGTGAATTAGGGTTGTTTCATATTTATAATAACATATCAGTATGTAAGTAATATTGATGTTATTACTTTGTCATGAAACAACTAAATAAGAAGAAGTTGAAGACGAAAGAAATTGAAAAGATCGGTAATGGATATTACCTCTTCTGTGGAACGCCTCTTTCAATCCTCCACTTAGGGAACTAATATTGGACTTTGAAGAATACCAGGACCTCTAGGATTATTCTAGGTAAGTGGAGAGGAGAAAATGGCAGGGGTTGGACGAGCTTGAGTGCTCAAATTGGTGTGAGGAGGAGAGGGAGGAGGTGCCCTTTTATAAGGGAGGAGAGGGGCACCTTAGGAATATCTCAAAATATTATTTTATATTAAAGTCAAAATCGGTTTATAATGGTTCCAAAGGGTCTTATTTCAAAGATAAAGTGGGGATGGGTAGAAATCCTATCAACCAATAAGATTTAGACAAGTTTAGGGTATTATTTTAACCTTATCAATTAGATTTAACTCTAAGTTAAATAATTTAACTTTTACCATGTCTTTTTGTTTTCTTTCACTATATGGTTAATAAACTTACTATAACATGCCAAAAGAACCCCAAGTTGTTTATTATTAATATATATATCCTTATCTAAGTCATTTAGCAGAACCTTATATTTTTAGGAATAAAATAACAATTAGTAATATAATATTTGATTTAAAAACTATTTTTTGTCAATTTTGACACTATTTGATATATGATTTTTGTGAAAGTCATAACAGAATTATATGTTCGAACCAAGTTTATTAAATCAACACTAATATATCATAGTAACCTATAAAATTAGTGGAATTCAAAAAAATTCTCAAATTACATTTATTTTGGTGTTTATAACATCAATGATGTCAATATTTCATTAATAAGATAATTACTGCATCATCTTTGTGTCATAAATAAATTACATTATTTGATGTCTAAAAATTACAAATAAAATTTCATCATGTAGGAAATTATTTTAGCTTTCTAATGAATAATTATAGTCGAATTTATCTTATGTATAACCCCATATTAAAAATGATTTACTTATTAAACTTTGATTTTAACAATTTTAACCCTTCTTTAAATAAATTAATAATAAATGTCCTAATCTAATCCAAGTGGGCCTAAATGGTCATATTTTATTCCTAAGTTTGTTTTTTGGTCGAATTACACTTGTCCAATAGAATTAGGACATGTGTTAGGGTAATATTAATATCATATTTACCCTTAGTTACCCTATTTACTATTAACCGCGGTAAAAAAAGTAAAAAGTTACTATTCACCAAAAAAATATTTTCATCTCATTGAACCACATTTTAGTTATTTATATTAACCGTGTCTCTCGGATTTTCGAAATTCCATTCACAGAAGCGGTAAAATTAAGTTTTATGCAAAATTCAGTTTTTTAACCTACCACTTAGTGGTTTCACTATTCATCAAAAATTGAAAGTTTTCAGAAAAATACCAAAATTTCACCCTAGGCTAATTTCGATATTCTGAGTCCAAAAATGAAGTCCATTTTGAAAAATAAAATTTATAAAATTTCAAAAAGTGGTTATTACTATTCATAACGGCTAGTTTTAATAGCATATTGTTGTTTAGTGAAACTCGGTATTGCGTACGACGCAAGCTATCGAGGAAGGTCGCGATTGCGTGTAAAGCAAGCCAAGCAAGTGTTGTGTAGAAAAAGATTCCTTTGATGATTTATATAACATAAAATTCTCGGGTGTTACAGGATCTTTGAACGAAATAGGAATTTATGTTCTAGTAGTAACCTATAAATGTGTATACGATAATGAAGTTATTTTGTTTGGATAAAATTTAAAGATGGTTCATTTAGGACATCTCAAAGAATAAATCTCTAAATTCATATTTAACCTATATGGGTGTACAATTTTAGAAGAATGAAAATGATTGGGGTAATTTTTAGAACTAAATAATTGTTTTACATAGGCAACAATTTAGATTAATTTAGATCCATGTTATGTTTATGATGATTCTTACTATGCTTTGGTTATTGGATTGGTGTGTGTCCTTATATAGTTAAGATACATGGTGTCTTATGACTCTCTATAAATACTCCCTTGAGAGAAACACTACGATATCAATGATCTTTAGATGGAAGTGGTTATTCATGGACTCAAAACATGGATTCACTACCACATTAGGGAGAGATTTATATTATACTCTATATATAAAAATATGAATTATATTTTGACTTATAGTGATTTGAACATAAAACATAGATGATGGGTTGAGTACCCTAATAATTGATTTTGATAATTCTTGTATTAATGATTAATTGAATGTTGTACCTTGTAAGTTTAGTAGAAAATTGTTGACACATGTAGTGAATGAATCTGGGGAAGACTGGTCTTTGATGAGTTTTTTTTTTGCTGAGGTGATCTTGGGTGTGGAAGAATATGGTTGGTATGTCTACATAGTTTCAATAATGGATCAATTTTTATACAAAGAGTGGGTTATGATAAATCTTTTAGCTAATACATAATTGTAGTTCTATATCATAATCCTAAATTTTGGTGATACATTGGGTGAGTATTCTTAGACTTCAGGTGGTGATATTTGTTTCTCAACATGTCAAACAAAACAATTTCTCAAAGGTAGTATGTGTTGGGAATTAGAAACCATTTGTTTTTTTCCATTGACACTGTTACTATCAATATGAATCATGAATTTAGATATTGTTATTTGTGGCTAGGGATGAGATTAAAAATTAAGGATGTTGTAGCAGGGTGCCATACAGGTTAGAGAATTAAGGTAGATCACTAGAGACCTGATGCTTCATTTCATCACTTAACCATTCCGATATGGAAGTGGGATATAATTTCAATATAGATTATCATAAACATTTAAAAGACTCATAGTGGGAAGGATTCAATTTTTGTGATCATTGATAAACTTATGAAAACAATAAATTTTTTTCCAATAAAATATAATTTGAAAGTTGAATTTATTATGGACATATATATTAATGTGGTAATGCGAATAAAGGGATTCCAAATATGATTATTTGTGATAGGGAACCTATGTTCTCATATATGTTTTAAGAAGGTTTTAAAGAGGTTATTGTTTCCCAATTTAAATTTATCATATCAGATCATAAATATGTATAAGGATATATAGAGATAGATTATAATGTTCTCCATGATTTTCCTTGGGAATTTGTTTTTTATTTTGGTCGATCTTGAGACAATATTTTTCCTTTATTAAATTTATTCTAAAAAATTGTTATATTTACATTATTAATATTGTAATAATTGATGTTTTGTATGGGTGACCTTATGGATGTACCTTTTGCAGGGTTGAGTTCAGAGAGAACTCATTGGTTAAAAAATATTTTTATTTAGATATAATTAAATCGTTGAATGTGATCTGGATGATATCAGTCATGAAACATAGTCTTAAAAAATTATTCTTTGGCCATAATCATAAAATTTGTGAGTTTGAGGTAGGTGATTAAGTTTTTCATATAGTTTAACCTCATTTTATACATATTTTGTCTGGTAGAGAGGGTAAGTTGGCACTGATTGTTCCTAGAATTTTTTTTTTGAATCTTGTAAGGGTGGTTTATCAGTTGACATTACTAACACATTTGACATATATACATAAAATGTTTATTGTTTCCATGATAACGAGGTATAAACTAGATCTTTCATATGTGATAGAATGGGATTATGTATATACTGATCCAGAAACTATTGTATCTGATGAACCATCATATATTATGGATTACTGAATTAAGGTTATGTGTGGTAAAACAATATAACATTTTCTTTGTAATTTAGTAGTTCAAACAGAATAACCATAATATATATAAATGTGAATTCTTGATGAGGTTGAAATATACATTAATATTTGTGTGGTTAGGATCTTATTTTTATTATAGGGATACAAATTATTTGTTTGGGGAGGTTATAACATCACAATAGTTATTTTCATATAGTTCTTTACTCATATTTTGATTCCTTTTTTAATGTTTTGGTCCTTTCATGTATGGAAATTATTTTTCATCTAAATAGATATAATGTTCCTCAATGTATGTTTTTTTGAGTTAATGGAGTCTATATATAAATGTGAAATTAGATAATGAGGATCTTGATATGTTTTTGGGTGTTTTATGTAGGGGTCTGTATTTGGTACTTCTAGTAAGAGATATTTATTCCATAAAATTCTAGAATAAGGAAAAATATAAATCCATGGAATAAGATGTCAAAACTCTTTGAGAAATAATATAATTTATATTATTAAGTGTTTTTAAAATATAGATAATATTCTTAAGATGTAAAATAATTACTAAAAATAATTTAATGCGATGTGCCATGTTTTTCTTCATAGATTTGTTCAATAAAAATTATATTGTAATTAAAATATTTATGTTGGAAAACAATCATTCATAGTGGGTATTATTCACTCTTATCATAAATCCCTTTTTTTATCATTATAATATATTTAACCTTAATCCATAGAGTTTTCCTGGGTGTTTTTGGTGTCTTCTGTTCCTATATACTTCTTTTCTTGTTGGGGTTAATCTCTAATGTGGTGGGTTTCCATTCATCAGGTACATGCAATATTCATTCCCCATATTTGTGCTTACAAATATCCATTTATCAGAGATGTGTGCCATATTATTCAAAGGTATAATAACACGGAATTTATCTCAATAATTATTTATATTTTTCCCTCATTTATTATAGTTTGGTTGATTTTTTTTGTTTTCTAACTTTTTTGTCAAAGGTAATTTTGTCTCCCCCTAATAGAGGTTGTTCTGGCTGCTGTTTATTTATAATTCCCAAATTTTTATATATTCAAAAAAAAATTGCTTTTTTTGTTCACATATATTTATTTATTTGATATTTGAATGGATTTTATGGAAATAATTTTGATTTAAATGGGTATTTTATTTAGAAACTTATTTTCTCACACAAAGTGTCTAATAGATTTCATAAATGGTAGTTTCAATTTCATAGACCTATTTTAATCATGGTAGTGTATTTCCATTGATATGTTTTTTAATAATTATGATAATGGATGTAGAGATTTATTTTTACTAATTATAAATAGTGGATAACAATATTTGGATGTGGAAAATACTATCAATTTAATATAAATAATTATAATACTAGTTGGATATAAATAAGAAATATTTTTCATAAAAGTATAATTAAAGATGGAATAATATCATTCAATTTTATTTAATTAAAATATTTTTTATTTATGAATTATTTAATTTGAATTTATATATTATATACCATACTATATGAAGTAATATCTATAAAATGATAATAACTTGTCAAATAATTAATTTAATATGAACATATGCATGAAAACTGCATTTTATGAAAAATCATTTTCCAACATGTATTGGGGGATTATTTTTTAATTAAATTACACACTTATAAAAATTTATTATTATGAAATGGATTCCATATTTGGAATCATCATTCCATAAATTAGGTAAAAAGTACATAGTAATTATTGGTCTTAATAACAAGTAAAAATCATTCAGAATTGCTTGTACAATGAATATTAAAATGAGTTTACTAGGGCTACACATAAAATGATTAGGGAAAAAATGGAAAAAATAATTTATGAATCCTTTCTTTTTTGTTTTGTTTGAACATTTCTTTTTTCATCTCTAAATTTTATGCTTTTTGGATACATTTTTCAAGAATGTGAAATGACTATATTTTATGAATTTTACAAATTAAATATCTGCTAGAGACCTCAATTATATAAGGGAAAATACCCACATTGTTTATTAAAAACTATTAACACATCTATATCATAAAAAATAAACCAAATTAATTTTCTAAAAATCTAAATAAATATTATAGATATACTTTTCTTCCCAAAAGACCAACCCTATGGTACTTAATTACAGGTCCATTGAAGGGTTTTCTAAGATAAGGTAATCATTTTTACTATGCTATCTCTTTTTTATTTACACTTTTAACACCTTAAATTATTTCATAATAATTAAAATATAATAGTAAGAATATATAACCTTTATTTACATGTTTTTAAATTGATTAAATATTATTTATTCATGTATTTCTCCATCAAATGGGAAATAAAACAATTGCTTGTGTGTATGGAAGTCTACCACCTCACGAAACGATTTAATTTTTTTCTTTCACTGACATGCATAGACTGTCATAATGATGTTGTTAGTGCCACAATATGTGGGTTTTGAATATAATAAAATGATGAAATTGAGAAAAAAAGGATTCTTTTCGATGCACCTTCGTGACTCTCATCATCACTATGGGCAGCGAAAAACCAATGCTATATCGTCACCCACCACAGAGGAAGTTGATGGATGACTTCAAAATTATGAAAAACATTATGGAAGCCCTTGTTCCACAGAGGAAATAAGGTCACATTTTTAGTTCATTTGAAATTGATGGAAGCCTCTACGACCATCACATAGGGAACGAATGAATCCCTTGCATCGTAGACAAAATGATGGTTGACTTCGCAGTTACGATGATCATGGAACAATATTCCATTGTTGGAAATGCATAAGTGGCTTCTTGTAGGTCACTAAAATAATCACACCCCATAGAACCTATAAATACCATTCTCTCCTAAATCCAAAGTGATTGATAGCTTGATGTTTCACATTCCAATCTCCAAAATCTCAAAGAACCCATTTCTCTCCAAGCCATCAAAAAAATAAATCAACTAAGTTACATGATCATTGTTAATTCCCATTCCATTTACTCAATTTTAACCTAAAATATAGAGAGGAATTCCCTTCTTAGATCCTATGGTCCATCACCAAAGAATTAGACCACTTTGGGTACTCGGGACTCTATGAGCACCCATTCTTCATGTTGCACCATCCAAAAACATATGTACACCATGATAGGGAAGTGACACAATTATTCAAAATGTTCTCTTTAAAAATTCATATAACATGTGAGCCTTTTTTCTTTGAGAATCCATTAAATCCATGAATCTGCATGATTTTTTAGACCTTGTGCTATGCGAATCCCTATGCTCTGTGAATCTAGGCACTCTGTGAGCCCTTATGCTATGTGGGTCTGTGATCTCTATGAAGCCAACTGCTCTGCAAGACCCTATCCATTGCAACCCCCTCATCATTATTAAGCCCCAATCTAGTAGGCCACTTTCCTCATGAATACATTTACATTGTGGCACTCCAATCATGTGCGATGTGATTTCAATATCCTATGGGAGGTGGTTCAACTCACTTTTCCATGACTCTTTCTTCTTCACATAGGCACACTTACAACACTTTCATCTTCTCATATTCATGATAACAAGATCCCCTAACGGATCAATATAATAAAATGTCTCCAAAAGTAATTAACAGTGCATTCCATTATCCAATGTTTAATGTGGTCTGGTTTTATAAGTCTTACAGTGAGAAAAAAATCTTCACTTTATGATCTATAGGATGTTAAACTACCAAGCACCCACATCCTTGAGGCATGATGTTAAAATTTGATCCTTTCCTATGCGACAAGTACCTAAATTATCATGAAGGGGTCAAGAAGGAGATTCCTTTCACTCCCCTCTCCCTATGATCTTTCTCTCCATGCTCACCATAGGTAGTCTCCAAGTAAGTCGTGGTGCCCTATGATGGGATGTTTTAGGTATGATGATTTTATTTTCCCATATTTATTGGCACCACTGATTCATTATCAGGCCTCACTCCCAGATTATGATCCAATATCCATCTCCTTGGGATTCTAATCATGCGTATACCCATCCCCAATTCTTGTTGACCCACCTTCGTGACACAATCATTACGTCATTGTTGCCTCTTTTTTCTCACATTGAGTATAACTCACATGGGATTAGAATAAGAAACAAACATGGAATTCACTTTATGATACTTTAGTGTAAAATTACCATTCCCAACATCCTAACTATTTAGAGTTTTATGTTTCCCCATTCTAGGTAACGTATGTAGAAAGCCTCTCTAAGGTTGAATCCCATCACCCATCAATCCCAACCACTACATGTCATCTCCCACTCATTGTGCATGTTGTTAAAATGTATGCCATTTTCAACTTCCATAATGTTATGATATATTCATGATTCCCCCTTCATGACATTAATCCTTATACATTAAAACCAGGTTTGGTTTTTATCCCTATCTTCTATGAAGAGTATATAGGAAGCCTTCCGAAGCATATCCCCCATTGCTGGTAAATATCGTTATTCCCCTTATTGGGATCCACATACTAGTTCTACCTTTTAGTTGTTTTAGCCCAGTTGTAGGGATGATAACTATTCATAATACTGATACTCAATCCTAATTTCACATTCCAAGAGTTCCCCTCATGAGAAGTGATTCAATTCAAACATAATCTCCACCATGACTCTAGGATACTTTCATTTGTGTACACCCTGATTTTATGCCCCATTATAAACTACATTGACATTGATTCCCAACCACAAGGATATGTATGTATCCTCTATAAGGTTCAATTATATCACTCCCACCCCATCATAGTGTCTCCATTTAGTCGTTGTATTTTGGGAAGTTCATGACCAAACCTAGAGGTTTTACTTCCATTGGATCCCATCCCTACGTCCATTCTCACAAACTGCCTCCTTAAGTGTCTCATCACCCCACCAAACTACTTGGACATTGCTTCCCTGTCATGGGGATACGTAGTAATACTATTTTATGCTCAATCCCAATATCACTATCATCTTCACGTCGGTTCATTACGATTCACTCATCTATGTCATCTAATAATCCATTACCCATCATAGTTTACCCAGGCCTCCACATCCTGGTTAGATCATGACATCCACCACCATACTAATCCTAGTAGTACCCAGGCCTCTAACCACATGTATGTCCCAACATTTCATTGGGACCACCCTTCTTTTAATCCTCCTTGTTTCCCCTCCTTGAGATATACCAATCTTATCCACTCTCATAAGTGTTGTGATCAGACTGATCTATCTTTTCTAGATGTTATAGTATTGGTATTAGCTATATTATATGGTGGAAGTCAGGGAATACCATTGAGACATTTCCCAATCATAAAATTACCTAATTTTGATGTGGGATGCATGTGGCTTTAGCGCCCTAAAAAAGCCTTATTATAAGTGGAATAAATCTAGGTGTACCAGTATCTCATTATCCATACACACCGTCAATGTCCAATGTTACTAATCTCCTTAACAATATCAGATTCCCTAACATATTCTCTTGGAATTTAATCATAGATTAAATAAGTTGGCGTACTCAGTGATATGGAATCGGGAATGAGATTCATGAACAATGTCTTAAATCTTTGTGGGTGACCCAGAATAGGTGATGAATTTTGAGGAAAAATCCATGGTATGATAGATCCACATCCCATCATCCTATTTTTAACAATAATAAATCATATTTGAATATGTGATTAGTTCCATCTACATTTATAATGAGGAAATGTCGATCAATAACCAGCCCGTCACAACATGGAGTTGTGCAACCTGGTGAAAGCACCATAAATAAAAATTGTGAAGGCAATGTGAATCTTCTCCTAATTTTGGAGATTAGTATCATTCGAAACATAAATATATTAGAGTTCCACCAAATACATTAATCCAACATCGGTTCTTGCTATGAATATAGTGATCCTAGTGTGATACTCACCAAATTTTGGGGAATTTAATCACTGAGTATTCCAGTTAATTACTTTTTCTGCACGGATCTTTCTATCCATAGACGGAATACTGAATGACATTAGTGAACTATAAATCCCATTTATATTTTATATAATAATGATTGAATAATATTTCTTTGCAGGGCACATGATTCGGTTATAGAAAACCAATCATCTACCTCCAACAAATGCAGGGTCAGAGGTAGTATGAATGAAGAAGTTCCACACGACTTCATATCCTCTCTGATAGCTCCCATACCTGAAGCTACTAGACAAAAAAACTCCCTATAAAGAATTGAATTTATTCATATTAAGGTAATACAAACTCTTTTTTCCTGATATGAATAAGAAGGGGTCATCCCAATTGGGGACCTGGCCCACCAAGACTTGGAGACCTCAGTGACCTGTCAATACCATTTCCCCCCAAAGGCCACATAGGGAGTCACTCCACCCCACAATGAACGTAGAGAGCTTAAAGAGACCATCCATGAAGATATCATGTGACTCACTCCCATATTCTGATGAAGTAACGGATTTATGAGTCCACTCTTCTGTGACTTCATATAGGGAGCTTCTGAAGAGGTCCCCCACCCAGCTGCTTAAGTTTCACCAGACAATCCTATAGTCTAATGCGAAGATGGACCTTACCTGTGCGCTGCTGGTTCTAGTTCAGCTAACCCAACATCAACGTTGGGTGAAATATTGACAATATTCTAACTAGGGAGGAAACATAGTCCATGGATATAGTGACTTGAGCCACCACCAAAAATATCTATCATCCCCTATAATCATTGGGTAGGGTCACCACTCTTTTACTGATAAGGGAACATCCAATCCCGACCAAATATTCAGCAAAAGTCACCCTATGAGAATGTTTAAATGGATCTCCCAGTTACTTGAGAAAGCAACAGTCATCGAAGAACTACCTGTAATAGTGTCATTTAGTGCGGGCCCCTCCCCAGGCTGCTATCATCATCCCATGTTTATAACCTCTTCGTATTGTTGACACCCCACACAAAGATCTTCCTCGTGCAATTGATATATGGTACAGACATTTTCCTCACATATGTGATTTCCAACATGATGGTATTCATTTCCTTATCACCCAATAGCTTAGAGGCCTACGCATGTGATTAAAGATTCCGAAAAAAGGACCTCCACATGTTTGTAATCACCAATGTGGAGGCCCTCCCCTATTCATCAATGGGGAATACAGAAGCCCTTATTGTGTCTAATACAATTAGAATGAAGTCCCTCTTTTTACCATTACTACTAGGGATGACCGGTAGAAGGTCCTCCACGCACTATGGATGATTTTCATAGGGGGTCCACCCTAGGTGTTTACCACCTCTAGTGGAGGCCTTCCCCGCTCTTGCACTATCAAACAAATTTTTCCTACCCGTGTTCCTTTTGAAATTTGTCTAGGTTCCCCTTACTACGCAACTCATTAGAGCATAGGTCCTACATGCATTATCAATAGTAGATTTGTAGGTCCTTCCTCATATACCATCTGGTGTGGCTGGTGGTATTTTAAACTCTAGAACCAATCTTCATGAGGTACCTCCCCATGTCATATACCTATCCAGTTCTAATGAAACACCTAGGGGTTGGTGGGTGGGTCACTTCTTCCAAACGAAGAATGTTTTTAAATATCAAACTGCAATCAAACCCATAAGAATTTCAGTTTATGAGGCAGGGTAGTATTTAAAATGGAACTGTCACCCTGAACATCATTTTTGGGGATGAGGTAAGAATAATCTATATAAGCCTCATCCTATTTTAAATTGAGGTACACCAGATCCCTATATCCCTTCTAAGATACATATAGGGGGACAAATGATTGACCCCTTTCCATAGAATGGTTGTACAAACCTCATTATCATCAACATGGTCATTCTTAACCACAACAATATATCATAGAGATTTTATCTTGGTGCCGATAAATGAAGATAAATAGATTGAACCACATCCAATGACCGCAGAACCATCACAGAAAGTAGTGGTAATTAATCAGTATTTTATAGATGTGGTCTCACAATTAGTGAATTCTTCGGAATACATACTGATATTAAGCGTCTTGTTAGATCACATATTGTACTCTCCACTAGGTAGCATACCACCACAACAGACAACATCAGTGCTATTAGAAGACCCTAAACCACCCCTAATCGATTAATGGGGAATCCAGGGACCTGATTTCAGGTCCAAGACAAGATATTTGTAGGACCTTATCATCATGGATAATATAGTTGATATATTTTATACCATTTAAATTGAAGGTTCTAGCATTGTGGATTATCTCACCCAGTAAGAGTTCATGCACATAAACCAAACATTCTAGGCAACACACTTCTGTATCCAACATCAAAGGGTAGCTTTTCCCAAGATCCTAGAACACTTCAACATCATCGGCCAACAATGATACATGGTAAAAATTGTCATTCTCCCCATAGATCAGCACACTAAGTCCCTTGGACATCATAAAAACTTCCATCAATTATAGAGACCAAAATCTTGACATAAATTTACATTACATTACATTTTTGGAATACTTAATACATAACAAAAACACACACCGAAGGACTGTAATAGTTTAGTGTCATTGGAAACTCATAACATAATCTTCTAATCATGGTGAAAGATCTTCAACATCTCCCATAAATATTTTCCCCTTTTGTTTTCTTACCTAAAACCTTTATTTATATCCTGGGGAAAAGAAAACATATAAAGGGTGAGATCAAATTCTCAGTAAGAGTATGCAAGGAGAAAATAAAACAAACCATATACATTTGAACTTCAAAACATGAACATAATATCAAAATCTTGAGCAATGACATAAATCATGGAAGTACGTAAGGCATAGATCATAATGAAACATTAATCATGATAAAATATAATGGGAATAAAACATTTAATTGTGGAAACCCATTAATCACATGATATGATTTCCAAAGTAGCCAAGGAATTGTTTCTGATACCATCTTCGTGGATAAAGTCCCCTTCTGAATCGAGTTCACTCCTCGTTTCAGTCTTGTAACACTGAACCGGAATAACTTTTCATTCCAGAAATGTATATCTCATGAGATTTAAATCCTTACACGATTAATTAGAGGGAGATATAGGTCCCACCCATCTCATAATGATATCATTATATCGTGCACCACAAAATCATAAATCATACATAATAGCATAACCCATGTAATAGAATGGAATTCTTAAACATCATGATATCATAACATAATCCATATACAAAAAAATGGATATCAGTTCATCATAGAAGAATAAATCCAGGTAAATAATAGAGACATTATACTTGAATCATAAACATTTTAAATAATGTGATTTTTAGATGGAAACTACTTTTGATAAAATAGTTGAAATGAATTTTTTAGGAAAATATCATTTTTTCTTCAAAATCATTTTCTTTTCACAAAAAGCCATGAAATATTAAAATAAAAGGTTTTTTTGAATATAATCATGTAATATTGTAGTTGAAGCTTCATGAAAATGAGGCATTATGAAACCGTAAAGATCCATTCACCCGTATAAGTTAACAATAACATTCTCCTTGTACTTTTGTAGGAAAAGTCAAAAAGTTCCTGGTGTGGTAATCAAAAGTAAGATTCTTTTAATAACATGTGGTAAAATTAAAAAATGGGTAAAAAAGAATTAAACATACCTGCAATCATTTTTATAAATCAAGGACATGGATGATAACCAAAACCCTAGTAAATACTTACGAATAAAAAATATCGGATAAGAGTGAGATTGGAATAGTTATCCCTTACCTTAGGTCCGATTTGCATCGTACATGTCCAAAACTCCTATATAATTATTTATATAATGTTATTTACTTATTAAAGAATTTTACTCATTGTTATGATATCATATATGGTCATATTCATAGCTCCGTATTGTTAATATTTCATTTCTACTTGTTATTCAGGTGTTTATTGCTTTTTTTCTTATGCGTGTTTTGGCGAATAAATTCTTATTATTCTTTTTAGGTTATAGATACAACATTTAAATACCGGTATTAGTGTAATATATATCATATTTATTCATTAAATTCGTTTATATAGTCCTTATGCATTGAAGATCATGTAGAATGAGTCGCATCACATCGTGGAGACGGTAGGCCGTACTTACAAACAAGCGATGATATCATTGCCATGATCGTGGAATTGTATTGAAGTTAATGTATAATTTTTCAGAAACAAAATCACTTTAGAATAATCATATATAGTTATTTTTTACACCATTATACCCATCCAAGTACGGTGCTAGTGGAAAATAGATTGCACCACGGCGTGGAGACGGTATTCTGTACGTACGCAGGCGCGGTGATTTCATTTTCAATAGGATGGGTAGAAGGTTAAATATGGTAGTTTCATATTTATCATAACATATCTGTATATTAGTGATACATATGTTATTACTTCATAATGATACAACTAAATAAGAAGATGTTTTTAGAAGAATGAAATTTGAACGAACCGGTAGAAGAGATTACCTCTTCTTCGACTCACCTCCTTTAAACTTCTTCTTATGGCACTAGAGTTGGTCATTTGAAAATTCCAGAACCTCTATGATATAACTAGAGTGGTTTAGAAGATTAATTGGCTGAGTTTTTCTGAGCTTCAAGGCTCAAAATGGTGTGATGAGAAGAGGGAAGGGGTTCCCTTTTTATAAGAGAGGAGAGGGGCACCTTAGGAAAACTTAAAAATATTATTTTATAATAAAGTCATATTCGGTTTTTAAGACTCAAAATTGATTTATTTAAAATATTTGGTGTGGATGAGTCAAAATACTCTAAACCAATATGTTTTAGAAAAGTTTATCTTAATATTTTTTTCATTTCATTTAAATTTAACTCTAAATTTAACTTTTACAGTGTCTTTTTGATTTCTTACACTATATAGTTAATAAACATACTATAACAAGCCAAACATACCTGAAGTGTTTAATTATTAATATATATATCTTTATCTAAGTCATTTGGTTGATACTTATATTTTTAGGAATAAAATAACAATTAATAATATAATATTTTGTTTAAAAACTAATTTATGTCAATTTTGACACTATTTGGTACTGGATTTTTGTGAAAATCATAACAGAATGATTAGTAAAAAAAAGATGATTAAATAAATAATAACATTAAATATTAACCTAGTAAATTAGTGGAATTCATAAAAAGTCTCAAATTACATTTATGTGGTTATTTATAATATCAATTATTTTAATATTTCATTATTTATGTAATTACAACATCACCATTGTGTCATAAATAACATAAATTATTTAAAGTCAAAAAATTATAAATAAAATACCATTAGGTTGGAAATATGTTTATATTTCTAATGAATATTTATAGTTGAATTTTTATTATTTATAACTCTATAAAAAATATTTTAGTTATTAATCTTTGATTTTATTTATTTTAACTCTTCTTTAAATAAATTAATAATAAGTGTCCTAATCTAATCCAAGTGGACCTAAAGGGTAATTTTTTATTCCTAAGGTTTTTTTTGTCTAATTAATGTTAACCAATAGAATTAATACATTTTTTAGGGTAATAATAATATCATTTTCCCCTTAATTACCCTATTTACTTTTTACCGTGGTAAATAAAAGTAAAAAGTTACTATTCACCAAAAAAATATTTTTATCTTATTGAACTACATTATACATAATGATATCAATAGTGTCTCTTGGATTTTAGAAATTCCACTCACAAAAGCAGCCAAATTAAGTTTTATGTAATTTTTTAAACACTTCTAGGAGGAGGGTAAAAGACGGTGAAAAGTTCAATAAAATTTTTATATATCTAAATTTATTATAAAATAAATCCAATGAATTATATTGAACATAAATAGGTATTATGTATCAATTTTGACCTAAACTAAATTTAAATAAAATAAAAAATTACTTAAATAAAAAGTCGGTTTTTAAATAGTAACCCAGTGTTTTCACTATCCATCAAAAATTTAATATTTTCAGAAAAATACCAAAAATTCATCCTAAGCTAATTTCGATATTCCGAATTCAAAAATAAAGTCCTTTTTGAAAGATAAAATTTTTAGAATTTCAAAAAGTCGGTATTACAATTCATAATGGCTAGTTTTAATAATATATTAAAAGCATATCGTTGTTTAGTGAAACTCGTTATTGCATACAATGCATGTTATCGAGGAAGGTCGTGATTGCGTGTAAAGAAAGACAAGATTGTGTTGTGTGTAGTGAAAGATTCCTTTGATGATGTATATAACATAACAACAAAATATTTCACATAAAAATCAGGGTTGTTACATTCCATCCCCCTCAAAATGAATTTCTCCCTCGAAATTTTTCACTTTGTAAAAAACAGATGAGGATACCTCTCCCTCACTATATCCTCAAGATCCCATGTAGCTTCTTCAAATTGGTGGTTCCTCCATAAAACATTCACCATGCGAGTGGTCTTGTTCCATAGGACTTTTTCACTACAATTTGGAATCTCTATCAGCTATTTTTCATAAGATTGATCTAGCTCTAGTGGTACAAGTTCTGAGTTGAGTACATGTGAAGGATTGGGTGTGTACTTTCTCCGGTGAGATACATGGAACACATCTTGAACTTGAGAGAGATTCGGTGGAAGCACCAATTAGTAAGTTACCTTCCCAACATGATTCAATATTTCAAAAGGACTAATATACCTAGGGCTCAACTTACCCTAAATTCCAAATCTCATTAGTCTCTTCCAATGAGTTATTCGTAAGAACACTTTATCACCCACTTCAAACTCTTGGTCTGTTCTTCAGTTATCTGCATAACTTTTTGGTCGAATCTGAGATGCTCTTATGTGTTCTTGAATAGATCTGACCATTTTATGCCATCTCATCAACAATATCATGTCCTAATAGCTTTCGTTCCCCAACTTCATCTGAGAAAGTTGGATTCCTACATTTCCATCCATAGAGAGATTCATAAGGAGCCATTTGTATACTGGAGTGAAATCTATTATTATAAGAAAATTACACCAAAGTAAGGTGTTGATCCCATACAAATTTGAAATCTATAGAGCAAGCTCTTAAGATATCTTCAAGAGTTTTAATTGTTCTATCAGACTAACCGTCTATCTGAGGATGATAAGAAGTGATAAAACTCATCTCTATATCTAGAGAATACTAAAGACTTCGCCATAACATTGAGGTAAACCTCAGATCCGGATCAGATATAATGGAAAGTGGTACTCCAAGAAATCTTACCACTTCCTTCACATATATCTTTGCATGCTGATCCAGAGTGAGATCTTCTCTCATAGCAATGAAGTGTGATGGATTTGTAAGACGATCAACTATGACTCAGATAGCATTATTGACTTTGGATATTTTAGGAACTCTGGTGACAAAGTCCAAAGTGATGTTTTCCCATTTCCATCTAGTATGGGTAATGGTTGTAACATCCCCTTAGACATCTGTCTCTCAGCTTTTACTTGCTGACAAACCAAGCATCGAGAGACATATTAAGCAATATCTCTTTTCATGACATCCCACCATAAGTACTCTTTAAGGTCCCTATAAATCTTCGTGCTTCCAGGATAAATAGTGAATGATGAACAATGAGCCCCATCCAGAAGCTCCTTCTTTAAATCTGGGATGGGAGGAACACAAACCTCATTCATGAACCTTATTATCCCATCACAATCGAGGTTGAATTCAAAACATTTCTTACCTTCTTTTGTAACACTACATCTTCTTTTTGTGCCACTTTAATATTTACATGTATAGATGGTTGAACATTCATTTGAGAAAGATAAGATTTTTCCCCTTCCATTATAACTCCAAGATTCATCCTTTGTAAATCCATTAATATTGGATATTTTTTGATCCTCATTATGGATAAGCTAGAATGGTCTTAACGACTTGATTCATCTTCCACCTTGTTTTATTTCCCAAGGTGATAAAAAATTGAGCAGTTGTAGTCCATTATCAACTCCAGCCATCTTTTTTGTTGCATATTCAGCTCGTTTTGTGTGAAAATTTACTTTAACCTTTTATGATCAGTATAAAAATCACAACTTTCACCATAATGATAATGCCTTAATATTTTCAATGAAAAGAATACCTCAGCTAAATCCAAATCATGAGTTGGGTAATTTTGCTCATGGATTTTCAACTATCGTGAGGCCTAAGCTATAACCATATCATTTTTCATGAGAACATACCCCAATCCCTTCTTGGATGCATCATTGTAATCACAATCATTTCTCCACTACAAGGCAGTATGAGCACAGTTGCACTGGCTAATCTTCTTTTAAACTCCTTGAAATTCTTTTCACATTCCTCTGTCCAAAAAACATAACTCATTTACGAGGGAATTTGATGAGTGGGTCATATAATCATGAAAAATAATTCACAAAACATCAATAATATCCAGCCAAAACAACAAAACTTCCGATCTCAGTTACTGTTGTTGGCCTTGACCATCTTACAATAACATCTATTTTTGTGGGATCCATAGATATACCCTCTTTTGAGATTATGTGACCCAAAAATGCAACTTTTTTACGCCAAATTTCACACTTGGTAAATTTGGCTTAATCATCTCCTTTTTCAGGGTCTTCAATACAATTCTCAAGTGATCTTCATGTTCTTCCTTTCTATTTGAATAAACAAGAATAAAATCTATAAAGACTACCACAAACTGATCAAGATATTCTGTAAAGACTCTATTCATAAGATCCATGAAGATAGCAGCGGTATTAGTATGACAAAATGGAATCACTATAAATTCATAGTCTCCATACCTTATACAGAAATTTGTATTTGGTATATCCTCATTTTTGACCCTTAATTGATGAAACCATGAATGAAGATCAATCTTGGAAAAGTATTGAGATCTGCGTAGTTGGTCAAATAAGTCATCACTGCGTGGGAGATGATATTTTTTCTTGAGAGTGATCTTGTTAAGTTCTCGATTATCAATACAGAGTCTCATTTATCCATCTTTCTTCTTAATAAACAGAACAGGTGATCCCCAAGGTGGTGCACTAGGGTGTATGAATCCCTTATCAATATTCTCTTGGAGTTGCTTCTTCAATTCATACAACTCAATTGGGTCCATTCTATAAGGTGTCTTTGAAATAGGAATAACACTAGATATGAGTTCTATTGAAAACTCAACATCACAATTTGGTGGATGACCTGGAAATTCCTCCGGAAAGACATCATCAACTCCGGTAAAATTATCATATTCTTAATCCTGAGTTTCTCTCCAACCATTTGAGATAAATAACCTTCAATTAGTGGAATCAAGACCCATAATATGGAAGAAATTTTCACTGGAAGGTTATGTTCATCCTTGCATCGATAGACGATCATAGTTTGATCTGAAATATGAAATGTGACTTCACTTCATTAGAAATTGATATGAGATCCATATAATGAAATCCAATCCATGACAAGAATGACATATAATTCCACTATAGGAAGGATCACATGATTTTTAGGAAGAATATTCCCACAATCTTCAATCGGAGAAGAATTATAAACTTTTGATGTTACTGTTGGCCAATAGGGGTTATCACAGCTAACTCAACATATAATTATTGAGGTAATATGACGATACCCTAAGAAAATTCTTCAGAAATAAAAGAGTGGGTGGATCCAGAATCTAATAAAACAATTTCTAATTTAGAGTGGATAGTAAGTGTGCCTTTCACCACTTCGTTATCATACACCACATCGCTTTTAGAAATTGCACTTGACATTCCTTTATCTTTGGCCTTAAGTGTTTTTCGACGTCGTTCATCATAAAAAACCGTTGTATTAGGGCATTGATAAGCATAATTCCCCATTTCCTTACACCTGTAAAATTGAAGTTTAGTTGGTGCACTCTATGTAGCCTTTTCATTGTTCTCATCACTAGACATCTTTTTCCCATCATTGTGGCATTCAAATGCACGATGACCTTCTTTTCCACATATGAAACATTTACTTGTCCCTTTATGAAAACTCCCTCCATGTTTCATTCCACACATTGAGCATAAGGTAAAACTCATCTTATTTTCAATGTGCTCTTTAAATTTCTATTTGAATTCCATTTTCCTCTTCTTATCAAACGCATATGACGGATGGGTTACTCAAATCTCCATCTCAAGATTGAGAGAATATCAAATGATTTCCTCATAGCTATTTAAGTCCCTTATGTCTAACGCACATAGAATACTTGGTTATAAGCCACTAAAGAATTAATAAATGTTACTCTTAGGTTGGATAATAATTCCGGAAATGCACCTTTCATGTCTTGTAAAATTTTCATCAAAGGTACCAATAGATTCATCATCCTTTTTCATTAGTTCAAGAAACTCATTCTCCATATTTGTTAAAAGAATAAGAGGGAAGTACTTATTGAAAAATAAGTTCTTGAACTAGTCCCATTCAATGGACTCAATTTCATCTCTTGGCCCCATATTCTTGATAATATTCCACCATTGATCAGCTTCACCTTTGAAACGATATACTGTTAAGATGACTTTATCATGTTCGGAAAATTGAAGAACCGAAAATATCTTTTTAGTGGTGGTGATCCATTGTTCTTCCACTAATTGATAAGTAGACCCCCTGAATAAAGGTGGACGCTGCCTCATGAAGGATTCAACAGAATGTTTCTCCTTCTTTTGCTCGTTTGGAAGTCTTGCATGATTCATATCTTGAGAAAGTTGTGTGAGCATGTCTACAAGATTTTTAATTCTAGCTCCCATAATGTTTAGTTTCTCAGGGGGAGAATCATTGCATTGCTCGTCATATCCAGCATTAACATGGTTCCATCAGGTTCCATCCATTGACTAAAACCAAGAAGAACAGTGTGAGCAACACAAATTATAATAGGAAAACAACACAATCAAGAATAAAATTTCACACTTCAGGTCTTATCATAGGTTGTTCAAGTCCATTTCTAAAACACCAAGATTGTGTTCTATGTTTAGATATATCCTTAGGGTTCATATTAAGGCTTTCACTTCCTAGTTTCCAAAGGATGACTATACCATTACTCTGATACCAACTATAATGGTATGGAATTACTTCCAGTGGACTATAATTTATACCTATCAGAGAACTCCTTTGGTGGCTACACCCCCTGGGCGAGACACACCACCATCCCCAAGGGAAGCCATTTCCTCATGAAGCCCTTGGGCAGAGATCCAGGATTCGTCTAATGCTCACATGTGATAGTTTTCAAGGATCAGATACATTCCTACCTCCTTTTCCTCTAATACCAACTATAACGACCCATACTTTACATAAATTATTATTACATCAGAATTGATGCACACTTATTACAACATATAACAAAACCATGAATGGACCATATAGGTATAATGTATTTAGAAACTGGGAAACATAAACAACTGGTTCATAAATCATATACATTGTTTCCCTTTTATTATATCATATCTAGAGTCCCTTCTGGCATATCTTACTTAATACACTTATTCCTGACCTGGGTAAAAGAAAACATATAAAGGGTGATCACAAATTCTCAGTAACTGTATGCATGGAGAAAATAAAATAAAACATATATATTTGAACTTCAATACATGAATATAATATAAAAATCTTGAGCAATGACATAAAACATGGATGTATGTAAGGCATATATCATATAGAAACAGTAATCATGATAAAATAGCATGTGAATAAACCATGTAACTGTAGAATACCATTATTCACATGATATGATTTCTATATTAGCCAAGAGAATGCTTCAGAGACCATCTTAGTGGACAATTACCCTTTCTGAATCGAGATCACTCATCGTTTCAGTCATGTAACACTAAACAAGAACAACTTATCATTCCAGCCATGTATATATCATGAGATATAAATCTTTACCCAATGAATTGGCAGGAGATATAGGTCTCACCCATCTCTTAATTAAATCATTCATTCATGTGCCACAAAATCATAAATCATACATCATAGCATAACCCATGTAATAGAATCGGATTCTTAAACATCGAGCCATCATAAAATAATAATTATACAAGAAAATGGATATAATTTCATCATAATAAGAATCAAACCATGTAAATAATGGAGACATTATAATTGAAACATAAACATATTAAATAATGTGATTTTTAGATGGAAAATAGTTTTCATAAAACACTTGAAATGAATTCTTGAGGAAAAATATCCTTTTTTCTGCAAAATCATTTTATTTTCACAAAATTCCATGAAATAATAAAAGAATACGGGTTTATTGAAAATAATCATGCAATCTGGTAGAGGAACCTTCATGAAAATGAAGAATTATGTATCTGTAAAAATCTGTTCACCCGTATAATTTAAAAATAACATTCTCCTCGTACTTTTCTCAGAAATGCCAAAAAGTCCTTCGTGTAGTAAACAAAATTATGATTCCTTTAATAACATGTGGTAACATTAGAACATGGGTAAAAAGGGAATTAAACATACATGAAATCATTTTTTGAAAATAGGGACATGGATGATTACAAAAACCCCAGTAAATACTTACAAATAAACAATCCTCTATAAGAGTGAGATTGGAATAGTTATCCCTTCTCATAGGTCTGATATGATTTGTATGTGTATGAGCCTCCTTTATAATGATTTTTATAATGTTATTGACTTATTAAAGAATCGTACTCATTTTTATTATATCATATATGGTCATATTCTTAGCTTTTTATTTGTAATATTCCATTACTACATGTTATTCATGTGTTTATTAGTTTTTGTTCTTATGCATGTTTTTCAAGTAAATTATTATTCTTATTTTTGGCTATAGATAACTCATTTAAATAATGTTATTAGTGTGATATTTATCATATTTATTCATTCAATTCATTTATATAGTTTTTATGTATTGAAGATCATGTAGAACGAGTTTAATCACAACGTGGAGACGGAAGGTTGTACGTACACACAAGCGATGATATCATTCCAATGATCGTAGAATTGTTTTGAAGTGTATGTATAATAATTCAAAATCAAAATCACTTTAAAATATTCATATATAGTTATTTTTTATACCATTATACCCATCCAAGTAAGGTGGTGGTGGAAACAAGTTACACCACAGCGTAGAGACTGTATTCTGTACGTACACACTCACGGTGATTTCATATTCCATAGGATGGATAAAGGGTTAAATAGCATTGTTTCATATATATAATAACATATCAGTATATGAGTGATAATGATTTTATTACTTAATAATGAAAAAACTAAAGATGAAGAAGTTTAAGAAGAAGGAAACTTGAAAGAATCTGTAGAAGAGATTACCTCTTCTTCGACGCACGTCCTTTAAATTTCTTCTTAGGGAACTAGAGTTGTTCTTTTTAGAAGACCAGAACCTCAATGATATAACTATAGAGGTTTAGAAGAGGAATTATCAGGGGTTGTCTGATATTAAAGGCTCAAAATGGAGTGAAAAAAAGAGGGAAGGGTTCCCTTTTTATAAGGGAGGAGAGGGGCACCTTAGGAAAAAAAATATATTATTTTATAATAAATTCATATTAAGTTTTTAATAGCTTCAAATTGATTTATTTCAATGTTAAGGTGGGGATGGGTCGAAATACTCTCAAACAATAGGTTTTATAAAAGTTTAGGTTACTATTTTTCGTTGTCATTTAGATATAACTCTAAATTTTACTTTTTACTGTGTCTTTTTGTTTTCATACACTATATGGTTAATAAACATACTATAACAAGCCAAACGAAACCCAAGTGGTTCATTATTAATAAATATATCATTTTATAATTCATTGGACGAACCTTAGATTTTTAGGAATAAATTAATAATTAATAATATAATATTTGTTTTAAAAACTATTTTATGTCAGTTTTGATAGTATTTGGTACTTGATTTTTGTGAAAATCATAACAGAATGATTAGTTCAAACAAAGTTAATTAAATCAATAATAACATGTCATATTTACCTATGAAATTAGTGTAATTCCTAAAAATATTCAAATTACATTTATTTGGGTATTTATAATATAAATTATTTTAATATTTCATTATTTTGGTAATTACTGCATCACCATTATGTGATAAATATCATAAATTATTTAGTGTCCAAAAATAATAAATAAAATACCATTAGGAAGGAAATATTTTTATATTTCTAATGAATATTTATAGTTGAATATATATTTTTTATATCTTTATATTACAAATGATTTATTTATTAAACATTGATTTTAACTATTTTAACACTTCTTTAAATAAATTAATAATAAGTGTCCTAATCTAATCCAAGTGTACCTAAAGGGTAATATATTATTCCTAAGTTTGGTTTGGTCGAATTAAACATATCCAATATAATTAGGACATTTTTTAGGGATATACTAATATCATTTTTACCCTTAATTGCCATATTTACTTTTTACTATTGTAAATAAATTTAAAAAGTTACTATTCACCAAAAATTATTTTTATCTTATTGAAAAACATTATACATACTGATATCAACTGTGTCTCTCTGTTTTTTGAAATTCCACTCACAGAAGCGGTAAAATTATGTTTTATGTAAATTTTTAAACTCTCCTAGGAGGTGGGTAAAAGACAGTGAAATTATCAATAAAATTTTTATATATCTAAAATTATTTTAAAACGACTTCAATGAATTACATTGAACATATATAGGTATTATGTATCAATTATGACCTAAAATAAATTTAAATATAATAAATAATTATTTAAATAAAAAGTCGATTTTTAAATAGTAACATATTTTTTCACTATTCATCAAAAATTGAAAGTTTTCATAAAAATACCAAAAATTCACAATAGGGTAATTTTGAAATTCCAAATTTGAAAATGAAGTCCATTTTGAATGATAAAATTTTTAAATTTTCAAAATGTGTGTATTACTATTCATTACGGCTAGTTTTAATAATATTTTAGTACCATATCGTTGTTTAGTGAAACTGGGTGTTGAGTACAACTCAAGTTATCTAGAAAGGTCGCAATTGCATGTAATCCAAGCCAAGATAGTGTTGTGTGTAGTGAAATATTCCATTGATGATGTATATAACATAAAAAAATATTTCTCATAAAAATCATGGGTGTTACATCTATGATGGGTCCAGAGCTTTACACTGCTCCATTGAATTATTTGGGAACAATCCCCCCATGTTAAGATCCATGGTTGTGGGAAGTATGTGTAATGTCCCAGACCTGGGTGCCATGCAACGGGTGCCCCGAATTCGGTTTTCCATGTGACCTTAAGCACATTTCACCAAACGCTAGAGGCTGCTGGCTAGCAGCAAAGGGCCCAGGTCTGATGGTGGGGAAACTATGCCCTCATTTGTCAAAGTGTAGCGCAGCAGAATACAGAATAAAACATACAATGATCATCGGAAGTAGTAAACCATAGACAACTGAAATAAACAACACCAGTGGATATAACAAATAGTATATAAATGATGGTGCTACATGTCTCAAGTTCTATGAAAACAGCCAGAACATGTTTTAAATCAGTACAATACCACAAAAAGAATATTACAGCAAAACAAAGAAAAACAGCTGGCAGCGGCACCGCAAGCCTAGGCTCGGTCCCAATCCCTCCCATTCCTCAGCAGCAATCATGTACCTGTATATGGACTCTTTCCCCTATCTACAACTTCATCACCATGATCTGATTGGGCCGAAAAGTGTGACCCAAACAAGGTGTTAGAAATATATCTCAGTAGGCACTCACCAAAGGCCCATGCCCAACTGCATGTAAGCATGCAACAACAGTGTCAAATATTAAAATGCAACAAGGTAAGCAGTACTTAAAAGTAACTAACGTAAAAATTAAATTTCCATTTTATTATTCATATAATCCATTAAATTTAGTATCATTCTGTGCTCAACCGCACCATGCCCTCAGTCCAACCAGTATCTCGCCCTCAGGCTTATATAGTGAACCACACCCTCAGGATATACAGAATCCAACCCGCATGTATTGCCCTCAGGCGTAAGAAAAATTTCCCTCTGGCATAGGAAGTGTTTCCCTCAGGCACAGAAGTCAAGCCCTCAGGCACAAAAGGGTTCCCTCAGGAAAATTAACGACATCCCTCGGGCTAAAACAGTCATGCCCTAAGGCTAAAATAGTACAATGCCCACAGGCTAATCAAAACTATGCCCTCAGGCTAAACAGGTAATTGGTCCATGCCCAAAAGGTAATAAGCAGGAAACAAACAATTCCTCTCAAGGAAATTCTATAATTACTACTTTAAAGGCATACCCTCGGGTATCCTGGCCAAATGGGTAAATAGTGGAACATACCCCCGTGGTGGTTCAAGATCCAAGAAACAATCCCAAACAACATTTTAATATCATAATTAAATGCATAATCAATTCTAGGCATTAAATATAGCAACGGCCTAAACCACACGACACCCCAACATGGGTTCATGGCATGAAAACGCACAAAACACACAACAGTTGGAAAACTAAACTCCAAGAAACCTACCTTATACACAAATGAACGTTATACCCGAACATTGAGTCCAGAAACGCCCAAGAACGACATAGATCTGACAATGAACAAAACCCGCTTAACCTCAAATAACTACTACTAGGGAAAGAATTGGTAAGAACTAGCCAAGGAGGTGGAAGCCCTTAACTGTGCGGTTCCAACAGGATCGTCTGATGGGGAAACCGATTCCAGAAGAACACCCGATGGATCATCAAAGGTCTGACCTCCTACTTTGGCTCCAAATCGGCTCAAGTGTCTCCTCTTCCAAATGAGGAGGCTACTGCCTATTTGAAGCCGAAAAAACAAAGTACATGACATGTACTTCTGAGTAAATAGCGTGTACCTCATTCATTAAACTGTTCATTTGGAGGCACTGCCACACTGTTCATTCGTCGACATGAGTACACAGCATGTACTCCCAAGTACACGGCGTGTACTGTCACCCAACTGTTGGATACTCTTCTACCTTACTTTTTATGCTTTCCGAATGACTACACGACGTGTAAGGTACCACTACACGGTGTGTAGTCAGTTCCTACACCCTTCATCACCAGCATGACTACACGCCCTATGTACTCATCCCCACACAGCCAGACCTACACGGCGTGTGGAAAAAGTACATGGTGTGTAGTTCCAAAATTTAGGATTTTTCCCCATTTTCCATATTTTCTCAAAAACACATAAGGAAAAGGAAAAGAAGAATCTCATACCTCAAAACTAAGAACTGTGATCTTACAAACTTCCCCCCTTATAGAAATGTTTCCCCGAATTGCCCTTCCAAGGGTGGAAAAGATAAAGCTCCGAACAGCTCTGGCCACTGAGCATGTACGTCAGCCTCCCCTTAATAGGTCTCGTCCTACACTCGGCCATGCTACCATAGCACCTGTACGAGAGGAACTGACCGGCCATGGAGAACCTTCATGCTCCCGTCAACGATACGGATCAGATGCTCCTCAAAGGACGCATCATTTTGAAGCTTAACCTCCTCAGGCTGAAAAAATTGAGATGGGTCTGAATGATAGCAACATAACTGAGATACGTAGAAGACATCGTGTATGGCTCGGTACCGCTATGGTAACTGCAACTGATAGGCAAACAGCTCGACTCTCTCCAAAATCTTGAATGGCCCCACATACCTTGGTGAAAGTTTACCATGTCTCCTGAACCGTATGTGTCCCAGCCTCAGTGAAACATGTATAAAAACCTGATCCCTGACCATGAACTCCATGGGTCGTCTGCGGCGATCAACATTCGATTTCTGACAAGACTGTGTGGTAGCCATCCGCTTCTGAATGAATAAGACCTACTCAGATGTCTCCCGTACGAGATGTGGTCCCAGCAAAGTTTCTTCACCTACCTCTAACTAGCAAAAAGGTGATCGGCACAACCTACCATATAAAGAATCATATGGTGCCATTTAAATAGTTACCTAAAAACTATTGTTATAGGAAAACTCGACTAAGGGTATATGCTTCTCCCAAGATCCCCCAAAGTTTAGGATGCATGCACACATCATGTCCTCTAGAACATATATCGTATGCTATGACTAGCCATATATCTGAGGGTGGAACGCTATTTTCAGAAGCACGTGTGTACCCAATTCCCTATGAAAACTCTTCCAGAAATGAGACATAAATCTGGTGTCCCTATCTGAAACGATAGAATGAGGGACCCCATGAAGACGTATGATCTCTCAGATATACAGCCTTTCGATCCCTTCAATACCAAAGGTCTCCTTGGTCGGAAAGAAGTGATCTACCTTCGTGAGTCTATCCACAACAACCCACACAGCTTCGTTGCCACGAGGTGACCTTGGCAACCCAGTCACGAAATCCATCGCGATATCGCCCCATTTCCACTCCGGAATGGGTAACTACTGTAACAGACAAGCTGGTCTCTGATGCTCCACCTTCACCTTCTGACAGGTAGAACACATCTTAACAAAACTGGCTACATCTTTCTTCATATCCGGCCACCAGTACTGACGTCTCAAGTCTCAGTACATCTTGGTAACCCCGGGATGAACATCACAAGGTGAAGCATGAAATTCACGTATCAGCTCCTCACGTATATCCCCTGGAACCCATACTCGTCCATGGAAACACAAAACTTCATAATGGCCTATTTTCCTACCAGGAAGAGGGTCCCCACTTTCCACCGACTCCTGTTGTACTATGAATTCTGAATCAGATAG
Organism: Viscum album; assembly: GCA_963277665.1. NCBI lineage: Eukaryota > Viridiplantae > Streptophyta > Magnoliopsida > Santalales > Viscaceae > Viscum > Viscum album. The sequence goes on from OY728142.1 coordinate 1,333,266,310, forward strand.
CTATGTCATCCTCAATTTATCCAGGAGGGTAGAAATCACAGCTATAGAGGAAAGATAAATATGCCTCTGACTGTCGTGCACCTCTAGATGCATCTCAGAGAACAAGGCCATGAGCTTCCACACATCGTTGGCCTCCTGTACTACCTTAATCTGAGTCTTCCTGCTTAGTACATCAGCTACTGCATTACCTTTACCAAATGTATAGGCAATCTCAAAATTGAAGGACTGTAGGTACTCGACCCACCTTAGATGCCTCAGATTCTGGTCATGCTGTGTTAATATGTACTTCAGGCTTTTGTGGTCAGTGAAAACTAAAAAATTATCCCCCAATAGATAATTTCTCCAACAGCACAACTCATGAACAACTGATACCAACTCAATATCATGCATCAGATAATTCCTTTCATGCGGCCTCAACTACCGAGACTCGTACGCAATAACTCGATCGCCCTGCATCAACACTACTCTCATCCCAATACCTGATGCATCATAGTAAACTGTATAGTTCTTCCCCTACTCTAGGAGTATCAGGATCGGTGCTGATGTCAACCTTCCCTTCAGGTCCTGAAATGCTTCCTTGAAAGCTTCTGACCAAACGAACATCACACCCTTATTTGTCAAGCCTGTCAACGGCGCTGCCAAGCGGGAGATGTCCTTTCTAAAAAGCCTGTAGTAACCATCCATCCCTAAGAAACTCCGTATCTATAACACATTCTTTGGATGATACTAGAAAACTATTGCCCTCATTTTCTCTTGGTCTACTGAAACTCTTGCCTCAAAGATGATATGACCCAGGAAGTGAATCTGGTCCATCCAAAAGTGGAACATTGAGAGCTTAGCATATAGCTGATGCTCCCTCAATGTACTCAATACGATCTCAATATGGGTGGCATGGTCGTGTCGAGTGTGAGAGTGAACCAAGATTTCTTCCATGAATACTACCACAAAAGAATCAAGATACGGATAAAACACACGATTCATTAGAGCCATGAAAACCTCAGGGTCGTTTGTGAGTCTGAATGGAATAATCATATACTCGTATTAACCATACCTACTCTTGAATGCCGTGAGAGGTATTTCAGATGGTCTCACACGCAGCTAATGATATCCTGATCTCAGGTCAATCTTCAAGAACACTCATGATCCATGAAGCTGATCAAAAAGATCATCAATCCTCAGTAAGGGATATCGGTTCTTAACCATAATTTGGTTCAACTTTCGATAATCCATGCAAAGTCTGAGGGTACTGTCCACCTTCTTCGCAAAAAGGACCGGTGAACCCCAAGGAGAAGTATTGGGTAAGATAATTCCCTTTACCTGCAACTCCTCTAACTGCCTCTTGAGATCCTACAACTAAGGTGTAGCCATCCTATAATTAGGAATGGACACTGGTGCTGCTCTTGGCACAAGCTCAATGGATAAATCCGCCTATCTCTCCAGAGGTAGACACGAAAAGTTGTCTGGGAAGACATCCCTGAAATGAACAAAAATAGGAGGGAAATCCATCTGACAAGTCCCCTGGTCATCCAGATATAAGCATGCAATCTGGGTTGTGACTCCACCTTGGCCACGATGCTCTGGTCTAGCACGACTCACCTGAACTTCCCATTCACCCTTGTATTGAAACTCTCCACCCTCTGGTGATGTGAAACGTACCTTGCGATAATAGCAGTCACCAAAGGCTTGAAAGGGAACCAACCAGTCTATCTCGAGAATGATGTCATAGCTTTTCATCTATATGACAAAGAGGTCCCAAAGGAAATGGCAACCTCCAACCTCAAGGGGAACTCCATGAACTGATGCACAACAGCCATTCTATTTCCCAATGGATTGTCTAGCGTCATAATAACAGAAGAAGTAGAAACAAAGAGACCAAGGCCCTCCACAACGGGTACAGATATGAAACTATGTGTAGCACCCATATCAAAATGGATTTTTCATAAGACAGAAGCTACTAGAATAGTACCTTTGACTGTAGATGTTTCGGGATCCTGCTCATGCTGGGTCTGTTGCACTGCATATACCAGCCCAGTGCTGCGGCCTAGCGACACAGCTTGGCTACCATGAGTTGTCCCGCCCTTTTGCCTCTAAGATCCTCATGTCTGGATACCATGGCCACAACCACGGTCCCTGCCTACACGCCCTAACGTATTCCAATTCCCCGACTGGTAAGAAGCCGCTGGTCCTACTCCCGCACACGGAGTCTGCACAAAACCCCTTTCACTAGCCAATGGTAGAAACGCTCTGCAGAAGCGCTGCAGATGAACCATCTTTCCGCAAGCTTGGCACTCCACTGGGTCTCTTGGACACTATTGTCTCTTTTTCCACTATCTTCCACACTGGTAGCACCTAATCGGGCCACCTGAAGAGACTGTCTGGCTGGTACTGCCACCCTGAGAGAAGTCCATATGTCTCTTCCTCCTACTAGTAGAAAAAGTTCAAGTAACTACTGCTAAACCAACCTGGTCCACACCTATAAATTATCAAAGGTTCCTCTCTGTGATTAGCACCTGTTTCACAATAGTGTGTAGAGTAGGCAACCTGAAAACATTCACTAGTGCTCGGATGTCATACTGAAGACCATCCCCAAAACGTCTGGCTCTCACCGTCTCATCACCCACAAACATGGGTGCAAAGAGATGAAGCTCCGTAAAATGAGCAGATTAGTCCATCACTAACATAGCGCCCTAATGCATATTCATGAACTCTCGAGCTCTATCTTCCCTCAGCCTCTAGAGAACGAAAAAGTCATAGAATACTGCCTGAAAATCCTCCCACGCCATGTCTCTATGATGCTCTAACTGGGTGGTAACATCCCACCACCTCTTGGCGGAATCATGTAGCATGTATGTCACGAGCTTGACCCTCTGCTATGGAGGCGTCTCATGATGCTTGAAAATTTTCTGCATCGACCCCAGCCAAGACATCACAAACTTTGATCTACCATCCCCTGAGAATGTAAAAGGATGCTGCTACTGGAAGATACGTGTAAGCTCGGCCATAGATGAGGTAGCCTGCAATGCTCCCTAAAGGGTCTGCATAAACCGCAATAAGCCTTCACGGAACTGCGCCTCTGCACATATGTCCGGTATAACAGCTGGTGCCGCATCTGGCTCTACTGGAGGATCAACTGGTATCCCATGGCCCACCATCTCTAGAGTATACTTGTTGCCTCTCTCCTGACGAACAACGCGCGGTCATCTAGGCGGCATGACACTACAATGTCAAAAGCACGCCTTAGATTTAATATTATTAAGGCTGAAATGAAGAAACCACAAAGGGAACAAGATGAAGAAGACATCTCAAAATTTTCAAAACAAGACTACATGATGTGTACACTGACTATATGTCGTGTACTTGACATCCCTTCCCCTGCTCGGGTCCTTCTACACGGCTTAGCCACACGGCTCCTCTTTGAGAAAACTACACAACGTGTATATAATCTACACGACATGTATGGTGTTATTTTCCATCTGCCCGTGTCGTTTGTGACACGGCCGACTACCCGACTTAACACTACACGGCGTGTTACACCCGCACAATGCGTGTCAAAAACCCCATTTCTCCACCATACGGCTATGTCTGCATGGTTTGTTCTTGGACAAGACTACACGACGTGTCCCAAAAAGGTACATGGAATGTTCAAGGAACGATTACATCGACTTGTGTTTTTAGTTACATGGCTGAGTCCCCAGGTCACACTACACGGCGTGTTCATCATTGACACGACATGTTCTGTGCAGGATTTCACCGACCCGTGTTGTTACTTACATGGCCAGACTCTGGGTCAATACTACACAATGTGAATATCTGGTACATGGGGTGTTTTACCCAAGAACATCCCTACCTCGTGTCGCTGCCCACATGGTTTGTGAAATTGGAAGAGACTACATGGCGTGTACTCATAGTACCCGGTGTGAACTTAAAAAGTTCATTTTTCTTCTCAAACAGAAGGCCATACAAAGCATGTTTAAAATACTACACGGCGTGTATACTGGGTTTCCAGACAGTATGACTTAGAAACTTCCTTAGAACCTAGAAAATACTAAAAAACAACACCTAAGTGTGAAATTTCGACCCGTGAGGGCCCATACTCCCCACAGATCACAGTTTTACATCCTATCTGTGTTATAACTAATAAACAGTCAAGGATCGACCAAATTCTGGTCAATGGGGGCCCATACTCCCCAAAAACCAAAATTTGGCATCGATTCTATGAATAGATCATACAAAAATTACCCTATCAAATAGAAGGTATTTTATTAGGGCGGCTATCACAACAGTATGATTTTCTGGCACAACAACTATCAAAACAACATGCAATTTTTTAATGCACCTACATGGCATGGAAACTATGCATGGAATGTGATTCTAGAATGTGCCTAAAACATGCATTAGATGGCATACCTTCATCTCATTGGGATGCAACTAAATAGAACCCATAGATATAAAATAAACAGCACAACCCATGTGCGTCACCCAACGGTGAAAAAATTTCAACTGTAAAATTTGAAAAATTAGAAAAAATTGCAAAATAAGAGGTAGACTGGATTTTTCCTATACACAGGTTTATTACACCCAGGAATAGATTACTACCAACTACCATTCATCCTATCCCTGACTATGGTGCCAAATAGTATGTCAAAGAAAATAACTCCTCTGACACCACTTTGTAATGTCCTGGACCTGGGTGCCACGTAATGGGTGCCCCGAATCCGGTTCACCACGTGACCTCAAGTGCATTTCCCCAAATGCCAGAGGCTGCCGACTAGTATCGAGGGCCCAGGTCTGATAGTGGCTAAACTATGCCCTCATTTATCAAAGTGTAGCGCATCAAAATACAAAATAAAACATACAACGAACGTTGGAACCAATAAACCATACACAACTAAAATAAAAAATAGCAGCGAATATAACCAACAGTATATAAATGATGATACTAAACGTATCAAGTTATAAGAAAACAGCATGAACATGTTATACATCAGTATGATACCACCAAAAGCAGAGTACAACAAAACAGCTGGCAGCGGCACCACGAGCCTAGGCTCGGTCCCATGCCCTCCCATTCGACAATAGGAATCATGTACCTGTATAGGGACTCTTCCCTCTATCTAAACCAACAGAAACATAATTTTTTTGGGCCGAAATGTGTGACCCAAATAGGGTGTGAGAAATATATCCCAGTAGGCAGCCACTAAAGGCATGTTCTCAACTGCATGTAATCATGCAACAATAGTGTGTAATAGAAAAATGCAACAAGGTAAGCATTACTGAAAAGTAACAAACATAACAATTAAATTTCCATTTTATTATTCATTTAATCCATTAAATTTATAATCGTTATGTTCTCAACATCACCAAGCACTCACGCCAACCTGTATCTCGCCCTCAGGCTAATATAGTTAACCACGCCCTCAGGCTATACAGAATCCAACCCACAGGTATTTCCCTCAGGCATAACAAAAATTTCCCTCAGGCATAGTATGTGTCGCCCTAAGGAACATAAGTTAAGCTCTCAGGCACGGACGGTTGCCCTCAGGTGAAATAAGGATAGCCCTAAGGCTAAAACAGCCTCAGGCTAATACAGTACAGTTCCCACAGGCTAATCACAACAACTCCCTCAGGATAAACAGGTAATTGGGCCATTCCCAACAGGTAATAAGTAGAAAACATGCAATTCCTCTCAAGGAAATTATACAATTACTACTTCAAAGGCATACCTTCAGGTATCCTGGCCAAACAGCTAAACAGTGGAACACACCCCTAGGGTGGTTCCGGATCCAAGAAACGATCTCAACTAGAATTTTAATATCATTATTAAATACCTAATCAAGTGTAGATATTAAATATAGCAACAACCTTTGCCACAAGACACCCCAACATGGTTTCGTGGAACAAAAACACACAAAACACACAGCTGTTTGAAAACTAAACACCAAGTCACCTACCTTATAATACAACTAAAGTTATACCCAAACACCGACTCCAGAAACGCCCAAGAATGGCATAGATCTGAAAAAGAACAAAACCCACTTAACCTGAAATAACTCATGCTAGGGAAAGAATTCGTAAGAACCAACCAAGGAGGTGGAATCCCTTACCCGTGCAGTTCCAACAGGATCGTCCGAGGTGTAAACCGATTCCAGATGAAGACACGGTGGATCATCAAAGGTCTGACCTCCTCCTTTAGATCAAAATTGGCTCAAGTGTCTCCTCTTCCAAATGAGGAGGCTACTGCCTGTTTTAAGTAGAAAAAACAAAGTAAAGGGTGTTTAATTTTGAGTACACGGCGTGTACATATTTCATTTAACTGTTTATTTGGCGGCAGTGCCACACTGTTCATTCGTCGACATGAGTACACGGCATGTAATCCCATGTACAAGGCGTGTACTATCGCCCAGCTGTCGGCTGCTCCACCGCCTTACTGTTTAGGCATGCCGACTGACTACACGGCATGTAAGGTACCAGTACACGACATGTAGTCAGTTCCTACACCCTTAATTACAGGCATGGCTACACACCCCGTGTACTCATCCCTACAAGGCCAGACCTACACGACGTGTGGAAAAAGTACGCGGTGTGTAGTTCCAAAATTTAGGATTTTTCCCCATTTTCCATATTTTCTCAAAAACACATAAGGAAATGGAAAAGAAGAAGCTCGTACCTCAAAACTAAGAATCATGTTCTTATATTATGCTTCCCTTCATTTAAACCCAATTTGGTGACTACATAATTTTCCTAGTGATATTGAGTATTTTCCTCTACAAATAGTCACTATTAATCTAGCTTACGTATCAGAGGAAGAAATTGAGTTAGGGCTCATTTAAGATATCTAACACCATGGATGGTGTCGAAGGTTTTGGATCCTTTTGGTAGGGTTAATCACAATAAAATAAACTTAGAGGGACTTCATGCAGCCTATGAGTCATTATACTTTGGTCGAGGCCTCACTCCGTGTAATGATAATATATGGTCAATAAAACACTATGAACATTTTGGAATAGTGAAAAATATGGACGATGTCCTTCAAATTCATGTTAAACATCAACAAATCTCAGAACATAAAATGATGGACAATGACCTAGTTTCCAAATGTTATGAGGAATGGCAATGAGATTAAGGAAAGACTCTATCATGGGAGAATGGATAGGTACAACCTCCCCCTGGCATGTATCCTCTTATTGATCTTGAACATCATGCCCATATAGATAGATTAGAAGATAATATTAATGTAAATCTAGTATGATCTGTTTCACCTTATCCACCTAATTTTCATGATAACCCTCCTTAAGAACAAGATTAGGTTACTCTAGCTGTTCCACATGTCATTCTCTCAGCAGTCCAACAAGTCATCCCACCTGCCGCTCCATGAGCCGTTTGGCCTCCTTACCACATTAATGAACCTACCAATGATTTGATGTCTAGGGCCCCTAATCATGATCAGAATCCTTATCTAGTTGATATGATTGATGTATTTATTTCTGAAATCAATGACATTGAAACTTGACATGAGGAAATCCTGCATGATGGAAAACCATATCCAGCATGTTTGGATGATATTCCATCACCCCCATTGTTTGGGAAAATCCACATTCTCCCCCTTTAATGAGATAGGTGGTCCAATACAACATAAGGCCCACTTTATTTCAAGGTCTGGACCCATGAAGGGAAGTCCAGAGAAGAAGGTGACCTCCACTCTCTAACGTTTTGCGCAGACAATAAAAGGGCCCACAATTTTTTGTTTTAGCTAGCTACTCCTTGGGTCAATATCCAGTTGGAATGGCCTTTGTAGGTAGTGTCTGTAACATTTTAGTTCAACCTCTCAGAACACTAGCATTAATTACCTAAAATCCAATCACAGCCTTAATGAGCTGGTCAAATATTTCATCACTAGGAGGAAGGGTCTCACCTATTCATATGATATGCCACTGACTAAATAATATAAAAAATGTTATTGACAAATTTAAAGAATAAATTGGTCACATTATATAATAACTCAGAACTACCTATAATCTTTTGGGATTTCTATGATAAATCCCTGTGTCTAGAAGAAGCCTTGTAACAAGACAAATAGGCATGTCTAGTTCCCCTATATATCCCTTAAGAATAGAAACTATGGAATATACAACCTTTTTAGAATAGGGAATGACCCCTAGAATGTTTGAATAATTACCAGTTGAACCACCTCTACATCCTCGCCGAGTGCTGCCACCTTAGAATCAGTCCCTAGCCAAGAATTTCCCACCATATAATCAACAAATTTCTCTACATAACACACACTCTCCATTGATGTTATATTTACAGAATGGTCTTCTCTATCAGGCTCCACTAATCCCTCATCATGGATAGTCTCTCATAGCCCATTTCCTATACAGAAGGAACTAAACCAACTAATTTAATGAGGATAAGGTTCATGGTAGCATCTTAAGTTCCATGTAACTGGGAATCTCAATGTTTTGAGAATACAAAGGCTCAAATAGGTAGATCTCACTGATGGACTCAATTACTTCCCACCATCACTAGTTCTATGGGTATTCCCTCAATTAGTGTTATGTGCATAATGGTTGGCTTCATGTATAGTTCAATAATAATATAGTCATGTTGGGTCCATCCCTGGCACACGTGATATGTGTGTTAATCAATCCTATCCTTGATAGAAAAGGTGAATGGTAGTAGTTTTCTAATTGTGGGACTCAAAAATATGATGACCATATGGACCTCAAGGTACTCACCGGTGCCCATGGTATTATCCTCACATTATTTAATCGACCCGATCCGTGAGATGTCACCATGTCACCTGTAACCATTTCTTTTGTGTCAAAATCTCATCATTCCTCTTCCATGATGGGCAAGCATCGACAACACAAGGGAATGAAAAGTTCCCCATTAGGTGCATTATCATCCATTTACTCTTAGATATTTTATTCCCTTGAATATATATATTTCCCCCATATCAATGTAGAGACCCAAAGCTTGACATACATTGAAATTACATTACTTTTGCAGAATACTTAGTACATAACAAAAACACACACACGAGGACCGTAATAGTTTAGTGTCTTTGGAAAATCAGAATATAATCTTCTAATCGTGGTGAAAGATCTTCAACATATCACATAAAGATCTTCTTTTTTTTAAACCTAAAACCTTTATTTATGTCCTGGGGAAAAAAACATAAAATGGTGAGCTCAAATGCTCAGTAAGGGTAAACAAAATAAATATCAATCACATCATATTCATAAGAACATATCTTTTGGAAATTTTATCCTGCAAAAGTGATCATAATTTAATAACATGGGATAAATCATATTAGTGAAATGTAATCCCAATAATCATAACTTAAAACATGAATCTTTGTGGAATACACACATAATCATAGAGAATCATTTATTATTAGTCAAAACTCATTGCCAAGACTATCTTAGTGGACAAAGTCCCTTTCTGTACCGAGTTCACTCCTCGTTTCAGTCCTGTTTTACTGAACTAGTATAACCTACCGTTCCATCCATGTCTATCTCATGAGATATAAAATCATTACCCAATGCATTGGAAAGAGATATAGGTCCCACCCATCTCATAATGATACCATTCTTATGTGTGCCACAAAATCATAAACCATACATCATAGCATAACCCATGTAATAAAAATCGGAATCATAAACATCGTGACATCATCAAATAATTCATATAAGATAAAGGAATTCATAAAAATATTTCCATCACAACATTATAAAATCCATGTAATAATAGGGATAGAAACAGAACCCTATATTATCTTAGATGGAAAATAATTTTGATAAAACACTTGAACTCCATTCTTGAGGAAAATATCCTTTCTACTTAAAAAACATTTCGTTTCTTAACATGTCATATAATTTTGAACTAAAATAAGTTGATTAAAAATAAACTTGAAAACATGTAAAGAATGCTTCTTGGAAATAGTGTTTTAAAAATCCATTCATGCCTTATGAGTTAAGAAAAACATTCTTCTCGTACTTTTGACAGAAAAGTAAAAAAAAACCTCGTACAAAAAACGACAAAAGATTCCATTCATATATTTTACTAAAAACTCACCGAAAGGTAAAATAGGATTTGAAAAATTGTAGGTGGGTAGAAATAATATTATATATTGAGGGAACATGGATTTTGATGATAAAATACACCTCAATAAATACCAAAGTATAAACAATCTCTGATAAAAGTGAGATAGTGATATTTTCCCTTACCTTAGGTCCGATTTGCATCGTAAGTGTCCGAACCTCCTGTATGACGATTTAAATAATGTCATGGACTTATTACAGAATCATATTAATTGTTATGATATCATATATCGTTCACTTATGACTTTATATTACCCATTCGTTTGTAAATTCCATGTTAAAGAGCGTTTTGGGTAAAATTGTTTCATTTGTCATCCGTGTTTTGACTTGTAATTATTCATATGATAACTTAGATCATTATTACTTAATTCCAGAATATAAAATATATATTCAGAATATACATATATATAATAAATCAGTAAATGGAAAGAAATACATCGTTCATGGAGACGGTAGGTCGTACGTAAGCATGAACGATGTTTTCGTTTCCTTATTGAGATTAATGGATTTAAAAAGCTGACATACATATATATACACATAAATCCAGTATCATTATTATGCCATATATTTCATGATTAATTATTATATATACTTTATAATCATTCGTGAATGGTTAAAGTGGAAAATGAATCTCATTGCATCGTGGAGACGGTAATCCGTACTTACGCACGAGCGACGATATCATTCTCATGATCGTGGGACTATATTGGAGTGTATGTATACTATTTAAGAATAAATATCACTTTAAATTAGTTATATATAGTAATTATTTACACCATCATACACATCAATGTAAGGTGGTGGTGGAAAATAGATTACACTACGGCGTGAAGACGGTATTCCGTACGTACGCACACGCGGTGATTTCTTTTTCCGTAGGATGGATAGATGGTGAAATAGGGTTGTTTCATACATATAATAACATATCAGTATGTGAGTGATACTGATGTTATTACTTCATAATGAAACAACTAATGAAGAAGAAGTGGAAGAAGAAATAAAGATGATAGAATCGGTAACAGACATTACCTCTTCTTTGAAGTGCTTCTTTGAGACCTCATTTTAGGGCACTAAAATAGGTCTTTGAAGAAGACCCGAACCTCTAGGATGTTTCTAGGGAAGTGGAGAGGAGAAATTGGAAGGGTTTGGCTGAGCTGGAAGGCTCAATGTGGTGTGAGTAAGAGGGGGAGGAGGTTCCCTTTTATAAGGGAGGAGAGGGGCACCATTGGAATAACTAAAAATATTATTTAATTATAAAGCCAAATTCGGTTTTAAATAGCTCCAAATTGATTTATTTTGAAGCTACAAAGGGAATGGGTCGCAATCCTACCATTCAATAGGAATTAGACAAGATTAAGTTCCTATTTTACACTTATCATTTATATTTAACTTTATGTTAGATAATTTTACGTTTACTGTGTATTCTTGTTTTCTTACACTATAAGGTTAATAAACTTACTATATCAAGCCAAAAGAACCCCAAGTTGTTTATTATTAATATATATAACCTTATATAAGCCATTTTGAAGAACCTTATATTTTTAGAAATAAAATAACAATTAATAGTATAATATTGTTTTTAAAAACTATTTTATGTCAATTTTGACACTATTTAGTAATTGATTTTTGTGAAACTCATAACAGATTGATTTGTAAGAACAAAGTTACTTAAATCAATGATAACATATCATATTAACATATAAAATTATTTAAAATCATAAAAATTCTTAAATTACATTTATTAGGTATTTATAATATTAATTATGTCAATATTTCATTAATAAGACAATTTCTACATCATCCTTGTGTCATAATAAATGATAATTGTTTAATCCATAAAAATTATAAATAAATTCCTATGATAAAGATAATTGAATTATCTTTCTGGAGACTATTCATGTTCGATGTTTCATGAAGTGTATCACTGAATTAAAATTATTATATTTATAAGATTTAAGAAAGTGACATGCTGTCACATTCTTTGGTTTTAATAACAATTAACTTATTTTCATGGAACAAAGTTCATTAAATGAATATAATCCGACCCTTAGGTGATATGGGTCGACTTTTAGTCATCCAATAGGATTTTCCAAGTGTTATGGTAATTTTATAATATTATATTTACCCTTAATTACCTGATTTACCTTTAACTATGGTAAATAAAATTTACCGCAGTTACTATTCATAATTCCCAAAAATAAAAAGTAGCCTATTAACATAATCTGGACCCACTGATTCCAAATATGGAATCCATTTCTTCAAATTCAATAAACAGAAGTTGCAGAAATTAAATTAAAATTAATCCCGTTGTCGAAAGAAAACGGGTTTTTCTTTAAAACATTGCAAAAGATTGAATTGATTTATCCTACGAATTCATGGTAGAATCAATGCTAATGACATACATTATATTAAATGGTAAAAATATTTTCTATTTATACTTTAAAACCATTCAATATTATAATTTAACCATACAAATTATTGCGATGAAAAAAAGTTGTTTTTAATTAAAATATAGCGTGTTTTTACTATTCATCAAAATATGAAAGTTATCAAAATAACATGAAAATTTTATCCAAAGTAAATTTTTATTTTATTATTCCAAAGAGGAATTTTATTTTGTCAAATTTAACTTATAAACATGTCAAAAACTAGAGTTAATGTGGGTATGCCATCAAAAGGTGACAAAACTGCATTTTTTTTAAAATATTATTTTACCCGAAAAAATTATTTTGTTCATATACCATGTTTTAGAAAATCTGTAAGATGAATAATAATATTATAAGATTAAAAAATTAGTTAATACTATTCATAACGGCTAGTTCATAATAATATTATAATAATATATCGTTGTTTAGTAAAACCCGATATTGTGTACAGCGCACGCTATCGTGGAAGGTCGTGATTGCGTGTACTGCAAGGAAAGTCAAGGATGCGTGTTGTGCAAGATCCTTTTGTTGTAGAGTACAACACAAGACATTAATGAAATTAAAAATAATATTTTTCATAAAATCATGGGATGTTACATTCTACCCCCCTTAAAATGAATTTCACCGTCAAAATTCATCGGGGTTATAAATGGTTTACTATTCGAAAGTTTCTTTAATAGAAACCCACATCGTAAAAAGGAATACCAAAACCAATCTTTAAAAAAAAGTATGAAATGTAACGGTTACCCAAATAGACTAATCATAGGGTTTCCACATAGGTGAAAATATGGATATGGAAGAGAAATCTAACCATCATGTTCTGAGGGAGAGTGGTAGAGAACATGGCTATGGAAAAGCCAGCAATCAGAAAGCCATTAATTTTTGATGATCTAATTGTACCATCTGATTCATCAGATATAAGAGCACTAGGACAACATTTTTGGTTTTCAAGATCATTTCCCTAAAGTTGATGAAATTGGAATTAGAATAAATACTTTCATGATTTTGGTATAGTCTCGCCGTTTTTCGTTCTTTGGACAATTTTCACTTCATATCTTAAAGAAATGAAGTTGAATTTTTCATTCGTGATGTGTTAGCAGATCATGTGATAGAATGATGGGTCATTCCATCTGTCTCAAACAAAAGGTTAGAAATGTTATCAAAAAATACATAAGTCCATCTATAGTGAGATTAATCATATATGGTTCCTAAAATGGACTTATACATAATATATCATACTGCTTAATATAATAAAACTTGTTTCTACTAAATAGGGACTTCATGTAGGCCAGTGGTAGGCAATAAAGGCCAGTCGCACTTCGGTTGTGGGTTCGATTCCCACTGCCTTGTCCGACACGATGGGTTGTTGCCCATCCTGCAGGTTGTCCTTTTTCTAAAGCTATATTACTATAACATCCCATCAACAAAATCAAAAAATTTTATCCTTAAACAATACTAACTTATGTCCAACATAATCTATTACAATATTTATGCTTATCTAAAATACTTCGGTCCAAGATCATAGTATAACGAAAATAATCACGTGAATGCCATCATGTATCCCCCATATATCATAAGATATATCTTGTTGGTCAAATTACAAATATGTGAATACCTTAATCATGTATTCTCTTGAAGAATGAATATCAATTGAATCTTAGTGAAAACATGAATGCAGTTAAAAGTTAACACTTTCCACATACCAAAATCCTCAAAATTCTATATCCTCAAACCATGATATAACTTAGTCCTTATATAATTCATAAGATCATGAATACTATCAAACATTTTAGATTATCTTTATCCCTTTATTATGTGCATATCACCTGCTTTCCAAAAATATTTCAATCACTTTTCATGGTTACCGATGCCATAAAATTATTGAAAACCACAAAAGACCAAAAAATAAATATTCTAATATTCCATGATATTATATACAACATAATTCTGGAATCCCATTACATAAATAGTTAATCATTCCACCACATCGATTTCATATTCAACATCGCCAATGGTGATCGCATGTGACTTCCCTTTGTCATTTTCATTAAGTGGTTGCTCACGTCGATCATCACTAACCCTTGTATTAGGGCATTTATTAGCCTAATGTCCCATTTCCTTGTACTTGAAGCATTGAAGTGTTGTTGGTGCGTTCTCTGCAGTCTTTTATTTATTCACATCATTAGAAGCCCCTTTTTCCATTACTTCGACACTCATCTACTCGATGACCTTCTTTTCCACACTTAAAACATTTTCTAGTCCCTTTATGTCAATCTCCACCATGCTTATTTCCACACTTTGAGCATTCGGAAACATCCATCTTCTTTTCACCATTATTCTGAGATTTCTCCTTGAACTCCATCTTTCGTTTCTTGTCAAAACTACGAGATGGATAAGTAACACCAACTTCCATTTCCACCTTGATAGAACAACGCACAATTTCTTCATAGCTACTGAAGTCTCTTATAGCTAATGACCTTCGAATATTTGGTTTTAAGCCACTGAAGAATCGATCAACTTTACTTTCAGGTTGCATGATAAATCCATATGCATACCTTGCAAGCCTTTTAAAATTCGCTTCGTATATACCAACAAATTCATCATACTTTTTCTTTAGTTCAAGAAAATCTTTCTCCATATTTTTTCGAAGAAAATCATAGAAGTACTTATTGAAAAATAAGTTCTTGAACTCATCCCATTCCAATGACTCAATTTCATCTTTTCGCCTCGTATTCCTGATAAGATTCCACCATTGATCAGCTTCGCCTTCCAAACGATATACTGCTAGGATGACTTTATCATGTTCAGAACATTGAAGAACTGAAAATAACTTTTCAGTTGTACTGATCAATTGTTCAGCAATAAGTGGATCAGAAGACCCACTAAAAGATGGTGTACGTTGCCTCATGAAGGACTCAATAGAATGTTGATCCCTTCTCTGCTCATTTGGAAGTCCAGAATGATTCTTAGCTTGTGTAAGTATAGCAATACGATTTTGCACTCCATATCCCATAACATTTGTTCGTTTAGGAGGACAATCATTACATTTTCCATTACATTGATCAACACGGTTCCTTCAGGTTCCATCCATCGTTTAAAACCCAAAAAGAATAGTTTGAGAGGCAAAAATCATGCTAGGGAAAACAACATAATAAAGGGGGAGTATCCTCAATATCTAACATCTTAGGTTAAATTCTATGATCCTTACCATAGTTCTAGGACTGTATCTTATACGTATACTTATCCTTAGGGATATCCCTAGACATACCTTAGAAATATCTCTAGGGATCTCACTAATGTTTTCGCATCCTAGTTTCCAAAGGATGACTAAACCTTTCCTGTGATACCAACAGTAGAGACCTGAAGCTTGACGTACATTGACATTACATTACTTTTGCGGAATACTTAGTACATAACAAAAACACACACACAAGGACCGTAATAGTTTAGTGTCTTTGGAAACTCGGAATATAATCTTCTAATTGTGGTGAATGATCTTCAACATATCCCATAAAGATCTTCTTTTTTTAAACCTAAATCCTTTCTTTATGTACTGGGGAAAAACATAAAATGGTGAGATAAAATGCTCAGTAAGGGTAAACAAAAGAAATATCAATCATGTCATATTCATAAGAACATATCTTTTGTAAATCATAACCTGCAAAAGAGATCATAATTTCATAACATGGGATAAATCATAGTAGTGAAATATAATCCCAATAATCATAAAATAGAACATGCAACTTTGTGTCATACACACATAATCATATAGAATCATTTCTTATTAGTCAAGACTCATTGCCAAGACTATCTTAGTGGACAAAGTCCCTTTCTGAACTGAGTTCACTCCATGTTTCAGTCCTGTTTCACTGAACCGGTATAACCTACCGTTCCAGCCATGTCTATCTCATGAGATATAAAATCATTACCCAATGTATTGGAGGTTGATATAGGTCCCACCCATCTCCCAATGATACCATTCTTATGTGTGCCACAAAATCATAAACCATACATCATAGCATAACCCATGTAATAAAAATGGGAATCCTAAACATCGTGACATCATAAAACAATTCATATAAGATAAAGGAATTCATAAAAATATTTCCATCACAACATAATCAAATCAATGTAATAAAAGGGATAGTAACAGAACCCTATATTATCTTAGATGGAAAATAATTTTGATAAAACACTTGAAATCCATTCTTGAGGAAAATATCCTTTCTACTTAAAAACATTTTGTTTCTTAACATATCATATAATTTTGAACTAAAAAAGGTTGATTAAAAATAAACATGAAACTTGTAAATGAATCTTCTTGGAAATAGAGTTTTAAAAATCCATTCATGCCGTATGAGTTAAGAAAAACATTCTTCTCGTACTTTTTTCGGAAAAGTCAAAAAAGTACCTTGTTCGAAAAACGACAAAAGATTCCTTTCATATCTTTTACTAAAAACTCACCGAAAGGTAAAATTGGATTTAAAAAATTGTAGGTGGATGGGAATAATATTACATATTGAGGTACATGGATGTGGATGATAAAATGCACCCTCGTAAATACCAAAGTATAAACAATCTCAGATAAAAGTGAGATTGTAATATTTTCCCATACCTTAGGTCTGATTTGCTTCGTAAGTGTCCGAGCCTCCTGTATAACGATTTAAATAATGTCATTGACTTATTACAGAATCAAATTAATTGTTATTATATCATATATGGTTCACTTATGACTTTATATTACCCATTCTTTTGTCAATTCCATGTTAAAGAGTGTTATGGGAAAAAATTGTTTCATTTATCGTCCGTGTTTTGACTGGTAATTATTCTTATGATTACTTAGATCATGATTACTTAACTCCAGAATATAAAATATATATTCAGAATATACATATATATAATAAATCATTAAATGGAAAGAAATACACCATTCATGGAGACGGTAGGCCGTACATACCCATGAACGCTGTTTTCGTTTCCTTATTGAGTTAAATGGAATTAAGTAGATGACATACATTTTTATACAATCAATCCAGTATCAGTATTATGTCATATATTTCATGATTACTTATTATATATACTTTATAATCATTCATGAATGGTTAAAGTGGAGAATGAATCTCATCGCGTCGTGGAGACTGTAGTCCATACGTACGCACGAGCGATGATATTGTTCTCATGATCGTGGGACTGTATTGGAGTGTATTTATAATATTTCAGATTCAATATCACTTTAAAGTAATCATATATATTTATTATTTACACCATTATACCCATACAATCAAGGTGGTGGTGGAAAATAGATTACACCACGGCGTGAAGATGGTATTCTGTACGTACGCACGCGCGGTGATTTCTTTTTCCGTAGGATGGATAGATGGTGAAATTGGGTTTTTTTCATAATTATAATAACATATCAATTTGTGAGTGATACTGATGTTATTACTTAATAATGAAAAAACTAAAGAAAATAAGTGGAAGAAGAAATAAAGATGAAAGAATCAGTAACGGACATTATCTCTTCTTTGAAGTGCTTCTTTGAGACCTCCTTCTAGGGAACTAAAATAGGTCTTTGAAGAAGACCAGAACCTCTAGGATGTTTCTAGGGAAGCTGAGTGTATAAATTTTCATGGTTTGGCCGAGCTTGAAGGCTCAATGTTGTGTGATGAAGAGGGGGAGGAGGTGCCGTTTTATAAGGGAGGATCGGGGCACCTTTGGAATAACTAAAAATATTATTTTATTATAAAGACAAACTCGGATTTAAATAGCTCTAAATTGATTTATTTCGAAGCTAAGGGGGAGATGGGTCGAAATCCTCTCATACAAAAGAATTTAGACAAGTTTATGTTTCTATTTTAACCTTATCATTTATATTTAACTGTAAGTAAGATAATTTTACTTTTACCATGTCTTCTTGTTTTCTTATAATATAAGGTAAATAAACTTACTATATGAAGCCAAACGAACCCCAAGTTGTTTATTATTAATATAAATAACCTTATCTAAGTAATTTTTCAGAATCGTAGATTTTTAGGAATAAAATCACAATTAATAATATAATATGTTTTTTAAAAACTATTTTATCTCAATTTTGACACTATTTAGTAATTGATTTTTGTGAAAATCATAAAAGATTTATTAGTTAGAAAAAAGTTAATTAAATAAATAATAACATGTAATATTAACATATAAAATTAGTTAAATTCATAAAAAGTCTTAAATTACATTTATTTGGGTATTTATATCATCAATTATGTCAATATTTCATTAATAAGACACTTTCTACATCATCTTTGTGTCATCAAAAATGATAATTATTTAATCCCTAAAAATTCTAAATAAATTTTTAGGATTTAGATAATTGTATTAGCGTTCTGGATACTATTCATGTTCGAAGTTTCATGAAGTTTATCACTAAATTAAAATTATTATACTTATAATATTTAAGAAAGTGACATGTTGTCACATTCTTTGGTTTTAATAATAATTAACTTATTGTCATGGACAAAAGTCTATTAAATTAATATAATCTGACCCTTAGGTGATATGGGCTTACATTTAGTCATCCAATATGATTTTTTCAAGTGTTAGGGTAATTTTATAATATTATATTTACCCTTAATTACCAGATTTACCTTTAACTATGGTAAATAAAATTTACCGTAGTTACTATTCATAATTCCCAAAAATAAAAAGTATCCTATTAACATAATTGGGACCCACTGATTCCAAATATGGAATCCATTTTTTGAAATTCAATACACAGAAGATGAAAAAATTTAATTAAAATTAATCCCATTGTCGAAAGAAAATGGGTTTTTCTTTAAAACATTGCAATAGATTGAATTGATTTATCCTACGAATTCAAGGTAGAATCAATGATAATGACATAAATTATATTAAATGGTAAAAATATTTTCAATTTATAATTTAAAACCATTCATTATTAAATTTAACCATATAAATTCTTGCGATGGAAAAAGATGTTTTTAATTAAAATATAGGGTGTTTTTACTATTCATCAAAATGTGAAAGTTACCATAATAATATGAAAAAATTATCCAAAGTAAATTTTTAATTTATGATTGCAAAGAAGAATTTTATTTTGTCAAATTGAACTTATAAACATGTCAGAAACTAGATTTAAAGTGGGTACGCCATCAAAAGGTGAAAAAACTGCATTTTTTAAAAAATACTTATTTTGCCAGAAAAATTTATTTTGTTCTTATACAATGTTTTACAAAATGTGTAAGATGAATAATAACGTTATAAGATTCTAAATATGTTGAATACTATTCATAACGGCTAGTTCATAATAATATTAAAATAATATATCGTTGTTTAGTAAAACCTGGTATTGCGTACAACACATGCTATCGGGGAAGGTCGCGATTGCGTGTAATGCATGGCAAGTCAAGGATGCATGTTGTGCATGCTCCTTGTGGTGTAGCGTACAACACAACACATTAATGAAATTAAAAAGAATATTTTTCATAAAATCTCAGGTTGTTACATTATATCCCCCTTAAAATGAATTTCGCCCTCGAAATTCATTGGGGTTAAAAATGGTTTACTATTCGAAAGTTTCATTAATAGAAACCCACATCGTAAAAAGGAATACCACAACCAATATTTAAAAAAAAGTATGAAATTTAACGGTTACCCAAATAGACTAATCACTGGGTTTCCACATAGGTGAAAATATGGATATGGAAGAGAAATCTAAGCATTATGTTCTGATGGAGAGTGGTAGATAACATGGCTATGGAAAATCCAGCAATCACAAAGACATAAATTTGTGATGATCTAATGGTACCATCTGATCCATCAGATATAAGTGCAATAGGACAAAATTTTTGGTTTTCAAGATCATTTCCCTAAAGTTGATGAAATTTGAATTAGAACAAATACTTTCATGATTTTGGTATAGTCTCACCGTTTGTCGTTCTTTGGACAATTTCCACTTCATCTCTTAAAGAAATGAAGTTGAATTTTTCAATCATGATGTGTTAGCAGATCATGTGATAGAATGATGGCTCATTCCATCTGTCTCAAACAAAAGGTTAGAAATGTTATCAAAAAATACATAAGTCCATCTATAGTAAGATTAATCATATATGGTTCCTAAAATGGACTTATACTTCATATATCATACTGCTTAATATAATAAAACTAGTTTCTACTAAACAGGGACTTCTTGTAGGCCAGTGGTAGGCGATAAAGGCCAGTCGCACTTCGGTTGTGGTTTCGATTCCCACAGCCTTGTCTGACACGATGGGTTGTCGCCCGTCCTGCAGGTTGTCCTTTTTCTAAATCTATATTACTATAACATCCCATAAACAAAATCAAAAAAGTATTATCCTTAAACAATAATAACTTATGTCCAACATAATCCATTCCAATCTTTAGGCTTATCAAAAATACTTCAGTCCAAGGTCATAGTATAAAGAAAATTAACACGTGAATGCCATCATTTATCCCCCATATATCATAAGATATATATTGTTGGTCAAATTACAAATATTTGAATACCTTAATCATGTATTCTCTTGAAGAATGAAGATCCATTGAGCCTTAGTGAAAACATGAATGCAGTTAAAAGATAACACTTTCCACATACCAAAATCTTCAAAATTATATATCCTCAAACCATGATATCACTTAGTCCTTATATCAATCATGAGCTCATGAATACTATCAAACATTTTAGATTCACTTTATCCCTTCATTATGTGCATATCATCTGCTTTCCAAAAATATTTCAATCACTTTTCATGGTTACCGATGCCATAAAATTATTGAAAACCACAATAGACCAAAACATAAATATTCCAATATTCCACGATACTATATACAACATTATTCTGGAATCCCATTACATAAACACTTAATCATTGCAGCTCATCACTGTCAAATTCAACACCGCCAATGGTGATCGCATGTGACTTCCCTTTGTCCTTTTCCTTAAGTGGTTGCTCATGTCGATCATCACTAACCATTGGATTAGGGCATTTATTATCATAATGCCCCATTTTCTTGCTGTTGGAGCATTGAAGTGTTGTTGGTGCGTTCTCTGCAGTCTTTTCATTATTCACATCATTAGAAACCCATTTTCCATTACTTCGACACTCAGCTGCTCGATGACCTTATTTTCCACACTTTAAACATTTTCTAGTCCCTTTAAGACAATCTCCACCATGCTTCTTTCCACACATTGAGTATAAGGAAACATTCATCTTCATTTCACCATTATTCCGAGATTTCTCCTTGAACTCCATCTTTTGTTTCTTGTCAAATCTATGAGATGGATATGTAACACCAACTTCAATTTCTACCTTGATAACACAACGCACAATTTCTTCATAGCTACTGAAGTCTCTTATTGCTAATTCCCTTCGATGATTTGGTTTTAAGCCACTGAAGAATCGATCAACTTTACTTTCAGGTTGGATGATAAATCCAGATTCATACCTTTCAAGCCTTGAAAAATTCACTTCGTATATACCAACAGATTTATCATCCTTTTGCTTTAGTTCAAGAAACTCCTTCTCCGTCTTTGTTCAAAGAATACAAGGGAAGTACTTATTGAAAAATAAGTTCTTGAACTCGTCCCATTCCATGGACTCAATTTCATCTCTTTTCCACGTATTCTTGATAATATTCCACCATTGATCAGCTTCACCTTCCAAATGATATACTGCTAAGATGGCTTTATCATGTTCAGAACATTGAAAAACTGCAAATATCATTTCAGTGGTACCGATCCATTGTTTAGAAACAAGTGGATCAGAAGACCCACTAAAATAAGGTGGACGTTGCCTCATGAAGGACTCAATAGAATGTTGTTCCCTTCTCTGCTCATTTGGAAGTCCAAAATGATTCATAACTTGTGTAAGTATAGCAATAAGATTTTGAACCCCATCTCCCATAACATTTGTTTGTTCAGGAGGAAAATCATTGCATTGTCCATTACATTGATCAACATGGTTCCTTCGGGTTCCAGCCATCATCTAAAACCCAAAAACAATATTGTGAGAGGCAAAAATCATGCTATGGAAAACAACATAATAAAGGGGGAGTATCCTCAATATCTAACATCTTAGGTTAAATTCTCTGATCGTTACCATAGTTCTAGGACTGTATCCTATACGTATACTTATCCTTAGGGATATCCCTAGACATACATTAGAAATATCTCTAGGTATCTCACTAACATTTTCGCATCCTAGTTTCCAAAGGATGACTAAACATTTCCTCTGATACCAACTGTAGAGTCCCAAAGCTTGACATACATTGACATTACAATACTTTTGCGGAATACTTAGTACATAACAAAAACACACACACAAGGACCGTAATAGTTTAGTGTCTTCGGAAACTCGGAATATAATCTTCTAATCGTGGTGAAAGATCTGCAACATCTCCCATAAAGATCTTCTTTTTTTTTAACCTAAATCATTTCTTTCTGTCCTGGGGAAAAACATAAAAGGGTGAGATCAAATGCTCAGTAAGGGTAAACAAAAGAAATATCAATCACGTCATATTAATAAGAACATATCTTTTGGAAATCTTAACCTACAAAAGAGATCATAATTTCATAACATTCGATAAATCATAGTAGTGAAATGTAATCCCAATAATCATAACTTAAAACAAGAAACTTTGTGGCATACACACATAATCATAGAGAATCATTTCTTATTAGTCAAGACTCATTTCCAAGACTATCTTAGTGGACAAAGTCCCATTCTGAACCGAGTTCACTCCTCGTTTCAGTCCAGTTTCACTGAACCGGTATAACCTACCGTTTCATCCATGTCTATCTCATGAGATATAAAATCATTACCCAATGCATTGGAGGGAGATATAGGTCCCACCCATCTCATAATGATACCATTCTTATGTGTGCCACAAAATCATAAACCTTACATCATAGCATAACCCATGTAATAAAAATGGGAATCTTAAACATCGTGACATCATAAAACAATTCATATGAGATAAAGGAATTCATAAAAATATTTCCATCACAACATAATCAAATAAATGTAATAATAGGGATAGAAATAGAACCCTATATTATCATAGATGGAATATAATTTTGATAAAACACATGAACTCCATTCTTGAGGAAAATATCCTTTCTACTTCAAAAACATTTCGTTTCTTAACATGTCATATAATTTTGAACTAAAAGAAGTTGATTAAAAATAAAATTGAAAACATGTAAAGGAAGATTCTCGGAAATAGTGTTTTAAAAATCCATTCATACCGTATGAGTTAAGAAAACATTTTTCTCGTACTTTTGTCGGAAAAGTCAAAAAAGTACCTCGTACGAAAAATGACAAAAGATTCATTTCATATCTTTTACTAAAATCTCACTGCAAGGTAAAATTTTATTTAAAAAATTGTAGGTGGATGGGAATAATATTACATATTGAGGGAACATGGATGTGGATGATAAAATACACCCCAGTAAATACCATATTATAAACAATCTCGGATAAATGTGAGATTGTGATATTTTCCCTTACATTAGGTCCGATTTGCTTTGTATGTGTCTGAACCTCCTGTATAATGATTTAAATAATGTCATTGAATTATTACAGAATCATATTAATTGTTGTGATATCATATATGGTTCACTTATGACTTTATATTAACCGTTCTTTTGTAAATTCCATGTTAAAGAGCGTTTTGGGAAAAATTGTTTCATTTGTCTTCCGTGTTTTGACTTGTAATTATTCATATGATTACTTAGATCATGATTAATTAATTCCTGAATATAAAATATGTATTCAGAATATAAATATATATAATAAATCAGTAAATGGAATGAAATACACCGTTCATGGAGATGGTAGGTCGTACGTACGCATGAACGTTGCTTTCGTTTCCTTATTGAGTTGAATGGAATTAAGTAGATGACATAAATATATATACACATAAATCCAGTATCATTATTATTTAATATATTTCAAGATTACTTATTATATATACTTTATAATCATTCATGAATGGTTAAAGTGGAGAATGAGTCTCATCGCTTCGTGGAGACGGTAGTTAGTACGTACGCATGAGCGATGATATCATTCTCATGATTGTGGGACTGTATTGGAGTGTATGTATACTATTTCAGAATCGATAACACTTTAAATTAATAATATGTAGTTATTGTTTATACCATTATACCCATCCAAGTAAGGTGGTGGTGGAAAATAGATTACACCACGGCGTGAAGACGGTATTCCGTACATACGCACGCGCGATGATTTATTTTACTGTAGGATGGATAGATGTTGAAATAGGGTTGTTTCATAATTATAATAACATATCATTATGTGAGTGATTCTGATGTTATTACTTAATAATGAAACAACTAAAGAAGAAGAAGTGGAAGAAGAAATAAAGATGAAAGAATCGGTAACGAACATTACCTCTTCTTTGAAGTGCTTCTTTGAGACCTCCTTTTAGGGCACTAAAATAGGTCTTTGAAGAAGACCAGAACCTCTAAGATGTTTCTAGGGAAGTGGAGAGTAGAAATTGGCAGGGGTTGGCCGAGAATGAAGGCTCAAAGTGGTGTGAGGAAGAGGGGGAGGAGGTTCCCTTTTATAAGGGAGGAGAGGGGCACCTTTGGAATAAATAAAATATTATTATTTTATTATAAAGAAAAATTCTGTTTTAAATAGCTCCAAATTGATTTATTGCGAAGCTAAGGTGCGGATGGGTAGAAATAATCTCATCCAATAGAATTTAGACAAGTTTAGGTTCCTATTTTAACCTTATAATTTATATTTAACTTTAAGTTAGATAATTTTACTTTTGTCGTGCCTTCTTGTTTTCATACACTATAAGGTTAATAAACTTAATATATCAAGCCAAACGAACCCGAAGATGTTTAGTATTAATATATATAACCTTATATAAGTCATTTGGTAGAACCTTAGATTTTTAAGAATAAAATAAAAATAAATAATATAATTGTTTTTAAAAACTATTTTATGTCAATTTTGACACTATTTAGTAATTGATTATTGTGAAACTCATAAAAGATTGATTAGTTAGAAAAAATTTAATTAAATCAATAATAACATGTCATATTAACATATAAAATTAGTTAAATTCATAAAAAGTCTTAAATTACATTTATTTGGGTATTTATAACATCAATTATGTCAATATTTCATTAATAAGACAATTTCTGCATCATTGTTTTGTCATGATAAATGATAATTATTTAATCCCTAAAAATTCTAAATAAATTCCTATGATGTATATAATTGTATTAGATTTCTGGAGACTATTCATGATTGAAGTTTCATGAATTGTATCACTAAATTAAAATCATTATACTTATAAGATTTAAGAAAGTGACATGTTGTCACATTCTTTGGTTCTAATAATAATTAACTTATATTCATTGAAAAAAATCCATTAAATGAATATAATCCGACCCTTAGGTGATATGGGTCGACTTCTAGTCATCATATAGGATTTTTCCAAGCTTTAGGGTAATTTTATAATATTATATTTACCCTTAATTACCCGATTTACCTTTAACTATGGTAAATAAAATTTACCGTAGTTACTATTCATAATTCCAAAAAATATAAAGTATCCTATTAACATAATTTTGACCCACTAATTCCAAATATGGAATCCATTTTTTCAAATTCAATACACAGATGTGGCAGAAATTAATTTAAAATTAATCTCGTTGTTGAAAGAAAACGGGTTTTTCTTTAAAACATTGCAAAAGATTGAATTGATTTATCCTACGAATTCAAGGTAGACTCAATGCGAATGACATACATTATATTAAATGGTAAAAATATTTTCTATTTATACTTTAAAACCATTCAATATTTTAATTTAACCATATAAATTATTGTGATGAATAAAGTTGTTTTTAATTAAAAAATAGTGTGCTTTAACTATTCATCAAAATATGAAAGTTACCAGAATAATATGAAAAATTTATCCAAAGTAAATTTTTATTTTATGATTCCAAAGAAAAATTTTATTTTGTCAAATTTAACTTATAAACATGTCAAAAACTATATTTAATGTGGGTACACCATCAAAAGGCGAAAAAACTGCACTTTTTGAAAAATACTTATTTTACCCGAAAAAATTATTTTGTTCTTATACCATGTTTTAGAAAATTTGTAGGACAAATAATAATGTTATAAGATTCAAAATTTAGTTAATACTATTCATAACAGATAGTTTATAATAATATTATAATAATATATCGTTGTTTAATAAAACTCGGTATTGCGTACAACAGACGCTATCGAGGAAGGTCGTGATTTCGTGTAATGCAAGGCAAGTCAAGGATGTGTGTTGTGCAAGATCCTTTTGGTGTAGCGTACAACACAAGACATTAATTAAATTAAAAAGAATATTTTTCATAAAATCTCGGGATGTTATAATCAACCCAATGATAGAGTATTATTTACGTGATGAGTAGTGGTACACTTCCGTCAATACCATAGAGCTAGTAAATCCCTACATTGTTCCCAATAAAGAGGAGCACCGGGAGGACCCTCCCAACATCCCAAGCCGATGCCAGCCTCAATAGAGCTGTGGGTATATTAATCAACTGAATGCATTGTTCAATCCTTTTAGAAATGTTGTGCACTCCACATATACAAAATAAAAGTCCAGACCTATTTCTCAGAATGCATAACCATTTCAGCACATTTCATAATATCTGAATCTATTTCTATTTGTGCTAGACGATCTATAAGTGGAACCACCAATTTTCTTTGCCCAGTAATGTTATGTCATGGATGACCTTAGTCATCTGGCCCTCAACTAGACGTCACACTATGCTGTTCAAATAGTGGGGAACATTACATTCTCTGCACCAGCCGGATCAACCGGCATGTCCGATCAAACCCCCTACGATAAAATAACCAACAAATTCATGAAGAGTATGCCTGGCATGGAAATATGTTGTCTTTAAGAATCATTCCATAATTCATGAAAATCTCCCAACTTTTGAACCTCTCTAACTATGAATGAATATTCGTGAATCCCTTTCATAGGATGTAGGATGCCCATGCCAGTTTGAGACAAAAGATGTGGCCATATATGCCTTCCAATATTAGAATGTTGAGAATGTGGAATGTCAATAGATCGACTATTTATCTATAAAATTTGACTGAACTTCTATATAAGGGAACATAGGATCATTGTATATCCATGGATTTTTCAAAAGCGTGGAATTATGTAATTGCATTTTCAACATGGGCTCTGGGATCAACATCATCTTGACATGGAAACTACAAAAGATAGGACTATCCAAGGCAGATCTGAGTCCTTATGACCTAAAAAATAATTGTTTTTAGAGGACGGAGCAGACACCATTTTGAAAAATTCTATTAAGGACCCAGTTCTGTGGCCTAGTTTCTATAATAGAATTCATGGTTGTCTTACCAGACACCTTTTAAAAAATGTTTATTGGTAGAGAATCACTCCACCTTCATGCGGTAGTTCCATCCACATATCTTGAATACCTTATATAATCCCTTACTGGTCTAGTAGGATTACTTCAAGGTTATGTGTATCCCTTTTCTTCTTGGGAATCCCTCTAATAGGAAGATGACTATAATAAGAGATAAGTAATGAAGATTACAGCTTTTGAGGTTGAACAGAAAATGGTTTCGAGCAATTTGAGGATGTACCTGTATGAAACATTTTTTTTCCCAATTCACTGATTGGAGGCCAAAACTCCAGACAAGGGGAAATTTATTGTTTTCTTTAGATTGAGGGTGAAGTGAGTTCCCAAGTCTATGGAATTTATAAATATCACCTCGTATTTCTACATAAATCATGCTCAGGTGATCCTAGAGCCCTATTATTCTATAAGGTACAGAGATGTCTATCCCATGGAAACAATAACACATCATAATTTCTTGTTTCACAGGGCAAGGATAAAACAGATCCTGATGAAACTTTACTTTTTCTTTGATATCATCAAATTTGGCCCCTTGGGTCGAAGTCTAGATTAGATCTAGTCGATATCTTTCATCACTATGGTTTTAACAGCAAATGAGTCTCGCAATGAGGTGTCAACTAACACTCAGGCTGGAAATAACATCCCATCAAGATCTATAATCTCAAAATAGTTTTCTAATGTCAATGATCACCTCATTGTGTATGAAGAAGATGATATCCATGATTCACCTCCCACAATTGAAAAAGGTGTCACCACTATGGTTGATGTATTGGTATTGGTGAACCTTGGTATTGAGATGGATCTGAATCCAACTCTGACAAGTGCTTCTATGCCTGAAGAATAGAAACAACAATACCTGTATTTCTTAAGTCCATATCAAAATGTATTTTCTTGGAGTTCTGATGAGGTTTATGTGCTAGAAATTTAGGTTATCCTCCACCATATCAGTCGCCTAGAAAGTCATCGTGGGTTCAAACATCCACCAAAAAAGATACACTCTACAAACAATTCCATGGTCAAGGTCGAGGATGTTAAGATCCTCATGTTAAAATTCATCAAGGAAGTATAATAACCCATATAGTAATATGATATTGTGACCATCAGGATAATCAACATGCAATTTAGAGTCTGAATCGCCTTTCGTGATCTCAACTGCCATTGTCTAAAGGATGATTTAACCATTCCTATGATTTAATTGTTAATCATCACCACTACTAGGATCCATGATCTCTCATTTATGTACGTGTACTTAGGATATAATAAAATCCGAATGGTCCATGATGATGAAGTGTCTACAACCTTCATGGAACCACAAGGTAAATTCTACTACAATGTATTTCCTTTTAGTCTATAGAATGCTAGTTTCACATATCAACATTCCATACAATGAATATTCAAACAGATACATGGGAAATTGGTGCAATGATAAATGGTGGATCTAGTGGTTAAATCATTCTAGCATCGGGACCATCTCATAGATCATTAGAAAGTGTTCATCATCCTCCATTAGCACCATCTAAAGATGATACCCTTGATGTGTTCTATTGGGGTCACCTCTAGAATGTTTCTCAGCATCATTGTCAGATACCGTGGTATTCAGATTGATTTAAAAAATATCATGGCTATCTATCTGATATATCAGCAAAGAAACATTTTTGAGCTCTGATGATTTCAAGGTCACATATTCTATATACACAGATTCATCGAATATATAGATGGAATGATTGAGCCCTTTTCCTGGCCTGTGAAGAAAGGTGTAAATTATTAGTGGGATGAGGTGAGTCTGACTACTTTTGAAGAAATAATTTAGTACCAATTATAGCCCATGTTTTAGTGCCACCTTTTTCTAAAATGTTGCTAGGCCTCTATGTGACCACCACAGTGCGGTCCCTTGACACCCTTATCGTGAAAAAGAACATTGAGAAAATAGATAATAGTTTATAACATCTGGTTTCATGCTCCTCAATAAAGATAAAAAATATTCATTAATCTAGAATAACATTTTTGTGTTGCTATTAATAGTGAATTAATGGGGGAATTACTTGTAGAACCAAGAGATACTAGAATTGTCCTGTGTGAATCTGTTGATGTACATTCTAAACATTACCATGATGAGTGTCCAAATAGCTAAGTGGGAAGTGATCCATCCATAGATTGACATTGTGTTTGTACCCCATATGATTATCATGGGATGTGAATTTAAAGAATTTGTTTCCACAAATCCAACTCCTATATAATAGTCTCAAAATAATTATTTTCCAAATGATGAGAACAACTCAGTAGATCATTCTATTCCATGTTGCATAATGTACATTTATGGAATTTCCCGAAGCCCTACCGACAAAAGACTCAACGATCCAAGACTAAACAAAGTGGGTCTTGGTATCATATTCATCATGCCAATATCAGTTGTTCTTCCCTATTCACTCATGTTGTTAAAAGGCAGTACCAACAATGATGAATATTTCAAGGCTCCCAACACTGGTCTCGAGCTAGCACTCTTGAATAAAATTCCCACCTACATAAGAAGGGTAGTTCTAAACTGGACGTCAACCAGATCAACATTAACTACGTCATCCGGAATTCCATGATATATCCATTGTTAAAGAATACTCGCTTATTGATAGAAAATTTTTATTCTCAGCCAAAAGCTACTCATGTCTCTTAACCATAGAACAAACCGTTCGATTCCCTATCCATCCATTCCACATCTCTTGCAGAGCTTGACTAGTATGATTTGATTATCCATGTAGAGAAATAATTATTCATTCCTCTTATTACTCCAGATGATAATGATAGCCCAACAGTAAGTTTCCTTACCATCGATGCCTCAATGTCGGGGCATCCAGAAACCCCTATTGTGGTTTTGGAGGGGACCCCAAACTAGATGGGTCCCTTTATTGATTATCTCTAGAATGATAATCTATCATCAGAAAGAGCCTAACATAAGTGAGTCCATTAGTATTTTGCGTAGTTTACACTCAATAGTGGTCTTATTCTAATGAATACCCTCTAAAGATGTGGGATTTTTGGGATTCCCCTTTGTTTCATTCAATTATAGTAAATCTCTCATGTCATTAGAGATGATATTGGCAGTTCAAATGGGGCACACCATACATGGCTAAACATCTCTCATATGATTCAATGTCGGGGGTATTTTATCCCACCATGATCCATGATTGTATCGAGTTTTCCAAGAGGGACAATGAATTCCATATCCATTTAACTTTTTTTCATCGACCGCTCAAGCTTCTCCATACTACCAACTACTCTAAGAAAATTTTTGTCTGGTGAATCGATTTTGTGGGACCATATCCATGACAATAGCTTTCTAGTGCATTTTCATTATGACAAATATGGATTTATTTTGCATGTTGGAATAGTAAATTCCTCTCAGGGATGTCAATATCCAATCTGTTGTCAAATTGATGTTCCAAAATATCATAAAAAAATTTGGAGTCCCTCATGCCATCGTCACCAATAATGACACCATCTTCTAGGTAGTCGAGCTGATGAAATTTTACGCCTAGTACAACATCAATTCTAATCATATCTCTCTCTATCATACAAAGTAAAATGGTTAGATCGAGGAATTCAACAAAAACCAATCTAAAATCATGTAGATGATAGTTGGTTAGAATAAGAATCCTCTGTTGGAAAACCCACCAATGCAATCTAGGCTTACAGGACGAAAACTCATAATTCCACATAACTGACTCAATATTCTCTAGTGTACGAAACAGAGACATCCCTTCTCTTCATGATATAGTTACCCTCATTGCATATTGTCATCTACATTCAGCAAGCACCATAAAAAGTGACTGAAATATGTCTGTCAAAACTGGAAGGACTTGATGATAAAAGGCATATATATCTATAACATCTAGAGGGGCATCAGAAAAAGATATTTGGAGATTTTAATAATAATGTTCACCTGTACTATTTCATACAAAGTGACCCGGTTATTGGGCATGATAACTCAAATGATACCTGAGGGGAATCCACTGAAGTTAGATACAAAATGGAAGGGGCTTAATATCACTCACAATGTTTACCCTAATGGGGAATAATCTCATGACACTACAGATGGTGAGAGTATTACACTTCCATCCAACACCAAAATCCTCAAGTAGTACTTTGTGTGTGGGAATAACATCCTACATGATGGTAAATGTTATTATCATCTTCAATGATTTTAAATTTTTTTACAATCCTAGAGGACATCAAACTTCTCATTAATGTCCATCAAAATGATAAATTTTCTATCCTCATCCTGCATGACATTAAATCGATGAAGGTCTAAGCTCTACAACCTTTAACAGTGATCTATTATATCCTTATCACATAGCATTAAACATCAAATCGTTTGTAGAACAACATATGGATTGATTACCATCCATATGGGATACAAAAGAATTCCCTTACATTTCATCTATGGCCCACCCTCAGGTCTCTCAACCATTCCATGATTCTGTGGTGTGGTATTGAATCTACATCATCATTCACATCAAGATATATTTTTTCACGATACACATATCCCATTGAGACACTCTACCTTTCTATGGCCATATCGCATGATGGTAAAATAAAAGACATTATCATAACCTCATTTGGATTGATTATCATCCTTCTGGTGTTTCTAGGAATGCCTGAACATTTTTTCTTTGGGTGTAAACCAACAAATATATTCACCCCTTTGGGTTTATTTCACTTTGAGGGATTCCAAATGATGTGTTATGTGGACTTATTTAGTCCCCATTCATACCGAGATTACAACAACCACAACATGTTCCCCTGATTCCTATACATCCTTCATCCATTTGTATTATCGTAGGATGTAAAACAACATAGTAGATTCATTACAACATCTAGAATTATTCCTATTCTCATGGGATATGTAGGATTACTATAATTTTTTGGGATCTAGCCTAGGTCCATAATTTCATTCCCACATCTAGGGTAGCTCATGTGGATCTATGGATTTAGTCAATGTTTAATCCCGCATGGAAAAATCTCACCACTTTAGGTCTGAGCTATACATACTTAATATAATACACCCTCATCCAATACTCATGAAGGTAAATTGTAAAAATTTCTAGAACAATGTACGACTAGATTCACATCCTTATGGTATATATAGAAATTCCAAGAAATATAATATTCATGTCCATCTCAAGTGTAATATCTATCACTTCAGTTCCACCATTTAGCCCTGATTCTTATGGAATTGCATAGTATGGAATATGTGGACATATACACTCATTCATGTCTAGTCTATAAAATCCTCACCACCAACATCCACTTATTTTCTAGTCCCCCCCCATATCCATCCTCACTGTATGTCATTAATCTCTATGTAATTTCAGGAACTATATATAGATTGATTCCCATTCTAACGGGATATGTAGGAATTCTCGAACATTTTATCTTTGGGACTAAACAAATCCCCTCAATATATTTTTACCCCCCTTATCTTATGGTTCCCCTCTTTGGACGGTGTGTGGTGTGATGCAGACTTTTTTCTTCAATCACACCAGGCATGATTTATCACGCCATGCCCATTCACTATAGAACCCCATTATTTTGTAGGTGTCAAATCCATATGATGCTAAACAATGATATGTTATATAACATGAAATTAAAACTTTTCAAATTGTTATAATGAATTCAAAAAAAATGTGATAATCCTGATATAAGACCATAAACTCTTACACTATCATCCTGCTCGTACGATGAAAAATGGAACCTTGTTATGTTGTTCTTGCATGAGGTAACATAATTCAGGGTATCTTCCATCCACCATGCCATTATTACATGCCTACTTATGGCTTGATTCCTTCACTAATGCTTGAATTCTCAATCATGGATATGTTACATAAAAATAATCACACTCTCACACTAACAAAAAAATATGATGCGTCTAAGGCAGCATCATTTGGTTCATGGGGTAGAACTACCAAACAGTATTTCCCCTAGCATTGGTACCCTACCATAGAATCTCAAGAACTATGTACAACATGATTCTAATCCTTAAGATATATGTAGGAATTCCTAGATATTTCATCATCATGTAAATCCTATATACCTCTAATTATACCTTTTTTGTTTCCCCTAGAAAGACCTATATCAAAAGAATGTGGTGTGGAATATGTGTACATATTTCCTCATTCATGTCGGTTTTATAATAGACATTCCACACACATCATTTTTGAGATCTCCATACCATTATCGTTTTGTCCTTAATAGACAACATTAAACTGCATGGTGTCTCCAAAACAACATATGGCTTGATTCCCAGCCATTTGGGATATATAAGAACGACCAAGAATTTTGTCATCGGTTTTATCCATTTGTACATCAACCCTTTTCTCCATTCTAATCTATACATTTTGACCACTATTATGCCTCACCAATTCTCTCAGATACAATGTGGTTTAGAACGTTGATTGTTGGATTCAGCATGAATACTCTTTTATCGGATTCCATGCCTCAGGTCACCTATATTTGGGTTTTCATCATATTCCACATCTAAATGGAACCCTAGATGGAATGGATGCTTAGCCATATGGATTTCCTACCACATTGGTCCAATTTCTTGTACGACCTCGAATGACATTTTGGCATAAGTCCCATGTTACGAATATGGTCAGTGGTCAATGATCATTTGTTGTTCCCATATCAGGTCACATATTGTGGGTGTTGTGTTTCGATAACTGTCAATGGTTAACCTATACCATTACACCACCCCCATTAAACCTTAAATATTTTTCCTTTGATTAACATACCTTTCCACTCAATCATTTCAAGTAGAATTTTGACACGTTGGATGTCATCCCTCTATGAAGCCATGTTGTGTATTGATAAATTACCTAGCCATTTGACATCCTCACTCAATAAGACTTTTCCCCTTTTGAAATTAGCTTCCTACTGTACAACCTCCAAAAACAGTGTGAGGTTGATTATCATCCTTTTGTGATATGTTGCAACTTCTGATCATTTCACTATAGTCCCAACGATAGGTTCTCAATGTTTAAGAGAACCATATCAGGTCTAGTTATTTTCCAATAATTATGGTCTAAACACAATGTAATTAAACACGGAGCTTTAGACCCTTAGTCTAGGCATCATGAAATTAATCTATGTATGTTGTTATGTATATTTGTGGAGTGGTGGGATCTATTTTATCCTCACTCACGTAGGGTCACATTATGGCACCACGTCACATATTTCTTCTATGGTAGTATCTTCATTGTGGTTTGAGGTGTATGAACATAATCTATTATCCCTTACATCTTTATTATATGATAATAATCTATATATTATGTACTCAGGCTGTGCAAAGATAAATTACATACCCATTAAATGTGTTCACTCGAGAATATTTTTACCATTTTAAAATTGGATGGCTTCCATACCACCTTAAATACTATGTGGGGGATCGATTCACAACATTATGGAATATGTAGCGATGCCCAGGAATGCCATGGGCCTGGCCCCATGATCCCTATATTTTGGAGAACCATTTCGTTTCTGGTTCTTTTCCCTTAATTATGGTCCCAACTCTATTTCTCTAAACTAAGTGTCTATAGTCCATGTAATATGCCATTAAAATTTTGAGTAGGGTCCATGATATTCAACATTTACCTATGAGCTACATACTAATATTATGATAATAAAATATTCCATCATCCTCACTATATGATTCAAAAACTACATTCTTAGTGTCCACATTTACACAACATAAAACTATAGATCACACTAGGTCCTTGCCAGATAGGTCCCTCCATAAAGTGGGCCTGATCTCTGTTTAGACCATTAGGCTCTCCCAGTTTACATTGATAATAGTGGAATAATTTCAATAGTGTTGGACATTATACAAATAGCCAATCATTTCATCACCATGACAAATGTTTCCTATATTTCAGATCCTCATTCCCTTCCACATCTGAAGGAACCCCAATGGTTATGAATCTCGGCCTTAAGGCATTCCATCCATAATGGGACAATGTTTTAAGAAATATTGGAAAAACATCACGTTTAGCCCTGTGTTTTGAAATAAGGTCATTAGTTGGACATCGTTTGTTTGTTCCCATTTTAGGTTAATGCGATACATGTGTTGTGTTTCAAATACGGTCAATAGTTAGCCGATATTGTAATTCTACCTTCACCACATTCTGAATTTGGGGTACTGATATTTACAATATTCATTCATTGTTGATTAGATGTTTTGCAACAACACTAGCATTATCCCACTCGTGCACTAGATCATTTTTGGATAGGGTTGTTTAGATATATCTAGAATCTCATTCTCTAACTATGACCTCACTTATTCTTCCTAGATACTCAGATTGGTCATTTAAAAACAGGATGTCAAGGGATTTGTTGTCACTCTCATATTCAAGGGGAATAATAATGCAGTCATCCCTTGTTTCACTTGACCATGAATGATTCACAAGAACATAGAGATTGATCACTGGATATTTTAGAGGTACGATTGATATGCAGCAATCAATACAGATAATGGGACTCAGGCATGAAACCAAAATAATCAAGAAATACTAATAGTATGATTTTATGTACACATAAATTACAACTCACATTGATTGGCCCCTAAAATAGATGGATTATCCTCTTCAAAGGAGCATCAAAGATACAATACTCATTGGCTCATGAAATTCAAAATATACTGTCTCTAGCTAGGATCCCTTTAATATTTGATTGGAATGGGCTAAAATCGATCGGCCTTGAGCTGAAATCGATCGTTGACAACTTAGATAATATCCATCTCCTAAAAAGCTCCCATAATCAGTTCTTTAGCCTCTGTTAAATGTGATATCAGTCTCTATATGAGTCTAAATTGTGAATTGAGGAATTAATAATTCTCCTTCACTCGCGCCTTCAAGTATTCGATCTCATGCTCACCTCCAAATGTTCCCAGATATTGAATGACTTCCTCCATTTCCATCCCACACCGAGAACAGGGTCATGTTCATGTATTTTCTCAACCATGTAATGTAGAATGATCATATGAGGATGTTGTTCACCCTTTCCCCTAGAACAATGTTAACACAGCCGAGAATGAGGACTCTAAGTCTATATTATACATTATTATTATAGGATCTCTTTGATGTAGCACATTACATGTTTCCATGACCGGTGATGGACACCCTTATTATAATATTCATTAGAAGATTTCATATCTGGGTCCTCATGGTCAATAGACACATATAATGTTTCAACCTCAAGACATTCATCAGAATGTTCTTCCATTGGTGTCGGGTCTGGTAGTTTGGGTCTAATGTCATTAGATTGATCCTCATAGAAAGATTCCACCTCGATAATCTCTTGTTATATCCTATTAGTGACGTAATCTAGAATCATGATAGATGTGTTTTGGTATGCATGTGTTTCTATATCCATTATAATGGATGTTCCACTAGGAAATTAAGTGCTAGGATCCCCTTCCATCCCTGATAATGCAACCCACACCCTTTGAAGAACTGTACATATTGAAATACACAGATGTCAGTTGGCCTAGTTCAATGGATAGAAATTGAAGATTATATGATGGTGGGCTCATATAAGGGACATATAATTGTTCTTACCCTTGAGCATATGCTACTGGAACCCCAATGCATGGCCCCCCTATTTGAATGGGAAATCCGATGATTCTGGGAGAACCCTCATTTGTGTCGTCGCCCTGCAAGATTTTGTATTCATCATTTTCATAGGATTAGAACCTAAAGCTACCAATTATATTGGGTAGGAAAAAAGAATAATTTACGTGGTTCTACTACAAAGGAATAGTTTAGGAGGGGAAGGCTGAAGTGAATTGGATGAGGACCACAATGAAATGGTTTAAGGCTAACCTAAATAGCCTTAACAGACTCTTCGTGTTGTGAGTTTGCAGTCTCTCCATACTCTAAGGGGGTACCTCTACCAGCCTCATCCCCCAGATGGACCCTTCTGATTCTTCGGGTATGGGAAAACAATCCCAAAATTCAGTAGAAGAAAACTATAGTGGGATAGTTTTATTTAGAATCAGTTTCACCTGGTGCATCCTTGAACATGTAATACCCTGAGAGTGCACAATGACCATTAGCTCATCAATGTATTGCTCCACTTCCGCTTGGGACACCAAAAATTCATCCTTAGAATAGAAAATCTATGATATATTCATACTGAGATAGTTCTGATTGTGCCATATCTATGAAGGAATAATGAATTTTCTGTTAACCTCGCAAGTGTCCAAAGACTTCAAGAAAATAGCATCTTCAGGCATGTATATGTGGCGTTGCTTCTTTCCCTGAGACAGAATTGTTATCCTATGGAACCCCTTGGGTGGCCTCCCTTCCTACTGACACTACTTCTCTAGAACATCCCAATCATATGGCGTGGCATGCCTCATGATTGGTGTAGGTCCCGGAGTTATTTGAATCATCACTACAACGACCATTCCACCATGGTTTGTTCATTCCACTTTCCACCCCTGACCACGGTGATATGGAGTCACACAATCACTAGCATGAATAGTTTCATACTTCAACATTTCACATGGGTATGATGCATCCCCACTCTTGGCATACTCCTATACTATCCCGTAGATAGTTGTTGGTGGTGGGAACACATTTCACATCTTCACTTCCTCATACATGAACATGTTCCACATCATTCTAATACCACATAGAATGTCCACATGTTGTACTCTAAAATATACTTGTTGGTCCATCATCTCCATGAACCAAAACTACCTCACAATGTGGTGCAGGGTGTATGGGTCACAGATAGAATCATGATTGATCCATGTAATGAAAACCACACCACGAAAGGCCACAACATAGGACTAATGATCCTCATTTATTGGGACTTCATCCAGGAATATAACTGTTGGCAATGTAAAGGGATGGATGTTGAATTCATCCTCTCCCCAGAACCTATTTGTCACCAGCTATGGAGTCACCTTGGAAGGAAATCTCACCAACACATTCCAAATACATATTTAGAAGTCATATCAAGGAGGGGAAATCATGTTATTATATTCATAAGATCCCATGTGTGTCGTTATCCATACGTACCAATGTTGGACAGTTTGGCAAACCCTATGAGGATTCACCCTTCAGTAATGTGACAAATAACATTGAATAGTTTTCCCAGAACTTGGATCCCCATGCTGACATACTCCCCCATCTCCAACATAGACTTGATAATAAATGTGCTTGGATTCACACCCATATCTGTGTCTCGGACCGACATCCTCTTGTCAAAGATAAGCAGAAAAACGTACCATGCATGCCTAAAAATATATTGTTTCTCAGTGTTTACACATTACCCACAACGCTTACTTTGGATGTCTCAAGGGTTCAATAATGTGAATTCTCTGTACTACACTGGGATCCATTTGGATAGGTGAGAGGCTTGATCTATAACTTACTGGTTTTATTCCTCTACTTCGGCATGTTGTCTTGATGTTATTTTTAATAAGCTTCTAAACCACAACATAAAGTGGACATCCCTAACTAGATTTTTGTCCTTTCCTAAAACCAGACCCATCAACTCCTTTTCTAGCCACAACATCCTCTCCAAATCTTCCCATGTATTCTCGGCAAGGAGGTACTCATCATACATCTCCCATAAAATCATATCCCAGAGATCTTATGAGGAACCCAGAGGCAGATGTCAAACTCCATAAGGTGAAGATGAGAAGTGTGGTTCAACAACAACCACCTACTTAACAACAATTACACCATGTGTTCATGAAAAAAATTGATGAATTTTGAGGCCAATGCAACTCCAAAAATCCCTACACACATCATCTATGCATAAAATCTTTCACAAGATTCAAAAAACATGTAAGACGAGGCCCAATCCTCTTTAAAATTTCTCCCCTATCAGAATTCTCAATATTCATTCCTACCATTTTGGGGATTCCCCAAATATGTCATGAGGATGGTGTTATAATGTGAGGGAGATACCCCTAGCTCCCACACCATCCATTCAATATTGCTGATATCATTACATATATAGTTAGTGTCAAAAAGTGTGTGATCATCCCATGTATGACCGTCAATATCCTTGAACCAATGGTGCTAGAACGATGCACTACAGATCCAATGAGATTGTTCATCCATGATTTCATCAAGGATGGGAAAATCATACCTCATTCCAAAGCCTTAAAAGGCATTCTTTTGCATAGAGGATTATTCTTTTAACATTATGAAAAGATCTATCCAAGTTATTATTGGTCTTAATGGCTCCAAACACATTCACCAAAGACCATATTATCTAGCATCTCATCCATTCTGTTAATATCCACATGACCCGCCCTGAAGATTCTTGTTTAAAAATGTTGTCCCAAGACATTTGAAAATCAATCTGGATCATAAAGCTTTATTTTAAAGCATAATAACAATGATCGGCCTAGATTTCGTCCCCCAAGCTCAAAGACACAACTCACGAAACACACAGTTTTAGAGTCTAAAGACACATTGTGTGGTATAAATAAAAAGAGGGCCTGATTTGTAATGACCGATCATAGATAGAACGTTTCTTTGAAAATCAAGAGCTCAAGCAGAAATATGTATTGAAATGTTAGCACGAAATTGGGGTCATCCTCTCCTATTAATAGAAGAAAAAATTAAGATTCTTGTTTCTCCTGTTCATAGAGAGATATACAGAATTTTCAACCCGTTAATCACCTATCCTCATTGTAACCATTCTTCAAAAAAATCAATTATTAGTGTCCCTAATATTTTGGCAATCTATCCTTATAATTCTACCATGATTATTTTCTTCAGATCAATTACTGAGATGGGGAATTTGTTGGTGCCAAAATACGTGTGCGGGAATGATAAAAAATTGACACAATGGGGTAAAAGGGGATTCACTATGATGCACCGTCGTGAAGCCCATCAGCGTTTTGGCCGGTGGAAAGCCCACACTACCTCTGCACCTGCCACAGAGGAAGGTGATGATCAACTCTATAAGTACAACTAAATTGATGGAAGTATGAATGCTACTGAGGGAAGAATGTCACCTCAATGATTCTATTTAAATATATTGAATCCTATGCAACTACCGGAGAGGGAATTAATGAATCCTCTATATAGTGGAGGTTTTGATGGTCAACTTCACATTTATGATGAACTTGGCATAATCTGACTTCGATGGAAAAGTGTATGTAGCTTCATGGTGGACCCTCATAGCTTCACACCTCATGGAGCCTATAAATTCCATGCTCACTCAATCCAAAGGGATTGATAGAAAGGCCATTCACATTTCAAGATCCCAAATCCCAAAGCACCCATTGTTTTTTGAACTGTCATAAATATGATACATCCTTGGTACTTGATCATTGTGAAATAATAATCCCTTTACACATGTTATACCCTCTTAGGGGGGATTCCCATCACGGAGCCTATGTTCTATCACCAAATAAAATGTCCCCTTGGGGTACTCAGGACATCGTAAAATCACCTAAGCTTATTGATGCACCCTGCAAAAACATGTTTACTCCATGATGGGGCAGAGGCACTAGGATTTCAAAAATTCTCTTAGTAAAATCATATAATTTGTTATCCTTTGTGCTCTGAAAACTCTTGTTCTCTATGAATCCCCATTCTATATGAGCCCATGTGCTCTACGAATCCCAATTCACTATGATGCCTGGTGCTCTGCGAGATCTACTACTCTATGGTCCTGTCATCTCAATCAATCAATGTTCTATGTGAATTTTTGATCTTTGAGAATCCCCTCTCGGTGATTCCTCTAACATCAAGAACACTTTTACCCATAGGCCCCTCCATGATTATACAATGTTATTTCAATGTCCCTTTGGTGGTACTTAATGTCAGGTTTCTTTGGCACATTCTTCTTCGCATTGGAATGATAACATCTATTGCTTCTTTTCATATCCATGCTTACATGAGCACCCCCCAGTGGATCACTCCACAACCTGATATCCACATGACATTGATGGTGCCTTACCTTTAAAAAGTGTTAATGTGCACTGGTTATGTATGAAATAATGGTGAGGAGAAAATCCGCACCATTTAAACTGATGTACCTTAAACAGCCAAGCACCGACGTCCCAGACACATGTCGTCAAACTATGATCATTGCATAAGGGAAAATTACATTGAGGTCCACGAAGTTGACAAGTACTAGTGCATTCTCACTATAATATCACTCTATGATTTATCACCATGCGCACCTCAGGCAGTATCCATGTAAGCATCGACACACTTTGATGTTAAGATTCAAGTATGATGACCATATCCTCCTCATAAATCTATAAACCCCCTATTCGTTAATGAGCATCCCTCTTGGAGTAAGACCCAATCTCTATCACCATGTTCCACTAATTATGAATAAGCCCCACCCCACTTCTCACTGACGCACAATCTCAAAATGATCATTAGGTATTTGTTTCCACCATATTCTCACAACGGGCAAGACTCATGTGGGAATATAATAAGCATCTACAACCACATTCCCTTTTGGGTTGCATTATTGTATAAGTAATATCTACCAAATATTATGTACATGGTCTTTTGTTATTTCCCATTCCATGAAAGGTATGTAGGAGTCCCCACTATTGTTCAATACAAACACCCATCAATCCTTACCACTTCACATCAGGTTAACCTCATTTGGCATGATATTATCCTGTATTCCTTTCTCTGCCTACCATATGTTAAATTGTATTCCCCTTTGGTCTTTCTTGATATAAAACTGCATAAATTTGA
The DNA here is from genome assembly GCA_963277665.1 of Viscum album. NCBI lineage: Eukaryota > Viridiplantae > Streptophyta > Magnoliopsida > Santalales > Viscaceae > Viscum > Viscum album. The sequence continues at coordinate 1,333,309,049 of OY728142.1, forward strand.
ACTACATTTGTTTTGATCCAAGTCTCCTAAGAATGGTACATAGGAATCCTCCTTGATGTTCAACCCAAAACAGTAGTAAACATCGATATTCCACATATTGTGAACCAAATCCTTGGTCAGCTGTATTGTTCTGTGAGATCAGTTCTAGGAATTCGACCCATGGATAATCCCGACACTCAATCCATACTCATCCAACCTTGAGTTTCCATTATGTGATGTGATGTTAGCAATGTGTATTATCCAAAATGTCTTCGACTTAATTTCCAATGTGAACACCCTATCCATGAACCATTTTGAACTACATAGACTTTATTTCTCTTCCATGGGTATACATAGAAAGACTCCCTAAGTATCAATAACATCACTCATGTCCCATTCTTTTCTATCCTTTGATTTTTTTTGGTTTTGGGATGGTCATGCCACAACAGGGAGGTTCTGATACATTCAAGCCACATCCATGTGTTTATTCTCATGGGGCACCTCCTCAGGAGTCCCATCACCCCCTAACTACATGGACATTCATTCCCTTCTATATAGTACATAAAAATACACTTCGAGGTTCATTTACATCATTAAAATCATATTAACATTTTTTCCATCCCATTCATCTCATCCATGTCACCAATCATCCATCATCCATCCAGGTTTTACACAGGCTTCCACATATTGGTGAGATCATGTCATCCAGCTCCACACTGCACCAAATAGTACCTGGTCTGCAAAACATGTGTAAACCCCAACATGTATTCGGTTTTTTGTCCATTGTCTACATCCTGATCGTGTGATTTTCCCTCTTGAACTATGTGGGTTTTTATCCTTGTCTTTTATATGGGGGTGCATAAAAGGCCTCCTAGAGGTTTAGTACTATTGAATGTTAGACCTTGGAATCCTCTTTGTTGGGACCTAATCAACCTCAGAAACGTACTCACTTTACATTTTGATATACCCATATAGTTTTCCTCCCATGTTATCCCTCATAGGTATGTACCCATCTAATCCAGTTTCATCATTATCTTGATCAATCCAATCTGTCTCCGCTAGATGTTAAACTCCCAACCTACCCCATGTTAAACATGGTGAGATGAGGAAAACTGTGGAGACATTCCTATGGAATACAATTCCCAACAATCAACATGGGATGCCACATGCTTTCATGCCCTTGAGAAGACCTATCATAAGGAGAGTAAATCAAGGTGTACCCGTGTTTGAGATTCTGGACATGATAGTGATATCTAATGTGACTACTCCCTTGACTAAATGTTCATGAACAAACCTGACCTCTTAGAATGTCCTCATATAAGTAGTGTAATTAACCGGTGGCCACAACGATATAGAACTGAGAATGAGATTCACGAAAATTGTCTTAAATCTTTGAGGAGTACCCAAACTAGGTGAAAACGAATGATGAGGAATCCATGAATGGTTATACCGACATCTCATCTTCTGGTTTTTATGAAGGATAGTATTTTCTTGAACATGTAATAGACGCCACGTGCCTTTTGAATGTTGGAAATCATGGAAACAACCAGCACATTGCTGCATGACGATTCACTACCTAGTGAAATCATTGAAATGAGATGTAAATAATTAATATATATGATTCATATTATATAATATTAGTTATAAGAAAAAAAATATTATCTAATTACCCACCCTTTCACCAATTATGTATATGGTTATGTCAAATGGGTATACATATGGCCTAACAACTATTCAAAGAAAATTGAATCATTATCGATGTCCTATTTTAAAGAATGATTATAAAAAGCTATATATTGAAAATATATTTTATTTTTGAAATTAATATAATTCTCTCTATGATGTAACTATATACTATGAATAGGAATCGTGACATCAGAAAAAAAACTCAAATGAGAATATAAATCAGTCAACATATGAAATTGTTGTAATAGTGATTTTTTATTAAAGACAGAGTGAAATGATTTTGTTAGTGGATCCTATATGATATTATAGATATGAATATTCTTATAGATTACATTAATAACCAATTTAGAACCATTATATAAGTTGTTGATGTAGGTTCATCCTAAGATAACAATTAGTTAAAGGATTTCGTCTCAATTTCAAGCCCATTGTACTATATTTTATATTATAAACCTAATTAATTTTTTGGTGTGGTATATATAATACCCAATTGAAATATTTAACAACAATAACAATTTATTAATTTTTTAGTTCGTGTTTATTCCGTCATTGGGTTATAATATTAAACATACCATAGTTGGAAGGATTTATTTTACTACATATTTTTCTTCGGTTTTCCTTAATTTTTAATAAAAGAATATTACAATACATCCTTAATAAATTACTTTTCTTAACTTTTATTTAGTTAAATATTATTTCAATATTTTTTCTAGCTTCTATTATATTTATATCCTTAATCAAAGAATGATAATTTTAAAATGAATTCAAATTTTATTTCTCTTTTAATGATATATTTTTTTCTTCAATGCCTATATTATTCAAAATTGTTATAAATTGTCCCTTTTAATTAAAAAGTTATAGTTTAATGATATTTAATTTTATTAATTTTTTTTAATATTTTCAATGGAATATTTATAATATTTTTGTGAAATTTTTGTTAATAGGATTTCATTACAACTAGTCAATTGAAATGATTTTAACATATAATGAGTTAACAGGATTTTCCACCATAATAATTGTTTAGGATATTTAATTCATTATAAATTTTTGTGATGGATTTATAATGAAAAATAATTCATTAAACATTACACAAATATTCCATATAAACTTTTTTTAAAATGAATTAATATTATTATAAAACATATATTAATTGTGAACCATGATTTATCTATTTTCTATTATTAATTATTTAGTCATTGAATTCATCTTGGAACAATAATTTTTTTTGATCATTGGACATTAAATTTCTATAAAATAAAAATAAAATATTTATCATGTATATTATTATTTCCTAAACTATATAACTCAATTTTTGTTATATTTTATATTCCATTTCAATTGTAAAATGGGTATTAAATATGTATTTTGGTATACAAGAAAACAAAACTATTCTGTACTTGGGTATTAGATCACATGTGTCTATTAAAATATTTTAATTTTGACTCTTGCAATATGTTATTAGATTTGTGATTTCTACAGTTTTAATAAGAATATGTTTAATAGAAACCTTGAAAAGTATTTTTTTTTAAATAATATATTAGGGAACATAATAGTATAGAATATGTTAAAGATACAAATATTCATAGGATGATATCAAAAATTGTTTGGTAAGTTAGTGATTATGTGGGCTATAATAGTAACTATTCATTATTAGGATACTAAAAGTTTTCAAGTATTTTGAATAGATGAATCTATGTGTAATAACTTTAATAATAGTTGTTCGAGTATATCTCAAACATCATTCTTGTACAAGGAGAGGGTTTCATAAATTCTATCATAGATTTACACTCATGATAGATATTATTGGGTAAATTATCATTTTATTGATATTAAATAATGAAAATATGAATTTTTTAATCATTTATAGATACTTGAAAAGAAATCCCTTTTCATATCTAAGATTTAAAATGAAAAAATTAAATTTATATTATTTGTTTCAATTTATTTAGAGTTACATATTATGAATATTTATTCATAATGTTATTGTAAAATCCAATATGTTATTTTTATGAACACCACCTGTATACCCTCTTAAACTACTACTTGACCCAAATTTCAACATACCTGAAGAGTATTCATGGTCCCCATGGGATGGAGACTAGCACATGAGCATTAGAACCAACTAGAGAGAAAAATATCTCCTAACCTAAATTATAAAACATCACACATATACAAACATTATATAAGTAAAAAATTGATAGAAAATAATATATATTTATTAACAAAATGAATTAAACAAATGTTATATAACTCAAAAGTAGGAAAACAATATCCATCAGATGATCCCAAAAATAGATGAATAAATATCAAAATAGACTCTCCATGTTATAGAATAGAAAAATCCCATCACATCACCACATGCTACCGAGAACTAGCTTATATAATCATCAACACCTCTCCACGTTTCCTTACCTTTTCCTATACTGAAAGTCATTCAATGGCCAATGCACCACCAAAGGGGTGTGTAGGTTGTGGGATAAATTGTTATGTAAGATCCCACCTAGGTTCCCCATATGAAGCATTTGTATTATAATTTTATCATGTTAAACATTAAGTAAAATAGGTCATGATATACAGTTAAACGGTTTATATATCAAAATCATAACAAAAATTTACCCTTTCCAAATTTTGAAAATAATCAAGTTAAAAATGTTCAAATAATATCTCATATATCAAATCAATGAATAAAATATGTAACATATCATATCAAATCCATCGTATAAAAATATATTAAAGTAATTTCCAAAACCTAGCTGAAATCACACTATGGATCAGTACAGTTTAAGATATCTACGAAACTCATACCTAAACATAAACATCCAATTAAATTATGTCTCTATATATATGAATAAAATCATGAGAGCCAAGGATAAAAAATAAACGTAAACCCCTTAATCAGTCTATCATGTACCAATAACTACATTAATATAGGGAAAAGTAATACCCCCATTTTGAACTCCATGATAAATGTATGAGGCATATTAAATCAATATCTACCTATGTATTAAGAGCTTCCCATGTGCTCTAATTTTGTAAACCTTTTCATCAAAAATATAAATTGAAAATATTTCATAAATTATTTTTACAATGATTTGAAAATACCTTTTCTTTTTAATTGAGGAAAACAATATTTTATTAAAAAAAATTATTTCCACACACATAGATCTATCAATAAATAATTCCATTTTGTTTCTAATTTATTATTATTAAAAATAGAGTAACAATTTTAATCCAATATAGGATAGGTATGGAACAATATACCTCATACTCGGGATGGGGACACCCATTATGGTATCCACCATCAGTGAAGAGAAAACTGAAAATGATGGAGGGCCTAGGATCCATCCTTACATATTATAAATGATTCAACAAGAAAGGAGGACAACAATTATGAAAAAATACAACATATATCAAATAAAATCACATACCTTACTCCAAAAAACACTATCGTTAGCCTTCAAAATAAGATCACAAAAAAATAAATAAAACATGAAAAATATATTCATCACATCTATATATCAAATAAAAATAAAATAGTTTTACCATGATCCACAAAAATGATGAATAAGAATGATTAATCACATAGATAAACCAACCACAGATGAAACTATGATTAATCAAATAAAAAATAACCTAAGGGGGAAGATTTCACCAAAATCCCCCTGGATATATTCAAGGTCAAGATATAATAAGTATCACTTTAATATGAAGGAAAGTCTTCCATGAATTACCTTAAAAGAATGATATATGATAATTACCTAATGTGATATTAATTTTAATGTCATGTAATCTAGAAAAATATATATCAATGAAAAACTTGTCTCCTCAGTTTAAACATCAATATTATACAATTATGAAATGAGTAATATTTCATTGACACACAATCCATTTAGGCATTTTATTGGTTCATTATATGTACCTAAAACAAAATACATGAAATGAAAATTTTAAATGGGATTTGAATAATATTCACAATGTGTAATGATTCTCTCATTTTATGAGTTTTTCACACTCTTATCTAAATTTTTATATCTACCAAGTGGCCAATACACATTTTGTAAAAATTTTACATAACATGTATTTCATTTTATAGTAGTATACAAAAATGATTATCCTAAAAATACAATAATAATCTTTGGTTATCTAGGATCCTATCGATAACCCCACAATTCGATTAACATGTTTTTTTATAGAATCAATTAATTCAAAAAATGACACATCTCAAAAAAAATTGACATTTTCCACAAAAAATTATATTTTTTCTGAAGCCCCAAATAATATCCAAAAAAAATTTAAAATAAATTATAGGAGAAATAAAATTGTGAAGTTGGATATTGAAAAATCCCTAATATAAGAAATTTGGATCTTGATCTGTCATGTGGAAGAATGATGTCCAAAATGGAGATGAGGACACTACTCTCTCATAACTGACTCAAAATCCATTATTTAATGAGAATATAATCCATTTATATATAATAATATACCTAATGGAGTTGAATTACCATGGCAAAAATTCACTTAATAGTTAATATCTCTACTAGATTCCCCATAAAAGAATCAATTCTATAAAAAATAATCTCTTTCCAACAAAGGACATGAAATAGAGAATGATGGTATTTCTTGATCTCTGATATATGGGAAAAAAATTTATTCCTATCCGTAGAACTAGAAATTCTATATGATAAGAAACCTTCCCATATCTTTCAATAACCATAAAGATTCTAGAAAAACATTGAGGTAAATTTCCATATTTTTCAAAACAATTAATACCCAACTAGGGAGACAATTTCATGAATACCCATTCACCTGTGGAAATTTATAAAGGACATCACTGATGATATATATAATATTTTTTCTACTCTGAGCTATAACAAGATGATAATGTGTAAAAAAAATTATTTTCGTCTCATGTAATGTTTTAACTTTTTTTTTAAAATAATCATTGTAGATGTCTCCATAATGAGAATCAGTCCCACCAAAGAGGATTTTCCGCCTCTTCACTAAAAATATTATCTTCATGGGAGACCATGCATTACATAGAAAGGATAAACTATTATTGATAAAGAATATTTTGGTTTTATAAAAAACACAACTATTCTTAAATGTCTATCCAATAATCCACAAAAATCCAAGTCCCAAGCACAATTTATACCATCGAGGTTCAAAATAACATGCTATTTTGACTATTTATTTGGCTTTTGAAAATTGTTTTATCCTGAACTAAGTCATCATAGATTCTATGACACTCCCTATAGTAACTCAATGTTTACCTAGGATACCTATCTACAATAATGGAATAAATAACTCCATGTAACCTTAATATATCATTCCCATAAAACATACCATTATCATCAAATTTAGTGGAGTCTTCTATTGAAATAAACTGACCATAAATTCCTATCCAATCAACCAAAATATAGATAGTTTTCCTCCATGGATATTCCATTTTAATCCAAATATAATACATGGACACCTCATACTATTTTTAAACATTTTCATAATGAAGTAAGATAATCCCTGATGTATTCAGATTCATATGCATTAACTTTTGTTAAGTGTTCCAATAGGACATGTAGCATAAAAAGTTACAATTAATACTCAGCCACCATAATCACCATAACATTTCATAATACATCATCAGAATTACTAGATGGAATAAAAGATCTATACCATATGTAGAGACGTATAAACCAAAAACAATCTCCAAATCATAGAGGGTTTCAAATATTCATATGAATGTATTATCCAAATGCTAACCTTATAGAACATACTCATTAAGATATGATCAAAATAAATCATTTTTCTAAACCATACCTAAAACATCCTCTTGAGAATCAAGTTTCATCTATGTGAGGAGTACCATAATGTTCGATTATTCTTTCGATTGAAAAATAGCTTGTGATGGTAATTTTAGGAAGAGATTATTCAGACCAATATTCACATTACTCGACGGTATAGAAGATTTCTATGTCATACATCTTAATATATTTAGCTCGCCACCTCTATAAGAGATTATTGTATTTATAAGAAAATATATAGCCCATAACATTATGTTTTGAAAATAATGTGGACCTATGCTCAAAATGTTAGTCCCATGAAGGTTTAAGTGCGTGAATGACTGTAGAATTATATAAATAATGTGTGCGGGTAATTATTATCATGTATTAAATGTTTTAGAGAGTCATAATGCACAACATTATCATCCTACATATGGATGAATTCCAATTTAGTATTAAAATAATCATAGAAAAGCACATGTCCAATACCTCTCTTATGTATGATAAGAAAATGTATTTGTCGGGTAGCATCCATTTCATATCATCGAGAAAAGAATAATTCTTTTCATCCTATATGAATTTCATCCCATTCATGTCATTAGTTGGAAAAAATGACACCAATTTTTAGAAATACATATTGAAACATCATTAATGTCAATAACTTACAATGAATCTATTAATCGTGTAGTAATTTGTTGGTTCTTCTAGTAGAAAGGCAATTTTTACCATCTCATGGTCAACTAATAATCCATGGTTGGAAATTAATTTCCTAAAAAAATCACACCCTGGATCAAAAAATATCATTTTTATATCATTTCATAAAAATAGTGAATCAACATGATTTTGAGAACCAACACCATATTGTTATCATGCTCATGATTAGATGTCAAATAAACCAAAATTTAATCAACCAACACTTCCAAAAAGGAGTCGAAATACTCAAATAATATTTGATTCCAAAAAAAAAATAGGATATTTATTCATGAAATAACCAAAACAAATATTATATATTGAGAATAACTACTCTTGATATCCATCATTGGTATATCCAACTCTTGAACTCTGAGTTGTTGACAACCAGACATAATTTAACTTCTGAAAAATAAATTTCACACCATTTAATTAAAAAAAATCATCCAAATGATGAAAAAGATTCTTATTATTAACCATTACTCCATGGAACTTATGATATTAATTAAAATATCATATTGAACCACATTCATTCATGGAAAATAGAAAAATAGATTCCCATGGTAAAATACATAGGAAAAAAATAATTTCACCTTCAGGTTTTCCATCGGAATGTTGATCTCTTTCATCGCTTTTGGCACCAAATAAAAAAAGATAACTAAATCAACAGCATACCTAGAACTAGTACAATCATCAACTCTAACTCCCTCTATCATGAAATAATAAAGAAACAATATTGGAAAATTTAAATAAAAACTGAAACCACATTATGAAGAAAAAAATAAAGAAATTTTCTCTTAATCAACTTCTATAGTATTCCGAAACTCAAGATATTTGGGATGGATGACATTACACAACCAGTCCTCATATCCAATTCTCCATAAACAAACTGAGAACTACCATTGGTAGTATGAAACAATACACAATAATGATAACAATCAACCTTAGTACAATGATTTAAAATAAAATCCATCTTTATAATGATGTCAAAAGTCTAAGATCACAAATGAAAAAATCCTACAATAACTCTAAATCAGTTATCATAATAGAATAAGAAGAACACCAAAACCCATACACTTTCATCTTCCCAAGACAATTGACTAAAAAATTTATATGATATATTTATTTAATAACTTCAAAAAATTACACGATATAATATAGTCGGAAGAATAAATATCAAATAAAATAAGTGCAAGTAATGATGTAATAAATTTAGTACCTCTCACTGTCAATGGACATATATCTACCTCTATTGAGAATTCATCTACAAAATGAAGGTGATTAAATATTGGGACTTATGGATAGAACTCTATATTCATTAGAGTATCTAAATTTTCAACAATGTATTTTAAATTATATGATCATGAACCAAAATGAGGCTTGTAATTATCATTATGGAAACACAACAGATGGCCATAATTCTCATAATACAACATATCATAATAGGTACATTTCAAGAACATCAAGTGTGTTTGGAATTTACACACTATTATAAAGTTAAGGGAACTCTTCTAGTAGTAACCGAAGGTGTAGTGGAGGAATAATGCAGAGAAACACCTCTACCACTCATGTGATGATACTTATACTTGATCGTATTCCCTTGCATTCCACTGAACCTAAAAATAGGGGAAGATAAGGTTAAGACTATATATCATTACATTCTATATTCATCACATGTATAATTTCTCTATCTATTATCACTACATTTTTAAAAGGAATCACTATCAATAGCAATGATCATATATCAATTCACAAAAATTACTGGTACTTTTTATCATTTAATTGGAAATTAATTTCCACACTAGTAGAAATACTGGTTTTAGCGATGAATTATTAACGTGACTTTTTTTTATAAACATACGCTGATGGTTTGTGTTAGAAATTTTTGGTGTTGGTATTACTATAAACTAATGAAAAAACCCAGAATGCACTGTTTTTTGGGGTCGGATTTGACAATAAATGACATAAAAATTAAAAAAATATATTTCTGCACCGATTTTATGGAAAACCGACACTGTTTTTTTTAGCATCAGTTTTCCACAAAACTGTCCCTAAACATAAGAATATCGGAGACTTTCAGCATCATATTTTGAAAAAACCTACACTGAATGTTAAAAAGAATTTATATGTTTCGTGCCAGTTTGAAAAAAACCGACGCCGAAATGTTTTTTTAAAATTTCTGCATTGGTTTTTGGAAAAATCGATGCTGAAAGTCATTTAAAATATGACTGGATCAGAAATCCCTCATCTTCTTTTTTCTTAGAAATCAAAAAATGTGGGGGATCATCTCGACTCACAAGAACATTGATGCCTTATTTGTGATTTCAAACAGCCATTGTAGATGATTTTATTCCCTTTTTATGATCTGTGGTCTGTGTATTTCATTATATGGTCTTCTTTGATCATATATGGATTGCTTGTTCTTTTTAATGCTATTTTGAGAGACATTAAACGATGGTTTGATTTTCCTTTATTCTTTATCTTTATTTTTATTTGTTACTCTAATTTATTTTCTAAATCATGTAGTGTTGAATTTTCCAATGTTTTATACTGATCATAGTTCGGATTAAAGATTTGTTTTAAAGTTAAACTCCAAATTTTGTATGTTTTTTAAATTATAAAGATTAATTTTTGATAATTTAATATTAATTTTTTTTCTTCATATAAATGTTTATTGTTTATTTAAAATGTATTATAAAATCATTAAAAGTCTTCCCTAATAGTGATTAGTAAATTTTCTTGATATGGATTGGGGTTGTATTATTTTAGGTTTTGAATTTTTATCTCACATTATGTATAAATGTATTAGTAAATGTTATTGAATAAATTATACCAAAAACTAATTAAATTAGTTTTATCTGGCATTATTTTGATTTAACAATATGTATAAATGTTTTGTTCAATGTTCATGACCAATTGTATTACTCAATGTGTTGAATTTCTTATATATGAAATTATTTTTATCATGGAAAATTGACTAAATAATGTTCTGACAATATTTTTATTTGACATATTAGTCCCCACAGGATTGAAATAATACACCTGAGAGGGTTGGGGGTTAGGGGGCTTGAATCAGGTCTACCTAAATTATACCAAAAATCTAATAATCTACGTATATACTCATTAGAACATGAAATAGATCCACAACCACTTATCATTCTTCAAGTAATTCTATTTTTCTCTCACCCATGTGTGTCATAAGATATATCAATTTAGTAATGTTTTTAATTTCATCTATCATAATTTTGGGAGTATTATTGTTGATCTCACTTGTATTATGAACATTTACTCTAATTATTATTTCATATTACTAATAATAACTAATTTTTGTCCATACAAATTAATGTAATCTTCGGTACTATTGATGCATGAAACATTTAAATTATGAAACAACAATGTTAAATGATATAATAAATTTTAGAAGATTGATATTAAAATTTAATTATAATATTAATATAACACATGTATATAATTTGAAAATAAATTTTTTTCTGTTTGAAAATGTGTTTCAAATCTATTGTTTTTTATATGATTATCAATAGTTTTTCTTAAATATGTTTCTATTTAAAATTTATCTATAAATATATATATATTTATATTTATATATATTTATATGTTTTAATATATTCACTGATTATTTTTGTGATATCAGATATTGAATAGATTGTAATTGGATACATTTACAATGAACCACTAGTGAATATAAACATGAAGTTGATGAATTCATGGAATTTTCAAAAAGAAATCTTCAGAACATTGATGTGATTTTATTTCCATGTGCGAAGTGTTTAAATATGTGAAAGTGAATCTCTAGAGAAATCATGACCATCTCATTTGTTATGGTTTTAGCCTTAATAATACACATTTGATAAGGGGAGATGATAGAACTAAAAATTCATCATCCAATGTTGATGAAAGTATTCATAACGAGTACGAGGATCATAATGAAGAAATAATTCATGATTTTGGTGTTGAACCCGTCAAAAATACTGCAACTATTGAATTAATTAATGGAGATTATGAGAAAACATTATTCCTGGGATTCAGTAAATATACAGTGTTATCAGCTATTTTGATATGAGTTAACTAAAAAGAAAAAATTTTGTGGAGTGATTAAAGATTCTCTATCTTATTGGAGCTTTTAAAAGAGCTACATCCAAAAGGCAACGAGCTTCCAGATTCAAATTATGAGGTGATGAAAATATTATGTCCAATGGGATTGGGGTATATAATGATACATGCTTTCCCCATTGATTATGTAAAGTATAGGAACAAAAATGAGTTTTATCAAGTTTTCCTACATGTGGGACATCATGATATAAGATAAATGAGAATGGAAACTAAGATTCATTCTCATGTGATGTCATTTAATGTAATGAAAAATAAATTTTGTACTTTCTATTGATATCTCTCATTATTTTTTGCAGAAAATTCATATATTTAAATTGTGATATATTTTTAGGTACCAGAATCAAATCTCCTACTAAAGAAATTTGGTACCTTCAAATAATTCCTCATTTGAAGCATCTATTGGGATATTCAATTGATTCAAAAAGGTTATGATGGAATTCAGATGAGCACCACTCTAATGTTAACTTATGTCACCTAGCCAATTCACCACAGTGTAAGAGTTTTGATAAAAAATTATTATTTTGGAATTTATTTTATAAATATCAAAATCGGATTGTGTACTGATGGAATTAATACATATAAGATCATCTGTAGACAACATAGTTCATGGCCTGTTTTCCTTGTAGTCTATATCTTGTCACCACATCTATGTTAGAATAAAAAATATATTATGATGAACTTGATGATTTCAGGACCAAAACTACCGAAAAATGATATTGAATTTTATATATCACCATTGATTGATGATTTGAAACTGTTATGGGATGTATGTGCTAAATTTTCAATGCATACAAGAAAGAGTATTTTCTTTTGCATGATATCATAATGTTCACTATAAAAGACTTTCCTACATATGGAATATTATCTAGATATAGTGTTAAGGGACATAAATCATGCCCAATTTGGAAAGACCAGACTTCGTATTATCAACTGAAGAATGGAATAAATACAATGTACATGGGACATCGATGATTTCTACGAATCGATCATCCTTATTGTAGATAGAACAAATCATTTAACAGATTACAAGAATACATCCTTACCCTAGACCATTGTCAGGTGAATAATATTATGACACAGTGAATGATATTGATTCGAAATTTGGAAAGAAAAGACATTATGGTCTTCCAAGAAATATTTGGAAGAAGAAGTCTATTTTTTTGGAACTACCATATTAGAAATTTTTTGTGATAAAACATATCATTGATGATATGCATGTTGAAAAATAACATTTGTGAATGTTTTATTGGAACTCTGTTTGACATAAAATGAATTAAAAAAATGGATTTTATTCTTGATTGGACTTGATATTAATCAAAATACATTTAGAATTAGCTCCCACTATGAAATGAAATAGAAAATATTTACCTCCGTCTTGTCACAAAGTAAGTAAGATTGAAAATATAAATTTCCATCAGTGTCTTCATTATATTAGAGTACCCAGTGGGTTTTCATCAAATGTAAATATTTTGGTGTCATTGAAGGATTATAAATTAGTAGGTATGAAATTTCATGATTACCATGTGTTGATGCAACAAATTCTACCAGTAGTAGTGTGTGGTATATTTCCAACAGCTGTCAGATAGACTATCACTAGGTTATGTAATTTTCTCAAATCCATTTGTAGTAAAGTCATCGATCGAAATCTATTTGATGTGTCATAGAATGAATAAACTCATATTTTCTTCATCGTGAAATGGACCAATTTTTTTGATATAATGGTTCATATGTTGATTAATTCTATGTGTGAGAGAAGAATATGTGGGGCTATTTATTTAAGATGGATATATCATTTTGAAAGATATATGAAAATTTTTAAGGGATATTTTAAAATCCTTATAGATCAGAGGCCTATATTATTTAAAAATATGTGTCTAAAGATGTGATTGAGTCTTGTACTAATTATTTGAATGAGGTAGGGAATATTGGTCTCCCTGTATCTCAACATATTATAGTTTAAAGTGAATGTAGATGGTTTCGAGGATAAAAGGTAAAGTTTAATCCATGCGATGATGTGATGTAGGCACATTTTTAAATTCTAAATAACATAGATGAGGTACAATATTATATATCCTCACATATTGCTGAATTAATGTTATTATACAAAAAAGGAAATTAAATTTGGTTGAGGATTTTTTATTAGAAGATATTTGTTTCATTGTTTAAAGATAAATTCACCACAGATATATCTCCATCTAAAACATTGAAGTGGTTAGCAAGGGGACAAACTCTTAATGTGATAACATGGTCTTGTTTTGATATCATGGGATACATATTTTTACAACAAAACCTTGATAACAAGAGTACCATTATGTATAGTAGTCTGATTGTTTTTGAAGAAGCAGTGCATTTTTTGATTGCCAATGTTAAAAACCCAATCTCTGTATCAACACCATATTTTGGTGTTCTAGAAGTCATATGGGAAATTGATTGTATTAAATTTTGAGTCACCATTTTTATGTGTAATTGTTTTGATATTAATAGTTGTGTGAATCATTAAGAATATGTATCTAAAATGGTTGATATGAAAAAAATTAATTACAATGAAGAACCATTTATCATAGAGACACGTGAATAGAATGTATTTTATGTCATTGATCCATCAAATGATCAGTGGTTAGTTGTTTTGCAATTAAAAAGATACCATTTGTGTGATGAGGATGATGCCAATGATGTTAGTGATTTACATAAGCCTTATTAAACTATTAGGAAAATTTTTGATGATTACAATGAGTATATGACCGACAAAGTGCATGTAGTACGTAATGATCATGATGAAGCTATGTGGTAAAACACTGAATTAATCTAATAATTTTTTTGTAAATATTTTTATTCTGTGACTTTTTTTGAAACTTACAAATTCCTTCCATTATTAAATACTTATTTTTTTTGCCATACTTATTTCTAAATATTCTATTTTCTAATAATATGTAGATACAAAAAATTTGATTACAATTTCTATTAGCAATGTCAGGTACATATAGAGAAGATCAGTTATCGAGTTGTATATTTTTATACATATTATTAATTATATAGAAATATAATTATTTAATTTACCAAATAGTTAATTTACAAATTGTTTCGGAAATACTACTTATGAATCCTCGGTGTAGGAGACTTCTCCTGTTACTACTAAAAAATCATGTTCTCTGGTTGGTATATGTGGTATTGCATGATTACCAAAACTATCAATTGCTCATGATAATGCTAGAGTACACATTCATTTGGATGATGATAATATTAGAATATGCCAAAATGTAGATTTGTTTGTCAGTTATATAGAGATGTAGAGCCGTTGAAGGATTAGTATTTTATATCCTGATTGGAAGTCACTAGAAATCATGTAAAAGCAACATCTTTGGGAGGCCATGACAGAAAAAATAGCTTAATTGATTTCTTTTATATCTTTTTTTAATATTATATATTTTAAATGATATATTTAACTTTTTCAATTGCAGATGGCATTCAATTTCGAGGAAACCAAATAAATTTAGAAAAGACATCTCTCTTTAGCAGTGGTATGATATAGATATTTTAAAACAAAATTCACAAAAAAAATATGTCTTTGGAAAGAGACGGTTTCAAAAACCCATTCCTCAAGTGTCTATTTATAGATGAAGATAAATTGAAGCGATTTTTTGGCATTCATAATGAAGAAAAAATTAAGGTATGATAATTATTTTATATTTTAAAATACAATATATATTTTTATTATTACTTATTTATTTATGTTTATATAATAGTCCTCCAGGAGACCACATCTGGGGAACCAATTTCAAAATGTATACCATCATACATTATCATGTGAAGGGTACTCGTATTTAGAGAAGAAAACTATTTAAAGAAAATATGAAGAATTAAGGGTTAGATCTAGTGGTGGTTCATAAGAGGTCCAGTTTGGACCTCCATGTCCTCCAACTAAACATGAAAAATAGAAACGAGCAAGAAGAAGAAAAAATGAATAGGATCATACATGGGAAGATATGAAAGTAGCTGGTAAATTTGTAAGTAAATATTATTTATTTGTTATAAAATTTCCTATTTTATAAATTATAAGAACTAATGTTACTTTTTTATTTTTAATGAAATTCATTTGCAAGAGAAATATGACTCTATTATCTCTAAGGGTAGGATGGAAATCCTAGAAACTACTTTGAGAAATGTCAAACACCCAGCCGCGTTAGGGGATATCATGCGGCTTTTAGTATTCAGAATATTTTTGGTAAGAGTAATCCATGAAGAGACCCAAAAATAGATTCCTTAAAAGCATAGCTGATTGATAAGAAATAGTTAATGGGGGATCAAATTCAAGAAGCATTGCAGAAGGACTTGTTAGAATGCATGGAAGGATAGTCACAGTCTATGTAACCTTCCTAGGTATATTATTTATTTTTCATCAATTTTTCGATTTTATAAATTATAAACACTAATACAACTTTTTCATTTTTCTGCATTTTCTGTTTCTCACCTGGACCACCCTGCCCCATCTACCTACCTCACCCCGTAGGAGTAACATTCCCAAGTACATTATTTATTTTTCATCAAATTTTCTATTTTATAAATTTTAAACACTAATATAACATTTTCAATTTTCAGCCTTGTCAGCCTGCTCAACCAGACTACACTACCCAAACTTCCTACCCCGCCCTGGATGAGCAACCTTCCAAGGTAAATTATTTATTTTTTTATCAAATTTTCTATTTTATAAAATATAAGAACTATTATAACTTTTTAATTTTTTAGCCTTCCCGACCTGCTCAACCATACTACCCCACCCCATTTTCCTACCCTACCCTTTATGAGAAACCTTCCCATGTAAATTATTTATTTGTCATCAATACTAGTATTTTATTAATTATAAACACTAAATTAATTTTTTCATTTTGAAACCTCCCAAGCTAACTCACCGAGAGTACCCTGCCCTATCTGCTTACAATGATTCTCCACCACCTCGCTCAGACCAAAACGTTTATTTTGAGATGTTTCCTTGAGATCCTCACATATATATTGTTGCATTACGACTTGTTCAATTTTTTGGGGATTCTATACACCATCACCCTATGCATATGGGTTAGGATAGAGAATCAGTACTCGATATTAAACATCCTAATTCTCTACTACAATTTCCTACCGTGGAGATCACTGAGTTGGGGACTGTGTTGGTCATTTTTTACTTTGTCTTACTTGTCTGCTTCATTATATTTCATATATGTTATGTTTTTTTTTAAATATTAATTACGAATGATTAAAATATAATTATTATGTTTTCTAATATTTTTATTATATAGGATTATCTAGATTCAAAAGAATCTACAAAAATGAAACAATATGTTGAGGAACAATCAACTGTAGAAACGTCAGATATTTCTTATGGGATTCAAATAATATCTCAAGCATCTTCATTGAATTTATCTTTGAGTTTCATATGTCGACTGATATTTGTGGAAGAGAATATCCATTAATATTACTCAAAGACTATATCATGCATCTAGAAAAATTGGATTAGTAGGGCCTGAATGTGGTTCAGTTGTTAACCATGTAAGTTAATTTACATTTTATTTTGTATTTATTTAATAAAATATAGTTTTAAATTGACTAATGATATTTTCTTTTTAAATTAGGTATTTACACCCACATCTTATTCAAAAGTAATGTCCATACATTTTCGGTTTTATAGATCTAGAATTCATTTAACTAGAAGTGAAATATGTGAAGAATCTTGATAGAGATTCATATATGTGTGATAGATTATCACATACGAAGATTCAGTAATGGTTTCTACTATTTCAGGATAAGTAACAAAATAAACATAATTATGATCTAATGATCATTATAACCGTGTAATATTCAAGCCAAATGGATAATTTCGACATGATTTCATGTGCTGAGAGGCTATGTAATATTCAAGCTAACATGAAATCATGTCGAAATTCCTATAGATCCATGCCAAATGGATAAAAAAGACATTAGAACTGACCAAAAACAATCTAAAAGTGAATTAAACATATTATATGGTATCCTTAAGGCATAGAGTATTTCGTCAGGCCACAATGATGAACATGGTATCAATTTATATAACGATTTTTAGGGAATCAAACATCTAATATGTTTTCATGTGATGCACATGCATTTAGTTACCATATTAGTAAATGTCTCTCAATACCACTCACACACACACACACACCACTTTGCATACATCATAGTATACATCTATTATAATAAATGTACATTCACTCAAACATCATGGGATATAAACACAAACAAAAGAAGAAAAATATAACTAATATGAAATGAGAAATGATTTTCTTCTACCGAGTATATTTATCAGCCATCACTTTCTCATCCTACTTTATCTACTCAGCCATTGTCTCATAGTTTACCATCAAACCATCCCATTCAGCCTTAACCACAGATAACAAATTTCCTACAATAACATATTCTTCCAACATTAGACCATAGAATTCATTAAGTTCTCTCAAGTACCTCTACAATGTATTTATCTAATTTTTTATAAGATTTATTTATACATTGATATTTAACTATAATCCGTGTAAATATTATTAGTGAATCCAATGTATTTTATACTTTATAATACAAATACATACATAAAATTTTTTATTAACAAGATAAAAATATGTATGTTCTATATTATATCAAATGATAAATATTGTTTGATTTTTGTATAAATTGTTTTTTATAGGGGTTTCGATTTAATTGGAATAGTAGTTTTTGGATTTTTTAAAAATACTTAACATAAATCATCAATTATTTAAAAAACTACTGATGATTTAAAAATAATGGATTCCTACATTGGGTTTTTATATAACATACACTGAAAAGCCGAGCCAGTTTGATTTTTGGTGTCATTATTATGTAAATAAATTGCTGATTTAAATAAAAAATAGATTACAACATCTATTTTTTGTAAAATAGATGCCAAAATCTATTTTATTGTTTCTGTATTATGAAAACCCAAGGCTAAAAACTAGAACCAGATTGATATTCTATATCAGTTTTATATAAAACCAACGCGGAAAAGCTCCAAGAAAATGATTTTTGATGTCTATTATTAGAAAACTGACACCAAAAATACTTTTTTACATCACCTATCTATATTTCGTCTAAAAACCAACATCAAATATAAAAAAACCAGTGTTAAAATGAGTTTTTTTTAGCTAGATCCGCCTTTAGGGAAAAAAATTCTTAAATAAAGGATTACTGTATCTTGACATAGAACACTCTCCCCATTGTAAAGATATGATCTCTAGAGACAATTTAATCTTTTGAGTCTCTATAGAAAATTACTAGATTAAAATGTTTTAAAATACATCTATTTAACTACCAGTGGTATATTCTCATGTGATTTAAAACATTTTCATTTCTTCCATATCATATTTGGAGCCTCAAGTTTCAATGTTCCTCACATAACTTTGATAGAATCCAGTGTTTACAAGAATTCAATGATACGATCAATCTGATCAAATTCTTCCTCTGCCTTTTAAGGTTCATTTTTACCTTCAATGGATGTTGGATTCTATAGTATGAAATCCCATGATCAATCAATTTATTTTAAAAATCTTTGTTGTACCCAAACAATTACATTCCGTACTTCTGTTTCTTTATGGTCAACAAGATGATAGAATGAGTGATAAAATTTACCAGATTTTCATATATCTGTGGATTCCATTAAGGATCATTTACTTCACCGTATTGAGGAACCCATGAAGGAAATCTCAGAGGAATATTATTGACCCCAAAAATAGTAGAAATTGTCAGATAATAGAATAAATAGAGATCACAATAGAAAACTATAACAAAACAAAATTATGATAATGAAACACAAATCACGAGATATGCATACCAATATCTCATGGTAACCATAGTCTCATCATCGATTGAGCTAACAAGTAACTAATCATAACCCACCTCTCATGTTCTAACAATACAATATCTATTCTAGAAAACATCTCATGAAAATGGACTACTAAAGACAGACCAACTATGAATCTAATCTCTAAAAAACCATCACAAATAACCATCACAAATACCGTCTCAAACAGATACATAACAAGAATTTCCTCATACATGAAGGGAATTTTTAGTCCCAAAGGGATGGTGAGTAACACTTGAGAAACAACAACAACCAAAGGGAATTATCTCTCCCAACCCAAAACTATGACACACACACACACACACATATAGATTATAGAATGAAATAATTTAATATTAAACCTATATATACATCATAATAAAACAATAACATAATCTATACAACCCTAATATATCTAAAAAATCTCCAAGAGACATGCCAAACAAAAAAGAACAACTATAACCAAAATAGTTACTCATCATGTTAGCATTGGAAAATCCCAATGTCTTACCACTATCTAAAAAGAATCAACTTACATAATCCTTACTGACTCAATGAATTTCCTTTCCCTTATCTACAGTAAAATCCCTAAAAATTTCTACACACCACTAAAGGTGTGTGCAATGTGAGAGCTAAATAGAGACGGTATTATCCCAACTAGGTGATCCACAAAAAGTCAATATAAAACAATGTGTTCATGGCCAACATTAAAGAGAACATGGAATGTTATACTATTAAATATTTATTATATCAAATCGTGATAAATCTTTTAATTTTTTGTTTTTCAACATTTCCAAAATAATCTAGGAGAAATAGTACAACGAATTTCACATTTATAAAATCATAGAATGTCATGTATCATATATCATATCAAATATATAGAAGTAAGAACAAATAAAATACAATCCAAGAAACATATAAAATAACACCACGGATAAAAATAGTTTAATATAGTTGGGACACTCATACCTAAAAATAGATATTCTCACACATATATTCTCTCAATATAAGAATTTAATCCATAGTTAAAATGAAAACCCCTAAAAGTGAATACTTTAAATGGTATATCATTTACCATTAAAAACTATCCTATAGAGTAGAGGAACACCCCAAGAGTGAACCCCGTGAAAAATTGACAAGGAATATTACTACACCATCCAACTAAGTATCCATGGATTCCCATGTGCTCTATATTTAAAACCATTTCATCATAACAATTCTATAAAAAATTTGATAAATTATTCTAAAAATTATTTGAAAATATCATTTCATTTTACCAAAACTAGGGAAAATCATAATTTCTCAAAAACCCATTTCCAAAAAGAAATTTAATCAACACATCATAACGTTTAACTTGTAAAATAATTTATCAAAACATGAAAAATCATCCAATATACTCTACAGACAAAAACACCTACTTGAAACTCTGGATGAAACACCTAAACTTAGAACAACCTACATGAATAAATGAAATGATAATGATTTAATACCTAGAATAAATTCTCCCATATAATAATATATTAAAAAACATAACTCATTGTAAGAGATGTTATAAAACAACATACCTGAAAAAACCCTTACATTGAACCACAACCATCAAAAGGGTTAGACTCCAAAAGAAGATCACACTACAAATAATGAAATGATAATTATTTTTATCATAACATATAATTGGATTCATTAACACAACACACCATTGATACCATTATCAATTATGATAAATCAAGGTATGATAGTTCACCAATAGAGACTCACTACAATTATAATGATTATTAATCATTGAATTAAATGATCTAGAATGGTTGGAGGACCCCAAGAATTTCTTTATAGAGATCCTAGGTCATCATTGAAGAAGTAATGGCCAAATAAGAAAAACCATCAGGAATGTAGTGTGAAAAATAACAATATATGGGATTTACATGGGGTGAAAAAAAATTCACTTCACGTGGCCCATGAAAATAATGATTTGCTAAATATAATAACCACGAGTTAAAAGTCCCAGTTTCACCATTACACAACATATAATATTTTCATGACATGTAAACCCATCACGCATTGTACAAGTTCATGATATATTTATGACAATAACTATAATGTATGAAAATACTATTTTACATGGAAAACCATTTCACCATGGGTAATCATTTTCATAGAGTTAATTTATTTCATTACCAAAAACTAATTAACAACTTCTACCGGGTGACCAATGCACCATGTGTAAACAGATAACATGGTCTGTATTTCACATATATGCAATGAAATGAAAATATTCACCGAAAAACACAATCCAAATCATTTATTTTCTAAATTATTGGAGAACCCGATAAATATTTTCACTCAATTATAACAATACACCAATAATTCAAACAGACACACATCCTCGAATATTAGGTCACATCCCCCAACAATTTCTCTCCATTCATGGATATCCAAATGTGATCCTTAATAAAATGTTAAATGAATAGACAGAAGAAAATTAAATTAATTTTGTTCGAAGGATGTTATAATTTCATAATTTATAATTGGTGTAAGGATTAATGAATTATATCAATACACATAGAAAATGCCAAAACAGTCAAAATCATATAGCATATACATCCATTGTTGGAGAAAAGTACATTATAGATATATTATGATAGATAAACTAGTTTATGAATAATATAGTTTTATATATGCAGTATCATGGTTTTCCCTGGAGTGATACACTTATATTGTATCATTTATTATAATGGATGCCTATATCTTTTAGTTGATCTAACAATCCTATAGTAGTCGAGTAATGGATTTAGTCCCCCAAAATGATATTTCTTGACCTGGGGTATATTTAATGGGAAATGGATTCACTAAATTTATATTTTCTTAATAGTGATGTTAATAAATAGTGGTCTTTGATCATGAATACTAGATAATATAGTGTAATTGAACAATTGAAAAGGATAAATTTTATCATGACATTGTTTGACAAATATTTCCCTCTTGGGGAATAAACTAAATTGTATAGAATGTTTCTCAACATAAATAAAATAGAAGAATAATGTTTTTATGATGATAATTAATCATTTATGAGACTATAAAGGAATGATATAGATGAAATACATAATATACAATGATTGATTGATAATTTCACTAAAGGTATTAATAAAAATCAATTTTGTCCACTAGTTTCTCAAATATTTTAATGAAATAATGAAATAATTTTATGTTCCATAAAAATTTAAAATTAATTATTTATAAAATACTTATTCATGAATAAATATATATATAAAAATATTGAACACAATAAGAAACTGATTTTTTTAAATAAGACGAATATGATGAATAAACTTCTATCATGTGAAAGGTGTTGAAATGACCGTCTTAAAAGATGAATAAAGTGAATGGGAGATTGTTACAACTATGGAACTAATGTTCATATATATAATTAACATAAGGTAATGAAATATAATACTATTATCTAGTTTGTTAAAAGTAATGAAATGGGGAATTATTTAATATAATGTTTTAGGAACCAAGAGACCATAACAAAAAAAAAGATGCAAAAGGAATATGTACTTGTTTCTGAGATCAACACATCTAAGTATTATGTTTGTATTGATGTTGTGGTAGATAAATTAATAATATCATGAATTTTTCTTTATTTAAATCTTTTAATTTCAATATTTTAGCACTTTTATATCTTTAATATTTTCTATGAAATTTAGACATACCCCTAGAACCAAAATAATGGTGCTATGAGTAAAAAATCACAGTGGGAATATCACTCCAACAAGGATATCTAAGGAAGTTCCCATTAAAAATAACTCACCCAATTTTTATGCACTATTATTTTACCTTGTTTGACTTTCATATTATCATTTGTATTAATTTTAAGTCATAATATAATGGAATTATTTAATGAGAAGGAAATTGAAATTTGTGATGAATATGATAAATTATGTTCCTTTAGAGGGGGTAATTTATCATATGGGTCATGTATAGATACCCATGGTAGCTATTTTGAATGATATTTTGGGGAACAATAATGGAAAAATCTAAAAATAGAAATGGTGATATTAAAATTGAGTATGTAACTATTCTATAGGAATAATTTTATATATTTTATATGTATATAATCAGACAAAAAATATATCATGATGTTGTGTTTTATCATTGATTTGCTCTACAATGTGATACCTATATTAAAGAAACCATAAATAAAAGACACTATGTAATTTTTAAAGATGAATAACCAACTACCCGAGGTGCGTGATAATGGATGTATACATCCAAGTGTTTGACCATGGCGAACTTGAATTCTTTTCCACCAAAATAATGTTGGACCATTAAAGATCTACATCAATTATATGTAAATTATTGATATTAATATAAATAACAAGTATTCAATAACTCACATTTATGACTTATTCAATCAACTTCATATAACACAATATATTCAATGATTTACCTTTATTATGAGTTCAATCAATCATGAATAATGAATTAATATGTTCTAAAAATAACGCTTAATATAAAGTATAGAATATAGAGGTTTATGTTAATTCTATTAGTATTGAGTAATTAAACCTTTGTATTTATAGATATAATTAATATAGTATTCATGGAATATATGGATATTTTTATAGTATTTATGGATAATATATTAGTTTTTTTCTAAAATTATGAGGGCCATTCCAATCATATATTGATAATATTTTATACTCTTATTAGAAAATAGTAATAATAGAAATTTATAAAGACTGTATTTTTTTCATAAAGTGTATTTTATTGGCCATATTCTCCTAATGTATGTAATCTTATATGGTCATATAAAGAAAATCGTATTGAAAGAATGTTCTACACAAATCAACATAATTGATGAACATAACACAATTGGATTGGTTTCTTTATATTAATGATTCTTTCAAAATAATTCATGATTGGATATCGTGTTAACCAAGAATACAAGTAAAGGGGTTATGTTCACAATGATAATAGAATATTACATTTTTCTAAATGATTCAATATGATATTGGTTAGTGATCTAATTTTGACACTACAATCATGAAATGATCGATTTTTGTTATATAGTGATGCGTAAAAGAAGGGACATCATTTTTCCCTTACGTACAACTGCAATGATAATTCCAATACATAAATGATGTTAAGGAATTATGAAGAGAACCATACAACTCATAATATTGAGTTAGTGTATGATATATATTTTAAGATATGTCGACTTTTTCTCTGTGGATAAATATGACTAATATACACAGTAAATAAGAATATAAAATAAATATCTTCATAGAAATATATCAACATGAGTAAAATAAAGTTTATCAATAGACTCACGGATTATTATTGAGAAATACACTACCACCATAGGAATTAAAATATATTATGCGTGCCTTTTGTAGAGAAAATCTTATTTTTTGTACTAAAAATGAGGTTTGACATGGGTGCTATGTTCAAGGATTTAGTAAATATGGTTTTAGGAATTATTAAGAATTATGATATTTTCATCTGTTTTTAAATGATTTAAAACCCATATAAATTAGAAATTATAAAATTTTATAATATTGATAATGGAATTCATGAAAATAATTTAAAAAATGTGAATGAAGAAAAATATAAATAATTTATTTATGAAGTTCGAGTTCCTAAATTCGGATACGGTCCATATATTCTATATGTATCCCTGATGACTAGGGAGTTGTATAATGGTACTCATATATATGATTTAACTTTAAATTTGGGTAACATCATGATGTATAAGTATGTGAAGATATAGTTTTGGTGGGGTAATATGGTGTACGAAATTACAGATTGTGTATCATGATTATTTATTTATAAATTGGAGAATGATGTAATATAACATCCCAGAGGATTACTCAACACTCTACCTATTCCTATTTGTAAATGGGATGAAATTAGGATAAACATTATGAATAGAATATCAATGTATCCTAGAAATAATTATGAAATATTGGTTATTGAATATCTCCTTATAAAATTTTAATATATCATTATTACAAGATAAGATTTACCCCTGGACATCCTTGCTTGACTCAATATTAATGACACATTATATGACTTTATTGTGATCCTATTTCTATTTTTCCTATTCTAGATCCATAATTTAAGGAAATTGTATAGGAATGAAACATATATCCTCAATTTGTTGATATATATTAGACCACCTCTTATCACCATAAAATTATAGATAATTAAAAAGGCTATCTAATCATATGACGTTTTATGGTATTCAAATGATTACATATGATAGAATTTTATGGAAATAGATCCCATACTCTTACTTCTAAGGATAATGTTATTGAAATTAATTTTATAATCCCATAAAAAATGGAGACACAATGGAGGAGATAAAGGATTTTATTAAACATATTAACATAGATCAATGACCAAAAAAGAGTTTTTATCATAACATGATGGTCTATCTTTATGTTCATTGGGAAAATCATGTTTTTAAAGTACCTATATTGAAAGGTGTTATAATGTTTAATAGGAAAGTGAAACTGAGTCCCTCTTATATCATACCTTTTAAAATAATAGAAATAATTTGAGTTATGTCTTACAATTTTTAAATTTAATTATGTCACACTAATGATAGAGATTTGTAACATATATTATTCTTAAGGAAATAAATTATATAAACATCACATTTTCTATCTAATGAAGACACATAATTGAAACATTATTTATATTACTGTGTAGATCCAAATTAAATTCTTGGTAATGGATATATAATAATTAAGGATTTGATTACTCTATTGGTAAAAGTATAAGTAAAATTTCATAAATAGGAGGAATCAATGATGGAACCTATATATGTGATGATGTTGAACCACCCACAGTATTTTGAAACATATTATCCAAGAGCATTTCAAGGATGTAATATTTATCAAATGGATGAATGTGAAAATTTAGATTAAAATAAAAGAAGAAATAATAATATTTTAATATAAAAGTAGAATAAAATTTTTATCTTTCATGGAAAATGATCCAAATTTTATTAGGATAATTTCAATTTTGATCTTACTTGGTCAAAATAAGCAATATAGGAGTCTCTGGATTATTTCCTTGGAAAAAAGATTATACGAATAACTGAAAATTTAGTATTAACTATAAAAAATTTTATTTATAATAAAATGTTACAATATTTAATATTACCCATTAATTATCTATCAATTTAATATAAAGAATGATATGATTATTTGGATGCAAAACTTCACATTTTTCAAAAATATTTTTTTAAAAAATAATAATGTAATATTATTTTAATTAGTGAAAATAATCATCAATGGTGAATGATTTTGATGAAATTTGTAGAATTTATATATAAATATATTATTTTAAATCCAAATAATGAATATTTATTCCCATATAGTTAGTTGTAAGATCATCTTATTCTTCAAAAATAAGATTCCTGAAAAAATAAAATTTCAGCACATTTTGTAGGAATATTTTTATATTAATATCCACCACATATATGAATTAAATTTAATAAAATTTATTCTATATTAATATTCATATATAATTTTTTTTAGTAATTTTTTTTTATTTCTAGTTCTTGTGAACATTAAAAATATTAAAATTTCATCAAAAAAGTTATAGTTAAAAGGGGTGTTCAAAAGGGTTAAGTTAAAAAAGATAACAGTTGACATGAAAAAAAAATATGAAACCAAATTTGTTGATATTATTTTGAAATTATACATATAATTTTATAATTTTATTCATTTTGGATCCATTTCTAGGGAAATTAATTTTAAATTATTTAATGACATTCAAAATTTTAAATTGGCTCACTCAACTCAATTTTAAATGGGAACCTCATCCCCTTACTAATTAAAACATTTTATGCAATTTATATGGACTAAAAAGTACCAAAATTACTATCAAATATCCATATTAATGTCATATTTCTTCTGATATTCCAAAAAAACCCTCATTATGGTCCTTAAATAGAGATCCAAATGATGTTTTTCTAGGGCAATGTGATCGTCTTCCCCATGATGTTTTTAGTTATATTATTCAACCATATATCATGTATCCATAAATAATAAATAATATAAAATATATAAAATATATAAAATATACTTTTTTATTTTATTATGTTGACTAAATAACATTCAATCATTCCTTTCAACATCAGATACAAAATATACCATTTCTAGTGTGTACGAAGGTCTACAACCTCGTGATCTGAGGATATTTTTTTCATCTCCAACATTCACATATAATAGTAATAAAAGAAATAACATATATATATATAAATATTATGATATAAATTTATTATAGGAAATAAATATATCATCTAATACCTTCCCAAGTCATCCACTAGGAAAATTATATTGTCACTTGTGCATGAGTATGACCTACATTACCCATGAAGGGATGTGATTCATTTTATATATACATATATCATAAGTGATTGTAAAATAGAATATAATGAAAATATTATGATTCTTATAAAATTAATTTCAATCATGATATGATGTATCTATATCTTATTAAGAAAAATAGAAACCTCCTTGGAAAAAATGCAAGTGAAGATGAAGCATATCACACTCGAAACTATAGAAATCATGAAATATTAATACCAAATTTGTACTATAGTGTTTTAAGATAATGGTATATTATATGATATATAAATATATATCAACTTTATTTTGTTATAGTTTAATAACATGTTTAAAACAAAAATATAGGGAGAAAAATAATGTTAAATGAAAAGGAATCTTGAGGTATGCGATTTCGTATCAATTTCTATTTCATTAAATCATACATGATATTGTAAACTCATTTTATGTTATGTGGTAAATATACATCCCATTTTTAATATTTAAAATTAATACATATATATTCATGATGAAAAATGTTTCAATATATATTTATTGACATGGAATAATTTTTATTAATTTAATTGATTATTCAATATATGAAGAATTCATTGTAAATAATATGACGAGTGGGGCCCTATTATAGATAGTCTCCTATTGTATCATTAGGTATATTGAGAAAAATAATTTGGAAAAATTAAGCATGATTTTGGTTTATATATACACATCTATTAAATTGTCTTACCTAAAGGTGTTTGCATTATAGATATCATGATTTCCTATATAAAAATGATAATATATTGAATTTAGTTATTATTATCAATGGTGTTTTTTTGATATAATACATGGTATCATTTAATGTTGATTATATTGATTAAATTTAATTTGTTTTTAGTTATTTTCATCTCTATAGTTTTTTAATTATTTAATAATGGTATAATACACTATATATCAACTATACTAAGAATTTTATCTTTTAATTATTTTTTCCTTTCCATATAAAATTAAGATAAAATACTTGAATGTGTTTTGATTATGCAAAAAAAAATTATTTCATCTAAGTTTTTTATTATATTCCTAATGTAAAATGGGTGTGATTAATAAAAATGGTTATTCAGGACTACTAAAATGATAGTAACATTGTAATTATATCCCATTAATCTATGCCAATATAATAAATTAAACACTAGATTTCGGATACTAAACATATGAATGAAATACAGTTAAAAATATTCAATTTAAATAATTTCCATATTTTATTTTAAAAAATATGTATCAAAAATTGAATGAAAATATCATTTTTTATATATTCATTTTTCAATATTTAATGGATTTATTATTATATTACTCATATTATGAACAAGTAGATAATAGTTAAAATATTTTACTTATTATATTATCTAAATATTTTATTTACATAATAATTTAATATAGATTATTTTAATTTATTAAGAAAAAAAGCACTCATATAAAATTATTTTTATAAAAAATCCACTTATAATTTAATTTAAATAATTTTATATTATAACCAATTGATAATATAATTTATTTTATGAATTTTTAAATTTTATTTAAAATTTATTGTTTCCTATTTATACCCTCCAAATTAAAAAGTTAGTCTAAGAATATAAAATTATATAATAATATTTCCATAGTATATCATAGATCATTAAAATTCGTTTTTATGTGTTAGAAAAAATGTAAAGGTAATTAAATATATTTAAATATTAATACATAATAAAATATTATGATATTATATTCTACCCACTTATAAGGATTTTTCCGTAAAATTTTTGTCACACTAATAAAAACTACTATATATTATTTTCCCACGTCACATCATAAAGAACCCATATAAATTCAATTAATATATTTGTACCTCATAAAACACTAAAAATATCTGCGGTATTGTTTCATAAAACATTATTTTAATAAGAATTTATATCCAGTAGTTATTTCATTATAAGAGAAACCATTCTTTGATGGACTAATCTCTAAGAGTGTATGTCAAGGATCATTTTTGACTTCCAATGTAGAGATACATGAAACTCATATTGACCTTTGGAGCGATTAGGTTGAAGATCCAAGAGATAAGAAATAATAATGATATTATGAATAATTTTCAAAGGGATAATATCTCTAGTACTTATCATTACTTTATATTTAAATTATAAAAACTTTTTCTAATGATCTCATCAGAATAATACCTTATAACCAACAACAATCTCTGTGTTTCACTAATTATTTTAAAATAATTCTTCTTAAACTCAAAGGTCACAAATTTTCTAATGAATATATATAGAATTATATAATATTTCCTCTTATTTCTTATGTCACAATGGATTTATTTTTCAAATTTTATCCCAAAACATTCATCTTTTAAAATTCCTACAATATATAGCTTCAAAAGGATCCATATGAATTCCTATGTAAAATATATTATTTAAAAAAATCCTAATAAATGTGTTGATCCCGAAAACAATTGAAATATATATAAAAATATCTGAACATTTAATTTGAGTATTGATTTTTTCATTCGATCTAATTATATATATATATGTGTGATATACAATACTAACGTTTTACTACATATATATTTGTAGGAAATGATGTATCTAATATGTTATTTTGCTAATCACCACATGATCTTTAGATATCATTGAAAATGGTAATCCATGAAATTATACCAATTTGTTTATGTATATCATGGAAAATTTAATAAAAGTAAAATATTATAATATATTAATAAAATGTTATGATTACATATATTGGTCAACTAAAACCAAAATAATATTATTCCATTAAAATATATTGTGGATTCCATTAATGAATTACATGGTAATGTTTTCCAATATTTATTCTGTTTTGTGTATTCATTATAACATCCCCTTGGACATCTATCATAGAGCCTTAACTTTCATAAATACAATGCATCACAATACATATTTTATAGTTTCCATTTATGGATTATCATGTAAAATGTATAATTATAGATCATTATAAAATATTATACATAAATGATGAATAGATAAGTACAAGATATAAGGTTATTCCAACAACTATAGCTTTATGTGTAGTATCTATGGGTCATGTAATAAATTATAAATACCTTTCACCACATTAAAATCATGGTTTGACATATGAAAATTTCTCACCATTTTGAAAATTTTCACGTCCACCTTTTATTCCTTGTTAATATATATATATATATGCATATAAATTCAACTGTAATGTTATGAATTAATCCATTTAATTACTATTTAATTATTCTTATTTATTAGATCAATAAATATTGGATATAATCATCTAAAAACCCTATATATAATAGCACTGTCTTTTTGACCAATAGCATCAAGAATGATTTTCACTGTCTCAGGGTAGTATTGTGCTGAGTAGTCATAATAATAAATCAATTTTTACCATATAAATTGGTGGATATTTATCAATTTTGGGGAGATTATATACTTCTAAATATTATGATTTTTATATTTAAAACCACATTCACAATAATGGTAATTCCCAAATTCATTCATTTAAAAATATTCCACTATATCTCTAAATATAGTGTTTATAAATTTTAGCTATGAATTTTATATTGGCATGAGACACAATAAATTAAAATGTAATTCCACATAATAACCCATCACATTAATTTAATATAAAAAGAACTATATATCAAAATCCATTCTCAGTTATATGTTAGGATGATCATAATTGAGTGAACCAAACATGTTTTCTCCTATGTGTAATTTTTCATCTCACCATGTGTATATAAGAAAACGACATCGTTATATGACCAACTATATGGTGTATTAGGTATCAATGATAAATCAATAAAAATTATAAATAACATCTATTCATCTAAATAATACAATGTATATTAGACATTACTATTTTAATGTTCCATTGGGTAATAACTTCTTTATTTGAAGGGACCATAGATTCACCATCACTGGAGATTATATGACCTATGATGGAACCATTTATAACCAAAAATAACAATTGTTATATTTTCAATAAAACTTATCCTTCTTAACAATATTAAGAAAAATTCTTAAATGATTTTCAAGACCTTTATTTCTATTTTAATAAATAAATAAAACATCCATAAATTCAATGATAAATTGATATTGGTAATATATATTACTATATTAATTAGATTAATAAATATTGTGTGGTAATTGGTTAGTCGAAATAGAATTAATATAAATAAATAATGATCATTTTACTTAGAGAATGTTGTATTGGGTGTATCGTCCTTCTTATCCCTCAATTGGTGGTATTTGTAATGAAGGTCATACAATGAAAAGTATTGAACTACATAGAGTTGAAAAATAATTTCATCCTCATTAGGTAATGTATACTAATTAACGGTAGTGACATTTTTTTCCCCGATATTCATTAAGAATTAAAATTCACCCAAATTTAATTGTAAAAAATAACTGGAAAAATATATAGTAACACAATAAGACATATGAATCTTTTATGAATAATTTTTTCTAGTGGATACTTCAATTTCTAATACTCAGATAGATACATTCTACATGTATTTTTTAAAAATATATCTTTTTGGGAATTCATTATATTGAAAATTCAAAATCATGATTTTTGCGATACCAATGAATTTCATCAAGAAATACATCACAATTCTTCTTAATAATATATGTTCATTTTTACACAAACAATTTTTGATAATTGTATCACTTTAATTGGTATTAAGGCTCATAAAATTAATGTAATTTCAATGAGATATTCATATTTTTACCCATACAAATAAATAATCATTTGTTGAATTAAAATATGAAATGACATTTAAATTCTGCATCGATTGATATGATATCTATTTAATAAAAGATAATATATGTGAAAAATAAAATGACCTTTAACTAAAGCGAGAATAACAATATTTTTCGAAACAACATTCTTATAAAATTATATAGTAGGGTAGTTATAAACATTAGATGAGATCAATATGCACTATATTTATTTTACTACTAACACTACATCTAATCATTCATGTGGTGACATGATAAATATTAATATCTCCTCATATATATTTGATTTGGTCAAAAATGAATTAAATAATAAATTTTCAATAATTGAGTTGATGGTAGGTGTACCGTTCAGTAATTTTTTATCCTATCCTAGTTTTTTTATGGTAGTAAACTCATTTCCGCTATCCTTGTACATAGGGGCTTATTATTGCATATCATCCTCAGTATCGCTTATCATTGGTCATCTAATTGAAAATTTCAAATATCATTGTATCAAAAAATTGAAATAGATTTATTGAATAATATAACTCTTACATATTTCTTTATAATCTTTGTATCCCTCATCGAAAACAACTATAACGATTGATAGAATATCGACACCGAAAGAATTTACTAGTTCCATTTAAAAAATTCACAAAAATCATTCCCTCAATTTAATGACATGTAGTTGGTCATAATTTCATTCCACCATGGAAATTATCATTCATGATTTAATTCAGTTCCATTTTAACCGTATTTAATAAAATAGAAGAATAATTAGAGTTCCAAATATCAATTTTTATATTAATGTAACACAGAATACCTTTCTCATAGTAACTAATGTCAAATATGTTATATGATATTTAAATAAATTAATTAAATACACTTTATAATGAATAATATATTATTATAGGTTTAATAATAATGTTTCTCGCACACAACGAATTTTGTTAAATTATTTTTTACGCTACCAATGGATTGATTATTCATCTATTTCATATCAATAATTTCCCATTCCATATTTGTATAAATATTTTAGGTAAGTTAATTACTAATAAATACCCTATCAAACTCCCACTTTACCACAACTATTATTTAATTATGTAGAATTCTACACATTATAAGAGTCCACTATTGTTCATCTTGAAATTCTATGAAATAGGCTCCTAATATAACATTCTCATGGTGTATGAATAGAACAATGAAATATATCATAACAATAAAATTATTCATTTTCACAAAAAATATTGTTTCATAAGTCCAACATGAAGTTAAAGGAAGTCATAAAATAATTTTTTTATGGCATGTATCTCCATCAATGGATCATTTAAAAAATCAATATAGTTCACAATATTTCTATTAGATTGACATTTTTATATGAAAATAGGAAAACTGATTGTATCCTAAATCAAATTAATTTTATTTTCTCAAGAGTTTGGTAATTTATTGTATCTTCACATTCGATTTTAACAATATTACTTCTAGTTTTAACCATTTAGTAATACCAAATTTCATAGTGTAATCATAAAATTATAATACTTATAGTATGAAAACATATATACCTGTAAATCATTCAAGAAATTCATGCAGTAATGAAACCATTTTATAATCCTATAATACATTTTTGTTTATCTTATATAGTATTAAGATCATTAATTGAAGTCTATTATTTTATAATTATATATCCTACAAACTTATATTATAAATTTCAAACTAATCATTAATACCAATTTAGTGGAACCCAAAATTACAATAAAAAATATTACACTATATTAGATGAATATTCAATATATATGAAAAATATTTATTTCCCAAAACATAATGTTTTAGTTTATTGGATTAAAGATACATAATAAACATATTTATAAAAAATATTCATATTCTCATAGAAATACTCTAAATAACAATACCCCTTACCAAAATATCATACTTAGAATAATCCATAACAGCCTTGGGAAGGGAAAACTGATAAATTTTAAGTATAGATGCTATGTAAAGGTACACATGGGAGATATTAATCATATGTGAACATAAAATCTACATAATTTAATGATAAAAATATCAATTGAATGTTCTCAATGTGAATGATATAAATATATAAATAAATAGTTCATAATCATGAAAATAACTTCATTTTTAAAGAATAATTAATAACAAAATAAAAATAGATACATTAATTGAAGGGTTGTAACATACGTTTTTCATATCATATATAATCATAATATTATTAACATAACTATTTAAAATAGTCTAAAGAAATAAATGTTTGCTAATTACAAAATAAAATTGTATTCAAACATAATATATGATCATCGATAATCATAATCATGTCCACAATCATTATCATTATCATATCATGTAAAACATAGGACACATTTTTCAATGAAACAATGGGATTTAGTGTATATATCATAACATAATTAATGAAACACATATTTTTGCCACATGATCATAAATATTCACCATCTTAGCATAGAATAATCCATGGAAAATTAGTGATTTTCAAAACAATTACATCTTTCCTAATATTAATCCATCTAGATATACTTATTTGATTGAATCATAAGGGGAGTCATTATCTCATCGTAGCTCAATTAACCCAATAGAATGAAATATGGTTCACTTAATAATTATAACAAAGTAATCATTATAAGTAATAAATAAAAGTTAATGGATTTATAATATCATATCCCAAATGAGTCAGAGTAATCCTTAATGTACGTATAAATAGTAGAAAAATATATTTTCAAAATGAGTTTGAAATATGTATTGTAAATATAGTAAAAATAAATATTTTATTTTTTGAAAATTTATAATAAAATAAATATAATATTGAGGAAAATATTTTATTTGAAAAAATAGAATAAAATTTTGAAAATGAATGAAAAATTAAAATAATAATCCAAATTTTAGCAAAATCCAACTATGTAGTAAATATTAAAAGAAATATTCATTTCAAATATTATCTAAATATAGAAAAGTAAATATTTTCAAAAAAAAGCCTCAATATGAAACAATTTAATTATTTATAATGAATGGAAAATAAATATAAATATTCTATTAAATTTTTTTTGTGGAATATTAAAACATTGTCTAAAAACGTTTAAGAGAAAATGGATATGGATGAGAATAATTCTAAAAAACTGGAATTAAGATCATTCTTTTAAATCATCATCCCCAATAATATGATTACCAATTATTTTAAAATATAAAAAAAATAAGAATGATATAAATAATATTATTATTTTAAAATATATATTTTTAATTATATATATAGTATAATTTTTTTACAATATAATTTTATCATAGAAATTAACAATGGAATTTATATTGTAACATAGATCAAGTACCTCAAGTCTCTCCTCACTACCTATGAATTCAAACTACTATATAAAAAATATATGTTTATTAAAAATATATACATGATCCATATTAATTTATTTTACTATATATCATTCTATTATAAATTCTAATTACCACATTAATAGTAATACTTCATTAAAGTTATTATTTGGGTTAAAATATTGTAGTTTTCTTAGAATGATTAATTTTGAATGTAACAGTAATTTCAAATTTGCAATTATATATTCATATCCAAATTATCAATGAATTTATAAATATCATATTTATCCATAACATAAACGTTATTAATCAATCAAAATTATTTTAGTAAAAAATATATATAATAAAATTTTGAGACGGGACTAGTAAAAATACTACATTTAACATCGAGTTTTTTCATTTTTGAGGTTTTTCCCCAAAGTCTATAAAAAATTTAAAAAATAATATTTCCATCATTGGAGTATCAAAAAATAAAGTCGTAAAATGATTATTGTTTTAGTTTTTTCAATTAATTATAAAAATTAACTAACACTAAAATTTGAGTGTAGGTTTTTTTTCACATCCAATTGTTACAAACATACCTAAAAATCAACATAATGGTCTGTTATTAGTGTCAGTTTGTTAAATATATAGACACTGAAAATATGTTATTATTTTAAATGTTTGGGTAACATATTTTATGAATTTTGTTTCCAAAATTTTTTTATTAATAGAAAATCATAATATTACACTTCCAAAATAATCAAAATCCCTATAAGAAAAATATTGAATAAAGAAATAAAACCACATTTATTATTAAGTAAAAATATATAAAACTAACAAAATTTTATTTAGTTAATCAAAATTCTGTAAGCACATTTGTATTATAATGTAGAATTAAAGTACACATACCTAAAATTTATAATATTATCATTGTTTGTCATTATTGATCATTGTTGAAGTATTCATTTGATATCATTATGTTCAAAAACTTATTATAAGAATTTATAAACACATTTTATTAGGAAAATATAATATTTTTTATAAATATTGATATATACATACCTCAAATCGAAATCATACATAACAAATAGTTAAGAAACAATGATTTTAGATGGGTATGATTACATTGGGTACAAGATTGGTCATCCATAAATGTATAATATATCATCAAATGGTGTTAAAAAATAGAATACTATGGTCTAATGTATAAAAAATGTTAATACAACAAACCTTATCAAATTTAGTAGTTACTATAGTTGTGATTATCTCATACATGAATCATAAAACATAATAACTGCATTCATCATGTCCAGTTGATGATGAAACATTTTTTATAAATTATTAAATTGATAATAAAAACTAATATATATATATATATATATTATAATAATATATAATATAAAACATAATTACCTAATTTCTACATATTGAACTGCATTTGGTTTCATTAGAGACAACTGTTATTTGTTAAATTTTTTCCATGAACATTATTTCCAAATATATAAACTAATAATATATGTATAAAAATTAAAAATTAAAAATAATTAAATTATGAAATTAAAAAATGATTAAATGTCTTCTAAGGTGTAAAATAATTAATTAACATGCCACAGTGAATAGAAAAATCAATATAAGCTCCATCAAATTGAAAAAATATGCCTAACATCCAATTACCCAATCAATAAAAATGTTCATAATTATTGACAATATAATGATCATTCGACCATAATTATGTGTTTTCATGCCTAGTTTGAAATGAAAATTTTAACACCCATTATATATAAGTGATAATCTCTCACATATATATGAAATTATATTAATATTCATTATATGATTCAATTCCATGAGAAAGTAGTCTTGATCATTAAAATTGTTGATTATTTAGGTTTCATTTTGAATAAGAAGAATATATAGAAACATTATTTAGAAATGAAATATAATAAGTAAATTTAAACTATATTTTTAATTTCAAAAAAAGTCAAACAACTATTTATTTTAAAGGAAAACAAATGCATCACATCCAGGTTGAGCTCATAAAAATATAATAGATGCATGATATCTTCACTAAGAAAACTCAATAGATAATCTCATCCTCATATATTATATATAATCCAAATATCATTTATATTATTCAAGGAGGGATAATTATAAGGTAATCCTTGTATCCCATATGAATTATCAGTAGTATGTATAGTCAATTGTTCCTGAACATTCTGTTTTATTTAGTCAATTTACTTTTCTTTCAAGAAGTCCATTATAACCAAAATGTTTGAAAAAATTTTATGTAATTTTCAATAATATGTAATTAATATTTTAAAAAATTCATACCTCATATAGAATATAATGAAGAAGACCAGATGGAAAAAGTAAAAAATGACCTAAAAATCCCAACTCTGGTAATTTCATTAGTATGAAATAGTCCTAACACTAAAATGTTTTCAAACATTGTTTGACAAATATTTCCCTCTTGGGGAATAAACTAAATTGTATAGAATGTTTCTCAACATAAATAAAATAGACGAATAATGTTTTTATGATGATAATTAATCATTTATGAGACTATAAAGGAATGATATAGATGAAATACATAATATACAATGATTGATTGATAATTTCACTAAAGGTATTAATAAAAATCAATTTTGTCCACTGGTTTCTCAAATATTTTAATGAAATAATGAAATAATTTTATGTTCCATAAAAATTTAAAATTAATTATTTATAAAATACTTATTCATGAATAAATATATATAAAAAAAGATTGAACACAATAAGAAACTGATTTTTTTAAATAAGACGAATATGATGAATAAACTTCTATCATGTGAAAGGTGTTGAAATAAACGTCCTAAAAGATGAATAAAGTGAATGGGAGATTGTTACAACTATTGAACTAATGTTCATATATATAATTAACATAAGGTAATGAAATATAATACTATTATCTAGTTTGTTAAAAGTAATGAAATGGGGAATTATTTAATATAATGTTCCAGGAACCAAGAGAACATAACAAAAAAAAGATGCAAAAGGAATATGTACTTGTTTCTGAGATCAACACATCTAAGTATTATGTTTGTATTGATGTTGTGGTAGATAAATTAATAATATCATGAATTTTTATTTATTTAAATCTTTTAATTTCAATATTTTAGCACTTTTATATCTTTAATATTTTCTATGAAATTTAGACATACCCCTAGAACCAAAATAATGGTGCTATGAGTAAAAAATCACAGTGGGAATATCACTCCAACAAGGATATCTAAGGAAGTTCCCATTAAAAATAACTCACCCAATTTTTATGCACTGTTATTTTACCTTGTTTGACTTTCATATTATCATTTGTATTAATTTTAAGTCATAATACAATGGAATTCTTTAATGAGAAGGAAATTGAAATTTGTGATGAATATGATAAATTATGTTCCTTTAGAGGGGGTAATTTATCATATGGGTCATGTATAGATACCCATGGTAGCTATTTTGAATGATATTTTGGGGAACAATAATGGAAAAATCTAAAAATAGAAATGGTGATATTCAAATTGAGTATGTAACTATTCTATAGGAATAATTTTATATATTTTATATGTATATAATCAGACAAAAAATATAGCATGATGTTGTGTTTTATCATTGATTTTCTCTACAATGTGATACCTATATTAAAGAAACCATAAATAATAGACACTATGTAATTTTTAAAAATGAATAACCAACTACCCGAGGTGCGTGATAATAGATGTATACATCCAAGTGTTTGACCATGGAGAACTTGAATTCTTTTCCACCAAAATAATGTTGGACCATTAAAGATCTACATCAATTATATGTAAATTATTGATATTAATATAAATAACATGTATTCAATAACCCACATTTATGACTTATTCGATCAACTTCATATAACACAATATATTCAATGATTTACCTTTATTATGAGTTCAATCAATCATGAATAATGAATTAATATGTTCTAAAAATAACGCTTAATATAAAGTATAGAATATAGAGGTTTATGTTAATTCTATTAGTATTGAGTAATTAAACCTTTGTATTTATAGATATAATTAATATAGTATTCATGGAATATATGGAAATTTTTATAGTATTTATGGATAATATATTAGTTTTTTTCTAAAATTTTGAGGGCCATTCCAATCATATATTGATAATATTTTATACTCTTATTAGAAAATAGTAATAATAGAAATTTAGAAAGACTGTATTTTTTTCATAAAGTGTATTTTATTGGCCATATTCTCCTAATGTATATAATCTTATATGGTCATATAAAGAAAATCGTATTGAAAGAATGTTCTACACCAATCAACATAATTGATGAACATAACACAATTGGATTGGTTTCTTTATATTAATGATTCTTTCAACATAATTCAT
The DNA here is from genome assembly GCA_963277665.1 of Viscum album. Classification (NCBI taxonomy): domain Eukaryota; kingdom Viridiplantae; phylum Streptophyta; class Magnoliopsida; order Santalales; family Viscaceae; genus Viscum; species Viscum album. The sequence continues at coordinate 1,333,350,000 of OY728142.1, forward strand.
GATTGGATATCGTGTTAACCAAGAATACAAGTAAAGGGGTTATGTTCACAATGATAATGGAATATTACATTTTTCTAAATGATTCAAAATGATATTGGTTAGTGATCTAATTTTGACACTACAGTCATGAAATGATCGATTTTTGTTATATAGTGATGCATAAAAGAAGGGACATCATGTTTCCCTTACGTACAACTGCAATGATAATTCCAATACATAAATGATGTTAAGGAATTATGAAAAGAACCATACAACTCATAATATTGAGTTAGTGTATGATATATATTTTAAGATATGTCGACTTTTTCTCTGTGGATAAATATGACTAATATACACAGTAAATAAGAATATAAAATAAATATCTTCATAGAAATATATCAACATGAGTAAAATAAAGTTTATCAATAGACTCACGGATTATTATTCAGAAATACACTACCACCATAGGAATTAAAATATATTATGCGTGCCTTTTGTAGAGAAAATCTTATTTTTTGTACTAAAAATGAGGTTTGACATGGGTGTTATGTTCAAGGATTTAGTAAATATGGTTTTAGGAATTATTAAGAATTATGATATTTTCATCTGTTTTTAAATGATTTAAAAACCATATAAATTAGAAATTATAAAATTTTATAAACTTGATAATGGAATTCATGAAAATAATTTAAAAAATGTGAATGAAGAAAAATTTAAATAATTTATTTATGAAGTTCGAGTTCCTAAATTTGGATACGGTCCATATATTCTATATGTATCCCTAATGACTAGGGAGTTGTATAATGGTACTCATATATATGATTTAACTTTAAATTTGGGTAACATCATGATGTATAAGTATGTGAAGATATAGTTTTGGTGGGGTAATATGGTGTACGAAATTACAGATTGTGTATCATGATTATTTATTTATAAATTGGAGAATGATGTTATATAACATCCCAGAGGATTACTCAACACTCTACCTATTACTATTTGTAAATGGGATGAAATTAGGATAAAAATTATGAATAGAATATCAATGTATCCTAGAAATAATTATGAAATATTGGTTATTGAATATCTCCTTATAAAATATTAATATATCATTATTACAAGATAAGATTTACCCCTGGACATCCTTGCTTGACTCAATATTAATGGCACATTATATGACTTTATTGTGATCCTATTTCTATTTTTCCTATTCCAGATCCATAATTTAAGGAAATTGTATAGGAATGAAACATATATCCTCAATTTGTTGATATATATTAGACCACATCTTATCACCATAAAATTATAGATAATTAAAAAGACTATCTAATCATATGAAGTTTTATGGTATTCAAATGATTACATATGATAGAATTTTATGGAAATAGATCCCATACTCTTACTTCTAAGGATAATGTTATTGAAATGAATTTTATAATCCCATAAAAAATGGAGACACAATGGAGGAGATAAAGGATTTTATTAAACATATTAACATAGATCAATGACCAAAAAAGAGTTTTTATCATAACATGATGGTCTATCTTTATGTTCATTGGGAAAATAATGTTTCTAAAGTACCTATATAGAAAGGTGTTATAATGTTTAATAGGAAAGTGAAACTGAGTCCCTCATATATCATACCTTTTAAAATAATAGAAATAATTTGAGTTATGTCTTACAATTTTTAAATTTAATTATGTCACACTAATGATAGAGATTTGTAACATATATTATTCTTAAGGAAATAAATTATATAAACATCACATTTTCTATCTAATGAAGACACATAATTGAAACATTATTTATATTACTGTGTAGATCCAAATTAAATTCTTGGTAATGGATATATAATAATTAAGGATTTGATTACTCTATTGGTAAAAGTATAAGTAAAATTTCATAAATAGGAGGAATCAATGATGGAACCTATATATGTGATGATGTTGAACCACCCACAGTATTTTGAAACATATTATCCAAGAGCATTTCAAGGATGAAATATTTATCAAATGGATGAATGTGAAAATTTAGATTAAAATACAAGAAGAAATAATAATATTTTAATATAAAAGTAGAATAAAATTTTTATCTTTCATGGAAAATGTTCCAAATTTTATTAGGATAATTTCAATTTTGATCTTACTTGGTCAAAATAAGCAATATAGGAGTCTCTGGATTTTTTCCTTGGAAAAAAGATTATACGAATAACTGAAAATTTAGTATTAACTATAAAAAATTTTATTTATAATAAAATGTTACAATATTTAATATTACCCATTAATTATCTATCAATTTAATATAAAGAATGATATGATTATTTGGATTCAAAACTTCACATTTTTCAAAGAAATTTTTTTTTAAAATAATAATGTAATATTATTTTAATTAGTGAAAATAATCATCAATGGTGAATGATTTTGATGAAATTTGTAGAATTTATATATAAATATATTATTTTAAATCCAAATAATGAATATTTATTCCCATATAGTTAGTTGTAAGATCATCTTATTCTTCAAAAATAAGATTCCTGAAAAAAATAAAATTTCAGCACATTTTGTAGGAATATTTTTATATTAATATCCACCACTTATATGAATTAAATTTAATAAAATTTTTTCTATATTAATATTCATATATAATTTTTTTAGTAATTTTTATTTAATTTCTAGTTCTTGTGAACATTAAAAATATTAAAATTTCATCAAAAAAGTTATAATTAAAAGGGGTGTTCACAAGGGTTAAGTTAAAAAAGATAACAGTTGACATGAAAAAAAATATGAAACCAAATTGGTTGATATTATTTTGACATTATACATATAATTTTATAATTTTATTCATTTTGGATCCATTTCTAGGGAAATTAATTTTAAATTATTTAATGACATTCAAAATTTTAAATTGGCTCACTCAACTCAATTTTAAATGGGAACCTCATCCCCTTACTAATTAAAACATTTTATGCAATTTATATGGACTAAAAAGTACCAAAATTACTATCAAATATCCATATTAATGTCATATTTCTTCTGATATTCCAAAAAAAACCTCATTATGGTCATTAAATAGAGATCCAAATGATGTTTTTCTAGGGCAATGTGATCGTCTTCCCCATGATGTTTTTAGTTATATTATTCAACCATATATCATGTATCCAAAAATAATAAATAATATAAAATATATAAAATATATAAAATATTCTTTTTTATTTTATTATGTTGACTAAATAACATTCAATCATTCCTTTCAACATCAAATACAAAATATACCATTTCTAGTGTGTACGAAGGTCTACAACCTCGTGATCTGAGGATATTTTTTTCATCTCCAACATTCACATATAATAGTAATATAAGAAATAACATATATATATAAATATTATGATATAAATTTATTATAGGAAATAAATATATCATCCAATACCTTCCCAAGTCATCCACTAGGAAAATTATATTGTCACTTGTGCATGAGTATGACCTACATTACCCATGAAGGGATGTGATTCATTTTATATATACATATATCATAAGTGATTGTAAAATAGAATATAATGAAAATATTATGATTCTTATAAAATTAATTTCAATCATGATATGATGTATCTATATCTTATTAAGAAAAATAGAAACCTCCTTGGAAAAAATGCAAGTGAAGATGAAGCATATCACACTCGAAACTATAGAAATCATGAAATATTAATACCAAATTGGTACTATAGTGTTTTAAGATAATGGTATTTTATATGATATATAAATATATATCAACTTTATTTAGTTATAGTTTAATAACATGTTTAAAACTAAAATATAGGGAGAAAAATAATGTTAAATGAAAAGGAATCTTGAGGTATGCGATTTCGTATCAATTTCTATTTCATTAAATCATACATGATATTGTAAACTCATTTTATGTTATGTGGTAAATATACAACCCATTTTTAATATTTAAAATTAATACATATATATTCATGATGAAAAATGTTTCAATATATATTTATTGACATGGAATAATTTTTATTAATTCAATTGATTATTCAATATATGAAGAATTCATTGTAAATAATTTGACGAGTGGGGCCCTATTATAGATAGTCTCCTATTGTATCATTAGGTATATTGAGAAAAATAATTTGGAAAAATTAAGCATGATTTTGGTTTATAAATACACATCTATTAAATTGTCTTACCTAAAGGTGTTTGCATTATAGATATCATGATTTCCTATATAAAAATGGTAATATATTGAATTTACATCAGTTAAAATTTAGTTATTATTATCAATGGTGTTTTTTTGATATAATACATGGATTCATTTAATGTTGATTATATTGATTAAATTTAATTTGTTTTTAGTTATTTTCCTCTCTATAGTTTTTTAATTATTTAATAATGGTATAATACACTATATATCAACTATACTAAGAATTTTATCTTTTAATTATTTTTTCCTTTCCATATAAAATTAAGATAAAATACTTGAATGTGATTTGATTATGCAAAAAAAATTTATTTCATCTAAGTTTTTTATTATATTCCTAATGTAAAATGGGTGTGATTAATAAAAATGGTTATTCAGGACTACTAAAATGATAGTAACATTGTAATTATATCCCATTAATCTATGCCAATATAATAAATTAAACACTAGATTTGGGATACTAGACATATGAATGAAATACAGTTAAAAATATTCAATTTAAATAATTTCCATATTTTATTTTAAAAAATATGTATCAAAAATTGAATGAAAATAGCATTTTTTATATATTCATTTTTCAATATTTAATGGATTTATTATTATATTACTCATATTAAGAACAAGTAGATAATAGTTAAAATATTTTACTTATTATATTATCTAAATATTTTATTTACATAATAATTTAATATAGATTATTTTAATTTATTAAGAAAAAAAGCACTCATATAAAATTATTTTTATAAAAAATACACTTATAATTTAAATTAAATAATTTTATATTATAACCAATTGATAATATAATTTATTTGACAAATTTTTAAATTTTATTTAAAATTTATTGTTTCCTATTTATACCCTCCAAATTAGAAAGTTAGTCTATGAATATAAAATTATATAATAATATTTCCATAGTATATCATAGATCATTAAAATTCGTTTTTATGTGTTAGAAAAAATGTAAAGGTAATTAAATATATTTAAATATTAATACATAATAAAATATTATGATATTATATTCTACCCACTTATAAGGATTTTTCCGTAAAATTTTTGTCACACTAATAAAAACTACTATAGATTATTTTCCCACGTCACATCATAAGGATCCCATATAAATTCAATTAATATATTTGTACCTCATAAAACACTAAAAATATCTGCGGTATTGTTTCATAAAACATTATTTTAATAAGAATTTATATCCAGTAGTTATTTCATTATAAGAGAAACCATTCTTTGATGGACTAATCTCTAAGAGTGTATTTCAAGGATCATTTTTGACTTCCAATGTAGAGATACATGAAACTCATATTGACCTTTGGAGCGATTAGGTTGAAGATCCAAGAGATAAGAAATAATAATGATATTATGAATAATTTTCAAAGGGATAATATCTCTAGTACTTATCATTACTTTATATTTAAATTATAAAAACTTTTTCTAATGATCTCATCAGAATAATACCTTATAACCGACAACAATCTCTGTGTATCACTAATTATTTGAAAATAATAATTCTTAAACTCAAAGGTCACAAATTTTCTAATGAATATATATAGAATTATATAATATTTCCTCTTATTTCTCATGTTACAATGGATTTATTTTTCAAATTTTATCCCAAAACATTCATCTTTTAAAATTCCTACAAAATACAGCTTCAAAATGATCCATATGAATTCCTATGTAAAATATATTATTTAAAAAAATCCTAATAAATGTGTTGATCCCTAAAACAATTGAAATATATATAAAAATATCTGATCATTTAATTTGAGTATTGATTTTTTCATTCGATCTAATTATATATATATATGTATGATATACAATACTAATGTTTTACTACATATATATTTGTAGGAAATGATGTATCTAATATGTTATTTTGCTAATCACCACATGATCTTTAGATATCATTGAAAATGGTAATCCATGAAATTATACCAATTTGTTTATGTATATCATGGAAAATTTAATAAAAGTAAAATATTATAATATATTAATAAAATGTAATGATTTCATATATTGGTCAACTAAAACCAAAATAATATTATTCCATTAAAATATATTGAGGATTCCATTAATGAAATACATGGTAATGTTTTCCAATATTTATTCTGTTTTGTGTAATCATTATAACATCCCCTTGGACATCTATCATAGAGCCTTAACTTTCATAAATACAATGCATCACAATACATATTTTATAGTTTCCATTTATGGATTATCATGTAAAATGTATAATTATAGATCATTATAAAATATTATACATAAATGACGAATAGATAAGTACAAGATATAAGGTTATTCCAACAACTATAGCTTTAAGTGTAGTATTTATGGGTCATGTAATAAATTATAAATACCTTTCACCACATTAAAATCATGGTTTGACATATGAAAATTTCTCACCATTTTCAAAATTTTCACGTCCACCTTTTATTCCTTGTTAATATATATATATACATGCATATAAATTCAACTGTAATGTTATGAATTAATCCATTTAATTACTATTTAATTATTCTTATTTATTAGATCAATAAATATTGGATATAATCATCTACAAACCCTATATATAATAGCACTGTCTTTTTGACCAATAGCATCAAGAATGATTTTCACTGTCTCAGGGTAGTATTGTGCTGAGTAGTCATAATAATAAATCAATTTTTACCATATAAATTGGTGGATATTTATCAATTTTGGGGAGATTATATACTTCTAAATATTATGATTTTTATATTTACAACCACATTCACAATAATGGTAATTCCCAAATTCATTCATTGAAAAATATTCCACTATATCTCTAAATATAGTGTTTATAAATTATAGCTATGAATTTTATATTGGCATGAGACACAATAAATTAAAATGTAATTCCACATAATAACCCATCACATTAATTTAATATAAAAAGAACTATATCTCAAAATCCATTCTCAGCTATATGTTAGGATGATCATAATTGAGTTAACCAAACATGTTTTCTCCTATGTGTAATTTTTCATCTCACCATGTGTATATAAGAAAACGACATCGTTATATGACCAACTATATGGTGTATTAGGTATCAATGATAAATCAATAAAAAATTATAAATAACATCTATTCATCTTAATTATACAATGTATATTAGACATTACTATTTTCATGTTCCATTGGGTAATAACTTCTTTATTTGAAGGGACCACCGATTCACCATCACTGGAGATTATATGACCAATGATGGAACCATTTATAACCAAAAATAACAATTGTTATATTTTCAATAAAACTTATCCTTATTAACAATATTAAGAAAAATTCTTAAATGATTTTCAAGACCTTTATTTCTATTTTAATAAATAAATAAAACATCCATAAATTCAATGATAAATTGATATTGGTAATATATATTACTATATTAATTAGATTAATAAATATTGTGTGGTAATTGGTTAGTCGAAATAGAATTAATATAAATAAATAATGATCATTTTACTTAGAGAATGTTGTATTGGGTGTATCGTCCTTCTTATCCCTCAATTGGTGGTATTTGTAATGAAGGTCATACAATGAAAAGTATTGAACTACATAGAGTTGAAAAATAATTTCATCCTCATTAGGTAATGTATACTAATTAACGGTAGTGACATTTTTATTTTCCCGATATTCGTTAAGAATTAAAATTCATCCAAATTCAATTGTAAAAAATAACTGGCAAAATATATAGTAACACAATAAGACATATGAATCTTTTATGAATAATTTTTTCTAGTGGATACTTCAATTTCTAATACTCAGATAGATACATTCTAAATGTATTTTTTAAAAATATATCTTTTTGGGAATTCATTATATTGAAAATTCAAAATCATGATTTTTGCGATACCAATGAATTTCATCAAGAAATACATCACAATTCTTCTTAATAATATATGTTCATTTTTACACAAACAATTTTTGATAATGGAATCACTTTAATTGGTAGTAAGGCTCATAAAATTAATGTAATTTCAATGAGATATTCATATTTTTACCCATACAAATAAATAATCATTTGTTGAATTAAAATATGAAATGAGATTTAAATTCTGCATTGATTGATATGATATCTATTTAATGAAAGATAATATATGTGAAAAATAAAATGACCTTTAACTAAAGCGAGAATAACAATATTTTTCGAAACAACATTCTTATAAAATTATATAGTAGGGTAGTTATAAACATTAGATGAGATCAACATGCACTATATTTATTTTACTACTAACACTACATCTAATCATTCATGTGGTGACATGATAAATATTAATATCTCCTCATATATATTTGATTTGGTCAAAAATGTATTAAATAATAAATTTTCAATAATTGAGTTGATGGTAGGTGTACCGTTCAGTAATTTTTTATCCTATACTAGTTTTTTTATGGTAGTAAACTCATTTTCGCTATCCTTGTACATAGGGGCTTATTATTGCATATCATCCTCAGTATCGCTTATCATTGGTCATCTAATTGAAAATTTGAAATATCATTGTATCAAAAAATTGAAATAGATTTATTGAATAATATAAATCTTACATTTTTCTTTATAATCTTTGTATCCCTCATCGAAAACAACTAAACGATTGATAGAATATCGACACCGAAAGAATTTACTAGTTCCATTTAAAAAATTCACAAAAATCATTCCCTCAATTTAATGACATGTAGTTGGTCATAATTTCATTCCACCATGGAAATTATCATTCATGATTTAATTCAGTTCCATTTTAACCGTATTTAATAAAATAGAAGAATAATTAGAGTTCCAAATATCAATTTTTATATTAATATAACACAGAATACCTTTCTCATAGTAACTAATGTCAAATATGTTATATGATATTTAAATACATTAATTAAATACACTTTATAATGAATAATATATTATTATAGGAATAATAATAAAGTTTCTCGCACGCAACGAATTTTGTTAAATTATTTTTTACGCTACCAATGGATTGATTATTCATCTATTTCATATCAATAATTTCCCATTCCATATTTGTATAAATATTTTAGGTAAGTTAATTACTAATAAATACCCTATCAAACTCCCACTTTACCACAACTATTATTTAATTATGTAGAATTCTACACATTATAAGAGTCCACTATTGTTCATCTTGAAATTCTATGAAATAGGCTCCTAATATAACATTCTCATGGTGTATGAATAGAACAATGAAATATATCATAACAATAAAATTATTCATTTTCACAAAAAATATTGTTTCATAAGTCCAACATGAAGTTAAAGGAAGTCATAAAATAATTTTTTTTATGGCATGTATCTCCATCAATGGATCATTTAAAAAATCAATATAGTTCACAATATTTCTATTAGATTGACATTTTTATATGAAAATAGGAAAACTGATTGTATCCTAAATCAAATTAATTTTATTTTCTCAAGAGTTTGGTAATTTATTATATCTTCAGATTCGATTTTAACAATATTACTTCTAGTTTTTACCATTTAGTAATACCAAATTTCATAGTGTAATCATAAAATTATAATACTTATAGTATGAAAACATATATACCTGTAAATCATTCAAGAAATTCATGCAGTAATGAAACCATTTTATAATCCTATAATACATTTTTGTTTATCTTATAGAGTATTGAGATCATTAATTGAAGTCTATTATTTTATAATTATATATCCTACAAACTTATATTATAAATTTCAAACTAATCATTAATACCAATTTAGTGGAACCCAAAATTACAATAAAAAATATTACACTATATTAGATGAATATTCAATATATATGAAAATTATTTATTTCCCAAAACATAATGTTTTAGTTTATTGGATAAAAGATACATAATAAACATATTTATAAAAAATATTCATATTCTCATAGAAATACTCTAAATAACAATACCCCTTACCAGAATATCATACTTAGAATAATCCATAACAGCCTTGGGAAGGGAAAACTGATAAATTTTAAGTATAGATGCTATGTAAAGGTACACATGGGAGATATCAATCATATGTGAACATAAAATCTACATAATTTAATGATAAAAATATCAATTGAATGTTCTCAATGTGAATGATATAAATATATAAATAAATAGTTCATAATCATGAAAATAACTTCATTTTTAAAGAATAATTAATAACAAAATAAAAATAGATACATTAATTGAAGGGTTGTAACATACGTTTTTCATATCATATAGAATCATAATATTATTAACATAACTATTTAAAATATTCTAAATAAATAAATGTTTGCTAATTATAAAATAAAATTGTATTCAAACATAATATATGATCATCGATAATCATAATCATGTCCACAATCATTATCATTATCCTATCATGTAAAACATAGGACACATTTTTCAATGAAACAATGGGATTTAGTGTAAATATCATAACATAATTAATGAAACACACATTTTTGCCACATGATCATAAATATTCACCATCTTAGAATAGAATAATCCATGGAAAATTAGTGATTTTCAAAAACATTACATCCTTTCCTAATATTAATCCATCTAGATATACTTATTTGATTGAATCATAAGGGGAGTCATTATCTCATCGTAGCTCAATTAACCAATAGAATTAAATATGGTTCACTTAATAATTATAACAAAGTAATCATTATAAGTAATCAATAAAAGTTAATGGATTTATAATATCATATCCCAAATGAGTCAGACTAATCCTTAATGTATGTATAAATAGTAGAAAAATATATTTTCAAAATGAGTTTGAAATATGTATTGTAAATATAGTAAAAATAAATATTTTATTTTTTGAAAATTTATAATAAAATAAATATAATATTGAGGAAAATATTTTATTAGAAAAAATAGAATAAAATTTTGAAAAGGAATGAAAAATTAAAATAATAATCCAAATTTTTGCAAAATCCAACTATGTAGTAAATATTAAAAGAAATATTCTTTTCAAATATTATCTAAATATGGAAAAGTAAATATTTTCAAAAAAAAAGCCTCAATATGAAACAATTTAATTATTTATAATGAATGGAAAATAAATATAAATATTCTATTAAAAAAATTTTGTGGAATATTAAAACATTGTCTAAAAACGTTTAAGAGAAAATGGATATGGATGAGAATAATTCTAAAAAACTGGAATTAAGATCATTCTTTTAAATCATCATCCCCAATAATATGATTACCAATTATTTTAAAATATAAGAAAAAAATAAGAATGATATAAATAATATTATTATTTTAAATATATATTTTTAATTATATATATAGTATAATTTTATTACAATATAATTTTATCATAGAAATTAACAATGGAATTTATATTGTAACATAGATCAAGTACCTCAAGTCTCTCCTCACTACCTATGAATTCAAACTACTATATAAAAAAAATATGTTTATTAAAAATATATACATGATCCATATTAATTTATTTTACTATATATCATTCTATTATAAATTCTAATTACCACATTAATAGTAATACTTCCTTAAAGTTATTATTTGGGTTAAAATATTGTAGTTTTCTTAGAATGATTCATTTTGAATGTAACAGTAATTTCAAATTTGAAATTATATATTCATATCCAAATTATCAATGAATTTATAAATATCATATTTATCCATAACATAAACGTTATTAATCAATCAAAAATATTTTAGTAAAAAATATATATAATAAAATTTTGAGACGGGACTAGTAAAAATACTACATTTAACATCAAGTTTTTTCATTTTTGAGGTTTTTCCCCAAAGTCTATAAAAAATTTAAAATATAATATTTCCATCATTGGAGTATCAAAAAATAAAGTCGTAAAATGATTATTGTTTTAGTTTTTTCAATTAATTATAAAAATTAACTAACACTAAAATTTGAGTGTATGTTTTTTTTCACATCCAATTGTTACAAACATACCTAAAAATCAACATAATGGTCTGTTATTAGTGTCGGTTTGTTAAATATATAGACACTGAAAATATGTTATTATATTAAATGTTTGGGTAACACATTTTATGAATTTTGTTTCCAAAAGTTTTTTAATAATAGAAAATCATAATATTACACTTCCAAAATAATCAAAATCCCTATAAGAAAAATATTGAATAAAGAAATAAAACCACATTTTTTATTAAGTAAAAATATATAAAACTAACAAAATTTTATTTAGTTAATCAAAATTCTGTAAGCACATTTGTATTATAATGTAGAATTAAAGTACACATACCTAAAATTTATAATATTATCATTGTTTGTCATTGTTGATCATTGTTGAAGTATTCATTTGATATCATTATGTTCAAAAACTTATTATAAGAATTTATAAACACATTTTATTAGGAAAATATAATGTTTTTTATAAATATTGATATATACATACCTCAAATCGAAATCATACATAACAAATAGTTAAGAAACAATGATTTTAGATGGGTATGTTTACATTGGGTACAAGATTGGTCATCCATAAATGTATAATATATCATCAAATGGTGTTAAAAAATAGAATACTATGGTCTAATGTATAAAAAATGTTAATATAACAAACCTTATCAAATTTAGTAGTTACTATAGTTGTGATTATCTCATACATGAATCATAAAACATAATAACCGCATTCATCATGTCCAGTTGATGATGAAACATTTTTTATAAATTATTAAATTGATAATAAAAACTAATATATATATATATATATATATTATAATAATATATAATATAAAACATAATTACCTAATTTCTACATATTTAAATTGGGCTGGTGATTTATGTAAATCCATAAAAATGAAATAGTCCTAACACTAAAATATATATATGATGATCTCTTGAAAACATCTCATGGTATAGGTTTTGGTTTGAGTTAGGAGGTGGAGGGTTAATATAGGAATATTGGGCTTAGTAATCTAGATTGGATGGAAGTAGAGGTAGTGAAAATGGCTGAGCAGATTGAATATTCTAGGAAGGCTTCACATACTCTAAATGTCTGATCACGTGTTCTAAAAAATCTTCCAGCATAGCTTCTTGAATTTTATCACCCGTAATCTGTTTCATATCTTTCATCTTGAATTTTAAGGATTCTATTTATAGGTCACTTGATATATTAATTGGACTAATAATATTCTGAATAATAACACCTTCCTAACATCCTTTAACGGGTCTGGGGTGTTCTAAATACGAACACCCACCTAAAAAATAAAAAATTTATATTAGTGTTTATAATTTATAAAATATAATAATTCATGAAAAATAAATAATCATTACATACAATATTATCATATACTTCCTTAGCATTTTCAGTAAGGTAATTGTCATTTTATCTTCATCTTTCTCATTTTCTTTTTTCATGTGAGTGGGTGGGGGGAATGGAGGACTTAAGTAGACCTCAGTAGAACTGCTAATAGAGTGTTCTCTTAGTGCATCCAACTTTTCCACAACAAATTTTCCCCAAATAATTATACCCTCCAGTTGATAATGAATTATGGTATACATCATGAAAATTAATGTCCTGAAAGGGATTTCCTGGAGACCAATTATAATAAATTTAAACTAATAAGTAAATAGGTACATATATATGAAATTTTACAATTAACCAAAACTATCGTACTAGACAGGCTTATTCATGTCACCTCTAATCAAATTTCATCCACATATCAACATATATAAACTGATACAAGAGGCACATGATTTCCTTTATTTCATCTTAAAAAAAAGTTTCTATCAACATCATTTTGAAATCGATCCATCCAACCGGAGCCAACGTATGAAATATCTTCATAATTTCTTTAATTTCATAGAATATAAATGTCATATATAATTTAATAAAATAAAAAATAGTCAATTAAAATATATATATTTTAAAAAAAATCATTAGAGATATTATTCCATTACAGGATCCCAAATCATAACATTCACAGTATTTTTGATGGCCTTCAAATCATAATATAATATGATAATACTATGACGACTCTACAAGGAGATATAGATGATAAAGTTTGTTTCATTTGGTATAGTTGTATTATTATTATCATCAACTATAATATGAAGCCTCTCATCTCCAAGATCAGGTGAATGTCTTTCTAAACATGAAATTTCATGCTTAGCAATCAGAGAACTCGATTTCATAAACATAAAAGTAGAGGACTCAACAACTGAGGTCTCATCAGTAGTCCTTCAATTATTTATTTAAATATAAATTTTGTTTTTAGTAAATAATTATATTAATAGAAATTTAAAAATACAAAAAATAAAAATAACTCAGTTTATGTTCTCCTCCCTCTATATATGAATCCATCATTGAAAAATACAATTATAATGAAATTTTTATTGAACATCATATTATTATCCATTTGAATAATTTGAATTCTTGAAAATTGAATTATATAAGTAAAAAAGGACAAACATGTGTCAGTTAATGAACTAATAATGAGTTATGATTCATAATATATATATATATAAGGAAAACTATTAAATGTATATATTACATTTAATATTACATAAAAAATATGAAAATAAAAAAAATTAATTATTTATTATTTCATAAATAATGAAGTTTTTACACATGTAAATTTCAAAAAACAATATTAAGGAAAATAACTACCTGATTAATTTGGAGAGTAATTTTGTGTTTTCTCATATATCTTTTACATGATCTTTTCATACATAATGCACTATGTCTTTGTTTTCATCATTGTTATCCTAAAATCATGTAATAGATAAAAAAATTTGTTTTAATAAACTTCATTGTCATTATAATCAACTACCAAATGTATTATGTTTACTGCAAAATTAATATACCACTAATAATTCCATGGGTCAGTGACATAAGTATTTGTTTTTCATGTGTGTCAATGATAAATGGTTCCACATTTCAACTACTATTGTTTCCAAATCAACATGTTTGAACTCATATTCATCATGATTCAAACCATTATTACTTGTAACCCAATTACACATAAACATGGTGACACTGAATTTAATTATATAAATTTGATATGTCTTTATGATCTCTAAAATATGGCGTTGTTGAAGAAAAAAAAGTGTGTATCATTGGAACATGAAAAAATGCAATACCTAATAGAAGACCATAAGACAGCTATTCAGAATGGTACTCATGTCATCTTATTTTTTTGCCTACAATATATATACATAAATTTCAAAACCATAAAATGTTACCACATTAAGATATGGCCCCCCCGGTAATATACTTCAATGTTTCAGATATATATATATCTATGGTGTCGTACACATTAAAACATAAAATCAATGTATTTTTATTCTCATTCATCAAGAAAATTTTATTTATTTTCTAAAATCATCACATTAACTCTACAATATGTGAAAAAATATATAATAGAACCACGTATTTTTCATTCAGCATTTATACATGTGACAATATCACTACATCACCTAGAATGAATTTTACTTCTATGCTTCTAATCCTACTACCTTCACCATCAACTATCATATGCCGATATATAGAGTGACCAATATTCTCCAAATCAAAAAAATAAATAGTATATAACTACATCACTTATTAAAATACATATTTTATAACATTTAATGCCTTTGGTCCATAATTATTTTTAATATACCCCTTAAATTTTTTTATATATTTTATATTGTTACATCATTTATAAATAAAAAACCCCCCATATTCTAATATACAACACCAAATGATTCATATGATGAACTATTTTATCAAAAAAATTTGGTGGGAAATACATTTTTACTTGAAAAATGAAAATATCTTCATCATTCTCTAAAACAACCAACAAAATTTGATCAATTAATTTTCTACAAATGGATTTGAAAAAATTGCAGAACATTATTATAGTGTTTCTAGAAGGTGTAAAAAATATAATACACATTGAAACTTTTAGAATTTGTTTCATCAATGCATCACAATCATGATATTTAATACCTATTAATATAAAAAAATCCAGTGACACCAAATTATTCAAATTTAATGAATTTCCACTGGGAACATTAATACCATGAAGACAATGAATGAAAATTAATATTTTCAATCTTGCTTAATATGTGACAAGGTAAAGGTAAATATGATTTTTTTCATTCATATTGGTAGCTAACACAAAATGTATTTCAATTTATATGTTGTAAAATCTAGCATGAAATCCATACTTTGACTTTATTTTTATTTCAAACAATGTTCCAATCACTCATTTACATTTTTTTTCATGCATATAATCAATGATTTTTTATCTCAAAAAAAACTAATAAGGTAGTTTGAAATAATAGATAGTTTCTCCAATATATATTTTTGAATTAAATTTCATATTATCATTTAAAATGTTGAGTCAATATTTTTCACAAACTGAAAATGTTATTCAATTGACAATGGGTGAGGGGGATGGTTATATTATTTTAAACCATTATTTTTTTTAAATCTATTATAAGGATGATCAATACGCAAAAAAATGATGTCCAATGTACAATGCATTTCATTCATTCCTTATTTAATAATTTGAAGTCTATTCACCATGATTAGGACATGAAAAATGCCCCATAAAAAATATCATTCTATGATTCTAAAATCAATAAAGTCATTTATGGTGAAAATTATCATGGAATGTAAAGGAAAATACTCCCTCCAATAAGCATTAAAAAAATAACACATGCCTCCCATAATAGTTTCAATTAATCAATAAATTGTGAAAGATGCACACTAGTATCATTTCCTGGTTCTTTTTTTCATGAAATCATCAAGCTCATCATAATATATTTTTGCGTCATACATTTATATAGGGAAAAATTTTAAACTACAAGAATAAGAGGCCATGATCTATGATTTATAAAAAGGATCCAATATGGATTGAATAAATCTGTACACAATATCATTTTGATATTTCTTATATCACTTTAAAAATATTGAATTTCATTATCAATTCTCTTCTACTATGGTGAACTTGTTGTTTTATGTATGTAACTGCCAATGATGCACTCATATGATTGTCATAGTAACATTTTTATATAAATTGAATTTTCAAATAGATTAATAGAAGGAGTAATTATTATATGTAACCAAATTATTAATGAAATTGGTTTAATTATGGTACCTAAGAATGAATCATAGTTGAATTATGATAATCATATGGAAACATTATTGGATAATGCCATTGAAAACAATGATATTGGTTTTTCAAGTGGTCAGGTGATAGTACCTGAGAGTTAATCTGAGTTGAATTTTCTATTAATCTTATAGGGTGACATCCCACATGCAGTGTAGTTTGATAAATATTAATATTTATTCATATATAATATAGGATAATTTGGGAAATCATGTATCTTTTAATACCCCAATCCCATTGGGAAGACTATTTTCTTAACCTCATAATTTGAATCTAGAATCTCGTTTCCTTATCGAAGTATCTCTTTCAAAAGATCAAATATGATGGGGGAACATTTATGACTCCACCCATTTAATGATTTCATGTTATATAATCGTAAATCTACATATAACACTATATATTTAATGGATCCTTGGAATATTGGTTTCTCATCATCTCAATACAACTATTCAAAAATTGCTATTTTTGATGGTTTCAACACCTATATCATGAATTAGTTCTTCAATATGACCCACTACCTTATTATGAATATTTCCATCAATATTGGATGTTTAATTATTAGTTTATTCACTGTTACAGATCTGACATGTATAATTAAATCTAAAACCAAATAAAATGAGATGAGAATTTATTTTTACTGAGTTTACCTTTCACACATTCAAACACATAACTCATGGAAAAAATATCAAATCAATGTTCTGATGATTTTCGTTAACAATTTACATGAATTATTGAACTCCTTTTTGTTATTCAGAAGTTCTTCATCAAGAATTTATACAATACGATTCATTAAATACCAAATATCACAATATAATTGGGGAATATATTATGAAATGAAATTATATATATATATATATTAACATGAAAATTTCCAACTGAAGCACATTTATCATAAATTATTTACAATCATATAATAAACATAAGATATGAAAAACATTTACTAATAGAAAACATAATATATTTATATTATATACTTGTACTTTATAGATATTATAATTTAATTACTTTCTATCATATAACATTTAATAGATCATTTTACAATATTTTTACATTAGTTTATTGTTGTGTGTCTCCAAATTAGTTTTAAATTGTTTAAATTTAATGTGTAAAAAGATATAGAATCATTACAGGAGATGAAAATTTTATTATTGAATTATGACACCACATATCTTTGTTTGTTTCCTAATATCATTCAGACAATTAGATAATTTCAACAAATAATTTTATTCAAAATTTTAAAAAAATAACAACACATTTATTATTCATTTTAAACTACAAATACATAATTGAAAAAACTCAAAAAAGAAGTAATTGATAAATTATTTATCTTAAAATATTAGGAAAAAATACAAAATTTGGAGTTAAATACGTAAAATAGATCCTTCATCTGACCATAATTCACTAAATGAATAATCACTACAAGATCTATACAAAAAAATTGTAAATATGAAAAATTAAGATTAACAAAAAAATAAAACAACATTGGAATGTCGGACTGAAATAGATTTTTGAGGAATAAAATTCTATGGATGTTGAAACCATAGTACATGGTTAAAATTGAGGCTATAAAAAATGAATTTTTTTATCATCAATATAAATGGTTGTTGTGGATCAACAAATTTCTTTCAGAGTCGTTTCAAGAAAAGAGGGAGTAATCGCAAGTTAGGAGAGACGTTTCATATATCCAAATAATGAGGGTTTTATAATCAGAAATTATATTGAATGGTTTTGGGTAATGTTATTAAAAAATAATTTCTGAAGAGTACATAAACAAATTATTTCGGTTATGAAAAAAATACTGAAATTTTACATTTGATATAAGGCTATAGGTATTAAATAATGAATTATATAAAGAGATATGGCCTTATTTTTTGCATCACTTTTCAGTTAAAATAATTCCAAAACCATATATGACTATCTTTTCAACACAAAATTTTATAAATCAGATGCCAAAAACATTAGACACATACAATTTTTATATTTTTATAAAAAATTGACTTCATTTTATAGATGTTAAATCCATTAATTACACAATTCTGTAAATTTGTATGTAGGCATGACTGGAATTACCATTTTCAATTGGAATAATCAGAAGAAAGATAAATAAAAATTCAATCATTAAGAATCATTATTATATTTTATGAATAATATTTATTCATTTATTCCATAATTATAACCATGAATGGAAAATGTAAATTCATAATGAGTAATATCACATCATGGAGTTAGTAGTCCACATGTACGCACATATAAAATATTCATTATCCAATAGATGGAAGGGAAAATGGTATCTAATATATTATATATTTGGGATCATAATTATTTTAAAAACTAATATATATCCATTAACTACATTTATGTTACCATTCATTATAATCAGTGAGGGAAAATACAATACATCACTTCATGGAAATGATTATTCATACGTATAGGATAGGCATGTTTATAATAACAATTAAATATAAAAGAGATTGAAAAATTGATATATTATTAACATAAAAACATTTTTAAAATCAATTATGTTAATATCATGATGTTGAAATTGATATATCAAAATTATAGGTGGTATAAAAATAATGAAATATCATAATTATTGTTAATACCATATACCTATTCGTTGAGAAACATGATTTATATCTCTTATTAATAAAACTTGGATAGATCCAGTAAGGAGAAATTTACATCTAGGATATTATTAATATTGTTTAGTAGATATATTTTCATGTTTTTGTAAACCTAAATGGCATGTGTTGTGTGAATAATATAAGATAGGTGTTCCCTTTTGAATGTGAGCGTTGTGGAATACTTTTAATTATAATGAATATTAAACTACAATAAAGTAAATCTAATAAAAAATTTGATAGAATTTCAAAAAAAAATTAATTATATATTAATATAATATATAATTATGAATTTTTAAATAATTCATAAATTATTTAGTTCATTTTATTCTTTATCTATTCAGTTTAACCCCGCATTAAAAACATTTATCCTCTACAATATAAAAAATTTTACTTAGATACTGTAGAGACCCGAAGCCTGACGTACATGGACATTACATTACTTTTGCGGAATACTTAATACATAACAAAAACACACACACAAGGATCGTAATAGTTTAGTGTCTTTGGAAACTCGGAACGTAATCTTCTAATCCTGGTGAAAGATCTTCAAAATCTCCCATAAAGATCTTCCTTTTTTTTTACCTAAAACCTTTCTTTATATCCTGGGGAAAAGAAAACATAAAAGGGTGAGCTCAAATGCTTAGTAAGGGTAAACAAAAGAATTATCAATCACATAATTTTCATAAGAACATAACATTTTTTGGAAATCTTAACCTGCAAAAGAGAGCATAATTTCATAACATGGGATAAATCATAGTAGTGAAAATGAAACCATAACATAAAACATTACTCATTATGGCATACACACATAATCATAGAGAATCATTTCTTGTTAGTCAAGACTCATTGCCAAGACTATCTTAGTGGACAAAGTCCCTTTCTGAATCGAGTAATCCTCGTTTCAGTCCTGTTTCACTGAACCGGTATAACCTACCATTCCAGCCATGTCTATCTCATGAGATATGAAATCTTTACCCAATGCATTGGAGGGAGATATAGGTCCCACCCATCTCTTAATGAATCCTTTCTTATGTGTGCCACAAAATCATAAATCATACATCATTGCATAACCCATGTAATAAAAATGGGATTCTTAAACAACATGACATCATAAAACCATTCATATAAGATAAAGGAATTCATAAACATAATTCCATCACAACATAGTCAAATCAATGTAAAAATATGGATAGAAACAGAACCCTTTATTATCTTAGATGGAAAATAATTTTGATAAAACACTTGAAATGAATTCTTGAGGAAAATATCCTTTCTTCTTCAAAATCAATTTCTTTTCACAAAACATCATACAATTTTAAAAGAAAGAGATTTTATTAAAAATAGTCATGAAATATTTTGGAGGAAGGTTCATGAAAATAAGGCTTTATAAAACCGTAAAAATCCGTTCGTGCCGTATAAGTTAAAAAAAACATTCTTCGTACTTTTGTCGGAAAAGTCAAAAAGTACCTCGTATAAAAAAACGACAAAAGATTCCTTTCATATTCTTTACTAAAAACTCACCGATGGGTAAAATTGGATTTAAACTATTTTAAGTGGATGGAAACAATATTACATATTGAGGGAACATGGATGTGGATGATAAAATACACCCCAGTAAATACTTACGAATAAACAATCTCGGATAAAAATGAGATTGTGATATTTCCCTTACCTTAGGTCCGACATGCTTTGTAAGTGTCCGAACCTCCTGTATAATGATTTAAATCATGTTATTGACTTATTACAGAATCATATTCATTGTTATGATATCATATATGGTTCACTTATGACATTATATTACCCGTTCTTTTGTAAATTCCATGTTAAAGAAGCGTTTTGGGTAAAATCGTTTCATTTATCGTAGGTGTTTTGACTTGTTGTTCTTGACATCATTATTACTTATATCATGATTTACTTACTTCCAGAATATAAAATATGATTTATATATCATATATATTCAGTATATATATATATATAATAGGTAGATAAATAAAATGAAAAACACCGTTCATGGAGACGGTAGTCCGTACGTACGCAGGAACGCTGTTTTCCTTTCCTTATTGTCTTGAAATGGAAGTAAGTAGATGACATACATATGTATATATATACATAAATCCAGTAGCTTTATAATGTCATATATTTCATTATTATTTCTTATATATACATTATAATCATTCTTAAATGGTTAACATGGAGAATGAATCTCATCGCGTCGTGGAGACGGTATTCCGTACGTACGCACGAGCGATGATATCATTTCTATAAATATTGAATTGAATTGGAGTGGATTATACAATATATCAGAATCAATATGATGTTGTAATAACTATGTATAGTTATTCTTTACACCATTATACCCATCCATGTAAGGTGGTGGTGGAAAATAGATTACACCACGGCGTGGAGAGGGTATTCCGTACGTACGCACGCGCGGTGATTTCTTTTTCCGTAGGATGGATTGATGGTGAAATAGGGTTGTTTCATACTTATAATAACATATCAGTATATGAGTGATACTGATGTTATTACTTAATAATGATACAACCTAAGAAGAAGAAGTGGAAGAAGAAATAAAGATGAAAGAATTGGTAACGGTAATTACCTCTTCTTTGAAGTGCCTCTTTGAGACCTCCTCTTAGGGCACTAGAATTGGTCTTTGAGGAAGACCAGAACCTCTAGGATGTTTCTAGGGAAGTGGAGAATAGATTTTGGCAGGGGTTGGCCGAGCATGAGTGCTCAAATTGGTGTGAGGAGGAGGGGGAGGAGGTGTCCTTTTATAAGGGAGGAGAGGGGCACCTTAGGAATATCTCAAAATATTATTTTATATTAAAGTCATAATCGGTTTATAATGGTTCCAAAGGGTCTTATTTAGAAGCTAAAGTGGGGATGGGTCGAAATCATATCAACCAATAGGATTTAGACAAGTTTAGGGTATTATTTTAACCTTATCAATTTGATTTAACTCTAAGTTAAGTAATTTAACTTTTACCGTGTCTTTTTGTTTTCTTTCATTATATGGTTAATAAACTTACTATAACATGCCAAACGAACCCCAAATTGTATATTATTAATACATATATCCTAATCTAAGTCATTTGGCCGAACCTTAGATTTTTAGGAATAAAATATCAATTAATAATATAATATTTGATTTAAAAACTATTTTGTGTCAATTTTGACACTATTTGATATATGATTTTTGTGAAAGTCATAACAGAATTATATGTTCAAACCAAGTTGATTAAATCAACACTAATATATCCTAGTAACCTAGAAAATTAGTTTAATTCATAAAAAATCTCAAATTACATTTATTTTGGTGTTTATAACATCAATTATGTCAATATTTCATTAATAAGATAATTACTGCATCATCGTTGTGTCATAAATAAATTAAATTATTTTATGTCTAAAAATTACAAATAAAATATAATCATGTAGGAAATCTTTTTAGCTTTCTAATGAATATTTACAATCTAATTTATCTTATGTATAACCCCATATTAAAAATGATTTACTTATTAAACTTTGATTTTAACTATTTTAACCTTTCTTTAAATAAATTAATAATAAATGTCCTAATCTAATCCAAGTGGGCCTAAATGGTCATATTTTATTCCTAAGTTTGTTTTTGGTCGAATTACACTTGTCCAATAGAATTAGGACATGTGTTAGGGTAATAGTAATATCATATTTACCCTTAGTTACCCTATTTACTATTAACCGCGGTAAAAAAAGTAAAAAGTTACTATTCACCAAAAAATTATTTTCATCTCATTGAACCACATTTTAGTCCTTGATATTAACCGTGTCTCTCGGATTTTCGAAATTCCATTCACAGAAGCGGTAAAATTAAGTTTTATGCAAAAATTCAGTTTTTAACCTACCACTTAGTAGTTTCACTATTCATCAAAAATTGATGTTTTTCAGAACAATGCCAAAATTTCATCCCAAGCTATATTTCATATTCCGAATTCAAAAATTAAATCTATTTTACCAAATTCATAACATAGAAGTTGCATTAATTAATTTTATAATTAAATCCCGCTGTTAAAATAAATAGCGTGTTTTCCGGAAACAATATATATCAAAAGATTGACACTTGATTATGTCTGGTTTAAATGTGAAATTACAACCAATGACCAACATTGTATTAAATTGTAAAAATATATTCTAAATATACTTTAAAACCACTCAAATTAATGATTTATCACTATTAATTATTTCGATTAAAAAAGTTGTTTTTAATTATAATTTAGTAATTTTCACTATTCATCAGAATATGAAAGTTATCCGAAAAGAACCAAAATTTCACCTTAGGATAAATTCGATACTCCGAATCCAAAAATAAAGTTCATTTTGAAAAATAAGATTTACTGGATTTCAAAAAGTGGTTATTACTATTCATAACGGCTAGTTTTAATAATATTTTTATAGCATATCGTTGTTTAGTGAAACTCGGTATTGCGTATTACACACGCTATCGAGGAAGGTCGCGATTGCGTGTAATGCAAGTCAATACAAGGATGCGGGTTGTGCAAGCTCCTTTTGGTGTAGCGTACAACACATGACATTAATAAAATTAAAAAGAATATTTCTTTATAAAATCTTGGGCTGTTACATTCTACCCCCCTTAAAATGAATTTCGCCCTCGAAATTCGTCGGGGTTATAAATGGTTTACTATTCGAAAGTTTCTTTAATAGAAACCCACATCGTAAAAGGGAATACCAAAACTTGGCTTTAAAAACTAAAGTATGAAATGTAACGATTACCCAAATAAACTAATCACTGGGTTTCCACATAGGTGAAAATATGGATATGGAAGAGAAATCTAACCATCATGTTCTGATGGAGAGTGGTAGAGAACATGGCTAAGGAAAATCCAGTAATCACAAATCCATAAATTTGTGACGATCTAAGGTACCATATTATTCATCAGGTATAAGAGAACTAGGACAACATTTTTGGTTTTCAAGATCATTTCCCTAAAGTTAAAGAATTTGAATTAGAATAAATACTTACTTTATTTTGGTACAATCTCGCTGTTGTTCGTGCCTTTAACAATTTCCACTTCATCTCTTAAATAAATGAAGTTGAATTTGTTATTCGTGAAGTGTTAGCAGATCATGTGATAGAATGACGGGTCATTCCATCTGTTTCAAACAAAAGGTTAGCAAAATTATATACATAAGTCGATCTATAGTGAGATTAATCACATATGGTTCCTAAAATGAACTTATACTTCACATATCATACTGCTTAATATAATAAAACTAGTTTCTACTAAACAAGGACTACCTGTAGGCCAGTGGTAGGCGATAAAGGCCAGTCGCACTTTGGTTGTGGGTTCGATTTCTACAGCCTTGTCCGAAGCGATGGGCTGTCGCCCGTCCTGCAGGTTGTCCTTTTTCTAAAACTATGTCACTATAACATCCCATCAATAATATCGAAAATCTTCTATCCTTAAACAATACTAACTTATGTCCAACATAATCCAGTCTAATCTTTAGGCTTATACATAATACTGCAGTCCACTCTCATAATATAGTGACAACGATTACCAGAGATTTAATAGTGTCGTTGATCCCCACATAAGATATGTCTTGTTGGTCACATTCCAAACATTCAAAGTCCTTAATCGTGTATTCTCTTGAATACCTTAGTGAGTGCAGTTAAAAGTTAACACTTTCCATATACCAAAATCCTCAAAATTCTATATACTCAAACCATGATATCACTTAGTTCTTATATCAATCATGAGCTCATGAATACTATCAAACATTTAATTTTCTCCTTATCCCTTCATTATGCGTATATCATCTACATTCCAAAAATATCTGAATAACCTTTCATGGATACTGGTAACATTAATCATACACTTTCAAAACACAAGGAAAGACAACAGTGTAACAATCCATAGATGTCTCTTTATTCCAAAATTACACATGATAAACATGTAATCATTCCACTACATTCTCAAACCATTGACCGAGCTTCAAAAATTCTTTCATCTCACATATCATTTGTAGTCTCTTCATCATCATCCACATAAATACTACCCATATGACCATACTGATTCTCTTCATGAGTCTTTCCCTTAGGGCATTTGTTTGCATAATGCCCATACATTCCACATTTAAAACATTTAACCATTGTTGATGTCGTAGCAATACCATTATCCTCATCCATGGTGTTGACCGACCCTTTTCCTTTGCACTTACTTGCTTTGTGTCCTTCTTTTCCACACCCAAAGCATCTTCCAGTTCCCTTGAAACATTCTCCTTGATGCCTCTTCCCACATGATTTACATAGGGGAAATTGAACTTTCTTTCCTCTATGATCATCATGAAACTCCATCTTTCTCTTATTAGTCGAGTCAGGAAACGTACCAAATTTTACTTTATTGATCATGTTGTGAGATTGCTGATTCGGCATAATAATGATGTTTGGACATCCAAATCCCATTTCATTTGGTTGCTCATGAAGAATATCATTCCATTGTCCATCATATCCTCCATTGTTGTGAATCATCTTGTTTCCAGCCATTTTCTAAAACCCAAACAGAATAGTGTTAGATGCAAAAATCGTAATAAAGGGGGAGTAACTTAAATATCTATCATCTTTGGTTTAATCTAATATCGTTAACATAGTTCTAGAACTATATCCTATACGTATACTTATCCATAGGGGCATCCCTAGACATACCTTAGAAATATCTCTAGGGATCTTACTAACGTTTTCGCGTCCTAGTTTCCAAAGGTTGACTAAACCTTTCCTCTGATACCAACTGTAGAGACCCGAAGCCTGACGTACATGGACATTACATTACTTTTGCGGAATACTTAATACATAACAAAAACACACACACAAGGATCGTAATAGTTTAGTGTCTTTGGAAACACGGAACGTAATCTTCTAATCCTGGTGAAAGATCTTCAAAATCTCCCATAAAGATCTTCCTTTTTTTTACCTAAAACCTTTCTTTATATCCTGGGGAAAAGAAAACATAAAAGGGTGAGCTCAAATGCTCAGTAAGGGTAAACAAAAGAAATATCAATCACATAATTTTCATAAGAACATATCATTTTTTGGAAATCTTAACCTGCAAAAGAGAGCATAATTTCATAACATGGGATAAATCATAGTAGTGAAAATGAAACCATAACATAAAACATTACTCATTGTGGCATACACACATAATCATAGAGAATCATTTCTTGTTAGTCAAGACTCATTGCCAAGACTATCTTAGTGGACAAAGTCCCTTTCTGAATCGAGTAATCCTCGTTTCAGTCCTGTTTCACTGAACCGGTATAACCTACCATTCCAGCCATGTCTATCTCATGAGATATGAAATCTTTACCCAATGCATTGGAGGGAGATATAGGTCCCACCCATCTCTTAATGAATCCTTTCTTATGTGTGCCACAAAATCATAAATCATACATCATTGCATAACCCATGTAATAAAAATGGGATTCTTAACCAACATGACATCATAAAACCATTCATATAAGATAAAGGAATTCATAAACATAATTCCATCACAACATAGTCAAATCAATGTAAAAATATGGATAGAAACAGAACCCTTTATTATCTTAGATGGAAAATAATTTTGATAAAACACTTGAAATGAATTCTTGAGGAAAATATCCTTTCTTCTTCAAAATCAATTTCTTTTCACAAAACATCATACAATTTTAAAAGAAAGAGATTTTATTAAAAATAGTCATGAAATATTTTGGAGGAAGGTTCATGAAAATAAGGCTTTATAAAACCGTAAAAATCCGTTTGTGCCGTATAAGTTAAAAAAAACATTCTTCGTACTTTTGTCGGAAAAGTCAAAAAGTACCTCGTATAAAAAAAATGACAAAATATTCCTTTCATATTATTTACTAAAAACTCACCGATGGGTAAAATTGGATTTAAACTATTTTAAGTGGATGGAAACAATATTACATATTGAGGGAACATGGATGTGGATGATAAAATACACCCCAGTAAATACTTACGAATAAACAATCTCGGATAAAAATGAGATTGTGATATTTCCCTTACCTTAGGTCCGACTTGCTTTGTAAGTGTCCGAACCTCCTGTATAATGATTTAAATCATGTTATTGACTTATTAAAGAATCATATTCATTGTTATGATATCATATATGGTTCACTTATGACATTATATTACCCGTTCTTTTGTAAATTCCATGTTAAAGAAGCGTTTTGGGTAAAATCGTTTCATTTATCGTAGGTGTTTTGACTTGTTGTTCTTGACATCATTATTACTTATATCATGATTTACTTACTTCCAGAATATAAAATATGATTTATATATCATATATATTCAGTATATATATATATATATAATAGGTAGATAAATAAAATGAAAAACACCGTTCATGGAGACGGTAGTCCGTACGTACGCATGAACGCTGTTTTCCTTTCCTTATTGTCTTGAAATGGAAGTAAGTAGATGACATACATATGTATATATATACATAAATCCAGTAGCTTTATAATGTCATATATTTCATTATTATTTCTTATATATACATTATAATCATTCTTAAATGGTTAAAATGGAGAATGAATCTCATCGCGTCGTGGAGACGGTATTCCGTACGTACGCACGAGCGATGATATCATTTCTATAAATATTGAATTGAATTGGAGTGGATTATACAATATATCAGAATCAATATGATGTTGTAATAACTATGTATAGTTATTCTTTACACCATTATACCCATCCATGTAAGTTGGTGGTGGAAAATAGTTTACACCACGGCGTGGAGACGGTATTCCGTACGTACGCACGCGCGGTGATTTCTTTTTCCGTAGGATGGATTGATGGTGAAATAGGGTTGTTTCATACTTATAATAACATATCAGTATATGAGTGATACTGATGTTATAACTTCATAATGATACAACCTAAGAAGAAGAAGTGGAAGAAGAAATAAAGATGAAAGAATTGGTAACGGTAATTACCTCTTCTTTGAAGTGCCTCTTTGAGACCTCCTCTTAGGGCACTAGAATTGGTCTTTGAGGAAGACCAGAACCTCTAGGATGTTTCTAGGGAAGTGGAGAAGAGATTTTGGCAGGGGTTGGCCGAGCTTGAGTGCTCAAATTGGTGTGAGGAGGAGGGGGAGGAGGTGTCCTTTTATAAGGGAGGAGAGGGGCACCTTAGGAATATCTCAAAATATTATTTTATATTAAAGTCAAAATCGGTTTATAATGGTTCCAAAGGGTCTTATTTCGAAGCTAAAGTGGGGATGGGTCGAAATCCTATCAACCAATAGGATTCAGACAAGTTTAGGGTATTATGTTAACCTTATCAATTAGATTTAACTCTAAGTTAAGTAATTTAACTTTTACCGTGTCTTTTTGTTTTCTTTCACTATATGGTTAATAAACTTACTATAACATTCCAAACGAACCCCAAATTGTATATTATTAATACATATATCCTAATCTAAGTCATTTGGCCGAACCTTAGATTTTTAGGAATAAAATATCAATTAATAATATAATATTTGATTTAAAAACTATTTTGTGTCAATTTTGACACTATTTGATATATGATTTTTGTGAAAGTCATAACAGAATTATATGTTCGAACCAAGTTGATTAAATCAACAGTAATATATTATAGTAACCTATAAAATTAGTGGAATTCATAAAAAATCTCAAATTACATTTATTTTGGTGTTTATAACATCAATTATGTCAATATTTCATTAATAAGATAATTATTGCATCATCGTTGTGTCATAAATAAATTAAATTATTTTATGTCTAAAAATTACAAATAAAATATCATCATGTAGGAAATCTTTTTAGCTTTCTAATGAATATTTACAATCTAATTTATCTTATGTATAACCCCATATTAAAAATGATTTACTTATTAAACTTTGATTTTAACTATTTTAACCTTTCTTTAAATAAATTAATAATAAATGTCCTAATCTAATCCAAGTGGGCCTAAATGGTCATATTTTATTCCTAAGTTTGTTTTTGGTCGAATTACACTTGTCCAATAGAATTAGGACATGTGTTAGGGTAATAGTAATATCATATTTACCCTTAGTTACCCTATTTACTATTAACCGCGGTAAAAAAAGTAAAAAGTTACTATTCACCAAAAAATTATTTTCATCTCATTGAACCACATTTTAGTCCTTGATATTAACCGTGTCTCTCGGATTTTCGAAATTCCATTCACAGAAGCGGTAAAATTAAGTTTTATGCAAAAATTCAGTTTTTAACCTACCACTTAGTAGTTTCACTATTCATCAAAAATTGATGTTTTTCAGAACAATGCCAAAATTTCATCCCAAGCTATATTTCATATTCCAAATTCAAAAATTAAATCTATTTTACCAAATTCATAACATAGAAGTTGCATTAATTAATTTTATAATTAAATCCCACTGTTAAAATAAATAGCGTGTTTTCCGGAAACAATATATATCAAAAGATTGACACTTGATTATGTCTGGTTTAAATGTGAAATTACAACCAATGACCAACATTGTATTAAATTGTAAAAATATATTCTAAATATACTTTAAAACCACTCAAATTAATGATTTATCACTATTAATTATTTCGATTAAAAAAGTTGTTTTTAATTATAATTTAGTAATTTTCACTATTCATCAGAATATGAAAGTTATCCGAAAAGTACCAAAATTTCACCTTAGGATAAATTCGATACTCCGAATCCAAAAATAAAGTTCATTTTGAAAAATAAGATTTACTGGATTTCAAAAAGTGGTTATTACTATTCATAACGGCTAGTTTTAATAATATTTTTATAGCATATCGTTGTTTAGTGAAACTCGGTATTGCGTATTACACACGCTATCGAGGAAGGTCGCGATTGCGTGTAATGCAAGGCAATACAAGGATGCGTGTTGTGCAAGCTCCTTTTGGTGTAGCGTACAACACATGACATTAATAAAATTAAAAAGAATATTTCTTTATAAAATCTTGGGCTGTTATAGATACCCTTTATAATTAGCTACAAAATACCTTATTCTAGAATATTGATCTTGGAAATGAAAAATAATTAATCCATATTAAATTACTCAATAACAATATTTTCAAAAATTATATTTAAAAATAAATCGGCAAAATTTAGTGAAAACCACTTTTTAAATAATGCAGTTTATCAATAAAATTATTTATTCTTACTCCCTCACACATATTAACTAGTTGGGAACATATAGAGTATTTTATTGATAATATAATCTAAAAATATATTAAAAAATCATTTATCAATAGCTATTAATACATTTCATTATGAAATATACACAATGAAAACATAAATACTATTTTAGGAATACATTTACTTTTAGATTCAAATGAATTGATTCTCTTTTATATGAAATTGATATCCATTGGTTTTTTTAAACATGGTTAAAAAATAAACATTAATTATTAATTTTTTATTCAAATTACTCTAAAATCAAATTATTATGTGATAATTATTACATTAATCAATAAATGTTCAATACTTTATCGCGGTTTGTTTATACTCGATGTTTGGTGTAAAGACAAGAAAAAACACATAAAATTTACATAAATATAAAAATACCCCAAAAATTATAGAGTTCAAGAAGGAAAATACTCTATCTTATTATATTATAAATCAATATTAATTCATCATGAAATTGTAAATTTCATGTCAATAAACAATTAATCAAAAAATTAATATTTGATTAACATAATTTTTTCAAAAGTAAGTCAAAATGAAATATTTGGCCTTGATCACTAATTTTTTATCTATATGATATAATTTTATCATGGATGTGTATGTTAGATTAAATATATATTTGTAAAATTAAAACCAAATTTAAAAATATTTAAATAATATAATTGTCAAAGAAGAAACTCCACCCAAACAATCCCACTAAAGGTAAGACTCTCACACAAAAAACAATGGTCATTCATAGATTAATAAAATATATATTTATTGGAAATGATAAGAAAAAAACAATTAATAAACATCATATATAAAAAATATTCCATTAAAAATTGATCCCAATTAATTAAAAAAATATGATTTTATTTACGCTTTCATGGTCGCTATGAGTGGGAAGGAAACAAAAAATATATTTTAAGGAACTATAGACAACATCCACCACTAATTGGAAGCATAAAAATTCACAATATTCGATTCCACAATATTAAAATAAATTCAGAAAATATATTTTTATAATACTAAAACAAGTATAATAACATATATCAATATATGTATCCATATATTATTCCATATGCAATTGGGATACCTCTCCTATATAGATAAAAAAGAAATTTCAACCACCAAACTACCGTGAACCCTCATAAGATATAACAAAAACTCATTCATGAGGAGAGAAGTGTTTCAATATTTTGATATAAATGATATAATATTTCACAATTTAAACATTTATTTATGAAACAAAATAATACCATTACTCAAATTTCATCTCTCTGTTTGTATGGAAATAATTTGACAATTCTATACAACATATAAAATCACCCTTAAATATTTCTAAATATAATACCACCAAAACCATGCTGCAGCTATTCCAAGTGCATAGTTCACTAACTACATTACCTCTCATTATTTGAATGTAATAAACAACAATCATGTAATGTCCCATTAAATATTCATTATACGTCCCCCAAAAAATCAGGTATTTACTTCACATTCCATGAAAGGTATTGCTATACAATGAAATCTATCAAAAAATTAATATTGGATCAATATAATTACATCTTCTACATCATGAAATTAACATCATCAATCATCATTTTAGAAAAAAATCATATATAATTAACTAATGAATCAACATTAATATTCATGGTATAAAATTTTATTAATGGAAGATTTTCCCTCGAAATATAAGTATAGTCAATGATCCTTTCATCACAATAGTTACTATTTTTGGATTGAAAATGTTGTAATGGTTTGAATTCCTTCAATCTAAAACTGTATTAAGAAGATGAGAAAGAAAAATACGGTATTGGATATAGATGTTTATTTATCATTGATGTTAACAATTATCATATTTTTCACTGTTTCACAAGAATCATTTCATAAGTATTACATCACTGGAAAACCACTATGAAACAATCATTTTTTATATAATCACTATTGATCAACCTTGCTACCTGAACCCAAACCCACTACATTAACTTAATGTCAGCTACTACCCTATTTCCTACTACAATTCCAACCTAAAATTACATTGTGAATTGATTCTCCCTACCAATGCCACCACATGGGTTCCCACTTTTTTTCAAGGATACTAATTTCTATATTGATTAATTATCTTTTAATCCTTTATAGTTGTTGGTTGTATTTTTTAAATTACATTATATTAATCACTTTTATATATTATTTCATCAAGATATAATATTCATTATTTAAACCTATCATAATTTTTCTACAAAACCTAAAATAATTAATTTACAATGATAAAATATAAAATAAAATTTAACTAGGTAGAAATACAAATAAAATAATGAAAAAATTAATAAAAAAATAAATTCATGAAATTCAAATATCAATATAGGTTGAAAATATAAATATCCTGAAAGGAATTAAATTTTGATATATTTTTTTTCAATCCATGTGGGTGATAAAATTAAAGATATTTTGATAAGATACTAATTAATTAATCAATTAAGGTATAACTATAAAGAGATATTTCTTCTCAAAAAATGAGTATTATACATGGGACCTTGATTGTGAAATATAAAAAAAGTATTTTGAGTAGTCCTAAATATGGTACATGTTATATGATTATTTATTTGGATTTGTTTAATGTGATATTATCAATTTACTATTTGAATTACATAAGATGTGTATAATATTCTGGTTAGTCTATACTAAACGAATAAAGAATATATGTGTAAGTTACATGTGATTGGCAAAATCAATGACCCATGGAAACATGATTTCTGAAAAAATTTAATTATAAAATTATTTAAACTTGTATATTTTTTAAATGGTAATTATTGGTATGGATGAATTTGTGTTTTAATTAGATCATTTTTGATCCCCTTGTTTCTTGATGTGAATTAACGCATCATTTTTTGAAACTATTTGATTACTATTATATATAATTAACGTACTAATTATGACTAATTCTATAATGTCCAATATGGTCCCACATTTTGGCTATGTTAATGAAAACATATATTTTATTCAAAAAAATATTCTATAAAACCATTAGTGCTACCAAAAAGTATTTTTTTGTGTATACTAACCAAACTTTTTGATAAAAATTCATAATTGATTACAAATTATATAGGAAATTGTGAAAATGAAGGAAATATTTGATTAAAGGTGGTTAATAATGTATCAAAAGAGTTTTGGATATGGTTGCACATCTAGTTATAATTTAAATAACATCTAATTATAATGTATTAAAAATATTAGGATTTACATCATATTAGATAATGTCGGATGTATATATTAAAGGAATGTAAATTAGAAGGTGGTTTTTAAGTCATCATTTTTTATATTGATATATCGTATAAAGGTGAATGCCACTATATTTTTAAAATAAATAGATGTATTCATGTAATGAAATTTTTAATTATAAAACCTCTCTATTATATCTTATGAAATCATATTCATTTTTTACATAACAAGTTTATGTTTTAATGTTTTTTATTTCATTGTTTATAGTTTTGCCTCAAAAAATAATAATAAACTATGATATAAGAGTAATAAATTGTATAAACCATGTACTTATTATCAAATATTCTTATTCAATATAGAATAATCAATGGAATATAAGGAGTCTCATTAGATATAAAATTAATGAGATCTATCATATTTCATTTGGATGATTTTGGATGATGTGATTATACTCATGGATAAATTTATTTATAGACATTACACAATATACCATTATCCAAATGGTATAAAAAAAGTAATGATGAATAAGGAATCCTTTAGAATCCTTGGGATATCCATTTAGACCATAGATTCACTAGAAGTAAAGAACTAGATTCATGTTTCACAGTGATCATTATCACAATCTATTCATAGATATTGAATATATTTGTATTGATAAATAATATGTTTCAGTATTCATTATTTATTTTATTCATTCTACTATATATAGAACAATACCTAGGATTAAACTCTTTTGTATATATTTTAAATTATATATCTTTATAGGATACTCTATCCAAAACCCATTAATTGATGGCTC
The DNA here is from genome assembly GCA_963277665.1 of Viscum album. NCBI lineage: Eukaryota > Viridiplantae > Streptophyta > Magnoliopsida > Santalales > Viscaceae > Viscum > Viscum album. The sequence continues at coordinate 1,333,385,140 of OY728142.1, forward strand.
GAAGGGGAAGGGATTTATTTTTCCCGATTACATCCCCTTGGAGATCTCTTTTTTTACATGAAACTTTATAGTTTTTTATCTATATCAATGAATTATTGGTTGTTCAAACAAGTGATGATGAAGAACCTATATTATTTGCCTCAAAACAATAAAAAAATTGATTAGTTCTAGGGATCAATTTGGCCGTCTGAGAACGTTATATAGGCCAGATAACTCCAATTATGGATTGGGATAGTGGACGTTCTATAATGTGATTTTATGAGATGTCCTACGAGATATATTATTATATATATTCACTTTAGTTTGATGAAAACATGATTTATATTTATAATTCTCAGTAATTTGAAATTACATACATTTTTGGATTCATTAATGGTCATATTTTTAACTAAAATCCATGTATTCTATTAAAAAAGGGAGGATTATTTTCAATATCATGAGATCATATTAGAAAAATTAATAGAGTTTATTAAGGTGTCATATAAAAATTATAGAATTATGGTTATTAGGGAACATGATATTTGTGGGAATAATGTCAATATAACCTAATAAGGATGAGGTTATTGGTTTTTTGGAGTGATGATAGAATTTATTATGTATTCAAAAACTAATGAGTTTGGAAGGATAATATAGGACAATATATTTGTAGTTTCCTATATTCACAACATTTATGATAACCCTGCACATTGTTGGAGAACAGTTCAAGGGGTCCAATCCATGTGAGAGAGCCTATATGGATCTGAATGGTAGGTTAATTTTGAAATTAATTATAATAATATATTAGATGAGTAAGTAGAATATAGTATTATTATTCATAATTATTTAGTTTTTAGGATTTTCTAATAAGAAATGAACTTATAAATTATTGTGTGTAGGTGGAACTATGTTTCTAGGATTAAAACTATTAAAAAATGATTTACAGATTATGTAGGTTGTGCATGTTATGTGATATTAGAAAACATAAATTTTGGGTGAGTGTTTAATGTTGTAAAAAAATTATTTTTTACGCAAGTATAAATTTTTCTAATATATTATAATAATATATTAGTCCGGGTAGGTTGTTAATTTTTTTTCATCTAACATTGTGAAGTACACCCAAGGATGTAAAACCCCATGGATGATGTTCCCTATTAGAAGACATAGAATTAGATGGTGTGATATTTTATATGTGATTGGTGTCTGAGGATATATTTCAAAGTGATACACCATTATGTTCTGGAGTATATGAGAAGTGATACTCTTATAACTATAGGAATAACCTCGATACCGATTGATATGGTGATGGTTATTTGGTTATCTAATTTTTTATTACAGTGTTTTAAGTTAATATTGTAACACCACAGGTAAATAAAGAATATAAAATATTTATATTTATCCCTATTTATGAATAAAATGTTAATATCAATTTAAAGGGAATGCTATGATCGATGGATTACCTAATATGTTACAACGAGTTCCTTTGAAATCTTACGTTGCACTCTAATAATAAAATAATTTTATTTCAAATGGTAGTTAACACGTAGCCGTTGTAATGATTGAAATGAACATAACTAACTAAAAAATATTATATATGAATGTCAAATATTTTTACTTTTTACAATAAATGTTAGAGGATTAAAAATGTGAATGAATCTAATTTTAAGTGTAAACATTCTAATATTCCTTAAAAGGACGATTAACCACCTTTTGATGGAGAACCTGTTTTAAATCCACTTATTGAAAATTTTCTGTGTTATTTTTGAAAAATAAAATTCTTCTTTAGAATCAGGACATCAAAATTTACTTTGTGTAAATTTTTGGTATTTTACCGATAAAGTTCAATTTTTAATGAATAGTGAAAGATGTTTTATTTTAATTCTAAACCTCTTTTTAATATAATTTATTTATATGATTAGGTCATATTTCGAATTGGTTTTTAAGTTAAATTAGAATATATTTTTACCATTTAACCCAATAGTGTTCATTGTAATTAATTTCACTTTGAAATTGGACTTAAACTGGTGTCAATCTTTTGATATATATTGTTTCATAAAAACACACTATTTGTTCTGACAGTGGGAATTAATTATTAAATTAATTAGTGTAAATTATATGTTTTGAATTTGGTAAAATGGGAATCATTTCTGAATTTGAAATATCAAATATATCTTAGGGTTAATTTTTGGTATTTTTCTGAGTTTTTTTATAGTAAAAAATACAGTTTTTAATTCAAAACTGCCTTTTCATCTAATTTATTTTTATATTTATATTTTCATTTTAATTTTTTTTAAAGTATAATTGAACTATTTTTTTATCACTTAATACAATTTTTTTCATTGGAAGTAATTTCACTTTTTAATTGGATGTAAAAACAAGTCAATCTTTTGATAAATTTTATATCTTAAAAACCCATCTTTTATTTTTACAACGATATTTAATTTTAAATTAATTACTACAATTTATCTGTTTTTAATTTGATTAAATGGATTCCATATTTGGAATCATATGGTCCAAATTATGTAATTAATACTCATTGGTTTTTGGACATTATGAATAATAACGATGGTAATTATCTTTAATTATCGTGTTTAATGAGTAATCTGGTAATTAAGGGTAAGCAAATAATATCATAAAAATATAAAATGACCCAAAAATGTGTCCTAATGCTATTGGTTGTATCATGGCCGACCATGGGATGCCTTGTTCCAACCTTGGGACCCCATGGAATCACTTTAGTGTGATAGTGACCTTTTATCGTATTTTTTTAAAGAAAGGATAATGTAACCAAAGTTAGTAACACCTATGTAAAATAATTTTACTTTTGTATAAATAAATGATCTATTAGACTATAAATATTTATTGGAAATCTAAATAGATTTCCTACATCATAGTATTTTTTGTAATTTTTAGACATTAAATTATTTAAATTATTTATGACACCATGATGGTGTAGCGATTATCTCATTAATGAATGATTTAACTAAAATGAATAGATAATGTAAAATCTTAGAAATACACTTGTGAAATACCTATTGGATGAGTATATTTCGAACCCTTTATCACCATATCCACTAAATATATCAATTTGGGACCTTTAAAATTGGAAAATCATTTTCAAATAATGTAACATTTCATGACTTTCCAAGAGTGCCCCTCCTCTCCTCTTATAAAAGGCAGTCACATATACCACCTTAACCACTACCCTCAAGCCTTTTTCTCGGCCATACCCAGCCCATTTTGTCTCTCCACATCCCTTTCTTAATCTTAAAAGCCTCACATTGTGCAGAAGTCTTTCTAACGAAGCCTTTGAGCTCAAATCAAAAAGTGTTACCCGATTTATAGGTAATGTCTTCACCTGTGTTCTTTGGTTTTATTTTGCTTCTCCAAACCCCTAAAAACTTTTTATTCCTTTATTTTGTAAAAAAACTAGTATCTTCAATATAATAGGATGTTTTTATATGAATTATTCTAGCTACACTTACAAACACTTTCGTCTAATGGTTAATGAACATAATGTTTCTCTGGGTGGCGAATTACTGCCTCACAAAACGATGAATGTTCAATTTTCTCTTAACACCTTTCATGGTGGACATTATGATGTCACTGTATTTTATATATGATAAATATGGTATTTATGTTTCCTATATGATACTGTAATTTATATTTAAAACATGACTTTATGCTTTTCATGTTGTGCAAATGTGATAATTTCATACGAGGAAGTGTGGACTACCACCCCCTCAAGTGATGTGACTCACTCATGCAATACATGGAATGTATAAAGAATGAAATTAATAAAATTATGTAACCTATATAACATATATATTATACTGGAATTGTAATATATATATATCTCTCAATTATGTTTAATTCCATTAATATGACAAAGAAATGAAAGTAGTGTTCATGTGTACGTATGGCCTACCGTCTCCATGAACGGTGGATTTCATTTATTTTTATCTCCAAATGTTATGGAATAGTATAAAATGAATATTTACTAGATATATATGATATTTAAATCATTAATACTATTCTTGAGATGATTTCCTTATAACTACATGGACGATTCTTCTCAAACAAGTTCATTTTTGACTCATGTACCAAACATCGACAAAAACATTTGATATGAACTCACATAATTAACTGGTTGTTATAAAATTATAATATGTGATATGAACTGAATAATAAACATTAAATTAGGTGCTTAAGAAATTAAAAATTTACAAAAGTTTATTATTCAGAAATATAAAGAAACAAACAAGACAAGTCAGACTTAAGGTAAGGGATCCTACCCCTCTCTTTCTTTTTAAGTATACTCTTTTATGTCATTCCTTTTAAGATCATCTTTATAATGATTGGGATGTTATTTTATATTACTCTTACTGTAATATTTTATGTCCATATTATGAGACACCCTATTTTTCTCTCATAAATCCATTTTGGAAGTTTTGAGTGGCGCTGTTTGGCTGCCAAATTTTCGTAAGAGATCCAACATCTCTCTTTCTTTTTAAGTACTCTCCTTTATGTCACTTATATTATGCTCCTATTTGTTATGTTGGGGAATGTCATTTTATATTCCTCTTTATGTAAATTTTATGTTAATATGATGAGATACACTATTTGAACTCATCAATCCATTTTTGGAAGTTTTATGTGGCGTCGTTAGGCTGCCGAGTTTTCGTAAGGGATTTTTCATCTCACTTTTATTCCTGTGAGATTTATGCTACATTTTCCACAATTTCCGTTTAGTGGTGTATGTACTTACCATTATTCTAATATTTGTGTAATATACTTTCTTTTATGAGTATTTACATCAATGTTGTATTGTCCTTCTTTCATGGGGTGTATGTTTCAAAAGATACCCAAGTTGATAAGGGAACCTTTTGCCCTCCACTTTTTAAAAGAATTATTTTGTTGGGTCTTTTAATTTACATATTGTAATGTTGGGATATGTTTTTCTATATCCTTATTGATGTAAATTTTATGTACAAGTGATGAGATACCCTTTTAATATCTTATCAACTCATTTTCTGAAGTTGGAAGTGACGCCGTTAGGCTATCGAATTTTTACCAATGGCACTTCGTAACTAACTTTTGATTTCTTTTGGATAAACTTGTAGTTATTGAATATGTCATCCTTTTAATATATGTGAATGACCATTGATGTTGTTACACTTAATATCCACTTATATTGGGTGTATTTAAATTTTTGACACATAATTATGAGAATGATTTATCCTTAATTTAAGGATACCTTCTGTATAAGGGATTTCATCTCATTTTACATTTCTATTGAGACTTCATTGTTGTTATGCACAAATTCCCTCTTATATGGTGTATATACTGCCTTTGGAATATTATATCATGAATCCAATTATTCTCATGATATTATAAATTTTTGATTAAATGTTATTCCTAAATTATTGTATTCAAGAGTCTCTCATTTTGTTAAAAACCCTTTAACTAAAATATCGTTTTAAATGTTTTAATGATTTATATTTCTAAATATTTCTCATTAATATCAATGTTTTCATAATGGTTTTATGGATTTATTTGTATGGATATTAATGGTTTAAAATGTTAAAGCTTCAAAGTGGTATGAGACACTTCGATTCAAAAATATCTTTATTAAATGTTTTAAATGGTTTTGAAAATTGTTTTTAGAATGGATTCATTATTACAATATATTAAAATGTTAAATTGTTATTACAATGTGGGAATGTTATCTTTCCATTGTGCATAAGTTATGATCTATGATTATGTTATGGTTCTTGTGCATTTTTTATGAATACGAGGGGTTCTGTGATAATCTAAGGGCAGGTGAGCCCGATATAGCTCTCCAATGTATTGGGTAACGCGAAGGAGTTAAACGTTAAGGTTTCTCCAAAGAGATTTAGGGAATATACTATGATGGGTATTCCAAACGTAACCAAGAGGGTTAATCCATATGTAATAATGTTATGAATGCCTCAAGTTACCTATATGTCTTATGATTTCTCTGATTTATTCCGGAATTAATGAGGTATGTTAAAGTGCTTATGTTTTATGGGTAAAGTATGATTTCATTCTTATGTATATATGTACTCATGTTTCCTTTCCATATTTTTATAACCTTTACTAAGATTTTTATGCTAATCCCATGCTTTTGAAATGTTTTTCACATGACAAGGGAATGGTACATGATATGATGATAGTGTCAAGGAAGTGTCAAGAAAGAATCCATGTTTTATTTTAAATGTGTTTCTGTTGATGGGATAAATGAATACTATATTTTATGTAACCACTTTGTTTAAATGTGGAATTTAATGCAAGTTTTATGATCTAATTCTCTTAAAATATAAACCTGAAAAGATCCTGAATGTGAATTATTAATTTAATTTAATATTAAGTAATTCTTATGTCCGGATCCTTATAGTTGGTATCAGAGGTCGGTTTTGATAACTTTAGAGGTTAGAGTATTCTCTAAGCATAACTGACATTACCATAATAGCTAGGATTTAAGAAAGAGTCATAGTTTTAATATAAAGTGAATGATTAAGTATATATTAGTGTTTATCTTCCGCATTAGTACATGATGGTTTTGTTGATATACTCACACTGACATTTCTGGTTTTAGTAAATGGATGGATCTAGTAGGCACCAAAGTGACAATGGATTTAAAGGAAACAGTGGTGGTTCTCTGATTGACAGACATGATGAAATGGGGTATTTAATGAGAAATCTCGTGGTTATTCTAAACCAACTATCAGGAGTCATGATCAACCACTTGAACCTTGGTGAGTTCTCTAATGCATCATGTATGAGAGAAAAAACATGATGTGGATGTTCAGGTGATAATTATAAAGGTAACCAGTATGGTTTATATGATCCTTACTTTTGAGATAATTATGGTATACTCTAGGTTATGATGGAATATTAATGACACGAGATAAACTGGAGGTTAAATTATGGAATGGTTATTTTTCAAGATTTTATCGCTTTTTGGGGAATGATATAAGAACCATGTAGTTTTGGAAAAAGGACAACACGTAGACCATTTGACAACTTGTCACATCAGACGAAGCTGTGGGAATTGAACCCAGAACCAAAGTGTGAATGGTATTTATCGCCTACCACTGGACTATGTGAATTCCCTGGTTATTTTGACTAATTATTTTTAGTTAGATGATCTTATGAATCTAGAATAAGTAGATTTTGGGTTATCTATATAAATTATTAACCTATCATGGAGGATATGTGATTAGGTTAATTACTTTTCAGTATGAGACTTTAAGTGTAACTGATTTTATTCGAAGATAAATGTTAAGGTTTATCTTGGAAGACTAGGTGATTAAATCCTTCAAATATATGTGTTTCAATCTTAGATTGGTTTACTTTGACGAATTTTATGGAAATTTTTTTTATTGAATGGTCTTTTTTGAAATTTGGGTATTGTTTGACAAATTTTGGAGATTACGAATAGATTTTTTAAAGAAAATGATTATCCTTTTCGGATATTATTTGATCTTGTACTAACCATTTTGGTTTTGGTTTTGGTTAAGGTATAATAAAATGAGAAGTATATAGTTATCTTTTTTGGATTAGGTGATTCTCGAGAAGTTGATTATAGTACTCTTAATGTGAACAAGTCTGCCTATATACTCATCATTTAGAGAAAGTATGATTTTGTGTAAGAAATCTAGTAAAAGATGAAAGTCAACATGACAAGTAAGTATGTTTCCTTATGATTTAGTTAATAACAAAAATAAATTCCTCAATGAAAAGTAACTTAAAACAAAAATGTTGTCCGTTAACGTTTCCTATTGTGGAATCAAATACCGTTTAACCCATCACCAGTTTGTGATTTTCTGGTGGTTAACTTTCTCCTAAACATGTTTTCTATCATTCTCCCTCAAAACATGACCCTTTATTTTTCCATCCATATCCATATTTTCCTATTTTGGATCCTAGTATGGGTTATAATGAGTGACCTCTGTACTTCTCTTTCATTCTATTAAAGTGATTGTTTTACCGACTCATGTTCCGATAGGGTACTTTCAATGATATTTCTGAGCCCAATTTTAAAATTACGAGGGCACAATTCCCAAAAGGGGGGAAGGATGTAACACCCCAGGTAAATAAGGAATATAACATTTTAATATTTATCACTACTTGTGAATAAAATGTTAATATTAATATAAAGGGAATGCTATGATCGATGGCTTACGCAATACGCAATAACGAGTTCCTTTGAAATCTTACCTAGCACTCTAATAATAAAAACATTTATTTTAAATGGTAGTTAGCACCTAGCCGTTTAATGACGTAAATGAACAAAACTAACTATAAAATGATTATATATGTTTCCCAAATATATTTACTTTTTACAATAAATGATAGAGGATTAAAAATGTGAATGAATCCAATTTTAAGCGTAAACATTCTAATATACTTTAAAAGATTGATTAATTGCCTTTTGATGGAGAACCACTTTTAAATACCATTATTGACAATTTTCTTTTTTATTTTTGACAAAATAAAATTCTTCTTTATAATTGGGACATCAAAATTTACTTTTTGTAAATTTTAGGTATTTTTCTGATAAAGTTCAATTTTTAATGAATAGTGAAAAATGTTGTATTTTAATTCAAAACACCTTTTTAATCTAATTTATTTATATGATTATATTATCTTTTTAATTGGTTTTAAAGTTAAATTAGAATATATTTTTACCATTTATTCCAATAGTGGTCATTGGAATTAATTTCACTTTAAAATTGGACATAAACTACTGTCTATCTTTTGATATATATTTTTTCATAAAAACACGCTATTTGTTATGACAACGAGAATTAAATATTAAATTAATTAGTTTAACTTATATGTTATGAATCTGGTAAAATGGGAATCATTTCTTAATTTGAAATATCAAATATAACTTAGGGTTAATTTTTGGTATTTTTCTGATAATGTTTTTTAGTAGTGAAAAATACAGTTTTTAATTCAAAACTGCCTTTTCATCCAATTTATTTATATATTTAGATTTTCATATTAATTTTTTTAAGTATAATTGAATTATGTTTTTATCACTTAATACAATGTTGTTCATTTGGAAGTAATTTCACGTTTCAATTGGATGTAAAAACAAATCAATATTTTGATAAATTTTACTTCTTAAAAACTCGTCTTTTGTTTTGACAACGGGATTTACTTTTAAAATAGTTACTACAATTTATGTGTTTTTAATTTGATAAAATTAATTCCATATTTGGAATCAAAAGGCCCAAATTATGTAATTAAGACTCTTTTGTTTTTTGGACATTATGAATAGTAATGATGGTAATTATCTTTAATTATCGTGTTTAATTAGTAATCGGGTAATTAAGGGTAAGAAAATAATATCATAAAAATATAAAATGACCCCAAAATGTGTACTAATGATATTTTTGGAGTCATGTCCGACCATGGTATGCCTTTTTCCAACCTTGGGACCCCATGGAATCACATTAGTGTGATAGTTACCTTTTATCATATTTTTTTAATGAAAGGGTAATGTAACCAAAGTATGTAACAACTAAGTAAAATAATTTTACTTTTGCTAAATAAACTATCTCTTAGACTATGAATATTTATTGGAAATCTAAAAATATTTCCTAAATCATATTAATTTTTTATAATTTTTAGACATTAAATATATTAAATTATTTATGACACCATGATGATGCAGCGATTATATCATTAATGAATGATTTGAATAGAATGAAAAGATAATGTAAAATCTAAGACATAAACATGTCAAAGACCTATAGGATGAGTACATTTAGAACAATTATCACCTTATCCACTAAAAATATCAATTTGGGACCTTTAAAATTCGAAAATCATTTTAAAATAAAGTAACATTTCTAGACCTTCCAAGAGTGCCCCTCCTCTCCTCTAATAAAAGGCCCCCTCCTCTACCACCTTACCCGCACCTCTCAAGCCATTGGATCGGCCAACCCAAGCCCATATTGTCTCTGAAAATCCCTCTATTACTCCTACAAGCCTCAATTTTAGAATAAGTCTTACCAAGGAAGCCATTGATCTCAAATCAAAAAGAGTTACCCGATTTAAATGTAATGTCTTCAATTGTGTTCTTTTGATTTATTTTGCTTCTACAAACCACTAAACTCTTTTTATTCCTTTATATTGTAACAACACCAATATATTTAATATACTAGGATGTTGTTATGTTAAGTATTCGAGCTACACTTACACACACCATCGTCTAATGGTTAAAGAACATACTGTTTCTGTGGATATCGAATTACTGCCTCACGAAACGATGATTGTACAATCTTCTCTTAACACCTTTCATAGTGCCCATTATAATGACACTGTAATTTATATATAATATATATGGTATTTATGTTTCCTATATTTTTCTTTATTTTATATTAAAAACACGCCTTTATGCTTTGCACATTGTGCAAATGCGATAATTTCATACGAAGAAGTGTGGACTACCGCCCCCTCAAGTGATGTGACTCGTTCATGAAATACATGGAATTTATAAATAATGAAATTAATGAACTTATGTGAACTATATAACATATATATTGTATTGGAATTATAATATATATATCTCTCAATTATTTTTAATTCTATTAATATGAAAAAGAAATGAAAGTAGCGTTCATGCGTACGTACGGCCTACCATCTCCATGAACGGTGCATTTCATTTATTTTTATCTCCAAATGTTTTGGAATAGTATAAAATGAATATGTACGGGATATATATGATATTTAAATCATTAATAATACTCTGGAGATGATGTACTTTTAACTACATGGATGATTCTTCTCAAACAAGTTCATTTTTGACTCAAGAACCAAACATCGAAAAAAACATTTGATATGAACTCACATAATTAACTAATTATTATAAAATTATAATATGTGATATGAATTAAATAATAAAAATTAAATGAGTTCCTTATGAAATTATAAATTGAAAACAGTTTATTATTCAGGAATATAAAGAAACAAAAAAGACAGGTAGCACTTAAGGTAAGGGATCCTACCCCTCTCTTTCTTTTTAAGTATACTCTTTTATGTCATTCTGTTTAAGATCATATTTCAAATGATTGGGATGTTCTTTTATATTACTCTTACTGTAATTTATTATGTTCATATGATGAGACACACTATTTTCTCTCATCAATCCATTTTGTATGTTTTGAGTGGTGCCGTTAGGCTTCCGAATTTTCGTAAGAGATCCAACCTCTCTTTTTTTTATGTACTCTCCTTTATGTCACTTCTTTTAACCTCCACTTTGTTTTGTAGGGGGATGTTCCTTTATATTCCTCTTGCTGTAAATTTTATGTTAATATTATGAGAGAACCTATTTGATCTCATCAATCCAGTTTTGGAAGTTTTTTGTGGCACTGTTAGGCTGCTGAGTTTTCATAAGGTATTTTTCATCTCACTTTTATTCATGAGAGATTTATGCTACATTTTCCACCATTTACTTTTAGTGGTATATTTAAATCCCATTATTCTACTCTTTGTTTAATATGCATTCTTTTATGAGTATTTTCCTCAATGATGTATTTTCCTTCTTTCATGGGTTGTATGTTTCGAAAGATACCCAAGTCAGTAAAGGAACCTTTCACCCTCCTCTTGTTAAAAGACTTAGTTTGTTGGGTATTTTAATTTACATATTGTAAAGTTGGGATATGTTCTTCAATATCCATATTAATGTAAATATTATGTCCAATGGATGAGATACCCTTTTAATCTCTTATAAACTCATTTTCTGATGTTGTAAGTGACTTCGTTAGACTGTCAAATTTTTACCAGGGGAACTTCTTAACCCAATTTCGATTTCTTTGGGTTCAAATTGTAGTTATTGAATATTTCATCCTTTAAATATGTGTGAATGTCCTTTGATTTTTTTACACTAAATATCCACTTATATTGGGTGTATTTATATTTTTCACACCTGATTATGAGATTGATTTATCCTGAATTTAAGGATACCTTCTTTATAAGAGATTTCATCTCATTTTTTCATTTCTATTGAGACTTCATTGTTGTTATGCACCAATTCACTCTTATATGGTGTATATACTGTCCTCTGGAATATTATATAATGAATCCATTTATTCTCATGGTATTATAAAATTATGATTAAATGTTATTCCTCAATTATTGTATTCATGTGTCTCTCATTTTGTTAAACACCCTTAAACTAAAATATCATTTTAACTGTTTTAATGATTTATACTTATAAATATTTCTCATTAACATCCATGTTTTCAAAATGGTTTTAGGGATTTATTTATATGGATATTAATGGTTTAAAATGTTAAAGATTCAATGTGGTATGGGATACTTTGATTCAAAAATCACTTTATTAAATATTTTAAATGGTTTTGAAAATGTTTTTTTGAATAGATTAATTATTTCAATATATTAAAATGTTATATTGTTATTATAATATGGGAATGTTATCTTTCCATTATTCTTATTATATGTTTTATGATTATGTTATGTTTCTTTGGAATTTTTTATGAATACGGGTGGTTCCGTGATAAACTAAGGGCGGGTGAGCCCGATATAACTCTCCAATGCATTGGGTAACACGAAGGAGTTAAACATTAAGGTTTCTCTAAAGAGATTTAGGGAATATACTTTGATGGGTATTTTAAATGTAACCAAGAGGGTTACTCCCTACGTAAGAATGTTATTAATGCCTCAAGTTGCCTATATGTCTTATGATTTATATGATTTATTCATGATTTGATGAGGTATGTTAAAGTGCTTTGGTTTTATGGGTAAAGTATGATTTCATTCTTATGTATATATGTACTCATGTTTCTTTTCCATATTTTTATAACCCTTACTGAGATTTTTATACTCATCCCATGTCTTTGAAATGTTTTTCACATGTCAAGGGAATTGTACATGATATGATGATATTGTCAAGGACGTGTCAAGAAAGAATCCATGTTTTATTTTAAATGGGTTTCCATTGATGGGAAAAATGAATACTATCTTTTTTGTAACCACTTTGTTTAAATGTGGAATGAAATTCAAGTTTTATATTATAATTATCTAAAACTCTAAACCTGAAAAGATCCTCAATGTTAATTATTAATTTAATTCAATAATAAGTAATTCTTAAGGCCGGGGACTTATAAATATGCATATGTTATTTAGATATGACAATATAGGGCCACTGATTTGTAATGGGATATAATATAAATGATAAAATATTATTATTGTAACAACACTTGAGGATATGTATTGACATTTTATTTAGTTCATGTGGGAACTTTTCCTGGGGTTCACTAAGTTATATTCTCACAACCACTCTTAGTTTTGAAATACATGGATATATAATGCCTCTGTTGGATTTGATTATAGACGATTAGCCTATTGAAAATTTAACTACAGACACTAATAACATTTTAGAATTATTTGTATTTTACCTATTACTATTTAGATATGTTATAATGTGATAATGGATTCCATGGTGGGGTTGTCAGGATATCATAAAATCAGATATATCAAGTTCTTAATTATGAAATGATTGATAATTGTGACATATATATTATTGATCACTACGAAGTAGTCTATTTTTGGGTTGGAAATGATATATTTTCATTATATATTTCCATTAAATGGAGTGAAAATTAATATCAAATCAAATGGTGATGGATAATTAATTTTTTTCTTCCTAGAATAATTATATAAGGCCTTTGATACTCATTTGAATTCGATTAATGTGTACCATAATAGGAATATAGTTTTTTTGGTCATATTATAATGTATATACAATGATCACATGTCATAGAACTTGAAGTTTCATTCTATAATCATCCTTAATTGGTAGATTTTTTCTATAATAAAGGTCATTGTGTGTAATTTTAAATGGATCTGTTTAATAACATATATTATAGGGCATGTCAATATCCTTGGTGTTGTAAATTAAGATTTGTAATTTTATTTATATAGTCTAGTATCATTAATATGTATTCAAGAATATCAACTCGATCATAAATTTGATGATAAAATAAATGAAAAATTTATAAATATTATGAAAAGTATACACTCTTTGTTCCGTAGTTTTTTATTAGAGTCATGGTGTTTTTGAGAGTGCCTCCTTCCATTAAAGGAACACATATTTGATGTATAATGAATTTTTAACCATAATTTTATTTCGCATTTATTTTTTAGGATAAATATGGTTTCATTTTATTTAGTTATTATTTATTGATATAGTGTGACTCATGACCTACCCCATATATTATTAATAATGAGATATCATTTGGCCCACTCCAAAAATCACACCATTGAAAATGTATATAATGTGGAAGATGATTAATTTGAAGGATGAATAAATTAATCAAATTAATAGAGTAACATGGTACTTTATTTTTAGATAATACATATTTAATGTGTGTGGTTGTAGTATAGACATATCTGAGATGAGAGTTTCAATGAATTTGAATTTATATATAAAAATTTGTATTTCTGAATATATACATATTTAATATAAGTTAATATAAGGATTAATAACAAAAATTACCATATCAATTACTTGTAAAATAATATTTTTTTAATATTACTCTACATATAATATTCTAAAATGTAGAATATCAAAATTATAGATGCTTTTCATTTTTTATAATGATTTTTTAATTTTTTTTCACTTATATCTAAAAATATTATTACAAATACTTTAATATATAAAATTAAACTGATTATTTATTTTTGGATACACAATGTGTAAATGATATTACAATTTAATTATGTGAATTTCATAAATAAATAGTTTATTATGTGAATAGGGAGAAATACTAATTTTGGTAATAGTGAATATTTTTTGAAATTTTTGTAAATAATTCCATGAATGTTTTTAAAAACATTTAAAATAAGTAAAATAATCTAAAAATATAAATTATATAATTTTAAAATATTATTTGGATTAAAAAACCCAAACATAATATCTTTGAAAGTTTAAGTAATGTTTTAATAAAAACATTTTTTCATCTATTTCTTTTAATAAAATTCTAAAACGATTGGAAATATATTTAAACATATATTATTATTAATTATTTTATTATTTTGTAATAACAAAAACATAAATTTTAATAGAATAAATATCGTTGATAATTTAACTGTAAACATAAATCAAATACTCAAAATTAATCTTTTTATATATAAAAAAGTTGTTACTTGTTACGTGCACTAATAATAAAAAAAATTATCTTTATATTGTAAATTAAATTTTATAAATAAATTACATTCATGAAATCGTAATTATAATGTTTTCTATAATATTAAATTAACATTTCTATTTTAATATTTGTTACCTAGGGTGAATGTGGAGTTTCCCCTGTTGGGGTAAATTAGGGTGAAATGGTTTCAACATTGTTCAAGATGATAGAACATGAAAAATAAATTTATAATATTGAATTGAACTTTTATGATATGCTTTAAATATATACCCCACCATAATTTCCCATTTGGGGCCTTTTTCTAAGAATAATGGGGTGATATTCTGGAGGAAAAATAAGTTTTAAAAGGTGTTCCCTTTACATCACTTCTAAAAGGAGACCCCTTCATCCCTAATTCACAAACAATTACGAAGAATTTTATCGACTAAAACTCTATCATATTCTCTTATCAATGTTCTCCCTACACATTTGAGGATTTACTATCCCAAAAAAATATATATAATTATACATTATTAGTTACCAATGGAGAACATCCAAGGTAGAAGATGTTAAGGTAAAATTTTGAATGCATTCAAATACGATGTTAAGGGATCATCAGAAACATCCTTATTTTTACTTCTATGAAATTTTAAGATTAATATTAAGAAATTAATTCACATGATAAATATATAAGATTATTTTTTCAATTATTAATGTTCAAATTAATTTTATACATTCTTTTTATGGTAATCCAGAAGATATATCCTTCGATTATCCCTAAAGAAAAGATTTTCAAAACTTTTTATTATCATTAGTTTCATGTCATTATTCTTCATTTATTGTTTCAATTTTTTTTTGTTTTTAAAACACATATTTTTTATTTTTTATGATGGATGTTATACTATGTTATTATGGGTGGGTTTGTTATATCCCACTGATGCATTGGGTAATTGTAATCCTTCATGATATACCATGTATATTTCCTTGTATGTTAGCTTAATAACACTATTTATTGTTAATGAATGGTTATCCTAAGAAAAAAACATTTATGATGGTGGTTAAACAGAGTGTAAAATGATTATGAAAGTGGATAACCATTATTACAATGTCCTTGTTTTTATCCTATGCATACGCTTATTTTTTAAGGATTTATGATGCTTCCATATAAATATGATTCCATGATATTATTATTTTCTTTCATTATTTAATGTCATCATGATTAAAATCATTCACTTTATGATTGAAAATTATTCTAATTGTCTCTGATGATATGCTATATTTCGATATCTATTATATTATAGTGATTTTTATCTCACACATTCATTTATGTATTTACACCAAAATATTACAAAGAAGCATTAGAGGTACTATGAGATTATGAGAACCAATCAATGTATTAAAGGAATTAATAACATATAAATTTTATATATTGTATTTTTCTATATAATCATTCAGTTACACAAGACTTTTAATTACTCTATGTGTATTTTCTTAAAACAATGGTAATAATAATATTTAGATAATGTGTTTTTATGTATTGTGTATCTTTATTAAATCAAATCACATAATTTATAGCTACTATGTTTAGAAAAAATTGATGAAAACCCATAGCATAATCCTAAGAATAATAAAATATCATAATGTTTTTGTAAGGAAGGGATTTTATATTACCCTATATATAAATCCATATCATTGTACTTTATGTGAATGTGTTTTTGTCATATATACTTCTAGGGGTAATTAATATTGAAATTTTTGGTTATGTATCTATCAGGCATTAATTTGTCCCATGTTCAATGGGAATTTTCCAAAAACATGTTTTGACATTCAATGGGATATACATTGTATAATACATATATTTCTTATGAATTTTATGAGTATTTATATATTTTAATAATGAAAATTTTGGTGCTAACCAAATTGGGATATCCCCATTTACATAATGAATAAACTCTATGTATTTTATAATGAAAAAAATATATTACATTGTTTATAGATTATATTATTATACAATATAAAACCAAGGAAAAACCTGCTGAGATTTACAATAATGTACTCAAGAAATTATGGATGGATATGTTATACATATTGTAGAGTAAATGAGAGATTTTTCTAGAGAATGTATCATTATTACGGAATGTTATCATAAAAATATATCTATAGATCCATCAATTTCTATGTAAATAGATAAATCAACCAGACAAATAGTTTCTAAAAAAACTAATTTGATTCCCCAGATTATATGTGTGTATCCAAGTAACTGTGAAGAATTCATCATGATTTTCAAAGAAGATAACATAGCTTACATGGAAGGGAGTGAAATAAAAATGTATCGATTAATTCGTGGAAATATTAAAAGATTTTAATAAGTGGCTAGTATCCACATATATATTCACAACAACATCATATGGGGATGGATTTCATATTTTTATTCATGAATAAAATTATTTATTGTGATGTTTACTCAGGAATAATGATAAACATATATCATATTCATCAAGAATTCTGATGGTCTATGAACTAAACTTCCTAATGGATGATACAGATCTGGAAATAATTATTTTTCCAATAATTAATTTTATACATTATATATAGTTGGAGTTAGAACCAAATATATATTGATTACATAAAAATAATATATATATATATATATATATATATATTGATATATATATCAATATATTCACATTTAAGGATCTCAAAATGAATAAATAAAGGTTATTAGAACTAATCAAATATTAAAAATTTTCATTCCACAACCATCATAGGAATATGAATAATGTGGCTTATTATATATGAAAAATTCATCTTATATGCTTATCCATAAAAATATTTTATATGGATCTAATTGTCATTGACCTAAAAAGGATGTACTTGGTATTAATAAATTATGGATTATCATCCTATGTTTTTTAAAATATTTCCTAGATATATCTCTTGTATAAATACATTTAATCCCAAATGAGTTATTTAGATATATAGAAAAAGATTCATGTAGTGGTAACAAGAAAATACTCATAGTTAATCTTGGGAAATGACAAAAAAGAAATATTTTAGAATTTACTATGTGTGAAATCTTTTTATAAGATAAAGAGAATCTATTAAAAGGATATAGTAGTCATAAATTCTTCATTCACTGAAGAAGATATAATATTTAAATAGTCTTCCAAGAACACTATTGTTTGGTCACTAAAAATAATAATATATCTTCATATACATTAATGTACCTAGTGTGTGATCAAATGAGGGGCGAGAAGAGATTATCCATTAGGATGATGTGACCATTACACACACAACATTGAAATGAAAAAAAAAACAAAGACATTACCATGGATCATCTAGGGACATTGAATGTGGGAAATTCAATATGGGTCTTAGTGGGATGTCCAATAAAGGATAAATCTTTAATTAAGATTTTATATATATTCTAACTCAATCAAATTGAGAAAAAAATACATTAGACTAGTTGTAAGGATTTATGGAACCCCACTATCAAAAATATCATATCATTATCTATGGTTCCCCTCAAAATGTTTTATGAGAATTTATTAAGATATAAACATTGGTTTGTTTATTATCTTGACCAACCATCCCTAGACTAATATAAAATATGAGATAAAAATTTAAATATTGAGGATATATTGATAACATTAAATATTAAAATCAAAGGTGTATGATAAAAATATCTTCCATTGTTCAAGACGACGTACAATAATAGTTTCCACTCAAAGCATTCAAATATCCCCATATAAATAATTCATTGGAAGAAGATTTAGAACACCTATGTTTTTGGATTATTTTATTGATTGGATATTTATTTAACATGATATTTTCCATCAAATAGAAAAAATGTTAAATACCATTTAACAACATATAACTACATAACAATGTTTATAGACGAGTAATGATGAAAATTGTCAGTGAGATTTAGTTTTTGAAGTTGGTGATAATGTTTTTTAATATATCTTTGTGTACGTGTGATATGAGGTTTGTAATGTGGTGAATCTTAATTCCTATATTCCATGGACACATTGGTATCTATGAGAAATTGGGTATTGTTTCTATTGAATATCTCTTCCACCAAAAATTTCTCAAGTGAAAGACATGTACTATATTTCCATCCTAAATTTAATAACTAATTCATCGAATATAATAATTATACATGTGGTATAGTTAAATGATTATCTACCTATTAAAGATAAAAAAAGAGACACTATTTTTTCCTTATAAGATTAGAAAATATATTATGGAATATTTTTATATTTAAAAAATGAGATGAAAAAAGATTATATGGGCTGGTGATCTCATAGTTTTTTTTATAAAAATAATAAAAATATTTTATAACAGAGGTAGATATTTTTTTCATAAATTATGAAATATCTCATAAATTGAGTCTAAGATTAGACATACGATACTATTATTGAATATGAAGAACCTGTTTTATCCTAGTCACAATAAGAAGATAGTTAGAAATGTATGTTCAGAAAAGGCCGCCATTGGAGGGTGTGTATAAATTGGAATAAATGATTTAGTTATTTAATTTATTTTTAATATATTATATTTATTATTATATAAATATTTAATGTAGAAATTTTATTAGGGTTAGTTTCATTGATGGGGGATTCATTTGGGTGGATATCTAAAAACATTCCTCACTAAATCATGATCTTATGATGACAGACTCGAATATCATGGTAAATTTATAGAAAAAAAATTAAATGGGTCATCTATATAATTAAAAACAACATTATTTAACAAAAAACAATAGTAGTTGATATTTAAAATTTAAATTGTGGTTATCACCATTTGATTACAGCTATGAATCAAGGATTTTGATATACTTTTGGTTTTGAGTTTTTACACCAATCACATGATCCCCTTTGATAAATAATGCATTTATTCAATTATGTAATTTTCATTCCATGGTTTCACCAAAATTACCCTTGACTATGAAATTATTGGGAAAGAAAGCTTCAACAAAAATTGATTAACCTTCCATCATGTAAATTTCTCTAATCCATTGTTGTATTCTTCCATGATGTCCTATGAGGACATTCATCAAATTTAAATGGTTGGTACGGGTACCATGAAACCCATAGATCCATTGAATCTTTGAGTGTGATTAAAAGATTGAAAATTATTGGTTATTTTAGGATGGATCCTGTGATTCATGATCTGATCATAATGAATCTAAGATTTATGATCTATAACTAGTCACGATATCTAGATAATGAATATTAAATCTTTTTAAGGATAAATGAAAATCTAATTTTCTGCCACTAGAGTGCTGGAATCAATGGTTGAAGGTGGTTACAACTAATTTTATATTTTCCACAGGCTATTTCAATAGTGGATTTGGAAATAATTTGAGGATGTTGTCAATATAGAATGTCCCGATATACACGACATGTAATTCATTTAACACATTCCATGTTGTTTGGATTTCTATATGAACTTGGTTTTGAGTAGGAGCTAAATATCACATGACATGTGGAAGGGCCACATTATGTGTGACCGTAGCTATCTGACTCTACATGTATATATGGTAAAATACCAAAAGACCCCTTTGTCAAACACACTATGTACGGTGGGTCATATTCCATGTAATTTTGGGAGTTCATAAGCATGGGAAGATGAGACATGTTGAGTGTTTTCATTATCATTAATCATTTTTTGTATTATGGGACACATCATTTGTTGGAATGTAGACAATGTAAATTGGATTAAGTTCAGATTATAGGATCTCATCATAGTCAAAAAAGGAAGGATTGGGTGGTTGAAACATAATTTTTAATACCCATAACTATTTAGTGATCCCCATAAACAAAATTTACCCCCATTGTGAAATAAATGGATATCATAGTGGATTTTTTGTTTCAGAGTTTTGCTCAAGAGTATTCTATCTAGATTGATTTACAAATAGAACATGATGTATTCATTCACTAAGTATTTTGAGATTCTATGAGAGATATTATAGTGGTGATGCCTCTATAGGCGGTATTGGATGATAAAAATGACCATGAAGGATAATCAAATAGATATAGAGAGAGAGAAAGAAAAATTATAGGATTTGAAAACCCATTATACTCTCTATACTAGTTTTAGTGGAATATCATTGATCTGTGAGGGTATGGGTCCTCTACATATCGATTTGAACCCTCTAGTTTTATTAGTTAATGGTTCATACGCCTATTTAGTGGATCCATCATGTTTTATCAGGGGATGCGTCATCTACTTATTGAGTGGAACCCTCTGATTGTACTAGGGCATGGGTCTTCTACCTATTGAGTGGTTTCCTCCAATTTAATTAGAGAAAATGTTATCATACTAATTCAATGGAACCCTATTGTTGTCTTAGTTTATGAATCTTATACCTATTTTGTAAAACCCACTTTTTTTACCACTGCATGGTCCCTCTACATATTTATTAGAACCCCCCTACTACTTTATTTCTATAACAACCCAAGCATCAACAGTACACTTCTCTATGAAAAATGAAATATCTTGTGTTGTATAGAACATCATGTTCTAACACACCACAACCAATCAACCCAGCCTTTATGAATAGTAATACCATCTTTTTGAAATTTTATATATTTTTTTTTAAATTGATGACATTTTTGGATTCAGAATATCACAATTAGCTAAGGGTGATTTTTTGGTATTTTTCTAGAAAGTTTAAATTTGTGATGAATAGTGAAAAACAATGTGTTATTGTTTATAAACAACGTTTTAATGAAAATAAGTAGTTATTATTTTAAAAAATTTATATTAGGTTGATCTAGATACATAATAACTATATATGTTCAATTTACTTAATTGTAGTAATTTTTTTATGATATTTGATATATAAAATTTTATTGAACTTTTTACTGTCGTTTACCCACCATCTAGGCGCATTTGAAAATTTTCATAAAACCTAATTTTATCAATTATGTGAATTGAATTAAAAAAAATTAGAGACACATTCTACATAGTAAGAAATTTTTTTTTTAATAAGATGAAAATAATTTTTGGTCAATAGTAACTTTTAATTTTTATTTACCACGGTTAAAAGTAAATAGGGTAACTAAATGAAAAAAAATGATATTATAATTACCCAAGAACATTTCATAATTCTATTTGATAAGTTTATTATGACCAAAATAAACCTTATGATTAATATATAATTCTTTTGGTCCACTTGTATTAGATCATTGCATTTATTATTATATTATTTTAATAATAGTTAAAAGTGTAAAATTCATAGTTTAATAACTAATCCATTTTTATATAGGGTTACACATAAGATAAATTCAAATATAAATATTAATTTATATTTTAAAACAATTCCTATATGATGGTATTTTTTTATAGTTTTTAGACATTAAATAATAAAAGTTATTTATGACAAAATGTTGATGTTGTAATTAACTTATTTATGAACAATTAAAATAATTGATATAATAAATATCCAAATAAATATAACATGATACTTATGATTAATTTCACTAATTTTATAGGTCAATACGACATGTTAGTGTTGATTAAATTAATTTTTTTAAGTGATAACGTTTTCATGATTATCACAAAACCAAAATACCAAATTGTGTCAAAATAGACATAAATGTGTTTTTAAAAAAAATACTATATTATTAAATGATATAACACTATAAATAATATAAGGATCAGAAAAAAATACATATATTAAGTTATATATATCAATAATGAACCACTGGGTGTTCTCTTGAATTTTTATATTATGATTATTATACATTTATAATAATAAAACATGAATACATGGTAAAAGTTAAACTATTTAACAAATAGTTAAATCTAAAAATTAAGGTTAATATGGTGACCTAAACCAATCTAAAACCAATTGGATGATATTTTTTCGAACCATACCCACCTTATCCCCTAAATAAATAAATTTGGAGACATTATAAATCGAATATTATTGTATAATAAAATATTACTTCAATCATATCCTAAAGTGGCCATCACCTCTCTTATAAATGAGAACATCTACAACAATCAAAATCACAATTCCAAATCCATATGGCTTGGACAAACCCTACTAAAATATAATTTAACTATCTTCAACTCAACATAGAGTCCTTACATTGATATTAAATCCAACCGAAGGAGCCCTTTTGATCAACACAAAAGGAATCACCGAAGAAGAGGTAAAAATTTCACCACCTTTTTCAAAGTTCATTATTTCGTACACATATTCATTATTTTTTGCTTCCATACAAAAATAACAACTCTAGTACCTTATACATACTGTTATTTTATTATAAATATTGAACAACCATAATCATTATTCTATATATCCTATGAATGACTTGTCCCATACACGTGTACGTACAACTTACTGTCTCCACGTTGTGGTGTAGTTTTCTATTCCAACACTTAATATTGAAGATGAGTATAATAATGAGTATAAATAATGTAAATAATAAATATAACATGTAAATTATTCTGTATATATGACATACCATCCAATTACATACAATTTCTCCACCTATATAATGATATTGTCGCTTGTATGTACATACAGATTACCATCTCCATGAATGCGATGAAATTAATTCCCCATAGTAATAATTCAAGAATAATTTTTATATTATAATTAAACATATTTTATAAAAACAAAATATGATTTTTTATTTTAATAAAATAAATTCTATCCATAACAAACATGACTTACATAGTAAAACATATAAAGGAAAATGAATTTGTTAACACCTGAAAAAGTGATACTATTAAAATATCATTAACAATGCAATATTAGAAGATAATATATGATATAGTGTTTATGTATGTGGGCCATTTATAATTTAATAAAAATTATTTAACTATTATAAAAGAGTCTATTGTTCCATCTATCAAGGAAAAATGCAGGGTAATGGTTAATTCTACCATCTCTTCATTATCTAAGATTTTTTGTACGTGAATATCTAATGAGACCTATTTATCATCCAAATATGTGTTTCATTAAAATTTACATTAAGGAATACTTAATATTTTTTATATTATGATTTAAATTCATTTATAAATTTTTTTTTACTTTTTATAAAATGTTTTTTAATGTAATCCTTCCATCGTTTTCCAAACAAGTTCCTTTACGACCTTTTTAACATTATTATGGAAAGAATGATTTTTAACTTATACAAAAAGTGATGCCATTTTTCTAGGATATAATATCATCAATTATTTCCTTACATTATTATATGAATATTTTCAAAATAAATGTTTTAATTTTTAATAATGAATCTTTTAAAAGATTTTAAAATAGAAAGAGATATTTCTCCCAAATAGTCTGGATTTCATCTATGTCAAAATCCATTGATGGATTTTACCATTGATTGAAGTTAATTTATTACAATACAACATTAAATATTGTATTGAAGGACTTTTTATATGTATGACTATACATTTATATATTTTAAACCATTCATGGTTTATGGTCAAAGTATTAGCATTTCATATGCTAGTTCTAATAATAATTTTTATGTTTTGATTCAACCTTTTCATATGAGGAATGCATTGAACATAGTAAGTGACGGTGTAGCCTTCTATAGATCCTTGATGCATCGGTATGTCTAATGATATAGAAAGGTGTCTTTCCATAAGGACATGACAAAATCTTATTTGATTTCATTGCACGTGGCCTTGACTATGTGGTTATGATGTCTGGTATAATACATTCTATCATTATGAAAATAGCTCTGGATATCACATGTGATTATTTTAATAAGAGAATATCCAAGTGAATAAGTAAATTGAATTATTTTATTTATCTTTTCCACATTATGCTGAAATTTATGTTAAAAAGGCTTTTGTTTTATCTTATACATTTTCATAAATATTTGTGCTTATTTATGTATGTTTCATATATATTGTTATCCTTAATGAGCATATGAGCTCACCTCGTTCTTATATTTTATTTTTCCTAGGATGTTAAAAAATATATTGCTATTAACTAATAAGTATAGTCTTAAAAATATAATAGAGTTAAAAGCTGACATAATATTGTTTTTTATTTAATGATGTAGGGTAAAAATAATGTATGTATATAGTACATACAAATTTACTAAAATGATTGGTCTTTCGAGACATGATTCATCGTATCATACAAATGTTATGTAATAATGCACCGAATCCTGGTAACTAGTGTCAGGGAATTATATTTGGTATTTGAGTATGTATAGTACATTCCTTAGAATCTATATTTATAGAAAAACTCTTATTAGAACACATTACCTTAAGATAAAATTTTTGAATTAGTATATAAGAACATCCATGAATTTTTGTAATATAGAGATTTTGTGAGTTTAACAATCAATACATCCCTGTCCAGATCTAAGCAGCAATAGGCTGCTCTATCAAAGATGTACATAGGATTGAAAACTCGAACATGTAGTTTCATGTATGACCCAAGGAATCCTGGTACATGACAATGGGCTTTGCATCACTCATGGATATGAAACTCTAATGGTATATGATTAAGATAATTCTAATTTTCTTTACAAAAAGATATGAATGATTAATGAGTATATACCTCATCAAAGAAATTTTTTTTATGTTTATGTATTATATTTATAAACTATTAAATTTATGTTATGTTTATTACAGGTTTGGAAATATGTATTGTGATTCATAAAGTAATCAAATGTATGACATAGTTTAGAAATGGAGCCTAGAGGAAGGAATGAATAATGTACATATTCACATAATTCGTATAGGGATTTACATCTTACGCTAGTTAATTATAGTGGCACCAGTGATGCAACTAGTTCTGAATAGCTTATCTCCATACTTGGAAAACACACTTAGGATTTTAATAATATCTTTACCCTTATAGAGCACCCTCATCCACAACATAGAGGATCAATGTTAATACACTTCAAGTGGAAACAACCACTGATATTCAATGGGACTAAAAATCTATTGGTAGCTAAACAATAGGTAAGTTTTTTTGAGAAAATATTTTATTTTTTGGGGAGTAGTGAAAGGGAAATTTTTTCAAAGAAGTTTATCACCTCACAAGAGATGCAGATAAATGGTGGAAATTAATTCAAAACAAAAAGGAAGAAGAAGAAGTATCAAATATGGTATAGATGGATTTTAAAGTCTGTTTCATAGAAAAATACATTCCTCGTGATCATTGAGCAAATATGTGAAGACAATTTATGAGTCTGAAGAAAATAGAGGATAAAGAGGTAAAAAATCTTGAGGATATATTTACTAGGTTATAAATGCATGGAGTAGATTATATACATCACACATGAAGTAATATTGATCGATTCTATTATGGGTTAAACCCATTTCTACGTTGAACATTAGTCTCAAAATCCTTCTCATCGTATGAAGATATTGTGTCATGTGCTATCATGAAAAAAATGAGTTCTCTAAGTCCTAAATAATTAAATCAAAGAAAGAGAAATGATATCTTTTGAACACACTAGAAATTGAAATAAGGAAAAGAATTGAAAAGTTGAATTTACATGCTGTAGTAAATGTGGGATGAAACACCCTGGTAAATGCCTAAAGGGAATGGGAATCTGTTACAAGAGTGGTGAAAAAGGCCACAAAGATGGTGATTTCAACGAAAAGAAAGTGTTTTTAAATGATGAATTAAAAAAATTATGTGAAATGGGGAATTTTACAAATGAATGGCTTAAGAGACAAAGAAACATTACTCAAAAAATTCCATGGGAGAATGGATATGATTATGCGATCATTATTTCTAAGGTTGATGTTCAGAAAGATAGAATGGCACGTAATTAAATGGTTTCCTTAAATTTATCAAATTATTTATTTGATTCTAAATCCTCATATTTCTTCATATCTTTAAAGCCTTCCTAGAAAATAGTAAATTTCCAATTTGATATAAGAAAGGATTTTTCTTTAGAAAATATAAGGGAGTATCATTGTAATAATATTTTGCGAATTTGTTACTATTTGGGAATATTAATGTTCTTTATTTGCTGATCTCATCAATATACCCATGATTGAATTTTATAAAATCCTCAGCATGGACTGGATTACAGACCATGATGAGTAAATTTATTGTAAGAAGGATGTTCCAATTTTAGATGATGATAAATAATACCTAATCTTTAGAGTAGAAACATCACCATCTAATTATTATATAGATCCACCCCTAGTATCTCTAGAAACATCAATTACATGGGAGGAAGGAAAGAAATAACTATGGGTGAGTTAAATAATGTTCATAAAGAGGACACACCTATAGTATAAGAATATGATGATGTGTTTCCAAATGATATACCTTGTCATCCTCTAGAATGAGTAATTCTGTATTCCAAGGATCATATTCTTGGTTCTAAGCCCATATCGATGACCCCTTATAGAATGGCCATTATAAAATTAGTGGAACTAATGAAACAAATATAAGAATGGAGTAATAATGGATTTATCCACCCTAGTGTTTCCCTATGTGGATACCCTGTTCTTTTTGTTAAAATGAATGATGGATCTATGTGGGTGTGTGTTGAATACAGAGAGATCAATGTTGTAATAATATATATGAGGTATCACCTACGTCGAATAAATGATTAATTCAATCAGAATAATGGATCTACATATTTTCAATGATTGACCTTCGATTAGATATCATCAGTTGTGTGTGGATAATAAAGAAATTATAAAGACAACATTTTGTACCCGGTATGGCCATTAAGAGTTTATAGTAATGCATTTTGGACTAACTAATTCACTCTCTATTTTCTTGGATATAATGAATATTTTTTCAAGGTATATATTGATTAATTTGTAGTAGTATTTATTGAGGATATCTTGGTATACTAAAAATCTACAATGATTATAAAAATAACATACAAACTTTTATGACAACCATCAGAATAAATGAATTATATGCGAAGCATAGAAAGTGTGGATTCTTGTATCCATATATTTCTTTTTTTAGATATATTGTCTATATGGATGAAATCTATCTTGATCCTTCTAAGACAAGACAAATACAATAATGTCAAACACCAATGTGTATAATAAAGGTACACTATTTTATTGGTTTTTAATGTTATTATCGGTGTTTCATCAAAAAATTTCCCTATTGGAAAACCCATTAAACAAAATCAAACGTAAATGGGAGAACATCACCATGTAATTTTTCATCATATTTACAAAGACATACAAAGAAAATAATTATATATGGTTTGTTATGGATCATCTTATGACAACTAAACACTTCATTGGATCATAAGAAGATTTTTCATTAGATTAACTAGCAGAGATATAAATCATTGAACTGGTATGACTTCATGGTGTTCCAATATTAATTGAATCCAATAGAGATCCAAAATTCACCTCTATATTATAGAAGGGTCTCTAACACGCTCTAAATAATGAGATATACATCAGTATACATTATATTCATCTAACTGATGTCTACTAGGAGCGGACTATCCAATCTCATGAAGTCCTGTTGAGAGAATTCTAAATGTACTTGAAAGGAATTTGGGATCAACATCTTCTACTGATTGAGATCTCATAAAATATCATTTTTCACTCAAGAATTCAAATAGATCCTTATGAAGCCCTTTTGGGAAAATTTGTAGACCAAAGATATATTGGGATGATGTTGGGGAGAAAACACAAATAGGTCCAGATACGGTAAAAATATGGTGGAGAAGGTTAGGAGAATCCAAAAACCCATTAAATACGGTTAGAGTCGACAAAAGATCTATCCTCATAATCGTTGACGAGACCTGAAGTTTGAAGTTTGACATAGGGTGTTCCTCCACATATCACCATGGAATAGAGTTATGAGATTTAGGAAAAAGGGAAATCTAATTCCATGGTACATTCGAACTTTTGAGATCCTTGATCGCATTCGAGCAGTGGCGTATCAAGTAGAACTCCCACCAAACCTATCTCAAGTACATTATGTATTCCATGTATCGCAACTGAGGAAGTACACCACTGACCCATCAAATATACTCAATCCAGAGGTGTTACCATTGGATAATGATGTCTCCAAATAAGTGATGCTGGTCAATATCTTATACCATAGTGAACAATTTCTACGAAATAAGACAATACCCTCATCACGGTGTTGTGGAGAATCCAAAAGTTGGAAGAAGATACATTGGAATTGTAGGAAGTGGTGAAGCTGAGTTACCATCATTTGTTTTAGGGCGGGAAAAAGAAATATCTAGTGTTAAATTCCATAAGGGGGGAATATTTTAATGACCCAAACATTTATTAACGAAAACTCATCTAGACCTAATTAAATGTATTATTTTAAATATTGGTTGTATAAAAAATATGAACATAATTGGTTTTATGTTTTTGTATTTTAAATTATCATTTAGAATTTTGACCATTTCTAATATAGTTGTTTAATAATTATCACATGATTATTATAAATATAGGGCTTTAAATAATCCAATTTACTCAAAAAAGGATGTGATAGCCTCATCTAGTGTAATTTCTCAATACGAAGATCATTTTTCGTAGCATGGAATTGAGGTAGCATCATTGGTCTTCGCTCTTGACCAAGTCAAATACTAGATACAACATGTTATGCTTGAACAAAACCACCTCATGGAGAAGTAGAAGTTGATAGAAATTACCACCTGAGTGATGTTATCGGAGCAATCCCAATAGTATGCCGACATCACAAACCATACCATTTGGTCATAATAAGGTGTTATAAGGTGTTATGTAACAAAACCCTATATCTACAATTATGTACATTAATTTTGTAATTAAGATACATAAATTTTTTTATTGTTACATTTTAATGTATTTTTAAAGAAAATGTAATATTATAGTGAATATTCATTTAATAAATATATTATAATTAATTTATTTATTTTTAAATTAAATAATATATAATTAATTATTAATAATAAATTAATTTTTATTAAATATAACATATCGTATAATTTTGTTAACACAATTGTAACTTTTATTACATTTTGAAAGACATTTTTTGTAAAAACCGATGAATTTTCAATAAATTTCTATGAGTAATTTAAATGTAAAAATTTACATATTTAAATAATTATTAAGATAAAATGAATATTATTTTTGGAATCAGGTCATTGATATAATCCGATTATTTATTTTTCATAATTTTCTCTAAGAGTAGAATTTTTGGGAAAAATTAAATTCCGTTTTATTATATATTGGGTTTAATGATTTAATTATGACATAATAGTGATTTTATAAAATCTTATAATTGTAATTTTCTTCCTTTATATGTTTTACCATTATGATAATGTTATTTTAGGATTTTTATTTATTTTAAAAAGCTTTAGTGGACCCTGCAAGACTTATTATACATTTCACAATTTTAAAATTATTTTTTTAGAGTATGACTCACATTTACATAATAAAAAAAATATTTTAATAATTTCGGCCATTGGCCTTAAGACATGATTTTTTAACTCCTCTTAGGATCAAAACATGCATGAATACAAGGGTTGGTTTTTGTTTTTTATTAGTTTAATGTGTAGTGTCCAAAACCTAAATAACAAAGAATTATATTTTCTTTCCTATATAGGTGCACCCATGATCCCACTACTCTTCACTAAAAACCCTTATATCACGTCCCTAACCTGACATCCTCTATCTAAAATCCTCTCATGGTTCCCCAAGCCCCCCATAGGCCTC
Source organism: Viscum album (assembly GCA_963277665.1). Classification (NCBI taxonomy): domain Eukaryota; kingdom Viridiplantae; phylum Streptophyta; class Magnoliopsida; order Santalales; family Viscaceae; genus Viscum; species Viscum album. The sequence goes on from OY728142.1 coordinate 1,333,415,958, forward strand.
CTTCATTACCCTCCCAAGCCATTGGGATCACACTTCTATGTAAGGGATCTTGTCCCTTCAAATTTTTGTCCAAATTTCATTATGTTGTTATACCATTTTTATATCTATTAAAAATGTTGGGATATTATTTATAACATCCCACATAATTCAATAAATTGTTTTTAATTATATACCTTTTTCATTCTCATTAATTCTTCTTAAGTGCACTCTTTACTGTGTCGAAATTCAATATGGACTTTCACTCTTCTCATTGAAATTCCTGAATTTATTTTGTAATTTAAATATAAATTCCATTACATATTTTTGGAAATGAATCAATACGAATCCATTAATATAAATTTAATATATATATATGTATAATTATAATCCCCATTTCCTTTCATCAACCATTTTTATTAATTCTTTGGTCACGCCTTTATGCTACCGAATTTTCATAGCGACTTTCCAAGACAAAGTCATTGTGTAGTGAATACCATTCAAATGTATCATTCAAGGGTATTAACCATTATTTATATATACATATTTATTATAGAGATTCATGTTTTAATTCCACATTACATTATCATAGAATAAATGATGATGTTTAATGAATCCATGTAATGTGATCCATTTGGCACACTTATGCCTTAAATGAAATGATTAAGAATGGTGTGCCGTCATAGAGATCCAATGTATTTGGTATAATCATTGGTCATGTTATTTAACATAAAATTAGGTTTTAATCATAATAATTAATGTTAAATGAGGGTTTACTCATTCTGTATGTGCAATGTGCCTAGGCACATGCTAATATCATGTTCAATGTTGTTCACACTTTTTCATTTTATGATAATCATTCTAAATCAAGACATTAAGTTCATTTTTATTCTTATGCTCCATTTATATTCATATTTCAATCATGTAATATATTCTTTATGTCATTCCTTGTTTACTCCCTTACTGTCCTTTATAGCTCACCCTTTTTTATGCATGTCCTCAGGTTACCCATGCAATGCTATGTATGATGGAATGTGTGTGTTCATGTAAATGACGTATTCAATAAAGATGTGCATTTCAGGTTTTAGTTGTTATGTAATGTTCCTAATCCACAAAGACACTAGACCACTGAATAATTTATGCATTATCACATGATGAATTTATGTAATAAATTATGATGAATTGTGAAATAAAGAGTAGGGTTGTTATATGTGGTGTGGTTATTGCAAACTCGATGTGAATGTGGATATAAAAAATCCACCCAACACCATATTCATTTAATGTATCTCATTCTTAAATAAAACATGGTGGTTCATGGTGATGCGGAAGGCCATAATTCAAATTCTGAGCAACAATTCAAATCCAAAAAGGGTGGGAATCCATCCTTACATAATTATTGATTGTGGTATTCTAGGAATCCAATATTAAATGGGGGAACCTATTCTTGAGTGAAGAAATCGTATATATGGGTATCATATCCTTACATATCCTAGGAATAGAATACATAGATTAGAATCATATGAGTAGGACATAAGGGATCTTTGTTTATGGTCATAGATCTTTGAGCAGATTACAGATATTCCCATAGTGGAAATATGTAACACTGTTCTATAAAGAAATCCCAATGTGAATGAGAGTATAAAAATTCCACACCACATAAAAAAACGTAATTGGAACACACATAGTTATAGAAAATGATGCTTGGACATGAAAATCCTGATCAAGAAGATGAATCATAGATTAAGGTCATAGGGTTTGGACAAAAATAAATGTGTTTCTTCCATTCAGGTACAGTCCTTAACTATATCCCTATTCCCAAGTGAGCTATATTTGGTGTGGGAAAACGGGTGGAGAATATATTTACACCATGTGGAATATTTAGTGGGGGGATAGGGTGTGGTGTTGAATATGACTCTTATGACAAAGATTCATCCTATTTAATGCACATAGGTGCATGAAGGGATAACACCAATGGTGTTGAAATTCCACTTGAACGTGATGGAGTATAAAGGGATATGAATAATGATACACCTATTTAGGTCATAATGGTTGTGTCAAAACAATGGTGGATAACAATTTCTAGTGTTCAAAACATAGAATCCATGACGAGTGACATGAAATGGGAGGAAAAATTGGGGGTTGACTGCTAATCATATTCTTAATGGAGAACCTATCCCACAAAATCATTCAATATCCTCTAGGACATTGGGCCAAAATAGTAGGTGATCAATAAGGCTGAGGATCCATGCCATCTAGAGGTCCATTTGATGTGAAATTTAACGGACTCCCAATTAAAGGGATATGTGAAGCATGTGAACATATTAAATCATGTTCTTGTAGAATACAACAATCAATGTTCCAAACCCCCATTGCATCTAAAGACATTAGTAAGGAATGAAAATGGCCAGTTGTTCAAGTTAAGAGAAAATGACTCGAGGAGGTGAGTGGATAAAAATGGGTAAAATGTATGAATGAACCTGGGGCTAGTCCCACAGAAGAAATGAATAGGAATTTTTACATATACCAAAAGTGTGGGAATCAAGCCACACATTTTTTTGGGAAATATCATTTAGGTTTACTTCACTAGGAAAGGAACTATGATTAGGGAATGATGATCCCCTAAGGTAAGTACTGGCATGACTATTATAATCCTAATGTGAATGAGGACCGTGGAAGACCATCACATTCCACGTGCTTCCAACAGAACTCGTATTGAGGGGCCAAAAATATGGTAGGATTTGTGGTACTAGGGGCTTGACCTAATGATGGTAATGTCTTGGAATTTATATGTATCCCTTGAGAATTTGAATCAATCCAAATATAGTTATCATATATTGAATGGTATGGTACCAATTCTAGGGAAATACTATCATGTAGATCTGGACCATGCACTGAAAGAAGTAGCATTTGATGGATCTTTTTTGTTCTTTAGTGTGTGTGTGTGTGTTTTGGTGCTACTAACCCAAGACCGATAATTCGGGTGCCACCGTAGGAAACAATCAATATGTTGTCCTTGAAAAATGGCATGGTTGATGACCAATACCATCCACGATGTCCCCTAAAGCGAAGAAACCATAATGAGTTTTTTTAATCGTACAACCATGATGATAGTGTCACCTCTTAAGGTCATATAATAGGACCGGACTATGTATTTTAACATCATGAAGAAAATATGCAATAGTTTAATGTCACGTGGGATGTTATTAAAGAGTTTATAATCTTGTGGTTTGGACATTTACAGAAGAACGAGGATCTAAAGGGAATGTAAACTGCTTGATAAATCATACCCAATATGAATGAGGACATAAGTTTGTGTCACACCATCCACAATCCAAGGAGAGGAACCTTATCCCAAGAGGGTCCAAAAAAGATTTAGGGACACTGGGATGGACCCAAATATGAAATGTTTAGGTGTTCCTACATATCCCATGAGGATGGGAATCATGCAACATGTAGTTCATAGAAAATTGTATTGTTTAACATCTTGTTGTAAAGAAGGTTATGGGAGGGACTATAACATATAGGGATGCAAATAGTTCTTCTATTATAAACCCGATATTAATAAATACATAAGATCATAGACGCGACACCACAAAATCCCATATGAATATGGGTGAAAAGGACAAACAAAATAGACAATTACTGAAGCCTATGATGAACCTGAGGATGATACGTCTATGTTTCCCTACATATCTCATAAGTATGGTCCTAATGAAAAACATGGTTCTTAACAATCCATGTTGTTTAACATCATATGGTAATGATGGTGAGATCTTAGTTGAAGGTTGTAGAGCTCGGACTAAAAGATTTGAGATTATTCCAGGAGGGCATAGACCATGACCGTGTCCCTAGCCCATGTATGCTCCACTTGATGTTGGAAGAATGTGTGGACATGTTCATTGAAAAACATAGAATACACAAAATTCCGAAATGATTACGAGTCAAAGATGACACCACAACATTTATTTTTCATCATAATTCTTAAATTTTCTTGGAGGGAGAACAGCAAGGGTGTTGAAATTATGCATGGATGTGATGAAATGAAATGGGATGAGAATCACACGTCCAATATTTATGGTTCAACATGGTTGAAAAAAGATTTATGATAGTAATTGATGATGTTCAAAATACAAAATCAACACTGTGTGACTTGAAATTGGAACAAAAAAGCATTTACTTCTAACTATATTTGATATTTTCAACTTGACTCATAATGTAGTTAGAAATATTATGGGATAATGACCCAAGGTGTTTGGAGAGCCATAAAGACCATCAATAATACCATCCAGAGGACGTTTCCTAAGTGAAAGATGATGGAAACCTAGATAAAGGGATATCTGAAGCACGGGAATGGATGATATCATGTCCATGTTTAATACCACACCTTATGTCCTAAACTGAAGGGCATCTATGAACTTTTGTGAATCACCAAAAAGGGTTGAGGGACCCAATTGAGTATAGATGACCATAAAAGGTGAGTGGAGGATTGGGGAATGTATAGCTCTCAATAGAGAGATATGTGACATGGTTATTCCAGTCCTAATGTAATTTAAGAGTTATGTTCACAACACATAACACATTCCAAGGAGAACATAGACCACGAGGCAATAGGTAAGAGATGGTTTATAAAAATATGGGTTTGAACCAAATACGAAATGTCCTGGCATTATAACATATCCAAGGAGAACATAGACCACGAGGCAATAGTAGTCGATGCATAAAATTATCATGGATCTGGCATGAATTATGCCTTTGGGAAAACATTAAATGATTATGGATCATGGTGGTCCAAAATTATCCAAATATTTAGATCTGATTATAAGGTTTTGGCCCAACCTTATTAGCACCATAGGAACCAGCTTGAACATCCAACACAACTAGAGAGATTAATACACATTTAATGAAATGAATAATATTTCCATCAAACCAATGTCTATAGAGGATCTTCTCTAGGCTAGGACCACTCATGAGGGTAAATTAAACAACGTGATATTAGATTTTCTCATGTTTGGCTAGGTCAGTCGAAGATTACCATGCATGAGATAATCAATAAAGAGATCCATCCTGTTAGGGATCCCTTCCAACATCATGGCGGGGGGGGGGGGGTCTGGAGTAACCAATATGGAGGCACCGGTGGTAAGGTGGCTTACCTATTGGCTACCATCACCATCTAGAGTGACGGGGGAGATGAATCTTCAATGTGCCACATGGAAAATAAAATCATCTTAGTGAGGCACCTCAAGAAATGTTTTAAGGATTGAAAAGGCATTGGCTTGAAAATTCTAAAATTGAGGGACAAGATTAACATATGGATGAGAGTGGATCTGAGCCATCAGATGGTGATTATGCTCTAGAATAGGTAGGAGCAGTGGATTATTAACCATATAGTCATCATTTATCATCTATAATGTCAATTAAAATTATCATTTCACATGAAAATATTGAACATTAATCTCGAGGGCCAGCTTGAGAGTTGTGATAATAGCAAGATACTCTGCCTTTTTGTTAGTAAAGACTCCAGAAAACAAGAACAAATATGGTAGGATAGACTCTATAATTGGTATGAAGGCAATACCCATGAATACTCTTTTGGGTCTAGGATCATTGAGTCTCAAACGAGTTGGGTTTTGAGAAGCTCCATCACATTTCATTTTATAACACACAGAATATTGATCCACTATGAGGATTGACTCATCTAGAAATTAAAAATCTAGAGACTTATCTTTAGGGTCTGGATGGGTGGAAAGAATGATAGACAGTTATTATCCCTTCATTTCCTAATGGGGAATAATCTAGATGATGAACTGTTGATGTATCACTAACCACCGAGCTAGATGGCATGTCGACAAAGGGAATTTTATAATGTAGTTATGTGGATCACCGAGGACAACAGATTTATCTCATGGTGATGCAGATAATGTATTAATTTCTGCACTATGAATACCAGTGCAAGGCTGCAGTTCTCAATAGAAAAATACTTGATCATTGTATTGAGGAGCATGAGACTGAGGTAGAATAAACTAATCTCACTTCTATCATTATTTTTCTGGGTGAGATGGTTTTCGTGGGACCATTACAGAGTAGTCACAGAGTAAACTAGTCGCTTATTAGAAACAAGTGGAATTATAACCATAGGCTATAGAAGGTACAAATTGATTTCTTAAATAGATATCTAATCACCTCACCACATTTATTATTGTCACATTTCTTCATGAGTCAGAAAAATGGATTTCACTATCCAGCTAGATTTTTGATAAATCGACATATGTATGCTAGGTGGAAATTAAGTATATAGAGCTCACAAATACTTCTATGAGGAGACATCTGGAAGATATCCTTAATCTTTTTTTGGTCAATATCAATGCCTCTTTTCCTAAAAAACATTGCCATGAATCATTCCATACGTGACCCAAAAGGCACGCATCATGGGTATCATCTTCAGATAGCGGGAAAATTGGAAGCCAAACACTTTCAAAAAAATCATTGATGGTCCCAACACTGGTGATATTAAACCACATGGTTTTCCACAAATCATTCCACCAATGTCAAGAGGATTAGCTTGAATATGGCATTCATGTCATGCTGATATGTGGCTCCTGTATTCCTTTTTCCAAAATGAATTTCCTGGTAGAAAATAGTGACTTGTAGTAGCTTGAATGTGGTAGACACTTATTACAAAGGGGCCAGTTTTATTTGACTAAATCTAGAATTCACATCCATGAATGTGAGATCCTAGATCCGAGTGATGTCATCAATAATTTGTTCTATCACTAGATGGGGAAAATTAACCTTCGAGCAGTTGTGGTTGAGATCATGGAACTGAAAGAGCACTCTAATATATAAAATTTTTTTCCTAAAAATAACAATGTTATCTAACCTCCTTGTGTTCTGAACCTCCATTATCTAGTAGGTTTCTATGAGCTTATTGACCTCAACCCACACCACAACACCTTCATACGGTTGCATCTTTGTAGGAGGTAGTTTGAACACACGATGGTTTTCTTTGCGACCGAGATAGTGGAAGACGATCTGAGGATCTATCAATGAAATCTCATAATAACACAATGAAAATACATATTGATGATATATTATAAAATCCACATATTTATCATTCTCTTATAAATGCATAGATTTGAAAAATCAGTGTTTTTAGATACATATCGGTAATAAGGTTCACCTATACCAATTAATTGTCTTTAGTTGAGATTTACTCTTCAAAAGAGGGAGGAGAATCTACAAAATCCCCTTCATCATCAGCATAGAGAGGATCTTTAGTAGGAGGAAACTCCTCCGGGTCAAAATATCCTTACAGAACGCTTGTGCCAGCCTCATCTACAGTGGAAACCACATTAGGGTACCCTTTCAATTCTGAAACCATGGTAATGAATGTTTTCATCACGATGACATATGATCTCTAACCCAAGGAGCCATTTTTTATAATATCAATGTTTTAATGGTGTGTTGGCCAGAGCCTATTTATCCATGACATGCCAAAGAAAAAGGTATGTCATATTGATGTTTCCATGGGGTGGACATCTAGATACCTTATTTGAGTAAGAGGCTTTGGGATCACCTGATCCTAATTTTTGTATGAATAAGATGTAATAAAAGTGTGTTCTTTAAACATGAGAATGTGTTTCCCCTCAACCCTGAAACAAAAAAATTAAAAAATTTGAGTTCATGTCATTCAATCTATGAATTAGGAAAATGTATGTGTCATGCAGCTTTATCCATATGGCAGTTACTATCATAGCATGATTGAACTCGTTAGCTTTAATCTTGTTATCCATTCTCTTGTAATAATCAAAATCTATATATATGTCTTCACATGATGAAAATGGAGACACATAACCATGGAGTACAACTAATTGACCATTAATAGAGTAAATAATGCATTGATGATTTTAGGATGGGACTACCACATGCTGGTTGATCCATGGTCTACCCATTAACGTGATTTAAGCAGTGTCTTGAGAGATAACCATGAACCTTGTGCTTGAAACTAGGCCTCTGAAATGGTTCTTCAGGTAAATTTTTCCCACTAGTGTCTACTCCACCCTATCATAACCTTGAATATTAATGTTATATGGGAATAGATATATTTCATAAAGCCCAATCTTGCAGAGTATCCGGATCAGGATAAGGTTGATCCAAAACACCATGTCAATAAGATAGTGGAGAACCTCCATGCCATTGAATTGGGTAGTGATTTTTAATGGGAATATGTTCCCAAAAGTAGTATAATAATCATTTATTTGGAGAAATAGATAATGTACTTATATTCTGAATAATAAATTATCATTGAATGGAAGGATTCTATGTCTTCTATATCTATCTCAAACTGGACAGTGCTTCATAATTCCTATGAAAAGGATTAAAGAATTTTTTTTGATATGTGGAGATCCTTGTGGATAGAGATCCTCATGGGAATGCTGAAAAAAATCTTGACAAAATAATTATTTGGTAAAGGTGTACACTTCTACATACAGAAGATCGCACAGTGGTATGAGGGATGACCGACAATAATGGCTGAACATAGGGATTTTGGCTGGTTCTGGGAATATCCCGATGCTCACTAGTTGAATAGTATAGACTGTCTATGGAATGGAAACTATATGTATATTGTCCATCCACATTAGAACATGACTGATCATAGTAAGTTCTTGGTGGATTTCCCTAATCAGGAATTACACACTACTGTGGAAGTATATCCAGTGAACTGAGATGATAAGGCAATGGGTTATATAATATGAGTCGCGCTTGTTGTCATGTTTTGGGGCATGCGTTGATGACATGAATCACTGATCAATGCATTCCAGAAATTAAAATTCCTACATCTCTGTTGATTCAGGCATCGTTTGGGGACATTGGGAGGGTTTTCCCATCAACTTCATCATCGAGAACTATTTAGGGGTTTACTGGAACCCTATTAATGATTGAAGCATACCCTTGGTCATAATAAGAGGAATCATCCCATGAGGGATAGATTCTGGAGGAAATTCCAATCTCTAGGGTCATTAAGATGCTGAGTGAACAAGAATGATTTTGTACTGGTGGAGGGATTTTTCTTCCAATGCAACACTATTGTAGGCTCCCTTTAGATGATGATGACTGAGCTATATTGACAACGTAGTATCAGAAGTTAGCACTATAGATACTAATGGATTGGGTAGATTCAAATTTTACATGATGTTAGCATGGTAAAAGGGGACCACATTGTGAGCCATCAAGTCATCTTATATTTTAGACCCAAAGTTACAAAACTTCTTCTATTCAACCTTGTTTTCGCTGTTAGGATTTATAATCACTCATTACAACTATACTATGGTAGGACCCAACATGGTTATGTTGTTATCTAAATTTGATTGGATATAATATTTAAGCATGTAGCATGGCCTGAGGGAGTTCCCATGGACCTAGAGCCATAGGAAATAGTTGGGATGCTCAATGAGTTCCCCTCTTCCAGCTTCATGCATTCTGGAAACTTCAAGATTCCATTTTACAATGCACATTGTAAATAGCCTCGGTACTGAGCCTCATTAAATGAGTAAATATAGTTCCATTATTCTATGATGTGGGCTCTTGGAGCCTGTCCCTGATAAGTGATGGAGGATCCTGATGAGGAGGAGGGACCTGATTGTCTCACCAGGGTGACAGTTGCATGTTACGTAGTAGTGCCTGCCAATTATGAGGTGGGGAATTATGGAAGGGGGGATCAGCATGAGGTGGCAGACCTTGGTGAGGATGAGGAGGTGGTTCCACTAGTAAAAATTCTAGATTCATGGGGGACTCTATTTGTGAAAGAATAGCAGTTTAGCCCTTTCCATTTCTTCTTATGGGAACTGTAGAAGGAAATGGATGTACTTGTTTGTCTTGTTGCATGGATTCCACAAGATGTTGGTATTTTTCATTGAAATACTAAAATCCACCCATGTAGTTTTGAGTGATTTCATAAGGGTAAAATTCAATATTTAAGTTCCCCATAGAAATTGTTAGCAGTCATTCATGATTCAGTGTTATATCAAGAGAGACCCTTCAACCTAGAGACAAAATCTGCAACCCGCCCATCAGGCCTCTAAATACAATAGATTAGGTATAAAATGGTTGTCTTCCAGGTGGTGGAAAAAAATTGGAAAATAAATTTCATGTGTAGATGTTCCCAACTATCTATGGATCAAATGGTTAACTTGATATACCAAAAAACAGAATACCCATCCAGGATTTAACAAAACCCCATATTTTGGAAGCCTATTATTGTGTTGGAGTTCCCAACATGGGGCCACATCGTGAAATTAAATGGTCTAAATGTTAAAGTGGGTTTCCTATCCAATTAAATATGGAGAATTTATGATTTCTAAAACCTGGGAGTGATGGAATATCATCCAACCATTCTGTATAAAACATTCCCTCAGACATGATCACCATCGTGCTGGGATTCCAATGTATCGAGGTAGGCAATGAGAGCAATGAATGGTTCATCTTGTCATTGATTCCTGTCATGATGAGGATCTATAACATCTACTGTGTTGGATGGTTTTTCAAATTTGTAGGAATTCCTAGTGTCTCCTGGAGAGGCTGGTGGGATGAATTGCAGGACTTCCGAGGGAAGGACTTGTTGAGCAGTAGGGGGATCCTGAGATGGGTACCGAGGAGGGTTATCAATAATATCATGTGGATTGGGTGACTCATATCACCCATTATTTCTACAGTCTTTGGCCTCAAATCTATCTTTATGCTAGGATAGTGAAAGTCTCTAGGAGGTAACTCATCGGTGGGGGTCATACCTACCCCCAATACACTATTTAGTGTTATCATAAACTAGTATCTATTCTGCAACATGTTCCGTGAGATGGTCATTGACCATCCATTTTTGTTCTACATTGTATTGATTTAATGAATCTTTCTTAGGTTTATCTTATAACTATTGCACAAATCTAGATCGGATAGAGGGTTTAAGGGTCCCATCATGGTATTTACCCTTATTGGGTTCTTGAATGAAGGAAAATGACATGGAAGGGTCATGGATGCCTAATTAATTTATTAACTAGCGAGTTACCATTCTAAAGGATCCAACATGTGTGGCACCAGCCTAGGGTTAGGTTCTATTAAACGAGTCTTAGCTCGGTTTTTTCATATGATATGTCATCAATGTTAATTGTGATTGTTCTATGGGAATATCACTAATATGAAATTGAAATTTAGGGTTGCCCTGATAGGTCAGAAATGAAGGGTAACATTCTACACCGAACAATGGATCTAGACTTGGGTGGTAGCCTACTTAAAAATTTTATAGAGCACTATGATTCTATGGAAACATCATTTCTAGAGGTTCTGATGAGGATTGGGTGAGTAAATTTTTTGTTCCATGGAGAGCATAGCCATGTTGACCATGCGATATTGATGGGCGATGTCGTCGAACTATTTCTAGATCATGGGGTAAGATTCCCATTGATGATGGAGATAGAATTCCAGTACTAAGAGTTTATGGTGGATAAACATGACCTCATCCTAGGTTAGAGATTCTAGTATATTTTATCATATGGTTGCAATGGGCCATAACATCTAATAGAGATGATCTGTGGTGAGAAGGTTCCACAATCTTCTCATCTCAAACATGGGATCCAGTCCATGGATTACAAATTCATCGACAAGGGTTGGTTGAGGGACTAGTAAAGACACTATGATGGACCATTATGAAGGTATACTAGAAAGTGGAGTGTACGGTGTACAAGTAGACAAGATGCCATGTCTTGGGATGCCCTTTGATGAATGTGATGATTTAGCCACCGCCTCCCTATATGACTGACTAATGACCATTGCTTCCTGCATAGGGACTGTAAACACTTGTTGTGATTAAAACTATCTCCCATAATCTATTATTCCCCAGAAAAACGTTCCATGATCTATCTTTGATGTTGAGAATGGTCTTGTAGTTTATAGGAAGGATTTCACAGCCAGGCCCTCGCAATTTGGAGAAATTATCCTACTCTTGTATGTATCTTTAGAAAGATATAGATATTTGGGGGACCTCACTTTTGGGAAGGGTGAATTTGATATTCCTTGTTCCTACCGAAACCCTTGACATAGAATATATGGGTGAGGGATCCATCACATAATCATACTATGCCTCATAATCTAAAAAGTGTATGGTTTTAATGGATGTTTGAGGATTCTATGTATTCTTCATCTAGAATGGATGACTAGGCATCTTTCCCCTGGATAGTTTTTCTTGGCTTGGATGATTATTGACCTTGGGAGTACCTCAACTTGAGTTGGTGATGGTTCGAGGAGTACCTATTCTTAGACAATCCACATTGCATGGTGGACCTGGGAAAATGTCAAATGGGACATGGCTGGACCTCCATGATGGAATGTACATAGTGGGGAGGGCCTCTGATTGAGCTGTAAACCACATGGGGAGGACCTCTATGGTGTTCATCTATAGAAAAGGGTTAACTTTGCATCGACCATCTCTGGTAGCCATTGAATGATGAGGGCCTTTGTTTTGATCATTCTGGATATGGGAAGGACCTTCTTGTCGACTGTTGAAGAATCGGGTATGGTCTCCGCAATAGTCCGTGAGAATACGAAGAGGACCCCTATACCGGTAGTGGACATGATAATAAGGATACTCCAATTGATAATCTAGTATGAATGAGAATTCTTCATATATGATACCAGGAGCCTGGGTATGGCCTTCATGCTGAGTGTTGACGAAACAGGGAGGGGCTCCATTGGAATTTATGATGGTGGAATTCTAAGAACCTCCATGCATGATTCAAGAGTATGGAGGACCTCCACTTTGACTGATTATTGTATAGGGAGTACCTCTATATTATACATCATCATCACGGATCATCCCATGTCTACACTACTCGCACCAATGATAGGGGTGGAAAACTGAACCTTCTTCTGAGTTAGATGGTTCCTGACATCGGACCAGGCATGGATGTCGCCCTACATTGTGATAGGGATGTACCACTATGCTTGAAAAAAAATTATAGGCCAATAGAATTCTCGTGTTGTGGATGGATCTAAAATATCCATAGAAGATGATTACTCCTAGTAGGAATCATCCTTAGCATTAAACAAATGATGATGCCATGTTAAATGAACAAGAACATGAGGTGAATGGGAACAGACCACCTTCTCAACCATCAATAGGATAGTTTGGTGATGATAATGTCGTAGGGTTGGATCCCACCACGGTACCTCCCTAGATGAAGTCCTTAATGGGTGGAACCAGACATCCATTACATCATCCACATAAGGGAGAGAATCATAAGAGTTATTCAGGGATATGATCCTAATATTTTTCAAGGTGGGAGTGGGGATAAATGGATCCCAACATGTCCCTTGGGGTGGTAGTGATGATGGGGCACTAATGCCTCCAGGTCTTGACGTGACATGTCCCTTGTCAGGATATCCCCCTCATATGTTTATCAACATTCAAGAGTATTAATCAACATCCTATGAATATATTAAGAGGGTGATATGCAGTATTGGGTCCTAGTTGTTGTGGGAGTGGGTGATTCCATTGAAGATATGGGCCCATGCAGGATTACCATGTCTTCATTCCCTCTCCCCCTACATTAGTAGGTGGGAAGTAATCCATTTCCATTAGATTGAGCATTCGACCTACAATCCTCAGAAAATCACCCGGTAGTATAGATAAAAGGGAAGTAATTACTAGTTCCCTAAAATCAATCAAACTTCTAGAAATATATATAAAGATCCACATTGAAAACATCATAGATCTGGATTCCCAATGATCATCTTCCCCCAATCCTGTTGATTTTTACGCAAGCCCGACTATTTTCATGGAGGGACATGGTATGAAAGTGATGGATCCAATGACTCAATTATCTTCTGATGTCTCAAATTCAAATAATCTCCATGATAAAGAAATGATTCATGTTGTGTCCACCATTTTTGTTTCTTCTTATTTCCCCTAAGGCATGCATCTGTCCGTGGAGGGCACACTAATTGTTTCACTACATCCCCTCTTTCTAAAGGAGAGAGGCATCCATCAGTTAATACAGTACCTTTTCTCAATGGTCTAAATGAGATGATGTGATGTCAGTTTCCCCATCTATGTATTCATCATCGGAACTCATCACCTAGTCTTGGTCTCCATTAAAATTTAAGACATTGTTCATGAATCTCTTCCCAATTCCATATTGTTGTGGATTGAAGTTAATTAAATTAATTCTCCGAGAACAATGTAACAGCCCGAGATTTTATGAAAAATATTTTTTTTAATTTCATTAATGTCTTGTGTTGTATGCTACACCAAGATTACCTTGCGCTGTACGCAACACCATATTAGCTTGCAGTATACGCAACACTATTCTTGGATCGTGTTACACACAATTTTGATAATAGTTATTCTACACAAAATTGAGTATATATATATATATATATTCAATGTATAAATGAAATATGGCTGGATTATGTTATATGAAACAACGAAGGATTCTTGCACTGCAAGCAACCCTGACTTGGCTTGCACTACACGCAATCGTGTCCTTCCTCGATAGCATGTGTTGTACGCAATACCGGGTTTTACTAAACAATGATATAATATTATAATATTATTATGAACTAGCTGTTATGAATAGTATTAACTAAATTTTTAATCTTATAACATTATTATTCATCTTACAAATTTTCTAAAACATGGTATAAGAACAAAATAAATTTTTCGGGTAAAATAAGTATTTTTCAAAAAAATACTATTTTACCGCCTTTTGATGGAGCACCCACTTTAAATCTAGTTTTTGACATTTTTATAAGTTCAATTTGAAAAAATAAAATTCTTCTTTAGAATAAAGATATAAAAATTTACTTTGAATAAATTTTTCATATTATTCTGATAACTTTCATATTTTAATGAATAGTAAAAACACGCTATATTTTAATTAAAAACAACTTTTTTCATCGTAATAAATTATGTGGTTAAATAATAATATTGAATGGTTTCAAATAATAAATATAATATAATTTTACCATTTAATATAATTTATGTCATTAGCCTTGATTTTACATTGAATTCGTAGGTTAAATAAATTCAATCTTCGGCAATGTTTTAACTTTTAAAACCTGTTTGCTTAAAAAACAGGATTTATTTTAAATTAATTACTGCAACATCTGTGTTTTGAATTTTCAAAAATGGATTCCATATTTGGAATTAGTGGGTCCAAATTATTTTAATAGGATACTTTAATTTTTTTGATATTACGAATAGTAACTACGGTAATTTTTTTTATTTACTACGGTTAAAGGTAAATAGGGTAATTCAAGGTTAAAAGAATATTATAATAATTCAAAATTACTTTGACACTTGTCCTAACCTTATTGGATGAGTATTGGCCGACCATGGGCATCCTTGGGTCGATTTTGGGACCACATGTAGCCACTTATGAAAGACAATGACACATTAGATTAATTAATTTAATGTAAAGACAAAATTGACTTTAACAAAAGTCTATTAGTAATAAATTTTTATAATGGGTTATATAAGTTATATTTTAGACTATAAATATTCATTGGAAATCAAAAAATATTCCCTATATCATGGTACTTTTTCATAATTTTTAGATATCAAATGAATTAAATTATTTATGACACAATAATGATGTAGTGTTTAACTCATTAATAAATGATTAAAAAATAAGATTAAAATGATTAAAATATCATCCAAAACCTGTACAATTACGATTGGATGATTTTATATAGAATATTAGTCATCTTATCTTCGGTATTAATGTGTTTTGGACCTCTTGATTCCGAAGATAAGTTTATAATAAAATAATGTTTTCACACTTTCCTAAAGAGCCCCTCCACTCCCTTATAAAAGGAGACCTCTTCTATGAAATTAATCACACCTCTCAAGCCTTTTGGATCGTCAAAACTCTTCCCAACTAAGCTTCATGCATCCCTCTCCACCCCCTTGAAGCCTTACATTAGGCAAAAGAATCTCCAAGAAGTCTTTTTGGTTCAAACCAAAGGAAGTTACCAAAATTAAAGGTAACAGTTTCTCTTAAGTTGTTTTCTTTTATTCTACTTCTCCAAACCCTAAACTATTTTTAATACTTCCTTTTGTGACAACACAAATATCTTAAATATACTAGGATGTTTTTGTGAGAAGTATTCAAACTAAAATTACACACACCTCCATCTAATGGATGAATAACATAATGTTTCTGTGATGGCAAACTAACGCCTCATGAAACGATGATTGTTCGATTTTCTCATACCGCCTCTCATGGTGGCCATTATGATGGCACTGTATTTATATATAATATATATTATGTTTATTATTTCCATATTCTACTTTAATTAAAAATTATATCAAGCCTTTATGGTTTCCATAGTCGGTAAAAAACGATAATCTCATTTGAGGAAGTGCGGACTACCGCCCCCTCAAAGTGATGTGATTCATTAATACCTTATGTGGGATGTATAAAGGATGTGGTTAATAATATTATATATGATATTATACTGTAATTATAATATACCTTTTTATCATTGTGTTTTAATTCCATTAAAATAAGAAATATAAATGAAAGTAGCATTCATGCGTACGTACGACTTACCTTCTTCATGAACGGTGCGCTTCATTTCTTACCTCCATATGTTATATAATATTATAAATGATTGTATATTGTGGATATATAATGAATATATATGATATATAAATCATGATTTACATTTTGTAAGTAAGTAAATCATGAATTAAGTAATAATAACATCAAGAACAACAAGTCAAAACATGTACGATAAATAAGATAATTTTACCCAAATTGTTACTTTAACATGGGATTTACAAAAGAACGGGTAATATAAAGTCATAATTGAACTATATATGATATCATAACAATGATTATGATTCTGGAATAGGTCAATGACATTATTTAAATCATTATACAGGAGGATCAGACACTTACGAAGTAAATCAGACCTAAGGTAAGGGAAAATATCACAATCTCATTTTTATCCGAGATTGTTTATACTTTGGTATTTACCGGGGTGTATTTTATCATACCCATCCATGTTTGGTCAATCTGTAATTTTATTTCCATACACCTACAATTTTTTAAAACCAATTTTACCCTTCGGTGAGTTATTAGTAAAATATTTGAATGGAATCTTTTGTCGTTTTTCGTAAGAGGTACTTTTTGACTTTTCTGACAAAAGTACGAGAAGAATGTTTTATTAACTTATATGGCATGAATGGATTTTTAAAACATTATTTCCAAGAAGCTTCCTTGACAGTTTTTCAAGTTTACTTTTAATCAACTTCTTTTATTTTAGAATTGACTGACATGTTAATAAAGGAAAAGTGTTTTAGAAGTTGAAAGGATATTTTCCTCAAGAATGGAGTTCAAGTGTTTTATCAAAATATTTTCCATCTAAGAGAATATAGGGTTCTATTTCTATCTCTATTATTACAATGATTTGATTATATTGTGATGGAATTATTTTTATGAATTCCTTTATCATATATGAATTGTTTTATGATGTCACTATGTTTAAGATTCCCATTTTTATTACATGGGTTATGCTATGATGAGTGGTTTATGATTTTGTGGCACACATAAGAATGGTATCATTATAAGATGGCTGGGAACTATATCTCCCTCCAATTCATTGGGAAAGATTTTATATCTCATGAGATAGGCATGGCTGGAATGGTAGGTTATACCGGTTCAGTGAAACAGGACTGAAACGAGGGTGACTCGGTTCAGAAATGGACTTTGTCCACTAAGATAGTCTTGGAAATGAGTCTTTACTAATCAGAAATGATTCTCTATGATTATGTGTGTATTCCACAATGTTTCATGTTTTATGTTATGATTATTGGGATTTCATTTCACTATTATTATTTATCCCATGTTATGAAATTATTCTCTCTTTTGCAGGTTATGATTTCCAAAATATTATGTTCTTATGAAAATGATATGATTGATATTTATTTTTATTACCGTTACTAAGCATTTGAGCTCACCCTTTTATTTTTTCTTTTCCCCAGGATATAAAGAATGGTTTTAGGTAAAAAAAGGAAGATCTTTATAGGAGATGTTGAAGATCTTTCACTATGATTATATGATTATATTCCAAGTTTCCAAAGACACTAAACTATTATGATCCTTGTGTGTGTTTTTGTTATGTACTAAGAATTCCGCAAAAGTAATGTAATGTCCATGTATGTCAAGCTTCAGGTCTCTACAGTTGGTATCAGAGGAAAGGATTAGTCAACCTTTGGAAACTAGGATACGAGAACGTTAGTATGATCCCTAGAGGTATTTCAAAGGTATGTCTAGGGATGTCCCTAAGTATAAGTATACGTATAAGATATGGTCCTAGAACTATGGAAACGATCGTAGAATTTAACCTACGACGTTAGATATTGAGGGTACTCCCCCTTTTATTATTTTGTTTTCCCAAGCATGATTTTTGCCTCTCACACTATTCGTTTTGGGTTTTAGACGATGGCTGGAACCCGAAGGAACCGTGTTGATCAATGCAATGGACAATGAAATGATTGTCCTCCTGAACAAACAAATGTTATTGGAGATGGAGTGAAAAATATTTTTGCTATACTTACACAAGCTATGAATCATTCTGGACTTCCAAATGAGCAGATAAGGGAACAATATTATATTGAGCCCTTCATGAGGCAACGTCCACCTTCTTTCAGTGGGACTTCTGATCCACTTGTTGCTGAACAATGGATCTGTACCACTGAAAAGATATTTTCAGTTATTCAATGTTCTGAACATGATAAATTCATCTTAGTAGTATATCATTTGGAAGGTGAAGCTAATCAATGGTAGAATCTTATCAAGAATACGATGCCAAGTGATGAAATTGAGTCCATGGAATGGGACGAGTTCAAGAACTTATTTTTCAATAAGTACATCCCTTGTATTCTTCAAATAAAGATGGAGAAGGAGTTTCTTGAACTAAAGAAAATGGATGATGAATCTGTTGGTAAATACGAAGCGAATTTTACAAGGCTTGCAAGGTATGTATCTGGATTTATCATCCAACCTGAAAGTAAAGTTGATCGATTCTTCAGTGGCTTAAAACCAAATCTTCAAAGGTCATTTGCTATAAGAGACTTCAGTAGATATGAAGAAATTGTGCATTGTGCTATCAAGGTAGAAATGGAAGTTGGTGTTACTTATCCATCTCATAGTTTTGACAAGAAACGAAAGATGGTGTTCAAGGAGAAATATCAGAATAATGGTGAAAAAAATATGAATGTTTCCTTATGCTCAAAGTGTGGAAGGAATCATGGTGTAGATTGTCTTAAAGGGACAAGTAAATGTTTCAAATATGGAAAGGAAGGTCATCGGGCATTTGAATGCCGTAATGATGGGAAGAGGAAGTCTAATGATGCGAACAAAGGAAGGGATACCCAGAATGAACCTACTACACTTCAATTCTTCAAATGCAATGAAATGGGGAATTATGATAATAAATGCCCTAATCCAAGGGTTAGAGATGATCAACGTGAGCAACAACTTAAGGCAAAGGACAAAGGGAACTCACATACGATCACCATTGGCGATGTTGAATATGACAATGATGTGGTCGAATGATTATGTGTTAATGTAATGGGATTCCAAAATACTGTTGTATATAGTATCGTGAAATATTAGAATATTTATGTATTGGTCTATTGTGGTGTTCAATAGTACCGGTAACCATAGAATGTGATTGTGATATTTTTGAAAAAAAAAGATGATATGCGCATAATGAAAGGAAAATGAGAAAATGAAATGTTTGACCGTATTCATGATCTCATGACGAATATAAAGAGATGTTTCTATAATGGTTTGAGTATATAGAATTTTTGGATTTTGGTATGTGGAAAGAGATAGCTTTTGACTGCATTCATGTTTTCACTAAGGTTCAATGGGTATTCAGTCTTCAAGAGAATAAATTATTAAGGTATTGAAATGTTTGTAATTTGACCAACAAGATATATCTTATGATATATGTGGGATAACTAATGGAATTCACATGATTGTTATGTAATCATTTTCTTTATACTATGATCTTGGACCGAAGTATTTTAGATAATCCTAAAGATTGGAATGGATTATGTTGGACATAAGTTAGTATTGTTTAAGGATAAAACGTTTTTTTCGCTATTATGGATGGGATGATATAGTAATGTAGTTTTATAGAAAGGAAACCCTACAAGACAGACGAAAGCCCATCGTGTCGGACAAGGCTGTGGGAATCGAACCCACAACCAAAGTGTGACTAGCCTTTATCACCTACCATTGGCCTACAGGATGTCCCTGGTTAGTAGAAACTAGTTTTATTTTATTAAGAGGTATGATATATGAAGTATAAGTTCATTTTTGGAACCATATACGATTAATCTAATCAAAAGATGGACTTATAACTTTTGCTAGCCTTCTGTTTAAAAGAGATGGAATTACCCATCATGCTATCACATGATCTGCTAACACATCACGAATAACAAATTCAACTTCATTTCTTTAAGGGATGAAGTAGAAATTGTTCAATTCACGAACAATAGTGGGATTGTACCCAAATCATGCAAGTATTTATTTTAATTCATCAACTTTAGGGAAATGATCTTGAAAACCAAAAATGTTTTCCTAGTGCCCTTATATCTGACGAATCAGATGGTACCTTAGATCGTCCCAAATTTATGGCTTTATGATTGCTGGATTTTCCTTAGCCATGTTCTCTACCACTCTCTAACAGAACATGATGGTTTGATTTCTATTCCATATCCATATTTTCACCTATGTGGAAACCCAGTGATTAGTTTATTTTGGTAACCTTTACGTTTCATACTTTTGTTTTTAAAGATTGGTTTTGGTACTCCTTTTTATGAAACAACAAAGTATTCTTGCACAGCACGCAACCCAGACTTGGCTTGCACTACACGCAATCGCGACCTTCCTCAATAGCGTGTGTTGTACGCAATACCGGGTTTTACTAAACAACAATATATTATTATAATATTATTATAAACTAGCCATTATGAATTGTATTCACTAAATTTTGAATCTTATAACATTATTATTCGTCTAAAAAATTTTCTAAAACATGGTATAAGGACAAAATAAATTTTTCGGGTAAAATAAGTATTTTTAAAAAAATGCAGTTTTACCGCCTTTTGATGGCCCACCCACTTTAAATCTAGTTTTGACATGTTTATAATTTCAATTGGACAAAATAAAATTATTCTTTAGAATCAAGTTACAAAAATTTACTTTGGATAAATTTTTCATATTTTTCTGATAACTTTCTTATTTTAAGAATAGTAAAAACACGCTATATTTTAATTAAAAACAACTTTTTTCAGCGTAATAAATTATGTGGTTAAATAATAATATTTAATGGTTTCAAAGTATAAATAAAATATAATTTTACCATTTAATATAATTTATGTCATTAGCCTTGATTTCACATTTAATTCATAGGTTAAATAAATTCAATATTTGGCAATGTTTTAACTTTTAAAACCTATATGCTTAAACAACGGGATTAATTTTAAATTAATTACTGCAACTTATGTGTTTGGAATTTTGAAAAATGGATTCCATATTTGGAATCAGTGGGTCCAAATTATTTTAATAGGTTACTTTTATTTTTTCATATTATAAATAGTAACTACGGTAATTTTTTTTATTTACTACGATTAAAGGTAAATAGGGTAATTCAAGGTTCAAAGAATATTATAATAACTCAAAACTACCTTGAAACTTGTTCTAACCTTATTGGAGGAGTATTGGATGACCATGGGCATCCTTGGGTCGATTGTGGGACCCCATGGAGCCACTTATGAAAGACAATGACACATTCGATTAATTAATTTAATGTAAAGACAAAATTGACTTTAACAAAACTCTTTTAGTAATTAATTTTTATAAGGGGTTATACAAAATATATTTTCGACTATAAATATTCTTTGGAAAGATAAAACGATTCCCTACATCATGGTATTTTTTTCATAATTTTTGACATCAAATGAATTAAATTATTTATGACACAATAATGATGTTGTGTTTAACTCATTAATAAATGATTTAAATAAATAAGATTAAAATGATTAAAATATAATCCAAAACCTGTACAATTCCTATTGGATGATTTTATTTATAATATGATTCATCTTATCTTCGGCATTAATGTGTTTGGGACCTCTTGAAACTGAAGATAAGTTTATAATAAAATAATGTTTTCACACTTTCCTAAAGAGCCCCTCCACTCCCTTATAAAAGGAGACCAATTCTATGAAATTCCTCACACCTCTCAAGACTTTTGTCTCGTACATACTCAGACCAAATAAGCTCCCTACATTCCTCTACTAGTCATTGAAGCCTTACATTAGGCAGAAGACTCTCCAAGAAGTTGTCTTGGTTCAAACCAAATGAAGTTACCAAAATTAAAGGTAACAGTTTCTCTTAAGTTGTTTTCTTTTATTCTACTTCTCCCACCCCTAAACTCTTTTTAATCCATCCTTTTGTGACAACAGAAATATACTAAATATACTAGGATGTTGTTATGAGAATTATTCAAACTACAATTACACACACCTCCATCTAATGGATGAAGAACATATTGTTTCTGTGATGGCAAACTAACGCCTCACGAAACGAGGATTGTTCGATTTTCTCATACCGCCTCTCATGGTGGACATTATGATGGAACTACATTTATATATAATATATATTATGTTTATGATTTCCATATTATTCTTTAATTCCCAATTATATCAAGCCTTTATGGTTTCCATTATTAGTAAATACAATAATCTCATTTGAGGAAGTGTGGACTACCGCCCCCTCAAAGTGCTGTGATTCGTTAATACCTTATGTTGGATGTATAAAGGATGTGGCTAATAATATTATATATGATATTATAATGTAATTATAATATACCTATTTATCATTATGTTTTAATTCCATTATGATAAGAAATAGAAATGAAAGTAGCATTCATGTGTACGTACGACTTACCGTCTCCATGAACGGTGCGCTTCATTTCTTACCTCCATATGTTATGTACTATTATAAATGCTTGTATATTCTGGATATATAATGAATATATATGATATATAAATCATGATTTACATTTTTGAAGTAAGTAAATCATGATGTAAGTAATAATAACATCAAGAACAACAAGTCCAAACATGTACGATAAATAAGATAATTTTACCCAAAACGTTGCTTTAACATGGGATTTACAAAAGAACGGGTAATATAAAGTCATAAGTGAACCATATATGATATAATAACAATTAGTATGATTCTGGAATAAGTCAATGATATTATTTAAATCATTATACAGGAGGTTTTGACACTTATGAAGCAAATCGGACCTAAGGTAAGGAGAAAATATCACAATCTCATTTTTATCTGAGATTGTTTATACTTTGGTATTTACTGGGGTGTATTTTATCTTACACATCCATGTTTGCTCAATCTGTAATTTTATTTCCATACACCTACAATTTTTTAAATCCAATTTTACCCTTCGGTGAGTTTTTTTTAAAATATATGAAGGGAATCTTTTGTCGTTTTTCGTACAAGGTACTTTTTGACTTTTCCGACAAAAGTACGAGAAGATTGTTTTTTTAACTTATTCGCCATGAATGGATTTTTAAAAAATTATTTCCAAGAAGCTTCCATTTCAAGTTTTCAAGTTTATTTTTAATCAACTTCTTTTAGTTTAGAATTTTATGACATGTTAAGAAAGGAAATGAGTTTTTGAAGTTGAAAGGATATTTTCCTCAAGAATGGAGTTCAAGTGTTTTATCAAAATTATTTTCCATCTAAGATAATATAGGGTTCTATTTCTATCCCTATTATTACAATGATTTGATTATGTTGTGATGGAATTATTTTTATTATTTCCTTTATCTTATATGAATTGTTTTATGATGTCACGATGTTTAAGATTCCAATTTTTATTACATGGGTTATGCTATGATGAATGGTTTAAGATTTTTTGGTACACATAAGAATGGTATCATTATGAGACAGGTGGTACCTATATCTCCCTCCAATGCATTGGTTAACAATTTTATATCTCATGAGATATACATGGATGGAATGGTAGGTTATACCGGTTCAGTGAAACAGGACTGAAACAAGGGCGACTCAGTTCAGAAATGGACTTTGTCCACTAAGATAGTCTTGGAAATGATCTTGACTAATAAGAAATGATTCTCTATGATTATATGTGTATACCACAAATTTTCATGTTTTATGTTATGATTTTTGGGATTTCATTTCACTACTATGATTTATCCCATGTTATGAAATTATGCTCTCTTTTGCAGGTTAAGATTTCCAAAATGTTATGTTCTTATGAAAATGATATGATTGATATTTATTTTGTTAACCCTTACTGAGCATTTGAGCTCACCCTTTTATGTTTTCCTTTCCCCAGGATATAAAGAAAGGTTTTAGGTAAAAAAAGGAAGATCTTTATGGGAGATGTTGAAGATCTTTCACCACGATTAGAAGATTATATTCCGAGTTTCCAAAGACACTAAACTATTACGGTCCTTGCGGGTGTGTTTTTATTATGTACTATGTATCCCGCAAAAGTAATGTAATGTCCATGTACGTCAAGCTTCAGGTCTCTACAGTTGGTATCAGAGAAAAGGTTTAGTCAACCATTGGAAAATAGGATACAAGAACTTTAGTAAGATCCCGAGAGATATTTCTAAGGTATGTCTAGGGATGTCCCTAAGGATAAGTATACGTATAGGATATAGTCCTAGAACTATGTTAACGATATTAGAATTTAACCTACGATGTTAGATATTGAGGGTACTCCCCCTTTTATTATGTTGTTTTCCCTAGCATGATTTTTGCCTCTAACACTATTCTTTTTGGGTTTTAAACGATGGCTGGAACCCGGAGGAACCGTGTTGATCAATGCAATGGAAAATGCAATGATTGTCCTCCTGAACAAACAAATGTTATTGGAGATGGAGTGAAAAATCTTATTGCTATACTTACACAAGCAATGAATCATTCTGTACTTCCAAATGAGCAGAGAAGGGAATAATATTCTATTGAGTTCTTCATGAGGAAACGTCTACCTTCTTTCAGTGGGTCTTCTGATCCACTTGATGCTGAACAATGGATCAGTACCACTGAAAAGATATTTTCAGTTCTTCAATGTTCTGAACATGATAAGTTCATCTTAGCAGTATATCATTTGGAATGCGAAGCTGATCAGTGGTGGAATCTTATCAAGAATACGAGGCCAATAGATGAAATTGAGTCCATGGAATGGGACGAGTTCAAGAACTTATTTTTCAATAAGTACATCCCTCGTATTCTTCGAACAAAGATGGAGAAGGAGTTTCTTGAACTAAAGCAAGAGGATGATGAATCTGTTGGTATATACGAAGTGAATTTTACAAGGCTTTCATGGTATGCATATGGATTTATCATCTAACCTGAAAGTAAAGTTGATCGATTATTCGGTGGTTAAAACCAAATCTTCGAAGGGCATTAGCTATAAGAGACTTCAGTAGCCGTGAAGAAATTGTGATTTCTTCTATCAAGGTAGAAATGGATGTTGGTGTTACTTATCCATCTCATAGTTTTGACAGGAAACGAAAGATGGTGTTCAAGGAGAAATCTCAGAATAATGGTGAAAAGAAGATGAATGTTTCCTTATTCTCAAAGTGTGGAAAGAAGTATGGTGGATATTGTCTTAAAGGGACAAGTAAATGTTTCAAATGTGGAAAGGAGGGTCATCGGGCATTTGAATGCCGCAATGATGGGAAGAGGAAGTCTAATGATGCGAACAAAGGAAGGGATACACATAATGAACCTACTACACTTCAATGCTTCAAGTGTAAGGAAATGGGGAATTATGCTAATAAATCCCATAATCCAAGTGTAAGTGATGATCGATGTGAGCAACCACTTAAGGAAAAGGACAAAGGGAAGTCACATGTGATCACCATTGGTGATGTTGAATATGAAAACGATGTGGTGGATTGATTAAGTGTTTATGTAATGGGATTCCAAAATAATGTTTTATATAGTATCGTGGAATATTGGAATATTTATGTATTGGTCTATTGTGGTGTTCAATAGTACTGGTAACCATAGAATGTAATTGAGATATTTTTGAAAAAAAAAGATTATATGCGCATAATGAAAGGAAAATGAGAAAATGAAATGTTTGACCGTATTCATGATCTCATGACTGATATAAGGAGAAGGTTATATCATGGTTTGAGAATATAGAATTTTTGGATTTTGGTATGTGGAAATAGTTAACTTTTGACTGCATTCATGTTTTCACTAAAGTTCAATGGGTATTCATTCTTCAAGAGAATACATTATTAAGGTATTCACATGTTTGTAATTTGACCAACAAGATATATCTTATGATATATGGGGGATATATGATGGAATTCATGTGATTGTAATGTAATCATTTTCTTTATACTATGAGCTTGGATCGAAGTATTTTAGATAAGCCTAAAGATTGGAATGGATTATGTTGTACATAAGTTAATATTGTTTAAGGATAAAACTTTTATTCGATATTATGGATGGGATGATATAGTAATTTAGTTTTAGAAAAAGGACATCCAGCAGGACGAGCGATAGCCCATCGCATCGGACAAGGCTGTGGGAATCGAACCCACAACCAAAGTGTGACTAGCCTTTATCACATACCATTGGCCTACAGGAAGTCCCTGGTTAGTAGAAACTAGTTTTATTTTATTAAGAGGTATGATATATGAAGTATAAGTTCATTTTTGGAACCATATACGATTAATCTAATCAAAAGATGGACTTATAACTTTTTCTAGCCTTCTGTTTAAAAGAGATGGAATTACCCATCATGATATCACATGATCTGCTAACACATCACGAATAACAAATTCAACTTCATTTCTTTAAGGGATGAAGTAGAAATTGTTCAATTCACGAACAATAGTGGGATTGTACCCAAATCATGCAAGTATTTATTTTAATTCATCAACTTTAGGGAAATGATCTTGAAAACCAAAAATGTTTTCCTAGTGCCCTTATATCTGACGAATCAGATGGTACCTTAGATCGTCACAAATTTATGGCTTTATGATTGCTGGATTTTCCTTAGCCATGTTCTCTACCACTCTCTAACAGAACATGATGGTTTGATTTCTATTCCATATCCATATTTTCACCTATGTGGAAACCCAGTGATTAGTTTATTTTGGTAACCTTTACGTTTCATACTTTTGTTTTTAAAGATTGGTTTTGGTACTCCTTTTTACGATGTGGGTTTCTATTAAAGAAACTTTTTAATAGTAAACCATTTATAACCCCGACGAATTTCGAGCGCGAAATTCATTTTAAGGTGGGTAGAATGTAACAGCCCGAGATTTTATGAAAAATATTCTTTTTAATTTCATTAAAGTGTTGTGTTGTATTCTACACCAAGATTACCTTGCGCTATACGCAACACCGTATTAGCTTGCAGTATACACAACACTATTCTTGGATCGTGTTACACACAATTTTGATAATAGTTATTCTACGCAACATTGATATATATATATATATATATATATATATATATTCAATGTATAAATGAAATACGGCTGGATTATGTTATATGAAACAACGAAGGATTCTTGAACACCACACAACCCTGAATTGGCTTGCATTACACACAATCACGACCTTCCTCGATAGCGTGTGTTGTACGCAATACTGGGTTTTACTAAACAACGATATATTATTATAATATTAATATGAACTAGCCGTTATGAATAGTATTAGCTAAATTTTTCATCTTATAACATTATTATTCTTCTTAAAATTTTTCTAAAACATGGTATAAGAACAAAATAAATTTTTCGGGTAAAATAAGTATTTTTAAAAAAATGCAGTTTTACCGCCTTTTGATCGCGCACCCACTTTAAATATAGTTGTTGACAAGTTTATAATTTCAATTTGAAAAAATAAAATTCTTCTTTAAAATCAATATCTAAAAATTTATTTTGGATAAATTTTTCATATTATTCTGATAACGTTCATATTTTAATGAATGGTAAAAACACGCTATATTTTAATTAAAAACAACTTTTTTCATCGTAATAAATTATTTGGTTAAATAATAATATTGAATGGTTTCAAAGTATAAATATAATACAATTTTACCATTTAACATAATGTATGTCATTAGCCTTTATTTAAGATTGAATTCATTTGTTAAATAAATTCAATCTTTGGCAATGTTTTATCTTTTAAAACCTGTTTGCCTAAACAACTGGATTAATTTTAAATTAATTACTGCAACTTCTGTGTTTTGAATTTTGAAAATGGATTCCATATTTGGAATCATTGGGTCCAAATTATGTTAATAGGTTACTTTTATTGTTTTGATATTATGAATAGTAACTACAGTAATTTTTTTTTACTACGGTTAAAGGTAAATAGTGTAATTCAAGATTAAAAGAATATTATAATAATTCAAAATTACATAGACACTAGTACTAACATTATTTGATGAGTAGTGGCCGACCATGGGCATCCTTGGGTCGATTTTGGGACCCCATGGAGCCACTTATGAAAGACAATGACACATTAGATTAATTAATTTAATGTAAAGACAAAATTGACTTTAACAAAACTCTTTTAGTAATTAATTTTTATAAGGGGTTATATAAGATATATTTTAGACTATAAATATTCTTTGGAATGATAAAAAGATTCCCGACATCATGGTATTTTTTCATAATTTTTAGACATCAAATGAATTAAATTATTTATGACACAATAATGATGTAGTGTTTAACTCATTAGTAAATGATTTAAATAAATAAGATTAAAATGATTAAAATATCATCCAAAACCTGTCCAATTACTATTGGATGATTCTATTTAGAATATTAGTCATCTTAGCTTCGGTATTAATGTGTTTTGGACCTCTTTAATCCGAAGATAAGTTTATAATTAAATAATGTTTTCACACTTTCCTAAAGAGCCCCTCCACTCCCTTATAAAAGGAGACCACTTCTATGCAATTCCTCACACATCTCAATCCTTTTGGATCATCCAAACTCTGTCCAAATAATCTCCCTACATCCCTCTACTCCCCCTTTAATATTTACATTTGTAAGAAGACTCTCCAGGAATTCCTTTTGGTTCAATCCAAAGGAAGTTACCAAAATTAAAGGTAACAGTTTCTCTTAAGTTGTTTTCTTTTATTCTACTGCTCCAACCCCTGAACTCTTTTTAATACTTCCTTTTTTGACAACACCAATATAATAAATATACTAGGATGTTGTTATGAGAATTATTCAAACTACACTTACACACACCTCCATCTAATGGATGAAGAACATAATGTTTCTGTGATGGCAAACTAACGCCTCACGAAACGATGATTGTTCGATTTTCTCCTACCGCCTCTCATGGTGGCCAATATGATGGAACTGTATTTATATATAATATATATTATGTTTATGATTTCCATATTCTTTTTTAATTACCAATTATATCAAGCCTTTATAGTTTCCATAGTCAGTAAATATGATAATCTCATTTGAGGAAGTGCGGACTACCGCCCCCTAAAAGTGATGTGATTCGTTAATACCTTATGTGGGATGTATAAAAGATGAGGATAATAATATTATATATGATATTATACTGTAATTATAATATACCTATTTTTCATTATGTTTTAATTACATTAAAATAAGAAATAGAAATGAAAGTAGCATTCATGTGTACGTACGGCTTACCGTCTCCATGAACGGTGCGCTTCATTTCTTACCTCCATATGTTATGTACTATTATAAATGCTTGTATATTCTGGATATATAATGAATATATATGATATATAAATCATGATTTACATTTTGGAGGTAATTAAATCATGATATAAGTAATAATAACATCAAGAACAACAAGTCCAAACATGTACGATAAATAAGATAATTTTACACAAAACGTTGCTTTAACATGGGATTTACAAAAGAACGGGTAATATAAAGTCATAAGTGAACCATATATGATATCATAACAATGAGTATGATTCTTGAATAAGTTAATGAAATTATTTAAATCATTATACAGGAGGTTCGGACACTTACGAAGCAAATCAGACCTAAGGTAAGGGAAAATATCACAATCTCATTTTTATCCGAGATTGTTTATACTTTGGTATTTACTGGGGTGTATTTTATCATACACATCCATGTTTTCTCAATATGTAATTTTATTTCCATACACCTACAATTTTTAAATCCAATTATACCCTTCGGTGAGTTTTTAGTAAAATATATGAAAGGAATCTTTTGTCGTTTTTCGTACGAGGTACTTTTTGACTTTTCTAACAAAAGTACGAGAAGAATGTTTTTTTAACTGATACGACATTAATGGATTTTTAAAACATTATTTCCAAGAAGCATCCATTACAAGTTTTCACGTTTATTTTTAATCATCTTTTTTTATTTATGAATTGTATGAAATGTTAAGAAAGGAAAAGTGTTTTTAATGTTGAAAGGATATTTTCCTCAAGAATGGAGTTCAAGTGTTTTATCAAAATTATTTTCCATATAAGATAATATAGGGTTATGTTTCTATCCCTATTATTAAAATGATTTGATTATGTTGTGACGGAATTATTTTAATGAATTCCTTTATCTTATATGAATTGTTTTATGATGTCACAATGTTTATGATTCCCATTTTTATTACATGGGTTATGCTATGATGAATTGTTTAAGATTTTGTGGCACAC
Organism: Viscum album; assembly: GCA_963277665.1. Classification (NCBI taxonomy): domain Eukaryota; kingdom Viridiplantae; phylum Streptophyta; class Magnoliopsida; order Santalales; family Viscaceae; genus Viscum; species Viscum album. The sequence goes on from OY728142.1 coordinate 1,333,446,717, forward strand.
ATAAGAATGGTATCATTATGAAATGGGTGGGACATATATCTCCCTCTAATGAATTGGGTAAAGATTTTATATCTCATGAGATAGACCTGGCTGGAATGGTAGGTTATACTAGTTCAGTGAAACAGGACTGAAACGAGGGTGACTCGGTTCAGAAATGGACTTTTTCAACAAATATAGTCTTGGAAATGAGTCTTGACTAATAAGAAATGATTCTATAGGATTATGTGTGTATTCCAAAAAGTTTCATGTTTTATGTTATGATTATTGGGATTTCATTTCACTACTATGATTTATCCCATGTTTTGAAATTATGCTCTCTTTTGCAGATTAAGATTTCCAAAATGTTATGTTCTTATGAAAATGATATGATTGATATTTCTTTTGTTTACCCATACTGAGAATTTGAGCTCACCCTTTTATGTTTTCATTTCCCTAGGATATAAAGAAAGTTTTTAGGTAAAAAAGGAAGATCATTATGGGAGATGTTGGAGATCTTTCACCACGATTTGAAGATTATATTCCGAGTTTCCAAAGACACTAAACTATTACGATCCTTGTGTGTGAGTTTTTGTTATATACTAAGTATTACGCAAAAGTAATGTAATTACCATGTACGTCAAGCTTCGGGTCTCTACAAACAATCCATGGGGTCATGTCATGGAAGATAGCTTTGTTCAAGAGAGTATAAATGTTGGGCATCACTAGCATGTCTCAGCTCTAGAACACTAGTACACATGAACATCCCCCTTATGATAGGTATTGTCAAGTGAATAGAATATTGAGGCCTCCCACGTCGAGTGTAGGATATTATATGCCACATCATTGTCTCTAATGTTTTTCTTTGTTTCCCATGTTCAACATTGGTTATGTCGTGAGTTTAAAATATAGCGTAGATGGTTCAGACTCATTGGGACACTATTATCAGTATATCAGAAGGTTGCATCCATAGGAGCAGGAATCTACGAAGCTTGCTTGATGGGTGGGCCAAGATGTCCAAAGAGAATAGATCCGAGGATGATTGGGTGTAACGCCCCGACCCCAGCTACCCAGAGCCGGTGCGTTACTTCGTAACATTGGCATGATCACAAAAGATCAAGTCTCGAAAGACCGATTAGTTTAGTAGCCTTAGAAACACTAGATACATTCGTAAACGTTACATTACATCATAAAGTGAAAAACTACAATAACAAAGTCTCCATAGTCCACACTCATATCCTCTTCTCACAATCACTGCAGGTCATTCATAAAATACTTCTTCACATCCTGGAAAAAAATTAAAACATTGAATGGGGTGAGCTCAGATGCTCAGTAAGGTTAACAATATAGCGGAAGTTTTCATAAATAAACATTAACATTTAAGGCAATGTATAACTAAAACAAAAGCCTTTTAAACATGAACTTCAACATAATATGGAAAAAGTAAAATGAGATAATGCCATTTACTTCTTCACATGGATATTCTACTAGTCGAATAATCACATGCAATATCAATAACCACTTTCATAATGATGGAATGCATAATGCCAGACTATCATAACCATGTAGTCAAGGCCTTGTGCCAAGACCACAAATAAGATTTTGTCAAGGCCTCGTTCCAAGACACTAGTTTGTCTCATGAGACCTGCCGATGCATCGAGGAGCTATATCAGGCTCAACCCGTCACTTATTAAGTCCAATGCATTCCTCATATAAATAGGTTTAAACATATCATAAACCATAACATAATCGTATCACATAAAACATGAATAAAGGAAACATAACATTTCCACATTTCAATCACAAGATATCAATACAACACATTGATATAATAAAAACTCTTTCAAAACCATTTTCAAAACCAAAATAAAAGAAAGTTAAAACATTGTATTTATTTTTCATTAAAAACAATTGATGGCTTGTAGAGGAAGCCGAAACTCAAATAATGGTCACGGCGGCGGAGAAGTCGTTGTCGCCGCATAAGTATGGAAATAAAAACATTCCCTTTTTGCCGTTTAGCAAAATGCTTCATATAAAAAAGATTCCTTTTGAATAAACATAAAAGTCAAAGGGGTTTATACACCGTATAAAAGAAAGCTGTGTATAAAGCCAAATATGCCTCAATGAAAGGAGATTGAGACGAAGTCCTTAAAAAGATCAATTTTTTTAAATAAAATATATCTATTATGTGTATTAACTATAGGTACACATAAATAAAGTAAAAATACAAAATAGGACATAATAATATCATGACATAATTTGAAAGTAAGAGATTAACCCAAAGAATAGAAATTGGGTTAAGAAGTTCCCTTACCTCGTGTCTGAATTGACTCAACCATTCTTTAACCTCCTGAATAATAAAATAGAGTTAATATACACCTTATTAAGAACAATTTTCAATTTCATTATCCTTATTATATCACTTATTACAATGATATGAACATTATGTAATTATTTAAGTTAATAACGGTCGTTTTGTCGATCTTTGGTACTTGAGTCAACACTAAACTTCTTATAATTACAAGTTGTTTATGTGGTAGAATATACATTATCTCCAGAATTATATTCATGATTTAGATGTCATATATATCTTATATATCCAGTATATACATTCATTTATAATATTACGTAACATTTAGAGGTAAGAAATGAAATGCACCGTTCATGGAGACGGTAAGCCGTACGTACGCATTAACGCTACTTTCATTTCTATTTCGTATTTAATGGAATGAAATCATAATGATATAAATTTATTACAGTATAATATAGTGTATAATACTATTTACTCCATCCTTTATACATCCCACATATGGCATTAACGATTCAAACCACATTGAGGGGGCGGTAGTCCGCACTTCCTAAAATGAAATTATCGCGTTTTACCCATAATGGAAATCATAAAGTATGCCATAAATGAGAAATACAGAAGCATAAGTAAAACATAAACATATTATATATAATATATAAAAATAGTGACATCTTAATGGCCACCTTTGAAGGTGTTATATGAGTGTTGAACAATCATCGTTTCGTGAGGCAGAAATTCGCCATCCACAGAAACCGTATGTTCTTTAACCATTAGATGAAGGTGTGTGCAAGTGTAGCTCGAATCCTTCTTATAACAACATCCTAGTATATTGAGGATACTGGTGTTGTTACAAAAGAAATGAATAAAAAGATTTTAGGGGGTTGGTGAAGAAAAATAAAACAAAACAACATTAGAGAAGACATTACCTCAAAATCGGGTAACTCTTTTTGATTTGAGCCAAAGGCTTCCTTGGGAAGAGTTCTTCCCAAAGTGAGGCTACCAGGAGTAATAGGGGGAAGTGGGGAGAGTATTTGGGCAGAGGTTGGCCGAGCCAAATGGCTTGAAGGTGTGAATAAGGTGGGAGTGGTGGGGGCCTTTTATAAGTGGAGAGGAGGGGCACTTTTGGAAAGATTGAAATGTTACATTATTTCACAATGATTTTAGGATTCCAAAGGTCCCACACTTATATAATTCGAGGCTAAGGTGATAAGGTTTCTAAATATCCTCATCCAATAGGCTTTGGACAAGTGTAATCCTTGGATTTTGCATTATCTTTTTATTTTATTTAAATCGTTAAATAATGAGGTCATCGCTGCATCATAATGATGTCATAAATAATTTAATTTATTTAATGTCTAAAAATTATAAAAAAATACTATGATGTAGGAAATAGTATTAGATTTCTAATGAATATTTATAATCAAAATTTGGACTTTTTTAACCCCACGTAAAAAGTGTTTTAGTAAAACATTTTATGTTTGTGTCATTTTTTACTTTAACATTAAATAAAAGGTGTTTATGTCATTTTCTAACTAATGTGGCTCCATGGGGTCCCCAAGTTGACCCATGGGTTGTCTTGGTCGGCCATGACTCATCCAATAGGAGTAGGACAAGTTTCATGCTCATCTCATATTATTAAAACATTATTTTTACCTTAAACTACACTAATTACCTCTAATCGCGATTAAGAACTTAAAAGTTACTATTCACCAAAAATTATTTTAATCTTATTGAACCACATTTTACTTCATAATGACAACCATGTATGTCTGATTTTTGAAAATCAAATCACAGAAGTGGTAATATTTCATTTAAATGAAAAATAAGTTATTTAACTACCACTTAGTGGTTTCACTATTCATCAAAAATTGAAGTTTTTCAGAACAAAGCCAAAATTTCACCCTAAGCTATAATTGATATTCCGAATTCAAAAATGATGTCTATTTTACAAAATTCCAAACATATAAGTTGCATTAATTAATTTTATAATTAATTTCCGTAGTTACAACAAATAGCGTGTTTTTAAGAAACAATTTATATCAAAAGATTGACAATTGTTTAAGTCCAATTTCAATGTTAAATTAATTGTAATGACCACCATTGGATAAAATGGTAAAAATATATTCTAATTATACTTTAAAACCACTAAATATTATAATTTATCACAATAAATTATTTTGATTAAAAAAGTTATTATAAGTAATTTTCACTATTCATAAAAAATTGGAAGTTCTCAGAAAATTACAAAAAATTCAACTTTGGATAATTTCGATATTACGAATACGAAAATGAAGTCCATTTTGAAATATAAAATTTCTATAATTTTAAAAAGTGGTTATTACTATTCATAATGGCTACTTTGATTAGTCACGGTGTTTTAGAACTCGAACTTGCGTACAATGCAAGCTATTGCATTATTGAAAGAGAGGCGTATCGTGGAAGCTCGGGGTGTTACATTCTCCCCTCCTTCAATAAATTGCGTCCTCACAATTTGATATTTTTCTTTGAAAATAAAAGGTTGAAAAGAGAAAATACCTTTGAGGAAAACCCACATCGGAAATAAGGTTAATAAATATATAACATTAAAAGAAAGCAGGATAAGTACAAAGGTCACCCGATATAGCCCATTCTAGGATTCTATGAAAATATGGATATGGAAGAAAAACAAACAATCAAGGTCTAATGGAGAGTTATAGAAAACAGGATTAGGAGAATGTTTAACCACAAGAAAATCACAAACTTGTGATTGGTTAAACGGTCATTGAATCCCCAGTTGGAAAAGTTAACCGACAACATTTTTGTTTTAAGTTACCTTTTATAATGTCAAGGAATTTATTTAGTAGATTTACTAAGAACGTAAGGGAATATACATACTTGTTATGTATACTTTCATTTGTTAATAAATTTTTACCACAAACCCAATTTTTACTCCAAATGGTAACAGAACTCAAAAATATTCTATTTATCCCAATTGTATAAGGTTCTAAATGTTAACACATACCATTTAGATTAGTAAAACCATTTTGTAATAACCAGGGACTTCATGTAGGCTAGTGGTAGGAAATAAAGTCTTGTCGCACTATGGTTGTGGGTTCCATTCCTGCAGCTTTGTCTTACGCGATGGGTTATTCCCCACCCTGCAGGTTGTCCTTTTCCTAAAAATATAGTACTATACTATTCCAAAAATAATCTTCATAAATGTTTTAACCTTAAACAATACTATCCAAAGTTCAACTTAATCCACTCCAACCTTTATAGTTATCCAAAATACATTCGTCCAGACTTTCTCTAAAAGGTCTCTAAATTCCAAAATCAATTGTAACATCAGATTCCCCAAACAAAGAAAAGTTTCTCTTATTGTCACATACTAAAAATATGATTACCTTAATCATATTAAAACCTTACTGAAACCAACAAGTACTGCAGTACAATCCATATATATATCACATTATTCTTATAACCAGAATATAATCCTTGAGTCCAAAAGCACCAATACATTAATTATTCTGCTTCAACTGTAGTCACAGCATAAGATTGGCCTTGATCCCTTGGCCTTTTCTGAGGTAAGTTTCCTTGACGCTTAGGACATTCATTTGCATAATGCCCTGTTTCCCTACAATTGTAGCATTCAACTTTGACAGCCTCTTTCTTTCCCTTGCAATCACGAGCCTGGTGACCCTTTTCTCCACATTTAAAACAAACTCTCATTCCTTTTAGGCAAGTACCAGGCTGATTCTTCCCACAATTATCACATAATGGAAAATCCTTCTTTCCCTTTTTTCCTTTATCTGTCTCTTGTTCCACCGTTCTCTTCTTCTCTTTCTTTACTTTGTTGTCATAAGACTTAGAGAATTCCTTTTCTGTCTTGATAGCACACGAGACAATATCTTCGTATGATGAGAAGGATTGTGATACTAAAGCTCGACGGAGAAATGGTTTTAACCCATCAAAGAAACGATCAATCTTACTCCTTGGGTTACGTATATAATCGGCAGCATGCCTCACTAACCTTGTAATGTTAGCCTCATACTTTGCGACATTCTCATCCTCCTTCTGCCTCAAACTCAGAAATTGCCTTTCCATATCTACTCGATGGTCATGAGGAAAGTATTTTTCTAAGAAAAGCTCTCTGAACCCCCTCCAATTCATATTTGATACGTCATCATCTTCCTCTGTGTTTTGAATCAGCGACCACCACTGATCGGCATCTCCAGTGAGGCGGTAAACTGCCATGACAACCTTCTCCCTTTCACTACTCCCCAAGGCATGGAATATTTTCTCTAAGGAATTTATCCATTGCTCAGCTAATATAGGATTTGTACTCCCATTGACGGTTGGTGGTTGTTGCCTCATGAAACGGTCTAGCATTGATCCTCCACGTTGCGGATCAGGGTGCTCCATACGAGTAAGGTTATTATTCATAACCTGAGTGAGTTGTCCCAGTATGGTAATAAGTTGATCAGCACCAGTTGTATCTCCAGATCCACAATAATTATCTTGAGCAGGAGGGCAATCCCTACACGGAGTTCGTACATTGATACGGTTTCCATTCCTTCCACTAGGCGCCATTTCTAAACAATGGCATAAACTAGATTAGTTTATGAATCAAAATACATAATTCCATACTTATAAAATACTTAACATAAATTGAACTATTTATGGATATAATCCATAATCATAAAAATGTTTTCTTTGAGGAAGTATATACTCATAAACCCTTTATAATGATTTGTAAAGAAAATGAGAGTTATCCTAAGAATATCCCCCGGGAGTGTCCTAACCAAGAGTGTAGCAAGGCCCGTTGTCGTGCACCAGTTCCCGTTCGAGTCTAGCTCAAAGCAGTGTTTTCGGGTTTTACCCCTAGGTACATCTGTGCCAGATCCGCCTCTACCTGCTCGTATCCAGACAGGGATGTATTGCTCGGAAAACTCACAACATCACTATAATACCAAAATTCTAGGAAGTTTTTCTATACTAATCCTCAAAGTTCATCTTAGATCTATGTGCTCTAATCAGTTTTTATCTAAATCTAGCTTCCAAGGTTAGTACTAACCTCCCTTTGATACCAACTGTAACGCCCCGACCCCAGCTACCCAGAGCCGGTGCGTTACTTCGTAACATTGGCATGATCACAAAAGATCAAGTCTCGAAAGACTGATTAGTTTAGTAGCCTTGGAAACACTAGATACATTCGTAAATGTTACATTACATCATAAAGTGAAAAACTACAATAAAAAAGTCTCCATAGTCCACACTCATATCCTCTTCTCACAATCCCTACAGGTCATTCATAAAATACTTCTTCACATCCTGGAAAAAAATTAAAACATTGAAAGGGGTGAGCTCAGATGCTCAGTAAGGTTAACAATATAGCGGAAGCTTTCATAAATAAACATTAACATTTAAGGCAATGTATAACTAAAACAAAAGCCTTTTAAACATGAACTTCAACATAATATGGCAAAAGTAAAATGAGATAATGCCATTTACTTCTTCACATGGATATTCTACTGGTCGAATAATCACATGCAATATCAATAACCACTTTCATAATGATGGAATGCATAATGCCAAACTATCATAACCACGTAGTCAAGGCCTTGTGCGAAGACCACAAATAAGATTTTGTCAAGGCCTCGTGCCAAGACACTAGTTTGTCTCATGAGACCTGCCGATGCATCGAGGAGCTATAGCGGGCTCCACCCGTCACTTATTAAGTCCAATGCATTCCTCATATGAATAGGTTTAAACATATCATAAACCATAACATAATCGTATCACATGAAACATGCATAAAGGAAACATAACATTTCCACATTTCAATCACAAGATATCAATACAACACATTGATATAATAAAAACGCTTTCAAAACCATTTTCAAAACCAAAATAAAAGAAAGTTAAAACTTTGTATTTATTTTTCATTAAAAAAAAGTGATGGCTTGTAGAGGAAGCCGAAACTCAAATAATGGTCACGGCGGCGGAGAAGTCGTTGTCGCCGCATAAGTACGGAAATAAAAACATTCCCTTTTTGTCGTTTAGAAAAACGCTTCATATAAAAAAGATTCCTTTTGAATAAACATAAAAGTCAAAGGGGTTTATACACCATATAAAAGAAAGTTGTGTATAAAGCCAAATATGCCTCAATGAAAGGAGATTGAGATGAAGTCCTTAAAAAGATCATTTTTTTTAAAATAAAATATATCTATTATGTGTATTAACTAAAGGTACACATAAAGAAAGTAAAAATACAAAATAGGACATAATAATATCATTACATAATTTGAAAGTAAGAGATTAACCCAAAGAATAGAAATTGGGTTAAGAAGTTCCCTTACCTCGTGTCTGACTTGACTCAACCGTTCTTTAACCTCCTGAATAATAAACTAGAGTTAATATACACCATATTAAGAACCATTTTCAATTTCATTATCCTTATTATATCACTTATTACAATGATATGAACATTATGTAATTATTTAAGTTAATAACGGTCGTTTTGTCGATCTTTGGTACTTGAGTCAACAATAAACTTCTTATAATTACAAGTTGTTTATGTGGTAGAATATACATTATCTCCAAAATTATATTCATGATTTAGATGTTATATATATCTTATATATCTAGTATATACATTCATTTATAATATTACGTAACATTTAGAGGTACGAAATGAAATGCACCGTTCATGGAGACGATAAGCTGTACGTACGCATGAACGCTACATTCATTTCTATTTCGTATTTAATGGAATGAAATCATAATGATATAAATTTATTACAGTATAATATAGTGTATTATACTATTTACTCCATCCTTTATACATCCCACATATGGCATTAACGATTCAAATCACATTGAGGGGGCGGTAGTCCGCACTTCCTAAAATGAAATTATCACGTTTTACCCATAATGTAAATCATAAAGTATGCCATAAATGAGAAATACAGAAGAATAAGTAAAACATAAACGTATTATATATCATATATAAAAATAGTGACATCTTAATGGCCACCTTTGAAGGTGTTATATGAGTGTTGAACAATCATCGTTTCGTGAGGCAGAAATTCGCCATCCACAGAAACCGTATGTTCTTTAACCATTATATGTAGGTGTGTGTAAGTTTAGCTCGAATAATTCTTATAACAACATCCTAGTATATTTAGGATACTGGTGTTGTTACAAAAGAAATGAATAAAAAGAGTTTAGGGGTTGGAGAAGAAAAATAAAACAAAACAACATTAGAGAAGACATTACCTCAAAATCGGGTAACTCTTTTTGATTTGAGCCAAAGGCTTCCTTGGGAAGAGTTCTTCCCAAAGTGAGGCTTCTAGGAGTAATAGGGGGAAGTTGGGAGAGTATTTGGGCAGAGGTTGGCCGAGCCAAATGGCTTGAAGGTGTGAATAAGGTGGGAGTGGTGGGGGCCTTTTATAAGTGGAGAGGAGGGGCACTTTTGGAAAGATTGAAATGTTACATTATTTCACAATGCTTTTCGGATTCCAAAGGTCCCACACTTATATAATTCTAGGCTAAGGTGATAAGGTTTCTAAATCTCCTCATCCAATAGGCTTTGGACAAGTTTAATCCTTTGATTTTGCATTATCTTCTCATTTTATTTAAATCGTTAAATAATGAGGTCATCGCTGCATCATAATGATGTCATAAATAATTTAATTTATTTAATGTCTAAAAATTATAAAAAAACTAATATGATGTAGGAAATTGTCTTATATTTCTAATGAATATTTATAATAAAAATTTGGACTTTTGTAACCCCACGTAAAAATTGTTGTAGTAAAACATTTTATGTTTGTGTCATTTTTTACTTCAACATTAAATAAAAGGTGTTTATGTCATTTTCTAAATAAAGTGGCTCCATGGGGTCCCCAAGTTGACCCATGGGTTTTCTTGGTCGGCCATGACTCATACAATAGGATTAAGACAAGTTTCATGATCATCTCATATTATTAAAACATTATTTTTACCTTAAACTACACTAATTACCTCTAATCGCGATTAAGAACTTAAAAGTTACTATTCACCAAAAATTATTTTAATCTTATTGAACAACATTTTACTTCTTAATGACAACCATGTATGTCTTATTTTTGAAAATAAAATCACAGAAGTGGTAATATTTCATTTAAATGAAAAATAAGTTATTTAACTACCACTTAGTGGTTTCACTATTCATCAAAAATTGAAGTTTTTCAGAACAAAGCCAAAATTTCACCCTAAGCTATAATTGATATTCCGAATTCAAAAATGATGTCTATTTTACAAAATTCCAAACATATAAGTTGCAATAATTAATTTTATAATTAATTCCCGCTGATACAACAAATAGCGTGTTTTTAAGAAACAATTTATATCAAAAGATTGACAATTGTTTAAGTCCAATTTCAATGTTAAATTAATTGTAATGACCACCATTGGATAAAATGGTAAAAATATATTCTAATTATACTTTAAAACCACTAAATATTATAATTTATCACTATAAATTATTTTGATTAAAAAAGTTATTATAAGTAATTTTCACTATTCATAAAAAATTGGAAGTTCTCAGAAAATTACAAAAAATTCAACTTTGGATAATTTCGATATTACGAATACGAAAATGAAGTCCATTTTGAAATATAAAATTTCTATAATTTTAAAAAGTGGTTATTACTATTCATAACGGCTACTTTGATTAGTCACGGTGTTTTAGAACTCGAACTTGCGTACAATGCAAGCTATTGCATTATTGAAAGAGAGGCGTATCGTGGAAGATCGGGGTGTTACATTGGGTCCTGAAAATTGAGACACCATAGTTTTCCATTGGAAGGGATTGAACCTTGTGGAGGTCTTCTACATTCATTGTATATCAAATAGGGATCAAAACCCGTATAGTTTGATAGGGTGAATCATGGGATGATGGAGTGAATAATGAAAAACAACCCAAATACATGATGGGGGTTACATTTGTTTGGAGGATCAGAAAATACAATTGACCGATGAGATGAATTGGGATTACACATAGTTAACTTCCTAAGGATGGAATAATTTATTCCAGATATGGAAGCCTATGAAGAATCGAGATGGATATTGATGGAGTTTTTATGTATAGAATGAGTGGGTACTGAACTGACGATCGAGGAAAGGGTGATGATGTTGGCATTTACCCTCAAATAAGTTTCCTATGTATTTTCTGTAAGGGAGTCAATGACTACTTAGTTATTTCCATGGGGATATGAGTCATATGAGGATGCAACTAATGAGAATTGACAAATTCATGGAACCTTATGGAAGTTGAACCTATGGGTTAGGGATTGACATTCCTGAAACCTAAGGCCTCAAGGGAGATAAAAGGATGGGACATGATTGATGGGATAGAAGCATAGGTAGGCTTCCTATGTATCCACTTGGTAGGGAATCAATTTCCACAAAGTGCAAGATTGTGCCTTGAATTTGGATGTACACAAATGACAACAACCTAAGGAAATTTTATGGATGACACATGGATAGAAACTAATCACAAGAGGAGAAACTCTTGGGTGGGTGGTTAGTGATTAAATGTCGGTATTAGGCATGGTTAGCTACCTGTAAGCTATCCGTACACCACTATGGACCGAGGATGTAGGTCCCAATAAATGGGACACCAATTTTTACCTGTTTCTAGGGTTGAACCATAGTTATGATTTATAATTACCATAATTATGATAGAGGGATCCAAACCAATATAATTCGGAGGCATACAATTTAACATCACATGGGACAATTGGTGGTCATGTAGTATATCATCATATGGGATGAGGGTGAAATGATATAATGTGGTTGGGACAGATGGGTGATGGGCCTAAACCATATGGAGGCATTCTACGTACCTTTCTTAGAATGATCCAGGATCATATTCCAGATAGTTTGACATGAGGGGATTGGGGATTATATGCTAATGTGTCCCAAAAAGGATATCATGGATACAATTTACTCTATGCTCATGGGAGTCATGATCGGTGAGAGAATACCAAACGCAGCACATAACTAATGCTCATATCAGAATGGTACATCTGAAAAGATTCAAGTTGGTCTCATGCATGATTTTTAGCACAAGGATATGGAGTTTTGGAATTGATCTGGGTTGGAGGCCAATTGAGAATATAGTGTGTCCAGAAGTACAAGTATGATATAGATATCTTACCTGAATTATCCCTTAATATTTTGTTGGTGCTTATGTGGAGACTTCCCAATGTGCACAATGTGATGATGTTTAGAGGGAGAGGGGAGTGAGAAGGTTCATCTTTGAATCCCATTTATGATATACTCTATACATGTCACATATACAATATCAAAGTTTAAAATCATGTGTTGGTGATACAGGTGCTAGGAAGTTTAACTTCATGTAGCTCAAACAACGAGGATTTACTCGCCACCCATTGGACTTACATAACCTGCACACTTTAACCCATGGTGAGGGGAAGTAATTGTAAATTCCATATGGTGACTGTTTTGTGGATTAATATATTTAGGCGAACAAGTTATAATTTCTAGGCAATGATACAATAGTCATTTATCCTACAATGAAGCACCACCCAAGGGGCCATGAAATTAATTTGTACAAACCTAGAGGGCCTCACGAGAGAGGGGAATCAAAATAATTAGACATTGGAAAGAGTGTATTTTTAGGGCTAATGGAATAATAGTGAATAAGGATTCACATAGCTCTATAATTCATTGATCATGTAGCTTTCCAGAGCTCTTGGGTTTAGAAAACACAAGGGCTCATAGATCACCAGTTTTCACAAAGATAATAGGCCTGAATAACATAAGGGATCAAAATTAATAGGGAATGGCAGAGCACAAGGATTCAAGCAGAACAAGGGGCTGCATTGCATCTTGATTCATAGATCACCCGACATCATAGAGTACAACAGCTCATTGGGGATTTTCATTTTCAAAGGGGATAACATTATGAAGAATAGTTTCTCTATCTTATCACAAGGTACACTAGTTTTTGGATAGGTTTATCATGAAGTCCGATGTACCCAAAGGGGTATCATTCATTAAATATATAATATAAGATCAATTAAGGGAGTCCCTCCTTTAAGGGGGTAATTCTGAGTAAAGGGAACGTGATTTCACAATGCTTGAATATCAAGGATTATTCATTTTTTCTGATGGTTTGTTGAGAAAATAGTTCACTGCGATTTTGGGTTTTGGAAGTCTAATGTTTAGGATGTTGATTCATTTTGAATGGGGGGGAGTCATGTATTTATAGGCTCTAGTTTGAGAAAAGATAAAATGGTGAGTTGTGAGGTATCTTCCACTTTTCTATGAAAGGTATATTTTGTCAAATTTCATGGAGTCTCAAAGTGAACTGTCATCCCGTCCATGGTAAAATGGCTTCCATCATCCCTACTACGATAGTAATAGAGGCTTCTTTCCATTTCCAAGGAATTTCAGTGGAAAGCTTCTTACCTCCTTGGGGCGATAACATCCATCATTTTCATCATAACCATAGAGTTGACCACTATTTTCCTCTATTTCGGGCATAGAGAAGGCCATGGATTTGATCCGAATATGGTTGTGAATGTCATCGAGAATGTTCATCATGATGTAGTGCCTTTTTTCACTATTTTTTTCATTTATTGGAATTCCCAACAACATATTTTGGCGATAAGAGTCCCATCATTTTGAGGGCCGGTGATCTCAATATTAATTTTATAAATATTTTAAATATATTTAATATCACTCATGCACTGTTTTTAAGAAATTATGTATTATATCAAAAACAAAACCTTGGATTGAAAATTAGAGGTAATAATTGAATATGGAGGGTGAGGTTTACCCTAGGTATGACTGAAAGATAGTTTTTGTTGGATGTTCAGATGTGCCAGTCGTAGGCGGGAGTGTATAAGTTATAAAAAATTACTACATTAATTATTTCATTTTAAATGATCTTCATATAATAAGATATAAATATGAAATTATAAAATTTCACTAGGAGTATTTAAATAACCCTTGTCGGATTTTCAAAGTAGCTCTTAATGATATTATTGGAAAATAAAGAGGATATGACAACTAAAAAATGGATCAAGGTGGAATAATAGATAGTGAACATAGTAGGTCCTCTATATTGTTTAAAACTACGTTCCTCACCAATGATTATTATTAATCATGTTATGGATTTTTAATTTATTTTAATAACAAACTTTTGTTAAATAATTGAATCATGGATTGTAATATAATTTGGATTCTATTTTTTTATGAACAACGCATGAGCCCCATTTATTATGAATTTGGTAATTAAGTGATATATACACATGATAATGTTTCACCACAATTAACATAAATTATGAAAATGTTGGTGGGGAATGATTGAACAATGATTGATGAAATTTTTTTCAGGTTTATTCCCCAATAATTATTGTTATTTTACTTCATTATACTATGGGGATATTGTTCGACTTATTTAGGTGTGTTCGAGTTTGATCGATTCCCATGATTTCTACAAATTTGAATGTATAGAAATGACTGGTGATTTGAGTAATGATTCAGATTCATCAATGGATATAGTTGATGATTACCATGGATCATAAATATAAGCATAATTTGAAGGGATAGTAGGAACACATGTTATGTGAAAGATTTATGGGGATCAATAGATGTAAAATTTCTAGCCATAAGAGGGACAAAATTCATGGAAAAATGTGAATAACATCGATTTTGGTTGTCAATAGCTGTACATATTGGTATATCTAGATAACATGTGAAGAACTATATTTTCCATAAAATATTTATATATATTAAATATACTATGATGAATGTATTTTTCATAGTAAATAGTTATACATTAGGTAGGGTTGTAGGTTTATTTTAAATATGACACACTATGTAGAGGAACAATATGTCATGTGACCCAGAAATTTCAGACTCATTGTTTATAGAGGGCACACACACATGGCGTTATTTTTCCTAACACATCATTTATAGTTTTCAATAAAAAGTGTACATAGTAGAGTATATAGACATGGACAAACGACAGACGCTTAGTGTAGTCCTAATAATAACCCACTATGTGTCCTATGGGACATGCATTTTATATTCACATGGGAATGCGATTAGCATAAAAATACATGGTCATGTGCAATTGGGAAGGCACCAGGGTGAAAATACATGTTATCTAGTAACCTTACACACCATGTAGTACAACATGGTATTTAATCAGTGAATTGGAATATAAATGAACAGATTAAGGAGTGGGTCCAAACATAATGCAGATCCCATAAATTCTATGTACCCCATTAGATAGATTTTTAACCCTCATATATCATTCCTTATGAATTTAATTTTGGTAGTGAGTATTGAATCCTGATTATTTTTCCATGTAAAATGTAATGGTGGCCATATTAGTGCATTTTGATTCAGGATGTAGGATTATCTAACCATTTATCTTCTTTAGAAAATTCTTTATGATTGTAGTGGTAATGCATGATCTTTTAATAGAGAGGATAAGGTTGGAAATACCCATTACTCAATGTACTTGTTTCAGGGGAACCATCTTATTTTTTCTATGTCCTTGGTCCTCTACCTATTGTTTTAAACATTCAAGTTGTATTAGGACATGAGTCCTCTACTTACTAACTATGACCTGCTTATTTTATCATGACATGGGTCCTGTCCCAATTGCAGGGAACCCTCCTATTGTACCATTCCATGGGTTCTCTGGCTATTTTGTGTGAACTTTTTTTTTTACCAAGGAATGCTTCCTCTACCAATTTTGTTCAGCACACTTGTTGAATTAGGTCATAAGTCTCCTACATATTGAGAAAACAACTCCTACTATATAGGGTCTTTAGTTATCTACCTATTAAGTGGAAACCTCTAGTTCTATCATGGAATGGGTGCTCAACTTATTAAGTGGAACCATACTATTATATTAGTGAATGGTTCTCCTACCTGTTAAGTGGATCCAAATTGTTTTATCATGAAATGTGTCCATTACAAATCGAGTGGATCCCTCCTATTTTACTTGGGCATTGGTCCTATACTTTTTAAATGGAACTGTCCTCTTCTATTAGTGTATGGGTCCTCATCCTTTTGGATGGAACCATATTATTATACCAAAGAATGAGTAAACCAAAATAAGATTATTCCCCAAAGAGACATGGAGCTGCAGAAAGGTGGAGACCCTCCTCATGAATTATTTATACATACACATGAGATGTATGGAATTAATGATGGCCATTTTGGATTTGTTGGTTAACTCATCAACCTATGTATTTCAAGGAGAAGAATATCTTCATTCCCAATACTCAATGATTATTATATGTGAACTCACAAACACACACACACACAAAACACACACACACACAAAAAAAAAATCACACACATATATATATTGTATTGGGGTTTTCCCCATTTTTTGATTGAATAATTTACTTCTATCATGTCTCTTATTTATCTCCCTCTAGTTTTAGACTGGTCATACTGAGTATGTAAATACTCACATTATCATGATGTATTACCATGCCTATTATATCTTTTGGGGTTGAGGGATTAGTGAATAATTATATAAAAATATCATATAGATACCCAAGGGAATTTGACCATGTTCGGTGGTCAGGTCTTGATGATATGGATATAATTTCTATCAAAATTTCTTTTTGAGATATTATTTTTTTGGTTATTTTGTTCTTGATAGGTGTTTATTTTTCCCCGTAACATTTTTTATTTCATTATTTTCCTCTTTTGTATTCAATAGAGTTTATTATATTCATGGTTTTTGCTATTGATTTTGTAAAAAATAATACTACTCACCTTCTCAACTTATATCCAAGGAACAAAAATATTGAAATAGAAAAATAGACACTTAAAGGGAAAATGAAACAAATTCAACCTAATGAAATTTCACATTGATAAATGGGATGAAATTTTGAATGTGGAATTTTTAATAAGTAAAATAATTTAATGACCTTGAATTTATATGTTTAATTTTTCCATTTTTAATTTATAAATGTTTCATGCAATGTACCAATCTAACTCTAGTGATGTTGAGCTGGTGGTCAAATTTTTTAACATTGGCATGGATACACTGGGGAAAATCCAAAAACAACTGATTCATTTTTTTTTCAGAGAACTAGATACATACATAAAACCATTTTATTTGGTTATTAATGAAATCATATTAAATGAGAACATTTTTTATCCTTCAAATCCTTAAAAATGTGTTCTTTTTATCCATGGGAATGGAAAAAATTAAAGTTAATATGAAATTATAAATGAGGTTTACTTATATTAGAAGCTATCATTAATAAAATATATATAATAAATATGTTATGGTAAATAATGTAACACACATTTCATTTAATCTATTATATTACAATCATAATAAGACTAGACATAATCATTATATCATGGTAGTTATAAAAATACAAAGGAAATTTAATCATTAAATTTCGAAAAAATCATTCTATAGAAAATTTTAATAAAATTAAAATGGATAGTAATAAATAAATTTTAAATGATATAAGTGATTAATTTTTGAAATAATGATATCATTCCTCACAAAATACATATTACCTAGAACATTCACATGATAGTTGATAAATATGTTTAAAACCCCATTTAATTTGGCTAACTGATTTGTCTTATGATACAAACTAATGCATTGAGGGGCGATAGAATTTGGGGTAACAACTTTCCATTGATGTTAAAATCATTCATCATACATCAAATGATCAATTTAATTCATAAAAACTTTTACTTATCAAAAAACTTATGTATTGTGTAAAGATTATATTGTTTTTAATATTTTCTTATTTTATGAAATGAATTTTAAAGTAATCAGTATACCTAATAATTTGATAAAGATAAGTAATTAATCATATTCATGATACAATGAATATGTATCTTTACGAAAAATTTAGATTATAATGAAAAATCATCACATAAATGTGAATGTATCAAGATATTGTTTATAATTACATAATTAGTCTAAATATGAGAGGGGATCATCGATTAATTAGAAATATCAATTTTATGCAATAATATCATTTCCTTTTGATGAATAATGGGAATAGAAGTGGTATAATAAAATATGTAATTTTATGTTTATTATTTTTTAATTCATTGAAAAAGTGTAACAGATGGACCGCTTTTTAAAATAGAAACTATACCAGGGAATTCTTGTATAAACGTGTATATAAAAAAAATAATATCTTTTGAATTTTTACCTAAAAATCATTTTGAAAAAAAAATTATAATGATTAAATTAAAACCATATTTAAATGTAAATTTGAAAATAAAATTTCATAAATTAATATATTTAGAAAATAATAGTACTTTTTTAAATCAATTTTGGAACACATGGTCATAGATGAAAATTATACCCAAATATAAAGTTAATTAAAATTTGTTTCTATTTTGAATATTCATTTTTATGATTCATGTACCAATGAGAGTATATGATGGAAAAAAATATTAAAAATATTCATTTCCAAAAGAATATAATTTTATCTTATGAAGGATAAATGATATGATTTATTTCTGAAGAGTGAAATTAAACCAAAAAAGAATGATTTGATGTCTAATAAATTATTACCCATTTAGTAACATTCAAATTATAACCTCCAAAAATAATAAAAATTTATTGAACAATTTTCCAACCTGAATAAATATATATTAATTTTTAATACATCATTGGTTATGTATATACACCATATAAAATTCAATAGGTATAAAATTAAAATTAAGACTCAACGGAATGGAAATTGGGAGTAAATCCCTTACCATAAGGAAAATTTTACATAAAACACCCATAGATAAAATATTAAAAGTTTAAATGCAACATTCCATTATTTATGAATAATTTTGAATATAACTAGTTATATGCTGATTTTATACACCATATAACAAAAGTTGGTTTATAACATTAATATTTTCCTCAATTAAGTGAAATACGTACGACACCACATACCATTTTCTCTCAATTAGTTTAATGAGCTCTAAAAATAATTATATTTATTATAGTAATATTATTAATTTACAAAATAACCATATTCATATTTATAATATCATATATGATCCCATTAAACCATTTCACTACCAAATATTTAATATAATAACATTATTTACATTATTTCGAGTGATAACTGCCATGTTTCCACATGTGATTTTTTTCATGAAAGAGGAAATTATTTTGAATTTGATATAGATAAATTATATATATGATAATAATGTTAATAATATCATATTTACTAATTATATATATTTTTTATATACATTCATGAATTATGTATAATGATAATGAATCACTTAGTTTCGTAGAGATGGTAGGCTTTACCTACACACAAGAGATGATATAATTCCCTTAATGAGTGAATGTATTAGGGAGTTTATGGTATATGTAATTTAATATTGTTTCCAGGTAATATTTTTTAATATTTTGTGTAGTAATTCTAGATTCAGGCCTTTAGACGAAGGGGAATTCCATGTCATGGTGATATTGGAATAAATTTTTAATGAGCATATATATATTATTATCAAAGGCTAACGTACTTTTCCTAATAATGTTGAATAACTCCTAAATGGAGTATCTGATCAAAACTATGAGACCTCATTTGAGTTCATAACATTGGTTTTACCCAACTCGTGTTAAAACAATGGTCAACATCATGTGTTTGGCATCAGCACCTTCATGTGTGAAATAATTAATTAGACAAATTATTGTTTATTTAATTGACTCAACTAGAGATAAAAACTATTAACAATCTATAAAAATGAAGAAATAATACATTTATCAGTTCCTCAGAATAACCCAAAATATATTTAAGGATAGTTTTTAGAGGAACCATTAGATAATTGTTGGTAGATGACATTAGATCCATAATAGATTGATGATCACATGGAAATGTATCTTTAGGATCTATTTAATGAAAATGAAATATGATAAATATTCATGTCACGACCCACCTTCACCAAAAGGAGGGAAGGGACCTCAGATTGCTAGACCATTCCTTCTTTAAGTTGAAGGATAGATAATGACCCCCGAGACCCACCTTCAATGGGTCACGGAGTGGGGACTAGAACCTATGGTGTAAGATCACACACAAGATGAAAGTCGTTACACTTTTTATTTTAATAGGATTGGGAGATAAGATAGCAACCCCAACAACACCAAAGCTGAAAGTAAAGGTAGAGCCAAATGTAAACCATTCCCATATGCATGTTCAAAAGTAAGAGATACAAGACACAAGAACTACAAAGGTAATGTACCAAGAAAAAAAATGACAACAGAAACTGCCCCAAGGTCCGAGCTAGTATAGTCTTGCACGATCCCTGATGTCCTCCACGAAACCTGAAAGCAGTTTTATCTATATAGGGAGAGCATGCAAGTAAACTTAGTATGGAAAAACAAAGAGTATCATGTACAAGTTTGGACGCATTCTAATGCCCAGTGAGAAAAGAAACAACCAAATCACCTAGCAAGGAAAACTATACGCCCTAGCCTCACCAAGGCACACACCCCAAATAACGCATGTAAAGTAATGTATAGTAATAACACATTGCTGTTTTGGTACCCCACGCCACTTTTCCACTGGTTATTTAATACATCCTACTCATCAAACAGATCCTTCCATTCTCATTGTATCCCACTACGACAACCTTCCAGCACACTCCTGGGCCACAACCACGCATTCTGCCCGCAAACACCTGCTCCACAACCGCCATCCCACCTACAGAAACCTGGGACACAACAACCATCCCACCCGCAGACACCTGGGCCACAACAACCATACGTTACCATGCCTTCAAACACCTCATCTGCAACCACACATCCTGCCCACAAACACCTGGGTCGTAACCACCACACGAAACCACGCACGAAGTACCTAGGCCAGAACAACTATAGCCACACCCGAAGACACATGGGCCTCATCCTGAAGATTCTTTAGAAAAACCTGCCCACACATACCAGAGCCAACCACCACAACTACCTGGCCTGAAGAATATTGGGCTATAATGGACATTAGACCATCACAACCTACCCTAAGAGTCTTGGGTTATTCGGGAATGGGAGCAGAAAAGGAGCTAATAACCACAACTCGTAGGTGTGTTGGAAAAAACACCCTCCCCCATGAAATGGGGGTGTTCGGCACTAAGTGCTCAACTTTGGTGGCATGAGAATAATAAAAACATAAAAACTACAGATATATGTATAGGTTACAAGCACTCATCCCAAACTAGGGGTTCAAAATCCAACCTAAGTACAAACTCCCTGTTAATATTCATTCATAAATGAATGGCACAACACTTTATGTCATGTCACAACCCATTCTCAAACCAATTTCCCCAGTAAACTCATTCTTGTTTCCATGTTCAAGTGATCCCATTAGGTTAATTCTACAGTACTGGGTAACTAACAAGCATAACCACAAGTTGGAGAAAGAGAAACAACCAAACAACAATTTAAGCATTCACACCTCGTTATTTTGTGAAGTAAAAAAACAAAGGGATCAGTGAGATCCCTCAAAGAATTGGAACCAAACCAAGCCTCAAAATATAACCTCACATGGCTCCCAAACTAGAACCAATAATTGTACAACAACAAGGGATCCCTACCCTATCCATGTCACCTCGTAAGTACCAAGCAAAACAACACACCTACTACCAAAACAAAGTAGGAAACTACAAGGTTCAAGCACATCATTCATTAGGTTCTTCTTTATATTTGTTAACCATGGTGGTCACAAAGAGATTCTTTTTTTACAGAACATCCATCCAACCATTCGAGTTCAAGTGATTAACCAATTTCCAAGTTTCATTCATAAAAACATCACTGAAGGAAAAGGTTCATTAATGCGCAAGGAAAGACGACCAACGACCTTGATTTTCAGCAGCATAAGAACAAATGGTTCACAATAACATTTAAACAAAAGAGAATACAACAGAAACGTCAAACACACCCCATTATTCTTTAAAAGTCCATTTATTATCTTTGTTAAGGTTTGGATTCATCAATCCCAACAAAATAAAAGCATACCCACATCACCTGATACACATTAAAGAGAGAGGGGGAGGAAAACCCTACATAGTTGATCAAGGATCAATGTTATTCTCCATGCACCAAGAACTGGGGATGAACGACGTGATGGGGAGGAATGTCGAGGACTCCAAGGGTGAGTAGAGAAGCTTCGGTACAAGCGCACCACATGACTCAGAAAGGGAGACTCCAAACTCACTGGGAAGAAAAAGAAGACCATCCAAGAGGAAGAAGAAGAAGGAATTCTAGTGTGATATAAGGATGAGATCTTGTTTTTACGGGATACAAGGATTTGATTGGCATTAATGTCGGATTGTGGTTTCACCATGCGGTTGGGTGGTTACACACGAGGGTATTAATTGTTATTTAATGATTCCCATCGAAAAATTTGGTAACAGCTATGACTCTATGGAATTTATATAAATAGAGGGGCATGTTACGAGGACACCATCTCGGTCTGTTGAGGGTCGACCCACTATAAAGAATTTAATCATTGATTAAGGGCTTAAGAAAGGCTGTGAACCACTTCCAAAAAGTAAAAAAGGCCTAACAGTGGTGTTACGGGAGAAACTATAGAAGGAAGACCTGACAATGCTGGGTTGCACCGATCGTGCCACACAACAATTGGTTGTATACCGATTGGTCGCACACTGATTGGTCGCTTGTCGATCGTGGCACGCCTATTGGTCGCACGCCGATCGGTCGCACACCGATTGGTCGCACGCCGATCGGTCGCACGTCGATTGGTCGGACGCCTGTCAGTGGCACACCGATCGGTGGCACGCCGATCAGTGGCACGCCAATCAGTCACATGCTGATCGGTCGCATTCCGATCGGTTTCACCCATTGAGACTCCACCCCTAGGATCGAGAATTTGGAAATGGAATGGTCCGTGAGAGTCTGGGCCATTACATCAAATACCTCTCAAACTATTATCGTCCTCGAGAATCAAACCAATCAAGAAGAGAGGAGGGGTCCAAACAACTACCTGGAAAGATACCTCTCTGGGATGAACCTCATAAACATCTAGAAACACCTTCCACCTCAAGAAACCATGCAACATTAAAGGGGGGTCAAGCTGTCCAGTCATATGGGTTAGGGAGTTTCTTCCTCCATGTCAACATACTGTCAGATTTGGGTGGCACTGACTTACTCGAATGGGTTTAATCGCATCCTCCTTAATGTGTCTTGATTAGGGATCATGTCCTCCCTTATCCAAAGTCAGGAAATTTCACAACACTTCCCATGTAGGGAAACAAAACAACCCATAAACTAACAAGGTCAGAACTACATTACAACCAGCATTGAACAAAACAGAACAATACTCAAAATAGCTCTGGGTATTGGGAGTGTATTTGCCTCTCCCATTCCCAGGTACTCTTTTTGAGCCCTCCATGCCTCCACAACAGACGAACCAAAGGGATGGTTTGTCCTCACAGCACCTTCCCCCAAATATCCATGATCCTCACCAATCATTCCACAAAAAGTCACATCGTCCTCGATATCTATCTTTCCCCAGTAGAGGACATGTGAATCGATGTGTAGATACCGTTAGAGATATGAAAAATGGAAGACGTCATGTATCCTCAAGAACGGCGGTGGTAGTGCTAGGTGATAAGACACTTCTCTGACCCGCTGTAACACTTTGAAGGGTCCGATGAATCTGGGAGAAAGCATACTCCCCATACCAAACATCCATTTCCCACACTAAGGGGATACCTTCAAGAACATGTGGTCCTTGACCCCAAACTCCAAGGGTCACCTGCTATTATTGGCATTTGACTTCTCCTGGTCCTGGTCTGCCTTCATCCTATCCTATATAAGATGCACCATCTCTTTCATGCTCTGCACCACTTCCGGTCCAAGAACACCTATTTCCCCAACCTCGGTCCAACACACGAGTGAGCGACATGGCCTCCCATACAAGGCTCTGAATGGAGCCATGCCAATGGTATATTGATAGATATTATTATAGGTAAACTCCACAAGAGTTAAATGTCTCACCAACGATCTGTCGAAGACCAGGATACATGCCTGTAGCATATCTTCCATTTTTTGGATGGTGTGCTCTGTCTTCCCATCTGTATAGTGGTGGAAAGCAGTGCTATGACGTAGTTCGGTGCCAAAATCATGCTAAAATCCTCTATAGACTCATGAGGTGAACCATTCATCCCTCTCCGAGACTGTGGACCATAGAAACCATGTATCCTCACCACCTCATCCACATACCTCTGTGCTAAGGCTTGCACTGCACTTGACTCCATGATCGCCAGAAAGTGAGCCTATTTCATCAACTGGTCCACCACTACCCAGATAGCATCGTAGCCTCCTTGAACCATTGGTAGTCCAATGATGAAATCCATCGAGATGTCATCCCACATCCGATTAGGGACATCCAAAGGCTATAGAAAACTACATGGAACATGGTGTTCAGCCTTCACCGGCGGACACACTAGGCATCTGGCCATGAACTCTTCCACCACCCGCTTTACCCTAGGCCACCAGATCTGACCCTTCAAACCCTGATACATCTTGGTAACTCTCGGGTGTACTGCTAAAGGTGAGTTGTGTAACTGACTAAGAACTCTCCCGCACATCACCTCTGGAACAAACATCTTTTCTCAGAAAAGCTCCCGATTCTGACCATCCTCCATCCACCCCTCCAGAGCATCACCTTAGATAACCTAGTCACCCATCACTTCACTCTCTATGTCTCCCCACTAAGACTCCTCCACCTGTCACAGTAGAGAAGACCACACTGTCATCTGATACAGGAAAACTCTACCACCATCCATCCTCGGATCAAGGTGTCGGGCAGCTAACTCCTCCATCGCCTTCCAAGCATCTGCCGATTCTCGAACCGAATCCTTCTGTGACTTTTTTCTCAAGGCATCGGCCACCAAATTTCCCTTCCCTGAGGTGTATGAAATATTTAAGCTATAGTCATGAAGGAACTCCATCCACCTTCACTTCCATAAGTTCGGGTCCTGCTGAGAGGGGATATACTTCATGATTTTGTGATCGGTGAAGACCAAAAAGTGCTCCCCAACGAGGTAATGCTTCCACAACATTAGTGAAAACACAACTGCTATAAGCTCCATATCATGAGTGGAATATTTACGCTCATGGGGATGTAACTGTATAGACCCA
Organism: Viscum album; assembly: GCA_963277665.1. Lineage (NCBI taxonomy): Eukaryota > Viridiplantae > Streptophyta > Magnoliopsida > Santalales > Viscaceae > Viscum > Viscum album. Next base: position 1,333,472,177 of record OY728142.1, read on the forward strand.
TAAGAGATAACCCCTTGTTGTTGCATCAACACACACCCAAGGCCTTGTCCTAAAGCATCACAGAACACCTCATACGCTGACCCTTCTTCTGGAAACCTCCGAACTGGGGCACTCACCAACTTCTCCTTCAGATAGCTGAAGGCTGCTTCTGACTGCCCATTCCAAACGAATGCCTGGTCCTTCATTGTCAATGCTTTCAAGGGTGTCGCAACTTGAGAGATGATGGGAATGAACCTCCGATAGTAGCCTACTAGTCCGAGGAATCTACGATCTTCTGCCACATTCTTTGGTGCTGCCCAAGAATCAACCGCCACAACATTCGATGGATCCACTGCTATTCCCTACTCAGACACCACGTGACCATTGAAGTTCACTTCTCATGCCGAGAAAATGCACTTGGAGAACATCCCATAGATTTGGTGCTGTCGGAGGTCCTATAAAACCATTCTCAGGTGCTCCACATGATCCTCCTATGATCTTGAGTATATTAGGATGTCATCAACAAACACGACAACAAACCGATCTAGGTATTACTGGAAGATAGAGTTTATGAGCCCCATGAAAACAGCTGGAGCATTCGTAATGCTGAATGGCATGACCAAAAACTCAAAGTTAACATATCTACATGGGAAGCCAGTTTTCGAGATGTCACCTTCCTTCACCCTCAACTGGTGATATCCTGATTGCAGGTCAATCTTTGAGAACCAACCAGCTCCACTCAGTTGATCGAAGAGATCGTCTATCCTCGGGAGAGGGTAGCGAATCTTGATCATCACCTGATTCATCCTCCTGTAATCTATGTATAGTCATAGACCACCATCCACCTTCTTCCAAAACAAGAAAGGGGAACCTCACAGTGACACACATGGCCGAACAAAACCCTTTTTATAAGATTGTCTCCCGCAACTCAGAAGGTTTCATCCGGTAGGGAGCCATAAAAATTGGACGGGCACCAGGTTGTAAGTCTATCCTAAATTCAATAGCATGCTTAGGGGGTAGAGTCACCTCTTCTTCAGGGAATATGTCCATGAACTCACTGACGATCCTTGGGACTTACACCATCTCTGCATCCACCGACTCCACTGATTTTTCAGCCAACAGGGAAAGGAGGGGCTCCTCTCATCTGCTGCTTCTCTAGAAACCCCTCTCACCGATAAAAGTTACATGTTGAGCATTCAAAAATGAAAATACGACCCTTCCTTGGATGAAGTCAATGACAGAACCTACATAGAAAACACAGTCGATGCCTAGGACGACATCGTATGGATATATATTCAATAATAGAAGATCCATGATAGACTGATGTGGCCCTATCGTCAGTCTACACCCTCTGTAAATAGAAGAAATGTCGGTCTAACCTCTGACTGGCGTGCTCAGCACCAAGGGTGCTGAAAGTCTCTCATCATATAAACCCAAAGCACGGTCCAGAATCTATGTAACAAAGGTGTGTGAAGATCCTATATCGAACATGGCATTCACAAGAGTACTAAACAGGATGATCATACCTTGAATGACTTCAGGCCCTACTAGAACTGCTACCTCCGTAGCGTGCAACTTCCCACTCCTAGCTCCTCTACCTCTCAGCTGTCGGCTGCTTCCCTGACCACACTCTGATCAAGGTCCGTGATGTAACTTCCCTGTTATGGGTGCCACTAAATAGGTTCCCCGAACCCAGTTCGCCACATGACCTCAAGAGAATTTCCCCAAATTCCAGAGGCTGCTGACTAGAGTGATGGCCCAGGTCTGATAGTGGGGAAACTATGCCCTCATTTGTCAAAGTGTAGCGCAGTGGAATACAATAAATAGCATACTACAACAACAGAAGCAATGTACCATAAAAATTTAATATAACAATTGTAGTAAAAGATAACCAACTATATATATTGATATGATGCAACATGTCTCATGTTCTAAGAAAACAACAAGAACATGTTACACAATAATACAGTACAATACATGTACAGGAAATCAAAACATAACAAAATAGCTGGTAGCATTGCGAGCCTCAGCCCAGTCCCATGCTCCCTTACTCCTCAGTAGTAATCAAATACCTGTATAGGGACTCTTTCCCTTATCCACACCTACAGCAATATAATCGATTTGGACCGAAAAGCATGGCCCAAACAAGGTGTGAGAAATATATCCAAATAGGCACCCACCAATGGCCTGTGCCCAACTGTGTGTAAACATGCACCAATAGTGTGCAAAAGTAAATGAAATAAACTAAGAAGTACTCAATGTAACTATATTAATAGTTATATTTCCATTTTAATTACTCATTCACCCATTTAATATTAAGAAAACACCACCGGGAATTTCTAATTAAACAGTCATCATCCTCAGACAATAAAAACCTCACCCTCAGGTAATCAAAATCTCGCCCTCAGGCATTCCCATTAGGCATAATAGATTCTCACCCTCTGGCATATGAAGTGTCACCCTCAGGCACAGAAGTCAAGCTCTCAGGCACAAAAGGTTTCCCTCATGTGAAATAGAACGTCGCCCTTAGGCTAATACAGTCATGCCCTTAGGCTATAGTAAACACCACCCTCATGAATAATTAACTAGTCCATTCCCAACATATAAACATGTAATTTACACACAATTACACTCAAGGAAAATGTAATGCATAATTAAATATTTCATACTGTTAGGTATCCTAGCCAAACATCAAAACATAGCAACGCACCCCTCGAGATGGTCCTAGATCCGGGAAGCAATCCCAAACTGCATGTTATTATCACAATTAATTACCTATTCATTCATAGGTATTCAAAATAGCCATGGCATCAGCCACACGACACACCAAATATGGGTTCGTAGCAAAAAAATGCACAAAATGGACAACATTTGGAAAATAAACACCAAGCCACCTACCTTTAACGCCAATGAACGATATAAGTGAATGTCGATTCCAGAAATGCCCAAGAACAAAGTAGATCTGAAATAGAAGAAAACTTGTTAAATATTAAATAACTACTCTTAGAAGAAGAATTGGTAATAACTACACCAGGAGAATAGAGAACTCACCTGTGTGGTTCCAGGGAGTTCAACGGTGCAGGAAAAAATTCCTGATGAGAACATTGTGGATCTCTAAAGCTCCTACCTCCTTATCCCGCTCCTTCCGTCTTAAGCCTTCCCTGAGAACAGGGGAGGCTACTTCCCATTTTAAGCAAAAAAAAACAAATTACACGGTGTGTACTTCAAAGAACACGGTGTGTACTTTCTTCAGTTAACTGTTCTGCTGGAGGCTTCCCGCCAGCATGGCACTCTTCATTTGTCGACATGGGTACAAGGCATGTATGCCTCTATTCACGACATGTATTGTTGCCCAGCTAGCCACCACTTTACTATTCACTCGCCGACTAACTACACAGTGTGTAAGGGACCACTACATGGCGTGTAGTCGGTCATTACACTCTTAGTCATCAGCATGGCTACATGCCCTATGTACTCATTGCACATCGCCAAAATTACACTACCTGTAGTCCCAAAATTTAATATTTTTACCCATTTTCCTTATTTAATCAAAAACACTTAAGGAAAGGAGAAAAGAAGAAACTCGTACCTCAATAATAAGAAGCGGGTTCTTATAAACACCCCCCTTAATGAAATTTGTCCCAAAATTTCCCATCCATGGGTGGTGAAGATATAGCCGTGAATAACTCCTGCCACTGAGCATGTACATCGGTCTCCCACTCCCAGGTTTCGTCATGCACTAGGCTATGCTGCCATAGAACCCATACGAGAGGAACGAGCAAGCCTCAGAGAACCTTCGTGCTTCTATCAATAATACGTATTAGATGCTCCTCAAAGGATGCATCTTCCTCCAGCTCATCCTCCTCTAGATGAAAGATGTGAGATGGGTCTAAATGGTAGCGATCCAACTGAGATAATGGGAGAGATCGTGCATGGAGTGGTACCTCTGTGGTAACTGAAACTGATAGGAAACCGACCCGACCCTCTCAAGAATCTCAAATGGCCCCACATAACTTGGGGAAAGTTTTCCCTGTCTCTTGATCCATCTGTGTCCCAACTTCGGCGAAACACATAGGAAAACATGATACCCTACCAGGAACTCCAAAGGTCATCTACAACGATCAGTATAAGAATCATGAGAAGATTGTGTGGTACCCATAAACTTCTACATCAACTGGACCTTCTCAGAAGTCTCCTGCACGAGAAGTAGTCCCAGTAAAGCTGTCTCGCCAGCCTCCAACCAACACAAAGATGAACAGAATGGCCTACCATATAAATCCTCGTATGGTGCCATCTCAATAGTTTCCTGAAATATGTTATTATAGGCAAACTCTAATAGGGGTATATGCTTCTCCCAAGATCCCCCAATGTCTAGGACGCATGCACACAACATGTCCTCAAGCACATGTATCGTACGCTCTGACTGACCATCGGTCTAAGGGTTGTAAACAGTGCTCAAAATCACCTGTGTACCCAGTTCCCTCTAATGAATCTGCTAGAAACGAGATGTAAAATAGGCGTCCCAATCCGAAACGATAGAATGAGGGACCCCATGAAGACCTATGATCTCTAAGATATACAACCTTTTGAGCACATCAACAATGATGGTCGCCTTGATTGAAAAAAAGTGAGCTACCTTTGTGAGACTGTCCACAAAATCCCACACGACATCATTGCCTTGAGGTAACCTCGTTAACCCAGTCACAAATTCCATCGCAACATAATCCCATTTACATTCTAGAATAGGTAACTACTGTAACAATAAAGGTGGCCTCTGATGCTCTGCCTTCACCTGCTGACAGGGGGGACACCATGTAATAAAACTAGCTACTTCCCTCTTCATTCCCGGCCACCATTACTGGCGTCTCAGGTCTTGGTACATCTTGGTAACTCCAGGATGATCTCTCCAAGATGAAGCATGAAACTCCCACATTAGCTCCTCGCGTATAACCCTTGGAACCCACACTCATCCATGGAAACACAATACCATATTATCGCCTATCGTCCAACCAAAAAGAGGGTGCTAATATGCCACCGACTCCCATATAACTAGGCCTTCTGGATCAGATAGTTGTCTCATCCTCACTCTGTTCAGGAAGGTAGAAGTCATAGGTAAAGGTGAAATATATGTTTTCCCATGACTGTCACGCACCTCCAAATGAATTTCAAAGAACAAAGCCATAAGCTGCCATTCACCATTGGCCATCTGCACTGGCTGTATCCGAGTCATCATGCTCAGTGCATCAGCTACTGCATTACCTTTACCTGGTGTATAAGCAAGATCAAAATCGAAAGACTGAAGTTATTCAATCCACCTTCGCTGCCTGAGATTCAAGTCATAGTGAGTAAAGATATACTTGAGACTTTTTTGGTCGGTGGAAACCACAAAAGTTCACCCAATAGATAATGTCTCTAATAGTGTAAAGCCTGAACAATAGCAGCCAACTCTAGATCATGTGTCGGGTAATTCCTCTCATGTGCCATCAACTACCGAGACCCGTATGCAACAACTGGGTCCCTCTGCATCAACACTTCTCCCAACCCAATACCTGATGCATCATAGTAAACTGTATATCTCTTCCTGTACTCAATGAGTATCAGTACTGGTGCTGATTTCAACCTTCCTTTCAGATCCCGAAATGCTATCTCACAAGCATCGGACCGAACAAACATCACAGCCTTCTCAGTCAAACCAGTCAACGGTGCTGCTAAGCGGGAGAAGTTCTTGTATGAAGGGTCTGTAGTAACTAGCATGCCCCAAGAAACTCTTTATCTCAAATACATTCTTAAGCTACTCCAAGGAAACTACTACTCTCACCTTCTCTGGGTCTATCGAAACTCCTACCTCTAAGATGATATTACCCAGGAAGTGAATCTGGTCTATCAAAAAGTGGCACTTTGAGAGCTTAGCATACATCTTTTGCTCTCTCAGTGTACTCAATATGATATCATGTTGAGTGGCATGGTTGTGTCGAGGTTGAGAGTACACCAAGATGTCGTCCATGAAAACAACCACGAAGGAATCCAGATAAGGATGGAACACACGATTCATCAGATCCATGAAAACTAATGGCGCATTCGTGAGTCCAAACGGCATTACCAAGTACTCGTACATACCATATCTGCTCCGAAAAGTTATAAGTGGTATATCCCATGGTCTCATGTGCATCTGGGGACATCCTGGCCTTAGGTCAATATTCGAGAACACTCGTGCTCTACGAAGTTGATCAAAAAGATCATCTATCCTCAGTAAGGGAGATCGGTTCTTAACTGTCAACTGGTTCATCTTCTGATAATCCACACAGAGTCTGAGGGTACAGTCGGCCTATTTTGAAAAAAGGACAGGAGAACCCCAAGGTGAAGTACTGGGTCGTATAAAACCCATTGCATGTAACTCCTCTAACTGTCTCTTGATCTCCTGCAACTCTAGTGTCACCATCATATAAGGAGTAATGGACACCGGTGCTGCTCCTGGCACAAGCTCAATAAGGAAATCCACCTCCCTCTCTGGAGGTTGACCTGAAAAGTCGTTCGGGAATACATCCCTAAAACGATCAACCACTGGAGGGGAATCCTTTTTACAAGTCCCCGGGTCGTCCAGTTATAAGCTCATAATCTGGGTTGTGATACCACGTCGCCCATGATGCTCTTGTCCAGCTCGACTCTCATGGACATCCCACTCACCCTTGTATAGAAACTCTTCACACTCTAGTGACGTGAATCTCACCATGCGACTATAGCAATCTACAAAGTCTCGAAAGGAACCAACCAATCCATCCTGATAATGACATTATAGCTCCTCATCTCTAAGAAATAGAGGTCCCAAAGAAAGTGACACCCACCAACCTTAAGGGGGCACTCCTTGCACAGATGCACACCAGCCGTTCTTGTTCCCATCAGAGTGTCTAACATCATGATAGCAGAAGGAGAAGAAACACAGAGCCCAAGGCTCTCCACAATGGGCACATATATAAAACTATGCATTGCACACATATCAAAAAGTTCTGAAGAAAAGATAGAAGCTACTAGAATAGTACCTCTGACTGTAGATGGTCCGGGATCCTGCTCCTAGTGGGCCTGTTGCACTGCATATGCATGCCCACTGCTACGGCCCTGGGAGATAGCCTGACTACCCTGAGCTGTCACGCCCTGCTGCCTCTGAGATCCTAGTGTCTAGCTACCACGACCATGAACACCATCTCTGCATGCACTCCTTGACGTATTCCAATTCTTCGACTTGTAAGAAGCCACTGGTCCTGCTCCCGCACGCGGAGTCCGCACAGAACCCCTCTCACTAGCCACCGATAGAAACGGCCTGCAAAAACGCTGTAGATGACCCATCATTCCTCCAACTCGGCACTCCACTCGGCACTCTAGCGCCACCCCTTTATCATTGCTAATGAAAAAACACTGATAAGGGGGGGGGGGGGCCTTTATCAGCGATCAAAAAAATGCTGATAAAGGGTCCCTTTATCATCGCTGATAAAAGTACCCCTTTATCAGTGCTTTTTTTAGCACTGATAAAGGCCCCCCATTTATCAGTGCTTTTGTAGTGCTAATAAAGGGACCCCCTTTATCAGTGCTTGTTTTGTAGTGCTGGTAATGGGGGGGGGGCCTTTATCAGTGCATTTTTTAAAAGCGCTGATAAATGGTCGACTTCAAAAAAAAAATTTAAAAATATATACTAATATATAAATATAGTTATATTTTTATATTAATATAAATATAATATATAATTTTTAAATATATTTTAGATAAGTATAAATGTACATTTACAATTAATATACTTAATATATAAGATATTCAGTAAAAATGGATTCATAAAAAATTAAAAGAATATTTTTAGTGAATAATTTGATAATTATTATGGAGTAATAGTCATTTAATAACAATTTGAAAAATAAAAAATAACAAAAATTAAAAAAAGATCAAAAATATGTTGAAAACGCAACTCAAACTTCAAACGACCATAACTTTTGATCCTGGTGTCCGTTTGAGCTCTACCACATATCAAATCAAAGCCTGTGACGAGCTCTACGTCGCTATCACCCAGGGGGACACGGTATATCATTTTTCGAGGACGAAAGAGTCCCAGAAGGCCCTAAAACTGAGTTTTTAGTCGGCGTACCCAGATTTTTTAACATTTTGTGGATTTTCAGCCTCCTTTAATGGGGTATTATTGGATTTTTTTGGGGGGGACTGAATTTATTCCAAGGCTTTACATTCATATTTATATTATGTCTTTTAGATTTTATCATTCTTTAAAATGAACTGCTATTTATAAACAAATATATAACAATATCTACACATTTTTTATATATTCACACATAAAAATTAATTTTTTTAAATAATTAATTAAAAATATTTACATTTAAAATATACCAGCTTTATCTAAATAATAACTAATATCCATTTTATTTAAAATACCAATATAGGAATATTTATATAACTACGATATATTAATATAACTATATATATTAATATAACTATATATATATATTAATATAACTATATATATATATATTAATATAACTATATATATATATCTATTAATATAACAATATATATTAATATAAATATATATTACTGTACCAATAAATATAACAATATATATATATATATATCATGAATAAGAGTAAAAATCAATATATGGTAGTGGAAAAGGCTTTAGGTGTGCATGGGGGAGGTCTCGAGATCAAATCCGGGTGGAGGAAAGGGTGAGTGCCCAATGGTGATTTACATGGCTAGCACTGATAAAGGGTGTAGGTTGTGTGGGTGGTTGCTGGATGTGCAGGAAAGCACTGATATAGGGGGGCTCAAGAGCTGTAAAAGCCCGACCCCCACGAGATTGGTAGTAATAGATTTATTAGTACTAAAAAAGAACGGATAAAAAGGGCCTTTATCAGTGCTTTTTGGAGCACTGATAGAGGAGACCCCCCCTTTATCCTCAACGAAATTATCAGTGCTTTTTATAGCACTGTTAATGGTTATTTTTAGCACTGATAAAGTCCATATTTGTAGTAGTGGCCCCTCCTTACCACACTGGTAGCACATAATCAGGCCACCTAAAGAAACAACATGGCTGGTACTGCCACCGTGAGAGAAATATATCTGCCGCTTCCTCTTAGAGATAGAAATTGTACTAAAAACTGGTGTCGAACCACCATGGATGGAACCACTAGCATCCTGCACATTCCTATCTATAATCGGTGCCTGGTTCACAATAGCATGTACAGTAGGAAACGTGAAAACCTTCAGCAGTGCTCGGATTTCATATCAATTACCATCCTCAATGTGCCTGGACCTCAACGTCTCATCACCCACTAGAACGGTGGAAAAACATTGAAGCACGGTTAAGCGGGAAGAATAGTCCATCACCGACATAGCACCCTGCAGCAGATTCATGAACTCCCATGCTCTATTTTCCCTCAACGTCTCGGGAAAGAAGTAGTTATAGAAGACATCCTGAAAATTGTCCCACGCCATGTCTCTATGATGTTCTGACTGTGTGGAAACATCCCACCACCTCTTGGTGGAATCACACATCATGTATGTCGCAAACTTGACCCTCTTCCCTGGATACATCTCATGATACTCAAAAATAGTCTGCATTGACCCCAGCCAAGACTCCGCAGCCTGTGGGCTATCATCCCCTGAAAATGTATGCAGATGCTGCTGTTGGAAGATTCATGTCATCTTGGCCATAGATGTGGCAGCTGGCGGTGCTCCATGAAATTTCTCCATGAACCGCATAAATCTCTCACGGAACTGTGCATCCACACCTGTGTCTATTATAACGGATAGCGCCGCATCTGGATCTACTAGAGGATCAACTGGTAGCCCATGGCCAACCATCTCTGGAGTATATCGTTACCGCTCCCCTGGCGAACAACACATGGTCGTATCGGTGGCATGACACTACAAGGTCAAATTCAAACATTAGAAAAAGATTATCATAGTCTAAAAACAAAGGAACCCAAAGGGGAATAGGAGGAATTAGGCATTTCAAAATTTTCAAAAAAGCCAACACGGCATGCATACAGACTGCACGGTGTGTACCTGACTTCTCTTTCCCTGCCCGGGTCCTTCTACATGGCCGAGCCACATGTCTCCCACAAATCAAAACTACACGGCATGTATATACTCTACACGGTGTGTATGGTGAAATTTTCCAACTGCCCATGTCGTTTGTGACATGGCCGACTACTCGGCTTGATACTACACGACATGTTACTCCTGCACACGGCGTGTACACTACTCTATCTCCCCAGCCACACGACTAAGTCCACAATGTATGTCCTTGGACAAGACTACACGGCATGTCCCATGGATACACGACGTCTACTAGACAAGATTTGTTGACCGGTGTGATTAGTTACATGGCTGGACACACGGCTCCGACTACACATAGTGTTCAATATACACATGGCGTGTACACTAAGGGGTTACATTGACCCATGTTTTTTGTTACACGGTCGGGTTCCCAGGTCAGACTACATGGTGTGTTCCATCGTGGAAACGATGAGTATATCTAAAGGTATCATCCACCCGTGTTTTTGGTGACACAGTTGACACCAGGTCAACACTACACTGCGTTTACAGAAACTACACATCGTTTTTCCCCTAGCTCTTCCCTTCCCCATGTCACCACCCACACGGTTTGTGACACGAGAAGAGATTACAAGGCGTGTACTCTGGGTACACAGCGTGTATTCAAAATGTTTATTTTTATTCCTGAATAGAATGCCATACACATCCTGTTGATGGTACTATACATGGTTTATACTAGGTTTCTGGACAGTATTCCTCAGAAACATTCCCAGAAACCAAAAAATACCGATAATCAACACCTAAGTGTCATATTTGGATCCATGAGGTCCCATACTGCCCAAGAACCAATGTTTGGCATTCATTCTATAAACCGACTCATACCAAATACCCTATCACAAAGTAGCTATTTATCAAGCAGCTATCACAACATCATACTCTTCTAGCACAAAAACTGTCACAACAACATGAACTTTTTATTGCACCTACAAGGAATTGAAACTATGCAAGGCATGTGATTCCCAGAATGTGCCTAATTGATTCATGAGATAGAATACCCTCATCTCATCGGGTTGCAACTAAATATAACCCATGGATCAAATATAAATAGCACAATAAAAGTGCGTCACCCAACGGTGAAAATCATATCAACTCTAAATTGTAAAATCAAAAAAAAATCCAACGAGGTTAATTGGATTTTCCATATACACGAGTAATCTACGCCCGGGAATTGCTTATTAACAACTACCATTCCTGTCCTATCCCTGACTAAGGCTACAAATAATAAGTCAATGAATGGAACCCTTCTGATACCACTTTATAACATCTCGGTTCCTGGTGCCACTCAACGGGATCCCCGAACCCGGCTCGCCACATGACCTCAAGTGCATTTCCCCAAATGTTAGAGGCTTCTGAATAACAGTGAGGGTCCAAGTCTGATAGTGGGGAAAGTATGCCCTCATTTGTCAAAGTGTAGCGCAAGTGGAATACCATAAATAGCATACAACAACAACAGATTCAATGTACCATACACATATAATATAACAACCGCTGTAAAATATAACCAACCAGATATATAGATATGATGAAGCATGTCTCATGTTCTACGAAATCATTCAGAACATGTTACACAATAATATAATACAGTACAAGTACAAGAAGGAAAAATAGAACAAAACAGCCAGTAGCATCTGGAGCCTCAGCCCTATCCCATGATCCCCTACTCCTTAGTAGTAATCATGTACCTGTATAGGGACTCTTTCCCCTATCCGCATCTACAACAATATAATCTGTTTGGGCTGAAAAGCATGGCCCAAACAGGGTGTGAGATATATATCCCAGTAGGCACCCACCAAAGGCATGTGCCCAACTGTGTGTAAACATGCAACAATAGTGTGCATATGTAAATTCAATAAACTAAGAAGTAATCAAAGTAACTAACATACCAATTATATTTCCATTTTAATTACTCATTCACCCATTTAATATTAAGAAAACACTATAGTTAATTTCTAATTAAATAGTCAGTGTTCTCAGACATGAAAAACCTCAACTTCAGGTAATCAGAATCTCACCCTCAGGAATTGCCCTTAGGCATAATAGAATCTCTCCCTCAAGCATACGAAGTGTCACCATAAGGCAAAGAATTCAAGCCCTCATGCACGAAAGTTTTCCCTCAGGCGAAATAGAACATCACCCTTATGATAATACAGTAACATAGTCAGGCTATAGAAAACACCACCCTTAGGCATAAGTAACCGGGCCAGGCCCAACATATAAAAATGAAATTTACACACAATTACTCTCTAGGAAAAAGTAATTCAAAATTGCACATTGCATACCCTCAGGTATCATGGCCAAACGGCTAAACAGAGGAACGCACCCCTCGGGATGGTCCTGTATCCAAGCAGCGATCCCAAACAGCATGTATTTATCACAATTAATTACCTATTAAATCCTAGGTATTCAAAATAGCCACGACCTTAGCCGGAAAACACCCCAAACATGGGTTCATTGAAAAAAATGCACAAAACTCACAACAGTTGGAAAATAAACACCAAGACACCTACCAGTAACGCCAATGAACGATATACATGAACATCGATTCCAAAAATGCAAAAGAACGACGTAGATATGACGTAGAAAAAAAGTTCATCAAACTTAAATAACTTACCTTATAGGAATAATAGCTACGAACTACATTAGGAGAAGGGAGAAATCACCGGTGCGGTTCCAGAGAGATTAACAGTGCAGAAAATAGATTCACGACGAGCGCTCGGTGGATCTCCAAAGCTCTGGCCTCCTTATCTGGCTCGTTATTCCTGTCCTAAGCATTCCTTGTGAACATGGGACGCTACTGCCCAACTTAAATGAAAAAAACAAATTACACGGCATGTACTTCCAAATACAGGGCATGTACTTCCTTCATTTAACTATTCTGCTGGCGTCTTCCCACCAGCGTGGCACTGTTCATCTGTCGACATGGGTACAGGGCATATATGCCTCTATACACGGCGTGTACTATTTCCCAGCTAGCCACTTCCTTACTATTCACCCGCCGAATGACAACACGGTGTGTAAGGGACCATTACACGGTGTGTAGTTGGTATTTACACCCTTAATCATTAGCATGGCTATACGCCTGGTGTACTCATCCCACATGGCCAAAAGTACACATCGTGTGGAAAAGTACACGCCGTGTAGTGCCAATATTTAATATTTTCCCCCATTTTCATTATTTTCTAAAAAACATATAATGAAAGGAGAAAACGAAAAACACGTAAATCAATAATAAGAACTAGGTTCTTACACATGAGAAGCACACTATGGTCGGCCTCCACCTGTGATGTCCTCTCTTAGAGGAGCGGGAGCTCACTGTCCATGCTGCTGTTGATTGGGCCAGGCGGGAAACTGTTGTGGCTGGGGCAGGTGCGGCACTGGCCTACCCCCATCGTACTGCACTATGTCTGGGCACTGATTCCAAAGGTGTCCATGGCTCCCACAGATGATGCACCTAGGTACTGGGCCAGAACGAAAAGGGCGAGTACTGGGGGAGCGGAACTAGAACTATTGGGGCATGCTTCTTGCTGGTCGTTACCTAGAGTGTCCTGATGCTGGAGGCCTACTGCTGACGACATTCCCCTTAGACAAGTCCAACTCGATCCCCTCTCGTGATACATGTCCATGTGTGTGCATCCTTTCCAACACTTCAGCTTTCTTCTGTACCTCTAAAAAGGTGGGTATGTTGAAGGGAGTAACAACATACTGAAGAGAATGTCGAAGTGCCTCCTCCAAAGGTCTCGCCCAAGACTCCTCATCTGGAATGAGGTCTGTAGCAAAGCAAAAGAGATCATTGAACTTGATTCCCAACTCTCTTACTAGCGTGCTCCCCTACTAGAGGGAGATATGTTCCTGCCTGTTTTCAGCCTTCATCATGGAAGAGAGAAATTCTGCCCAAAACTCCCTCTCTAAGTCCACCCATACAGCATCAGCCTACTTCTTTTCCCCAAGATAAAGTATCCACTACTGAAGTGTTTCTCCCCGCATCTGGATGACATTCATAGGAACCCAATACTCTTTCATATCCTGAATCAAGCAGAAATCTATCACTAGCTCTATGAGCTAGCTATCCGTCTTCGTATCTGAGACGCTACCCTCGTACCTCCAGAGGGTCTACTTCTGGAAGGAATGAAGAGTACTCTTCCACTTGTTATACTCCTCCTCTCGGTCATCCCTCTATCGATCAGCTAAAACAACCTCCGGGACCTCGATCGTCTGCACCACTCGTGGTCATCTCCCATGTGCCATAGCAGCAAGGTAAACAAGGAATGCCTACGCCTGAGTAGTGTAGAAGATTTATGTTATCATAGGCTTTTTATTCATTTTAAATGACTTAAATACCCATTAAACACAAGAACACAAGTCATTATGATGCATTTATATTCCCTATGGTATCTACCCTGTAAGCAGTGTAGCCTCACTTGGCCATTCGGTAGGTCTAGAGTCCTTGCATCGGATCATGGGGGGCCCTAAAATCCTGTGTCCTAGCCGGTCATCCCTGGCCTATTTCACGCACCCTGATCACCCAACACTGTTTCCCTACTATCCCATGCAATCCTCACAGTGCCTTTCTCTAGACTCCATCCTATCTCTCAACCCCAACCCCCTTTGATACCATTCTGTCATGACCCACCTTCACAAAAATGAGGGAAGGGATAGCAGATTGCTAGACCCTTCCTTCATTACATTGAATGATAGATAATGACCCGTGATACCTTCCTTCAATTTGTAAAGGAGTGGTGAATAGAACCAAGGGTGTAGAATCAGAGACAATATGGAAGGCATTACCCTTTTTATTTTAATATGATAGCGAGATAAGATTGAAACCCCAACAACACCAAAGTTGAAAGTAGAGGTTGAGCCGAAAGTAAACCATTACCATATGAATGTTCAAAAGTAAGAGATACAAACCACAAGAACTCCAATGGTAAAGTACCATGAAAAAAAAAAGAAAGCAAAAACAACAACTTCCCTAAGGTCCATGCTTGTATAGTTTCGCATGATCCCTGAAGTCCTCCTGGAAACCTGGAAGCTGTTTTATATACGTAGGGTGAGCATACAAGTATCCTCAGTAAGGAAATCCAATGAATCTCATGCAAAAGTGGGGTGGCATTCTAATGCCTTTTGAGAAATGATACAACCAAATCACATAGCATTGAAAACTATCCACCCAAGCCTCACCAAGGCACACTCCCCATATAACTCAAGTCATGTAATGTATAGTAATTGCACATTGATGTTTGGGTACCCCGCGCCACTTTCCCACTAGTTATTGAAGAAATAATATGCATCGAACCAATCCAACCATTCTCACCGCAGTCCCATTTCCACACCCTGCACGCACACACCTGGGCCACAACCACGCATTCCACCTGCAAACATCTGGGCCGCAACCGCCATCCCACCCACAGACACCTGGGACACAAAAACCATCCCATCCGCAGACACCTAGGCTAAAACAACCAGACATAACCATGCCTAAAAACACCTGGGATGAAACCACACATCACACCCATAAACACCTGGGTCACAACCACCACACGAAACCACGCTTGCAGACACCTGGTCCAAAACAACTGCTGCCATGCCGGAAGACACCTGGGCCTCATCCCAAAGATTTTTGGGAACAACATACCCTCACATACCTTATCCAACCACAAAAACTACCCCACCAAAAGAATCTTGGGATATAATGGTCATCAGGTTGTTACAGCCTTCCCGAAGATTCTTGGGCTATCCGAGAAAGGGATATGAAATGGAGCTAATAACCAGCCAATCGTAGGAGTGTTGGGAAAAACAATCTCCCCCATGAAATGGGGGTGTTCATCACTATGTGCTCAACTTGGGTGGGGCACGAATAAGACAAACATAAAAACTACATATATATGAATAGGTAACCAGCACTCATCCCAACCTAGGGGTTCCAAATCCAACCTTAGAACAAAGACCATGTTTCTTTTCATTCAAAAAGGAATCTCCCAACACTTACATCCAAGTCACAACCCATTCTCAAAACAATTTCCCCATTTAACTCATTCTTGTTTTCATGTTAAAGTGATCCCATTAGGTGAATTATACACTACTGGGAAACTAACAGTTGTAACCACAAGTCGGAGAATGAGAAACAGTCAATCATCATTTTAAGCATTCACACCCAGTTATTTTGTGAAGTCACAACAACAAAGGGATCAGTGAGATCCCTCAAAATACTGGAACCAAACCAGGCCTCGAAATATAACCTCACACATCTCCAGAACCACAATCAATAATTGTAGAACAACAAGGGATCACATCCTCATCTATGTAACCTCGTAAGCACCAAGAAAAACAACACACCTACTACCAAAACAGAATAGGAAACTACCAAGTTCAAGAACATCATTCATTAGGTTCTTCATTCTATTTGTCAACCGGTGTTGTCAAACATGGATTCATGTTTTACTGAACATCTATTCAACCATCTGAGTTCAAGTGATTAACCAATTTATAGGTTTCAGTCATTAAAATATCACTGAAGGAAAAGGTTCATTAATGCCCAAGGAAATACCAACAATGGCCATGATTTTCAGCAATCATAATCCCAAATGGTTCACAATCACATATCAATATAAATGAATAAAATAGAGACATCAAACATGACCCGTCATCCTTTAACAGTCCATTTATTATTTGTGTAAAGGATTGGTTTCGTCAATACCCACAAAACAAAATCATACCAAACCCGCCTGATACACATTAATGAGAGATATGAAAGAAAAACCGTACCTGGATGATCAAGGATATAAGTTATTCTCCACGTGCCAAGAACTGGGGATGCGAAACATGTTGGGGAGGATCATCGGGGACACAAAGAGTGAGCAGAAAAGATTCGGAATAAGGGCACCACTTGCCACAGAAAGGGAGACTCAAAACACACTGGGAAGAAAAAGAAGACCATGCAAGAGGAGGAAGAAGAAGGAATTCTCTTGTGATATAAGTATGAGACCCAGCTGAATTGGGATATGAGGATTTTAAAGGCTTTATAGTTGGATCTTGGTTTCACCATGAGGTTGTGTGGTTACACATGATGAGATAAATTATTATTTAATGATTTCCACTGAAAAAGGTGGTAACAACAGTGATTCTAAAGATTTTATATAAATAGAGGGGCACGTTACACAGACACCAGCTGGGTCTGTTGGGGGCCTCCCCACTCTTAGGAATTTATACATTGATTAAGTGCTTAAGAAGGGCCTTGAACCACTTCCAAAAGGTTAAAATGGGCTAAAACTGGTGTTACAACGAAACTACAGAATGAAGACCTGACAAGGCTGGGTGGCACTGATCGTGCCACACACTGATCATGTCCTGCCGATCGGGTGCACCCCAATCTGTCACATGCTGATCGGTCGCACGCTGATCGGTCGCACACCGATCAATCTCACCCACCAAGGCGGCACCCCTAGGATAGAGAATTTGGAAAAGGAATGGGTTGTGAGGGTCTGGGCCATTACAATTCATCTATTATTGATTGTGATTAAGGTATAATTTGTTCAATGTTATACCTCTTTCTTATCAAACAATTAACGTAAAGAAATTTATTGAATGATTTATTTATGGATCAATCATTTTGTGGATATGAGTTTATTTTCATTATTTTGGAATAAATAATTTTTTTTGTTGATGTATATATATATATAGATTTATATTTTTCATGAATAATTATTTTGTATAAATATTAATAAATGATTAGGATTATTCAAAAAATTAATATTTTAATGTTTTCATTCCTCATTCTATGTGCATTCAAGTATTGGATTTTTTTAACCAACTATATGAAAAATACAAGCTGAAAAACCAATGTACATTTAGTAATTTTCATAATGGATTTATACTATTGGTATTGAATTGCAATTTGATGTTATTGGTGTGGTTCACGATAATGGGAGTGAATCCATGTATGGATGAAGTGTTCGTGATGGTTTTTTGGAGTGAGACACTAGGGAGGAATGATGAAGAGTGTCTCTTGAGATAAGGAACAACAAGTATCAAGACAACAACATGGAGAGGGTTCAAAAATATCTACATACATGATATATGTAATGCTACATACCATGATTCATGGATATATTAGAGTTCATGGTTATGGGTGAAGAGGTGTGGAGAAGATCATGGATTTTTTTAAATTCATATATACACAAAATTTACATTTGGAACACATGAAGTTTATTGACATCTTAGAAACAACTAGGGATTCTATAGGGAGATAATGATCACATTCCTTATATTACCTAACTCACACCAAGTGGTCTTTAGGTAGATAGTTTGAGATATATAGGGTGTACACACCCATGAATATGGGATGTGTTTCGTGTTGTGTGCCCGCTTGAATACATCATTGTGTATTAATTTAGTTAACTCCCAACAAATTATTTGTCCCCACATGTCCTATGTGGTGGGATACATAATTTATACCTTGGAACATGCATGGGTAGGGATATTCCACATGTAAAGATATATCCCAAATATTATTATGTTATTTAACCTTAGGAGAAACATTTTGTACAATTTGAAATTCATGTTGTGTGATTGTTAGACATCGGAAGTTTAGTACATGGGAGACATGCCTGGTACCTCCAAAAACATTAAAAAACATCTTGGAGAATTGGATGGATTCATCCTTCAAAAATGTTAATATTCATGGTAATAATCTATGATATTCTTTTTAAAATTATATGCAAATTATTTTCTCTTGTTCCATTAATAATAGGGGTCGATGAAACATTACATTAAAATGTTTGAGGGTGACCCATATGCATCTTCTTACTGATGAATACATTATGTGTTATTTCATTTAATCTAGATTGGGTTTTCTTCTTTCTCTTTGAATACAACACTCCCTATAATATATATTATATCCCTCACAGTGGCCCGAATTTATCCAAATTTCCTTCTCCTTTCAATATATATGGTAATTTAGACTTTACATTAACAAGATTGACATGGTAATCGATTCAAATTTTGGAGAAGGTTTTCAGTAGGGTTTGGTGTCCCCTATTAATCAATGGGTATTTCCGTCTCTATTTTTATCAATATATGATCTTTTCTGAGAGGTGTATTCTAATAGAGTGTTTCTATTGGATAGACACTATCATAACCCTTCAAGGATCCTCTTGGATAGACATACCAAGTGTTACCATAGGGTGGGTTCCCTCAGTAGATGTATTTCTCACTAAGATGTTCCTCCTAGAAGAGTGTGACATATGCAGCGTTTGTTAATTGAGGATGTATTGTTCATATATCATGTTCTCCAAAAAATGATTTATATAGAAACATCAAGTAGAAATCATTATTATACAATGCTGTTGTAATGGACCAGACCCTTACAACCCATTACTTTTCCAAATTCTCAATCCTAGGGGTGGCGTCTCGGTCGGTGTGACCGATCTGTGTGTTATTGATTGGCGTGCAGCAGATCGGCATGCGCCCAATCGGCGTGCGACCGATCGGCGTGCACCCAATCAACGTGCGACATATCGGAGTGTGACCGATCGGTGTGCGACTGAATGGAGTGAGACCCATCAGTGTGCCACTGATCAGTGTGTGACCAATCGGTATGTGGCCGATCAGTGCAAGACAAATTGGTTTTCCCCTGATCAGTGTGACACGACCGGTGCGACCGATCAATGAGACTGATCGATGTGTGCCATCATCGGTGCTGCCTGGCCTTTTCGGATCTTCCTTCTGTAGTTTCTCCCATAACACCACTTATAGCCCTTTTTAACCTTTTGGAAGTGGTTCAGTTCCATTCTTAATTCCCTAATCAATGTTTAAATTCTTAATAGTGTTTAGACCCTTAACAGACCTATCTAGTGTCCATGTAACGTGCCCATCTATTTATATAAAATCATTAGAGTCACAACTATTACAATCTTTTTCAATGGAAATCATTAAATAACAATAAATACCATTGTGTGTTACCACCCAACCTGGTGGTGATACCATGATCCGACATTAAAGCCATTTAAATCCATATATCCCGTATCAACGAGATGTCATCCCTATATCACATGGGAATTCCATATTCTTCTTCCTCTTTGCTGGTCTCCTTTTTCTTCCCAGTGCGTTTGGAGTCTCCCTTTCCAAGGAAAGTGGTGTGCTTGTACTGAATCTTTTCTTCTCACCCTTGGAGTCCCCGACATTCCTCCCCAGCAAGTCGTGCATCCCCAGTTCTTGGCGCATAGAGAATAACTTCGATCGTTGATCAACAATGTAGGGTTTTCCTTCATCTCTCTCAGTAATGTGTATCATGCAATGTTGGTATGCTTTTGTTTTGATGGGATTGATGAAACCAAACCGTAAAAAGATTATAATTGGAATGTTAAAGGATGATGGGGTGTATTTGAAATTTCTGTTGTATTCTATTATATTGCTATGTGATTGTGATCCATTTTGGATTATCCATTCTGAAAATCATGGTCATTTGTCATCTTCCATTGCACATTATTGAACCTTTTCCTTCAAAGAAGTTATAATGACTGAAACATGTAAATTGGTTAATCACTAGAACATAACTGTTTGAATGTAAGCTCAGTAAAACAAGAAACCCTGTGTGACCACCCCAGTTAACAAATAGATAGTTGAACATAATGAATGATGTGCTTGAACCTATTAGTTTACTACGCTTTATTGGTAGAAGGTGTGTTGTTTTGTTTAGTGCTTACGAGGTGACATGGATGGGGATGGGATCCCCTATTGTTGTATAGTTCTTGGTTGTGGTTCAGAAGCCTTGTGAGGCTATATTTCGAGGCTTTGTTTGGTTCCAGTACTTTAAGGGATGTCACTAATCCCTTTTTTATTATGACTTCACAAAAGAACCGGGTGTGAATGCTTAAATTCATGATTGTATGTTTCCCTTTCCCCAGCATGTGGTTATGCATGTTAGTTTCCCAGTAGTGTAGAAATCACCTAATGGTATCAATTGAACATGAAAACAATAAACAGTTAAATGGGGAAATTGGTTTGAGAATGATTTGGGACTTGGCTGTAATTGTTGTGCCATTCTATTATGAATGAATAGTAATATGATGTTTGTGCATAATTTGTCTTTGTAAAACCTAGGTTGGAATGAGTTCCTGTTACCTATACATATATATATATATATGTATTTTTTATGTTTTTTTATTTGTGTCCCACCTATGTTGAGCACCTAGTGCCAAAAACCACCATTTCATGGGGGAGGGTGTTTTTACCAACACTCCTACAAGTGGCTGGTTATTAGCTCATTTTCTTCTCCCTTTCCCGAATAGCCCAAGACTCCTTGGACAGGCTGTGATAGCCTGAGGTCCATTATAGACCATGATTCTTTAGGCGGGGTAGTTTTTGTGGTTGGATCTGGTATGTGTGGGCAAGTTGTTCCCAAGAATCTTCATGAGGATGCCCATGTGTCTTCGGGCGTGGAAGTAGTTTTTTTGGCCCAAATGTATGTGGGAGTAGTTTGGTGTAGTGGTTGCAGCCCATGTGTTTGCTAGCGGGATGTGTGGTTGTGGCCCAGGTTTTTTCGGGCGGGATGTGTGGTTGTGGCCCAGCTGTGTGCGTGCGGGTGTGGCAGAGGGACTACGGTGAGTATGGAAGGATTTCTTCGATAAGTAGGATTTGTTTAATATAGAGTAAGAAAGTGGCATGGGATACCCAAATATCGATGTTCTATTACTATAAATTACATGACTTGTGTTATATTGGGAGTTTCCCTTGGCAAGGCTTGGGTGGATAGTTTTCCTTACTAGGTGCTTTGGTTATCTCTTTTCTAACTGGGCATTAGAATGCCTCCCCACTTGAGCATGAGAGTCTCTGTTTTCTCTACTGAGTTGACTTTTATGCTCACCCTACATATATAAAACATCTTTTAGGTTTCCAAGAGGAATTTAGGGATCGCGAGAGACCGTACTAGCTCAATCATTGGGGTAGTTGCAGTTGTTGTTTTCTGTTTTTGGTACTTTACATTTTAGAGTTCTTATGACTTCTATCTTTTACTTTTGAACATTCATATGGGAATGGTTTACTTTGGGATTTACCTTTACTTTCATCTTTGGTGTTGTTAGGGTTTCTATCTTATCTCCCAATCCTATTAAAAAAAAGGGTAATTCCTTCCATCTTGTGTGTGATTCTATACCGTTGGTTCTAGTCACCACTCCGGGACCTATTGAAGGTGGGTCTTGGGGGTCATAATCTCTCCTTCAACATAATGAAAGATGGGTCTGGCAATCTGTTGTCCCTTCCCTCCTTTTGGTGTAGGGGGAACCTGACAGTTGTTATAAAATTACCTTGAGACTATGATTCAATTATAAGTATATTTGAATGTTTTATTATACATATCACATTATGAATAACTTATCCTATATTGAGTGGGGTTCTCTTGAATCATTATGTTTGGTTATTTTTGGGAATCCTTATAATGGAATGACCTTAAACCATTACAAAGTCTTTAGTTTTTTCAATAATTTTAGTTCTTATCACATTGATAATCTTACCAAATTTAGTGTTTTAGAGAATTATTTCATTACACAATCATAAAAAATAAAATGTGTAAAAAACCAAATAGTAATCCTTTTAAAATAATCTAAAAATTTGAAATAATCAATGAAAAATTTAATGAAACTATTCACAACAATCACTATGAATTCATACAATCCCATTATTATCATCAAGTAATGGGAAAACATTAAAAATGATGAATCAACATAAAAAATATCATTAAGGGAGATGAAAATAAAGTAACCATTAGTCCATTGATAAACCTTAAATGCTATATAATTTTTACCATAATGTAATTAATTTTATCCTTAATAAGTTGTAAATATTTTATAGAGAAAATAATATCATATCATTCCATTTTTTATTATCACACGCTTACAATAAAACTCATATATTGCATATAAAATACATAAAGGTATCTTTGGAATTTACTATAATTTTCAATAATATAAATGGAATAATTATGTTTTCATCATCCATACATAACACTATTAATAATGAAATATTTATACTCCTGATTTTAAGACCCAGTTCATTACAGTGCGCTAATGGACCCACCATCCATTGGTTTATCATGGAACCAACCAAATTAGTTTATCATAAAAACACCCATAAAACATCAAATTAAGATTATATAATAATAACACATAAAATATATAAATTATCATAATTTTAATGTAATAATTTAACTTATAATTACATTAAAATAATTTCATGATATTGAAACTATCAATCAATTTTAAAACCAATTTTCAATATCAAAATACCCATTAATAGTTATTATGTGTTAATTATTCATTAAAAACATGAAAGATTGTAGTGGAATAAAAATTCCCAAATAAATATTGAAATTAATTTAAAGTAATTTTAATATCCATGTATATTAATAAATAAAAAAAAATTTAAATATAGAAATGTTGGAAGGATTATATATTAAAACATTCAGAGCGTCTCATACCACTATGAAAATTTAAATTATAATCCCCAAGAATTAATAAATTGGAACGGAATCATTAATTAACAATTGAAATGAAAAATAATTTATCTATATTGTCAAAGATAATTAATATACATCATATAGTTGATTTATTGTTCATATCATTATGAAAGGACTTAACAAAAGAAGATTGAGATGAAATCCCAAAACTTGAGTTCTTCTTATCACATGTGTCCTTATATACTTGAATAATTATGTAATATTAACTATTTACATTGTTTTGATCATTTTTCTTGTTTATCAATAATTTTATTTCAATTATAACAATTTTGTTAAAAAGTACTTAAAAAATTTAGTTTACATCTGGAGTGTTGGCCATATTTACTTTATGTGTCAAAAAACGTTATATACTATGAATAAGGTCACAACAGTCATTAAAAAATCTTGTAAAGAATAATAGTCATTGAATAATTATATTATATATCTTTAACAAACATTTTTAAATGTAATAATTATATAATATTAAAAAAATATGTACCAATGTTATAATATTGGTCAGCATTGGTTGTACATACACATGAGTAATGTTTCAATTTTTCAATGATAGATATAGAAATATTTTATGTAACATTTTTACTTGTAGTATGATAATTATATCATAAATAAGTTTTTAGTAAATAATATATATTATAAATATATATTCAAGGAATTATAAAGGAATCATATCATACTGAGGAGGTGGTACTCCAAACGTCCACATACGACGTTATAACTTCTGCACTGTTAGAAATAGTAATTAAAAAATGATATATTGTATTTATAGAAAGGTAATAATTTATTTAATATAATAAATTTATATTTATCTATCATAATTTAAATCAATTCCATTTTTAATAAATTCCATGTAATGTTTTTACATATCACAATAATTTGATGAAGGAGTAGTCCACACATCCACAAACGATGTTATCTTATTTTCCAAAAATATAAATCATAATGTTATGTGTTGTATATATATTAGAGAAGTATAAATACAACATATATATATATATATATCATATAAATATATATTTTATATAATAATTTCCTACAATGAGTGGTGTTAATGGAATAACGTATATCATTGTTTCACAAGTAGGTAGGTCTTCAGACATAAATGGGAAGTTCGTTACCCTTTTGATAGAGGTGTTCCTAGTTATAGGTAAAAACCATAACCTAAAAATATATACATATATATAGGATACATATGCTATAATATAATATAATTATATAAATTATTAAATTGGTGGATAAGGAAATAAAACTTATATTAATGTTGAATAAGTTTATATATTTTTTAGGCAGCTTCTTTTATTTTGAACAAAATGACCTCCTTGGTTGGAATAAAGATATTTATTTATATTATGTTTTTAGGGGAACAGGTTGACTTTTATATGTGTGGAAAAGGACACATTGGTTATTCATGAAAATATTTGACGACTCCCCAAATTTTTCATGATCCCCAAGAGTTAAAATTTTATAATGCAATATACTTTAAGGAATTATGGTCAAAATATGGAGTTAAAATAATTTTTAGGAAAATATAGTGTAATTTTGACACCATATTTTCCTTTTTTTCATTATGTATGCACAATTTTCCTTAATCATAGTAATTAATTTTATTTAATTTCCCTAATAACATTGGTCAAAAAATAAGTTGACATTATTATAAATTATAAATTATAATGATTAAAAATATGGAATCAAATTTTCCTAATTCTAATCATATATGGGGATGAAATTAATTTAATATTAATCCCAAATACAAGGCTACAAAAAATGTTTTTATAGTAAATCTGTTAAATTTTTTGTTGTTATATATAAATTCAATGACTATTTTTTTCAATGATGTAAATAGGATTAACAAAAATTGAATTACAATAGTTATACATTAAATATTATTAAAACCCTAATTTAACTATATATATTGTTAAATGAAAATTAATTTTTCAATTAAAATTCAGTATTATTTAATATTAATAAAAATATAAGATTTCTTAATTATATAACACAAATACACCCAAAATATATTTTGATATATAAATTTCAAAAACATAGTTTATTTTTTCCTAAAAAAATAAAAATGTGTCAAAAATAATATTTAATTTTGCTGTGAAATTAAAATACAATATTTTTTTAAGAAAAATCTTTTTTATGTTTTAAACTTGATTAAAGTGTATCATAAGCATAAAAAACTGTAGTATAAAAAAATAAAAAAAACTGATTAATCTTAATATATGTATTCCTATTAATTAACTCTAATAAAATAACACTGTGATAACTTTAATATTAAATAATAATATAAATAGTATATTACATTTTATTATAACTCACTCTCACATGAAATGAAAGACATTGATGAAACTCTTTTTTTGCGTGTCATTCAATCAATAGGACATAGAACCCTTTTAATGTAAAATTATATTTTTTTCCATAATTAATATTAAATATGAAAATAAATTATTATATTATTACATGGGATGGTACATCCTTCCCATATTTCTAAATTTTTTCCATCATAATCTTATTAAATTATCAAATAAGTTGGGTTATTTTTACCTCATACCATTTTCTGATTCCCATGTCACCTCTTCAACCATATAGTTGATGAATAAAAACATAACATGATGAATCAAATTATTCTGCAACACATTCTCCCAATAGTCATGTACCTAAATAGGATGTTCCACATAAGAATGGTTTTCTTCTAATGTAACTAGTTCAAGGATATCAACATGAGATGAATTTGGTAAAAACATCCATAAAATTTCAATATAGAATATGATGTGCACAAGTAAAAAAGTTATCAAAATAAAATAGTTTGAGTAGTAAATTGATCCATAATTATATATAAATTCATATAATCTAATTAATAGTGGACTCTTATTTCCCTTATTACCAAAAAACATCACACATTACCATCGTGAAACGTTGAGAAAGTCATAATTACCTACTTCAAAAGAATTATATTTCCAATTTTTATCCTCAAAACATTTTGTTTTCCTCTGATAATTATTCACGTGTTTCTAAATTTTCTATAATTTATCTATTGTTTCCTCTACCAACTCTGGTCCAATTAATGTCCTTTCTCCTCTATCATTCTAAAAGGCCTATGTTCAATACTATAATCCATATAATGCCTAAAAATGTTCCTTCTATATAACTAGATGAATACAATTTTTATATAAAAATAAATGAAATGAATGATGTCAATACCCACATCACTTTTGAAATATTGAAAAATAATAAATTATATCTTCCAATGTGTTCATCCATCAATTCGAGTATCAATCATATTGAGGATGGATGATTATAGTAAACATTCATTCAATACTGAATGAATTTTGAAGTCTTATCAAAAAATTAAATGTGAATAATGGATTATTATTTGAAAAATGGATCTAAGAACTCCATGTTACCTTAAAAATTCATTTAATGATATGTTATAATACTAATATAAATACATTTTATCAAGAATGTGAGGTGAATTTGAATATTTGATTAATTAATCAAACATAAAAAATCAAATTATAACCATGAAAAGTCATTGAATATCCATCGATAAAATCCATTTATATATTTTCTCATTTCCAATCTTGTATTGGAAATTCATTAATCATACCCTTTGGTATGTATCATTTTTATTTAGCATATAGATAAGTAAAAATATTCATATTAAAATTAGTAATATTTATTTTAATTACATCCCACTAGTATTACTCTCGAAGGTCTCTAGATGACGTAGTGATGTTAAGAAGTCAAGAAAATGGAGAACTATAAGCTTCATCCTACAACCCTTTCCTCAAATGTGAATCACAAGGAACACATAATATTTTTCCAATACATAAAAAACATTCTACATAAATATTTGAAAAATGAAAATTTCATGTATTATATATTCTACATTTTTTTCACTTAATTATACCCCATCTAATACCTCTTAATTCGTTCTATCATAGGCGATTACATTAAAGGCTAAAAGAAGACTGATGATGTTCTTGTATCTGTAACTAATATCTCAAAATTTATAAAATCATTAACCAAAGGGTCACATTTCAAACATAACATCAATAATATTTCATTTCTTTTATAACTAATGTATCATCTACCATGTTATATTTTCTAGGATGATAATGAATCATGAAATCATAATATAATATATATTCTAACCATATTCTTTGTCTCGTGTTCAATAATTTCTGAGTGAATATATATTTCAAACCTTTTTGATCATTATATATTTTACAATTAACTCCATAAAAATTATGCCGCCATATTTTAAATTGTAATACATCATTAGACAATTCGATATCATGTGTACATTAATTTAACTCATGGGTTCTCAACTGACGTGATACATAATAATGTACCACATTATTATAAAATTGGAAACAACCATGTACATTTAATATATCATCACATAAAACGAAAAAAAATCATTTCTAGAAGGATGTTCTAAATGAGTTGCAGTGACATTATTGTTATCAGTTCCTAAAATCATCCATTACATTTACTTGTCATGATAATCCCAATCCCCAATCATGTTAGTATTGATAGTGGGATATAATTGAGAAATATTTTCAAAAAACCAATAGTAATATCCCTATATTTCATGTAAACTATGAATCTCATTGACATTGGTTTTTCTTGTCCACTCTTAAAGAACATATGTTTTAGAAGGTCTAACATTTATTCACTATTTAAAAACTATATGTCCAATGAATTAAATTTCATGCATAATAAATGTACTCTTAATTGAAATTTAATATACTTCATTTTCATTTAAGGTTTTCAATACAATCCTTAAGTTCTATTCAAGTTCCTCCTAGTTTTTATCATATTAAAAAATATCATATCAAAAATCAAACACAAACTTATGGAAGAATTATTATTTATATCCTGTGCTGAATATCCTAAGGAAAATTATTTATATTAATAAAATTCATTTAAAAAATATACAAAAATCATTTATATTCAAATCCATTGACCACCACTAATCAGATTATACCAAAGAATGATAAATTGTAAGAGTTATCATTTAATGGTCTAAACCACTCATGACATCAAATATCTTTTCTTGTGATTTTATCCATACATCATCTTGAACATGGTCATATGATCCCTTGAATTCTTTTTGATTATATCTCATATCATTATCCAATATAATTACGTATGTATGTGGTATATTTGGATGCCTTCTTTCATGCACAACAAGACCACTTATATCTCATTCCAAATTATCCATCTCTAATACAAACTACACATATCCAATTCAGTCCATCTTGGGATATTTAATAGGACAAATATTTTCCACTTATAACATTAAACTATTAAACCATGTTTCCTCGGTGGAAAACCATTTCGAAAAAACATACATTAGATGAAAAAACATGGGTATCATTAAACTATATATAATTCTAACTTAACTATAATGTAAAATATTCTCAATGAATGTTATTGAAAATACCATAACATCTAAATTTATCTAAACCATTACACTTAAACCAAATATAACAACTCGGCCTTAAAAGATTACATAATCTTGATTTATGTGATGACATTAAATTTAATTTACTTTGATGATCTTTTAGGTTTAAATTTTTATATAATTATGCCTTATCTCATAGATTACAAAACCATAAAATAAAAATTGGGTTATTCTGAACAAAATCTATTTTTTAATAGTATCATAACAATAAAAATAATTCATGAAATATTTTATGATACAATTCATGGAAATCTACATGAATTCTTACAATCCCTTTCTCATCCATAATTCTTGTTAACAAATAATGAAACATGGGATCAACATAAAAATATTAGTAAGAGATATAAAAAGAAGTAAACTATTATGAAATTGACAAATATTAAAACCCATGAAAACATTATCATAAAGTAATAATTGTCCCCCTCAATAGTTAGAAAATGTTTTACCCAAAAAAATTATCTAATTTCATAATTCATTTTATAATAACAAGATTACCAAAAATCCCATACCATGTATTCAAGATCCATGAAGGTATCTTGGGACATTAGTTATCTTAAATTCATATAAATAGAATAAAAATGTTTTTAAATTTCTATATAACAAACTTATATATGTGTAATATCTATATGGATGGAATCTATACCCAGTGCATTGGATGTCTATCATAAATCCACATATCATTGGTTTATTATAGAATCACCCAATATTGTATAATCACAGAACAACCCGTCAAATTTACAAGTACAATTATATAATCATGAGAAATATAATAGTTAATACCTAAAAACGTAAATCCTAAAAATTTCTTTTTTAATTTTTTGAAAAAAGTACATGATATTGAAAAATATACACGTTTTTAAAACCCATCTTTTTTAACATTATACTAAAAAATGAAAATATATGGTTTTATTTTTCATTTAAATATAGGATGAATAGTTATGGATTCCAAATATTAATTATTAAAATATCATTTTTAATCCTTTTTTATATCCATATAATAAAATATGCGTTATAGATTACATAATATTGGAATGGAGGAAAATATTAAATCTTTCAACATTCAGATCATACCATACAAATTTCAACATATAAATATATATATGATGAATGAATAATTTTCAGTGAAACGTTAAATAAGATTATTATATATAAAATAAGAATATATAATGTCAAATGGGATGTATATTATGCTCATATAAAAATTAATGATTGTATCACTATTAAATTCTTGAATGATAGGAGATAGAGACGAAATCCATTACCTTGAGTCCTGATTATCTAGTGTGTACTTAGACTAGTGAATAATAAAATTATATTTTTTATATAAATGTTTTCTAATGTTGTTTAGTTTTTTCATTATATTATTTCAGTTATTACATTTTTTGTATACAACTACCAATACAATTTTGTCTTTTTGGGTGTTTTTACCCTATTCGGTTTATGTGTCAAAAATGACATTGGTATGCTAAAGAAGGTAAAAAAGAATATTATAGAAACCTATATAGAATAATAATAATAATGTAATTATTATCTTATATGTAAACTAAAATTTTAAAACAAATTTTGAAATATGGTTTTAAAATATAAAACATCATTATTATCATGGATAGGTTTGGCCACACGTGTGAACAAGTATTGCTTCCATTTTTCAATGATCTATATGGAAATAAGGTACGTTGAAATATCTGTTAAATAATTAAAATAATATCATAAATAACATAATAGATAATCATATCTATTTTTATATAAATTAATTATGATATAAAAGGAATTAATTCACCTTGATGAGGTGATAGTCCACATGTACACGAATAACATTTTATATTTTTTTGTTTGTGAAAGGATAATAAAGAAAATGATATATTAAAATTTTAGAAAGGTAATTATTTAATAAATAACATATATATGTTAGTTTGTTCTTATAAATTTAATAAACATAGTCCTTAATACATTCAATATAATGTGGTAATGTATCAAATTTCTTTGAGGAGATCAGAGTCCTCAAACCCACAAACAATCTTATCATATTTACAGAAAATGTAAAGCATGAAGGTATAAGTTATATGAAAATTAATGATGTATGAATAAAATATAAATATCATATATATATATATAATATAAAATATATTTATTCCATAATAATTCCCAATGATGAGTGGTTGTAAAGAAAAAACGAGCAATATCATTTTTTGAAGTAAATGTTCTCCATAAACGAACCGTAAGTTCTTTACCCATTTGATGATTTTTTTTGATTAAGATGAACACATAACAAAAAAATAACATAAAATAACTAGGATTATATTTTCATTATATAATCATTGAATAATAATGATGCAATGGGTGGAGAATGGTATAAAACATAAATGCACTTTGAATAATAGTACCTCATTTTCAACGAACTACTTTTAGTTTCCTCCAAAATGATTCCATTGGTTTTTTTTCATCCCATTATGGGGATTATATGGTGAGGGGACAGACTTTTTATTATAATGTTTAATGTTTTTGGATTAACGAAATGGATTTGAGTAGTGAAGATGTGGGGAGGATAAGGGGCCATTTATATGTGGGGAAATTGATTAATTTGGTATTGTTGAAAAAATATATGTTATCTACAATTTTAGTTGTCATAGAGGGTCCAAAATAAATAATTATATATCCATAAGGGTATCACTATTTAAATATATAAATAATGTTATTTTAATTCATTTTTATGGTATTTTTATGCTTATTTTGGAATGATTACTAATTAATTATTCTAATTTTTTCCCAACCACAATAAGTTACAATAAATATTTTCATGAATAATTTTCTTCAAAAACTAACCCGATCTTATTAAATAATAAAAACTATCATAATTCCAAACATAGGATCCATTTTATTAAATTCTAACCACATAAGTGGAAGAAATTAATTCAAAATTAATCCTAAAAACATGATGCAATATTGTTTTTTTAATGTAAAAATGTTCAAAGGTTTGGTGTGTTTATATAAATAATCATTTTCATGTTGATTCCAATAAAATATATTGGTTTCACAGATATGAAATTTATATATTATCTTTTTAAAATTATTATCATAACATAAATATAAAAATTAATTAGATAAAAAATAACTTTTCAATTATAATTCGGTATTGTTTTTTATTCATAATAATATAAATGTAGTCATAAGAAACCAAAATAAACCCTATGTAAATTTTGATATTTGAAATTAAAAAAATGAATCTTTTTTTATCATATAAAAATTATAAATTTTTCATATAAATTTTTTAAGATATGATCGACATTAAATGGTGCTAAAATTACTTCTTTGTAAAAAAAGAGTAGTTAAGAAGAAAAGTCAATTTATTATTCTCATAATAATATGAAACTATTTTCTAACATAAAAACTATTTACAAACACTTGTATGTAGAATATAGATAGAAATATTCATTCCATACATTACAATAGTCATGGGATACCTTACTATGAAATAATAATATTAACAATATATTATTGTTTGGTATAACTCAACCTTGCATATAACATAATATTTTTAAGAAACTAATTATTTCATTTCATACATGATATTGGTCATAAAATATCATTTAAGGTTAGATTAATCATTAATTCAGAAATATTAATTAATATGAGTAATAATTATTTTATCAATACATGGTATGTTAATGTCCTACTTG
Organism: Viscum album; assembly: GCA_963277665.1. Classification (NCBI taxonomy): domain Eukaryota; kingdom Viridiplantae; phylum Streptophyta; class Magnoliopsida; order Santalales; family Viscaceae; genus Viscum; species Viscum album. The sequence goes on from OY728142.1 coordinate 1,333,504,917, forward strand.
GTATTTTTATTTTCATCACTACATGGGATCCACCCCCACATGTTCTATATTATTTTGTTCAAAAATATATTCATATAGTCCTTGGAGGAATTGGTGTAGGTAGAGCCTATATTTTCTTATTTAGATAGAGGTTTATACTGGTGTAGAAATTTATAAACCCCCCCTCTAAATTAGGTAGATTTATATCTTTATTTTAATGACATTGTTTCTTGGTATCCTTCATTGATTTATAATAAGTTATATCATATTATTATTGGGGGATTATATATATATATTAAAGCATTTTTATTAGATTTATATGATTTTATAAGTTTATGGGTTTGGTGATGTTTCTAAAATTTATGTATGTTTGGAAAGCTTCTACTATGTGCTTCATTTTCCAACTCAGCACTATATGCAAGTCCATGACCTATTATAGCCTAGTTTAGTGTAGTTTCAGTTCAGGACCTAATGGGTTTGTTCATGATATAATTGAATAATAATAGATAGTCATCCTGACGTCTTATGACAGAACCAGGGTTTTGGATTAAGCATGGATTTTTTTATCAAGTTGTGTAGTTCAGTTTGGGATCAGTGGGAAATTGATAATATATTTTTAGTTTGGATCAAATCCATGGGGACTAATATTTATTTCTAGAATGCAATATCCATTCAATAGGAACCAGATAACTATATAGCTAACTGGGTTCGTATAATAACTAGTTATGGAGAAAAAATTGAAACATGCATCATATATTAATGGGTTACGATGTTCCTGTTCATATTGAACCATATCCCCATGTATACTCGTTGAATTTATTATTCCTTAATATTATTCACGATTCATGTATGATGATATAAATATGTGATTATGATGAAATTTTATAATGAAATCTATTTTAGTTATGAGGCCTTTGTTTAAGGACCCAGTCTTGTGGTTTTTCCATCCAGATGGAAAAGTGTTGTGTTACCACCTATTGTTATGTTATATTTCCTTTAGTGGATTGGATTATTTTTTAATAACTTGTTTGGAAGATGGGGGATCCAGCTGGTCAGAATGATGATAAACTAATTCTGGGTGTTCTACACAAGATCCAATGATAGAGGTCGTGTAGTTTTCATGGTGACCCAAATGATCATTCATTGGATGATTAGACCAATGTAATGGTCCAGGTTATCCAGTGTGTTCTTACCATCAACTGATCTAATGGTTTTAATTTATAAATTTTTTTTCATGGAGCATCAATTCGATATGATGCTACCCAAAGATGATACACCAATTAAATGTTTTTTAATGATTTATGATGTTATAGATCACATGGATTAAATGGTAGAACACACCCAATTCTTGAGTAGTGGAGGAATGCAGTGAACTGTTTGTGGAAATTTCATGTTTAGATAGGATTTATTCTTTAATGGTGCTCCATGTGGTTTGAATTATCCACAGTCGATCAGGGAATTCATTATTCCATGTATTAATGATGCATGGCTTGAATTATGACATTAAAAAAATATTTAAAATTCCCCCACTGATATGAATTCTTGACATGTGATCTAATATCATTCAGATGAGTAATTCCTCCCCAAATAGGATAGGGTTAATGTGTGGGGCATAATTTTTGTAACATGTTTCTATAGGGTTATTTTATTCATTACGGTTTCATATAAATACATTTTTGTGATAAATATGAAGGAATAGGTAGTGGTTATTTCAATGTAGTTAGGGATCATAGAGGATTAATGTTTGGATTATGGTATGATGTTTTACTTCACTACCCCATTTGAAGATTAAACATTTTTTTATGATCCAAATCACATAATAATATTCTGTATTTGAGAACCATTGATACATATGGATACATATTTCATCAACCCATGTTTTGGATTTTATAGTAGGGAGGATCATTGAATATATGTTTCAATTTATAGTGTTAAATCACAATTGGATGATAAAGCAATAGGACCACATGGAATCTCTTCACAATGATGGTGAGACCCTATAACATTTTCTTTTTTATGGACTTGTTCTCAACCATCTATGGTTATATGTTTTCTATAAAATAGAGTAGTAGTTCATCAGTTTTTTAGGATAGATTTTCCTCCATTTTAAAGTAGTTATCCAAGGAAGCATATGATTATATCATGGGTAGGAGGTTATGACAATCTATTTTCATTAGACTTGTGATATCATTATAGCAATTGTTGAAATGATAACTTATATTAATCGAGAACTGGTGGCGTTTGAGTTTGGATTTATTATAGATGTGTAGATTTTGTCTCCAAAATAAGTGCTGGACTTATGAAAGTAGTATGACTAATCATTGCCCATGATTATTGAGTAAACACATCAGATTTAATCCATATTGATTCATTAGACAATGGTATAACAATGAGTAATTATACAAATAGGATTTCTATGAGAAAATTTCTTCACCAGGGTTGCGAGGTTTTGTTTCATCATATAGCTGGAATTATTATTTTGTATGGGTGTGGATTTATGTTAATTAATTTGGGTGAAATGAGGTTAATTTCCCATTCATAAGAATTGTGTAATTCCTTGTCATATTATTTGGGTAACAATGATTATCAATGATTAATCAGGATACATGTTATTAATAACTCTATTTTTTTCATGTGATATTCTTGAATTTGATTTCCAAAGTCACCGAGGTTGTTTCAAGTTTTTTCTGATAACATTGGAAAGTTGTATGCCAATACATAATTATGTGAAATATAGAATGGACTTTTAACCCTTCTTAGATCAGTTCAGCAAAATCAATTACTAAGTATTTGTTTTTACTCCACATCAAATCAGAGAATGTGAGATGCTTGAGGGTGAGCTGCATTACCTCTAGAATATTTTTATTACACCTATAATTAATTTTTAGTTAATTGAGGTATAATAAAATAATATCTATTATGAGTTTTTTCGATAAAATATTTGAATTGGGTACATTTTTGATTAATTTCATAATGTTTTGGTTCTCATTTCCCATTTATATTGATGTATGATGAAGCTAGTCACATGGTCAAAAGTGTTAATAAAATGGTTCTTTTGATTAATAGTTCATCTAGTGGAGATAATGATATACTAGGGTATCTTGACAGATGTTAGGTATCCAAGGGATTTGTGAAATCAGTTTCATGAAAAAAAATATTTTATCTTCATTTGTTTATGTGTGGTGACAAAAAACGATTTTTAGATAGCTCACGAAACCTTTAGGTTTTGGTGGTAGTTCAACATCATATAATTCCCTCTATGATCAAGGTAAATTGTGATGTGTAATTGATTGAATTATATTTTATAGATTGTGGGAATCATTTTGGTACTCAGTTTAAATGGAAAAAATATTTAACCCCATTCAGCCAGAAAGGTGATATAGATTATTCTAGTTTTAGTTAACATTATTTAGGACATCAGGACAGTTTTCAGCCATATTATGTTGTATACTCTATCATTATGGAGTTTTGGAACAATTTTTCTTATCTATCCACCATTATAATAAAATCATTCTATGAACTTTTATGAGTTACCATGTAGGGAACTGTTATACAAGACATATACCATGTGTAACAATGCATGGGTCATAGTATTAGTTCTAGTGATGGTTATAAATTGTGTAGTTCATCTAGGGGAGGATTAGTATGGCTCTAAAAACATCAATAAAACTCAGTAGACTCAGGATTAAAACCATAAATGTCGAGAGTTATAGTGTGGTAGTCAGGACTGAAGGCTTTCTCTTGGGATCCTAAGCCCATTATTTTTATAGAATCCTTATTGGGTTAGCATGGTTATATACTTATTATCCTTATGAACACAATAGTTTTGGATTCATGGGGTTTTCCACATGTCACAAATGAGGTGTTATGTTTATGAATAATTAAACGATATCATATTCATTAAGAAGGGGTTTGGGTGTAGAGTTTAATTTTTCCAAGAGACAATGGTGTTGGGAACCGATGGGGAATGAAACAACAATGACAAGTCAGTTTCTAGTGATCATATTTTCTAACAACATGATTAACCATCAAGTGAGATTTTGGTATTGTGAGAACCAATTATGATATCATTAGACCCACCATTTTTTTTAGTTTGTTGTTATTGAGGTTGAAAATCATTGATTATTGGAATAATTTAATTCATCCATTTTCATCCATCTATGACTTTGGATTATTTCTAGAAATATTCTAGATCCACCTTAAGAGATTATGATATATTTTGAGTCCTGGAAAGCCCAAAAATAATATTTTAATGATATTAAATATTTTGATAACACAAAAAATAATTTTAAAGAAAAATCAGAATAACTCCAAACCATTTTGTTTTTTCAGTATATATGACCATTTCTATTTTTGAGACACAAGGGTTTCCATAGGAAACATATTAAACTGACAGCCATTGGGGTTTTGTATTGAACTCTATACTAGGTGAAATAATTAAATAAATAAATTATTATTTGTAAAATTGATTTAGTTAAATCCAAATAAAAATAATCCTCCATAAATAGGTAGTTATTCAAAATACCTTTAGATAGATACATATGCCTATAATTATAAGTTGATACATTAGATAGTAAATTTTGTAGAATCATTTGAAGAAGTCCTTATATTTATATTATATTTAGGAATGTGGAAAACCACATCATGTGGTAACTATCTACAAAATTGACATGGGATTGTTCATAATTAGTGATTGATCCAAATCGATGTTGGAAGATTATTTTTTGGACATATCCATATTTCATATCACATGATAAATGACAACCAATTGACAAATATATTTATTTTTTTGATTTACAATTTTGGGGGTATGGGTTATTTTATAGATTTGTAGATAATTATTATTTATTTTCAAATTGATTTTTATACTAATTCATTCATAATTTAACAAAAAATGAATCGAGGATGAAAACGAGAAGTGTAAATGATTCATTCATCACATTTATAGTTCATGTTTTTTTCTCCCCAATCTATTTAAAGTCATTATTATCATTTTTCCATAGCCTTTTATTCGATAAATACTTAATGAATGATTGTTTAACATTAAATATTTAATAAAATGGATCGTTACATTGGGTTTTAGACAGATATTTAGTGACATATTTGTAGTTAATTAATAAGTTAGTGGATCCCTTATAGAAAATAGTTTAAAATGGTTGTTTTTCATGAGGCCTTTATTACACAATACAATTGGTGTTTCTCAAGGACTGGAACCAGTAGAAACTAGTAAATTAAGATGATAAGATTAAATAAATGTAAGATCAATGACGTATAGTGTGATTAATGATGTGATTCATGTGTGTGTTATAGGATTATATTATGGGTGATGATTCATTATAAAAATATGCAATTTTGGAAAATCCATATTTACATGGAGTTTAATTTTGTAACAAACAATGTGTATTTTCATCATTTGTGGTAACTCAATTTACAGTGGATATTTGAAGATCAAAATCTTGTGGTCCCTACACACATTTTCTAGTCCCTAGATGGTCATCTCAGTATGTAAATTTTGTATATTCTAAAATGGATGGCTGGTGTTAAACATAGTGTGGAATATGCTCGACACTATGTACACACTAGTACATGACTCACCGTGTATATGGAGTACATGTTTAGGAAATTATATGGCTTTAAATAATGTTTGTAGAGAGATACAATCCATATAAATTTGAAATTACACAACCACAATAAATAAACACACCAATTTACATTCCTACATACCTACATACCATGCACCCTATGTGGACCCATCGTGTACCATATTAAAATCAATCCATGTGAGTGTGAGACATGAGAAGTGAAATTCATGAGAGATACACCATGTAAACTCAATGAAAATATATATATTTTCATGAGGATTGTATTGATTCTTTATTCCCATCATTTCACCATTGTTGTGAGATTCTATGAGATTACATCCTCTTGTAGAGGTTTATTCTATTCTATAGGTTTATTCCTATGATGGATTATATAAACATTATGTCCTCATAATAACAAATGCACCTCAAAAGTTTCTTATTTATCATTAATGTATATGTGAGTAACTATTATACGTAGTGTGTTATATCAGTCCGATTTGACTATACCCCTTTGTGAAGCATGTATCCCTCCGAGTGGCTTCAAGAAATCCCCATTTCCATTTTGTTTCCATAGAAATTATTTTTTAGGGATTTCCATGAACAATATTTACCAAAAAATGACACTTATATAAGAGGACATATTCAATTAGGGATTTGGTCCCCATGTGTTCACAAGGCACATAACACTGTCTTTTTATCGAGATATGATCTTTTCAATATGGTGCAGTCTGGTCAAATTTGCTTCTCAGATGAACCATCTCATTATGAAATGTTGTTATTCTGGAATAGGAATGACTTGAATGACATCTAGGGTGAGTGTTATCAATGGTATTATAGCTCACAGATTGGTTCCACCATGTTTTGTGTAACCACTTAAATGATTGTGGACTGTGGTAATATAACTTGTGGTGTGTGTTATCTAATATGTGTAGTTTATGAAACTGTGGTGTGTAAATCCTTGGTTACTAAGGAGGTTGTGACCTCAACATGAGACTTTGATTCTTCTATGAGTATATATTGAAGATTAATTATATTTATCATATTATTATTGACATATCCTACAATTGAACTTCTACTCATGATACTTTATGTTTGGTTATTTGGGGGTATCATACTGGGTTTTTTACACTCACCCTGACACCTGCTCTTCTCACCTATATCATGTCTTATGCTGATAGAGAATATATTTATGGATTCCAGTGATGAATAAGATTAGGTGGACCAAATTTTTCTCTATAAAAAATGATATTTATATTAGTGCTTCATTTGATACAGTTCCCCTCTTTCTAATCAGGGTGATATTTATTTCCGATTTTGGGAATGCTTATATCTGGCCACATTTCATGTGTTTTAGTACATTATATCTTTATATGATTGTGGGATTATAGATAAAATCATAAAATGATTATATATTTTATTTTTTGAAATTTTTATGTGCTTGAATATGTTCCTTTTATTTTAATTTCTTTAGTAAAAAAACCTCTCATATGTATGATATGCCTTCATGATGCTAGACATGAGCCACTACCCTATTAGATGTTGTCTTCGGGTAGTTGTACCACTAACCCTAATGGACAGGGCTGTGACAGTTTATAAATATCATATAATAATATAATTCCATTTATAGCATATATAATAATTATTTTCATGATTATGACAATCTACTTCAACTGGTAACAAATAACAACTTACATCTGTTCGTGAGGTTGAAGACCTATGTCTACAGGATTAATTTATTTATTATTCTTTTGATGGGTAATGATATGGATAAATATTATTTCAATCACATATCAAAGTATCATTATATTATATATAAATGTATTATTATATTTTATGTTTTAATACATAATTAAATGACATAAAATAAGAAATTAAAAAAAATAACTTCGCTAAGACGATTACATTCTCTTAGAGAAATAAACATTGTATATCTTTATAAGGTCCATATGGTTAGTCCTTCAGGAATAACAAAAAATATATAATTTTGTTGTTGGGGTTGTATATTTTCATGGATAGTTCCATCCAAATTTTTGATTGATGTTATAAAGTAGGGAGAGGGAGGGGCATATTATAATTTTAGAGGACGACAAATTAAGAAGGTTTGGAAATAAAATATCATACCCTTTTTTTCCAGATTCCATAACATTTAAAAATAAAAAATTCTTGAACAATAGTTGATAAGGTCTCAATATATCCATAAAATAGAAATTATACATTTTTTGATCATTTGAGTCCTTTCATCTATGATTAACACCCAATAAACAAATTTTATCCGTACAAATGGTGATTAATTTTAACCATTTTACAATTTATAATGACCAAAAATTAATTTAAACATATTATATAATGTTAATTAATATTATTATAAATATAGAATCAATTTATCCAATTCCATTTAATGCATTAAAAAATATAAATTTATATTACACTCTAAAATCGTGTTGAATACACCCTCTCCCCTCGGTGGGGGAGGGGGACTTCCGACAACCATTGTTGGAGGTCGACCACAGCTCTTCTCCCTCTTCTAAAACCCAGAATGAATCCATCCTGTTTCCCTGATCCCCATTAGTATGAAGGTCTTGGGGATGTTTAATGGATCCTCATAGTCGTCGATTTAAAATATAGAGTTCACTAATGCATCCTGTTAGTTAATATAAGGTTTATTGTAAGATTCATGAAGTTTTGGCCATCGGTCGATGCATATGATATCTTTGCCATTAGTTCCTAGGGACTGCACAAGTGCATGACAATGGGGCTTATCAACTCCAGACACATCATGATTATGTTTTCCTCTAATGATGATCTGATACACTCTTGGTCTTCTATTTCTCGTGCCTGAAAATTTGTGTTATTTCTCCTCTTCTGATAAACATATGATTTCTATATGAAACATGGCTCAACTATAATGGGGGTATAAGTAATATTACTAGAAACTCCTATTCTGTTCTATATCCATCGATTAATTGTATGATTTTAAATCTCGTTGGTTGGTATCTCTGTTCGGATAGTTGGAATATTTCTCAAATCCATCCGATTATTCTTAGCAATTGGGTTCAAGTCAATTTTTCAATGTCGTCAGTGGAGTGATTGTGGGTTGTCTTAGGTGAAGAGTTCTACCAAAAGCAGCATGTTATAATTATATCTTGGTGGGGATTTTGTACCTAGTGCATGAAATTGGGACATTGATAGACATAACATTCATGATAGTGAGGTGATGAATTTGTAAGAGGAAGTCATGGGGAGTCCATTCATCCCAAGGACACATCTATGAATCCGAAAATTTATGCCATTTCTAGTTGGTTGAAACATGATTTGAGGGTGGGGAGCCCTAATTGTGCTATGGTGATACATGGTTATGCAGTGGATTCAGTTGACGAATTAGTTTCTTGTAGGATGAAGAATGATCACGTAGTGTCCTTGGTTTTGGGAATTGGTATAGCTTATATTTCTAATACTTGTGTGGAAGTTCAACTGGAGGTTGAGGGTGTTCCCATGACTCCTGGTGTTAGTTCTTATGCGGCAGATGTTCAGTCACCTGTTGGAGGATAGGTTGCGACCAGTATGATTCCAAATCGATTCATTCCTAGAAGATATGTGTAGTATATTGATCTATTAAATCATTTTTAGGGTCAGACTAATGATTATCCAATGTTGGAGGCTAGAACTAGTCAGGGAAGATACACTATGGATGAGCATCAGGCCTAAGGAAGCGTGACTAGAAATTGGTATATGATGGGAATACTTAATGAGTGAAAATAATTCTCATATTTTCCACATTTCATGGATACATGTTCAGTGAAAATATTAAATTCCATGCAGATGGACGTTGATTCTCTTGATCATCCATTAGATTTTCTTATGATTTCATATAGAGAAATGGTTGAACAATTTTTTTTATTGCTTCTAATGAAGAAGCTTCTAGAGTGATGGAATTGTCTTTGAGGATGAATCATAATGGGTAATATTATAACTAGATCAATATATTGTACTTGATTTTAGTTGGGGGGATTCAACAATTGTAAGATAACACTTAATGAGTATGTTCAGACTTGGGATAAATTGACATTAAGACTTCAAGATATATTAACATATAAACTAGAATCCCAGGTACACAATATATCCTAAAAACTATTAAGGGAGCCAAATTAGGATAGTATTAAATTGTCTTTTAATGGATTAGTTATTTACATTTGTTTCTGAACCTATGGTTTCTCACTTTTTCCTAAAATATATTTTGAAAAAAAATTTAATTTTCAGTCAGTGTTGAATAACTGTTTTTCATGAAATGAAAATTTCAAGAATAATAAGATATTTTATTAACTATATGATGAGTAATAACCATTATATTGTTTTAAAATAATAAAAATAGATATAGTATCTATAAATTTAATTTAAATAATATATTATTAATGATTACATTAATTTTTTAAAATGTAAAGATATTATGCCTTTTTAAATGAATATGTTTTTAAAGACATTTATTTTTGAAAATAACACTTCTTACCACATGAAATTTTTAACATTATATTTATAAAAATGATATTTATTAAATAAAATATTCTATAAATTATTACACATCTATATGAAAAAAATGTTGGAATAATTAATTACTATTTTTTGTATTATTCATGTATGCTTATTTTGAAGGGAGAATTTAATAAATTCATTCTAGGAATTTTTTTACATGTAAACACAAAATTTATATTCAAAATAGTAAATTATAATTTCTATCCATTAAATTATAAAAAATTCATTACATTATTGTTTTATTAATAAAAAAATTATCAGTTATGATAATTGAATTCTTATTTTGGGTGTATCACAAGATATAAAATAAATTCAATTTATTTAAAAGAAAATATGTCACAATTTATGGAGGTGTTACATTGTTACATCATAGTAAAATTACATAATTAATATTTTTAATGATATTACCTTATAAAAATATAGATTTTTTATTCTTATTGACATCATTTTTTTACCATGTTTCTACCATTATTTTATGCTCTCTCTAAATCACCTTTACATGTTAAGTCATCTCATTCCTCAATATATGTTATATAAAGTCATGAAATGGATAGGATATTAATATTAATATAAATAATTTTATGATTATATATCTTCGAAGTAGATCACATGCATTGGATCCAACATGTACATTGTTAATAATGATATATGGGACACATCATGTATTATAGAGATTCTTGGGTCATTTCAAATAAATAATCCACTAATCTAATTTATTACATATGTTGAAAGGGTCTAATGTACCAGGGAATAGATTTAACATATTTCCAAACTCAATAACACCGTTCCATGGAGTTAGTTAGAAGACAATATAATCTCTCGCATGAACTTCCAAATTATTCCTATGATTGTTGATGTAACTCTTTTTTCTACATTGAGCTACTTAATATGAGAATAAATATTCATTAACTTTTTAATTACCTATTACATAATTTTAGTGCAAAAAAATTTCCATTCATCAACCATATCCAAAAATATGTCCTACGTTATATATTTCAATAAATTTCATTTTATAACCCCCTTTTAATAAAATAATTAAAACATTGTTTTATAAAAAATAATCAATTGATAAATAGTGAACCCACATAAATTTTAAATCATGTGAGAATGAACTCAACATGTTTTCAAATAGTTGAATAATCTATTTAGACAATGCATTAATTTTAAGAAGGATGTAAGTGTTCAAATGAAGCTCGGTTTAAATAACATTCAAAATATATTTCAATAATTTTCATGTAAAATAGAATCAAGAGTAGACATAATTGAAAAATGTGTTCGATGATGCTTTATATAATTATTAATATAAATCCTTCTGAGGTACTTAATAGGTAAATAGTAAATTAAAGAAACTAAATGTGAATATTTTTCTTATCATTGAAATGAAAACCCATAATAATTCATTCTTCCTATGATTAATTTACTCTCATGTGAATAATTCCATAGTGATATAATACAATTTCCAAATAGAAATTAGAATAAGTTTTATAACTATATTAAGATAATATCTCTTAAAATTCACCTATTAACAAACACATTATCATTATAAATAATATTTTATTTCATTCATTATTTCATCCCACATAAAATAATCCCCCAAATACGTATACATTTTGATCTTACAAGAGATTTGAGAGAAATTTGAGATGTGAGAGTGACAAAAAAATTCAATTTATAGTTAAATTATAGATGGAACATAGAATATATTTCCACATTTTAGGATTATAACCTCACCAAAAAATTCTTGTAACATCCGATCATTTATATATTAAATTTTGTTTCTAATAATTCTCATCATAATATTCAAAACATTTAGTATTTCTAGAAAATTTGGTGTTTCAATAATTTGAAAAGGAAGTGATGTCTACCATTCATTATAATTATAATATCATTCTTTATTAGTTCAATGAACAAAATATTCCACATAATTATTATTTGTGCTATAACACATTTATATTTCTTTATTAATGTATCCATTTCCTTAATTTCCATCACTAGAATGTTGTGTATGGAAAAATAATAATCCTTGACTAGCTTTATCCATCACTTTTTCATCATGTGTACCTCATTTTGGGGAAATATTTACATTATTCCAACATAGTATATTTATATCTCACCTTATTTATAGTATAGATAATGTATAAAAATATTCAAAGAAAAGATCACAACTTCAAACTCAAGATCAATGGTATGATAGTTCATTCATGTATTCATCTATTGACTTGAGGAATAAACAAATAATTTATAAATTTTCATAAAGACACAAAGTTATTTTTTTCAATGCATAACTATATATGATAAATACATAGATTACTAATGGTAGATTCAAAATCATAGAAATGACTAATATAATAATATATTCATTAAACAATACATCAAATTGTTTTTTCTAAATGAACATAAACCCTTTACATGTATGCAAATTAGTGTGTTATCTAATCATAAAAAACTATGAATGAATGGTTGGTCATAACTATCCAAACCTCTAAACCTATATACATTGATTTTGTTCTTTTTCATAGTATATTCAATGAATTCCATTTTCCTAAGAGGACCATCCATTATTTCTTTATTATTGACAATATAAACTTGAAAATAAACACCATTATTCCAAAAATAAAACTTTCTAATTTTTCCATATAACTATATTCTTCATAGAGATTAATTAATGAACCAAAATTAATTTCCAAGATCATAATTACTCTTATAATACGATTAGATGTCATCATTTAATACCATAATGAAATTATCATGATAATCTATAAATAATTTGTTTAATTGATATATATAAATAAGGCGTGTATTACACAATAAAAATAGAATTACTATAGGCTAGTAATATATATACCTTATTCAAAATGTGGTAACCAAAATTCATTTATTAATTAATCAAAATTTATAATACCGATAATAAAATTTAATCGTTTATAAATATTATAATCTATGATGTTTAATGAGTTAGTCAACACTATAAGGAAGAAGATAACAATTATTTATTTTAATGACATTATTTCCCCTATAATCATTACATAACCTCTTAGATCTATATTTCTTATTAATAATGATAACATGGTCTCTCTATAGTGATGTAATATGGTATATGAATATATGATTTCACAAATCCTCTACATGGTTGTATAAATCTATTAATTCCACAGTGTCTATTATATAGAGTGTATTTGATATAGTTAATGCATCACTGATTAAAATAATGGAAAAATGACTTCAAAATATCTTGGATGTCATTGTAATTACTCCCTAAATATATTGTTATATTCTTATACCACTTTTACACCATGAAATTGAAGGATATATTTTCTATTGAATGACTATGTTTCCTCTTAATCTTATTGAATCTAATTTATAAGTTTTACATGGGGTGGATATATATGTGATTCCCATGATGATAGATCCACCCAATAGATAAGGAATAACACATATTCATTAGAAATTTTAATTTCCTTCTCCTTAAAATGAATTTTTTCATAATACTTTAAAATATAATTCACTCAAAGACATCTAATGTAGACATGATTTTTATACAAGGAAATGTCTTCATTTCCAATATGCGTTGATACAATTATTTCTTCTAGACAATATTTCTATAAATTTACATATTCTTGATTATCTTCTGATATAATCAAATTTTATATTATAAAATATGATCTTAAATATGGTATAATGTAAATAATTATTTTATTTTTAATCATAGAATATTCATATTTGTTTCATTGAAGATATCATTTTTTAAAATACTCAATAGTGGTTTCATATAAAATGTGAATTATCCATAGAAGATTCCTCACAATTGAAATACTGGATCCACAATAATGCCCATTATTATTCACTAGATGATGATGATGTTAAATACTAATGAACCATTTTTAGAGTTATTATCCCTTATTAAAATCATACCAAAACCACATCCACTTTTCATATCTATATAGGGATGTAATTTGGTGGAAAAAAACACAATCTATTACATAACAAAACTATATGATATTCTTATATAGTTATATTAAAATTATACCACTGATTTATGTTCCATAATCAATGTATTCCTTATTAAATTACTCATGTATTCTATACATCATTCCTGAATATAAACTGTAACAACCCTGATTCAGATTATCTAGATCGAATAGACTAATTTTTTACATAAGTATAGATATAAGGGGTAAAATACAAAATAACTAATTAGTTTAGAAGTTTTTGAGAACCAAATATATAAATTATTAAATAATTAAATTTTTAATAAAATATAAAATATAATAATAGAAAAAAATTATTATTATAGAACTCATTCATGTAGTTCTACTTCATATATCGGTGAATGGAAAAAAAATAAGTCCAAGCAGAAATTCTTTGAAAGAAATACATATAATAGAATCCATAAAGAATCCATATGGAATAATATCTATGGAATGTTTATAAACTAACATAAATTATAATTAATTAATATATTTACTATATTATATAGATAATGACTACTCAATATGGATAGGTAAATAGCTGAATACACTTTACATTTAATGAAGAATTGGAGCACAAAATGAATACAAGGATAATATAAATACATTAACCATATGTATAAAAATAAATGAAATATCAACGATAAAAATGATTAATTTTTTATTTCATTATCTCACAATTCATGATATCTATACAGTCATTACAATTAATAAGGATGTATAAAAATAATCAAAAAACCCAACTTAATAATTAATAATTTATTTGTATTATTAAACATAATGATGCATCAAGGGGATGTAAAATTCTGGGAATCACCCATAATAGCTTTCCCAAATCATTACCATTAGATCAAATGATCTATTTAATTCATAAATAATTTTATCTAGAAATTAATATCCATATTCTGTAACGAATACATATTTATCAGTGTTTCCCCAGTTAATTAAATGAAATGTAATGTAATCACCAATATAATAATGTGATGTAGTTTATTAAATAGAAATAGTATTAATACAATGAATATGAACATTCAATATAAATATTGTGTCAAAAAAATATCACAAGAATGTATAAATTTACTGATAATGTTATAAATAATAAATATAAGAACTATATTAGAGGTGTCCCTTGGTTCTTCGGGTATAACTATTATTTCAATTAAATAATGACATTTTGAAGAATAGATATAATGGAATTGGAATAATAGTATCTTACTTCAGTAGATATTTCTTATTTGTAAAATAATTATAAACATTCAATAAATGATTAATTTTCTAAAATAGTTACAGTAGTGGGGAATTCAATTATTTTCATATATCTAAATATATTATTTTTGCCTGTTTTTAAAAAATGGCCATTTTCAAAAAATTATGAAGAATAATTTCAACATATTTTCAATTTTGAATTAGAAATCAAATGTACTTAATAAATAATTTGAGTGTTTATAGTTAATTTTTTAAAATAATTTTAAAAACGAGTATAAAAAGAGAAATTATATATTTTTTTATTTTAAAAATAAATTTCATGATTAAAAAAGAGTGAAATGTTTTTAATAATTAATTAAAATCCCTTCAAAATGAAATTTATAGGAAAATTTTTGGTCATTATGAATGATAAATGACATGACTCGCTCACTATGAGTAAAATGCATCCAAAAAAATTTCAGGTTTTCAAATAGATTAAATCCACATTGGTAACATTGATATTATAACACCTCGAATGAATGAACACATATTATAAAATTAGCCATAAAAAGTAAATAATTATCTGAGATAAATAAATCCTTGGGGTAGTATATAAAAAAATTATATTTGAAATATTGCATATTAAAAAAAACGATTCAATGAAATCGATATTGAGATGAAGTCACATAAGTAATAGTAACATTTAACTTAAATACCATTAGGTAATATTATTAAATAACATTACTTATGAAGGATTAGTTATAAAATATTTAAATCAGAAAGTTTACACACTATATAAAATAAACTAGATAATAACATTATAATATTCCTCAATGAAGGAAAATAGAGATGAATCCCCATACCTCACGCCTCCCTTTAGTTGAACCCAATTTAACCTAAAATATAATATATTTACTTATGTAATTAATTTATATAAGAACCATTAATTTTATTTAATATCATAAATTTTCCTCGAATAACAGTTTTCAACCCATTTGTTTATAATAATTCATAATTGTTATTGTTTTAGGTGTTAACTCCCATGCTTTGTGTTGCATGTTTTGTCCAGATAGTAATGGTTATTGTGTATAGAATATAGATATATCAGATAATAATTTGTATTATATTTATATATATATTATTTACTTATTTTATACAAATTATAATTAATTATTTGTAGTTTTACATATAAATTTAATTGTATCTCTTCATGGAGATGGTAGGTATTACGTATGCACACGTGACAGTATAGTTCCTTTAATAGATGGAAGGGTGAGGAATTGGATACTATACTTTAAAAAAAATTAATACTGTTTCTTATGAATCATATAGATTCAATACATCAATATTTATGACTATTTACAAGTGTAGGGATTGGGGATTACATCGTTCCACAAGGTGGTAGTCCATTGTATAAAAGTGAAATGAATTTACATCCCATTTTACCGAGAAGGAGAAATATAAATGTAATTACAACAACAAAATAATGTATTATTATTTGATTGATTCTAGTTTGAATGTATTTTATGTGATATTATATAATATAATATAGTAAAGGAAGAATGAAAAATAATTATCTTTGTTTAGAAGATTACCATCTCTTAGTGAAACCTCATTTGGATATCTTCTTATAGAACCCAGTATTTGTATTTTAGGAATATTTCCACCTATAATATGTGTATAAACATATTTTTTATGGATATATGAAGGATTTTTTTCTTCCATGTAGGTTGATATGGGTCAATAATTGAGGGGATTTGGTAATATTTTATAATTTAGGGGGATGTAACATTAGGAATTTTAGAAGAGGGTAAATAGTACACACATTTTTCTCATTAAAATGTTTCAAAAAAATGGATCATTATTAAATATTATATATTATAAATTGTATTTACTTATATCTCACATAATTTAGACACGTTTATAGAACCTTTGGATCCTTATCTGTCTAGTTTAATCCCTAGTAAACCTACATTATCCTTAATATCTATAATTAATTTTTAATATTTCTCATTATCATTTGAAAAAATAATATGATGATATTATATAATATTAATTATTATTATTAAAAACATTAGATCCATTCTAAAAAATTCCATGTGATTTATTGTAAAAATTTAATGTTAATATATACTGGTAAATCATGTTGAAAAATGATATTTTGAGTACCACTTTTTCCAAGAATAAGATGATATTATATTTTTTATAAGATGGGTAATATTCAAAAAAGGATTTTAATTTCAAATTGTTTAATATATTTTCTAATAAATTTAAAAAATTAATTCCTCGTATATAATTATTTTAATTAATTAAAACCAATATACATTATTCCTTTTAAAAAAATGTGTGTTTTTTTAAAAAAAGTGTTTTTTAAATTATGCTTTTTAATTCAAAATTATCTTATATGTATTGATATAAAATGTAAAATTTATTAAATTTTTATTAGATTTGTTACTACAAATTATTATTAATAAAATTTAAAATATTTAATATAAAAGTATTTATTATACATGAAATCCTATTTCTATGGGGAGATTTCAGAAATTATTTCTCTGATTATTTTGACCATGTAATATTAGAATATATATTAATCCTTTTAAATTATAATTTTTATTCCATAAAATATAATATATTTAAATTTATTAGTTATTTATTTAAAGATAATGTAAACTTTCTATAATTGTGTCTTGGGGTTTCATGTATCAAACGCCATCGATGATATTGGATTTGTTTAAAAGGAAATATATTTTAATGTCCCCTTGTATTAAATACAAGTTAATATATATGATATGAACTAGAATAAAAAAAATTATTTCAAAATATACTATATTATATTTTTTGTCTTTGGGAAAAAATATAACTTCAGGGATATAAATATTATTGAGGTATTTTAGGTTTTAAAATGACTTTTCAAAAAACAGTTTTTATTCATTTTTTATGTTATATATATATCTATTATTTATAATTCATACATTTTGAATAAAATAAAAAAAATTTATAATAATGATTGAATATTTGAATAAAAGTTTACGACTATTTTTTGGGGTTTTATAAAAATCAATTGTTTGTTTAATAGTGAATATTATTTATTTTATAAATATTAAAAATTTTATAAAATTATTATACAAGAATTCCATGAATGATTATAAATCCATTTTTTAAATAAAAAATATAATATTTAAATTTAAATTATTTATTTATAAATATAATGATGATATAAAAACCGAACACTTATAATCCTATAAAACATATGTAATAATTATACCAAAATAATTTTTTCATCTATTTTTGTTAATTTTTTTTCCAGGATTGATTTTTTTTAAATTTTTTTATATAAAATACTTAAGAAATAAAAATAAAGAAGTTAATTTAAATTATAAGGCCACAGATTTTTACATTATATAGTATTTATTTTTGATGAATAATTTACATTCTTTCAAATTGGGGATCATTTCATGTATATAGTTTTAGAGAATTAAGCGATAACTATTACATTAAATCTCAAATATTAAAAAGTAGACTATTCCACTATATAAAATTTTCTTCAAAAAAAATATAACACCTTAAAAAAATAGAATTCATTTCTGAAAAAAAATGTTACTGAATTCTTCCTTTCTCATACCCTTCCTTATAACATGATAAAAACATTTCAATAAATTGTGATGAGCATCAGAAGCTCAATAAGGATTAAAAAATAAGGAAAGAAAACATTATTCCATAAACACAAAAAAAATGAAATCATACTTTTCACTCATAAAACATATTATATATAGTATACCCCATGAAATCGTACAATTTATGAATTATACAATGGAATCATAAATCATAAAGGTAACTTGTGGCATCTATAACATAGTTACATTGTAGCTTTCATAACCACGTAGGGAGTTCTGTTTGGAATAGCCATAACAATATGTTCCTTAAATCTATGAAGAGAAACATTAAAATTTACCTTCATCACATTACACAATGCATTGGATATCTATCTCATGCTCACCCACCATGGGATTATCAGGAAACCAATCGTATATGAAAACAATTCCCAAGAACCATTACATAATCAGAAAACATAAAACAGGCACAAAGGAGAGATATAATGTCAACATTGCAATAAAAATATATCATTTCAATATATTGACATAATAAATCCATTATAAAAACCATTTTCAATAAAAAAATTCATTATAAGGTATATGTTATTTATTTTACTCTTAAAAACATTGAGGTCTATTTAAAAAATTGAAATATAAAATAATTCTCACAACAGCGGTATGGTTGTTTTCGTCGCGTATAGTAAAATGAACATTCATTTTGACATTTTGTAAAAAGATTCATAGAAATAAGATTACCATTGAATGAAATTAAAATTTAAATGGATGTATTCACCTTATAAAATCTTTTATTGTATAAATCAAAATATTGATCAATGAAAGTATATTTAGACGAAGTCCCCTACCTTTCATCTGACTCGTCACATATGTTCATATTTATTCCTGATTATTATACCCTAGTTAATATCTACTTTTTTATGACTATTTTCCAAGTTTATTATTCAATTTATTTGACTTATTAGCATGTTTTATACTTTCCTTAATTATTTTTGTTAATATCCATTGTTTTTTCGATATTTGGTACTTGAGTCAAAAAATAAATTATTAAAATTAAAAATTGACCATGTGGTCAAAATTCCATAATATATTTAATGATATTCATGATTTAGATATCATATATATCTAGTATATATATCTATTTATAATATTACATATAATTTGGATATAAGAAATGAAACGCACCATTCATGGAGATGATAAGTCAT
The DNA here is from genome assembly GCA_963277665.1 of Viscum album. Lineage (NCBI taxonomy): Eukaryota > Viridiplantae > Streptophyta > Magnoliopsida > Santalales > Viscaceae > Viscum > Viscum album. The sequence continues at coordinate 1,333,524,974 of OY728142.1, forward strand.
ATGTACACATGAACACTACTTTCTTATATTATCATATTAATGAAATGAAAACTAACTGATACATAGTTATATTATAATTCAAGTATAATATTATATTATATATATTTTATATATGTTAATTAATTCCTTCTTTTATACATTCAATTTTTGTCATTAATAAGTCATATCACTTGTGGGGCGGTATTTCACACATCGTCAAATGAGATTATCATATTTACACATTATCGACAGAATAATGGTATTATTTAAATATAATGAAGAGAAGCATCGAGATAATGTAAATATAATATATAACATATATAAATATATTTCCATCATATTGTATATCATTATTGCTGTTATGGGAAAATTAAATAATCTTTATTTCGTGAGATAGTTGTTCATCGTCCACTGAAGCAATATGTTAATATCCATTATATGGAAGTGTGTTTAAATGTATTTAGAATCCTTCTCATAAAAAATCAAAGTATATTATGGATAATAGTGTTGTTCTGTAATCCTAAAATATGAATTTAATAGAGAGTGAAGATTTAAAATAATAGTAATGAACATTAGAGAAGATGCAACGTCAAAAATGTGTAACTCTATTTGATTTAATTCCAAAGGCTTTCTTGACTTTTTTTTCCAAATTTCAGGCTTTTATTATGAATCGAGGGTTGTTAGGAGATTATATGGGACATGTATTGAAAAGAAAAGTGGCCTGGGTTTTGTGATTAAATGGGTAGGGGTGATGATCTTTTATATGAGGGAGGAGGAGAATCTCAGGAAGAAATTAGAATTTTATATTATTAATAAATTATCGTCAATTTCAAATGGCCCAAAATTCATTTATTTAAAATATATGATTTTTTTGGGTCAAATATATCCCAACCATTAGGTTTTAGACATATCTATGGAAATAATTTAACCTTATCTTTTAGTGTTAACACTTAGGTAAATAATTTAACTATTAACATATCTTCTTGATTATTTATACTATATGGTTATTACTATTAATATAAAATTACAATAGAACAAATAGTGGTTTATTAATGAATTATTCAACATTATATAATTAATTTGGCTAAATATTATATTTTTTTGACTATTATATCATTTCATAAAATATTATTTTTTTTAAAGTCATTTATGTAATTTTTCAAACTTTTCATATCAAGACTTTTTTTTAAAATCCCTCACAAAAACGTTATTTAGAAAAAAAAACATCACTAATTAAAATATAACAAGTCTTAATAATTCATAAAATTTTTGGATGGATTTAAATGTCTAAAATTAAATTAATTTTATATTTTTAAAATCATTTATTTTAATCAATCATTAATAATGTAATCACTACATCGTTGTTTAATGAATATATTTATTTATTTGATGTCTAAAAATTATGAATAATATACCATGATGTGGGAAATATGTTTCTATTAAAAAATTAATATTTTTAGTCAAATAGATCAATTATATAACATCATAGAAAAGTTTATTTATTAAATGATACATGTTTAGGTTATATTTTCCTATACATTAAATTAAGTAATTAAATGTCATTTTCACACACAAGTGGCTATATGGGGTCCTATAATCTTTCCAAGGTTGAAAACCATTAGAAATATTTAATCCAATATTATTAGGACATTTTTAAGGAACATTTAATTTTGTTACAAAATTTTTTTGATCCCATATTTCCAAATTTACCCATTAACCGTGGTAAATAAAATATTTACTTAAATTACTATTCATGATTTCTAAAAATAAATGGTACCTATTTACACAATTTATGCATGCTGTGTCCAAATATGGAATCCATTTTTTCCATATTCAAACCACATAAATTACTGAAATTAATTTTAAATTAACACACATTGTCAAAACCAAAAAGGGTGTTTTTAAGAACTAAAAACTACAAAAATATTGACATGTTTTTGTCCAATTTCAATGTGAAATAAATTTTAATGTCAGTAATTTGATTAAATGATAAATATATAACCAATATAAACTTTAAAACTGATTAATTTTATAATCTATCTATACTAATAAATTTGTTGAAATGATAGTTTGGACATAAAGTGCATTATTTTTCACTATTCTTTAAAAAATTATGCTTATATGAGAAACACCAAAAATATACACGATGTAAATTTCAATTTCCTGCTTCTAAATAGAAATATTATTTTGTCAAATAGAAAAAAATAAAGTGACAATAATATTTAAAAAGTGTTTTCTATCAATATGTGGTTGAACTACCTTTTCAAAATATTAGAGTATTTATGCTTAAAATTGTATTCATTCTCAGATTAAGCATATTAATTTTATTGGATTAAAATAAAGGTATTTAAAAAACATGATTAGTCATATTTTATATAGTTATTTTCACTCCATACAATACAATAACTATGTGATAACTATCATTTAAAATAATAATATTCTTATATTATTTTTCAATATTACTCAACTTAGTGTGCTACATTTGATTTCGGAGAAATACATTGATGCATGTTGAGTATGATATCAAACATATCATCCACATTAGACTAAAAATTATTTTAATTCACAAGTATTTATATATCTAAAAATGTCATATACATTATTTACAATGTAATTTACATCATTACCCCCATTTGGATATTGCGTCCTCGTAATTTTATTCACATATCATATAAGTGGGGGTATTTCTCCCTCATAGCATTTTTAAATTCCCATGATGCCTTTTCAACCATTGGTCTTTTCACAAACCCTTTACCTGGTGAATTACCTTATTCAGAAACACATGATCTCTTTAGTAATTAATCTAGACTAGTTGTTCCTCATAAGAAGTTTCATCTTCCAACTAAACTACGTATTAACTCAAACATGAGATGGAACCGTCATATACTTCCTCAACATTGAATGATGAAAAAAAACTTTTTACCAAAAAAGAAATTTGAGGTAAAGACATGTTTTGTTCAAATAATCCAACATTCTATAAGATATCCTAGTATTATATGAACCATGAACTCATATTCTCCTTCTTACCAAAACACATCACATTTTTCCAGGGAGAATCTTTGAGAAACACATAATAACATACCTCAAATGAAAGATCATTCCTTTGGTTATCTTAATAAATTTATTTCATGTTCTATGTTGTTCTCAGGTGCTTCTCGATCAAATGAACTTTGTCTACCATCTCTTCTAACAATTAAGGTCTTATTAGCATCATTTCTAAAACTTATTCCCATAATTATTGAGATCGAATCTAATTCACAAATAATGCCTCAAATGGTTCTATTTGTAAATTGGAATGAAAATTTTATTAAATGAATACTCAACTACAATTTTATTTTGTCCGAAAATCCTTATTAATCCATTTAACAATAGGGTAGTATATCATCAATGTTCTTAATGGTCCATATTGAATGACCATCTAATTGTGGATGAAATGTTTCATAAAATTTAATTTAATACCCAAAAAATTCTGAAGTCCCATCCAAATGTTAGTGGTGAACCTCGGATTACAATTAAAAACACTTGATAAGGGATCTCCATGTAACATGACTATATATTTAATATACAGTTGATTAAGTTTATATAGAGACACAATATCTAAAATTGGATGGAAGTGAACAGATTTAGTAAATAGATAAACAATAAGAAAACATTAATTATTACCACAAGAAGCCTTTGGTATTTCTACTATGAAATCTAGAGAAATATTTTCCCATTTTCCACTCTGGAATAAGAAATAGCTGAAGCATCCCTTTCTGTAACTCCTATTCTAATTTAACCTATTAAGAAATTAAATACATCATAAAATTGTCTACAATATCAAATTTCATTCTATCCGACTAGTAATACTTCTGATGTTCCATGTACATCTTTACACTTCCAGGATTAACTAAAAATGGAGAACAATGAGGATCACATAATAACTCATTCTTAATAAGGTAATCACAAAACAACCATAACCTCTTCATGAACCTAAAAATTCATTATATATCATTGTTAAATTCTATTATCCTACCTTTCTTAACCTATTAGACATTTTTCAACAACTCACTTTCTTCTTTCTACACATGGTTTATTTTTTATACTAGAGATTATTTCACTACCACCAGAAAAAATATAGGGGAATTCCCCAAACCAATAACTTCCAATACAAAATTCATCAAATCAAAAACAAATGGATCTTCTTCCAAACAAATCATTGTTAATCTTGCGTTATTCTTTCAACTCAATGTTTCATCCAATTTATATTTCTTTCCCAGATGGTAAAGTATCGTGCAATCGAAATCCTTGATTAATTCCAGCCATATCCTCTATCTCATTTTTAATACATTCTATGTGAATATATAAATAAAACGTTTGTGATCAGTATATATTTCACACTTTATTCCATAAAAATGATGCCTACAAATTTTTAATGAAAAAATGACATCAGCTAAATCCAAATCATGTGTATGGTAACTTAACTCATGATGTTTCTAATAACATGAAACATAAGTAATTAACTGATCATTCTACATTATGACACAACCATTTAATTCCATTGAAGCATCACCGTAGATAACTAACTCACCATTTCTAGAAGGAAATTCCAAAATAGGACCATTCATCAATCTTCTTTTTAATTCCTAAAAACTACCATCACATTAATTTTTCTAGATAAAATTTACACATTTTCGAGTTATTTTAGTCAATGGGAAAGAGATCCATTAAAAAATTTCAACATACCTCCAATAATAACCTTGTGAACAAAGAAAAATATGAAACACTATTATATTTGTGGGTTTTTCCATTCATTATCATCTTTTATTTTAGTAATATCAATAGTTATGACTTATATATATACAACGTGACAATAGAATGAAATTTTTTGTAACCAAAACTCACACATGAGGAATTTACCAAATAGATTTTTTTAATTGTCTTCATGAAAACACATAAATGAATTTCATGCTTCTATTTACATTCAGAATATAACATAATATCATTAATAAACAAAACTACAAACAAATCCATGAACTCAAAGAAAATTCAATTTGTAAGATCCATGAATATACCTAGTGCATTGGTTAACCCAAAATGCATAAATTAAAAATCATAATTTCCATTTCTAGTATGAAATGGTTTCCTAAGAATGTATGCTTCTTTTACATTCAACTAATGGTACCCTGGCGTCAAGTCAATCTTCGAAAACTATTGTGCTACCTTGAGTTAATACTACTCGTTTGATGGCCCATCATCTACTGAAGTAGTTGAAAATTATTTCCTCACTCATTTTTGATATATATATGGATTCTTTCGATCATTTGAGTTATTCGTGAGAAACTCATTTTCATAATAACCCATTTATTGCTTAGATTTTTTTATGGAAAATAAATTATATTTTAATTACCATTACCCTAATCTATTTCAGTGCAATTAATATATTTATATAAAATTTTACCACATAAGTAGCACATAAAATAATTCAAAAGCTATTCTCCAGTGTGAGTTTTACCACAGTTTTCACAGACATTATACTTATGTTTCTTTCCATCAAACATTTTTAAAGAGTTTCTCCCTTTTGTCTACAACCTCGATCTCTTATTCTGTTGCTTAGAAAAAAAAGCAATAGATCATATAAAAACTCAATTTCCACCTACTCATCATGTTGAACATGTTTTCGAAAACTTTTGTACTAATGAGAAGTTAAATATCTTTGATACTTTGGAATTAATACAGATTAAAAATGTTTTATTTTATTATGATTATCACGTATGAATTTTAAAGCATACTATTACTGTAGAGTGAATATTTCTTCATAAGAATCAACTAAGTCATACTCCTACCTCAATTAAAGGTATTTTATTTCTATCCTAAGTCGTTCATCCTTAGGAAAATATTTTTTAAGAAACATTACATTGAATTAATCCATATAAATAGAATCAATACACTCACTATCCATAATTTTTTTTAAAAAATCCAACACCACTGATTGACATATCCTTAAAAATGTTAAATAAAATTTCTAACCATTTGATGTTCTGAAGTCCCCATGACATCAAAAATCTTTTCCAATGATTTAATCCAAACATCAGAAAGTATAGGGTAAAATTATCCACCAAATGATGGGGGGAAGCCTCGTGAAATGATCCACTTCTAACATTTATCCTCCATGGTTGATCTAGAAGATCATGTGAATAGATAACACCCCTATTTATATTTTGAGTTAAATGTGACCTCATGTTAATAATCTAATCACTCATAATTTTGACCTTCTCAGGTTGATAATTTGCAAGGCTTTTTCCTCTTGATTTTTTCCTATAATAGTTTCCCTATTTCCTTGGTGGAAACCCGTTATGAACACAAAAATATATTAGGTGAAGCAACATGGTAATCTTCAAATTCTATATCATTTCAATCTTACCATAAATTAATTTATAAGTATTAATAAAAACATATACCTACTCCTATATTTTTCTAAACTGATATCTGATACCATTTATAAGAAACTATCATTAAACATTACATAATCTAGAGTTTTGATCAATAATTTTCTTTCTTTCAAATTGAGGATCCTTTCAGGTTAAGAGTTTTAAAGATTTAGGCCATAAATATTACATTATATCTCAAATATTACAATTTATAGACTTCTAACTTATTAATGTATATTCACAAAAATAAAACTCCTTCAATATTAAAAGAATTCATTTATTTATAAAAATCTTCTTGAATTTTTCATTTCTCTTATCCTTCATTATAACCAATGATAAACTTTTCAAAAACATGGGATGAGCTTAACAATATTGGTATGGGTTATAAAATAAGGAAAGAAAACATTATTCCATTAATAATTACAAATCAATTAAATCATACATTTCACCCATAAAACATAATATCTTTATCATAACTCGTGAAATCATACGATTTATGAATAAAACATAGAAATCATAATTCATAATGGTAAGTTTTGGCATCATTTAAATACATACATTGTAGATTTCATAACCACATTGGGATTTACATTTGTAATACCCATCATGTTATATTCTTTAAATATCATAGGGGAAACTTTAATTTTTACCTTAATCATGTTACCCAATGAATGGAAGAGCTATATCAGGATCACCAACTCTGACAACCCATCCCCCGGGGCCCGTGTCGTGACTAACCCACACCCTCCTTCTATAGACTAGGGGCTGGCGACAAGCACCAAAAGCATATTCCCTAAAACTAGTATGGCATTGCCTTTATAACAAGTAAACACACACAACAAAACTCACAGCAAGGTACGAAAACAAGTCAAATGTATAGTAAACAAGTGAGTAAATTAATTAAAAAGTGGAAATAATACAATACAAACTAGAAAGTTCAAGTACAATTGAAATACAAAACAACTAAAGAAAGGGAAAAGACAACTATTGGATTGTCCTCCTGGGTTCCTACCTATAGGGTAGGTAAAGATCGAATCCTCAACACTCCATGTCTATATATCTCCTCTATGTAATGACTCTCTGTATGGTCTACCTCCATGTACTATCTAGTCTCGGTACTCTCACCTATAGTCAGTGTTGTCCGTCGTCTGCATCCAACAAAAAAGGTCTGTGCATATCCTGTGTAGGGGTGAGTATAATGATACTCAGTAGGGACCTTGAGACCCTCTAGTCTAACAAATTCCATCAAGGATAAATTAAAATGGAAGAAAACAATAGATAATACTATTTAGTTATATTCCCACACATATAACTAAGTTTTCAAGTAATCCATCTCAAAAACAAGGGAAAATAAAAAGGTACTGAATCAGCTCAAACAAGGATTTATTCTAAGGGTAGTTACATTTCATACCTCGGATGCTGGAAAATCTTCCTCTATCGAGTATAGTGGGCCTGTCGCGTCACAAAGAGGCACTTCCCACATACCTAGGACTGTTGAGGTACTTCTCCTATGGAGTATTATGGGTCAGCCTCATCACCCAGAGGCGCTACTCCTCATAGCCTACTAAGGTACTCATCTTTTTGAGTACCATTGGTCTTCCATGTAACCAAGGTGCTGCCCACTGTGGCTCTACCACAACCCTAAGGCGCTCCCCACTAGGCCAATTGAGTCACTTTGAGTCAAACAGTCAGTAGTCTTCAGGTATTAGCCAACTACTAGGTTCCCGCACAAATGATCACACGTCTCCAGATGATCCGCTCCGCACGCTACTGGTCGATGCTCTAACTACCACAAAGTCCCATGAAAAAGTTTCTCAAAGTTCCATTGAATCATATAGGTCTCAACACGATATAAGACGAATCAATCGAATGCCCAATCTGCGAGTTATTAGCCTTCTAGTCCTGGGGGTTTGGTTGGATTTGTGCTCAATCAAACATGACTGTTTCCCATATCAATCCATAATTTCAGTGGAGTATACTCAAAAGGACCATCTCGCTCCATGATTTTTAGCGCTGCTAACTCTTCTTCAAATGGACTTCCAGTGTCAATGATATGGCCAAAAGGAATCCAGAGGACGTAGGTGGCCTGGGTACTGTCTGACCCGGTCGGACCGACCTGGCCTAAGCTAACCCAGTGTAGGTCGACTCAGCTTGACCCGTTAGGTCTGTCCTGGCCCATTATGTTCGGCCCAGCCCATTGGGTCTGGCCTAGCAGGTCATGAGGGGTTGCGGAGAGCCGCGAGGGCAGCTCAGTCATGGTGGGTGCCACGAGGAATGAGGCCGCAGGGCGGATCATAGGGCTGTAGGTGGCAAAAGACCTGGCAGCCTGGAAGGCCGCAAGAGGCGTAGGTCGGTATGGATCAAAGTGTTGTGGGCTCCACAACCGGTGAAGGTGGCACGGCTGGTCGGGGGCCCGGCCGGCGGGTGGGGCGACTAAGGTGGCTCGGCCAGTGAGCGACATGGTAGGCGGGGGGCATGGCCGAGGTGGCTCGGCCAGCGGGTGGTGCAATAGGCGATGGTGCGGGCCAGTTCGGCCGGAGTATGGTGGTTTCATGTGGCCAGTTCGGTCGGCACATGCGGGGGGTGCGAGGATGGTTAAGCATGGGCATTGTGGGGGTGCAGGAGAAGGTGGCTCATCTCGGTAGCTCGACACAGCGGTGGTTCACCGGCTCCATGGTGCGGTAGAGACCGTGGGTGGCGATGCGATTGCCTTCGTCGCTTTCATCTTCTTTGTCACCATTCTACATTTTGAAGAGTACACCAAAGAAGAACAACAGTGGGGTTGGGCCATGTTTTTTTGGATGCACTCTCCGCATTTATGGTGCTCAACAAGAATAATAATGATGAATTTCAAATTTTACAACCACCTCAATGATTCCTTCCCAAATCGTATAAGAAATTAAGGAATGTATTAGCTCACAAATAAACACCCTACCCTGTGTTGTTCATTGACGAAGATGAGGAGTGAAGGTCGGTCATCAAAGATATCCCACTTTGATTTCCTATACAAGGTGCTTCCAAGGATGAATTATAAGACGTTCCATGTCGGCGTTCTTCATTTGGAGGAGCATTATTCATGAGGAAGATCGCCGTTGGATAGATTTATCCCTAAGTCCTTCACTCCACAAATTCCAAAAAATAATAGATTAATACTATCATTATTATGTTGGTAGGAATTTAAAAAGCTTAATTAAGTATTTTTGGTGTCATAATAAATTAAAGAGGGGTTGGAACAATTAACGTGGTGGATGTTAAAAGGCTCATCCACATTAATGAGGGGGGGGGGGTTGAGAGGTTTTCTCCCAATTAAATGGTGTTTAACCCCTGGTGGTTCCCACCACCATAACCTCTCCTGGGAGGTTAGGGTCAGGTGGTCCCCACCACCATAACCTCTTAGGGAGGTTAAGGTCTAGTGGTCCCCACCACCAACACCCACATGGTGTTTAGTTTCGGTGGAGAGAACCTCTGAACACCTACATGGGAGTTGAAAATAAAAATAAAAATGTCATACATTTTTTTACATGAAAAACCCAAAATCTAACATTCACCCTCGACCAACTATAGTCAAGGAAAAATTTTTCTTAAAATTATAATGGTGTTGCGAGTTCAACGTTGCCCTCAGATTTCAATATCGAGCACCATTTTAAAAGATAGAAAAACATGCTTGCACGTTTACTAATCATACCCAAAAAGAAGTTCAGAAATTTATTCAGGGCACTCTGGGCCTCGAAATTACACGCCGTAAATTTTTTCAGACTCGTAAAATTACCATTTAATTAAAAAAATTACATGTAAAATCCAAGGTCTTTACATTTTCCCCAACTCAAGGAGTTACGTCCTAGTACGCTAAAACTCAAAATATTTGAACAAATGGGGGTATTGAGCATGAATCTGAGCCTCTCAAACACATGTGATCTCATGTAGGTTACTGTGATGCCAGCAAACACACACCAAAGGTATCGACTAACCATGAAGGACCCACTCCTGTCGATACTCAAACTCTAGTAGAGCCTCTGTAAAGGTTGCCCCATCATCGACGTCCAGCTCGCCATGGTCAATGATGTGAGAAGGGTCATGCACATATCTCCTTAGCTAGGATACGTGGAAGATTTTTTTCACTGGGTGCAATTTATGTTTAAGAGGTAAGTGGTATGACACCTCACCAACACTATTGTGGACTTGAAAGGGTCCAATGAATCTCGGAGATAACATGCCACCTCAGCCAAATCTCGGTAGACCTTATCGGGGTGAGACCCATAGAAAGACATGGTCTCCATCCTCGAACACCGGAGGCCTCCATATACTACTAGCATATGACTTATGCCTACTCTGTGTAGTCTTCCTATGCTCTTGGATGATCTGTACCTTTTCTGTGGTAGCTCATAGAATCTCTGGTCCCGCATTGGCCGACTCCCCTAGGTCAGTCTGGTACAATGGTGATCTGCGTTGCCACCCGTAAAATGCCTCAAAAGGTGTCATCCCAATGGTGGTGTGATAGAATTTATTATATTAAAACACCATCCAAGGTATTTGATCATCCCAATTATGACTGATGTCAAGGAGACAAGCACACAACATATCCACGAGGGTCTTATTATTCTGCTCAGGCTGATCGTCTGTTTGAGGATGGAGGGCGGTGCTCAAAAGAAGCTGTGTCCCAAAATCCTTTTGAAACCCCATCAATAGTCAGGATGAAAAATGTGCTTCACGATAAAAAACAATTGTCAAATGTACTATATGGAGCTGCACAAACTCCTGCATATAGGGGAATCTCAAGCTCTCTATTGAGCCCTGCTCTCTGATTGGAATGTAGTGGGCCGACAAGGTGAGTTGGTATACTATCACCCAAATCGAGTAATCTCCCCTGGATTTAGGTGGATTTAATGTAAAAATGTCCATGGTTATCCTATCCCACTTCCACTATGGGACCTCAAAGGAAGAACCAATCCTGGTGGTACCTAATGATCCGCCTTCGGTTGTTGACTAGTGAGGCACTGAGAGACAAAATCTGCTTCTACATTCTTTAGTCCTGGCCATCAGTTCTATTGTAAGAGATCCTGGTAAATTTTCACCACTCTTGGATGTACTGATAATGTGGAGGTGTGGAACTACCTCAACACATCCTCCTGAAGTGACATCGGTAACATGGTACCTCCTTTTAAGAGGATGACATGCTCACCACCTTCAGAAAATCCATTAGGTGTCATCCTTATCGATATCTGAGCATGTAAATCCTTAATGTCAGTATCCCCACATTGTGCATCTTTGACTCACTGAAGAATTTTGGCAGTGACTGTATGAGACTGAAGGAATGGTGCTCCATCATGTTCCACGAAGGATATTTGTAAAGAGGCCAGCTGATTCGTCGCCTCACCTAGCAGCTGTATACCAGACCTCCTGCTGAGTGAATCTTCTACAATGTTCCCCTCCCCAAGAGTATAGTCTATCTCGAAGTCATTGACATGGAAGATATTAAGCCAACACTATTGTCTCAGGTTCAGGTCCTTCTGTGAAAAGATACACTTGAGACTCTTATGATTAGAGTACACTATAAAATGATCACCCGTCAGATTGTGATGCCAGATCTTCAAGGTGAATACCATTATTGCTAACGGTAGGTCATGGGTAGCGTAGTTTTGATCAAGCTATCTCAGATGTCGAGAAACATATGTGATCACATCTCACTCCTACCTCAGGGAACATCTGAGTCTGGTCCCTGATGTGTCGTAGTAAACTACAAACCCTACGCCCTCCTCTGGAAGCCTAAATATGGGGCACTAGTCAGCCTCTTCCTCATCTCTTGCATACTCCACTGGAATTTCATCGACCAAATGAAGTTTTGCACATTTTTTGTCAAGGATAATAGTGGTGCTACAAATCTAGTGAAATATGGCACAAATCTCTAGTAATATCCATCCAAACCCAAGAAACTTCATACCTCCGTCACACTCCTGGGTGGCTCTCATGAAAGTACTGCCTCAATCTTCACTGGATCCATGACTACTCCAACATTTGATATGACATTTTACTGAAAGTGATCCTCTTAGATCTAGAACTGGCACATCGAGATCTTATTATTAATCTGGTGCTCTCAGAGTGTGTCTAGTACTACATGCAAATGATAGTCATGCTTTTCCTAAGTTGACGAGTAGATTACAATGTCTTTGATGAAGGCCACCACAAAGCGATCAAGTTATGGCTGAAAGATATTGGTCAAGAGTTACATGAACACTACTAGAGTGTTGGTCACACCAAATGGCATAACCAAGAACTCTTAATGGCCATACCATCATCTTATGTCCATCTTCTGCACATCCTCTTCTCATACTCTAAGCCGGTGATATCGTGATCTGAGTCCTATTTTCTTGAACCATTGTGATCACTACAACTGATAAAAAATGTCGTCAATCCTCGAGAGTGGGTAGTTGAACATAATTGTCACCTGATTCAATATCCAGTACTCAACCGAAATCCTAAATCACCCATCCACCTTCTTGGCAAACAGAATCAGGGCTGCCCAAGGTGAAACACTCGGCTAGATGAATCCCTTCCCCTATAAGTCCTTCAGCTGTACCAGCATCTCACAATGCTCCTTGGGTGCCATATGATATACTGGTGTAGATATCAATGTCGTCCAAGGGTACAAGTAAATGTAAAAGTCCACCCCTCTACGAGGAGGTCGACCTAGGACATAATCAAGGAAAACATCTGCATACTGGTCCAACACTACAGGATAGCTCAGACTCACCACATCAACAGCCCCAAGAGTAAGGTTGGCCAACAGATGAGTAATTGACTGCACTCTCCTCTTGGTAAGTCCATCCTACATTGTAAAGGCTCCTTTCTCACTGGTGACGGTAAACCTGGTCCCATCCATGTGGACACACTGCACCTTGCACCTATTACAATCAATCTTGGCATTGGATGTAGATAACCAGTCCATGCCCAAGATGAATTCGTAAGGCCTCGGCGCCACTAATAAGATATCACAGCCAAAGCTCTGATCTCCTAGAGTAAGCTCAAAATGCTGGAACAAGTTTATAATCATCAAATCTACTCCAGTAGGAGTCTATAGTCATAAGAATCGAGCCAATGGCTCTATCGGAATCTCCGAGTTCTAAATGAGAGAGGGGGACTTAAAATAATTACTTGCACCTGCGTCTATATGTACTGAAGTTGTGGAGGAGTTGACACATATTGTACCTCGTATCATCTCCGGAGAACTGTGACCGTTTTCCTCAGCTACATGGATCTCAGCTCTCCCCTATCCACCTGCTCCCTGTGGTTGGGATGGAACTCCTATTGGTGGTAGCAATAACAACTCGAATCGTTGCCCACTGCTAGGTGCTGACCGGATCCTCTACCACGTCTACCTGCTCCTTGTAGACCTCCTCGGTCAAACCTCTGTCTCTGCCTGGGTAGTCCTCCCACCGTAAATTGATCATTTGAGCGGAGGGTCAGGCAGTCACGAGCCATGTGACCCTGCCCGCTACATGTGTAATATTTCCCGCTCCTTGAATGACTAGCTCTGATTTCGGTGCCCCATAAAACTAATCCTGAGTCATGCGGTCATCCAGATGTAGGTCTAGTCTTCTTGGACCCCTGTGAAGTTTTTCTTCTTCTAGCTGTAGAAGACTCCACTACATGACGAATGGTAGTGGTTCTCACTGACAGTGTCTGCTCAGCAAGGAAACTCTCCACCAAGAGGGCTCTCTCGAATACCCCCGTCGGTGTCGAGATGTTATGTGAGATCGTCGAAGCCCTGATATCTCGCCTGAGTCCCGGCTTAAAGGTTTAGACCCAAGAAAATGGGTCCCTCACTATATATGTGGAGTAGTGTGAGAGTTAGTGAACCTCACTGAGTACTGAGATCCAATAATGCTGCCCTGGTGTAGATGAAGAAGCTCTTGTATATGCATTGCCCGAAGAGTTACAAGGACAAACTCTACTTGAAACAGTCTCTCAATGTCTTCCCAGAGATGTGTCACCTTGTCTTGAACCTAGAGCATCAAGATCCACTATCCGTCTGCTGCTTTCTGAAGAAGGATGGCTGAAAGGATCAATATAAAATCAACTGGTATCCATACCAATCGAAAAACTCTCACCATAAACTCCATCCATTGCTCATCTTCATGTGGTTCTGTCTCTCCAAGATCCTTGGTGGCCTCTAGCACTGGAACTTGTGCAACATGCTCAAGCGGCGTGCATCGTCTGCTATAGGGGCTGGTGGCATCAGTGGCTCAATGGGGAGTCGTACCACTGGTGCCTCCACTGGTGCCTCTACTAGATGAGAGAACTACACCGAGGCCTCTTCATCTGGTGGGCTATCAGTGTATATAAATCTCGTAACTCTAGATGGTTTTCTGAGTAGAGGAATCCTGAAAAGAAACAGGTGTTCCCTGGTTAAAAATTTTATACGAGGTGAGCTGACCTGTTTAGCTAACTTAAATAAAACTTTGGAAAACACACATAAAATCAGTGTTTTCATACACTGAGTCGGAAATCAATTGTTAGGGTCCTGCTGTATTGATATGTCAGCCGCCACACCAATAATAGACTCCCTGAACTAAAAAAATCACTCACTACATATAACAGTATTGCTTCACAGAAATGATCATAGTCCTAGTTCTGAGTAGAACCTACTCCTCTAATACCAATTTTTCACAACCCATCCCATGGGGCCCATTGTGTGAATACCACAAGCCCTCCTATAGTCTAGAGGATGGAGACTAGAAATAGAGGCATATTCCGAAAAACTGCGAGGGAATTTCATTTATAATCTATAAACACACGCATCCAAACACACAACAAGGTACATACGCCAGTCACCTGTATAGTAATCAAGTGAGTAGAGTAAGTAAAAATGGGGCCATAATACAAGCCAAAATAGAAATTAAAATTACAACTGGATTACAAAAAAACTAAATAAAGAGAATAGACACATACGGGATTTTCCTTCGGGGTTCCTAACTGAAGAGTACGTTCAGATCGGCTCCTCAACACTCTATTTCCTTCTATCTCCTCCATGAACCGACTCACTGTATGGTCTAACTTCAGGTACCATCCATTCCTGGTACTCTCAGCCTCAGTCAGCACTATCCATCGCCTATATCTAAAACAACAAGGTGTGGGCATAGACCGTGTAGGGGTGAGTATAACGATACTCATTATGGACCCTAAGACCCTCTATGTCTAACAAAATCCATAAAGGATAAATCACAAAGAATGAAAACAACAAATAACCCTGCATAGGTATATTACCATACATATACCTAATTTATCATGTAGTTCATCTCAAACATGATGAAAAACACAACGATTAGGACTCAACTAAAACTAGGATTTATTCTTGTGGTAAAAACATTTTGAACCCTTAGATGCTGGAGAAATCCTCCTATATCGACTATAGTGGGCCTACAATGTCTCATAGAGGGTCTTTCCACTAACCTTGAACTGATGAGTAACTCCTCCTATCGTGTACCATGGGTCTTCCACGTCACATAGAGGTGCTCCACACCGTAGGTCTGCCATGTCACATATATGCACTCCCCCTAATAGCTTGCTGAGGTACTCTTCCTATCAAGTACATTGGGTCTTCTGAATCACCAAGTCCCATCCAACTATGGGTTTTCCGTGACACCAAGGATCACCCCACTGGGCCCGTCATGTAACTCTGAGTCAGATGGTCAGCAATAATCAGGTCTCAGCCAGTTAATAGGTTCCCGCAAAAACGCACACTCGTCTACGAATGTTCTTCTCCACTAGCTCCTTGTCAATTATCCCACTACCACGAAGTACCAGGAAGATGTATCTCAAAGATCTATCACATCATAGGGGTCTCAACGTAACATATGGGATGTCAATCAGACTCCCAGTCTGTGAGTTGTTAGCCTTTTACTACCAGGGCCCGGTTGGATTCGTGCTCGATCCAAGATGACTGTTTCCCATCTAAATCCAAATCTCAAGTGGAGTATACTCAATGGGATTTTATTGATTGGCGCCGCTGATGTGACTTCAAACTGACATCTGGTTTCAAAAATATGGCCAAAAGAATGTAAAGGTGCGTAGTGCAGCTTGGTCTAGTCCGACCCGATCGGACCGACCCGGTCAGACCTCGCTTGGGACGACTCGGTTCGGGTCAACCCAGATGGACCCTTTGTGTCCTAATTCACCTGTTGGGTGGCCCAACAAGTTGGTTTTGGCCCGTCCATTTGGTCCATCCCAGCAGGCCATGAGGGTCCACAAAGAGACGCGAGGGGGGCTCAGCCGCAGATGGTGTTGTGAGGGAACGAGGTCATGGGGTGGTTCGGTGGCCTGTGGGCGGTGCAAGCCACATAGTCTAGAAGGGCTGCAGTCGTCATGGTTCAGCATGGCTTGGAGGGCTATGGGTGGCATGGTCGGTAGACAGCGTGGTTGGGGAGGCTTGGCCGATACGCGTTGTGACCAGCGGGGCTGGCGTAGGGGACGGACGACATGGTCGGGGTGGCTCAGCCGGTGGGTGGAGCAACCGGTGAGGTCGCCAGCCGGTTCGATCAGAGCGCAGTGGGGGCACATGTCCAGTTTGGCCAGGTTTCCATCGGTGGCATGGGGCCAGTTCGGCTGGGCCTCCCTGGGGGTGTGGGCGAAGGCAGCTCGGCAGGACAGCGGTTCGGCGGCTGCGCGGAGCGGCAGAGGGCGCGGGTGGCAGCGTCGTTGCCTGCATAGCCTTTTCCGTCTTCATCGCCTACCTCTATTTGAAAGAGTACACCATAGAAGAAAAATGGAGGGGTTGGGACATGTTGGTTTGGCCTACACCCCCCGTGTTTAGGGTTGTAGCATTTGTCTCAATAATAAGAATAATGATGAACTTCAAATTTTACAACATCCACAAAAATTATTTCCCAAATCTCAATAGAAATCATGCAATGTATAATCTCTCAAATAAACCTCCTACATTTTATTGATCGTTGATTACGATGAAGAGGAATGGTCAGTCGTTGATGACATCCCACTTCGGTTGCCTCCGCAAGGTGCTTCAGAGGAAGAAGCTGAATACGTTCCTCATCGGCGTTCTTTGTTTGCAGGAGCGTTCTTCGTGAATAAGTTCTTCATTGGAGAGCATTCTTCCCATTTTCTTCACTCCACAAATTCAACAAAAATTATAGATTAATCCCATCAATAATTTCTTTGGAATGAATTTAAAAAGATTAATTAATCAAGGTAGGTGTCATAATAGATTAATGGAGGGGTTGAAATAATTAATATGGATGAAGTCATGAGGCTCCTCCACATTAATGAGGGGGGGAGGGGGGGGGGGTTGAGAGGTTTTATCAAAATAAAATCTATGTTTCGAGGGGGTTTAACCTCGGGAGGTCCCCACCACCATAACCTCTCATGGGAGGATCGGCTTGGGTGGTCCCCATTACCATAACCTTTCATTAGAGGTTATTGTTTGGTGGTCCCCACCACCAACTCCCACATGGGGGTTTAGTTCCCATGGACCCCACCTTCCAAGACACATATGGGTGTTTCAAGTAAAAATAAAAAAGTCATACACATTTATTTTTATTTTATTTTTACACAAAAAGTACCCAAATACTAACTTTCACCCTCGACCAACAGCCATAGAGGTGAATGTATTCATAAAAGAATATCAGAAATGTGAGTTCAAGAGTGCCCTTGGATTTCAATTCTAATCACCGGTTCAAATTTTTTAAAAACTCACTCACACATTTACATAATGTACAAGAAAAAAAGTTCTGAAATTCATTTAGGGAACTCTAGGCCTCATAATCGCTCACAGCCAATTTTTATGGACTTATAAAATTCCTATTTATTTAAAAGAAATTTACATGGAAAATAACAGTTCCATAACCCATACCAAGATTTATCCTGGAACAAACAATATACACAAAATTTTTCCAAGAATCATTTACTTTGACATACACATAAAACATGCATAATGTGTAAATAAAATTTCTACATTGCAGTCATAATATATCATTGCAACATATTAAAATAATAGAATCTATTATCAAAACCACTTTCAATTCCAAAATTCATAAAAACCGTATATTGTATTTATTTTCCTCTTAAAAATATTATGGCTAGTTTTGGAAGAAAACTACAAAAAATGCTCATTGTGGTGGAATGTTGGTTGTCATCATGTACGTTAAAAAGAAACATTCATTTTGTCATTTTGTAAAATGAATAATAGAAAAAATATTCACATTGAATGAAATTAAAAATTAGTGGGGCTTATACACTATATAAAATAATGTCATGTATAATTCAAAATTTTCTTTAATGAAAGAAGTTTGAGACGAAGTCTTTTACTTTGTGTCAAACTCATCTCTTATGTTCCTTGTTCACCATGAGTAATAATATTATCTTAATATATAATTGATTCAAAAACTTTTGAAGTTTATTATTACTTTTATATCACTTAGTACCATGTTATAAACATTATATAATTATTTATGTTTATATCGGCCATTTTGTTGATATATAGTACATTAGTCAAAAAAGAACATGTTATAATTAAAAATTGTCAATGTCGTAAAAATATCATGAACTCCAAAATTATATTCATGATTTAGATATCATATATATCTAATATATATGTATTTATAGTTGTACATAACATTTGGAGATATGAAATGAAATACACTGTTCGTGGAGATGTTAAGTCATACGTACTCATGAATCCTTCTTTCATTTATTGTCATATTAATGAAATGAAATCTAAATGATACATAGGTAAATTAATACAACATTATACTATCATATGACATATATTATACATAATTTTATTTCTAACATCATTTATACATTCCATGTATGCTATGAATGAGTCATATCACATTGAGGGGGTGGGAGTTTGCACATCCTCAAATGAAATTATCATATTTATACAATATGAAAAGCATAAAAAATTTATTTAAATAAAAACAAAAGAAGAATATAGATAATATAAATATCATATATATCATATATAAATATATTTCTATCATAATGTCCACCATTAGAGGTGGAAGGGAAAATTGAACAACCATCTCTTCGTGAGACAATAGTTCACCATCCATAGAAACAATATGTTCATATCCATTAGATAGAGGTGTGTGTATTTTTAGATAAAAAAATTCATCCTGAAAAATTAACACAATATCGATGATACATGGTTTTTCATGTAAAAAAATAATATTAATAGAATATATGGTGATGATGTAAAATAATGGAAAAGAAAATTAAAAAAGGCACTACCTCTTAAACATGTAACTCCATTTGATTTGAACCATGTGAATTTCATGAATTACCTTATTTCAATGGTAATGATTCCCGAAGGTATATTGGGATGTTGGGAGATTATTTGGGTAGTTTTTTGTTGATCATGGGGACTTGATAGGTGTGTTTAAATTTTTAGGGGTGATTATATTTTATAATAGGGTGGAGGGTAACATTAGGAAGGCCTTAAAATATTATTTTTTTATTAATGATATTTGTTTTTAAATGGCCCCAAAGTAATTTATTTCAAATCTAAAATGATGTTGGGTCCAAAGAACTCTCAAACAATATATTTTAGAAAATTCTAGGTCACAAATTGAACCTTACCTATTATCCAAAACCCTTTGTTCACTAATTTTTCACTTACCTTGTCTTCTTGTATATTCATACGATATGGTAAATATAATAACTATAAAATGCCAATCGAACCTCATGTGTTAAATTAATGACATGTTGAACAATATCCATGTCATTTCATCGAATCATAGTTTTTTAGGACAAATATATCATTTAAAAAATAATATGTGATTTGAAAATTTATTTTTGTTAATTTTCATTCTATTCATATCATTAAATTTTTTAAAAATTATTAAATCATGATTATTTTGAAAAAAATTCATTAAATAAATGATAAAAATTTATAATGAATTTTAAACTTCATGGATGGCATAAAAAGATTCAATATAATATTTTAATATATACAATATCTTTTATTTAAATTATTCATGAATAAGGTAATCACTACATCATAATTTTTTCATAAATATATTTATTAATTTAATATCTAAAAATTATAAATAAAACACCATGATATATTAAATTGTTGTATCTTTTTAATGATAATATATATTATATGAGATCACATATATATCCTCATAAAATGTTTTTAGTAAAATATACATATTCACCATAAATTTTCTTTAAAAATAAATTAAAATTAACTAAATGTCATTTTCACACACAAGTGGCTCCATTGGGTCCTAAAATCGACCCAAAGATTCCTATAGTAGGAATTATTTCATAAAATAGTTATAGGAAACATGTTATTATAGTTTAATATTATTATAATATTTGTTTTTCCCTTTATTAACATATTTTCCATTTAACCATGGTAAATAAAATATTTAATGTAGTTATTATTGATAATATCTAAAAATAAATTGATTATATTCACACACATTCAATCTAATGATTTCAAATATGCAATCGATTATTCATAATTGAAAACACATAAATTTCATGAAATTATTTTAAAACTAATTCCCTTTTTAAAAACCAAAAAATGTGTTTTTAAGAAGTAAAAACTACAAAAAGATTGAAATGTTTTTATATCCATTTTTATGTTAAATTAATTAAAATAAACCAAATTTGATTAAATGATATAAATATAATCCAAATACACTTCAAACAAATTAAAAATTCAATCTAATTAAAAACATAAATTAGATGAAGATATAGTTTTGACATAAAATTCAGTATTTTTATCTATTCATAAAAAAATAAACTTTATTACAAGAATTCGAAAAATTTACCCAATGTAAATTTTATGTATATATACTATAGAAGATGTTTATTTTGACAAATGGAACATATAAAAGAGAAATTAAATTTATTTAAAATGTTTTTTCAATCAAAAGTTTTTAAAACTACCTTATAAAAATACAAAAGTATTTATTCTTAAAATTTGATTCGTTATCATTTTAAGCCTATAAATATTATTTTATAAATGTAAAGCCATTTTAAAAACATATATAATAATATTTTAGTTAGTTTTGTTCATTTCCTCAAATAAAACTAGTATTCGTAAACTACTATTTAAGATTATAATTTTGTTATATTATTTTCTGGTATAAATCAATGTTGTGTGCAACCTATGATTTCTTAGAAATTCGTTGTTGTGTATGGAATATTCAATTAGAAATATAATCCCTATTAATGTGAGATTATTATTTAATCTATAAATATTAAGAAATATGAAATTTTCATATTCTATATTTACCAGAGATGTTAAAAAATGGAATCATTGTATTTTTTTATTTTTTCGTAATAATAAATATTTTTCTAATCTATTTTTTTCATAAAACAGGATTTGATGGTTTATATGCACAAATAACAAACTAAACATCCCAAATACATTTAAATTTTACTTTATAAAACAAAATAAAAATCTAATGTTTATATTTGTAAATTATTAATTAATTTCAATTTCAATTTTTCCTATTAAAATTAGTTCCCAATGCTAAAATAAGAGTTACCATAATTTGAGAAAATCACAATAAAAATGCATTAAAAATTGTATAAATAGAAATGAAAAATGTAAGAGGTGTATAATATTGAATCTTCATTGATAAATTTTTTTATACCCCCAAACCATTAATTGATATTTATGAATCCTTTAGACTTGAATAATGGATTGATATTATTGTGGAATAAGTGGATTTTTCAAAAGTGCATTTTCTTCATAGATAAATGGTGGCCACCTCCTCCCTTTTCCCCTCCCCATTCCATAAGAAAAATATATAAAAAATTTATTACCTAGTTTACCCTCAAGAAGCCACCCAAAAATTTAAATCATTTTACTAAAAAAGGCCAATATTATTCTCCTAAAGATTTATTAAATAATTTACTTCCAAGGGAATGGATGATTAATACAAATGAGGAATTTTATTCAACATAATGTTATGGGATCCCTTGATCTACCATAATAACATTTGGGTTACACACTATCTTTATTTTTCCAAACATTGTATTATTATCATTATTTTTATATCATTAAAATCCCGTATATATTTAATATTTATATATATAACATGTTTAAATTCCCATTAATGGTTAAGGAAATTATATTTTTTTATATCAGGTGAATATTTTATCTTTTTTGTGAAATAAATTTTTAAAAAAGCATATGATTTTAGAAAATCATGTTAAGTCCCACCACAAAAAAATGTTTTAACCATTTATGTAGTTCATTAAACATAATTCATTTCAAGAAAATTGTTTTTAGTTTGAAAGTAGTACTGAAAATATATTTTTTTATTTTTTCCTTATGTAAAAATATATATATTTTTTCCAAAATAATATCTTATGTGGATTTTTGTTTTTATTTTATTTTATATTATATGAATAATTTTTTAAAATAAAAAAAATGTGTTCCGGAAAAATGTTCATTTTTTCAATTTTAAATGTTCAAAATTATTTAACATTTCCTTCTTTGTGAAATCCTCATGATATGTCATTCAAATATACCTTATAATTTGTTTGTGAATCCCATTTTATTTTGAATGGTTTATCATATTTATGGACTATATAATATTTTTATATTTTATGTTTGTACATGGATAATATTATTTAAATTATCATGGTGGTCAGCTTATGTTGAGACATGTAGGTCCATTATATACCTTCAATTTTTTTGGAAATGTTAATGTCTTAGGATATTCCATGTATGGTGAATGAGATATAATCCTGAGAACACTATGTTGTGTTGGTATCAGACTAATTTATGATTGTATGTTATCTTATATCCCTTCAATTCATTGGTTTATGTTAATGTATCATGGAATACTATGTATCATTTCTGTGTACTTATTAAAAGAAGAATATTTGGGGAATTTTGGGTTATCCTAATATCAAAATTTTGTTATAGTGGTTTAATAGAAAATAAAATTATTATGATTGCTATTAGACTAAATTAAATTTCATAGAATTTTTAAATGACCTCTGTTTTCTATTAGACTAGATTTAGTGGATACATGATTTAATTGACATTAGAAAAAAGATATTACAAAATTATCAATAAATATGTTTAGTAGTATTCATAAAAAATACATACATGAATATCACATTACACTTCAAAACATAAAATACTATATAGTGAATGTAAATATTCTATATATTTTAATTCATTTAAATTTCCCTTCACCATATCATGGGTAATGGAAAGAAGATAAAGATGTTATCATATTATAATTAGGGGTAACAAACAATGGATTTTATCATGGGTAAATAATACACAATGATAATAGAGATGTAAAAAATGGACACATATTTCCATTTAATCCTAACATCAATAGGAAGAGTAATTTTGAAAAAAATAATGTTGATATAATACGTATATACATATTATCACATGTGTGAAATTATACATGTATATCTTAACTATAAAAATAATTACATGGTAATTGATTGTTAATCTTATAATGATGGACTGCATAATGAAGGACAAAATAAACATATCGTGAGAGCCTAATTCCCCAGATTCATACATAAATGTGTAGTGACTTTTCCATGTTCCAAAACTAGTTTGTTTGATGAGACATACTAATCAATGATAGGGTTATAGAGGTCCCCTCGTTTCACTTATAATGTTTCATTCATTTAGATTATGAAATGGGTTAATCACAATTCAAAACATAATTTAAATAAATATTCATATTGCAGAACTAAAATATGAATGTTCACTCTGACTATAGATAAATTATTATAAAGATCATGATAAAAAATAAGTTGTTCCTCATTAAAATATATCATTATTGGATTCAAATAAATTTTTATGTTCTTCGATGAATATTAATTCCATAAAATATCAGTAAAAAATATTGGAGAAATTACAATTTTCAATCAAATAATTAATTAAAGAAATATATATTTGGAATTTTTTTAAATGTAATAAAGAATATTTATCATAAATCTACAAACACATTAC
Source organism: Viscum album (assembly GCA_963277665.1). Lineage (NCBI taxonomy): Eukaryota > Viridiplantae > Streptophyta > Magnoliopsida > Santalales > Viscaceae > Viscum > Viscum album. The sequence continues at coordinate 1,333,549,331 of OY728142.1, forward strand.
TAGTCAGGATAGGGGGAAATTATATTCATTTCCTATACTTTAAAAAAACACTATTCACTTTTTTTATAAAATGTAAATTGGTTCCTTGTTGTGAAAATGATAAGAAGTAAACTTTTATAACATTTTATAAAGGTGAATAATGGGTACTAAAATTTTTAAGAATTAATTTCATAATAGTATGAAATTCATAATTAAAATTTTAGAAAATATGGATGTCAAATAGAAGTATTTTCTATCGAAAAGAGAAAAAATGACCAATTTCATATTGACATTTAGTCCATAATTTTAGGTACCATGGAAAATAAAATGGTAAAAAATAAATTAAAATATCATGAATAATAAGGGGAGAATAAAATTAAATCTGTTTATCAAATAAATATATTATAATTTATTTCAATTAAAATTCACGTGAAGACAATCGCAATTAATATGTAATTAAAACATAAATCCCTTATCAAATTTGTAATTTCCAAATAATATATCCCAAAAATGAATTAACATAATATGTAGCATTATGTACCATGAATATAATGATATTCATGATATAACATATAATTTTTTTGTTCATACACCTCATAAAAATAAATGGGATTATAATAACAAATATGATTAAATGGGTTGGAAATTTATATGAAATCACTTTTAATGATCCTACCCTTGAAATGAGAATTTATCAATGAATATATTATGTTTATCAAATGTAATTACATATAAAACATTTGAAATATAACTCAAATTAATTTTTTTTGATATTTGATATATTTTTTTTAAAATATAGCATTAAAAAAAAATTATTTTGATAAAATTTATATTTTTCACAATAAATGAAAATTGAGACGTAGTCCCTTAACTCATGTTTGAGTTGTAATTTATGTTCATTTAAATCTAGGAATAATAAATTTATATTATTTATATATATGAATTTTTATCATTTTTATTATAAATTTAATCTTATTTGTTACATTGTTATATTTATTTACTTAATCAATAAATTTCTTATTATATTATTTGAAAATGGTTAGATATTGTTCCTATAATGAACTTGGTAGGTTGAAAATGAAGAAGGAGTTCATTATAGAATCATGTTCATAATAATAATAATGAATAAATTATTATATTTATAAATATTTTGAACTTTTGAAACCTTCCATCATATATTGTTATGAAAATTGAACTATTTTACAATCTAGATGATAGTAAGTCATACATAAGCATTACTAAGGATTTAAATTTTCAACAATTACGGTGGAATGAAAATAATAAATATTCTAGTCTTAGATAATGATAATTATAAGATAAATATAATATTATTTCTTTAAATAAAAATATATATACTATTCTAGTGATGTGGTTATGAATAACAAATCACATCTCTTGAAGGAGGTTGGAATCTACGTCTATGAATGAAAGACGTTATCATTTTTTAATTAATTGAGCAATATGAAATTATAATATATATTTTTGTAAACTAATGATTCATATTTAATTAGTGGTATATATATATAATGTAAATCGATCATTAAAACTATCTGAGAGAGGTAGTTATGGAAAATGAATTGCGTTCATTCATGACGAGTTTGTACGTTGTACAATGGAATGATGATTTTGTTTCCCATTTGTTGAAAGATGATAAAGATATAGAATATTCTACAATCATAACATTATCTTGTTATTTTTAGATAATTTTGTTATTATATCATCATGGATGAACAATATTTGTGTCATGATGATTAATAAATAAATCCAAATGATCTATTATGAATACTACCTCTCCATTAGACAACCTCTTTTTGTTTTCACCAATATCCATCCTTGGTGGGGTTTTTAAATAAAAATAAGGATCATATTGAATTTTAAGACAATTAATTATTGAATTTGGGTATATATTTTACAAAAAATAAGGATCATGAGTTGTGGGGAGGTTTGAAGGGGTACTCTTGAAATTTATTATTGTAAGAAATTAATATAAATATGTTATTATATTATAAATGTAGAAAAATCTTAAAGTTAAAAAAATGTTATATTGACTTAAAAATCTATGATAAAATAATATAATTATTTTTTTAGGTGATGTTTTCACACATACCTTTTGTTTTTAACTACTTATTACCATATTTGACCATCAACATCATATTACGGTTTTTACACATACGGGGTTCTGAAAGATCTTATTGAAGGATTAAAAGAATGTATGTGGACAATGGTGGACATTATTAGTCATATAATATTCACATAGATGAATAAAATATTTTTATAAATTTTAAATCATTTAATTGAACACTATTTATTATAAAATATCATTAATGACAATTTTGACTCTATTCATTTAAATTTTGAATTAAAACATAAAAAATGATGAATTTATAATATATACATTTCAAATATCCTTAAAATATTCTATATAGATAAATTTTATGGAATAAATTAGTTCATTAAAATTTTATTACCCTTAATATTTTAATAATAATTTTTTCATTTCAAATAAATAATAACTATATACGCCTTACAGAAGAGTTTAATGTAATTATATAATTACTCTAAATTATAAAAAATTAGTATTATAAAAATAATTTCATTATTATAAATATAAGAAGTGATATTCATTCATGATTTTATTTTCTCCATAAGTAAAGACATAAGATGTATTTAAAAATAAGAGTGTGGAAATTTCTATTTGTATTTTATTAAGTTATTATATTAGTAACATTCATGGAAATGTATCCCCAAAACAAATTTATAGCCTATATTAATAAAATTATAAATTAATTATAGTGTTATGGTAATTTTATAGTCATTATCAACGTATTGTTTTACAATAGTTACCCAATTTACTATTAATATAGTAACAAATATTTATAGTTTTTAAAATAAATTTTGACCAATAATTATTTAAAAATTATTAAATAGTATAAATTATTTTAAAAAAAATATATTATCAATTTTATTTGTTAAAAATATGTTTATTTTTTAAAATAATTCATCTTAAATTTTAAAACTATTAATTTTAAAATAAGTTCTCAAAAAGTAATAAAATGCCTTTTAGAAAAATAAATTCATTGTCATAGAAAAGTATTTATCTGCATCGCTAACCTCGAAGAAATTTTATATTACTACTAAAACTTGTGATTTTGTTTATAATATTTAAATATACCTAAAATATTTCAATAATATATTTTAATTTTATTCATTATGTGAAAAACACATTGTTCTCACAAGTGAATTTTTTTTGAAAAAAAAATATTTTATGTATAAATAAATTATAATTTTTTTTAAAATAAATTATTTTTTACAAGTGAAAATCATATAATATTCATTATTTAGTAAATATATTTATTAACCACCAATTAAATGTTTATGTTTCCAAATTTTTCTAAATTATAGTTCTTTCAGTCTTCGGATAGCATATATTATTAACTATCAAAGAGATTAAATTTATTTAAAGATAAATATTTTCTAAAATATTGATTTATTATTTTATACAATCCTTGAATAAATTCATCCATATAAAATCTATTTTTTATCAAAGGAATAGTGTTAGTTTAAAACCCATATCAGTTATATAAAGACTATATTATTTTTTAAATAGGGAAATTGAAAATTAGAAAGGTTACTTGAAATATAACATATTCTGGTTCCTAGATAAATAAAATTGTTCATAAATGATTTGAAAATATTTTTGGAAAATTATAAGGTGATATGGAACATGGTCATGAAAAATTTAATTAATAAAAAACTATAAATCAATTAGTGTTGAAAAGAACTAAAATTCCTCAAAAAATTATATAAGTGTCATATCTATGTTTCAATATTATTTTACTAGATTTGGGTAATTATTTTAACATATTGTTGAAAAATTTAAAAAACTTTACTGGAATTAAATAATATAATTTCACCCCATAATCAATTTCAATATAATATTATATTTTTTCTTTAAAATGATCATTCATGAAAAAAAATTTTCCTAAAGAATAAAAATAAACATTCAATATATATCAAAATTTATAAAGTAACAGTAAATACATTTCTAATATATTTAGTAAAAACAAAATGGCTCTCGAAATGTAATATAAGACCAGAAATGAATAAAAATTCATATAAATAAATAATTAATTAATCTAAAAAATTTAACAATAATACCAAAGAACTGGAATAAATCATTTCATAAATGTAAAACCTTATATCCCAAATAACCTCAACAATAATAAGTGTATTGACCCAAAAGTTAATATTGTACACATTTGCATAAATAAAATATAATTATTCCCAAAAAAATCATTTAATTTATTCATAGTGGGTATATTGCACACCTTAATAAAACCTTTTTTGATTTATAATTAATAACATGAAAAAGGAAAAAGTACAAAATTATATGATCATAAAATATTATACCTAAATAAATATAATATTTTTCAATTAAATGATTTAAGTAAAAAAATCATATTAACCAGTACATCACTTTTTCCAGTAGTAATCGATTCACCCTTATTGCGAATATCATGCTAGTTTATGCCCCACAACCTCACTATATACGAAGTTTTATCTCCAAATAGGAGGGTTTTAGTTTTTCTTAAACTAGATTTTTATTAATTCTTATAACATTCACAAAAATATGATTTCAAACAATTAAAATTAAAATTAATCAACAAATCAACTTTTAACATCTATGGTTTTATATATATCATCTTTTTCCCCAAAAAATAATCATTATTGACTATTTTTAACATAAAAATAATGATTATATTAACCAAAAAGGGCTAAAAATCTTTTATCTCATGTCCATCGATTATTAAACATCATTACTCAAATAATATTTTCATTTAAATACATACTAACACTGAGGGATATTTTACAATTAATGTCTCCATATACATACATAATCATGTTAAAATACCATCACATTTAAGCTTGAGGAGATTTTCTATTTTTTAAACATGTTATTAACATTATAAATATCATCCAAATAAAATTTTGTTAGGTCCCATATCACTATGTGATATCACATGTTTTTGGAACATCTATTCTCTAATTCACTATTTTGGTTATTAAAGAATATATTAGGTAACCCATGAATATCCCCTGATAGTATCATCCCATGTGAACACAAGGGAACACTCAACATGAACCTTAATTATGGAATATATATATTCGACCAACTATTTTTTTTGGTTATTACCCTTAAAATCATTTATGCCAAAACCATGTCAATATGTAATATATATATATATATATATATATTAGGATGTATTTCAAGGAAAAAATTATAAAATACAAAATACTGAAAAATTATGATATTATATATTAGATATAATTATTCCTATAGCCATCTACATGTTTATGTTCCTTAATTTATAAATTACTAAATATAGTTATCAATGTTTCTACTAAAAATCATATGATACGAATTATATTGAACAAAAATCTTTAGTTTACAATATTAATTGGATAAATTAATAGATTGGAACTAAATACATGTGATGACATTCTAATGGAAAAAATAGTTTATTTTCTTATTAAACTAGATACATACTTGAATCTCACAATATATATGACAAATAAAATAAAAAATTGTTAATGTAAATATTATCCATCGATGAACACTATATATGATTTTTTCTTCATATCATATAGAATATGAACAAAATAAGGGTGATATAAAACATTAATTAATTTTTACATACACTTCAATCAATCATGAATAAATAACACATAAATAATATCACTGGGTAAAAAACTAAATTCACCTTCCATTGAAGAAATAATTGAATATGAATTATAATAAAGAAGGATTAAATAATGATAGAATAATTTTATTTATATAATCACAAGATATTGTATCTTATCCTTGGATATCATAAATAAATAAATAATCTAATTATTATGGAATGAATGATGACAGCCATTTTATATAATACAAAAATGGCTCATTCCAATACATCTTACATAATTTAGTATACCATCCCCAAATAACCAAACATGCTTGTTTCATGAGACATAATGATATATCTAAGTGTTATAAAAATACATTATATTTAAATTACATGTCGAAAGCCTTTATTATGTTAAAGAGTTGAAATAAAATTTAATACATAATTTTACATTAAAAAACTATTTGAAGACTAGAATAATAATTTCAATATTCCCCTAGTAAAAATTATCATAGATAAATTGGATAAAGAATAAGGATTGTTTTATCAAAAAAAATTCACCATGGAGTAAAATAAATGGTTATTGATGTTAATGAATATGAATACTATAGATGATTAAAAAAAATCTTGAGGAAAATACATTTTCATTTTGAAAATAATTTCTATAAACAAAAAAATATGATATGAAGGGAAAAATATTTTTTTAAAAGGATCATGGAAAAATATAATGAATGATTAAAATGAATGAGTTGTCCTCATAGAGTTATGTTCTTTTCATGTACAATATGTCATAATAATGACTCCTTTCACATTTACGGTAAAAATTAAAAAAGAACATCATTGGGAAAAAGATCAAAGTATACATTTGGCGATTTTTTTAAAAAAAAATAAAACATTGAAAAAAATATCATTAATAAAAAATTATAAAATATTCCATTTAGTCTCAATATATTTTTACAAAATGGATTTGGATGAATAATGTTTTTTATGGAAGAGTGAAATGAATTTATATTGTATTAAAAACATATAAATCAAGTTATTTTACAAATAGTATAAAATTGTAATATAACATGAGAATTAGATAAATAAAAATAGAAGAATAATGTAAAAGTGGGATATCATGTAACAATAATATAATTTCATTAGATTTAAATTATTATGTATAAAATATTATTTAAGGTGATATTGAAATATAAATCTCTTACAAATCTGTTAATTGTTGAATCATCATACTCTTGAAAGAAATAAAGTCAAATGAAAATTAAAATACAATGAATAAATTTTTTTTCACAATATAAAATATTTATTAAAATGTAGATTCCCCTCCTAAAAATATATTGTTGAATTAAACCAAAAATGTCTCATTGGAGTGGAAATTGTGTTGATATCTCTTATAATGATCATACAATTGAAGAGTGTACTAATCAATGATTTTTATAATCAACTTTTATACCTCATAAAATTGGTTCATTAAATAATTTTTTCAATATATAAAACATAAATGCGTTGTGTATACTCCATTTAAAGTAAATTTGGTTTATAACATTAAAATAATCTTCATCTAATCGAAATTGATACCAAATCTTTTACCTTGGATTCGACTCATCAAAAACATTATTTATCTCCCAAAATAATAAAATAACATTAATTATTGAATTTTTTTTAAATTCTTTAGAAATTTTATAACCCATTAAATTTAGTTATTACCATTTTATATTTATTAACCTAATAAAATATGTTAAAAAAATTTATGATATTCAGTTCACAAGTCCAAAAAGACATTAGTAGTTAAAAATGGTAAAAGTTATAATGGTTAAACATTCCCCATAATTATAATAAATAAATAACAATAATTTTTATAAATTAATTATAATTCATAATCTATCTATGATATAGATTGTGAAAAAAAGAAATACATTATATTAAAGGAGATGTTATATCATACATACAGAATGTGAAAAATTTTAATTTTTGAATGATCATGAAGGAAAAAATATTAATATTTATTATATTTACAAATTTATAATATATAATGAAATATATTAATGTTTATTTATATTCACATATATATTTCATTCACATGATGTGTTTTTTTAAAGAATAATCATATTTCTCTGTGGAGGTGGTTATATTCACATATGTACAAATGACGTTACTACTAATAAATGAAAACAAAGATAAGAAAATATATTATAAATTATCTATTATATAATTATAAATATGCCATTAATATAATATATATTTATTAAATATAAGATTAAAACCTATAGTTTGGGTTTGTGACTAAAATAATTTACATCCATTCGTGAGGTGGTTGTCCACGGTGCACAAGAATAACATATTCAATTCCCATTTGATGGAAGAGGAGATAAATATAGGATATTATATTAAAATTAAATAATTTTATAATATTTTATGTAATTATTTTATTACATATTATTAATATAAAATATATTTTTTAGTGGACAGTGATATAAATCAAAAACCAGCTGTTCAAAATGATTCATCTTTTTTGGAAAACATAATTTGTTCATCACGAAAATATATTATAGAAGAGTTTTATAATAATTAAATGACCCTATAATATGGTAAGATATGTAAGGAATGTAATTGGTCAATGATTTTCTGAATTAAAATATTAATAAATGTAGAGATAAGAGAAGAAGGGGTTCCAATGTATAACATAGGGCATCAATAGTATTAGTATTTTTAATGTATTAAATTAATATAAATATACTATGATTTTAAATTAGATATTAATATATATATATATTTATTGGAATTGGATAGATTTAGTATAAATAATCTCTTATAATAGAAACTATACATTCTTTACGGGATGTTTTCACCATTATCTTATTTGTTGTAACACTTTCTAACCCTTTTATACAATTATAGTGTTGTTATGTTTTATTAATCGTTAAGTGTATCAAAATTTACTATAAAAGGAAAAATTTCCCGTAAATGGACCATGTATGATATTATATACATTAATTTAACTTATTTTGAAGAATTTATAAATAATTTTGGATTTTAAATATTCTATTAGAACAATATTGGTATAAAAAACATTAATGTAAAATTTTACATTCTTAATTTAATATTACATTATAACCATATATAAAATGATTTAGTTTGAATATACACATTTAGATATTACCTTAAATGATTTATTTATCTATTAAATTTCTGTAATTCAACAATTCATTAAAAATTTATTATATTTAACTTTTATAAAATCATTTAATTTTTTTCTTATAATTATAAAATTTATAAATCAACATTATATAAGCATTTATATTAATGATAAAATTAGTAAAAAATAAATTAAAATAACATCCTGAATATAATATCAATGTTATAAAAATAACCATTTCTATTAGTTCAACCTTTTCTTTTCTACTCTTGGTGAACACATAGGACAAATAGAAAATATATATGGTCATATTTTTTCTTTTTTTAACTTAAATTATTATATTGGGCTTGTTATTGTAAAATTGACCAAAAAAATTTCTAAATTGAGTGCAATGTAATAAGGGTATAAATTTATTCATAAAATAAAATTATTTCAACTTTTACGATCATTTTAAAGTCATTATAAAATTATATATTACCTTAATTACACAATTAACCCTTGCTGAGGTGATAAATATTTTTTTAGGACTCATTAATTAAAAATATTTTGTCCACTATTATTATTGTATTTATTATGATGATAAAAAAATAGAATCATTTTTAACAAATACAATTTTCATAATTTGGAGAATTATAAATAAAATTAAACTCATATATGTGATTAAATGAGATTTTCCAAAGAAAATATGTTATTATATAAAAAAGTATATATATATATATATATAATTTAATCCAAATGAAATAAATTTTATTAAAAGTAACAATGTATAATTATTTACCTATTAAAATCACATTAAATGAAATTAATATTTTGAAATATTATTATTGACAAAAAAAATTCATTAATATATAGTGTTTTCCATTATTCCTCAGAATATTAATATTTTCAGAAAAGAATAAAAAAAACAAACCCATGATAATTATTAATTTATTAATTTAAAATTGAAGTTAATGTATTCATTTATATTTTCTAAATGTGTAAAAATTAAATTAAAAAAATGTATACCACATTTGACAAAACCACTTATAGAAAAATTAAATATTAAACATGAAATTGGATTTATTATTATCCCATTAATAGAAAAATTATAGGATGTGTTATAAGAATTATTATGGATATATAATATAAATACTTTATTAAAATAATTAATCAACTGTGATTATTTTTTTTATCCATTTCAAAGAAAATTGAGTACCTAAAAATAGTTTTTCAGAAAAACATATATTTTACATTGAAATAATTCTTAATGTCAATTCTAAATAATTAAGTAATAATGAATTTATTTTATGGACAACGAAATCATAGTAAAATACTCTTTTTTATTCATATTCATAACCACAAATTTAAAGTGTAATTTATAATGTCATTTCATATTGTAGTTCATTTAGACTCAGTCTTCTGTATATCATATAAAATCAAAGAGATTAGACATATTTAGAGGAAATATATTACAATTTTTCATGGTATTACATTGTTTCCAATGAAAATATTCTAATGATTTGATATTTAATTATTCTCTACCTTTTTTTGATTTCATTATCATTTTCATTCATTTTATTTCACCATGTTTTCATTCATATAAATATTTTCTATATTATATAACATTATGCCCACTGAATCCCATGTTATGTTTTATGTCCATCCTTATTTCTATATTGGGTTTTTTTATTCACCCTTTACTTTATTTTTTTCCCATAAATATGTCATGACGTTTTATAATTCCTATGGTAGTAGTAGAACCATTTATAGGATTTAAAAAAAATATTCCATTTAGGATTATGATGTTGTATTACTTATTTAATAATAAAAATAATTTAGAACTATTTATCGTCGAGGCATATTTGTCAGAAATTAATTGCAATAATAGTGAAATAATATGTTTTTAAGGATTTTTTCACTATATGATTTGTGTATCATAGTATGATATATAATAGTAATGGCATGGTTATGTCATTGGGATTCACATTGGCATATCTCAAGGAAGATATAACATATGGTTTGTATTTTATGAAATCCCAAAAAATAATGCTAAGAGTTTTTTAATGTTTTGTTAAAATATATGTTATATTGTTGATTTTGACTATTGGATGTGTTATATGAGGTTGTAGATTCTGTTATGAAGAAATGGAATAATGGTGGGAGTATTATTTGTAGAATTCTTACTGAATGATCAATTAGAGATCACTAGTCAACAAATAGTCATAGAATGGTCTTATAAACATATTATTGGGGGTGTGTGGTGGGGGTTTATATAGAGATTGATATAAACTAGATACTGAGTATGGTTCTATTACAATTTTTGGAGGTTATAACTCTATATTTAGGGGTATTTTAGTAGTTTTTGGGATAGATTTTTTTTCTCTCAAATCCATTATCCCTATATAGTTTTTTGATAAATTTTTTTTTATATATACCCATTTTATTCAATCTCTATCTTTTACTACTTTATCATCAATTTTATTACCATATTTCAAGCCATTTCTCTTATTAGATCACTAGATGCATGTGTATGGTTCTACCCGAAAACATTCATGTTTTATTTTTCAGTGTCACATTTACCCCTATATAAATTATAAACATGTAGTGGTGGTTCTCAAGTGATTGGATCTATTTTTTTAAGGTAAAATCATTTTAGGTTATTTAGAAATCATTCATATATGACGATGTTGTTAGTGGTGTCTAAATTCATAAACCATTTTATGTGATTTTTATATAGTTTATTTTATGTGGGCATTGGTGGTTCTGTGTAAAAAAACTAAAATTGAACTAAATGGTGTTTTATTTTTTTATAGTGTATGATAATTAGTTATTTAACCCATTATATAACCATTAAATATTTATTGTATATCCATGATTAGGTTTGAATATTATTTCCTAATAATGTGTTGAGGTACACATAAATAGGTTCTCGGTTATGAGTTTAATTGTGTACTTTTTTATTTAATGGGAATTTATAGGCATGCTTATGAATTTATTGGTAATAATAAGTTCAATAAAGGATATAAATGAAGCATATTATCGTTGTAGGAATATATTTATTTAAATATGTCCTTTATTATGACCCATGACTAATGAGATAATTTTTTTGGAACTAAAGCCTTATAAATTGATAGATAATATCTTTTACATTTTATATGTTCAAAACATAATGAAAATGGGTAACTATACACAAATTTTTATTAATAATACATATACCAAGAGTGGAAATATTTTCTCTACTAATATTGAATTGTATTTATTGGATTATAAATACATTCCATATGATTATAAATTGACTGAAAATAGACATGACAATATAATTTTCAACAATCAAGATGTCCAATTATTTTTATCCCAATTTAGTTATAAAATAAATTTAAGAAATTTATTACTATACATGAAATTCGATGTAATAAAATAAGACACAATAAATATACACTGTTACCTGAAAAAAATGTGATAGATGGGAAAAAATCATTCAGAATGCTAGAGACAACATGAAACCACAATGATGTGATGTGAGCTTATAGAAATTTTTTTGACGATTGTAATTTTCTATCAATTATTATGAAATGATTTTTTCAAAAAAATCATAATAATCCATATTTAAAGGCATAATTATAGAAAATTTATCTATATTAGGTAGACCATATTATTAATTTTTAAGACATCTTGGGAACTTTTATATTTCATTCATAGATACTAGTTGTATTTTCAGAGGAGTATGTAAACAACTATAAAACCTCTTGGGTTATATTGTCATAGACCAATTTGGAATGGAATTAACATGATAATTTATTATCTAAGGTATGCATTTTTATAGGTTTTCATTATTAATTAATAATTTATTTTTCGTTGAAATTGTAAAATCTCTATTCCTATATATTTATATTACTCCATACTTTCACTCTCATTAAATCTTCTAAGCCTTAGAGAAGTTCAATACAGTTATACATTTTTTATATAAGTGAATGTTAGATAGTTTTACCATATTGTTTGTTTCTTTATAGTATATTATTTCATTATATTAATATATTATATTTTAATTATTAATTGATAATATTTTTATCATTTTTTATTAACATAATCATATATTTTTTAGGAGTATATTAATTAATGTAATTTGATCTCCACATTTTCTAGTATCATAAGGGAGTGTTGAATTTGAAATATTTTTTATTATATTTATTGATGCTTATTGGACTATGTGGTTTTTTTATTAATGTTGAAATATTATATATATATATAAGAAGAGAATTAGATGTATTATATATTCATAGAACTATCATTATATAGTGATTAGTATTAAAAAAATTATAAAATTTGTTGAGGATCATTTTTAGTTAGATAGATATATGTGTTGATATTTGATTGGAATGATGACTATTTTTAGAACTATAATGATGGGGAGAAAAATTAAAATAAATCATTCGATTATGATCAAGTAGTTTTGTGCTCAAGGTATATTGAATAAAACCAAATTTAGATATGACTCAATCCAAACATTTGAATAAAATATGGGGAATTAAAATCTATTTGATAATTCATGTATTATATTTACAGATAATATAGTTGGTGTATATATTTTTAGTTCCTTTTTGTACTTTTATAAAACAATTATAATGATTTTTTTAATATTTTAACCAACATCAATATTATAATGAATTTGAATAAATTTTAAATTTTAAATCAAGATATTCTAGAAATATCAATGATTTATACTTCATTTATAGATATTCTTGATTTTAGGTATAATTATATAGTTAAAATTAGATATAGATAAGGATATAATAATTATATAATTCAATAACTACAATGAATAATAAACTAGTTAATATATTCTAACTTATAGTATAAATCAATTTAATTTTATAAATAATGGTAAAAAATTATTGTTTAATTTTTTGGAAATTCATAAATATTTTGGATGCAAACATTACTTATATAAATGGGTATAGCGATTTATTTTTAATTTTAATTTAATATCACATATATAGATGGTACAATGAGTTATTTTTGAATTCAATAACATTATAAAATATTATTATAATTTTTTCAGACTATCTAATGGGACAAATATTGATGAAAATATCTAAAAACTCATTTGTATACATCTTCAATAATTATAATTTCAAAAAAATAAATAATGAAAAAAATAAATTGTAGGTATATTCCACTATATTAAGATATTTCTTGAAAATGTATTATTAAATATTGAAAAAATAGTTCTATTGAAAAAATTCTATTGAAACTAAAATATAATTTTAAGGATTTCATCTCTCCCACATTATCGTACCAAATCAACATCACCTAGGATGAAAGGGAATGAAGTCATATAATGAGTTGGTAGAATGAATTTAACGAATTTATATGAGGATAGAATACATTTACTTTTAGATTATATTCTGTATAGAGGATATAAGGGACACACAATGGAAAAAATTGAATTTCCAAAATCTTTAGTCATCCCTAATTTTAATTATTATTGTCATTATTCATTTAAAAAACTAAATCTTAAATTTTTAAAATCTAAATAGAATTATAAATTTATTATAATCACAATGTTTTTTAAATTATGATGTGAATGAATTTTATAGAATAAAAAACATGATATTTCATGAAATTACAATTATCATATGACAAGATATCTTTTGCCTCATGCTATAATCACCCATATCACAGACATCAATAAATTATTTCTCATTGTTCTTATGTATATCAGATGATGAAATAAAAATAAAAAATTATATATCAAACATAATGATATTCAAATATCATTTATTTTTATATTTTCTTTCATAGAACATATATCTTTTCATATCCCACTTTAACTAAATCAATTTCAAATTATTATCATTTCAAAAATTATCAAAATATATGAAATAAATTTTGATACCATACAAAAAATAATTTTATATAGTTACTAAAAAAACTTTTTTCAAATATAAATACGACTATAAATATTGTATATTTTTTAGTAAAACAAATCTTCACTCCCTCAACAATTTTATGATCATAGGGAATTTAATTTATTATAAAATTATTATGAATTATTAATTCATAATGACAATTAATGAAAAATTATTGTAATGTGTCATATATTCAAAAAATTTAATGTGATCATTTATGATCTAAAATTTTTAAATACATCTATATATACCCTCCATAAAATAAACCACACACATTATGCCGAGTTATTATATCAATTTTTCTTATAGATGTTGTAAATCATTGGGCATGTGACCTGTCAACCTCTGATTGCATATATTATTAAGGTATTGTAGGTAACTATATTGAAATTTTACATTTTTGGAGCACTATTTAACAAAATTTATAGGGATTAATATTAAAACTTCACAAATAACAAAACAATAATAACAGGTATGGCATTCCATGTGGTATTCACAACCTATCAATCAAGATATAATGTCTCCCATATTTTTCATGAATGGAAAATAAATATTCATATGAGATACTACTTACAATAGTATAAATATTTCATTAAAAACCATGTATTTTAATAATTATCATGGGAAAAATATAGATATAGAATTTGATATAAGGGGTTAATAATCATATAAATGAAAATTTTTATAATCCTAAAGTGAATGAATAAAAGTGAAAGTATCATTCTATTATATAATTTATTTTTTATTCTTATGAACATAATAATATATATAGAAACAAGTTTTATAAGGATTATTCATAGAAAATTATAATGAATATAAATATTATAGGATTATATGCTACATTAATTTTATTGGTTTTATGAAGACATTTTACATCACCATATAATTCCTGCTCCATCACTATGTATCCATCAAGAAAATTAACCATCCCTAAAACATCATTATTTAATTTTCATATATTAATTAAAAACTGGAATTATAATTGTCATATTATAATTCATAGTCATTATGGTCAATACATTAAAATTATATAAAATTAAATTTAAAAAATAATGTAAATTTTCATATATTTTTTTTATTTTGTTATAAATCAATAACTCATTGTGATTTTCTAATTAAAATTGAAAAAATACACATTTTAGAAAATTAGAAAAAATAAATTATTATTATCACAAAACATTCTATAACATTACTGTTATGTTCCCTAATTTATTATAAAGTATCATATATACATACTTTGTGACTTTTACATAGATTAATATGTTATATTAGTTATAAAAATTTCAATTAACATTTATTTATTTATTTAAATTTTAACATCTCTTATTAAATTTTTAACATTCATTGATGTATTATAAAATATAATATATAATAATTTATAATTAAATGAAATAAATATATTTTTACTTCATATAAAAAATATACCAATTACTATAATGGTATTTTTGTAAAAAAATTCAAAGTAATATATCATTTAATAACATGATATGTAATTTTATATTTATAGAAATAACGTTAAATATTTAATTAAAATATCAATATTGTTTAAATTATTACATGTGGATAAATTATAGAATTTTTAATTAAATAAAAAATATTAATATTTTGATACATACGTTACATATTATATTATGTAATACTGTTAATAGGTGTAATAAAAATCATGCCAATTAAAATGAATATTTCTTTAACAAAATAATTTAAATTTCATAAATAAATATTTAATTCCCTTTAAAAAACATGAAAAATATTTAAAATTATAAATATTACTAGTTCAACATTGTTTATCCCTTAATATATATCAAATAAAATTATACTAGAAAAAGATAGAATTGATAAACTATATCTTCTTTCATTTATTCCACCACATTTATAAACTCGTATAAATATGATAATATAATTATATAATGTATATTTTCTATCATATAGATATATAAAATATTAGAATGTTTTCATGTAATATAAATACTTAACTGATACTATAACATATATTTCTATATCTATTTGAGATATTTATTGGAAAATTTTTAATAAAAAGTCAATATAAAATAGAAACATTTAGATTCCAAATATATATGTCATTTCTATATTAAAATTATAATCAAGGACTCTATAATCATTATTCTTATTCATTGGGATATAACAATCTCTATAATATTTATTTTTCATTACATTCATGAAGTTGATCATAAACATCTAACTAAATACTCAGTCACCTATAACAAATTGAGAAGATAACGTAATATTGTGTTAAATACATTATTGTTAAAATTATATATTATTTCATAATATCAATATTGAAATAATTATAGTATAGTATACATTATTGGATCAATTTTAATAGATGATATTAATATTCCATACTCATTATAATACAAAATATGTATTGTAAATGAGTGTATATTTAATTAAACGTCATAATATTACACTAAAATAATAATTTTGACACCATATACACATTATATCTATCTTGTTTTTACAATATCATTTGTTGGTTTTATATCATTACAAAGTAATAAATATCTACTAGATTCATTTGAAATATAGTCTATGTTCCAAAATATATGAATCATCTGATTTCATTTTATGTTTAACCATCTCTAATTATCTTATTCCACTATGAAATGTTGAATATAAATGAAAGGACTTATACTAGGGACCCGAGTGTTCTCCGAAGAAGCATCCCATTGGTGCCTCAGTGAAAAACTACTTTGAGTTAAAAAAAATTCAATGCTGGTATAAAATTCGAGGGCATCTTCCCCGCACAACTATAGGTCTATAATAACCCTATTTTCATTAACCACCATGTATATCATAATGCATCCTATTTTTTTGAATAATTCACACATCTATATGGAGAGAATAAAACTCTTGACTACCTTGACATTCTAGGCAAGTCCATCTATACTATTAGTGCTCTATCTAGAACATAAACATAATAAAAAAACATCCTCTGAAAAATTTGAAAATGAATGTGAGATCAAAATAATATCTCAAAATGTAATGTTTTCTTAATCACAGTTGATATAATATCATGTGAAAAATGAATAAAACCAGTTTAAAATTTTTATATTCTCTCCTGGACCATTCATCCTTCTCATGTTTGAGAAACTATATTTTATATTTCAACACCATCATCTCAAGATATAACAAATTGGTGAAAATATATTTAAATTTAATCTAATCTAATACCATGTGTTTCTATGCTAAAAATGTTGTGTCCCAATATCTCATGATAAGTACATTCAACCAATCGGTGGTACACTACCCCTTTATTTCATCAAGTGTACAAAATAAGTCAATCATAAACTCAATAATGCTAAAAAATCTCTTAAACACATGAGAATCAATGGAACTATTGAATTCTGGTGGCTTTCTGAAGTGTAACTCTCGATCATTATTCCGTAAATAATTTCTATGAGGTTTCAAAGCTTGATCATGAATGTGAACTAGGGAAGCATCATATTCCCGTTCAAAGATATTATGCATAACGACATCAATAAATTTCAATTCCTGGAAAGGATTCATTTGTTGAGGATCATCAAAAACATCCAATTGAGTCTAATTCACAGTTCTTCTTAGTGGCCTTATTCTACTCAAAACCAGTAAAAAACAATAATGAAATTCAAATAACATTCAAAATTGTACAATAATGTATATTAATACCATTAAAGATAAAAAATTTGTATTTTGATATCAATTTCAAAATTTTAAAAGTATTTAAATACTAGATATAATCCTAATGAAAACATTTCCAAACCACCCATGGTGAATTATGGAACATTATAGTGAGAAATGGTCAGATGCTCAGTCATATCAACCTTGTATATCCAGAAAAGTGTACTCAACTATATACTAACATAAAAAACAGATACATAACATACACCTTTGATACCACATTCTCATGAACTAGGCCAGATACCCTGGTACATGGATAACCTGGAAGGTTCTAATGTGAATTTAAAGGAGTTCCTGATCCCCATGGGTTGGTGAGTATCACCTAGGATCCAAAAATATGAAGGTGGGAAAAAAATATCAATAAAATTAATGGAATAAAGAGGCAAAGTCTGTATGCATACAAATAAACACAATATGATGATTTTTTTTCTTTTTTTCTTTATAATTCTACATCAATATTACACTGATTATATATGGGAGATAATGATGAAGATGATTCGAATGGTTTCTTTTCATTTATCTATTTATGAAAATATGTTTCATCATCATTATAATCATATTCTTATTCCAGTTCATATAATTTCTAATTATATTCATAAATTTTCTCCATATTTTTTAGAATAATATTTGTGTTATACTTATCTCTATTCTTGTAGTATAATCTCTATATTCTTGTCTATTATGATAAATTATTTTCCCAGATATTTATAAAATGCATTATTTTCTTCTGTAGATTATTTATAATCAGGTTTCACTTTTCCCTTATCTACAATGGATGGATGTACTGATGGTATTAATAATATTATAAAAAATTCATGTAAAATCCTATGTTAATAAAGAGTAATACATATTTCATATTTCGTAACATTTGTGAATTAAATATTAATTTTACTTTAAAGGGGTTTCTATGTTCGATAGCGTACCCTATACACAACAATGGGTTTCTTTGAAATCTTCCGTTGCAGAGTAATAATATAATATTTTTATTTTAAATGGTAGTAATCTTCTAGACATTGTAATTGAATGAATGAAAAAAACAAACTAAAATATTATTATACATGTTTGTTAAATGTATTTACATTTATCCAATAAAATTTTAGAGTCTTCAAACGGTAATGAATCTAAATTTAAGCATAATTTACATTAAAAGGTTGATTTACCACATTTTAATGGTGAACACTCTTTAAATCGAGTTTGGTCATTTTTATATGTTCTATTTGACCAAATAATATTATTCTTTATATTTGGGACTTCATGATTTACTTTGGGGAAATTTTTGGTATATTTTTGATAAAGTTCATTTTTTTATGAATTGTAAAAAATACTGTATTTTAATTCAAAAGTTACATTTAATTTAATTTATTTATATGGATAGATTATATTTTTAATTGTATTTAACGTTTAATTATAATATATTTTTACCATTTAATCCAATGTTGTTTATTGAAAAAAATTTCACTTTAAAATTGGACATAAACAAATATAAGTCTTTTGATAGTTATTGTTTCTTAAAAACATGCTATTTATTATGAAAACGAGAATTAATTTTAAATTAAATAAAGAAAATTCTATGTTTAGAATTTGGAATGATATACATCATTTTTTAATTTGGAATATAATATATAGCTTAGGCTGAATTTTTTCTATTTTTCAGAAAAACATCAATTTTTAAGAATAGTGAAACCACTTGGTTGTAGTTAAAAAACTGACTTTTTTATTTAAATAAAATTCTACATCTTTCGTGAATTGAATTTCAAATATCCTACATAAATTTTTGTTATTAGTAATTAAAATTTGGTTCCATAAGATGAAAATATTTTTTGGTGAATAGTAACTTTTAACTTTTATTTAACGCGGTTACAGGTAAATAAGGTAATTCAAGGTAAAATGAATATTATAATAATTTAAAATTACCATAGAACTTGTCCAAACCTTATTGTATTATTCATGTATGACCATAGTCAACTTTTGGTTGATTTTGGGACCCCATTGAGCCACATGGGAATGATAATGACAATTTAGATTAATTAACATAAAGTAAAGACAAATATGACAAAAAATTACCTTTTAGTAAATTAATTCTGAAAAAAAGGTTATATAAATTATATTTTCAACTATAAATACACAATGTAAAGATTAAAATATTTCCAATATAATGATATTTTTTTGTAATTTTTATTCATCACATTAATGAAATTATCTATTTCACAATAATGATGTAGTATTTACTTCATTAATAAATGGTTTAAATAAATTAGATTATAAAAATTAAAATAATATCTAAAACATGTCCAATTAAAATTGAATGATTTTAATTAGACCAATTTTCATCATATCTTCTACAATAATTATTTTTGGACATTTTTAAAATGAATATAAGTTTATAATAAAAAATATTTTAACACTTTTTTAAAGAGCCCCTCCTCTACCTTATACTAAGACCTCACATCAAACCAATTCCTCACACTTATCAAGCCTTTAGGATCGTCCAAACTCTCCCCAATTAATCTTCCTACATTCCTATCCTCCAATTATAATCCTTACCTTAGTAAGAAGGCATATTATGATGTGTTTTTTTTTCAAACCAATGTAGTTACCCAAATTAAAGGTAACAGTTTCTCTTAACTTCATTTCTTTTATTTTACATCTCCAACCCCAATACACTTTTTCATCATTTATTTTATAAAAACAACAATATACTCAATATAATAGGATGTTTTTATGATATGTATTCGAAATAAACATACCCACACCTCCATCTAATGGGTTAAAAAATAATGTTTTTGTGGATAGAAAACTAACACATCACGAAACGATGATTGAACAATTACGTCCTACCACCTCTCATGGTGGAAATTATGATGGAACTATGTTTATATATGATATATATAATTTTTATGTATAATTTATGGTTATGTATATTCCATTTATATCTAACCATTATGGTTTCCATTGGGGGTAAATGTGATAATTTCATTTGAGGAAGTGCGGACTACCGCCACCTCAATGTGATATGACACATTAATTCCATATGTAGGACGTATAAATGATGGAGTTACTGATATAATATAATATATTATACAATAATTATAATATAAATATGTATCATTATGTATTAATTCCATTAAAATAATAAATAGATATGAAATTAGTGTTCATGTGTATGTACAGTTTACCGTCTCCATGAATGGTGCATTTCATTTCATACCTCCAAATGATATGTAATGTTATAAATAAATATACACATATATAATGGATATATATGATATATATGATATGTAAATAATTAATTTAATTTTGAATATAATTGACTATTGACCACATGGACAACATGTAAATATAATGTGTTCATTTTTTACCCAAGTATCGAATATCGACAAATGAACATTATTAACTTAAATGATTACATAATGATTATAACCTGGTAATTAGTTATATAAGAGGAATTATAAACATGAAAAAGGTTCTTAATCAAGTAGAATTTAATTTTAGTTTATTATTTAGGAGATTAAAAAACATTCAAGTCAAGTCGGACACATGGTAAAGGAAATCGTCTCAGTGTCCTTTCAATGAGGCCTATTTCGTTTTATACATGACATTATTTTATACGGTGTATAAAACAATTTGAATTTTTATTTCATTTAATGGGAATATTTTTATATGAAACGTTTTACTAAGAGACAAAAAGTAATATTATTTTACGTAAGCGGTGACAATGACCATTCCGCCACCGTGTGTATTATTTTATGATTGGTTTCCTTAACAGGCTGAAAAGTTTTTTAAAAAGAATGATAAATACCATATACTCTTTTTACTTATTTTATAATTGAAAATTATTTTGATAATGGATTAATTATTTCAATATCTTGAAATGATATTTTGTTATTACAATGTGGAAATATTATCTTTCCATTATACATATGTTATGTGTTATGATATTATTATGGTTGTTGGGAATTATTTACGTATACGGGTGGTTCCATGAGAAACCTAGGGTGGGTGAGCCTGAGATAGCCCTCGAATGCATTGGGTAATGTGAAAAAGTTAAATGTGAATGTTTCTCCTAATATATTTAAGGAATATATTGTGATGAGTATTTCAATGTAACTCCCTATGTAGTTATGATAGCTACATTGTAAGTATGTTTTGGATGCCACAAGTTACCTATATAATTTATGAATTCTTTGTGTTATTCACAAATATTATGTGTTCCTGAATTAAGTAAAAGAGTTTATGTTTTGTATATATTAACGAACAAATTTGTTCATTCATTGTTTTATAACCCTTACTATGTTTTTTATGATCATCCAAAGTTTTAAAATGTTTTCAGAGGACTTAATGATGAATAGGTTTTAGGATGCTGTTAATGAAAAGTTAATTTGTCTAAAACATGGGACTAGACATGACTCTTTTTATCAAGAGTTTTTATTTTATGAAAAAAAAACATGAAACTATGTTTAAGTGTCTATTTTGTTTTCATTTGAGATGTAATAGTTTTGTCCTAATTCTCTAAAACTCTAAACTGAAAAAGATCCCCAATGTGAATTATTTATTTAATTCAATATTATTTAATGTTTAAGGCTGGGTCATTATTGATAGTACCATAGGATGGTTTAGATAACATTCAGAGTTAGGGTATTGTAAAATAAATGTCCATAAATTAATTTATGGTAATATTGAAATGATATACCATTTACATATTACTATGTTGCTTCCCCTGTGATATTTCTATATTTAGAATTTTTATCCGCAGTAGAAATAGGGTAACTATGTTGGGACGACATCAGGAGGAAGACAACCTTCCAAATCAACAACATGGGATGTTCAGAATCAAAACTAAATAGTTTATTGTAGTGATGGAACAATTGACTCAGGATATAAATGGTGGTGGTATCCATGCACAAGATTAACCAGATCAACTACAGGGGAACATGTTAGTTGTGGAGCATTTCATGAGGCAACATCCACCATCATTCAGAGAATCATCTAACCTGTTGCTAGCAGATGGGTCGATTAAAGAACTGGAATATATTTTTGATGTCATGTTTTGTTTAGAAAATAAAATGGTTATTCACACTGTTTACCATTTTGAATGTGAAGCTGATCAGTTGTGGATGATGGTGAAAAATATCAGGGATAGTGATGAGATTTATGTTCTCGATTGGGATGAATTCAACAGTATGTTTCTTGAGAAATATTTTCCTATTGTGGTTCATCTTAGGATGGAAAAACAATTCCTAATATTTAGGAAGGAGGATGACTCAGTGGTAGCTTATGAAGATAAATTTACTCGATGACAAGGTATGCTTTAAATTCCATACGATATCATTATATTAAAATAAACAGTTTTTTTCTCATGATTAAAGCCAATTTATAGAATGGAATTTATCTTCTAGTGAGTTCATAAGTTCTAATAAACATGTTCATCATGCAGAGAAGGAGGAAATGGAGGTTGCCTATGATTAGGTATTCTTTGACAAACAGTATAATAAGATAGAGAGGTGGAAGGTGAAAGGGAATAACTCTTCAAAAAAGATTAATTGTAAGAATATTAAGTTTAATGTTTGTGAAAATTGTTGTAAAAAGAATGATGGTGAATGTTTTTTAAATTTTGTTAAGTGCTATAGATGTGGTAAAATGGGACATAATGCTCATAATTGCACTAAATAAGTTCAGGGTATTGGTGAGACAAAAACCGATTTATAGTCAGTAAAATGTTTTAAGTGCAGTGAAATGGGTCATTATTAAAATGAGTGTCGAACAAAGAACTCAACCAAAACTAATCAACCAGACTACAAGTAGAAAGGGGTGATGAAATCCTTTGCAACTACATCAGTAGAAGTTGGGACATCAAATGAAGTTGTATCAGGTACACTATTTGTTTTTTTAGATTATGACAATGTGTTGTTTTATTCATGGTCTACACACTCTTTCATTTTTAAGAAGTTTTCTATGAAAATAGGAATTCCTTCTCAAGATATGAATACAGAACATATGGTAAAAACACATCGAGTAAATGTAGATAAAAAAAGAAAACTTATGAACATTCTTGTCCATATGTGTGGAAGAATATACCTAAAAACCTTATTGTTTTTCCTCTAGTAGTGTTTGATGTTATTCTGGTCATGTTATGGTTCTTGGCCATTATTTACGTATACAGATGGTTCTGTGATAAACCTAGTGCGGGTGAGCCTGAGAGAGCTCTCCAATGCATTGGGTAACATAACCGAGGTAAACATGATTGTTTATCCTAAGAGATTTAAGGAATATACTATGATGGGTATTCCAAAGTAACTCCCTCTATAGCTTTGATAACTACATTCTAAGTATGTTATGGAGGCCACATATTACCTTTATGATTTATGATTTCAATGTGTTATTCATAAGTCTTAAATTTTCATGAGGTATGTAATATAGTTTATATTTTTTATGTATTAATGAACAAATGTTTTCATTCATTGTTTATTAACCCTTACTAAGTTTTTTATGCTCATCCCATGTTTTGAAATGTTTTCACATGACATAAAGAGGAATAGGGTCAAGGATGGGTTCAAGGAGAATTCATGTGGTGAAAAACATGGGAGTAGACATGAATCATTTTCTCAAGAGTTTTTATTTTATGAAAATAATGGAAACTATGTAGAAGTGTCTACTTTGTAATATTTTGAGATGTAATAGTTTTGACTTAATTGTCTAAAACTCAAAACCTGAAATGAACCCCAATGTGAATTATTCATTTAATTCAATATTAGGTAATGTTTTATGCTGGGTCCTTATAATTCAAAATTATTGTCATGAATGATCTTATAAATATGCGAAAAAATTTCAATTTGAATAGGTGAATGCTGAAATAAATCCCTCTATACACCCATTAGAAAACCTTATCATTTTTTCATTCCTCTTCTACCATTTTATTTTGTATCATTATTTTTTAATATTCTATTAATTAACCTATAGTCTTAATTATTAAATAATTTTCCTAAACATTACTATGGATAAAATCAAGATCTCCATGATTCTTATTGTACTATTTCTACATGAATTCCAGGAATTATTTTTTATAGATTCTCTGTTATTTAATTATTTTCATATCTGAATAGAAAAATTTTTCATTTATTTTTTTCATAACATATAATACTAACATTGATCATTGAGAGTAAAACAACACACTATGAACATTTTAAACAAAAAACATTGAATTTAAACAAAATACCAACATAAATTGTGATATTGAATTTTCACTAATAAAAAAATGTATTCTCTAATTAGTTTGGATTATATATAAACATTCAAATGTTTCATATCCATTAAAATAAAATTACTAATGAATTAATGGAATATAATAATGATTTAGTATGTCAAATTACTTTTGATTTATTCAACCATAATAATTGAAAACAGAAATAGGATAATTTTATCCATATTTATGAAGAAATCCAGAAAAAATTCCTATAATAAATTTTTTTGAAAGATGAAATTCATGTTACTAGAGGGAGTTAATTTTAGTTAAAAAATTGAACCATTAAAATAGGAGAATAATTTTTTCTAAAATATTTAATGCAATGATAGCCCAATAATCACAGTACAAAAATAAAAAATCAATAGTTGTGTAAATATATTAGAGTAAATTTTATCTGTACAATTAACACAATGAAAAATATTTTTATAAAAAAATATTATTATAAATACTATCATTCAAATAGATGAATATTAAAAAAAATTACCTTTTACAAGAAGAAAAATCAAAATATTATAAAATTAGGATTGACATAAATTCATAATAAAATAATTCAATATTTATAATTAATATTTGTTGGATCCAAAATCCTTAATTTTAGGTTAATAGTTTTATTCAAATTATAATGTTCAATTATTTGATACTATTATATACCACAATATGATGATTGTAAATATATATTTATTTTTTTCCATAGAAGAACATAATACGAGGATTGGAATCTTTTTTCAATACATGAAATCTCATGATTTGATTGATCTTATTTACCATATTCATATCCATAGTATACCTT
This sequence comes from Viscum album, assembly GCA_963277665.1. Classification (NCBI taxonomy): domain Eukaryota; kingdom Viridiplantae; phylum Streptophyta; class Magnoliopsida; order Santalales; family Viscaceae; genus Viscum; species Viscum album. Next base: position 1,333,575,708 of record OY728142.1, read on the forward strand.
GATCAATACCATGATAAGATGTAGAATAAAAAACTAATTCTTTTTATATTATAAACAACCTCGAGATAAATTCCATGGAATATGAATTTTATAAAGTATTATAATGAATATAAACTTGTTTTTCACATAGAGAAATCCTTAAATTAAATGATTTTAAAAAAGAACCATCTATGTACTCTTGAAATGATTTCTACATATTGTAAAAGTTCCAAAGGTCATATTTCAATGCCAGTTTCTTTATAATTATATAAATTTCACATGACTGATCATCTATATATGAATGACTGATGTCATTTTTTTAAACAACTATATTGTTAATTTTTATTTTGTCTAAAAGTAACTTATAAATATATCTTAATTATAATATTTTGATAATAACGTAGACACCTTAATCATTATTCAATATAATAAAATGAATGATGGTCAGTTCGATTTTTTTGTACCACTTTTTGCCTGATAGTCATGTCAGTTTTTAGTAATACAGAAGTCTAAGCACTGTTAATAACACCAGTCATTCTGATATATCATACAAACCTTCAGTCTGATAAATTTGATTGAACTGTTAAATTTTATATTATCAATTTATTAGAGACACATATTTTAATATTATAATGAAATATTCTCAACAAAATATTCTCAAACATTATGAAATTAATCATTTAATAATAATTGTCCTAAGATGGTGTTTTGATTTTCAAAACAAATGTAATAGATAATAAATAAGTAAGACTTTAGACTCAACAGATTGTTGGTACATGGTGAGTACTATCCATGTACCATAATTTTGAATCCTATTTTGGCAAGGAACATTGTTTTTATAGATTTATTAGCATGTCCTAGGCTTCCATGATGACCTTATTGGGTGTCTCATGGTTCTTAAAACCATTATTCAGAGGCCATATTGACAATAAAATAATTATTAATTTATTATATAGTAAAATCACAAATAGTCTTCTGGGTATTTCAAATTATTATCATTGTTTTGTGATGGATTTGGGGTGGGGTTGATTCATTGGATAGGGGCACCACAATGTTGGTGCATGGTAAACCAATCCATTCGTCCAAACACTATGGCTCAATAAAGGGATGAAAATTACTACTTCCCACCCCAATCATTAACCCATATCCCATTTCATTCCTCACTTCTCCCATTCATAGAAAGCTGATGGAGCCACCTATCTCCCCACACTTGTTAGATTTTGAGGTTTCTCCTGATACTTGTCCCATTTTATGCATAGTTCATAAAAATAGAATCTGAGTGGTAAGGATATGATTCCACATGCCTCCTTTGATTATTTACTATTGTTTCTTGGTACTAAAATCCATGTGGCCACATTATCCAAATTTTATAAGAGTCAGTGTTTTTCAATGATATCTATAATTTCATCACCAATCAAATCCAAATAATGGGCAGGGGAGAATCATTAATAACATTAGATATTTGGTCTATATGTTTTTTTCATATGTGTCCTTACTTATTAAATTCTCAAATTGGGATGGTTGCAAGATATTCAACACATTTCATCTAAATGATAAATTACCTTAAATTAAATCATCAGAACACAACCTTGATGTCCCAATCACCCTATTAAATGGTTAGAGGCGGCCAACATCATGTTTTGAAACCACAAAAGTTATGTTTGATTAAAATGATTATAATAATTGTTTTTCATATTATATCAATACCACCCATAGGGGTTTTTTAAGAATTTCCCCATTCTTTAAAAGCTAATTATTATATTAAATATATTTGATAAATAAAATGGTATGTGGTCACTTACTTTATTCTTGAAAGTTATAAATCAATAATTAATATGAATTGAAATGAATTCTAGAATAAAATGTATTCTACCTATAAACATTGGTATCACTTCTAAGTGATTTTTTAAATGAAATGATTCAAAACATGATTTAAATTGAAATATAAAATCTATATTATCATTGAAAATATTTACATATAATATTAATCGTGTAAATGATAATTTATTATGAATTTATTGGTTCATGGAATACTCATTACAAAACACATTAGTTATGATCTATTATTGATAGTGTGATTAAATTACACTATATTATTACATAGAGACCTATATTTTGATATTGAACATTACATTTAACATCATTTGGGGTTATTAGTCATGGTGTTTCATTCCCCTTTTTTAGGACTTGGGGAAACATTATTCAAATTATTTCGGGTTGTTTGAAATTATGTTTCAAACACCTTGACTAGAATGTTTGACACTATGCTTGCCATCATTGATTTACAATAAGGGTGAATCGAATCCGGTTTACCCTATGTGAATTATTAACATTATGACCCTTTATAAATTATGAAACCATTATGATATTAACATTATGTAGATCCCTTGGTCATACGTCTTGAGTCATCACCAGGGAATGTATATCATCACATATATATATTTACATATATTAATATGTATACCTCATTAAACCAATTCAGATACATTCTGAATTTTTCTTATGTAGGTATGGCCGAACATGAATATTTTAATATATATGATACCAATAAGTTTAAATTTATTATTTTATACTATGATTATTATATATGCATGAAACATTTTTTTATTCTAGTGTATTGAATTACATTTGAATCCATCAGTGATTGAAAATTGATTTTATCTAAAATAATATTATGGCCACTGTTTGGTACCCAAACAGACATGTTATCTATAGGTGAGGAATTGGACTTTGTACTGTGATGTTTTTCCATATAAACTAGATTGGATTTGGAAACTTGGATGTTTTAGTTTGGTATGTACTCATGATTCCTTATGTTGTTAGGGTGTTTTATTTAATTCATATTCATTTATCTATCCATCCATGGTAAATATATTACCTTCTATATAATTATTTCTTCTATTATGGTTTATCATCTTCCTACACTATTGGATTAATTGTAACATTCCTGGTTACATGTTAACTATTTATTTTTATTTCTATTATTCTTCCACTATTTATATGTTATCATTATTCATTAATAATTTATTAATGATTTAGAGGAAATATAATATCCACTACACGACCAGACGAACCATACTTCTATAGTCTGACTCTTTCTTATGGGGTGGAACGTTTGAGGCCATTTTTCTTACTAGATCATGAAAATTCTTTAGTGGATCCGTACTCGATACCTGAAAATAATTGTATAAATTATTCCCAAATTTTTCATTAGTTATAAATACCATTCAATAATATTAACATTTATTATATATTCATTAAATAAAAAAATCCTTGGTGTCTTATTAATATATTTACCCTACAACAATGAATGATAATTATTATGGTAGGTCTCAAATATGTAATGAATATAATGATGGTTTCATGTTGAAGATGAAGAATTAGGTAGATTCACGATAATAGGTTTTTACCCACATCATTGATATGAACATGTTAGTTAACTACCATTTATATAGACCGAGATGAGACACTTTCATTTCAATAAAAAGTCTTGATATTTCATATTCAATTAATATAGATGGGAAATTTAATTTGTTATATTATTATATTGAAAAAGTTTTAGTTTTCATACACCTCACATACTCTTCATATCCATGAGAATATGACATTTTTTTACTTCAATAAATCAATTTACATGAATCATATTTTTCATTAAAAATAATATCATTTCTAATGACCAATATATACAATCATAGTTAGAGATATCTAGTGAAACATAAAACAAATAGTATCTATATTGTCTTTTCTATTCCAACGATCTCTGATTTCAGAGATAACAATATTTTGAAGTTATGATTTATAATATTAATGTAAAAAATGATTCTACAGCACCTCATAGTCAACCATCATATTCTAACCATCAAAATTATTTATCTAGATAATATAACATTGTTTTATTAATACAATAATAGAATATTTTTACTATTATAATTACAGGGAACAAATATAAACCATAAATTCAATGAATACTATATGTAAATCCATAAATTAATATTATGAATATTAATCATTATAATTCAAGGTAATTATTTTATATTATTAATTTTATGAAAAATATTATATGTATCTTGGGAATAAACATTAAAAAATATATACATTTATTATATTCATCTTATAATTTGTTTAACCTTCAACCGTTGACATGATATTTATCCTTCTACTGATAAATTTATTTAGTTATTGGGTCATCCATGATTTCCTCCATGTCTAATTTAAAAACTATGAATTCACCCCATTGATATAAATCACTTAAAATTAGTTCCTATTATGTATAATAGCCACTTATGGATGTGACAAGGGAAAATTTTCTAGAACCCTTTCGACGGTATTATAAAAATATAGTGTAATATGGCATTTAATACATGATAAAAATGAAATATTTATGATTAAATTATATACCCACACTGATTATTTATCTTTATCAGAAGTCACAATATGCTCAAACATTTCTATAAAATATTTTACCATTTGACTCATTGAACTTCTCAATATCATAACACCTCAATTGAGAAAAAAATTAATATTATAAATCTATTTTGGATCATTTAACCTATTTTAAAAATTATCATTTTTATAACGCATCACAACATGTTCATCATCACCTCCTAATTATAGAAAAATTATATTTTTATTCTCATGGTACAATAGGATTACATTCAAAGATGAAAAACTTGTTTCTCCTAAGCTAGCATTATATATTAATGTCACTATCATAGTATTAGAAATACCATCATTAATATATTTCATGTCATTCATGATATGACTTATTAAATAATAAAAAGTGATACTAATCATTAGTGCTATCTCACAATATTTTTATGATCAAATTACCTTAGAGAGATATACACCATGTGACAGTAGTTACAATCATGTATTAAATTGTTTTATATTGTAAATTTTATTAAATTATTTATATATATACCTTGACATTGTTAAATAATCATTTTAGATCTATCATAATGGTTCATGATTCATTGAATTTTTACTTTTTAATATAAGTATATCACGGAGAAGAATTTATTAAACCATGCATTAACTTATTCTATGTGTTTTATCTCATTTACAATAAATAATAATTCATTCATTGATATTAATAACAAAAAAATATCTATCCCCTAACATATATTTTTTGAATAGATTATACATTCAAATTTAAAAAAACTAAATTCACATAATGATTCATCCAAATGAATACACTATGAGTTGGAATATTGTTTCAACACAAAATGTATATCTAATATAAATATAAAATATTTAATGTCACAAGAATATCAAACTATTTGGTTACCACTTAGTTCATTATTTATATAATTTGTAGTAATCTATATCCCAAAAAGTAAAATAGAATATCTACAATAAAATTTATCAATTTCATAATGTAAAAAATGTTTCATCCATTCTTTGAAATTCATAATTTCACTATGGGACATTAGTAGGAGTTTGTTGTGATATTATTCCAAACACTACTAGATAAAAAATTTACACTTTCATAATATACTCACTACGAAAATTTGAGTAGTGTTTCATTATGAATTTAAAATATTATTCATGAACTAATCCTATTAGATATATAGATATATCAACTTTTTTTATAATTTAATCATTGTTTACTTTTCGTTGTACAAAATAATGAAATATATATTTGGGTTTTAATCTAGGTGACTCGAAATACCCATGGTGACCAAAAATTTTCAAAATTATTTTGTTTACCCAACTATGTTAAAGATTTCATTATACGATGTTATATATGAAATGTGTAATTGATTCATTATCTACTTAAATGATGTGATATTTTATATTCTGGTACATAAATAAAATTATTCAGATTTTTCATACAATAACTTATTATATATTTATAAAAGTAAAAATATTTTATTTATGAAATTGAAAATAAAACCATAAAATTATAAAATCATGATGGAAATAATGATATTTGTTATAATAGTCACATATTGAAATTATTCAAAAAATAATTTTATTAAACAATGTATATTAGTATTCTATAATATCTAGCATATATATAATATATCTATTAATAACTGAAAGACTCGCTGAATGTTTTTAATAACCAAAAATACACATGGTTGTTATATTTGGAAATAAATATGTGAACCAAAAGGCTTGTCTAATACCAAATTCATTAAAATAGAAGCATAATAATCAATAATGAATTCACTTGATACTTCCTAGAGTGTCTTTAATAGTTGGAATTTTTTTTCAAGTGACCCTTTTTTTGACATGTATTACCTATATAGTCGCCTTACATTTCCTCCATATGAATCTTTAACATTGTTAAAGGTTGCTTTAATAGTGACAATTCTTATAGCAGACCTAATTCTATTTCTCCTTTCATTTTCTTTTATTCATTATATTGGAATTATTTTTCTCTAACAGAATCTCCTAAAGAATTATGTGAATGAAATTTAAAATCTTTATTTGTGGCCTGTAAAGACTGTTCATGTTGAAATTCAAAATAAAACATGATAGATTCTAATGGAGTGAATGAGGATGACGTGGTATGTGATTAATTATCTGGATAACTATTATCCCTGAATTTTAAAAAGCCAAATATAGCTAATCAACTTATGTACATGAGGTCCAAGTGAAACACCTTATCAGAATATTCACATAATGAGTGGCTTAATTATTTCAAAGCTATATTTTCCTATATTATTCTATAGTGACTTTATGGATGAGAATATATAGAATAATAATCTACGTTTGTAAAAATCTCATGAGTCTCCCAAGACATTCATTATTAATGAATAATTTTATATCCAATTCAGTATGATTGTGTATTATGAATACATTTGAATCCTCACTACATTATCCGTAATAGTATCAATGGTAAAAAGGAAATTACTTTACGTAAAACACCCCAACATTTATATTTTTACAATGTCAAAAACAGTATACCACTCAAGGTTGTTTTAACTAGTGAGTATATTCTCATTCAATCTGTTTCATTATTTAGATGTCATATACTAATTTAATTTTTATTTACCTATCATTAATAAATAAAAAATTTAGTACTAGTTATTGAATTTCTCTTCTAAAATAATTTATATATATTTTATTCTCCCACTATTTTATAAATTTACAATATCCCTCACTATTTGTTTTAGAATATCCCATCATTTTGATATTTTAGTTGAAATAATGAATATTTTTTTAAATGACCTAGATGGTGGACTTGCTATATATTTTGAGGGTATATTGAAAATAATTTCTTTATCCCTATATTAACTCACATCACATATATTTGTTTAGTGGGATCCTCATTCTAAAAATTATGTGCATAAATATCCTCAACTCATTGGGCCTACTAGAAAAATGCCTTTATAGGAAAACAAACCATAAAAATGAACTTGGTAATGTTGACCCATTAATTACTTATAACCCCTAAATAATATAAAGTACAAAAATGGGTACTGAACATGAAAATTGATATATTTTCTTTAGTCTAACTATAATGATAGATGAAATTTTGATTTCATAATACCTCAGCTGATGTTTTCTGACATATACTTAATATCCAAATTTTTAATCATGATATTTCTGAAGATTTTTATGTGGAACTGTAACAAATATATAATCATGATTTTCAAAAGAATATATTCATATTAACATCATATTTATATGATATTTTATTTTTTCCATTATGTAATTTTTAATTACATTATGTGAAAACATTCATATGTAACTAAATAGTAAAGATAAAATATATCTTATAAATTTTATTTAATTTTATCTAATCCTTATTGATAATTTATTTATTTCATCTTACACTATTTAATCATCCAAATAAACCATGAATTATAGAAATAAATTATAAATAATTGAATTAATAAATAAAATAATTGGATGACATGACCATATGATTTTATCATCTTATACACTTATCAATCTTTGAAAAACATACCCTATAGAAGATAAAACCTTTTGTCCTAAAAAATATATTATCATCAAATTGAAAATTCCATAATAGATCATCTTATTTAGAATCATATTAGAAGAATGATTTATCTTCCTCCTGTATTATAGAAGTCAATCCCATACAAATGAGGTCCCAAAAAAACTAAGATAAACTAGAGGTCTAAAGAAGAAAAAAATAATCATTTGATGTATGATAATAGATAAAATAACAGAGGTATGAATGATTAAATAAAAATTATATATAAATATATATATTATGAATAATATAAAACAATTCCACAAAATTAGGGAGAAAAATATATATTTTTTAGATGATATATATAATACTTGATTTATTGATTATCAAAATAAAATAGCCAATGTAATTACAATGATTTTGAATGGCTCAACCAGTGTAATTATCCAAACATATATGAAACCCATGGAGAAAAAATGATTTTTTTCTCCCATTCCATAAACTACACCCAGTTCCGCATGTTTCACGAACCATTTTAAATATTTATTCTATAGAGTTTATTGTTGGAATCTCGAGATGATCTCTATATTATAAAATAAAATGAATTCTTCTTAAGAGTCAAAGATTTATTTTTTTGTAATCCTTTCTAATGTTGATGTAGTATATTCCCATAATATCTTCTTCCATGTGTCCCTTGGTAACATTTTATACATGATTCTAATGAATTTTTGGGCAATAAATGTTTTGAATATAATTAAGAAAGTAGTTTTTTAAAAAAAATATGGGTTTCTCATGGAAGTAGAACTATACATTTTAAATTATTGACATGTAAATTTTTTAATCAGTTATAGAATCTAGAATATTATGGTTTAATTTCCATCAAATATTATATTAATATGGCTTTTAATATTATTAACTATGAGTTTATGATGAACATGATGCATAGATCTAGTTACAATAATAATTTTATAGATATTTCATTACTTTTCATCATCTCTATTATGATCACAATAATGGCCCACATAACTCCTGATGTTTTTTCACATGATCCAATTGTATGAATCTTGGATACATATATCTACAATTTTTTTTATTATTTTTGAAGACTATATGAGTATATGAATATTTAGTTTTAAAATTAATTTAATCATAAAGTCTCTCTATAAGGTGATTTTATTCATAAAGCAATTTAATTTTTTTTTTGATAATGATGAATTCATTTTTTTTCTCAGGGAATTTAATAGTCTACCGATCAAATTATGAATTTTAAAAATAACTATGGAATGTGGTCAATTAAAAATATTAATTGGCCCAACTAGTCCACTCTATAGTCTTAAATTATACTTCTAGAGATGATTTTGAATCAAAATAACATTGGTAACGCTCTAGGGAGACTTATTTTACATTATTTTTGTGTCCAATTATTGTAGTCTATACCCAATGTTGTTTAAGTTTGGGTCATGGAAAATAGAATCAAATTAAAACTCTATTAATTGAAATTAATTTTTCTCCGTCATACAATATTAACTACCATTGTTAGATGAATTGTTATCATCATAATTGTATTTGTTCCAGACAAATAAATGGGTAGTTAAACTAATTAAAATATTAATTCAAATAATTAGAAATCGTTATTTCAATGTGGAAGTGAATTTGAGTGAAAGGTTTATATGGTAAAATAAAACACATTATATAAAAAATTATGAACCAATGTAGATAATGAACAAATTGGTTCTATTAAAATATGTATTATGGAGTACATAATTTAGAAAAATTATATATAAATGTTTGAATTAATCGATATGAGACACATGATGAAAATTGATGGTGTGGATGGACTCCTGCTAAAAATAAACATGTTTTGCAATTATTTATGTGTAATTATCTTTTTCTTATTGATATACATGTTTGTAAATTTATGATTATAAGCCATGTAATAGTTTCATGCATCTCGTGATCTAAACAAATAAGGAATTGATCATTGTGAATTCCATACTAGTTTTTGTGAATTCAAATCAATATAATATCATATTAATGTTCAATATTGACTATTATAAACAAAACAATATAAAAATTAATATAACGATATGAGTGCATGAAAATGATCAATTTTATTATTATGAATTTTTTATTATAATATGAAAATAGTGATTCCAAACAAATGATCAATGAAATAACAAATGAAAGATGTAGGTTCCCAAAATTTTGATTTCATTAACTTCAACAAATAATAGTTACGGAACATGATGAATGCATCTTGAAATATCCAGTGTTAGTAAATAAAATTTACTTTATAATAAAATATAAATATATAATGACCTAATTTAGTATAATTTCATTGATTAAATTTCAATGATACTATTTTTATATTTTCATTATGGTGGATAATCATCAAGATTATTTATCAAAATACATGCACACAAACTTCATGCTTCAATAAATAATGTTATTTAACCATTAGTTACATGTATAGATGAAATAAGTTCTCTATTAAATTTTTAGAGATACCAATTATGAATATTTTGATCTCTATAATTTCTAAATATGGAGGATAAGAGTAGAATTTATATCTATGGTTTATAAAATATAATAATTGTATCTATTGTTTATTAAAAAATTTAAAAAAATGATGTGTTTTAAAATTATATATGTAGTGCCTAATAATAGACAGATACACAACAAATATTTTTCAAATATTTGTTTATGTTATTTCGAATGAAATACGCTAATAATTATATTTTTATTATATCACATTTCACAAAATATATATAATATAATTTCATCAATAAATTAATTAATAATTATTTAATTGAAATAAAATGAAAATATATTTTCAAATTATTCTTTAAACTCAATCAATATCAACCAGAAAATTTAATATCCCTAAATTAATGTATAAATATTTATTTTAATATTCATAATATCAAATAAATATTTATATTAATATATTCAATAAATAATTTAATCGATAAATATATATATATTTTTCATTTTGAATATATAAAAAAATGATAAAACGCAGTTAAAAAATTCTAAACATGATGATAATATGAATTTATGTAATTAATATCAATTTATTAAATATTATTCACATTGGAATAAATGTAATGTTTGTATTATATTTACAATTAATAACTTTCATTATATATACTGTAAGTGTGTTACACACATGAAAAATGTTACAATGGAAATTATAGAGGTTAATAATGTTGAAGATCAATGTCTAACGATACATCATGTCACTCATGTAGAAGAATTTTTTTATAAATACTAAAAATACCATACTATGATATATAATATGGAATAGAATTTTTTTTAAAATGATAACTCATAATGAAGGATGAATACATGGTTCATAACTCTATATTCATGATTTATAAATCACTACATTTATAAATTTATCTAGTCTATAAACAACTATTACCTTGGATTTCATCAGATATTTTTTATTTAACATATGGTAGTGAGATATCATATTCAACTAAGATATATGGTTATACAAATCCAATTATTTAATATTGAATTAATTCAATATCATTTACACTATACCAAATTAATGCTACCTCATTGTGAGTAAATTTATTCATTGTAAATATATATACCTAAAACAACCATATTCATTATACAAATTAATAGCATTCCCTTATTTGCAGACCAATAGACATATTTAACAATAATGTTATATAATGACATGTAAAACATTTGAAATCCATATTAATCGGTTAGAACACTTGAATTACATTCTTAGGGATCATAATGTGAAAATATCATATATAAATGTGTCATTGTATTAAATAACACCACCAACTGGTAGACATATATAATGTTTAACCTATTGTATAGATGTATCTTTACAGTATCATATAATTTTTTAAGAGTATTTTCATATCACTCCCATTTTCTAATTAATGTGGGAAAAACCTCAAAGAAATTAATGTTAAGAATATTTGAGTGGAATTATAATATTATTGTTTTTAAAAATTAAAATTATTATTAAATAATAAATATATATATATACGACTAGATATATAAATTTTTTATGGATGGTACTATGTTTAGTTCTATTGACATACAAAGTCCAATATCTAAAACATAGTATCTTGAATGGTTTTGTAATCCATCACCCAATATATATTGCATTCAAAACTCAAGTATTTTTCATTTAATAAATTCGTTATATTTAAAATTATTCATAGATTATTTAATTTTGAAATAATATTTTAATTTACTAGATTAAAAATTATAATCATGAAAATGTGTAACTCTTTATAACATTATTGTTTTATCATGAATCCTATGTAAAATTTTATTTGTTACAAACACCACATATCCATCATAAAAATATGATATTTGAACAAAAATTATATAATTATTGAAAATCATTAGTAAAATAAAATTTAATCTCGATTATGGGGGGTGTGAATTGTTTCCAAACCATGTTTCCAAAAACCCTTAATTCCCAAATTTATAAAATGAATGGCCAAAAATACACTTTTTGTAAATCATTCCTTATGATTAATTTACTGTCATTACATAGTTTAAAATTATAAATATGTAAAAATAATAGTAATTAATATTAATATGGGATTGTAAATAAAAAACCAATAAAGTTGGTAGATGTAAATTTTAAATTATAATACAACATATCATGAAAATCAAAAGTATTTGTTATTAATTTTATTAAAGTTGTTTAAATAATTTTACATTTGGTCCCAAAATGTAAAATATTAGCACTTAAAATCATAAAAAATTCACTAAATGAAGTAAAATCATAAATATACAATAATAATATTATCTATATTTTTATTTCACTATATATTCATAATTTTATTAATTAGTTTATATGAAAAATAATTGATATTAAAAATGTTTAATTTTTTAAAATATGAAAAAATTATTTTTTTGAAATCAATTTTATCATTTCATATCTTTAATGTAAACATGTTTTCAAATTTAAATATTTTATATATATATATATATAATTTGGTCTCATTCCCTATAAAAAATTAGTATTATTTTAATAAATTTTTAAATGAATGTGTTAGTAATAAAATTCCATACTATAAATTATGAATCTTTTATAAAACCAATTTAAACATTTTATGCATTATTTATTATTTCATTTATTACTAATTTATAAATAACATTATTATATAAAAATCATATTACATTAATTTTTCAAGTATGATAATTTTATTGAAAAATATTTATTATTACAAAATATTATTAAATTGTAATTAATTAAATAGTACAGAAATATGTAGTAAAAATAATAAAATAATTCACAATTTTTAAGTATTCTATTGAACTCATCTTAAATTAATATTATATTATTTAATGTATTTACCATATAATTTATAATCATTTAAAATATTCTAATATAATTTAATTTTTAAAATTATAATTAAAATAAAGATAACATCATATTATATATTGTGATATACCTTATCTCAATAAGTTCCTTATATGAAAATAGGTTCTTATAGGTAATATTATTATGATATCATATATCCTGGGATTAATTGGCGTAAATAAAAAGAAGATATATCATATGATGTATTGATATAAAAATTTTACAATTACAATTACATGTCATATATACTCTCATTGGTTTCCATATCACCCTATCATTTGACTTATTTCTCTTATATGCAGAAATGACCCCATTTTATGAACACCATAAAGAAAAAAAATACCCATTTTGAGTTGAAATGTATTCTATATTATTATTTCATATAAATATTTTTTGGAACAATCAAACATTATTTATCATAGACATTGGCATATTATATCATTACATTTATGAGTGTGATTATATATATATATATATATAATTTCCTTATATTTGAAAATATTCATTGATATTATATATTTTTCATCATTTATTGAGATAAATACTAGGTCTCAAAAAATAATTTTGTGTGAATAGGTGTATCTAGAATGTGCTATATATTGTAAGGAAATATTTTTTTCCATGTTATCTATGACTACTAGAAAAGGACATATGAATAATCACATAGAGGTGTGTGGGTTTTTAGGCCATAAATTATATAAATTTAGAGGTAGAAACCAAATCATATATAAATTATGGATTTGAAAAAAAAATCCATCTAAATAATGAATCCGTTTAAATATTGTAAAAGGTTATTTGAGTTATTTATTTCTTGAATTAAAAAAACATGTTTAATGACCACAATATTGGTATAATGTCTTGTAATTTGGATAAAAACAACCTGGAATTCGATTTATATATCATATAACCAATTGTATGTTTAGAACAAGCCAAATAATGATTTAGGGTTGATTTTTGAAGTTTAGTGTCACCAAGAAAAATGATTAATTCATCAATTTATTGAATCATACATGAAAGTAATGATATGTAATTCCAATACTTTTTTGTTGGTTGTTTTATTTCTTCCCATATAAATTAATTGATCATGAGATTTGGATACCATAGATAAGATTAGAAATATATTAAGCATGTAATCAGTAAAACCAATTTTACTTTATCTAATTTGAACACAAAAAAACATAGAGAGAAACACCTATATATATATTCAAATAATTCATGAAATAATTTATTCATATGTTTTATTCCACAATGATCATTGATATATATCACATTATTGTTATCTAAGATGATTTTTAACACTATATTTCCTAGATAATACAATTTATCATTGTTATGATTTTTAATGAGTTTTTTGAATTGAAAATTAATGTAGGAATGTAATAATGAATACTCATATTGTTTTATATTAATACTTTATTCTATATTAATTATATAATTATGGATGTTAAAATAGGGATATGATATTTGTTCCATGGTGGATTATATTTTTTCAATAATTATGATAGGTAATTATATGAAAATATTTGGATTTGGTATTAAAATTAAGTCTTCCATTAATTTAAATCCTAAAGAACATAAGAAATAAGTAATTATACAATTCAGAATTTGAAGAATAATTCAAAAATTTTAATAGAATCATTGATCCTTATATAATAGTAAAATTGTATAGAAAAATAATTTATTAATTGATTATTATTTGTGGTTATAGTGATGTTTTGGGTAAACATAATCATGATATATTTGGTTGATAATATATTAACTTATTTTTTATATATTAAATTTTATATTGATAAAAATTTCTCTACGCAATATATGGAATATAACTACGTTGAACTATGAACGATTAAATTAAAATCTTTAATTCCATTCCTTGTATAACCCAACGACTATATGGTATTACATAAATAACTAAAAGTATTAATATTTAATGGATAAATTTTTTCTATATGTTGACATGTTATTATATGAATATAAAATAAATGTAATATTATATTTACTTATTTATAACTTATTCATTAATAGTTATGGAATTAGTGATATCTGAATTTAAAGTTCCATTTTCGATATATTATTTTTCTAATACCATGTTTTGTATTATATATATATATATATATTTTCATATGTATGATTATATTAATATAGTTATATCATTGTAAAAAACTATAATATGAGATATGATGTTTTTTTAAAGTTTCATTTATAAATGACTTTGTATACATTATCCACAAAAAAATAATTGTCGCAGAGGAAGATCCTTCTATATATAATGTATATTATTCTAAAATTTTGGATAATATTGTCAAATTAATACGATCAAGTTAGTCATGGGTTAAGGAATTAATAATTTAGGGGATGTGATGTTTATTAGGTTTTAGAAGATTATTTATTCCTATTTACATTTTATATTGGGTAAATTCGTATTTAATGACAGAAAATTATTTTTTTTCTACGGTTTCATGGATTAATTTTTGTGCTATAATAAATAAATAATTTATTTAATATTGATGATTTGATTTTGTACTATTTTGATGTTTTAATCTATTATTTATTTTTTATGTGATTATTCTATTAAAATATATTCTTTATCCCATATAGTAATTTTATAATCATGGTTGTTATATGCATATCATAGCATAATAGATGTTGGTTTAATAGGTAACTATTGATATCACTAACAAACTAAATGGTTCCTTACTAGGGTTAGTCTATAAATGAATGGTATTATATTTAGTTTTATAATATATTTTCTTTTATGAATTGGATAATAATTTAATGGTTTTTCATGAAATCAATATTCCATATACATTATAGTTGATGTAGGATAGGGATGAAAAACATAGATAAAAGGGTCCTGGACATCCTAATATTGAATAATTATTGTCAAAAATATTTACTAAGACAAAAAAATAATGAAAATAGTGTGTGTTTCAAATAATTTTTTTCATTAATCATTTTATTCATGATTATGATGTATGTGAATTTGAAAATAGATTTTATTTTTATAATGGCATGATTTAATATTGTTGTTGAAATGTTTCAATATTCATTTTGTTTCATATATCCCCTTATTTACATAGATATTATATATTAATTGAGACCTCAAGTGTTTCTAAAGGATGTAGTGTAATAGCATCATGATATAGTATTTATGAGGTTAAAATAAAAAATAATTAATATTCAGAGGATGGAATTATATTACTTTTCACTAAAAATATCATGTAATGTTGTATATGAATTTTACATCAATTAAAAATTTTAGTTATTGGGAATGGATAATTTATTCAGGATAATTCTTGAGGAAGGTGATCATTTAGAACCAATTTAAATTAAATTATTTTGATGGTTAGGGTGTGATATCTTGGTAATATTGAAATTTATACCATGTTTATTAGTATATGTCTATAATATATTGTATTCATTTAAAAAAATTACTTTTTATTTTATAATGTTAGATATCAGGAATGAGTGTTATCAAGAGTTATTTATAATAAACTGGGTGTGTTATAATGTCTATAAATTTTGGATCATGTTTCAGTATGATAAATTTCAAATTATAAAATTTATTATAAAATGATATTGAAGTGATTTACATTGAGATAGATTTAATCATTAACACATTGTTCTAGGTTATCCCGATTTCATTAAAAGTGTATTCATAGGATATTAAGATGAAATTTTTTAATTGGATATTTCCCAAATTTGATAATTTTTTTAATGTTAAATGGAACATTATTTTATATATGTCTACATAGTGTTATTTATTTTATTTCAGTCCACATAAAAATATATCATATGATATGTTACTTGTTTTAAGATGTATATCTATGTTTAGTTTTTTGTTTTATAATTTATTATGTTGTGTATGATTCACCTCTAGACTAATATACCATTTTAACACTATGAAATACCATTTATACATGTTTTATTATTTTTTCAGACATAAATCATTAATATTAATAATCTAGACACACTATATAAAGGTAACATCAAACATCATAAAATACCAACATTATTTTTTAATTTTTTTTAAAAAATATATAAAAAAATATAGCCGGATATTGACAATAATTGGGTCATTTTTTATTAAAATTATATAAAATAGATATTTTTTCCTCAACTAGGTAGAATAATGTGTTTGTAATTTTGAACGTTCAAAATATATATAAATCTTCCATGTATTTTTCTACATATATAATATTGGTAAATTATATTATATATATATATATATATATCAATAACATTAAATATAAATATATTATTTTATTATAATGAAATACTTTTTAATCTTTCAAAAATGATTATAATATTATCCCATGGGATCGATGGACATATATTTCTATTAGTAATTCAAAATTTAGCCTGATGTTATTCAAAAATTTACTCCTATATTTTTGGGTTACTGAATGTTGATAGACAACATTAATGAGAAATGACTCATGTGATATATTTCTCTATTTGTTAAAAGTAAAGATTTAAATTTTTTATATCTTTGAATTCACAATAGTAATATACAAATCCTCATTCAATTTACTCTTTTCCTTCATTAATTATTTTAAATTTTCATTTGAAGGAAATGAGTTTGGATATATAGGGAGTAATAATGATTATAAGAGATTTTAAGATTTATTTCTAAGAAGTATGTTACAATTATAATAATAATTGAGATTGTTTATAAATTATTATCTATATATGATATCAATGAATAATAATTTGTTGACATTTATAAATGAATGGATAATGTACAAAAACATTTATATGATATTATTTTCTTTAAAAACATGCATATCATGTATGATATTTTTATAACAACACATATATGTACACACCATTAAACATTCATAATTTTAGGAGGTTCAAAGATAGATTGTTATCACCACCAAATTTTTTTATAGATATTATAGATGCTGATAGTGTTGGAAAACAATAAAATTACATTTAATAGACACAAAATTGACTAAAAGAAATATATTCATGATGAAATGATTAAAAAAACATCTTGACTATTATTTAGTTGACATTGTTTCAATAATATCATTAAATATTTCATTACATTTCAATCAACTCTATGGTTAGGATATCAAATGATAATTAGGAAACAAATGTAATATACTGAATTTTATATAAAAAAGATAAATAAATATTTCATGCAATAATACATAGCCATTGATTATGTTACATGATCAAAGAATAAAAATGTTATAAATATCATGGTCATGGACAAACTACCAATATATTTTGTCCGGTTTGAAAATTAATGGCACCATGATTTTAATATTATAACATTTAATTTTTTTTCGAGAGGTGAAAATTCAATATGTTTATTTCCTTTGTTTTATCCATTGAATAATTACATTATGTGAATATGTTTTATTATGTTTATAAACATCCTATATTAGTATTTAGATTATATAGTTGTATCAATTTACTTATTCATTATTATAATAATCATACTTTCATTATTAAACAATATATTTTATTTTTAAAAAATTATCCATGTAATTTGTAATATTATCTATATTGGGGTTTTATAATTTTGGTTTTTTGTGAAAAAAGGTCTAGTAATTAATTATAGTGTGATGAGACATTGAATGGTGGTGTGGTGGATAAAATGATTCCACTATCTCGATGGTAGATCCCACCTTCTAGTCGGTGGTAATCCCCTATGTCTATGTGTTTCTTAACACACCGCTAGCTAGTCGTTGGTGTTACTCCACTATCTATGGCGTTAGAAGAACCTAGGTGGTTTTTATTCTCAGACCTTCTGGAAAATGTAGCAATTCTAATGGTGAATTAAATGAACTATGAAGGTTTCAGTTCCAAATTTTATTCAAAAATTTTATTTCCCTAATTCCAAAAAAAATTCCATATTTAAAATTTCTGACCTTTCCCTATAATACATTTTCTATAACATTAATCTCTTAATAGTTCATCATGATTTTCCTGATCAGATGATTCTATACGACTTTGAGCTCCACCGAATGGCTTGTGGGTTCCACCAATTTGCGGTGTCTTATTCCATCCACCATTGAACTATTCTATATCTCATTAGACATTAATTTATTCATAAAACCCTTTTCAAAATACATAAACCTCCTAAAAACCTATAATATAGAATAATAAAAATAAAATTTGTATATTTACAAAAATGAAATATTTTTTTACAGTGAAACAAGAGAGGATATTAAAATTCTACACCTCTAATGAAATCTTGTCATTTTTAAGTATAATAAAACATTTCACTCAAAAAAATCATCCCACTATGAATTATAATGGATGTCCCTGAAGAATTTTCCTGTATAAGTCCATTATTCTATATAATAAATATATGTGGTATAATTATCCCTTAATGGAATTTATCTCCCTAGTCAATAATCTATATCATGCACTTTACATATGATACATTATGTTTCTACTCATGATTCCCACATTCCATAACATTAATACCATTGGTATTGTAAATCATGTGATGAGAATCATGAAACACAACATTTATACATTTTTGGTTATATGGATGATCATGATGATACACCATAACTAAATTAAATTCATTTATCTCAATGGGACCAACATTTCCTCAGTATTTCATCCTATTATGACACAAATGTTGGTGACCTAAAAGCGGATAAATTCTTAGAAATAACAAATATATAATTGAGAAATTCAATAGACTATTGTATTAGTTTTATATGAAATATTCCTAATACAAGCTATGATCAAACTCTTCTAAATCAAATGAAATATCTCAAATGTATCATATACTATATTGAGCACCACAACTACATCTTCACACTCATCGTGCTAAAGAAATATTATTAGACATATACTACTGTACATATCCCAGTAAGGTGAGACATGAATAGAATATTGTTTTTTATTGTTGTATTTTAACTCTTGCACGAGTATGATATCATCCCAATTACATCGGATATATGTGGTTCATGCTCAAAGTATAATGTCTAATATATGAATCATACACTCTTATTGTCTATCTATCTATCGATGTTATGTTTTTTTTTCTTATTCCCTAAGTTCTAAAGCCAGAAATACCAAAACCATTAAAAAATATGCATATTTATTAAATAAAAGTATGCATGTAACTGCATGAAATCATTATATATCTAGTAATTAAAATGAATTATCTCACCTAATTAGAAAGGCTCATAGATCATTATTAAATATATTTTTCATTACACTACCAAAAATCTCCCCAAAAAATAATGATTCTATAGGGTTCTAGGTAACCATGTCAAAAATTCAATCATTATGTCATATCTATTATTTATGGGAACATCAATTATCTGGGGCTAACATCCTAGAAAATAGATCATAAATATTTTACTTTGGTACATAAGAAATCAAGGAATAAATCCATCAATGTCCATATTTATTCCATGACACCGGGATCAATATGTAATGTCATATTATAGATTCAAAATTCTAGGATTGACTTCCCACTATGAGTTATGGATGTATTGCACCCACCATTCAATAATATGAAAGATAAACTAAAACTATACCTTGTATTATGATAAAAACATCCCAATACAACAACCACTCAGGTATGGAATCACTACTTTCTATATTTTTCTACCTAACATAAAACTATCATTAAAAATCATATTTAAAAATTATCATATGCACTAATGATGATGTTTAAACAAACCGGGATCACATCATCAATACCTATTCCTCTAATTATCCACCTTCAGTCATCCAGCAGGATCACTTGGAGCCAAAATTACTCTTAAGTACATTCTAAATGATTCTGATTGACCCATTCCATATGAGTATGATAATGTACAGTTATTTTTGGTTTACATAGTTCATTGGTTATCAAAAAGTTGTAAATTTTAAGCTACTGTACTAAGTTTTTATTTTAAAGTTTAATCCCCTCTATATAATGAATTAAAGATTGTTATAGTGGTTAATGAATAAAACAAACCTATAACCAAATATATTGTGTTTCCAAGACAAGAATGTATTGAATATTTCTAATAGCTTCATATCATGGGAGGGATAAATATGTTCATTGTAATTTTGTGATATGAAATATAAGATAATTCTTGCACCCTCTATATTAGTACTATCTGAGTGACAATACATGATGCCTGAAAATATCAATCATATAAAATCCATGGATTGGTATGTATTAATATTTAGGATACAATTAACCTCATATTTTTCTAAATATTATATTCTCTAAAGTAGTATAAATACTAGAAACGAATTTAATTTCTTGTTATTGATGTCAATAGTGCTCGTAAATGGGAGAATACATAAGTAAAACACTAATAGTATCACAGTATACCTAGAAATATCTTGATCTAAATCATTATGTGATGTTGTTTTAGGTAAATAGATGTTTTATCATTTTCAAGATTATAGATATATCTATCATAGTGTCCACTTTACCCAATAACTTCAAGACAAAAATTCAAAATATACACTTCAAAATATTTTATGGAATCCATCATTCCTAACGAATTCATAAGGAATTCTCGATGTGTCATACTACTCTTAGGTCTCTGAGTAAATAAGGATGGAATCAATGACAACCATGATGAGCGAGAAAATATATGGGTTAGAGATCTAATTCATGAGACCAATGGAAAATATTGAAGAAATCATAGTTATAAATGTTAATACCATCTAATAATATACCAATACCTACTCCAATACTCCATCTATATAGATTTCCTCATATCTTATCCACAGCTGTAAATTAACTGATGATAGTTTAATAAATGACAACCACATAGATCCTAACAAATTATCCAAAATAAAATTGACCGTGGTAAAATGATATATATTATTTTGTATATTTTGATTAAGATTCTAGCAATCAATAAAATTCAATGACTTCTATTTACCCTAATCGAGAACAAAACGAGTACACTCTATACTAATCCACTCATCCTAATAATGACTTTATATTTCATGTCGTATTTAAATACCATGAGATCCTTTAAAATAGTCAATTATAAATGATAATGTGGAATTAAAATATGATTCAAAACTTGTGCTATCTCTATCAAGATCTAAACTCTTCTATGAGGAATCATTAAAGTTAAATCATAAGTAAAAAATCTTAATAGAGACCATCACATAACGAAATCAAGATGGATCTTCTACATAACCTACTAAAATTAAAATTCCAACTATATTTAACATTATCACCCAAATAAAGATAATTAATAGACCAAATATACCTTATCCCATCACATATTATTTGATCTTGTTACACATCTGCACATTAGGAAACTAAATAATATTACCCTGACAACAATCAACGTGAAATCATAATTTAGTAAGCCAAAACATATCACGAATCACATCAAACCTCATCACCTCCATAATCATGAACTTAGATAAAATAAAATAACAAAAAAACATTATAGGAATCATTGGTCATCACTGAATATTGTAAAATTTGTTCCCAAAAGTCTATCATCGGAAAGAGACTCAGAATATCACTTTACCAGTATGCCATGTCTATCAATAATATATCCATATATAAGGAAACATGAATCACTATTATCAAAAAAATAAATATTAAATGAAGGCGTTCTATAGATTATTACATGAATAATAAATGGTCTCCACCAAAATCTTCAGGATTGTGATTGGATGAATAT
Source organism: Viscum album (assembly GCA_963277665.1). Taxonomy (NCBI): domain Eukaryota; kingdom Viridiplantae; phylum Streptophyta; class Magnoliopsida; order Santalales; family Viscaceae; genus Viscum; species Viscum album. The sequence goes on from OY728142.1 coordinate 1,333,598,566, forward strand.
ACTCATCATGTCGTATCTTTGAGATCCTATAAAAAAGATGCATGACATCTCTAAGTTATTGTTTTTTAAAGCATCTAATATGGATTCTAAAAGGATACCTAGGTAATAGATGACATATATATGTAAGAATTATACAACTATAATGTAAAAACCATGAAATTTTAAAGATGAATTTTCTTTATAGTATATATGAAATGCAATAGTGAGGTTAAATGCCCTACCGAATATATTGTTTGAGTATAAAAATTATTATATAACAATTTAATTGGTGGGTGTGAATAGTACTAATTTTTTAAATTTATATATAGATGGCCTAATAAATAAATATTTATTGATAAATAGTTATAAAATAATACAACCAACATTTAGTAATGTCATTTTGTGCTTTTGAATAACATTTCTAAAAAAGGGTTTTATATAAAGTTTAATAATTGGGAATTATAAATATTTAAACAAGTATTCTAAATTTCATTTTCAAATAAAATATAATATTTAAATAATCATTTGAAATTATAATAAGATGAAATGTTGATATTTATCAGAAAATAGTTATATTTCAGTGAATAGTCATTAATAACATTTTATAGAAAAATAATACATCAAGTAATTTAAATGTCTGTATATGAATTTTTTTATTAAATTAAATAATTTAGTGTTGATTTATATTTAATATATCTAATTAAATTTTAATCATTTTTATAATATATTTTTATATGTTTTTTCGTATATAAAAATACATCTTTTAATAACTTATTTTAATGCATAATGCTTCTTCATTTTTGTTAATTGTAATAAAAACTAGTATAGAAATATGTAAATGAAACATATAGATTATATATCATTATATTTTTACTTATATTGTTATAATGATTACCACTCATCATATAGTTAATATAAGGTCACCGTATGCTTGAAAAATGCATATATTGAAAACTGATTTTTCAACACAATTTGAAATATAATTTATAAATATAGTCCAAAAAACTAATTAATTTTAATTTTCGAAAATGTATTCATTATTCTAAATAATAATAAATAATATTAGGTAACATTTTGGACATATTTTTTCCCATGATTAATAGTGAAAATAGTTCAAATTAATAACCATGGTTTCAGTAAAAATATTTAGAGGGGCTAAACTAAAATTATAAGGTTTTATCCAAGCCACCAACTTTTTCTAATTATTATTTTATTGTCACATATCCATAATATCCCATATATGATTTAATAATAAGACATTTTAGATCTTTATGATTTGTAAAAAACATAGTTATATGATTTTCTTTTACAAAATTGAAAGTGTGTCATCTTCCCCACTGATAAAAGGTAACCACTCCTGTCACTTATTCACACCTATAAAGAATTTTTTCAAGAATATACACTAATATAATCTCTCCAATATAAATTTAGACACATTCCTAATTACTATTATTCTATGAACATCAATCATGTGGCCATTAATAAGATGTCTTTAGGATGTAATTATAATCGAAGGTAATTGTTTCACAAAATCCTATCCTTATCCACCATAAAATATTTCATAATAATTAAATTATGATAATATATTTTCTTCTATATACTAATATTTATAATTTCATATTTTTTTTTCTATCTTCTCCTCTATCAAATGAGAATGAAATTCACTGCGAATGTGTAAGGAATTATACCACATCAGAGAACAACATGATTTTATTTCTATTATCGAACAACATGGATAGTATTAATGGAGGAAATAAAAAATATAAATGAAACTAGTTATATGATATTAATTCCATAAATTATTATATCATCATCTTCCTTTCCCTTTCGTCCATTAATATAATTATTCATCATTCGTACATATGTGTGGAATATCATCTTATGGAAGTGACGTGTCTCATTTTCCATGAATAATAATTAATAATGGTATTTAAATTTTACCCATTATTTATAAATGTTGTTTTTATAATTAATATCATTATTTTTTTAATAGATATAGATCCTTGCATCATGAATCAAAACATCCATGAGAAAACGTGTACGAGAAATCAAAGTAGTTAATGTAAGACCCCAGGTAAATAAAGAATATGACATTTTCACATTTATCCATATTTGTGAATAAAATATTAATATTAATTTAAAGGGGACTCTATGCTTGATAGCGTACCCAATACGCAACAACGAGTTTCTTGGGAATCTTACATTGCACTCTAATAATAAAATAAAGTTATTTTAAATGGTAGTTAATGCCTAGCCGTTGTAATGGTGGGAATGAACAAAACTAACTATAAACTGATTATATTTGTTTGTCAAATATTTTTACTCTTTATAATAAATGTTAGAGGATAAAAAATTCAAATGAATCCAATTTTAAGCGTAAACATTTTAATATTCTTTAAAAGGTCGATTAATAGCCTTTTGATGGAGAACCTCTTTTAAATCCACTTTTGAAAATTTTATGTGTTAGATTTGACAAAATAAAATTCTTCTTTAGAATCGGGACATAAAAATTTACTTTGTGTAATTTTTTGGTATTTTTCCAATAAAGTTTATTTTTTTAATTAATAGTGAAAAATGTTTTATTTTAATTCAAAACCAATTTTTAATATAATTTATTTATATTAATAGATTATCTTTTGAATTGGTATTAAAGTGAAATTAGAATATATTTTTACCATTTAATCCAATAGTGGTCGTTGGAATTAATTTCACTTTGAAATTGGACTTAAACTAGTGTCAATCTTTTGAACAGCGGGAATTAATTATTAAATTAATTAATGTAACATATATGATTTGAATTTTGTAAAATAGAAATCATTTTTGAATTTGGAATATCAAATATAGCTTAGGGTGATGTTTTGGTATTATTCTAAAAAACATCAATTTTTGATTAATACTGAAACCACTAAGTGGTACTTAAAAAACTAATTTTTCGTTTAAATGAAACCTTACCACTTCTGTGTTTTGAATTTTCAAAAATCTAACATACATGGTTGTCATTAGGAAGTAAAATGTAGTTCAATGGGATTAAAATAATTTTTTTTTTGAATAGTAACTTTAATGTTTTTATTAGCGATTAGAGGTAATTAGTGTAATTTAAGGTAAAAATAATGTTTTAATAATATGAAATGAACATGACACATGTTCTACCCTCATTGGATGTTTCAAGGCCGACCAAGACAATCCATGGGTAAACTTGGGGACCCCATGGAGCCACTTTGGTTGGAAAATGACCTAAATACCTTTTATTTTAAAGTAAAAATTAAAATGTCCCAAACATGAGTTGTTTTACTAAAACTATAAGTTACACTTATCACAAACCAATTGGATGGGTGTATTTCGAAACCATATCACCTTATCCTTGAAATATATCCTTTTGGGATCTTTTAAATCCGAAAATCATTTTATAATAAAGTAATATTTTATAACTTTCCAAGAGTGCCCCAACTCTCCTCTTATAAAAGGCCCCCACCTCTACCACCTTACACACACCTCTCAAGCCTTTGGCTCGGCCAAACCTTGCCCATTTCATCTCTCCACATCCCTCCCTTCATCATTAAAGCCTCACTTTTGGCATAATCCTTTCCAAGGAAGCATTTGAGCTAAAATCAAAGAGAGTTACCCGATTTAAAGGTAATGTCTTCCCTTGTGTTCTTCTGTTTTATTTTGCTTCTCCAACCCCCTAAACTCATTTTATTATTTTATTTTGTAACAAAAACAGTATCTTGAATATACTAGGATGTTTTTATGTGATGTACTCAAGCTACACTTACACAAACCTTCATCTAATGGTTAAAAAACATACTGTTTCTGTGGATGGAGAATTACTGCCTCACAAAACGATGATTGTTCAATATTCTTATAACACCTTCAACGGTGACCATTAAGAAGTCACTATATTTATATATGATATATAATATTTTTATGTTTCCCTTAATCATATGTATATTTAATTTCTGGCATACCATTATGGTTTCTATTATGGGTAATCGTGATATCTTCATTTTAGGAAGTGCGGACTACCGCCCCCTCAAAGTGATTTGATTCGTTAATGCCATATGTGGGATGTGTAAAGGATGTAATTAATGGTATTACATATGTTATCATAATGGAATTATAACATACCTTTATATCATTATTATTTAATTACATTTAATAAAAAAAGAAATGAAAGTGGCGTTCATGCGTACGTACGGCTTACCGTCTCCATGAACGGTACATTTCATTTCTTATCTCCAAATGTTATGTAATATTATAAGTACATATATTTAATGGATATACATGTAATATATTACATCTAAATGATGGATATCATTCTGGAATTATAATATATATATCTCTCATTTTATTTTAATTCCACTAATATGAAAAAAAAAATGAAAGTAGCGTTCATGCGTACGTACGACCTACCGTCTCCATGAACGGTGATTTTAATTTTTTATCTCCAAATGATATGTAATAGTATAAAATGAATATATAATGGATATATATGATATTTAAAACATAAATACTATTCTTGAGATGATGTACCTATAACTACAAGGAAAAAGTCTTTTCCAACAATTTCAATTTTTACTCATGTACTGAACATCGACAAAAACATCTGATATGAACTCACTTTATTAACCAATTATTATAATATTATAATATGTAATATGAACTGAATAATAATATTTAAAGGAGGTACTTAAGAAATTATAAATTGACCAAATTTTATCATTCATGATATTAAAAAATGATCGAGTCATGTCGGACACGAGGAAAGGGAATCCTACATATCTCTTTCATTGCAAGTACTCTATTTTATGTCATTTCTTTTATACTCCATGTTATTATGTTAGAGGATTTTATTTTATATTCCTCTTTCTATAATTTTTATTTTCATGTGATTAGAGGCTCTATTTGATCTCATCAATCCAATTTTGGATGTTTTATGTGGCGCCGTTAGGCTCCCAAATTTCCATAAGGGGATTTTCATCTCACATTTTGTTCCCGTGAGATTCATGCTACATTGGACACTGTTTCCTTTCTTTGTGGTGTATGTACTGCCCATTATTTTATTATTAGTATAATATACTCTCATTTATGGGTAGTTACATCTTCATTGTATGACCCTTCTTTCATGGGGTGTACGTTTGGAATGTTTCCCAAATTGGTAAGGGAACCTTTCACACTCCTCTTTTAAAAAGACTTATTTTGTTATGTCTTTTAATTTCAATCTTTTTATGTTGGGATATGTTCTTATATATCCTTATTGATGTAAATTTAATGTCCAAGTGATGAGATACCATTTTCTCTCTCATCAACTAATTTTATGAATTTTATAGTGACGCCGTTAGGCTGTTGAATTTTACCAAGGGAACTTCATAACCCAATTTCGATTTCCTTGGGTTCAACATGTAGTTATTGAATATGTTATCCTTTGAATATGTGTGAATGAAATTTGATTTTGTCACACATAATATCCACTTATATTGGGTGTATTTATGCTTGTCACACATAATTATGAGATTGATTCATCCTTAATTTAAGGATACCTTCTTTATAAGGGATTTTATATCATTTTACATTTCTATTGAGACTTCATTGTTGTTATGCACCAATTCACTCTAATATGATGTATATACTGTCCTTTGGAATATTATATCATGAATCCCTTTATTCTCAGGATATTATAAAGTCCTGATTAAATGTTATTCCTCAATTATTGTATTTAAGTGTCTCTCATTTTGATAAAAACCCTTTAACTAAAATATCTTTTTAAATGTTCTAATAATATATCCTTATAAACATTTCTCATTAATATTCATGTTTAAAAAATGGTTTCAGGGATTTATTTTTGTGGATATTAATGGTGAAAATTTTTAAAAGCTTCAAAGTGGTATGGGACACTTTGATTAATAAATTCTTTTTATTAAATGTTCTAAATGGTTTTGAAAATGTTCTTTTTAGAATGGATTCAATATCATAAAATGTTATATTGTTATTGAAATGTGGAAACATTATCTTTCCTTTATCATTAAGTTATGTGCTATGATTATGTTATGGTTCATGGGCATTTTTTATTAAGATGGGTGGTTCCGTGATAAACTAAGGGTAGGTGAGCCCGATATATCCCTCCAATCACTACGGGAAAAATGGGTATTTGCGACGGGTTATTTGCGACGGGAATAAATCTCGTCGCAAATAAACCTGTTAAAAACTTATTTGCGAGGGGGTATTTGCCCGTCGCAAATAAGTAGCCTTTTGCGACGGGGAAGGCTATCCCGTCGCAAAAGGACTAGCGCCCTTTGCGCGCCAAATCGCGGGAAAACTATTTGCGACGGGAATATTCCCCCGTCGCAAATAACCGGCGACGGTAAAAGGTATGTGCGACAGGAATATTCCCCCGTCACAAATAGTATGTCGCCAGGTGGTTATTTGCGACGGGACCCGTCGCAAATAACTATCTAACCGTTGACCGTAATAATTGCTGGCTAAGGTATTTGCGAGGGTTCCCGTCGCAAATGGGCCCGTCGCAACTAATCTATCCTATAAATACCCTCATCCGTTTTTTTTCAAATCATTCTCAAATTCCATCTTCTTCTTCTCTCAAGATTTTATTTCTACAGTTCAGTTTTTCTCAAGTTTAATTTTTTTCTCCGGAGTTGGTATTGAAGTTTTGATGAACGATCAGAGATCAACCTCAGATCAATTTTCAAGGTATTTATATTTATTTTAATTTCATATTTATTTTTAATGTTTTATTAGTTTTAATTATTCTTAATTAGTTGTAATTTAATATTGTTTACATTGTTTTATAACTTAATAATTAGTAATAAATACTAATAATTAGGAATAATAACATTATTTAATTATTAATATATTTTATTATTAATATTAAAATAATATAATTTTTTATATATATACAGTTCTTTTTTCATCTGTGTGTTTGCTGTCTTCACATGTATTATTTGTATACGGAGATAGAAAACACACAGATGAAAGGAGAACTGTATGTAAATTAGAAAATTATATTATTTTAATATTAATAATAAAATATACTAATAATGTTATTATTCATAATTATTGTTAATTATTCCTAATTATTGGTAATTATTCATTTAATTAGTCATAATTAAGAACAATTACCAATAATTACCAATAATTACCAATAATTAGTAATAATTACCAATAATTAGTAATAATTACCAATAATTAGTAATAATTACCAATAATTAGTAATAATTAGTAATAATTAGTAATAATTACCAATAATTAGTAATAATTACCAATAATTAGTAATAATTACCAATAATTAGTAATAATTACCAATAATTAGTAATAATTACCAATAATTAGTAATAATTACCAATAATTATTAATAATTACCAATAATTCGTAATAATTACCAATAATTAATAATAATTACCAATAATTACCAATAATTAGTAATAATTAGTAATAATTACCAATAATTAGTAATAATTACCAATAATTAATAATAATTACCAATAATTACCAATAATTAGTAATAATTAGTAATAATTAGTAATAATTACCAATAATTCGTAATAATTAGTAATAATTACTAATAATTTGTAATAATTAGTAATAATTAGTAATAATTACCAATAATTAGTAACAATTAGTAATAATTAGTAACAATTAGTAATAATTAGTAATAATTACCAATAATTAGTAATAATTACCAATAATTAGTAATAATTACCAATAATTAGTAATAATTATCAATAATTAGTAATAATTACCAATAATTAGTAATAATTACCAATAATTATCTGTAAATAGAAATAATTAGTAATAAATAGAAATAATTACCCGTAATTAGTAATAATTAGTAATAATTTCCAATAATTAGTAATAATTACCAATAAATAGTAATAATTACCAATAATTAGAAATAATTACTAATAATTAGAAATAATTACCAATAATTAGAAATAATTACCAATAATTAGCAATAATTAGTAATAATTACCAATATTTAGAAATAATTACCAATAATTAGAAATAATTACCAATAATTAGTAATAATTACCAATAATTAGTAATAATTACCAATAATTAGTAATAATTACCAATAAATTCCAATAATTACCAATAATTAGTAAAAATTAGTAATAATTACCAATAATTAGTAACAATTTGTAATAATTAGTAACAATTAGTAATAATTAGTAATAATTACCAATAATTAGTAATAATTACCAATAATTAGTAATAATTACAAATAACTAGTAATAATTATGAATAATTACCAATAATTAGTAATAATTAGTAATAATTACCAACAATTAGTAATAATTAGTAATAATTAGTAATAATTAGTAATAATTAGTAATAATTATCAATAATTAGTAATAATTACCAATAATTAGTAATAATTACCAATAATTAGTAATAATTACCAATAATTAGTAATAATTAAGAATAATTAGTTATAATTAAGAATAATTAGTAATAATTAAGAATAATTAGTAATAATTACCAATAATTAGTAATAATTACCAATAATTAGTAATAATTAGTAATAATTACCAATAATTACTAATAATTACCAATAATTAGAAATAATTAGTAATAATTACCAATAATTAGTAATAATTACAAATAATTAGTAATAATTACCAATAATTACCAATAATTATTAATAATTAGTAATAATTAGTAATAATTACCAATAATTAGTAATAATTAGTAATAATTACCAATAATTAGTAATAATTAGTAGTATTTAGTAATAATTACCAATAATTAGTAATAATTACCAATAATTAGTATTAATTACCAATTATTAGTAATAATTACCCATAATTAGTAATAATTAGTAATAATTACCAATAATTAGTAATAATTAGTAATAATTACCAATAATTAGTAATAATTACTAACAATTAGTAATAATTAGTAATAATAATCAATAATTAGTAATAATTACCAATAATTAGTAATAATTACCAATAATTAGTAATAATTACCAATAATTAGTAATAATTAAGAATAATTAGTAATAATTAAGAATAATTAGTAATAATTACCAATAATTAGTAATAATTACCAATAATTAGTAATAATTAGTAATAATTACCCATAATTAGTAATAATTACCAATAATTAGTAATAATTAGTAATAATTACCAATAATTATTAATAATTACCAATAATTAGTAATAATAACCAATAATTACCAATAATTAATAATAATTACCAATAATTAGTAATAATTTCCAATAATTAGTAATAATTAGTAATAATTACCAATAATTAGTAATAATTAGTAATAATTAGTAATAATTACTAATAATTAGTAATAATTACCAATAATTAGTAATAATTACCAATTATTACTAATAATTACCAATAATTAGTAATAATTAGTAATAATTACCAATAATTAGTAATAATTAGTAATAATTACCAATAATTAGTAATAATTAGTAATAATTAGTAATAATTAGTAATAATTATCAATAATTAGTAATAATTACCAATAATTAGTAATAATTACCAATAATTAGTAATAATTACCAATAATTAGTAATAATTAAGAATAATTAGTAATAATTAAGAATAATTAGTAATAATTAAGAATAATTAGTAATAATTAACAATAATTAGTAATAATTACCAATAATTAGTAATAATTAGTAATAATTAGGTCTATCTCAAAAAAAAGTTTGCGTCAGTCGTGTATGATCTAAACTCTATAATTATCCTAGCTTGAGTGTTTTTTCTAACAAATTATTCAAAACCAATAATGCTTTTATATTTTATAGAGACATATGGAACAAAGAGGTCATCAAAAATCATTATTAGGTGACCGCATATGGATAAATCAACGTAGAAATCCAAATGGTTCTGATGCTCTAGGCAAACTTGAAAAAGATGTTGTTGTAATTATATGTAAACTGGAAAAAATATTTCCGCCGTCTTTCTTCGACTCAATGGAAAATTTGATGTTACATTTTCCATATGAACCCAAATGTGGAGGTCCAGTACAGTTTTGATGGATGTACCCATTTGAAAGATGCATGCAAAAATTGAAAAGAAAAGTACGTAACAAAGCATCCGTTGAAGGGTCTATTGCAGCAGCTTATTTACAAGAGGAAATATCTTTTTCTGCTCCCATTATTTTGAATCTGAGTATCCTTCAATATACAACCGAATGGGACAGAACGAGAGGAATATTGATGAAATCGACAATCAATTATATGTTTTCAACCAGTCAGAGCTTGGTTTTGGTGGAGTTTATGAACGCTGGCTTTCAGATGATGAACATCATAGAGCTCATACATATGTTCTGCTCAACTGTGAAGAGATGACATCAGTTGTACTGTAAGTGTTCATATCACTTATTCTATCATTTATGTTACAGTAAATAACTTTGGTTTTTATAGGTTGTATGATAATCATATCAAGAAACAAATTCCACAAATTACAGCAGCTGCTCTCGAAGAACGTCGACTGAAAAATTTCTCTCAGTGGTTTCAAAAACTGGTAACATAAATTCTTTATCTTTTAGCAACTCATTCAATGTATAGTTTACTATATTGATAATTATTTCACAAATTTTCAGGTGTCTTGACATGCTGATAAAATTGACAAATGGCTGTGTGTATTGAGTAACCCACCATCCAAACTTGTTAAAACTTATAATGTATATGTGGTGAATGGATTTCGATTCCACACACATACATATGGGGAATCGAAAAAACCAATGAACAGTGGAGTTAGCTTGAGAGGATCTCATCATCGAGAAAATGAAGTTGACTTTTATGGCATACTTGATGAAATCATTGAACTCTGTTATCTTGGACAACATTACATAACCATGTTGAAATATCGGTGGTTGGATATAGAGAGAGGCGTGTGTGTTCATCCGACTCATGGAATCATCGATATTAAATGTAAAAGTGTTCTTGTAGTAAATGAACCATTCTTATTGGCTCAACAGGCACATCAAGTTTATTACGCAAAGTACTATGCTACATCAAGAGACTTGACTGATTGGTGGAGTGTAATAAAAATCAAAATTCGAGACAATCAGTTTAGTCAAAGTGAATGTGCTTTCACTGATGTGCAAATAATTGATGTTTTTCAAGAGAGTACTCAAAATCAATCTTTTTTGCAAAGAGACATGAGTATCGATGACGACACCCCACATTTAAGAGTCGGTGATGACGATGATGTTAATGATGTCACATATGAATTTGAAATGGTAAGAGATGAAGAAACTGTAACTCGAATGGATATCGATGATGTTGAGGAGGAATATGAAGATGACATTGACATATATGAAGATGGCGATGAAGATGAACACTGATAGAATTCCATGGTATTTATATACAATCATAATATGTATATATGTATATATAATAGTAATTATGAATTATTTGCTAACAAAATTAACATTTTCTGTTTCAGATGGACGACACCACATTTCGTGGGTTGGCGGATGCTGACCTGGCTTTCGATGCGGATGAGTTGCTGCCAAATGACCCTCAGCCTGCAGGCGCTCCAGGGAGTACGTGGAGGGGGCGCGGTCTTGCACGATTGATGATTCCTGACCCCGTCCCCGAGCGACGTCCACGTCTTGGGTTTGATCCACGCACACGGAGGTGTGATAACCTGTGTGATAACCTGTTGATTTGACTAAGATTTCATTAATCTATTCACATAATAAATGTTTATTATTTTTACAGTTTTCCGCATATAGCAGTCGGACAGGGCAGCGCTATTTTGCGCAACGATTTCTCTCAGCCGTGGACCACATGGGAGCAGATTCCCATTGATGTGCAGCAGGCCATGTTCAGCCATTGGTTGGTACGTACGTAAATAAATTATTTTTATTTTGAAAAATATTTCATTTCTAACTTGATATTTTGATTTATTTGTAGGGTTTATGGTATCCGATCGAGGATACCATGCGTGACGCCATCCACGAGGCATGGGAGGTGGCCATGCGTGATCGCCTTCGTCAGTTTTTGCACAATTTAAGAAAAGATGCGATGAAGAAAGCAGGAGTGTCAGATTTTGACGAGTCATGTAGAGCACACCGACCAGAGTACATTTCATCCCATGTATGGGATGGATTATGTGCGCACTGGTTGAGTGGTGCCTTTCAGAGGAGATCATCGGTGGGGAGGCAGAATCGGGGGAGACAGGAGGTGACTCATCGAGCTGGGAGTTGTTCTTTCAGTACTCATGGACAGCATCTGGTACGTACATTATTTATAAATATTTTATATAACTATAAATATTAACAGTTTATTTTTTATTATTATAGGCTGTCGAGCACCCCGATATTACGGAGTACGACGTATATCGGAGGATGTATAGTGATCCTACTACTGGGGAGCTTAGAGGTGATCGTCAGCATCACATCGTTGTTAATATTATTTGTTTTCAAGTTTAAAAATTAACTGTATATAATATATTCACATTTTTAATTTTAAATTGCAACTACAGGAGTCGTATGAGGTCGCAGCGTCACAGGCCCGGCCTGAGAGTCAGGCCGAGTCATCATATCAGACCACTGGCCGTCAGTTTGATGAGGCGGCATAGATGCAGGCCACCCAGTATGCCTTCGAGAAGGGCCGGGTAGTTGGTATCAGCTCTCGACTGACTCCCGGAGATTATTATGGCAGTGCAATGATGTCAACGTCCAGCTCGAGATCAGATCGTGCATCTTCTTCTGCTACACATTATGAGGATCATTTGCGATCTCAGACTGCACTGATAGAGAGTCTCCGACAGGAGCAGGAGCAGATGCGTCAGCAGCATGAGGAGGAGCGTCGACGCCAGTAGCAGCTGTACGAGGAGCAGACGAGTCGGTGGAAGCACCAGCATCAGGAGCAGATGGAGTACATGCACCGACTCACTCATGCTTTAGGGATGGAGTTTCCTCCACCACCATCTGCAGATCCCACCCTCCCCCCTCCTTCAGATTAGAGTTTGTATTTATGTTATAAAATTTTTGAAATTAAAATATGATTTTTTTTCTATTCGTAGTTTCTGTCTCAGTATAAAATATTTATTAATATTCTATTATTTTTTATTTTTGAATTATAATTCTATTATTATTATATTAATTAAAATAATTTATTATTTTTATTTCTGAATTATAATTCTATTATTATATTAATTAAAATCATTTATTAATATATTTTTTTGAATTATAATTGGATTATTATTATATTAGTTAAAATAATTTATTAACAATTTATTTTTTTTATTTTTTTTATAGTATTTGCGACGGGATACTATTCCCGTCGCAAATAGTATTATTATTTTTTTATTTGTTAAAAAATAGTTTTTGCGACAGGACCCATCGCAACTAGTTTTTTACAAATATACAGAGTACTAGTTGCGACGGGGAATCTCCCCGTCGCGGAAAAGGGATTTAGCGACGGGCCCATCGCAAAAAATTTTTATTGCGACACCGTTTTCAGCAACGGGTCATTTGCGACGGGACCCCGTCGCAAAAATCCATTTGCGACGGGATCCCGTCGCAAATGACCCGTCGCAAATACCTGTTTTCTAGTAGTGAATGCATTGGGTAATGCGAAGGGGTTAAACGTTAAGGTTTCTCCGAAGAGATTTAGGGAATATTCTGTGATGGTTATTCCAAACATAACCAAGAGGGTTACTCCCTAGGTAAGAATGATATGAATCCCTCAATTTACCTTTATGTATTCTGATTTCTATGATTTATTCCTGATATTATGAGGTATGTTAAAGTTCTTATGCTTTATGGGTAATGTATGATTTCATTCTTATGTATATATGTATTCATGTTTCCTTTCCATACATTTTATAACCCTTACTATGATTTTTATGCTCATCACAAGTTTTTGAAATGTTTTTCACATGTCAAGGGAAAGGGATATGATGTGATGATAGTGTGAAGGATGTTTCAGTAAAGAATCCTTGTTTTATATTAAATATGTTTCTGTTGACGGGAAAAATGAATATTATCTTTATGTAACCACTTTTTTTAAATGTGGAATGTAATGAAAGTTTCATGATCTAATTTTCTAAAACTCTAAACCTGAAAATATCCTCAATGTGTAGTCTTGTAATAACTCAAGATTAAGTAAGGTTTAAGGCTCGGGAATTATAGTTGGTATCAGAGGTCTGTTTAGATAACTTTATAGGTTAGGGTATCATTAAACCAGAAGTGAAATTACCATAATTGTTAGGATTTCAGAAAGATTCATAGTTTTTAGATAAAGTGAATTAGTATTTATATCTTCCTCATTAGTACATAATGGTATTTTTGATATACTCGCACTGACATTTCTATTTTTAGCGAATGGATGGATCTAGCAAGCTCCAAAGTGACAATAGTTTTGAAGGAAACTGTGGTGGTTCTCTGATTAAGAGACTAGATGAAATGAGGGATTCAATGAGGAAACTCGTGGTTGTTCTAAACCAACTATCAAGGAGTCATGATCAACCACTTGTACCTTGGTATATTCTATAATGCCTCATGTACGAGATGACCAATCAATGTGGAAGTTCGGGTAATAATTATATAGGTAACCATTAGGGTTTATATGATCCTTACTTTTGAGGTAATTATGGGTTATTATATGTTATGATGGAAAATGAAAGGAATGAGATAGACTTGAGGTTAAAATATGTTATGATTATTTTTGAAGATTTTATCTCATTTTGGGGAATGTTTTAAGAATTATATAGTTTTGCAAAAAGGACAATACACAGACCGTGTGACAACCCGTCGCGTCTGACAAAGCTGTGGGAATCGAACCCACAACCAATGTGCGACTGGTACTTATCGCCTACCACTGGACTACGTGAAGTCTTTGGTTAGTTTGATTAATTATTTTTAGATAGATGATTTTAGGAATCAAGAGTAAGTTTATTTTGGGTTATCTATGGAAATGATTAACCTATAATGGAGGATATATGATTTGGTTAATTACTTTTCAATATGAGAATTTAAGAGAAACTGATGTTATTTGGAGATAAAAGTTAATATGTAGCTTGGAAGACTATGTGATTAAATCTTTCAAATATTTGGGTTTCAATATTAGTTTGGTTTAATTTGACAAATTTTATGAAAAATTGTTCATCTAATGGTCTTCGTTGAACTTTGGGTTTTTTTGAAC
Source organism: Viscum album (assembly GCA_963277665.1). NCBI lineage: Eukaryota > Viridiplantae > Streptophyta > Magnoliopsida > Santalales > Viscaceae > Viscum > Viscum album. The sequence continues at coordinate 1,333,613,682 of OY728142.1, forward strand.
AAATTTGGGAGATTAAGAATAGATTTTCTTTTTATAAAAGTTTATATTTTGTGGATTATCTGACCTCATACTAACAATTTTGGTTTTGGATTTTGTCTAAAGACATGGGAAAATATAGTTCTCTTTTGTGGATTTGGTGATTCTCAAGAAGTTGATTATAGTACTCTTAATGCGAACAAGTCTTCCTAAATACTCGTCTTTTGGAGAAAATATGAGTTTGATTAAGGAATCTATTAAAAGTTGAAAGTCTACGTGACAAGTAAGTTTGTTTCATTATGATTTAGATAAGATCAAAAATAAATTCCTCAATGAAGAGTAACTTAAAAAAAAATGTTGTCTGTTAACTTTTCCTACTAGGGAATCAAATACCATTTAACCCATCACAAGTTTGTGATTTTCTTAGTGTTAAATTTCTCCTAGACATGTTTACAATCACTCTCCAGCAGAACATGACCCTTTGTTTTCTCATCCATATCCACATTTTCTTACATGGAATCCTAGTATGGGTTATGTCGAGTGGCCTTTGTACTTCTCCTTCTTTATTTTAAAGTGATTGTTTTACTGACTCTTGTTCCGATGTGGGATTCTCAATGAAGTTTCCAAGCCCAATTTTAGAATTGCGAGGACGCAATTCCCAAAAGGGGGGAAGGATGTAACACCCCAGGTAAAAAAATAATATGACATTTTTTAATTTATCCATATTTTTGTATAAAATATTAATATTACTTTAATGGGGACTCTATGCTCGATGGCATACACAATACGCAACAACGAGTTTTTTTGGTAATATTACGTTGCACTCTAATAATAAAATAATATTACTTTAAATGGGAGATAATGCATAGCCTTTGTAATGGAAGGAATGACAAGAACTAACTACAAAATGATTATATATGTTTTGTCAAATATTTTTACTCTTTACAATAAATTTTAGAGGATTAAAAATGTGAATGAAGCCAATTTTATGCGTAAACATTCTAATATTCTTTAAAAGGTCGATTAACCGCCTTTTGATGGAGAACCTATTTTAAATCCATGCTTTGAAAATTTTATGTGTCATATTGGACAAAATACAATTCATCTTTAGAATCTGGACATCAAAATTTACATTGTTTAAATTTTTGGAATTTTTCCGATAAAGTTCATTTTTTAATGAATAGTGAAAATGTTGTATTTTAATTCAAAATCACTTTTTAATCTAATTTATTTATATTATTATATTATTTTTTGAATTTTATTTAATGTTAAATTATAATATATTTTTACCATTTAATCCAATAGTGGTCATTGGAATTAATTTCACTTTGAAATTGGACTTAAACTAATGTCAATCTTTTGATATATATTGTTTCATAAAAACACACTATTTTTCATGACATTAGGAATTAATTATTAAATTAATTAATGTATCTTATATGATTTTAATTTTGTAAAATAGAAATCATTTTTGAATTCGGAATATCAAATATATCTTAGGGTGAAGTTTTGGTATTATTCTGAAAAACATTAATTCTTGATGAATAGTGAAACCACTAAGTGGTATATAAGAAACCGATTTATTGTTTAAATGATACATTACCACTACTGTATTTTGAATATCAAAAATCCAGAATACATGGTTATCATTAGGAAGTAAAATGTTGTTCAATGGGATTAAAATAATTTTTTTGGTGAATAGTAACTTTTATGTTTTTAATCGCGATTACATGTAATTAGTGTAATTTAAGGTAAAAATAATGTTTTAATAATATTAAATGAACTTGACACATGTCCTACCATCATTGGATGTGTCGTGGCCGACCAGGACAATCCATGGGTCATCTTTGGGACCCCATGGAGCCACTTTGGTTGGAAAATGACATAAATACCTTTTTATTTAAAGTTATAATTAAAATGTCACAATTATGAGTTGTTTTACTAAAAAAAATTTTTAATGGGGTTATACAAGTCATATGTTTGACTATAAATATTAATTAAAAATATAAAAGGATATTCTACATCATTATTTTTTTATAATTTGTAGACCTTAAATAAATTAAATTATTTATGACATCATGAGGATGCAGCAATTACCTCATTAATAAGGGATTGAAATAAAAAGAGAAGATAATGTTAAAACTATAAATTACACTTGTCACAAACCTATTGGATGGGTTGACTTCGAAACATTATCAAATTATCCTTTAAATATATCCTTTTGGTATCTTTTAAATCCTAAAATCATTTTATAATAAAGTAATATTTTATAACATTCCAAGAGTGCCCCTCCTCTCCTCTTATAAAAGGACCCCAACTCTACCACCATACACACACCTCTCAAGACTTTTGCTCGGCCAAAACCTGCCCATTTCAACTCTCCACATCCCGCTATTAATCATTGAAGCCTCACATTGGGCATAATCATTTCCAAGGAAGCCTTTGAGCTCAAATCAAAGAGAGTTACCCGATTTAAAGGTAATGTCTTCCCATGTGTTCTTTTGTTTTATTTTTCTTCTCCAAACCCCTAAAATCTTTTTATTCTTTTATATTGTAACAACAATAGTATTTTAAATATACTATGATGTTTTTATGTGAAGGATTCTAGCTACACTTACACACACCTTCATCTAATGGTTAACGAACATATTATTTCTGTGGATGGCGAATTACTGCCTCACGAAACGATGATTGTTCAATATTCTTTTAACACCATCAAAGGCTGCCATTAAGGTGTAAATATATTTATATATGATATATAATATGTTTATGTTTCCCTTAATCTTCTGTATTTTTCATTTATGTCATACCTTTATGGTTTCCATTATGGGTAAACGCGATATCTTCATTTTAGGAAGTGCGGACTACCGCCCCCTCAATGTGATTTGATTCGTTAATGCCATATGTGGAATGTTTAAAGAATTTAATTAATGGTATTAAATATTTTATCCAACTGGAATTATAATATACCTTTATATCAGTATTATTTCATTCTATTAAATAAAAAAGGAAATGAAAGTAGCGTTCATGCGTACGTACGGCTTACCGTCTCCATGAATGGTACATTTCATTTCTTCTCTCCAAATGTTATGTACTATTATAAGTACATATATATAATGGATATATATTTAATATGTTACATCTAAATGATGTATATAATTCTGGAATTATTATATATATATCTCTCATTTTATTTTAATTCCATTAATATGACAAAAAAATGAAAGTAGCGTTCATGCGTACGTACGTCCTACCGTCTCCATGAACGGTGATTTTAATTTTTTATCTCCAAATGATATGTAATAGTATAAAATGAGTATATACTATCTATATTTGATATTTAAACATAAATAATATTCTGGAGATGATGTACCTATAACTAAATGGAATCATCTTTTCCAACAAGTTCAATTTTTACTCATGTACTGAACATCCAAAAAAACATCTGATATGAACTCACTTTATTAACCAATTATTATAACATTATAATATTTGATATGAAATGAATAATAATATTTAAAGTATGTACTTATGAAATTATAAATTGACCAAATTTTATCATTCAGGAGATTAAAGAACGATCGAGTCATGTCAGACACGAGGTAAGGGAATCATACCTCTCTCTTTCTTTGCAAGTACTCTCTTTTATGTCATTAATTTTCTGATCAATGTTCTTATGTTAGATGATGTTCTTTTATATTCCTCTTTCTAGCTTTTTTATGTTCATGTGATGAGATACCCTATTTGATCTCATCAATCCATTTTTATAAGTTTTATGTGGCGTTGTTAGGCTGCCGAATTTTCATAAGGGGATTTTGATCGCACTTTTTGTTCCCTTGAGATTCATGCTACATTGGCCACTATTTACTTTTTGTTTTGTGTTTTTACTTCCCATTATTTAACTATTAGTATAATATACTATCATTTTTTGGTAGTTACATCTTCATTGTATGACCCTTCTATCATGGGCTTTACGTTTTGAAAGTTGCCCAAATTGGTAAGGGAACCTTTCATACTCCTCTTTTAAAAAGACTTATTTTGTTATGTCTTTTAATTTACATATTTTTAGGTTGGGATATGTTTTTATATATCCTTATTGATGTAAATTTTATTCCAAGTGATGAGATACCATTTTCTCTATCATCAACTAATTTTATGAATTTTAATGTGACGCCGTTAGGCTGTCGAATTTTACCAAGGGAACATCTTTACCCAATTTCGATTTCCTTGGGTTCAAAATGTAGTTATTGAATATGTTATCCTGTGAATATGTGTGAATGAAATATGATTGTGTTACACTTCATATCCACTTATATTGGGTGTATTTATGTTTTTCACACATAATTATGTGATTGATTCATCCTTAATTTAAGGATGCTTCTTTATAAGGGATTTTATCTCAATTTATATTTCAATTGAGACATCATTGTTGTTATGCACAAATTCACTCTTATACGGTGTATATACTGTCCTTTGGAATATTATATCATGAATCCCTTTATTCTCATGATATTATAAAGTTCTGATTAAATGTTATTCCTTATTTATTTTATTCAAGTGTCTCTCATTTTGATAAAAACCCATTAACTAAAATATCTTTTTAAGTGTTATAATGATTTATTCTTATAAATATTTCTCATTAATATACATGTTTTCAAAATGGTTTCAAGGATTTATTTATGTGGATATTACTGGTGTAAAATGTAAAAATCTTCAAAGTGGTATGTGACACTTTGATTAAAAAATTCTCTTTATTAAATGTTTTAAATGGTTTTGAAAATGTTTTTTTAGAATGGATTCAATATAATAAAATGTTATATTGTTATTACAATGTGGAAATGTTATCTTTCCATTATGCTTATGTTATGCGCTATGATTATGTTATGGTTCTTGGGAAATTTTTATGAAGATGGGTGGTTCCGTGATAAACTATGGGTGGGTGAGCCCGATATAGCCCTCCAATGCATTGGGTAATGCAAAGGGGTTAAACGTTATGGTTTCTCCAAAGGGATTTAGGGAATATACTGTGATGGGTATTCCAAACGTAACCAAGAGGGTTACTCCCTACGTAAGAAGGTTATTAATGCCTCAAGTGAACTTTATGTCTTCTGATTTCTATGATTTATTCATGATTTTATGAGGTATGTTAAAGTGCTTATGATTTATGGGTAAAGTATGATTTCATTATTATGTATATATGCACTAATTTTTCCTTTCCATACTTTTTATAACCCTTACTGAGCTTTTTATGCTCATCCCAAGTTTTTGAAATGTTTTTCACAGGTTAAGGGAAAGGGATATGATGTGATGATAGTGTCAAGTAAGTGTTTATTGAATGGTCTTATTTTTGTTTACTTTGAATATTTTTATGGACAATTGTTTATCGAATGGTCTTCGTTGAACTTTGGGTTTTTTTTAACAAATTTTGAATATTAAGAATAGATTTTCTTTTTATAAAGGATTATACTTTTGTGGATTATCAGACCTCATACTACCAATTTTGGTTTTAGATTTTGTCTAAAGACATGGGAATAATATATTTCTCATTTGTAGATGAGGTGATTCTCAAGAAGTTGATTATAATACTCTTAAAGCGAACAAGTCTTCCTAAATACACGTCTTTTGGAGAAAATATGAGTTTGATTACGGAATCTAGTAAAAGTTGAAAGTCTACATGACATGTAAGTATGTTTCATTATGATTTAGTTAAGCTCAAAAATAAATTCCTCAATGAAGAGTAAAATAAAACAAAAATGTTCTCTGTTATCTTTTCCTACTGAGAAATCGAATACCGTTTAACCCATCACATGTTTGTGATTTTATTATGGTTAACTTTCTCTTAGACATGTTTACTATCACTCTCCATCAGAACATGACCCTTTGTTTTCTCCTCCATATCCATATTTTCCTACATGGAATCCTAGTATGGGTTAACTCAGGTGACCTTTGTACTTCTCTTTCTTTATTTTAAAGTGATTGTTTTACTGACTCTTGTTCCGATATGTGATTTTCAATGAAGTTTCCAAGCCCAATTTTCAAATTGCGAGGAGAAATTCCCAAAATGGGGGAAGGATGTAACACCCCAGGTAAATAAAGAATATGAAAATTTCAGATTTATCCATATTTGTGAATAAAATATTAATATTACTTTAAAGGGGATGTTATGCGCGATGGCGTACCCAATATGCAATAACGAGTTTCTTGGTAATCTTACGTTACACTCTAACAATAAAATAATATTATTTTAAATGGTAGTTAACGCCTAGCCATTGTAATGGAAGGAATGAACAGTACTAACTACAAAATGATTATATATGTTTGTCAAATATTTTTACTCTTTATAATAAATTTTATAGGATTAGAAATGAGAATGAATCCAATATTAAGCGTAAACATTCTAATATTCTTTAAAAGGTTGATTAACCACCATTTGATGGAGAACCTCTTTTAAATCAACTTTTTGACAATTTTATGTGTTATATTTGAAAAAATAAAATTCTTCATTAGAATCGGGACATCAAAATTTACATTGTGTAAGTTTTTGGTATTTTCCCGATAAAGTTCATTTTTTAATGAATAGTGAAAAATGTTGTATTTTAATTCAAAACCACTTTTAAATATACTTTATTTATATTATTAGATTATCTTTTGAATTAGTTTTAATGTGAAATTAGAATATATTTTTACCATTTAATCCAATAGTGGTCGTTGGAATTAATTTCACTTTGAAATTGGACTTAATCTAGTGTCAATCTTTTGATATATATTGTTTCATAAAAACACACTATGTGTCTTGATAGCATGAATTAATTATTAAATTAATTAATTTAACTTATTTGATTATAATTTTGTAAAATAGAAATAATTTTTTAATTCGGAATATCAATTATATCTTAGGGTGTAGTTTTGGTATTATTCTGAAAAGATTCAATTTTTGATTAATAGTGAAACCACTAAGTGGTACTTAAGAAACTGATTTTTCATTTAAATGAAACCTTACCACTTTTGTGTTTTTAATTTCAAAAATCCAACAAACAAGGTTGTCATTAGGAAGTAAAATGTGGTTCAATGTGATTAAAATAATTTTTTGGTGAATAGTAACTTTTATGTTTTTAATCGTGATTAGAGGTAATTAGTTTAATTTAAGGTAAAAATAATGTTTTAATAATATAAAATGAATTTTACACATGTCCTAACATCCTTGGATGTGTCATGGCCGACCAAGAAAATCCATGGGTCAACTTGGGGACCCCATGGAGCCACTTTGGTTGGAAAATGACATAAATACCTTTTTTATTTAGAGTTAAAATTAAAATGTCACAAACAAGAGTTGTTTTACTAAAACAATTTTTAAATTGGGTTATATAAGTAATATTTTTGACTATAAATATTAATTAGAAATCTAAAAAGATTTATTACATCATGATATTTTTTTTATAATTTTTAGACATTAAATAAATTAAATTATTTATGACATCATGAGGATGCAGCAATTACCTCATTAATAAGGGATTTAAATAAAAAGAAAAGTTAATGTTAAAACTATAAATTAAACTTGAAAAAAACCTATTGGATGGTTTTATATTGAAACCTTATCACCTTATCCTCTAAATATATCCTTTTTGGATTTTTTAAATCCAAAAATCATTTTATAATAAAGTAATATTTTAAAACATTTCAAGAGTGCCCCTCCTCTCATCTTATAAAAGGCCCTCACCTCTACCACCTTACACACACCTCTCAAACCATTGCCTCGGCCAAACCCTGCCCATTTCATTTCTCCACATACCACTATTCATCATTTAAGCCTCACGTTGGTTAGAATACTTTCCAAGTATGCCTTTGAGCTCAAATCAAAGAAAGTTACCTGATTTAAAGGTAATGTCTTCCCTTGTGTTCTTTTGTTTTATTTTACTTATCCATCCCTCTCACCTCTTTTTATTCTTTTCCTTTGTAAAGAAACCAGTATCTTAAATATACTAGGATGTTGTTATGTGATGGATTAGAGCTACACTTACACACACCTTCGTCTAATGGTTAACGAACATACTGTTTCTGTGGATGGCGAATTACTGCCTCACGAAACGATGATTGTTCAATATTCTTTTAACACCTTCAAAGGTGGCCATTAAGATGTAACTATATTTATATATGATATATAAGTGTTTATGTTTTCCTTAATCTTCTGTATTTTTCATTTATGGCATACCTTTATGGTTTCCATTATGGGTAAACGCGATATCTTCATTTTAGAAAGTGCGGACTACCGCCCCCACAAAGTGATTTGTTTTGTTAATGCCATATGTGGATCCTATAAAGGATTGAATTAATGGTATTAAATATTTTATCCTAATGGAATTATAATATACCTTTATATCATTATTATTTCATTCCATTAAATAAAAAAAAGAAACGAAAGTAGCGTTCATGTGTACGTACGACTTACCGTCTCCATGAACGGTACATTTCATTTCTTCTCTCCAAATGTTATGTACTATTATAAGTACATATATATAATGGATATATATGTAATATATTACATATAAATGATTGATATAATTATTTAATTATAATATCTATATCTATCATTTTATTTTAATTCCATTAATATGACAAAAAATGAAAGTAGTGTTCATGTGTACGTACGACGTACCATCTCCATGAACGATGCATTTAATTTTTTATCTCCAAATGCTATGTAATAGTATAAAATGAGTATATACGGGATATATAAGATATTTAAAACATAAATACTATTCTGGATATGATTTAGCTATAACTACATGGAAAATTCCTTTCCAACAAGTTCAATTTTTACTCATGTACTGAACATCGACAAAAATGTCTGATATGAACTCACTTTATTAACAAATTATAATAACATTATAACATGTGATATGAACTGAATAATAATATTTAAATGAGCTCCTTATTGAATTATAAATTTACCAAATTTTATCATTCAAGATATTAAAGAACGATCGAGTCATGTCGGACACGAGGTAAGGGAATCCTACCTCTCTCTTTCTTTACAAGTACTCTCTTGTATGTAATTTCTTTTATGCTACATGTTCATATGTTAGAGGATGTTTTTTTATATTTATCTTTCTGTACATTTTATGTTCATGTGATTATATACCCTATTTGATCTCATCAATCCATTTTTGGAAGGTTTATGTGGCGCTGTTAGGCTGCCGAATTTTCATAAGGGGATTTTTATCTCACTTTTTGTTCCCATGAGATTCATGCTACGTTGGACAATATTTCCTTATTTGTGTTGTATGTACTGGCCATTATTTAAGTAATAGTATAATATACACTCATTTATGGGTAGTTACATCTTCATTGTATGACCCTTCTTTCATGGGGTGTATGTTTTGAAAGTTGACAAAATTGGTAAGGGAACCTTTCACACTCCACTTTTAAAAAGACTTATTTTGTTATGTATTTTAAGTTACATATTTATTGGTTGGGATATGTTCTTTTATATCCTTATTTATGTAAATTTTATTTCCAAGTGATGAGATACCATTTTCCTTCTCATCAACTAATTTTATGAATTTTAAAGTGACGCTGTTAGGCTGTCGAATTTTACCAAGGGAACTTCTTAACCCAATTTCGATTTCCATGGGTTCAACATGTAGTTATTGAATATTTTATCCATTGAATATATGTGAATGAAATTTTATTGTTTTACACTTAATATCCACTTATATTGGGTGTATTTATGTTTTTCACGCATAATTATAAGATTGATTCATCCTTAATTTAAGGATAACTTCTTTATAAGGTATTTTATCTCATTTTACATTTCTATTGAGACTTCATTGTTGTTATTCACCAATTCACTCTTTTATAGTGTATATAGCATCATTTGGGATATTATATCATGAATCCATTTATTCTAATGATATTATAATGTTCTGATTAAATGTTATTACTCAATTATTTTATTCAAGTGTCTCTCATTTTCATTAAAACCCATTAAAAAAAATAACTTTTTAAATGTTTTAATGATTTATTATTTTAAATATTTATCATTAATATCCATGTTTTCAAAATGGTTTCAAGGATTAATTTATGTGGATAGTAATGGTGTAAAATTTTAAAAGCTTCAAAGTGGTATGGGACACATTGATTAAAAAATATCTTTATTAAATGTTTTAAATGGTCTTGAAAATGTTTTTTTAGAATGGATTAAATATCATAAAATGTTATATTGTTATTAAAATGTGGTAATATTATCTTTACTTTATGCTTAAGTTATGTGTTATGATTATGTTATGGTTCTTGGGAATTGTTTATGAAGATGGGTGGTTCCATGATAAACTACGGGTGGGTGAGCCCGATATAGCTCTCCAATGTATTGGGTAATACGAAGGGGTTAAACATTAAGGTTTATCAAAAGAGATTTAGGGAATATACTGTGATGGGTATTCCAAACGTAACCAAGAGGGTTACTCCCTACGTAAGAATGTTATGAATGCCTCAATTTACCTTTATGTCTTCTGATTTCTAGGATTTATTCATGATTTTATGAGGTATATTAATGTGGTTATGCTTTATGGGTAAAGTATGATTTCATTGTTATGTATATTTGTACTCATGTTTCCATTCCATACTTTTTATTACCCTTACTGAGCTTTTTCTGCTCATCCCAAGTTTTTGAAATGTTTTTCACAGGTCAAGGGAAAGGTATATGATGTGATGATAGTGTCAAGTAAGTGTCAAGAAAGAATCTATGTTTTATTTTAAATATGTTTATGTTGATGGGAAAAATGAATACTGTCTTTATGTAACCACTTTGTTTAAATGTGGAATGTAATGAAATTTTCATGATCTGAGTATCTAAAACTGTAAACCTGAAAAGATCCTCAATGTGTAATCTTGTAATAACTCAAGATTAAGTAAGGTTTAAGGGTGGGGCCTTATTGTTGGTATCAGAGGTTGGTTTAGATAACATTAGAGGTTAGAGTATTCTTTAAGCATAAGTGACATTACCATAATGGTTAGGATTTCAGAAAGAGTTATTGTTTTTAGATAAAGTGAATGATTAAGTATATCTTCCTCATTAGTACATGATGGTTTTGTTTATATACTCACACTGACATTTCTTTTTTTAGGGAATGAATGGATCTAGAAGGCACTAAAGTGAAAATAGTTTTGAAGGAAACTATGGTGGTTCTCTATTAAATAGACTGGATGAAATTGGGGATTCAATGAGGAAACTCGTGGTTGTTCTAAACAAACTATAAAGGAGTCATGATCAACCACTTTTACCTTGGTATGTTCTATAATGCATCATGTACGAGATAACCAATCGATGTGGAAGTTCAGGTAATAATTATAAAGGTAACCATTACGGTTTATATTATCCTTACTTTTGAGGTAATTATGGGTTATTATATGTTATGATAGAAAATGAAAGGCATGAGATAAACTTGAGGTTAAAATATGTTATGATTATTTTTGATGATATTATCTCATTTTGGGGAATGTTGTAAGAATTATATAGTTTTGGAAAAAGGAAAACACGCAGACCGTGTGACAACCCATCACGTCTGACAAAGATTCTGGAATCGAACCCACACCCAAAGTGCGACTGGTATTTATCACCTACCATTGGACTACGTGAAGGCCTTGTTCAGTTTGACTAATTCTTTTTAGTTAGATGATATTAGGAATCAAGAGTAAGTTTATTTTGGGTTATCTATGGAAATGATTAACCTATCATGGAGGATATGTGATTTGGTTAATTACTTTTCAATATGATAATTTAAGAGCAACTAATGTTATTTGGATATAAAAGTTAATTTGTACCTTGGAAGACCATGTGATTAAATCCTTAAAATATTTGGGTTTCAATATTAGTTTGGTTTACTTTGATGATTTTTATGGACAATTTTTTATCGAATCGTCTTCATTGAACTTTGGGTTTTTTTGAACAAATTTTGGAGATTAAGAATAGATTTTCTTTTTATAAAGGATTATACTTTTGTGGATTATCTGACCTCATACTAACAATTTTGGATTTGGATTTTTTCTAAAGACATGGGAAAAATATAGTTCTCTTTTGTGGATTTGGTGATTCTCAAGAAGTTGATTATAGTACTCTTAATGTGAAAAAGTCTTCCTAAATACTCTTCTTTTGGAGGAAATATGAGTTTGATTAAGGAATCTAGTAAAAGTTGAAAGTCTACATGACATGTATGTATGTTTCATTATAATTTAGTTAAGCTCAAAAATAAATTCCTCAATGAAGAGAAACTTAAAACAAAATGTTTTCTGTTGACTTTTTCTACTGGGGAATCGAATACCATTTAACCCATCACAATATTGTGATTTTCTTATGGTTAACTTTCTCTGAGACATGTTTACTATCACTCTCCATCAGAACATGACCCTTTTTTTATCCTCCATACCCATATTTTCCTTCATCGAATCCTAGTATGGGTTAACTCGGGTGACCTTTGTACTTCCCTTTCTTTATTTTAAAGTGATTGTTTTGCTGACTCTTGATCCGATATGGGATTTTCAATGATGTTTCCAAGACCAATTTTAAAATTGAGAGTACGCAATTCCGAAAATGGGGGAAGGATGTAACACCCCAGGTAAATAAAGAATATGAAATTTTCACATTAATCAATATTTGTGAATAAAATATTAATATTACTTTAAAAGGGACGTTATGCGCGATGGAATACCCAATACGCAACAACGATTTTCTTGGGAATCTTACGTTGCACTCTAATAATAAAATAATATTATTTTAAATGGTAGTTAAAGCCTAGACGTTGTAATGGATGGAATGAACAGAACTAACTACAAAATGATTATATATGTTTGTCAAATATTTTTACTCTTTACAATAAATATTAGATGATTTAAAATGCGAATGAATCAAATTTTAAACGTAAACATTCTAATATTCTTTAAAAGGTCGATTATCCGCCTTTTGATGGAGAACCTATTTTAAATCCACTATTTGAAAATTTTATGTGTTATATTTGAAAAAATAAAATTCTTCTTTAGAATTGGGCATCAAAATTTACATTGTGTAATTTTTTGGTATTTTTCTGATAAAGTTCATTTTTTAATGAATAGTGAAAAATGTTGTATTTTAATTCAAAACCACTTTTTAATCTAATTAATTTATATGATTATATTATCTTTTGAATTGGTTTTAATGTGAAATTAGAATATATTTTTACCATTTAATCTAATAGGGGTCATTGGAATTAATTTCACTTTGAAATTGGACTTAAACTAGTGTCAATCTTTTGATATATATTGTTTTATAAAACACGCTATTTGTCATGACAGTGGGAATTATTTATTAAATTAAATATTGTAACCTATATGATTTGAATTTTGTAAAATAGAAATCATTTTTGAATTCGTAATATCAAATATATATTAGGGTGGAGTTTTGGTATTATTCTGAAAAACTTCAATTTTTGATGAATATTGAAACCACTAAGTGGTACTTAGAAACTGATTTTTCATTTAAATGAAACTTTACCACTTCTATGTTTTGAATTTAAAAAATCCGAAAAACATGGTTGTCATTAGAAAGTAAAATGTGGTTCAATGGGATTAAAATAATTTTTTGGTAAATAGTAACTTTTATGTTTTTAATCACGATTAGAGGTTATTAGTGTAATTTAAGGTAAAAATAATGTTTTAATAATATGAAATGAAATTGAAACATGTCCTACCCTCATTGGATGTATAATGGCAGAACAAGACAATCCATGGGTCGACTTGGGGACCCCATGGAGCCACTTTGGTTGGAAAATGACATAAATACCTATTTATTTAAAGTTAAAATTAAAATGTCTCAAACATGAGTTGTTTTACAAAAAGAAAATTAAATGGGGTTATACAAGTAATATTTTTGACTATAAATATTCATTAGAAAGATAAAAATATTTCTTAAATCATGATATTTTTTTATAATTTTTTGATATTATATAAATTAAATTATTTATGACATCATGATGATGAAACACTTACCTCATTAATAATAGATTTAAATAAAATGAAAAGATAATGTTAATACTATAACATAAACTTTTTACAAACCTATTGGATGGGTGTATTTCGAAACCTTATCACTTTATCCTCAAAATATATCCTTTTGGGATCTTTTAATTCCGAAATTCATTTTATAATAAAGTAATATTTTATATCTTTCCAAGAGTGCCCCTCCTCTCCTCTTATAAAAGGCCCCCACATCTATCACCTTACACACACCTCTCAAGACATTGGATCGGCCAACCCCTGCCTATTTCATCTCTCCAGATCCCTATTTTCATAATTTAAGCCTCTCTTTGGGGATAATCCTTTCAAAGGAAGCCTTTGAGATCGAATCAAAGAGAGTTACCCGATTTAAAGGTAATGTCTTCCCTTGTGTTCTTTTCTATTATTTTGCTTCTACAACCCCCTAAAATATTTTTATTCTTTTATTTTGTAACAACACCAGTATCTTCAATATAATAGTATGTTGTTATGTGAATTATTCGAGCTACACAAACACACACCTTCGTCTAATGGTTAAAGAACATACTATTTCTGTGGATGGCGAATTACTGCCTCACGAAACGATGATTGTTCAATATTCATTTAACACTTTCAAAGGTGGCAATTAATATGTCACTATATTTATATATGATATAGAATAGTTTTATGTTTTCCTTAAGATTATTTATTTTTCATTTATGGAATAGCTTTATGGTTTCCATTATGGGTAAACACGATATCTTCATTTTAGAAAGTGTGGACTACCGCCCCCTCAAAGTGATTTGATTCGTTAAAGCCATATGTGGAATGTATAAAGGATGGAATTAATGGTATTACATATTTTATACTACTGGAATTATTATATATCTTTATATCATTATTATTTCATTCCATTAAATAAAAAAATAAATGAAATTATCATTCTTGCCTACGTATGGATTACCGACTCCATGAACTGTACATTTCATATCTTATCTCCAAATGTTATGTACTATTATAAGTACATATATATAATGGATATATATGTAATATATTACATCTAAATGATGGATATAATTCTGTAATTATAATATATATCTCTCTCTCATTTTATTTTAATTCCATTAATATGTCAAAAAATGAAAGTATCGTTCATGCATACGTACGGCCTACCGTCTCAATGAACGGTGCTTTTAATTTTTTATCTGCAAAATCTATGGAATAGTATAAAATGAATATAAAATGGATATATATGATATTTAAAACATAAATACTATTCTTGAGATTATGTACCTATAACTACATGGAAAATTCTTTTCCAACAAGTTCAATTTTTACTCATGTAATGAACATCGACAAAAATGTCTGATATGAACTCACTTTATTAACGAATTATTATAACATTATAATATGTGATATGAACTGAATAATAATATTTAAAGGAGGTACTTAATCAATTATAAATTGACCAAATTTTATCATTCAGGAGATTAAATAACGATCGAGTCATGTCGGACATGAGGTAAGGAAATCCTACCTCTCTCTTTCTTTGCAAGTACTCTCTTTTATGTCATTTCTTTTATGCTCCATGTTATTATGTTAGAGGATGTTCTATTATATTAATATTTATTTATTTTTTATTTTAATGTGATGAGAGACACTATTTAATCTCATCAATCCATTTTTGGAAGTTTTATGTGGCGTCGTTAGGCTGTCGAATATTCATAAGGGGATTTTCATCTCACTTTTTGTTCCTATGAGATTCCTGCTACATTGGCCACTATTTCCATTTTCTGTGGTGTATGTACTGCAATTATTTTACTATTAGTATAATATACTCTCTTTTATGGGTAGTTACATCTTAATTGTATGACCCTTCTTTCATGGGGTGTACATTTGGAAAGTTTCCCAAATTGGTAAGGGAACCTTTCACACTCCTCTTTTAAAAAGACTTATTTTGTTATGTCGTTTAATTTACATATTTCTATGTTGGGATATGTTCTTATATATCTTTATTGATGTAAATTGTATGTCCAAGTGATGATATACCATTTTCTCTCTCATCAACTAATTTTATGAATTTTAAAGTGATGCCGTTAGACTGTCAAATTTTACCGAGGGATCTTCCTAACCCAATTTTAATTTTCCTTGGGTTCAACATGTAGTTATTGAATATGTTATCCTTTAAATAAATGTGTGAATGAAATTTTATTGTCTTACACTTAAAATCCATTTATATTTGGTGTATTTATGTTTGTCACGCATAATTATGAGATTGATTCATCCTTAATTTAAGGATACCTTCTTTATAAGAGATTTTATCTCATTTTACATTTCTATTGAGACTTCATTGTTGTTATGCACCAATTCACTCTTATATGGTGTATATACTGTCCTTTGGAATAATATATCATGAATCCCTTTATTCTGATGATATTATAATGTTCTAATAAAATGTTATTCCTCAATTATTGTATTAAAGTGTCTCTAATTTTGATAAAAACCCTTTAACTAAAATATCTTTTTAATTGTTTTAATGATTTATTTTTATAAATATTTCTCATAAATATCCATGTTTTTAAAATGGTTTCATGGATTTATTTATGGGGATATTAATGGTGTAAAATGTTAAAATCTTCAAAGTGGTATGGGACACTTTGATTTAAAAAATATCTTTATTAAATGTTTTAAATGGTTTTAAAAATGTTTTTTTAAGAATGGATTCAATATCATAAAATGTTATATTGTTATTGCAATGTGGGAACGTTATCTTTCCTTTATGCTTATGTTATTTTCTATGATTATGTTATGGTTCTTGGACATTTTTTATTAAGACGGGTGGTTCCGTGATAAACTAAGGGCAGGTGGGCCTGATATAGCTCTCCAATGCCTTGGGTAATGCAAAGCGGTTAAACGTTAAGGTTTCTCTGAAGAGATTTAGGGAATATACTCTGATGGGTATTCCAAACGTAACCAATAGGGTTACTCCTTATTTAATAATGTTATGAATTCCTTAAGATACCTTTATGCCTTCTGATTTCTATGATTTATTCATGATTTTATGATGTATGTTAAAGTGCTTATGCATTATGGGTAAAGTATGATTCCATTCTTATGTATATATGAACTCATGTTTCCTTTCCATACTTTTTAAAACCCATACTGAGATTTTTATTCTCATCCCACATTTTTGAAATGTTTTTCACAGGTCAAGGGAAAGGTACACGATGTGACGATAGTGTCAAGTAAGTCTTAAGAAAGAATCCATGTTTTATTTTAAATATGTTTCCATTGATGGGAGAAATGAATATTGTCTTTATGAAACCACTTTATTAAAATTTGGAATGTAATGAATGTTTCATGATCTAATTCTCTAAAACTCTAAACCTAAAAAGATCCACAACGTGTAATCTTGTAATAACTCAAGATTAAGTAAGGTTTAAGGCTGGGGCCTTATAGTTTACATCCAAAAGAATGGTTATAATTATATATTATTAACGAAAATGTGATAAGATTATATAATAAAATCAAATATGAAATCATAAATATCATTATGGATTTGGTATAAATAAATAACACCATAAAAACAGTTATAATGTTTGTTAATTCTTGGTCAAAAATGGGAAATACGAGGTAAGGTACTTCATTCAATTTACCATAATTGAGGATTATATTAATGTTATTAACCTAAAATCTATTATATGGTGCATATAATTAATATTTTACATGTAATATTATTAATATATTATAATTATTGTTATTTTTTAATTTCAATTTTAATTTTATCATCATAGGAGACATAAGTTGAATGTCACAATTTGGAAAGGATTTTATAACTCAATTTCATTTCATTAGGTTATATGAATTCTTCTATGACATTGATATTCTTTAGATATGTGTGTAATGAATTTATAATATCTTATTTTGAATCTAAAATTCAATATTTGTATTTATATTTTATACAGATAATCAATTCACAGATTAATTCTAACATCAATGTTCTTATCCTTGAATAATATTTTATCTCAATTTCCACTTAATTGATAAATATTTCATATTATAAAAACATATATTTTTATAGCCTATAACTAATACCAAATTATTATATTAAATAATTTTTATATTTATATTAATTATATATAATTTTTAATGTGGTGTAATTTATTTTATATGGTTTTTATACAAATATTACAACTGTTCTAATGGTTTTTGATTAAATATCATTTTTAGAAGGGGTTTTCTGGTTTGTATTTATACTGATGTAAATTATTTGATTATTATCAATTAAAAACCCATAAATTTTTAAATAAATTTTTAAATGATGATGTTTCCATATTATAGTAAACCTTTCTCAATATTCTTAATAAAATTTAGAAAAAAATAGTTTAAATTATTTAACACTTTGGTCAATAAAACATTTGTTTTCCAAATCCATGTCTTCAAAAAATAATTTCACAAATGTATTTAATATTATATAATAATTTTGAAAATAAATTTTTACACATATTTTAATTTTACAAAATCCTTTAGAATGAATCATCTTATAAATTTATTAGCAAGTTACTATTATAATTTTCACTAAATATTTTTATAACGCACTATAAAAGCATACAATTCTCTTACCATAATGAAATATTCATGATTTCATGCTTCCATTACATGATTTTAAGGTTTTTTCATTGAAAATTGTTTCCTAATATTCTATAGTTTATTTATTTTAAATGTTATTTTAATATTGAGTGGATATTTTTCTCATGAATATTCTTAATGATATTCTTATGGTATTTCTATTCATCAATATTAAAAAACAATTATTTTAATTAAATTAAATGATGTATGTTATACAATGATACCATCCTAATTATTTCTCTTGATGGTTTATTATCAGTTTGATTGGGGATTAATATTTTTATACCATTCCCTATAATTGTTTTAATGGTTTATGTTTATGTTTATCGGTTGGCATAGTTAATAACATTTCATTATAAATCATCTTAATATAAATGTTTATATTGATAATGTTGATTACCATTCATGTATGTAATTAATTGGACTTATTTTTTTACTAGACAATACATCTATATCCCATTGATTCACCAATTGGTGTTGGGATAAAAATTAATATGCAGATATTAGTGGTTTGTAACCCATAAATTCATATTATCTCAGTGGATGATCATAAGGGTGTATATATGATTATGTAAGTGAAAATGAAGTAAAATATTCAGAATCACATTCATTTAAAATTTTATTATTATTATATAATATATTATTTCATTTATATTATCCTTTACTGCATATTGTGTTCAAATAAGACTTATTGGACTTCATGAAAATTATTGATGAAAATTATTATTATATATGATATTATTTTAGGGATATTATTTACTTAACATAATATATTTAAATCCATCATTCATAAACTATGATATTTATTTATGTTTTGGTACTCAAGAATCATATTTTAAAATTACATTTATCAATCTGGTTTTATATATAAGGACAATGAAACATGAATAGATTTTATTAATTGATATGGAAACATGTATAACATTATATAAGATAAAAAATGAATTATTAATACCATAATTTATTTTTGAAAATTATTTTAATCATAATTTTAATTCCATTAATAAAAATATTATAGGCTTCTTAATGGTTATTTTATTAATATTAATTATATTTTTAGATAAATTTATGAAATAAAACCCATTGGATTAGTAAATGTTTTTTAATAATGTTTTTAAGGAATAATTCCATTTAATTTTAGGGAAATAAGATAATAGGTATTACTATTCTTTATTGATTATCTTATCATTAGACTTTTGGAAATTATGAGTCATTAAAATTAGGAAATTTTTAAGTAATTGTTGTCATATAGTTTAGTAAAAATGAAAAATCTAAAATCAAGTGACAACCCATCCAAACCAGAAATGCATCTGGGCTTAAGCCCACAATTGAAGAATGAAGAGGGTATATATCCGACCACTAATCTATTTGATGATATAGTTAATATTATGTTTTTTAATTAAATTATTTTATGGATAAATTATTAGAAGATGTTTGGGTATGATTATTTGTGTTTAAATTTAATAAATAGTTTTTATAACATTTCATAAGAAATAATTTATCAAATAATTATAGATATCCAGGAGTACTTTTCAACATTTAATATCTCTTTTGAAATGGTATATTTTAAATTTCGTGTATCAAATATATGAAAAATTATATTGGACATTCAATCCATGGATGAAGAGGGGAAGCTAAAATTTATTGAACCACAACCAATGTAATTAATTGTTAACATATAATAGAGATATATAATGTAAGTAGATTTCAAAACATTAATATATTGTAAAATATATACTGAAATTTACAATATGTTTCTTTAAAAAAATTCCTATCTAATTAATAGTATATACTATGAATCATTAGAAATTTAACTCATCACAGGTTTATTGTTTTGTGGTCATTTTATTTATCTTGATCATTATTTTTTGAGATAAATTATATCTATAAAAATGAATAATTATTTACTATTTATTACCATGTACAAACACTCACATCCAAATAATTTTATCATACTTTGAAAACATGTATGTGTTTTTCTAGATGTCCTTTTTATTTCCATTTCCCATTTTTAGGAATATTTTTATACCCTTTTTCAATATCTGGTTTCAGTAATGGTTTCTTCAAATTTCAATCCCTTGGATTCCATGTACATGTCCAAATTGAATGGAATTTTTTTTAAAGTATTAGATGATGTAACACCAAAATATTTTAAAATTGGAACATTTTGGTTGATAGAGTATATGTCACGAATCAATGAGGTTAGACAACCAATAAAATACATTATATAAATATAACTATTATATCCTAGATGTTGAATAGGTGTGTATGAATAGGAATAACCAAACTATAATATATATATATATATATATATATATCCTAAATAATAAAAAATTATTCATAAATATTTTGACATACTCATCGAAATTTTTTGTAAAGTAATTTAATGCTTGAGATTTTATTTTCTCTAAATATAATATTATATTAATTTTATGTTTGATAATTATAAATTATTTTTAAAACATATATACTTTTTAATTTATAAAAATAATATAATGTTTTTGAAATAATAATATAAATATTATAATCATGTTATATTTTGGTGATTTTACTTAAAAGAGGGTTTTATCTATAAATAGTGAAAAGTAGCCCTTTTAATAAAACTGTCATTTAAAATTAACAAATTATGAAATTTTTAAGTACCATTATCATATTAATTTTAATTCAATGTAATAATTTATTATTTATTTATATTTATGTATTATTTATATTTTATTAATGTTAACGCATGAATTTAGTATTTTTAGGCCCAAAAAATATTTTCCTGAAAATAATTTTTTTTTAAATGTTCCACCGTTTTAATTAATTGAATAACCAATATTATGTAATGTATTAAATAAATTTTATGCATTATATATCTAAAAATGATAAATTATATCTATATAATTATGATCAGTAGACATGTAGTTAATATATTTTCATTTCATTCTTGTAAAATAAATTTCATAAAAACTGTTTTTAATATGATTTTGTAATTTTATTATTAAATTAAATGTTTTCAATATGTTTATTTATAATTGAAAAAATTGATTACATATTTTTAATCAATATAATTAATATTTGAAAAAAAACATAAAATATTCCATATTGAATTATAAAATCTGTAAAATGTTATTACGAATGTTTTTATTAAAACATGTTTACCAGGCGATCAAACTAAATGTTTTTGGGATAAAATAACTGTAACATCCCATGTAAGTAATGAATAATAAATATTTTTATCTATGTCTATTTATGAATTAGATAGTGTTTTTGAGGCATAAAATGAGAATAAATCCAACCTAAACCATGGAATACTCTAGTATTTTTAAAAAATTGTTTTACCGCCTTTTGATGGTGAACCATTTTTAAATCTATCTTTTGAAAATTTTATAAGCTATGTTTTTCAATATAAACTTATTATTTATGATTGGTACATTGAAATTTACTTTGGATAAATTTCTGGTATTTTTCTGATAATGTTTATTTTTTTAATGAATAGTTAAAAGTGTTGTATTTTAATTCAAAACCAATTATTAATCTAATTTATTTATATATATATATTATATTTTTAAATGGTTTTAAAGTTTAAATATAATATATTTTTACCATGTAATCCAATGGTGGACATTGGAATTAATTTTACTTTAAAATTTGACTTAAAATAGTGTCATTCTTTTGATATATATTGTTTCATAAAAACACGCTATTTGTCATGACAGCACGAATTAATTATTAAATTAATTTATTTAACTAATATGTTTTGAATTTTTTTAAAAATTAATCATTTTTGAATTCTGAATATCAAATATAGCTTAGGGTGATGTTTTGATATTTTTCTAAAAAACATCAATTTTTGATGAATAGTGAAACCACTAAGTGGTACTTATAAAAACTGATTTTCCATTTAAATGAAATTTTACCACCTCTGTGTTTTAAAAAACAAAAATCTGACATACATGGTTGTAATTAAGAAGTAAAATGTGGTTCAATGAGATTAAAATAATTCTTTTTGGTGAATAGTAACTTATTATGTTTTTAATCGTGATTAGAGGTAATTAGTGCAATTTTTGCCAAAAATGATATTATAATAAAATGAAAATACCAAGACACATGTCCTACCCTTATTGGATGTGTCATGGAAGACCAATACAAGCCATGGGTCAACATGGGGACCCCATGGAGCCACTTTTGTAGAAAAATGACATTAATATCTTTCTATTTAATGTTAAAATTAAAATGACACAAACATGAGTCATTTTACTAAAACAATTTTTAAATGGGGTTACACAAGTCATATTTTTTAATATAAATATTAATTGGAAATATAAAAATAATTAATACATAATAGTATTTTTTTATAATTTTTAGACATTAAATAAATTAAATTAGTTATGACATCATGATGATGTAGCGATTACCTCATTATTTAATGATTTAAATAAAATGAATGGATAATGTAAAATCTAAGACCTACACATGTCAAGAACCTATTTTATGGGTATATTTAGAACCCTAATAACCTTATCCTCGAATTATATCAATGTGGGACGTTTTAAATCTGAAGATCATTTTAAAATAAAGTAATATTTCGTTACATTCCAAAAGTGCCCCTCCTCTCCTCTTATAAAAGGCCCGCACCTCTACCACCTTACCCACACATCCAAAGCCTTTGGCTCGGCTAAACCCTACCCATTTTATCTCTACACATCCCTATATAACTCTTAGAAGCCTCACTTTGGGCATAAGTCTTCCCAAGAAGGCCTTTGAGCTCAAATCAAAATGAGTTACCCGATTTAAAGGTAGTGTCTTCTCATGTGTTCTTATGTTTTATTTTGCTTCTCCAACCCTCTAAACTCTTTTTATTCCTTTTTTTGTAACAAAAGAAGTATCCTAAATATACTAGGATTTTTTTATAAGAATTATTAGAGGTACAATAACACACACCTACATCTAATGGTTAAAGAACATACAATTTCTGTGGATGGCGAATTTCTGCCGCACGAAATGATGATTGTTCAACACTCAAATAACACCTTAAAAGGTGGCCATTAAGATGTAACTATATTAATATATTATATATAATATGATTATGATTTACTTAATCATCTGTATATTTCATTTATGGCATACCTTTATGGTTACCATTATGGGTAAACTCGATATCTTCATTTTAGGAAGTGCGGACTACTGCCACCTCAAAGTGATTTGATTTCGTTAATGAAATATGTGGGACATATAAAGGATATAATTAATGTTATTATATATTATATTATACTGTAATTATATTATATCTTTATTTCATTATGATTCTATTCTATAAAATATGAAATTTAAATGAAAGTAGCGTTCATGCGTACGTACGGCTTACCGTCTCCATGAACGGTGCATTTCATTTCTTACCTCTAAATGATTATGTAATATTATAAATGCATATATATACTGGATATATATTAAATTTATGGCATCTAAATCATGAATATCATTATTGAGATAATGGATATTTGACTACGTGAACAACTTGTAAATAAAAGAAGTTCACTTTTGACTCAAGTACCAATGATCAACAAAACGACCATTATTAACTTAAATAATTACATAATGTTCATAACATGGTAATAAGTGATATTAAACGAATAATTAACCTGAAAAAGGTTCTTAAGAAAGTAGAAATTTACTCAAGTTTATTATTCAGGACATTAAAGAACGATCGAGTCATGTCAGACCCGAGTTATGGGACTTCGTCTCAATCATCTTTCATTGAGGCATATTTTGTTTTATACACAACTTTCTTTTATACAGTGTATAAACCCCTTTGAATTTTACGTTTATACAAAAGGAATACTTTTTATATGAATTGTTTTACTAATCGACAAAAGGGAATGTTTTTTTTCGTATGTATGCGGCGACAACGACTTCTCCGCCGCCATGACCATTATTTGAGTTTCAGCTTCCACTACAAGCCATACATTTTTTAAAAGAAAAATAAATACCATGTTTTACTTTTCTTTTATTTTGGTATTGAAAATGGTTTTCGTAATTTTTTTATATCATTGAGTTGTATTGATATCTTGTGATTGAATGGTGGAAATGTTATGTTTCCTTTATGCATGTTTTATATGATACGATTATGTTGTGGTTCATGGGATTTATTATGAAGACGGGTGGTTCCATGATAAACTAAGGGCGGGTGAGCCTGATATAGCTCTCCAATGCATTGGGTAACGTGAAGGAGTGAAATGTTAAGGTTTCTCCGAAGAGATTAAGGGAATATACTGTGATGGGTATTCCAAATGTAACCAAGAGGGTTACTCCCCACATAAGAATGTTATGAATGCCTCAAGTTACCTTTACGTCTTATGATTTCAATGATTTATTCATGATTTGATGAGGTATGTTAAAGTGCTTATGTTTTATGGGTAAAGTATGATTTCATTCTTATGTATATATGAACTCATGTTTCCTTTCCATATTTTTATAACCCATACTAAGATTTTTATGCTCATCCAATGTTTTTGAAATGTTTTTCACAGGTCAAGGGAATGGTACATGATATGATGATAGTGTCAAGGAAGTGTCAAGAATGAATCCATGTTTTATTTTAAATATATTTCCATTGATGGGAAAAATGAATACTATCTTTTATGTAACCACTTTGTTTAAATGTGGATTAAAATGCCAGTTTTATGTTCCAATTCTCTAAAACTATAATCCTGAAAAGATCCTCAATGTGTAATCTTGTAATAACTCAAGATTATGTAATGTTTAAGGCTGGGGTATTATAATAACCTATAAATGTGTATAATTTTTTTATTTCGTTATATAGACATCATATAAACAAATTTATTATAATGAGACTTTTGGGATCATTTTTTGTTTTAAAAACATGAATGTTTCTTTTAGTTATTTGAAATAATTATTCTGTCTTCTTCCTTAATTATGAAACATAATCTCACCCCATTAGATTGTCACAAAAATAAAGATGTATTTATCCAAAGAAAACGTCTGAAATATCTCCCTAACATCATAAAAAATATTATAAATATTTTGATACTACCAACAGTCAATCCCAAGGGTCATTAATAGGATATACAATGGCGGTTCTATATCTAAATGTCATTTTTGTTAATATGTTATTAATGTTACCTATTTTTTACCACTAAATATTATATATTAAAAATAAAAAATGAATAAAAATATATATTTCATATAATGTGTAATTATTATGTTTAATGAAAATATTTACCCATTACCGCCTTCATTTAATTGGAAACAATGTCATAGGTTGTGTGTGTGGCAGACTACCGCCTCATTAACCAATGTAATTTGCTATCCATATATTACTCACAAGGATTATGATAATGACAAAAAATAAATATATAATATTTATATGACATAATCTTACATATTTCAAATTAATACGTCATCCACTTTTTTACCTTTCTACCATTATGTGAATTATATTATCTCATGTGCATACCAATGGAATACAATCATTATATAATGATGCAATTTATTTTCCATGCTCGAAATTTAAGAATGGTTTTAAAAATATATTCATTTTGAAAATATAATATTAATATCATTTATTTCATTATATATATTTTTCATCTATATCATATTCATAAGAACCATATTCTATTTTCCAAAAAAACCAGGAGAAAAAAAATAAAAGAACACTTAAAAGAAAGTTATGGTTGACATTTTATTAATAAATGTATATGTTATAATAAGAACATATATGATATTAAAAATATGAATACTATTACATTATGCATAAATAAAACTCTCAATACCATTATATTAGAGATTAATTCACGTTCAACCAAAAGGAAACATTGGTTATGTTGCTTTTTTCAATTTTCTTCTATTGAGGGAATTTTACTATTATGTACCTAATTTAATTTATACATTGTATGTAATACAAATTTTTACATGTAATATCATTAATAAATCAAAAAACCTGATAGATTATGTTTTATTTTGAATAAAATCATCCAATGGTGTTGGAATTTAATATTTTAAATTGGTAAGAGTTTTGAAAATCAATTTCTTTTTGTTGGGTTATATTACATATTCATTCTCTTGGAAAATAAATGATAATGCATTCAATGAAGTTTCATTTTGATATATTTTATTTCAACTTGTTTAATATTCCCTTTCATTTTATTTATAAAATCAATGAATTTATTTATTATCATATCAATGATATAATCTATATAATAAATTTTGTATCATTGTTGACCTCATTGATACAAAGGGTAAATACGTGTATTATCAGAGGATAATTATTAAAATTATATGATGATAATTGAAATATTTTCAAGGATATTTATTAAAATTTCCATTCATTTGTATTTTTACAATGATAAGATAATTTTAAGAATAAAAATTATCAGTGAAAATTTTATTATTCTTAATAATTATAAAAGGATAATTTGAAAAAAAATTATAAAAAAATTATTATAATGGTTCATATTGGAGAAATTATAAAAATATAATTTTTCCTATGGAATCAATTACAATATCATGATTTATAACATGTATTTTTTTTATAAAAATAGTTAATGATTTAATTACATAAAATTAAACTAAATATAACCGAAATGACCCAAAATTATACTATCTTAAGGAGTTATGTTTAGTTCATTATATCTTTTAAAATGAATTACAACATCTTTATTTAAATATTCATTAACATTCTTGAGATTAAAACTACATTGGATAACATAGTGAAAATACATGAGATATCTGTGAGACATAAATCCATATAATAGAATAAAACTTTCATATCATTAAGATAATATTACTTGTTAGGAAAGGAATATAAATGTGTAATAAATGAACATGAATAAAAATGTGTGATATACCATGATAATCATAACATGGAAAATGTAGAAACCACATGAATCATTGCATTATAGGTCTAGGATAAACCTCCATGACATTATGGTATAAAACTTTTTATAATGGAATAAAGTACACCCTCTTCCTATTAAAACGTATCATGATACCAATCATTAACCAATGCGTTGGTGCACTATATAATTCATGGGCGCAACCGCCACTTTATTTTCATTCTCATAGTTATGTGTTATACATTGATCATAAAACATGGGTTCATTTTTCATCAAAATATAGTACATGATCATGGAAAGAGGAATAAATATGTTTTATCACCTTTAAACATTTATATGATCATTAAAATTTACACCCTAGAGAGTAAATGGGTACTGTATTCACTAAACAATTAGTTTCGAATGGAAAATAACGATGAGAATTATATAGCATAAATACATCACAAAAAATTCATAAATTTATTTGATGATATAGAAATTGTTAAATCATAAATTTTACATGAATTGGGAAGAAATAGGGACCTGGAAGTATTTAAAAAACATTATAATTAGAAAAAGAAGGGATAAAATAATAAATATTCTTGATAAAAAATAAAATAGTAAAGATGTATACGATATTTCGACATGGTAACGAGTGTACATGAGTGGGATTAGTGAGAGTTAATTGGATCCTTAATATTTTTTTATATAATATTGGATTTATAAACATTGTCATAAATCATACCCCATTATTATTAATTTATTATAAAAAGTCATAACAAGATAATTAACCATGGATAAAAACGATAAAGGAAAGAACACATACAAAATTTTAACATGGTAACGACTATTCTTCAAAAAATTTAATTATAGAGACTAGGGTATATAATCATTTAGATGAAATAATTGATTTATGGTGTAGGTGGATATTATTCCCCTTCATTAGGATGTAAATAATAATAGGTTATAACATAGAATAAATTCTTGGATAAATGTAAATTAATAAAGGATCCCATTACTTAAGAGTGTGACAAAAAAAGTATGAAAGGGGATTCATGATAGAATATGGGAACCTTATGAGGATTTTATATTTTCAAGGGTAAAGTAATGTCATGATGAATGTATTTATACTAAATAAAATTAGGATCTTGGGTGGGTTAATATTGTAAAAGAGAAGGATTTTTTTATTATTACGGTTTTGGACTGTAAAAATTAAAATATTTCCAACCATAAACCATAACATGGTTTTCCCATGGTATTCTTTAAATGGGTGAATTTTTCAATATTTAATTATGTAAAGGTCATAACATATTAATATATTTCAATTTCTGAGGTGTATATGAGTCACATTTTAAAATAAATCAATTTAAAATCATAAAATACATTACATGTTTTGTAGGATTCATAGACTATTAATATAATTAATTATAAAAATGAAAAATCAAATAATTTTATGGGAAAATATATATTCGGTAGAAGATAACAATAATAGTATTTATTATATCATTTTTCTTCATTATGATGTTATAAAACAAAAAGTATATTAAAAAGTTATTTATTTTTTTACTAATAAATGTGACTATCATAGAAAATAATGAAAAATTAACAAATGGATAATATCAAATTTCTAATTTAAAATCATATATATATTATTTAAATAATTTATTAAATATTTCAATTATAATTTTTAAAATAATATTCTACAGTTATTGAAAATTGATGGGTATTGATAATAATATTTTTTGATCTCTTATAAAAAGTACATTTCACTTAATAAAAATTTTACGATCATAAAAAATTTATAAAAATTATATAATATAATGATTTTATTAAAAATATATGTAGTCCAAAAATCCATTACTTCATCAAAAATAATTTAAATAATTGACATTGAATGTTACCCAAAAATATAATTTTTATTTAATTGATTCAAGATCTAAATCATTTATATAATAACAATAAAAATTATAAAAATTCATTATTCTATTTAATGTACAAATTAATATTTTTAGGGAATTGATACACATCAATTTATTATATTGCTGAACTACCCAATTGTACGGTGTGTGGTTCTGAGAAATTCAGGGGGTTATTCAACAGAAATGGTTTGTGGTGTGATATAGATGAGATTTAACATCTCCCTTAAACAGTTTCACTCATACATAAGTTGTTTGTTGTCATCATGGAATTGGTTATTCGAAAATCCCAATGATTATATCTTCCTTAGAAGCTCTAATAAATGGGATTTATAGTGTACAATCATATTGGATGAGGTTATCACTTCCTTTTTCTCAATCAATTTGATTTTCTAAATCCATATATTAATAATAATAATGTTATTATTGTTTGAAATATACATTAAATACATTAATATTATTAGTGGTTATTTAATAAAATGTTATAACCAAGGAAGTGAATGTGTTTTATATTAATATATTACATAATAAGATGATTAATTAAATCACAAATGGAAACCAAATTTATAACAGTTCATGTCATTATAATCTTCCCCACCTCAAGAAATTTTTCCCTCAAAATTTTCATTTCTCCTCCCCATAAAATAGATGAGGTTAATTCTACATCATCGTATCCTCGAGTTCCTACATTTCGTCTTAAAAAAATTTCTTTCTTCAGAGAACTTAAACAATGTTCATTGTCTTATTTTACAGATCATTACCTCTATGATCTATGAACTTCACTGGCTCCTCTACATATGTATGATAATATCCAACGGTGATACCTATTGATTGAGTACAACTGGGGGGTTTGGTATATGCAACCTCAATAATGATACAAGTAATAAATCTTTAAAATGATATAAGTTTGGTGGTAGTGAAAGTTGATAGGACACTGATCTAATGAGATGTAGGATCTCAAAGGGGCAGATGTATCTTCTACTAAACATTTAATTATACCTAAATCTCTTCACATTATTCCATGGTGATATGTAATGGAAATACAGGTTCACCAACATCAATATCTATGTCTTATCTATAGTTGATAGTGTGTATATTTTTTCGACTCTTAGTTCCCATGATGTGATGCTAATATTCTTATCCTTTTACACCATTTCTTGGTCCATTTAGTGACCTATTACTTTTCATTCCTGAACATCATCACAACATGAAGGTGTGGTGCAATATTTACTTAATGGTCTTCATATGGATCCATTTTTATTATCACATGGAAACCGTTGTTTTATGTTAACTCGACCAAGAAAAGATTTTGAACCCTTACAACATTGAATTCCATTATATATGGTATCAACACGTCCTCAAGTTTCTGGTTAGTTATCATAGATTAGTCATCATTTTATGTGAGATAGTCTATGCAGAAGATATACTCGGTATTCATAGAACATTGGAGACTCCTCCATAACATAAAGGTGGATCATAGATCTCGATTGGATATAATCTATTTTCGTACTCCATGCAGCAAGAACACTTCTCTAATGTATACATGTACAAGTTGATCGAGTGATAATTCCCATCCTATCACAATGAATTGTGATGACTTTGTAAGAATATCCACCACCACCCATATATAGTTATTCCCTCCTAATTTAATTGTATGTTTAGTGAAGATGTCCATGGATATGTTTTCCAATTTCTATATAGGTATGGGTCCTGGTTATATCATCCTCTTGTATTTTTTCGTTTTCCAAACTCACATTCTTACATACAAGACATATTGATGTATATTCTACGATATCGTTCTTCATATTGTGCAACTGATATTGTTCTCAGATATCTCAATACATTTTATTTCATCCAAGGTGGATGGAGAAGGTTGATATATTTGAATCATCCAATAGCTCATTCTTTAACTCATGATTCTATCTTACATAGTGGCTTGACCCAAATATCACAACCCCTTCATCGATAACATTGAACTCTGAGGATTTCCCTTTCCATATAAAATCTAATTAATAATGTATCTCTACATCAATTATTTGATCATCTATTATCCTCTCCATAATAGATGATTGAGAAATATTTTATGAAATTATTGATGATGTTCCTTAGTTAATGAATCCCATGTACATCTGTTCCAAATATAAGATGATTAGATCCCTCTGACATAACATATGTGCATGAATTTATAGTTCATGTCTATATAGAGCATCTACCACTTTATTCGATTACCCATTATGGTAGTGTATAGATAATTCATAGTCTTCTATAAGCAACAACCATCTTTTTTGGGTTATATTCTTTTCTTCTAGCATAAATATATACTTGTAACTTTTTTTATACTTATATGATTCATATTTCTCCCCAATGAGATAATGCCGACAAAATATTAAATTTAAAATCATTGAAAACAAATATATATCATTAGTTGTGTAATTCCTTTCATTGTCTTTAAACTACATTTACACATAGGAAATTTCTTTTTCAATTTACAAAAACACATATCCCAGACCCTTCTTTAAAAATCTTTTAATACTACTAATAGTTCACCACATGATGGTAGTTTAAGAATAAGGGTAGTGAAAATTCACCAATACTAATCCCTAAATATATTTTCACAATTGTCATTCCATTAAAACGACACACTATTTCAAGTGATCATAGAATGATTATTTGACAATCATGATAAATTTCTCACAAATTGGCAATAATACCCATTAATGTAAGGAAACCGTTGATATCAATCACATATGTTGGCATAAATGTTTTTCACTTTTTTTATTTTATATAAGATTGCATATATCCCATTCCATGGGATGATATACCATACTAATGATACTTTATTCAATCATAACTCACATATTCTATACATGGAAAAATATGTCTTCATTTTACAAGGTAGTTATTAGAATATTCATATTATCCTCTTGGTCATCTTTTCAATTGGATTATATTATAATATCATCTATATATACTACAAAAAATCTATCATGGAACTATCTAAAGACTCTATTAATCATGTAAATTATTTTTGATGGAGTAATAGTGAGTCCTAATGGAATTATTATGATTTCATAGTTCCCATACAATGTAGAAAAATGATCATTGGGGATATCGTCATTCTTCACCGTAATTTAGTATAATCTTGACCAATGATCCGAAATGGAAAAGTATATATCTTCACATCTTTTATCGATAAATTCAGAAATCTGAGGCAGGGGATACATATACATTATCATAATTATACTGATATCATGATAATTTATGAAATGTCGCATTGACCCATTCTGTCTCTTGACAAAGAGGTCTGGTGCACCCCATGGTGAAGCACATGGGTGTATAAAAACATTTTCTAGATTCTCTTATATTTTTTTATCAGCATATGTTATACCACAATATATATTCTATATTGTGTCTTAGATAATGGTAATGACCCATGCATAATCTCAACCGAATATTAAACATCTTGTGTAGGAAGAAGGCCATGATATTCATTAGGAGACATATCAGCATATTCCCTCACAATGGGAATATTCATCATTATCTTTGGATTTGTTCAAAATTTGAGGGTGATTCAAAAAAATAAAGGGGATTTCCTTCTCATGAGAATTTATGCTTTCTCTATATAGGGAATGACAATCATTGCCATGAATTGCGTAAGATTTTATAAAAGGGAGTTTGATAATGTTTTTTAGGAATCTTATCCAAAAAACATTGACCGTAGAGGAATTATATATATTGGATACAATAATTTCCATATTTTCTGTTTTCACCAGCATCACCAATTCCATGATTTTTTTAGTGTTTGAATATTTCTACTAAACATTCATGATATTAACTAATGTGTTTAACGTGAATAAAAAATTACCTTTATTATTTATTAATTAATAACTATAGTACCTTACACAACATTATTTTTGGTATTCATATAAATAGTAGTGATGGAAAAAATCACATTATTACTTCTTTACTGGTAGCTGGTTACCTTAAAAAACCCTTGTTTTAGTTTATTGGTCTGAAAAAATTCATAGTTCCTCCTAGATGTGGAGATGAAATATGCACTAAGGGTTAAATTTCGTATTCCTATCCTATATCATAGATTCATGATTATTCTATCAAAAACCACTTCCTAGGTTCCCTTCTTTACTTTACTTAATGAATTTCCTCTTCCCCTTAATGAAATTTATATGGTGCTTCTTTCCACACGTTTGGAATCTAGGATTATAAAATTTCATAGAGACATTATATCTCTCTATAAGAACACATGAATTGGTCTCCCTATCCACTTAATATCCCTACAATACCCTTGAGACTCAATGAACTCCATTTCATCATTTTGGGAACATCTGAAAATTTCATCACATCTATCAAAGACACATATCACCTGGGCTTTCAATAGGATTGTTTTTAGAACCTAGAAGATGTGATCAACCATACATTCAGGTGTATTTATTAAGATAGAGGTGTACCGTGAAATAATTATGAATTTTTCATTATATTATACAATATATTTATCATATTTTTTCTTGAGGGAAATGAAATACATTTCAATTTTATGCAAATTGTGAGGGGAAAATATTTATCAAAATATTTTTTCCTAGAAATCCATAATAACCATCGTTTCATTATCTTCCTCATGATTCATATTTTTTCCAATTTCTAATATTGATTATATTCACCCTCCATATGAATCACAAACAAAAAACCCATCTCTTGTTCGAATAATTGAATAATGGAGATGATATTATCAATGAAGTTTATACATTTTAAAGTCATTAAGGAGGATGAAGATTCATTGAATTCTGGGAGACTTTTTGGATGATGCTATCAATTGCATATTTTTCTCTTTTCAGGGGATTTGGGTTCTCAATCGGATCTTGGAATCTATTAAAAACCAGAATTAGCTAAAATAGTATTTTTGTGATATGTATTGTACCTACTCTGATTAGGTTGGGCATCTCATTGGGGAAATCGTCAATTTTTTCTTCACATTGAAAATTTACATAATTCCTTCTATTTCTAGAAATTTGATAGGTTAGTATGAAAATTAAATATGAGAATATTTAACTTTAAAAAAATAAAAATTTATCCGAATTGATGGGATAACTTATAACTTACATGTATTACCTTAACTATGATATTTTTAGGGTTCAATAATTCTTATCCATGGTCTATATATTATCATATACACATAGATGTAATACAATATTATATATTTTTAATGATTGAAATTGAGATTATTAATTACTATAGAATATCCCAAAATATTTTCAAACTAGGTGCGTAGTAAGAAACATTTTCATTTACTATTTTACCATAAGTCATAACTGGAACATCTTATCAGAGTTGTTAATCCTATATACCTCTATTCTATAACCACATTCACTTATAGTATCTAATAAATGGTTTATCTTCTTTATGAAATACTTAATCTATACTCACCATTATATTAGGTATTTATTATTATACATAGTCTTATCAATACTGGGTTTTCTATTGTTTTTTAGTCATAATCCCAAAAATAAATAAACTTCTCCTTTAATATAAACTATAAAAACTGTTCATTTTATTACACATTAACACATGGTTTAATTACATAGTATTATACATTATACAAACCAAATGATAAATAATTATAGTGTAATTTATAATTAGGTACATTAAATTACAACATTATACATGAATTAAATCATCTTCACTAAAAAATCCTTTACCAAGATTGAGCAAAAAAACTACATTGGATAACTTGTTGAAAATATATATGAATGGGGTGACACATAAATCCCAGTAAAGGAATAAAAATGGAATAAAATATGACAATAATATATTTTATAAAATTCATATCAATGTCCAATAATGGAAATTAATAATAAGACATGATGTTTCATGATAATCATAACATGATAAATGTGTAAACAACTAAAAACACTTCATAATAGGTCAATGCTAAAGAGATAAGATGTCATAGTAGAAAAAAAATTGTAAAGGAATTAGGTTCACCCATATCCAAACATGATGTATAATTAGACTAAAATTTACCACATTCTTTGTAGGGCTATATAATTTTGGGTGAACTTGTCATATTCATTTTATTATCTTGCTTAAGGGTTCCACATAGATCATTAAACATGAATTCATTTATCATCATAATTTATTTTATGATAAAATAAAGGAGAATAAAAACATTTCTGTCCCTATTAAAAAGGTAATTTTGTGTATAAGTGAACACTCATTATTGTAAATGGGTATGTAATTCACTAAATAATTGGGTTGGCATGGAATATAGTTGATAAAATTTGACACCATAAAAATATCACAGAAAAACTAAAAAAATTTGTTTAATGTTAGAGAAATGAGTATGTCATAATTTTCACAGTAATTTTATTGTAATAAATAAATTTATTGATATCTAAAATTAAAAATATAAAAATATTTCACACGATAAAAAATAATCGTGGAATAAAAAATAAAGGAAATGATGCTTATGAAATGTGGACATGGTCACCATTTTAAATGGGAGATATTTGGGAATGGGAAATGGGTATCTCATCAATTATGCATAATAAGCGAAGTATGGATGAGGTGTAAAATCATACCCCATCATTATTAATTGACATTTATAATTCATAACTATATAAAAAAATTGATAAAAATTAGGAATGAGATAACCCTTCTGAAATTTAGGTGTGGTAATATGTGTTCTTAGGAGGGATTAATGAGATAGAAAAGGGTCTCTTATAATTTAGAAATAATAATGGATTAATTGGGGAGGTACTAAAATATACCACATTATTAGTAAATTAACAATAAAATAGCATAACAAAGAATATATTCTTGAATAAAAGTGACAAAGCTGGGATCACTTACTATAAGAGTACAATAGAAAAATCATGAAAGTGGATTCAAAGGAGCTTCGAAGAACATTGACAGGATACTGGAGTGTGGATGTCAGATTATGGTCTTGATATAATAATATATAAGGAATAAAAGTGGGTTATTTTGTGTGTTTATATAAGAAAATAGAGGGATTTTTTTAATATTTAGTTTTTGGACTCTACAATATAATATATTAAGAATGTGGAGAGGTTTCAATATGTATAAGTTTTTTTGATTTATAAAGGCATAATAAAATTAATAAAATAAATTAAAAAACATATATTTCTCAAAATACACCCATTATATTTTTTTATTACAACATTTTATTTTCATTATGACTTCATAAAATATAGAGTATATTTATACGATATTTTATTTTTTTCTGAAAATTTGTCGGTCTCAATAAATTATGAAAATTTTACTATCGGATATTTTAAAAATTATGACTGAAAAAATAATAAACAATTTATGTGAATAATTATTTTAACTTTTCAATATAATTTTTAAAATAAGACATGAGATTTCTTTAATATTTATTTGTTTTTGTCAATAACATTTTTTGAACACTTAAAAAAGTACATTTTACTTAATTAATACTATATGACTATTTATAATTAAGAAGAATTAAATAATAATAACATTTTATTAAAATAAAATTTATTTCAATATTCCAATAATGACACTAAATAAATCAACTTATTTAATTTAAATAATACTGAATAATTAAAATTTTGTTTAATTTAATCAATATTAAAATAATACATAATGAAACAATAATAATGAAAAAACTCATTATTATATAAAATATAAATATTAATATTATTACCTCCTTTATACATATCACATTATTAAACTAGTGTTCAACCAATGAGTTAGGTGTGTGATATTGATACATTTATGGGGTCATTCAGAAAACCGGGTTAGGTCCGTGATCTCTATGAGATTGAAATTCTCTTACAAATGGATTTAATCATTCGTAAGTTGTTGGACCTCATATTGGAATAGGTCGAGGGAAATTACAAGAGATGGAATCTAAAAAAGCACTGATAAATGGTATTTATAGGGTAAAATCCTGCTACTTGAGGACATCACTACATTTGTCTATGTTCATAGTATTTGTTAAAGGCTTATTCTTATATTAATTATGTGATCCCGATTTAACAATTTTATTAAAAATAGTAATATTCCTAATAATTTTTTAAATTGAAATATGTAACCATGGATGATCATATGTTTTCATTAAAAGATTTACATTATAGGATATTTAATTAAATAACAGTCAAAATCATTATTTAAAACAATTTGGGTTATTACATGATTTGACCTAGAACAATAATTAAGAAATTAAAAAATATAAAGTCTTTTTTTCACAAATGGTAATTTATTACTATTGAAATAAAAAGTGAGGTTTTTTCATGGGACCCAGAATGAACCATGAGCTTTGATGTGGTGAAATTTATGATAATAATGCTATGAATCATTTTTATAGAGTCTTCAGGTTTCCACTCCGACCACATATGGTGGTTTATCCATTCCATTGACATGGGCGACATTTGAAGTAGGATGTTATTTATATACAAGGGCATACATTTACACTTTTTTCGAAGATTATTTCATTTTTTGGAATTTTGATTGAGTGTGATTGATTTTTATCTCATGTTATTGTGCCTATGTATCCCATAAAAACAATTGAGATTGCATGTGTGAAATTTGGGTTGCTTTTATCCATGTCTGATTATGATGACAATTATTTCAATCTTACTCTATATACTCATGTTGATATATTATGGCTATATGTCTACTCTCCCTATATATGTGTTATCATGGCTATTTTTTGTAATTTCCATTTGATACAGGTGGATCATTGTGACCAATTCATCCCTGAGTGGGAGAGAACAAATTATTAGTATGATATCAATTTGGGACGTGATCACAAGGTGGAGGTACAAGGTAACCACTATGTCATTTTGAGGGTTCTTTCAAGGTACCCTTGATTTTTCAAATTCCATTCACAATGAGATATCCTACAAAATGTTTGAACTAGTTATTCACACCTTGAGGATATAGTTTTCTTTATCTTCTTGTGTGATAGATGTCATAGAATATCACCTCTACAACAACATGATGATATTATTGGAATGTTGGTTTTATTCTTCTAACTCAAATATTAAACCAACACTATTGAGTCATAGCAGGTATGGCTGGTGGTTGTGACAGATTGTTTATAACAATAACACTTGGATTTTGAATTTATGTCTGTTATATTAGTGTATTTATTATTTTAATGTTATACACTTGTATAAATCATCAAATTAGGTCATGGAAACATTTCTTGTGTCATACTGAGTCATGTACTCACGCACTACAACAAAATTATGATTGGCTTGTAGATTTTATTAGAGATATGTTGTACAAAAACGCACTTGTGGTGAATGGATGAGCATGTGTAGTAGGGAGTTGAGAGGGACCCGGAAAGACATTAGATGAACCTATATTTCATTAATTAACATCTTTTTTATTCCTTAAGGATAGGAATTCTATATTGAATGATGATTTAATGTACAATTACGTGTCTTTAATTTACATTCCACATTAATAGTATGATTATTTATTTTATTCCCATTATTTATTATGGATATTATGATGTGATACAGAGGTAATTGTCTGTCCCGTGGAAGTCTTAGACCATCGATAATAATTGTTAGCCTGTTGAATACGATGAGGCATGCATGCAGTGATGTGGAATTATAGATTTGAATCAATTGATCTAGTAGTTCTATCACAAAATCTTAATAATAAATAATAAAAATATAATAAATAAACAAACTAATGCATTAATCACATTTTCATCAGTATTGTTTATGATTGAAATTTAGTAGAATCAACTAATTTTATCATTGTATCATTAAATGCACTTAAATTTATTATCCTATATTT
Source organism: Viscum album (assembly GCA_963277665.1). NCBI lineage: Eukaryota > Viridiplantae > Streptophyta > Magnoliopsida > Santalales > Viscaceae > Viscum > Viscum album. The sequence continues at coordinate 1,333,652,830 of OY728142.1, forward strand.
ATAGTTTAATTTTTTAAATAATGGAATAAAATTCCACTCATTTTCCCTTAATGTTATTGGAAAAAAAATTTATTGACAATATGATGTTTTTTCTCTCATCAATGAAAATACATTTTCTTCTAAATCATTATATTATTAAAATTATTTCATGTATGTTTTAAATTTTTTAACATGATTAATTAATGAATTTTTACCCATGATTTATTTTGACTATATTGTATAAAAGGAATATTATTTTTTTTTCTAAAAAGGAATTTTTTTTACATTTTCATTAAAATGATAATGGAATTATTTTTTAACAGACTCATTATTTATGAATTTTTCCAACCATCATGAAAACTCACTATATTGAACCTTAATATACATGTATAATATTTTTTTAATATTAAAATATTATTATAATATTAGTAATATTTTTTGTTATATAAACTTATTTTTAATGGAAAAATTGTATTTTCCTTAGGAATATTTTTTTTCATTGTATGTTCTAACAATTCATCAACAAAGATCAATTTATATTAAAAATTCCCCATTTGAAACATAATGTAATCTTTCCGTCATTATTATTTCTATTAATATTTAATGGTCATTTTTTCATGTTATATTCTATTTTAATACTATTCACCATAATACAATAGATAGTTTATGATTATATTTATTGATTGAAGGGAGTTATAAACATTTTATACTCTATTTTTTAAAAAATGTTTTTAAATTGATTATAAATTATCTCATTCTTACGAGGAATGAATATTAACTAGTAAGTGATGGGAATGACCTGTCATATTCACTAAACACATTGACTTGTCTCATGAGAAAAATCTGTGAGCTATTATTAATCGGTATTTAAATTTGGTTTAAAACTGAATTGGTGAAAGGAAATTATAGTAAATATGTCTTTATTTTTATGATCATTAAATATAATATTATGAATTACCTTCATTGGGATTTCAGTTATTATTATCAATGAAATTATTGCATATATATTTTCAACAAATGCATTTTGTTGTCATGTTATTGATTAAAAACCATTTATGTTTAGCTGATTACTTTTCCATTTTGAAGAGGCCTTATAAAATAATTATATTCATTTTAATGAGTAAATGGAATGTGTTTTTAGTTATTTACGTTACCATATTTATTATTCCATAATAAATCATGTTGGATTCTATTGTATGTAACTATAAATACCAATTGTAGCTCTCTCTTATTTTGTTTCCCTTCCCTATGATATAAAAAATAATTATTTGAAAGAGTTCATGGACGATGAATGCTTTCTATTACATTGTTCTAAATTTTATTTCCATAGTAAAATAGGAATTATGTATATATATGCTTCTCTAAAAAACAATATAAATTGTTACATTGTAATATAACCCCCTGTATCAATGTTAATATAAAATAGTACAAACTCTCTCCACGTTATTGGTGTCAGGTTCATTACACTTAGCCTCAAAGAACTAGATTAGAAATACATAAAATTCTATTTATATTCCACACCAAGGAAATATACATTGATATAATTCATAGAAGATGATATAACGTCTAACCATTACATTGTTGAAGTAATTCAGAACTCAACTGATTGGAGATGACAACATCCTACTCTAATAACATGCCCGGAAATTCACTATATAACAACCCTAATTGTCATATTCCATTTACAATTAGAGGTTTTCATCATAGAAGTATGAGTTCCACCCTAAAAATAAATGAGTTGTGAAATAATATAAACAGTTTAATCATTTTGAGGCCCTTCCTAATATGCACGGTCTTGTTGTGTCTCAGGGTTGGTCAGTAGATAGAAGGTCAAAACATATCATTAATTTTATTTTGATTAAAACCAGTCTCTTACTTATTAGATATTTAAGAATAATTTTTACAATTATATAAAGGAATATAAGTATTATTGTGATACATATTGAGTATAAAAATACCATAACAAGACAATATTATGACTAAGTGAACACCTAATCTTAATTTTTCATAACATACAATGAAGTAATTAACTAAATAATTGGTTTATAATGGCCTTATAGGCGTAACCCTTATGTCTCCTAGCATGTCCTATCAATCCCCACCATATCGTGGTTTCTACATGTCGTGTGATTGATGTTGTCATCACCTTACAATCCCCAAGTGTCTCAGTTAGGTTAAATACACCCTAAAATAATTGAATCCAATCCTCTACGTCCTCTGACCCTCCAATTCATAGAAATAATCAATGTTATTTGAGTTTTATGTCTTTTTCATAGATGACTATTGTCCATGGTTACCCTCTTAATGGAGAAGTAATAAGTTAAGAATTCCAAATGAGGTTTGTCAACTCCTATAATCATTAGTGTAGGTGTGGGTGTGTCCCCTATTGAAAACTAAAACACATTAATCGATGGAATAAGTCTATTATCTTTATTGGGAAACTCTTGACCCCGGCTAGCTGGTCATCCAAGAGGCCTCCATTAGGATATATATATCTAAAACACATGGAAAACATTTATTAAGACCTAATTGGTTTAGATATATCCTACTGAATCTGTTGGATGGGACAAGGTTGTTGTAGGAGTCAATCAATTTTCAAATTGATAACCCTCCTTGAATTTTCCAGGGTCTATGTCCCTACACATTACTTACATTCAAATATATATACCATGCATAACAACATGATTGGGTTCAACTAATTAATGAAAATATAAATATCCCTCATTCAATTAGTATCAAATATACAGAATAGATGACATAAATAATACATTATATTATGTAATATTATGAAATTTACAAATTGAATATAATGTCATGTCATCCAAAATTCCACATTAGCATGTGCAAACAATCCCAAATCCCAGAAACCAGAAACACAAATCCCATCAATGTTATCTCAGATATCTTTTTTGAAAAATTTGGCCATGGAAATGGGAAATCACCTTCATCAGCCCAAAAAAAACATATTCCTTATATATTATTTCCAAGGTATTTTAATAGATATGATTAATTGTATTCTATAATATGATTTCGTAATTACTATACATAAACCATCTGGTTTGAGCTATAGAGAAACAAAACCTCATGTGTTCCTCCCCATATGTAAGAGGCCTAATACTAGTACTGATGTTCCAAAAAAACATATATGGAGAGACTATACCATCAATATTATTTCCTTCATAAAATATAATAATAAAATATAACAACAATAGAGTACTCGTGTTGGAATAATATAATTTTAGATGAATCAAATATAATGCACTAAATAATGGGCCCCCTAGCGGTCACATTCCTTTGAGTAATAGGAAAATTATAAATTTAAAAAAAATTGTATAAATAATGTAAATTTTATCTTAGTCCCACAACCATTTCAATGTTCCATGTCTCATCTATCTATTATGGGCAACATTCATATACATGGATCCCCATACAAGTTGTATGTATGAACTAGAACTTCCATATATAGGGTGTGAGTAATAAAAACTAGTCGGTCACCACAAATTAATCATTAAAAATTATTAATATGTTTTACAAATATAAACCATTATAATAATAAATTCACGTGTAAGAGTGAAATAATATATTGATAACATGTGTTCTAACCATTCCACCAAATGCCTTATACTTTCATGCATCTGGTCCATGCCACAAGGATAATCAATGGTGTATTATTAAGCAATAACATTAAAGAAGAAAGGAACCAAGTTAATTAGAATCCAAAATAAATAATGTATTAGATAATTACATAATTCTAAATAGGGAAGATTTACTATATATCATACATGTATCTAGTTCTAAAACATTACATAGTTTCTTGTATTGCCTCAAACCTCAAGGATCACATGATCCAACATAATATTTTTTTCATTTGTCTTCATCTATGCACATCTGTAACATTCAAAATATAGAATGTAATCATCTGAGGATGGAATATCTATTAATATTTCTTTGAAAATACATCCAAGGTATTGTATCTAAAATCAATAATATAGATAAAAATGAAACAAGTATAACACATCAACATTTTCATATAGTAATAATATATAACAACATTTGTTCATCAATAATAATTCACAATATATTCCCTAAAAACAATCATTGAATTATCTATCATATATGTGTATAATAAGAAACACCCACACCAACATGAAAACAAAAAAGAAATATATACAACAATTTATTCCATAAATACATGAAATCAAGACAATAGGTGTATATAGTTTATTCAGATGTGGAATAACATCATACCTTATGGTTATCGATGAAGAACTATGATGTTCATCAATAGATATAAGGATTAATTAGATTTGATAACCATAGATATGTTCCTCAAATGTCAACGATTCCTAATACAATTTTTTATTCATTAACATATAGGATTACAAAGGATAGTTGATAATATTCACTAGCATGAAAGGTATTAATGAAAAAATAACCCACAAAATATGTTAACAGAACAAGTAATGATATACGATGAAGAATATGACATCAATTAATTAGATCAATTATCAATTCCATAATAGATTGTGGCTTCCTCATAAACACTTGAAGAGATCAACAATCCTTCAAAACTAACATTAATCCACCAACAATTTATCAAAGTAAAATCGATTAAACATATATTTAAAAAAGAACAATATCATAAGATGATCTATCACATGAAAATTACCTAGGGATAACCTCCAATCAATAGGAATCAATACATTGTCAATGTGATGTCATTGAAACGACTGATCTATCACCTATTAAAACAAACGATCATTATAATATCAGAGTTATATAATCAATCATATATCAAGATAATTCATATGATGATAATCAAAATAAAAATACCAAAACAATTCTCTTACTTGTTCATTGATCTTGATCAGATCAATAGGTGCCAAAAAAAAATGATGTATCCATTACCTATTTATGAAGATTGAAAGAATTTTCATCAAATAATTTTAGAAACCAAAAATTGATCATATATTAACACTCATATATGATGAATGAGGAAGAATATATCATATGTCTAGTAAGGATTCATCATTATGGAGTCACTATATTATTCAAAAATTGAAAAATTATGGGTTAGTGAATAAGAGATTCCCATGAAAAGGGGAGAGACCTCAACATCAAAAAAGTGATTGTGATTATAATTCTATAATTAAAAATATGTAATTTTTTTTGTAAATAATACTAATTTTATACAATCAATGAAACCTTGTATTGGTAACACCAACAAATTGTTTGGGTCTATAAAAACCTATATACCTTATGCAACCAGTATGTCAGATTTTTGAAAGTCAAAACATAGAAGTGAGAAAATTATGTGTAATTACCACATAAATTTTATTATCAAGATATTTCATTGTAATTAATAATACTATATGGAATAATTATTATAAGGTAATTCAATTGATAAATTATTTGGTCATTAAATTCTTCCCCCCTTATGAAATTTCTCCCTAGAAATTTTATTTTACATCAACAGGTCAGAGAACTTATCCATTGTCACATCATCTAGTTCCTATGTTGATTCTTAAAACATATGGTTCCTCCATCAAACATTGACAAGGTCTATTGTTTTGTTGTGTAGACCATATATCTCTGTTTCAGAATCATTATTGGGTTCTCCTCATAGTAGATATCATCTTCCAACTGTTCCACCTATGAGTTTAGTAAATGTGAGGGATCTGGTGTATTCTTCCTTAAGAGTGATACATGAAACACATCATGAACATGAGACATATTTAGTGGATGTACAAGATTATATTCCAAATCTATTATGTAGTCAAGGATCTAAATGGGACCAATGAACCTTGGGATTATCTTTCCTTCCATTTCAAAACACACAAATATCTTCCATGGTGATACTCAAAGGATGACATTATCTCCAACATCAATCTTCAGATCCCAAAAATAGTTGTTAGCATAAGTCTTTTTCCAACTCTGAGTAGCTTTGATATGTTTCTAGATAAAATTAACCTTCTCTGTAATATATTTTTCAATATCAGGTCCATGTAGCTATCATTGTCCAATATTGACCCAATAGGTTTTTGTTTTACATCACATTCCATACAATGCTTCTTATAGAGCCATCTCAATACATGAGTAAAATCTATAATTGTTTGAGAACACAATAAATGGGAGATATTGATGTAAAGACCCATAAATTTCAAGAAAATTTTTTTTCTTAATTTTCGTTGAAATTTACAAGAACGCAGCCTCTGACGGCACCTGATTTCGAGGCCCGGTGTGCCCGGAATAATTTTCCGAAGTTTGGCTCGGGTACGTTCAGTGAACGGATGAGCGGGTTTTTGTAACTTTTGAACCGGTTCCTGGAATCGAATTCTGAGGGCACCGATGGAATCGCAGCGCCGGTACTTACTTAGAAACGCCTCTTCCAAAGTTGCGTTTGCTCGGGTGTGGTTTTTAATTTTCGGGCTTAAAGTTAAGAAATAAAATAATTGTACGACAAACTTTATTTTATTTCACTTAAGCCACTTGGAAGCCACTTGAAACCACTTAAAGCGGCTTAAGCTGAGTTGATGCAGATAGGGTACTATCCAAAAATATCCTACCCTCTTGGTAAGATATTTGTGAGGTGGGACCGGCACGAGCCTCCACCGTTTCTTTTCCACTAAGTAACGCACCCGCGAAAACCCATCATTATGAAAGTCAACTGACGCGTTTTCATAATCTATTAACGGACCAATTAATTGGGCGGTTTATTTTGTTGAATTAAATTGGCAGTTTATTCGTTGAAATTAATTCTATGAATTAATTTCATTCGTTTCTTAACACGTTTTTGTTTTGTTCGCATGTTAATATAATAAGGCCAACACACCCTCCTTTTGAAATGATGTGTTAAACCATTGAAGAACCTCTACGAATTCTTCTTCCTCCTTCACGAAGAACGTGAAGAATGCAAAGAACACGAAGAACTCCTGTCTCCGACGAAGAACGCCGAACCCGTAGAAATCGACGATGCGACGCCGTGTGCCGCGACGCCGACGTTTCCCCTCCCGTGATGTACTTCGCCGACGTTCCTCAATCCACAACAAAAATCTTCGATCATCCGTTGAGGTGAGAGATTGCGGTTCTTTATATTTCATTTTGGTTAAAACAACAACATGGATTTAATTATTAATAATTAAATCTATATGTTCTTGAACCTCGGAGTTCGTCGACGCGCACCATATTCCCCGATGACGCGACATCCTTCTGCGACGACACGACTCCTTCCGCGATGCGACGATCGCCTCCTTTTGTGGTGATCAATTCCGCGAAGAACGCACATGCGACACTAGACGAGGTAGGGATTTTATTTGGATGTTTTACAATCCCGTGTTTTTTTCCATTCAAAATGAAGAACCCGGCTCATAAAAACAATTTTGATTCATTAAAAATTGTTTTGGGTTATGTATTCATGTGTTGAATAATTCTCCCATTGTTATTATCTAAAGCGGAAGGTGCGGGCCAAACGAACATGGCCCGACAACCCTCCGACATTCTTTGTGGTTGTGAGGATTTGGTGGGAGATGAAAAACCATGACGCAAGGGCGATTTGATGATTTTGTAGTGAAGAACGGAACCTGGGAGGAACAGCGGCGCAGACGGGAAGGAAAACGGACCACTGGAGCAACTCCAGTGGCCCGCAGAGGCTACTGGTTGCGCGGGTCGCCGGCGTCACCCCGACGCGCCGCCGCGGCTGAAGCCGCGGCGGTAGCAGCCACACAGATCCGGATCACCCGCACGGGAGGCGGCAGAAGCCGCATCCACTTTTTTCCAGCGCGACCCCTCGAGGGCCGCAACTTCCTCAACCCGTGGGGGCGGCGCCCCAAGGCTGCCGCGCTCGTCCGCTCGGCCGAGCCGAGCCAGGCCGGCCAGACCGGCCGGGCCGCACCCTTGCCGGACCGGACCGGGTCGGACCGGGTCGGGTCGACCCGGTTCGGCCGACCCAGGGGGGTCGGTCCGGGTCGGCCCGGGCCCAGACCCCCCGTCTTCAGACCAATTCGGTATTTTGACCATAACCTGAGCTATGGGCCTCCGAGCGATGCGCCATCAGCGGCAACATTATCTTTGTATCGAGACGGTTGTTTTGGAATATCACACTCAAGGTTTCGGAATACTTTGGGTTCGGCCGGGTTGGTTCGTACACGAAACCAACCGGGCCCTCGGTGCGGAAACGCTCATATCTTGAGCTATGGACGTCTGATTGACGTGTCGTCATCTTTGGTGGATTCCTCTAAGTAAGACGGATCTTTTGTCATTCTCCGCCTGAGGTTTGGACGCAGGTGGAGTACGGTCCGGTTGGTTTTGCCTTAAAAACCAACCGGGCCCCTAGGACGAAAAAGCCAATAACTCTCAGACCGGGAATCTGATTGACGCGCCGTCTACGACGTTGAGTTCCTATTGACGATATGGAACTTTTGGATACATCAATTTCAGACTTTGTGTCAGTTGATCTATCAGCCTCTCGGCTCGTGGAGCGGACCCTCCCGAACGAGCTTGCGGTGTGCGGGAACCCTAAAGCTGGCTGCAACTACTACTGTGATGACGACGACTGTACAGAGACCCTCAGTGGATTCGACTGCGACGATGATGAAAAACAGTACGGAAATCCTCCGTGCTTTCGGCAATAACTACTATGGTACATCTTGGGATACACCAGCTCTGGACTACATGTCAGTTGATGTATCGACCTCGTAGCTCGTGGAGTGGACCCTCCCAGAACGACCATGCTATGTGAAAAAAACCCTAGAGCCGGTTGGGACTAGACGACTTCTGATCGAATGACTCGGTGTGTTAAGAATAATACGACAGTGGTGCTCTTGGTTGTATCAGCACATGGGAGCACTTGGTTGTAGTGGAAAACCCATGACAGAGGTGCGCTTGGTTGTAGCGGCACAAGGGAGCACTTGGTTGTAGCGGCAGACCCACGACAGAGGTGCGCTTGGTTGTAGCAGCACATGGGAGCGTTTGGTTTTAGCAGCAGACCCACGACAGAGGTGTGCTTGGTCGTAGCGGCACATGGGAGCGCTTGGTTGTAGCAGCAAACCCACGATGGAGGAACGCTTGGTTGTACTAGCACGAGGGAGCGCTTGGTTTCATTAGTAGGCCCACAGTACCTGATAGGTGGAGAACTACAGCAGTCCAAGGTAAGAGGGAAATGCTTGGTTGTAGAGGCATAACAACTATACTTGATGGAGAAGAAGTTTCCCAATCGCTTTGGGTTCAACTTCATGATCGATCCTACGTGGGTCTTTGCGGGGGTTAGTACCTTTCGATCCTCTGTGGGTCCGACGACTTAGATGGATTAGTGATCATATTTATCGTCATACGAAGAAGTATTCCTGTGTGAGCTGAATCTTGTGTTACTCTCCTTTGTGGATTGTGTTGAACTATCCTGTGTGGATTACTGTTTACCCTCCTTTGTGTATTGTGTTGAACTATCCTGTGTGGATTTACTATTTACTCTCATTTGTGGATTGTGTTGTGCTATCCTGTGTGGGTATACGTTTTCCTTTCCTATGTGGACTGGGTTGTGCTTGGGCTCAGATGTTGGAGCCGATTGGGAATTGATGACTTTGGTATATGTATTGGCATATACCTAAGCAGTGTCGGTTGTTGCTTCGTGATTCCATCTTTCCGTTTATCCATTTTGGATTTCGGGAGACCTTCAGGGTCCCTACTGAGTAGCTTATACTCACCCTTGCACGGGCTTTTCCCGCACTTCGTTGTGTTGGTTGCAGATGACGGACAACGATGATCGTGGTGGAGGCTTGCAGAGCACGATGGTACCTAGAGGTGGACCACTGGGCGGGACATACTCGGAGCAGACGGCAAGACCGAGGAGATGTGGAGGCTATCTGTGCTCACCCTTTAGGTGGGACTTCCAGTGCACGGATCAACGATGCGGCTTTCCTTTTCAGTTGTACTTTACAGTTGGGGTTGTATTTCCGGCCCCTTTTACTTTCATCACAGCTTGTTACAGTTTTTACATAGTGTTTACTTTTCTTCTTTCTTACTCTGTGGTGCTTGTTTACTTTTCAGAGGAAATGCCTTCCCTTTTTCCGGGATTTACGCCTTGGTGCTAGTCGCCAGCCCCTGGCCTATGGAAGGCGGGCTTGGGGTAGTCACGGCACGGGCCCCAAGGACGGGTCGTGACAAATTGGTATCAGAGGTGGTGGGTTCTACCGCAATCTATGATCTTTCTTCTATGTGAAGCAATAATGTTAAGCGTATTGAGTGTGGTTATCAGTCCAGGGAGTCCAGTGTTGGTGCGGCGGCCGACGTATCCGTACACCAGGACCCTGACTTCGGATTTCCGACTTAATGCACGAAAACATTGATTGCATTTGTGTTTCAAGTTTTCTTTCTTATTACTTGTGTCAGCTCACCAGGTATACTGTTCTAACCGTGGCGAACCTATTTCTTTTTAGGATGGCCCCACGATGGCATCCAGCTAGGGTTCTGAGACTGGAACGTGATGACAGCCCACCGAGCGACGAGGCCTCGGTGTAGGGCTCCTTGTCAGCAGAGACACCGACGGTACCTTTACCCGCCGAGCCACCGATGCTTCCCGCCACGAACTCTGACAATGCTCGTCGCCTTGGAGCTCTGCCTGAGTTCCAGCGCAAGCGACCACCCAGGTTTCGTGGGGAGACGGACCCCCTGGCAGCCGAGGACTGGCTGTAGGCGGTCGTACGAGTTTTCAGATTAGTAAGTACACCATTAGATCTTATGGTGGTCATTGAAGCGAGCCTCATGCACGCAGCAGCGGGCCGATGGTGGAGCTTAATGATCCAGGTGCATGACGAGGCATCTCTTCTCTGGACGGACTTCGAGAGCCTCTTCAGCTCAGTGTTCATCCCGGCCACCCTCCATGCGGTGCGCATTCAAGAGCTACTACAGCTGCGGTAGGGCAGCATGACAGTGGCCCAGTACTCGGCGAGATTTACTGATCTCTCGCGCTACTCCACAGATATGGTACGTGAACCGTTCTTCCGGGCCCGGACCTTCGAGCAGGGACTGAGGCACGAGATCAGGGCTTCGATGATCTCCCTCAACATTCCGACTCAGGAATGGGTGTTGGAACGAGCCCTCTTAGTGGAGAGTTTCCTTGCAGAGCAGTCTCCAGCAGTAGGACCCACCACATGCCGGCATGCGGCAGAGTCTTCTGCAGCGGGAAGTAGACAGATGACGCAGGGGTCCAAGAGGACTACACTTGCTGGTGGTCGACAGCATGACCCGGGATCGTTTGTGCGAGAAACTTGGGGTGGACAACGACTTGCCATGAGAGGGCAGTGTTACTCCTGCGGCGGGATTGGTCACATGGCTCGTGACTGTCTGACCAGCCATACGGATGACCAGCAGATGAACGAAGGACACCCCAGGCAGAGGTAGAGGTTCGATCAGGGCGGGCTGCAAGGATCAGGCGGCCATGGCAGGTGAGATGGCCGTGCAGCTAGAGGTGGACGACGCTTCAAGGTGTTGCCACCACCACCACCAGGAGGTCCACCGCGACCACAGGGAGTTGGTGGACATGCGAGAGCTCAGCTTCAGGCAGCTGAGGCCTTCGATCATGGAGCTCCATGAGCAGATGGACAGGAGCGGAACTAGTGGTTACATCCATTGTACTTCTAGTTCCTTGTTGTTGTTGTGTAGTGTCTTTGTATAATGAGATGCAATAGTAAAAGACACTTACCTTCGTGATGATTTCATTCATGTCCTTTTTTGTGTTGTTACTAAGAGGTCCCAGTTTAGACTGTTGACTTGACCATCACATTTGAGACATCTACTAGAGGACACCCAGTTACCACACACTGATGCCGACAGTGTGACTCAACCCTTGGAGGTGAGAGTAATGGTTGGATCTCTTGGTAGTAGTGTCGAGGCCTTACGACATCATCCTTGGTATGGATTAGTAACATCCATTTCTGGATTGACTGTATTAGTCAAAGGATGTGGTTTGTCCAGGGGATGAGACCAGATTTCCCTTATCGGCAAAGAAGAAATCTTAGCAGCTCTAGTGGGACCCGAGATGGTCCAGGCAACGACAGAGAAGGTCCAGGTCATCCATGAGCGGATGAGGACAGCTCCGAGTCAACAGAAGTCTTTTACCGATAGGAGGAAGAGGCCACTAGAGTTCGAGGATGGCGACCACATCTTCTTGTGGGTCTCACCTCGACATGAACTAAGGATATTTGGTCGAGGCGGAAAGTTGTCTCCACGCTTCATCGGACCCTTCCAGGTCCTCAGCAGGATTGTCAAGGTGGCTTATCGCCTAGATCTACCACTACAGTTGCGCCGGGTGCACGACGTTTTCCACGTATCTCAGCAGAGCAGACACGTGCACAACCCGACACAAATCTTTGACCATAGAGAGTTGGTCTTTGATGATGGGACGACTTTTGCGGAGGTCCCAGTGGAGATCGAGGATCGACCAGAGCGGGTCCTATGTGGATGATCGATTCCTCTAGTGTGCTTCAGATGGCAGCTCGGGAACCTCCAGGAGAGCACTTCGGAGTGGTAGGCTCAAATGTGTGCTCAGTACAGCCTTTGTATCCCTAAGATTGTTGTAAAGCTTTACGGGGATGTAAAGCCCTGTGGTGGGAGTAATGTAAAGACCCGTAAATTTCAAGGAAAATTTCTTCCTTAATTGTCTATGGAATTTTACAAGAACACAGCCTCTGACGAAACCTGATTCCGAGGCCCGGTGTGCCCGGAATCATTTTCCGAAGTTTGGCATGGGTCCGTTCAGTGAACGGACGAGCGAGTTTTTCAAAATTTTGAACCAGTGCCCAGAATCGAATTCTGAGGGCACCGATGGAATCGCAGTGCCGGTACATTCTTAGAAACGCCTCTTCTGGAGTTGCGTTTTCTCGGGTGTGGTTTTTAATATTCGGGCTTAAAGTTACGAAATAAAATAATTGTACGACAAACTTTATTTTATTTCACTTAAGCCAAGTGGAAGCCACTTGAAGCCACTTAAGGCGGCTTAAGCTGAGTTGATGTGGATAGGGTGCTATTAAAAAATATCCTACCCTCTTGGTAGGATATTTGTGAGGTGGGACCGGCACGAGCCCCCACAGTTTCTTTTCCACTAAGTAACGCACCCGTGAAAACCCGTCATTATGAAAGTCAACTGATGCGTTTTCTTAATTTCTTAACGCACCAATTAATTGGGCGATTTATTTCGTTGAATTAAATGGGCGGTTTATTTGTTGAAATTAATTCTATGAATTAATTTCATTCGTTTCTTAACACGTTTTCATTTTGTTGGAATGTTAATAAAATAAGTCCAACACACCCTCCTTTTGAAATGATGTGTTAATCCTTTGAAGAACCTCTAAGAATTCTTCGTCCTCCTTCACGAAGAATGTGAAGAACGCGAACAACGCCAGTCTCCGACGAAGAACGCCGAACCCGCAGAAATCGATGACTCGACGCCTTGTGCTGCAACGTCAATGTTTCCTCTCCCGCGACGTAATTCGGCGACGTTCCTTAATCCGCAACAAAAATATTCGATCATCCGTTAAGGTGAGAGATTGCGGTTCTTTAAATTTCTTTGTGGTTAAAAAACAACATGGATTTAATTATTATTAATTAAATCTATATGTTCTTAAAACTCGGAGTTCGTCGACGCGCACTGTATTCCGCAACGACGCAACGCCCTTCCGCGATGACGCGATGCCTTCCACGATGCGACGATCGCCTCCTTCTGCGGCGATCAATTCCGTGAAGAACCCGCATGCGACACTTGACGAGGTAGGGATTTTATTTGGATGTTTTACAATCCCGTGTTTGTTTCCATTCAAAATGAAGAACCCGACTCATAGAAACAATTTTGATTCATTAAAAATTGTTTTGGGTTATGTATTCATGTGTTGAATAATTCTCCCATTGTTATTATCTTACGCGGAGGGTGCGGGCCAAAAGAACACGGCCCGACAACCCTCCACCGTTCTACATGGTTGTGTGGATTTGGCAGGCGATGAAAAAACGTAATGCAAGGATGATTTGATGATTCCGCTGTGAAGAACGGAACCCGGGAGGAACAGCGGCACAGACAGGAAGGAAAACGGACCACCGGAGCAACTCCGGTGGCCCACGAAAGCTACTGATGGCGTCGGTTGCCGGTGGCGGCGGCCAGTGGACCCACGGCCGCAAGGATCCTGCTCGCCTACATGGGACGTGGCAAAAGCCGCATCCGTTGTTTTCCAGCGCGTCCCCTTGAGGGCCGCACCTTCCTCAACCCGCAGGGGCAGCGCCCCGCGGCTGTCGTGCTCGGCCGCTCTGCCGAGCCGAGCCAGGCCGGTCCGACTAGCCGGGCCGCACCCTGTCCGGACCGGACCGGGTCTAGCCGGGTTGGACCGGTTCGACCGACCCTGGGGGGGGGGGGTCGGCCCAGGTCGGCCTGGGCCCAGACCCCCTGTATTTGGACCGATTCGGTCTTTTGATCGTAACATGAGCTACGAGCCTCCGAACGATGCGCCGTCAGCGGCAACGCGATCCTTGGATTGAGACGATCGTTTTGGTATATTGCACTCAAGGTTTCAGAATACTTTGTGTTCAGCTGGGTTGGTTCGTACACGAAACCAACTGGGCCCTCGGAGCGGAAACACTCATATCTTGAGCTACGGACGTCTGATTGACGTGTCGTCGGCTTTGGTGGATTCCTCTAAGTGAGATGGATCATTTGGCATACTCCACACGAGGCTTGGACGCAGGTGGAGTGTGGTCGGGTTGGTTTTTCCTTAAAAACCAACCGGGCCCCTAGGACGAAAAAGCAAATAACTCTCAGACCGGGCGTTCGATTGACGCGCCGTCTGTGACGTTGAGTTCCTGTTAACGATACGGAACTTTTGGATACATCAACGTTGGACTTTGTGTCAGTTGATGTATCAGCCTCTCAGCTCGTGGAGCGGACCCTCCCAAATGAGCTTGTTGTGTGCGGGAACCCTTGAGCTGGCTGCAACTGCTGCTGTGATGACGACGACTGTACAGAGACCCTCAGTGTATTCAACTATGATGATGATGAAAAACAGTACGGAAATCCTCCATGTTTTCAGCAATAACTAGTACGGTACATCTTGGGATACATCAGCTCCGGAAGAAATGTCAGTTGATGTATCGACCTCTTAGCTCGTGGAGTGGACCCTCCCGGAATGAGCATACTGTGTGCAGAAAACCCTAGAGCTGGTTGGGGCTAGACGACTGCTGATCGAACAACACGGTGTGTTACGAATAACACGACAGAGGTGCGTTTTGTTGTAGCGGCACATGAGAGTGCTTGGTTGTAGCGGAAAACCCATGATAGAGGTGTGCTTTCTTGTAGAAGCACAGGGGAGCACTTGGTTTTAGCGGCAGACCCACGACAGAGGTTCCCTTGGTTGTAGCGGCACAAGGGTGCGCTTGGTTTTAATGGAAGACCCACAACAGAGGTGCGCTTGGCTGTAGTGGCACATGGGAGTGATTGGTTGTAGCGGCAGACCCAGGACGGAGGAGCGCTTGATTGTAGCGGCACGAGGGAGCACTTGGTTATAGCAACAGGCCCATAGTACCCGATAGGTGGAGAACTACAGCAGTCCAAGGTAAGAGGGAAGCACTTGGTTGTAGATGCATAACCACTATACTTGATGGAGAAGGAGTTTCCCAATAGCTTTGGGTTCAACTTCATGATCGATCCTATGTGGGTCTTTGCGGGGGTTAGTACCTTTCGATCCTTTGTGGGTCCGACGACTTAGATGGATTAGTGATCATCTTTATCGTCATACGAAGAAGTATACCAGTGTGAGCTGAATATTGTGTTACTCTCCTTTGTGGATTGTGTTGAACTATCTTATGTGGATTACTGTTTACCCTCCTTTGTGGATTGTGTTGAACTATCCTGTGTGGATTTACTGTTCACTCTCTTTTGTGGATTGCGTTGTCCTATCCTGTGTGGGTATATGTTTTGATTTCCTGTGTGGACTAGGTTGTGCTTGGGCTCCGATGTTGGAGCTGATCGGGAATTGACGACTTAGGTATATGTTTGGGAATATACCTAAGTAGTGTTGGTTGTTTCTTCGTGATTGCATCTTTCCTTTGTGGTTTATCCTTTGTGGATTTCAGGAGACCTTCGGGGGTCTTGGGGTCCCTACTGAATAACTTATACTCACCACTGCACAGGCTTTGCCCGCACTTCGTTATGTTGGTTGCAGACGACGGACATCGCTGATCGTGGTGGAGGCTTGCGGAGCAGGACGGTACCTGGAGGCGGACCACTGAGCGTGACGTACTCGGAGCAGACGGCTGGACCGTGGAGTTGTGGAGGCTATCTGTGCTCACCCTTCAGGTGGGACTTCCAGAGGACGGCTCGACGCTGCGGCTTTTCTTTTCAGTTGCTGTTTTTACCTTTCAATTGTACTTTACAGTTGGGACTGTATTTCCGGCCACTTTTACTTTCAGCACAGCTTGTTACAGTTTTTACTTAGTGTTTACTTTTCCGCTTTCTTACTCTGTGGTGCTTGTTTACTTTTCAAAGGCAATGCCTTCCCTTTTTCCGGGATTTACGCCACGGTACTAGTCGCCAGCCCCTGGCCTATGGAAGGCGGGCTTGGGGTAGTCACGGCACGGGCCCCGAGGACGGGTCTTGACAATTGATCCCATCATCCTTTGAATTATAATGAGTAGGATCTTATAATTTCTTCATGCATATGAATAGTCTTTTATGATTGGTATCAGTTTAGGGGTGATAGGATATCCTGACATTTAATTTAGTACTTAAAGCATATTGAATACTCATTATAATTTAGATTTGGACATTGGATCATGATTAGATACAATCAATAGTGGAACACCATGTAGGCTCACCACTTACATCAAATATATCATTGAAATTTATTTAAGAAATAGATCATCCTGAGTAGAGATAAACGGAGTAGTCTTGGAGAGTAATTCAACCACTACCCATACCAAATTTTTTCCTTTGTACCTGTTCGAGAGACTGGTGAAAATTTTCATAGTGACATTATATCATTTCAATATGGGTATATGCAATTGATGAATCATCCATTTGGACTTTTGTGTCTCTTATTTAACATGATATCATACCATGAACCTTGATAAATATTAAACAATGTCCTTATTCTTGTTATCCCACCAGAAGTGTTCTCATAGATCTTGGTACGCCATAGTGCTACCATGATGGATAGTGAATGTTGAGCTATGTGCATTGTCTAATAGTCCTTTCTTTATCCTAGTTGATGAAAGAACACAAATAGGTATTCCAAACTGAATCGCACCATCATTGTCAATATGTAACTTGTGAATCTTCCCTTCTATTATGCATTCACCTTCTTTCGAAACTCTAGATCATCCCTTTGTTCATCATTAATATTCTATTTTATAGATGGTTGTACAATCATTTAGGAAATTTAGTATTTATCCCATTACATTATGATTTAAAAATATGAACTTTCCATATCTTAGAAGATATGGCCTTTCCCAATCCATAAAATTGATAGAGTAGCCGGTTATTTTAATCTTAGAGCATAATTTACCTTTCTCAGATTTCCTGGATTATAGTGAATAGAGAAATTGTAATCTTGATTAGTATCATCAATCTACATTGATGAAGGCAGATCTCCTTTTGTGTGAATATATACTATAAACTCGTGTGGTCAGAGTATATGCCGCACTTCTCACCATAATGGTAGTGTCACTAGATTTTTGTGGCAAACATCATGGATTCTATCTCAAGATCATGTGTCTGGTAGTTCTTTTCATCGATCAACAACATCAGTGAAGCATAGGATATTACATTATCATTTTTCATGTGTATGAAACCCAATTGATTCATTTAGGAATCACTGTATGTCTCAAAACATTATCTGCTTTTCAGTAGAGTTAGTACTGGCCCAATTATCCACCTAATCTTTTACTCCATGAATATTCATTCACATTATTCTATCAAGATATACTTTACCCATTTCAAGGTTAACATAGTTAGAGGTCTTGACAATCATGAGAAACGTCTCACAATACATTTGTAGTACTCTTTTAATCCATGTGAACTATGTATTTTTTTTGACACTAGAGGGCTAGATCCATTTCCCAATTTCTTTTGTTTTGAAGGGTCCACAAATATTTCCTCGCTTGTTATCACATGTCACAAGAATGTGTCTTGATTCATCCAAAACTCACACCTGGTAAACTTGGAATACAACATCTCCTTCACAATGTCTCCAAAAAAAGTCATATATATTCCTCATGACCATCCTTTCTCTTGGAGTATATGAGAATATCACCAATAAACACAACCACAAATTTTTCTAGGTAATGTCTAAAGACTCTATTAATCAAATCCATGAAGATTGCAGGGGAATTAGTAAGTCCTAAGGGTATCACAAGATACTCATTGTGCCCATATCATTTATAGAAGGTATTATTATGAATATCAACCTTCTTCACCATTATTTGTGGATATCTGGAATGATGATATATCTATGAGAAGTACAGACATTCTCTTAACAAATTGAACAAGTCATCAACTCATGGAAGATGATACTTGTTCCTTATGGTGATCTTGTTGAGTTCCCAAAAATCGATATACAACCACATTGTTCCATAATTCTTCTTCACAATGTGCACTAGTGCACCCCCTAGTGATGTAGTAGGGAGTATTAACCCTTTGTTCAAATTCTGTTTTTGCTGCATTTTTAACTCCTCTAGTTCAATAGCATACATCCTATAGGGACACAATAATATAGGTGTAGCTCATTGTATGAGTTTTATTGATAACTCTATCTCTCGATCTGGGGGATTTCCATGAAACAGTTCAAGAAATATGTCACTTTATTCCCATATTATGGGAGTTTCCACTATGTTGAAATATTCCTTTGAATAAACCATTTTAGCAACATATGCCTCATCATAGGGAATCAATACCCACATCACTGATGTATTTTTGAAAGGTGATTCATGATCTTCTTTTCATTAATAGATGAGAATGGGATAATTTCGAATAGGAAAAGATATTTCCTTTTCTTGGAAGTTGATGTTGGATTTGTATAAATATAGCAAATCCATACTGATGATAGAGTCGAACTCCACATAAATAAGTATGATAAGGTTTTTTTGGGAGGTTTGTTCCACAAACAATAATCTAGGAGGATTTATATTCCATGTATTGAATAAATTCCACATTTTTTGTTCTCAAAGATAACTACTCATCCAATTGTTTATGTGGTGTTTGAATAGATGTACTAAACCTGCATGATATGAAAGAATGCATAGAACTAGAATAGAATAGAACATTTTCTATTCATGAATGAATAACTAGCATACCAGTCACCACATCACTGTTCGCATCCATCATGGAATTAGTGATAGCATAAGACCTCCCTTGATTTCTTAGAGATTGTTGTTGATTTCCTCCAAATTTCCTTAGACTAGGGTCATTGTTTTCATAATTCCCATGCTCCCTATAGTGGTAACACTCTACCACTGTTTGAGTGTTGGTCTGAAAAATCCTTTTTTAATCCACATTAGAGGGGTTTATCATATCCCTTGGGTAATTATTGGTCATATTTCCTAGCTTTACACGTTTAATGTAATTCATGGTTCCCATTAGAAATTTTGTAGTATGATTCTTCCCACAATATTTACTAGTGGGATATTCGGGCTTCATTCCTGCATGGGATTTGATTTATGAACCACCCATATTATAATCCATTTTCTAATTCTTATCAAAAGGACCATGAGACCACTAAGAGTCCCCAATCTCAATTTCAACGTTGAGGTCTCAATGGAAAATCTCTACATAGCTGTCAATGTCTCAAATTTCTAACACATTTCCTAGAATCATCTTTATTATAACTAATAAGTGACACACCATACATTCGGTGTTCATGATGAATCAAGAGGAATATATTTCAAGCCTTGTAAAGGATTCTTCATAATCACCAATGGACTCATATCCCTTCTTCCTGAGTCTGAAGAACTCTATTTCAATGTTGATATAGAGGGTTCATTGAAAATATTTATTGAAAAACATCATCTTGAATTTCTCCCAATCCATAGAATCATATTATTTTCAGGGCATCATATTCTTGATTAGTGTCCACCACTATTCATATTCCCCATAAAAATGATAAACTGTCAATAAGACATTTTCTTCTTCTGAGAACTGGAGGGAAAAAATTACTTTTATAGGGAGTCAATCCACTATTCTTTGTGGATGGTATCAGAAGATCCGCTAAACATTGGAGGCATTTTATGCATAAAGGATACTATGGTTACTTGCTCATTCCTTGGAGGTGGATAGTGTTCCACATGATTCATGTTTTTATTCATAACTTAATCTAGCATGTCATGTGCTTTCATGATATTTTGAGCACTGGTTCCTATCATATCAGGAATATCATTAATGAAATCATCACAGTGCATATCACATTGGTTGTTGTAATGTGCTCTTATTATTCTATCAATTAACTAAGAAAATGAAAATATAATTTTTGGTCTTGAATACATAGCTATGGCGAATAATAAGGATGCATTGAAGCTAATAGGATACAAATAGTAATGGAGAAGAATATCATAACTTCTGGTTCATTATGTTTAAATCTTGGATATCCTTGATATATTTCTAAACTTATATTATTACATTATTTTTTGTACGTTTAATAATGGTTTTTACTATGATCATTAATTTACCAAAGAATATCCCATAGGAGTGTCATATCAAAGAGTGCATCAAGGCCCATTGTTATGCACCAGTTCCTATTTGAGCCTATCTCAAAGTGGTGTTTATGGATTTTACACCTAGATACATCTGTGCTAGAGCCGCCCATAACTGGATGTGTACAAAAAAGAATGTATTATCATTATAATCCATTTACTCAATACTAAACATAATTTAGGGAGGATTATTATACATAGTCTCATCGTCAAGGTTCTTACTGAGGTCCTCTATTCCTAATCTCTATAAAGAAAACTAGACCATCCTATGATACCAACTATAAAGACCCTAGCCATCTATGTATAACAGTATTGGTTTTCTAGAATAATTAAAAATCAGATTACAATACAAGGATAAAAAGTTATTGTGTCTTTGAATACTAATTACCTAATACATAAATGTTAGACTTAAAATCACCTTTACATAATCTTCACAAAGAGCTCATTACATCCTTTGAGCCCTTACATTTGCATAGGATAACATAGGGATAACATGAACAAAGGGATGTGCTAAAATTTCATGTATGGGAATGAACATAAGAATGAAGCTTAAGCACCTCATTAAGGAGGCATGCAATAATGATACAAAAATCATACACTACTACAAATACCCCATCTGTCAGTGCTAAAATGGACTTTAACAATTCTATAAAAGCGTTGGTAAAGCTGACGATGATAAAGGTGTCCCATTTATCAGAAATCCAAAAAATTATTATAAAGACCCCTTTTATTAGCTCTTTTTTAGCACTGATAAAACATAAAAAAATTAAAAAAAATATTAAAAATAATCATACCAATCTCAGGGTGGCTTTTTACAATGCTTGAGCCCCCATTTATTAGCACTTTCCCTGACATCCAGCGCCCGCACACACTGTCTCCACCCTTTATAAATGAAATACCAAACCATTATCAGTGCTAGCCCCGTAAATACACCCTTACACCAACGCCCCTTCCTCCACCCATATTTGATCTCAAGACCTCCCCCCGACGCAACTGAAGCCTTTGCTACTCCCCTATGTTGATGTGTTCTCTTATTTATGATATATCTATTTATTTATATATTTATATAATTATTTATATTTTTTCGTATAGTAATATATATTTATATTAATATATATAGTATTATTAATATATATTTATATTTATATTAATATATATAGTTATATTAATATATATATATATATATATAGTTATAATAATATATATATAGTTATATTAAAATATAGTTATATAAATATTCATATATTTTAAATTTAAATAAAATGGATATTATTAATTATTTAGATAAAGATAATATATTTTATTAGTAAATATGATTAATTATTAATTTAAAAAATTATATTTTTTGTGTGAATATATAAAAAATATGTACATATAGTCACATATTTGATTATAAATAGCATTTAATTATAAAAAAATGATAAAATTTAAAAGACATAAAATCAATATGAATATAATATATTGGAATAAATTTATTCCCCACCAAAAAAGTAAATAAGACCCCCTTAAATGAGGCTGAAAATCCACAAAATGTTAAAAAATCAGGGTACTCCGACTAAAAACTCAGTTTTGAAGGAATTATATGCATTTTTTGGCCTCAAAAAAACCTTTTCTGAGGTCATACCTATTTATATAGATGTAGATCTCATCACAGGCATCTATTTGATATATGGTAGAGCTCAAACGGATTCCCAGATCAAACGTTATGGCTATTTGATGTTCGTGTTGCGTTTTCAACATATTTTGGGCGTTTTTTAATTTTTTAATTTTTTGGGTGTTAAAATTGTTATTAAATTACTATTCATCTATAATAATTATCAAATTATTATTTGAAGATATTTTATTAATTTTTTATAATCCATTTTAACTAAATATCTTTTATATTATGTATATTAAGTGTAAATGAATTTTTTTACTTATCTAAAATATATTTAAAAATTATATATTTTGTTTATATCAATATAAATATATTTATATATTTATATATTAATATATTATTTTTCATTAGTTTTTTTGATGTCGTCCCTATATAAGTGATTTTAAAAATAGCACTGATAAATGCCCCCCTTTATCAGCGCTACCCAAAAAAGTGCTGATAAAGGGGGTCCCTTTATCAGCGCTTTTTCATTAGCAGTCATAAAGGTTGGCTTCGGGAAAAACCGTTTTTGTGGTAGTGATGGAACATATGAAATCATAACATATAAACAAGGGATCATATAAACATGGAATCATTTAGATGTATAATAAACAAAAAACATGTATTTAGTACGATTCAATGATAAACTCCAATATTGTTTCCCATAGTAGTATTGGTCAAGTCTAACCACCAATCTTGTTTCCCATAGTAGCACAAGAAAAGGATAACTGCCAAGATGGTTGCACATTTCATCTCACAAGAAATATCATTTCCAAATTATTTGGAGTTCTATCTATGTTCACCCATCATAACATGGTCATGAAAATGATTTCCACATAATGAATCATACATAATCATTCATATATAAACATAAGGTTTACCCATGGAATTGATTGGGTACCATAATCATGACATAATGCATAAAAAATGGCCATATCATAAAAGTGTCCATGAATGAAAGGAATTAGAAGATGCATTGATGTTCATAAAAAAATAGTCATATACCTTGTTATGTGATGTCAAATGGAAGTGGAAACTTGTAATAAATGTACTTGTGAAATTTTAGCATTAAAACATTTTTTGTGCGGTTTTATGGAAAATACCATAGTGCATTTAAAATGAAAAGGGGCACTATATTTTATATAAATAAATAAGTAAACCATGAAGGTTTTCCTGATTAAAATACATAATTTATAGAGAAAATGGTGCCTTCTAATAGAGTGTAGAGTGTACATGATGTTGGATAAAAAATTTGTGAATTTCCCTAAAAGGTGTTTGCTTATTGGGGTGTATCGAGGTAGAAATAACTTAAAATCATTTAAATCCTCAATTTAAAATGGGGGAATGATCTTGAAAAAGTTTTTTTTGAGAATATTAACATCCTATATTAGTTTTACATAAAAATAAAATATGACATAATTCAGGTAAAAAGAATGATTGAGAAACCTGATGGAGTATATGCAGTTCGTGTAAAATTTCATATAGATTATTGTCTTGGTATCGGGTGTACATAAGAAATTTTCCATGAGAGATAACATGGTTTCTCATCACTTATAAATCATGAGGGATGTATTGGAGAGGTGAAACATAATACCCCATCATTTGAGATCACATGTAATATTTCATAACATTAAGGACAATCTTGAATAAAATTTAAATAGGGAGGATGCCTTACCTTAATTTCCTCTTAATATTCTCTCTTTTGTGCCTCCTGAATAATAAATCTATATTTATTAAATAAATGATATAATATTTATATAAATTCATTTTATAATAATATTTTTCAATTATATTCATTGGATTTTACTTCATAATATTTGTTGATTACATTGAATCATTTTGATGTCATATTTTACATAACAATTTCTCCTCTTGCGACGATTTCACTATTTGTTATAGGTAATTTATACATTAGTATAATTAGTTCTAGAATCATATAATACATGTAATTTGATTTTAATATATTGTATATATTTCATGTTTTCTATACATGATTGTGTTTATAATAATAATCTTGGCATAGTCTATGTAGATGGTTAACCGACCATTAACGGGATGTTGTCGATAGTGCAGGGGAAGAGATTATGAAATTTATATTCATAATTAGTATGATAATTATTTTTGTTTTAACAGAATTAATATTATGTTAAATTACTAAATAATCAATTTTGTAGAATAATTATTTGAATGGTACAAGGTTATAGAAAAAAAGAAAAAAATAGAGAATATTTAATAGAGTCTTGCACTATGATCAATGTAGTTTCCCTTGAAAAAAACTATAACTCCATTGGTGATTGGAGTAGGAGGGATCTAAAACATAAATATTTATTCTAAGTGGAGTGATAGACTGAATTTGGGAAAATATTAGACTTATTAAAGGTTAAGAGATGTGGTTTTCCAAGGTGACGGAGTTGGAATATTTATACTTGATGAGGGGGGTGTATTTTGAATAAAATATTAAATAAAATAATTTATAAATATTTAGTCATGAAATAATATTTTTTATGAATAAATAAAACATATATAAATATTATATAATATGTTTTAGAACTTAAACCATATTAATAATTTTAATTCAAAAATTTATTAAATGGTAAGTGAAAAGAATGAGATAATGAATTTTAAGAAAGAATTTTTCTAACTTTATGTTTTTTAATGTTATTTTTACGTTTGAAAATTGAGTTTTTTTTATTTTATGGAACCATTTATTAAATAAAATAAAAAATTGACTAAGCTGATGTTCCTGAATGTTTATGTCATCACTACATCAAGAATGATTAAATATAAGATATACCGATTATGTGAAAACTGTATTTTTAAAAGTCACCTAAAAATTTATGTATTTCAGAAAATTACAAACAATTCGCCCTAACCATTTTTCAATGTTTAGAATCCATAGAATGAACTACAATTTTCAAAAAAAATTCTAAATATTATTAAAATATTATTTAATTAAAATCATAATTTATTATTTTACAAAATATTTTTAGAAAATTCATTTACTTATTCTAAAATATTGTTATATCATACATTCACTTGAATATTTTTTTATACTTTCATTATCATGTTTAATATTAATTAAGGTATATCACTATTTATATGGGTATGTAACTATTCATAATGGTCGGTTACTATTCACCAAAATTATGTTTTTCTTATCAGACTCCAAATAACATATGGATCACAACCGTGAATGTTAGAATATTGGAATTCAAAACATAGAAGTTGAAAAATTATTTTTAATGATCGCAAAATATTTAGGATCATGGTATGTACATGTTCTTCGTAATACAATAATGAATAATTATAATAATGTAATTCCATTGATAAAATTTTGGGTCTTTAAAAAATATCACATCTTCATTACATTCTGAACTTCTACACCAATCAATCAACTATGAGTATTCTCAAACACCAACCCATCATCAATAGTTAATCTCCGACCCCTACCATTCATCACAAGGTATTATTCAACACTCACTAGTCATCATCACTAATTTTCATAGAAGATTGTGGATGTGAGGGTAACAAGCCATCTAATTCACCACTATCCAAGATGTTGGGGAAAAAAATTTAAGCCCAAATCATTTAGGAATTGGATAGTTTATCCCAATGAAGTATGGAGTATAAATAAATTATAAAAATTTCATGATAGATAGATAACAAACAATACCCAACCTAGGTGTTCACAACAATAAAATCAATGTTTCTCGCTATATAAAAACAACATCTCACAATTTTCACCATTATATGAAATGACCACTGATGTATCACAAAAATCATACAAAAAATATAATCCAAAAAAATTATTCCTATTATAAACAGAGGTTTTTAAATTTTAATAGTTATTATTTCTCACCTAAATACTATTTACAAAGTTGTTTTATTTTTTATTAACACAACCTATATATTTATGAACCCAAGAGATTTTAGTTTTTACATTGACATTCATTCCATTTTCTAATTGGAAAATAGAAAATAACTAAAAACATTCTAAACCCTATCCACAAATGAAACCTCAAAACATAAGTCCATTCATGACCATAAACAAAATGACTCACTGAAATACCATCATAAAATACATTCTACAGTTAATCTCACAACACTTCTCGAGGCAAATTTTCATATCTTCACCACTACTACATTCTTTAACAAACCTGGTAATCACCATCAGTAGTAAAATTCCAATGAGTATACCTAAACATATCCAATAAAAAAACATCTAGTACATAAAAACATTTAATTACATTATAACCTTATCAGGAAAAAAAATATATGATTATATTGGGTTTCAAAACATCATATCATTTTTTACATGGTATTATCTCAAAATTCCAAATTTTCATAGGGACCCCATTATTTAACTATATATATATGTGTCAGAGTGTTTCATTATTTTATAGTTCAATAAAAAAAGGGTTTCAAAAAGTATATCAATCAAAACCCAAAATGTCGCAAAGCAACTGAAATTTTGAAAAATTCAACAAACAAGTATAGACTTATATGAAACATTAGAAAGTGTATAATTGCATGTATTAACTCCAAATTATTATCAATTTTATCTACACTAATTATTTTTAATAATTACAATGACTGTTAATATCCATTTACTAGATGTCTAAATCATGAAATCTGTACTCATATCCTTGTATATAGAGAAAAAAATATCCCCTAACACAAAAAGAGATATATAAATCACATTATAAGTATTGAATATGAAGAAGATAATCACTAACCACTATAAGGTTAGGAACCCCATTAATCATCATAAAACATGGAGTCATAATCAAGATTGTTTTATAACACTACAAAAACAATCTGTCTCCTTAGCCACATCCTTCATGGAATGATCAGTAGGGGAGGAAACACGGGGTTGTGGGTGGGGTGGAAGGAAACTAAAATAGAATCACTAATACATGATCTATGCATGCATTGGGTAAAAGAAAAAATGGATAGAGAGAAAGGACTATTAAAATAAATTGGGATACAAATAATAATAAAAAATATATCATAGGAGTATTGGTTTTTTAATGGTTTAGGAATCAATTGTGAAATAGGAGATTTAAATATTATGTTTGAAAAACCAAACATTCAATTCAAAGGTCCCAACATATAGAAATGATATGACATAAATGTAGGGTCCCCACCACAATAGGATTGTGAAAAATTACATTTTATAGAAATTATATGGTATAAACTAAATATTATAATAAATATTATAAGTAAAACAATGTAATGGAAACAACCATTCTATATAATTATGCCACAATGGTGAAGGAAAAAATGTAGTGCAACTCTACGGTGAAGTATTTCTAAATTAGACTTGACCATAAAAATCCATATCTCCAGGACACGTAAATCTTCATAGAACCCACACATTGACATTCCAAGGAATTATATGACCTCCAACCCATACCCCCAAGGATAAATGAAAGAAATAATCTCTCTACACCACAACAACACACTTTATTGTAGCATATATGCCTCAACCAAAAAAAATCCATCACCTATAGAAATTTATACTACCACACCACTATATATTTTTTAAATTTCATTGAAATACACATAATCATTAACATATCCATTATTTTCAAAACATTTAAGTATATAAATTCTAGTAAATTTCATCTGATACCTCTCAATCAAATATTTTCATCCATAATAATAAAATAGTAGAAAAATGATATTTAAGGTGATTAAAAATCAAATCCAGAAGATACCCCTTAGTGATATCATAACAATTGAAAATCATAATCATGTAAGTATTAAAAAAATGGTGAAAATAATACCTTATAAATCATAATCTTTAATGAATTATCTCATCAATAATAAAAAAATGTGGGAATAGAAAAAAAACAAAACAAATCAATGTACGAAAAAATATATATCACACGCAAAAATTTACTCTTATCAATAAGAAATTTTCTTGACAAAAAAAGAACAATGGATATGTTTTATCCAGGTAACACATTCTATTTTGGATCCCACATTTCCATTCATTTCCCAAAAAACTATTTGTCATCCTTGATATGAACCCAACCAATCAATTCTATAAGAGACATCATGAGGTTTCCAATAGAGATGAGCCTTTTATATGATGGTTAGGATCATTTCATTCCATGTTTGGAGGAAAACATTAATTAATTATCTCCAAAATAATTTAAAATTATTAAGAGACCAATGAAATGATGGAAATATTACTCTCATTTTAAATCTATACTACTGTAGAAGATTGAAATAAAAGACAAATGAACATAATAATAAAACATGGGGGTACTTATTATGATAATAAAAATATTAAATGTGATTAAATTCAACATTTATCCACTCTTGAACAAAATGAATAATCTATGTGGTTCCCTTACCCTCATTAGTTCCACATACTACTAACTTCCATACTCAGACTTACACAATGTTAAATGACTTTTCCACAAATACAAAACCAAAAATCGATCTATGAAGATTTATGTGTGGTAATGATTATGTTGGATAACAAAGAAATTTTAATTGAATTACCCAGGATCATAAACCATATATAATGAAATACAAAAAAAATTAATATAGTGATTGGAGAGTATGATTTTTCCTCCCATAATTCATTGGATGAAAAAAAATGATGTTAAGAAATTTTGAGAAAAATCGTACAAATATGATCAATCGAATTGTAAGGTATAATGAGGATCCAGATAAAAATGGTGGTCTTTGAAAAAACATAATCCAACATAATTTTTTACAATACAACCTCACCAATGCATCAACCACACTCAAATAAATGATGACTAAAAATGGTTCATCTTCTTCTAGTGGTCCACAATAACTAAAATATATGTTATTCTATGGGTTTATGGTAACCAAGTGATTATATATATTGAAATTACATAAAAAATTAACACAAAGACATTATTGTGTAGAAACAGACATCCCAAAATACAGTGACCGACATTGAAATGTTGAAAACCATAAATTTTACCTTGAAATATACCACTAAACCCTTCAACCCTAACAAAAAAAGACACCTCAATAGTCATGTTCACATTTTAGAAACAACATTTATACTTTTCATGACCCAACCAAAGCTAGTGATTGAGTAAAAATGACCCTAAGAAAGTCCCCAGAGTCAAAGGGGTTTCAAAAAGATACAAACGAAAAACTAACTTGGGGATACATTTCTAAGTACTGGTATGCACAAACACAACCAACAATATGAAAACGTTTAGAGGGAATGCAATTTTTTGTAAAATCATCAATAATGAAAACCATGATGGCATGATCCTCTAGACATTTAAAATTCTAATAATATACACTAATGTGTTGTGGGAAAAATTACACATCAAAACAGAAATATATACCATCATGACAAAAAATTGAAAAGAGTAAAAAATATATAGAGGCTAGATAATTCCAAGCTACGACCACTATACATGGTCTATAAACCATTTATCCCTTAGAAACCTTCTTGTCAACATCGACCTATTTGTGTTCTGCATATGAAACAATGTATGTCATAGAATCCTATGAACGGGTGAGTATAATCTTTACTAGATGGACACCCCGAATGATGAAGGGGGAGTGGTATGATATACAATATAAGTGGAAAATTTTATTTATAACAATTTATAGTAAATGCTTATAGATTAAAACATGAAAGATTGAATCTATGCTCATTGAATCACAAGTGTCTAAACATGGTGAATAAATGACCAATCCATTGAGTTTACACCACATAAAATAGAGTATTATACTCATACAACCATGAAAAGATAAACATGGAAATAAAATGGGATAACTTGCATGTCTTCACCTCTCCTGGAAGGATATTAACTAAATTCATGGTGTTTATATAGAATAATGATATATATATATATATATTATTAGTAAATGTATCCCACAAGAGCGTGAAAGGGGATCTTCATCTCATAGTTGAGTCTAAGATGATTTGTATCCAGTAGTTCAATATGTACATCAATGATGCCCAACATCCCATAAATCATCCCATACATAACAATTCATGTCAAACAACACCTTATCACTACTGAACTAAATCAAGTGGGAAAAAAATTATTTATATGACATATTCCCTTGAATAATAGGATGAATCCACTTTGATAGTCGATGGAGTACCAATTCCCTTCCCATGAAAAGTGTTCCACTCCAATAGTAATGGACCCACACCCAGACCCACTAGAGGATTCCAATCTATGTCATTGAGGAACCGTACCTAGGTATCAAAAGAGGGGTCTGTTTTGGGAGTACATAAATGATTCACAACCCAGCTGGAGGGTTCTACTCAAACAGTCATCGAGGAACCATTCCCAACCTGGATGAAGGGCTCTTTTATTGAGTTTTTAGAGTACTCACACCTAGAACAGTGGGAGGGTTCCACTATAAGAGTCATCAAAGTCCCATATTCAGCACAACTTTTGGGTTTCACATAAGAGTTATCCTTTGGTGATCCTTCTTGAAAATTATCATTATTGGGCATTGAATTAAAAGGTGCATTTCTCAGAATGTTCTACGTCTTATTTCAAAATACATAACTGAGTCCTCCATCACATTTTATGGGGAAAACAATAAAGATATCATAATCGAGGGACAAAGTATTATTTCGAAAGAAGAAGTTATTAAGCAAGGAAATTTACTAAAAATAACTATGATTGTACGAGTCATGTGAGAGGAACCACGTGGTGTGTTGTCCCACTCCAAAAACAATACATGTACCTGGTTGGCACATATGTTTCTATCCATGTAGTTTTCCCCACCATGTAGTAATACTACATGAAATGTGCTGGATAATATGGAACATGTTCATGTTCTAGTCATCATGATTGGGTACAATATTACATAGGTGAGTTCCTAAAAATGTTCACATCCCCACAATTTCCTATCCATGTGACGCATCAAGCAAGTTTTTTAATAGGGAAGAGGATAAAAGGAGCATAGATGGGATTAAATTCCATTTCACCTTTAATTTGATTCCAAAACCTTGTTGCCTCTTTGAGAGGGGATGCACAATTTTTTTTCTACATTGAACATGTTGTTATGTTGGGTTTCCACAAGAAATTGTGTTATATTTTTTTTGTATGATGATGTTCAAACCACTATAGACACCTCCTTGACTCTGTGAATAATTGATCGATCTGGAAGTGATTTTTGGATCTTGGTCATTATTAACAAAAAATTTATCAGGAGGATATTCGACATTTAACCATTAATTATGAGTGATATCATAAATTTTTTCATAAAAAATAAGATAAATAAAAACTAAATCAATTATCCTCACATTCAAATAATCATGGATCTATGATCATTTTTTCTATCCATTTTATTCACTGATACTCCATGAATCTGGTGGTCCGTTCCTATTCAGTATGTACCAAAAAAGTCTAATCAGAACCACATGTATCCAATGTGATAAGAACAAAAATAATTTTTGGGAGTAATTAATAAAAAACATTAATTGATTGAGGCCAAGTATTCATGTCCAATCTATAAAGAACATGGATTCCATTATATAAAAAAACTATGAACAATTAAATTTCTGTACATGGGAACTTGTAGAGGATGAAAGAGGGAACATATCAATGAATGAAGAATGATATAACTTATATATATATAGAAATTAATGAAAATAGAAAATAAAAAGTTCAACATAATTTAAATATTTATCATTGATAAAAAAACAATCACCAACAATTCGAGAGGTGTTGATGCATTCATCTCATCCCAATCTGATGCAATTTGGCATTCCATCATCGACTGAGATGATGAAATAAAGGGACGGGGAAAATATATATCACTAATGATTCCATGATAATGAGGCTAACCCTATCGAGGTTTTCCATATAATATATTAATAATATATATAAGTTCAAAAAAGTAATTTATTAAATAATTAATTTATTTATTAAAACACATAAACATACCTCTAATTAGTGTGGGGTCTAGAAATACTGTAATGACTAATTTCATGACATACCTAGGGAAAAAAATCTAGACTTAGGCATGGTATCCTATTTCTGATCCAAATTACTATTTTGTATTTATCCAATTTTATATGAGAATTTTTTAACTATTAATATAATTTATTTTTTATTTTTATTAAATAATTTTTGGGCACACCAAGCCTCATTATCGCTCTCTATCCCAGTTCCCAGTTCTGGAAATATATATATATTAATAACTCATACAATAAAAAACATTTTTTATACTACATTCTATCCAAAAAACTCTTAATTAGAAGAAAATATTATAAAACTACTCATGATACAGATCCCTCACTAGTCTCTCCCTATTCTAGGAACTGCCCTTCAAATTTATATGCTGCCTCAACTTTGGAAACAAATGGATGGTCAATCTACATAGGCTCTAATGCATATGATCATTGATCACCACTAGGTTCATTGTAATGGTGGCTCCATCCTCGATTCCTAGATCCCTCTAGTTGAATACATGTGTGGGGTCAGAATGTATCATCTTAGTTGTGACATGTAGATGTTGGTGTGAACTCACTCTAGAAATGGGTGTATGGAGAGTTGTTGGGATACCTCTCTAAGAGTTTACATGATCTTGAATGGCCCAATACACATTATGAGATTGATTGACTCACCAACTGGACCTCCTCAAGTCACATTATGTGGATAATATTAGGGAAACTAGGTATCCCAAATCAAAATTGAAGGTCCTACGATACTGATATTCATATGATTTTGTCTTCTCTAAGCCATACTCAACCACTCACAAATTACATGAAATATAATTATTGTTTCTAAAACTATATTTGGGCCCATAATTGATATCTCACTGATCACTATCTAGAAAAATTATTACGAAAATCGGCCCTTATATTTGTCCTTAGAAGGTTCCATTTTTACTGTATAGTGGTAGAATTTACTATATGAAATTTCCACCAAGGGAAGGTGATCCTCCCAACATTGGATGAAGTCTTACACAAAATCCCTGATCATAACATCCAACACAAGGTTAGTGTTCTTAGAATTCACATCGATCTGAGGGGTTAAATATTGTACTCATCCACTTGGAGGCCATGAATTCATCATGCATGCCTCTCCTGAGTTGTCACCTAAACCGTCCATCATGATCAGATACAAATTTGGATAGTACCCCTTGGTGGTGAATAAACTCTTATATGTATATCGTACCCACACACTCCACCTAACTTCTTGTCTTTGTGAGAATTATGTTTGAAAATATTTTTATTTGTTGATCTATCACCCAGATAGAATTATGGAACTTCAATGTGATTTCATGCAATGTAAAAATGTATACAGAAATGTCATCCCACATCAACATTAGGATATCAATAGGCTATAAAATCCTATATGAACATGGTGCTCAACCTTCACCTGCAGATAGGATATGCACTATGTGATTAAATCCCCAATGCTTTATCTCATGGTAGTCAACCAAAACATCAACTGATGGTTTTGGTAAATGTTACCCACATCCCGATTTACAACCCGGGGAGACATGTTGAACTATTGTATCACCTCCTCCTACATCAAGACTGTATCCAATGTTTACCCATGGGAAAATATGACATGATTCATTAAATGATAATATCCATCAGGTTAGTCAGGTGCGACTATAGAAAATTTATAACCTCATGTTCTATCAGGTACTACTAAAAAGAAGACAACTTCTCTGAATCATCCAACAGTATGTGATCCTAGGACATTTAATTATGGGAATAGAAAAAAAAACCCCCCTATGGGATTTTAGACTATATAAAAGTCATTGTCTTGTAGGAACTCAAACAAGCATCAGTCTTTCTGGTTTAGTTTTTTCTATGTGAAGATGAAACTGAGACAATATTTGCTTTAGTATTGAATGAAATTCTATCATTGAATGTATTACCTTATCATAGATAGAGAGAATAATAGATGCACTTACTATAGGTTGTAAGATTCATAGTTATGCTCATAGGGTCTCAATTTCCTTAACACATATGCAATAACATCTTGATGTTTTATAAACATGAAACCGATCCCATATCTTGAGGCATCAATAGACACTAAAAATTTCACACCTTCATGTCGTTGTATTAGTTTTCGACCACCCTTCACACTCTACCCAAACTTAATAAAGACCATATGAATCTACTCAAATGAGGTAAATGACTTCAATTTCATCATCAAGGTAGTAAAAAAAGCCATAATTATTATGTTGTTTTCCAGAAATCTGTTATAGCACCCTACCAAGCTAATGAATCTCTAGTTCCCTTACACATTCATGGGTGGGTCCTAATAGAGAACTGCATGATCATTTCTAGATCCATAGCTAAACCATGATCATTAATGAAATTCCCTAGAATGTGATCCTCACAAATCCATAACTAGAACATTGAGGGCTTTCTATAAAGATAGTTCTCTCAAAGAAAATCTTGACCCATCTAAAACTACTCTGCATGTTCCTCATTTAATGAAGATTATATTACAATGTATTTAAGGAATACAAAAATAATATACTCTCAATATCACTAGAAGACCTAGTTCTTCATGTAAATTAACATGGTGGGGGTATTTTTCACTTCAAACATCATCACTTAGAAATATTTCTATCTTAAGATTCATCATTATGACATCATTAGAATATCCACATCAAAAATGATCAAATAGTGGTAGCCAAACCTATGATTGAACTTCAAGAACCAACTTTTCTCAAACTACGATTCAATGATGAAAAAAATACTTGGAATTTTTTAATTTTTCTTTATCATGGAATGGTTTGTTTGATGATAATCCCTAGAAAACCAAAACATCCAAACAACCTTCTTCAGAAAAAAGAATAATGATTTCAGGTGTACAGGCTGTGTAGGATGAATCCATTCTCTTGATGTTATGCTAATCGTATATGTAACTCCCAATGAACATTATGTTCAATATAATATTCCTCCAAAGATATAAAAGTACTTTCATAATACAGGAAAATGGAAAATTCTATCTCCCACCATAGAGGATGTCTCAAAATGTATTTGGTGATGTATTCCATATAATTAAACTCATCTGAATGAACCCCAATACCTGAAGAGCATGATGCACCAAGGGATAAAATTTTCAACTGATGAGTAATGGGATGAAAAATCATTTTTCACAAAATTGAAATAGAAATCCATGAGATCTATCACATTAGAGAAGGAAAATCTCATTCCATAAATTTCGTCCCATCAAAGATTTCTGTGGTGATAGTAAATCTTGTACCAGACACTGTAATACCAATCCATACCAAGGATGAAATTATAGAGTTATATTTTGATAAATAAAAGGTACCACAAGAACCTCATTCTAAAATGTGATATATAAAACTACTAAAAGAAGACTGATATAGATGGAGTTTTATCTATAGGAACTACTGAAAAAAAAAATGATGTACCAGTCCCTCAACTCAGTAATACATCTGTCACACAATGATTATATTTTCAATTGAATGACTAGAACATGTATAATTTATCACTTAATAATGATTATAAGACATACATATCATACCTCTTATCATCTCATGTCTACTAGATTCATAAATCTGAAAAGCATGATGCTATTTGCATCTCCAACCACCAGCTCCCTATGACTGTTATTGGACCCTTGGGGGCGGCATCCACCAATCATAGCTCATCCTGATTCCCTAATAGCTCTACCACCATGGGAACCACCCTATAATCATCTGGGAGATAACTGATCAAAATTTTCACAATGTCATAGAAGTACATCACCATTTTTCTAGTGCTCCACATAAGTTCTACTCAAGTAATAGCACACCATGTGTTCTCAACCATCATAAGAAAAAAACCACTCCAATCTCTATCTGTGGCCTATTCTACCTCTGACTACGTGGCTGGGTCTGAGGATGGGAGGAAATCATAAGACGAGATGCTAACTCTTGACATCATCTTTCTTCTCATATAGACACTACTATGTAGGACTCTCTTGTAGCACCAACATTCTGGAATCCCTTGGATATAAATCTATATTTGACTTAAGCCAAATTGTCCACCCTAACATATATGGGGATATACAAGCATAAAATGGTTCTTAGAGATCTCTATGGAGTTAATTTTCAAAAATAAATTATTGGATGTATCCTTCCCTTATAAGGCTAAAGGAGTAACACGTAAGGTCTATGCAGCTCACTGTATACCCGTCAACATTCATCCATCCCTTCTAGAGCTCTATAATATTATAAATATGGACTGAGCATAAGTAGGAATGGTAATAGCCCCCATATAATAGCTCGATATATTTCATTGCATGATATTTAAACTCATAATTCATTGTTGCAGTGATGTTCCACCAGCTCCCAACACCTTTGTGGGAATTGATAGCTTCCAATGTATCCACCTGATCTGTCAGTGTCTAAATGAGTCTAAAAAAGTGGATCTAAAACTCTAGAAAATACACTACTTATTAATGATATAGCTCACCATAGAACCACATCAGCCTCTACTGATAGAACTCATATAATGTACTATGAATATGTGATTCCTTAGTCTTATCTACTAGGATGACATGATACTTGAACATACGAGGTACTTCTACTATCCCCCATGGAATAAATTAATGGTGTGATGGACCATGGATTGAGACATGTACTCTCATATGGTTGTTTTCAAGAACCAAAGCTAGTATCCTAGATATCAATAATCATGGAGGAATTATAAATTTTATCATGGAGTACAAAAATTAGATGAATATATATATATACATTTAAAAAACAAAGAGATGACTCATGATGGATTGCCATAGAATCAATACTAATTGCTGCATGTACCTATAATCCCTACAAAAAAAGTAATTGTATGATGTGTTGAGATATAGGTAATTTTATACCTCAAGAATCAATATGTGTACCACTAAAAAATCACTAGAATACGTAGCCTGAGAGACATAATCATGACATTTTGACACAATTTCCTTAAACCCAACGATATACAATTACGGGAAATGATCGAAATAAAACCCTTGAAATTAACATTATATGGTACTAATCTGTCATGACTAGACATAAGAATGGGATCTACCAACAACTTCTCTTATACCACACAAATATTCTATGGGGTGGTGACATGATCGAAAGGAATAAATTACTTTGGTATGCCTTTTCCTATGCACTTGTAAACACACACACACAAATATATCATGGAAAAGTGAATAGAGAATGAAAAAAATGTAAAGAAATGTTATAGAGTAATACAAGAATGCATGAAAAGTTAGATAGTAAAAAATAAGGTAGCTGATAATGATATGTAAATGGGTAAAATACGCATAAAATCGGAAATGTTCCCCAAAATGATCAAAAACGTGAATGATAAATCGACGAAAAGAGTTTATCTCTTAAATCCCAATCTATGACCATCGTACACAGTTAAAGTACCATAGATCCATAAGATCACATGTAGTCCTACTCAACATGTCTATATTTTTCCTATGTAATACCATGCATGGGTGAGTACACGAATTATATGTAAGACACATCAGCATCTGAAGGGGGAGTAGTAAGAGACACAATAGAAGAGTAAAATAGTAGATAGAATATGGTACTGTGAAAGAGTATTGAATAACCTAGAAAATAGTCATAGTTTGATCTTCGAAACACTAGGGGATAAAAATTGTGATTAGATGAACTAACCATCAAATATTTACCAATTTTAGTAAGATTTTTGACACATCCAACCACTAGAAGCTAAACATTGATTGAATTTTAAATATTTCATGCCTCTTCACCACTTCGTGAAAGAGAGTATCCAATTCAAATGTGTGGATACATAAGAATGATATATATATACATATATATGAATATATGCCAATAAAATAATATAAAATGATAGAATATGTAGATATTCATCTAATATCCATGTCCAAGAAGAATTGTATAAAGTAGTTCCAAAATTCCACAAATGATTCCAAACATCCCACATGACTACCCATAAATAACCACTCACATCTGACCTTTCCTTGTATATATTCCACACAATCAAGGGGGAACAAACTCTAGGATGAGGACACATTAAATAGTAAAACATCAGTGTTCCACTATGATAATATATGGATGACCCATGTCCTTC
This sequence comes from Viscum album, assembly GCA_963277665.1. Taxonomy (NCBI): domain Eukaryota; kingdom Viridiplantae; phylum Streptophyta; class Magnoliopsida; order Santalales; family Viscaceae; genus Viscum; species Viscum album. The sequence continues at coordinate 1,333,691,232 of OY728142.1, forward strand.
CATGCAAGCGGGTTCCACTATAATTTTCTCGGACCCATGCCCCAGTACCATAGAAGGGTCCTGAGATATATTTAAATGAACCATTCCTAGCCCTGGTAGAGGGTTCAACTATAATGGTTATCTAGGTTACATGCATAGCCTTGATAGAGGGTTTGGATTGAGATCATGTAGAGGACCCAAACCCTGTCAGGCCAAAGAATTCAACTCTAGGAGTCATCAAAGACACATTCTCTGCCCAACTGAAGAGTTCTAGTTTGAAGAAAGCCTCATGTGATCCTACTTGATCACTATTTTCATCAGATGTTACCATATAAGGGTTCAATCCTATAAAAATTCCACATCATTACTAGAATGAAAAAATTATGGAATCATCACATTCTATGGGAAAAAACACTCTGGATAGGCTACAAATGGGTAAAAATCTATGTTCAATTTATGAAGATATGTAGCATGTTTGATTCCACAAAAGATCTAATACGGTACAAGATGTGTGATGGATACCACACTCTATTTTTCCCCAATTTGTAACTTGTTTGTGTCCCTTTTTAGCACAAAACATTTGTTCTGTGTAGTAATACACTACATGTAGGTGGAATACACAACAAACCCTTACTAACCAGGACATTTGTTGTTTGTTTCTTATCGTGTTAGTGTACCGAAGTACGCGGGCGTGTACCAGACCACATGTATATCCACATGGGTTACCAGATGTTTAAATCACCACGTGGATCAACCAATTGGGATTTGTATACAAATATATTGGGGTGGACTACATTCCATGTATTCCATAATTTATTTCCAAACACAAGTCATCATCATGGGGGGGGAGAGAAGACACCATGTATTTTTCATTGAACACGGTGTGTTGTTGGGTTTTTACCAGAAATACATATCTATAATAGATCATAAAAACTATCCAAACATCATTAAATCTAACAGTTACTCAGTTGAAAACTCATGCATCTAGCAATGTTTCATGAATAATGGCAATCTTTACCTGAAATATGCTACGGTGGAGATTCATGGATTCTCTATTCTCTCTACATTACATTGTACCTCCATTCATAAGAATCATGATGTTTAAGCACTGAATCGGTCATCCATACCACACAATGATTCAAGCACTATATCAGTTCATAAATTTTTTTCTTGTTTCTTTTATCCATAAAAAATCAGGGGGTCTGATGAACCTCGGTACCTCTTAAAAATGTTGAAGCGGGATGACGTGAATCCATTCAGTAAATAATACAAAGTTGATATGGGAGAATAGTAAAATGGGTAATTTTTTTGGTCCAATTATTCATGGACAATTGATCAAGAACAATGATTCCATTTTATAAAACAACTAATAAAAATTCAATTTCATTACATGAGAAGATGTAGAGGTTTCAACTGGGAACAAATCAAAGAACAAATAATGATCATCTAATCAAATTTAATCAAATTAATAAAAACAAAAAATGATGATTTTTTTATTATGAATTTATAGTTGTTGAAGAACACACCCATATTCATTATGAAATGAATTGTTTCATTTATTTCTCCATAATCTGATCTGATCCAATATTGCATTAACGTCTGAGATGATCTACCAGAGGAAGGATGAATAGAGGCCTCTGTAACAATTTTTGGATTATGAGTATAACCTTGGAGATGATTCCATTATGCAATATTTTAAATATTTTTATGTAAAAAATGAATTAATTAATACATTTTGTAGTTAATCGTTCCACTTAAAAGTACCTCCAATGCGTGTGGGGTCGGAACGTCCTATACCAAATCATTTTATGGTACTCCTAGAGAAAACGCTACATTTCACAATCAAATGTGGTAACGGATTTCTGATCCAAGATACCATTTATGTTTTATATCATTTTCATTAAAAATATCCATGATCATAATATAAAATATATTTAATAATATTATAAAATTAGTTCTTGGTACATCGTGCCTCCTTATCAGTATTCATATTAGTGACTAGATATATATATATATATATATATTATAAGGAAAACTATCTCATTGTAATTCCACGAAGATTGATCATTGAATCTTGGTGATGAATCTCTCAAACACCACTAGCTGACTATATAAGCACTCCCATAACATCATCTATTTCTAAACACCCTCTGACCACCCCTTTAGATTATCACCAAGCCCAAAATGGTCTCACATAACCGATAACACTATGACTCCACAAAGATACAAAGACACTACAAGTCAAATAAAATTTACATCCCACAACCCCAAATTTCAGTTGTACTACATTCATTATTATTGGTGGTGTCAATTAACCTGTAGCATGACCCTCAGATGGTATACATGCTCTTCCACCAATATTGATAATATCGATACGTTGTAAAATTAAATGAAATTGAATATTTCCATGAAATGATGAATTGATTACATCATGAGTAAAAAAATATAGCTTGTGCTTTTAAGACAAAAAATCGATTGAAAATGAAATCAAAGATTTCATACTTGTATTTGAAGTCAATCATTGGGATATCATCTTACATCACCCTCATAAGATGATATCTATAATATATCTATATATTATTGTTATACTAGGCTCAATTAAAATAATTCAATAAATTTTATATTAATGGAAGAGTGTAAATGTTCTTAAATAATTCCTAATATGATCACTATTATTCTATGGAAACACTCTCACAGCCATCATCATTATTGGAAAAAACTGGAACACCCAAAAGAGATACCCTTGGCCAACTGAAACCATTCTAAATCATATCGTCGACTTGGTGGATATACTCTCACAAAGCCCTTGGTGAAATATGATAAAGATACATTCAAATCGGATAGTCTCCTCATTGTAACCCCATTCCAAACATGATTTCACCCGGATTGGGTATTGTTAAAAACTCTTTAAAAAATACATCATAGAAAAAAATAATGAACATTGGGAAATACACCTTAAAGGATCACACACTCACATCATCCAAAAGATACATAAGTGGTTCTACTCACCAGCAATCGACTCAATTGTTCCTCACACAAAACAAAACAACCAAATATCCTTCTACATTTATAATAAGAATTATATTATAAAATTAATCAATTGTTCCACACATAAATAAAAGCAATATTTTTAAAGGATAACATAATACGTATATATCTATATCAAGAATATGTCCCCCACTAATATTTTTATCCACATCATTATATAAATTTATTATAACAAATCAAACAAGAAATAATGCCCTCCAAATTGCGTGGATAACATGCAGAGAATTGGAATACTATCCACCCACAATAATAATTCACGGGCTATGGAATTATCATCTTAGTTGTGTAAATCCCATGAATTTAATATGGGAAAATATAGGTTTGATGAAATTATAATCTTCCCTCAAAAAAATATTATCCTAAAGAGAACTCAAACCTTCAACGCATGAATCCACACTTGCCTAGATCCTACTTCGAGTTGATAAAACCCCATATGACAAAATTCATATTTGGAAAGCTAAGGGAATAAAAAATTTATTAGATAAAATCTAATAGCCCTCTCTCTCATTGAAAAGAAAATATTTCCAAACTATTATTAGGTTGTGATCAATGAGGGCATAGATCTGCCAAAATAAAATTAAATTCCTATGAATTTAGGCACTGAGCATGATAGTGAAAAAGTTTGAAATTAGTATAAAATATGAATATTAATCATCCAACAGGATCCGAGGAACCATTTTCCTTTGAAATTCACTAAAAATGCTTTTGTGATCATATCTATACTAGTTATATTATCAATTATTGTGGAATTTTTAAACACTATATGAAGCTGTTTTTCTCTAGATACAAAAAATAAAAATTTTGAGGGATGTATCACTGATATTTTTTACTCTTGACCACCACTACAAATATCTATACAAGAATGTATGTAGAAGAAAAAATTAATAAACACCATAATGAATTATATATAGATCAACTCCTTTAAAAGATGTCATTCTCTAGAATTCCCATTTTCAATGATACCACTAGTGTAACAAAAATGTTATATCATCTTAATATAGAATTATCTAAAAAATATTATCCCATACTAATGGGGGAGTAGTTCATGCCTCATTACAGCATTCAATATTAATGATATAAACTCCAATGGAATATCACTTTTTGAAGTCATCCCATGAATCATATTCCCACTTCCTATTACTGTTATACGTAAAGAATGACTAATATGATATCCCATACATATGAAAAAAATGCCAACATATATGAGAATTCATCCCAAATGAGAATCATAAAAATGGATTTCCTGAGATCCTCCAACCAACACAATATAGTAATATGAGACATCCTACCCTCATACATTTGTAGACCCAACTACTAAATTTCACACAAGTCCCTCTTACAAGCCCCATCATGAATTATTAGATTTTACATCTGATTATAAGCTATATAATCCTACCAAACATCTACTACGATTAATACAAATGAAAGATGACTAATATCAATATAAATAATAAATAAGGGTATCCTAAAAATAGGTATCATGAAATTTTGATAGTCATTTAATTATAATCATCTTAACTACCAAAAATCACATCATTTAATGTCATGACCAAAAAAAACATGATGAATTGACATTTAATAATAATATTATTTAAATATAAACCATAATAGTTGGATATTTAGTAATCATATAGTGATTGTATCAAATCACAAGGAGACAAAAAATTATATTCCATATTTAGTCTCCCATGACTATATCTAAAATTAAAAACTACTTATACCTATTCACTATTGACCCATGTAGTACTAACAACATCAAAACACAATGATCCTTCTTATATATCAACCCAAATCACTGATACTACTAAATCAAAACCAAATCATGGTAAAGGTATTTATCCTTGGATGAAAATGGATGAGGAATGATAATTCCTTTTGAAAAATTACTTCAGTAGTCTGTTGTTAGGGAAAGAAAATATGGGAAAAACTCACAAACTTGGACATTTCCAAATATTATTAATATTGAATATAGTTGTTGAATAAATAAAAACTATTACACTCTAATAAAGAAATATAAAAATGGAAATCATACAATCCCACAATTCATCAACAACCTCCAAATACAATGAAATATTAAATTATTATGCTTAAAAAACAAGTCAAACTATATGGAACCGACAACATCTCTCATAGCCATGATAGTATTTCAAATTTATGTGCTCTGAATATTCATGGAAACCTAAAAATAGGATTTTAAATTTTGTGTGATATTATCAGGTATACTGAATAGGATCATACCCAAGGTTCCTCATGCAATGATAAAAGGGAATACTATCTCACCAGTGAACAAATAGTAGGACAATAATTAAACTTAAAAGGAAATAAAATCATCCTATGCAATCCATAATACTCTCACAAAATAATACATCCATGTATAATAACATATATCCAAAATAATATAAACACATCACCACAAAACCTCTTCTACCCTGTGTTCAACACTAACACCCAATTTCCAAATGTCACATTCCCTCATATCTTCCATTAACGTCACATCACATATCCTCCAATCCCCAATGTAGGTCATAACCATCGCTAACTAACCTGACCTATGACAATGTCCAATATCTCATGCAGGAATCAATGCATATCAAAACCACATCTATATATGTATGGTATGTTGATGTAATGAATATGAAGAAAATAAACATTTTCCCTCCTCATACCTCTCAGTCCACCGACTATATGTCACAACCTCAACACATGGTGACCCTTAAAACTGTCCCATCAACAATGGGTAATATTCAACACTATACCATAATCATTAGGTAATCTCCAAAAAACCATCCTCATAGGGTAATCTAAAAACCAATATAATCTCTAAACTGTTACTAGATGATGAGAGGAGAAGCGATAGGGGGTCATTACCCATATGATTCACTGTGATCATGGATTTTTGGGATTAAAAAAAGAACATAATATATCAACAGGTTTTAAATGTTATCCAACTTAGGTGGAGAACATATTGAAATAATATAAAAGAAATGATAGATAGATATTATTGGAAACCTAACCACGAGATTCAAAATAAGAGAACTAATGGGCTTCCAAATATAAAAACGACTCTTACAACCTTTTTTATTATCCTCTTCTCCAACAAATGAATCACACAATTTAATTTATAGACATTAGTCACACAACACCCTCCATTTTAAATTTAAGGTTCAATAATTTTAGGAAACTTTTGATTCCACATAACATCCATTATATGTGATATGCAATTCATATTAACCCAACCCATTCATTTATCAACCAAATTTCATTTTAATTTTATCATCGTTATTGATTTGATTCTAAATGATCAACTAATAAAACCAAAACACATCACAAATGATCCACCCCAAATCATACATTTTCTCCATTAAATTGAATAAAAGATGACATTACAACCCAATTAACTAACATAACTGGATAAAACAAATAATTCACAACAAACCATATTACATTATTTGAAAAAAAATACAAACACACTACAACCAAATTATTTCTCAAACCAAATAACCGAAACATGTAGTCAAATTGGAATTACAATTTCTATATGTAACATAATAGAAAAAAGAATTCAAATTTACATTTTGTATCACACAACAACTTCCACAACGTCGATAATTTCATTTCCTGAAATTTTATAAAATTATATCATATTTAGAATGGGTGTTAACCCCGTAATCTAAATATCCATTTTAAAAATTTTCAATAATCATATATAATTGGTCATAATTTTTCATTCCTTGTTAGATAAATCACACAATACAATGAGAGTTTCAAAATCACATTATCTAAAAAACAAAAAATGTTCTCAGGAGCCGTGATTTTCATTATTTAAACAAACAATTGTTAAATCAAAAGGAATATCTCAATGTAAATACATGTGATTAATCTATATTCCAATTAATATCATTTAAAATTAATCAAATTATCATTATGATGTATATTAATATCCACCAATTGAATTTTGAAACCAATTAATTTCTACTCATAAATATAAAAAATTCAGTGAACAAGGATCTACTACCTCCAAAAAATAATTCCATATTATTGTTCGTGGATACAACAAGTTGAAAAAATAGGAAATTAAACAAAAAATTAAGATGTACCTTGATCAATATAGAAAACAACAACTCCACAAATCACCCAATATAACACTATAAAATCTATCTTTATCTATATACATATCATTTCTAGAATGAAAAAATGGAATGAAATATGTGGGTGGAAGAAAACAAAATAGAATAGATGTTGACTGATATTTTTATGATAAGGGGAATAGCCTACTATTATAGGGTTAATTACCTCGCCTAATCATATAAGATACACCCATTAATTGATATAAATGTTAATAAAAAGATATCATTTAATGATGATTTGGAATATAAAGGAATACTGGATATTAGATGTGCACAATGAACCACCAATCAATATGGAATAAGAGTGTTAACATAGTACAACGATAAAATGTACAGGAAAGGACAATATCCCAAATAGAAGTTCAAAATTATGTCCATCATATATCAAGAGGCCCAAAACCTTGTTCTTATAAATGGGGAGAATGATCAAAGGGTACAAAAAACAACCATTCTATATAACTCAATCTCTAATAATAAGGCCACAACACAATTATACTCTAAATTTTATATATATATAAATACAAAGAATGATACAAATCTATCCTCAATGATTATAGACCATTTATGAGAATCCATAAAGCCTATATGATGAAGATGTTATTAATTATTGAGATATTAATGAATCAATTCGTATAATATAATATGTATAAAAGATTAAAAATTTGATATATATGTCGTTTGAGGTATATCTAGAAAATAAAGAGCAGGAAAAATGAGTTGTATGTAACATAATTGAATCAGAACAAAAAATATAAATCATGTTATTCTATTTATAATGTAAGATGTCAATTGATTAATGACTATCACAAAGATAATATAAATAATCACTCATATAAAGATATAATTAAATATATTAGTGAATCAAGGAATTCATTACAATAAGTATTAACCAAAACCATAATAATTTTGTGGAAGAAACATATTTATTGTACTTTGTATATTAGTATTCATTGAATAATATTATTCATCTTCCGCATATAATAATTTTTTGGATAATAAATCAAATTATATATAATTACAATTTAGGTGTGATAAATTATATAATTTTATTTTGAACACAATAAAATGTAGTGGAATACAATGGATAATCATATTATTATTATTTATGTGATATATAACATTAATGAAATGATTAAAAAATTATAATCAATTAATCCTATAGTTAGGAAGATGATTATGGTACTATTGATTTAGTTAACAAGTGTAATTAATACTTAAGGATTATTTTGTAATCATTTTAATTTGGAAAATAAAACATTTAAATATATTATTGTTATAAATACATACAATGATGAAATTTAGAATAGGAATTGATAATTTAATTTGAAACAATTGAGCCTAGATCAGGTGGGATCACATAGATATTGACCTGCTAAATCAGTTATCCCATTTTCTTTTCTGGAAAATTTTATTCTAAATTTATCCATTATAAAAAGATAACAATAAAAATAACTATTATTTTTTCACTATACATTACATAAAATATGCAGTATTGAAAAGTATCAACAATAATTTATTTATAAAATGTAGTCTTTATGTGATCCTTCTCATTAATACAACCTATTAAGAGACTTCGTTGTAGATTTTTGATCTATTATCAGTTGTTGTTAAAATTTTATTATTTCACAACATGATTCCATGGAATATTAATATGAAATATCATATTCTTTAGAATGATATATTTACTTCATCACATAGATACATGATTCCCACTAGTATGTATTGATGTCTAGAATAGAATTAAAATCTTATCTAGAATGGGGAATACCACACACAATTCATGATTATAGATCCAATCATGAACATTTTTCAAACCATTCATTAACATACTATGAATAATGATGTAGTGGTGCATCAAAAATATTCTCATAAATTATTAAAATCGAACTATAATGAATCACATGAACATTAACAAACAAAATATGAAAATTACTAAAAGTGCATTTTTTTTTTCTCAAATTCATTCCATGATATAGGAATATAATAAGCCTTCTCATTATTTATATAATACATTGGATTCAATTTATTCATATATACCTCTCTATCATTGACAAATTTTTTATTCCTCAAATTCATGATATTGTAAATGTTGCATCACTCAGCATCATCAATTGTTATCATGAATATATATACATATATATATTAAAAAAATAATATCTTGAATTTAATTTCAAAAAATTCAGTAGCATTATATACTAATCTAAAAATGGTCTGTAAATAATATCTATTTCGAAATATATAGTTAAATTTGTCAAGAACACCTTATAAGGTATTCCAATTAACATATACATAATATCATGAATAATTTCACTACATCCATGTCTATAATAATAAATAAAACCCCATCGAATATCCTACAATATAACACACCCCATGATGGGATTTTATTATCTAGTAAATCTGAAAACATACATATATAATTAACTATAGAATGGTACATTAATTTTTGATCCTTACAAATTATTCTTTTATTTAACATAGTATATTAACTTCAACTTATAATTTGAAAAAATAATTTATCGATGGTGTTATTCTCATCTAATACATACACCAAAACAACCACATAAAATCCACTACATAATCATTGATTCGTCATTTCAAATTCCCCTATATGGTAAAATAAATTTTATTAATATAGATCTTCGTAGACTAACTAGATTCATCTTTATGGAACATTATTCAATTTGAATGTTGTACCACTAGTTTAATACCTTTATTATCAATTTATTGTATTGTAATATAATTGAATGATAAGGTTATTTCCTCAGTTAAGATCGTATCAATTACATTGGCTAAATAATATACCCAATTCAGTATAATAGTAAAATTATTTAAGTGTCTCTATAATTATATTAAACCTCAATATTTTACAATTTTAATGGTCTTAATGACCGTTATGTATTAATGGATTTATATAAGTAATATTATAAAGATAAGAGTTACCTTTACATAGACATCATAATATTTTATTTACATTAATATAACCTCCATAATAATTTTATATAATTTATAAAACATCATGATGATTTTGACATTATTTGAGTTCAGCATTACAATGTTTTTTATTTCTTAGATATACCATCGTGCAACTCAAAAATAATTTTCTTATTGAATATTATACATTTAAAATATATTATGGTCTTACAACTTCTGACACCTAGAAAAACTTCTTTGACGTACCATTAAATTGCTCATGGGATTATTGGGTCCCCTGTAGGTTAAGTGTATTTACCCTTACAAAAAATGAGTAATCATTATTTCTATTATACATGTATCCATTTTTACTCAATATCATCTCATACAATTATTAATTAATTCAAATGTATCATATATATTAATAAATGTTCTAAATAGTTACCAAATCATTTATACTACACCTTAGATGTCATAATATCACACAAATAATTACATTTATTAGTGATTCTACTTTGATGTTATCAATCCATTGTCTTCATGAAGCAACAAATAATATCAATGGTATTTATAATTGTAAATCATATAGAAACTATATATTATCTCCCAAAAAGATATTTAAATGTTCACATAACCTTCATACATAAAATAAATACAATTATACATAGCCCTTGAATCTCCTTCGATGTAATTATTTTCACTACCACCCATATCTTTAATGTGAGTACTTGTAAACATTTGATTCACTCCACTATTGAAGTGACAATAGATTTTTTTAGCTTTTAACAATGTTATAATATTATTATTTCATTATTATATTATGATATTTGATAATTCTATTGATTGATATTCCCTTTGAAATAGACATACTACTATTTTTTTCTTCGTGATGTTCATGGACAGAAGAATTCAATGTAGAATCCATTATAAATTTCATTATTTTTCATAAACAAATAACAGATAAAGGAATAGAGTAAGGTTGATAGTATTTTATACACCATGTAATGGATTATTGAAGGGATCAGGATTAATTAAGAATAACATGATATTTTTTTAGTTAAAATAGATTCCAATGTAATAGTAAATATTTTATTATGCATGATTCGTAATGGTAATTACTCCTTTAAAATAATTAGGAAAAGAATAAAAGGAGCAATGAAATGATTAAAATAAAATCAACCACATTAAAAAGGTATTTTTGAAATAATAAAATAAATTTGGTGCTATATAATGTTCTATGTTCTCCATGGGATGGTATATTTGATAAAATGATATCTTAAAATGGGTTGTCTGGAACATGGTATGATGGATTAAAAAATTCCCCATAAGATCTATTTTTTGTTTAAAAAAAATCATGCACTCTCCATTTAACATTTAAATGTTTGAATATAAATGAAATCATGCCTAAGACATGTTATTTTTACATGGTTCACCATCAGTAGACAATGTCCAAGGAGCATTAATATATAATGTGATGATGTTTCAAATCCACTAAGGATAATTTAAAAAATACATGTTTTGGGAAATATCACATTTATTATAAAGTTATACAACATTATAAGGATTGGTTCATCTTACTAATTTCCCAATAGTCACTCATATACTCGAATTAAATGGATCACTATCAGTATAATGGTTTAACTTCTTCCTCTTATGTTTCTCACTACTCTGGAAATGATCCACTCAAAATTTATGCATATGTAGGTCCCTTCATTATTAGTATTAAATGCATATTCAATTATCAGTATATGATCTCTCGGTTCTGTTTCATGTATTCTAAATCACTTTTGTTATAACACATGGATGCAACACGTCCACCTTCAAAACATCTGGAATGAAATTATCTTTAATGTGGACATAATGATTATATTTTTTTTTTTGAATCGTCGTTATGAGACTATAAGTTATATATTCATTGACTTGCATGTACTAGATAATGAACTCCTTCTGTAAGTATTGTGGATTGGTGAATATCATCTATATTTTTCTCCATTAGAATTTATATATGGAAAATATAAACATTATAATGATATGTAGAATCATATATTATTTCACAAGACTCACATATGATACCCCATACATGAGACCACGACATGTGACCCATTGCACAATATAATGGCATGTAGCCCATTCCAATATATCCTAGTGTGAAACCCTATCATGAGGCCATGATGCGAGACCCATGTGTGAATCTATTCTGTGTGTCCTATTTTTCACTGAGTGCGAGACCCTTCCAATAATCTACTTTCAGGCAGAGAATGAGTTTCTGGTGAAAACATATTTCATGCTTTTCACAAGAACCTATTTAGATCATGAAAAAACACTTATATTATATCAATAATTTATACACTTTTACAATATATCAATGTGATCCACATCATTAATATCACCGTGTGAGCCTCTTTTTAGATATATCATTGTGAACCTTCATTCCATATTGTGCTTCACATAAATCTTTGATGCATATATTTTTTAGTTTTTAAGGATGAGTTACAGGAATTCATTTTTATAAAATGACTTCTATAACTCAAAAAATATAAGAATAACCCTCCACCACTTAGATTTCACAGACTCTTTGATAAACAATTTGGAGATCAATTTCAATATTAGCATGATAACCTTGTCAGATTATGGTGGTCGCTTTTTACAAGATCAGTGTGATATCTTTAAATACAATCATGATCACTATATGAGATCCCTTGGAAAGAATAAATGACAATTATAAATTTTCTTCATGACCTTCTAAATATCATAAAAAAATGATATTACTCTTCTATATTAATCTTTTTGTTTATCTTCATGCATATAGGTGAGGTTTGGCATTCATACTTTGCGAATGATCTAGGAAAGAGATATGATGATAACTATTAGTGATATACAAGATCCCCTTACAAGATCAAAAGATAACCATGAACATTATGAGATCTTGTCATGAGATCACAAGTATATGATTTGAAAATCAATGTTGTTTTCTTCTAGTGGTTTCTATAACCAATCATGAGTTCTATATGCAACAATGTCTAATGAGTGAGATCTCATTCCTAGATAAAAAAATCAGTCACTTTACAAGACCTGTTTGGAAGTTTTCCCCTGAAATTTCATTGTAGCTTAATGTCATGTGCAAGATCAAAATACTAATGTTGAATCATCATGGATTCCTTAAAAAATATCATTTTTGTCAACATCATACCATTTCCAAAAACATAGTCAAATGAAAATCAATATACAAAGGTATTGTGACATAACAATATACCCCCTTTTATTGGTTGAATATTGTTCACAGTTTGATACTACATTAATACTTATTACATATTCAACAAAAAATACTTTTTTTTAATTATGATAACGATCATAGATTTAATCAACACACACTCTAAGCCAACATGATCCATGATTAGTGTGAGAAACAATAATAGCCTGCAATGTACATAAGTGAATAAATTCATTTGAAAACCATCTTAGCTACATACATCATGAACCTAATTTAATATGACATGTAACATTTATTATGTTATCATTTAATCATAATATTTGATACTCCCCCAACATTTCTGACCACCTATCAACTACTATACCAATCATGATTAAGACAATTTTTCCCTTATATATCCACAATTATACCACGTTTGTCAATAAACATGATGTTTACATCATTGTGGACATAAACAGGGTAAATAAAACTAATAATCATATTAGGTATAAACATGTCAAATATTGAGGATAGGGGGTCCCACATCCACACTGTTTGAAGTATAGGGAGACAAATAAACTCCAAGAGCTAGTCGATTCCATTGTAATGGTTCTTTGTGTAAGGCAATTTTCAGAATGTCTACAACCTATTGTTCTGTATGCACATACTCTAACATGAGAATACCTTACAGCACCATCTCCATGATAAAACGATAAATTATTTAAATTTGATTTTTCCATGAGTGATAGACAAAAGATTTTGAATAATTATATGAATTGAATTATTATTATTGATTGATATCAAGGACATCCCTTTAGCTCCCATGTCATCAACCTGCTACTTATTCCATAGTAACAATGTTTATACCTGAGTAGCCACAATATATTCAGTTTATATAGTGCTAAATGAAATTAAATATTGTTTCATTCCTATAATAAAATACACAAATCACCTTCATAGAATGAATGACCTAATGTTGATTTTTTATCATCAGATGAATCCATTAATTCTATATCTATAATTCCCAATATATCTTAATGAAATTTTTCTTTTCAAATTAAACTAAAATATACCATTCCCTTAATATATGAATGTATTTTTTTAACTACCATATATGGAGATTCCATTGGAATACATTGATACCATGATGCTTTAATAGTAAAAAAATATTTTTTTCTCATAATACTATTTTCAACATGATTTTAATTATATTCATTTATTCTGTTAAATTAACAATTTTCTCTTTATCATCTCATAATAGTTTCATCTAGATAAAAAATTAAGTCTTTAGATAATCATAATTTCTTATTCCAAATATTCTCAAAAACACTTTAGCATATTTATATTCATAAAAAAATTATGGTCATTATTTTTGTCACCTGTAAAAATGGAAAAACAGGAGTTTTCCAATCATTGAAATTTCTTATTAAATTTCCATGAATTTCACAAACTAATTAGAACACATTTAATCAGATCCAAAAAATACTATGTATTCAACATATGATAAGTCCATCATATTTTTATTAAATAAAATGGTTCCATATATATTGTAATCTATTCTACCATTATGAAAAAAATCCTTCTTTAAAATATATTCATGGCTTGAATACCGGGGTCTTGGTCCTTGATTCAACACATAAAGTGCCTCCATCATCCAAGAAAAATCGCTATAAATTTAATAAATGAGTAAAAACAAAGAAAACTTTTAGAAATACTGACATTAAGTCTATCTCGAAAAATATTAAAAATTATTTTCCCTTCTTTGTCCAAGATTTACATAATTTTATACAGTATTGTTACAGGTGAAAATGTTTCATTAACATCAATACTATTTATTTGGTAGTTGCCTTTTCACACTAATAACTCTTAGTTTCAAATCACTATGTCATTTTCATTAATTTTTTATGATATATCTATTTAGTCCTAATGATTTTTTATTTTTCATCTTGAATCAATCATATGTGTCTGATTCTTCCCAATTTGGTCAATGATATCATTTATAAACTAAATGTAGTTTTTATCTATAACTACATCCTTAAAAAATTTATTTTCTACCAATTATAATAATATTTATTGATGAATATTTTTCATCCTCCCGGTATCCATTTGGTGTTTTTGATGACTGATTCTGTTAGGTATACCAATTTCAACTATTAACTTCAATCGTTGTGAAGATATTGGTTTATTCTCAACATATTCATTATCTGAATCTTTTTATGAATCATTCTCTAGAATAAATGCATCTCTTGAAATTATTATCTCTTCATAACCATCCTCCAAAGTATAATAAATGTTTTTGAATATCCTTCTCATTCTCTACTATAGTTACATCATTATTTTCAACTACCCTTCCTAGTAACTTATTAAAGAATGTGTATGCTTTTATTTACATTGATTAGTAATAAATTATCACTCCATATCTATAGGATTCAAAAATAATGTGTTTCTCTTTATTTATAATAAAAAAATTACATCTAAATATTGTATTTTACTTCAACATTTGATTAATTCAGCAACATTGGTCCTTTAGATTTATATCATATTTTATAACAAATTATGCTCTATTTAATGTGTAGGATGATTTCATCAAATTATATTTTTCAAAATTTATATAGAAAATCGTTCTCATTAAGCTTTATGATATCTATGTTTTTTATAATTCCATTTATTATATCAACCACGACTTTTTATTTGTTGTTCTCAATATAGAAACATTGTGCATTATCTATTGATTCATGAGATAATCCTCCACTTGGATATTTTTGAACTATATTCCTTTATATATTTGGATATTATGGATTCTTCAACCGAACATATTTTCATCTTCAATTTGATAAGTGGTTATGAATGTTAACACCTCAGATTTTTGGGCAATGACTAAAAAACATAAATTCATTGAAAATCAATAATGAAGTGAACATAATATCACCTATAATCAACATCTTTTATTAAAATAGGTCTACAGAAATCAATATTCAAAAACTCAAGAACATTTGTTGACCTTTTATGTTTTTCCTTATATATTTATCGAATGATAATCCCAGGTGGAAAATAATCACATATATGAATATGATCACATGATAATCTAAGGATGTCATGATATGTGTCACATTTAAAATAGATCATCATAGGGTGTTTCGATATAGTGACCAATTTGTTTATTCCATAACTTGTTTTATTAATCCTTGAATAGAATGTATATATCTTCAACTCTAGTTCTAGGATTGAGGTTCAATTTCCTACACAATACTAGAAAAAGATATGCAGCCTCTATTCTCTTTTTTGATATATAATTTCATTGAAAATAATATATCATGCCTGTTATATAATAATTGAATAACGCATAGTATATTGTGATTGATAAATTTAACATCCAAGACATCATCACGCTTCATGTCGTTTCATCCAGACATTGATTTTTCGAAGCCAATATTTTTTAGGCCTTCATCATTAAAAAAATATAACAATACATTTAATTTTATATATGATTTGTATCACTAGATACTTATTTAAAACCATATGGAAGGTGAATCCCCTTTTAATGACCAATATTTGAGTGTGATCAGATACATTGAATGTAATTTCTTCCACCATGGCTTGTTATCATATATTATTTTAATTCATGTATTGGAATTCATAACTGGTATGGATTGATATTCTTGATCTTCCGTGGAGTAAAACGGACCAGCATAATCTTATAGTGCTATAAACTATTTTTTTAGATCATTTATTTATACATTCAGCTTCTTTTTAGGATGACATTATATTTATATAGACAAATTACTTTTATAGTTCATTAGAAATATCATGAAATGTGTCTGAATCATCTACACCTAACACAATGATAATAAATTGACGTCCTATTATATTTTAAATTAATGGATTCAACTTTTGGTGTTGTTTCCTTCAAAACATCTTGGATATGTAATAGATTTTTTGTGATTATATCATTTATTTAAAAATAATAACATTTAGTTGTTGTTGAATTAATATGTGTCACAACTACAATATTTTTTCTATTCTAATCTCTTAATATTAGTATTCTTATTCATAACAAAATCAATTTCCAATCTTTGATTCAGTTATTTTTGATTGATTTCAACCAATACTATTTTATGTTTTCAATCCAGTCACATACTATACTTATCATTTTGAATTGACTGTTTCTTTGGATTTTCTGGACCACTATGCCCCACTTGAATCTTTTCTGTTATCTAAAAGATCCAATTTTTTATTATTTTACAGTGAAATTATAGTTTTTCATTATCCATAAAATATCATAATAAGAAATAAAATTCATATTCATGTGCATCAATACATTTGTTTTGTCTTTTCTTATTTTTGGAACCACTTTTTGTATATGGTTGTATTTGTTGTCAATAGTTGTCAATGAAGATCAAAATGAAGGAGATCAAGAAGTACTCCAATGAAATAGAGGAATGTAAATTCAGATGAATGTTGTACTGATCATAAGTTCAAAGAACATGTGTTAAAGGTTACACATTGTTTATAATAGTAAATAATGGTGAGATATAATCCATCTAAGGATGATTAATGAAGAATGGGGATTTGATAAAGACCATTAAATTCATTATTATTGCATGAGAACCATGCAATTGAATTATTGATGAATTGAATAATAGGATTTGCATGAAGTACAGAATGAGGTTGAAGAAGAAAATAATGTGCGGGGGATTGGAATTCTAAGATGGCCATGCACTTCACATTGTATCAAAATGTGATGATAATAATGCTGGTCTATCAAATGATATATATCATGATAGTGGAGTTTGTGTTGAAATAATAAGAGTCATTAAAGGATACAAATCACCAAATGGAAGTGTTTTTTAGGTGATCATGCTTGTTGACAAAGCAAAAAATGACATAGAAATATGTTCAAAAAGGAGATTCCATGGTGGCATGTCGAGTTCAAGGGTTGTGGTTAACTATCCATTTTTGATTCATGAAATGTGATAATGTAATGGATGATCTGGAGGCCAATTGACAAATCTTGAGAAGATTCATATTGAGACTTCACAAAATAATGAAACAAGTGATGTATCTACTCAATGTTCATTGGAGGATTCTAAAGCTGAAATACCTGCAATATGTGATAAAAAGATTATGAAAAATCTTGATTATCCATCTCAAGAATCATTTTCTACTGGTACTCAATTCTCATTGGAGGATTATACTTTCAAAATTCTTCCAACATGTGATAAAAAGATCATGACTTCACTCAATGATCTATCACAAGCAGCTAAAAAAGTGAAGGTACCATCAAAACTATCCTCTAATAATGTTTCTAAATACATTCCCCCAATCAGTTCAGGGTGGAAGAAAAATTCTATACAATTATAGATGAGGAAATGTGAGGAGAAGAAACCTACCACCATGGATAGGGTGGATATGAAGGAAAAATTGGATGATGGTTCCCCCAGATAAAGAAGAAAACATTAGGAAGAAGGACCAACAACCTCATACAGAATAAACAATGAAGAAATTATTTTTGGGTAATTGTTGGCGATGCAACAGATTTGGTCATTGTTCACTTGATTGTTGGTACAATCCCTCTAATGGAAAAGAAAAAAAGAAATACTGTATCAAATGGAAGAAATCTAGAAAAGAAGAATCAGCATCTGAGGTCCAGAAGCATGTCTTTACAGTAAACGATTTGGAATGCTTGATAACATCTGTGATGTTTGCAACGAAAGTGGTCACAAGGTAGGTACATGCCCATCTCAACATACATTCACTGTTGATAAGAAAAGAAGACCTCTGATTTCGTCTATGTTTGAAGCATGTACCTTGGGAAGAAATCAGAAGAATAGTGTGATCTCACATTTCCACAAGAAGATCTCATGTAGTGATGCTAAGAAGACCCAGGATTTTAGATCCATGAAATTGAAGGGTATTTCATCAAAAAGAAAAAATAAGTGGAGAAAAAATCAGATGAACCGATGGGGAAGATCTAAACCAATTGTAATAGTTCCAAAAGACATATTGGTCATCTGGAAAAAAGATTTGAAAAGAATGAGAAAACATTAAGATGAAAAGGCCAAGGCTTGTGAGAAATGAAAAGAAATACATTCATATGATGAAGACATAGTGCAGGGGAGATTGAAAACCAAGAGAAACAAATGTTTCAAAGAAGTTCTGTGTGAGAGATGTATGAGATCAGGTCGAACTACAAAAGGTTTTCTAATCTTAATAGCAGATCAAGAAGCAGTC
Organism: Viscum album; assembly: GCA_963277665.1. Lineage (NCBI taxonomy): Eukaryota > Viridiplantae > Streptophyta > Magnoliopsida > Santalales > Viscaceae > Viscum > Viscum album. The sequence continues at coordinate 1,333,710,720 of OY728142.1, forward strand.
CTTAAGAGGAGTAAGAGTGTATCATATATGATGGCTATTAAGCTGAAAAATTCTTCATACAAAGAATAAGAGAATGTGAATAGAACCATGCCACATCAACATACATCAGAACATATGTTCTAATGTGTAGGCATGGATACTGGAGTGAACAGAGGAACTTGGTTGAGAAAAGAACCTCTACCATACATCGCATTTTGATGAATCAAGGAGAAACCACCTTATTCCCGTATTCATTTGCGTATTTTATTTGTGCTAATAATGAAGGTAATTAAAGGCGAAGAATGCTATTAGGGGTAGAACCTAAGAATTAGTGAATGCTGTCAAATCTTGATAGCTAAGCTGAAAAAGATTCCATACATGGAAGATTCTTCAATTGATATTGAAACACTAAGATGATGAAGGATCACTCTTGATGATGATGATAAGGAGTGTATCCATTGAGGGGCAGAAAATTTAAGAAGCTTCCAAAATCTTTGTTTCAATTAGTATCAACTCTTTCTGAACAATGATCATTCTACAAAGGGGGAGTAACTTAATTGATTAGTGACATAATAAGAATGTAAGTGCCCCATGGCCACTTATCTTTCCAATTACACTTGAATGATTTTGATCTGTTCGGTAATGTGAGTGCAGGAGATTCAGGTTGATTATTCCCTATCACATTTGATCTATATAGCCTGAAATGAAAGTGGTAAACCCTTGATGAAAAAAATACATTTGTTCTCATATCATATGGTATCATGATCTGTGAAAAAATGGATAGCCTTGTTGTCTAAATCCAATCCCCTTGTTTTCTACATCGTGCATTGCTCAAGTATACTTAGAGTGAAATGATTCATTAAACATTTCTTAAGTATGTATTGATACCCTCCCTACAATGATCATTGTATTTCATGTCAATAAGGGGCAGAGAAAGTGAAATGAATGTTTGAAAATAAAATTTTATTGAAGAGAATATTCTTATTTTGACATTGACGAATTCATTTCAAAAGATGTATAAGGTATTGAAAAAAAAGAAAGGTAGAGATTGTTGGAACCACTTTGTGTATATGGTTGTATTTGTTGTCAATAGTTGTCATTGAAGATCAAAATTAACGAGATCAATAAGTACACCAATGAAATGGAGGAATGTAAATTCAGATGATTGTTGTACTGACCATAAGTTCAAATAACATGTGTCAAAGGTGTAACATTGTATATTACAGTGAATACTGGTAATATATAATCCATATGAGGATGATTAAAGAAGAATGGGGGTTTTATTATCACCATGTAATTCCACATGATTGCATGAGGACCATGAAAGATACTTCTTGAAGAATTGATTCATAGGTTTTGTATGAAATAGGGAATGATGGTTGAAGAATATTACAATGTGTGTCTGATTGGAATTTTGAAATGGCGATTCACTACACATTGTATAAAAATATGATGATTCTAAGTTTAATCTATCAAAGGATATATATTGTGATATTGGAGTTTCTGTTGAATGAAGAAGAGTTTCTAATGGATACAAATCAACGAAAAGAAGTGTTTTTGAGGTGACTGTTCTTGTGGACAATCCAAACAAACGACATAAAAATTTCATTTCAAAGAAGATTCCATGGTGGCATGTCAAGATCACAGGTTGTGGTTAACGAACAATTTTTGATTCAAGAAAGTTGACAATGGAATGGATGATCAAGAGGTGGTACGAAAAGAGCAGATACAAGGTGGTGCCAATTTCCAGTGTTTGCCAAATTTTTGGGCAAAAAAATTCACAAATAGAGAAAAGTGGTTTTGGAAAAGAGACATTTGTGCTATGTACATAAAGAAAAGGGAACTTGTGCACCTAGTGTTTTTCAAGATCAAAACAAGGGAAAATGGAAAAGTAAATAGGGTCACGTAAGTATTGGGTTGGTCATGAAAGTGACCTACACACCATGTAGATACTTGGGTACCATTGCCAAGGAGGATTGGAAACTTGCGTACCTATTTTTTTTCAAGATCAAAACATTAAAAATTTGCAAAGGAAAAAGGTCGCGCAAGTATTGGTGTGGTCAGGGAAGTGAGTAGTGTGATAGAGGCTGGGGCGGATGAGCTGTGCGCCAGAACCTGTGCACCGAGGGAATACTTGCACGCCGATGTGCAGGGTATCTGAATGCCTATAAATAGACGAGTGCCCCTCCTCATTTAGCACAGAGTTAAATACTAGGATATAGTTCGATAACTTTTCATGCAGGTCATTGAGCCGCGCAAGTGGTTGTTGGGTCGCACAATTAGAGGTTGCACGCCGGTTGTTGGTTGCGCGGCAAAGGATGTTTTGGAGAGAAAGAAAGTGAGTCGCGCAGGATTGAAGTTTAAGGCGGTGGTGTCGTACAGGTGGTTTGGTGATACCTATGTTCTATTTTGAAAATACGTGCTGAAGAATTGCGTGCCGTATTGGGAAATGTGCTCTGGCCTTGGAGAAGAGTGCCAGGTGATGTTGGAGTACGCCAGTCTTTTTTGAGCTGCACTAAATCTAAAATATTTCTCGATACCTTAAGTGAAACAGTTGATGTATTTATTTGAAAATATGGAAGAAGAGTGAGCAATTTGGTTTTATGAATAGAAGTGGTACCACACACACATGATTGGTGTTTAACATCCTTGTTGTGCTTTGCTAAGAGAAGAAGAACGGTTCCTGGAACTGAAATCCGATCTGCACAGAATGAGGGGAATTTATCAATACACTCAGGTGTTAATATTGGGAATCAAAGGAAAAGGAGAAAAAGATTTATTGCATTCGGTTATTGCACTAAACAAGAATCATCAATACAAAAGAGAATCAACTTAGTACTCTGATACAAGCATTTTCTCATGCTGAATGGGAGACAAAGACTTCAATGCAAATCTATTGAAGATACCTTAATGTCTATAAGCTGAGTGGGACTTCACCAAGGGTAGTGAGCCAGGGAGAGTCAAAGGGATTGACCTGAGAAAAGCAGTGAGCTATCCCTGAACCATTGTAATTGTTGTGAGCCTGGGACAGAGTGACTATTCTTGATTCGTTTTAATCCACAAAAAAGTGATGTGTAGTGGAATTTGGTACGACATGCAACTTGTCGGCACATGCTCCATGGACGTTTCCCTTTGTAGTGAACCATGTAAAAATTGTTATTTCATCTATTTGCATGTGAATGTTTCATTACTGATCATATCCATCATACAGGTTTATGTAGTTCCTACTAAAGTGGGAACAAGATCCACAACATTAACAAGAAAATTTGACACACTGATTCACCCATCCCCCCTCATGGTGTCTTGGGGTCCTACACTTGTGATGTTCAAAATATTTTTTTCTCATTTCTATTCTTAAAATTTGATGTTTTACTGAACAACCTTTTCTGATATCTCTAGCATTGAAGAAATTTGTTTTCAAATTTTTTCATTCATCTTAGAATTATCTTCCTCTTGTTTCTATATATATAGTTTCAAATCAAAAACCACATTATTGGATTTATTTTTTTGGCTCCCCAATAATCTATTTCCTCAAGTGGGTCATCTATCTCATTGTAGATATCAACTCTTCCTTTGAAATTTTATTCACCATTGTATATATTCCTTTTTATGGGAGCTAAAAACATCTAAAAAAATAGAATCGGCGTCAGTATCCATGTAGGCCTCTATATTTTTTAATTCATATTATTCATAAATTTCATCATTTTTGGAAATAAGATCCTTATTTTTGAATAAATTTTTCATAAAATTTTTTATATCTTTGATTTAGAGATAAGATTCTTTCTAATAATATATAATTCATCCTAATAATTTTCATTATATTTTGTAGGGAACATCCCTACAATATGTCCATCCTTTCCACATTGAAAAAATGCAATTTGACATTTCCCTCTAAACATTTTTTTCCACTTCATAAATTTGATGAATGGAAGGACATGATGTCATATATATATTCATATTCCATAACATATTAAAATATGAGCTTCATCATAGAAGTATAATATAAATTTTATTTACTAACCCATTTTTATAAACATGTTATCATTATTTCACATCTCTTATGAAACTGAGTACTATGCAAGCTATCTAATGCCAACTCCATCGGATTGTTTTCTTCAATACAAAAAAATTAAAATTGAACCAATGTAAAAGTATTCCCAATATATTCTCGACAATATATAAATAATCCAATGTTTTTTCAAGACCACTAATGTCATCAACAAAAACATTCACTCTGTCAAGGAATGCATTACCAAACTCATTATGGTTCATTATGATATACTAATAGTTTTTATATATAACCTAAATAATTTCTTCAAGGAATTTCAATTTTCCCTCAACAATATTCAACATAATTATCAACATAGCTTGCTATGATTTACACAACATCACATTTGTATAGATAAAATCTTATAAGTCTCCCATTGAATAATTTATTGCATCAGTATTAGTATCATTATCCAAATTAATTTTGGCAGCATCTAATAATGATTCACTCTTTATAGTACCCAAAATTCCATGCATCTCTAATATAAAGAAATATATTCCAAATAAATATGTTTATTAATTAATTATATTCTTCCATAACTGAAATATTTTACATCGAATATCGAATTTACATAGTGATTGACTAACCCCATTACATACTCTATAAGAGAACCACTAACATATAACCATTCAAACTGATTCAAATTTCTATTAATACTAGGTTAAATACAGTATGGGAGAGTTATTGTATGAATCATTAAAATAATAGCCCCATTAGAGTATGTTTTGATGTTAAAAATTAGTATTTTCACCCTTTAATATAGAAATGTTTGAACAAAAATGAAAGCATGAACATGACACAAACTTTTTTCTCAGTTCAATATAACTAGGCTATGTCCAAGGAGAATTTATCATAATGTAATGATGTTCCATATTCAAAAAAGATACTTCAAAAATAAAAGGCTTTCGTTGGAACACATATATGGAAAGAATCACCACCTTTACAATGTTTTAGTTTTGATCACTAATTTCCCATGGGTCGCTCCCTAATAGCATTAGATTTATAACCACTAGTGAAAAATATAACATTCATCCTTATTTTATGATCACTACATCAGGACGGATCCACACATAGTTGATGGACATTCAGGTCGAATAATTATTACAAATTAATTCTTCCTCATTGTTTGGTATATTCTTTTCTGATTCTCCATATGGGTTTCTCCTTCACATATTTGATAAAACATCAATGCATCAAATCCTCATTCATGATAGGTTGAACATAACTCTCATTACTATAGTGGTAATAATTAACTTTGTTTTTGAATTATCTTCATGGGTTTTCAAATATTATTTTGACATACATGAATGTAGTAGTGAATTAAAATCTTCCTTATGTATTTTGAATGGCGAAGATTCCATGTCTTCATCTACTCATTTAAAAAAATGATATGAAAATGATAATTTTCACATGGATGTATTGATTAATATCGTTTTTCACAAGAATCTAATATGATACCCCTATATGAGACCCTGGCTCGTAACCCCTTGGATGATTAATTGACTTGTGACCCCTTACATGAGATCCTGGTGTGGTACTCTAGCATGTGACCATTTTACTAGAACCTTCTATGATAGCTAGATGTGAGTCCCATTAGAGAGTCAACTTTCACAGATATTGTCATGTAACTAGTACATGGTTAATTATATAAATTGCAGAAGACCATTTTTAGATAATGGAAAACACTTAATCGATGTCAATCATGTATACTACATTGCAATGTCTCTTCGGGAACCTCAATCATGAGATTAACCGATGATCCTCTTTTATGAGAACTATTTGTGAACCTTTTTTTATGTTGACTTAGATGAAACATTTATAAATTACATTTTCAATGTTAATGGATGTTTTTTTTGGTATTTATAGTTATAAACACATCACCTAAACTCCAAAAAAATAATGGACAACCATCAACCTTATTGGCGTCATGCAATTCGTGAGATCTGGGTGCTTGTTATGTTTAAACCAAAGCTTGGGATATGAGAATGAGTCATGTTATCTTTTTTCGTATGATTCAATAACATTCTCTAAAAATAACCAGGAGTGTTGCGTGAGATCCTTTCACAAGTTCCAAAAAAAATCTTTCATTGTCATCATGTGCTTTATTATATCTTGAATTACCATGGTATCCCATATTAATTTCTATATTTTATATTATCTCCATGATCATTTGTGACATTATGTATTCACATTTTTTGGATGATTACGGTGCATGATCTAAATACAATCAAGATCTTTGTGCCAGAACCCATCATGAGATGAAAAGTCAATTTTTTGATTTTTGATATCCCATTACGAGATCACAATTCATTCCTATGATTGTCAGAGTTATATTCTTCTGGTTCTTTACGTGACACCTAACGAGTTCCAAATGAAAATATTACTATTGTGTGAGATCACGTCAAAAGATCAAAAAAAACCTTCCACATAAGGATATTAGTTTAGCAATAACACTCCATGAGATTATTATAGAATTCACAATTGAGAATGATCCAAATAGTCTCAGCAACTCTGCATGCTTTATTTGACAACAATCCTTTTTCAACAATATAATACCTAGTAAAAAACACAATAAATCCAAAAGAATCACTATGTGGTATTTTTTCATAACATAAACCTTGACCTATGTAAACGTAAAATCATACTACAAAAAATATATAAAAATATATTTGAAATAAAATATGAGTGTTTATAAATTTAAAAATATTATGTCCTTAAAATTGTAAATGTGAAAAATCTATTTTTTAATTGTTTTTTTGAATGGTATTAATGTATAAATAATAGGACAGGGCTATTGAAACATTTTTGCAATTTAAATTACAGCTTTATTTGTTCTAATAAATAAAATGTAGTTATAAAAATTGAAATGATACAGATAAAAATAATAATATTTTTAGTAGTATCCTCTATATGATAATGGTAATGTGTAAAATTTTATATAATTCATCAATTAATGTTTGGTAAATTGAACCCTATTAAAGAAAATAAAACACAAATATTCAAGGTTAGAATAAATAATAAAGGGGAAATTCCATAACATTCAAAAGATGATTCATTAAAATGGATTTCCTAATTATATAAATCGTCCATAATTTATATTAATTTTCTACCTATCCAATCGAGGGAGAAATACACTACCAAGGAATATCCTTACTATCGGATTTTAGTTTTAGATTTTTCCTTAATTAGTGCTTCTTGAGCTCTTGGAAATTATATTAGCTAATCATTGTCCCATTATATTTATAAAATTAGGGCCCTCTAATAATCATAGAAATGGAAAATATGAAAATGGATAATCTAATATGAAATCATAGTAAAGACTCACCTCTTATCTTTACTCCTAGAAATATAACCCATTTATTTAAAATAATAACTATAATATATTTTTTAAATATTATTGACACACTCGTCCATTTCAAAAACAAACATGTATAGGGTCATATTCCATGGGTTTTCTCATTATTAAAGCTTCTCTTTAAAATTTTATAATATGTAAACAATTTTTTACCTACCATGTTATATGTCTTCATTTTATAAGAACTAATCCTTAATTTTTAATTTAACATAATATTTATAAATCCCAAAAAATTAACCAATAACCTTTTTATATCTTATATTCATTTTGTTAAGTCCATTATGAAAATTCATCTAGTTTTTATATAATGAGACAATTAAATCAAACCGATATTATGCCTAATAAGGGAAAAACATTATATTTCAATTTAAATTGAGTTGAGTAATTTTTTAAATTTCAAAACCAAACTACCATAATTAATACTAATATAGGATAATTAAAAATTTAATTAAAAATTATAAAAAACCATAGTTGTATTAAAAAATCTAATATAATTTGAAACCTATCTCAATGAAAATCCAAATGGTCTGGGACATCAAATATAAGATAAAAGTTCCTTTAAAAATAATATATTCACCATAGACATAATGAATACTATAGAATAATGGTAACCAATCCCCCTAGTGCTTGATTATAGATGAAAATAAAAATTAATGATGATAAAAATTTAATGAAAGAATACTTAAAGAGAAAATTGATATAGAAGGTACTAGAATAAGAATAAAACAACAAAAAATATTAACTAATAAACTAAAAGACTCTATGGGAGATGTGAAATTCAATGGATGGAGCCCTTGGGGACATGACCACTGAATTATAGAGAATATTGAGTGATTTTGTGTAAAAAATTTGTCTTGAATATTAATTTTAGCTTTCTTATGATTTTGACAATCCATATAGATTGAACAAATATTTCACCAAATGATGTATCATCCATAAAACTCGTATAAATATCTCATCAGTATATGCACAATTTACCAACATGACTTATAATTCCATTAATTTTTTTTAAATTTATCTACTAAATTTACTCACAAATCACACTTACCGCCCATTTTCTTCAACATAAGCAAATAGAATGTTCCAGTTCCCTTACCGACCAAGTTCTCATATGGGTCTACCATGGTTTAACATTGGATGAGCACAAAATTTTTCATAGTAAGAGGAAGAAACTATAAAAAACAAAATAAACACACAATTTATATTAATCAATACTATTTCCCTTGAACCATGGATAGTAATCGTGGAAACCGACAACTAAAATATATAAAAATTAAAATTTTACCTCGATTTTATTGAAACTAACATATATGATATAATTTAAAATAAATTAAATAAAATTTTGTATAATGGTTGGTTTATTATATAGATCATATATTTTTGTGGCATAATGACTAGGACAACTATATTCCTAAATAAGAAAAAGATCCTGAGAAGTTAAAATGTGGCCACATTGATTCAATATTGAATTGTGTTTGTGAATGGATATAAAATATAGAAGAGGCATATTTGGGGAAATGAAGAGATCAATGATGAGACACCAATATATTAGTAGCTAATGGAAATCAAATATTTATTCACATGTTTTTTCCAAATGTATCTACTTTTTTGTAACGTGATATAAAGTCCCCAATCAAGCATGGAGGGATGAGTTATGAGTGAAAAAAAGATAATATGGGAATATAGAAACTATGTGAGGTAGATAAGAAAAAATTAAGATTGATACTAGATCCCATGGATGGATATCAATGATTAATATTTTGAAACCATGCTATTGTAATGAATTTCAATAAATGAAAAGATTCAAAAACTAGGGTGACTAACTAGTTTCAACAACGATTCACCACAAATTGTAACTGAACATTATAAATACTTGGTTTCCGTTTCTTTTACATACTTTATATATGATTAATGGTTGATTGAAATAAATAATAGTGTATTAAAACTATAACCATTTATTGAGGTATAATTTGTATGAAAAAATTTTAAAAAAGGAAAAAATGGATCTCTTATTCCCCCTCAACCTTGTAGTGATATAAACTGACCTCTGATCAATATGTATTTGTATAGAAATGTTAAATTTGAATTATCAAATTATGAATTAATAATAAAAAATTTCAATACTTTTATAATTCAGGGTTTACCCATATTTTTAAGGAATAAAATACAATGGATGGAAAAATGATGGTTTCATATTTTCTATCACAAGGTTTTAGTTGATTAATGAAATTACAAAGGCGTTTACTTATATTGAGAAAAAATTATCCCATGAGTTATATATATAATAGAGAAAAGAAATTTTATGAATTAAAAATGTGTTATATTCGTTTTCCAATGACTAATAAATAGAAAATCAAGGTGATGGGACTTCAAAATACAAATTAAATGTGTTAAAAAAATAAAAACATGTACGAAGGAAATTTTATGATTTAGAAGGCTATGATATAGACACTATATCCATGTTAAAAGATATTGAGATGGTATATCAATGTTACCTACATCAAAACTCGTGAACATGTTTTTAAAAATAGCTACATTACAAATAGATTTGATGAAAATTAAGAGGACATATGAAAAAAAACAATATCGGTCAAAATAATAAAACATTCCCATGGGAAGTAATATTAACATAAAAAGAACTGAATGATTTAGTTTATTTGGAGACTATCCATATTAAATTATTATTATTTTAAATTTGTAAAAATTTTTTCTATACTGTATCCCACTAAGTGAAAATAAAACGTTATAATTATTAACATAACATAAGGATTTGAAATATAATTATGATATTAACTCATATCCTCATTATGTGATTTCATTAATGATAAAAATAAATGATCACAGATGAGAATAATATAAAATTTTGGGTATAGGATTATTTTCAAGTCCCATGAAAATATGAGAAGAAAATAATTCGAATATAAACACAAATCATTAATTATAAATTAATGAAATTGCATAGGAGTGTGACATAAAACAAGATTATTAGTGAAATCTGAATAATTCAAAACATAATATTATATAGAAAATATAATAATAAAAAATAATTCCATTATTAAGGATCACTTTGATGATTGTCATACCCAATAGCATAAATATAAAATAATGAGACGTGGAAATAAACATTTGTATAACATATGACAGGAGTAATAATTTTGGAAAAAATTAATATTGATCTATGAGAGAATAATATATTAATAAGAATATTACACAAGATTGTATAATTAATATAATATTATAAATTATATATGATGGTATCCCATCAAGCCTATAAAATCATATTAGGCATGGGAAAACCACATGTGCTCATTAAGGGTCATGTGATTACAAAATATATATACAAGGTAATGGGAATACGCCTCATGTACCCTTAAATATAGGGTATACATCAATGTAACCTAGACTTTTTATAGACATCCATGTACCCGTGGGATTGGGATACCATCCCATGTTCCCTTTTTAATGCAATATTTATTTTTGTAACCTAGTCAAATTTTGAGAGATGGAATTTAGAATCTAATTATAGGGATATATAATTATATTCCAATAGATCAAATAATCTCATTTATTCATAATTATTCCCCATGATAATAAAATTCATATCCATTTTATCGTAGCCTGATTATTTATTGTAAAAGAAATTAATTTCATAAAAATATAACCAATAGTCTTTCTTTATATCCATTAATAGAGATAAGATGGATGATCACATAATAAAATGTAAATGTTGTTGGAAAAAGGACAGAAAAACCCTTTGCATATATATGAAATGCCCAATAATAATTGAATTCTTATTTTTTGAATGATTTGATGTAGAATAGATAATGGTTACCCAATCAATAAAAAAAATTATTTCAATAAAAATGATTATATAATTATTTATAACTGTATAATAGACATTGATGTTGAATTAGTATACATAGTGAAATATTAATAACATAGTAGATATATATTGAATTTTTATATTTATCCTTGGAAAATTTCATTGAAAATTAGATTAAACAATTTAGGGTTTGTATTTTGAGGATGTCAAAACCCCAGGTTGTGTCTAAAAGTTTTGGTGAGATATTATGGTAGTGTTTTTATAAAATAAGGGGATTATGATTTTAGGATTTGTTTTGTGTACAATTTATACTTTTATTGTTGTAAAGAGTGGAATATTTGTAATAAGAATAGAACTATTCAATTAAAATATCTTCATAAGTTAGAAATAAAGGATATGGGAGGACCATGGGTTGAGGAAACCATTGAAAAATCATTTGGTGATATGGTTTAAGGATCAATAGCCCTTCAGTTCTTATTTTTAATATTTACCAAAATTTATTTTGACTAAAATAATAATTTATTTACCCATGAAAACTTATATAAATATATAAAATAAAAGTAAAATTATTTGTTAATTATAGTAACCATATTCTAACCCTAAAAAATTTATCATAACACTAAATTCTTAAAAATGATAAAATATAATTCATTACCTTATGTTTGTAACACATACAAATAATTTTTTATACAAAAATATTACATAGGATAAAATATGATATTAAAAACATTTTAATCAAAATTAAATTTTTTAACTTTCAATTTTAATTATTAAATTTTAATTTGATTAGGAAAATGGTTTCATATATTTTTTATTCATTATTATATACTATCGATGTCCGATTGGTCACATTTTTTGTAAAAAAATGTATTCTTCACTATTCAAACATAAGTCAGTATTTTTAGAAAATTATCATAAATTTATATTAATATGACATTGTTATTTTGAATATAAAAAATTATTTTATTTTGTAAAAATATAATTTAGTAGTTATCATTTTTTCTTTGGTATGGATACATAAAAAGGAATTACATTTTTAATGATAATTATTTTTTAAGATATTATCTATTTTTTCTCATATTTATAACCAATTTAAAATAAAATATTAATTATATTTTATTCTTATTTATAATATGTTTTATAATAATTTAACAATAATTTATGAATATTGTTATATTAAATATATGTTGGGAATGAAAATATAATTTTTGAAAAATTCCATTCAAAGAATAAATTGATATTTTTAGTATTTTAACTATAATAATAGAATTTTATCAGGTCATTATTATTATATGTTACATTTATTTTTCTTCCAATATATATATATATTACATTATTATGTAACATCTATTTATAGTTTTCATCTCAACAGCTACATTATAACAGTTACACTTTAACAATTGTAATTTTATCCTAAAATGTATCACTATTTCATTTTATTATATAGTTATAGTTATAGAAATATTTTTAAAATTTTATATGGGAAATGAAAATATATACCAAAATATCTTTTTGATTCCTAGATGATGAAAATATTTATTATTTCATCACAATGGTATGTAATATAAAAAGTACTTTTAAATGGATTATCGATACATTGTATGGTTCATCTATTCTGAAATTGATTAATAAAAATTTCCCCAATATATTTTACATGATTATATCCTCTCATGAATAAATTATAGAATTATCTCATTATGAGTATAAGGCCCTGGCCTTAAACCTTACTTAATATTGAATTAAATGAATAATTCACGTCGAGGATCTTTTCAGGTTTAGAGTTTTAGAGAATTAGATCATAAAACTTGCATTACATTCCACATATAAACAAAGTGGTTACATAAAGATAGTATTCTTCATTCCCATCAATGGAAACACATTTAAAATAAGACATGGATTATTTCTTGACACTTCCTTGACACTATCATCATATCATGTACCTTTCCCTTGACCTGTGAAAAACATTTAAAAAAAACTTGGGGTGAGCCTAAAAAGCTCAGTAAAGGATACAGAAAGAATGAAAACTGTTAGTTTTTCAAAAATCAAGTAAACCATATATACTCTATCAAAGTAATACCTTCACCTTCATGAAGTATTAAAAACTCTTCGCTGAATATAGTATCATTGCTTACCTTTTTGTAACCAAAGGATTACCATAAAACCCATAAAAAGAACACATAACATATATAAAGGTAACTTGGGACATAAACATACTTAAGTGGAATAAACATACGGTCGACTTCCACACATATCACTTAATGGAATAGACATACGGCCAATTTCCATACATACTTAATGGAATAGCCATACGGCCGACTTCCATACATACTTAATTAAATAGCCATACGGCCGACTTCCATACCCAATGCATTGGAGGTTATAACGTAACCACCAGTCCTGGTATTCACGGCACCACCAGTCATATGGTTTATAATGTAACCACCCGTTAAAATGTCCATGTACCAGTATAAAATCATAAAACATAAAACCAATATAAAGGAATGATAACATTTCCACATTTCATTCACAATATATCATAAATATATTGACATAATAGAATACTTTTTCAAAACCATTTTCAATACCAAAATACATAAAAGAGTATATGGAATTTATTTAATTCTAAAAACATTACGGCTTGTTGAGAAATCCAAAGACCAAATAATACTCGCGGCGGCGGAAAAGGTCGTTGTCGCCGCGTATGTTAAAAGAAACATTCCTTTTTGTCGTTTTGTAAAACGCTCCGTAGAAAAATATTCCTTTTGTATAAAAGTAAAATTCAAAGGGGTTTATATACCGTATAAAAGAAAGTTGTGTATAAAATGAAATATTCCTCAATGAAAGGAGATTGAGACGAAGTCCCTTACCTCGTATCCGACTTGACTCGATCGTTCTTTAACGTCCTGAATAATAAACTTGAGTTAATTTATACTTGATTAGAAACCTTTTTAAATTTCATTATTCCTTTTATATCACTTATTTCCATGTTATAAACATTATGTAACCATTTATGTTAATAATGTTCGTTTTCTCAATATTTGGTTCCTAAGTCGAAAGTGGACTTCTTACAATTACATGTTGTTCGTGTGGTCAAAGGTTCTTTATATCCAGAATGAAATTCCCGATTTGGATATAATATGTATCATATATATCCAGCATATACATGTATTTATAATATTACATAATCATTTGGAGGTAAGATATGAAATGCACCGTTCATGGAGACGGTAAGCCGTACGTACGCATGAACGCTACTTTCATTTCTTTGTCATATTAATGGAATTAAAACTAAATGAGAGGTATGTATATTTTAATTCCATAATTATATTCATCATTTAGATATATCATTAATTATATATATCCATTATATACATGTAATTTTAATAGTATATTACATTTGGGGATAAGAAATGAAATGCACCGTTCATGGAGACGGTAAGCCGTACGTACGCATGAACGCTACTTTCATTTCTTTTTCATATTAATGGAATTAAAAATAAATGAGATGTATGTATATTTTAATTCCAGAATTATATTAATCATTTAGATATATCATTAATTATATATATCCATTATATACATGTACTTTTAATAGTACATTACATTTGAGGATAAGAAATGAAATGCACCATTCATGGAGACGGTAAGCCGTACGTACGCATGAATGCTACTTTCATTTCTATCTCATACTTTAATTAAAAGAAATAATAATTATATAGAGGTATATTATAATTCCAGTATAACATCATATATAATAACTTTAAATCCATCCTTTACACGTCCCACATATGGCATTAACGAATCACATCACTTTGAGGGGGCGGTAGTCCGCACTTCCTTAAATGAAGATATCGTGTTTACACATAATGGAAACCATAAAAGTATGCCCAAAATTAAAAATACATAAGCTTAATAAAAAAAAATAAACATATTATTTATCATATATAAAAATAGTGACATCATAATGGCCACCTTTTGAAGGTGTTAAATGAGTATTGAACAATCATCGTTTCGGGAGGCAGAATTTCTCCATCCACGGAAACCGTATGTTTTTTAACCATTTGATGTAGTTGTATGAGAGTGTATCTCGAATAAATCTTATAACAACATCCTAGTATATTGAAGATACTGTTGTTGTTACAAAAGAAGTAAATAAAAAGATTTTAGAGGGTTGGAGAAGCAAAATAAAACAAATGAACAAGAGATAATGAATTACCTTTAAAAGTATAACTCCTTTTGATTTGAGACTAAAGGCTTCCTTTGAAAGGATTCTGCCCAAATAAAATCCTATAGGATGAGTAGAGGGATGTGGAGAGAGTAATTGGGTAGGGGTTGGCCGAGCCAAAGGCTTGAGGAGTGTGTGTAAGGTGGTAGAGGTGGGGGCCTTTTATAAGAGGAGAGGAGGGACACTTTTGGAAAGTAACGAAATATTACATAATTTGAAAATGTTTTTCGGTTTTAAAAGGTCCCACATTGATATTATTCGTCGATAAGGTTATAAGGGTTCGAAATCCACTCATCAAATTGGTTTTGGACATGTGTAGTTCATAGATTTTACATTATCATTCCATTTTATTTAAATCGTCAAATAATGATGTCATCGCTGAATCATTATTATGTCATAAATAATTTAATTTATTTAATGTATAAAAATTATAAAACAAATACTATGATGTAGGAAATCTTTTTAACTTTCCAATGACTATTTATAATCAAAAATCTGATCTTTATAACCCCATGTAAAAATTGATTTTGAAAAACATATTATGTTTGTGTCATTTTTACTTTTACATTAAATAAAAAGTTATTTATGTCATTTCCCGACCAATGTGGCTCCATGGGGTCCCCAAGTTGACCCATGGCTTGTCTTGGTCGTCCATGACACAACCAATGAGGGTAGGACATGTTTCAAGCTCATTTTATTTTATTAAAGCATTATTTTTACCTTAAACTACACTAATTACCACTAATCGCGATTAAGAACTTAATAAGTTACTATTCACAAAAAATTATTATAATCTCATTGAACCAAATTTTACTTATTAATGACAACCATGTATGTCGGATTTTTGAAATTCAAAACACAATGATTGAAAAATTTCATTTAAACGGAAAATCAGTCTTTATAAGTACCACTTAGTGGTTTCACTATTCATCAAAAATTGAAGTTTTTCAGAAAATTTCCAAAAATTCACCCTAAGCTATATTTGATATTACAAATTCAAAAATGAAGTCTGTTTTTCAAAATTCAAAACATATAATTCATATTAATTAATTTAATAATTAATTCCCGCTGTCAGAGCAAATAGCGTGTTTTTATGAAACAATAAGTATCAAAAGATTGACACTAGTTTAAGTCTGATTTCAAAGTGAAATTAATTCCAACGACCACTATTGGATTTAATGGTAAAAATATTTTCTAATTTCACTTTAAAACCAATTCAAAAGATAATCTAATCATATAAATAAATTAGATTAAAAAGAGGTTTTGAATTAAAATACAACATTTTACACTATTCATTAAAAAAATGATCTTTATCAGAAAGGTACCAAAAATTTACACAAAGTAAATTTTGATGTCCCGATTCTAAAGAAGAGTTATATTTGTTCCAATAGAATTTATAAGGTCGATCAAAACTATATTTAATTGCAGTTCTCCGTCAAAAGGTCATAAGTGAACCTTTAGTGAAAACTAGGGCATATACACCTAAAATTGAATTCTTTCCGTATTTTAATCCTCTATCCTTTATTGGATAAATGTAAAAACATTTAAAAACATATATAATCATATTTTAGTTATTTCTATCCATTCTCGCCAGTACAACGGCTACTCATTAACTAACATTTAAAATAATATTATTTAATTACTTGTGTGCAACGTAAGTTTCCAAAGAAACTCATCGTTTCGTACCAAGTACGCTATCGAACGTAGAAACCCATTTTAATTAAAATTAATATTTAATTCGTAAATATTAATAAATATGAAAATTATTTATTCTTTATTTACCTGGGATGTTACATCCTTCCCCCCTTTTGGGAATTGCGTCCTCGCAATTTTATTCACTTATCAAAATAAGTGGGGGTATTTATCCCTCACAACATTTTCAGATTCCCACGTTTCCTCTTCAATCACATGGTTTTTCCACAAAACCTTTACTTGATGAATCACCTTATTCCGTAACACCTACTCCCTGTGGTCAAGAATTCGGACTGGTAGTTCTTCATAAGATAGGTTCTCTTCCAGCTGAACTACCTCTGGACTCAAAACATGAGATGGATCTGGCATATACATCCTCAACATTGAAACATGAAAAACATTTTGTACCTGAGATAAAATCGGAGGTAAAGCCACCCGGTATGCAACTGATCCAACTCTCTCTAGAATTTCATATGGTCCAATAAACCTTGGACTCATCTTTCCTTTCTTACCAAATATCATCACACTTTTCCAAGGAGAAACTTGAGAAAAACATGATCACCTACCTCAAAAGATAGATCCTTCCTCCGGTTATCCTCATAACTCTTCTGCCTGCTCTGAGCTGTTCTCATGTGCTTATGAATCAACTGAACTTTTTCGGCCATCTCTTCTACCAATTCTGGTCCCATCAGCTTCCTTTCACCCACTTCATCCCAAAATGATGGAGTTCGACACCGCTTCCCATATAATGCCTCAAATGGTGCCATCTGTATACTGGAATGAAAACTGTTATTTTATGAAAATTCAACCAAAGAAAGATGTTGGTCCCAACTTCCCTGATAATCCATAGAACAAGCTCGTAGCATATCCTCCAATATCTGGATTGTTCGTTCTGACTGCCCATCTGACTGAGGATGAAAAGTTGTACTAAAATTTAATTCTGTACCCAACGACTTTTGAAGGCCTTTCCAAAAGTTAGATGTGAACCTGGGATCACGATCAGATACAATGGGGAGAGGAACTCCATGTAACCTGACTATCTCTTTAAGATACAAACGGGAAAGTTGATCTAGAGAGAAAGTATCTCGTATAGAAAGGAAATGAGCAGATTTGGTCAAGCGATCAACAATAACACAGATTGCATTATTACCTCGAGATGTCCTCGGTAATCCCACAACAAAGTCCATGGATATGTTTTCCCATTTCCACTTTGGCACTGGTAAAGGCTGAAGCATCCCTTTCGGTAACTGCTGCACTGCTTTAACCTGTTGACATGTCAAACACTTCATAGTAAAATCAGTAGTATCTCTTTTCATTCCATCCCACCAGTAATACTCCCGCAGATCTCTGTACATCTTAGTACTGCCTGGATGAACTGAAAACGGGGAACTATGAGCCTCACATAACAACTCATTCTTCAACTATGAATCACAAGGCACACATAACCTCTTCCCAAACCTCAAAACACAAACACAAACTTATCCAAGAACTCATGGAAAATTTTATTCATAAGGTCCATGAATACAGCAGGAGCATTGGTTAACCCAAAAGGCATAAATACAAATTCATAATGGCCATATCTAGTATGGAACACAGTCTTCGGAACGTCTGCTTCTTTTACTTTCAACTGATGGTACCCCGACCTCAAGTCAATCTTCAAAAAAATAATGAGCTCCCTGGAGTTGATACCACTTCATTCGATGGCCCAACATCTGCTGAAGTTGTTGCAAAGGATTTCACCACCCCTTTCTGCTTGTAGTCTGGCTGCATTCCCCCAATTGAGTTCTTCGTTGGACACTCGTTTGCATAATGACCCATTTCATTACACTTAAAACATCTTACCGTTGTCTTTTCATTTCCTACTTGATCATCTTCCTTACAGTTACGAGCAATATGACCAGACTTACCACACATAAAGCACTTACTAGACTTGGATAAACATTCTCCAGGATGCATTTTACCACACTTCTCACAGGATGGATATTTGGTTTTCTTACCTCCTTTCTTCTTTGATGAATTCTTCCCCTTTGCCTGCCAACTAGACCACTTATTCTGTTGTTTGTCATAGAACACCTGATCATCGGAAAACTCTATTTCCACCTTCTCCGTACATCGAACAAGTTTTTCATAACTTTTGAACTCACGAGAAGCTAAATCCCTATGATACTTTGGCTTTAACCCTGAGTAAAAACGGTTTATTTTACTATCATGATCTCGTATGAAGTTTGGAGCATACCTTGCCAATCGAGTGAACTTTTCTTCATAAGCAGCCACTGAATCATCCTATTACCTCAATTCTAGGAACTGTTTTTCCATCCTAAGACGAACCACCTTAGGAAAATATTTCTCAAGAAACATACCTTTGAATTCGTCCCAGTGAAGATCCTCAATCTCATCACTATCCCTTATATTTTTCACCATCGACCACAACTGATCAGCTTCACCTTCAAAACGGTAAATAGCAAGACTAACCTTTTGATGTTCTGAACACCCCATGACATCAAAAATCTTCTCCAGTGCTTTAATCCACCCTTCAGCTTGCACATGGTCAGATGATCCTCTGAATTATGGGGGATGTTGCCTCATGAAATGTTCCACCACTGACATGTTCCTCTGCGTTTGATCTGGCTGATCTCGTGCATGGATACAACCACCATTAATAGCCTGAGTCAACTGTGCCATCACTGCAACAAACTGTTCAGTTCCGATTCTGACCATCTCATGTTGCTGATTTGGAAGGTTATCTTCCTCCTGATGTCGTCCCAACATAGCTGCTTTGTTTCCTCTGCGGAAAACCATTCTGAACACAGAAATATCTTAGGCGAAGAAACATGGTAATCCGTAAATGCTATATCATTTCAATCATATTATAATTTAACACTTTTCTAACTCCTAAAGATGTCTAAACCGACCTTTGATACCAACTATAAGGCCCCGACCTTAAACATTACTTAATATTGAATTAAATGAATAATTCACGTCGAGGATCTTTTCAGGTTTATATTTTTAGAGAATTAGATCATAAAACTTGTATTACATTCCACATATAAACAAAGTGGTTACATAAAGATAGTATTCAACATTCCCATCAATGGAAACACATTTAAAATAAGACATGGATTATTTCTTGACACTTCCTTGACACTATCATCATATAATGTACCTTTCCCTTGACCTGTGAATAACATTTCAAAAAAAACTTGGGGTGAGCATAAAAAGCTCAGTAAGGGATACAGAAAGAATGAAAACTGTTAGTTTTTCAAACATCAAGTAAACCATATATACTCTATCAATGTAATACCTTCACCTTCATGAAGTAGTAAAAACTCTTCACCGAATATAGTATCATTACTTACCTTTTTGTAACCAAAGGATTACCATAAAACCCATGAAAAGAACACAAAAAATATATAAAGGTAACTTGGGACATAAACATACTTAAGTGGAATAAGCATACGGTCGACTTCCACACATATCACTTAATGTAATAGACATACGGCCAATTTCCATACATACATAATGGAATAGCCATACGGCCGACTTCCAAACATACTTAATGGAATAGCCATACGGCCGACTTCCATACCCAATGCATTGGAGGTTATAACGTAACCACCCGTCCTGGTATTCACGGCACCACCCGTCATATGGTTTATAACCTAACCACCCGTTAAAATGTCCAAGTACCAGTATAAAATCATAAAACATAAAACCAATAAAAAGGAATGATAACATTTCCACATTTCAATCACAATATATCATAAATATATTGACATAAATGAATCCTTTTTCAAAACCATTTTCAATACCAAAATAAATAAAAGAGTATATGGTATTTATTTTATTCTAAAAACATTACGGCTTGTTGAGAAATCCAAATACCAAATAATACTCGCGGCGACGGAAAAGGTCGTTGTCGTCGCGTACGTTAAAAGAAACATTCCTTTTTGTCATTTTGTAAAATGCTTCGTAGAAAAATATTCCTTTTGTATAAAAGTTAAAGTCAAAGGGGTTTATACACCGTATAAAAGAAAGTTGTGTATAAAACGAAATATGCCTCAATGAAAGGATATTTAGACGAAGTCCCTTACCTCGTATCCGACTTGACTCGATCATTCTTTAACGTCCTGAATAATAAACTTGAGTTAATTTATACATGATTAAAAAACTTTTTAAAGTTCATTATTCCTTATATATCACTTATTTCCATGTTATAAACATTATGTAAACATTTATGTTAATAATGTTTGTTTTCTCAATATTTGGTTCCTAAGTCGAAAGTGGACTTCTTACAATTACATGTTGTTCGTGTGGTCAAAGGTTCTTTATATCCAGAATAAAATTCCTGATTTGGATATAATATGTATCATATATATCCCCCATATACATGTATTTATAATATTACATAATCATTTAGAGGTATGAAATGAAATGCACCGTTCATGGAGATGGTAAGCTGTATGTACGCATGAACGCTACTTTCATTTCATTGTCATATTAATGGAATTAAAACTAAATGAGAGGTATGTATATTTTAATTACAGAATTATATTAACAATTTAGATATAACATTAATTATATATCCATTATATACATGTACTTTTAAAAGTACATTACATTTGGGGATAAGAAATGAAATGCACCGTTCATGGAGACGGTAAGCCGTACGTACGCATGAATGCTACATTCATTTCTTTGTCATATTAATGGAATTAAAACTAAATGAGAGGAATGTATATTTTAATTCCAGAATTATATTCATAATTTAGATATATCATTAATTATATATATCCATTATATACATGTAATTTTAATAGTACATTACATTTGGGGATAAGAAATGAAATGCCCCGTTTATGGAGACGGTAAGCCGTACGTATTCATGAACGCTACTTTCATTTCTATCTCATACTTTAGTGGAAAGAAATAATAATTATATATAGGTATATTATAATTCCAGTATAACATCATATATAATAACTTTAAATCCATAGTTTACACGTCCCACATATGTCATTAACGAATCACATCACATTGAGGGGGTGGTAGTCCGCACTTCCTTAAATGAAGATATCGTGGTTACCCATAATGGAAACCATAAAGGTATGCCAAAAAAGAAAAATACAGAAGCTTAAAGAAAAAAAATAAACATATTATATATCATATATAAAAATAGTTACATCATAATGGCCACCTTTGAAGGTGTTAAATGAGTATTGAACAATCATCGTTTCGGGAGGCAGAATTTCGCCATCCACGGAAACTGTATGTTCTTTAACCATTTGTTGTAGTTTTGTGAGAGTATAGCTCGAATAAATCTTATAAAAACATCCTACTATATTTAAGATACTGTTGTTGTTACAAAAGAAGTAAATAAAAAGAGTTTAGAGGGTTGGAGAAGCAAAATAAAACAAATGAACAAGAGAGAGTGAATTACCTTTAAAAGTGTAACTCCTTTTGATTTGAGCCTAAAGGCTTCCTTTGAAAGGATTCTGCCCAAAGGTAATCCTCTAGGATGAGGAGAGGGACGTGGAGAGTGTAATTGGGCAGGGGTTGGCCGAGCCAAAGGCTTGAGGAGTGTGTGTAAGGTGGTAGAGGTGGGGGCCTTTTATAAGAGGAGAGGAGGGGCACTTTTTGAAAGTAAAGAAATATTACATTATTTGAAAATGTGTTTCGGTTTTAAAAGGTCCCACATTGATAAAATTAGTCGATAAGGTGATAAGGTTCGAAATCCACTCATCCAATTTATTTTGGACATGTGTAGTTCATAGATTTTACATTATCTTTCCATTTTATTTAAATCGTCAAATAATGATGTCATCGCTGCATCATTATTATGTCATAAATAATTTAATTTATTTAATGTCTAAAAATTATAAAAAAAAAACTATGATGTAGGAAATATTTTTATCTTTCCAATGACTATTTATAATCAAAAATCTTATCTTTATATCCCCATGTAAATATTGTTTTTGTAAACAATATTATGTTTGTGTCATTTTTACTTTAACATTAAATAAAAAGTTATTTATGTCATTTCCCAACCAAAGTGGCTCCATGGGGTCCCCAAGTTGACCCATGACTTGTCTTGGTCGGCCATGACACAACCAATGAGGGTAGGACATGTTTCAATCTCATTTTATTTTATTAAAGCATTATTATTAATTTAAACTACACTAATTACCACTAATCGCGATTAAGAACTTAATAAGTTACTATTCACCAAAAAATTATTATAATCTCATTGAACCACATTTTACTTCTTAATGACAACCATGTATGACGGATTTTTGAAATTCAAAACAAAATGATGGCAAAATTTCATTTCAACGGAAAATCAGTCTTTATAATTACCACTTAGTGTTTTCACTATTCATCCAAAATTGAAGTTTTTCAGAAAATTACCAAAAATTCACCCTAAGCTATATTTGATATTACGAATTCAAAAATGAAGCCTATTTTACAAAATTCAAAAAATATAAGTCACATTAATTAATTTAATAATTAATTCCCGCTGTCAGAGCAAATAGCGTGTTTTTATGAAACAATAAGTATCAAAAGATTGACACTAGTTTAAGTCCGATTTCAAAGTGAAATTAATTCCAACGACCACTATTGGATTTAATGATAAAAATATTTTCTAATTTCACTTTAAAACAAATTCAAAATATAATCTAATCATATAAATAAGTTAGATTAAAAAGAGGTTTTGAATTAAAATACAACATTTTACACTATTCATTAAAAAATGAACTTTATCAGAAAGGTACCAAAAATTTACACAAAGTAAATTTTGATTTCACGATTCTAAATAATAGTTATATTTGGTCCAATAGAATTTATAAGATCGATCAAAACTATATTTAATGAAGATTCTCCATCAAAAGGTGATAAGTGAACCTTTAGTGAAAACTAGGGCATATACGCCTAAAATTGAATTCTTTCCGTATTTTAATCCTCTATCCTTTATTGGATAAATGTAAAAACATTTAAAAACATATATAATCATATTTTAGTTATTTCTATCCATTGCCGCCAGTACAATGGCTCCTCGTTAACTAACATTTAAAATAATATTATTTTATTACTTGTGTGGAACGTAAGTTTTCAAAGAAACTCATCGTTGCGTACCGAGTACACTATCGAACGTAGAATCCCCTTTTAATTAAAATTAATATTTAATTCGTAAATATTAATAAATATGAAAATTCTTTATTATTTATTTACCTGGGATGTTATAAGGAGTATCAAAATTATCTATACAATTATTTTATAAAAAAATAACAACTGTTCAAAAAGTAGAAAAGGAAGATTTGAATTTCAAATCCATTACGGGACAACAAATGTGTGTAGAAAAATTGAAATATTTGATAATATTGAAGATTATAAATAAAAATAAAATTAATACTATAAGAATATGATAAATATTATAAGGTTTTTTCTAATACATTGAAACTATATGAATACTATAAATCACCCTTGGAGGTGTAATTTATGAAATTGGTCTACTCAGATACCCTCAAAATTTTTGAAAAAGAATATTGTTGAAAAAATTTATCATGAAAATAGTGAGATTCTTAAAATATTGATTATTATTCATTGAAATGATATAAAAATATCATAAATGACATTTCATGATCGAGAATATATCATCAAATAATTAGATGAAAAATCTCAAATGAATGGTGGATGTTGAATAACTAGAATGTACTATTTCTGAAGAAGAAGATACATCTCAATGATATAATTCCATAATTTATCCTTTCATAAATGATTAATACACATAAATTAGTTTTGTTAAATGAAAATAGACCAAAAATGAATACACTATAAAAAATGACTTGGATTTTTCATATATGAAAACTATCAATTGAAGAATAAATTCCAATGTGTTGAGAATATAGTAGTTTTTACGGATAATAATTAATGTGGTATCATGAAAGAGATTAAATCATTCATGATATCTATTTTGGAGAAAAATAAAATTACAATAACCATAATTATTATTATATTGAACAATAGAATGATTATGATATCAAAAAATCATAATGTCATAATAATTATAATACTATGAAGAATATCATAGAGTATTATTAACAAATAATTTATATTTTGGTGATATACCCAATGGATTATGAGAATACTAGATCTTAGAGGAAGGTGAAATCCAATTATATTATTTAATGTTAAAATAAATCTATTTAATTGATAAATCCCAATAATAAAATAAGAACTAGATTTACTCAGGGAAAATGAAGTTATAAAACGTCTTTTTTAGACATTTAGGACACTTCGATTTATAGATAAGAACAAAAAACCACAATTGAAAAAGTGGAAAATATGTGTAATGGATATTTATATGAAAAAAATAATTTCTTATATGGAATCACCTAATTGTTGATATATCTATATTCAATGGTACGATTAGTTATACGGAGGTTCTAGACACAAATCTTATAATTTCATGTTCAATATCTCACTATCATGGAATTATCTGTAAAAAATGTGAATTTCAATAGATAAAATAAGATTTTAGTATGTGAAAACTGGAGACAATAGAAGTTTTAAGTATATTAACATATGATATATTAAAATAAAAATCCATAAATACATATTACAATGGAGGAGTGGAAAAGATAAATTTTTAGATTAATTGTGTTGTGTGTGATATGAAAGTTCAGTGCTCAATTTGTAAAAGAATTATATTTTATTGATTCTAAATCAAATTTAAAAGATGAATAAAATATCTAACACCAATGGATGAATTCACATTTGGTTATCTGGAAATTAAATAGTTTATATAAATAATTCTTACTGAGAATCATTTGACACAAAAGATGTATATAAAGATAATTGAAAATAAATTATTGACATTTCAAAAAAAGACCATCCCAAATAAAGAGGTTTTAATCTATATAATATAACATTTGGGATATATCACATAACATTTTTTAATCTCTAAATAGAATTATTACACCTATCTTCACATTATTTATCATTATAAAATTTATTATAGAATTGAAAGAAATTAACTAAATGAGGATATTGAATATTATATAAGAAATGGACCATAATAGTGGTCATCCATCGTGAAAAAAGGTTACTTGTGTTATTATGTTAATTTGAATTAATCCCATTAATTTGAATAAAATATAATGGGTTTTGTGGAATTAAATGTCATAAGTTCATGAATGTTCGTGATATATTTATAAAAATAGTTATTGTTAATATTCAATGAACATTATACCCTTCTTTTTTATTCTTATTTTTTTACAATGTGAGAGTTTTGATTTAGTTTTTTAGAATGAAATAATGGGATTTTAATTTACTCTACTTAAATATTATTAATTGTTTGTTGTTATGTGTATAGGATATAGATCATTTCTTGTTAAACATGTTAGAAAAATACCAAAAAATGTAATGTTGAAGATGGTATATCAAACATGATAATATATGGATATCATTTTTATCTTTGATAAAACTCTCTTCTTTTCTACACTGGGTTATCCCATGAAGACATTATATATATTTTCAATTGGATTATAATTAATTTTTTATTATTCCCATGCATCACTAATAAAAATTTGGTATATAATTCAGATCACTTAATGATTTAAAATGATGGCGAAATAAACCTTTTTATAAAGGATATTAAGAATTAAATATATATGGTGTATCCCATATATTCCTATTGTATCAATTTTAAAGAAGGGGGATAGATTTATATTTAAATATATTAAATTTTGATATGCGTGATTGTAATGAAAAAAATAAAAAATGTGGAGATTAAAATTCCCTTACATGAATGATTTTTTTCAATAATGAATGTATAATTTTTTTCAAATCTGTGTATGGGAAAGGGGATAATTTGTATATGTGAATTCCAATCCTAAATATAATGCAGATATTGTGTTAAAAAAATGTGAATTGTTTGAAAATATAAATTTTGTTTCATTTATAAATGTTATGATTGGTGTTCAATTATTCCAAAAATACTCATTACAATGTTGGAATTAATCATTTATTTTAATTTATACAGTATCTTAATTACACTACAATGATATACATTCTTTGATTATAATAGATGAACCCTTATATATCAATTTGGATAGTCATATTAATTGAATCCTAAGGGAACATTGAAGAACCCTTAGAAAAACCGAATCCATGTTTGTCTTAATTGAGCAAGAATACAGATACCCAAATGAATTTAATACAAGGTAAAGGTCTATTTTTAATTCAATGATCACTCACCATCTCCAAAATAATACCCTAGATGGGAATCTAACCTACCTAGTATTCACCTCCTAGTGAATTAATACCAAATCAATATAGAAAATAAATCATGTGATGGGATGGATCACACATTTATTATTGATATTACATGATCATCTACATGAAATATTTTAGACTAGTGACATATAAATATGCTCATTTCATGGTACCAAGGTTGATAATCAATTTCATGGACATTTAGGGGAGCACCGCACATCCATAGTCCTGACAAATAATTTACAGTCAATATATTTTGGAATTAATTTATAATTTAAAAAAGTATTTTCAATTTATAATTACTATTTTTTGATGTGGTATAATTTAAAAACATTTATTTTATTATTATATGATTTTTACATGGTTTAATTTATCTAATATCACATTTAGGTAATGAAATTTTATTCTTGATTGATTTATAAATAAAGATCAATATTTTAATTCATGATTTTAATTTCTAGAATGAAATTCTATTCTACGTATATTATAATAATTTTTGTTGGAGTTATAATGTATAATATATATTGTCTTATTAATATCACATGTATATTGTGTTATGTATTTTACTATTGGTCTAATTATATCTAATAAATAAATGCCTTCAATTTGAACCATTCATTATGGGATATAAAAAATTTCTAAGGTCTCTTTATTTAATTTACTAAAAAATAATCCATGAAATCTATCATTGAATCATTGAACAAAAAATGTCGATGAAAATTGACCATGGAATATTTTTATGTGTTATCTTCATGTTATCAATCATACACTAATGATTAATTATTTCTGGTCTGTTACATTAGCACCTCAAGCTTTGAAATTCCATGATTTTTCATGGAATATTTTCATCCATATAATGATTTAATAAAATGAGATTAAAATTAATTGGATAAATATTAATAGATAGAGTAAGAGAGAGAAAACTATTGTTCGAAGATCTTCTATATTTATAGGATCACCAACCTATTAATTCAGTATTCTTGTGAAGAGAAATCATTAGGTCTGGATCCGAATTGTGATTTATAGCTGATAACATCAAATGAGTACCCTCATTGATAAAATATAAATAGTATAGAGATATTAAATCTAAGATACGATCCTAAATTAATTCATTTAATTTAATAGTGTCAATTTGATATTAAGGTTAATTAGTCTAATAGTGTTCTTGTCAGCTTTCACATTAGATCTTTTTCTAGTGTGTCATTTTATATTTTACGGCATTTGTTTCATTTATTATAACTTATAGTAGATATTTTTAGATAACTTTGTTAAAAATGTTTGTATGCCAATGTGATGGTCATCCCATGAGTATTGACTTATCTACCCCAAATGAAATTAATTTTTTTTCTCATTAAAATTGTATTTATTTGTTTACACTCTCCTTGAGTAAAAAATAATATTTTTTCTTCCATATCAATATATAAATATTAATTCATGAAATCTGTGTATTCAATCATTTATTTATATTTTTTTAGAATTCAGTGTTAGTTTTATCATGATGGTATTGAAAATAATATTTATAATATCCAACTCTATGAATTGATGGATTCAATTATTTAGAAAAATTGATAAAAAATGACTTTAATATCATAAAATTTTGAGATGATTGAATTTTATTTATTTAGGGATATTTAAATAAACTAGAAATTCATAAATATTATTCAGTATTATGTATAATAAATGACATTGTATTTTTATCATTGTATATCTCTCGACAAATGTTTTACATAATGGGAAAATGTTCATTCATTCATTGGATGATATTTTCTCAATTTATGTATGGTGTGAGTCTTATAATATAATTATTTGAAACCAATTATCAATTATATATATGAATCCTTTTATTTTTCATCACATGAATGAAAATAAACAAAAATATAAGTACAATTATAATGATGGATTGACCAACTTTTTGTGCACTACTAGGTAAAGATAAAATTATTATTTTTTATCCATAAAATAATAATGTGACTTGTAACTATGAGGACAAGGAAATAATTCTATTTATATATATTTACCATATAATTTTATAAACATTAAATAAGTATGTTGTTGTTTAGAGATTCATATCCTTATGAAATTGATATATCAGAACTTATTTCTTTCACAACGTACATAATAAATGATCCATAATTATTATTTAAAATGGTATAAAAAAATTTTGGTCACATTACCAATGAATAAAGAAATATATTGATCAAGTTAATTGAATAAAAAATCTATATATTGTGTTATATGATTGATTTCATATTGGTTAAATTATTCAATTTTAGGAAACTATAATATATTAAATCTAACTACCACAAATTTCAATCATCTACTAATTTTTTTTGATTTCAGTGATATTTAATTATTTTAAATGAACTATATAATATATTTTAGTTCATAAATTAATCTAAATAAAATATTAATGATTTTTATGTGCTTGATTTTTGTAAATTAATTCAAATGTTCCAGTATAGAATTATTATTTCTATTTTTTTGTGGTTGATGATGATGAAGTAGTTTGTGGAAAAATAATATGTATCATTCCATGAGTAGAGATACTATCCCATTAAAGATGACTTACCACACAAAATTAACTATAATTAATTTCATATGAGTCCCAAAAATTAATGTAAATATAAGTTTATTAGGGGTTATTTATTATAAAGAGTTTTATTTCATCTTATAATTTACTATAATTTAAATAACCCAAAAATTATGCATAGTAACCAAAGGATCACTATATGGTGAGATATTTATTTAAAATTAGAAATCCATCACTTGGTGTCTAAGATAAATTTTCATCACAAATAGAAACACTAATTCTAACATATATATTAGGTTGGGGAATATTATTCACATTGGATTTTAGGTGTAAAAATTGATTAGGCTTATCAGTTCAGCAACTCAATGTTGTGTATATTTTTCAAGAACATTTTATACGAGTGTATGTACAAATAGATCTAGATTTAAATCTAAAAACCCCATATTTTATATAAAATCTGATATATGGTGTCAGTTGTGGATAAACTCACTTGGTAGAGGCTCATATTTGTAACATATATATGTGAAATTTCACGTAATATTTGGATTTAAAGTGATTGAAAAAATATTTTAGGTGATTGGAGGGTTTTAAACCATGGGAATACACTATTGAATATAAAATTAAGAGAATGAAAAAAACGCTGAGAACAACGAATTTCCATGGATAACTATCGCCAATTTTTTGTTTAGTGAGACTACGAGTATATTTACTTACCGTAATATTAATTTCTTTATCCCAAAAAATTATTTTGAATATCAAATGAAA
Organism: Viscum album; assembly: GCA_963277665.1. Classification (NCBI taxonomy): domain Eukaryota; kingdom Viridiplantae; phylum Streptophyta; class Magnoliopsida; order Santalales; family Viscaceae; genus Viscum; species Viscum album. Next base: position 1,333,741,409 of record OY728142.1, read on the forward strand.
TGCATGATTATAGAGTATTTTTGATTTATGATTTTATGATTAATACTAAAAATATCCATTTTCATTATATACACCATCAGAAAGGCCTAGCAGATTAACCAATGAATATCCCATTCTAATTTCATAAATATTGGAAATTTATATGGATAATGCAGATAGTATTCAATGTATTTTACTGTTATAATTTATTCATTTCATATAAAAATATTGTAAATTAAAACCATGAACCAAGGGAAGTTGGGATAATATGTATAGTTTATATGACAACCCTGCTTTTATTACAAACGTAAACATGATTTATTAAATAAACTATTCACTTGAAACAACATGGGTGATTGAGAGGTATAGTGTATTTGGGGCTTAGGATCATTACATAACAACTTAAAACATGAAATAAATCATCTTTATTGAAAACTTCTTTTAAATGACAACTACATTTCCTCATACTAATCATTGCATGGGATAACCTGAGGACATGCATAAGAAAAGGTGTGAGCTATGAATCCCAGTAAGGGAATAAACATGGAATACATGAGGAGTAGAATAAATTTTAGACAATTGGGATATCAACAGAGCAATGGAGGAACTTTAACATAAAGTCATGATAAAGCATGATAATGATAACATGGAAATGTGGCAACAACACTTAACATGGAATTAGCTTGAGCCAAGGTTCATTGCACATGGAGCATGAGTAAATCCTCATTGCACATGAAGCATATGTAAACCCTAATTGAACATGAATTAACATGAGTCAACAATCATTTCACGTGACTTATCATGATAGTATACTTTACCCAATGCACTGGAGCGCCTTAAGGGCACACCCTTCTTAAACATTTCATTTCTTGCATAAGTGTGGGACATGTATCATAAAAAAAGAATTCATAAAACATAATCATTTATAACATGATAAAGGAATGTGGAATCACTACATGAATATATATATTAAATAATTAAATGGGAATAAATGTGAATACCCTTTATGGATAAATGGGAATGGTATTCACTACCCAATTGCATTGGTTAAGAAAATCGGTGCGATTTCGGCAGCGTAACGACGTGATATAAGAATTCATAAAAAATAGTTGATGAGAGATAAAGGGGTTCCTCATCATATTTACATGTAATTGAGTGTAATTAGGTCATATAGATACATGTCCCAACAATTTTAATGGAATTTAGATTCATGATACAAAAGTATTGCTTGAATGTAAATGAGGATAGAGATGTTCTTTTCAGAATTTCGGCATAATAACAGGTGTACATGGGAGGAATTTAATGAGAGAGAAAGGGGTCTCCAATCATTAAAACATAAATAGGGAAGTATGAGGGAGGTGCGTAACCATACCCCAAACATTCATAATTGAAATTAAAAGGAAAAACAACTTAATAAAATTTGGACAAAAATGAGAAAGGAAGAAATAACCCTTACTTGGAAGTGTGTTTCCAAAGGCTTGAGAGTGGCTTGAGAGACGCTTCATAGGATCTTGGGTCACCTTGGTAGGATTCTAAAGAGAGTATTTCAGAGGTTGGACGAACTCAAAAGGATTTTAGTGAGGAGGAATTAAGAGCATAGGTGGATTTATATAGGAAAGGTGAGTGAATTCATTATTATTTAGGTTTGGGACCCCTTACATTATACTAATCCACACAACTATTCAGCTCATGGTTTTTGCCCATGGGTTTCAGAAAAGGGGAGATAAAAAATTATTTTATAATTCCAAAGTCCTAACTTCTTAAAATAATGGGGTTACTTATATGGAGGTGTGTCAGACTCCCATGGAAAATAATTTTAAAAGACAAGATGTTTAATAAGTTTTGAGGGGTCCATTAATTCTTTGAAAATTGAGTAAAAAACCCAAAATCACATTATATTAATGCTAAAACTTATATTGGACGAACAGAAAGCTTATAGTATTTTATTCAATCACTATTGGGTAATTATGATGTCATAGAACACATTATATATTTAAATGGTATTTAATTTTTTCCCAAAAATTTGACTATCTCAGAAAATTATGAAAAGTTCATCATCGGATAATTTCGACATCCTGAATCTAGAAATAACATTTATTTTATCTAAATAATTTTCTAAATATATTAATTTTTACTTTTTAAAATAAAAACGACATTTATCAAAAATTCACGGGTTTTGACAAAAAAGGCTTTCAAACCTTAATAAAAAATTACAATTGCATTCATAAAATGATAAAATCAATTATATTTAATAAAAATTAATTTAATAATAATAATAATATTTTATTAAAATATTATTTAATTCAAAAAACCCTTAATTTAATAAAATATAATTCTTAATTAAATAATAACTAAAAAAACTATTAGTACTTTAGAAACTATTTACAATGTATCAGTGATGACAAGAAAGTATATTCATTATTATATACAAAAATAAAGTATATGAACATAGTACAAGCTATTTGTTACATAACCCCTAAAAACTGCCGCATAAGACCAAAGAGTAAGGTGTGCGATGGCGACAGACTCCTGGGGTGGCTCAGATAACGTTGCTTGAGTTGTAATCTCTATCAACTTCCACTTTTCCTGTTGACGACCTCGTTCGAGCTTGACACGATGAAGGTCAGTATGGGCTTGGTCAAGAGAAAATCCCAAGGATGCCACCTCTTTTCCGAGATCTGACAAATGGGCTTCGTCTGGAGCAATTCTACTAGATGAGGCCACTGCTTCCATTGTCTGAATAAATTGGGTTCGTTAAAGCCTTATATTTATACTTATCTTGTGATCACTGTTCAACGACTATAAAAGTAATGATCACAATTCCTAACATAAAACCAAAGAAGTTGACATTTTATATAAATGTTTTATATAAAGAGACACTTAATTATATATAGAGGGATTTCCATTAATGACACTTTGGGTCGTTGCAATATTTCCCCCTTAAGAAAATTTCGCCCTTGAAATTTCATATTAACACACTAAATCAGATGTGGGTAACTTAGCATCATCATTTCCTCTGATTCCCAAATCACTTCATCAAACATGTGGTTTCTCCACAACACCTTGACTAGGGGCATTGTCTTATTTCATAGAACTTTTTCTATATGATCTAAGATCTTCACTGGTTACTCCTCATATGAAATATCATCCTCCAACTCTACCACCTCAAAAGAGAGTACATGTGAAGGGTTCGGTATGTACTACCATAAGATGGATACATGAAAAACATCATGTACTTTGGCCATTGTAAGTGGAAGTGCTAGTCAATAGGCTATAGCCCCGACACGATCATGAATCTCGAAGGGGCCAATGTAACTTGGACTTAACTTCGCTTTATTTACAAACCTCATGACCTTATTCCATGGAGATATGCATAGAAAAACCATGTCTCTATCTTTAAACTCAATATATCATCCATTATTATCTTCTTAACTCTTCTGTCTACTATGGGCTGCCTTGATATACTATTGAATGGTTTTTACCTTCTCCACCATTTCATTGACCATTTCTAGTCCACGTAGATTACGTTCACCGACCTCACCCCAATATGCTGGTGTTCTACACCTTTTCCCATACAGGGCTATATAAGGTTCCATTTAGATGGTCGAGTGGAAACTGTTATTATAATAGATCACAACCAGAGGAAGATGGTGATCTCATCCTCCTTTAAGGTTTATTGAGCACGATCCCAACATGTCATCAAGTGTCTGGATAGTCTGCTCGGATTGGACATCAGTTTGAGGATGATAGGTCGTACTGAAGTTCATTTGAGTATTCAAAGCATGTTGAAGACTCTTCCAAATCATAGAGATGAATCTTGGATCTTGGTCAGACATAATAGATAGTGGCACTTCATGCAGCCTTACCACTTCCGTAATATATATCCATGCCAGTTGATCCAATGATAAATACTCTCGAATAGAAATGAAGTGTGCGGTCTTTGTAATACAATCCACCGCATCCAAGATTGCATTGTTGATTTTGGATGTCCTCAGAAGTCTGGTGACAAAGTCCATGGTGATGTTCTCCAAATACCATTCTGATATGGTAAATGGTTGCATCATCCCCATAGACTTCTACCTCTCTGCCTTCACTTGCTGGCACACCAGGAACTTTGATGTTTATTCAGTGATCTCCTTTTTCATATAATCCCACCAAAGAGTTTTCTCAGAGATCTCAATACATCATTGTGATCCCTGGGTGAATAGAGAAATTTGAACTATGTGCATCATCCAAAAGATCCGTCTTTAGCTCTGGACTTGATGGAACACATATAATTTTCCCATATCACGTGATTCCTTCTTCATTAACATTAAACTCTGAGGATTTCCCTTTTTTGATAGCTTCCACTTTTTCTTGAATTTATACATCACCCTTTTGTGCATCCTTTAACCTCTAAAAAATTGATGATTGAGAAATAATTTTTGAAAGGATTGATGATTTTCCCTTCTTTATGATTCACATGTCCATCTTTATCAAGTCTACGAAGATTGGATCCTTCTCAATTCTCATCATTGATAGAATCAATGGGTCCATTCTACTTAGGGCATCTTCCACCTTGTTTGTTTTCCCAGGGTGGTAATGTATTGAACAGTCATAATCCTTGATGAGATCTATCTACCTTCTCTGGAGCATATTGGGCTATTTGTGTGTGAATATATATTTAAGACTCTTGTGGTCAGTATATATCTCACATTTCTCCCCATAGAGATAATGCCGCCAGATTTTCAAGGCAAAGATCACTGCCGCCAACAACAGATCATGCATTGAATAGTTTCGATCATGGATTTTCAGCTGCCTTGAGGCATAGTATATCACTTTATCATTCTGCATCAGCACATAGCCTAAGCCCTTCTTTGATGCATCACTGAATAACACAAAAATTTCCCCACTTGGGGGTAAAGTTAGCATGGGCGCAGTGATAAACTTCATTTTCAACTCCTTGAAGATTTCTTCACATTCATCACTCCAAGAAAAAATTACTCCCTTTCAGGTTAGCTTGGTAAGAGGGTTGCACAATAGTGAGAAATTTCTCACAAATCGTTGATAATATTTAGCTAACCCCTAGATGCTACAGATATCTGTTATCGATGTCGGCCTCGACCATCCCTAAATAGGATCTGCTTTGGAGTGATCCATAGATATCCCATTGCTTGTGAGGATATGGCCCATGAATGAGACCTCCATCAACTAAACCTCACACTTTATGTACGTTTCATAGAGCATCTCCTTGGGCAAAGTCTCTAGTATAGTTCCTAAATTCTCCTCATGATCCTCTTTGGTTTTGGAGTATATTAGAATATCATCTATAAAGTCTACCAAAATTTTTTCGAGGTAATCTCTGAAGACTCTATCCATCATGTCCATAATGATTACTAGAGCATAATTGAGTCTGAAAGGCATTACTATGAATTCATAGTGCCTGTATCTTGTACAAAAAGCAGTCTTGGGGACATATTCCTTCTTTAGCCTTACTTGATAATATCCCGACTTCAAATCTACCTTGGAGAAGTATTGTTCTCCTTGCAGTTGATCAAACAAGCCATCAATTCTTGGGAGAGGATACTTGTTCTTTAATGTGATTTTTTTGAGCTCACGATAATCGATGCAATGGTGAATTGACCCATCTATCTTCTTGACGAAGAGGACTGGTGCACCCCATGGTGAAGAACTTGGCATATAAACCAATTATCCAGATTCTCCTATAATATTTTCTTTAGTTCTTCAAGTTCCATGAAATAAATTCTATATGGAGTATTGGATATTGGTAGATCCCCTGGTATAAGTTCAATTGAGAATTCAACTTCTCTTCTAGGAGAAGACCAGACAGTTCCTCGGGAAACACTTCAGTGAATTCCCTCACAATAGTCATTTATTCAAGGATGCTTTCTTCCTTGGACTAAATCATCTAATCCAGATACACATGATCATAGGGAAATAATATCCTTTCTTGAGATGATGGAGCTAAAATAGATTCATCTTCCACCTTACATTTTTAAATAATCGGGGGCCGATTCTCAATATGGAGTGTGATTTCCCTCTCCTGAAAATTTATGTTGGCTCTATATAAGGAAATCCAATACATGATAAGAATTGCATCAAATTTTACAAGAGGGAGTATGATGGGGTTCACTCAGAAAATAAATCCACATATTATAAAAGGGGAGGACTTATATTCATGGTATTCAATGATTGCCCCATTTTCTGTACTCAACGAAATCATCGCATCCATGATTTGTGGTGGTGTTGGGATTATTCTACTAATCATTCGAGATATAAAAGAATGTGTAAAACCTGATTCAAAAAGTATGTTCTCTATTTTTTAATGAATAACTAGTGTACCTATCACCACTTCGTTGCTGGGGTTCACTTCCGCAGAACTGATGGCAAAATCTCTTCCTTTCTTCCTTGGATGTTATTGGTTGCCTCTAAAAACCCTTGGATTAGGGCACTGATTTGTAAAATGGACAGGTTCATTGCAATTGTAGCAATGAAGAACACGTTGAGGTTTGAATGGAGCATTCCTCTCCTATGTCATAGCTGCTGGTCTTTCTTGCCAACAATTAACAGCTAGGTTTCCTTCTCTTCCACACCTAAAGCATCTCCTCATCCCCTTGAGGCAATTTCTAGGGTTCTTCTTTCCGTACTTTTGGCAAGTGGGGTGCTGTATCATCTTTGTACCGTTGGATTTATCCATCGGACTACTATAATTGAAGTCCACCTTATGCTTCTTGTCCCCGTGATACCCTTGTGATTCCCAAATCTCCATTTCAAACTTGAGGGCACATCAGACAATTTCCTCATAGCTGTCGAAGTCACGGATCACAAATGCTCTCTGTAGGCTAGGCTTCAGCACACCAATGAAGAAATAAACATTGCATTTGGGGGCAATGACAAAGACAGAAGTGTATTGTTCAAGCCTTGTGAAGTTTTTCTCATACGCTCCAACAGATTCTTCATCTTTTTTCATGAGGGAAAGGAATTCCCTTTCCATCATAAGTCAAAGGGTGTGCGGAAAATATTTATCGAAAAACATCTTCTAGAAATCCTTCCATTCCAACGCATCGATCTCCTCCTCAAGCATCATATTTTTGATCAATGTCCACCATTGATCAGCTTCACCCTCCAAATGATAAGCCTCCAGAAGAACCTTCTCTTGTTCAGAAAATTGAAGGATTAAAAAGATATTTTCAATGGGGTTGATCCATTGTTTAGCGATTGTGGGATCAGAATATCCACTAAAAGTAGGAGGCCTTTGTCTAATAAAGCTCACAATAGAGACTTCTTCCTTCTTAGGGGGTTTGGTCATTCCTCTTGACCAGATTTTCTATTCCATTCTTGAGTTATCTGAGAGAGAAGCATGACAAAGTTCATGATTCCCACTCCCATTGGATTGGGCATATCATTAGTATAGTCATCAAACTGATCGTCACATTGTCTGTTAGCCCTTTTCCTCCTATTATCGGCCATTGACTGGAATAAAAGTAAATTTAGGGGTAACACATAATGTGTAATCCAAAGACAAAAGTTGATGACTTATTAATTAAATTTTATTTCATTAACAAATGGATCTATAGGCTTAAATCTAGGATTTTAGTGATCTTCTTTCTATCATATATTCTAAGGGGTTTTTTTATTCCATTAAAAATGGTTCATACTGATCTTGTGAATTTACCAAATTATATCCCCCAGGAGTGTCATAACCAAGAGTACAGCAAGGCCCATTATCGTACACCAGTTCCCATTCGAGTCTAGCTCAAAGCGGTGTTTTTGGGTTTTAACCCTAGGATACATCTGTGCCAAGGCTGCCTCTGCCTACGCATATCAAGATAGGGATGTATTTTCATGGTAAACCACTTACTCATTACTTACCAAAACTTATGGATGTGTTTTTATTATACTTAGTCTTGTCTCTTAGGCTTTACTGTGGTTTTCTAATGATAATCCCAAAAATAACAAAACCTATTCTCTAATACCAACTGTAACAAATGGGTCTCAGTGACCGCACAGACACCCCGCCTTAAAATGGTCGTTCGGGTCCTGGCCTACTAGGTGCCACCAGTTCCCCCGCAGACATGTGGGGCCCACCGTAGGGTCCACCCATATGCCAGAATGGGTAATATGACTAATGATTGGCCCCACTGGCCAATATATGCCCTTTCTAGTGTGCTTTTTCCTCACTCACACACACCCTAAGAAACATCCCATAAGGTCGCCCATCCTAATCACTACTCAGTCCAAGCATGCTTAACTATGGAGTTCTAATCAGGTAGGATTTAGAAAAGGAAGGTGCACCTTGTTAACATGAGTCATATCATTTAGTCATTTAAACCTTTATCATTTGGGGGGGGGTTGTAATCATCCCCCATATAGAGCACAATGCGCTCTTTGTGGGCCCTACATTTCAACACAGGAAGTGCACCACACTTAAGGCTAAGTACCACCTATGATACCAACTATGACAGCCATGCTTTTATTACAAACATAAACATGATTTATTACCTAAATTATTCACTTGATAAAACATGGATGATCAAGAGGTATAGTGTATTCGGGGATTAGGATCATTACATAACAACTTAATACATGAAATACAACATCTTTATTGAAAACATCCTTTACATGAGCACTACATTCCATCATACATAGCATTTCATGGGATAACCTGAAGACATGCATAATGAAAGGGGTGAGCTATAAAGCTCACTAAGGGAATAAAAATGGAATACATGAGGAGTACAATACATGTTAGAAAATAGGAATATAAATAGAGAAAAAGAGAAACATGAACATAAAGGCATGATAAAGCATGATAATCATAACAAAGAAATGTAGCAACAACACTTGACATAGTATTATCATGAGCCAAGGCTCATTGCACATAAAGCATGAGTAAATCCTCATTTCACAGGAAGCATGGGTAAACGGTCATTTCACTTGAATTAGCATGATTCAACACTCATTGAACATGACGTATCATGATAGTATAATTTACCCAATGCATTGGAGAGCAATAAGGGTGCACCCTTCATAAATATTTCATTTCATGCATAAGTGTGCCACATGGATCATAAAACACGGATTCATAAAATATAATCATTTATTCCACGATAAAGGAATGAGGAATTCATACATGAAACATTATAATCAATAAGTAAATGTGAATAAAGTTGATAACCGTTGATAGAGAAATGGGCATGTTATTCACAACACAATGGCATTGGCTTAGAAAATTGGTGTTATTTCGACAGCGTAACAGTGTGACATAAGAATTCATAAAAAAGGTTGATTAGAGAGAAAGGGGTTCCTCAACATGTTTACATGTAATGGAAACTAAGGAGGTCATATAGATACATTTCCCAACAATTTTAATGGAATTTAGATTCATGATACAAAAGTATTTCTTGAATGTAAATGAGGAGATAGAAGTTCATTTCGGAATTTCGGCATAGTAACAGGTGTACATGGGAGTAATTTAATGAGAGAGAAAGGGGTATATCATCATTAAAACATAAATTTAGCAGTATGAGGGAGGTGAGAAACCATACCCCAACATTCATAAATGAAATTATAAGGGCAAAACAACTTAATATAAATTTGACAAAAATGAGAAAGGAAGAAAAAACCCTTACATGGAAGTGTGCCTCCAAAGGATTGAGAGAGGCCTGAGAAAGGCTTCTTGGGTGCTTGGGGCACCTTGGGAGGATTCTAGAGAGAGTATGGAAAATTTTGGAGGAACTCAAAAGTCTTTGAGTGAGGTTGAAGTGGGAGCTTGGGTGGGTTTATATAGGAAAGGTGAGTAAATTATTTATTATCTAGTTCTGGGACCCCTTTCATTAAACAAATCCATACCACAAATAAGCTCATAGTTTTTGCCCTCGGTATTTGGAAAAGGGGAGTGGAAAAACTGTTTTATAATTATAATGTCTGAAATTATTAAAATAATGGGGTTGGTTATGTGGAGGTGAGTCACACTCCCATGGAAAATAATTTAAAAAGACAAGATGTTTGATATGTCTTGAGGGGTCCAATAATGCTTTGAAAAGTAAGTCAAACAAACACAAATTCACATTATTTTAATGGTAAAACATATATTGGCCGATCATAAAGCTTATATTATATTATTACATTACTATTGGGTCATTATGATGTCATAAAACACATTACATATTTTAATAGTATTTAATTTTTACACAAAAATTTGACTGTCTCAAAAAATTATGAAAAATTCATCGTTGGATAATTTCGACGTCCTGATTCCATAAATAACATTTATTTTATCAAAATACTTATCTAAATATTTTAACTTTTACTTTTTTAAATAAATATGACATTTATCGAAAATTCACGGGTTTTGACAAAAAATGGAATTTAAACCTTAAAAAAATTACAATTTCCTTCATAAAATTATAAGATAATTTATATTTAATAAAAATTAATTTAATAATAATAATAATATTTTATTAAAATAATATTTAATTTAAAAATCCCTTAATTTAATAAATAATAATTCATAATTAAATAATAACTAAAAACACTATTTGTACTTTAAAAACTATTTAGAATGTATCAATGATGACAAGAAAGTAAATTAATTATTATATACAAAATTAATGTAAATGAACATAGTACTAGAGATTTGTTACATAAACCCTTAATACAACAACATAAGAACTAATAGCAAGGTGTGCGATAGTGAAAGACTCTTGGGGTGGGTTAGATAACATCACTCGAGTGGTAATCTCTATAAACATCCACTTTTCCCATAGATGGTCCTATTTGAGCTTGACATGATTAAGCTCAGCTTGGGATTGGTCAAGAGTGAAGCCCAAGGATGCCACCTCTTTTCCGAGCTCCGAAAAATGGGCTTCGTATAGATCAATTCAATTGGATGAGGCCATCACATCCATTGTCTGAGTAAATTGGGTTTGTTAAAGCCTTATATTTATAATAATCTTGTGATCACTGTTCAACGACTATAAAAGTATCAGTCACAATTCATAACTTAAAATAAAAGAAGTTATCATTTTATATAAATGTTTTACATAAAGAGACACTTAATTAGATCAAGAGGGATTTCATTAATGAAACTTTGGTTCATTATAGTTTAACATTAGGGATGAGTGGTTATAGAATAATGGTTAAATAACATATTTCAAAATTGAAATTATTAGTTATGATGTAATATTCCTTGAATCAAATACTATCATTCAAAAGCACTCCATAGATTATAGTGGTGATAAACTACAATATAAGTTAGTATAGATTGAAACACTGAATCAAATGATTGTCAATAACAATCATATCCAATTATTCTATAACCCTTGGTTCAATATGATTTTCAGTCTTATAATGAAATTGATAGAAAGCATCGTACTATCATTTTCAATCCCCTACATTAAAGTAATTTTGATAGTATTTTTAAAAATCCTTTATATCATTAAGGACATAATAATGTGGATTTAAATTTTTCACATTAACAAATATAAGAATATATAGAATTGCAAGACCTATAACTATGCCTATAATGATACTTTAACAACTGGTCCCCCGTGACAGTACAAAAACCCTTCTTTTACTTGGTTGTTGGGTCCTCACCCACCCAGTACCTCCAGTTTCCCTACAGACACGTTGTCCACACCCTTGGGTATGCCCATGTGCCTGAACAGGTCATCTGACTAATGGTTTTCCCCACATGCCAACACATGTAATTTCTAGTGTTCTTTTTCCTCACTCACACTCCCTAAGAATCATCTCAGAAGGTCACCTATCTTGAACCCTACTCCATGTCAAGCACACATAACTATGGAATTCTAATAAGTCCTGATATAGAAAAGGACGGTGGACCTTATTTACATGAGTCATTTATTTTTTCCATTTAACCCTTTCTCATTTTGGGGTGTTATATTCACTCCCCATTTAGAGGACAACATCCTCATTGTGGACCCTACGTCTCAACCAATGAAATGCTTGACACTTTAGGCTAGGTACCACCTCTAATATGAAATGTGAAAATTGGGTGCTCTTGAAAGCATAGACACCCACCATTACTTGGTTGTTGGGTCTTGACCCGTCAGGTACCACAATTGCTCATCAGGCACATGGCCCCCCCATAGATCCACCCAATGCCTGAACAGGTCATCTAACTAATGACAGTCCCCCAGAACAAAACATTTTCTTTTTAATGTTATTTGTACTCACTCACACACACACAGAGAAACATCCTAGAAGGTCACCCATCATGGTCACCACTCCATTCCCAATATTCTTAACTATGGATTTCTAATCTTGCAGTCTCTCGAAAAGGAAGGTGCACCATGTGGACATGAGTCATATAAATTATCTATTTAACTGTTTATCATTTCAAGTTGTTACATATATTTATTCAAACAATATATATCTATAATGAATGATGATATCAATTCTTTATGGACGATCCATAACAAAAGAATTACTAAAAAGATGACTCATTGCAAAAAAAAAATCCACTTTAAATGGATCATTAAAGTAAATGATGATAATAGAGGATATAATAAGATTAATATTAATTATCACATTGTTTTTAATTGATTTTATATATGTTATATAGTTTATTATATATATTTATACCCCTTATTTTGAAACGCCTATTTTTTCCCTGATCGATTGTTCTTTATAACATAAGATTAAAAATGAATAACATAATTATAAATTAAATTTCATACATAATTAAATTTATTATAAATTGAAAAATTATACCTACTATTTATTTTAAAATGTATTTATGTAATACCAATCCTCATTACATGCTAATTCGATAAAAATACTTAAACATGCTGCAAAAATGACTTTTAACATATCTTAATTGCGCCATATTGGAAGAATATTTTCATAACAATAATTTTTTGTCATGTTTTATATAAAATATTAATAATTTAATGTTTATTGGTTCTTATATACATATATAATATTACTCATCTATCAAGATATCAAACAGATAAAAAAATGAGATCTCAAATAAATATTGTCATTAAAATCCAACATCACTATTTGGAGAATCAAAATTTTTTATATAAATCCTAGTGGATGTAAGTAGTATGATACGCAACATATCAATGTAATTTTATATTTTTGGTACCTAATAAACAGTGTTTGGATAATGTAGGTTGATGACTCATTCCATTATTTATTTTCATTTTTCAAATAACTATAATATGTAAGTAAATGAAAATTTTAAATCTACACACTCCCAAATTCCTGATACCACCATGTAAAAATTTTATACATATAAATAAAAAATATATAACAATTTTTTATTTTACAAGTTTCATATAGACTCTAATAATACAAAGTGTATAAAAACAATAATAGGAATGTTTAAAAACTCCAATACCAAATTATTTTCTTATATGGGTTGAATATTTATCATTTTTTCAATTCTAAATAAAATGTATGGTAACATTACATTGTTTAAGGACATGATCACTGCCTCCAAATAGGAAATACATAATTTTAATAAATTTTATAACAAAAACTTTATTGATATATTGGATTATAGTTGTAATATTTGCATCATTATATTCATACAGGGAATGATCACTGTGTGTTACAAAATATAGATAAGATTCATCATTAACACCTAATTTATTAGAATTAATCACCTCACATAATAATTCAAAGAGTACTATTGATGTTTTAGAATAATAATTATAATTTATATAGTCAGAACCATACTGACTATCCTACACTAAATAATGAATAATTTTTCCCAGGAATTAATTTTGCTATTAATTATCTCATTTCACTATATTTGGATAATTAAATACCATTTTAATATTCACATCTATATATTAAGATCAATATATAATAATTTAATCCTTATCCACATGAAACACCAAAATATTATTTTTATTTTCCTCCCTTGAAATCTAAATTAAATATCTATCTCCACTACTACAGATATGGTAATGTAATATTTTAGCATGTCTGCTTTGATTACTATTTCAAGAAATTATATTTTCATTTATCAAACATCCTTTAAAAGATTATATATTTTCAAATATGTCCATGAATTTATAAATTTTTAAATTATTAATACTTTCTTATAATAATAATATTTTCAATTTTATGTGGCCAATATGATTTAGAGTTGTTAATAATGTCTTTAGAAGTCAATTAAACAAATACATCTTATCCAATAATCATCTAAATTAATATTCCAATGGATGACAATAATTTTTTTAAATAATGTTTGCTGAAGTATGTATAGAAGAAAAAAATAATATTTCAATATATTTCTCCACAATTAACTATATTTAAAAAATAATTTTTATAAAATCCAAAAAAATTTTCATTTTTAATTATTATGATTATAATACATGACCAAATAAGATGTATCACACACCAAGGAAAATAATTATTCTTATAAAGGAATAATTCCTCCAATAACAAATTATTATACTACCTTAATTAATATTTTAAATTTATACATAAAACCCATTTTATAATAAAAAATATACCATGACATTCAAAACAACATGACAATAATTTTCAATACAAATTAAAAAACATGATGCCTAAATCATCTTGTGTTATATATTTTAATACTCATTATTCATAAGACTCTAAATCTAATGTATTGATCATAATAAATTCCATAATTACCATTTCATTCCTCCCCATTTTATTCTAAAATATTAATAATTCCCTAACATTATTTTTATTACATTTTTTATCAATAATTTCCCATTTTTTTAATAACATTAAAAACATTCATTATTAAACATTTTCAAATAGATAACTTTTTATTTCACGTCAAGAAAAAATTCTTCAAACCCATTAATATTTCAAATATATAATTTTTTATTCTATTTAGTATTTATTATTGGATTAAATTTTCCACAAATAGATCTTGATTTTAATTCACACAAAAACATAAAAGATTGATTAATACACAATACAACCATTTTTCAAAGAATATGAAAATAATATAAAATAAAAAATGGTTATATTTTGAATTCATAAAATATCAGTAATCATTATATTTATTAATGTCTTATTATATAAATAGCATTAATTAAACACCATAATAATATATAATAAACAATTTATACTTCTTTTATCATCCTTCGTGATTTTGTATTCATTACCTTTCTTGTGAGATCCATCGTGATAAATAATCATACCCAATAACATTATTATATATATATATATATATTTATTTACATCCTGAGAAATTCAACATTATAGTTACACTTGTTAATTTAGTAATAGATTTTCTGATATCACACAACCATTCATAAAATAAAAACCCAATAAATTTTTATAAGACATATATCACCACCACTATCTAAATGGAAACCCTATTAAATTATCTAAACTCTTTTTATTATCCTCATATAAATCATAGACCATATGGTTGTTATATTCTCCTAAATTATATTATATATCAATTAATCTATAAATATACATCTATAATAATGCTCTATAATATATAATTAAATATTGGATTTATGGTGTATCATTTAAAACCATTATGAAAATAAAAATAAATTAAGGTGTATTTTTGATAAATTTTCAAATTTTCATCACTCCCTTTATAATTGAAACATGTATGGGTATCAATATAACACAATCAGGCACATTTATCATAATTCTCTTGCATAATGTTTTAAGGTCCTTGAGCATCCATAATAGAACAATGAATCTAAATTTAGTTGAAAAATCTAGCCAGATATAGTAACTAATATACATATTTCATTCACCTCATGTGTAAAAAATTTCAATTTTTAGTTATATTTTTTATCCACTATAAATTTAGGTACTATCAACAAAATACTGGATTTTATTAAGAAGCGATGATTTCTTATAGGCATTTTATATTTCATTCAAAACACTTATATCTATCAAAAACATGTGTATTTTCTATATCACTCACTTAATTTGTTTTGATAATCTTTTATCATCATTTATCATTTAATGATCATCAGTTTTAACTCCATATATTTCAACCATTATTTATATGGATATTGTATTGTTCATGAATGATAGAAATAATTCTCAATATTTACATGGTACAAGTAACTCAAAAAAAATTTATGTTATTCTAAAAATCATGATACCTCTTTCTCCTACAAGTAAATATTCCATGGATTTTCAATTATTGAAGATACAACTTTGAAAGGAGTTATCAATTAATTTTATAATAATAATAAGAAAGATAGAAGTATTTGAAAATAGAATGCATATAAATTGGTTTAACGCTTTCCATTTCTTTTGTTTATTTTAAAAAAATTGGCAAAATTGGAGCATTATCATACATTCAAAATTATCACCATAATATAAATTAAATTAAAATAATAATATTATTGGATAAGAATAAAAGAAAAATAATTAAATAATTTTTTCCTCATATTGACTTATTAGATACAACATGTTATTATAATCCAACAATACACTTTGATATAATTGATATTCCTTCTATCATAGTGTATTTTTTTATACGTGAAACCACACATGAGGACATAAACTATTACTCTCCCTAAAAAAATTTAAATATATAATGGATAACTAAATATTTATTCATTTGTGAGTTCTCCATTTTGAAACATTTTATATTATATTGGAATATTAAATAGAATCACTTTTTTATCAGAAAATTATAAAACATTAATTCTAATAAGGATATTGAGGATTAGATATCTTTTTATAAAATAAACCACCTAATAGGGAATTATAACATTTATTAATCACATAATATGTCATTATATCACATAATAATTTTTATATAGATTTATGTGAATTGATATTGACATATATATATGGGTGAAATGTGTATCTGGTCTCTATATGCCCTAATGGTATTTATCAATCCACAAAGTTTGTAGTCCATAATCATAGATAGAAATTATTATTTATTGAAAACCTTATCTTCACTGATTAATATGATGATTCCTGACTAGTTCCATATAAAATATTGTTATGAACAATCCCTTGGTTATAATGTTTGGAAAAAATGGAATCATTTATAATAATTAATGTATCAAAATAATAATTTTATAATTATAATAGTAAACCAACTATATAAATCCTTTACAAAAAAATACTCATTTAAATAGAGTGAAGCATGAAAAAATATTATCAACCTTATGAATTACGTATCATATTGATTAACCCAAGATCCATCCAAACATATCCTTTGACTCAAATACTTTATCATGAATGAATACTTAAAAATTACGTTTCTCACACCTAGTTAACAAATTATTTTGATGGGAATCAGTATACATGACGATACACTAAATTATTACTTTTTATTTAATTTTTCATCAGTGATACCAATGTGGGATGTGTATAAATGTCAATTAAGAATCCAACAATAGTTTCTCAATTAACCATTAATTAATAGTTGTATGCATAAATGTTGCAAATCATTTAGACACACAAATAGATATATATTTATATATATTATAAAAAACATGATAATCCATAAAAAATCAGAAAAAAACATATCATCATAACGATATATATTGGTAATAATTTATATATTCCCTAAACTGGGAGGGTATTTTTAAATATTGTATAATTTGAGGCTACTGCTAAAAAATTAAGATGAATTAGTTAGTTAATCATAAAATATTTTAAAAAACTGAAATATAAAAAAAATCTCACTATTGAGTAACTAAATTACAATCAATTTTCATATACAATAACAGATAAGGAATACAATAAATTAAATCATTATAATAGATGAATATCAATAGATAATGATGAAATATAAAATTTAAATATCATGAATCTGTTAGAACTAAAGAAATGCAATTTATAAATAAAATTTATAATAGAAACACACATTAATTTAGCATATAAACCAAATAAATTTTGAATAAAAAGATTTTATATAGATTCTTAACACATCCAATCAATAAATTAATATATCATTATTATAATGTAACAACTATGGGACTTCCTTGAATATACTTTTCTAAATAAAACAACTTGATTTATTAAAAAATAATTCATAAATATTAAATATATTTAAATTAATAAGTAAATGTTTTGAAATATAAAATGAAAAAATAAAAACCTATAATTAATTTCACATGAAAAGGCATTGAAAATCATTTACAAAAATAATCTATATTTTAATGATAATAATTTATTTAAAATTTTATAAATAATGATATTAAATTATTATTCATTTATAAAACATGTAGTTTTAATGTAATATGAGTATTCTGAATAATTAGTAGAATGGTTGAGACTATTAATCATAGGAGTATTTAATATTTATTATTTTAAAAATTCAAAAAATAACAACCAAATGAGACTAAACCCTAATGGTAAAAAATAAAAAACACAAAAAAACCCATGTGTATAAGTTTCAATATTCATAATTAACATCATATATAATCCTTCAATTTCACCATAACATTAGAAAATTTCTATGAGAATTGAATTATAAGTTCTTATAATCCAAAAGATATATAAACAAGAATCACGAAAAATATATGAAACTCTTTTTGATAAGAGATTAATATTCCATTTATTGAGGAATAATTTAAAAATGATTTTTTGAAATATCGACATCGAATTCTAACAAAGGAGAATGAAAATTTAGAAAAGGATAAGGATACTTTCAGAAATAATAATAATTATTATGATATATTTTACTTAAAAACACCCTTATATTATCCAAGAATAATTATATAAAAAAATTGAGAGGATGAATAGTTTGAGAAATTATTTGGGATAATAGACTGGGAAATGACGTAGGGTTTAATATACACTAATAATGACAGAAAATTGGGAACTGAAATCAATCCAATATTTACATTTAAAAAAAATAGGAAATTTGATCAATTAATTAGTCGTTCATTCTCTACCAACTGTCCAATGAAACTTGTAAAAATACCACTTCATTTCCTCTAAAATCAGTCATTTTATGGAGCATACATTTCATGGACTATATGTACCACCACATAAATCAGAACCTATACCTCTCTATCACAATTAATTCAGAAAATTAGGAAAAATTAACCATTTAATTCATCCTCAAACAAAATATTCCATGATCATGTTTGAAAAAAATACTCCTCCTCCGATTTAAGAAAATCCAAAAAACCATATCATTAGTATAAAATATATAATTTAAATCCATAATTTTTGATTAATACAAATGACTGAGACACGGGACTCTATGAAAACTCTTCCAAATAACTAATCATCCTTGAAATTTATAATGAGATATTTATATAAGGACATAAAACTAAATATGGGATAAATATTTATTAATCATCCCTATAATTCACCTCTCAAGCGATAAAATACATTTAAAAAGTATAAAATAATGTATATGTAACCATGTGATTCTTTTTTAATCATTATAGTTAATATTTTTTTATCCCATATAAATGAAAAAACACACATTTACTATCAAATATCGCACACCAAATTTGATGCACCTAAAATCTTTTAAAAATTTACAATACAATCGGAATTCAAAATCCAAAAGGCAGAATGCTACATAAATTTTTAATACACATCCCCACCCATTAAACATGTTTTAATGGAAGAAATCATAAAACTAAAATCATAGAACTGATCATATCCAGAAATCATTATCAAAGTATTTATTCTTACACAGATGATATTCCAAATTCATTCAAAAAAGATGTCTAGTAGATGTTCACACCAAATGAATTACATAGGGTCTGTTTATGATTTTCATACCATTAAATTCCAGTTTATATAATATTTTACCCTATCAAATGTATTACACAATATTAAATCCCAATTTCAAAAAAATGCCAAATTTATATTCAAATATCTTTTATTTAAAAGAATATTAATAAATAAAATATATACGTTTTACAAATGACCATCATGTTATTAAATTACAAGAAGTAAAACAATTTTTAAATACATATTTATTTTGAAATATATTTCCAATTTAATGTTTATGGTTTTAATTTTTTAATTAATTTGGAATATGTTAAAACTTTTAATATTGATATGAAAAATGAATAAAATTTAAAAAATTATGATTATGTAATTCATTGAATTCAAAATAAATATTAATAATAAAATAATATATCAATAATAAGTCGTTATCTTGGAAGAAAAAAATATAAATATTAAAAAATTAGAATAAAATTAAATACCCATATATAAAATGACAATTATATCTATTATACATTATTAATTAGACTTTAATCGAATTCTTTGAAAGATAATTTTTTCATCATCTTTAATAAACCATATCATAATATGAATCGGTGAAAACATTTAAATTTGTTCATATAAAAATTTATAAAATATATGACAAAAAACTAATTATAATATTAAAAATAAGAGATATAAATATTTAACAAGTTGAATGTGATGAATATGATCTAAATAAAAATTATAAATTATATTATTCATTAGGGTGAAAAGAATTAATATTTATAAATGATGTTTTTTGATTTACATTATGTAATTTTATAATATACAATAAAATATTTACGAAAATTAAGATATGTTATTGTACGTTTTTTAATTTATTAAGGCCAGTAAAATTTGTAAATTATAATATATCATCATAAATATATCCAAAATTGAATATAAACTATATTATGAATGAACAAAAATAAGAAATATCCCCTAGTTGATTCTTATTCCATTTTCTAGGTTACAATATGTCATACATAAAATATTGAAAAAACAAAAACCCAATCATATTATTACTACTCACAACATAATAATCACTTAGTAAAATGAGATTAGTCCACAATGGGGTTGAATTCTCAAATTTATTAGTAACTTTTCAATTCATGGACTTCCTATATCTAATCAAAAAATATAAAAAATCATAGAAATCCAATCAGTAAACACATATTATAAATTTTAAAAACATAAATATATACACATGGATGATACTCAAAGAGGGATAGTAATGACCACAATGAAATTCACTGATCTATATCGTTTAGTGCGTAGCACCATCGTTTAGGGATAATAATTAACTAATGTTTTAACATATTTTATAAATATAATGAGTTGTGATCATTTCCGTTAAAATATTAACATAAAAATCAATAGGTCATACATTTTATTAAAATGAAATAATATTTAAAAAATAATGATATAAAACAAAAATAATGTGAATGGGAAAAATAATCCCTCAAATAATCATTTAATCTTCATCAGATAATCAATTTATTCTAAAGTGAAATAATTTATATACTATATCATAGAATCCATATCGTGGACTATGAAGGTTGATATTCCAGAAATTAGATTTCAGAATATTTCATTATAATCTAATAACTAATGGAGGATGATTTAATAGAATCATACTAGCCCCTTACTGACCAATAATGCTTATAACTTACTCACACATTCCTACATGGACATCAAAGACTACAAAGGATGATAAATCTCAACATTGATGTCAAAGTAGGCCATGTCCATTAATACTGAGTATAACACAACTAATGACATGTCAAATAAACATTGAATGAAGTAGTTTATAAAGAATGTGATTACTCATATATATATATAAATACTTTGATATGAATATAGTAAGAGACATAAATGATATAAAAGAGTGAATAATTATGATTTATAATAGAATATATAAATAACACCCCCACAAATGTAGTATTTGTAATTTATAAATACACTTTTTGAATTTGACTTGCAATATAAGATTCCCTATAAAGGGATAATAAGATCCTAGTGAAACTAAATTTGGGAAATAAGTTTAAAAAATCAATCCCATATAAATATGAAATTTTATAAAAGATTCAATGTATTGCCGAACCATCCAATACGATGAAATTTTTTTATAGTAAGTCATCAAAATAAATCCGATATCAGGATATGCACCTGGTTAATATTTTTATTCCAATTATATAATTTACATAATATAACCAACATTATCCATATTACTTTTCAAATAAATAGGGACAAACTTGTATTATAATGTTCTAATAATGATAATAAAAACACAAATAGTCAAACGTAACATAATAACATGAATATATTATGATTAAAATAAAGGTACTAATTTATAGAAAACATTATAAGTATCACATAATAATCTAAATGATGAAATATTATCATAATAAAATATTTCACTGATATTTTCATAACAATTTACTGCAAAAATAATCCACAAGATAGAAAACATTAAAATGATCTTTAATACATTGAAAATCGGGGATTTAGAAATGGAATAGAATAAACTATCCCACAATTGGGTACTAATAACCTTTTCATTTTTTCATTCATAAATATACATCTATGAAAATAATTATTAAATTAAAATAGATCATTTTAAGTAAAATCCATTTACAAGTGTCTTTTACGATTGATGATGTTTTTTGTAGGTTTAACTTGAAATCCATGATTTGATTAAATGAGGAAACAATGTATTATGATAGATGTCGTCTCATATATGAAATAAAGGGCTAATGGTTTTTTATAAAACAAAAATCCAATTTTATAATTATGGGAAGAAATAAAAATTAAAAAAAATATTTGAACATTTATGTTCATCACATTATAAACAATTTGACCCATCATATATATCCCTAGTTACAAAAACTCATATCCAGTGATATGTGTAGGTTGTTGACTTATAACTCATCATATTTAAGTGGTGGTAAATATTTACATTGATAACATGAAATGGGAAGAACTGAATAATTAAATATAAAATAATCAAACCACTGAATCATTCAATTAAAAATTAACTTTTTATAATTAATGGAATGAACATGAAAAGAATGTTCTTATACTTATGGAATAAAATCATCAACTTAAATAATATTTAAATGAAATCTTGTCTTGAATTTTTTATAACTAATGTGATGGAACATTTCAAATAATAATTTAAAATATAAATGTGTATATCATATGACATAAAAAATTAAATTAAAAAATATATTTCATTTACTTTTATATCATATAAATATAATTAGATAATATAGAATTCCAAAAATGAAATATTTATAAGAATTTGATCGATATGGCCATTTTTAGTTGTGTTTAACAAAGGGGTGAAACTTTCATTATGTTATTTCTATGAGGTCATTCAGATATCTATTCCATGTGAATGATCTCTATGCATGGAAATTTTACCTTTTATCATAATAAAAATTCCTATAATTGATTTATTCATGTCCAAAACCTTTTTTCAAATCCAATTTTCTCCATGATAAATTCTTATACATATGTGTAATCTTGTTTATGAATAATATCATGTGGATCCATCATTAATAAATGTGATTGGACCTTATATATATATATTAATGAATAAATTTCCTATAATATTATGAAATAATACCTCTTCCCCATCAACACTAATATTTTAACATCAATCCAACTATATGGGAGAATCCATGACATAATATTTTCTTGAAAAGAGAAATATAATTTTAAAATTTTACTCATCTTACAATATCATACACTAATATTAGATGGTGGGTTTTCCTTACTGGTAGACTTTATAAGGCCCCAACCTTAAACATTACTTAATCATGAGTTATTTTAAGAATAGACATTGAGGATCATTTCAGGTTTTGATTTTTAGAGAATTAGATCATAAATAATGTATTACAATCCACATTTAAACAAAGTGGTAACCTAAAAGATAGTACTAATTTTTTCCATCATTGGAAACATATTTAAAATAAAACATAGATTCTTTCTTGACACTTCCTTTACACTATCATCACATCATGTAACTTTCCCTTGACCTGTGAAAAACATTTCAGAAACATGGGATGAGCATAAAAAGCTCAGCAAGTGATATAAATGTACGAAATGAAAACATTAGTCCATGTATGAAATCATACTTTACTATTACAACATAATAATTTTAACATACCTTTTCAAATCATGAATGAATCATATAAATCATAAGATATTAACGTAACTTGATGCATTCATAACATTCTTACGTAGGGAGTAAACCTCATGGTTACGTTTGGAATACCCATCATGCTATATTCCCAAAATCATTTCAGAGAAACCATAAAATTTAACCACTTTGCAATACCCAATGCGTTGGAGAGCTATATCGAGCTCACTCGCCCTTAGTTTATCATGGAACCACCCATCTTCATAACAATGCCCAAGAACCATAACATAATCGTATCACATAAAACATTCATAAAGGAAACATAACATTTCAACTTTTCAATGACAAGATATCAATACAACAAATTGATAAAAAACATTATGAAAAGAATTTTCAATACCAAAATAAATGAAAAGTAAAACATTGTATTTATTTTTTTCATTTAAAAAAAGATTATACCTTATAGAGGAAGTCGATGCTCAAATAATGGTCACGGCGACAGAGAAGTCATTGTCACTGCATACGTACGACCAAAAAACATTCCCATTTATCATTTAGTAAATGATTCATATAAAAAAGTTTCCTTTTGAGTAAACGTAAAAGTAAAAATGGTTTATACACCATATAAAATAAAGTTTTGTATAAAACATAATATGCCTCAATGAAAGGAGATTGAGACGAAGTCCCTTGCCTCGGGTCTGACATGACTTGATCATTCTTTAACGTCATGAATAAAATAATTTAGTTAATTTATTCTTTCTTAAGAACATTTTTCAGGTTCATTATTCCTTTTATATCACTTATTACCATGTTATGAACACTATGTAATTATTTATGTTAATAATGGTTGTCATGTTGATCATTGGTACTTGAGTTTAAAATAAACTCTTTATAATTACATGTTGTTCATGTGGTAAAATATCAATTTTATACAAAATTAAATTCATGATGTAGATATCATATATATCATATATATCCAGTATATACATGCATTTATAATATTACATAACATTTAGAGGAAAGAAATGAAATGCACCGTTCATGGAGACGTTAAGTCCTACGTACACATGAATGCTACTTTCATTTCTATTTCATATTTAATGGAATGGAATGATAATGACATAAAAGTATAATATAATTCCAGTATAATATTATATATAATATCATTAATTATATCATTTATATTTCCCAAATATGGCATTAACGAATCAAATCACATTAATTGGGTGGTAGTCTACATTTCCTAAAATGAAGATATTGCGTATACCCATAATGGAAGCCATAAAGGTATGACTAAATGAGAAATACATAAGTTTAAGGAAAAAATAAAAATATTATATATCATATATAAATATAGTGACATCTTAATGGCCACCTTTTAAGGTGTTATAAGAATATTGAACAATCATCATTTCGTGAGCCAGAAATTTTCCATCCAAGGAAATAGTAGGTTCCTTAATCATTATATACAGGTGTGTGTAATTGTAGCTAGAATAATTATTATACATACATCATATAATATTCAACATACTGTTTTGGTAACAATATAAATGAATAAAAATAGTTTAGGGGGTTTTAGAATCAAAATAAAACACGAGAACACAAGTGAAGACATTACCTTTAAATCGGGTAACTCCTCTTGGTTTGAAACAAAAGGGTTTCTTGAAGAGCTTTCTGCTTAATGTAAGGCTTCTAGGATTAATAGAGGGATGTGGAGAGATAAAATGAGCAGAGATTGGCCGAGAAAATGGCATGAGAAGTGTGGGTAAGGAGGTAGAGGAGGGGGCCTTTTATAAGAGGAGAGGAGGGGCACTCTTGGAAAGGTATAAAATGATACTTTATTTTCAAATGATTTTTGGATTTTAAAGGTCCCACATTGATGTGTTTCTAGGATTAGGTGATAAGGATTCTAAATATACACACCCACTATGTCTTTTACAAGTTTATTTCTTATATGATACATTATCATTTTATTTTATTTAAATCGTTCATTAATGAGGTAATCGCTGTATCATCATGATGTCATAAATAATTTAATTTATATAAGGTCTAAAAATAATTGAAAATATTCTATGATGTAGGAAATCCTTTTATATTTCTAATGAAAATTTATAGTCAAATAGATCATTTATGTAGAAAAAATTAAAAATGTGTTACTCAGGTGATACATTCATTGTTATATTTAACTTTCTTTAAAAAATAAAAAGATAAGAAGTCATTATCACACAAAAGTGATTCCATTGGGTCCCCAAGTTTGGAACAAGGCATACTGTGGTCATACATGACACAACAAGTAAAATTATGACACATTTTGTGGTCATTTTTTTTATTATGATATTATTTTATTATCCTTAACTACCCGATTACTAATTAATCAAGATAATTAACGATAATTACCGTCGTTACTATTCACAAAGTCCAAAAACAAAAGTTTCTTGATTATATAATTTGGACCTTCTGATTCCAAATATGTAATCCATTTAACAAAATTACAAACATAGAAATTGCAATAATTAATTTAAAAAAATTCATGTTCTCAAAACAAATAGCAGGTTTTTTTAAACAATATCTATAAAAAGTTTGGCATTAGATTATGCCCAATTCCAAAGAGAAATTAATTATAATGAAAACTATTAGATTAAATAGTAATAATATATTCTATTTACACATTAAAACAAATTAAAAAGATAATCTAACCATATAATTAAATTATATGAAAAAGTAGTTTTGATGTAAAATGAAGTATTTTTCACTATTTATTAAAAAATGAACATTGTCAGAAAAATACCAAAAAATTATCCAATGTAAATATAAATGTCTGAATAATAAATAATAAGTTTAGTTTGACAAATAGAGCTTATAATATTTTCAAGATAAAGATTTAAAAAAAATTTCCATCAAAAGGCAGTAAAACAATCATTTAAATATATTAGTGTATTTCATGCCTATGATTGGATTTATTCTCGTTTTAAGCCTCTAAAACACTATCTAATTCATAAATAGACATAGATAAGAATATATATTATTAATTACTTACATTGGATGTTAATTTATTCTTCTTATAACTCAAGATATTATTTCCTTTCTAAATTACCCATTAATATATATATTGTATCATATAGATCATGACTCATTTTTCTAATTTTCACAATAAATAAGGCTTTAATATCCCAGAATTCCTTGTTTTTTTGATATTAAACATCTAATAATATCAAAATATCAGATGTAGATGAATAATAATATTTTTATTTTTCTACTAATATTTCAATGATAACTCCATTATGTTTTCATTCATTAGATAATAAAATCATTAACTATGTTTTTTTAGATTAATATAATAATTTATATACCCTAGTATGTAATTAACAAAAAAACTAGAAAACAAAGTATTTATTCTTAATAATAATCATATTTAGTGCCACTAAAAATACAAGGCCATAAAAAAAATCAATATGTGTAGGAAATAATTAATCCTATTGAAATATTAAAATAAAAAATGGAAACATTATAATCCAAAATTAGATATTGGGACCAAAGAAATCATGGAATAATTATTTAGGTTTTTTAAAAATTAAAAATTCTTTTTATGATCATCATATTTTTAATTAAAGTTTCCAAATAAACACGGTATATCTATACATTTTCTCACATGTATTGTCA
Source organism: Viscum album (assembly GCA_963277665.1). Lineage (NCBI taxonomy): Eukaryota > Viridiplantae > Streptophyta > Magnoliopsida > Santalales > Viscaceae > Viscum > Viscum album. The sequence continues at coordinate 1,333,768,875 of OY728142.1, forward strand.
CATAATTTCAATTATAGATAAAAAAATATTAAATATAGATGTTAGAAAAAAGTTTACTTAGTTAAATTACACATGAAGTTATCCAAGTTGCCTAAAAGTAATAAAATCTTATTGAATCATGGCCACATTCAATATATTATTTTCAATGGATATATGAATCATTAATACGTCAAAAAAACCTACTTGCGGACCCTTTACGAATTTAGTGGATAAAATATCTATCTCCCACTTGTAACCCCCTATTTTTTATCCTCGTTGTACTTTGTGGGACAAATTAATTCTTTGAATACATGATGGCCTTTTCATTATCATTATATAATGAAATAAATCTTTGAGTCATCACATCTGTACTAGATATTATTTGATACATCACATTTATATAAATTTTTTCCATATTGGATATATGAGAGTCAAAACCTTAGTTGAGAATATACCCATTATATTATAAAAAAATACAATTTTAAATAGTCTTTTTCATACAAAGAATAATTATGTACTCATGTAAATTTTATATTCTTTTGTAACTTTGAAAAACACAACTAGATCTTTTAATATTTTTTTCTTAATTTTCTATATATATAAGTTTTTATGTAGTAATGTAATTCATTAACTATTATATCTTCCAATTTTTATTCATTTTTCACTTCTCTTGAACTATGCATGAAGCATCATTCTTCTCTAACATTGGTTTCAAAATTCCATTTCCCATTATTCTCTAAATTAATAGAATATATAAAATATTATCATTGGTCTAAAGAAAAACATTAGTTAGATTATACCACAAAATATTTATTTAAATCCCTTACTTTTATGTTTAAGATAATATGTCTATCTTTATAACATTTGAGATCATATATGATATTGAAAAGGTTTTATTATTTAACTAACTATACCTTAAATTAGATTAAACCATTAAATATTGACCCCTTTTTATTTTGAATATAAATAGGCCATTGATTTTTCATGATTATGTTACAACTAATATTATTTGGAATCAAAAAAATATATTTTAGTTTACTTATCAAAACCAACTATTTAATGTACAACCCTAAATTAAAAAACATCTGATTTACTCATTCTTTTTAATTTAATCCATAATGAGTCCTTGACTGAACGTAGTTTATAAATCTCTATAAAAAATCATATAAAATATCCAAGAGACACATCTTCCAACACAACATCATTTATGTCTTAGTTTCCTTTATTTGATTCAAAGAAAAAAAATATTCTTTTAACCATTGAACCCATCATTCAAAACACAATTAATTATAATTTTAAATTAATGTAAGAAAACATAGTGTTTATAAAGTAATTTTAAATGATATTGATATATAATTTTAACCTTTTTTTTAATATTAAATAGATATATTATTTACTTTTAAAATAACCATTAATGTTCTACAGATTTCAAGATAATAATTCACCATCTAACATCTTAGTATTCAATGTTATTTTAATAATTAACATCTATTTTCAATTTATTCTAAAAAACTTCGATCATTACACCACCTTGTACAATTGTTGGAAATAAATTTCACCTTTTAATTACAATTTCAATAATTAAAATTCATTCCAATATAAAATATTGTGGCCCTTCTACACTTATTGGGTCAATAAAAAAGTGTAATTACATGTTTCCATTAGATATAAATTAGAAAAAAATTCAAAATCCAATAATCACATTGCACATATAACATATACCTACACCATGACATATAATATGAAAAATTTAGCATGGTGTTTCATTTTTTGTGGGACTTTATCTATTATAATTTATATATATTATTGAATCGATAACCCTTTTGAGAACACAATAATATTAAATACTAAAAAATTTATACCACACTAGAAAACCTTCCACGTTGAATCATTATAATCTTAATACACATGATCCATCTATAATATTATCCATGCTCATCATTCAATATAATTAATAGATAGAAATATCATGTTTTAGATGGCTATTTAGTCACAAAAGGGACATTTATACATTTATTTAGTCATATTCACTATATTTTCAACACTTTCAAACAAATACATAATTAATATTAAATATAAATATTTATATACATTTTTTTTAAAATTATAAAATATTTAAAAACCATAGATATTTTCGGTTAATTATAAGTTAATATAATGATTACGAAAGTGTTTGATCAATGATTTTTTTAGGAAATGATAAAATGGGTTATTATTGACTTCATGTTGTCTTATATATATTTTTAATGTATTATGGTTGAAGAACTATTTTACCAAACTATGTTAATCTTATTAAGAAATATGGTACTACAGGAAGAACTGTACAGGATGGAACTCTTTGAAGTTACACAGTTTGTCCCTTTATGAATCCCTACCTATAGAATTATGAACAAAAAATCATATTATAAAAGAATAATTTGGGAATGGTTTTATAATTTGTGTGACCAATCAAAGATGTCTTCTAAGAGGCATATAATTCCTCCAAGAGTTGGTACATGATTTGTTACCATCATTCTCAAACCAATCGTTCATAATTTTTGGATGAAAAAGTTCCCTTTAACTGAATTTAACGGATTGTATTGACTAATTCCTCTTCATATTTTTAAATCTGTCATTCATATAGACTCATTGGATCATCCTTAGATAATTACTTCACTTCAAATCTCAAATTTTGTGGATAAAGGAGGGTTGATGGATTGGAGTTGTGTTTTGTGATATGAAAACATCTAGTCTTGTAGTTTCATCAAAATATAACATTCTTAATTATGAATAATCATTCGAATGGAATGACATTTATTGATTATTTATTATTTCATAATATGAAATTTAATTATTTTATACTCTCTATTATTATTTTAGGTCTATCCAAGTGGAAGTACCACTTTTGACTAGTAAAAATTTCTAGAAGCATTGTTGTATTATTTGATTTATATACAGGTAAACTATACACAATTGTATATATTATTATTTAATATCATTATAGAACTGTGATATATTGATTTTGGAATTGTTCAAGTGATAATTGGTTTTTGATCTCAATCTCGTTGGATCTCGAGTTTCTTCTCTTTATGGTTCTAGAGTTTCTCAGCATTAACATTATGGTCGAAAGTTCCTTACCATTTGGGGCCCTTTTATATAGTTTTTTAATGATGTGATACATCTTCGAGACTATATTGTTAAATTTTCCTGATTTTGGTGCCATTTTTCTATGTGTATAGGCTATGTTAATCCTATATAAAATTTTATTCCATGACTAATATTATGTATATTGATATGAAACATAATATTTTTTCTTATGTACATGTTTTTCACTACTAATTTTCATAATGAAATTTTATGATTTTCATTATATTTTGTATAATTTTATTGGTATTAATATTCTATTAGGGGAATTACATTAGTAATTTTAATATTTATACCATCGGGATATGGTTTCCCATTTGATTTAGAGTGTACATGGAATTCAATGATGAAGATGATGGGACAGAGCATAGGGTATGTGTATGATGAACTAGGAACAAGTTCCATGGTAGTAGAAATAGTTTCATAAAATCCTTTTGGACCAACATGAGACAAAATTTTAGTATAATATAAAATTATGGATAGACATGATGTATTTTTATGATGTGACAACATTATGAGTTATCTTGGGATAGATCAATGATGAAAAAACCTAGTGGACAAACCTAAATTATTTCTATGAGACTACAGAGTGGGTTTTTATAATACATGGGTCTATATCTTGATTACTCATAATATCCATTTATATTTACTTTTGATATGAACATGAGGTAGGTAAATTAAGGGCTTATAGTGGTCTAGTTAACACATGAACAATCAATATATGATTGTTTATTATTACTTGTACATTCATATTTATGTCGGGATACACATTATATACATATAAATACATGTTAATTTTATATTAATGGTGCAACACAATTTTTTAAAAATCACACCATGCATGAGAATCACAATAAACATTCAGACTTATTGTATCTAGATATATGTAATTGAAATTGGACTACAATAGATAGTTGAGATGTGGAGAATCTATATAGTAGAGAAATTGGGATAGACTCTAGAGAATTCCATGATGTGTCTTTTTTTTCAAATTTTTCCTTTGGTTCTATGTTTTGTCTTATAAAGTATGAATCCTTCTCAAATTAAATGTTAGTGAATGATTCTATTTGTTATTACATAAAAGTAAATAATATCACACTTTGTATTATTTTCATTATAATTTAATAAACACATATTTTCATGTTCAAAATTTACAAAATATTTAGATAAATAATGAAGACATTTTAATAATACACATCCACAGATTATAATGTTTTACTATCATTAAGACAAGTAACACAATCTTATTTTTTCATGAAATATCTTAACCATATCTTATAAATTACTTCACCAATATTTATTTTTAATTGATACATCCTATATAAATATATTCTATATAACATAGGAAATATAAATATAAAAAAGTGGGAGCTTAGATGATCTATAAGGTCAAACAAGGGTTATATCAACATAACATGAGAATAGGTGTTTGATAACATGAGAATTACTTTTTTAAATCCATACATAGTATATAATATTCCATAAACATGATTCATGACATAAATAATTATATTTCATAACACATGAAACATAAAAATATTGATGAACATAATCAATAGAAAAATAACCTTGGCATACATCATAATTTTTTATTCATAGTCATAATCTTAGAAAATAATTTCATTGTAACCAATGATCATTTTCAAAACTATTATTTTGGAATGGTTTAACTACCCATCCTATGATATTAGTCATGGTTTACTACCATGACTATCATGGGGGAAGATTTCCCTTAGGAAAATTAGTTCACTCTGTATTATAGTCACTTTTATGTTATTATAAATCAATCATTGTCCAAATCTATAGGGGATATATAGATTCCATTGGACATCTATTATTACATGACCACCATCAGTGGTTATAATAATCCCACTATCTTTTGTTATACATTATCCTCAATCCTTGGTTATAACATAACCAACATAATTCTATATAACATAACCACCATAATGTAAAGAATAAAATACATATTTGTTCCAAAAGGTCATGAAACATTCATCATATCAGAACCTAAAAAAATGTTTTTTAAAAATAATTCATCATAGCATAATTCATAGAAATGAAATAGGATTCTTAATCATCTCATGAACTATCCATAGCATAACCCATTTAAAGATAATGGTTTTCATAAAAATTAATTCATCATATTCATAAACATTTCATATGATGAATAATGATGGTATACATGGATCATATCCCAAAAAAATTGAGTAAAATCAAAATATTTCAAATTAGATATAAAATGATATTGAAAATAAAATCATTTGGAAAAATAATTGATGAAAATATTCTTCCTACATTGAATAAAACTGAATAAATATAATCCTTTTAAAAATAAAAAAAATATATTATTTAAAATTAACATGACAAATTTCAATGTATTCATTAAATAATTTAGTTGTTATGATGATTGGAAATTTCATTCTAACTACGCATGTTTAAATAGATATTCATTTAAAATTTTTAGTAAAATACAAAAGTTACATATTTAGAAATCTAAAATGGATAATACCATAAAAGTTTTAAAAGAAATTCTAAACATGGGTGAATAGAAATCTAAAAAATAAATTTATAAATGTAAAAACCTACTTTATAACCTTCTTAGAAAACATGGATATGGATGAAAAACAATTTCGACATAATATTTATATAAATCCATTTTACATTTAAATAAATAATATTTCTTTCATAAGATAATAATTGTAGGAAAAATAATTAAATAAATGAATTATAATGATATAATTATTTGAATTAAAAATATATTATTTTTTAAGATTTATATTATAATATTTTATAATAGAAATATGAATAATAAAAAACCTGATATTCAAAATGAATGAAATGTAAAACATTAAACGCTTTGGTAACTTTGTAGCCATATTCTGCATAAATTAAATAAAATTTTATTTATTTTTATATAATTTAGTTTTCATAATAAAATTCATAAAATACAGTAATGTAAAATAAATACACTATAAAGAAAAAACAAGGGGTGTATAAGTCATCTGTCACGCTATAATTATGGAGAGATGATGATCCTTAAAAACAATGGAAACATATGAATCATAATCACCAGGAGTGAATGAAATAAAATGACATATTAAATATCAGTATTAAAAATATATTAATGATATAACATTTCATTGGGTGCTTATATATTCCAAAAAATTGATACAATTGGTAAATATATCATATGTTGTCTAGAAATAAAAGAGATACTAGAAATCCCATACATTTAATCATGACGAAAATATTAAACATTCTAATATCCTATATAATAAAAATATGTTTAGTATACATATTGAATAATAATAATCAAATTTATTATAAAATTTCATTTTTACTAATGGAATTTTATTACACAATTGTTTAAAAATCCTTTTTAAAATATCATCAAGTGTAAAACTACATTGTTTTTCCATTATGTTTTTGTTTCATATTTTTGGACTAATAATATTTATAATTGTAACATAATATAATTTCATTATAAATGTTATAAATATAATACATATTCATTATATATTTATTTAGTGTAATCCATTAAATATAGAGATAAAAAATTTAATACTACATTCATGGAGATGGTACATTATACATATGCGATAATAATATTTTCTTTATCGCTTAATATGGAATAATAGAATGGTAAATAATATATTAACATTTTAGATTAATTTTTATTTCATTTATATCCTTTATTTTCATTAATCCAATATTTATTTATATCCATGTATATCATACGTGAAGAATGATTCGTATCGCTTCACAAAGTAGTAGTTCACAACACACGTGAGTGACATTATCAAATTCATAAAGAATAAAAAGTGGGAATATATATGATATATTATGATTAATTATAAATAATTATGTCATAAATAAAATATATGGAGGATAAAGTTATCATTATATACTTCCATGGAGGTGGATACATAAAACAAATATACATTGGTTCATGAGGTGGTAGTCCTCCATACACATGATCAATAGTTTCATTTCCCACATAACGAAAGTGGTGATATTTGTAGATCATGAAAAAAACAAAATAAAACTTCTTATAAGTGATATAATAATATTATTATATCATAATGTTAAATTTATATTTTACAGATTTAATGGATGAAATAAATTTAAAATGTATGTTTATGAACTATACCTCTTTTATAGAGAACCAATTTTTGTTTACAAATGTGATCTTCATTAGGAAGGTGTAATAATAATATGAGAACCTCTAGGAAATTGTGATAAAATTATAGAATATATTTTTCTATGACTTCAATGTGACAAAGTGATTTGGAAGTTTGAAGTGGACAAGGGATTTGGTAGATATTTATAACAAACCGAGATGCCAAACATGGAATTTCTTAACAAAAAAGTTTACCCATGTTATAAATGTGCCACTATAATCTAAAATAGATTATTATTGAATAGTGAATTAGAAAAAATTTTAATATTGAGAAATAATTGGTGTTGAAAATGTTTCAATGATATACTACCCCATAACTCTTGATATTAATACTGGATAAAATCATTTTATCTTTAATTTTTGTAACTTAATTTTGTAGTTTTTAGTTTAATTTTTGACCACAAATAATATTTAGATTTATTATATAATATTAAATATGTTGATTATAAATATATAAATAATTTATAAAAATTTTCTTAATAGTAGTTATTAACTTTAATTTAATATAAAACTCACAAAAGGGATGAAAATATGTTTTCCATAGAAGACATTTTCATAATTAGAGAATGTTTTAAAATCAAAATATCATAAGAAATTGATAAATAATATCTAAATTAGATTAAGACATAATAGATAAAATGAATTTTTGTAACACCCCAAGGATTTAAGAATATATTTAATGAAATGAATGAAACAATAAGTCTCATCATAAGGGAACATTTTTGTGAGGATATTGATAAAAAATAGACATTAAACATAATTTTTTCCCTTCTCTGACTGGAATTTTGAAAAACGGAAATCTCCTGTTGTGAACAGTAATTAATTTAGGGTCTGATAGAACCAACTTATTTATTTTGGTGAATATTAACATACCGCTATGAATATTAACTTGAATATTAATATCACTCTTAGGAATAGTAAATCATATTATTGGTTTATTTTATTATGGTTATAATATGTTGATATCATGATTCTTTATTCTTGTATAAATAAAAATACTCATAGTACTAAAATTGTATTTATCCAAATAAATTATTATGTTATTTAAAATTAAATTAATCATATATTGAAAAATAAATTTAAATAATGTTGTATATTTTTAAAATATACACATTAAAAAATGGGTTTTTTGGCTTTTTGTGATTTTTATAAAATTATTGAATCTTTTATCAATTTTAAAATATGCTAATATAATGTGTATATACATTATCAGTTTAATAAACTATTCCTATAATCATGGATGATGTGGGCACACTTGGTTCAAAATCACATTCTCTATTAACTTCATAGGGTTACATGAATTAAGACTATTTATAATTCTTAGAAATAACCTAAAACAAAATTTTAAAATAATGAAAAATACATCCTCTCCCCTAATATTAATAACACCCTCATCCCATCGTATTCTCACACCTCTCATGATTTGATCATTTTCATAATTCATCGAAATCCCTTTTCCCAATGATCATCCCCATGACTCATACTTATTCGTCAAAACAAAAGGACAAAACCAAATTCCTTAAGGAGGATATCAAGGAGAATAGATCAAGAGGTAAGGCACCCCTTCCAATTTCTTATTTTCTCATTTAATTTCATATTTGATTCATATAATCCCTTACACTAACCTGGTACAATAGTAATGAATGCCCTATAATCATATATATTCTAGAAATAATCATGTTTTTGGTGAAAATTATTTTTTATTATTCCACTTATATTCCTATTATTCTAAAAATAAAAGCACCATCTATGATGTGATATTTTACAAAAATCATAGATGATGTGTTTTCAATTTATATTAATTGATTGATAACATGTTATAAAACCATTTAAATTTTTTAATAAGATTTCAATGTGTATGATATAACCAATTTTAGGTTATGAATTAAGCATATGTATATAATATTATGCTATATAATGAAACTAGCTCACATTTATCAAAGTGTTACCAAAATGATCTGTACAAATATCTGTAATGATTTATTAAATTATTAATCAACATAGATTATAACCAAAATGATTTGTATAATAATTTAATATTATGGAAATATATTAATACCATTTCATTCCACTTTTAATTTTTATATTACATGCGACATGAATACCTATTATTAACTAATCATGGAAATCATTTAATGAATACAAATGAAACATTGGAAACAACAAAATATTATCAATTAATTGTGAGAATGTTGTAATAATATGACCATGTAATGTGTTATATACATAAATATGTTTCTGTAAAATATTAATAACGCTTTTTCAAATATTATACTTTAGTTTTAAACAATATTCATGTAAGAAAAACCTATTATAATATAATTCATAACAAAATTTCTTGTTCTTATGGATAACCATTGGAATTGTTGATAATGTGGTACTAATATTTTTTTTGTAATGAATTTAATTTATATTATTGTTTATTTTTTGTATTTATAGTGTTTACATATATTCATTTCAATTTATTAATTATCAAATAAATTATATGATATTTTTTTTGACTTTCATTTTAAAATACTATTTTAAAATTATATTTTAGGAAATTCAAATGCAATTTTTTTATGCAATTATTTTTGATTTATTGTTATGATCGTGTTCTTGGGAATTTTATATTATGATTTGTGGGACCTATATCTCCGTCAAATGCATTAGGTATGTTTATGTTAGAGGTCATCCGTATGGTTACTCCAATTGTAACTACAAAACATACACCACATTATAGATATTAGGATAACATTGTAAAGAATCTATGAGGGTTACATATAAAAATGTATATGTGATTGTTACAAAATTAAGTAAATAATTCCCCAATATACTCTTATTTATTATTTATTATTTCTATGATGTATCGATATATCATGTTTTACAAAATAATTAGATTATTATTTAATGGTTAGAGACATTTCATAGTGAAATGATTTCATATGTTTATAAGTATTCATAGAAAAATGGTTTCATTCCTTATTTGTATATCACTTACTATTTATTCTATGATTATCCCATATTTTTAAATTCATTTAAATGTTTATAATGATATGTAAGAGAAAGAATGAAATTGAGTTAAATGTTATGATGATTTTTTTAACTAAATCATGTTATTTTATTAAGTTTTCGTTTTTTTGGAATAAATAGATACGGATTTATTGGTACCCACGTTGTATTCTTCTGTGTTGATATGTATGAGTTATTTCCTAACATTTTAAAACAATAAACCTAAAATATCTTTTTGGATCTAGATAAGTGTTATCTATATGAAATAACTTTAATATTTCATGTTTATGAACGAGGACATATAATTATTAATTTAAAAAACTAATAAAAGAATTATTGTTCTAAAATAATTTTAAAATAAATTGTATCTTGTAAATGATTATTTTTTTTAAAAAGTTATATTTTACAATATTAAATGAAAAAAACATATTAAAATTTTCTCTCAAATTCATTAAAATATACCTTTGACTTGTAAATTGTTAAATTTGATTTTTTTTGAAAATAATATAATATTTTAAAAAATGATATTATTACAATTTCATGAAAGAACACCTTTTTAGAAAAAAAATGTTGTTTCAAACAAAAAGCTAGATATATTTTTATCCAATAGTTATCTAAAATATTAGTTAAATGATAAAAAAAATTATTTAATATGTAATTTATACATTTCAATTGAATTCATTTACAGTACATGATTATTTTATTTATTTATAAAAATCTTGTGCAACTAATAAAATTTCTTAAAAAACATTTCTTTTACATTCAACTGATTTTTATTTTACTATATCATAAATATTTTTCGAAATAATATATTTTAATCATTTATACACAATATTATTTTAAAATTTTATTTGGTCATATTCATACTCATCTATGTAACTCTTACATTAAAATGGTCTAATTTATTTATTTTATTAGTAAATCATATGATTTTTAAATGTAGTGTTTTATTAAATCAAATCAATTAATGAATTTAATTTTATTTATTAAAATGATATTTCATTAAATCGTCTTGTTATATAATAAATATCCCATAATTAATTTTTTCCTTACTTTTTGAACTGGATATCGATAATTATGGTTTTTAAATTTGAAAATTATTTCAAACAAGACTGACATCATAAATGGATAAATAAAACACACTCTTGAAACAAAGGAGATGATATTATAAACTGTCATCTAGAATAATAAATAATGAGTTTTATATATAAGAGAATATTTATTGGATGAAAAATATAGATGAGATGGAGAAAACTACCTCTCAGATATTAATATAGCGTTATAGAGCAGAAGGTCATAATAATGTTTACCACTATAAGGCTCTAATTAGGTTATGTGATAAACGATCATTCATTATTCAACAATAAAGGTAAACATATGTTTTATTAAATGTTATATTCCTAATATTTATTATTTTTCAATGGTAATATATTCATATTTATTTAATTATTTTTTATTTAATAAATTGCATCCTTTGGTTGTTCTTTGATCATTTTACAGTTCATATATTACTCTATGAAATTTAGATGAATTTTCTATACCTAAATTACTACTCCATCCTAAAATCCATAAAACAATTACAACTAATTTCTTCTATATCTATTTAGTATAAAAACAAAATTTATATTACATACTATACAATATTCATAAACATATTATGAGGAATTAATATATTAATCTCTAAAACTGATTCCAACAATGAACATAATAAATTACATAAATTGTTATCATTAATATCTATTAAAGCATAAAACAATATATAATATGGATATAAATTTTGTAAAATATACTTAACCCTAATCCATCAAATATCATAATGATTCATATAATTTCCACATTCTAATTATTTTAATACATTGTTCATATATTCTCGTAAAAATGGTGATAACTTGAAGTAACATGAAAAAAAATTAAATTGACATGATTCCTCAATCCTTAAACTTAAAAAAAATTATTTTATAAATTTTATAATTAAAAAAATGTTGTAAACATCTTCATTTATAACATATTTTTTTTTAATTTAATAAAAAATTGGTTCCACAATAATTAATACTACTCAATTTAATTTATTAATATTAATAATATCTTTATACCAAATATACATAAATTTATCAACATTCAAATAAATAAAGGCTAACTTCATTAATCATGTTTTTCTATAAAATATCAACATTTCATTAAATCAAGTTTATTGTTAGAAAATTCCCTAAAAATATCTTCTTTCAAATCATTAATGGAAATAATTTATAGGTAAATACTTATATATTTCATGATTCATATAACATAATTACCCAATTTAAGTAAATAAACAATTCAATCAATTTTAATCATTCTTAAAGAATTATCTATGATCCATCATCTCAAAACTCAATAACCCTTACCACTAATATGATGTATGAATATTTTCATATGATTCACCAATATAATTTTCACCATTCTTCCAACATTTATCGTAAACAATATTGTGAGAACAATCAAAACCATTCATATTTCATTAATAGTATCTTCATCATGAGCTTTATAACAATTTCACATACAACCTTACAAATTATCTTCACGATCATTCCACCATGGATATGGATTTTCATATTACCAATTATTTAAACATTTCAAGCACTAACGAATTGATGATATCTTCTAGAGACTATTATTCTCATCCATTTTATTAGTCGATAATATTCATTTTTTATGTGATATTTAAGGTTAGGTTTCATTATTTTACACACTGAAAATATATTCCCATTATTATGATATATTCTCCTAGCTTATTCTTCCCAAATTCATTGACATATATAAAACTAATAATTATTTACTCTATGGTCTCCACCAAAGGAGCTATCATCACAATACGTCCTTCTCCTCTTGGGTGATTCCAATAGTTGTTTAATTTACAATAAGTTAATCATATATCTTGGTAAATAATTATGAGTAATAACAATATCCCATTCTACATTCATGATCTTATATTGTTTCCCATCCAAACCATTTCTACCAAATACAATGTCATCACCATTCCTCTTTGTTCCCTCCATTGGATATAAATAATAATAATAGTGTAATAGAAAATAATCAAGGAGGGGAAACACAAAATCATGAATAATAACATATAATATTTCTAAATTAACATATTCATTTTATACTGTTTCATAACATTTAGAGATAAAAAATGAAAAGCACCGTACACGGAGACGGTAGGCCGTACGTACGCATGAACACAACATTCATTTTTTGTTATATTAATGGAATTAAAAATAAATGAGATATATATATATTATATTTCCAGTATGATATATATTTTATCTAGGTCACATATGTTAATTAATTTCATTTTTTATACATTCCATGTATTGAATGAATGAGTCACATCACTTAAGGGGGCTGTAGTCCACACTTCCTCCTATGAAATTATCACATTTTCACTACATTCAACGAATAGAGGTATGATTTACATATAAAATACATAAAAATATAATAAAAATAAATACCGTATATATCATATATAAAATACAGTGTCATCATAATGGCCACGTTTAAAGGTGTTAAAATAATATTAAACAATCATTGTTTCATGAGGCAGAAAATCACCAACCACCGAAACAGTATGTTGTTTAACCATTAAATGAAGGTGTGTGTAGGTGTAGCTATAATTATTTTCAAAAAAAACCATAGTATATTTATTATACTGTCTTTGTTACAAAAGAAAGAAATAAAAAGAGTTTATGGGGTTGGAGGAGAAAAATAATACATAAGAACACAAGAGAAGACACTACCTTTAAATTAGGTAACTCTTTTTATTTGAGCTCAAAGGCTTCCATGGAATGCCATATGCCCAATGTGATGCTTCTAGGAGTAATAGAGGGATGTGGAGAGACAAAATGGGAAGGGGTTAGCCGAGAAAATGGCTTGAGAGGTGTGGGTAAGGTTGTAGAGGTGGGGGGCCCTTTATAAGAGGAGACGAGGGGCACTCATGGATAGTCTTGAAAAGTAACATCATTATAAAATGATTTTCATATTTTAAAGGGCCCACAATTATATATTTCTAAGTTAGGGAGAAAATAGTTAGAAATACACACATCCAATAGGTTTTTGACTAGTGTATGTCTTAGATTTTATATTATCTTTTCATTTTGATTAAATCGTTAAATAATTAGGTAATCACTACATCATCACGGTGTCATAAATAATTAAATTTATATAATTTATAAAATTTATAAAACAAATATCATGATGTATTAAATCTTTTCATAATTATAATGAATATTTATAGTAAAAAATATTACTTTTATAGCCCCCTTTAAAAATTGTTTTAGTAAAACAACACATGTTTGTGACATTATTATTTTAACATTAAATAAAACTTTTAATGTCATTTTCCGACCAAAGTGGCACTATGGGGGCCCCAAGTAGACACATGAATTGCCTTGGTCGGCCATGACATATCCAATAATGGTAGTACATGTGTCATGGTCATTTCATATTATTAAAACATTAATTTTTACGTTAAATTACACTAATTACCTCTAATCGTGATTAAAAACGTAAAAGATACTATTCACCAAAATATATTTTAATCCCATCAAACCAAATTTTTCTTCCTAATGAAAACCATGTATGTCAGATTTTTTGAAATTCAAAACACAACGGTTGTAAAATTTCATTTAAACGAAAAATCAGTTTTTTTATGTACCACTTACTGGTTTCACTATTCATCAAAAATTGAAGTTTTTCAGAAAAATACCAAAAATTCACCCTAAGATATATATGAAATTCCGAATTAAAAAATGATTTCTATTTTAAAAAATTCAAAACATATATGTTACATTAATTAATTTTATAATTAATTCTTTCTGTCAGAACAAATAGCGTGTTTTTATGAAACAATATATTTCAAAAGATTGACAATAGTTTAAGTCCAATTTCAAAGTGAAATTAATTCCAATGACCACTATTGGATTAAATGGTAAAAATATATTCTAATTCCACTTTAAAACCTATTCAAATTATAATATAATCATATAAATAAATTATGTTAAAAAGAGGTTTTGAATTAAAATACAACAGTTTTCACTATTCATTAAAAAATTATCTTTATCGGAAAAATAGAAAAAAATTTCACAAAGTAAATTTTGATTTCTTGATTCTAAAGAAGAATTTTAATTTGTCAAATATAACACATAAAATTTTCAAAAGGAGGATTTAAAAGCGGTTCTCCATCAAAAGGCGGTTAATCAACCTGTTAAAAATATTAGAATGTTTACGCTTAAAATTGGATTCATTCCCATTTTTAATCCTCTAACATTTATTTTAAAAAGTAAAAATATTTGAAAAACATATATAATCATTTTGTAGTTAGTTCGGTTCATTCTGGTCATTACAACGACTAGGTGTTAACCACCATTTAAAATTAAATTATTTTATTATTAGAGTGCAATGTATGATTTCAAAGGAACTCATTGTTACATATGGGGTAATCCATCGAGCATAGCATTCCCTTTAAATTAATATAAACATTTTATTCACAAAAAGGGATAAATATAAAAATTTCATATTCTTTATTTACCTGGGGTGTTACATCTTTCCCCCATTTTGGGAATTGCGTCCTCAAAAGTTTAAAATTGGGCTTAGAAACGTCATTGAGAGTCCCACATCGGAACTACAGTCAGTAAAACAATCACTTTAAAAGAAAGAAAGAGAAGTACAAAGGTCACCCAAGTTAACCCATACTAGTATTCCATGTTGGAAATCATGGATTTGGAAGAAAAAAAGGGTCATGTTATGAGGGAGAGTGATAGAAAATATGTTTAGGAGAATTTTAACCACAATAAAATCAAAAACTTCTGGTGGGTTAAACGGTATTCGACTCCCCAGTAGGAAACGTTAATAGACAACATTTTTGTTTTATGTTAATTTTCATTGAGGAATTTATTTTTGATCTTAAGGAAACATACATACTTGTCATGTTGTCTTTCAAGTTTTACTAGATTTGTTTCAAAAACTCATACTTTCCCCAAATGATGAGTATTTAGGAAGACGTGTTCACATTAAGTGTTCTATAATCAACTTCTTGAAAATCACATAATCCACAAAATAGAAATATATATTTCCCATGTATTTAGACCCTTACCAAAACCAAAATTGTTAGAACAAGATCAGATAATCTAGAAAAGGATAACCCTTTATAAAAAGAAAAACTATTCAAAATCTCAAAAATTTGTCCAACAAAACCCAAAGTTCAACAAGGACCATTAGATAAACAATTTGTCCATAAAATTATTCAATGTAAACCAAACTAATATTGAAACCCAAATATTTTATGGATTTAATCACATAGTCTTCCAAGGTACAAATTGACACTTATCTCCAAATAACATCAGTTGCTCTAAAAGTCTCATATTGAAAATTAATTAACCTAATAACATATCTTCCATGATAGTTTAATAATTTCAATAGATAACCAAAAATAAACATACTCTTAATTCATAAAATCATCTAACTAAAAATAATAAGTCATACTAACCAGGGACTTCACGTAGTCTAGTGGTAGGCGATAAATACCAGTCGCACTTTGGTTGTGGGTTTGATTCCCGCAGCTTTGTCCGACACGACGGGTTGTCACACGGTCTGCGTGTTGTACTTTTTACAAAACTCCAAAAATAACCCTAACAGGTTTTAACCTCAATAGTTTCCATATACCTCTCATTTTCATCAACATTCATTATGATCTCAACTTCTTAATTCTTGAAGTCTTATTTTAGCACCATAAAATAAAACGATTCCCAAAATGAATAACAACATACCTTGATCATGGCGTCCACTCGGTTTCATCGTTATCTTGTTCACGTAAGTAGAAGTCCCATGCATTACAATAATTATTTAGTGATCCTTCAAAATCATTTTCTTCCTCCATCCAAATACCCCTTGTACAAAATGGGTCATATGGGTGTTCACAGAAAAACGGTTTTGGAAAATAATCATGTATGACATATAATTCCAAAACATCTAATAAAACATGATTTTTATAAAATAGTCAGACAGAATTTGAGTTGAAACATTCTAATATTCGTCCCTATAAAATACCTTAAGTATGTGCTAAGAGATTATATTTTAAAAGAAAATATAAATAGTTTGTGAAAGGGTCTCCTTCCTCAGCACCATTTTTAAAATCATAATATACTTCAAATTCTTGTGATAAGGTAAATATTTAAAAATACCTTGATAATATTTACCTTTCATGAAAATATGAGAATATTGTGAAAATATTATTTGCCTAAATACAACCCATGATCCATGATGATAACAAGGTATAATGAAGGTTTTTGATATCTTAAGCAACTGCTCTCATGTGAGTTGTATGCTAGAAAAATTTTCACAATCATCTGAACATGACTTTGCAAAAATTATTGCAAGCATGTCATCAGGAAGAGATAGGAACGTCATCTGAGATCCTCCTCCTTCCATTTGTAACTGACTTTACTTGACCTGAAAAAAAGTTATAAAACAATGATTTAACTGAAATAATAAGGACTAACCATGTTTCTAACAAAAACTCATAATCCCTAAATTTGTATAAACCGACCTCTGATACCAACTATAAGGACCCAGCCTTAAACATTAATTATTATTGAATTAAATGAATAATTCACATATAGGATCTTTTTAGGTTTAGAGTTTTAGATAATTAGATCATAAATCATGCATTATATTCCACATTTAAACAAAGTTGTTACATAAAAGATAGTGTTCATTTTTCTCCCATCAATGGAAACATATTTAAAACAAAACCTGGATTCATTCATGACACTTCCTTAACCCTATCATCACATCATTTACCTTTACCTTGACCTATGAAAAGAATTTCAAAAACATGGGATGAGCATAAAGAGCTCAGTAAGGGATATAAAAGTAAGAATTGAAAACCTTAGTCCATGTATGAAATCATAATTTACTCATAAAACATAATCACATTAACATACCTTATAAAATATTGAATAAATCATAAACATCATATGACATAAAGGTAACTTGAGGAATCCATAACATTCTTACGTAAGGAGTAACACTCTTTGTTACATTTGGAATGCCCATCATTGTACATTCCCTAAATCTCTTCGGAGAAACCTTAACATTTAACTCCCTCACGTATCCCAATGCATTAGAGAGCTATATCGGGCTCACCCACCCTTATTTTATCATGGAAAACCCCATCTTCATAACAATTCCAAAGATCCATAACATAATCGTATCACAAAAAAATGCATAAAGGAAACGTAACATTTCCACATTTCAATCACAAGATATCAATACAACACATTGATATAATAAAAACCACATTTTCAATACCCAAATAAATGAAAAGTAATACATGGTATTTATTTTTCATTTTAAAAAAAGATAGGTTATGGCTTGTAGAGGAAGCCGAAACTCAAATAATGGTCATGGCGGTAGAGAAGTCATTGTCGCTGCATACGTACAACAAAAAACATTCCCTTTTTTTGTTTAGTAAACGCTTCGTATAAAAAAGATTCCTTTTGAATAAAGGTAAAAGAAAAATGGGTTTATACACCGTTTAAAAGATAGTTGCATATAAAACAAAATATTCCTCAATGAAAGGAGATTGAGATGGATTCCTTTACAAAGACGGAATCCGTGGATTAAAGATAAATCAATTACATAATTATGTGTGACAAACGAATACACCAAATATATGTGGATATTAAGTGTAAAACAATCAGAGGTCATTCACACATATTCATATAATGACATATTCAAGGAGTACAGGTTTATCCCAAAGAATCAAAATTTGGTTAATAAGTTCCCTTGCAAAAATTCAACAGCCTAACGACGTCACTTCAAATTTCAGAAAATGAGTTGTTGAGAGATAAAAAGGGTATTTAATAACATGGACATAAAATTTAAATCAATAGGGATATAGAAGAACATATCCCTACATTACAATATGTAAATTAAAATACCAAACAAAATAAGTCTTTTAAAAAGGGGAGGCTAAAAAGTCCCCTTACAGACCTGAGTATCTTTCGAACATTAAACCCATGAAAGAAGGACAATACAACATTGATGTAAATACTCATAAACGAAATTATATTACACAAATAGTAAAATAATGGGATGTACATATACCACTCAAAGGAAATGGTGGAAAATGTATCATAAATCTCCTGGGAATAATAGTGAGATGAAAAATCCCTTATAGATACTCGGCAGCCTATCGGCGCCACTTAAAACTTCCCAAAATGGACTAATGAGATCAAATAGGGTCTCTCATCATATTTACATAAAATTTAAAGCAAGTGGAATATAAAAGAACATCCCCAAACATAACAAATCAGATCTTAAAATAAGTGACATAAAGGAGAGTACTTAAAAAGAAAGAGAGAGGTTGGATCTCTTATGAAAATTTGGCAGCATAACGGTGCTAATCAAAAAATCCAAAATGGATTGATTAGTGAAAATAGGGACTCTCATAATATGATCATAAAAAGTATAGTATGAGTAATATAAAATAACATCCCAATCATAAGATAGATGAGCTTAAAAGGAATGACATAAAAGAGTGTACTTAAAAAGAAAGAGAGGGGTAGGTTCCCTTACCTCAAGTCCGACTTGTCTTGTTCGTTTCATTATATTCCTGAATAATAAACTTTGGTCAATTTATAATTTCTTAAGGACATCCTTTAAATTTTATTATTCAGTTCATATCACATATTATAATGTTATAATAATTGTTTAATAATCTTAGTTCATATCAGATGTTTTTGCCGATGTTTGGTATATTAGTAAAAAATGAACTTGTTGAAAATGATTTCCCTTGTATTTATAAGTAAATAATTTCCAGAAAATTATTAATGACTATAATATCATATATATCCAGTACATATTCATTTTATACTATTCCATAACATATGGAGATAATAAATGAAAATCACCATTCATGGAGACTGTAGGTCGTACTTATGCATGAACGCTACTTTGATTTTTTTTGGTATATTAATGGAATTAAAAATAAATGAGATATATATATATATTATAATTACAGTAAAATATATATGTGATATAGGTCACATATTTTCATTTATTTCATTCTTTATACATTCCATTAATTTCATGAACGTGTCACATCACTTGAGGGGGCGGTAGTCCACACTTCCTCATTTGAAATTATCGCATTTTCCCAACATGCAAAGAATAAAGGTATGTTTTAAATATAAAATACAGAATCATATAGTAAACATAAATACAATATATATCATATATATAACACAATGACATTATAATGGCCACCTTTAATGTTTTTAAAACAATATTGAACTGTCATCATTTCGTGAGGCAGAAAGTCGCCAACCACAGAAATAGTATATTCTTTAACCATTAGATGAAGTTGTGTATAGGTGTTGTTCTAATACATCACATAAAAACATCCTAGTATATTTAAGATACTTTTTTTATTACAAAATAATGTAATAAAAAGATTTTAGGGGGTTGGAGAAGCAAAATAATACAAAAGAACACAAGAGAAGAAACTACCATTAAATCGGTAACACATTTTGATTTGAGCTCAAAAGAATCCTTGGAAAGACTTCTGCCCAAAGTGAGGTTTAAATGAGTAAGATAGGGATGTGGGGAGACAAAATGGGCATGGTTTGGGCTAGACAAAGGCTTGAGTGGTGTGGGTAAGGTGGTAGAGGTGGGGGACTTTTATAAGAGGAGAAGAGGGTCACTCTTGGAAAGTCTTGAAAAGTAACATTATTATAAAATGCTTTTCGGATTTCAAATGGCCCAAAATTATATATTTCAAGGTTAAGGTGATAATAGTTATAAATCCACACATCCAATAGGTTTTTGTCAAGTTTATGTTTAATATTTTACATTATCTTTCCATTTTATTTATATTGTTAAATAATGTGGTAATCACTGCATCATCATGGAGTCATAAATAATTTAATTTATTTAATGTCTAAAATTTATTAAAAAACTATCAAGATGTATTAAATCATTTTAGATTTCTAATGAATATTTATAATAAAGAATATGAACTGTATAACCACATTTAAAAATTGTTTTAGTAAAACAACACATGATTGTGACATTTTTATTTTACATTAAATAAAAGGTTTTTAATGTCATTTTCCTTCCAAAGTGGCTCCATGGGGTCCCCAAGTTGACCCATGAATTGTATTGGTCGGCCATGACACATCTAATAAGGGTAGGACATGTGTCTAGGTCATTTCATATTATTAAAACATTATTTTTACATTAAATTACACTAATTACCTCTAATCCCGATTAAAAACTTAAAAGTTACTATTCATCAAAAAATTATTTTAATCCCATTGAACCACATTTTAATTCCTATTGAAAACCATGTATGTTGGATTTTTAAATTCAAAACACAGCGGTTTTAAAATTTCATTTAAATGAAAAATCAGTTTTTTAAGTACCACTTAGTGGTTTCACTATTCATCAAAAATTGAAGTTTTTCAGAAAAATACCAAAAATTTACCCTAAGATATATTAGATATTCTGAATTCAAAAATGATGTCTATTTTAAAAAAATTCAAAACATTTAAGTTAAATTAATTAATTTAATAATAAATTTCAAATGTTAGAACAAATAGCATGTTTTTATGAAACAATATATATCAAAAGATTGACACTATTTTAAGTCCAATTTCAAACTGAAATTAAATTCAATGACCAATATTTGATTAAATGGTAAAAATATATTGTAATTTCACTTTAAAACCAATTCAATAGATAATATAATCATATAAAGAAATTATGTTTTGAATTAAAATACAACATTTTTCACTATTCATTAAAAAATAAACTTTATCGGAAAAATAGAAAAAATTTACACAAAGTAAATTTTGATGTCCTGATTCTAAAGAAGAATTTTATTTTGTCAAATATAGCAAATTAAATTGTCAAAAGGTGGATTTAAATTAGGTTCACCATCAAAAGGTGGTTAATTGACCTTTTAAATAATATTATAATGTTTACGCTTAAAATTGTATTCATTCACATTTTTAATCCTCTAACATTTATTGTAAAAAGTAATAATATTTGACCAACATATATATTCAATTTTTAGTTAGTTCTGTTCATTCCCGTCATTACAATGGCTAGGTGTTAACTACCATTTAAAATTAAATTATTTTTTTATTAGAGTGCAACATAAGATTTCAAAGGAACTCATTGTTGCGTATTGGTTAAGCCATCGAGCATAGCATTACATTTAAATTAATATTAAAATTTTATTTACAAAAAGGGATAAATATAAAAATTTCATATTCTTTATTTACCTGGGGTGTTACATCATATATTGTAATTGATTATAATTTTTCAAAATGAATAAATTATTTTAGTCAAACAAAATATAAATTAAAAATGTGAATGATACTATGATACATGAGAAAAGGGAAGTAATCGAATAACACAACATTTCCTCAATACACAAGAAAGGAAAAATAATAATATAAAAATGGTTTACTACCACCCATCACCTTACATAACGAAATGTGTATACACTTGATCCCTCTAATAAATAATGAATTCTTACCCAACTGATGACACAAACAAGGGAAACCTTTATTAAGTCAAATATTATTTGAGTAATGGATGAAAATATCTATACGTATCCTCCAACACCCCATAAATAACATTTGATCATAAATCCATTCCATGTTAGTTTGGAAAAATAGTATTCTATGAAATTGTTTGATATTTTACTCATTTCACATGGATTCATTTCCTTGAAAAATATATCTCTCAGATCTATTCACACCTTTTTTCAAAATTTATACTTTTAAACATAATCATTTTGAAATGGTGGAAAATTGATCAAAAAGTTTACATTTTAAAAAACCAACTATTTTAATAAAAATAAAGAATCTAGGAAAAGGGAGAAATCACAAAACATAAATATATTTTAAATTATAATATTATATTAAAATGAGTAATATTATTTCATTTAAATAATGAAACAATGAATAAAATTATATAATAATATAAACAATTGAATTATAATTATTAAATTATACATATGTTATTAGATCATTACATAATTTAGACTATGGTTTATAGAAATAATTTCATGTAAAAAATAAAAATTAATATATCCAATATATTCTCGATGACGATCATTTTCTCAAACAAACATCCTATACCATACCCTACCTAATCGAGGGGAAACCTCAATGAATATTTTACCCACACCTAAGGCCACATGTAGTGAAATTTCATTCACTAGTTGAGTAACAAAATACAAATATACAACAATGATTCTCTAGTTACAATAGGATATATGAAAGGGATTTTGGTAATCTAAGAGTAACTAAAGATATATTTATATATTTTTCAACTATAAATCATTACTCATCCCTTCCATTATCATCCTTCATAGTGGTATATTATTTTTATTTTGAAATAAATGATATAAATAATTCCTTAAATATTATATTTTCCTTCACATATATAAATTAAAAATTTTGTCACATATATATGAAATATAGAAATGAGGACTGATAGACGGAACATTTTCATTGATAATTTTTTAATTTTCCAACTAAACATTCAAAATATTATATTACATGTCTTCTTTTTAGCTAAAAAAGGTGTTTAGATTCCTTTGGGGTTATTAGGTTATTGATATTCGTTTTACAATTCATTATACCATACTGAATCTTGAAAATATTATTATAATGGTAAAATTATTTTCTATATGGATTTTATACTGATCATATTATTTCCCACATTATCTAATGATGATTAATTGAATGTAATGCAGGAGAGAAAGCAAATGGGAAAAAAATTACATGCTTCACCCTCATGGGGACACATCCAAGGAGCATTCAATTTTAATGTACCTATGTAGAAAAACATATAAGAATCTATACCAAATCAATGTATGGTATAGATCAAATATATACCATGTATCACAACGATTACCATGTTTTGGGATAACTAACTTCTTCCTAAGGGTCGCTCCATCGATAATTCCTTTGATGGATCACTTCTAGTGGAAATGATCACCTTCTTCATATTCCTTCTCTAACTAATTTTGAATGGAATCATAAACAATTTAAGTACATATGGGTCACATCATTAGAAATAATTAATTTCTCCATAATCATAGGTAGATACTCTGTTGGATTCATAATTTCTATGACTTGATAAATATTAACAGACCATATTATTACTAGGTAGTCCCTTTTTAATAAATTCTAAATTTTTAATATTTTAATGAATCTATCACAACATTAAATAAATATATTTACTTATTTAAATATATATATATTTGTCTGGAAGACACTACAACATGCAAAAAACTCAAATCTTTCACGATACATAATCAGCCTTCATCAAGAAACTAGCTTTTACAATGATAATAAGCCAAAAAAAAGATCACTTATCTCTCTCATGGATTATATATTTTGGGTATATTTTTATATTCATTGTGAATATTAATAAATTAGTGATTATTACATCATTAATTTATATTTTTATATCCTTGTCAAATTTCTGATAATAGTGAAAAGTTTTCCAAATATAACCATTGCAAATAAAATTTCCAAATACGAATCCATTAAATCATTATAAATTCATACTATACAATAATGAGAGGGGTAGAGGCCTATTTATATTTAATTCCTACAATTCAAAAAGCATCCATATTTATTTTCATCTCATCATGATGATAAAAAATTTCATTCATGAAGCTCCCAATATTTTCGAAGAATCAATGAAATTTTAAATTCACTATTCTTTTCATATTTCAACATATTTAGAATTTTTCATCACACATTCACAAATATTATATTTCTCAAAGAGAATTAACATATTTCCATTATTCCTTCTTGATAATCCACACTAACATGAATCCCAACCATACTGAGCCTAGATTCCAACAAATTGAATATCATTATTTAGAATCTCAAAATCTCACAAAATTCAATCAATTTTTTTTTTAATTTATGATACATTCCTGAAAAATAATCATATGAATTGATCGATACATTCCCCAAATTTTGGACCCCATTTTTTTCAATCTATATAAAATGGGTCGACCATGAATACTCTATTATTTCCAATGTTTCCAATGAATCTATTACATTATACTGGATCATTATGAACAAATTGTGTCAACCATATATCTTGAAATCCACAAATAACTTTGAAAAATATCTTTTATAGGAATCAAAATCATCCCTGATACTTAAATGCAGCCTTAAAATATTTTTCCAAAAAATATATCTCATTGGGTTTGTTGAAAAATTTTTTTATTTTGATACATCATTATTGATTTTGAAATATTATACCAAAATTAACTTCTCGTGATTTCAAAAAGTGACAATGTTTACACAACACAGAATATATGCCCACATGATCCATACATAGTTTGAGAAAATAGAGTAGCATGAAATACTCATCATTATAAAAATTCATTACAAAATGACCCATTTGATTTCATCCCCAACCGCATCTTTCATGATATATAACAATTGATAAATCATTTTTAATATCTTCATATTTAAAATTACCCACACATCAGTAATCTACTTATAAAATTCTCCCCAAACATGATCAATAAATTCTCTCCCCATTATAGAAAAAATATCTCCACATTATTTGAAAATCCCAAAATTCACTTCATTATGGTAATCAAGAGGTTAAATAACATATATCGTCACATTAGGATAAATAACACCATAACATAGAGAGAGTTGGTCCTAAAATGAAAATTTTTAAAGTGTAGGGAGTTAAAGAAACACAAATCGCTAATCGAAAATGTTCAAATGATTCTTTATGAACTGAATTTGTTATAATGTAAATAATGAATAGTTATGCATGTACATATTCCAACATCATATGACATTTCTTCATATTCTATTTGAAAAAATGACAGCTGATTTCAATGTTCTTGGTACTTGAGTGATGGACTATGTTTTTTATAAGATTAATGGAACCATATTATCGAAATATATTCTATTAAAAGATATCAATATTAATCTAATATCATCATGTTTATACTTGATACACAATAACCATGTGCACGATTGATTTTCCTCAGTATATTCAGCTTCAACAGTGCTCAATGATATTAAATATTGATACATTCATAGCCAAGAGATACATAATCAGCCAAGATTTATTGAAATAGCTGACATAGATTTTAGATCATCTATACAAAGTGAATATTTTCATTTTAATAGACTGATAACTTTTAATAATATTAGTTATTATTAAAAAAATACATAACTATCACCTTGTTATACTGAAGTATTCTTTTTTACTCATGTAATAAGATTTTTTTAGATTTAATTGATAATTCTCTACTTGGGATATGAAAAAAACAATATTTGGTGAATTCATTGTCACGTATCATAGAATAGAAATGATTTATATATATTATGTAAAATTAAATACATTTCAATCACCATCCCATGATATTTTCATCTAGGTACCAAGCAGAGTCATCATATCATTGGAATTATCTATTTCAAATATTATCGAAACCATCATGAAATATTTTTATTGAAAATATCTATTTTATACGTTTATTACGTCACTTATAAACATGGTAAAAACCTAATTACACAAATCATTAAAATTTCAAATTCACTTTAAATAAATTCTGTGATCTTTTTTCACTGTTCATCATCTGATCAACCAAATATTATTTCATTGACATAAACTATCGCCATATTTAATTGATTACTATCATGTATGACATAGTTTTTTTAATCAACTCCACCATTCTAAAAACAATAATTTTTTTCAATATCATCATTCATAGCTACACACCAGTTTCCATATCATGATGTATCATTAAAAATATTTCTCTATACCTAAGGTAATGAAGTTGATTACTATGTATTCGTCATATCCATTTTTAAATTAGCACTATTTTACCTCTAATTATATTTTTCTACAAATTTCAAATCAAATATTTAGTAAAGTTGCTGATATATGTTTATATTCATAAATTTCATTAGCTAAACCATCACCTAAATCATTCCATTTTAATTAACGATACAATTTTTTTTAAATATCAAAAATATCTATGTATGTGATTCTTGGAATTTCATTACCATCCTTAGTTTTAACATTTCTGGGCATGTCTGTTACTTCATAATTTCATGTATTATCATTGATGAATAAATAGTCACACAATTTGATATGTTATTTTTTTCAAATGAATCACATTATTTCCTTAGATACTTCAACATAGAGAAACTTCACCATTCTTCTATTTCATCTTTAAATTTCGTCTATTTTCCATTTCATAACTATATAAGAGAAGTATAAAAAAATAATTTAATAAATAAAATGAACTATGTCATATAAAACATATATTATAAAATAACCTAATCCTTTTATACCAAATTATATACTAAAAAGAGGATAATATACCATGGGAGGAAGGGAGATTAGGGGTTGGGCATTCTTTTGAAAATTCATCCATCCCAACATGATATTGACCAATTTATTATAAGGTTCACTATATATTCTTATAGTTTTTATGCTTTTCTTATTAATTATTTATTTATATGATTATTATGTAGTGAATGTCATGTAGGATAAATTGAATATGTAAACATAGATTTTTTACTTGGTTCAGCCTCATTAGGATTCATCTAAGGAGCATACAATAGAAATGTAATGATGTAAAAAATGTAAAATTGATCACTTCCAAATAAAGGTTGTTGATATCAAATTTTTATACCCCAAATAGATTACTATAAAATGTTTCGGGATAACTCACTACATTCAAAGGTTCATTCCCTCAATCATTCTATTGATAGAGCACAACCATTTTAAGGGGTCTCTTTCATTCTATTATTTTTCTCAAAAAAATTTAGAGGATTTATACACAGTTTAGGGATATTTTGGTGCCTTCATTAGAAATAAAAGAATGTATAATAAATTATAGGAATAAATTATGTTGATATTCTAATATACTCCACATGATGAAATTCAATTCACTAAAGATTTTCTATGAAATAAATATTTATTAAATTCATGATGATAATATCCTTTCTGGAAATCAAAATGACTTCACAAAACAACCAAATTATTCTAATGTACATAATTTTTCCATGAAACTCACAACATTCATGAATCCCACCTCTTTCACAAAGCTCACCTATCCTTCATGAAGCATCCCCATTTCAAGAATTTGAAGCACATTCAATAATATCATGTTGCCTCCACAATGATCTTAAAATTGAGTCAGTATTTGTAGCCTTCATGAAGAGCTATATATTCATGATTCATTGAAATTTTTTTCATCTTTATATATCCTTCATGAAAATCATTCATATGTGAAATATTTCATAATAAAAACCTTTAATAATAACCTTTGTAAATATAGTACCTTAGAATAATTTTTATTAATGATCATCTTTTCATAGGGTGTTGGGTCCAATTTATAAGTATAGAATCCAATTCTATAAGACTCAGTCCTGATCATCAACATTTTGATGATCACAAAAAAATTTGTTCAGGAATATCAACATATTCCTGAAGCACTAGGGAGATTTGTCATTTGAAAAGCTTCTCATATTCATGAAGATTTTATATTATTCATTTTTTATTCATCAAACATCACACAATTGCAGTGATTTATCATTGTTATATTTCACATTCATTAATTATCACATATTCATGAATCTCGTCCTCCATCGTGAATCTTTTTCAACATACAATTTAAAAAATCTCTTCAGAACAGTTCTAGATTCATTAAAAACCTACTTTTTCTACAAAAACGGTGAAGCCCTCCAGGTCTTTCAGAAATATCCATATATTTATGAAGCAGTCGATAGATTTCCAATTTACATAGCATCTTATATTCATGATGAATTAATAAATTTCTTCATGTATTCCTGAATCTTGAAATAGTCACAATGATTAATCATCATTGCATTTCACAATCATGATTATCCACATCATCATGAAACCTAGCAATCATCTTTGATATATTTCATCTTACCGGGTAAGGAATCTCTTTGGAACTCTTCAAGTGGCCCTTGAAACCCACTTTTTCAACAAAAACACGAAATC
Organism: Viscum album; assembly: GCA_963277665.1. NCBI lineage: Eukaryota > Viridiplantae > Streptophyta > Magnoliopsida > Santalales > Viscaceae > Viscum > Viscum album. The sequence goes on from OY728142.1 coordinate 1,333,798,231, forward strand.
TAAAAACATTACAATGTTACCTTGAGGGATGTTTTACCAACATATGTAAAAAAACATTTTTATTAATAATAAATAATATAATATCATAAAATATGTTAAATAAACATTGAATAAGCAACCAAAATTAAATATAATAACTCTATTATACAATATATTTTTATAAAATCCTAAAAATATATTTTCAATATATTATCTCTCACGTTAAATTATTAAAATCCAATTTTAGAGAAATTTTCATATTTTTAAGAAACTACTTTGTATCTATTTTAATATTTTTTTACAATTAATGTTTGGGAAAAATTCTATTGATATTATATATTACTTATAGGATGATCAAATTCATTAGGTAAAAAATAAATATGGATTATATGTTCTTAGAAATAATGGAACATGGATTATATTGTCATAATAACAATTTTTTGAAATATTAAAGATTTATTCATAGGTAAAACCTACATTTGTATGATTTTTTTGTTATGATAGGTTTTAATATATATTAATTTTCATGAAAACCCATAAAGTGTTATTTTTACCCAAATAAAATGGCAATACATAATTAAAAATCAATCAAAAATAAATATAAATTGTAAAATAACATTTTTTTGGTATCAAAAAGTATCAGAAAGAAACTAATATAGAGAAGATAGAGAATTATAGGTATTTAAATTGGGAAATCAAAATAATAACATGGATAGATCCATGGGTGGAGTTATTAAATTTTAGATAAATTGTTTTTAATGTTTTTGGGATCTACATTTATAATATAAGGATAAAAGAAGCTTATAGAATATGTTAGTGTAGAGTACAATTTTTAAATCAAAATTTCAATGAATCTTGGTAGACAACAAGGTTTTTACCCATGATTTTACAAAAAACATTCAAATATCATGTGTTGAGATATATTAAGAGAAGTAATTACCAAGGTCTTGCCACACCATTTTTGGAAACAAAATTTTATCCTTGTGCACACCTCAGAAGATAATTGTAATATTCTCATTTTAATGTCATGTAGATTATAATAACTATTTAAATACTATGTTCCATAAAAAATATCAACATTATCAAATATTTAAAATAAAATTTTATCATAAGAAAAGATATAAATTAACTTTAACAATTGAATAGATTTTAAATGAAATATTTTTCAGTGTGTGGAAAAAAAGTAACACTCTATGGATATATTGAATTATCTCTTCATGAATATAGATCATTAATTAAATAATTTTTTTATAATAAGACTTAATGAAATTGAATTCATTGAGATAAATCACATCTATTATAAAACATTAATTCTTATTACTTGTAAAAAATACTAATCATTCTCATCTCCCACTGAGTACATCAGCTTCAAAAAACATTAATGTAAAATATATATATGAAAAAAATGTGACTTATAAATTTATTTTGAGTTTGACAAAATTGCATGAGTGTTTATTTTTAACCTATATACATCATCAATTTTATCTCAAAAATGTGAGAAATATTTTTGTCTATTTTTTTATTTTCAAAATATCATTATCTATATAAATATTTGATTTCTGTATTCAATATTATTTTTCTTTTTGGGGATTTCATTTCATTTTCTATTAAATAATGAAATATTTATTATCCTTGTATTACAATATATTTATATTATTTCCTCATGTAATATGTTTATTTTCATGCATTATAGTAGAATAAATCCTGTATTTATTTATCTCCCATTAATCGTCTATATAATTCATGGATCACCCTTGTTTTTAATTTTCCTAAATTATGAAACCATTTTCTTCAATATTATTTTATATCAAACAAATATACTATTTTCATAGTATGTTTTTATTAATTTATTTTCATTGTTTTAATAAACTCATAAAATTTATAGATTGTTTTTTATTAGTCCATAGTGCATTCTCTTCTATTATAATATAACTATATTATCTTCATATATGTAACATCATCATTATCATTGATTTGTTAATTTTTATTATTTCTTTACACATTAAATTATTAAATCACACAATAAACATTTATAGTTTTAATTATCATGTCTTTATATATTATGTTTTTATAAACATACAAATATATTATTGTTGGTAAAAAAGATAGTTTTTAGCACAATCAACAATTTTTGTGAAATTTTTACATAAATATTCCTAAATTATATGTCTCATTGAAAAAAAAAATTTTATTTCTAAAACAATTCTTGTGAAATTATTGTATATTATTGAATTATTCTTTAATTAAAATCTGACCCGCAATGATATTTAAAATTTTAGATTTCATTCAAATTATTACTATAAATATTATCATTTTCATAATGAATAAAATGTTAATATCATTATCACCAAAATATATATATATTAGTATCTTTTGTTAAAGGAAATATTATACATCTTTAAATACATATAATTGTGATTTAAAACCCCATTATGTTTATTATATTTTATAAATTCATTTTTAACTCTTTATAACCTATATCATCAATTTGGAGGATGTACTACCACAATTAGTCTGAATCCATAATATTTAGTGAAATTTACCATCCATCCATAACAATTATAAAAAAATGATTTAGTAGAAGTTGACATTAATAGAGAAAACATTGTGTATAATTTATTAAACAATAGTCCATATATATATATATCTGTGTGTGTATTATTAATCCATTATTTATAATAGAATATAATCTTTTATCACTAATAAAATCACCACGAATAAACATTGATATACATTTTTGAAAGTTATCCTATGATTATTTATATTGAACTACCTTAATATATTACAATATTATATAATAGTAAAAAAAATTATTACAATGATAGTGTTCTTCAAAATATTATATAATTTAATATTATATTTATATTGTTATATTATTATGAAAATATGATTTCCATGCATTTTAAACCATTAATTCCTTGAATTTTTATTCCCGTTTAATCAATTAATTATAATATTCAAATTCACGATCCGTGCAACCATTATTTATTTATCAGTGTATTAGAGGGAATTGATCATCTACACAAATAATTTAAATATTTTGGTTCCACATAAATTTCATTTCAATTTATTTTTATTCAATATAATTTTTTATTTATATAATAATGAGATTATTTCTATGAATTAAATCTCATTGGTGAGGGTATTGTATGTAATTATATTTATCAAAAATGCATTCTCCATTGAATATATATTTTTCTATAGATTTTTATTCTCATCAAGATGGTACTTTATAAATTAAAATTTGATTTTGAAGAAAGTGATTGAGACTATAATTAGGATATTCATTAATATTTAAAAAAGTAATCTAAATGATTCGATGGAATAATATTATTCATAACAAAAAAGTGTTTCTAGATCATAGTTAGAGATGATAATTGAAATATATATATATATTTATTACATTCAATTCATTGTGTATCCTATTTTTATTTTTTAAAAAACATATCTCTCATTGTCATAGCTTATTCCATTAGAATATTTTTTACTGTAATTGCTAAATATAACCTTGATATTTCCATTAAGAGCAACATAATTTTTATTTGAAAAAATTCTAACCATCAAATATCATATTTAAAAAAAATATTGAGGCATAATAAATCAAATTATGCATTGTTTCTTAGATCTTATACCGTTTTGAAGTTCCAAGAAATCGTTTTAGACACACTAATAGGGGGATAATGAATTTTTTTTGATTTTTATACAATCAATCTATTTTAATTATCCATTACTCTAAAACTATTAAGAATATAAAATATTAATTTATTAATACATCCAAATATCTTGCGGAGAATAAAAATAAAATATACATTTACAATTGATAAATTTGGGTGTTTTTCTACACTTCTTTTACTATATACATATATTGATTTGTACAAATTAATCATATATAAATCCAATAATATTATAAAATTAACACTGAATGGAATCAATATTCCCCAAACCTTAAACACTATTCCAATAGTTTTACTATAATTTTATAGGTTCATTACAATTATTTCCAAATATTTTTGAATTAATCTCTATATATATTGTTTAAAGAGATCCCCACAACACTTTTAATTAACAAAACATTAAAATATAATTTATTTTTATCACTATATTATTTCCACTAAATTAATATTCAAGTAATATATAATTAACATCAATCTTTCAAACATAATATAATTCAAATATTCAACTATATATCATCATTACTTTTTTATATTGATAGTTATTATGAGAATGTAGCAATCTATATATTTTCTTTTTTATACATTAGTATATTAACCAGGCTGAAAATTGTAGTAGAAAAACTAGATCCCATTTATGAGAATATTGATACGTATTTTAAAGATATTCATGTATAATATTTTATAATTCATAACTACTATTCTTTTTCGAATATCATATTCTTAACTAATCAATATGACTACATGTTTAATTTGTTCACATCAAGATTTGGTAACTCTTTTAAAAATTATCAGTCATTGAATTCATTTAATAATGATTCAAATATGATATATATATAATACTATATTCAATATTAAAATATAAAAAACACAATTTATATTTGTCATTCTAGAATTTTCAAATAATGATCTTGAATATATTATTTATTTATATCAATAAAATTTTCCATGGAATATTGATTCTTTCTCCCATTGTTTTCATTGAAATATCTTCAAAAACATATACTATGTTATCATCTAGTTATTAAAAATAACATTATTTATAATCAAATCATTTAATCAATTGATTTTCAGAAATGTATTCATGTAATATTTTTATAATTTAATATATCCTTTGATATCACATGATAAGTCTGAGATAGCATGACTTATATTGTAACAAAAAAAACATAAATTTATGTGATATTAAAATCCCTTGGATTAAAAAAATTAAATACAGTCAATCATATAGGAGATGAAAATAAATCTTATTAATACATTGAAATTATATAGTTCCACTTTTAAATTGTTTTCCTAAATATAATTTATTCAAAATCATGAACTATAATTTTTTCTCTTATAAAAAATTTATATATGGCCATTAAATATTTATTGATACTAATCAATATATATAAATATATCTAACTTAATCTAGATAATATATTACATAGAATATTGATTTATCCTAAAAATGGTATAATTTTGAAATAAATCTGATGTTTTTCCTTTAGAATTCCGAAACATAGTTCATCTGCATTGAATTATGTTCTGTAATTTTCATCCGTTAACAAATCATCTCAAGAAATATCATATCATCTCATATATATGTTAAAAATATTAATATGTTTTTTATAATACTGTACAGATTTCTAATTATAATGATGAAAATAATCCTTCATTTTATTACATTAATATACCATTTATTGGGTCAATAATTTTTTATCTAAACACATATATTTTCATAATATTTGTGCTTATAAAAAAATATATGATATAGGTAATTGTAATCTAATATCAATCTAAAATAAAAATTAAATATTCAACATCGAATTGAATTATTCATACACAATCAATATCATCACTTCCAAAACACAATGTATAACTCTAGTGACATTTATTTTATTATATCTTTATATTTATTGAGTCATAAAATATTCAACATGATCTTACATCAAAAACCATTTGATTTATAAAATTTGATGTAATAAAATTCATTTTCATAGGATAATTAATTAAGCATGATAACATGTTAACTTCATTGAAAAACATGATTTTTTATTTTTCATAGTCATATAGAGTATAATGTTGAACTATAATTTATATTTAAATCCCATAGAAAACTAATTAACTTGATCAAAATTATCATCCTATCCTGTTTAACATATTAATCTAAAAATTTGTTCATTATGATATAGCTAAATTAGGAATTAATATACTATATTTCAATGAAAAAATCATTGATATGATAATACACTTTGAATTTAAATAATTGAAAAAAATGAATCACCTTTTTCTAATCATAAATTCATTTGTGAAGAACTAGTAAAAAATCTTTTACAATAACTAGTATTAAATACAAAATATATTGCTTTAGAAATAATTCAATCTATAACTCATTATGTTAATCACTTTATTCATTATGATATTTAGCTTCTCTAAAATATTATTTCAATTATTAATTAATGGAAAAAATATATCAATATTCACTTCAATACATTATTCTAATCACAATGAATACATTATATCAATTTTTTCTAGTATCATATATTCTTGGATTTTCTCCAGAATATATATTGATTTCTCTATTCGTGCTCTTAGAAGTTTTTTTCATTAATCAATGAAATCCAATTTCCATGTATGTAAGTCATTACTATGGTATATTTAACATCTTCATTGATTTTCATTGGTGGATAAGATATCAATTTTTATGTATATGTGACTAGTAATTTTTATTTTAACAGTTATTGAATTATTGAATCATGTATATAAGGTTTTTTATAAATTATATTCCTATGATGATATATTTTTTTAATTTCAATATTTATAATTTATTATCCCACTTAATCATTTTTTATTTCCCTAATTAAATTAATAATTTTTGAAATATATCATTGAATCATTCTATATAATTATTTTATTATTATATTATTATTGCGTATGCTAATACTCAATACTCATTTAAAATTTAAGAAAAAATTATATTCATTATGACATTTAGACACATATAATAATAATCATTTCATAAGATAAGATAATGAATTAGGGAAAAATTTTCTCCAATATATACTCACAAATGATATCCCATGAGATAGTTCAAATAATAAGTCGACATTATCTTAATTGAATCATTTATTAGTAAAATTGTATTGATCAAATTTTGATGAACATTTGAAAGATACCATTTATTTTTATTTTTATATATTATATATATAAAAAATTTCAATCCTTAATGATTATTAAATAAAAAAATATATTTCACTCTATAATTTTATTTTCTATAATGGTATATTTTTTTTAATTTTATTCAATAATATATAATCTTATAGGGAATTTTAATATATCTTGTATTACCATTTTCATGTGATCCTAGTGTATAAAAATTATCTTTAACATGATATTATATTACTCATGTGGGATATCAATTTGTATTATTCTTTAAGAGAAGTTGAATGATTTTGAGGCCACCCAATTCTTTTTAATTCACAGATTGTTCCACACCTTCTACAATCAAACTAGTAGAATTCATGTGCAGTTATAAGCACATGGGACATGAATATGTTCTTGTATTCTTTGTAATATTCAATGAATTAACCTAAGACACATTATTTTATTTCTATTACATTTAAAACTCAATCTTTTTTTTATCATGATTTTATAAAGGCACATTATTTTGTGGTTTTGATTCATATCTTATCTTAGTGGCCTATGGAAAATGGAATAATTAATAACCCATCATACCAAGTGATGTTGGATATACTGACGATGCCGAAATTTCCACAGGGTGTGTAGTAGATATTTTTGACATTGAAAAAAATTATGAGAAATTAAAACACACAAAAATAACAATATATCTGAATCATAGAACAAAAAATTAATTCCAAAAAACAATATTTTAATATAAATGGCCTTTTTGGATACTAATACAAGGTAAAATAAAAATTCCCACATTTAATAACATCAAAATATTTCTACAATGACTGAAAAGCACAAGGAAAAGTAAAAGGAAAAGAATATGAACAAATTATATTATAGGAATCTAGAAACCTAAAATTGTGATCTTGAAACACACCCATCTGAAATGGATCATGACATCAAAAGACCACAATAAGAGAATGCATGTTGTAATTATTCTACTACACAAAAAATCAATAATTAGAGAGTAATCTATCATGGTAGATAAGTTTTCCTGATTATTGGAAGATGTGATAAAAAGTGGGTAACACTCATAATAGAACATAATAATGAACTTGAATATGTTGATATAAGTATTGATCAATTTGGAGATGATGTATAATCTACAAAGAAATAAGTGGAGAAATATGATTCCAAAGGAAATCCTAAAATAATGGATGCTTTCATTTAACATTTTATTATTCTTTGTAATGTTATGATTAATTTATAAGAAAATATGAAATTTCATGGGAAAATGAAAAGGTTGTCTCAATATGAAGGACATCGAGTTTTAGAAATATGGTATACGATAGGATTAACCTTCACACTAGAATGATAGAAAGAGTGATACGAATAGTTCCATAAATGGCATAATCATGTATGTGCATAAGAAAAATGTACAAATGATTTGACATGATGTAATGAAAACATGTGCTATTTTCAGGGGATTCATGGTTATATGTCACGTTTTTTCAAGATTCATTAGAAGATATTTCATTTTGTGATGATATAAATATCTATAAGGTTGCGATTAAACATAAGTTTCATGTGAATTATGAAAAAAAGTATTCTATAAGAATGTAGTCTTCAAATGATTTATATTTGAATATTGGGATTCACGATGAGTATTTGTCAAGAAGCTCGAGTGATATATGCTAGAAGAATAACTATTGTGGCATAAATATATCAGTTTAGAAATGATGAAATGGGTTTGGTATTTAATGGAAAAATTTTATTATATTCTCTAATTTTGGGAATTTGGAAATGCATTACAGATGAAATAAATAATGGATGGAAAAATAAAGAACAATGAGATCATTATTTATGGTTGTGTATCAAGAAAATTAGTGTATTAAAAAATTCAATGATTATCAATTAGTTTATAGTCACACGGGAATAAAAAAGAGCTTAATGAATGGGGTATAGATCACCTCCTATGTTACACTCACAATATATCTATTGGACGTAATTTGAGTGATATTAGATGAAAAGTGTGGATATTAACTAGATTGGGCTTTGAACAATTTTAATTCTATAAAATAGTCAACCCAAAAAAGAAAGTGCGGCATGTCTTGGACAACTGTTAAAAGAAAAATGAGTGAATAATGACTTGATAAATTCACATTTAATGCCACATGGAGGGAATTGAATGCAAGATATGTATCCCTATAATGGAGTACAATACAAGAGTAGATGACCAATGTAGAGATTCTGGCTCAGAGAAGGAATCATGAAAACTATAATTTTGATGGACCATCAAATAATGAAATTTATTCTAATGGATCTAAATTTTAGATTAAAGACAATATATATATATATATAACAAAAAGACTCAACATGCGGTAAATAATATTTAGTCATATCACAAAAATAATTGAATTTGGTATGCCATTAAGAAGATTCAGAAAAACAATAATGTGATTTACAAGAATATATAAGGGTAGATACATCAGGATCAACCACAATTCTTATCTAATGGGTTTTAGAAGATAATATATACCTATGGGTTTAAAATATATTAACTAATGTTAATTGGATTCATGTTTTAGGGTAGAAGCAATCCAAGTGTATATTTGATAAAAATATGAAAAGAAGTGTTGTTAATGCTCTAGAATGTCAATACCTTCAAATCAGTTACCATAATTGAAGAATAAATCTAGGTGAATTCTTTTAGATAATGTAATTATATATGGATTCTCTAAAAAATGGAATTAATTGAGTTAAATTGAAAAATATTGTGTTATTGAAAATAACTATAGATTCTTACACAGATTTATGACTTTTAAGGCATGGTCGTTTTTTGATAGAAAGGATTCTAAGACCTGCAATCACAATGAAAAAATGATATTGGTGAATAATAATGTTTGTTGGTCAAAATAGTTTTCCTATAATGTGTATGATTTCATAATATAGGGGGGATTTTTCTACCATAATCAAATGGAAAGTATAATTGGTATATGAAGGATGGATTTTTATTTTGTATAACATTTAGATGAACAACATCGTGAGAAGTAGAAAAATGCATGTATGTCTGGATTTTCAATTTTTTCTAAAAATATGATTTTAGATGACCATTATCACGATTCCAAGATGTTGAAACTGAATATTAAGAGTTTTTCCAACATGTGGTTTTCTTTATCTGAAATAGTGATACATTTAATTTTGGAATCATTCATTTATCAATTTTAATTATAAAGATTTTTTGGGATGATTTGTAATCGATGCTTCAATGAGATGATGAAAACTAAAGATACATAGATGAAACTACCAAGATATCTTGTAGTAAATTCTTTTAATGTCATATAATATAGGGAAATAATTTTACACCTAGTGTAATAGACAATTTCAAGAAAATATATCAATTTTTCACATTAGAAGATGTAATATACCAATAAATTACCATTTCAATCCATATAATTTTAGTACGAGGAATAATTAAGAATATCAAGTGGCAATGGATTTTGGTTTGTGTGTTATGATAATTCTCTACAAGAATTACTGGGATATACATATATATATTAGGATTGTATAGTAGAGGACTGGAAATCAATGTCATGTGGGGAAATATAACATTGAATTTTTTAAATTTCTTTTCTACGTAAGAAATGTTATTGTATTTCATTGAGCATCTTAGATGTTGGATTTATTGTGGCTAATCAAGCATACATGTAGTAATTAATAATAAATTAATATCATGATGAAATGGGAGTTGATGTGATGTATCTAGTGAGAATGCATTGAGATAATTTTGGTTCTATAAGGTTTAGCAAAATACCATTCTATCACTCATGAAAAAATAACATTGAAACTTGGTATCATTGTATCATGGAGAAGGTGGAGAAAGGGAACGTGATGTTCGTGTATATGCCTATATATATATATATGGTGTAGTCCTTATAACAAAGGTATAACCAATTTAAGTATTTGAACATCATCGACTGGCTATTGGAGTTCAGCCATCTCCCCACACTTAAATAAGTGTGGATATGGTTCCCCCTCTCATTGAGGTTATTTTTATTTTTAACAGTGATAATATGTATTATTTACCAAATTTTCATACCAAAAAAAGTGTAACCTTCATGTTCATTGACAATGGGGGAGAAATTACATCCATTAAAAATGGTTAAATGCCTTAATCATGACATGGGAGAAGCTGATAGGGGGTACAATGAAGTAGGGTAAGTTTTAAACTTGATAATGTTAAAGGTGATCAAAAAAAGGTTATATGTCCTGATAGATGGAGGCCATGATGAAATAATTTCAGTAATTTCATTAATTAATTGTTTTACTGAATATATTTTCATTCTACTATATTACTCATGATAGGCATGGATCCTGTGGGATAAGTGTGTGTGTTGAGTAAATAATTGATCATTATCTAAATCCAAGTATGTGAGTTTTGGTAGAACATTGAAGAAGTAATAACATGGATTCAAAATGTGAAGAGGTTTTGAAAAACACAATGTTGGAGATAACATGTAGGTGATAAGGGGGGGAAATTATTTAATCAAGATTGGGGGAGATGATGATATTGAGATCAATGAATTAGAGGGTTTTTTTAATCGGGAGATGATAATGGTGATAAATAAAAGATATATATCTTAGTATATAGAGTTCATGATAAATGTAATAGACTAGTTTTGTAAATAAAGTTCATAAATGATGAAATTTACATGCTACACATATTTATCATGCCAATCATGGATCATGAATAATTATAGTTTTTATTTTGTAAATATTTTATTTCTTTAAGAATCACAACTTCGTTTTTAGTAATAATATAGATGAATTTTTATCATGGTATCAAAATTTTGAGAGTTTTGAATAAACTCAATGGAAGTGATAAATAATATACATACCATAATTCATCCTCCCCCTACAGGGTATGTAAGTCCATTTTTTTACTAACAATTACTAATAGATCAATGTGTTTTTATCAGATTATTTTTCTCTCATCCTAGTGTTCCATGTAAAAGTGAATAAAATCAATGAAAAAGAATACGTATTGTTGTATTCCATGACCAAAACATAAATTTATTGCTCAATGTGATATGATTTCATGAAATACAATCACTAGATTCATGAATTATAATTTTGTGTGAACCAGAATGGATATTAAAAAAAGTATGTGGTAATGTGGTAATTATCTAGTTGGTGACAATATTTATTCAATATTGTATCTATCTTAAAATGAATATTTATTAATTATTGATAATTAAGGGATCTACATGTACATATTCTTTTTTTTAATCCTTTCTAGATTATTGAGAGACTAAATAGGAATAGGGTTATCCTTTTCACAGGTAGTGATCCAAATAATGAAGATTCATGGAGTGAACATTGGGAAGTACGGAGATATTCCAAAACATTGTAAAGTAAAATAACCAATGAATATAATTGATATGTCCAAAATATGAATTTTATGTTATCCTTAGTGGATTTGGTACATCATCACATCTTTGTTTTATAATCCTTGGACATAGCCTAGTGAAGGTGAACAATGATAAATTTGGTCTCTATGTTCATACATACATGTGTTACTTTTAAGGCATCATCATTTGATAAATAAAGAAATTATAAGAAAGGAATAAACACATAAAATAAATTAAATTTTTACATATAAATATGATTTTAAGATCAATTGGGTAGGAAGAATTTTTAAACAATGTTCTAAAAAATGATTCACCCCCCTCTTATGTTATATATGCCCTTATTGGTCTAAAAATATAAAATGTTGTCAATAACATTTCATGAGAATATTTGGTTTTCTACAAGATTTTTTAAGGATTGTGAAAAATAAATAAATTCAAAATTTCTAATGATATTTAATTGGTTGGTGTATGAACAATTTAATATACTACATAGTTGTTGATTCTTATATCTTTTTTACAAATTTATATAAAACATATATTTGGTGAATAACTATTATTTGACGGTGCGTTCAAACAAAAATATGGCTTAATGCATATATTAAATAATAGTTTTATATTTTTGAAAGATAATATAGAACATTAATATTGAATATATTTATTTCAGTGTTTATTAGTAATAATACTCGAATACATGTTGAGAATATAGGGTAATATAATTAATATAATAGAAATCATTATGAATAATGACATAAAAAATCTAATCAGAAGAAGTAAAAAAAGAATCTAAAAAATGATCCCTGGACCCCAAAAGAAATTAATAACTGAAATAAAACATAATAAAATGATCCACTGCCCCCAAAATAGAACAATTCGTATTTTATATAACTAATATAATTCTCCATTTCCATGATAAATGATCTACTACTCTAAAATAAATGGCGCACTACTCTAAAAAATACATTTCTAAAATAAAACAAATGTTCCAATGAAGAAATAAAATACATGATCCACTAACACAAAAGTTCATGATCCAAATTTCAAATAAAATGCAAGATCTATAGCATTAAAAAATTATATAGTATTTAAATAAAATACATGATCCACTACAAAAAGGAAATTCAAGATCCACTACTATAAAAAAAATATCCACTACTCTTATTAATGTCAAGTAATCTTTCATACATGTAATTGTAACTAATAAAAAAATTAAAATAAAACAGTACAATAGTCATATCATCCACCAAAATTGTGGGTTACTCAACCCAATCACATTATAACATCAATAAAATCCATGAATCCACCCAGTGGAATGGTTTTAAAATTTGAAACATATGAAATTAAATATAGTATAATTTTTACTGAAATATAGATGTCAATTTCGCAGTGACCAATCTAAAAACACTTCAATAAACTAAATCCATTTTTATAATGTGATTTTTTTAGTATGAGTTATAGTGCTGGAATAATATGTAATATGATTGGATATCACCAACTACAAAATAATCTAACATGTTTATATGTATATAAAATGATGTTTAAGAAGTGAAATATATATCAATGAATAATTAAATATCAATTTTTAATGTTTGAATGAAAAATAAAAAATAATATTAAAAAATATGAATATATGCATCTGATGTAATTAATGCTTGTTTTTTATTTTTTCCAATCTTTTTCACTAAATATTATAACCTCGATAAAGTAAAAGAAGACATGAATTGGATTTTCCATCCATAAGTAGTTCATTAATTTTATTTTATTTTAAAGATCATGGGTGATTTAATTTTCTACTCTTGTCTAGGTGACACTCTTTGTACATTGGGCCAAACACTATTATCAGATTATTTATTAGTTATTAGTTTATGTATCTTAGATTTATTAGTTTTTTTATGTATACAGAATATCAAATAGAATAATTCCTGGATACATGTAATACATAAATAGAAATTTTTTTATAGTTAAAGCATAAAAAAATCATAGGTTGTTTGTATGAAACATATGTATCTTTACTATCCTTTATAGATACATTAGGTCACAATTAGACACATTCATCCAAAATCTCATCCTCATAATATATGTGATAGAACATCTTCCCCTTCCACTGTGAAACTATGATTGTTTTATTATGGGATTCTAGTTGAATTGTAACATAAATAAGTTTAGGAATTTTAATTTGGGTGGTTATGGAGTAGTATTTGAAATTTCCATTTATTATAGTATTTATAAGATAAATAAATGTAGTAAATTTTTTTCAATAAGTTGAAAAAATTGTAAAGAACAAAATACATTCACATGTAAAGAGTATATATGGATAAAACATCTATCTTCTCAAATTCCCCCATTATATATGGTTGATACCTTATATCAGCACAAATTCCCATGTGATCCTACTAAATCTAGAAAACAGAACTAATAGTCTATAAGAGAAATTATAGTAAAAAATAATAATTTTGGAGTAGGAGACTCAATAAAAAGTTATGTTTACAACATATTGTTAGGTACAAAATATATTTAATAAAATTTCATGACACATTGGAAACTATGATGTTCTATTTTGGCCTTTCAGTTGAATAATAACATGAATTAATATTGATATGGTGATTTAGTTGAGTAGGGCATGGTATATGAAATTTTCCTGTACAATAGAATCTAAAGAAGAATACCCCCAAGTAAACTATTTACCATAAATAGAAAAAATAGTAAATATACATATATAGTAACATACAAATATTATAAAAGGATAAACCTTCCATCCACTAAAACTTCTCCATGTTTCCTTGTAAAAACCTTACATCAAGACGAATTCAACCCAAGAACATGAAAAATTTAGAAATATTTTTATTCTAAATGGAAACCATTGGTAAATAAATATATCTCTATAGATGGATTTTCCAATCAAATTTATGTTCATAAATATGTGTTTTGTATAAAATCTATGTAAAATATAGTACATTTAAATGTAATTTATCAACATTTAGAGTCTAGTAGATAAAAAAGTTTATTATTTTAACAAATAGTGATTGAGACCTGTGGACATCAACTACTTCTTATAATTATAACTTGTATTTAATCAATTTCATACACCAATCAGCTATCAATAATAGATCCAATATTAGTTCAATAAATAATTATCTACTGGTAAAAAATTAATGATTCAAAAAAATATATTTAGATTTCTATGGAGTTTAATTCATTATATAATAATATTGAATATAAACATATCCATATAAACAAACTGTGGATATCCTATGTATTCTAGAAACTCATTTTCTTCTGAAATCAAGAAATTGTAATGCAAAATAAATCCTTAAAGAACTATGTATGAGAAATTCAAATGTAGTTTTAAATGAAAGCTCAAAATACCAATGTATGAATAATCTTTTAAAAAATAAATATAATAAATTTGTAAACCCTTATATATATGAAATATAGATTAAGTTATGTAAATAACATGCCTATCTAAATTAGGTGCACCAAAAATCTACCTAAAATAAATAAATAATTGAAACATGTCTCCTATCATACCGAGACATTAGTTTTTAAAGATTGTCTTTTCCATATAAAGTATTTAAACTTCATATTTATCCTGGATTCAATTATAACATACTAATATTGAATATAAATATATCCATAGAAAAATTATATGGTGAATATAAGCAATCTAGAAATAATTATGCATAAGAAACATAGAAACAATTATGGGTAAGAAATCTATAAAAACACTCTTTATGAAAATATGTAAACACTTGAATTTGAAATCCAAAAAATATATGTATAATTAATCTGAAACACATACATATAATGAATCTGAAAACAATTATCTATATTGAATCTATAATAAATTATGTAAATTACAGGGAACTATGAATGCATGATCACAAAAATTTTACCTCTAATAAATATATTTAGATGATATGTATAACTATCAAGAGAAGTTATTGGGGATTTATTTTTATCCATGACTATATGTTACCCAAAATAACACGTATCTGTCAGTTATTTTGTAGGAGATGAATCTTAATTCGTAGAATTATTTCATTAGTATCATCATAATGCACATAATTTACACTACTACTAAAATAGAATGTTTCACCTGAATATAATAAAAATTCAAAAACACCTAAATAGATAATGAACTAAAAATACATTAATATAAAACATAATCAATCCACTTGTAATACAATATTGAAACTCATGGTTTTTGAGGAATATCATTATGATATTATGTAATCAAACATGATATGTTAACTGAATTCATTCTGTACATTCTAATTCATGATATGAATATATCCGTATCAAACTACTTTGGTGACCATAAGAAATTTGAAATACTTTTTTATATGTAATCTAGAAATATTTAACCATATGAAATCTATTAAAACACGATGTATGTGAAATTTGGAAATAATTGTATAAGTAATAATGAAATATTTCTTTACAAAAAATCTCGAAACATGTAGCTATACAAAATATGGAAACACTTATATATAAGAAATACTCAATAAAATATCTAAATGTTAGTCACATCTGAATACATACACACCATGTTTCTACCTCTAATAAATACACTAATATGGTATGTTGTATTATATAGAGAAGACATTGAAGAAGGCACAATATTTAAGAGAATGGGTTTTCTTCAAACACATTCTTGGTTGTAATAATAACAATTATGTTCATAGTATAAAAAAAACAGAATAAATAATTCATTTAGGTACTATCTACATGTTTAAAAACGAGTATCATCAAGCATGATATCGTAGTAGTATTGATGTAATATAAACGTTAAAATTCACTAAAAACCTATAAGATAATGAATAAAATGTCACAAATAAATTTACATAATTATTTTAAAGTATTCTCTCACTTTGTATTACCAAAAAAGATATAATATAATAATGATTATTAAGATAAAATAACAGTAGTATATTAAAGATAGTATTTTGGGAAAAAATATATATAGTAAGAGTTGAAAAAATTATATTTATAATTTGTTATAATGGAAAAATATAAAAATATGATAATATATTTAATTTAATTTAAAATGATATAACCTATTATAATAGTGTGTTAATTAATAAATATAAATATTAATAGTTATAGGATAAAATATTTGAAAAAACATAGAGAATAAAAAAATACAAGAAATTGTGATTTACTATCAGATTTAAAAGTAATGTGAAAATTAGAATAAATAATTATAGTGTTGATAAATCATATATATATATAATATTATTAAAAATAGTAAATTAATCCTTATATTAATTGAAAATTGAATAATAGTGATAATTAGTAACATTGTTGATGTATTAATAATGATGAATTTATCACTGAAGAGTAGTGATTTTGAGAATGGGAAATGAACTAAATTATAACACCAATTATGAAGATCGGATTCAAAGTGGAGATGTAAAAAAAATTTATAAGGAAAAAATAATCATAAAAAAATGAAACAATTTTTGAATAAATAAATATATCATGCCAAAAGAATTCATGCAGTCATCTATTATGAGTAAATATCTAAACTAAATTACATGATAATCATAAAAATAATTGATTTTTAGGATACTATTTTCTTTAAATATAGAATTAATAAATCCAATATTAATTTTGAAAATGATTGAAAAATTTATGATAAGAAGGAGTTTGATCGATTACAATAATTATAATCTCATTTCGTTATATTTGAGAGGTTTTGACCAAAACCCAATTGACATATCAGATCAATATTAATATCCCTTGATTTTATAATGAAATGCAACATAAAACAATACTTAATCACATCTACAATACATAATAAATATATTCATATAATATATTACAATAAAAATTAATCAATTTGATCTGGAAAAAAACCAACATATTAAATTTTAATCTAAGTGGAATTTTTCAATAAAATAATATATATATATATATGATAGAAAGATGAATTTAATGATAGTCTTTAAAAAGAACTATTTTTAGTAAAAAATCAATCATATATTCATTGTAATGTTTCATATAAAATTAATAATTCCAATTTAGGATTCATTAAAATCCTAGGATAATAAATTAAAAATTTATCAACTCTAGTACGTAAAATATTATTCACAAAACAATCCTAATGAAAAACAAAAAAAACTAAAAATATTTTTTTAGGTATCATCCGAATAAATTATTTCTATATAGATCCAAAATTAAAATATATAATAATTTGAAAAACCCAAATTAATTCTACTAAAACCTGTAAAATATATATATCTAACAATCAATTATTATGATTAAAAAACTATGAGTAAAGTAGTAATATTAAAATAATGAAATCAAAAACTCAATCAAGAAAACATATTCTGGTTATCAATTTCAAAACTAAATTGATTAAATAGAATATGAATTTAATATATATATATATATATGAGTGAATAATTAAAGTGATTGCTACCCATTCTACACCCCCTCTGAGTCATCTGTAATAATCTATCTTTGTACCTGGGAATACAAATGTTTAAAAAAATGAGAATAAAATTATTCAAAATATATAAATTAATTAAATTTAGTAATGTATGTTTTGTGAATATTTTATTATAGGGCCTTGATATTGGATCTCTCAGTTTTTGGTAATGTAGGCCCAATAATCTTGGTTTCAAAAACATTAGAGAAAAAATGGTCTGATAATATTAATGTTTCACATTAATATTGAATATGTCTATAAAATACATATATTCTTTTATATTTTGTGAAAAATTATTTGGAGTATTTATATAGGGATTTTAGGGGATAAGATGTCTAGGTTTCAATAAAAATGAAGGGGATGTGTTGGGTATCTGGTAAAACCTATATGCAAAGGATAATGAACAACAAATGAAGATGTAACTCTTTCAATCATGGAATCCAGAATAATATATTTGAATCAATTTAATAACCAATAATAATACAAGTATAATATTTACATAATATATAAAAAAATAAACATTATGAATACTGTTCTAGAGAGAAAAACATTTGAAGTGGCATAATTAAATTAATAATTCAATGAAGAAAAAAGATAATATATGTATAAAAAATATATGAATACTAATAATATTTATTTAAAATATTTTAATAATATTTAATTGTAGGGTTAGATGTAGTTTATCTTGATTTCCTATAAGTCATGATCAAAGATGATTGGTTTGGAAGGCCTACAGTGATAAGAAATGGTCAAATAATATGTATGGAACACAATAATATAGATATTTATAAAAAAAATTAATACATTTATACACTTAATTTTTGTTAAAAATGCGTTGGAGTAACTAGATATAGTATCTGGTATATTTACTGCATGGTTTTATGGAAATATGTAGAGGTAAGGTTGGGAAGCTGGTAATAACAGGAGGCAAAGTAGTTTGAACTATTAAAAAATAAGTATAGAAGCCATAGGACATGAATTTAGACTGGTCGGAGGTAGACCGACTGGATGTAGAAATTGTGGATGAGGACAAGGTGTAGGTGGAGTTTCTAGATGAAGTGGGTCCAGAGGTATATGAGGAGCATTGGGAGGTGGAGTATGTGGGTTTATGATGGAACCCTTGATAGGTAGGATTTCCAATAGATGGAGGAGCTGAAGGTAGAGTTTCCAATAATTGGGAAGGCATGAGAAAGCCATCAATATGTAGACATGGAATAAGTAGAGGATACTTAGGTAAATGTGATGAAGGGGGAATAGGGGGAGGAGGAGGCACATTGGGAGAGGACAACTTGGTAGGGGGCATGAGAGTTGAGTCGGGGAGGGGTGTGGGAACTGTAGGAGAACTCGAGATAAATCCTAAATAGGGGTGGGATAACATGAGAGGGATTTCGATATTGGTGGGAGGAAATATTAAAATATTGTGATATTTAATATTGTAATGGATAAATTTATGTAGAAGGAACTGTGATTTAATATAGATAGTAAATATCAATCAAATATGTAATGGTTTTGTAGTCTATTTTATACATTTCAAATGAATGTGTCTCTAGAATAAAATAATTTAAAGAAACAAAAAACTCATAGTTATAAACATAGTCTTCTAAATCATTTATAGTCAAATATGATATATGATTTAATTCTTTCCATTAAACTCTATACTTATTTATTTAACCAATTGTTCCTATGTTAACCTCTTTGTTAGATATGAGAGTATGTAATAATTAGGTTTTTTGATGTTGGGAATGTTGGATGATAGTATTCTTTACACACTATATTTAAGATTTCTCTTGTAAGGATAGTTCAGATTCTCTTTATCTTTAAATATGGTTTCTTCTCATAGTATAATCAACAATGAAAATGTGATTTCTTCATTAAAATTAAGTTTTTCATTATTTCTTCTTCATAGTTATCCGTTATACTTTTTTTTTGGTATTTTATATGATAGATTTATTTGTTTGATTCTTATTTGGGGGTTTGTGTCTCTCGAATTTTAGGTATTATTAATTCCTAGTTATGGTGGTTATCATTAGTGTTCTTCATAATATATCAGTTGTGATGATGTTTTCATTTTTATGAGGTGTGACGAATTTATGTGGTTGGTTTGTTTCAATGGTGGGTGGTAGATGGAAGAACCCACCATCACAACATTACAAATGATGGAAAGGTCCGCTGTCATTAGGTGTCAATCAAGGTGTCTTTATCTTCAAGTATTTCAACAGATGGTTTAGAATTGAAATATGTATCATTTTATATTTTCATACATGAGATGTCATTTTTTTTTTGAAAATTTAAATATATACTATTTAGTTGCAATTTATTGAACTTGAAGTCACCACTTTTCCACTAAACTTATTTCAAAAATACGGAATAATGGATTTAGAGTGTTAATCAGATCAACATTTGTTAATTAATACTTACTATGATATATGATTTAATATAATAATAATGTCATTATCATTTATATATAATACCTATCTATTTAAAAAATATTAATAAATAATAATATTAAAATTTTGGATTAAAATATATCTAATAATGACTGTAGAAACGACTACTGGATATTCAGATGCACCTTCGGAATTTGTAATCAAGTTTGGTTCTATACCAAAAAATTATAAAACTCATTTTACTTCCAAGTAAATATCGATACAA
This sequence comes from Viscum album, assembly GCA_963277665.1. Taxonomy (NCBI): domain Eukaryota; kingdom Viridiplantae; phylum Streptophyta; class Magnoliopsida; order Santalales; family Viscaceae; genus Viscum; species Viscum album. The sequence goes on from OY728142.1 coordinate 1,333,819,485, forward strand.
ATAAAATTAAAAATGTCGATATTAGGGAATCAATATGAAACCTTATATATTTATTTAAATATTAATGAGACACATAGACATACATTATTAATTAGCATTAGTGGATAATGATTAGTTCATATATTGATAGTAAAATAATATTCTAGGATGAAATGAAATAAAAAAATCTTCTTTTATACATTTTTCATGTATATATATATATGATTTGATTTGAAAGAAATGTAGTAGGATTATAAAAAATAAAAGATAATCCTTCAATGAATATTAGGTATGAATTAGAAAAATGTGTTTTAGTTCCCCAAATCATTATATAGAAATAAAATCTTAATTCGACAATTTTATGAATGATTTTTCTTAATATGTTATGACATGATGACTTCCATTATAGGCTGATCCTTAGTTGAAATAATTGAAATTGATGATAAGAACATATAAAAAACAATACACAAAATTATAAACCAAATTAGAAAAATGAAATTTTTCATAAGAAAAATTCTCAATAAATAGTGACATTGACTTTTGAGAATAACATGATTGTGATTTAACATAGTGATATTACAACCATTGTGACATTCATAATAATTTATATAACCTCTCATCCCTAACCTGAAAATGAAAATATATTTTCATTAAAATTTTAATATTGAATATTTTTTTCAAGGAAACATATCATTAAAATATTCCAAAAAATACTAGAAAATTTAAATAATTTAGTCCTGCATTTTAGGAAGACCATATGAATCCAACCAAAAAAATTATTTATAATTAATATAATATTTCCCCGAAAAGATTAAATATTGATTTACACATCATTGAAAACATATTTCTATAACAAAATCAAGTAAATCACAAGAGATTTACCTCAATGAGAAATATACTACACAACAATAATTTATTTACTTGGTCAAACACCTAAAAAAGATAAGTAGGATGAAACAATCAGGCAACAACAGATCCTACTGAGTACCCTAATGACCAAAATTTGACAACTAGTGTGTAATATTGGTATAATAAATAATCATTTAACTTATACATGACATTAATAACATAAATTGAAATCTTAATATAATTGGATTAATATTTTTTTCTTGAATTCTAGGAGTATAATAGAACGAAGATATCCCAATGTTTTAAATTATGACATTAAAACCAAACCTACACATATTGATAAGTATCCCAACCCATATTTCACCATGTTTAGTATCTCATGAATATGAGGATACAAATTTTTAACCAACTAAAATATATAATCATTATTTGAATAGAAACCCAATCTCATAATATGACCATGAAATATTTAGGATAAACGACATGACTTCATTACACAAAAAACTTCCCAAGGCGGTTGGGAAGAATATATGTCTCGCTATTTCTATAATAAATCGTAAATCCAAGAGAATTATGTTACATATATAAAATTAGAATGATAATTGTAAGATAAATTTATATAATTCTATATAAATATTCAATTACCCATTATTGAGAAATAAATTCCATGATATAAAAAATTCATAACGGTAATGCCTTCTACTAAAAGAAAAAAGAGTGGGAGATTAATGAGTCAACATATGAGGGTTTTTTTCCTCTTTATTAAATTATATTGTAACAATTTACTATAAATTTCTAGTATCCATTATGATTCATATCACAATTTAAAGACCTTCAAATTTTAATAGACTACTATTATTGAAAGCATTCATTAAATGAACTTCCAAGTATTAAGATATTTTTTTCATACAATAAAAATAATAGTATTTAAATATTAAAATGATAACATATCAATTAAATTGTAAAATATAATTATGATTAAAAAATTAAGAAATATATATAACAATGTAATTAAATATTAATTTATTTATAAATTCATTGACCATTGTAACTCGGGTTTTATTAGAGTTATTTAAATATTTGAATATCATTGTTTAAGTTTATTTATCATTTCTTTTGAAAACAATAAAAATAATATTTAGAAATTATATAAAATATGTTTTTATTAAACCAGAATAATTTTTTAAAATATATAATGAAAATCAACATATGGAGAAATTTTCAGATTTTTCTTAAATGGTTGGTTTTCTAGTTAAGATAAATGATATATATTCTTATAAAATTAAGTTATTTTAATTAAATAAATTAATTAAAAGTATGATATTATTTTTAATTTTTTATTAATGTTATATATGATCTATTTTATTTATAATAATCAATTAAACTTTTTTTAGTACTAAATTTTCATGATTTTGGAATAAATCTATTTGTATTCATGAAAATATTATTCTATTAAAACATAATTTATGTACATAATGTTTTAACATTTTAATTAAATAAAACAAACCCTAATATACATAGTTTTATATGAAATTTATACAATATATAGATATTAATTTAATTTCATATAATAATATTATTTTTCATTGCTTTAAAATATAATCATCGTTTACCTGAAAAAATAATTTTCCAAAAAACTATTTGATATCTTTCATAATGGGATTAGTATAAAATGATTTTTTCCCACTTATAAAAAGTTTATATATTGTAAAATATATTCAATATTTTGTATCAATAAAAGTAAGTTTTATTTAACAAGGGAAACATATATTTTTCGTAATGAATAGTAAAAACAAAAAAAATTACCCATGGTAAAAGGGTAAATCAAGTTATTCGAGGTTAAAAATAAATGAATAGATCACCAATTTTTCATCTCAACTATCATAAGATTAATTTATTTTGACACTTATCAAATTATTATAATGGATTATTTTTTTAAATAGACTCTTGCCCTTAAAAATTTCTTATATAATATTATATGTAAATAAAAACTGATTGTTTATTGCATTCACATAAATGTTTTGTGTTAATAAAAAGAATGTTTTTAATGATACATAATAATTATTTTGGGAATAATAAAATTATATTAATTATATTATCTTATTCTTATATATTTTAAAATTATCATATATTTTTATGCGACACTGATACAATACTTATTTGAAAATAGTTTAATAAAATAATTTTTTTTTAAAAACAATAGATCTTGTATAACATTTAAAAATATATTTTTCTAAATTATTTTTATAGATTTATATATCAATTTTTTAATGTTTTAAAATAATAGATTAAAATGAAATTTTATTTTGGTTATTTTTAATGTCCAATTTACGTAAAAGTTTATCAAATGACGTTAATAATATTTTCTAATAAATAATAAATTCATAAATGATATAAAATAATTGAAAATATTGTATTCATAAAAATGTTTTTTATATGTATGAGAATATAAATAATCATCTATTTATATTAATGATTAGGACCCCCGACAAGTAAATATATTTCTCGCAGCAATTAAAAATGTGTATGTGTCGGTTAAAATAAAAATATAATGGTAAAAACCTAATATAAAATTTATTAAATCTTATTAGATGAACATATTAAAAAATTAAAATTAAATATTAAAAATATGAAATTATTGAGCATTTTTTCGATGTATAATAATTTATATAAATTTAATAAATTACATAATTCCCAATATCTCTCCCACTTATAAAAGGGTACCTTCAGTCCTCCTTAATTAGTTAAAATATTTCTTATTGGTCTAGAATATACCAATCCAAATTCCTAATTTAAATTCATTAATAGATTATTTATTATATATTTTTATTTCTTTGCCTACCCAATACTAATATTGTTGTAAACCTATATAGTTTGTTGGAAGAAGAGTCATCATTTTTAGCGGATAGATTTTCTTTTATTTAATATTCCCAAAATATCTAATATTATTAAACTATGATGATATTATAATTTCATACTATATAGTATATTTATATTTTTTCTATTTATATAATACCTTATATCATCACATATTATATTAAAATTGTAATATAACTATCATTCATGTGTATAGAGGACAAACAGATCACCAACAAATATATTTCATTTTCTATCAATCCCACTGATGAATAGTTATAAAGATGTATTTAATATATATATATATATGAAATTAAAGAAGTATTTTTATTTAGGAATATGTTATATATCATATCATATCTTACCTTACCATTCGTTTAGAAAATGATACGTCATTCATGTGTATGAGTGGATTAACACCCCAATAGAGAGATGTGATTTATTTTCCAAAACCACATCACTTGTATTATTATAATAAATGTATATAAATAAATCAAGTGATATTTATTTTATAATTACAACATAAATTATGATTAGGTAATTAAAATTTTATTTCCATCAAGATCTTTGAAATATTGAAATGTTACATATTTGAATGTAAAACTTATTTTCTTTAGGATTTGTATATATGTCATTTTCCACTACTATACCACATTATTGGTTTAAAATGTATAATTTAACTATAGAAATGATTAAAATTTTATGAATATTAATCCTTATATGATAAAATAGTGACTTATATTACCATAATCATTCCTTAGATGTCATTATGGACCTATATACATAATATCACCCCAGTGACCAAAATAAAATAAATGATTATGTTAATAAATATAACATTGTATTATGAAAACTAAAAAGAATTGTTTTATGAATATTCGTTTTAATCCTTTATTTAATTACTGTTTTTTATTCTGGATTATAAAGTATATATATGACTTATCATAAATGCAGTTATAGATTTTATCCAATTTTCCGTCATGTAGGGAGATATTATTATTATCACATAAATCACTCTTCTATGATGTATATATATCTAATTTATAATGATATATAAAGAATCATTCATACATTATTCTATTTTATTTTTAAAAATCGAATATTTTAATGGGTATTTGAAATAATATTTCAAAAGAGGAAAGGGGTTTCAAAACCCCAGTTTCTTTCCTACTATTATCATTTTTAATTTATTGATTATTTAATTTCAATATATTATGTGAAATTATTATTGAATTTTTGATGATTTATTTAAATTATTAATTTGAAATATATTTTTTACACATCATCACATCATATATTAACTCTCACATTAATGATATGATCATTGTAATTGTTCATCATTGAAAGATTTATTCTTTTATAGAAATGTTATTTCATAATCCTTTATTTTATATGTTCTATCAACTTATAAATCTACATGATATATTTTGAATCTTTTTACAATAATTGAATTTGGTTTTAATTTGGTTTTATTTATTTCATGGGGTAATTTTTAGAATGTTACTAAAGTGGAAAAATTTTATTTCATAATATATTCATTATTAATGATTTTCTATGATAATGTATTTTCTATGGTAATTATTTTAATATCAAATCTTAAATGTAATATATTTTATTCTACAATGGGTATTTTAATAAATTTCATGTTTTTAATTCAATTTTCACACATTTTGTTCTCATGATACTAGAATTTTGTTTTTAATTAAAACCATATATTATCTACTTGGTCATGAATATTTTTCTTCTATATTTATATTTTTTTATAATTAAAAAAATAATAATTTAAATACGCTTGAATGATTTATTAAATTTAGTTTTACCAATGTTTTAATTTTTACTAAACTACTTAAAAAGAATCTTATTTTCATTTTTTTTAATAATGTATCTTTTTAATTTTTATTGAAAATTTGAAATGAATGATTGTTTTTAAATACATGAAAAAATATAATATTCTTATCATTTGGACCAGCCTTTTGTTTTAGTATTCATTTAAATCTTTCAAGGTTCATTTCAAATAAATGTATCCGATAATATTTGATGTTATTTTAGATTTTAAAATATATATTCTAAGAGAATTTTTATTTTATATACTAAATTTTTATTCTCTTTTTATGGGGTATTTATTAAATAATGACATAAATATTTCACTTTAATTATAAACATCATGGGAGTTGTTTTCATAATACCATACTTATTCAATCCCTAGATGTTTTATGAATAGTTAGAATGGAGAAATTATAGAAATTTATAAAGTTGTGATCATGGGAAATTACATTTCTCATATATATCAATATTTTTATTGACATTCATATTTATTAATAAATATATAATTTTAAAAATATGGTGATTTAAAAAGAATTTTATTTGGTTGAAATTATTTATCCTTGATAAATCTATATTTCTTAATAAATACACGTATTTTTGGAGATGGAATATTATATATTAATTTAATTGTTCATTAAATATTTTAGTAATGAATTTTATATGATGTGTTGGGTGGTCCCTCAATATTGATATCTCCTCGACTCACCGAGATGTTTTATGAGACAAATATGTTGAAAATGTAGAATAAATATATGGTGAATACTTACCAATCGATTAAAGAAAACATCAATTTCAGGGCATAACCCAATGATAGAAAATGTAGATAAGTCAATGTGGAGGATAAAATCAAAAAAAAATTGTAAGGTATATATAATATGGATTTTTTGAAATACACCCATATTTGGATATTACATGTTGACATGGTTTTATTATAGAATCATATAAGGGTAATTACATGAAAATATATGGTTTTATTATATATTTCTCATCATCGAAATAGTGTGACTTCCATTACTCTATACTTGATTTAACATTAATATATTTTATTATATGGTCAATTCACATTCTATATAAACAATAGTGAAATTTGTTAGAATATTTTTTGGAATTATATTATATAAAATAAATCATGTTTCATATTCATAGTTTAGAAATTCATATAATTTTTTAATTTTTTTCAGTTTATCAATAGTTTTGAATTTATACATTATGAATCATAATTTTAACATATATTTTATTCCATGTAATTGTTTATAATGTAAAACATGGATTGTAATGGGAATATAATAATTATTTTATTATATGTTTCAGTGAATAGTGTGTTTGATGAATATTTCCATTATATTTTCTTGACAAAAGATTAATATTATCGATTATTATTGGTGTTAATATGATCATCAATGTTAATTTAATAATTGTTAGTTTTGAAATTTCGATTTTGTTGGAAAAAATAAGATACAAAGAAAAATATTGTTGTTTAAATGTTATTTACTGTTTATTTGTTGGATTCAATAATATTTATTGGAATATTATCAAAAATATAAAAGAAAATTAAAATAAGGGAAACATGATTTTTAGGAGACAACCTATCATATTTGGCATAGTGGTGGAGATTGAACCCCAAAAAGGGAAATAATGATCTATTTACTACAACTATCATATGTTATGTAATCTGTAAAATAACATTGTTTCTATTAAAATTATTTTTTCATAAATAATAATATTTTCTCCTAAAAGTTATTATAGGATAGAATATTTTTTAATATTTTTGGATTTTGAGGTGACTGATGATATTTAGAGAAATATTTAATCAGGTGGAATTATATATAACCATCAAAACTAATATGTGATTCAACATTAAATACTAATTTGAGAGTACATAATTAATTTTTTTGAATGTTGATGATAATTGGGTTGTATGGTTAATAATTATTTGAATTATTTTAGTTAAACATTGACATTTACAGTTAATATTACGATGTATAAATTTTTGGAATTTACATATGATGAATTAAATTGACATGGTGTTGGTTAATTTATATAGATTGGGGAATGTATTCATATCATTTTTAGGAATAGTGTGACGATATTATAATTATATTTTAGCGATTTAGAAATGATATATTCATCATAAATACTCATAGTTTTGAGAAACACATGACATTGTAGTGGAAATTTTATAATAGGTGTAATTTAATATATTATTAATGTATATTTAATTATGTTATTTTCAATTAATTAAAAGAAATTATAGAAATATTGGACAAATAAATTTTAATTTTTTTTTCTATAAAGATAATTTCTAAAATGTTAATGTTATTTTCAACCATTACTGTTATATTGTTTTTTTGGTCATTAATTTTCAACATACTATTTTATCTAACTATCTATATTAATCGTTGGGAATTATACTTCACCTAAATGTCCATATTTTCACATTCTATTAATTTTCTCCTCTATAAAAACCAAGTTTCAGGGTATTCAGAATGACCATAATATTTTTAAATAAATGTTTCTATGAGGAAGATTTGTTATCCCATTTTACAATATTGGTTTTCACTAATGGAATATTAAAATTACACACACTTGTTAATTTATAAAAAGGATAAAATCTGATGGAAGCATTTATTTAAGGGGTGGTGGACGATAACACACTGATAGTTTTAAAATATTTGATTTTTGATATCTTAATTAAAATATAGCAATATTCTTTAAAGAACATTGATATGGCAAGAAAATATTATTATTTAAATCTGACTATTGTTACCCAATCATTGAACATGAGGTTATGAAATTGATTTTTAAAATTTTGTAATAAATATAAATGTCCAAATTAAAAAAAATGATAAAATCAGAGTAAAATTTGATATATATTTTTTGGTAATTTAATTTTTTTCTTCAAAAGTACATTTTATTTTAAAAAATATTTTTAGTTTTTTTAATAAAATATTTAACCTAATTTATAAATTTTTTAAAAAAATTATAAAAAATAAATCCCATTGTATAAAAAATAATAAAAGGACAGATTTTATTTTTCTTCTATAAGTAATGGATTTCAATTGAACAGTTAAAAAATATATTTTTTAAAATACTGTTAATATTATCAATTAAATATTTTAGTTTAATATCATACTAGATTTTTGATTTATTCACTATTATAGAGCTGAAAAATTTTATTTATTTTAATAAAATTTATTTCATTTTTATCATTATTTTTTTGATTTTTAAAAATATTTAATTTTTTTCTGAAGAATTTTTTTTCAAAACACTTTTTTCTTGTGAATAATGTTTTGCTATTTTAATTAAATTAAATTAAAAAATATCAAGAAGTATTTAAAAATATATATATAAGATTATATTTCAATCAATGTGAATTGGAATTCATATATTGAATATTACTAGTCATAGTGTTTATTTAAAATAATATTTTCCTGGAAAAATATATTTTATTAAAAACCACGTTTCATCACACTCTTTGGGAATAGTATGAAAATATTTTTTATGACATACAAGTAATAAATTATCATAAATAGATTCCATATTTGGAATAATGATAATATATATTATTTAATAAGTCTAATATAATTTTTCTTTAAAATTAATTATAAAATCTTTAAAAATTTATCACAATGGTAATATGATAAAATTTGTTAATCTTGGTTAACAATAAGTTAACATGCTACAATTTTTCAAAATATATAATATATTCCTCTCTAATTTTATTCCTTGTCACCTTATTATTAATATTAAACTATTTATTAATAAATTGTACTTCAAAATTACATATATAATATTTTAATTAAATTAATGATAAAAATATTACTCAATTTCTTTTTTATTATTGAATAAGTTTTCACATGCATCCCAATGGATGTTTTTAATTAATAATAATTATTTTTTTAAAATAATTAAATTATTAAAAAAATGATTAATTTTTTCTTAATTTTTAGAAATAATCTAATTACATTTAATTCTTATACAACATTATAAATTTATTTGTTAAATTAGTAAAAAATATTATTCTAAAAAATTTTATATTATTATAAAATTTTTAAATTATTTCATTACGAAAAAGTTAATTACTAATATAACATTTTTTTTGGATGTATTTTATCAGAATGCATTTTCTTTTATGTGGATTGAAAGTCAATTTAAATGAGTAGTCAAAAAAATTACATTTTTGATATTTTATAAAAACTAATTTTTATTAAATGATATAAAATTATATTAAATCCTATATTCATCCATGTTATTAGGATATGGTTTAATATTTATAAAAATGTCCATTTATTATCCAATTTTTCTATTATTGTAATTAACATTACCTATAAAGAGTAAAAAAATTATAACATGATACTTTCCAAAAACATTTAACATGGTTGAAAATAAACAAATAATGGTAAGAACAATTTTTTAATTTTATATATTTTAATATTTATTTTATTTTTCACTTATAGAATATATATTCAAAATATATTATTTTAGAAACATTTTTCTATACATAAAAATTAAAATTAATGTAATACTTTACGAAATTACAAAACTGCACCTCCCCTTATCTTAAAAAGGAAACCTCATTTCCTATATTATTCACACATAAAAATTCATTTTTCAAAAAAATATATATCTGAAAAACATGAATACACCAATTAAGTTGTCCAATATTCCATTTTTTATTCTAAAAACCTCATAGGATATATTTTTGAGTCTTTCAAAAGATGGTTATTGAAGAAGATATATCATTCTTAACAAATAATTATTTCTTATTTCTTTTTCTTCCTACATAAAATATTATTAGTGCATAAATATATAAAAATATATTATCTCTCATATAAATATACTTTTTTTATGTAAATGGAATACCCTATATCACTCTTCACTTCCATCAGTGGGAAAGAATAACCTTTGTTATTGTCTACAACATAATAAATCATCTCGAACTGACATAATTCTATTTCGATGACCAACTCTCATATATTATTTTAATTTTTGATTTAATATGTTTATATATATTTAATTAATTAAAAATTTATAATTATATAATCATAATATGTCCTATTATATCATATATTACCATTCATTTTCAAATGAAAACGTTCTTTGTTCATATTTGTGGACAACCACTAAAATAAGGTGATGTGACTCATTTTCTGATACCAAATAACATAAAATATAAAAATTATTTCCTTTAATGAAAAAGTAATTCATATTTTATAATTAATTATATCTATTGAAAAAAAAAAAAAAATTATTTTCAATGAAAAACATTAAAATTGCGATCTTTATTTAGGAGTACCTACCATTAATTGTATCCAAGATTTTTACATGGATCATTTTTTATAACTCAAAATAATGGTTTCCATAAAAATATTAACTAATGTAAAAACTGATAATAATTTCAGGATTAAGATACATGTGATAATAGAATAATTACATCATATTCTGTAAAAAATCTATCAATATTATTATGAATATATGATCAGAATATCATTAAAAAACTCAATGTGACCATAATTCATTTTGTAATTAAATATTATATACATTTAAACTAAATAAAATGGTTAATAAATTGAAAAAAAATTAAATAATTTATATACATAATATAGGTTTATTATTCGTGATGATAAAAAATATATGGGATGTGTGGGACTGATGATAAGGGATTGCATATCTATTTTCCTCCATTAATTAATATTTTATTAGTATGAACATAATTATTTTTATGGTGTATATAATATAAATTTTCATGAAATATCATTATTCCTACATAATTAATTGAATTTATGTTTCAATTTTAATTATTTCACATAAATTTATTGGACATTAATGTCTCAATGTGGTGAGGTGATACTTAACTCAATTTACATTCATCGGGTTATCCCTCAACATCATTTGTTTTGTATTCCAGGATTATGTGTAAAATTAAATTTTGTGATATAAAATGTATATAAAGTACTTTTGTTGGATTTTAATTTTTTACACATAATCACAAAAATATAAAATTATCACATTAATTATATGATCTTTGTAAGGGTTCATTATCTCAAAATGTCTTCTTTTGATCAAATGATAAGAAATATTCATTACTAAATATATGAGGGGTATCTACTACTACATTGATATGTTTTACAATGAACATTTTTATAATAAATGTATATAATATTTCTTATAAATTTATTTCTTTCATGGGTTTACGAATCAATATATACTAATGTGGTAATTGTTTATTTCACAATCTCATCATTATTTAATTATGTTTATATTAAAGACACTAATTGATTAATTGTTTGATATTTCTCTCTTAAATGTAGTATATATGTTCTCTTATGGATATTTATAGATATAATATGTTTTCATTTTTTACACTCAATTAGTAATAAATATACTGAAATAATATCAATATAATAAATAGACACTTTTTTCTATTTGACCAGGGTTATTTTAATTCTGAATCCCTATATTACATATAATATTTTAATGAATATTTATTATATTATATAAAGATTTATTAAATATCTTTTTATTCATGTTTTAAATGTTAAAAAAAATTAAAATGAATCATACCAATATTTTGTGAAAGCAGTTATATTTTATATTTTTAATATAAAAAGATATATGAAATATTTGTTATAATATACTGAGCAAGAAAGTAATTATACCTCTATTATGAAAACAAATTTGTTGGATTTATCCTTTACAAAATTAAATGTATATTCTAAATAATTTATTTTCCTTTTATTCATTAAATTTTCAGTTATTATTATATATCATTACTATGAAAATGGTATTTTTGGAGGATTATTTAATGATATTTAATGAACATTTATTTATATACAAAAAGGACCCATTATTTTACGAATACTACCCTCATGAATATTTATAATTACACTATCCTTATTATTTCTATTAATTATTTACGACTTATTTTTCCAAGGAAATTATTGACATTGAATTTCATAATTAAATTTGTAGTCATTAACATTCCCTTGAACAATGTAATTTTGTAATCATTGGATATTAAATTTCCCTTAAATATATATTATATTTATAATGTATATTATTATATATTAAACCATGTATAATTTATTCAATGGTTTTTGAATTTTTTTGTTAATTTATTTACCAAGGAAAACCGTCGTTAATCAATATTCACTACTAAATATGAATATTTTTTAAAGAAACATGATTCTTTATAGATTCAATTGTTCATTTAATATATGATGAATGAATAATAAATGCACTGATATGTAAGGATAAGTTACATATATCCCCAAGATATTTTGAAAGGTGTCAGGATTAAAATAAATTTCCCAAATTGAATGTGTTCATAGTGTATTCTAACCGATTGAAGAAAATGTATCTATAAAAGGATTTTATGATATTGATATCATGATTCCTAACATCATTATTTCCAATATGATGATTTTTTTTTCATTTTTAATGCATTTATTATTACCCATGAGAATCATTAATTGATATTATTCATGGACACATTTTATTTACTTGTTATTAATTAAAGAACCCGAGTTTTCAATTATTTACCCATCCATATTAATTAGGTATTAACAACTCATGATAGATTCAAATGTAAATATCTCATAAAGGGAATTTCAGATCTCACTAAATTTGTTTCATTCCCTAGAAGATGATGGTGAAATATTTTAATGATTATCTAGGATGAACCACATTTAATATTATTATGTTTTTTTATTATATTCTCAGTATAAAATGGCCATCATAATTGTATCTATTTCCCCATGACTACTGAACTGAACAGTCACTAATTATTATAAAACCAATATATTTATCCAAAGTAAAAAATTAAACACTAAATGTTTGATTGAATGGAATTAGTTATTACAACTATTTTATAATTTTAATTCAATGATTTAAATTATATTTAAGTGATTCTATTAATTTAATTACCCATTTCTTCAACTCATTTATAAATATTAGAGAACTAAAACCTTCTGGATTTATCTTCCATTATTCCAACAATATAAAAACCGTAGTTATAAGAGTTATTGGATATGGTATGGTATAAATGGAATTGATGTTATTACCTCCTTATTTTTATGTATTGTATTTGAAATTTGATAGATTCATTAACCATGGTACGCTTATTCTCATGAGAACATTTTTTTAAACAACCAAAGTAATCATTAATGTCAATAGTGGTTCTTATAAACATGAAATGATTGGATAATACACTCACTTAAATATATTTATATCCTTAAAACAAAATAATGAGAACCATTCATCCCTAACTGAACATGATATATTTTTCTCAAAATATTTCATTCCTGATTTTACAGGTGACAATACATAAATTTTCACTTTTGACCATAAGCCATCAAATTATAATAAATTAACCATTAATAAATAGGACTGATTTTTACATCATTTAAACTATATATAGATAATATTTTTTATGATGAAGCTGATTTCAAAAATAATTTCTCAAAATTCATGATGAATTTAAATTAAATTAAAATATTATAGTCTATTTTTATTCTAAAAAAACTAATAATTTAAATTTTTTAAAACAAATAAAATTAAATATAGAAATAAAGGACTTATTTTACACTTAATTTTTTAATTTAACTTGATAAATATATTTTTAAACATATTATGTTATATACCACAAGGCTCGTCTTTGATATAGAAAATTTCTATTTTTGAAATTTACGAGAGGTGAAAAAACTATCTGGTAGTGAGGATAACATATGTTATCTATTGTGTAACAACCTGACCCCAATAACCCAGAGTCAGTGCATTATTTTAATACATTATCATGATTATATGGAATTATGTTCTGAAGGACCAATCAGTTTAGCAGTCATGGAAAATAGATTACAAACATAGATGTTCCATTATATTATAAAATAATAAAACTACATCAACATTATATCCTTTTACCACATTCATATCTCTTATACTATCCCTATAGTTCATTCATAATATACTTCGTTGTATCCTGGGAAAAATAAAACATAGAAAGAGGTGATCTCAGATGTTTAGTAGGGATAAATATATAGAAAAAACATTCATAAATAAGTAGAAACATTTAAGGCAATGTAGAAGACTAAAATAAAATATTTTTAAAATTAAACTCTATATAATATGGAAATGATAAATAAAAAAATTCCATATACATATTCACATGGATATTCAACCGGTCGAATAATCATGTGTACTATCAATAGATAATTTTATACTGATGGAATGCATAATTTTGGATGTCATAACCACATATTCAAGGCCTCGTGCTAAGACTACAAATAAGATTTTGTCAAGGCCTTGATCCAAGTCTCAATTTTGTCTAATGAGACATACCGATGCATAGAGGAGCTATAGTAGGCTCCAAATATCACTAAGTACAATATATTCCTCATATGAAACGGTCGAAACATAACATGAAAATTCATATTAAAACTAATATAATAAATTTTAATACGTTAACCGTAAACAATTAATAGTATAAAAATATCACATCCACAGTCAATCATATCATAGATCATTTAATATAATATGAAATATTGTATTATAATAAATCAACTTCAATAAAGAATATTATTTAGTAATGGATGTTTGCATAGTTGAAAATGATCAGTAAACTTTTTTGAGATAAATATCCCATTTCCATGAAAACATTTAAATGAAACATAATTTAGGAGTGAAAAAATTTAAAATACATTTTTGAATCAAAGTGTCACATATAAATTTAAAAAAAAAATTATAGTAATTAAAATTTTATAAAATTCGTGTTCTTATAGTTATATCATTTAACCAATTTTGAAAACGTGGAAATTAATTAGAGTTATTTAAAAGTCTAAACATTGAAACCATTTCAAATTAGTTTAAGTTAAATAGTCCCTAAAAATATTTCTTTTGAAAACTCTTTTATGAAACATGGACATGTATAACAAATATTTCCCAATAAAAATAGACACATAAAAAATCTCAGATAATAATGAGATTGAGGAATTAACACATAACTAGTACTTATCCTTGGTCAAGGGTATGTTGACCTCATGTATAATAGTTATATCATTGATATTAAATTATACAAGAACCAAATACTCAAATATGATATCATATAAGATCTTTTAATTTTTATTTGTTAATTATATATTATAAGTATCATTGTTTCGGGTGTTAAATGATTTGTTTTCCATTATATGTTATGTTACATAAGTCATGTTAGTTATGGATAGGATGTATTATATTCATATCTAGAATTATATAATGTTCATAAATATTATTTTAAATAATCAATTGACAATTAATTATGAATGGTTATGATGGGAAATGAATCTCATCACCTTCATGGAGATGGCAATCCATACATACATGTGAATGATACTTCCATTGCATTTTATTTATTTTAAAAGGAAAAAAGAAAAATTGCTAAATAGGGGTATTATTATTCCAGTATAATATAATTTTTTTATACATTACGTATGATCATTAACACCACCTTTTATACGTTCCATTTATGGTATTAGCGAGTCATATCACTTTGATGGGGAGGTAATACTCTCTTCCTCAAATAAAATTATCATATATATACTAAATGAAAAGATTAATGTATACTATAAAAAGAATTAAAAAATTAATGAATAAATAAATATCATAAATATCAAATATAATTATAGTTCATCCATAATTTCTACCATAAGAGGTGGTAGTAAAGGATTCAACAGTCCTCGATTTATGAGGAAGTAGTTTGCTGAATACATAAACATTATGTTCTATACCCATTAGTTTCAGGTGAGTGTAAGTGTATTTCAAATATGTTTCAAAACAACAAACTAGTAAATTAAGGATACTAGTTTTTTATAAAATAATGGAATAAATAGATTTTCAGGGGCTATATAATTATAATAATAGAAAATAACTTATGTGCAGATGTAACCTTTAAATTTGGTAACTCCATTTGGTTAGAAGAAAAAGGATTTGTTGAAGTGCCTTCTACCTATGATATGGCTCTTAATATGAAGATAGATATGTAGGAAGATTTAGTGGGTAGTGTTTGGATGATCCAAGGGGATTGGGAGTTTTAAAAAATGGGTTAGAGGTGAGGGCATTTTTTAAGGTGTAGGAGGGGCTCATTAAGATTGTTTGAAATTATGATATTATTTTAAAATGACCTTTAGATTATAAAGGTCCAAAATGTATTAATATATAAGATAAGATTAATTTGGTTCTAAATAAAATCATCCAATATGAATTGGATAGGTATTGGATATTATTTTAATTTCTATAATCCAATTTATTTAAATCATTATTTAATGAGGTAAACAGTGTATCAATTTTTTTTCATAAATAATTTTTTATTTTTGAAGTATAAAAATTATAAAAATAATACCATGATGTAGGAAATATTTTCAACTTTAAAATAAATATTTATAGTCTATATGACAACTTATTAACCGCTAGTAAATATTATTCTATGAAAATATATATGGTTATGTCATTTTTGACATTACATTAAATTAATTAATATAAATTGTCATTAACACTTTCAAGTGGCTCCATGGGGTCCCAAAATCAACCAAACAATGACCATAGTCGGACATGTACCAAAAAATAGGAATAAGACACATGTTAGGTTAATTTAATATCATTATAATAATATTT
This sequence comes from Viscum album, assembly GCA_963277665.1. NCBI lineage: Eukaryota > Viridiplantae > Streptophyta > Magnoliopsida > Santalales > Viscaceae > Viscum > Viscum album. The sequence goes on from OY728142.1 coordinate 1,333,836,636, forward strand.
ATTTTCCCTTATTTAACAGATTTACTTTTTAACCATGGTAAATAAAATATTTACTGAAATAAATATTCTTAATGTATAAAAATAAGTGTTAAAAATTTACCCAATTTGGATTCTATTATTCCCAATATTTAATCAATTTTTTTCAAAATCAAAACACACAAGTGGAATTAATTATTTTAAAATTTATTCTTATTGTCAAAATAAAAAAAATGTGTTTTTATGAAATAATAACTATCAAATGATTGACAGTTGTTTTAGACCAGTTTAAATGTAAAATTGCAGTAAATGAAATAAATTATAGTAAATGATAAAAATTTAATTTAATTATGCATTAAAATAACTCAGATGTATAATTAATCATTTTAAATTATTTTGATTTAAAAAATTTGTTTAATTAACATTTATTATTTTTACCATTCATAAATATATGAATGTTATTAAAAAAGTACCAAAACATTATTGAAACTAAATTATTATGTCCTAACTCTAATGAATATTTCAATTTCATTAAATTTGATAAATAAAAGTGTCAAATATTGTTTAAAAAAAGTCGACCATTAAAATGCGGTAAAATTTCATTTTTTGAAAAATACTTCTTCTATCATAAATAATGATTTTGTTTATATATTATGACAAAGAAAAACATTATAAGGATTCTAAAATTATATTGAGTATATAAAATTTCAGATTCAGTTAATACTATTCATAACCGATTTTTGAACGGCTAGTTTGGTAAGTCGTGGTGCACTTTCACTCAGTGTTTCCTCTAATGCATGTTATTGAATTTAATTGAAGATATAATGTACTATGAAATAATGGGAGGTCACATTGTCCCCTCCTTCAATAAATTATTTCATCTCAATTTGAAATTTTTTTTGAGAATATAAGGTTAAAAATAAATAAATACATTTATGGAAAAATGACAGCAAATGTTGGGTTAAGGAAATTTTTGTCTCGATAAGAGGTAAAGAGAAATAAAAAAGGTGCCAAAAAATTATGATCCCAATTAAAAGATAATTGATAGATATTTTAGATAGATAATTGAACGAAAACATAAATATTTATAGGTAGTGATTGAGGTCATCAATCAAAAACAAATTTATAATTGAGGGCCTCAGAGGCATTAATCTATTATTATTTAAAATACCACCGGTTCAATAAAAAATAAGGTATTAGGATAACACATTTTTTGTTTTATGATCCCATCCATAATGTTTAACAATTAATTTATTTATAGAATACGTGGAAAAAATATACTTACTACTATAGTTTCTTCCTTGAACTAATACCTATCACAAACTGGCCTTTCACTCCATATGATAATAGAAGTCAAAAATATTCTATTTTTCCTAATTGTATAGAGTTCAAAAAATAATGTATTTATAATTATATTTTAAAAATGTTTATGAAAACTAAATTATAAAAACAAAGACATCATTTAGGCTTGTGGTAGGTGATTACGCTTTTCACCCTTCAGTTGTGGGTTCAAGTCTTGCAGACTTGCCTGATGTGAGGACTTATTATCCTACCTCCTTGTTTTCCATTAAGGACATTAAAAAAATAAAGTCATGAAATTAATTATCCTTGACAATAGATTCCAATATAAAACATAATCTATTACAACATTTAAACTTATCCACAATACTTCTGTCTGAATTCATAGTCCAAAATTTATAAGGAAGGTCACATAATATAATGTGAATACCTTAATGAAGTATTATTTTATAATTTGGTAATAAAATGAATTGCCAGAAACCCATATTTGAATTGGTATATACTTATTTATTCCATATGTAAATCATAGAAAACTGGATATACCGTAAAATCCGAAAATGTTGTAATCATCAATAATGATGGAATAAAAAACATTAATTACTTCCAATGTAGTCAATAATATCAAATATAATTTATCCAAATCAATCATCTCTTAATCCAAAATCATTTCCATAGTATCAGGACCATATTAAAGATTATCATTTTTCAACCATGCATTTTCCATAACGTTTAACTTGTTACTGAGTCACATTTCAAGGTACCACACAATCTCAAATCCATAATGAAATATTACATAAGTATCATCCATATATACTCCATAATAATTATAACCAGTACATCATTGATACAACTCTAAAAATACATTATTATTTAATATGATCAAAAGAAAACATGTCATTACCCTTTGTCTGTGGTAATATCATAACATGATTATTATCCAATAGTACCATTTGTGGTAAACTCTAATTATAGGGTCATTGATTCACATCATGTCCCAACTCCTGGCAGATGATGTAATGTACATTTGAAACATTTTTTACCCTTGCAATTACATACTTGGTGTCCTTTTTCTCCATACTTATAACAAACTCCCATTCCCTTCAATGATTTAACAAGATGATTCTTTCCACAACTATTAAATATAGGGTATTCCTCTATTCCCTTATTCGAATTATCCATCTTTCCCACTACCATCATTATCTTCTCTAGGTTCCCTTATAATTAATAGGACATTGAGAATTATTTACATGTCATATTAACACATGATATTATTTATTCATATGATAATAATACATGGGAGACTTTTTCCAGTATAAATTCTATATTAATACAAAGAAATATAATATCCTTCTTACACATTGGATTATGCGTATTGCTGGAGTTATCATTCCGTATACTGGTCATCATTTCTAAAAAATGGAATACACTAGGTTAGTTTTATGAATCACAATGCATAATTTCAAACTTGTAAAACAACAAACCTAAATTGAAATGATTATGCATATAATATATAATCATAAAAAAAATTTCTTTAAGGAATTATTTACTCCAATATCTTTCATAATGGCTTACAAGAAAATGTGAATTACCCTAAACATATCCCCCAAGAGTTTCGTAACCAAGACTGCTGCAAGGCCTGTTTTCATGTACCAGGATAGCCTGAGTAATTCCCAATACTCATTGTCGGAGATTTCACTCCTTGGAACATCTATTCTAGAGACTCTTCAACCTGGTCATATCCAAACAAGGATGTATTGCTAAGAAATTTCACAAAATATCTACATTATCAAAATTCAAGGATGTTCTTCTATAATAATTCTCAATGTCTATTGTAGGATAATGTTCCATAATAAGAATTTATCTAAATCAAGTTTCCTATATTATATATAAACTCCTATGATACCAACTATAACACCCCAACCCCAGTTACCCAGATTCGGTGCATTATTTTAATAAATTTTGATGATTACAAGGGATAATGTTTCGATGGACCGATTAGTATAGTAGTCTTCAAAAATAGATTACATACATTAATATCACAATACATTAAAAATGACAAACAATAACAACATTGTCTCTATTTACCACATTCATAACCCATAGACTATCTCTACATGTCAATTATAATATACTTATTTGCATTCGTGGAAAATTAAAATATATTAAGGGGTGAGCTCAGAAGCTCAGTAAAGATAAAAATATAGAAAAAACTCTAATAGAAAAGAAAAAAATTCACGGCAATGTATAAATCTAAATAAAAATCCTTTTAAACATAAACTTTCACATATTTTAGAAATGATTAATCAAATAATACCATTTACTTATTCCTATTGATATTATACTAATTGAATAACCACATGTAATTTCAATTGATAATTTTATAATGATGGAACACATAATGCCAGATATCATTACCACATAGTCGGGACCTCATTCCAAGACTACAAATAATATTTTTTCAATGTCGTATTCCAAGATACTTTTTTGTCACATTAGTCATACCAACACGTCGAGGAGTTATAGAGGGCTCCACCCATCACATAAAAAGTACAATACATTCCTCGTATGAAATGATTTAAACATAAAATAATCATTCACATTAAAACAAGAAAAAGAAATGTTAAAACATTATCTATAAACCATAATTGGTATAAAAACAACACATTCATAGTAAAGAAAAATCCTAACTCATTCAATAAAATCAAAAAGTTTTAATTATAATAAATCAACATCAATCTAGAATAATATTCAGTAAATTTTTATGACATAGTTGAAAATGATAAGTAATACTCTTTGAGAGAATTATCACATTTTAATGAAATCATTTAAACAACAAAAAATTTAGAAATGAAGAAATTTTAAAAGCATTTTTGAATCAATGGATCCCATAACACATTGAATCATATGAATGGAAATAACATTTTAAAAAACTCATGTCTATAAAGGTAAATCCTTAAACCCCTTTTGAAAAACTAGACATTAATGAAAATGATTTAGAATAATAAACATTTAAACCACTTAAAATGATGTTTTTGATAAATAGTCCAATAATATAATACTTTTGAAAATTCTTTTACGAAACATGGGCATGTATAAAAAATATATCCCAGTAAAAAAACACACAAAAAATCCTGGATAATAATGAGATTGAAGAATTAATACTTACCTTGTACCTATCCTTGGATTAGGTTATGATGAATTTCTATATAATAGATAGATAATTGTTATTAAATTGTAAAATAACCACATGCAAAAATATTATATCTTATATGATCTTATAATATTAATTTTTTAACAATATTTTAGTAGTATCACTGTTTCAAGTGTTAATTGATTCTTTTTTCCTTTATAAGTATTGTTAAGTAAGTCAGATATGTTATGGATGGAATTAATACGATTCATATCTAGATTGGTATAATTTTTTTATATATTAATTTTAATAATCAAATAAAAATTATTATTGAATGGTTATGACGGGGAATGAATCTCATCGCATTCGTGGATATAGTAATTTATATGTACGCATGAATGCTACATCCATTTAATTTTTTTATGTAAAAAGGAATAAATAAAAAATGAATCATAGGTATATTTTTATTCCAGTATAATATAATATTTTATATATTTTAACTAAGTTCAATATCACGTTGCTTTATATGTTCCATGTATGGTATGAATGAGTTATATCGCTTTGAAGGTGTTGTAGTCCGCACACCATCAAATGAAATTATCTTATATATACAACATGAGATGAATAAAGGTAAGCTATAAATGATAATTACATTTTATTACAGGTAAAATAAATATCATATATATCATATATAATAACAGTTCAATTATAATGGCCACCAAAAGAGTTTGTAGTAGAATATTGAACAACCATCATTTCGTGAGGTAGTAGTTTTCCATCTACAGAAACGTTATGTTTTATACCCATTATATAGATGTGTGTGTAAGTGTAGTTCAAATAAATAAAATAACAATAACCTGGTATATTGGGTATACTATTCTTGTTATAAAATAACGTAATAAAGAGTTTTTGGGGGGTTAGAGAAGTAAAATAAAAAAAATGAATTTAAGAGGAGATATTACCTTTAAATTGAAAAACTCCCTTTGGTTTGAACCAAAAGGCTTCATTTAAGTGCTTTATGTCCATGGTAAGGATTATTAGGATAATATTTGGATGTATGAAACTTAATTGGGATGATTATGGAGGTGCCAAGGGGCATGAGAGTTTTGAGAAATGGGGTAAAAGTGGGGGCTTCTTATAATGGAGAGGATAGGCTCTTTAATAATTTTTAAAAATATTATTTTATTATATATTTATGTTTTGGTTTAGTAAAATGAAAAAAAAATAATTTCAAATATAAGATGACTACTGTTCAAAATAAAATCATTCAATAATAATTGGAAAGATTTTGGATATTTTTTGAATTTTTATAATCTCATTTATTTAATTAATTCTTTAGTGAGGTAAACACTACATCATTATTGTATCATAAAAAGTATATTTTTTTGATGAATAAAAATTATAAAATAATTATTTAGATAATATGAAATTATTTTATCTTTAAAATGAATATATATTGTCGAAATGATAACTTATATAACCCCTTGTAAAATTTTATTTACTAAAAGATATATGTTTATGTCATTTTTGTCTACTTTAAATTAATTAATATAAAGTATCATTATCACTCCCATGTGGCTCAATGGGGTCCCAAAATCTACCGATGTATATCTATGGTTGGAAATATATCAAAAAATAAGAATAATACACATGTTAAGGTAATTTAATACTATTATAATAATTTATTTTTACCGTTATTTAGCAGATTTAGCCTTTAACCATGGTAAATAAAATATATACTGATGTAAATATTCCTAATGCCTAAAATTAAAGGTTAACTATTTACCGAATTTGGACTTCCATATTCAAAATATAGAATATATTTTACAAAATTCATAACACATAAGTGGCATAAATTAATTTGAAATTACATCCCGTTGTGAAAACAAAAAAAAAGTATTTTTAAGAAATAATAACTATCAAAAGATTAACACATGTTTTGTTCAACATAAATGTGATATTAATAAAATGAACTCAAATATATTAAAATGTAAAAATATAATATAATTATACTTTTAAACCACTCAAAGTATAATTTATATCTATAAATTATTTAGATTATAATAGTTATTTTTAATTAAAATTTATCATTCTTTACTATTCATAAAAATAAGTTAGTTATCTGAAAAGTATTAAAATTTTATCAAAACTATATTTTTGAGACCCTATTCTAAAAAATAATTTAATTTCATTATATTTAATATATAAAAGTGTCAAATATTGGTTTAAAAAATGTTTTCCACTAAAAGGAAGTAAAATTTCATTTCTTTTAAAAAATTACTTCATTTATCTGAAATCAATTAATTTGATCTTCTATAATGTCTAAAAGACACATAATATTGAATGTAAAATAATATGGAGTATATAAAATTTAAAACATAGTTAATACTATTCATAACCGATTTTTGAACTATTAGTTTGGTAAGCCATGTGGCGCTCAAACTCGGTGTTGGGTGTAATGCAAGTTATTGAAGTCCATTGAAGAGATAATATAATATGAAATCTTGGGGTGTTACATATGTTAATCAAACCTCTATATTTATTGATATAACTAATTTATGAAAACCATAAATATATATTTTTAGAAAAAATAATTGATTTGATGTGATCATTTCTAGGAGTTGAATTATATTCAAGAGAAATGACTCTTTTGAATAATTTGATGCTGGAATATTTGTTTTGAGAGCCACTAACTCACATAACAGTAATTATAACATTATTTTTTATAAATTATATTCTATGAAAATAATATTTCAAAATTTTGATAATATTTTATAAGAGATCATATAAAATAAATTTAGATCATTTAAGGAAGGTAGTAACCATTTTGTTACCATAAATAATAATATTTTCATTAATTAATTTATAATTTGTGAGTCCCATTAAATTTTCCCTAGAAATGTTGGAGTGAATATTTCAAAAAATGAATTTAGAAAGATTACCCTTTTTTAGTACAAAAAGTTATGATTTATATTTATTTCTTAATATGGATGTATTATTTTCCTTATCTACATCTTGTATAATTGATTGATATACTCATAAGAAAATACCTGCTAGTATTTTCTTAGCAAAATCTCTAGATATTTTATTATTCATAATGAAATTAAATAACTAGAATGAAAATTTCTCATATTTTAATATAAAATATTTAATTTTAGGTGATGTAATTATATATAAAAATTTTAATGAAGTATTATGTTAATTTTATAAAAATATTTAGAAATTTTCATGTATATTTTTATGAATATTATCAATATTTTTTATTCACGATTAAAAATATATTGAATAGTTTTTTCCATGAAAATATTTTTTTAAAATATTTTGTTCACAGTTAATAAAAATGTCTTTTGATAGAGGATGATATATATTTTCATAGAATGTCATGCTCAATGATAAAATTAAAATATATCATTCTATGATTGGAATCATTTAATAACTATAATACTATAAAACTGTAAGATATATGAGATGTATTCTTTTCAATTGTAATTTTTATAAATTATTCATTAATTAATTTTGTTAAACATCCATGATTATGTTTATGTAGTGTCCAAAATAAAAATTATATTTTCTTAATGTAATTTGTAGACAATATTAGACAGACTTTATAAAAATGATTATGTCTCCTACAATTATCCAACCACCAAAATGGGGAATTTCTTTTTATGTGATGACCAATTCCCTGGAGTTTAATCATAGAATAGTTTTAATTCATAAATTTCTTATAAAATATTAATAAATTTCTTATACATCTTTTATATTAGATAAATAAATATTAAATTACACAACCACAAAGTGGGATATGAATGAAATTTTCATTACCATAAAAATATTAGTTATAAATCTATATGATCCAAATAAAGTGTATTCATTGGAAATTCTATAATAAAATATTTAATGATGAATTTTAATGAAAAATGATATTTAGATAAATATTATTATTATAAAAGTTTTATGTCCATAAAAATGATAATGACTTAATGGAAAATCAGGTTTATGGCCATTTAAGCCGATTAAATTTTTTTAATGAGAAATATCATATTTATCCACCCAATCAAGAAGAATCACTTGATGTGAAATTTTGTACAACTATGATTGGTGGTTGGTATTTTACTAATCTTATGAATATTGTTATTTCTATTAATGATCCCAATTCATTTTTAAAAAATCAACTTTGTATCTCTTTATATATTAATGATGATATTTTTTTGATGATCCCAGATTATGAGACTATGATATTAACTTTATAATCCAAAGATTCATTCCAATTTATTAAATGCAATTACTATTGAATTATTATAACACATTTTCCTATTACAGACATTTAGACCTTAGAAAATAGCTTGAAATGTATTTTATTTTTGTATATTAGGAACAATAATTTTTTTTTTATTATTGTAGATCTTGAAACAAAATTCCACTACATGGTAATATTTCTATAAGGAATATAATTCCTAATTACCCCATATATGTATGATGTCTTAAAGTACATGGATTTTTTTCATATAAAAATTAATAAATTCCATTGGATATCAATAATTTTTTATTTTCATCGATTAAATATGATTATTTTTATAACACATTAAAAGAAGAACAAATAATGGGAAATTTGGTGATATTTTTTAAAATGTATTCTGTTTTTATGATATATATAGACCAAAATTTTAATTACTAGTCATGTGACATAATTTTTTAACATAATATCTTAAAAACACATGAATAAATATTTATTTTATCACTGTGTAGATACACGCTATCACTGTAATGAAAAGAAAATGATAGAAGTGTCAAATAGAAAATCAAATAGATTTTTTTAAACCCTACTCACCAAAATTGAAAATATATGATATTGAGACTAAATTACTCTCTATGGGATAATAGAACTTCATTTAAAAAAACACTAATGTTTATTTTTAGACTTGGGTATGTAATAATTTTTAGTTTTTTATGGAGTTATAACGCATTGCCTTTTATTTTTTCTAACAAGTGTCATTAAATAGATTCTTTTTAAAAAGATTGAATATTTTTTTGATGGATATTTTATAGATGAAAAAAATTAATATGAGAGTAATATTCAGAAAAATTGATAGAGAAAATGAATGTAATTGTCTAAAAACTATCAATAAATATTTTATTTAATTGGAAAATATAATATTCTATACCTTCAAAGAAAATATACTTAAATGTAATGTTCATTCCAAATTTTCATTCCCCTTTAAAATTACAAATTTTAACATTAGTTATAGAAAAATTAATAAAAATAAAATTGGACAACCATTTAAAAATTTAGGTGTATATTGAATCATTTTAGATAAAATTTTTGATATACTAATTGACCATATATTCGATTTGTAGAAGTCGTGGACAAATTAACCACAGGTTGTTCCCCTCAACAACTACTCTCACGGTTTATACATTGTTGTTGAGATTAATTAATCTAAATACATGTTTCACACTGAACATATTGAATAAATTTATTATTGGGAGGGTTGAAATCCATTAGTCAACATAAAATTATATTTTTCTCTTCTAGTTCATAGTTTTCTGTTTTTTTTTAGTTTTTTTACATTATAATTTTAAATATTGTTGTTTTTTAAAATCATGTATCCGGAAAATATATATATTGGGCATCAATTGTAAAAATATCCTATTATAGACTAGTTTAAACCATGAAAAAAATTAACATATATACTGATATCAAAATTTATTTATATTTCAATTTGTGTTAAATTGAAGATAATATTTTTTGTTGATTACTCCCATTCTAGGTATCACTATAAAATTTTGAATCACCTTCTATTGTTTTTTTAAACCTGTTTTAAAATTTTATATGCATTTTCATTACATATAGACTGAAACATATTTTGATTGTTTAAACAAAAATTTGGTTTCCATCTATAAAAACGTTATGTTTTGAGGAAATTTTGTTTTAAACCATTAAGAAATCATTATGAATATAAAACCAAAATTTTTAAAAGAGTCCCTTAATATTGGAGTTATCTAATTTTTAGTAATTATTAACCCCTAGTATCCATGAAATACATTGTTACATATCTAATTTCCAAAAAAATTACACTATCTACACTTCTCAAAGAATTATGTCCCAAAATATAACTTACTCTAAGTGGATGGATGTGGTTTTTTGATGTTATGCATAATTTTTTGAATGATTTTTTGAGATACATAGTGGGAATTTTTTCATAAATATAACTCTTAATGGATCATTTTTCAAATGGGTTTAGTGGATTATGGGATGAATCATGGTCCTTTGAGGTTATAGTAATTAACTTAGAAAACTAATTTGTGAATATATTTACATTTATTAACATTATAAATAAGGTATCGAAATCACATATTGAATTTTATATAAAAAATAACACTCTAGAATTCTAAAAACTTAATTTTTATTTATTTTTTAGCATTATGAAATTGTATAAATAATCCACTGTAGTTGAGGGTAATTGTATATGATACTATAATGATGAAGATTATGAACTATTAATAATGTTCTTAGGATTATTGGTGGGTATTTCCATCTATTTTAGAGTGAGGTGGATACCCATTACTTAATATAAATTATATTCAAGTATTCTTTAATCATTTTTTTGTGAACACCTTATTTGACCAAAATATTATTTACAATTTAAGCTTACAATATATAATCCATTTTATCGACCTAAATGTTCTTCATGGTTAAAAAAATATTTGAATCACATCATGTGTAAATTTAAGAACATATCAATCATATGATGATCCTTACATTTTTTATGTGAATAAAATTTTTTAAAAGAAATTTTAATTTGTGTAAATATTGAAAATTCATGTTACGTATTTGTTCTTTGTATTGGGGGGATAATAATTGGATAATTTAATTAATTAATTTGAAAGGTAATTTGAGAAAATGTAAATTTATTAGTCGTGACAGTATTTTATCTTCTTAAAATAGTCGATAAAATGGGAATTTGACTTCAATTTTATTAGAGTAAATATTAATTCTTTCATGTCAATGATTTTGTGTTTTATGTTTGATGAAATTTATATAACATGGACTTTCATTAATTTTAATCCATATTTCCTTGATGAAATCCCCTAACTTTTATATTTCTTAATTTATTTTCATCATTTCTAAAATATCATCAATAATTTGGATTTATGTTAAAAAATGGATTAATTCATTACTATTAGTTTTCTATACCGATTTTATAATTTTTAGAATAAATAATATAAATAATATTTAAATAAATGATTATTTATTTCTATATGAAGAGTCTATTTTTAATTCTAATTAATTCTATGCAGAAATTAATATAACAATTTTTTACAGATCCATGTTTTTTATTTACCCACATTTGTAAATTTGGATACAATATGGTCGAACAAAATCATTAAATTAAACTATATGATAATACACCTATTTGGATTACCCCTTTAATTTAATTCGTCAATATAGAACTCTTCCTTAATGATAATTTTGATACAATGTGAACCACATTTCTTGAATTATTTATTTTTCGTGATTCAGATGTATTCATATGTATCAAAATTTAGGGAAAACAATTAACTCACCCATGAGAATAATACATATGAAATATGGGATCTATATAAAAATAAATGTATGAATAAATTGAATATATGGATTTATTATTTAGCATTATGTAAAATTATTCTCATCAATAAGACAAACCCTTGGGCTTCCAAGTTAGTATTCATGTACCATTAATGAGTTATAATAGTGAAGAACATAAAATTAAATTAGTCTGTCCATGTAGAGAATCTCATTACTAAGATATGGAAACATTCACACAAAATTAAAACTATGGATTTATATTATTTTTAATACTTAAATGATTAGGGGTGAAAAAAAAATTTATATACCCTCAGGATATCATTATATTGAACCATGAAAAAGGATGAAATCATTTTGTTAATGGAGAGGTATCAAAATGTTATAAAAATAGAGTGCTTCTAGATTGTTGATGGAATAAGCCACACCTATTTAAGAAAACTTTTGTGGGTTAATATTCAATGTATATAATATGGACATGTGATACTAACATTTGTTGAAGTTGAGGGTATTGTAGAATGGACGGAAAGTTATTTCAAGACATTTTTTCTTTTTTTAATCCTTTACAATTCTTTAATAGATTTATTTAAACGATGAATATTATAATTTCACTTTTTTATTTATTATCTTATAACATTAAATGGATGATTGATAAAACCATTGAATTTATATTTTATGTTTATATAATTTAAATTAAATAGTCATGGCCATTCCATATATTATAGTGAATTAATAAAAATATTTCCACTCAAATGTATTAGGTAAGACATAACACCTTCATTGAAGGATTAAAAAATAAAATTTGGGTTTGATATAATATGCAAGATATTTGAGGAGTTTTCCATGGGGATTTGAGAAATGAATAATGGACATAAATTAGATAATTATAAGTACAAAAAAATAATTTAGTTAATGAATAATTGAATGTTCTCCACAATTGTTATTGATTGAATATTATTTCCAAATTTATTTTCAATATATCATAAATAAAATATTTCATTAATTTAAACATGTTTTATTTAGTTTACATTATAACTGTTAAAAATATACTTGTTTTTTCTACAAAAAAACCACTTATCGAAAATTTCACATTTAAAAAATATATTTTACCTCCATCGATAATTAAACATATGAGTTTTTTTGATATTTCGCATGGGGTAATACTATTATTAGTGGGTTCATTAACAATTACCATAATATAGGACTTGGTGAAAATAATATCAAAAAAATTATATTTTAATTCAAGTTAATTTTTTAATTGGAATGACGTTTGTATTGGAGTTTTAATGGAAAAGGCTGGTTATAATATTATTTATTATGTCTATAATGAAGGTTAGAAATAAATTATTGAAGTATTATGTGAACCTTTATATAGATAATATGATTTATATAATATATTCACTTGATAAATTTTTATCATATGATGTCCCATAAAATGTGGTTTATTACACTGAACATATAACCATATAATAAATATCAAGAAAAAATTATGTAAAATCATGATTATATAATGAATAATACAATTAAATGTGTTGGAATAAATCATCAATGAAAATAATGAATTTTAAAATGCGGTGGTAGTCCTCTTTTTCCAGATATATCTATTTTATGTGGTGCACTAGGAAAACCTTAACATCACTGATGTGTATTTGTATAAAACACACATCTTTGTTGATATTCAAGCCTATTAATGGTTTTATGATATTTGAAATTACATTTAAATAAATAATTTTTTTTCTTACATTTGGCATTTAAAAAAAATTATTAATAAAGGTAAAAAATTATTTTTTTTATTATCAATTTCTATTCATGAAATGATAAAATATCCCAATATAATATTATGTACTTGGATCTAAAATGAAAATAATTTTTCAATAATAAAATTATTTTTGATATATAGGACATTGTGGGAATTAAATAATAATTGAAATCATCATAATGAGAATGATAATTTTATCCCAAACCACATTGAGATTCTAATGAATGTGTAAAAATGTGTTATCATAGATAAATGAATATAATACTAGAAGAAATAATATTATTCCATTACTTGACATTCCAGAATATTTTGTTATTAATTCGCAGTGAAAGGATTTCCAGATCCACTTAAAAATCATCTTCAGCAATAAAAACACTCTTGAGTATGTTCGGATTTCATCTCTAAATGGGTGGAACTCAAGGATACCTTATTCAATATATATAGTTTAGTGATTAATTGTTTTTAAAAAACATATCAGTTGTTTAATAGTCCCTCAATTTCATAATATTGATCAATTAAATATATTTAAAATCCAAAAATAAATTATTATCTAAAAATTTATTGAGTTAGAGATTAAACCAATACCCTATAATTTGATGATCCATATGAAGATATAAAGAAAAATTATTACAATGCATTTTTTCCAATGATTAGACCGAACACTATTCTTGATTATGAATTGACTGTTGAGACAATTTCCCAATATATATTTTATATTTATTTAAACAATATTTGGAAATAATTGTTTAGATGTTGAATTCAAAATTTTTGGTCACTTACATGAATACTATTTTATGTCCACATGTGTGTTTTAGGGATTCAAAAGTAGAATAAGGCCTCGTCCTATTTAAAAACGAAAATGAATGATGAATTATATGAATTATTATTGGTATTTTTTTGATATTTATATGATTTTTTGTTAAATAAGAATGTTATGCCTGATCCTGATGTAAAATTGAGATGTAATATAAGGAATTCAATTATATGTTTCATTGTTAATTTTTTCAATATACAATAATTGAATTGGGGTTTTTATAGTTGTATAATACCTTCGAAACCTCCCAATATCCGATGGTTAATTATAAATGGGAATTATATATTATCATTATGAAATTAAATGTTGTTTTTCCAAATCACAATGTGATTATATATTCATTCCTTGGCCGATTTTAGGTAAATTTGGTTTTGTGAATTTAATTTTTTCACTTGGAATTGAGGCAGAGTGGTAGTATCACCAAGTGATACTGGTTTTTATTATGGTTCCATTAGTACCACATTCGAAGTCCATGAGGATAACACCAAAAAATGTAGATATAGGATGTGACATTATTGAAGTAACTCATGCTATGAAACGTACAAGAAAAAAAATTAAATCCAACATGATAAATAACTCCACCTACCATTACTTTAATTATATGGATAATTACATTACATTTATTATATCCAAAATAATAATACTTTAGAGATTTGGATTTTAATTACATTAAAACAATTTTTTGTACATTTCCCTGATAAATTCCTCGGTTTTTATCATCTCGGTGTTAACCCTATGATTCACTATAACTCATAACATACCCTCAAATTTATCATTCACAACTGAGGTAATTCAGAAGTACAATAGACTCAAAGACATTATTAACCCCATGATGACCATGATCATGATTCAATATGGTGATATGGAATATTCTTCGTTGTTTCCTTTCTCCATAAATTCCATTTTTCTATTATTATCACAATCTAATCCATATTCCCATCCAACTCTTCCCATAAAAAATTAAATTCCACCGTAAATTGCCACATTTCATCCCTCCAACTCAACAAAATTAATACTTTTAAAGAAAACACTCCAACCTCCTCTATACCGTATTTCCTTAATATTTCTTCTTGTCCGGACTTTCTTCTAAAATTTGTAAATAAAATACACATATCCAATAGTTTATACATACAATAGAAATTCTACTGAATCCTATAACATCCATATTCTCTTGAACCCTCCATTACCAATACTTCTTGTAAAGCACAAAATCCTATTTAATTGGTCTAGGATTGAAAAAAATTTCATGTTCAATCATATTTAAAATTCCCTAATTAGAATTATTATTGGATATTTTTCAATATTTAACTGAAGTATTGTAATTCCATGGAGACAATGAATTTTGTGATTCTTAAATAATAAAAAACATATAATTAATTTTTATAGGGAATTAAGGTGATGAAACTAGATATTATCTTACATGCTAGTGATAAGGCATATAGAAAAAAAAATTATTATGATATATAAAGCATACATTGGTGAAGGTTACCTAAAATTTAAAATATATCTTTCATTCCTCTACATGGGAGTGTTTCTTTATTGGTATTGGAACATATAACACTATTTTTAAGATATTCATGAGTAAAAATAATTTAATATTTAACCCAAAAAGTTGAGTCCTATAAATGAAATATACAATAACTGTTGATCCAAAAATTTGGAATGGAATAAAACCATGAAGATTATCGAATTTTGGGACATCCTACAATTTTTTTTCCATTATACTATTTCCCAAGCATGGTTTTACAGAGAAAAATTATTGGTTTAGGTGAGTAAAATATATGTGGTTATGGTAACCACTATATTAGAGAATCCATTCATCAATATGTACCACATATTTCTTGTTTATTTCATTTATAAACCGATAAATTCCCATGTTTCATTGATGCTGATAAATATATGATTAATTTTCAAATAAAAATATGAGTTTTTTATTATTACCTACTCAATTCATAAATATGGTTTCTAAAATTAATTGATTCAAATCATTTCACTGTGAAAGTATTGTATAAAATGGTAAGGACGAATAATGAATGGGTAGATTCATATGAATAATTTTTTAGAGATGAAACTATACTAGTTGAGAAATAATATTATACTTATATTTATATAATAATCATAAAAAACAAAGTGAGATGTAATAAATATCCCTATCTATGTCATCAACATACTCCATTACATAAGATGCTTGGTTTCAAAAGTTGATTAATTTTATGTAACATGGATTTATATTCCCATGTATCCCACTAAAGCCATTCTCAAATCTCTAATACATCAAACCATAGTATCCATGATTTTTATGATCTACTCACTCTTACTACAATAATTTTGATCAACCTATAAAATTAATTCATTTGATAATTATGTTAAATGATGAAATCACCGGTCTAGAGAATCGAGGTTATTTTTTATTGACTAACATACAAAGGGATAAAGGATTCATAAAATACTATAAAATAATATAAAATTCAATTATATCATTAAAATAAGAATATTTACTCTCTAATATTGAGTGTTATCCAATGAACTACATAATATATTTTCTTTATCCTTCTCGATACATCCACTAATAGCCCCTAGACCCATGACAGTTATTCTAGATCATCAATTTAACACAAAGTATCCGGAATTTTCTATTGATACCATAACATCATTCCATGTTACCATTGAGGAAATTTTATCAATTATCAATTTTAAAAATCATTGTAATAGATATTAAATTACTAAGTATTCTTGAGGATTTGTTTTTAAATTTATTTTATTTTTCCCTTCTCTTATTTTAAATTGATTATTTTTCATTTTATTGTATTTTATATATTTTTATTTATTTATTTAATTGTATTATCTTTATATGTTTAAATTATTTATATAATATTACTAATTATACCAACCATGCACTTATTTGATGTTTTTTACATAAATTTGTTGAACTCACCACTTTGAAGTAAAAAATTATAATTTTAAGAGTCCCTCAAATATTTTTACCATCTTATAGATTCAATTGTAAGAAATGTAATATTCACGGAAGGGAAAAAATTTCCTCCGATGTATTTTTCCAATCTAACTTATTCTTTTTCCATTTTCAAATGGGATTCCTAAGTTTTTCAATAGCATCTCCTCAACATGATAATTAAAGGAGGGGAAACTATGAGATTTTAATTATAGGGAGGAAATTTTTTGGGATATATGGTATCATACATGAGTTTTTTATTTAAATAATAAATTTGAGAGAAATGTTTCATTGAAAATATTATTTTTCTTTATGAAATTCAAAAAAATTACTTAAAAAAGAATAAAATTTATTATTTTGAATTTAACGAATTTCAATGTCAATTTATAAATAGACTTAAATATGTTATAATTACATAATTTAAATTGATATATAAATTTGTTTTCAATATTTTTTAATTAATAATTACATAGAATATATTTTATATGTGAATATATAATATTTTAAATTATATTTCATATATATTTCCCATTACATTTTTATTATATTATTATGCATACCATTAACTATTGATGATATTAGAGAAAGAATAATATTACGTTCACTCACATACAAGATGATATTTATTGAATAATTTTTTCACAACATAGATATGATTGATGACAACTATTTTTGAACCAAAATACAGTATTAATAGTATTCCATCTAAACTTATTTTTTGTTTACATTATCCAGGATAAACATTACTATGATTCCTCATTATAAAAAAATTATACTAATTTCCAAATTTCTGTATTATATTTTCACGTTCTTTGAAATGAACTTGTTGAGGGAATTATTTATATATGTAACCACATATTTATAATTAATCAGAGGGAAACATTTTAGTGTTCTAATGATATATGGGTATTTGGATTTGGATATTTTATCTATAATAATATTAATATTACACTTATGATAATGAAAACATTTGACCAGTGGGTTGTATCCTATAATTATTAATTATATACATTAATTAATCATTGATATATTATATATTTTTTAAAATAGTTTATATTAGATAAAAATTTAGGGGACTGTTGTAGAAGAGATTATCACGGTGTATATTTATTAGTTTTTTAATGTTTAAAGAAATTGAAAAATTGAAAAAAGAAGGATTTTTTGAAATTTATGAAACTCTTAGACATATGTGATTAATAGTTTACTAACACAATTTATAATAATACATGTGACATATTTTCAATAATATTATTCACAATTCCATGTACTGTGCTAAAAGAAATGAAACATCCTTTTTGGTATAAATTATATGATTGAATCATAATCCACCCACTATTTATCTCAGAATAAATACACTCATAATGAAAAAGATCTCAATTTTATGTGGGATTATTTATCTGATGTAGAGATTAATATGAAATTTATTTCTACTAATAGAGTCCATATTCTTGAAATGGAGAGTATATGAAATTTAAATTTATCATGACTAATTAGTTAATTTTTTTTATAATGGTAGTACATATCATGGTTATGGATGATAAAAAAATATATGAAAAATGATGATATAAGGAAGAAGTTATTAGATTTTATGTTTATACATGATAAATTTCTTCATACATAGAAGAAAATAGTATTTCAAATGTAATTATTTTTATTCATTACTTATTTATATTATCATGACTCTAATTGTTTTTAATAATTCCTAATTATTACTACACTTAAGTGTTTTTTGAGGTGATTTTTCAAGATGATAATAAATTTCACATATCTAGTGGATATTAATAATGGTAAGTCAATCTTATATTTTAACTATCAGTCTGAGTTATTTATGTACCAAATCATTCCAATGCTGGTGAAATCATGATGAATTGCTTCTGTTTCTATATTCTGTAGTGTTTATGCTCTTTGAATTTTTTTTATATTTTATAAAATAAATATAATTACATTCATATTTATGTAATTCCAATGATATATATAGTTTCAGAATATATGAAACCACGAGATGAGTGCCTGATATATTGAGATGCATTATATGATGGTTTTTTATAAAATGAATATGATTTGGATATTAATGTCACTATTTCAATGAATTGGTTTACACAATTCTATAATAATTTAAAATTTTATCATAACCATTAAATTTTATTCCATTAATTACAAAGCATTGTATGGATCATTAAATATTACTTAAGATTCATCTTAACATTCAACATAAACATTTAGATCAAGAGGGGGATTTTTCAAAATTTAATCTGAATCAGGAATTTTATATTCTTTACAAATTTCATAATTTTATGATATGATTATAATAGTATTTATTAATTATGTTCACTATAGTATTTTATGTGATCTTTAGTCTTATATTGTAAATACACCTAATGAATAGAAATGTATATGGTGAATATTTTCATGTACGACTTTAAACTTTTCTATATTACAGAAGAATGTAGAATTACATGATATAAATTTGTTTTATGGGGGGCTTATATCTATGTGATATAGATAAAATCATTAATTCCACTAGATTAATTAAAATTCTAGTGCCATGAACCAAGAATCCATACCACAAATGTTGATTTAATGACATTTGAATTCGTCATTCCTTATAGAGAACATGTGTGTGTATATTTATTTGGAGGAATAATAAGATCCCCTGGGTTTCTTTATGTGTGTATATGATTATATTATAATTCCTTGTGAGTAAAATTATATTTCTACATGATGAAAGCTATCTTTCAATGAGTAGTGTTTTTAAATAACACTTGGGAGACAACTTTAAGAGACCACTCACTAAATATTTGTTGCATGAATGAAATTAACTAATGATGTTGTTAAGACTATATGATTCCAATACATGACTAATTACATTAACACAATGACATATCATTCTAAATATTTATGATAAAACATCCTGATCATTTTTTTTTACTATTTACCATATCCTTTAGAAGAAATTAATGTTTATAAAATTAATGGAATTAGTCATTCCATTAAATTATTAGTTATTTAGTGTGATATGATATTGGATATTAAATGAAAGAAATATTCAACATTCCAATGTTGGTCACTCCATGATTACTTATATCATTACAATACATGTTTTTTTATATATGTTAGATTTATGACCATGTTTTTTTCAAATTCTATAACGCTTTTGATCTAAAATGTTTTCCTTATTTTATTATTGTGTTTTTATCTTGTTAATTTATATTATTTTTATTTTGGAAATTTTATTCATAGATTCTTGTATGTTTCATTTAATTTCATTCATTTTTATCTTTTATGAAATTTTTCTTCATATCTATTTCATTTATTCTAATGAATCATTTGTGTACAATTAAGCTCTTCTTTTTTATACGTCACTTGTTCCTTTTGGGTTATGATATAAAGAAGTGATGGAGGCAGTTATATTATATTACTAATATATTTGATATATTTACCATTAAAATAAATATTATTTATCTTGTCACATAATCATATGTAATCCTATATCATATATATACAATATAGTACTTTGGAGAGGTTAAATCCAAATCAATTGATCTGAATTTTCCTTGAAAACTAGACCATATTTTCCATTTTATTTAACTATAAAAATTCATGCATCTATGATTGTTGTATTCTCTATAAAATATATTTTTATGAGTATATAAATACGCTACAAACAAGAATACAAGAAGATAGAAATATTAGAATAATATTTCCACAAAAAAATTTGACTAGCACATAAATAAAAACCTGATTCATTTTTGAATAATACATTGAAACTAACCACATATCCATTTTTGAATTATTTTCATTCAAATTATTCTAATTATATTACATATTTCTATATGAAAATACCTTTTTAATTAAGTCAACAATTTATTTCCCAAACTCAAATTTATCAAATTATCATTTTCGTGTGATGATAATGGACATAAACTACTAAAAATCTCATAATTGTGAATGATTGTGTGATTGATAAATTTATAATGATTTAGTTAGCCTTGTGGGTGTCACATTACCCTATGGTTGACCCATTGCAATGTATTATATATGATTATCATGAATATTATAAGAAAAACTTGATTTGGTTTCCATTTATAATGAGTATTTCAAGGTTAATATTTTCAAAATTATTATTTTCACTATTTTAATAGGATTTGGATGAATATGTCATGAATTGATTAAAATAATAAATATATATGATAACCAATAAATATTTTCCAAAAATATTCTGATATATGTTCTATATTGATTTTATTTGTTACCACATTTTTAGGTATTTGAGGTTACACTCGAGGAAAATGTGGTAGTGACATTCATATAAAAAAGATAATGACATGTTTTGTTATAAATTAATAACTACATGACATATGGTCTAACATCAAATGAAATTCATGTTTTCAGATGAGAGGTTTGATAAAAATTTAATTTCAAAACAAATTTATTGACCACTAATAACCCAATTTGATTCACAATTTTATATGTATTGTTTACATGTAAATTTCTTATAATGTAACATGTTGTATTTATATAGGTCACATACTTAGTGTACAATGAATACCTTTCATATCCTACAATCTCCATACACACCCTTTATGCAGGGAAGGAAGCTTGTGCTATGTACATCATCACTAAACACCATATACCTTAATCAAAAAAATATTGATATTTTTTCAAGGTTTGTGTGATGAGTCATATGCACGCTATGTAATACTACCCATGATGTGGTTTCCACAAGTCCTCATGTGTTGCTCCACAAATTCTAGAGGACCCCAAAAAATGGTTAGGGCCTAATCCCTACAATGGGAATACTCTATCCTATTATCTAATAGAATCAAGAAAAAAAAATATACATCCCTGAACACCAAAGTACAAATATTAAATAAATAACCTATCATATAAATAACAAAATAATAAGGTCATATATAATTCACCATGATTACAAACCCATATAATCCCATTTATGAGTTAACTAATAGTAATAAAATTAAATAGTATATCCTCCAAGTCATGATCTTTTTGGAATCATTATCTCTAATACCCATCACTAAATCCATGCCAAATCCAATTCAAATGTTGTGCACAAACCTAAAGTGTTGATATAATGCTTCTATGAGAACTATGATTATGATTTGCGCATAAAGTTCAACACTGTCTCAATATGAACCCACCATATTCAATAAAATATTATTTTTTATGAATGAGGATATGAATTAATATATATGGACATGCTCATATTGTCATGATGTAGTATCTAAAATACCATGTTACATAACAAGATGTGCATGCCCATTATACATCCTTATATAAACCAAGAAACCCTAATTCCCATTTATAACTATCATGGTGATATGTAATATTACAATTCCTACATCATTCTAGAATAATTTATGTCAAACCCATGTATGATGACACATAGTAGGGTATCATCCAATCAACAATCCAATAGCTGAACAAATTTCCATAATCATATGTCAACATCCTCAATCATTTCCTTATCATTCATTGAATGGTTTATACATCATTTCTATCAATGTAATACAATATATCCTTCATGGATAGTATATTACCAAGACCCAAGAATTATAGGGATCATTCATATTCATGCACATATCCAACCTTCTGTATTTACTTACCCCAAGCCTGTCATGGAATAGTCTACAATCTATACTAACACTAACCTACACACTCCATGTATGACTCATGAACTATAACCATTCTCCTATATCTATAGTGAGGTTTTATGCTCATTGAACCACCCCATATGACACTATAGTTGTCCCAAAAACCCAAATAAATACCTATAGACTCTATGGTAGTCACATCAAGAACAAAACTCCATAACACCTCACAAAAATCTATAGATAATCATAGGGAAATATCAATGAAATAACTATTACTTTTTCATTTGAATTTTTAAAATCATCTATCAAGGAATCTATATGGTCTTCTATAGTCATTTCCTTATCATCCCATTGAAACCATACTCTAAAATTCACCAATCAATGACTTAACAACCTTCAGGCTCATCCTGAACAATAAATCAATATGGATTCATTAAAAAACATATTATTTAAAGGATAAAATGAGTGTATTAAATTAAAAATGCCAATAATTTATGAAATTATTTTGATGAACATATTGGATTAAAATTACAAGGTCAAATGATTATTTTCGGGGATTATTTCTTGGATTGGTTCCCAATTAAAAATTTCTCAATGTTTTTGTGATTGAGGAATAAACTATAATAACACGTTTTTTCCATCTGGTATATTTATTTTTATGATATGTGACCTCATTGGTTAATATCATATTTTTTTTGAATACTATCATGGTATTAGAATAGACCCATGATACTAGTAGACTCTTTTCAAGATATATAAAGATAGAATAATTACGAATGGTATTAGTGACAATACCCATCCAAAATTTCAGATACACTGATTTGAATTGAGGCATGTGGTCCATAATAATGATCATATACTCATATGTGGATGATAATAAAACACCATAATATTGTTAAGTATTTATATAATAAATTTTACTAATGTAAATAAGTATCACATATATTTTTTGATCCAACATAATTAAAAACCCACAATTCTGAAAAACTATTAATGGTTTTGACCTAGGATAGTTTACCTCTTATGAAGTGGACCATTATGTTTTTTAATGACGACAAAACATACTAGAAGAACATGTATAATAATATGAAGTGAATTTTTGTTTAATAAGTTTCTCTAGTGATAAATATCATGTTAGGTTTTAGGAAGGAAACTGAGGTATTATAGGAGACCCATGTGGTCAGATTATGATATTCACAACCTAAAGATGTCGGATCATTAGATAGTACACTATATATAAATATGTCATCTCACCCATTAATATTGTATAGGGATCATCCCAATATAAACTTCATTAAACCAGTTTGAATCAGTATTCCATGTTTTGAACAAAACACTCAACTAAAAACTAAGTCCAATGTCACAATCCTAATTCAAATTGATCATCTAGGTCACCATGTGGAAACAAATCATAATCATATTTCATACCATTTTGAAGGAAAAATCCAAATTATAATTCTTAGTGAATCTCATCCAAAACTTAGTATAATTTTCTACAAATAATATGATATATGACCACCCCAAAAATCAAAACTATTCATAAGACTCTCACTCTAGTCGTAAAATCATCGGGGAAACCCATAATGTGCTTTTAAATATTCTAAAAAATATATTATTATGTGTTAATTACCATCTATATACTAAAATGAAACCCTTTACCCTTAATTACATAGTTTCCAGTATATTTCTAACACAAAATGGGCTAAAATGCTCTTATTTGCATACCACGGGGTTAATTACACTACATCAACTACCTACAGTCCTCTCTCTCAAACACCAGTTCTACCAAAAATCAATTAATTATTCACATTAACATGAAAAACTCTGTATAAAATGATTATGAAATTATATTATATGGGCCTCCAACATTAAACCAAGATTTAGCACCTTTCTAAATTCATCAATGTCTCATCCAAGCCCACTGAGTACCTTCCACACTCCCTGGAACCTATTTGATTCAAATATAACCACACAATTAATTATAAAAAATTTTAATAAATAATAAATTTTAATCATTATAAATTACTAAAAAATAAACATACACCATTATCTTACTAAAACCATAATCAACAAGATTATATCTAATCACGACATAGACCTTGTGCTATGACACCAGAAAAATCCAATTATTACTCAATAATTAATTTAAACACTCAATAAAAATTTATAAAATCCATTGAAAAAATAATTTTAAATATGTACCTTCAAAAATATTTCATTTGGTGAAATGAATATAAAAACTAATGGAAACCTCAATATTAGATAAAAAATATATATCCATCTCGGTTTATTCAACCATAATAGAACGAAGATTATATGGAAACACTTCCATATTCATTTTATAATTTGGATGAAAAAATAAAACATGAAATAAGGATTTTAAAGGAGTAAATCAACTAAAATGACAATGAAATTCACACAGAAGCATCATGTCTCATAATGGAATCATAGGGTTGTGGGAGTTTGTTGTTGACCATATCATGATTTCCATTGTCCATGAACAAATTTTGATGTCATACCATATTTTTAATTTTATAAAATCTTGATAGACCATATTTATTATATGAACCTATGGTACATTCAATAAAAACACTATGAAGAGGACTATAAAACATCTTACTCATAATATCACACCCAAAATCCTTACATCCCATTATTAATGGATTCTAAAAACAAAATTATATTTATTAAACACTATGAATCATCTTTAATGAGCTCCATAAATTATAGGGAATCATTAAAACCATAAAAAATTTCATGAAAAAATGTTTTTTAAAATGTAAATAATCATTATAGGAGTCATGATTTGGAATAAAACCTCCCACCAGAATGAAATTAAATTACCTTATGAAATATTGCTCTTGAAATTTTTACAACATTACAAACTCACCACAATAATTCTTATCATCCTTCAGAATCCATTTTAATTCTAAAAATATAACTTCTAGGTTATACTATACATTAATTAATTGAGAATATACCTTGTTCCACTTTATTACAATTATTACACATCTATTGTGGAACTCTAAACTAGAATCCTAATAACAATGACTTTTCACAGGAATACATGATCTTATAAATGGACCTCCTTAGTGGTATACAAAAATATATTCCTTCATGTTGTTCTAATCTCAGTACATCTCAACAAAACAAAACACATTATTCCATTTGAATTTTTTTGGAAACACGTGGTCTCACTTATTGAAACATCCTTAATATAATCAACTTCCTCCAACATATTAATTTTACAAACATACCATATCTTTTTGTACATTATCATTAATCGTGATCGCAAACCTATTTCTCTTTCTTCAACAATTGTTTCAATAAAAATTATCCCCATATCAATGATTTTACCAATGATTCACCACATGAATCATGTCATGAATAAAATTTATCCACTAAATCCTGAGATAAATCATTATTTACAACATTTTTCATTTCCTAAAAAAAATTCACCAATTGAACCATGAGATGAAAAATTATTCTCAACCAGAATCATATCTCAAATCGTTGTTTACACCAAAAATTATTTCATGATTTATTTTTCTCTACATGTATCATTCTCATATTACACAAAAATATCCTTGATAATGATATGAATATAGTACCACTGATTTATACATTATTAGAATCTGAAATATTTCATTTTCTAATGAATTACATAAAAATTGATGTTAGAAAATACTGGTACACTAGCGTCCCCCAATAATCTACAATCCAATCTTTCCAACCCAATGAATCGTCTAATGTGACAGTTATTTACCCCTAACTAATTCGATACTAACCACTAAATAAGTATCATTATCATAGCCTTAAAAAAACTGAATGTCCATATCTTATACATTATCTATTATCACAATGTTTTACTAGGTGTAACCATTTTACTTTTTTTGAGTGATTTAATGAAACACCAACTAAAACCCAATACTAATGCACTAAGAATGTCATCCATTATTTGAGAATGGAATTCTCCTCACTATATGAATACCACTACAAAAAAATTATTTAAAAACAATAGAAATGCGAGACATCACCACAAATGTGTCACTCAACATGATACATTATCATAAAACCTATGTTAGACCATAACACCATGTCTCATTGGTAACCCTTCTTTTTGACCAATCATTTTCAATGCTCTATGATTTCACCAACTGTCACCAATTTCACCAATTTCTATAATGACATCCATAATTATAATTAATAACATTTATATTCCCTTCTTATAAGCATATTATATGTACACAACTATAATAGAAAAAATTAGTTTCCCATATAGTTCATATATTTTCTAACAATAGACACATTTACCATTTAATAATATGATATGCATATTTTTACTAAAACATCACAACATGAAACTACATTTATATAGATATAAAAATAATAAAAATACCTTAAAAAACACTATACTATTCCCATGTATGATGGATCAATCATGAATAGTTTGACACATTCTCACCCTCTATCTACATAGGTCTCAATCAAATTCCACATCTACAAGCTTAGCTAAAACTTGATCGCACATCAGGATCACACACACATGATTCAAGTACAATCAAAGCTAGTATCACATTCAAAATCCTATAAAAATTTCAAAATTAATTAAATACAAAATAATACACCCTAGAATATCAAAAATTAAAATATAAGATGCATGTTCACCCACCACATGAGAATTATTATAAAACCATGAGAGCCATACCACCCTCCTATAATGCTACAATGTGGATTTGATTATCCATATTTCTAGGAATCCAACTAATATTATCTTTAATTCCAAAAAATATTCCAAAAATTTTCTATTTTTTTCATATTCAAAACGAAATCTAATATCTGAATCATTTCCTTTTTCAAAAAAGTGTATCAATTGATGAAATTGATTTAGTTAAAATTAATTTCATCATGAATTTTTTAAGAAAATACTATATTTTAATTTATGAACATATTTAATAAAAAAATTATTCTAATAACCCACTAGGGTATATCATTCATAGGGAAATCCATTCACACCCATGGAATGTCATTTAGGAATAACAGGTCCTTATTGATTAATTTCCATGCATAAAATATCCAACCAACCCATGATGAGTATCGATACAACCGTTGATAAAGTGATTTAATTTCCTTCCATGAGGATCCACCCATAGTTAGATAAATATGAAATTACATATATTTTATATACACCATGGTCATTCTATATAAAATACCCCACCCCAATAAGTTATAATAGTACACACTATATAGATTATTATAGAAACATGAATCGACCAAACCACTCTAGAGAAAGAAAAAAATATAGGTAAGTACATATATGACATGTGAACCCCATATACCTACCATGATTGATGAAAATGGTCCTTTTTGGAATATTTATGTTATAAAAATTATTAAGTAGAGAACTAATGTGATACACTAAAGTTGAAATCATGAAATTATAATATCAAATACCAAAAAATATCATTCTCATACAAATCAAGACATCCTATCAAATAATATATTCTCGATGATATAGATTAATATCAATACCAGGATCTAACATATTGTAGGATAACATCCCCACAAAATCCAAAATCCATAAAATTTAAAAAAATTATATCATACCTCGTTTTAGGAACCCTTTACCGAGACACTAATTTATAGTCTATGTCGGAACAAACATAATATGTATGGTACTATTAATAATAATATAAGAATTCTTAAATATTATACATATAATATAATAAAATATAATTTATAAAAAATACAGGATCTACTAAAAATAAATGGAATGATCTTATAAGAAGAACCACTCTCCAAGTACCCTATAGAACTTGTTTTTTAATATTTATTCAAACGAGTTTAGTGACAATGTAAACTAAAAATATCATAATCTATGCCAAATCATTGTGTACCATGTTAAAGGAGACTTATGTTTAAAATAATGTTGTATTCTAGATATATTTTTACAAAAATAATATCTGTATTTATGTTATTATTACAATGGGATTATATATATATATACTAGTAATATAGGTTATTGAAGAATATAACATGTGTAATTGGATGAATATAAAAACTACAATTTCACTATGCCAATTTGATTATTTATTTGTTTAGAGTATGTTCTATTTTATCTATATTTTATTCTATCTAACTCATCAATGGTATAGTGTACATGTCCTTCTATCATAGTTTTGATAACCCTGCAGAATGATGCCTCCTACACCCACTTGGGTATAATCACTTAATAAGTTTCATTTAAACACATTACGAAGGTATATTACAATGAGATAGTTGTAACACATTACAAAAAATATATAATTATACTTTTGAAGACAAATATTTTATATAGTTTAGTATCAAATGGTTATTTTTTGGTCTATTTTTACTATATATTATTTTTGGGAAGGGTGTCATTAGAGATTAGTTGTGTCATTCGATATAATTTTCCACAGTGAGGCACAATTATACTATATAGTTCATTGATGTTTCTTTTTTATTCAAGATAAAAATATATCTTGTTTGTTATGGATTCCATAATGTTCATGATTTCCATCATAACATAGGTCAGGAGGAATTATAATCTTGTGGTTGGAAAATCATTAATGTTTCATTGGATCAACGCTTATGGGTGACTTATAGTTGGGTTGTCGACTCCAGACACACTATTCCTTTTATTTTCATCTGTGACACTATATTTGTTTTTGTTGTGATTTATCAAGAACCCGTGAAGAGATATAAAGATGGTATAATACTATATATATGAATACGACATAAATCTCATAGTCTATATATAGTGATTAAATTAATAACATAAAATATAATACAATTGATGACATAAAACATTATCCAATAGTTTATAAGACATTATATACTATATACATATATTATTCACACATTACCCATGAAAAAATAAATCAAAACATAAAAACATTGTGTGAAATTCTTTTTTATACCTTTTAAAGAATAATTGAAATTATTGAGAGTTCACTTCTCGGATCTTGTGGGAAAAGAATTAAAAAAATTGGTGAGGACAAATACACAATATACGGGATAATACAAAAATTATATCATAGAATAAATAAGGATTAATAATTATGGAAGGAATAAATTATAATCAAATGTAGAATATTCTATTTTGTAGTGCATGAAATATATCAATTCAGAATATATTAGAAACAATTAACATATTGAAAAAATATATTTCATCATGATAGGGTGAATAACAATAAACATCATAATTATGTTATAAAGAGCACATTCCAAGATTAAATTAATAAATAATTAAGGAATATATTAATGACCTAATATATTTAATGATATGAGCCCTGAAAAATCATTATTATTCAATATATTTCAAGGAACCAACCATCATCGAATAATTATAATCACACTACAATGTCCTTTTAGCATAAAATAATAATTAAGTGCGTACACATACACAAAATATACAAACTATTTTATTCCATTATATACACTAATTCATTCTCGGCTATATAATAATTTTCCCCCCACATCAGAAAATAAATATTGTGAATTAATCTTTTGAAATAATATCATATAAAAATATAATTCCTTTTTAATCAATAATTATATGTAATTATATAATAATCAAATTTGATGGAAATATTTCCCCAATCGAATAGTGGAATAAATTGTTTTGTAAACTCCCTTATAAAATCTATAAAAATTTGGATTCTGTATATTAGTAAATCAATATTATAAAACATAATATATATTAAATTTTTTAAGGAAATTTTCTGTTAAATCAAAAAAACATGAAAATATTTAAGATATGAAAATTTCAAGAGAGATATGAGGGTTGATAGAGAATATGTCCCTTAGTAGAATAATTGATAGAGAAAACCCATTACCCCAAAAATACTCACATTCAAATTAAAAACTAGGAAAAGAATAAATACTATATTAGTGATAAATTTTCACACACCTTTATTTTGGGATTAAAAATTTCCATGGGTGTCACATTATATAGGAATCCTTTCTACAAACTACTCTAAGCTACTGTCTCCTTCAGGAAGAGATGGTGGGGATCCTATATCATTAATCAATAATTCCCCAAAATAATGAAACAGATTTTCATTGTACTGTCTTCAAATTTTGTTGGATTCATTCCTGTTTTCTTTTAATTTGAACTGGAGCATCGTATACTTTATCAATCAGATAACCATGGGATCTACTAATCTTTTTAGTAGAGAAACTATGAATATCACTCCATTTATTTCATTTTTTTGGGATCTCAATGGAGTAATATTATTTTACTACAAAATAATAACAAATGACTATATATATGAATATAGAAATTTTAAAACTGTTCATATATATTATGGGATTTAATTAATCATAGTAATCGTTCTCATGATCTAGGGAGATTTTGACTCCCTATAAGGCAGCCATATAATCTTTTTACTTCGATATGATGAAGTCAATTCAATGGATTGGTCTTGGGAATTATTTTTATTTAATAGTTATGTGTTTCTAGGTGGTATATTGATTATTTTAATATAAAGGGACCAAAAATGTCAACCCCGTGTATATGGCATCATGTATTACCTTTTCTATTCAGGATCTCGGTTGTTCTTAGGGGATTAATTAATTCTATGGTTTATTTTATTGAGTCCCAAAACCTATCTTTGTATATCAATAGGTTGCATCACAATGTTTTTGTTGGAAAAGTTAAATTTATATAAATACATCCAAATAAACTACAGGAAAGGATTAAAGATGATATATTTGTTTAGTAGATGACAAATTTTGTTTTTTCTTATTTATAATCCTCATTGTCATCTATATAGTCATATCTCGAACCTGTATGAGAATATTGATCAGTCTAATGGGATGTATCCAGTGTATGCATAATATGTGTGGGAGAATCCATTTATAATATTGATCACAATACTTATTTTTATTATTCAAATATTTTGGTTTCATAGTTATATTGTAATGAAACACCTCTCTATATTATTTATTTATATAGTTTATCTATAAAATTTTTGGTGTTTCGAGGCATTAAAAAATTACAGGTAACAGTGGTTGATATAACATTTTTTCGTATTTGGTTATCTTTTTCAACAATTGTTATAAAGGATTAGTGGGTGCCTATTTTTTATATGTTGATATATAAATAGAATTTAATATATATTTTAATTCCCCATTTTCACATAGGAAACATGTAACACCCCAAGCTTCCATGGTATGATTCTTTTTGAAGAATACAATATTGTGTGTTGTACGCAACTTTGAGTTCTAACACACTACAGGAAATCAAGCTAGATATTATGAGTAGTAATACCCACTATTTTAAATTTTATTAATTTTATTAATTTTATCTTTCAAAATAGACATTATTTTTGGATTCCATGTATCTAAATTAGCCTAGGGTGAATTTTCGGTATTTTTAGAAAACTATTAATTTTTTATTAATTGTGAAAAACACTGAGTTATATTTTAAAATCGAATTTTTATTTAAATAATTATTTATTTTATTTAAATTTATTTTAGTTAAAAATATATACATTATACTTATATATGTTCAATGTAATTCATTGGAGTCAGGTTATAAGAAATTTAGATATATAAAAACTATATTTAACTTCTTAACGTCTTTTAACCAACTCCGAGAAGCATTTGCAAATTTACATAAAACTTAATTTTACTACTTTTGTGAGTTGAATTTAAAAAATATGAGATACACGGTTAATATATGTATGTAAAATTTGGTCCAACAAGATAACAATAATTTTTTATGAATAATAACTTTTTACTTTTATTTAACATGTTTAAAAGTAAATAGGGTAATTAAGGGTAAAAATTATATTATTATTACCCTAACACATATCCTAATTCTATTGGATAAGTTTAATTCGTCCAAAAACAACATTAGGAATAAAATATGATTGTTTATGTCAACATAGATTAGATTAGGACATTTATTATTATTAATTAAAAAGATTTAAAAGTGTTAAATTCTATGTTTAAGAACTAAACCATTTTTAATATAGTGTTACACATAAGATAAAATTTACTAAAAATATTCATTAAAAAGATAAGAATACTTCCTACATAATTGTATTTTATTTATATTTTTTATACAACAAATAAATTAATTTATTTATGACACAATGATGATGCATAAATTTCCTAATTAATGAAATATTAAAATAATTGATATTATAAGGATTCAAATAAATGAAATTGGAGACATTTTATGAATTAAACTAATTTTATTGGTTAATATTGCATGTTAGGGTCAGATATAAGAATTGTTTTTGAAGTAATAATTCTATTATAAATTTATCCAAAGAAAATACCAAATAATGTCAAAATTGACATAAAAAGTGTTTTAAAAAAATTATACTATTATTTGATATTATATTCCTAAAAATATAATGTTCTTGAAAAAATATATAAATAATGAAATTTGTGTCATTAATGAACCACTTGGATTTCTCTTTGACTTATATAGTATGTTTATTAACCATATAATATAAAAATACAATGAGACGGGATATGTGTAAAACTATTTAACTAAGAGTTAAATCTAAAGGATAAATGTAATATATTGACACAAACCTGTCTAAAAACTATTGGTTGAGTGGTTTTTTACCCTTACCCTCCATAGACGTTAAATAATTCATTTTTAAGCCATTAAAAACTAAAAACAATTTTATTATAAAATAATATTTCTACATTTTCCTAAGGTGCCCCTCAACCCTCTTATGAAAGGGAACTCCCCCTTCCCTCAAATTCACATTTTCAAAGCCATATGAATCGGCCAACCCCAACTCAGCTACCCTCTCAAATGTCCTCCCTTCATCATAGAGGCCTTCCATTAGTCATTAAGCAATCTTAAGGATCCCATTTGATCAAATCAAAAGGAAGAACCCGAAGAAGAGGTAAATATTTCATCACTTCTTTCAAATTCCATTCTTCTTCCACATCCTATTTCTTTGTTGTTTCTAATATAAAATAACAACTCAAATAAATTCTATATACTGTGATTTTATTATAAATATGGTAATACCTTATTCATTATTTTATCAATCCATTGAATGATATGTCACCATACGTGAGTACGTACGGCTTACCGTCTCCACATCTTTGTGTAATTGTTATTCAATACATTTTTATATGGATGGTTGTAATAATGATGTTTAATTGATGTAAATAATAAATATATTATGATAATTATTCTTTTTATATGATATACCATCCAATTAATTATTATTCTAATATCAGAAGAATGATATTGATTCTTGTGCGTGCGTACAGATTACAGTCTCCATGAATGCGATGAGATTCATTCCACATCATATCCCTTAAAGACTAATTATCCTTACATGATTAATTTTTTTTAATAACATAATATCATTATAATTATGAATAATATACATCCTATCGATAACATACATTACTTACGTAAAAAAGAATATAAGGAAAACGAATCAGTTAACATCTAAAATGACGATAATACGAAGATAATATTAACAAAGCAATGTTAAAAGATCATATACGATATCTTATTAATATATATGATTAATTTATTATTTAATAACAATTATTTAACCATTATACAGGAGGTTATATTACCCTTGACCAAGAAAAAGTATATGGAAGGGGTTAATTTCACAATCTCTTTATTATTTGATGTTTTTTTACGTAAATATCTATTGGGATCTCTTTATCATCCACATACATGTTTCTTAAAAATTAATTCCAAAACATTTTTACTATTTACTATAATATGGGTTCTATTCATTTATACACTTTTTTGAATTTTGTTAAATGGTTTGAATGGAATCTTTCTGTCATTATCCAAACAATTTACTTT
This sequence comes from Viscum album, assembly GCA_963277665.1. NCBI lineage: Eukaryota > Viridiplantae > Streptophyta > Magnoliopsida > Santalales > Viscaceae > Viscum > Viscum album. Next base: position 1,333,871,573 of record OY728142.1, read on the forward strand.
ATGGACTTTTCGTCAAATTTAAGGTAAGAATGTTTTTTAGCATCTACGGTCGGGGCAACTATTTTTCCCCATTATTAAATCATAGAATCATCCCTTACACTATTATAAGAATATTTTAAAAAACATTTTCTTAAATTATTTCAAAATAGAAATAGATATTTCTCAAAATATATGTTTTTATTTCATCTATGTCAACATCTTTTGATAGATTAGAATCTTATTTGAAGTTGATTTATTATGATACAAAACCTCCGCATTGTATTGAATGTTTTGTGATATGTTTGACTATGGATGTGTTATTTCCATACAATTCATGGTTTATGTATAAATTATTGACATTTCATATGCCAGTTTTAATACGAATGATTATTTTATGCTTAAACCTTTTCATATGAGGAATGCATTGGACTTAGTAAGTTACGGGTGTAGCCCAATATATCTCATCAATGCATCGATAGGTCACATGAGACAAACTTGTTTCCTAGAACAATGCCTTTACAAAATATTATTTGTAGTCTTGTCACAAGTATTTGAATATGTGGTTATCTTGCATTATGAATTCCATCATTATGTAAGTGGTTATTGATATTGCATGTGATTATTCAACTAGTAGAATATCCATGTGAGTAAGTAAATAGAATTATTTTGATTTATGTTTTCCATATTATGATGAATTTTATGTGGAAAAGGCTTTTGTTTTAGTTGTTTAGATTGCCTTAACTGTTTATGCTTATTTATGAATTTTTCGGCTATATTGTTATACTTACTGAGCATCTGAGCTCACCCCTTTCTATTTTTTATTATTCCCAGGATGTGAAGAAGTATATTATGACTTATGTGTATGGATATTCTATGGGATCTCAATGTTGAATAAGTAAAAAATGATGTTATATATTTACATTTTATGATGTAATGTAAACCTTATGAATGTATCTTGTACATCAAATGCTACTAAACTAATCGGTCTTTCGAGAAATCATCATTTGTGATCATACCAATGTTAAGTAATAATGCAACAACTAATGGTTACTATGGTAGGGTCATTACAGTTGGTATTAGGTGATGTTTAGTAAAAACACTAGAATCTAGATTTAGATAAACTCGGATTACGGCTCATTACCCTAAGATAGAATTTGAATATTAGTAGATAAGAACTTCTTATAATTTTGGTATTGTATTGTATTTGTGAGTTTTAGAAGAAATACATCCCTGTCTAGATATGAGCAGCTAGAGGAAGCTCTGGCACAGATGTACATAGAGGTAAAACCGAAAAACACTACTTTGATTTAGACTCGAACGGGAACGGGTGCATGACAACGGGTCTTGTTGCACTCTTGGTTACAACACTCCCGGGGGATATGCATAGAATAATTCTCAATTTCATTACAAACCATTATGAGTGGGCTTATGTGTAACACCTCGAGCTTCCACGATACGCTTCTCTTTCAATAATGCAATAGCTTGTATTGTAAGCAAGTTTGAGTTCTGACACACCGCGACTAATCAAAGTAGCTGTTATGTATAGTAATACCCACTTTTTAGAATTATAGAAATTTTATATTTCAAAATGGACTTCATTTTTGTATTCGTAATATAGAAATTAGCCTATGTTGAATTTATGGTATTTTTCTGAGAACTTCCAATTTTTTATGAATAGTGAAAAATACTTAAAACAACTTTTTTAATAAAAATAATTTGTAGTAATAAATTATACTATTGATTGGTTTTAAAGTATAATTAGAATATATTTTTACAATTTTATCCAATGGTGTTCATTAGAATTAATTTCACATTGAATTTGGACATAAACAATTGTCAATCTTTTGATATATATTGTTTCTTAAAAACATGCTATTTGTTGTGACAGTGGGAACTAATTATAAAATTAATTAATGCAACTTATATGTTTTTAATTTAATAAAATAGACATAATTTTTGAATTCAAAGTATCAATTATATCTTAGGGTGAAATTTTGGCATTGTTCTGAAAAACTTCAATTTTTGATGAATAGTGAAACCACTAAGTGGTAGTTAAAAAACTGATTTTCCATTTAAATGAAATATTACCACTTCTGTGATTTGATATTCAAATATCGGACATACATGGTTGTCATTAGGAAGTAAAATGTGGTTCAATGGGATGAAAATAATTTTTTGGTGAATAGTAACTTTTAAGTTTAATTAATCGCGATTAAAGGTAATTAGTGAAATTTAAGGTAAAAATGGTATTATAAAAATATGAAATGACCTTCACACTTGTACTACCCCTATTGGATGTGTCATGGCCGACCAAGACAATCCATGGGTCAACTTGGGGACCCCATGGAGCCACTTTGGTAGGAAAAGGACATAAATAACCTTTTATTTAATGTTAAAATAAAAAGGTCACAAGCAAGAGTTTTTTTACTAAAAAACTTTTTAAATGGGGTTATACAAGTAATATTTTTGACTATAAATATTAATTAGAAATATAAAATGATTTCCTACATCATGATAGTTTTTTTATAATTTTTAGACATTAAATAAATTAAATTATTTATGACACCATGATGATACAACGATTACCTCATTAATTAACGATTTAAATAAAATGAAAGGATAATGTAAAATCTAAGTCTTACACTTGTCAAAAAACTATTGTATGAGGGGATTTCGAACCCTTATCACCTTATATTCTAATTATATTAGTTTGGGACCTTTAGAATCCGAAACTCATTGTATAATAAAGTAACATTTTATTACTTTCCAAAAGTGCCCCTCCTCTCCACTTATAAAAGCCCCCACCACTACCACCTTACTCACACTTTCAAAACCTTTTGGCTCGGCCAAACTATTCCCAAAAACACTCCCAACTTCCCTACCTTCCTCCTAGAAGCATCACTTTTGGCAGAACTCTTCCCAAGGAAGCCTTTGGCTCAAATCAAAAGAGTTACCCGATTTTAAGGTAATGTCTTCGCTTATGTTATTTTGTTTTATTTTGCTTCTCCAACCCGCTAAACTCTTTTTATTATTTTATTTTGTAACAACACCAGTATCCTAAATATACTAGGATGTTGTTATAAGAAGGATTCGAGCTACACTTACACACACCTACATCTAATGGTTAATGAACATACTGTTTCTGTGGATGGTGAATTTCCACCTCACGAAATGATGATTGTTCAACACTCATACAACACCTTCAAAGGTGGCCATTAATATGTAACTATATTTATATATGATATATAATATGTTTATGTTTTACTTTAGATTCTGTATTTTTCATTTATGGCATACCTGTAATATTTCCATTATGGATAAACACGATATTTTCATTTTAGGATGTGCGGACTACCGCCCCCTCAAAGTGATTTGAATGGTTAATACCATAGGTGGGATGTATAAAGGATGGAGTAAATGGTATTATACATTATATTATGCGTTAATTATATTATAACTTTTTATAATTATAATTCCATTCAATTAAATATGAAATAGAAATGAAAGTAGTGTTCATGCGTATGTACGACTTACTGTCTCCATGAACGGTGCATTTCATTTCATACCTCTAAACGTTATGGAATATTATGAATGAATGTATATACTGGATATATATGATATATATGATATCTACATAATGAATATAATTCTGGATATAATGGATATTTCACCACATGAACAACTTGTAATTATAAGAAGTTTATTTTTGACTCAAGTACCAAAGATACACAAAACGACCATTATTAACTTAAATAATTACATAATATTAATAACATGGAAATAAGTGATATAAAAGGAATAAAAAACTTGAAAAAGGTTCTTAAGTAATTATAAATTATCTCTAGTTTATTATTCAGGAGGTTAAACAACGGTCGAGTCAAGACAAAACGCAAGGTAAGGGGATTTCATAACCAAATTTCCATTCTTTGGGTTAATCTCTTACTTTCAAATTATGTTATGATATTATTATGTCCTATCTTGTATTTGTTCTTTCTTTATGTGTAATTATATTGAATAAACATAATAGATCTATTTTATTTAAAAAAAATTATCTTGGTAAGGACTTCGTCTCAATCTCCTTTCATTGAGGCATATTTTGTTTTATACACAACTTTCTTTTATACGGTGTATAAACCCCTTTGATTTTTACTTTTATTAAAAAGGAATATTTTTATATGAAGAGTTTTTACTAAACAATAAAAGGAATGTATTTCTTACGTATGTGGCGACAACGAATTCTCTGCCTCCCTGACCATTATTTGAGTTTCGGCTTCCTCTATAAGCCATACATTTTTTTAAAGAAAAATGAATACCATGTTTTACTTTTCATTTATTTTGGTATTGAAAATGGTTTTGAAAGTATTTTTATTATATCATTGTGTTGTATTGATATCTTGTGATTGAAATGTGGAAATTTTATGTTTCCTTTATGCATGTTTTATGTGATACGATTATGTTATGGTATATGATATGTTTAAACCTGTTCATATGAGGAATGCATTGGACTTAATAAGTGACGGGTGGAGCCCGCTATAGCTCCTTGATGCATCGGAAGGTCTCATGAGACAAACTAGTGTCTTGGCACGAGGCCTTGACAAAATCTTATTTGTGGTCTTGGCACGAGGCCTTGACTACGTGGTTATAATAGTCTGGGATTATGCATTCCATCATTATGAAAGTGGTTATTGATATTTCATGTGATTATTCGACTAGTAGAATATCCATTAGAGTAAGTAAATGGAATTATTTAATTTTATGTTTTCCATATTTTGCTGAAGTTAAAATTTAAAAAGGCTTTTGTTTTAGTTATACATTTCATTAAATGTTAATTTTTATATACGAAATCTTCCACAATATTTTTATCCTTACTGAGCATCTAAGCTCACCCCTTTCAATGTTTTAATATTTTCCAGGATGTAAAGAAGTATTTTATGAATGACCTGCAGGGATTGTCAGAAGAGGATATGAGTGTGGTCTATGGAGACTTTTTTGTTGTAGTTTTTCACTTTATGATGTAATGTAACATTTACGAATGTATCTAGTGCTTCCAAGGCTACTAAACTAATCGGTCTTTAGAGACTTGATCTTTTGTGATCATGCCAATGTTACGAAGTAATGCACCAACTCCGGGTAGCTAGGGTTGGGGCGTTATAGTTGGTATCAGAGGCAGTTTAGTACTAACCTTGGAAGCTAGATTTAGATAAACTCTGATTAGAGCACATAGCCCAAAGATAGACTTTGTGGATTAGTATATAAGAACTTCCTAGAATTTTGATATTATAGAGATGTTGTGATTTTTCTGAGAAATACATCCCTATATGGATACGAGCTGGTAGAGGTGGCTCTAGCACAGATGTACCTAGGGGTAAAACCCGAAAACACCGCTTTGAGCTAGACTCGAACGAGAACTGGTGCACGACAACGGGCCTTGTTGCACTCTTGGTTACGACACTCCCGGGAGATATGCATAGGATAATTCTAATTTTCATTACAAACCACTATGAAGGGTTATGAGTATATATTTCCTCAAAAAAATACATTTTTTATGATTATGCATTATATCCATAAATAGTTCAATTTTAGTTATGTATTTTACAAGTATGGAATTATTTATTTTGATTCGTAAACTAATCTAGTTTATGCCATTATTTAGAAATGGCGCCTAGTGGAAGGAATGGAAACTATCTCAATGCACGCACTCCGTGTAGGGATTCCCTCCTGCTCAATAGTATTATTGTGGAGATGGAGATATAACTGGTGCTTATCAACTTATTACCATACTGGGACAACTCACTCAGGTTATGAATAATAACCTTACTCGTATGGAGCATCCTGATCCACAACGTGGAGGATCAATGTTAGACCGCTTCATGAGGCAACAACTGCAAACATTTAATGGGGGTACAAATCCATTTGTAGCTGAGCAATGGATAAACTCCTTAGAGAAAATATTCCATGCCTTGGGGAGTAGCGAAAGGGAGAAGGTTTTAATTGGAGTCTACCGCCTCATTAGAGATGCCGATCAATGGTGGTCATTGATTCAAAACACAAAGGAAGATGATGAAGTATCAAATATGGAATGAAGGGAGTTCAAAGATCTTTTCCTAGAAAAATACTATCCTTGCGACCATTGAGCAGATATGGAAAGACAATTTTTGAGTCTGAGACAAAAGGAGGATAAGAATGTCGCAAAGTATGATGCTAACATTACAAGGTTAGTGAGGCATGCTGCAGATTATATAAGTATCCCAAGAAGTAAGATTTATCATTTCATTGATGGGTTAAAACCATTTCTTCGTCAAGAATTAGTCTCACAAACCTTCTCGTCATATGAAGACATTGTCTCATGTGCTATCAAGACAGAAAAGGAATTCTCTAAATCTAATGAAAATAAAGTAAAGCAAGAGAAGAAGAGAACTGTGGAACAAGAGATAGATAAAGGGAAAAGGGGAAATAAAGATTTTCCATTATGTGATAATTGTGGGAAGAATCACCCTGGTACTTGCCTAAAAGGAATGGTAGTTTGTTATAAATGTGGAGAAAAAGGTCACCAGGTGCGTGATTGCAAGGGAAAAAAGAGGCTATCAATGTTGAATGATACAATTGTAGAGAAATGGGTCATTATGCAAATGAATTTCCTAAGCGTCAGAGATACTTACCTCAGAAAAGGCCAAGGGATCTAGGCCAATCTTATATTGTGACTACAGTTGAAGCAGAATAATTAATGTATTGGTGCTTTTGGACTCATGGATTATATTCTGGTTTTTAGAATAATGTGATATATATATAAGGATTATATTGCAGTACTTGTTGTTTCAGTAAGGTTTTAATATAATGAAGGTAATCATATTTTTAGTATGTGACAATAAGAGGAACTTTATTTTGTTTGTGGAATCTGATAAATTGATTTTGGAATTAAGAGACCTTTTAGAAAATGTTTGGACAGAGGTATTTTGGATAACTATAAAGGTTGGGATGGATTAAGTTGAACTTTGAATAGTATTGTTTAAGGTTAAAACATATCTAAAGATTATTTTTGGAATATTATAATACTATATTTTTAGGAAAAGGATAACCTGCAGGGTGGGGCATAACCCGTCGCGTCGGACAAAGCTGCATGATTCAAACCCACAACCATAGTGCGACATGCATTTATTACCTACCACTAGCCTACAAGAAGTCCCTGGTTATTACAAAATAGTTTTACTAATCTAAATGGTATGTGTTAATATTTGGAACCTTATACAATTAGGATAAATAGAATATTTTTGAGTTCTATTACCTTTTAGAGTGAAATATGGGTTTGTGGTAAAAAAATTTAAAGAATGAAAGTCTACATTACAAGTATTTATATTCCCTTACGTTCTTAGTAAATCTCCTAAATAAATTCCTCAAATTTATAAAAGGTAACTTAAAACAAAAACGTTGCTAGTTAACTTTTCCAACTAAGGATTCAATGACAGTTTAACCAATCACAATTTTGTGATTTTATTATTGTTAACTTTCTCCTAATCTTGTTTTCTACAACTCTCCATCAGACCTTGATGGATTTTTTTTCTTCCATATCCATATTTTCATAGAATCCTAGTAATGGGCTATCTCGGGTGACCTTTGTACTTATCTTTCTTTCTTTTAAATTTATATTTTTATGAACCTTATTTCCAATGTGGGTTTTCCACAAAGGTATTTTCTATTTTCAACCTTTTATTTTCAAATGAAAAATTTTAAATTGCGAGGATGCAATTTATTAAAGGAGGGGAGAATGTAACACCCTGAGCTTCCACAATACGCTTCTCTTTCAATAATGTGATAGCTTGCAATGTAAGCAAGTTCGAGTTCTAACACACCGCGACTAATCAAAGTAGCCGTTATGAACAGTAATACCCACTTTTTAGAATTATAGAAATTTTATATTTCAAAATGGACATCATTTTTGTATTTGTAATATAGAAATTAGCCTATGTTGAATTTTTGGTATTTTTCTAAGAACTTATAATTTTTTATGAATAGTGAGAAATACTTAAAGCAACATTTTAAATAAAAATAATTTGTAGTTATAAATTATACTATTAATTTGTTTTAAATTATAATTAGAATATATTTTTACAATTTTATCCAATGGTGTTCATTAGAATTAATTTCACTTTTAATTTGGACATAAACAATTGTCAATCTTTTGATATATATTGTTTCTTAAAAACACGATATTTTTTGTGACAACAGGAACTAATTATAAAATTAATTAATGCAACTTATATGTTTGGAATTTCATAAAATAGACATAATTTTTGAATTTTGAATATCAATTATAGATTAGGGTGAAATTTTGGCATTGTTCTGAAAAACTTCAATTTTGATGAATAGTGAAACCACTAAGTGGTAGTTGAAAAACTGATTTTCCATTTAAATGAAATATTACCACTTCTGTGATTTGATTTTCAAAAATTCGACATACATGGTTGTCTTTAGGAAGTAATATGTGGTTCAATGGGATGAAAATAATTTTTTTGGTGAATAGTAACTTTTAAGTTTAATTAATCGCGATTAAAGGTAATTAGTGAAATTTAAGGTAAAAATGGTATTATAAAAATATGAAATGACCTTCACACTTGTCCTACCCCTATTGGATGTGTCATGGCCGACCAAGACAATCCATGGGTCAACTTGGGGACCCCATGGAGCCACTTTGGTAGGAAAAGGACATAAATAACCTTTTATTTAATGTTAAAATAAAAAGGTCACAAACAAGAGTTGTTTTACTAAAACAATTATTAAATGGCATTATACAAGTCATATTTTTTAGTATAAATATTAATTAGAAATCTAAAAAGATTTCCTACATCATGATAATTTTTTTATAATTTTTACACATTAAATAAATTAAATTATTTATGACACCATGATGATGCAGCGATTACCTCATTAATTAATGATTTAAATAAAATGAAAGGATAATGTAAAATCTAAGGCTTACACTTGTCAAAAACCTATTGGATGAGGAGATTCAGAACCCTTATCACATTATACTCGAATTATATTAGTGTGGGACCTTTAGAATCCGAAAAGAATTGTATAATAAAGTAACATTTTATTACGTTCCAAGAGTGGCCCTCCTCTCCACATATAAAAGGCCCCCACCACTACCACCTTACTCACACTTTCAAAACCTTTTGGCTCGGAAAACCTCTGTCCAAACACTCTCCCAACTTTCATACCTTACTCCTAGAAGCCTCAATTTGGTCATAACTCTTCCCAAGGAATCCTTTGGCTCAAATCAAAAGAGTTACCCGATTTTAAGGTAATGTCTTCGCTTATGTTATTCTGTTTTATTTTGCTTCTCCAACCCCCTAAACTCTTTTTATTCTTTTCTTTTGTAACAAAAACAGTATCCTCAATACAATAGGATGATGTTATAAGACGTATTCGAGCTACACTTACACACACCTACATCTAATGGTTAAAGAACATACTGTTTTTGTGGATGGAGAATTTCTGCCTCACGAAACGATGATTGTTCAACACTCATACAACACCTTAAAAGGTGGCCATTAAGATGTCACTATATTTATATATGATATATAATGTGTTTATTTTTTACTTAAGCTTCTGTATTTTTCATTTATGGAATACCTTTAATATTTCCATTATGGGTAAACACAATATTTTCATTTTAGGAAGTGCGGACTACCGTCCCCTCAAAGTGATTTGAATCGTTAATACCATATGTGGGATGAATAAAGGATATAGTAAATGGTATTATAAATTATATTATACTTTAATTATAGTATAACTTTATATAATTATAATTTCATTCAATTAAATACGAAATAGAAATGAAAGTAGCGTTCATGCGTACGTACAGCTTACCGTCTCCATGAACGGTGCATTTCATTTAATACCTCTAAACGTTATGGAATATTATGAATGAATGTATATACTGGATATATGTGATATATATGATATCTACATCATGAATATAATTCTGGATATAATGGATATTTCACCACATGAATAACTTGTAATTATAAGAAGTTTTTTTTTACTCAAGTACCAAAGATCCACAAAACGACCGTTATTAACTTAAATAATTACATAATGTTCATAACTTGGTAATAAGTGATATAAAAGGAATAAAAAACTTGAAAAAGGTTCTTAAGAAATTATAATATAAATATAGTTAATTATTCAGGAGGTTAAAGAACGTTCGAGTCAAGACAGGGCGCAAGGTAAGGGGATTTCTTAACCCAATTTCCATTCTTTTGGTTAATCTCTTACTTTCAAATTATGTTATGATATTATTATGTCCTATCTTGTATTTGTACTTTCTTTATGTGTACTTATATAGAATACACATAATATATCTATTTTATCTAAAAAAATGATCTTGGTAAGGACTTCGTCTCAATCTCCTTTCATTGAGGCATTTTTTGTTTTATACCCAACTTTCTTTTATACGGTGTATAAAACCCTTTGACTTTTACTTTTATTCAAAAGGAATATTTTTATCAGAAGATTTTTTACTAAACGACAAAAGAAATGTATTTCTTACGTATCCGGCGACAACGACATCTCCGCCGCCGTGACCATTATTTGAGTCTCGGCTTCCTCTACAAGCCATACATTTTTTTTTTAAAAAAAATGAATACCATGTTTTAATTTTATTTTATTTTGGTATTTAAAATGGTTTTGAAAGTGTTTTTATTATATCATTGTGTTGTATTGATATCTTGTGATTGAAATGTGGAAATTTTATGTTTCCTTTATGCATGTTTTATGTGATATGATTATGTTATGGTATTTGATATGTTTAAACCTGTTCATATGAGGAATGCATTGGACTTAATAAGTGACAGGTGGAGCCCGCTATAGCTCCTCAATGCATCGGTAGGTTTCATGAGACAAACTAGTGTCTTGGCATGAGGCCTTGACAAAATCTTATTTGTGGTCTTAGCACGAGGCCTTGACTACGTGGTTATAATAGTCTAGAATTATGCATTCCATCATTATGAAAGTGGTTATTGATATTTCATGTGATTATTCGACTAGTAGAATATCCATGTGAGTAAGTAAATGGAATTATTTAATTTTATTTTTGCCATATTATTCTGAAGTTCAAATTTAAAAAGGCTTTTGTTTTAGTTATACATTTCCTTAAATGTTAATGTTTATTTACGAAATCTTCCGCAATATTGTTATCCTTATTGAGCATCTGAGATCACCCCTTTCAATGTTTTAATATTTTCCAGGATGTGAAGAAGTATTTTATGAATGACCTGCAGGGATTGTTAGAAGAGTATATGACTGTGTTCTATGGAGACTTTGTTATTGTAGTTTTTCACTTTATGATGTAATGTAACATTTACGAATGTATCTACTGTTTCCAAGGCTACTAAACTAATCGGCCTTTCGAGACGTGATCTTTTATGATCATGCCAATGTTAAGAAGTAATGCACCAACTCTGGGTAGCTAGGGTCCGGGCGTTACATTATGAGTATATAATTCATCAATGATATCATATTTATGATTATGGAATAGATCCATAAACTGTTCAATCTATGTTAAGTGTTTTACATATTTCGAATTATGTATTGTGATTCATAAACTAATCTAGTTTATGACATTGTTTATAAATGGAACATAGTGGACGGATAGAATATGGTATCAATGCATTCACTCCATGTAATGATTTCCCTCCTACTCAAGATAATTATTGGGGAGCTGGTGATGCAACTGCTGTTGATCATCTAATCACCATACCGGGACAACTCACTCAAGTTATGAATAATAAACTTAACCATATGGATCACCCTGATCCATAGCGTGGAGGATAAATGTTAGATCTCTTAATAAGGCCCCAAACACCAACATTCAATGGGTGTAGAAATCCACAAGTAGCTAAGAAATTAATAAATTCTTTAGAGAAAATATTTCATGCCTTGGGGAGTAGCGAAAGGGAATAATTTTTCATGGAAGTTTACCGCCACACTAGAGATGTTGATCAATGGTGTTCATTGATTAAAAACACAGAGGAAAATGATGATGTATCAAATATGGAATGGATTGTTTTTAAAGATATTTTCTTAGATAATTACTTTCCTCATGACCATCGAGCAGATAAGGAAAGGAAATTTCTGAGTCTGCGGCAAAACGAGGATGAGAATGTGACAAAGTATGAAGCTAACATTACAAGGTTAGTGGGGAATGCTGAAGATTATATATGTAACCTAAGATGTAATATTGATCATTTTATTTATGGGTTAAAACCATTTCTCCATCAAGCATTAGTCTCACAATCCTTCTCTTCATACAAAGATATTGTCTCATGTACGATCAAGATAGAAAAATAATTATCTAAGTCTTACAACTTTAAAGCAAAGAAATAGAAGAAGAGATCTTCAAAACACTCTGGAAATATAAATAATGTCAAGAAGGAAAATTTTGAATATCCATCATGTAGTAAATTTTGGAAGAAACACCATGGTTCTTGCTTGAAGGGAATGGGAATATGTTACAAGTGTGGTGAAAGAGGCCATCCAACTCGTGATTGTAGGGGGATGAAGGTGGATGTTGATGTTGAATGCTAAAATTGTAGAGAAAGGTTATATTATTATAATGAATTTCATATACGTCAGGGGAACATGCATCAAAAGAGGCCTAGGGATCAAGGACAAGCTTATGCTATCACTAATGCTATGGTTGAAGCTCCGAAAGATGTATTGGTAGGGAATTTTATGGTTTCCTCAAGTTTAGCCGATGCTATATTTGATTCTAGATCAATACATTGTTTTATATCTTCTTTGTTTGCTAAGAATATTAGATATTTCCAATTTTATTTTACAAAAGGGTTTTTAGTCAAATCTTTTAAGGGAATTATCATTGATACAATGTATTTTTGAATCAGTTCCCATTAGGGAAAATAAATGTTCTTTATCTACTGATCTCATCGTCATACCAATGATTGAATTTGATATAATCCTCGGTACGGATTGGGTATCAGACCATGATGGAAAATTTTATTTTTTGAATAACGAGGATACTATTTTTTATGATGATTGTAAAGAACTACTTATCATAGGAGAAGAATCGTCACCACCTAACTCTTCTCTAGAGCCACCCCCAGTTTCTCAACTAAATTCAATTATTCAGGAGGAAGATAATGAAATAACTCTAGGTGCATAAATGAATCTTCAAATAGAGTCAGTACCTATTATGAATGAATAAATTGATTTGTTTCCAGAATATTTAGTTGGACATCCTCCAGAATGAGAAATTGAGTTTTCCATTGATTTAATTCCTGGATCAAATCCCATATTGAAGACCCCTTAAAGAATGGAAACTGTGGAATTAGTGGAACTAATGAAAAGAATATAGTAAATGAGTAATAAAAGATTTATTCACCCTATTGATTCTCCATGGGGATCCCATGTCCTTTTTTTAGAAGAAAGATGGATCTATGAGGTTGTTCATTGACTACAGGGATATCAATGCTATAACAATAATGAACAAGTATCCCCTACCTCACATTGATGATTTATTCTGCCAAATTCATTGAGCTCAAAACATTTCAAAGATTGACCTTTGACCTAGATATCATCAGTTGTGTGTGAAGAAGGAACACATTCTGAAGATAGCATTCTGAACAAGGTACGAGAATTGCGAGATTATATTAATTTCTTTTGGATTGAATAATGCACCCTCTACCTTAATGGATCTAATGAATATAGTTTTGAAGTAATATCGTCATGACTTTGTAATGGTATTTATTGATGACATCTTGGTATACTCCAAAATCTAAAAAGATCATGAAAATCACTTCTGGATTATCTTGAATACTCTTAGAAGACACGAATTGTACAGGATGTTTAGCAAGTGTGAATTCTAGCTTCTGGAGATTTCTTTTATTGGCCATATTGTCTCTATGGATGGAATCTATGTTGATCCTTCTATGACAAGGGCAATCCATGAATGGAAAAAACTGAAACGTATTACTAAGGAATGCAGTTTTATTGGTTTAGGAGGATATTATAAGCATTTTGTCCAGAATTTTTCCCAATTGGCTAACCCATTTACCAAGATAACACGTAAAGGGGTTAAATTTGTTTGGACTAAGATTGTGAAGAATGTTTTCAAGAACTAAAGATATTATTAGTCAATTCTCCTATATTATCACTACTACTTGAGAATTATGTGTTTGTTATTTATAGAGGTGCATCAAAGAAAGGGCAGGGTTTTTTCCTTATAGAGATTGAGAGGGTTATTGCCTATGCATCATGATAGCTAAACATTCATGAGTAAAACTATCATCCTCATGATCTAGAGTTAGCATCTGTAATATTTTCATTGAATATATGGATACATTATCTTTATGGTGAAACATATGAGATATATACTGATCACAATAGTTTGAAGTATATTTTCTCTCATAAAGAACTCAACATAAGGAAATGCAGTTGGATTGGACTACTCATGTATTTTGATTGCATGATACACTACAACCCAGGGAAGGAAAATAAGGTTGAAGATGCTTTGGGTATAACATTTCATGGAGATTTGAACAAGATGAGAATTTAAAGGGATCCTATTCTCATGAATATAGTAAAGATGGATATGAGAATATCCATGAGAGGTGGATCATCAATACTTTTTAAAACGGTTTCCAAACCATTTTTATTAGAAATGATAAAATGTTAAAAATCTAAATATGACGAGTTTCAAAAGAAGATTAAATCTATGAATTATGGTAGATTGAGGGAAATTTGTGTATGAATATGGAATTTTGATATTTGGGAAGAGACTTTGTCTTCCCTATATACCTGATATAAAAATGGATTTGTTGGATGATGCTCATAATTCCAATTTCTATATATACCATTGTAGCATATAGATGTATAGAGATTTGGTGGAACATGTTGGGTGGGACTTCATTAAGAGGGATATTGACTATCTTGTGTCATGATGTATGGTTTGTCAATATGTGAATGATAGAAGGGAACAACCTGGAAGAGTCATGAAACCTCTTCCCTTACCTGACTGGAAATGGGATAATATTATGATGGAATTTTTTATGGTACTACCTCAGACTCCTAGAAGAAATGATGCTATATTGGTCATTATTGATTGTGTTTCTAAGTAATCACAATTTCATTCTATAAGAGAAGATTTACCAATTTAATAATTAGAAACACTATATATTAATGAAGTTATAAGACTTCATGGAATACGAATATCGATTTTTTTCGAATGTGATCCTCGTTTTACATAAATATTCTGGACAAATCTTTAGAAATTCCTGAATACTGAACTTCTTTTGGGAACTACCTACAACCCCCAAACTGATGGAAAATCATAATGGACTATTCAAACCTTAAAATATATGTTGAGATCATTCTCACGTGACTTTAAATGTATGTGGGATCGATATATACCTTTGGTAGAATTTTCTTATAACAATAATGTCCATTAATGTATTCAAATGGCACCCTTCGAAACGTTATATGGAATGAGATGTTTCACACCAACCTTTTGGGATGATGTTGGTGAATGAAAACTTGTATGCCTAGATGTTTTTGAGGAATCAATTGAAAAGGTGAACTTAATCCAAACCCACATCAAGGAATAACAATGTAGGAAGACATGCTATGTTGATAACCGAAGGAAGGATTTGGAATTTCACGTATGAGATCATGTATTCTTGAATGTATCATCATGGAAGGGTGTTATATGTTTCAGTAAGAATGGAAAATTATGTCCCAGGTACATCAGAACTTTCGAAATTCTAGAACGATTTAGGGTTGTAGCTTACCATTTGGAAATGCCACCAAGTCTTTCCAAAGTTCACGATGAAATCCACTTATCACTGTTCAGAAAATAAATGTCTGACCCAATGCATTTACTCACATATGAGGAATTAAAACTGGAACCTGATCTGTCATATTGCGAAGAGCCTTCCAAGATTCTGGATACAAGAGAACAAGTGTTGAGATACCAGACGACTCGTCTGGTAAAAGTTCTATAGAGAAACCATAAGATGGAAGAGGCAATGTGGGAACCTGAGGTACATGATGAACAACCACCCGAGTCATCTTATGCATTAATATTCTTGAAATTTTGAGGATGAAATAATTTGAAGGAGTGGAGAATGTAACACCCCAATCTTCCACGGTACACTTCTCTTTGAAAAATACAATAGCCTTTGTTGTACGTAACTTTGAGTTCTAACTCACCACAACCAATCAAAATAGTCGTTATGAATAATAATATCAACTTTTTGATGTTTTATAAATTTTATTTTTTAAAATGAAATAAATATTTGGATTCAGAATATCTAAATTATCCTAGGGTGAATTTTTGGTATTTTTCTGAAAACATTCTATTTTTGATAATAGTGAAAAACCCTAATTTATAGTTTAAAACTGAATTTTTCATTAAATAATTATTAATTTTATTTAAATTTACTTTATTTCAAAATAGATACATAATACCAATATAATATCAATTTAATTTATTTGAGTCAGTTTATAATATTTTAGATATATAAAAATTTTATTGAAGTTTTTATCATCTTTTACCCACCTCCTAGGAGCATTTGAAAATTTACATAAAATGTAATTTTACCGCTTCTGTGATTTAAATTTCAAAAATTGGAGAGACATGATTGATATCATTAAGTAAAATGTGGTTAAATAAGATGGAAACATTTTTTGGTGAATAGTTACTTTTTACTTTTATTTACCACGATTAAAAGTAAATAGGGTAATTAAGGGTAAAAATGATATTATTATTACCCTAAGACATGTCATAATTCTATTGGATAAGATTAATTAGACAAAAAAACATTATGAATAAAATATATTCCTTTAGGAACACTTGGATTAGATTAGTACATTTATTATTTTTAAATTCGATCAAGAGTTAAAAGTGTTAAATTCAATGTTTAATAAGTAAACCATTTTTAATATAGGGTTACACATAAGATAAATTAGACTATAAATATTTATTAGAATGAAAAAATGGTTATCTACATAGTGTAATTTTATTTATATTTTTTAGACATTAAATAATTTAATTTATTTATAACACAATGAAAATGCAGTAATTTCCTAATTAATGAAATATTAAAATAATTCATATTATAAATATCCAAATAAATGTAATTTTAGAATTTTTATAATTTACACTAATTTTATAGATTAATATTAAATGTCAGGTTTAGTTAGATGACTTGTTTTATAAGTAATAATGTTGTTATAAATTTAGCAAAAACAAAATACCAAATAGTGTTAAAATTGACATAAAAGAGTTTTTTTAAAATGTATTATATTATTAATTGATATTTTATTCCTAAATATCTAAGGCTCGTCCAAAAGATTTACATAATGATATATGTATCATTAATTAACCACCTAGGGTTCTCTTGGAAGTATATAGTATGTTTATTAACAATATAATATAAAAATACAATGAGACATGGTAAATGTTAAACTATTTAACTAAGAGTTAAATCTAAAAGATAAAGTTAATATAGTTACCCAAACATGTCTAAAACCTATTTGATGAGGGTTTTACGACCCATAAACACATTATACTTTAAATAATTCATTTTGGAGTCATTTCCAAATGAATATTATTTGATATTAAAATAATATTTCTATCCTTGCATAAGGTTCCCCTCACCCCTCTTATAAAAGGGCACTCCCGCTTCCATAAAATTCACTTCCTCAAAGACATTTGGCTCATCCAAACCCTTCCAAAATACCCTTTATACAGTCCTACATTCATCCTAGAGGAATTAATTTAGTCATAAATCCACCCTAGGGAGCCATTTTGATCAAATCAAAAGGAAGAACCCGAAGAAGAGGAAAATATTTCATCACCTCTTCCAAGTTCCTTTATTCTTCCACTTATTCTTTCATTGTTGTTTCCAATATAAAATAATAACTCTAGTATCTATTATATACTAAGATGTTATTATAAATAGGGTAAAACCATATTTATTAGTCTATTCATCCATTTAATGACATGTCACTATACGTGCATTTTTACGGCTTACCGTCTCCACGTCGTGGTGTAATTGTTATTCAATACCTTATTATTGGGATGGGTTTAATAATGATGTTTAATTGATTTAAATAATAAATATAACATGATAATTATTTTTAATATAAGATATAACATCCAATTATGTATTATTCTAATATCAAAAAATGATATTGTTTCTCGTGCGTATGTACAGATTACAGTCTCCACGAATGCGATGAGATTCATTCCCTATCATATCCATTCAAGACTGATTTTCATTAGATGATTAAAAATAACTCTTAGAGAATTAATATAATTATGAATATGAAAAATATACATCCTATCCATAACAAACATTACTTACATAACAAAGCATATAAAGTAAAACGAATCAGTTAACACCAGAAACGAAAATAATACAAAGATATTATTAACAAAGCAACATTAAAATATCATATATGATATCATATTAGTTTATATGATTCATGTATAATTTAATAACAATTATTTTACTATTATACAAGAGTTTCACCTACCCTTGACCAAGGAAAAGTACAAGGTAAGGGTTAATTTCAAAATCTCTGTAATATTAGAGGTTGTTTTTATGAAAGCATCTACAGGGACCTCTTTATCTTCCACATCCATGTTTCTTAAAAATTAATTCCCAAATTTTATTACTATTCACTCGACTATGGGTTAAAGATATTTATACCCTTGTTTTACTTTTTATAACATGGTTATAGGGGATTCTTTCTGTCATTTTCCAAACAATGTAAATTATGACCATTTTGAGAAAATTAAGCTAAGAATGATTATTTAACTTCTACGTCAGGTGTGGCTATTTTCACTGTTTAGACATCGTCAAAGTTTCCCATACAGGTTTATAAAAATATTTTTAAAATAAATGTCTTCATAAATTATTTAAAAAATGAAATGGATATTTCTCTAATTTTTTTATATCATCAATGTCAACATACTCTGATAAATTATAAGCTTATTTGACGTTGATTTGTTATGATACAAAACTTCTATATTGTATTGAATGTTTGTTGATATGTTTGACTATGGATGTGTTATTTTCATACCATTCAGATTTATGGACAATGTATTGACATTTCATATGCCAGTTTTAATATGAATGTTTATGTTATGATTAAAAATTTTAATATGAGTAATCTATTGGAGATAGTAAGAGACGGGTGGAGCCCACTATAGCTCCTCGATGCATCGCTAGGTCTCATGTGACAAACAAGTTTCTTAACACAAGGCCTTGACAAAATATTATTTGTAGTCTTAGCACATGTCCTTGACTATGTGGATATGAATGTTTGACATTATGCATTCTATCATTATTAATGTTTCAATTGATATTGAATGTGATTATTTAACTAGTATAATATCAATGTGAGTAAGTAAATGTCAGTAATTTGATTTGTATTTTCCATATTATGATGAGGTTTTTGTTGAAAAGTCATTTGTTTTAGATCTATACATTGCCTTAAATGTTTGTTCTTATTTATGAATGTTTAAGCTATATTTTTAACCTTACAGTGCATTTGAGCTCACCCCTTTCTATGTTTTATTTTTTTGAGGATGCGAAGAATTATATTTTGATTGACCTGCATGGATAGTCTATGAGATCTTAGTGTTGTCTATAGAAATAATGTTGCTGTAGTTTTCAATTTTATGATGTAATGTAAACCTTATTAATGTATCTTTTACTTCCAAGGCTACTAAACTAATCGGACATTTGAGACTTGGTCTTTTCTTATCATACCAATGTTTTGTAATAATTCACCGACTCTAGGTAACTATGATTGCGTTGTTACAAAATAGTTTATTCTCAAATGTGGTTTTAGACACTCATGATAATGTAATTGGGATTGTTGATTTAAAGTATGATATCTATTATGTTCAATTCATGGATTTTGATTTAGTGTTAAATTTATTCATAATTTAATAATATAGACACATTTTATATAAAAAATAGTGGATTCTAATATAATGTTTTATTTTTAAATGCGTGATTAAAATGTATCATCATTGGTAGTTTAAATAGTAAATTATTTTTATATTCTTGTTGTTAGTATGGATTCAATTGTTTAGTTGATTGATTTTATGTTTTGGAAAATTATTTTTATAATTTCCTTCTTAGATGTAAACATTCAGTGTTGTAAGATGAAAACTAAAAAATATATAATGATGAGGTTTTCTTATGGATATGTTGTTCAGTATAGAGAGATGGATCTGAATATAAGAAAGACATCATATATTGTAAAACCTTATAAAATATATTGAAATATTTAATAATATTGTTCTTAAAGAAGTTATTAAATGGAAATACGTAAAATATTAGAGAAATTCATAAAATTGAATGGTCATTATTGTAATAGAGATATAGATTATGGAGGGAACTATTAGAGTCTATGTAACTACTATTTGTTTTCTTCATGTCATGTATGGATCTATATTGAATTAAAAAATTTGGATTAATTAGAAGGAATCTATTATAGATTATGTTGATAACTCATTAAACCATAATATTACTATATTTAAATTTATATAAAATAAAGATATATTCTTGGTGGTTTGAATGTGTAGTGTGAAGAAGTGGATATTGAGTATCTATTGAAAAAAAATTCAACAATTATTTTTTCTACCTTTGTTAGAGTTGGAGACTGTAAATACTATATTTACATAATAAGAACAAAATTGAAGTGTGTTTTATTACACAAGATATTTTCATGGCTTAATAAATTACATGGTTGATACCCATCTAGTATATTCTATTTCCATGGAGAACATTTTATTTTCCAGATTATTTATAATGTTGATACAATGATGTTCCATTGACTGTGTAGATTTGAGGTGAAAATTCAAGGAGTAAATACATTTTCATTTCATAAGGTGACTAATTAAATCGTTACCTTTTACATCATTTAGTATTCATATTTGAGATTATTGTGACATTTATGGGATATAAAGGATTAGATATTATGTTTTTTGGAAACAATGATTTATATTATTAATTAATCATCATATATTTTAATGACGTTGTTGATATTCAGATGATGGATTATCCACAATAGAAACTAAAATAATTCAAACATAAAATTGTAAAATGGTTTGTTGGAAGAGAATATGAAGAAGATTGTGTGGTATTTTTCCTCATGGTTATTGAAGATCACAAAAAAAATTCTTATTATATGGTGGGATCATTAAATACATGAGAAGTTAAATTTTTTGAATTTTAAATTGAAATGTTATTCTGTTAAAGGAACAAATAAAGGTAATAGATATTTGTTAAGCTATATATATGATGAAATGTGAACATAATACATATTATTATTATTAATGTTTAAAAGAGAGGTTTTTCGTAGGAATTATCAATATCTAAAAAGATAATATAACATTTGAATTTATTTTGGATACCCATAGTTAGAAATATATTATAAATTTTAAGATATTTCTATGGAGAAAAATCCTTGATAATTTTCTACGCTTATATTATGGTTATGTTAGATCCTTTGAAATTATAATCACTAATAGGTTTTATATTTACTATATTTATAGAATTACCAGTCGACCTCAAGAGGAGTAAAATTTTGATGGTTTAAAATATATGGATGTGTAAAGACCCAGAAATTTCATGGAAATTTTTTCCTTAATTTTATTTGGGTTTTTACAAGAATTCAGTTTCTAACGGCACCTGATTCCGAGGCCTGGTGTGCCCATAATCATTTTTGGAAGTTTAGCTCGGGTATGTTCAGTGAACGAACGAGCAGTTTTTTCTAACTTTTGAACCGGTTCTCGGAAACGAATTCTGAGGGCACTGATGGAATCGCAACGCCGGTAATTACATAGAAACGCCTTTTCTGGAGTTTTGTTTTCTCGGGTGTAGTTTTTAATTTTTGGGGTTAAGTTAAGGAGTAAAATAAAAGAGGTGTGACAATTTAATTTATTTTATCTTCAGTTAATTGGATATTGTGGGAACCACAATATCCTACCCACATTGTTGGATATTTGTGAGGTGGGGCCCACAAAATCCCCACTGTTTCTTTCCCTCTATGTAATGCACCCGCACCCCCCTTTTTAATAAAGTCAACCATGCGTTTAATTTGGTTAAGAAACACCTCATTAAATTGGGTAGTTAAATCGTTTCAATTAATTCATTGAATTAATTGTTCGTTTCTTACCTTTTGAATTTCAAATTTTTATGTTATGATAATAAAATAAGAGAAGGACTTATTTTATTATGTTGGGTTTTTTGTTGTCTTATGACCTTGGGGGAAAAAGAGAGGATTCTTCATTCTTCGACGGAGAACGCGAAGAACGCACCACTGCCGACGAAGAATGTTGACCTCCAACGGCGGACGATGGCGAGAGACGCCTTCTTCGAAGATCACCTAATGCCAACGATGTTCCTTCTGCGGCAATCCTCTTCTTTCGCGAGGAATGTTCGTTCGACGACAATGTTAAGGTAGGGGTTTAATTATTATTTCGTTTGATCCTGATTACTTCATCGTTGGTTTATCGCTTATTTGGGGCCACCTGTTATCGCAATAACAGGAGGAGGTCGTACCGCACAAACACGGCCGACTCTCCTCAACTTTTTTTGTTGTTTGATATTGTTGTGGCACGAGCAAGGAAACGTGTTGCCGAAGCACTGTGTGGGGATTATTAAGAAAAGGGGAAGAAGCGGGGCACCGTCGTGCGACACCGGTGAACCACAAAAGCACCACGGCCAACGTGGGGCTGCAGCGGATGGGCACGGCGCCCTCGCGTCGTGCCGGACGGACCAAGGATACGGCCGGTTCCGGGCCGCCGTCATCGGAGCAGGGTGACCAGCATTGCCGGTCCCGTGGCCGCAGAACTCTGTCGGCCAGAGGGGGTCGGTCGGACCGTGGCTGAACCTGGGGTTCGAAACCCCCGGTCGCATCGGACTTGAGAAGCCCCATTAAGGGGTCGTGGTTTCTACACATGGGGGTAGCGCCCCCCACAGATGAACGGCTCGGTCGTTCTGCCGAGCCACCTGGCCAGCGCGCCGGACCACCAGTGTGCCGGGCCGCCAAGCCGGGCCGCGCCCAGGCATGGTCGGGCTGCACCCAGGGCAGGCTGGGCTGCACCCAACCGGGTCGGACCGCACCCAAGTGGGCCGACTCGGACCCGGGTCGGGTCGACCCGGCTCGAGCCGACCCAGGGTGTCTCGAGCCAGATCGGTCCGGGCCCGAAACCCCAACTTTCCGAACTTTTTCGGTCTTTTGCCCATATCCTGGTCCAAGGACCTCCGATCGACGCACCGTCAGCTGATATGCGACCCTTGGATCGAGACGCTCGTTTTGGTATATTACAATCATGGTTTCAGAGTAATTTTTGTTTGTCCAGGTTGGTTCGTACACGAAACCAACCAGGCCCTCAGAGCGGAAATGCTTATATCTGGAGTTCTGGATGTCTGATTGACGTGCTATCAACTTTTTTGGATTCCTCTTGAGGAGATGGAACATTTGGAATACTTCACATGAGGTTTGAATGTAGTTGGATTATGGCCGAGTTGGATTATGGCCGAGTTGGATTGTACCCGAAATCCAATCGGGCCCCTGGAATGGAAAAGCTGATATATTTCAGATCGGACATCTGTTTGACGAACCGCCAGCAGCGTTGGTGATCACATTGAGAATTGGTCTTTATGAGTATACCCTATTAGAGTTCATGGTAAAGTTGAGACACGGAAGTGTTGGTTCACACACGAAACCAACCGGGCCCCTGGGACGAAAAGGCTAATAACTCACAGACCGGGTGTCCGATTGACGCACCGTCTATTACGTTGAGACCCCTATGACAAGGCGGTCCTTTGAGATACTTCTTTGTGGGACTTGTGATACTTGTAGTATTGACCTGTAGCTCATGGAGCAGACCCTCATAGAGACGAGCATACAGAGTACGGGGACCATGTAGCTGGCTGTGACCGATAACTGCTTGTCCGATTCGATTCAGAGTGACTAGAATAGCCCGGTGCGGAGCACTAATTTTTGAGGTGGCAGACCCATGGAAGAGGAGAACTATTGTGTGAGGTGGAAGACCTGCAGTACTTGACAGGAGAAGTATCTATGTAGGATATGAGTGGGAGCACTACTGTATGAGGTGGCAGACCCATGGAAGAGGAGCACTATTGTGTGAGGTGGCAGCCCTGCGGTACTCGACAGGAGGAGTACCTCACCAGTCTTAGGTTAGTGAGCAGTACTTCGGAGTTGGGACAGGACTCTGTACACTCCAGAGACGGGCTCATCAGCAGTTACGGTTTCGATAATGAAAATCTTGGTTTGTGCTGAGTCTTTGACCATTGTGTTTACCTCATGATTTAGATGGGCCACATGATAACATAGGTAAATGTATGGGCATATACATGGGTGGTGTTTTTCTGTTGATTTCATAATCTTTGTGTTCCTCATGATTGACATGGTTTACTTGATAACTTAGTTATATGTACGGGAATATACTTAAGTAGAGGTTATCTTTTAAGATCTTCTTGTGGTTATCCTTGTTGGTTTTAGTGAAACCGTGAGGGTCTCTGGGTCCCTACTGAGTATCATTATACTCACCCCTGCACGGGCTATGCCCGCACCTCGTTGTGTTGGTTGCAGACGATGGGCAGCACTGACGAATGCCGAGTGTTCGAGGACTGGACGGTTCCCGGAGGCAGACCACACGACGAGTCAGTATCGGTAGGTGGACTTCTTGGTGAGAGGACACTCGGAGGGGGTTGACGGTCGAGAGCATAGAAGAGTTGCACTATCTGTACATACCCTTCAGGTAGGATCCGTGGTGGACGATCCAGTAGCTGCGCTATCTGTACCTACCCTTCAGGTAGGATCTGTGGTGGACGATCTGGGAGCTGTGCTATCTGTACCTACCCTTTAGGTAGTATCCGAGGAGGACGACCCAGGAGATGCTTCCTTTCTTCCAGCTGTTTGTCTTTTTCTGTTGTACTTTCGTTCAGTTGTAGCTGTACTTTCAGTTGGGTTTGTATTCTGGCCCATTTTCTTTTCGGCACATTCTTTTGTACTTAGTGTATTACTTCCGCTTGTACTCTATGGTGTTTAGTTTACATTTAAAATGGAAATGCCTTCCTAGTTATCGGTATTTATGTCTTTTGTGCTAGTCACCACCCCCTTGCCTATGGAAGGCAGGCTTTGGGTAGTCACAGCACGAGCCCCGAGGACGGGTCGTGACAAATTGGTATCAGAGGAGTCGGTTCTACCATAGTAATTATAATTCTGATATTTTTTTCCTCTATGAATCAATAGTGTTAAGGGTACCGAGTGTGGTTTTCAGTTCAGGGAGTCCAGTGTGGGTGCGGGCAGCCGACGTATCCATACACCAGGACCCTGACAACTAATTTTCGACTTTGTGCATGAAAACACTTATTGATTGTGTGTTTCTAGAAGTTTTTAAAAGTCATCTCAAACCAGGTCATCTCACCATGTATAATCATTTGACCGTGTCACGTTGTTTCTATTAGGATTCCTTTTCACGGACGACCAGCTAGAGCCCAGAGGGATGTGCATACTGACAGCCAGCCGAGCGACGAGGCTTCGGTATAGGGCCCTCTTGTAGTTGAGGAACCAGAGGAGGCACCAGCGGTACTACCATACATTGGTCCACCGATGCCACCCGCCCCAGCAGTAGGCGATTCATGCCACAGTAGCGCCCTATAGAAGTTCCAGCAGCAGAGGCCACCCAGGTTCTGGGGAGAGACGGACACACAGGAGGCTGAGGATTTGATGGAAGTTGTGGTGAGAGTCTTCAGGCTAGTGGGGACGCCAGCAGACTTCATGGTGATATTTGCTGCCAGACATCTTCAGGCAGCAGCAGGCAAGTGGTGGAGCCACTTGTTCCAGTTTTGTGACGGGATGACCTTCACATGGGAAGACTTAGAGACCTTCATCAGGGTGGAGTTTGTGCCAGTAGCTCTACACCCCGAGTGTGTACAAGAGCTTCTGCCTTTTCTGCAGGATTTTTGATCAGTAGCCGAGTCATCTGTGGGAAGTAGACATATGATGCAGAGGACCAAGAGGACCAGAGCTATCCATACGAGGAGTAGGAAGTGTTATGAATGCGGCAGGAAGGGTCACCTGGCACGTGACTGTCTGACCCCCCCCCCCCCCCCCCACAGTCGATCCTAAGGCTTTGGAGGAGCCACCGAGGAAGAAGAAGTGGCCGGTGATTGTGAAAAAGCCCGAGAATGGACAAGGCAGTAGAGATCTAGGAGCAGGTGGACAAGAGTGGAACTAGTGTATACACCCCTTGTACTTCTAGTTCCATATTACTGTTGTATTCCTGTCTTTGTACTATGAGCTGCAATAATAAAATACACTTATCTTTGTGATGTTTTCTTCTCTGTCCTTTTGTTTGGTTGATACTAAGAGGTCCCCCTTAAAACTGTTTACTTGACCCTCACTTTCTAGATTTCTACTGGAGGAGACCCCGTGACCTCCCACTGATTCCAACAGAGTGACTCGGCCCTTGGAGGCGAGAGTGATAGTTGGATCTCTTTGTAGTTAAATCGAGTCCTACGACGTCATCCATGGCAGGAATACATCATTCATTTCAGGATTGATTGTATTAGGCAATGGGCATGGTTCATCCAAGGGATGAGACCGAGTTTCTCTTTTTGGAAAAGGAGAAATTTTAGCAGCTCTTTTAGATCGTAGGCAAAGAAGGTGCAGATCATCCAGGAGCAGATGAAGACTGCCCAGTGTAGTAAGAAATTGGAAACCGACGCCAGTCTTAGAGACTCGGGCGTGTTAGATGATACAATAAGAGGAATCTTAAAGAGAGAGATGAGTCTGTGAAGCAGCAGACGTGGAGGCAGAGCTAGGGGAGAAGCATGAGGTGGTGTACATTTTAACATGCTACAACCACCTGCCTTAGTTGTCCCAGCTAGACTCAGGGAGATGGAGGGTATGGTAAGAGAGTAGCTACATGCAGTCAGGGAGAGTGACCCAATGGCTCTATGAATGATTCGAGGGATAGTCTGTGTCCACTACTAGCTTCCGTAGTTACAGAAGTTGATACGAATCATTTCTTCCTTCCACGAATCTTTTCATAGACCTAGAGTTTCCGGTAAGCCGTAGACCTGACCCTCATGTCTGGAGATGCCTTGGTAGAAGACTCGATAATCACACTTACGCTGACAATGTGGTCAGACCCTCGAGGTGAGAGTTTTGGTTCAAATCTCTTGGTGGCAGCGTCGATTCCTTACGACATTGGTTTGAGTATGGACTGGGCAATCACAGTTCAAACACAAATTGTCGGTATTAGGGAAAAAGGTTGTGGTTTAACTACGACGTCGGGATGGGTTTTCCTTGGTCGGTGAAAAGGAAACCCCAGGCAAAACAGGATAAACTCATGCATAGGAGGGTGCGACCGATCACTCTTGAGTCGGTCAACCTTACCCTCATGGCAGAGGTCATTTTGTGTTTCAGTTCTATTAGGAATTTGAGACCTCTAGAGTTTGAGGATGATGATCATGTCTTTATACGGGTCTCACCTCGACGAGGTTTACGGAGGTGTGGCAAAGATGGAATGTTATCTACGAGGTTCAGTGGACCTTTTCAGGTCTTCAGTAGGGTAGGCGAGGTGGCTTACCGTCTGACCATCCACCTCAGTTTCACCAGGTTCAAGACGGGTTCCATGTAACTCAACTGAGGAGATACGTGCCCGACCCTTCGCATATCATCAACCATGGGGAGCTGGAATTGGGTGATGGGGTGACTTTCTCAGAGGTTGCAGTGGGGACCGAGGATCGACAGGAGCAGATCATACAAGGACCGTCGATTCCACGGGTGCACTTCCTTAGGCAGTATGGGAATCTCCAGGTAATCACATGGGAGAGGAAGGCTCATATGTGTGATCAATACTTCTTTTGTATCCCTAGTTTGTGTTTAAGCTTTACGAGGACATAAATCCCTGAGCTGGGAGTAATTTAAAGACCCAAAAATATCAAGGAAATTTTTTTCTTAATTTTATTTGGGATTTTAAAAGAACGCAGTTTCTGACGGCACCTGATTCCGAGGCCTGGTGTGCTGGGAATCGTTTTCTGTAGTTTAGCTCGGTTACGTTCAGTGAACAAATGAGCGGCTTTTTCAAACTTTTGAACCGGTGCTCAAAATTGAATTCTTATTTCACGGATGTAATCACAGTGCCGGTAATTGCTTATAAACTCATTTTCTAGGGTTGTGTTTGCTCGGGTGTAGTTTTTGATTTTTGGGGTTAACTTAAGAAGTAAAATAAAAGTAGTGTGACAATTTAGTTTTTTTAACTTAGGTTAAGTTGATGTTGTGGGACCCACAATATCCAACCCACATAGTAGGATATTTGTGAGGTGGGGCCCGCACGAGCCCCACTGTTTATTTCCCTCTAAGTAACGCACCCGAACCCCCATTTTTAATAAAGTCAACCATGCATTTATTTTGGTTAAGAAACACCTCATTTAATTGGGTGGTTAAATCGTTACAATTAATTCATTGAAATAATTGTTCGTTTCTTATCTTTTGAATTTCAAATTCTTATGTTATGATAATAAAATTAGGGAAGGAATTATTTTATTATGTTGGGTTTTGTGTTGTGTTAAGACCGTGGGAGAAAAAGAGAGGATTCTTTATTCTTCGACAAAGAACGTGAAGAACAGACAGCCGCCGACGAAGAACGTCGACCTCCGATGGCGGACGACGGCGAGAGACGCCTTCTTCGGAGATCGCCTAACACCAAAGTTGTTCCTTCCGCGAAAATCCACTTCTTCCATGAAAAACGCTTGTTTTAAGACAACGTTAAGGTAGGGGTTTAATTATTATTTCATTTCTTCCTAATTACTTCATCGTTGGTTTATCACCTATTTGGGGCCGCTTGTTATCGCAATAACGAGAGGAGGTCGGACCGCACGAACACGGCCGACTCTCCTCCCCTTTTTTGGTATTTTGATATTGTTGTCTCATGAGCAAGGCAACGCGGTGCTGAAGCACCGTGCGGGAATTATTATGAAAAGGGGAAGAAGTGTGGCGTCCTCGTGCCGCGCCGTTGAAGACGAATTGGAGATGCGGTGCCATCGCGCCGCTCCGATGATCCACAAAAGCACTGCAGCCATAGTGGGGCCATGGTGGAGGGGTGCGGCGCCATCGCGCCTCACCGGACGGACCAAGGCTGCAGTCGGTTCCGAGCCACGGCGGAGCAGGGGAACCAGTGGCCGGTTCCGGGCCGCCGGCATCAGAGCAGGGGGACTAACCTTGCCAGTCCAGTGGCGGCAGAAGCCGGTCGGCCAGAGTGGGCTGGCCGGACCATGAAAGAACCAGGGGTTCGAAACACCCAGTCGCTCTAGATGTGAATGGCCCCATTAAGGAGCTGCGGTTACTACACGTGGGGGCAGCACCCCCTGCATCCGAACGGCTTAGCCGTTCGGCCGAGCCACCTGGCCAGCGCGCCGGACCGCCAGCATGCCGGTCCGCTGAGCCGGGCCACGCCTAGGTAGGGTCTGGCCGCACCCAAATGAGCCGACCCAAACCTTGTTCGGGTCGACCACGTTCGGGCCGACCCAGGGGGTCTCGGGCCGGATCGGTACGGGCTCGAAACCCCCACTTTCAAACCTTTTCGGTCTTTTGCCCATATCATGGGCCACAGACCTCCGATCTATGCACCCTCAGCTGTGATGTGATCCATGGATCGAGACCTTCGTTTTGGTATATTACACTCATGGTTTTGGAGTACTTTGGGTTTGGATTGGTTGGTTCTTACACAAAACAAACCGGGCCCTTGGAGCGAAAACACTTATATCTTGAGCTCCGAATGTCCGAATGATGTGTCTTCGAATTTTTTGGATTCATCATGAGGAGACGGAACTTTTGACATAATTCTCATGAGGTTTGGATGCAGTTGGAGTATGGCCGAGTTGGATTGTACCCGAAATCCAACAGGTCCCCTCGAATGGAAAAGCTGATATCTTTCAGATCGGACGTCCATTTGACGAACCGTCAGCGGCGTTGGTGATCACGTTGAGAAATGGTCCCTATGAGTATACCCTATGGGAGTTCGGGGTAAAGTTGAGATACGATCGGGTTGGTTCGCACATGAAACCAACTGGGCCCCTATGATGAAATGGCTAATAACTCACAGACCAAGCGTCCGATTGACGCACCATCTATTGCGTTGAGACCCCAATGATGAGGCGGTCCTTTGAGATACTTCTTCGTGGGTCTTATGATACTTATAGTATCGGCCTGTAGCTCGTGGAGAATACCCTCACGTAAACGATCATACAGAGTACGGAGACCGTGTAGTTGGTTGTGACCGATAACTGCTTGTCCGATTCGATTCGGAGTGACTAGCATAGCCTAGTAGGGAGCACTACTTTGTGAGGTGGCAAACTCATGGAAGAGGAGCACTACTGTGTGAGGTGGAAAACCGGCAGTACTCGACAGGAGCAGTACCTCTGTAGGCTATGAGGGGGAGCACTACTATGTGAGGTGGCTGACCCATGGCGGAGGAGCACCACTATGTGAGGTGGCAGACCCGCGGTACTCGACAGGAGGAGTACGTTAGCAGTCTTAGGTTGGTGAGTAGTACCTCGGAGTTGTGTTAGGAAATTGTACACTCCAGAGACGGGCTCATCAGAAGTTACGGTTTCAATAATGAAAATCATGTTTTGAGCTGAGTCATTGACCTTTTTTTTACCACATGATTGAGATGGGCCACATGATAACTTAGGTATATGTATGGGAATATACCTGGGTGGTGGTTATCCGTTGATTTCATAATCTTTGTGTTCCTCATTGTTGAGATGGGTTACATGATAACTTAGGTATATGTATTTGCATATATTTAAGTAGATGTTATCTGTTGAGATCTTCTTATGGTTATCCTTGTTGGTTTTAGTGAGACCTTGAGGGTCTTGTGGTCCCTACTGAGTATCGTTATACTCATCCCTGCACGGGCTATGCCCGCACCACGTTGTGTTGGTTACAAACGACGGGCATCGCTGACGGAGGCCGAGTGTTCGAGGACTGGATGGTACCTAGAGGTGGACCACACGACGAGTCAGTATCCGGAGGTGGACTTCATGTCGAGATGACACTGGGAGGGTTTGACGGGTGAGAGCGTTGAGGAGCTGTCCTATCTGTACCTACCCTTTAGGTTCGATCCATAGTGGACGATCCAGGAGCTGTGCTATCTTTACCTACCCTTCTGGTAGTATCTGTGGTGGAAGATCCAGGATCTGCGCTATCTGTACCTACCCTTCAGGTAGGATCCGAGGAGGATAACCCAGGAGCTGCTTCCATTCTTCCAGTTTTTTGTCTTTTTCTATTGTACTTTCGTTCATTTTTAGCTGTACTTTCATTGTATTCTGGCCCATTTACCTTTCATCAATTTCTTTTGTACATAGTGTTTTACTTCCGCTTGTACTCTGTGGTGTTTTGTTTACTTTTATAATGGAAATTCTTTCCTAGTTATGGGGATTTACACCTTTGGTGCTAGTCGTCTGCCCCTGGCCTATGGAAGGTGGGCTTGGGGTAGTCACGACACGGGCCCTGAGGACGGGTCGTGACAGAATGTGAAAGTGGTATTTAACTTGATGGATTCATAAACTCATTCTGCTATAATTCTTATCCTATAAATAAAGTATACATTTTATTTTATATAATATAATTCTATAGGGGTATTTTAATTCAAAATTATAAGGAATCAACATCACTAGTTTTCATTCTATATGTCAAATTACAAAATTATTTCCAAAAAAACTGAAAAATATGTTTATACATTTTTTTTGATATGATTAGTTCTATCGTTATCAATAACATGTTTTCAACAATTCCAAAATCAAATATATTTGAAGAAACCAATGATTTTGTTTAGTAAATAATAATTCAAGTTGGATTATTATTGGATAATTATATGAAGTATGATTTGGATACGAATGCATTCGGGGGAATGAAATAACCAAAACTGAAATTTTCAATGTACATGCTAATAAGGGGTATAGATTTATTTTATTATCATTAAAGTTATGTTTCATAGTATAAAATCTTATGATCTTATGTGTATATTTTATTCATCTCCATGAATGTGTATTTATATTATGGTATGAATTTATTGTTTCTTAACTCAAGTGAGTTGTCTCTAATTAGGTGATAACTTCTCCCCAACAATGTATGTCATTGTAAAAAAACCATTCAATTGGAACCATAATATCTATAAGAATTGGGGGGGGGGGTTCAGTTTGTTGGTAGTTATACTTTCCCATGATATTTTAATATTTAATGAATATGATCTCTTTATATATATACTGATGAAAAAATTATCCCAATAGTAAATTTAAGGAATTTAGACAAAATATATGACTTCTGAGGTATAAAATATAGAAATACATTTATGTAAATCATAATAGAGTTTGAAAAAATGTTTGATAAGACTATGGATTTTCATTAGTGGTGCCTAAGGTAGTTGAATAATATTTGGAGATGGTTTTATCTTCCTTGACTAGGGAATTAGTATCATAAAGAGATATTATTTTTCTGGTTGGAAATCCATATCTCCTACCATATTTGAATGAGAAATTATTATAATGGTTTTAAGAAACATAATGACATATATCCATATAATGTAATCATTGGGGTTTGTGGAAGAATTCTCACTAAAGGTGTTATTCAAACACAATAAGAATGGGATTATATATTAGGTAATTTCCTGTAAAAATGGTGGATAATATTATATAGTGTAGATGAGAATAGTATCTCAACAACCTAAAATAAATGACTATACCCGGTGAATTTTCTTCATGAATGAAATAACAATTTCAAATTAATATATTGTTTAAAAATTCATTTATTTCCCTAGATGTCAAAAAATCGATATATATATATATATTGTTGAGGTAGAGAAATATTAACATTTCCAATTAATATATCTTGATAGTGATCATAAAATTATAGAAAAATATATCATTCTTTTATTTTTTTAATGGCTAGTTACTATAAATTGATAGTAGTATTTCAATATTTTTAGTAATATCATTTAAAATTTTCAATATAACTCTAATGAAAAATAGATTTTCTTCTATCGTTTTTGATAATAGTATTCTGACCAAAATTGGAATTATTATTTAAATAATATAGTGTAATTCATTAACCATTTATTATGATTTTAAACTATGAGTATCATATTTAGATTCTTGATGAAGATGTTGTGGCAAAAATTTATGGGAAATGTTGATAATATAATTAATAAAAGAGAAATGGTAATGGTATTTTAGATATTTAGTAGCGATATAATTTGGGTTTTTATCCATCTAGAATATTTAGAAATGATCCATAATAAATACTTTCTGAGGAATGAATAAGAACTAATTTTTTTTCATCGTTGGATTGTTGGGTTTAAATATTCTTGGCTATTATTTGGATGAAATTGGGTATTTCACAGTGTGGGGAAAATTTTTGTTCATAGTTGGATATTTTATATTCAAAAAAGCATTCATCATACTTATAGTTTTATATAGGATGAGGTCCTTTAGTCGATGGGGCATTCATTTTTGTTGAAGATTTTCTGAATGAGGTATATTCAAATAATAGTGTCCAGTTGGTGATGGGATGCATAGTTTCCTGTTCATTATGTGAAAAATATTCTTATTTTTGACTCTTCATAGAATAAAAACATGATCTATATAGATTTTTTTTCATATTAGTGAAGATTTATTATTCAAGGTATTGACAAAGAAATCAGTCATGATCTTTTTTCTATACAAAGGACAAATATCTACTTTTATTTTCGACTTATTCTGTCAGTAGGGTATTCATTTTATATACATTGAATTGAATAGTTTATATATTGTTATTTTATTATCGAATATGAAATCTTATTATTGGATCATATTGTATATAATGTGGTCCATAATTCCACAATTTTATTTTTCTAAAATCATAATAATATCAATTTCTTTCTTAAAAGAAGGAACCAGGATTTATTCTTATTTTTATGTATTATAAAAATTTTATAATTTAAATTCGACCATAAAAATGATTTCCAAGGTATGAATATGAATAAAAAAATATGAAATATATGTATAATATTCTTTCTAAATAAAAAATTATTGAATAATTTTTATGTAATAATATCTCAATTTATATTAATTCATATTTTTCATCTAAAATGCATATTCAATTAAATTCATTTTATTTCATTTTGTATGAGGAAAATTAATCTATCAATAGACAATTTTATAATTACTAAATATAAGTTATATCAGATTTTATACCAGAATGTCAAAATTAACAAATAATGAGTTTTTTTATAATTGTAGTCAGATATTGATATGTTTTATGAAAAAACAGAAATACTGATATATATTGAAAAAATTATTTTCATTCAAGTAATTTTAAAAGATAGATTATATTTTACTGTTTTTCTAAATGAAAAGTAACTCAATTCATATTATTAATAAATGCATTGTGTTTAATTTAATTGTTTTTATGATTGATTTTTGTATAAGGAATTGTAATAATTCAAATTTAAAAGGTATTGGAAAAATACTCCTCATTAAATTTTAGGGGATATATTTTCAATTAAATTCTCCCCAATATTTTAATTTAATCTTGAAAATTGTATTCAATATTTGAAATCAAGGGGATTTTTTTTAATATGTCCTATATATTTTTGGGCATTATGCATTGTAACCCCAATAAATATTTTTCAATGTGGTAATTGTAAAATAGGGATAATGTTTCTAATAATTTGGGATAAGCCTTTAATATATTCATTACACATTTTATTATCATATTAGTTTATTAAGTCTTAAACATAATCATAAAAATTTCACAAATATGGAAACCTAGTGGCATTTTTCATTGATGATTAAATAAATGTTTCTAAAAATACCAAATAAATCTTTTCATTCTATTAACATAAAATACTATGAATTTTTACATATTAACAATAAGATGACATGTTTAGTATAAAATTATATATCAAAAATAAAATAATTTATTTTTGTTGAATAATTTATTTTCAAATTTAGTTATTTAATAATTACCTTCAATTCTAATAAAACACTAACAAAATATTAATATAAATTATATAATAATAAATTAAATGGTTTTAATAATATTTCTAGTAATAAATCATGGGGGAGTTATTATATTATAGAAAATAACTATATAAATATAACATAAATGGGATGAGTAACTGATTTATATTCTAATTAAATTTTTTTAACATGTTTTTAAATTTAAATTATAGGAATAGTTATGAAAATGAAATTTATAGTATTTTATGTTAAATTTATTTTTAAAATTAATTTATAATTATAATAATATATAAAAAATGTAACGCCATGACCCCAGTTACCCTGAGTCGGTGCATTATTGTGTAACATTGGCATGATCACAAAAGATCAAGTCTCGAAAGGCCGATTAGTTTAGTATCCTTGGAAACATTAGATAAATTCATAAGTCTTACATGAAATCATAAAGTAAAACAAAACTACAACAAAATATTTTCTTCATATCCCCTCATACTATCCCTACAGGTCATTCATAATATACTTATTCACATCCTGGAAAAAAATAAAACATTGTAATGGGTGAGCTCAGATGCTTAGTAAGGATAACAATATAGCGGAAGCATTCATAAATAAACATTAACATTTAATGTAATGTATAACTAAAACAAAATCCTTTTAAACATGAATATCAACATAATATGGAAAAAATAAAATGAAATAATTCCATTTAATTATTCACATGAATATTCTACTAGTCGAATAATCACATGAAATACCAATAACCACATTCATAATGATAGAATGCATAATGTCATACTATCATAACCATGTAGGCAAGTCCTTGTGCCATGACTACAAATAAGATTTTGTCAAGGCCTCATGCCAAGACACTAGTTTGTCCCATGAGACCTACCGATGCATCGAGGATCTATAGCGGGCTCCACCTATCACTTATTATGTCTAATGCATTCCTCATATGAATAGGTTTAAACATATCATAAACCATAACATAATTGTATCACATAAAACATGCATAAAGGAAACATGACATTTCCATATTTCAATCACAATATATCAATTCAACACATTGATATAATATAAACACATTCAAAACCATTTTCAATACGAAAATGAATGAAAATTAAAACATTGTATTCACTTTTCATTTAAAAAAAGTTATGGCTTATAGGGGAAGCCAAAACTCAAATAATGGTCACAGCGGCGGAGAAGTCGTTGTCGTCGCATACGTACGACAAAAAAACATTCCATTTTGTTGTTTAGTAAAACGCTTTGTATAAAAAATATTCCTTTAGAATAAATGTAGAAGACAAAGGGGTTCATACACTGTATAAAAGAAAGTTGTGTATAAAACAAAATATGCCTCAATGAAAGGATATTGAGACAAATTCCCTTACAAAGATCATTTTTAAATAAAATAGACCTATTATGTGTATTCACTATAAGTACACAAAAAGGAAGTACAAAAAGAAGATATAACATAATAATATTCTAAAATAATTTGAAATTAGGAGATTATCCCAATGAACAGAAATTGGGTTAACAAGTTCCCTTACCTCGTGTCCGACTTGACTCGATAGTTTTTTAATCTCCTTTAAATCGGGTTACTCCCCTCGTTTTGAACCAAAATGGCTTCTTGAAGAGGTTTATGCCTAAGGTAAGGATTCTAGGATGAATAAGAGAATTTTGAGAGAGTATTCTTACAGATTTTGGGCAATCCAAATGGCTTTGATGGTGTGTGTAAGGTGGTAGATGTGGGGGCCTTATATAAGAGGAGAGGAGAGGCACTCTTGGAATGTCATGAAATGTTACATTA
Organism: Viscum album; assembly: GCA_963277665.1. Classification (NCBI taxonomy): domain Eukaryota; kingdom Viridiplantae; phylum Streptophyta; class Magnoliopsida; order Santalales; family Viscaceae; genus Viscum; species Viscum album. The sequence goes on from OY728142.1 coordinate 1,333,908,446, forward strand.
TTATGATGTGCTTTTAGGATTTCAAAGGTCCCACAAATATATATATCTAGGATAAGGTGATAAGGGTTCAAAATCTACTCATCCAATAGGTTTTTGACAAGTGTATATCTTATATTTTACATTATCATTTCATTTTATTTAAATCGTTAGTTAATGAGGTAATCGCTGCATAATCATGGTGTCATAAAATATTTAATTTATTTAATGTCTAAAAATTATAAAAAAAATATCATGATGTAGGAAATATTTTTAGATTTCCAATTCATATTTATAATCTAAATGTTAACTTATATAACCCCATATAATAATTGTTTTAGTAAAACAACACATGTTTTGTGACAATTTTATTTTTACGTTAAATAAATTGTTATTAATGTCATGTTCTTACCCACGTGGCTCCATGGGGTCCCCAAGTTGACCCATGGATTGTCATGGTATTCCATGACTCATCCAATAAGGGTATGACAAATGTAAAAGTAATTTCATAGTATTATAACATTATATTTACATTAAATTACACTAATTACCTTTAATCGTGATTAATAGAACTTAAAAGATACTATTCACCAAAAATTATTTAAATCCCATTGAACCACATTTTACTTTATAATGAAAATGATGTATGTCGGATTTTTGAAATTAAATTTATATAAGAGGTAAAATTACATTTAATGGAAAAATCAGTTTTTTAACTACTAGTTAGTGGTTTCACTATTCATAAAAAATTGACATTTTTCAGAAAAATACCAAAAAATCAACCTAAGCTATATTTGATATTCTGAATTCAAAAATATTTTCAAATTTACAAAAATGCAATCATATATGTTGCATTAATTAATTTTATAATTAATTCCCGCTGTCAAAAGAAATAGCGTGTTTTTATGAAACAATATCAATAAAAAGATTGACAATTGTTTATGTCTGATTTCAAAATGAAATTAATTCTAATGACCACCATTGGATAATTTAGTAAAAATATATTATAATTATACTTTAAAACCACTCAATAGTATAATTTATCAATATAAATTATTTTTATTAAAAAAGTTGTTTTTAACTATTTTTTACCTAATCATAAAAAATTGGAAGTTCTCAAAAAATTACCAAAAATTCACCCTAAGCTATATTTGATATTCAGAATTCAAAAATGAAGTCTATTTTACAAAATTCAAAACATATAAGTCACATTAATTAATTTAATAATTAATTCCCGCTGTCAGAGCAAATAGCGTGTATTTATGAAACAATAAGTATCAAAAGATTGATACTAGTTTAAGTCCGATTTCAAAGTAAAATTAATTCCAACGACCACTATTGAATTTAATGGTAAAAATATTTTCTAATTTCACTTTAAATCCAATTCAAAATGTATTCTAATCATATAAATAAATTAGATTAAAAAGAGGTTTTGAATTAAAATACAACATATTACACTATTCATTAAAAAAATGAACTTTATCAGAAAGGTACCAAAAATTTACACAAAGAAAAATTTGATGTCCCGATTCTTAATAAGAGTTTTATTTGGTCCAAAAGAATGTTTAAGAGTGAACAAAACTATATTTAATAATGGTTCAACATCAAAAGGTGATAAGTGAACCTTTAGTGAAAACTAGGGCATATACGCCTAAAATTGTACTCTTTCCGTATTTTAAGCCTTTATCTTTTATTGGGTAAATGTAAAAACATTTAAAAAAATATATAATCATATTTTAGTTATTTCTATCCATTCCCGCCAGAACAACGGCTACTCGTTAACTATCATTTAAAATAATATTATTTTATTACTTGTGTGCAACGTAAGTTTTCAAAGAAACTCATCATTGCGTATCAAGTACGCTATTGTACGTAGAGACCCATTTTAATTAAAATTAATATTTAATTCGTAAATATTAAAAAATATGAAAATTATTTATTCTTTAATTACCTGGGATGTTACAATTCTTCCATGTCACAACTTCTTTAAAATTCAATAATGATTCATAATATTATGTATGGAACATTCATCTAGGGAGTTCTAATATTTATATATGGAATTTTAGGGATGATATAGTTTGTATTAGTGTGATATTTAGTTAATCATTAGATATAAAGTATAGATTACAATGGTAACATCCCTTCCTATAAGTCAATGTATTGGATATTTTCCAATAAATAGGTAGTTATTTATTTATTTTTAATATCAATACATCTCATCATGGATTCTATATGTGTATGTTCTATTTAAACAGATCCATCTAGCGGTAGTAACCCTAAAATAAATTGGTTAATTATATATCAATCAAAATTTAGGGTATGGTGAGTGTACCCTTACTGATCTATTTTTATTAAATTCCTTTCAGATATTATTAAGTTAATTAAAATTTCCATGATAAACTATTGTATATAATTTAAATATAAGATGATTAAAAATGACCATTGTTAGACCAATAGTGTAAAATATTGAAAAGAATTTTTCATTATATAGACATTCTATAACTTATTTTTCCTGATTATGAAGTTTTCCACTATGAATACTATATTTGTACTATTATTTTTTGTTTTAATCAATTCTTGGAAAAAAAATTAATTGGTTTGATTATATGTGTAAGTGAAAATGCAATGATTTTATTAATAAATATTTAAATGAGATATTATAAATTAGGAGAATCCTTGTGATTATTCCTGATCTTCCATCAAATAAAATTTTTAACAACAACATCTTAGGGGATTATCAAAACACAAAAAACACTATGTATATATAATATCATAGAATTACAATAGGTAATAAGTATTGTGTAATGAATATTTAATTTTTATCAATTCGTGAATATGGGAATATGACCCATTGAAAATATCATAATAGATGATGAAGGTATTTTCTATATGAAATTAATTGGAATTTAGTAATGAAAATGAATTGAATTTGATGAGATATATATATTTATAATATATAATTATCTAATTCAATTCCATATTCAATGATCAATATCATAGACCATGTATGTGAATATGTTATTCCAATAATTGAATTGGAATTATTAGGGTTTTTAAGTATTGTGATTATATAATTATGGTATATAATGGGTTTTCTATGATATTCAGGTAAAAGAATCATGAATCATAAATGTATTTTTTGTATTTTTTTAATTAAGGATTTAAAAAATATTATGGATGTTACATATAAAATTGGGGTGTTATTTACTATATAGAATAATTTTTTTATCATATTATTGATTGAATGATAACCCATAATATATTCCACATGTTAAGTTAATATTTTCAATATGGTATTAAGTGATTAATTATATTGATGAAATACATTGGGCAATATTTATTGTATTTAATTTTGTTATTGAATTTATGGAAAATTTATTTATTTTATCCTTAACATCATTTATTTCATTTATTAGATTTATGTAATTTATTTAATAGTATGTGATTTCATTGGAGATTTAAGTTGACTCATATTATACAGAATTTTTAATAGAATATGTGATCATGGAATTCACATATATGGTAAGTTATATTTTAAGAAAAAAAATGTTTCATTATAAGAAATGTTTGATTATTTATTTATGTCATGTTTTAAATATCGTCAGACAGATTTTGTAGGATCCTTTAGGGTCAACTAATTTATGTAATGGACTATGTTGAACTATGAGGGTAATTATTGAGTTTTTATAAGTTATTTTATTATACTAATACATCTTGAGTAACTTTTTCTCACCATTTTTGTTTTGTTATTTATATAGAGAAATAAAGGATGGCATGTCAACATATTTTGGATCTTCTTATTTATTAAAATCTAATTTCAGTTATTTGGTGATGAAAAAGTCGTCTAGATTTTTCATTTAATGAGGGATGAATTTAAAATTAATTGGTTCCCTATATAAGGATGAAATTGAGTTTATTATTTTAAAATTCATATATCATGTATATTTTATCATGTTATTTCTCTAGATAGTAAAATAAAGACTCAATTTTATGAAAGGGATCTTGATTAAATTTTATCATATTATGATCACATCTTATGAACTAGTGGTTTTTTCACACCCATAAGATTTATTGTTTTGTGGGAATTTTCTATCTGAATAAATATTCTCTATATTAATAAATTTTAGTCCTTATATATTATTTTTTCATCGATGTATATATTTATATGTCATTCTATTGTTATCCATAACTATGATTTTGAATATTTGTAATTTTTAATACTTTTTCATTCAAACATAACCATTTAAAAAATTAATTTTCAATGGTAGGAAGTGTGTTTTTAATGAATATTTTTTAAAAAAATACCCATTTTTTGAAAAATAAAATAATTATGTGGTTTATAATAATTTAATGTTTGGGGGAGAATTTCACAACTAAAAATTATACTTAAATGAATAATAATCTCAATACCATTCTTAACACACTACTCAATTATTCACCAGGTATTGAATTTTATGATATAAATATGATTTACCACAAAATGATATATCTAAATATATATATATATATATATATATTATGAATAATATTCTGAATAAATATTTTTAAATAGTATGCTGATTTTTAGTGAATTCATTTTATACTTATAAAATATATATTTTTAACAATATATTTATTGTATTTTGTGTTTGGAAAGTTTAATTAATTTCAAAAAATATTTGATATAATATTTAAAAAAATTAATAACTAATTTATTAATCATGTTTAATTATCATGATGTTAATTTCTTATAATTTTTTGAATTTTTTCACTTTTCAATTAGTAATGAAAATTACTAATTTTTATTGAATGTAGTCTTCTAATTTGATGAATTTAAAAACAACCATTTTTTTAGAAAATTGTGTGAAAATTATGATTTGATAATTTACAATAATAAAATATAATTATGGACATCGTAATTAATGTTATTTTTTTTGTCTAAATCATATATACTTCATTAATGATTTTTTAATTGTTATGATTCATCAAATTTTATGATTTTAATTTCAAATTAAATCCTTATAAATCTCTTAATTGAATCTTGAAATATGGATTCCATGATTTGAATCAGTAATATATAATATAGTATGTAGTATAATTTAATTTTTTTAGTCATCATGAATAGTAATATTGGTAAATATTTTTCACCATGGTAATGGTATAACTAGTTAGACATGGATAAATGATTTATTCACGACCAATATTTTTGAATACATAAATAAAACATTTTAAAAGAGTTTATAAAATTAATACTAATACATGTTTCAAAAATTCCATCACATAGTTATATTTATATTTTTTATATCCATTATATATATTTATAGGAAAATAATAACTTAAAATTTCTCACCCTTGAATTTATTATTAATAAAATTTTTAATTAATGTTAAAATTTTGATAAAATACATTATAAAATTGAACATTAGAGTTCAATTATTTTATTTTTGTGTCATATAAAATATGATTTAATTTTTTATTTTTGAATAATTGACCTATAATCTAATGTAATACCAAAAAAATTAATTAATAAATTTATATAAAAAATAAAATAAATGATTTCAATAATATTAATAGTAATAATATCTGGTTGAATTATTATTTTCCGACAATTATATATATATATATATATATATATAATATAATAGGAATTTTATTGGTTAATATTATTAATATATTGTTTTCATTTTTTTAGAATAAAATTATATGATTTTTTTCCTATCATGAATTTAATATTATTTAATATGAAATATATTTTTTTAATTATTTACAATTAATAAAAATCTTGAAAGATGAAAATAAGGATTTGAAATGGGTTAAACTATAATCCATTTTATATTTACGAGGAATTTTTTACCTTATAATAATGATATTAACCATCTAAAATAAAAAAATTTCCATAATGATATTTAAATTACTTAAACATGTTGTTAAAATGAATGATTATGATTAATATTTTTTTTAAACCTAAAATTTTCTTTATAGATGATACACAGAGTCTATAAATTTCAATTTTTTTAATCCATGAAATTTTGGGATCATTTTTCATTAGTATGAAAAATATTTTCTTATAATATTTTCTTTATTTCCAAAAATAATATTAATGAAATTTAATAATGATTATTAAAATTTTAAATTAATAAACGTTAAAAAACACCACTATTTAGTAATTGTTATTTAATATATGTTAAATGACTGACATGATCTTTTTATGTGTATGTAGAATTTTCATTTTATGTTTTTTGTACCCCAAAAACTAAAAAACATTGATTTGACATTAAATGCCAAAACTATTAATTGAGGATTAATAAAGTGATATAAATACGAAAAAATAACTAAAATTATATAAATTTGACTAGATGAGGTAACCATGACACATTTTCAAAATATAATTAAATCATATAAATTTTGATTGAATTGATTTAGATAGTTAATTTATATTAATCCAACATATTTATTAATTCAAACAGTTCCCCTCTTCTCACTTATAAAAATGAACATCTCTTCTGATAAACTATAGAACATTACATATCAATCAATATAAATGATAAAAACATTATATATTCATTAACCTCATCCTAGAGTTTCTAATATTTGTATTATAGTATCCTTTCAAGGCCAATGGTTTGATTTAAATATGGTTTACTAACGAAGAGGAATAACTCATAATCGAGTTTTTTCAATTTTATTCGTCATTATAAATATTTTTATCCTATGGTAACAATTATAAAATAAAAAAATTATAATATCAAATATATATAATTTTTATTATTTTGATAGAATAACCATTATACATCATCATCTAAGACTATATCCGTTTCTTTTTTTCTAAATCAACTTTTTGTTTAATTAAGAACCACAAAAAAAACTGAAAATCAATACTTTTAACCACTTATTGTGTCTTGATAACCGATATCACTACCAAAAAATTGAATCAAATGAAAACAATTAAAACAAATACATCATCTCAAAACACTACTTATTAGACCTGCGATATACTAGTATTTCAATGATACAAAATTTACATGAACGGTAGTATATAAACAAAGATAAACTTCTATGGATTTAGAAATAAAATTTTTATGTATTACCAAATTTGAAAAGTAAAAAAAATTCCATCCAATTTCATTAATTTTTTTTAAAAATTGTAATAGATACAAAGTAATATATCATCTTTGAAGCCTTTTTATTTCTTCATCCCCTTCACTTTATCCTTCACTTACTGGGACCTCTCAAATATCTATTGATTTTATGCATTAATTATCATTTCTGAAGAATTAATGAACTTCTCATATATGAATCTAAATTACTCATAGAAAAAAACGGGTTAGAAATACTTAATAAAATTTCATTCATAAAATCATACATTCATATTAGTCCAGATTTCAATTTTGGTTCTTTCTATTAATGAAAAATATGTATGTCTCTTCATAGTAGCCTTCTCAAAAAACATAGTCAATATAGTTTTCAAAAATCTAGATTTTTCCTTTTAAAAGATCATTTCCTTCACCTAGAAAGAGGGATATTTCCCTTGATATCATTATTACGGGAAACAAAAAATATCCCTTAATTATGATTTTTATTTTTACCTTTTTCATACCAGGTCAATATAATAATACAAATTAGCTTTTATCTCTTCTTCAAAATTATATGAGGCAAAATACTCAAATTCATAAGAATGTGTTTCAACTCTTATTGTTTATTTTGAGAAAATGTGGTCAGACTATATAAAATGTAATTGATCCTAAATCTTATTTATTTTTATACATCACATTATAACAATACACAATGTCAATGATCTGAATATCCTCCCACATAATGTCACACTGGATGGAAAGTGTTGAGATATAAGATGATCCCTTCTTCAGGATATACAACTTTTCAATAAATATGTAATTTTGAAAAAATTTGTATACAATTTCGGGAAACCTCATAATACCCATTAGAACCATCATCATAAATGGTCTTCATAATACAATGGTCATCATACATATAAAAAAACAAAGTGGAATCAGTGTTAGAGTGATTATTAATTGAATTATTTTTTATCGTTGAAGATTAGCATCCACCACTGATAATTTATGAACATTACAGAACATAGACACCAGATTGAAATAAACCTTTAATGGAATTTAGGAAGCAAGACTGAAATGTGTATACATAAGATGAAATTGTTCCAAAATCACTTTCCATTAATAAATAAACCACTTTTTCAAACATTTATTTGGGAATGGTTAGATCATTATTATGTTATGTAGGAATCATGTACTATTTGATAGGCTAATAAAATTCCTCCAATGGGGCACCCATATCACTATTATGACAATCAAGGATGATTTTCCCTTCCCGAAGACATATAAAATAATGGTCCATCCAAGATCCATAAATGTTAAATTGTAAAAATCAGTATTCTTCCCTAGTCATGATCAAGAATACATTTGGAGGTGGCCATATGTTATCCACCTCAACAAAATTGTGTTCCACAAAGAGTGTGTTTCATTGAAGAGGTACTAAAATCAGAATAAATGATGAGAACAAATGAATTAAATATATATTGAAGTATATCAATATTAGAGTAGGGAATTAATATAATTCGATATTGAATCCAAATATCTATAGTAGATTCGAAATGATTAATATGGATGTGGAATATCAAACTATGATGCTAAATTAAAAACCACAAAAATATTTTCTAGACATGGAAAAAAACTAAATTACATATTTCACATTGGTGATATAATTAATGATCTATTCAGGCCCATATATGTAAAAAATGACATGATTACTTAAAACCTAATTAACATTTAATAACTTATCATGCTGATAAATAGGTTGAAAATACTAAAAAACATGATAACAATTCGTGAATAGAGTAGAAAATAGGATTCTTGAAACAACTTAGGATAAATTGGAAACTCGAGTTGACCTCAAAACCCCTGATGAAATTCTGAGAAATGTGAATTTTAAAGAATATTGAGAGTTGTTAGAATAGAGAAGAAGGAATGAAGTATATATCATTCAAAATGATTTGATTAGGAGTGTGAGGCCACTTCTCCACTAGAGGAGGTGGGATGCTGAATCATCCATTATTGTTATGGAGTATCCTGATAAGAAGATGATATAATATTGTGGTAATCCTCAATCCAGATAATTTTCAATCATCTTCTATCATTTTATAAATTACAACATTAATCATGACTATGTGTTGTCAACCATCTCAATGAACCAATTCGATTCATTTTTGGTTTTATAATTACATGGATGAAAATAATGATAGATGTAATATATATATATATATATGATATATATATTATATAATAATAAATATTTATAGCTCAATTTTAATTTATCTTTCTATCCATCCATTTGTCAAAAATATAATACAGCGCTCATTCAATCATACGTCCTACCAACTCAATGAATGATGTAATACATTTTTCTATATGTAACATATATATATGACTGTAAATATAGCTATAATGAATATATATATTATATTTAAATAATGACTATAATTATAGATATGATGTAATACTTATCAAAGAATAAGGAATGAAATATTGAACCAAAAAAATACATGGGAAATGATGATGTTGTCAAAAGTAATAGCGATTTTAAAATGAAAAAATTTAATAAATGGGAGTTAAAATTTTATGATTAAATCATAAGTAAAATTATATATATATATATATATATATATATATATATAATTTCATTTATAATAAATAAAAGTAAATTATATAGTGCTTTCAAAAGTTTATGATCCAAAAAAATTGACATCAAACATTTTAATGCCAGATATATTTCTTTTAGAAAATTCATTATTCCATACTTTTTAATTTTATGTTTTGTTAATAATAAAAATGAATTTAGTTTTTGATACATCATATGAATATTATGGGGACATAAATATGCATATATGGTAATCTCATTCATGTTTTCTTATTATAAAATTTACAACTATTGTATAGGATTTATGGTTCAATACAATTTTATATGACATAATTTATGTAAGAATTGAAATTTATTAGATTAGAAGATCCTTATCAAAAAGATACATTTATGTTTGATTAATTTATGATTATTTTTAGATAATAAATTTTTTACATTAATTTTACTCACTTATTTTACTTATGAGTCTGAATTATATTTATTAACGAAACCTACTTATTTATTACTATTTAGTTGGGAATATTATTAATCCATGTCAAAGATTCTAATAATATTTTTCAAAAATGATTATTGTAATAATAAATTTATTTTAATAATTATTTAACAGCATTTTAATTTTTCTATAACAAATATTAAAAATAAAATTTCCTTAATTCTTATTATTTAACTTTTTTTCATTTTAAAAACATATTTTAATATAATATATTTTTTAGCATATGTGAAATCATCAATATTTTCCACCACCATGACCTCACAATGAATTGAAGTATCCTTTAGATGATTCCAGGTATATTTTAAAAAAAATATGTAATGTATTTAAATATAATCATATTAAATAAGTGATTTCAAAACAAAATGTGTGTTTTCCTCAAGAGGTATTTATGTGATAATTTTAAATAATTTTAATCTATAATAAAATCCAAAAATGTTTATTATTCATTAATGGGGATATGATCAAATTATGAAATCAACATTTATTCTTTGGATAGTTTATGATTTTCATAATGATATTTATAAGATAAATTTTTTTACATGGAATATAATATGATAAAATTAATAATTTTTTAGGAAATGAATTTTTATTTTTGTGCTATGTTATATAGATATGATGATTTTTTTGATCGTGTGGAACAAAAATGTAAGGAATAAGTTATTTGAAGTTTGGGATAGTATTTATATATATCTCTAACAAAATTGGTAATATTAATATCCCTTGAGATAATTATGGGATTTTAGTAAAATTTATAGACTCAATATAGAAAATTAGTAATTCTTTATGGTCCTCTATGGGAAAAGTCGATGTTCTCTATCAAATAATATAATAAAGGGATGCCTTTAGATTCATTATGGGAAACAAAGTATTTTCACTTATCTTTTATGATATCAGAAACATGCATTTATGATGGATCCAATATTATTTTATGTTCTCAATAGATAAAAATAACATACAAAAGTGTTTTAAAATATATGATCATTTGATAATTTAGTAACACATTTTAAAACTTATGATTTGAACCTATTGATTATGATAAATTATTGTTGATGACACAAAAAAATATTCATGTATTTTGAAATGAAAATTTTTCATTCCAAGATTCGATATTTTTTACCAGTATATAGTTGATATAAACATCATATGTCATTATTGTGGTCTCATACACTATAATATATCTTATGTTTTTGTATGATCATTCATGGATGTGTCTAATGTTAACCCTTACAATTAATATGAGACCACTGTTTCATATATATTATTTCCCCATGTTATGTTGTAAGGTATTATATAGGGTATGAAATTATGTATAAAATAGGAGAAGAAAAATAATAGAGATTATAAAAATGTAGAAAAATTAGATGCTTAAATATATAGTCTCCATATACACTAATACTATAGAGAACAATTATGGATCAAAATGAAATATATTTAGTTTTGATCTTATAATATGTACAAATTTTCTATAAAATTATTCCACCATTATACGGACAATGACCTGGAGGGGGAATATTGCACCATAACTACAAATGTCTAGATAAATGGAATATTTTTTAATTATATTGTTATGAATAGATAATTTATTAATTAATTTGTGATATCTTCATTTATTATAAAAAAATTGGTAAATAAATTTATGTTGCGGATCCATAAGGTATTCACTAGTTTCATCATCCATTTTTAAATAATTCTTATTATTTTATTCTTTTTTAGTTATCATCATTCATTATAAATAATAATTATATGTTCTTCACTTGGGTGAACATTCTTTCCCTCAAATGAATGAATTTTATCACATCTTTGATAATTTCATTGTTTTTACAGATTCATTTAATTCTTTTAGGAAAATGGGATTCAAATGAATGGGGGTATTCTCATTAAGGGTATATTATATACTATATGGGGGAATTAATTTTATAGCGTGTCTAATAATGATTAGTAGTGGAAGGGATGGAAATTTGGTAAATACTATTTTATTAATATGAAGTATAATTTGAATTCAGGGATCATGGAAGTAAAATTTTATACTTAGGAAGATAAGACCATGATTAGTAATCTTTAGCCTCACCACAAATTTAATTATACATGTTATTATATTTTTCTAATATTATAACCTTATTTAACACATTTAAATGATTTTATTCATTTTTCTAATGACTACATTTTATAATTGGAAAGTACTTTTATAATAATTTTGTTTTAAAATTTACATAATTTGGAAATATTTATTCAATTTATAAATATAATTTTATTATAATGAAATTAGATAATTGATAAAAACAATAGAGAATTCTATAACTTATAACACATTAAAATAGATTTTAGTAAACATATATTCAAGGATTAAATTATATTAATGAAAAATATCATTAATAAAATTTATTTTAATGAAATTTAATTTTTATATACATTATAAAATTTTATGTTACGATACTTTCTAATAAATTTGAAAATTAAAAACATATTCTGAATACTTAATTTAAACAACCCAACTACAATATTTTTTATTTGAGTAAAATGTTACATAGGATGAAATATGAACAACATTGGTTTTAAAATTGATCATATTGATTTTCTAGGCATTATCTTATCCCTCAAAAATATAATATTGAGAAATACGATTTATAGGTTTTTATGAAATTAATATATCATATACATTTTACAAAATTTATAGTTTTTTCATAATCACTGTGTTTTTAAATCCATATTCACAATAAGATTTAAAAAAAATTTATTAATTAACATCATCTAATTTTTTTTTTCAAAAATAAAAAAATACCTACATTTAATAAAATTTAAATTACATTGTTTATAATTCAATCATTTAATTATAAAATTATATAAAAGATTATAATGTTGTTCTATAATGATGAAATAATAGTATTCACATTATGAAATTATTTTTCTGAAATAATTTTTATATGTTTTTGTGTAATCAACGATATCAAATTATGACCCTATTAATTTAGTCTTCATATACTTTGACATAATTCTTCTAAATAAACATATGGGTAATTTTTTTATCACTGAATGATTATTTTCACACATGACCTAATTTATAATGAAATTCAATTGAATTATTTTTAACACCCATGTTTTTAATTTTGAATAACATTATCTTTATTATGATGATTTTTGATAAACATTTTATTATATTAAAATTTTGGTTTTATAATTATATCATTAGTTTTGAGTAAGAGGATTTTCTTAGAAATGAAATAAAAAACTACAAATACAATGTAAAAACATTATAGTGTACATGTGGCATATACAAACAGTAAACTGAAACTAATATTCCCTCTAAAATTTGAGAAATCATAATTGTAATGAAAAAAAATATCAATGTAAATTCCCTTAATAAGATTATGTCATACATTATAATCATATAAAATTATATTATGATCAAAATATAAACATTATTAATGAAAAATTAATGAAATTAGAAGAATTTATAAATGTTAGGGAACCCATACTGGTGAAATAGTATCATAACCGTTAAAATAGTAATATTACACTTATGAATAGTAATTAGACCAATAGAATATTATCATCACCTATGAGTGTATAAATAATATTTTAAGATCTTATTAACTTATATATGATGTATTAATTTCATATAATATTTAAATAAATGTTCTAAAATTTTAAAATTGAGTCTTCTTATTTCTTAAAATCATTAATATATAATTAAAATATTATTCTTAATTTTATAAATTAAAAAAATATTCTTAAAAAATATTTTCAAAATTTTATTTTTTTTATCATATGATTAAAATAAATTTTATGTGACCAAAATTAATTTTTCTACATGTCATAAAATTAGTTATAATTTTAAAATAATTAATTTCCACAAAAAATATTATTTTTATTAGAAATTAAATTTCTCATGATTATATAATTATTTCTATAAAAATTAGTTCATTTTAAAATAAAAAATTTCAAAAAATTATTAGGGTTAATTTTTGAAATTTTCCTAAAATATTAGATTATTTGGTGCACAATTAAATATGATAATTTCTAATTTAATATAAATACTTGAATTACAGAGTCATATATGATGTGTGGTTGATGTAATCTCGTAAAATCAAACCATTATTCATTATTTAATTATATATAGTGATAATTATAAAACTATTCAAATCATTGATAAAATATTTTATACAAAGGAATGATATAATGAGAAAACACCCCTCTCTTCTACTATAAATTCCACCCCTCACAACATTTTCTCCTTAAACCGTTTAGAGTTTAATATTTTTCGAAATTTCACCATGTACTCTTTTGGAGCTTATTCCCCTCATCTAGTAGCATTTTTTCTCAACAAATGTCAAAAAACAATTTATCTGAGGCGGTTCTCTATGATGATAAATTAAAGATGTAAAATCCTCATTATTTTTATTTTAATTTCATTTTAGTTTCAATTATTTTATCATTATCTTCTCAAATACTCTATCATAAAACTCAGGATAGATCTATAATATTATTTATAATTTAATATTATTATATTTATTTAAAATAAAACATCATGTATAATCTATTGTTTCTTTTATTCTAAAAAATTAATCGTCATCCATAATGTGTTAATTTATATCCATAGATGAAAAATATTCAATTTAATTTATTAAACTAAAGGATATTATGAAATAAATTATAATGGTGAAATATTATTTCTAAATTCAATTTATATCCTTTTTTATGATTTGTTGATCATATTAAATAATAAAACTAAACTAATTCATTTTGAATAAAAAATTCCCAAAATAAGTTAAAAAATTTATATAATGACTTATGTAATGATTCATCCTCTCCCAAATTTACCAAATTAATTATATAAAAAATTAGTATTGAATATTTTCTATAATAAAATATAAAATCAATTCTGGATATCGATAATCATTTTACATCAACATATATAGTCTTATTCAAGTGAAACTTTCAGGAAAATAAAAAAATAAACACTAACAAATGTTGAAATTTTACATGATAACCCATCAAAAAATCCATAAATAACCTAATAAAAATTAATAATTCATGTGAATTTACAATAGTAACTTTAATTTATTAATTTATTAGTCATATTTTATTAATAAATACATTATAAAATAGGAAGAACTATTTCAGACATTATGTAAGAGGTTATTTCTCAACCTATATTTTTCTTTCAGGTAACATATTCTCTATCATTTCATCAATGTAACTATTATTTATTTTTATATAATAACTAATTTTTATGTTTATATGTTAAAAAATCATGAATCATGTTTAATATAATCTTCATTGAAAGAGAAATATATTTTTTATAAAGATCCATGTTCAAATCATCCCGATAACCAGGCCCGATTAAACGGAACATCTTGATTGTTTACCCATTTTCATGTACACTTAGTAATATATTTAAATACACCATTATTTTAATTAGATAAATAAATTTAACAAAATAAAAAATAATTTTTTGTTTTCTATTTTATATAACAAATTACAAACATTTCATTTTTGAGACACCATAATGTTTTCTCTTATAACACATTAATGTTGTTGACATATAAATTTTCCTAAACAAAATTTTTAAGTGATTTAAAACCATTTAAACATAAATTATCATTATATATGAACATATTTTTAATTAATTTCTATTTATGATCAGTTATCTCATTAAAACATCTTTTATATTACATTTAGATATGTGTTTTGACATGTTTATGATACCAAAATATTTCTATTGTAAACTGTAATGATTAAACCTCATGGTTGATTTTTCATGTGGAACACATATGAATGATCATGTTATGATGGGTTTACATAGGTTGTTCTATATTTCATTGGGTATTGTTTAGTCTCATGATATTTCATGGTGGGATATGAATTGAACCTGATTCTTTAATGTGTAATTTTCCACCAAGTTATATAGTCTTGGTTGTTAGGGTTGAGTCATGTTTATGTCATGTTATATGATATTTAAAAATTCCAAGGAGTGCTTGATTAAATGATCCAATGTTATTCATGTTATTAATCTTTATTTTTACTCATTTTACTTGCTTTTATGACACCATGATATTCATTTATACCCATGTTCATTGAATATTCATGTCTGTATTCCCATACATGTCTTTCTAGTGCATCCATTTTTTTATATTCCCTATGTTATATTATATAGATATAGGGTCTCAAAGAAAGTTAAGATCTCATTATAAATTTTAAATATTTTATGTTATTATTTTGTTTTCATGATTATTAAATATGAAACTAATCTTCCTAATACAAAATTCATTATTATACGTTGATATAATTGTTTGTTAAAAATGCTTATAATCATGTAATAATATATGTAAAATGTTAGAGTGTTTGTAGTTTCATTCAGAGAAATGTATTGGTATTTATAGAGATGAAGAATAAATCACATTATTAAGAAACCTAAGGATAATTCTATAACCATCATTAAAAAAAGATTAAAATTTATGTTATCAGAAGATAGATATTCTTATTGTTTACAAATATATCATTATATGTTCAAATTTATTGTATATGCTTCAATGATATGTAGTAAATCACTCTAATTTTTTATTCCATTTCATATACAATGTTTATAAATATAATTAACCTTGTTAATATAATATTGATAGGAAATGTGATGATTTACAATTTGATATTAAAATATTTATGGGAAAGGGTGCTCAAACAATTGTGATTGAAATTTATCTCCTAGAATTTGTCATGAATACTAATATTATTCATGTAGAAGGGCCATTTCCACTAAAGAACAAAAAATTTGAGGAAAAATAATTTATCTGAAAGAGGCCTCACATTTTTAGTCTGTCTTATGATCCCATTTTTTAGGAATATTGGATTAACTCAATTGATAATATATTCTACGTTGTCTAGTGCTAAGAAGAAATGAATGTTTCTTGGAAATCTATAATTTTGATGGGGAAGCTAATCAGTGGTCAAAACTAATCAACAACACAAGGTACACTAAGTTAATTTATTACATGTAATAGGAACATTTAAATTAAATATTTTTCAATAAATATTTTTCATGAACCCCTTGTCTTAATATGAAAATTAAATTACATGGACTCACGAAAAATGAAGATGAATATATCGGGGCATATGGGGAATCATTCAAAAGGATTTGGTGAAATTTCTCCCACTTTTCCCAGAACATCTAATTCATTGTCGACAACTTATTTTGACAAATAATACTGACTATATAGAAAAACTTGTTGATTAGACTCATTGATTACAATGAATATGTTTTTTTGATGTGCCCTTAATCTTGAAATGGAGATTAGAGACTCTCACAGGTCTCATGAGTCTAATGGAAACATGTCGAAAATGTAGTTTAATATGGATTGATTGATAGATAAATCCATTGATGGAAGGATTACTCAACTTCCAAAGTATCAAATATGTTGGATGAATCATACTCAAATCTTCTCAAAGTGCACTAAGATATACTTCAAATGTGTAAGAGATGGTCATATTACTATTAACTACTTAAGGGATATCAAGAATCCCATTAAAATGGATGAATGAAAGATAGTTCAGGTAAACACTCAATGAATTGTTATATATTTTAACTACATGATACATTGTAATTATTAATTCTCATTACATATAATGGGGGTTTTTTGGAGGCAGTAAACAACAAGAACCTCCAAGGGAAAAAGGAAGAGAATTTTATATGACGACATTTGAGATAGAACCATAATGGATGTTCTGAAATGTACATTAGTTATTCAATCAGAAATATTTTATGTAATATTTGAATTTAGTTATACACATTATTTCATATCATAAAATATTAGTAGAACAAAAAAAAACCCCCCAAAAATATGGAGGATGAGTTATATATGAAAATAGAAAATGAGGCAATTACTTCCATCAATGTATATAACACATCCCCATAAAATCTTGGTCAAATGAACCTCCCACTAGATCATTTCACACATCCATTAGTGTATTTTGATTCTATATTGGGAATAGAATGGATATTTTTATACAAATACTTCCTCAATATTCTGAAAAGAGTGATGAATGTTCACATTATGAGGTATCCTCCATTTATATAAAAGTGTAAGGAGGAAGATGGATCCACTTTACATACAAAACCTAAATTGTTGATATAGTTTTCTTATAATCAAGAATATAGTTATAAATTGAATGATACAATGTAGAAAATCATTCCCAAGGACATAACCATGATGATGGATTAAAGTAATGTATTCCTAT
Source organism: Viscum album (assembly GCA_963277665.1). NCBI lineage: Eukaryota > Viridiplantae > Streptophyta > Magnoliopsida > Santalales > Viscaceae > Viscum > Viscum album. Next base: position 1,333,926,792 of record OY728142.1, read on the forward strand.
AATAATTTTCTAGTATTACTCTATATCGAGTGGTAGAGTTATTCATTAAAATTATACCTGAATATCTACATATATCAGTGAAACCTTATTAAATAGACGTCCTAGAGATAGATGAACTAAATATATAGTTATATGAGAATATGGAAACATGTTTTATATGACTAAGTTCTTCCCCATTGGGTGAGACATCACTCTTAATCATGAATAATGACAAAAGAATGTCCTTATGTTTTGATTATTGTGAGATTAAAAAATCATGGCAATGATTATGTATCACCTACCATGGGTAAATGAAATGTCTGATCAACTACATACGGCCAATTATTTATATAAGGTGGACCTTCGATTAGGATATTACCAATAGAAGGTGAGGATGGTTGATATTCCCCAGATTACATTTTGAAGAAGGTATGGATGAGATGATTTCATAGTGATTCCCTTCAGACTCACTATTTATCAAAAAATATTCCAGGACATAATAAACATAGTCTTTAGATATCACTTCAACATATTTTTGGTAGTCTATTTTGATTATATTGAAATATAATCCTAAATAAAGGAGGAATATCAGGAACATTTGAACATTATGCTAAAGTATTTGTGAAGGGAAAAACTATATTAATTGAACATGAAATGTGTTTTCTATATTATGGATATATCATTTGTGGGGAAAGTAATTGCTATGAGCGGAAAAATATGCACCTTTATAAGACAACATAAATTTCCGAGTGTCGCAGACCAACATTTGTAACGGAGATCCTTAGTTTCCATGGTCTATATGGGTACTGCCAACAATCTGTGAAAGCAATATCATTACATTAAAAGCCAAAAACCATGATGACATTAAAATGAGTAATATATTTCTACACTAATGAAAGTGAATCATAAATCATAGAGTTTAAAAATTAGGTTATCACTACACCAATACATACCCTTAAAACAAGTGGGGAACACATTGTGGTGTACAATGACGCTTCAATTAAGGGATTAGTTAGTGTAATAATTTAATATGATAAACTTCTATCAAACACATCATGGACGTTGAAAAATCATTAGAAAAACCTTCCCAAACATGATCTAGAGATAGAAGTTTTTATATCTGCATTGATAATTTGGTTCTATTATTTCTCTAGTGATAGGTGGGATATATATATATTGATCATAAGAGACTCAAATATATTTTCACATAGAATAATATTAATATTCATAACTGATGATGGATAGATTCCATAAAATATTATAAATACTCAATCCACTACCATAATCAAAGGGAATTAAGGTGGTATAATATATATGTTTAGAGGATCATACAACATTATCAATCATGGTAATTTAAATGAATCCGGTAATATATGATTATACATGGATGGACATGGAAATCACTAAGGAAGAAACATGATCAGTCATTTCTCAAATGATTTCCCAACAATACCTCCTGAGAAAAATAAATGATGCTTAGTAATGTAATGTAGAAGTTCTGAAAACTATTGAAGCCATGAGAAAAATGAAGTAATAAATGTTTAAAATCGAGGGGGAAGGAGTTATGATATATGGGACACAACTATCCTTGCAATCAAATCTGGTGATAAAGAAAGATCTTATGAATTATGCACATATCTCAACCTTCTCTACTAACACATTGATCACAAAAATGTATCGATATATCTGAGATCGATATTAGTCGGACTATATGAAGAAACAGACCGCTGAATATAAATAAAAGTTATTAGTATTTTAATAAGCTAAGGAAGAATGAAGAAAGCCTTAGGGGTTGAGGAAAACATTACCATACCAAAATAGAAATAGAAAAAATCAACATGGACCTTTTAATTGGAATTTATAAGAAAACCATAAGATACTATTTGATATGGATTGTTGTGAATCTTCTCACAAAGATAGATCACATTATAGAAATTCAATGATACTTCAAAATGGAATAAATTTGATGTATATACATCAGAGAAGTAGTAAATAAGAATATGGTACGACTATCATTTATATCTGATCGAGATCTGAGATTAACCTCTATGTTCAGGAATAGTCTTCAACTTGATCTAAACAGTGATCTAAACTTCATTATGTCTTATCAACCTTAAACTGATGGACAATATAAATAGGTTGTTCATAAAATAGAATACATGTTGATATCATATTCTGTGGACTTCAGAGGAGGATGAGACCAAAATATACATTTGGTCATGTTCTACTACATCATTAGAATCCATTAGTGCATCCAAATGGCTCCATATAAATCCCTTTATGGGATAAGATGTAAAACAATGACATAATGGGATGAAATCGATGAAATCAAGCTTATAGATCATAAAATGGTCCATTAATTGGACGAATAGAAGAAAACCATTATGCAGCATATCAAGGAATCCCAAAGATGACTACAGAGCTTTTGATACTCTAATCGATATGACATATAGATTATGATTTGGGATATGGTATACTTGTACAAATCTCCATGGTAGAGGATCATGAGATTTGGGAAAAATAACATTTATTCCTAGTAAATCAACCCCTTTGATATCCTTTATCATGTCAAAGCTATTGTATATCGACTAAAACTTCTACCTACAATGTCTCATGTACATTATATATTCCATAAAACCCACTTTATGATGTATATACCATGTCCCCCATGTGAAAAAAAATTAGAGGAGGTATAATTTGAAAATTAAATCTCTCACAATGATCATCTTGTGTGGATCTTGTATCGTAGAAATAAAGATCTACACTACACGAATACTCACCTGGCCAATTTACAATTGTAGAACCATAACTACAAAGTGGCATCATGGGATCCCGAATAAGTGATGAGCATAGGATCCCTTATATGTTTTCAACAGAGAATTCAAAACATAATTTCATGGGAGAAATTCTATATGGGGAGATCCAAAATTTTATCAATGGAAATTCCCATGTTTATAATTATTTCATATTTTATAATTAGATAAAATAATGATAAACCACAATAAAACATTTATAATGATGTATGAATGAAATAGTAGGTATTTCTATAAGTTTATAATCCAATAATGATGATATAGTAACATGGCCATTGAAATATTAATATAAACCTTAGGAATAGTAATTCAACCAATAAAATGGTAACTTCACCATTGAAATTATGAATAAAATTTATGTATCTTATGAATGAATGTATGATGTTTTTATTTAATAGAATAAGTTAATAAATGTATTATGAATAAAAATTATTTGTTGGAATATTTTTATATCTTAAATATTTGGATTCATTCTTAGGATTAATTTAATAATTCTAATAAAAAAATAAAAACATTTATTTGAAAATAATGATTTTGTTTTATTATGATTATATTAAAATTTCATGTGGCATTAATTAATTATTTAAACTGTTATAAAATTAGTTATAATTTTCATATCATTATTTTCCAAGTAAATGATGATTTTAATTTTATATTATATTTATCATATATAAAAATTATTTTTAAAGAAAATGGTGTCTATTTTTTTATACATATCAAAAAATGGTTGAGAAGATTGTATAAGATATTCAATAAAATTTATTATTTTTGAATTGTTAAATATGATAAATTATAAAATTATCTAATTAAATGAAATATTGAGTCATAGATTATGTATAGCTGATGTTAGACATTGATCTAGAACCATAATTATTTATTTTAATATATTTATGGATAATGAAGAAACTATTCATATCCTTGATCGAAAATAATAAACTAACCAATAAAATAAAAAGGCAACCACATTGAACTCTATTATATATACCAACCCTAATAGCCCATTCTCCATACACATATAAGTATTTTAGACTTTTCTAAATTCATCCTAATCATCATCACAATCCCCTCCTCCATTTTGGGAGCCTTTTCTCTCAAAATATGACCAAATCAAATTTCACTTAGTAGGTTATCATGGAGGAAAATTTAAGGAGGTAAACCCCACTTTCATTACCTTTTAATTTCATTTCAATTTCCACTCACCTATAATTCTATATTTACCTACTATATACAAGAATTAATGTTAACTCAATTATATTATATATTCAATAATTTTTTCTAATAATATAAAATCCACCATCCTGTATTTTTTCCTCTCCCTTTTATTCTAAAAACAAAAACAATCTATTGTGTGGTTTTAATATATAACCTTCAACGAAAAAGAATTTTCATTATTAATTACCACCCTCAATGATTTATTTAACACTATTAAAATGTTGAAATATATTTTTAATTGAATTTAATAACATTTTTTGGACCAAATATATAAACATAACATTAAAATATAAAAACAATCCAACTCACTGTTAGAAAAAAACGATCAAAAATTCCAAACGATCATAACAAACATCATATCTAATGTTTTTTAATCAAGAAAATACCCCATGACTTACAAAACAATTAATCTATTATATGTTCACTCGTAATGTATAATTTAAATTTTTGTTATCAATTCACATTTAACATTGTCAAAACTAGACTTATTCATGATGTGGAAATGGATTCCAAGATGCCACATCATTATTTATTTAATGTGAAGAATAGATAATGACCCACATGTCCCACCTTGAGTAGGCCTTCTAGTGGTGACTATCACAAAGGGTATAGAATCTCACATAAATAGAATTAAATATCCTTTGTAAATATCAATATTGGGTGATAAGTTGGAAAATACTAGCAACCCTAAGTAATAAATATATGAGTAATTTCAAGAATACATTACCATATTTATGATAGAATGTGAAAGTAATATAAAGTAAATGAAAAAATATGAAATAATGTAATAAAATAATAGAAAAGTAGGAACATCAACTATCCCGATGACCGAGCAAGTCTGGTTCAACAAGGTCCTAGAAGTCATATTATAAACATTAAAGATATATTATGTACATAGGGTGAGTATAAATGTATACATGGTAGGGAAACACAAATCTCTCACGCATTGATTGGGAGGCATTCTAATGCCACGTGAAAAATATAGGTAACCAAAACACCTAGCAGGGAAAACTATCCACCCAACCTCACTATTCCACACTCCCCAAATAACACAAGTTAGGTAAGATAATAATAACTGCACATCGATATTTGGGTAACCTGCAACACTTTTCCTCTTGTTATTTTGAACATTCTATGCATCATAACTCCCCTAAAAACCCCACTACAGCCCCACCGCTGCTCCAAACAACAACCATATGGTCCATGCCAACTCAGCGGTTATCCCACATACAAATACCTAGGCCTCCATAACCACACATCCCTTCTAGTAACACCATGTCAACCACAACATCACTTCATGCCTGAATACACCTAGGCCACTTCCTGGAGAAACATTGGAAATAAACCTTCCCACACACAACGGGGCCAACCCACTCAAACATTTCATGATCGAAGAGTCATTGGCCATAATAAACCTCATGTCTTCATAGCCCACCCAAAGATTATTGGTCTTCTTGGGAGGGGGACTAGAAATGAGAAAATAACCATCCACTCATATGAATGTTGGGAAAAACACACACACCCATGAAATGGTGGTTTTATGCATGAAGTGATCAACATGATTGAAGTGCATATAAGAAAAATATGAACAAAATTTAAATAATATTGGTAATCAATAACTATTCCAAACCTATGGGATTAGAATCCCAAAACTATCTTGCACATAACCACACTCGCTACTACCCCTATATGGTCAAGTGTAAAATAGCCACAACCAGATCACAACCCATTTCTAGAAAATATATTCTCATTTTACCAATTCGTGTAATCATGATCAAGTGATTCCATTTAAACATTCCGTCACTTCTGGGGAACTAGAGATCATAACCACAAGACAAAAAAACAATTAATGAATACAACCGTGTATGATTTTATGTATTCACTCTCAGTTCTATTGTAAATAATTATAATAAAATGGGATCCCTTGAGATCACTCAATTAACATGACCCAAAAATGCCTCAACATACAAGCTCCAAAACATTTAATGTCATCTCCAAAAATCCTTAGATTGAAAAAACAAAAAACATTCAATAATAGATCTCATTACCCACTATGTCACCCCAAAAACATCCACTAGAACATCCATACATATCCTCATAACAAAGAAAGAGAGTTTTCTGCTTTATTCTAATTCATTTATAAAGTTCCTTCATTATTTTTGGTTAAATGCGGTGATCACACATGGGATCTTATCCATCATGAATCTGTTGAATCAATCAAAATTACATGATCAATCAGTTTCCATGTTACTATAATTCAAGAACAATATTATCCAGAAAATATAGTTTCATTAGTGCACATGAAAGGACCAAAAATTTCCTTGATTTTTAGAGGAAACGAGCCCATACCATTCACAACATAAAAAGGTAGGTAAAATACTACATCATCATCATCCTTCCAACCGCTTCATTGATTAAAAGTTTGATTATTATTCTCGTTATTTATGGATTCATCTAAAACCCAAGATAATATTATCATACCCACCCGATATGATGAACAGTAACGAGCAGTGAAGGAATATCCCTTACTTGTATGATCATGGATTAATGTTTTATCACTACGCAAAGAACAGTGGTTGACATGACATGCATGATGAACTCCAAGGCTGAGTAGCAAGTGCACTAGCACTTTCACAGGACTCATCTCAAGAGGAATTCTCAAGTTGAACATAGATAAATAAACTGGAATTAAGATTAGAGGACCACTTCATAAGAAGAGGCTAAATCATAAAATAAGAGAGACGATTTTAAATTTATTATATGTCAGATCAAGGATCAAACACGTGGAGTAGTGGTTTCACATGTAAGAATTAATATATATTTAATAATTACTCTATGAAATAGTGGAGATAGAAGAACAGACAACTATGAGTTGATAGATTTTCTTTTAATGGAGAAAAAATCGTAATATGGATGAAACCTGACAAAATGGTAAAAACTGGAACACATGGAAAATAGTGTCACACTGATAAAAAACTACATATTTTGGTAATTTATGGTTCTCCAGACACATATGGAATTTAAAATATCTTTTATTTTTTTTAAACATCCTTAAATAACATTAACAGTGGCATTAAAACACTTTTACATAAAAAGAGGCGTTATGTGATAGAAATTGGAGAGTCTTGGAACAATTGGAAAGGACACACTAATGTTTGAATCACCAATATCCTGTAACTAATTCCCTCGCACTGGTGGATGTGGTTCTGCTACTGATCAGTGCCACCAATGCCCATCGGGACCAGCAATGGATGACTAGTTTCACTGATGCCCCTCGGTGACACCAACTCCATCGATGAAATTTATGACCATCAGTGTAACAGTTTGTCCAACCAGTAATTTGGAAAACACCTCATTGGGTCACAAATGGTCAACATGATACCTCAAATATAAGGATTTTTCATATTAATGGGCAGAGGGGGTCTGATAAATTATATCAGATACCTCTCAAACTATTATCACCCTAGATAATACTTGTAAAAACCCAGAGATATGAAGTCCCAACAACCATACCTTATGATACCTCTCATGAATAAATCACCAAGTGCTGAAAACTGGATATATGCCTCAACATCCAGGAAAACCTATATCATCTATATCCTAAACAATTAAATAAGAACTATGTGACCACCGAAACACAAAATTTTACACGTTCAGACATATTGATTAGGAATATCCTTTATCCATTTTATGATATAATATGATTTGGGAAGCACTAACTATCCCACATAGGATTATCCACATCGACATTAATTCTTATTAATTAGTGATTTGGTTATCTACTCCCCGTGCTCAATACATTTTTCACAAAAATAGAGAATAGAGAAAAAAACATATCATATAGCAAGTGAGGTCAAACATTATATCTCAAGCAAGGACCCAAAAAAATAGAAGACAAATTATCTAAATAGATCTGGGTACTGGGAATTCATATGTGTGTCCCATTCCAAGGTAATATCATCATGAAACACATGCCTTTATTACACAAAACCTAGGGAATGGTCCATCCACAAATCACCACCTCCTTACGATCCTCAACTCTCACCAACCGCTCAACGAACATCACATCATCCTCGAAATCCCACTCTCCCCATTCAAGGATGTGGGATTCATCATGTATGTACTGACATAGTGGGGGACATGAAGGACTTTGTGGAGTCTCCCAAACTGCATTGGTAACACCAGCTGATATTCCAACTCACTGACTAGTCCCGTCACCTTGAAAGGTCCGATGAACTGGGGAGAAAGATTACTCCCCCAACCAAACCTCTGCTTCCCACGTCGAGGTGAAACTGTCAAGTACACATGATCTCTATCTGTGAACTCCAACGAGCACCTTCAATGATTGGCATAAGACTTATTCTGGTCCTGATCTCCCATCATCATCACACGCAGAAGATAATCCTTCTCTGTTGTTCTGTACACTACCTCTGGTCCAAGAACACATGACTGTCCAACCTCTATACAACAAACGGTTAAATTAAATGGTCTTCCATACAAGTATTAAAATGTTTCTATTAAAATGGTAGAGTGATAGATATTATTGCAGGAACACACTACTAGAGTAATGTGATATACACATGATCCTTTAACATATAGAACTTATGATCGTAGCATATCCTCCAATGTCTGGATGGTCTGCTTCGTCTGGACATATGTCTCTGGATGGAAGGCAGTTCTATGGAATATCTAGGTACCAAAAGAACATATTGATACATTCCAGACACATGAATTATTAAATATATTTCGATATGAAATGATGAATCTAATAACTCAAATCATCTTCCCAAATCGACCCACATAAATTTTTTCAAGGGAATCCACAGTGCTCGACTCCTTAACAACTAAGAAGTGAGCCTATTTCGTCCATAAGATTAATAATACTGAGATTTCATCATAGCCTCCCTTAGCTCTGGGAATTCATATAACGAAATCCATCGATACGCCATTTCTATTTCAATCAATATTGTATAAGGGCTATAACCGACTGCTGGAAACCTAGTGTTTAAACTTCACATGCTGACTCATGAGGCACATTTCCTCAAACTACACAACTTCCCGCTTCACTCTGGGCCATAAAAACATACCTATCAAGACTAGGTACATCTTTCAGACTCCTTTATGTACCAAAAGGGGTGGTTCATGGTACTCACCAAGAGATCCCTTGTGCATTAACAACGGGAAAAACAACTTCCCTCAAAATAGAATCTGATTTTGACTATCCTCTGACCACCCATCTAAAGCATTTCCCTGGTCAGCACGATCATTCATTACTTTGGTCTCTATGTACCCCCATAAGACACCTCAATCTTCCATATCTGAGAGGTCTGAAATATCATCAAAAAAAGATATCCTCTACTAGCGTTAACCCTTGACAAATGGTGCATGGTAGAAAAAACCTCCATCATCCTCTATGAATCCACATACTTCTGAACCACTTCCCATTTCGTAATCCTACTCAATCCCTCAACCACGATGATCACATTTACTGATCTGTATGAGATCTCGATGTCTTAGTCCTGAAGAAACTCCATCCTCCAACACTACCAAAAGTTAATTCTCACTGGGAGAAGACATATCTTAGGCTCTTGTGATCTGTGGAGACTAGATATCATTCTATGATAAGGTAATGCTGCCCCAACTTTAGCACGAACACCGCCACTAAATTCCCTAGGACATTAGAATAGTAGTTACATTCATGTGGGTGTAACTACCCAGACACTTAATAGAACACACCACTCTATTTCATCAACCCACACGCCAATACTTGACTTGAAGTATCACGGAACACTTCGAATGCCACCCCTTACTCTAGATACCTTAGCACTGTGGAACTAAACAGATTCCCTTACAGATAACTAAATGCTTCCTAGCACATCTTACTCAAAACGGAATCCTCGTATTTCATACTCAATGATTTAATATGTGTTGTAACATGAATGAAGATAGGTACGAACCTATGGTAGTAACCTGCACGACCCCTGAAACTATGAACCACTACCATATTCATGGGTACTACCCAAGGAAAAACTACTTCAATATTGGTATGGTCCGCTGTTATTCTCTACAAGTTCATCACATGTCTATGTATGTTCTCCTCTCATGTCTAGAACTTCAAAATGTTCAACATCTCGTAGATCTTGTGTTGTTGGAGGACCCCCAAAAATGTCCTTAGATGATCGGCGTTATCCTCCTCAGACCTCATTTAGATCAGGTTGTCATCGATGAAATCAACCACAAACTAGTATAGATACTAATGGAAAACAAATTCTATGATCCACATGAACATGTCTAGTGCATTTGTAATTTCAAAAGGCATGACCACAAAATCAATGTTCCCATACATGCACCTAAAAAAAGTTTTCGTGATTTCACCCCTCTTCACACTCAACTAGTAATATCCAGAGTGCAATTCATTCATAATGATCCTATATGATGCATTTAAATGGTCCAATAGTTCATTAATCCATGATAAGAGGTAATAGTTCTTGACCATCACCTGATTCAGTCTTTGCTAGTCAATGCACATTTTGAGACTATGGACTGAATTCATTGGGAACAAGACTGGAGCACCCCATGGAGATGGTCTTGGATGGATACAACCCTTCATCAATAGGTCATAAACCTGAATCCGCAACTACCACAACTCAAAAGGAACTGTTTCATAGGGAGACATCAAAATCAGTCTGATACTGGGTTTTAATTCAATTCAGAATTCAACATCACTTCAAAGAGGTAGTGTTAGAACATATATGGAGAATACATCAAGGAACTAACTGGAAGTTCTCGAAAAATACTCCATATTTGATTCTATATATTCCACTAAACTCTAAGGTAACATGGAATGATGGGGCTCCACAAACCAGCTTCTCTCATCACAACCACTCAATCCAATAGAAATATCATTCTTGGTTCTCATATCATATAACATGACCCTTATCCAAAACCTATCAATAATAGATTTCAGAGAAAACGCCCAGTCGATGCAAATGATTACATCATATGGCTAAATTTGCTACTGAATGAGATCCCCACTAGAATGATTCAACCCCAAGATCAGTCTACATCATCGACAAACATCAAACAGGCTGGTTCAACCTCAAACTGGTGTACTCCACACCAGTGGCATGGAATGTCTCTATACGTTTTGAACCAAGGCAAGGGCTAGAATGGGTGTATCCCAGATGTGTGATGATTTTTAATAAAAAAATTCATATAAAAGAGTGCTAAACAAACTGATTGTACCTCAAATGACCTATATCCCTACTGGAACTGCTTCCTTTACAGTTTCCAACTTCCCAAGCCCAAATCCTATGCCCCTCAGATTTTGTATGCCTCCCTGACCAAACCCTGGTTAAGGTCCATGAGAATCACACTGTGGTTAGCCTCCTCCAGAATAATCCACACTTGGTAAAGAGGTATCTTGTTGCCCCTACTGTTGGTGAGGTGGGCACTAAACATTCCCACTACCACCATACTGCACTCGTCTAGGGTACCGATTTCAAAGATTCCAATGACTATTACATATTTAGCACCTCTTCCCTCAACCCAAGCAGTAACCAATTTACTCATGGTATTTTTTATTATTTTTTAGGATTTTTTCTTGACATCCCAATTTAATAAGGAACACAAATCATTACGATAAATGTAACATATTTAGTATAAAGCCCCAACCTAAATCCTTACTTAATATTGAATTAAATGAATAATTCACATTGAGGATCTTTTCAGGTTTAGAGTTTAAGAGAATGAGGACATAACTATTATATCACAAAAGATTACAAAGTAGACACTTTTACTAAGCTTCCATAAAATAAAAACTCTTAAAAAGAAACATGTCTAGTTCCATGATTTAGATAGCATGACTTTTCCTTGATCCCATCCTTAACCCTATTCCACATCATGTCCTGTAAAAAAATTTCAAAAACTTGGGGTGAGCATAAAAAGCTCAGTAAGGGATACACAAAGAATGAAAACTGTTAGTTTTTTCAAACAATAAGTAAACCATGTATACTTTATCAAAGTGATACCTTTTACCTTTATGAAGTAGTAAAATCTCTTCACTGAAAAAAAGACCATTACTTATCATTTTATAACCAAAATATTGCCATAAAACCCATATAAATAACACATAGCATATAAAGGTAACTTGGGATATAAACATACTTAAGTGTAATAACCATCCGGTTGACTTCCACACATATCACTTAATGGAATAGCCATTCGGCCGACTTCCATACCCGATGCATTGGAGGTTATAACATAACCACCCATCCTAGTATTCAAGGCACCACCCTTCATATGGTTTATAACGTAACCACCCATCAAATGTCCATGTACCATTATAAAATCATAAGATATAAAACAAACATAATGGAAAGAAAACATTTCCACACTTTGATCACAATATATCACTTATATATATTGAAATAACAAATTAGTTATAAAATCCATTTTTAATACCAAAATACATAAAAGTGTGTATGGTATTTATTTCATTTTGAAGACATTACGGCTTACTGAGGAAGCCAAAGACCAAATAATACTCACGGCGGCGGAAAAGGTCGTTGTCACAACGTACACTAAAAAACATTCCTTTTTGTTGTTTAGTAAAACTCTTTGATGAAAAATATTCCTTTTGTATTGAAGTAAAATTAAAAGGGGTTTATACACCATATAAAATAATGTTGTGTATAAAATGAAATATGCCTCAATGAAAGGAGATTGAGACGAAGTCGCTTATCTCGCATCCGACGTGACTCGATTTCTCTTTAATCTCCTGAATAATAAACTAGTGTTAATTTCTAATTTCTTAAGAACCTTTTTCAAGTTTATTATTAATTTTATACAACTTATGGACATGTTATAAACAATATGTAATCAATTAAGTTAACAATGTTTGTTTTGTCGATGTTTGGTACTTAAGTCAATAATGGACTTCTTACAATTACATGTTGTTTATGTGGTCAAAGGTTCATTATATCGAGAATGATTTTCATGATTTGGATATCATATATATCATATATATCTAGAATATACATGTAATTATAATAGTACATAACATTTAGAGGTAATAAATGAAATGCACCGTTCATGGAGACGGTAAGCCGTACGTACGCTTGAATGCTACTTTCATTTATATTTCATATTTAATGGGGTGAAATCATAATTATATGAGGGTATATTATAATTAAAGTATAATATAATTTATAATAACATTAACTTCATCCTTTATACATCCCACATATGGCATTAACGAATCAAATCACTTTGAGGGGGCGGTAGTCCGCACTTCCTAAAATGAAATTATCGTGTTTATCCACAATGAAAACCATAATGGTATGCCATAAATAAAAAATTCAGAAGCATTAGGAAAACATAAACATAATATAAATCATATACTAAATAAAATTACATCATAATGGACACCTTAAAAGGTCTTAAAAGCATATTTAACAATCATTGTTTCGTGAGGCAGTAATTCTCCATCCATAGAAACAGTATGTTCTTTAACCATTAGATGATGGTGTGTGTATGTGTAGCTTTAATAATTATCATAACAACACCCTGATATATTTAAGATACTGTTTTTGTTAAAATTTAAAGGAAAAAAAGAGTTTAGGGGGTTGGAGAAGCAAAATAAAACATAAGAACATAAGAGAAAACACTATCTTTAAAACGTGTAACTCTTTTTGATTTGAGCTCAAAGGCTTCATTGGAATAAATTCCTCCCAAAGTGATGCTTCTAGTATTAATAGAGGGATGTGGAGAGACAAAATGGGAAGGGTTTGGCTGAACCAAAGGCTTTAGAGGTGTAGGTATGGTGGTAGAGGTGGGGGCCTTTTATAAGAGGAGAAGAGGGGCACTCTTGGAAAGTTATAAAAGGTTACTTTATTTTCAAATGAGTTTCGGATTTTAAAGGTCCCACATTGATGTATTTTGGGGATAAGGTGATAAGAGTTCGAAATCCACCCATCCAATAGGCTTTTGACATTTTTAGGTCTTATATGTTACATTATCTTTTAATTTTATTTAAATCGATAAATAATGAGGTAATTGTTTCATCATCATGATGTCTTAAATAATTTAAATTATTTAATGTCTAAAAATTATAAAAAAATATCATGATTTAGGAAATCATTTTATATTTCGAATGAATATTTATAGTAAAAAATATGACTTGTATAACCCCATGTAAAAATTGTTTTAGTAAAACAATACATGTTTGTGTCATTTTTAATTTTCCTTTAAATAAAAGGCATTAATGTCATTATCTTACCCAAGTGCCTCCATGGGGTCCCAAAAATCAACCCATGGGTTGTCTTGGTCGGTCGTGACCCATCCAATAGGGTTAGGACAGGTTTCAAGGTCATTTCATGTTATTAAAACATTTTTTTACCTTAAACTACACTAATTACCTCTAATCACGATTAATAACATAAAAGTTACTATTCACCAAAAAATTATTTTAATGTCATTGAACCAAATTATACATCCTAATGAGAACAATGTATGTTGGATTTTTGAAATTCAAAACATAGAGGTGGTAAAATTTCATTTAAACAAAAAATCCGTTTTCTTAAGTACCACTTAGTTGTTTCACTATTCATAAAAGATTGATGTTTTTCAAGAAAATTACCAAAACATCGCCCTAAGCTATATTTGATATTCCGAATACAAAAAATGATGTCTATTTTACAATTTTCAAAAAATATAAGTTGCATTAATTAATTTAATAATTAATTCCCACTGTCAAAACAAATAGCGTGTTTTTATGAAACAAAAAGTATCAAAAGATTGACACTAGTTTAAGTCTGATTTCAAAGTGAAATTAATTCCAACGACCACTATTGGATTAAATGGTAAAAATATATTATAATTTCACTTTAAAAACAATTCAAAAGATAATCTAATAATATTAATAAATTAGATTAAAAAGTGGTTTTGAATTAAAATACAACAATTTTCACTATTTATTAAAAAATGATCTTTATCGAAAAAATACCAAATATTTAGACAAATTAAATTTTGATGTCCTGATTCTAAATAAGAATTTTTTTTGGTCCAATAGAATTTATAAGGGTTACCAAGACTATATTTAATTATGTTTTTCCATCAAAAGGCGATAAGTGGACCATTAGTGAAAATTAGAGTATATATGCCTAAAATTGAATTCTTTTCGTATTTTAAGCCTGTATACTTTATTAGATAAATGTAAAAACATTTAACAAAAATATATAATCCTATTATAGTTATTTCTATTCATTCCTGCCAATACAATAGCTACGTGTTAACTACCATTTAAAATAATATTATTTTATTACAAGTGTGCAACATAGGATTTCAAAGAAACTCTTTGTTGCATATCGGGTACGCTATCGAACATAGAAACCCCTTTTAAAGTAAAATTAATAGTTAATTTGTATATATTAATAAATATGAAAATGTTTTACTCTTTATTTACCTGGGATGTTACATCCTTCCCCCCTTTTGGGAATTGCGTCCTCGTAATTTTATTCACTTATCAAAATAAGGGTGGTATTTTTCCCTCATAGCATTTTCAGATTCCCATGTTGCCTCTTCAACCATATGGTTTTTCCACAAGACATTTACCTGGTGAATTACCTTATTTCGTAACACATGCACTCTATGGTCAAGAATCTGGACTAGTTTTTCTTCATAAGAGATATTCTCTTCCAACTGAACTACCTTTGGGCTCAAAACATGAGATGGATCTGGCATATACATTCTCAAATTCGATACACGAAAAACATTATGTATGTGAGATAAAAGCGGAGGTAATGCCACTCTATATGCAACTGATCCAAATTTTTCCAGAATTTCATTTGGTCTAATGACCCTTGGACTGATATTTCCTTTCTTACTGAATTGCATCACAATTTTCCATGGTGAATCATTGAGAAAAACATGATCACCTATCTCGAAAGATAGAATCTTCCTCCAGTTATCCGCATAACTCTTCTGTCTGCTCTGAGCTGTTCTCTTGTGTTTCTCAATCAACTGAACTTTCTCTGCCATCTCTTCTACCAATTATGGTCCCATCAGCTTCCATTCACCCACTTTATCCCAAAAAATCTAGAGTTCGACCCTGCTTCCAATATAATGCCTCAAATGGTGCCATTTGTATACTAGAATGAAAACTGTTATTATATGAAAATTCAACCAAAGAAAGATGTTGGTCCCAACTTCCCTGATAATCGATAGAACAAGCACGTAGCATATCCTCCAAGGTCTGAATTGTTTGTTCTGACTACCCATCTGATTGAGGATGAAAAGCTATACTAAAATTTAATTTAGTACCCAATGACTTCTGAAGGCCTTTCCAAATGTTAGAAGTAAACCTGGGATCACGATCAGATACAATGGATAGAAGAACTCCATGCAACCATACTATCTCTTTAAGATACAATCGAGAAAGTTGATATAGAGAGAAAGTATATCGAATAGGAAGAAAATGAGAAGATTTAGTCAATTGATAAACAATAACACAGATTGCATTATTACCTCCAGATGTCTTCAGTAATCACACAACAAAGTCCATGGATATATTTTCCCATTTCCACTCTGGAAGTGGTAAATGCTGAAGCATCCCTTTCGGTAACTGCCGATCTTCTTTAACCTACTGAAAATTCAAACACTTCACAGTAAAATCAGCAATATCTCTTTTCATTCCATCCCACCAGTAATACTCCCGTAGATCTATGTACATCTTAGTACAGCCAGGATGAACTGAAAACAGGGAAATATAAGCCTCACATAACAACTCATTCTTCAATTGTGAATCACCAGGCACACATAATATCTTTCCAAACCATAAAACACAATCATTATCAATGTTGAATTCAGGAAACTTACCCTTATGAACCAGCTCTACCTTTTTTTGCAACTCACTGTCATGCTTCTATGCTTGCTTAATTCTGTCTGATAGGGATGATCTCCCTGATACCTGATACTACTTCATTCGATGGCCCATCATCTGCTAAAGTAGTTGCAAAGGATTTCACCACCCCTTTCTGCTTGTATTCTGGCTTCTTTCCCCTAGTTGAGTTCTTCGTTATACACTCATTTGCATAATGACCCATTTCATTACACTTAAAACATCTTACTGCTGACTTTTGATTGCCTACTTGATCAACTTCCTTACAGTTACGAGCAATATGACCAGACTTCCAACACTAAAAGCACTTTCCTGACTTGGATAAACATTCTCTAGGATGAATTTTACCACCCTTCTCATAGGTTGGATATTTTGTTATCTTAGCTCCTTGCTTCTTTGATGAATTCTTCCCTTTTTCTTTCCAACTGGACCTCTTATTCTGTTGTTTTTCAAAGAACACCTGATCATAAGAAAACTCCATTTCCACCTTCTCCACACATCAAACACGTTTTTTGTATCTTTTGAAGTCACGAGAAGCTAAATCCCTTCGATACTTTGGCTTTAACCCTGAGTAAAAATGGTTCATTTTACTATCAATATATCGTATGAATTTTCGAGCATACCTTGACAGTCGGGTGAACTTTTCTTCATAAGTAGCCACTGAGTCATCATACTGCCTCAATTCTAGGAATTGTTTTTTCATCCTAAGATGAACCACCTAAGGAAAATATTTCTCAAGAAACATACCTTTGAATTCATCTGAGTGAAGATCATCAATATCATCACTATCCCTGATATTTTTAATCATCGACCACCACTGATCTGCTTTACCTTCAAAACGGTAAACAGAAAGACAAACCTTTTGATGTTTTGAACACCCTCGGAAATCAAAAATCATCTCCAGTGCTTTAATCCACCCTTCATATAGCACAGGGTCAGATGATCCACTGAATGATGGGGGATGTTTCCTTATGAAAATTTCCACCACTGACATGTTCCTCTGTGGTTGATCTGGCTGATCTCGTGCATGGATACCACCACTATTTATAGCCAGATTCCACTGTGCCATCACTGCAACAAACCGTTCAGTTCCAATTCTGACCATCTCAGGTTTCTAATTTGGAAGGTTGTCTTCCTCCTGATGTCATCCCAACATAGCTACGTTGTATCCTCTGCAGAAAACCATTCTAAACACAGAAATATCATAGGCGAAGAAACATGGTAATACTTAATTGATATATCATTCCAATCATACCATAAATTAATTTATAATTTAACAATTTTCTAACTCCTAAAGTTGTCTAAACTGACCTCCGATACCAACTATAAGGCCCCATCCTTAAACATTACTTAATATTGAATTAAATGAATAATTCACAATGAGAATCTTTTTAGGTTTAGAGTTTTAGAGAATTAGGACATAACTATTACATCTCAAAAGATTACAAAGTAGACACTTCAACTAAGTTTCCATAAAATAAAAACTCTTAAAAAGAAACAGGTCTACTTGCATGATTTAGATAACATAACTTTTCCTTGATCCCATCCTTGACCCTATTCCACATTATGTCCTGTGAAATGTTTTTCAAAAACTTGGGTTGAAAATAAAAAAGCTCAGTAAAGGATACACAAAGAATGAAAACTGTTAGTTTTTCAAAACAACAAGTAAACCATGTATACTTTATCAAAGTGATACCTTTCACCTTTATGAAGTAGTAAAAAATCTTTTCTGAATAAAACACCATTACTTACCCTTTTGTAACCAAAATATTACCATAAAACCCATATAAAGAAAACATAGCTTATAAAGGTAACTTGGGACATAAAAATAATTAAGTGGAATAACCATCCGTTCGACTTCCACACATTTCACTTAATGGAATAGTGATACGGCCGACATCCATACCTAATGAATTGGAGGTTATAATGTAACCACTTGTCCTGGTATTCACGGCACCACCCGTCATATGATTTATCACGTAACCACTCGTCAAATGTCCAAGTACCATTATAAAATCATAAGACATAAAACAAACATAATGGAAATAAAAAATTTCCACACTTTGTTCACAATATATCACATAAATATATTGACATAAGAAATCCGTAATAAAAATCATTTTCAATACCAAAATAAATAAAAGAGTATATGGTATTTATTTCATTTTGAAGACATTACGGATTATTGAGGAAGCCAATGACCAAATAATACTCGCGGCGACGGAAAAGGTCATCGTCACCGCATACGTTAAAAGAAAAATTAATTTTTGTCATTTAGTAAAATGCTTCGTGGAAAAATATTCCTTTTGTATAGAAGTAAAAGTCAAAGGGTTTTTTACACTGTATAAAATAATGTTGTGTATAAAACGAAATATGCCTCAATGAAAGGAGATTGAGACAAAGTCACTTACCTCGTGTCTGACGTGACTCGATTGCTCTTTAATCTCATGAATAATAAACTAGTGTTAATTTATACTTGCATAAGAACCTTTTTCAAGTTTATTACTCTTTTTATACAACTTATTTCCATGTTATAAAAAATATGTAATCATTTATGTTTACAATGTTCGTTTTGTTGATATTTGGTACTTAAGTCAAAAATGGACTTCTTACAATTACAAGTTGTTTATGTGGTCAAAGGTTCATTATATCCAGAATTATATTCATGATTGGGATATCATCTATATCATATATATCCAACATATAAATGTAATTATAATAGTACATAACATTTAGTGGTAAGAAATGAAATGCACCTATACAGGGGATGGTAAGCCGTACGTATGCTTGAACGCTACTTTTATTTTTATTTCATATTAAATGGAGTGAAATCATAATGATATGAGGTTATATTATAATTAAAATATAATATCATATATAATAACATTAACTACATCCTTTATGTGTCCCACATATGGCATTAACATATCAAATCACTTTGAGGGTGTGTTAGTCCGCACTTCCTAAAATGAAATTATCCTGTTTACCCACAATAGAAACCATAAAAGTATGCCATAAAAGAAAAATAAAGAAGCATTAGGAAAACAGAAACATAATATAAATCATATAAAAAATACAGTGACATCATAATTTCCACCTTAAATTGTGTTAAATGAATAATGAACAATCATCATTTCGTGAGGCAGTAATTCACCATCCACAGAAACAGTATGTTATTTAACCATTTGACAAAGGTGTGTGTAAGTGTACCTTTAATACTTCTAATAACAACATCCTAGTATATTTAAGATACTGGTTTTGTTACAATATAAAGGAATAAAAAGTTTTTAGGGTGTTGGAGAAGTAAAATAAAACATAAGAACACAAGAGAATACACTGCCTTAAAAACGGGTAACTCTTATTGATTTGAGCTCAAAGGCTTCATTGGGAAGACTTCTGAACAATGTGATGCTTATAAGAGTATGAGAGGGATATGGAGAGACAATATGGGTAGGGTTTGGCCGAACCAAAGGCTTGAGAGGTGTGGGTAAGGTGGTAGAGGTGGGGGCCTTTTATAAGAGGAGAGGAGGGGCACTCTTGGAATGTAATAAAAGGTTACTTTATTTTCAAATGAGTTTAGAATTTTAAAGGTCCCACATTGATATATTTCGAGGATATGGTGATAATAGTTCGAAATCCACCAATCCAATTGGTTTTTGACATTTTTAGGTCTTCTATTTTACATCAGGTTTTCATTTTATTTAAATCGTTAAATAATGAGGTAATCGCTGCATCATCATGATGTCTTAAATAATTTAATTTATTTAATGTCTAAGAATAAAAAAAAATATCATGATGTAGGAAATATTTTTTGATTTCTAATGAATAATTATAGTCAAAAATATGACTTGTATAACACCATGTAAATTTTTTTTAGTAAAATAATACATGTTTGTGTCATTTTTACTTTTACTTTAAATAGAAGGCATTAATGTCATTATCTTACCCATGTGGCTCCATGGGGTCCCAAAAAGTGACCCATGAGTTTTCTTGGTCGTCCATGACTCATCCAATAGGGTTAGTACAAGTTTCAAGGTCATTTCGTATTATTAAAACATTATTTTTACCTTAAACTACACTAATTACCTCTAATCGCGATTAATAACTTAAAAGTTACTATTCACCAAAAAATTATTTTAATCTCATTGACAGACATTTTACTTCCTAATTACAACCATGTATGATAGAGTTTTGAAATTCAAAACTCAGAGGTGGTAAAATTTCATTTAAATGAAAAATCTGTTTTCTTATGTACTACTTAGTGGTTTCACTATTCATCAAAATTGATGTTTTTTAGAAAAATACCAAAACTTCACCCTAATCTATATTTGATATTCCAAACTCAAAAGATGATGTCTATTATAAAAAATTGAAAACATATAAGTTGAATTAATTAATTTAATAATTAATTCCCACTGTCAAATCAAATAGCGTGTTTTTCGGAAAAAAAGTATCAAAAGAGTGACACTAGTTTAAGATCGATTTCAAATTGAAATTAATTCCAATGACCACTATTGGATTAAATGGTAAATATATATTCTAATTTAGATTTAAAACCAATTCAAAATATAATATAATCATATTAATAAATTATATTAAAAAGAGGTTTTGAATTAAAATACAACATTTTTCACTATTCATTAAAAAATGATCTTTATCATAAAAATACCAAAAATTTAGACAAAGTAAATTTTGATGTCCCGATTCTAAAGAAGAATTTTATTTTGTCCAATGGAATGTATAAGGGTTATCAAAACTATATTTAATGATGGTTCGCCAAAAGAAGGCGATAAGTGGACCATTAGTAAAAATTAGAGCATATTTGCCTAAAATTGAATTCCTTTCATATTTTAAGCCTTTATCCTTTATTGGATAAATGTAAAAACATTTAAAAACATATATAATCATATTTTAGTTATTTATATTCATTCCCACCAATACAACGGCTACATGTTTACTACCATTTAAAATAATTATATCTTATTACTAGTGTGCAACATAAGATTTCAAAGAAACGCTTTGTTGTGTATCGGGTATGCTATCGAACATAAAAACCACTTTTAAAGTAAAATTAATATTTAATTCATAAATAGTAATAAATATGAAAATGTTTTATTCTTTATTTACCTGGGATGTTACATCCTTCCCCCCTTTTGGGAATTGTGTCCTTGTAATTTTATTCACTTATCAAAATAAGTGGGGGTATTTTTCCCTTATAGAATTTTCAGATTCCCATGTTGCCGCTTCAACCATATGGAATATCTAAAAAAACATTTACATGGTGAATTACCTTATTTCACAACACATGCTCTCTATAGTCAAGAATCTCGACTAGTTGTTCTTCATAAGAGTGATTCTCTTCCAACTGAACTACCACTGGGCTCAAAACATTAGATGGATCTGGCATATAATTTCTCAACATCGAAACATGAAAAACATTGTGTACCTGAGATAAAATCGGATGTAATGCAACTCAATATGCAACTGATCCAACTTTCTCCATAATTTCATTTGGTATAATGAACCTTGGACTCACGTTTCCTTTCTTACTGAATTTCGTCACACTTTTCCATGGTGATACTTTGAGAAAAACACGATCACCTACCTCGAAAGATTGATCCTTCCTCCAGTTATCCGGATAGCTCTTCCGCCTACTCTGAGCTGTTCTCATGTGTTTCTGAATCAATTAATCTTTTTCTGCCATCTCTTTTATCAATTCTGGTCCCATCATCTTCCTTTCACCCACTTCATCCCAACAAGATGGAGTTCGACACCACTTCCCATATAATGCCTCAAATTGTGCCTTTTGTATACTAGAATGAAAACTGTTAATATATGAAAATTCAACCAATGAAAGATATTAGTCCCAACTTCCCTGATAATCAATAGAACAAGCACGCATCATATCCTCCAAGGTCTGAATTGTTTGATCTGACTGCCCATCTGATTGAGGATGAAAAGATGTACTAAAATTTAATTCAGTACCCAATGACTTCTGAATTCCTTAACAAAAGCTAGATGTAATCCTAGGATCACGATCAGATACAATGTATAGGGGAAATCCATGCAACCTGACTATCTCTTTAAGATACAATCGAGAAAGTTGATCTTGAGAGAAAGTATCTCAAATAGGAAGCAAATGAGCAGATTTAGTCAATCGATCAACAATAACCCAGATTGCATCATTACCTCTAGATGTATTCGGTAATCCCACAACAAAGTCCATGGATATATTTTCCCATTTCCACTCTGGCACTGGTAATGGCAGAAGCATCCCTTTCGGTAACGGCCGCTCTGCTTTAATTTGCTGACAAGTCAAACACTTCACAGTAAAATCTGCAATATCTCTTATCATTCCATCCCACCAGTAATACTCCTGCAGATCTCTGTACGTCTTAGAACTGCCAGGATGAACTAAAAATGGGGAACTATGAACCTCACATAACAACTCATTCTTCAACTGTGAATCACCAGGCACACATAATCTCTTCCCAAACCTCAAAGCACAATCATTATCAATGATGAATTCAGGCAACTTACCCTTCTGAACCAGCTCTACTTTTTTCTGCAACTCACTGACTTGCTTCTGTGCTTGCTTAATTCTGTCTGATAGGGATGATCTCACTAATACCTGATACTACTTCAATCGATGGCCCAACATCTGCTGAAGTAGTTGCAAAGGATTTCACCATCCCTTTCTACTTGTAGTCTGGCTGCTTTCCCCCAGTTGAGTTCTTCGTTATACACTCATTTGCATAATGACCCATTTCATTACACTTAAAACATCTTACCGCTGACTTTTCATTTCCTGCTTGATCATCTTCCTTACAATTACGAGCAATATGACCAGACTTACAACACTAAAAGCACTTTCCAGACTTGGATAATCATTCTCCAGGATGCATTTTACCACACTTCTCACAGGATGGATATTTGGTTTTCATTACTTCCTTGATTCTTTGATGAATTCTTCCCTTTTTCCTGCCAACTAGACCCCTTATTATTTTGTTTTTCAAAGAACACCTAATCATTGGAAAACTACATTTCCACCTTCTCCACACATCGAACAAGTTTTTCATAGCTTTTGAACTCACGAGAAGCTAAAGCCCTTCGATACAATGTTTTTAAACCTATGTAAAAATGGTTGATTTTATTATCAAGATCTCGTATGAATTTTGAAGCATACCATGCCATTCAGGTGAACTTTTAGTCATAAGCAGCCTCATAGTCATCCTCCTGCCTCAATTCTAGGAATTTTTTTTCCATCTTAAGACGAACACCTTAGGAAAATATTTCTCATGAAACATACCTTTGAATTCATCCCAGTGAAGATCATCAATCTCATCACTATCCGTGATATTTTTCATCATCGAACTGTACTGATCTGATTCACCTTTAAAACGGTAAACAACAAGACTAATATTTTGATTTTCTGAATACTCCATGACATCAAAAATCATCTCAAGTGCTTTAATCCACCCTTCAGCTAGAACAGGGTATATGATCCACTGAATGATGGGGGATGTTGCCTCATGAAATGTTCCACCAATAACAAGTTCCTTTGTGGATCATATGGCTGATCTCGTGCGTGGATACCACCACCATTTATAGCCTGAGTCAACTGTGCCATCACTGCAAAAAACTATTCAGTTCCAATTCCGACCATCTCAGGTTGCTGATTTGGTAGGTTGTCTTCCTCCTGATGTCATCCCAACATAGCTGCTTTGTTTTCTCTATAGAAAACCATTCTGAAAACATAAATATCTTAGGTGAAGCAACATGGTAATCTTTAAATGATATATCATTCCAATCATACCATAAATAAATTAAAATTTAACATTTTTTAACTCCTAAAGTTGTCTAAACTGACCTCTAATACCAACTATAAGGCCCCGGCCATAAACCTTATTTAATATTGAATTAAATGAATAATTCACATTGAGGATCTTTTCATGTTTAGAGTATTAGATAATTAGGACATAACTATTACATCTCAAAAGATTACAATGTAGACACTTCTACTAAGTTTCCATAAAATAGAAACTCTTAAAAATAAACATGTCTAGTTCCATGATTTAGATAGCATGACTTTTCCTTGATCCCATCCTTGACCCTATTCCGCATCAAGTCCTGTGAAAAAAATTCAAAAACATGGGGTGAGCATAAAAATCTCAGTAAGTGATACACAAAGTTGAAAACTGTTAGTTTTTCAAAACAACAAGTAAACCATGTATACTTTATCAAAGTGAAACCTTTCACCTTTATGAAGTAGTAAAAACTCTTCACTGAATAAAAGGCCATTACTTACCCTTTTATAACCAAAATATTAAAATAAAACCAATATAAAAAACACATAGCATATAAAGGTAACTTGGGACATAATCACACTTAAGTGGAATAACCATCCAGTCGACTTCCACACATATCACTTAATGGAATAGTCATACGGCTGACTTCCATACCCAATGCATTGGAGGTTATAACGTAACCACCCATCCTGGTATTCACGACACCACCCATCATATGGTTTATTATGTAACCACCCGTCAAATGTCCATGTACCATTATAAAATCATAAGACATAAAACAAACATAATGGAAAGAAAACATTTCCACACTTTGATCACAATATATCACATAAATATATTGACATAACAAATCCGTTATAAAAATAATTTTCAATACCAAAATACATAAAAGAGTAAATGGAATTTATTTCATTTTGAAGACATTACGGCTTATTAAGGAAGCCAAAGGCCAAATAATACTCGTGGCGGCGGAAAAGGTCGTTGTCACTGCATACGTTAAAAGAAACAATCCTTTTTGTCGTTTATTAAAACACTTCATTGAAAAAGATTTCTTTTGTATAGAAGTAAAATACAAAGGGGTTTATACACCATATAAAAGAAAGTTGTGTATAAAATGAAATATGCCTCAATGAAAGGAGATTGAGAGGAAGTCCCTTACCTCGTGTCTGACGTGACTCGATTGCTCTTTAATCTCCTTAATAATAAACTAGTTTTAATTTCTACTTTCTTAAGAGTCTTTTTCAAGTTTATTATTCCTTTTATACAACTTATTTCCATGTTATAAACAATATGTAATCATTTAAGTTAACAAAGTTCGTTTTGTCGATATTTGGTACTTATGTCACAAATGGACTTCTTACAATTACATGTTGTTTTTGTGGTCAAAGGTTCATTATATCTAGAATGGTATTCATGATTTGGATATCATATATATCATATATATCCAGAATATAGATTTATTTATAATAGTACATAACATTTATAGTTAATAAATGAAATGCACCGTTCATGGAGACGGTAAGCCGTATGTACGCATGATCGCTACTTTCATTTCTATTTAATATTTAATGGAGTGAAATCATAATGATACATGGGTATATTATAATTCCAGTATAATATCATATATAATAACATCAACTCGATCCTTTATATGTCCCACATATGGCATTACCGAATCAAATATCTTTGAGGGGGGTCGTAGTCCGCACTTTCTAAAATTGGAATTTTCGTGTTTACCCACAATGGAAACCATAAAGGTATGCCATAAAAAATACAGAATCATTAGGAAAACATAAAAATCATAAAATCATATATAAAATATGGTGACATAATAATGGACACCTTAAAAAAATTTAAAAGAATATTGAACAATCATCGTTTCGTGAGGTAATAATTCTCCATCCATAGAAACAGTATGTTCTTTAACTATTAGACAAACGTGTGTGTATGTGTAGCAGTAATACGTCTCATAGAAACATCCTAGTATATTTAAGTTACTGGTTTTTTTACAAAATAAATGAATAAAAAGAGGTTAGGGGGATGGAGAAGCAAAATAAAACATAAGAACACAAGAAAAGACACTACCTTTAAAACAGGTAACTCTTTTTGATTTGAGCTCAAAGGCTTCCTTGGGAAGACTGCTGCCCAAAGTGAGGCTTTTAGGAGTAAGAGAGTGATTTTGAGAGACAAAATGAACAGGGGTTGGCCGAACCAAAGTCTTGAGAGGTGTGGGTAAGGTGGCAGAGGTGGGGGACTTTTATAAGAGTAGAGGAGGGGTACTCTTGGAAAGTTATAAAATGTTACTTTATTTTCAAATGAATTTCAGTTTTTAAAGGTCCCACATTGATGTATTTCGAGGATAAGGTGATAAGAGTCTGAAATACACCCATCCAATAGGTTTTTTACATTTTTAGTTCTTAGATTTAACATTATCATTTCATTTTATTTAAATCATTAAATAATGGGGTAATTGCTGTAGAATCATGATGTCATATATAATTTAATTTATTTAATGTCTAAAAATTATAAAAAAAATATCAGGATGTAGGAAATCTCTTTAGAATTCTAATGAATATTTATAGTCAAAATTATGACTTGTATAACTCCATGTAAAAATTGTTTTAGTAAAACAAAACATGTTTTTGTCATTTTTACTTTTACTTTAAATAAAAGACATTAATGTCATTATCTTTCCCAAGTGGCTCTATGGGGTCCCAAAAATCGACCCATGGGTTTTTTCGGTCGGCCATGACACATACAATAGGTTTAGGACAAGTGTCAAGGTCATCTCATAATATTATAACATGATTTTTAACAAAAACTACACTAATTACCTCTAATCGCGATTAATAAATTAAAAGTTACTATTCACCAAAAAATTATTTTAATCTCATTGAACCACATTTTACTTCCAAATGACAACCATGTATGTAGGATTTTTGAAATTCAAAACAAAGAGGTGGTAAAATTTCATTTAAATGAAAAATATGTTTTCTTAAGTACAAAAGAGTGGTTTCACTATTCATCAATAATTGAAGTTTTTCAGAAAAATACCAAAACATCACCCTATGCTATATTTGATATTACGAATTCAAAAAACGATGTCTATTTTACAAAATTCAAAAAATATAAGTTGAATTAATTAATTTAATAATTAATTCCTGCTTTCAAAACAAATAGCGTGTTTTTATGAAACAAAAAGTATCAAAAGATTGACACTAGTTTAAGTTAGATTTAAAAGAAAATTTAATTCCAATGACCACTATTGGATTAAATGGTAAAATTATATTCTAATTTCACTTTAATACCAATTCAAAAGTTAATCTAATAATATTAATAAATTAGATTAAAAAGAGGTTTTAAATTAAAATACAACATTGTTCACTATTCATTAGAAAATGATCTTTATCGGAAAAATACCAAAAATTTACACAAAGTAAATTTTGATGTCTCGATTCTGAAGAAGAATTTTATTTGGTCTAATGGAATTTATAAGGGGGACCAAAACTATATTTAATTAAGGTTCGCCATCAAAAGGCGATAAGTGGAACATTAGTGAAAATTAGAGTATATATTCAAAAAATTCAATTCTTTTAGTATTTTAAGCCTTTATCATTTATTAGATAAATGTAAAAACATTTAACAAACATATATAATTATATTTTAGTTATTTATATTCATTAATGCCAATACAATGGCTACGTGTTAACTACAATTTCAAATACTATTATTTTAATACTAGTGCGCAACATAATATTTCAAAGAAACACTTTGTTGCGTATCGGGTATGCTATCGAACATAGCAACCCATTTTAAAGTAAAATTAAATTTAATTCGTAAAAATTAATTAATATGAAAATGTTTTATTCTTTATTTACATGGGATGTTACACTTAGGGTCGAGACCATTCAATCAATGTGGCATCACATGGTCATCTGGTAGGCTTAGAGTCCTTGTATTGGATCAGAGGGGCCCTGAAATCTTGTTTCATAGCCGAAAATCCCCCTCATATTTCATGCACAAATATTTCATAACATTTTTTTCTGACCGCCCCATAAAATCCTCACTATGCCTACCCCTAACTCCATCATATCAATCAATCATCACCTTTGATACCATTTTTTCACGACCCACCATCTCCAGGATAAGGGAATGGATGGAATGACTCCCTGACCTTCCATATTCAAAGTGAAGGAATGATAATGAACCCCTTAGTCCTGCCTTTTGTAGGCCCCAAATTAGAGAATATCACCAAGGGCATATAATCTCACATAAATGGAAGGCATTTCTCATTTAATAAAATAGGATCAGGA
This sequence comes from Viscum album, assembly GCA_963277665.1. Lineage (NCBI taxonomy): Eukaryota > Viridiplantae > Streptophyta > Magnoliopsida > Santalales > Viscaceae > Viscum > Viscum album. Next base: position 1,333,955,815 of record OY728142.1, read on the forward strand.
GATAAAATGGTAAATCACAAAAACACTAGAAAATAAATATATTATTAAATCCTTGAAACCATTCCCAAATACATGTTCGAATGTGAAAACAATATAATGTACAAGGAAAACCATGTAGGGAGGTAAAAAATGGAAAAGAGGAATCGAAAACTATTCTAGTGCTGTAGTTAGTAATGTATTATATGTTCATTGAAGTCCTATTATAATCCTAAAATATGTTTTATATATGTATAGTGATTGTACAAGTATACTCAGTATGTAAACTAAATGCACTTTTCAACAGGTGGGGAGAAATTATAATGCACCATGATAAATAGGGGTAATAAAAACACCATGAAAGGAAAACTATCATCCCAGCCTCACCAAGGAACACTCCCCAATAAAAATAGATTCATTAGTTCACTATAATGGACCACCAACAACCACTATTTTTTGTGGACATGATCCCATATAATTAACAAAATAAAAACGAAGGTAAAATACCAAAACAAAATTGTCCTTCCCAACCATTAATTCTTCAATAGTCAGTTTCTAATCTTTGATAATGTTTGATTCGTCTACATCCGAAGGTATATTTATCATATCTACCCCACAAGATTCACAATAATGAGAGAAGAAGAGGGAAACACTTCTAGGATGATCATGGATCAATGTTTTCATATTGTACCAATAACATGGGATGACATGACTTTTAGGAAGAACTCCACGGGTGAGTGAAAAGGGGTCCAGCATGGGAGCAGGATTCATTCCAGGTGGAAGTATCAAGCTGCACCAAGGGAAAAAAGGAAAAATTAAGAGAGGACCTAGGATTAAAAGGGGAATATATCCTAAAATAAGTGAGACCATTTTAGGGTACATAAAATTCAAATCATGGATCGAGCATGCAGCTCGGTGGTTTCAAAAGATAGAATTATTGGAAATTTAATAATTCCCCTAAAACGGATGGATATAGCACCAAAAATGGCTATCATTTGATATATTTATTTTAAAAATAGAAAAACATGTAAGCCAGGTGAAACTAGAAATTATGTGAAAAGTAGAACATGCTGAAAAGGGTGTGACAATGATAAAAACACAACATGATTTTGTAATATAAGGGTTTCCCTATAATTGGGGGATTTAAAATATATTTTATGGGACAAAAAACATAATTAAATTACATTAAAATAATCATTAATAAATATTTATGTTAAAATAATCATTACATGAGTGAATGTAGAATGTATTGGAAAAACTGGAAATGACTCCCTGATGGGTGAGTCAACGACACCCTATAACCAATGCCCTATCACCGATGGGTGTGGAACCATGACTGATTAGTTCCATTGATGGTTTATTAGTGCCACTGATGCACATTGGTGCCACCGACACCCATCAGTACCACTGACGCCCATCAAATCCACTAATGCCCATCGGTGCCACCGACACCCATCAGTGCCACTAACGCCAATCGGTGCCACCGATGACAGATCAGTGCCACTGTTCGTCCTACCTAAAATTTTGAATAGATATAAATGAGTAACCAATGGTCTCCATGATACCCAAAAGGCCATTATTTGAGATATTAATGGGCTAGGGGGATCTAATCCCTTACATACATGAACATCCATTCTCTTATATATGCTAACCTGTCATGAAATCCAAGAAAACAAACACTCTTGAACAGTGTAATTCAACTATATAACACATATAAAATTCCATAACTATACTTAATAAATTTTAATGAATGAGTTACATGCATAAGGGTTTAAGTAATTATTAATTAATGAATATAAATTTTTTTTCAGGATATTAAGTACAGATGTATAACTATTTCATTCTTAAGGTAAAGTGTTATATTTCAACCACCTTTTTCATTCAAGTTATAATTCTTCCAGCTTTACCCAAATGTAATTATTATTTAATTTTATATAAATAATCAAAATTATATCTATATGTTCCATAATCATTTATGCATGTCATTAAATTCTTATTTAATTTTTAAATGGATGTGTCATAGTCATTACATCTCAATTCTTCCCCACAATCAATCCTGTATAAAGTAAACATCCCAGTTTCTTACCCATTTTCAAGTGCATTGGATAATATGTATAAATATACAATTTATTTTTTTAAATGATTTATTTATCATGAAATACTATCATAGTCTATTTCTAGTATAAAAAACATTATGTCCTTTCCTTTTTATGAAAATATTTTTTCTCCTAAACGGCACTAAAGAGTTTCACTTATAATGATTGATGAACACTCATTTAGAAATTATTCACATGAAATGGACATATTTTATCATTATATATTTTTCTTCAATTTAATTATTATTCATATATAATCAATTATTTCAATAAATATTTTGTTATACGCCAATTTTTTAAGAATTATGACATGTTTATGAAAACCAATTCATTAAATGGGTAACTATTATAGTTATACATCATGATTTATTATTCTTGTTCTACAAATATGAGAGAACATGATATGATTGGTGTCTCCAAATAGTTATACAATGGATTAGTCAATGTTTAGTATCATGTGATGTTATGTTGGGATTGAGAGTGAACTTCATTCCTTTATGGTACATTTTCAACCATGTGATATAGACTTGATTGTTATCATTGATTCATGATTGTATCATGTTATATGTTGTTTCCACATTCTTATGATGCCATGATTATTTGATATAATTTTATACATTTTTTTATTATTTGTTCTTATTTATCTTCATTCCTATTATTATATTACATTATTCCATGATACTAATGTGCTATGATCAATCCAAAGCATACTCCCTTACAAAGATTTGAAACTCATACATTTTGTAAATGTATTCCCTATGATATACAATGATGTTATAATTCATCAAAGGGAGTTAGGATCTCAATAAAAATATTTAATAAACAATTTTTTTTATTTTGGTTTAAATAAGTCCTATTATGTACTTAATAATCAAAATATATTAGGCTTTTCAATCCTTGATTTTATTTATTAGTCAATAATGATTAAAATAATGTAATAATATGTATAAAAAATATGGTCTCTATAATTTTGTAACATGTACATAGAAACTTCGTGATCCCAAACATTACCACTCCATTCGGTTGAGATGTATTTCTTAACAAATGATGCCCTATATTAAATTTCATGTATTTCATGGATTATCCGTGTAAATATATTTATTTCTGGAAGTTAAATTGATATGATTTTTGAAATATCTCACAGATATAGTAATTTATTGTATACTAGTTTCAATAATTCATTTTTATTCTTTATATTCGTCCCATCGTATTGGAATATAGAAACACTTCCTATAACACATAGCATATGATGTTGTATGAATTCTATTATAAAATTTATTATTCTAGGAAAATTACATCCATGGTAAAAATTAGTAACATTTTCCTTCAACTCCATATGTTAATGATATCAATATATAATTTAATATTTAAATATCCTTTTATAAATTATTATTATTTTGAATTTGATAGGTTTTAAAAATGTTCATCGAGTTTGAGAAAGTTCATAAAACCTATAAAAAATAATAATGTGATACAATTGGTATAATAAATTATAACTAAAAAGGTTATCTATAAAGTCATTCAGTCTCATTAATATTGATCCATGCAAGGTGATCATGTGAATTATACTCCGTTGTTATATATAAAATATCATACATGGAATATGTTATCTATGTAGATCCTTGTAACATAATTCCATATATGTGTCTTTAAATGCCTTGTAAAAAATACATTGTGTTATTGTCTATATATGAATTGGTATATGGAGATGATTCACCGACTACCTTGTATGTTGTTTGTTTGTAATTTAATCATAAATCCCTAATCACATTGACACATAATTATAATGTTTCCACATCATATTTCCCCATGAAATATTACCCTCTAAATCCCTATACATATTGTTGATATATTTGGTATGATGATATATGAGATATTTCCATTATCTAGTAACTCCCCCTTTGACATAGTTTTATGTGGGGGACATAGTCTCTTTAAAAACATCAAAACACTATCATTGTGTTGAATCACATCATCATTGCTTGTGAAATTAAAAGTATTTTAGTAAAATTCTATCACAAGAGTGTGTAAAGAAATTATAAATTCTTCTATAAGATGATCTTGGAAAATATTTATGGAAAATTTGTGGGTCCTAGATTAGGAAATTTATAATTTAAGTGAATTTGTGTGGAAATATAATCATTCTGAATTTTCGAGGAATGTTTAATATGAGAATTATTAAATTTATATGTACAATTGATTTTCAATCCAGTAATATATTTTAAATAGTAAATAAGATATAGAATCCAACTCTATGATTAACTCCAAAATTCTGAGTTTTTTCTATTTGAGGCATAATATTGTGTGAAGCGATGGGTTGGGACCATGTCATTTTTCATTTATTGTTTTCTTTTTATTTTTTCTTCATTTTTTATTAATTATTTTCTTTATTTTATTGATACGCATCCCCCTAGGGGAATCACCTTTTTGTAATCTTATGATAGAGATAATGGAAGTGATTATATAGAAATGGGTATTTAAGTGGCACCATCAGGATGCTTATGTAATGCCAGATTACCTAACAATTGCTATATAGCACATAGGAAAATGATGCTTTGGAGGTTTCGTAATGGTTGTAGGACAATTTTTTTTCTTCAACCACGAATACCTATATAATATTATATATATATATATATGATTTTTATTGTATGGGGGGTAGTAGATCCAGGATAAATCAGTGAGAAACATTGGATTCAAGAACATTTTGAGGGAATTCTTTTAAGGAATATCCATTTCCACAATGTTTAGTTTAGTGATCAGATGCATGGTGTTCTTAATATTTAGGGAAGATGTTTTTTACTAAATTCCCTATATATTATAGTGTAATCAATGTATTATATAAGGTGGTTTGGATATATAGTAGTCCATACACCCCATGTGAGTGTATAAAAAATTTTTGGGAACACTGTGACTCCCCACATACTGTTCACACAATATAGTCATACATTACCTTTTTGAGTAAATGGATTAGATAAGAGGTGATAACCCATATGTGTATACAATCCATGTTCTAAAGTATTTTAACCACCTAGTGGGGGCTGTGACGGATGAGAAGGAATCCATATGTGTTAAACACGATGCACCAAGAGGCATAGAACATGTACATTGGGATTTTATATTGAAAATGGACATGAGAACAAGTCCATTTACATCCCTTGTGGGCATACACAGTGTACCAAAATATATATTCTATGTTCATCTAATTCCCTTTCTAGTTTTCCAAATTTTATCCACATTGCTAGAATGATAGTTGTAAATAGTTAATTCATGATGTTTTTTTGGTAGACCACAATTATGGTATCCTATCATCATTATGAGGCTTTCTAGATTGTTTCTTGTGTTTTGATAGTTTATTATATGGATATATATGAGTTTTGACTTCATAGACTTCCTGGGGTTTGTTTTTTTTCACTGTGAGGTCCATGTGAGAGATGTGAGAATGGTACTCGGCCACACGGTAGTGTTCCAATGGTGATGATTTGAGATTTCATAGATATATTGTTGAATAAGGGCTCATGTAGTATCATTGAGGAGATATTTTATTATAATTGAATTTTAGGACTAGTTACTTGTGATTCTATACCTTGTGTATTATCTCCTATATTTTTGGATTACATATGTTATTGCTTATGGGATGTGATGATTCCATTAAATTGAAATTTTAGATTATATATTCTGACCTATGGAGATGACTTTGAGGGAGTCTTGGGGGAAGATAATTGGGATAGTTTCAGAACATGTTATTATCCTATTGTTTAGTTTTCTATTGAGTTTTTCCATAGGTAGTGGGATGTATATTGTATCCATTTTGGGTGAGTTCGTACCCAGGAATGGTTGGTTAACGGATAACGATGACTACGGTTTTCCTCTATGGTATTTTCCCAGATCGGTTTCTCTGCTCTAAGGATATATCCTAGAGGGGGGTTTTTTGTGGTTATGAGAAAGATTTTGAATTCCCATGCTGGAAAGAATGTAATTTCAGATTTTTCATTGCAATCTCATAGATAAAAAAATTTAGATACCACTCATGGTTGTTTGGGATATTATCACACTCGGATTTTCCAATGATATATGATGAGATTAAGGAGAAACTCATGGGGTTTACAATAATAAATGTAGACTTTGTGATGGTTGAAGATGTTTTGATGAGTGCGGTCTGATATCTTGCTTACAGTTGGATTTTACCATGAAGAACATCACATTATGATGTGACCCCATGAACCATGTGATCCATGAGTCTTGGTCTGTCCCAATGGTTTTACATTGAGTTCTTTGGGGGGGGGGTTCTATTTGTTATATGAGATCAAATGTGTCATGAGGGTCTGTCTGATTTCCATCATGAAATTGGATTACTTCTTATAGTATATCTATATGGATGGTGGGTTTGAGGTTGTATATTACCATAATTTATTTTCCATTTCCTAGGGATACTAAGGTTGTTTCTATTCATGAATTTGGTTAGAGGAGGCAACCAATGGGATATTGTCGATCAGGTGTTGGCCATGAGTTTGGATCTAATTCTCTCCTATATTTAATGTCTTTAGATAGATGGACATATAAAGGTTTTGGAATATCTTGATGAGTTAAAACTACAACTGAGTGTTATCCTTGAAAAGTGTGTCTTTAGGATCATGGGATGATGAGGAACTCTTCTATTTGATTCTTTGTTATGTTGATACTGTTAATATCCAAGGGCGTTGGATTTTGGGTGCTCATATTTTTTGAGGATGAATTTTCTTCCCATACATTGTTCCCAATTCATTTAATGGTTCCTTAATCAATAAAATCTTTACTTGTCATGTCAGCCTATATGTATCATCCACCAATAAAAATCAAGTTACTTGTGTCCTAGAGCCCAAAATTTATTCTTTGTTGAATGAAATAATATATTCATTATTTTTGTTGATATTCATTCTAGTAATGTTTAGAAATAACAGACCTCATATGTAGATATAGTGTATTTTCTAGTTCACATGTGGATGTGTTACCCACATGCTAAAAATCATATGTATGGATAAATAATGTGAAGATTAACCTAAACTATTCGGATATAACATGTGGCTAGTTATATTAATTGTTTATGTTTCATCCATTTTTTACAATGTTGTGATTTTTATTCATTCATCAATTCGTTTTCATCTATACTGGGCATTCCATGTATTTATAAACTATTTAGTAACTTTTATTTATAGGTTCACTATTGAGCTTGGTATAGTACCATTTATTTTCTCTCATAAGTACATCTCAATAGTGTACGTGCAGACCTAACATATTCTTTCTGATTGGAGGATAGTAGGCATAAAAAATGTTGTTGGTCCCATTTTTTCCTAATCAATAAGAACATATTTTGTGCAGTTTCTATATCATGAATGTGTAGCTCTTTCGTCATGGAGATAGGGTACATGTTTTGGATTAGAGATTTCAATGTGGACTACAATATTTATTTATATTTGTTTTATTTTTTTATGTGATCAGACTGGTGGTAGATCAAAAATTTTATATTCCTAATGATTTGAGTTTTTATTACTATATTATATATTTAATTAATTAAAAAATGATTCAATTTAAATTATTTGAAATGTGTACTCTGATGTTCATCCATATATTTGAGGAAGATTATTTTCCAGTAATATTGTAGTGAACTAAAGTGATATTTTCATCAACCATATTTTATATCATCACTACTAGTTGAAATATTTTTCAATTTACAGAGGTAATAATGAGGACCTATGAAGAGCTAGATCTGCTGATGGGTCGGGTTGAACTAGGTTGGTTCATTAAAAAAATTGATTTAGATATTTTTATTCTCAGAAGAATATTATAGATAAGAGGTCAAAGAATCTTTTTGAACATGTTATTGATATAATATTAGTGTGTATGGAACACTTTTTTTAATATAAATACAAGTCATCCCGGTTATGTAATTTTTTAATTGGATTTTTTAATTTATTGGTGACTAATTTCACTAATAATAATGAACATGGTATTATGGATTTCAAATTTATACATGTTTTCTAAACATAGAAAATTGGTATGAGTCTAATGTTCTTGCATCATTTTATTAATGTAGAAATCACATGTAATATTCCACTTTTTGTTGACTTATATAATACATTCTTATTATGAGAGACAATGTGGATATTTCAGGGAGAGTTTATCTCTTGTTGGATACAGAGTCCCTTCATCAAGGGATGATTAGAAAACAATGTGGGCTGGTAGTGGATTTTGAGTTTCTTATGAGTGGCTCTATGATGTTTATAATTCAAGAGGAATATTTGATTTGGATAAATTTACTATTATATGGTGTTCACCTGAAGTTAGAGGTTCCTGTTGGTGGTTAAATAGTAATCTTTTCGAATGTTGTCTGTTAGGACTTATGGTGGGCCCTTGGGACATCTATTGTTAATGACATGGATGGGAGTTGGACATTTTTCCTTAGTAGAGATATGTAGTTAATCATTCACTATGATTTGGTTAGTCTTGAGGATGACACTGGTTATATAAATAGACTACTAGAAGTGGACTTTGTGACATGTCTATCATGATAGGGTATGTTTTTTTGTACCGACAGACCTAATCATTTTCTTGTTTCATGGATAGTATAGTGAAATCCGGGTAAGATGCATGTGTATTTTTATTGATGGCATTGTAGAGTGTTGTAGTGTGGTTTATCAATGATTAATAGAGATTCGTATTTATTTATGATGAGTGTTGAGGGTGATCCTACTTGTTTGAAATTACTCATAGTAGGATAATGGATAGTTGTTTTAGTCATGTTATCATTATTCATTTTTGACATGGCCTATGTTAGTTTGAGACTTGTTCCACTTTTGATAATAGAGTAATGAATTCCTTTTAGTTTTGAGTTCACTATAGGGTATTGGATGTTGTATTCATTGTTTTATTTAATTTTTTGAGAAATATGTTTGAGGGTTTTGTACTAGTTCTTGGGTGTGAGATGTTATGATCTGTATATAATTTTTTGTAATGATGGATGTATCATTAGTAATGTAGATAAACATTTGTTTAGTGGGTATATGGAAAATATAATCTTAGTTGGGATCTTCAAATTAGTATTTTTAAACATCTTTCATAATATGAGAGATTTTTGGAATTTTTAAGAAATTTCATTGATTTTCGAGAAAACATTTCATTCATGAACTCATTTTGAAAAGAATAGATTTTGGTAGTCCACTGAGGATTCTTGATTGAATGAATTATTTATTATGGGGAGTTTGTGGAAAAAAATGTTGTAACATATTTTAAAAACCAATTAAAATTTGAACGATATTTTTACCATATGAGTGTTAATTAGAAAATATTAGCTTGTAATTTAATATGATAATATTTTCCTTTAATAACTAGTTATTTTGTCCAAGAATATGGTTTTTACTATAGTTTAGGAGTGTTGTGGAAATATGAGTTTTTCTATGTTTTATGCAATATTAAATATTTAAATAATGCAATATTAAATTATTTACAAGTTTTCCTATGTTCAATAAAAATTAAATGCACAACTATAATTTTTTTATCACATTGGATTAGTCTGAATAAGATGTTTCACATTGATAAAATTGTGTGAGGTACTTTGGTGGGTCCCAAACCAATTTTCTTTTTATTCATATTCATTATATTTTTTTAAATTTTCTAAAAAAAATTCTCCCAAAAATTACTGTATATTCCCATAGGGCTTAACATAGAGGGTCATCATTCGAGATTGGTTTTCAGAGATAATTAAGGTAGTATGAGATAGATGTGGTGATATCATGTATCTTAGGTTCCACCAAATCATTTTATAGTAGTATAAAATTTCTGATCGTATGGATGATTTTGTGGTAATTACCCATAGGCAGGACTATTTTGATTTATTCCATAAACCCATATAGAATCCTTTTTTTGTTTCAAATTCACTATTAATTTTTCTTGGGACCCATTGGGGGCATATCAATGATTTATTTATGAGGAGTATGGGTTTTTTTCTATATTAAAGAGTTTTTTTGTTCATTAATACCCATTTAAATATTGTTTAGTTCATAAAACAGAGGCCATGTGTTATAGATATTCAACAATGATGAGTGTTTTGAAATAAAAACCATGTTATTGTGAGGAAATAATTTGGGGTGGTTCTAGGGGTGTACTCGAGTTCTTGTACAGACACCCCTTGTAGGGATACAAACCATGTGTAGATAGTATATGATTTGTACTCAAGTGATTTAGACACCAATTAGGGGATGTGGTACATGGTTATATATAGCATCCTGCCTTTTTATCACATAAACATTCATTAGAGTTTACAAAACCGAGGATCTTTAAGGTTTAGTGTCCCGGAACCAGGAACTTAAAACAAGAAACAAAAAAAAACATTATTCTTAAAAACATGAAAGGCTTCTCCTTATGTTCATCCTAGGTTCATTAATGCATCTCATAACCTGGGGACATACATCAAAGGAAAGGGTGAGCAGAAGGCCCAGAAAGGGAAACAAGAGAAACATCTTACATGTGATCTTGAGATACATCAATAAGGATATGAAAAGAACTTTAAGGCATGAGAAATAAATCATGAGATACATAAAAAAATAACATTTTTCATAACATGAAGATGTGGCTGCAACATTTAATATTGACAATCATTTCATTTCACCAAGTTCCATCCCCAAGGTGTCATTAAAAATTACCAAGGTTATTCACCAAGGCATCGTTAAAATGGTCATATCTAGAGATTAAGTCTTTATCCAATGCATTGGAGCGCTATCAGGGCGCACCCTTAAATTTGCCTTTATTATCATGTGAGCCACATATATCATCATCAAACATTTCATAAATAACCCCTATAGGATAAAATAAATGGGTTTCTTTTCATAATCATAACGTTTTGAAAACTGCTTTAAAGACATGACCTTTACGTTACTTTAAACCCACGGAAAAGGAAAGCGGGTATCATGTATGTAAATCCCAGAATTTAAAATAGAAACTTTTGATATATATGTGAATACCACTGTAGAAATAAGAGCATTGAGTATTCACGTAATAATATAAAATAATTTTTAGAAAAGAGAGGGACTTTGAGACGAAAATTCTGCAGCATAACGGCTATGTTACAAGGTTTTAGAAAACATTGAGAAGAGAGGGGACATGGGTCAAACATTCATAAATGACCCATCAAACAGTATAGGGACAAAATATAAGGGATTTACGAACATGGTAATGAAATTTGAAAATATACCATATGAAATGAATAACATGAAAGGAAAAAAATAAGATTTCTCTTGTGAGAATTCGACAGCCTAACGGCGTCACATAAACTTCAACAAAATTGAATTGACAAGGTCAAATAGGGTCTCTCATCATATGAACATAAGAGTCTAGTATGATAGATATAGAGATCATACCCCAACATAATATAAAGGCATTTGAAAGAATTGACATGAAAGTAGAGCTTCAAAACGAGAAGGGTGAAAAACCACTTAAAGATCCGGCAGCCTAACGACGCCACTTAAAACTTCAAAATACTGAATTGAAGAGATCAAATTGGGTCTCTCATCATATGATTATAAAAGGTAAGTATGATAAATATAGAGATCATACCCCAACATAACAAAAAGGAACTTGAAAGAATTGACATGAAAGTAGAATTTCAAAACGAGAATGGTGAAGAACAACTTAATAATTCGGCAGCCTAACGGCGCCACTTAAAACTTCAAAATACTGAATTGAAGAGATCAAATGGGGTCTCTAATCATATGATAATAAAAGATCAGTATGATAAATTTATAGATCATACCCCAACATAATAAAAAGTAACATGAAATACTTTACATGAAAATAGATCTTGAAAAATGAGAGGGGAGAAAGAATCTGTTACAAAACTTTCGGCAGCCTAACGGCGCCACATAAAACTTCATAAAACGAAATAATGAGAGTTAGAGGGGGTCTCTCATTATATGAACATAAAAAGGGAAGTAAGAGGAGTATAAAATAATATCCTCCAACATAAGAACATGGATTGTAAAAGGAATGACATAAAAGAGATCACTTGAATAGAAAGAGAGGGGTAAGATCCCTTACCTTAAAACGTGACTCTTGAAACTCAATGTTTTGGACCTTGAGGGCTTGGGGGCACCTTGGGAGGACTCCTTGGGAGGTAAGGAGACCCTAACATCGTTGGGCGAGAGTTGGGAGTGAAAACTAAAGGAGGAAAGGGTGGGTATTTATAGGGAAAGTGAGGGGACAAGGACATTAATGGCCAAGGGACACCTCATTAGTGGTTTTTGCAAAACCATGGGCTTGCCCATGGTATTTGACCATGTTATTGGCCACTTGGGACACCTCATTCCTTATCTTAATATTCATAAGTCGACCATATTGATTACATACTTAATACATCATTTAATGATGTCATTAAACACCCAAAAATTAAAAACTATACTTTCACTATTCATCAAAAATTCAACTTTCTCAGAATAATCCCAAAATTTCACCTTAACCAAATATCAATGCTTTGATTTCAAAAATGAAATCCATTTTATAAAAATAATTTCCTAAATATTTTTAAATAAATATTTAATTAAAAACAATATTCACCGAAAATTCATTTTTTCAGAAAAATCCCCAAAAATTACCTTAACATAATATCGATGCTCTGAGTACAAAAATAAAGCCCTTTTTATAAAAATAATTTTCTAATTATTTTTAATTAAATTTTTAATTAAAAAAAACTATTAATCTGAAAAAAACTAATACTTGACTAATAATTTATGAAACCATTATTTATCCATTTTATTGAATCACATTACTTAATCTAGGTGTGTAAATTATATTAAAACTTTCTTTGAGTGAAATTACTAATCCATTTGGTCACATTACTAATCCTAAGCGTAAAATCACTGTTCATAATTTACTATTCATCAAAAATCAAGTTGATCTTATTAGACTCCAAATTTTGTACTGAACATAATTGTAGAAGACCATTTTTTGAAAATCATTACACATTTTTAATTATTTATGCTTTACATAAACATTTTTAAAATATCCTTTTTCTAAAATTCATCAAAAATATGCATACTATATTTATCTGGTCATTTGAAAATTCATAAACATCATCATAAAAAGAAATCCCAATTTTTATTTAAAAAAATGTATTACACAAGGCAGTTACGGTCTTCTTACATACCCCCTTATCACACCAGCATAGGACCTAAGTGTAAGGTGTGCTAAGGTGAGAGAGTCAGAGGGTGGCTCGGCCAACATTGCCCGAGTAGTAATTTCTATCAGTTTGAACTTCTTGCGAAGGTGATTCCGTTCTAGCTTCACATGATGATGTTCGGCTTGGGTTTGGTCCAGAGCAAAGCCCAATGGTGCTACCTCCTTCCCATGTTATGTTAGATGGGCTTCGATCAGTCCAAGACTACTAGGTGAGGCCATCAAATCTTCTTTCTATAATAATTAACCAAGATTACTTGTATTTAGAGACAATAATCAAAACATTTTGTTCAAAGCGGTCATATTGACCGATGGTCATATAACAGTCAGAACCCAATGGTCTCATTTTAATTATAATCATGTTTATCAAATAAAACATTTTTGTTGAGTATAAAAATAAAAAAAATAACACATGAAATTAGGAAACAAGATTTATTCAAAATTTCGGGCCGTTACAATCTTCCCCCCTTAAGAAATTACGTCCTCGCAATTTTAAAAATTGGGTTTTGAAATTTCATTGAATGTCCCACATCGGAAAAAGAGTCAGTGACACCATTACTTTAAAAGAAAGAAATGGAAGTACAAAGGCCACCAGAGTTTACTCATACTAGGATTCCATGTAGGAAACATTGACATGGAGGAGAAACCAAAGGGTCACGTCCTAAAGGAGAGTGATAGAAAACATGATTAGGAGGAAGCTAACCACCAGAAAATATCAAAATTATGATGTGTGCAAGTGGTATTTGATTACCTAGTAAGAAACATAAACCAACAACATCTTTGTTTTACGTTACTTTTCATAACATTGAGGAATTCATTTACAACATTGAACAAAAACATAAGGAAATATATCTACCTTCACGTAGAGTTTCAACCTTTAATAAGTTTCTACCCAAAACTAATCTTTTCTCCAAGCTATGAGAATTCAAAACTACTTGGTCTCATCAAAACACAAGAATCATCTTCTAGAGAATCACATAATCCACAAAAGATTAACTATCTATTTCTTTTATCTTTAAACCTCATCCCAAAAACCGAAAGGGTAAGGTAAAACAACTCTTCAAAAAGAAAGAATCCCATAGGAATGGAAACTACTTTTAAATCTTCAAAGTTCCATGGTACTACCCAAAGTTCATCATAGTCCATTCCATAAATAACGGTCCATAAAATTCCTCAAAATAAACCAAACTATGATTGAAACCCAAATACAAGAAGGATTTGATAACATAGTCTTCCAAAATAAACTTCATTGTTCATCTCCAAACAACATCAACCACTCCTAACATCTTATAACAAAGGTATCTAACCTAAACATATTTAACACAAGATAGGTTAATCATTCCCATAAGTAACCTAAATTACTATAAGTCCACCTTTTAATTCATCGATTCTTCAAAATATAAGTCAACCTTACTCCTCAATTAAAATTCCATTGTAATCTATTTACCTCGATCATATAGGGTCCCCAAAATAGTGAACATCTTCCAAAATAAAAAACATATTTTAATCCCTTAATCATCCCTGTCATATTGATATGACAATCGTCGCATTTCCTATCACATTGGTTGTTGGGACATGTTCATCCATTTCCCACCATTCACTAAGAAGAGAAAGCATAATTAGGGGCTTAATTACTTAACCAATAATCATGAAAAGGAACTGAAAGCATATAAGGATAACTTGTAGAAGAAAATTATACCCAAAATTGTGATCCCCTAGGTTCCAATATAGGTTATCCATGATCATATATTCTTATGTGAATCTTTATTTTATTTTATCTTTACTCCTTTAACAATGGTTCATACTAAGCTTATGAATTTACCAAAGCATATCCCCCGAGAGTGTCGTAACAAAGAGTGCAGCAAGGCCCGTTTTCGTGTACCTGTTCCCGTTTGAGTCTAGATCAAAGTAGTGTTTTCAGGTTTTACCCCAATGTACATCTGTGCCAAAGCCACCTCTACCTGCTCGTATCCAGACAGGGATGTATTTTCTTGGCAACCCCTTACTCAATACTCACCAAAATACCAGGAAGATTTCCTATATTTAAACTTTTCTATAGGCTTCTTCCTAAAGTTTCCATATCCTAATTTCCACAAATAACTAAACCATCATTTGATACCAACTATAGCATCCCGTCTTTTTATCACATAAACTTTCATTACATTTTACAAAACCGAGAATCTTTAAGGTTTAGTGTCTTGGAAACCAGGAACTTAAAACATGAAACAACAAAAAAACATTCTTCTTGAACACTTGAAAGGCTTCTCCTTATGTTCATCCTAGGGTCATTGCTGCATCTCATAACCTGGGGACATACATCAAAGGAAAGGGTGAGCAGAAGGCCCAGTAAGGGAAACAAGAGAAACATCTTACATGTGATCTTGAGATACTTCAATAAGGACATGAAAAGAACTTTAAGGCATGAGAAATAAATCATGAGATACATCATAAAAAAATAAAATTTTTCATAACATGAATATGTGGCTGCAACATTTAATATTGACAATTGTTTCGTTTCACCAAGGTCCATCCCCAAGGTGACATTAAAAATTACCAAGGTTATTCACCAAGGCGTCGTTAAAATGGTCATCTCTAGAGATTAAGTCTTTACCCAATGCATTGGAGCGCTATCAGGGCGCACCCTTAAATTTTCCTTTATTATCATGTTAGCCACATATATCATCATCAAAAATTTCATAAATAACCCCTATAGGATAAAATAAATGGGTTTCATTTCATAATCATAATGTTTTAAAAACTGCTTTAAAGACATGATCTTTACGTTACTTTAAACCCACGGAAAGGGAAAGCGGGTATCATGTATGTAAATCCCAGAATTTAAAATAGAACATTTTGATATATATGTGAATACCCATGTAGAAATAAGAGCTTTGACTCTTCACTTTATAACATAAAATAATTTTTAGAAAAGAGAGAGAGGCACTTTGAGACGAAAATTCTGCAGCATAACGGCTATGTTACAAGGTTTTAGAAAACATTGAGAAGAGAGGGGACATGGGTCAAACATTCATAAATGACCCATAAAATAGTATAAAGACAAAATATAAGGGATTTACGAATATGGTAATGAAATTTGAAAATATACCATATGAAATGAAGAACATGAATGGAAAAAATAAGATTTCTCTTGTGAGAATTCGACAGCCTAACGGCGTCACTTAAACATCAACAAAATTGAATTGACAAGGTCAAATAGGGTCTCTCATCATATGAACATAAGAGTCCAGTATGATAGATATATAGATCATACCCCAACATAATAGAAATGAACTTGATAGAGTTGACATGAAAGTAGAGCTTTAAAACGAGAAGGGTGAAGAACCACTTAAAAATTCGGCAGCCTAATGGCGCCAGTTAAAACTTCAAAATACTGAATTGAAGAGATAAAAAGGTGTCTCTCATCATATGATCATAATAGGTAAGTATGATAAATATAGAGATCATACCCCAACATAACAAAAAGTAACATTAATGAATTGACATGAAAGTAGAACTTCAAAACGAGAATGGTGAAGAACCACTTAAAAATTCGGCAGCCTAACGGTGCCACTTAAAACATCAAAATACTGAATTGAAGAGATAAAATGGGGTCTCTTATCATATGATCATAAAAGATCAGTATGATAAATTTAGAGATCATACCCCAACATAATAAAAAAGAACATGAAATACTTTAAATGAAAATAGATCTTGAAAATGAGGGGGGAGAAATAATCCGTTACAAAAATTTCGGCAGCCTAACGGCGCCACATAAAACGTCATAAAAAGAAATAATGAGAGTAAGAGGGGATCTATCATTATATAAACAGAAAAAGGTCAGTAAGAGGAGTATAAAATAACATCCTCCAACATAAGAACATGGAGCATAAAAGGAATGACATAAAAGAGATCACTTGAAAAGAAAGAGAGGGGTCGGATCCCTTACCTTAAAACGTTACTCTTGAAACTCAAGGTTTTGGACCTTGAGGGCTTGGGGGCACCTTGGGAGGACTCCTTGGGAGGTAAGGAGACCATAACATAGTTGGGGGAGAGTTGGGAGTGAAAACTAAAGGAGGAAAGGGTGTGTATTTATAGGGAAAGTGAGGGGACAAGGCATTAATGGCCAAGAGAACCTCATTAGTGGTTTTGGAAAAACCATGGTCTTGCCCTTGGTATTTTCCCATGGTATTGGCCACTTGGGACACCTCATACCTTATCTTACTATTCATAAGTCGACCATATTGATTACATACTTAATACATCATTTAATGATGTCATTAAACACCCGTATCTTAAAAACTATACTTTCACTATTCATCGAAAATTCAACTTTCTCAGAATAATCCCAAAATTTCACCTTAACCAAATATCAATGCTTTGATTTCAAAAATGAAATCCATTTTATAAAAATAATTTTCTAAATATTTATAATTAAATTTTTAATTAAAAACACTATTCACGGAAAATTCATTTTTTCAGAAAAATCTCCAAAAATTACCTTAACATAATATCGATGCTCTGAGTTCAAAAATAAAGTCCACTTTGAAAAAATAATTTTCTAATTTTTTTTAATTAAATTTTTAATTAAAAAACTCTATTCATACGAAAAAAACTAATACTTGTCTAATAATTTATGAAACCATTATTTACCCATTTTATTGAATCACATTACTTAATCTAGGTGTCTAAATTATATTAAAACTTTCTTTGAGTGAAATTACTAATCCATTTGGTCACATTACTAATCCTAAGGGTAAAATAACTATTCATAATTTACTATTCATCAAAAATCAAGTTGATCTTATTAGACTCCAAATTTTGTACTGAACATAATTGTAGAAGACCATTTTTTGAAAATCATTACACATTTTTTAATTATTTAAGGTTTACAAAAATATTTTTAAAATATCCTTTTTCTAAAATTCATAAAAAATATGCATACTATATTTATCCGGTCATTTGAAAATTCATTAACATCATCATTAGAAGAAATCCCAATTTTTATTTAAAACAAAGGATTACACAAGGCAGTTACGGTCTTCTTACATAGCCCCTTATCACACCAGCATAGGACCTAAGTGTAAGGTGTGCTAAGTTGAGAGAGTCCGAGGGAGGCTTGGCCAACATTGCCCGAGTAGTAATTTCTATCAGTTTGAACTTCTCGCGAAGGCGATTCCGTTCTAGCTTTACATGATGAAGTTCGGCTTGGGTTTGGTCCAGAGCAAATCCCAATGGTGAAACCTCCTTCCCAAGTTCTGTTAGATGGGCTTCGATCGGTCCAAGACTACTAGGTGAGGCCATCGAATCTTCATTCTATAATAATTAACCAAGATTACTTGTATTTAGAGATAATAATCAAAAAAAATTGTTCACAGCGGTCATATTGACCGATGGTCATATAACAGTTAAAACCCAATAGTCTCATTTTAATTATAATCATGTTTATCAAATAAAAAATTTTTGTTGAGTATAAAAATAAAGTATAATAACACATGAAATTAGGAAACAAAATTAATTCAAAATTTCGGGCCGTTACAATATAGACCATTGTAGGTTGGATGTTTTATACTGAGATACACATTCCTTGATATTGGTAAAATTCATTATAGGTGTCTTCGGTCTCATAGTTATGGAGATACATTAGGGGTATATTTTTTGTACCATAATTCGTGACAAAAACTTTTCATACCATGGGTTGTTTTTCCCATATCCACCTTGAAATTACAATATTACTTATGAGTAGAATATTATGAACATTTATATGTGAGGCCATGATAGGGGTATCCTTTTTTTGATAATATATCATTAGGATTGTTTTTGGATTTTGGCAGTTTAATAGGATGATTTATTCATGGTTTGGATTGAGATTAGTCCTCAGGATTGAGTTGTGAGTTGTGAGGCCCGAGTAATAGGTGTATGAATTATAGTCAAATTAAATCAGGTGTACCATATATATATATATATTAGAATAATTGGAAATATTCTACATTATCAGATAGTGTAGTATCTCTATAGAGATTTGGGTTTCCCTCTACTAGTCAGGACCAGTTTAATGATTGTAGAGATATTTAGGTTTAATTCTTGTGTTTGACAATCAGATATTTTTGTGACGTTAATCATGTTTATTGGATTGGATTCTTTCAAAATGCCAATGAGTTATTGAGATGATTATGAGGGACCCATGAGTATTAACCTATAGTATGGTTTTTTATCAAGGGATTAACTATTGTCATAGTTGGTTATTACAGATGTTCCTGAGGTATGGCGTTTCATAGGATTCCCTTGTGGGAGATTTAGAAACCAAAGATGGGATGTTAACTAATAATTATTAATATGGTCTCCCTAGGTTAGATTCACCTCATATTTTTTTTCTTCGACCAAGGATACCTTTTTGGGGGTACATTTTAAAGGTTGTAATGAATATTGTTTTGAATTTCAACATTGGAAGGCCTATGATTTGGGATTCTCATTGGTCATGTTTTTGATTGAGGATAAGATGAATTCCACATAGGTAGATTTTGTATATTTTCTCTATAGGTTTGTACCATTATATTGTCTTATCTATAGGATCCCCTTGTATGGTGTACCATTATGACCCTGTAAAGACAATTGATTATGTTTCTGTGGATGTGGATCACGATCAAGGGTGTAGTAGGGGAGTCCCATAGAGAATATATCATTATGGTTTTACCATGGGGGCCTTGAGAGACCTGTGTTTCTTTTTTGAAAATTAGTATTGTTGTGGTGTTATAATTGTGGTTGTTTGTTCAATGAAGGGATAAATGTTGTCATGAGAGTCCCCATTCTTTAATAGATGGCAGTGGATCATAATACATGTAAATCAGTTTGGATTGTGGGTTTGAGTATGGGTCATCTCACAATATTTTTTCAACTTTACATGATGTTTGAAATAGTTTATGTTCATGAAAATATTTTATAGATGATACCATTAGTACATCTTTGATCGGGCATTGTCCCTATGTATTGATATGGTACTATCTACAGTTTTATGGCTATGGTATGATGGGATTACGGATCTAATTGAGGAACAAAATTACTAAAACCATCATATAGTTGAGTGTTATGCATAAATAGTTTATCATTGTGCTCATGAGGTGAAAAATAACTAACTGACTAGGTATTGTATATTTTGGATGTTATTACTCTCTTGGGGTTGTGGAAGTTGTTCCCTACTTGTTTTAATGGATTCCACTTTATTGGGTGAAAAATTGTATCTGGATTCATTTGGAAAGACCTCATGACAATAAATTTTTCTAGTTTTGTATATCAAGGAGTTCTTATCACCATTTCATGTAAATTTATTTTATTTTTATTTTTTTTAAGATGTGATTTGTTTTTGTGGATGTTTGTGGTTACGTTTATGGTTAGAAATTCCTCCCAATTACAGTCATACATCATAGAGATCATATCCATATTTGAATGACACATTATTTGTCCAATGGAATGGTGATCCATCTAATGTAAATCCTCTTGAATTTGACACATAGGGGTAGATTCACCTCAATTTTCATGATATAACCAATATTTGGCTATTTTACTCATGTTTCCTCCTTGTATTGATGTTTATTTATTCATACAAGATATTGATATTTTTTGTGTTATGGTTATGTAATATGTGTATACAAATTTTATGATCATATATTTATATTTTCATATTTGGGGTGGAAAACTATGATTTATTTCTATAGCCATTTATGTGAACCTCATTGTGTCTTTAGACTTGAAATCTGATTTTATTTGAGCAGAGAAGTTGGGAAATTGATGGTCCAAGGTCCCAATGTATATTGATCAAGTAGATAAACTCATATTCAGTTTCATTATAAGATTTTTTCATATATAGGATCATGGAGATTATGAATGTGTTTATATTGGGGGAGTATGTTTGGTATATTGTATTTAGTTTTATTATTTTTAATTTTTTATGTGGTCAGCGAAATTTGACAGCTACTGATGTATTATTTTAACACATCTTTTATTATGAAAATTTAATGTATTTATTTTATTATAACATTCTTCTGTTTCATTTATATATTTTTCATACTATGTTTTTCATCGTAAGTCTGAGTTTGTTTATTAAAACTATTTTTTGTAGTTTGAACAACTATTATTGTCTCCCTAAAACATTTTTTGGTCCATGGAAACTTGTGAGAAGTTTCTGGAATTAAGTGAGCTATGCTTGTTGCCTTTTCATGATCCAATTGAGTTACTGCTAAGGTCGACTAGGGTAGGTACATTATAATCAACCTATATGACGTATTCTAATATCACATATTTCATAGATAAATTTTTTATTTAAAAACACTTTTCCTAATGTTGATATTTAATTATATTTAATACTAAATATTCTTTGGAAATAACATATAATAAAGACTATGTTTCCACTGACATAAATCATTCAAATATATATGTTTATTATATCAAGTATGATTGAATTTTGAACAAATTTAATCATATATTATTTAATTTATTTTCATTATATAAAAATAAAATGTAAAAAATAGCACCAATATATGAAGGAAGTGATTTGTTCCTTTTAGGATAAGTTACACTAGAAAATTATTTTCAAAAATGTGTGAAATATTATTAACAACTAAAAATTTATACAACCCCATATAGTGTTATCCTGAGTGAAAAATATAATAATATCATGGGAAAGGGGAAAAATGTGTTTAGCTCATTTCCGTTGTATTTGAAAAAAATATAAACAGTTTTTAAATATTTAGATCATAAACATATATGAAATCATGATAATTGAGAAATTTAACATTAATAGTAATATATGATAATAATTGGTAACTATATATTACGAATGTGATTTATGGAATATAAAAATAAAAAATTTGTAGAAACACATAATTGTGAAAAAATATGAATGGAAACATGGCATAAATTAATATCACAATATGTTAAAATAATAATAATCTGTTTCCATCAAAAGAATGAACTGAATCATAATCATAAGTCACAAATAACTCCCTAGACTGGGATAATTTTGTTTATAATGTTCCATATAGGATTATGATAAATCTTAAATCAAACATAAAAATATCATATGGAGTCATTAACCAATACATTGAAGGGATATATAAATATTTTTCAATATTTAATATAATAATACTTTCATTGAAAAAATACACATACCCATAAATGAAATCATAAATGATATAAACATTTCCCAATTCATTGGAGGGATATATAATTTATGATAAACCAACCACATAACATAGTGTGATTTGGCTAATATCCAATAACTCGTACAAGGTATCTCATGTGATTGAGACCTCACCAATTTTAGGGGAAGATTATATAATTTTATGTCCATCTATATCTTAATAATGATCACAATGAATATATATATATACATATATATATATACAGGTCCCATATGAATAAAAACTAATTTAATAAATAATAATAATGATAAAAAACATGAGTATGTAGTTGGATAAATAAATTTTCTTCAAATAATAACTGAAATATATTTCAGAATGATTTCCTTGAAAATAAGGAATAAATGTTTTTTTGATATTTTTTCTATTTGTAATGGAATTTAAATCTTAAATATTATCTTCCAATTTTATAAAATTCAAGTTACATATCATGTAGATATAATTATAAATATTAAATTCTTATTAGATTCAATATAGAATGATAATATGATCTTTTATGTTATTACAAAATCATATAATTTTCTTTCAGAACATAATTTACCTAGGATGGACTCTCATTAAATAATTTGGGTTTTCAAAATCACTTATTGATAATAAAATCCTATAGGTGAGACCTTGAAATCTATAAGGAATTTCAAGGGTCCCATTTTATGTTTTAAAAACACATTTCAATGAATCCTACATGTTATGTGGATAATAAAACATTATTTTGAATGGAGGGTATTGTAAATATGTGGTAAAAATTAGTTAAACATATTTAAGATTCCATTTTAATGGGAGATTTGTTACTGAATGAATATAATAGAAAATAAATGAAAAATATCACTACATATGATATTATATATTTTCATAAATTATATAATATTGAGAAATAAATTCATCGTTGTAAAAATTTGAATCACCAAAGTCCTTTTTCTAAGATGGAGGTGTCTTAAAATGATTATATAGTATAATAAATCCATCTCATAAAAAAGATTTAATTATAAAATCATTTTGTATAAACAATGTGTCATATTGATAAAATAACATTATTATAAAACCAGATTATTTTAGTTTCCCTTTAACGAATACTACATTCAATAACATATACTGCACATAACATCGAACAAAAGAAAATGTGAATATTTATTAAATACGACAATTATATCCTTGTTGTTCAGTAGGTTGGAATGGATATGAACAAAAAATATATGATATTCATGGTCAAAGTACTTATATTATAAAAAATGAATTCAATAGAAAATTTTTACATTCACCTATTTTTAATAAATAGGAAATTTATAAGATTAAATTCATTTTATACCAAAAGATTATATTATTCATAAAAGTGGTTTTTATATAATATATAGTTTATTATTATGAGTTAAATTCATCAATTTTTTAAAAATTAATTTTTAGACATTTTTATATGTTTTATATTACATTTTAAAATTATCTTTTTCTAATTTTGGAGGAATTTTTGAATAACTTTTTTTGATTAACAAGGGAAAATCCCAATTTTATAAGAACTGTCACTTTTATGACCTTATAATTATATAAAAATGAAATGAATTATTATTGAAAGTTTTATTATATATATGTATATATGAAGTAATATAATTTAAAAAAATTATATTTTTTTTACCTAGGATAATATCCATATATTTTTGAAAATTTATGTTATGTTGATGTTCAAAATAATACTCTTTTTAGTTCTTCTCACATTAAAATGTTTTGAAAATGTTTCTATTGGGTTTGGTTTTCATATATAAATAATATATTCATCATTGATTCATTATAATCAATTTGTTAAATTGGAATCTACATTATAAAATATTTTTAAACAAAATATTTTGTACGACTAAAACAATTAATTTTTCTAGAAATAAATTTGGTTGTGTTTTTCACACTTTTATTCAAATTATATAATTTCACATATACAATATAAATCATATAAAATTGATCCCATAATAAGAATAATTATAATTACTTTTCGGCAATAACATTATAATATTTTTTCCATCAATATGAATTTACACCATGTTAAAAATTTAAAACAATTTTAATGGTTATAATGGGTTCCTAGGGGGTTTAAACTATGATAAAATGTAACAATAAGACATAAAAATGAATAAATATTTTTTATGATATTTCTTTCTTTTCATATCATGTCATTTATTACGTGTACATCAGGATCGATTGAAAAAAAATAAAATCATATTATTTATATCCAACATTTAATTCCATATGAATCCCTCAAGACACTTATAGAAGGGATCCACTTATCCACCTTCAATCAATATCATTAATAAATATAGATTGGAATGAAATCCATAAAACCATACTATATTACAAAAAATCATTCCAATTCTTTTTTTCTCTCATAATGAAATAAAAATTAGCATTATGTTATAAACCAATGTAGATATCTCAAAGAGGTGGTAATCATTTTTTACCACATTTTCATAGTATAATTAATATTCTACATATTAAAAATATATTTTATCTATTATTAAAAGCTACTATATTATCATAAATATTACAATATGATATTGTCTTTATGGTACTACCATTTGTATCCACATTTCCAAAAATAAGAAATGAATGTTGTGCTCATGTGTATATATGGTCTACCACATCCATGTGAGGAAAAGATTGATTTCCCATTACAGTAAATCACGGTTATTTGTTCTCATGTATATAATATTTATATATGTTTTTGTTTTGATATAATTAATCTTCAAGAAGAAACATATTTGATATTCCCTCTAACCATAGAATCTGTTTGGAAATGATAAATTTTCTCATGTGTACGATTAGATTATCTCATCCCTAAAACAATGAAATTCATTTTTCTATTCACATTTATGTGGATGGTATGAAATATATATTTTATGAATATGTGTGATATTCAATAACAATAATTTTCATGTAAATTTATTTTTGTATTTACCTTCCTTTTTTAATCTAACAAAAGGTGGAAACAACACACATGGGTATGACATTATATCATTTTAACGAATTGATTAAATAAATTTTTAATTGTATCCTTATATTAAGGGTTATATAGGAATATGTTATAAATTTTTATTATAAATATAACAGTATTAATGTCATAATTTTTTCATAATAAATGTCATTATATATAGATCAAATCTAAAATACTAAAACATACTTGGGAAACAAAATATGTTACACTCATGATTGATGAATTTATGAAAAATAATAATAATTAAGATTTTTGGAGATGCTATATATAGATCATTTATGATTTTATAATTGTTCATTTTCTTTTGGTATATAATTATAATAAATTTAAAATTATTATTCATGATTTTCAAAACAGTATTGGTGGATTTTGAAAATGTGTTATGGTCTTCTCAATGCAATTTTTGTTTGTGATACATATACCATATTCACCTTCTGTTCATTCATATACCTTAAATATGATATTTTATATCATTACATTATTTATATTCAAGGTATTTAATGTTTTATTTGATGTTATTTCCTTCATGGAGGTTATGTCACAAAATCTCCAAAAGAGGTATGATTTTAAAGTTACAATATACCTTTGCATCAAGGTTATTTAGGATTAAAATTAGGATGAAAAAATTACATGATCAATATCTAAAAAATATTATCACATTTCCTATACACATGTTTTCATTAAAATACATTTTTACTACTATTTCCTCTATCCAATTATTCAATAGATTTAAGGAATGTATTTTTGGAAAACTGACATTGTTATTCTATTTGGTCTAGAATACCTTTCTTTGATATCCTTATCATCATTAAAAGGTCTAAAATATGGTTTTAAATATTATATAATGAATAATTTGTTTCCTTTTTACCAGTTTTTTTCATTATAAATAATGGTTTAATGCAATTTTTCATAAAATCTATGAATTGGTGAGATTTTTCAACAGGTGTGAATAGAATTATTATTTTAACATTTTCCACTAGAACAAGTTTTCTAACAGTCTTGATATTTACATTATTCTAAAATTCTATTACATGTTTACAATTGTAATTTCATATATTTCTTCAAATACCAAAAATAAATTACATATTAAATATTTATTTTACAATAATTATTTTATTTTACTATATAAATGTTCAAATGGTCATTTAAAGATATATTATTCTTTGTTAAAATACTTCACTAAATATTATTCTTTACTAGTTATTTTCTATAATCATTATAGAAACATTAATCATATGGATGACTTATGTTCATGTTTTCTATTTACTAACTCGATAAAATATTATGATTTTAATTTATAAATTTTCAAAAAGAATTTTTATATTGAATTTGTGAGAAATTTTAATTAATATATTTCATTTTATTTAATATTTTTATTTCTATAGGATAATGGTTTCTCTTTATATCCCCTTGATTAATAATTATGTCTCTAGAGAGAAAAACTTGTTTGGGTATGAATAATTCATCTTTTCAATTTATGCATGAAGTCTAAAATTATTTCTTAAATATACGAATTTATCGATCAGAATTGTTTATTTATTCATTATGAAATTATTTTTTTTATCTATGTGATAATTTATGGTTTTATGTAATCAATGAATACATTATCCTTTTTTACTATATCCGTTAAATAGAATATTAAATTACATTTATCATTTCGATATTATTAAGTATTTATTTATGCAATGATATATTATGTGGAAGGTTTTAATTTACAAGAAAATGTAGCTCACTAATTTTTTTGGACGCATTAATTGGGGAGCACATTGTCTATGAGGTCATGATGATTGTTTCCCTACATTCTTTCTTTCCAATAGATGGCATCATTAATCACTTCTTCCATGTTATTTTCTCCTTGATCAAAATGGTATGATGGTATGATGATCTCTCCATCCATAGATTCTACCTTATAATTCATTTCCTATTCTAGGAATCCATTAATAATTATAAAGTTGTTTGTGGATCTCTTCAAGATTCCATATATTTGTGTAAGATAGTTAATTACACTACTTATGTTAGGTAATTCTCCAAGGTTTCATGTAAGGGCAGTGTCCATCGGTTATGGCAGTAGTCAGGTTGAGGTATCATTGGAATGTATGGATTTTCAAATAGTGGTACACCAAGATTTTCTCTTATCAGAGGTTTTATTGAGGTTATGGAATCCAGAGGAATTTAAAATCATATGTAGTGATTTATATAATAGAGGCATGTCTTTGAGGATTCCCTCATCTTCCCATGTTTAACATGATTTAGGCCACGAGTATATAATTTAATGGAGAGGGATTAGACTGATCATAAATCTAATGGGAGTTGATCATCTGGGTATATCATAAAGAAGGGAGCACCCAGAATTTTTACATGATGGATGGATCAGAACACCCAATTTAGATAGACCCGGGATGGTGTCTCCCACAATGGGGACACCAAGGGTTCCCATTGGCTGTGATTGAACCTCATGGATGATTTCTACGTACCATGTGTAGAAGACAGATATCAAATCCCATGTATTTTGAATGTATAGGAAATGGAACTTGGGTGTAAACAAAGGAAAACATCCAAAGAGAATGTTGTGACTTATGTTGGGTCAGTGGCCCATATGGCTTGGATGATTTCAAAGAGATGTGGTGGCTTAGGTAAAATTAGGATGGATATGGATGATGTTTTGATGGATAGAGTGAATGGGGATGGAAACGAATACTGGTTTGATGGTGATGTTATTGGTCATGAACCACAATGAGGATTATTATATATCCCCATGGAGGGGAATCAAAGTCCTTGTGTATTTGGAATGGGGCACATAATCGGTGGTTACAGAAATGATGGAAATCTATACACATTATGGGGAATACGTGTGGTTAGAATCCCATCACAAGAGGGACACTATTGGTTATAGGATTATGTTTTGCTTGTGGGTATTACACATGGTTACCTGCTCAGGAAATAGCCTGATACAACAACGAGGTGGGCCAAGTATGGAGATCCCAACAAATGGGACATCTATGTTTACTACTATTTGGGTTTGAACCTTATAGAGGCTACCTCAAGACCATATCAAGAATATAGAGATCAAAATCCTTGTTGTTAAAAAGAATACAGTTTAATATCATGTATAATTAAAGGGGTCATACAGTTTAATGTTAGGTGGGAAGTGGTTGTACCAATGTGAAGCAATCATGACTAATTGGTGATGGGCTTGAACCTCAAAGAGGCTTCTGTCATACCTTTCTATAAAAGGGGAAACACTCAATGTCTATATATTTCAGTCAAGAGGGTCATAGGGATTACATGCTAATGTATCCAGTATAGTATTTCATAGTCAATGATTCATATAAGACTATGTGATTCAGGCTCGGTGTGACAAACAAGAGGAAAAAAACACCAGATAATCGTGTCACGAATTGTGCATCTATGTAGAGCAGAGCTTGTAACACCCCAAAATTATAAAGGGTTAAATGAATAAATGATATTACCCATGTAATCATGGGGAAACATCCTTTTTCGGAGGATAACTGATTAGAACTCCACAGTTATTAAAGCTTGTCATGTTGTAGTGATTAGGATTGGTGAATTTATGAGAAGTTTCCCTAGGTCTGTGTGAGTAAGTACAAAACACACTGAAAAGGGCATGTGGTGTCCTGTGGGGACATTGAATAGTCAGATGACCTTTTCGGGAATGTGGGTGGGCCGTAGGGTGGGGACCATGTGTATGTTGGGAAACTAGTGGTAACTGGCGGGCCAAGACCCGATGGCCCTATTAAGGCAGGGTGTTTGTGCTATCACCAAGACCCAATTGTCACATTTGGTTTCAGAGGTGGTACCCAACCATAAGTGCAGTGCATTTCCTAGGTTGACATGTACGACCCACAACAAGGACGTTGTGCTATAATGGTGTTGATTGTAACAATTCAAAATGATAAAGTGTTAAATTACTAAATGATATGGCTCATGTCAACAAGGTTGACCTTTCTTTTCAAGAGCCTACAAGATTAGAACTACCAAGTTAAGCGTGCTTGTACTAGAGTAGTGTTTAGGATGGGTGAACTTCTTGGATGTTTCCCAGGGTGTGTGTGAGGACAAAAAACACTTTAATGGACATGTGTTTTCTTGTCTGGCAGTCATTATTCAGATGACTCGTTCGGGCATGTGGGTGGGTCCTAGGGTGGGGACAACATGTCTTTGGGGAAACTAGTGGTACCTGGCATGCCAGGACCTAACGTCCATGTTTAGCCAGGGTGTCTGTGATGTCACTAAGACCCAGTTGTCACAATGTGGGCATATGTTTGGATAATATCTCATGAAAATACTATTTGGGATTAATCCAAGAGGGATTCCATATGTGGAAGTCCATATGTAGGAGGTGGATATTTTTTTGTATGAGGAGCATCCAGTCAAGTCATGTCAGGATATACCCTGAGGTCACAAAATGTTGACATTGAAAAATATATAAGAGTAAGAGGTGGGTTAAGAGGGTGCTAATGCCCATCACCTTATTGGTCCTCTCTAACAAATCACTCACACAGTGGACATAGTATAATGTCATGTGTTGAGGATGTGGGTATGTGGTATTTTAATTTTCTGCATCTCAAATGATGAGGATTCACTCCTAACCCCCTAAAAAGAACATAATTGTCCAGATATAACCCCCAATGAAGGGTTGGAACCATCAATGTCATTGGTTAATGGGGTTATGGGGTGATCCATTGGGGGTATAAGTTAGCATGTATATGAAAAAAATAAATTTATATTAGAATGTCTATGAGGATAATCATGAGTTATGTATGAAAAACATGAAACAAAACATGGTGGGGACAATAAATAACTACATACTTTCTGGGAGTGATGCATGGAAAATGTGTTCGTCAAGAAGAATCCATTTCAGATAAGGGATTCATGAAGTGCATGTGCTTTGAAAACTGAAGGGGTTTCATGATGGAAGGAAAATCTCAATGCAATTTTTCTTAGACTATGAATGGATCTTACATGTGATAAGAGTGTGATTAGTGTATAATGAATGCTGCAAGAGGTTCCATATACCCAAAGGGGTCTCCTTCTATAACAAATGCCAAAAGGATTCCCGAAGGGAATCCCTACATGAAGTGGGGTTTTTTTAGCAAAGTGAGTTTGGGTTTTGAATGGTCAAGTACCTAGAATGAATAATTTTCCAGATGGTTCATATAGAAAATAATTATTATTAATTTTAATGGAATGAAGGTGAATTATTGTGGTGTCGATCCTTTGGAGTGGGGTGGTATGAGTATTTATAAACACTTTGCATCGTGATGCACTACATATACACTACAAACAAAAACACATTTCAAAATTGGTGGTAGATCATTGATGTTTCTCAGAGTTTCAGAGGATTTCCTCACCCCATCAGTGTTAGTCATAAAGGATGTTGACTCCCATTGTGATCCTTGGACTCTCAGAGGATTCTCTCACTTTCTCATCGGTGGTCAAAAAGTATCATGACTCCATCTATTAGCAAGGTCTCCCAGATGACTCCATATCTTCTTCTGTGATGATAGTAGAGGCTCTCGAGGTAACACCCCAATCTTCTGTGGTACATTTTCCTTTGATTAATGCAATGACTTGTATTGTATGCAACATGATGTTTTAACACACCAAAACCAATAAAAATAGTTTTTATGAATAGTAATACACCCTTTTTAAAATTATATAAATTATATTTTCTAAAATGGAATTTATTTTTGGATTCGGAATATCATAATTATCTTAGGGTTAATTTTTTGTATTTTTCTGAAAATTTTCAATTTTTGATTAATAGTGAAAAATACA
The DNA here is from genome assembly GCA_963277665.1 of Viscum album. NCBI lineage: Eukaryota > Viridiplantae > Streptophyta > Magnoliopsida > Santalales > Viscaceae > Viscum > Viscum album. Next base: position 1,333,987,041 of record OY728142.1, read on the forward strand.
TCATAATTGTTTAAAACCGACATTTTATTTTAATAATTAGTTATTTTATTTAAATCATTATTATGTAAAAATAGAGACATAATACCTATATATGTTCAATGTAATTCATTTATTTATTTTTATAATATTATTATATATATATATATATATATAATTTTATTGAGCTTTTACAGTCTTTTACCCACATTCTAGTAGAATGAAAATATTTGCATAAAACAAAATTTTACCTCTTATGTGGGATGGATATCAAAAATCCAAGAGACATGGTTAAAATCATTATGTAAAATTATTTATGATAAGATGAAAATAATTGTCTGTGAATAGTAACTTTTGACTTTTATTTACCATTTTTAAAAATAAATAGTGTAATTAAAGGTAAAAATGATATTATAATTAACTAACACATGAAATAATTATATTTTATAAGTGTATATCATCTAAAATAATCCTTAGAAATAACATATTATCATTTTGGTCCAGTTGGATTAGATTAAGACATTTATTATTATTTTATTTCAAGAAGTGCTAAAAGTGTTAAATTCAACATTTAATAACTAATTGATTTTTGATATAGGGTTATACATAAGTAAAATTCAACTATAAATATTCATTATAATTCTAAACTAATTTCCTAAATAATGGTATTTTGTTAAAATAATTTATACATTGTATAATTAAATTTATTTATGACACAATGATGATGCCTTAATTACCTTATTAATGAATGATTAAAATATTTAATAATATAAATTTTATTTAAATGTAAAATGAGACTTATTATGAATTCCACTAATTATATAGGATAATATGAAATGTTAGGGTTTATTATATACATTTTTTTCTAACTGATAAAGTTGTTTCCGCTTTCACAAAAAGCCAATATAAAATAATGTCAAAATTGACATAAATTTGTTTTCAAACCAAATACTTTATTATTATTTGAGATAACATTCATTAAACTCTATGGTTCTTCCAAAGGATATATATAATAATATATATATTAATAATGAACCACTTGGGTTTCCCTTTGTTTTTTATAGTATGTTTATTAACCATTTATTATAATAATACATCAATACATGGTAAAAGTTAAACTATATAATTAAGAGTTAAATTTATAAGATAAGGTCAATATGGTGACCTAAACCTGTCTAAAACCTATAATTTGAGTGTTTTCGACCCATAACAACATTATCATCTAAATAAAAAAAATTTGAGACATTATAAACCAAATATGATTGTATAATAAAATAATATTTCAATATTTTCCTAAGGTTCCCCTCACCTCTCATATAAAAGGGAACTTCCCCTTCACTGCAAATAACAACTCCAAATCCCTTTGGCTCGACCAAAATCTACCAAAATAACATCTCAACTAATCTCACTTCAACTTTGTGTCCTTCCATTGATCATAAATCCAACCTATTGATCCCTTTTGATCAAATAAAATGGAATCACTCAAAAAATATGTAATTATTCCAACACCTATTTCAAGTTCTATTCTACATCCACTTCTGCTTTCATTGTTGATTCAATACAAAAATAATTTCTACAGTAACTTCTACATATTGTGATGTTATTATAAATTTGTTACAACCATTTTAATTATTCTATCTATCCTATAAATGACGAAGTCCCCAAATATGTGTACGTACGTTTTACTGTGTCCACGTAGTGGTGTAGTTTGGCATTCAACATTTCATTGTTTGGATGGGTGTAATAATGTGTATAATTGATATAAATAATTAATATAATATGTTAATTATTTTTTATACATGATATACCCTCCAATTACATATGTTTCCACCATCAATATAATTGTATTGTCACTCGTGCAAACGTACGGCTTACCGTCTCCTCGAACGCGATTAGATTAATTCACCGTAGTAAAAATTCTAGAATAAGTTTCTTTATATGATTAAAAAAAATTTAAGAACATAAATACATTCTGGATATGAATCAATTACATACTATCTATAACAAACATGACATATATAAAAAACATATAAAGGAAAATGAAACAATTAACACCTCAAATGATGATAATAATGAAGTATCCTTAACAAAGAAATTTTAGAAGATCCTACATGATATCATATTTGTGTATGTGGTATTGTATAATTTAATAACACTTTTTTATCAATTATATAGGATTTAAATGTACCTTCGTCCAATGAAAAGTGTAAGTTAAGGGTTAATTCAACAATCACATCATTATCCAAGGTTGTTTATACGTCAGTATCTACTAGCACATCATATAATCGACATTCGTGTATCGTAAAAATGTATTTTATAACTTTTTTAATATTTCCTCAAAAATGTTATTTATGTAATTCATTAATTGTTTTAGTTTTTATAATTTGTTTTTAAAGGAATCGTTCCTTTGTTTTCCAAACAAGTTAATTTATAAAATTTTCAAATAAATAAGGTAAGAATGTTTTTTTATCTTATATGGAGGGTGTTGTAATTATCAACCTTTATAACACCTTAAAATAAACCCTTACAATATTATAAGACATTTTCAAAATAAATGTTTTTATTTTTAATTATGTATCATTTAAATGATTTTAAAAGATAAATATTTATTTCTCTCATATTGTTTTGATCTCATCGATGTCAAAATCCAATGATGGATTTTACACTTGTTATTAGTTGATTTATTATGAAACAAATCATAAATATTTTAGTTAATTTTTTGTGATATGTTTTACTATATATGTGTTATTTTTATGCCATTTTTTATGGTTTATGTATTAAAATTTCATATTCTTGTTTTGGTACGAATGCTTAAGTTATGTTTTAACCCTTTTATATGAGGAATGAATTCTAAATAGTAAGTAATGAGTGGATCCTGTTATAGCTCCTTGATTCATCGGTCGGTCCCATGAGACAATCTAGTGTATTGGAATCCTTCTTTGAAACAATCTTATTTTGTCCATGGCATGAGGCCTTCACTTTGTGGTTTTGATGTCTGACATTATGTGTTCAATCATTATGAAATTTGGAAATTGATATTACATGTGATTATTATACAATAAAAATATCCATGTGAATAAGTAAATGAATTTATTTGATATATATTTATCATATTATTATGATATTTAGGATTAAAATGGTTTTTGATTTAGTCTTATACATTGTGTTAAATGTTTATTCTTATTTATGAAAGTTTACACAATATAATTATTCTTACTAAGGATTTGATCTCACACAATTTTATGTTTTATTTTTCCCAGGATTTAAAGAAGTATTTTATGGTTGACCTGTAGGGATATTCCAAGGAATATAATTTTGTTCAGAAGGGTAAATATTTTGTTGTTGTTTTTATTTAATGGTGTAGTGTAAAACTTTTGTCTGTATCTTGTACTATCATGGATATTAAACTGATCATTCTTTCAGGACTTGATTCCTTGTATCATGCAAAATATTATGTAGTAATGCACTGACTCATGGTATATTTGGTTTGGAAATTAAAGTTGGTATCATAGGATGTTTAGTACAAACAAGGGAAGATATATTTATAAAACCTATGATTAGAAAAATAATACCCTAAGAAATACATTCTGGATTAGTATAGATGATCTTCTTAGAATATTGGTAATGTAGAGATTTTGTGAGTTTTCTAATAAATAAATCCCTATCTAGATATGATCATTTAGAGGCAGCTCTGGAACATATGTACTTAAGCGTGAAAACTCAAACAAGGCATTTCGGTCTTGACCTGAGGTTTCCTAGTACTCGATAATGGGCCTTGGTGCACTCTTAGTTACAACACTCCCGAAGGGATATTCTTAGGATAATTCAATTTTCCTTCATAACCTATTATGATGGATTTATGATTATATACCTTAAAAAAGAAAACAAGTTTAGGATTATAGATTATTTCCATAATGAGTTCAATTTATGTTATGTGTTTTACAAGTTTGGAATTATGAATTGTGATTCACAAACTAATATAGATTATTCCATTGTTTAATAATGTTGGCTAGTGGAAATAATGGAAACCTTATCAATGCACATAATCAATGAATAGATTTCCCTCATACTCATGATAATTGTATTGGGGCAGGTAATGCATCTATTGTTGTTCACCTTATCACCATACTGGGACAACTCGCTCAGGTTATGAAAAATATCCTTACTCGTAAGGAGCACCCAGATCCACAATATAGAAGATCAATGCTATACCACTTTATGAGGCAGCAACCATCAAAATTTAATGGGACTACAAATCCATTTGTAGCTGAGAACTGTATATGTTTCATTGAGAAAATATTTCATGCTCTTGGGAGTAGGGAGAGGGAATAAGTTGTCATAGAATTTTATCGACACATGGGAGATGCATATCAATGGTGGTAATTTATTCCAAACACAAAGTAGAATTAAGAATAATAAAATATGAAACTGAGGGATTTTAAATAGGTTTTCTCTGAAGAATAATTTCCTCGTGACCATCAAGAGGATATGGAAAGTCAATTTCTGAGTCTGACGAAAAATGAGGATGAGACTGTCCAAAATATGAGGCTAACATTACAAGGACTAGAAGGCATGAATCATATTATATATTTAACCCAAGGAGTATGTTTGATTGATTCTTTGATATGTTGAAACCATTTCTCCATCAAGAATTAGTCTCACAATCCTTCACATCATATAGATATTTTATCTCTTGTGATATCATGACAAAAAATGAATTATATAAGTCATACGACTTTAATGAAAATAAAGTGAAGAAGATATATGTTGAACACACTAGAAATGTAAATTAGGGGATGACTGGTAATTTTGAATATTCATCCTATAGTAAATGATGGAAGAAACACCCAGGTAATTCTCTATTAGGAATGGGAGTTTGTTATAAGTGTGATGAAAAATACCAACATGCTCATGATTTCCTGGGAATGAAAGAGGCTTTTAATGTTGAATGCTACAATTCTAGAGAAAAGGAGAATTATGTAAATGAATTTCCAATGTGTCATGGAGACATAACATAGAAAATTCCAAGCTTGAAAAGTCATGCTTATGTGATCACTAATGTTGAGGTTGTAGCATTGAAACATGATGTGGTAGGAAATTTAAGGGGTTCCTCTTGTTTAGCTAATGATTTATTTGATTTTGGAACATCACATTGTTTCATATCATCAATGTTTTCTAAAAAATTAGATATTTTTAATTTTATTTAACAAGGGGTTGTCAATCAACACTATTAAGGGTAGTTTCATTGAAACAATATTTTCTAAATCAGTTCCCATTAGGGCATATAAATGTTCTTTATCTATTGATAACATCATCATGCCCATTATTGAATTTGATATAATCTTCAAAATGGATTGTCTTTCATACCATTAATTGAAAAAAATTTGTAAGAAGATGGAGGTCACAATTTTCAATGATGATAAAGAGTACCTTATTTTTAGAGAAGAAATGTAACCACCAGATTTATATCTTTATCCTCCCAATGTTCCTCTACTAAATTCAATTATTATAGAGAAAGAGAATGAAATAATTATGGTTGAGGAAAAGAATGTACAATAAAAGTACATACCTATTGTACCAGACTATGTTGATGTACTTCCAAAGGATTTTAGTAGAATCTTCTAGAGTGATAAATTGAGCTTTCCATTTATTTAATTCTTGGGCCATGGCCCATATAGAAGACCCCTTATCAAATTTCATCTATGGAATTAGTGGAACTAATGAGAAAACAAGATGAATAGATTATTAAGGGATTTATTCAACCTATTTTTGCTCCATGGGGAGCCCCTATTCTTTTTGTTAAAACGAAAGATGGATCCACGAGGTTGTGCTTTTACTATAGGAATATCAGTGTTATAACAATAAATAACAAGTATCCCCTACCTCAAATTGATTATTTAGTCAACCAACTTCATAAAACTCAATATTATTCAATGATTGACCTTCAATCTGAATATCATCAGTTTTGTGTGAAAAAGGAAGACATTTCGAATACAGCATTTCGAACCATATATGGGTATTACAAGTTTAAAGTAATACCTATTGGACTAATTAATTCACCGTATGTATTCATGGATTTAATGAATATTTTTTTCAAGGAATATCTTGATGAAATTTTATCGGTATTTATTAATGATATCTTGGAATCCTAAAACTGTTACTAAGATCATGAAAATCACTTGCGCACTATTTTGAAAACCCTCAATTGAACTGAATTATATGGCATGTTTATCAAGTGTGAATTTTGGCATCAAGAGATTTCTTTTCTTAGTCATATTGTATCTAAGTATAGAATATATGCTGATATTTCAATGTCCAAGGAAATACATGAATGGCCAGCACGGACGAGTATAACTGAGGTACACAGTTTTATCAGTTTAGTAGGTTATTATCGACTTTTCCTCCCATGTTATGCCTGATTGGCTAACCCATTAACCAATATCACGCGTAAAGGTGTTAAATTAGATTGGATAAAAGAGGGTGATTAATGTTTTGAAGAACTATAGTTAAGATTATTCAATTATCTTATCTTTGCTCTACAATATGAGAATGATGGTTTTGTTATTTATAGTGATTCTTTAAAGAAAGGAATTGGCTATGTACTTCTAGAGAATGGTAGAGTTATTGCCTATGAATAATATTAACTATAAATTCATGAACAAAACAATCCCACTCATGATCTTGATTCAGTAGCTATAATCATTTCCTTGAGGATATGGAGATACTATCTATGTTGTAAAAAATGTGAGATATATACTGATATCAATAGTTTAATATACATTTTCTCACATAAATAAATCAACATAAGGCAAATGTGATGGCTTGAACTACTGAAAGATTATTATTTCACTATACACTACCTCTCGATGAATGAAAATATGGTGACAGATACTTTGTGTAGAAATGATCATGTAGTTTTGAACAAGATGAGAGTTAAAAGTTATCCTATATTCGTGGATCATGTAATGATTGATATGGGAATAATCATGGAATGGGAATCATCAATGCTTTTTCAAATTTTTTCTAATATATATTTTCAAGAAATGATAAAGAGTTCTTATAATGATGATTAAGAGATTAAAAAAATGTTAAAGTTGTGAATTACTGGAGATTAACCAACGTCGTATATGAAGATGGGATTTCAAAAATAGGGAAACTGCATTGTGTTCCTGACAAATCTGATCTAAAGAAGGAATTGTTAGATGATGCTCATAGCTCTAATTTCTCTATACACCCTAGTAGAAATAATATGTTTAGAGATTTTAAGGAACAATTTTGGTGGGACAACATGGAGACTGATATTTCAGATTATGTGTCAAGATATTTGGTTTCTCAACAACTGAATTTTGAAAGACAACATCAAAGAGGAGTCATGAAACCTCTTCTGATACATGAGTGGAAATAATATGAAATTACAATGTACTTTATCATGGGACTACCAAAGACTCCTAGAAATAATGTTGAAATATGGGTCATTGTTGATCATATTACCACGTCAGTACATTATCAATCTCTATGAAATTATTTACAACATGAATGTCTAGAAAGTCTATATTTTATGAAGTTGTAAGACTTAATTGTAATGGACTAGACTCTATGGTCCATTACACAGAGAAAATGTGGTGCTAGAAGTGTCCTAGGAAATCAAGGTGACTTGGGGTGCATTTAGGTGGACTGTTAAGGGAAAATGAAGGGTAATAGCCTTCGCACGAGAGGCCCACGGTTTTCCTAAACCGTGCGGCCAAAAAAATGCTAGGATGGTCTTGGAGGAAAAGGATAAAACATGGTTAGTGCACAGTATTTCTAAATGTACAGACTAACTATGTGAGGGGTGTTTGAAGAGGCAGAAGCTTGCACACGATTAGCGCACGGTTTGGTAAACCATGCGGACTAACCATGCAGGATCTTAAAGTTAGATCCTAAAATTACGTATCTAACTCGTGTTGTCCTTAATCACCTCGTTTAAGCCCCTAATCGGCCATATAATGGGATTACACTCTATTTAAGCTTAGAAAACATCTCCCAAGAATTTTGGAGGCGATCTAGAGGCTTCCATTGGAAAATCGGAGCCGTTTTCTGGAGGTATGTGGTCATTCCTGCTTGTTTTTCTTAGATCAACTTAGATCTACTCCTCCTTTTCTCTCAGTTTCATGGATCTACACCTATTATGGGTTGATCTATGTGTGGGGATGCCTGTTGTGATGAGTTTTGGACTTGGTTGTGTTAGGAGAGGAGACTTAAGGAGGATTTGTGGATAATCGACCCGGTTTCTTAGGCGTTCATCGACCGTTGTGGTTTTCCGTCGAAAGCCATTGAGTTAAGGGATTTGTTTCTTCTCTTTTGTATGTTTAACGGTATCGATAGCATTTTGAATCCCACTGGATGATAATGGATTTTACCTAATAAATATTTTGAACCGGATAAATAAATTGTTTTACTATTTTTTATTGCCTCTTGTTTACTAGATATTGTAATATATATGCCTTTCTTGTTAAGCCTATTGTTATTGAGGAAATTGATAATGAATGTAAAGATGAAATTAATTTATAATTGGTTGGCTAATTATAAAGAGACATAAAAACAGACCTGGTTCTTATTGTAATTTGATATTGATCAAATTCGGCATAGTAAGCATGTTTAATCTTCAGTGATAGCTTACTGACTTGGTTTGTGATGTTGGAACAAATGAATAGAATTTGTTAATTCAAGATGGATTATATGACTAGTTTAAATTCCTTGAAGGGTTCTTAGTTACCCTCTTATTGTGAATTATGGCTAAGAGCCTATTTGATGTGTTGTTTACTTTTCTATTGCTTGTGTTGTGATGTGACCCTAGATGGGTGTTGTGATATGTGGGGGCACGAAGGCGTTGTGGTTGTAGTAGTGGATGATGACTAGAGTGGCGAGATGCATCGGTTTATGCATATGGGTGTCATGGAGGACACCATTTATGGTGGAATTGGATGGATGTGGTTGTTGGATTCTTGGTTCTTTGATTGGTTATTTATCTATTTTAATTTTCACCACTGCTCAAGGCCGTTGGTCATGCTTACCCTTCTTCCGAAGGAGGCGAAGACACACTGAGTATGCGATGTGCTTTCTATGTTTAGCCTCTCAAGGGAGAATGGGACCATGCTCTTTTTATAGGTGGCAAAGACTTGACAGGTTGTATGTTTACTCACATTGTTGTGCCCCCTTGTGTATAGTTTCATAGGTTTCTTTTCAAGAAGGACTAGGAATATGGGAAAGTAATTCTATAATGAATGTTTTAATAAATAATGTTAACCCATGGGGTTAGAGTTTGATGAAACATAATGATGAGGTTGAGAATATTTGAAGGGGTAGTGGTTTTTGGATGTGATGTTAATGGAATTTAATGAGGAATTGTTCTTGTTTAATTAATGTTAGATGAATTAATGAACATAAATGAAACTGATAAAAATGGGATGATGTAATCTTATAAAGCCCTTTAATTTGATGTGTTCTTATAGGATAGCTAGTCTTAGAAGTGACTGTCTAGAGTCCAAGAGACGTTAACTGCAGTTGTGTCTAAGACTAGTTTATGCCCATAGTGTGGTTGTGAGTTATAATATATTTTGTATTTTTTTCTATATAATACTCCACCCTATCAGTAAGGGAAACTGACACCCTGGGGATTCTGAGACCTATGGGGGTGTTTTCCCCAACATTCTGGTGGGAGGACGAATGGATGGCTACCCCCTTTAGCTCTGCTCTCTTCTCTTAGAAGATATTAGTGTCATTAGCTCAGCGGTTAGTTTCCCATATATATGTGTGTAGAGGGATGTAATGTCTTGTGGTTATTTCACAAACATATAATCTGGATATAGTTTCCTATGGACTATTATTGGTGTAACGTGTATAGGCTATGATGGCTTGAGGATGCTTACTTGGTGAATGGGATGTAATGGCTTGAGGTATAATACCCGACATAAGATACAGGTTACGCGAGTTGTGGTGGCTCCGGAAAACTACTTTGTTACTTTGGTTGTGAGGATGGTGTGGTGCATAGCCCAAGTGTCTGCAAGAAATCTCTGTGGTGCACGTGGTGCAGATTGTGGAGCTTAGCCCATGTTTATATGGGCAAGGCTTTGGAGAGAGATGCACAGGATGTATGTCGTTGGGGAAAAGTGGAAAACCAGTGGGGATGTAGTAGCATGGTACCCTTCAGATTATTTATTATATTATATATTCTTGTATGTGTTACATGGTGAGAGTATCCATGGTGAGGATGTAATTTAGTATACATGTTTAGGTGACGAGTTAGTTTCACTGTTGTTCACTATGCTTTAGAATTCATTATTTACTTTTTCCTGAGAGGCTTTGGGGAGGATCCTACTGAGTATACTATTATACTCACACTACATTTATACAAACTATTTTTCAGGTCACATGGAGAAATTTGGAGATCAGGCTGGTTACTACGAGCTTGTGGTTGCAGGAGCTGTTTAGGTTAGTGGTCGCTGTAGTTTTTACTTTATTTTGGGTACTTTTAGTTTTCCATTTTAGTTGTAGTACTTTTTCATGGAATTCCATATATGTAAATGGGTTCGTTTTATTTTTTTTTCTAGTATTGAGTAGGATTTGGTTGGTGTCTATCTTATCCTCTTCCGCATGTGTTCTCTTAGAGGTTAATGCCTCTCATTTGTGTGATTATTATACCCTCGGTGCTAGTCGCATGCCCGAGGCCTACTAGAGGTGGGACTCGGGGGTCATTATCTCCCATTTTATATTGCAGTCCCATGAGGGGTACACTTTGTCAGGAGGGGGTCGTGACAGAGTGGTATCAGAGGTCAGGTTGAGGGATAGGATGGAGTTAGAAGTTAGGAACATGTGAGGTTGCATTGGTTGGTAGGGCAACAATGTCATTCATGATTAGAAATTGAGGTAAACACTGTTGATCAGATAAGACATAGGCGTTTAGGGACCCCTATGATCTAATGTACATACCTTTATGTTTACAATGGCTACTAAACAGTGTGATACTGGTTGCAGGGTAGAGACCTAGAAAAGGATCATGCATCATTATTCGTTGTGCCTGTGCTTGAATGGGTAAACCTTGGTATAGGTTAACCTGAAACAAATGAAAGAAAACAATTAATTAATTTATGTTGAGTCTTCCTTATTCTAGGATTAGGAGCTCTAATTGTTTGTTATTTTGCAGGTATGGCTCTAGGTTGACATCCTCATTAGGGTTGCGTAGAAGATGTCCATCTGGTTGTTCTAGCAGGTCGACATAGGGTAGAGGTTGATGATGATGAAACTTGGAGGAAGAAACTTTTAGAGCTTCAGCACCATATTTTAAATAAGTATGAGGGCTCTGTTTCAGATGCAGTCGCAAAAGACTGGTTGGAGGATGTTGAGATAGGCTTCAGTTCGATCTGGGCACGGATGGAGAACTGGGTGTCCTTGGATGTGATGATGCTGCGTAGAGCAGCGAGTCAGTGGTGGTTCTTATTCCTTGGGGATCAGGAGAAGATAGAGATCTCATGGGAGGAGTTCCGAGACATGTTTAGAGCTGAGTTCCTTTCTTCAATTGCAAAGGCGTCTAGTCATCAAGAGCTTCTTACCCTTCGATAGGAGAGCTCCAGGGTTCGAGAGTTTGGAATACATTTTAGGAACCTTTTATGATATGCTTGGGTCCTGTTACCAGATAAGGAGGCAAGGCATAGTCATTTTGAGGAGGCTTTTCATCCACAGATCGAGCACCATGTTACCCCATTTATATTAATCACATATCATGAGATGTTGGAGAGGGAAGAGGTTATTGAGAGGAATATGGATAGGACTGGATCATCATGTGAGGAGAATCTTCATGATCACTCACGAAGCAAGGCTGTGGTTCGGGGTTCCCTGTTTTCAGGGCAAAAGAGTTTCCATTCAGCCGCGGGTACATCCTAACCCTTCACATCTCATTTATCTGGAGGCAGCGACTCTCAAGCCTATGGTAAGGGATCAGGGGCTTATTTTTCTTATGGTGCACATGGTCATTAGAAGCAGGAGTGACTGACCATTCATGGAAGTCATCATGCACCTGGTGTTATGCTCCAGGTTCCTCCGTCGAGGCAATTTCCACTGAGGCGTCTACAGCCAGTTCCACCAGCTTTAGATCTGCAGAGGGTAGATGGGGTAGGTAGAGGATATCCCCTCGATTATTCCCATCCCTAGAGAGTAGAGCACGACCGTGGTGGTGGTCATCATCAGGGTCAGAGAGGTCATGGAGGAGCTCGTGGTCAGCTTCATGCTCTAGGGTTTCCCGCACCAGATGAGCCATAGGACATTATAGGTATCCTTTTCTTGTTTTCTACCATGTGTATGCCTTGTTTGATTCAGGAGTGACACACTCCTTCATATCACCAATTCTTGTCCATGCATTGGGACATGAGGTAGAGAGGCTTCCAGTATAGTTGGTTTGGACTATTCTAGTTGGAGGTCGAGTTGACTTCTATGAAGTATGTAGAGACTATTATCTAGTTTTGGGGAAGCACCTCTCTTGTGGAGATTTCCTATGTTTACGGATACAACCATATGATATCATCCTCAGCATGGATTTGTTTTATTCGGTGCTGTCTATCGTGGATTTTATCAGGAAAAAGGTCGTCTTCCTTAGTGAAGATGGAGAGCAAGTGGTTTTTTTGATGGTGATTGAGATCCTCAGATGGGTCATACGGGCATTCCACCCTTATCATCCATGATGGCTGAGTTGGTGATAAGTTATTCATGGGTTCGGTAGTTGGTATTTCCTAGGGTTGTACAGAAGTACCCTGATGTTTTTTCAGAAGAGGTTGTAGCCTTACCACCTCGACGAGAGATCGAGTTTGCGATCAAACTACTGCCATGAGAATCTCTTATATCAATGTCTCCATATAATATGAACCCTTCTGAGTTACAAGAGATACATATACAGCATGATGGTCTGTTGAAGTGTGGTTTTGTTTGGCCAAGTGTGTCACCATGGGGTGCAACAGTTTTTTTCGTGATGAATGTCGACGACAGTTTGGGGTTGTGTGTCCATTATTGTCACTTAAACAAAGTGACAACAAAGAATCTCTATCCTCTTCTGCGGATTGATGATTTATTTGATTAACATAAGCGTACAAGATGGTTCTCAATGATTGACTTGTGGTCAGGATATCATCATATTTGTGTAAAGGATGAGGATATCCCGAAGACTACATTCTGTTGTCGTCATGGGCATTATGAGTTTGTTGTAATGTTGTTTCCCATGACGAATGCTCCATCTATGTTCATGGGATTGATGAATTATTTGTTCCGTGAGTTCATGGACATGTTTGTGGTGGTTTTCATCGACGACATCCTTGTGCACTCCACATCTGAAGAGGATCATGCAGAGCATGTACATGTTGTTTTCAGTGTTCTTCATAAACATTATCTATTTGGGAAGTTTTCTAAGTGTGATTTTTGGGATCAAGATTTCCATTTCTTGGGGCATGTTATGTCAAAACAGAGAGAAGTTATGGATCCATCGAAGATAGAAGCAGTTTTGTCTTGGGCATCCCCCAAGACAGTTTCAGAGGTGGGAAGTTTCCCTGGTCTCGTATGCTACTTCAGGAGGTTCGTAGAAAATTTCTCATGAGTTGTGACTCCTCTGAAAGCTTTGACTATAAAGGATTAGGAATTCATATAGAATGATCTGTGTCAAGAAGCATTCGATTATCTAATGGAAAAGTTAGTAAGTGCTCTAGTTCATTGTCTTCAAGCTAAGGTAGTTCAGTTTGATGTCTTCTGTGATGCTTCACATCTGGGGTTAAGCTAAGTTCTCATGAAGCAGAGGTTAGTTCTTTCTTATGGGTCTTGGCAGTTGAATTCCCATGAACAAAACTATGCCACCCATGACCTTGAGTTGGTACCCGTGGTGTTTGATCTGAGGTTGTGGATACACTACCTCATTGGTGAATGCTTTGTGGTTTTCACTGATCATATAAGTTTGATGTATCTTTTCTCCCAGAATGACTTGAACTTATGACATCATCAGTGTATGGAGTTATTATAGGAATATGACATCGAAATATTGTATACACCTATAAAAGGAAATGTTTTAGCTGATGTGCTGAGATAAAAGTCATGTAGTAATGCTGTACGTGAATCCAGATATTCATGGAGAGTAATGGAAGAACTGTCAGTATTACATCTTGATATGGGAGAAGTTGGGGGTAGAGGTTGTCTTTTTTAGATGGCAGTACAGTCATCCCTAGTGCAGAATGTGGAGGAGTCCCAGTTGGGAGATCTAGAGGTGGAGGTTTGGAGAGACCGAGTTGTTTGTGGTAAGGCCCCTGATGGTTGCGTGGATGATGAACATCACCGAGTGTTGTATCATGGAACGCTTTTTTTCCAATAGGTATGCGTGAGACGGTTCACAGAGAGTTCCACATTTTTCCTTTTCTAGTACATCCTAGTGTGATAAAGATGTACCAATCCTTGAGGAGTCAGTTTTGGTGTCCTGGGCTAAAGTGTGTGGTTGCAGAGTTTGTGCCTCGATGTTTAGTCTGCTAGAAGGTGAAGTCCGAGCACCGCGTTCCTGGTGTTCTTCTCCAGCCATTAAAGATTCCTTAGTGGAAGTGAGAGGATATCTCAATGGGATTTGTTACTGGTTTACATCAATCTCTGGGAGGAAATGACACTTTTTGGGTGGTAGTGGATCATTTGACAAAGTCAGCCCACTTCATAGCGATCAAGGTGTTGAGCTCAGTGGATGTTTTGTCGAGGCAGTATTTGGAGCAGGTGGTGAGACTTCATGGAGTCCCAAGGACGATAACTTCTGATAGAGATCCTCATTTTACCTCCATGATATGGAGAGGTCTCCAACATGCTTTTGGTTCTCAATTGTGCCTTAGCACTACTTTTCATCATCAAATAATGAAGTATACACTTAATAAATGGAATATGTACCACATTCAGAAATTGAAATCTCATTCTATTTTTAATTTAACATTTATTTATAATTTTATTTGAAATCCACATAATGTGATATATCACAATCTACCATATGTATAAAATTAATTTTTAAAAAGTTGTTATATATATATATAAATAAAAAATTCATGATATATCCTCATTATAAAAATATTCCCTCATGCTGACCAGATGGAAAAATAATTTCATAGTGTGTCTAGAGATAAAATAATGTCTCCAAAAAAATATTTTATATATATAATAGAATAATTATTTTGAATTAGATAAATAAAAAAAGAGTTTTTTATTAATGTTTATATTATCACAACATTCAATGACATAATTTAGCCTTTGAAGATCGCATTAGATCAACTATAATTACATTGGCACTCCAGTGATTATGTTATTTAATTATTGCGGGGGGGGGGGGGGTTGAATAGATTTTCATATCCTAATATATGAAGAGTCTGATAATAAATGATTTACTTTTTCCCCTTATATTCTTGATCATTTTAGTCTTTATCTCCATACATCAAGAAAAAATGAATTCATTCCAAAAATTAGTCATGAAATTTAATTACAATACTCATTAAATATATTTATATAAATCTATCCCTCGCTTTACCTATCGACATTTTGCATTACATAAAACCAATCATTCATATCTTCCACATACATTCTTATAATATAATAATTATTTACCCATATTGAAATTACAATATAATAGATTATTTTAGGTTAATATTTTGTAGGAAGAAAATCTATTTAAAATAATTTTAATTAACACATAAAATAAATAATCACGATTTTATTTTTTTATAAATATTTAATATACCCAATAAATTTGTAAACATGTAATGTAATAATCATATTAAAATTTTTATCTTTCTCTTAATATTAACGAATTTCCCATCATTCTTAATGTGAGATTAATTAGGGAATTATTTTATGAAGAATAAATCAATTAAATACTTGTATTTGATAACCTATATCTTTTCTATCACCATACAATTATGAATGAGTGACTACTACTATTTATAATCTCCTACTATAAGATATACTTCCATGTTAATTTTAAATCATGTTCCTATGATATCTACAAATTAATATCTACTACTAAATGAATATACCACCCATCCTATTGCTCCATGAAAGGGGTTATAATAAGAAATTGTCAAAAAAATATCACATAACAAAATATCAATGTATTTAGTAGTCTTGATAGAATATATTAATAAATGATTCAAACATTAAAATTACAAACTTAAATCATTGTATAAAAACACAGTGAGAATCATATTAATAGATGAAGTATCTCTTCGTTTTTATCAATGTTTTTTTGGTTTCACAGAGAATTAAAATAAAAACAATGGGTTGGGATAAAATTTTTAGTAAGGGGTAAGATATAGTAAAATCAATCATGGAGTAATAAATTTGTGAATAATATTGAAGGTAAATAATAATATGAAATATGAAATATCAATGGGTTTTTGAAATATATTATTTGATAAAATAAATGAAAAATAATCACATGAAAATAATAATAAATTTCCTCTTGATGGAATACAAAATAATATACATTGTAAAATTTTCATTGAGGTTCCATTCTAATAAATCATTCACATATATTAAAGGCATACTCCAAAAATCTATTGTAGTTCATTTCATAATACCTGATGAATAGTCTAGGAGCTATGAAATTTTTAAACTCAACCACCACTAAATTTTAATAAAAATACCATCAAGGCATTGTGCTCTAATATCATATATAATAAGTTAATAGTGTAACAAATATCAGAAAAATTATCATTATTGTTATTAATGCATTCAATGTATTTACAGTTCCATGCCCCTTCAGGAATAAATATACATTATAAAACAATTATTGAAAAGTAATTTTTTGGGCTTTTGTTACAATGAATATTTCATTATGTATATAGGGTTTTCTTCATATTTTTCACATTTTTATTTATTTCATAGGATTATATCATAGATATATTAATAATATTAATAATTTTTAATCTTATGTGAAAAATATTTCATAATTATAATTCATAACATTGTTTAGAAATTCAAATAGAAAATCTCAGAACACAATTGTCCCTTGAACATGGATTATACCCTAGATGCTACATATGTTTTTCCATTATCAAATGTTCTGATGAAGGAACTAAATGGACAAAAGTTTAACTAAAATAAATTATTAATTTATGTATATTAATTATTTACAAAAAACAAAATCATATTGCAATACTAATATGATATTATAGAAATTACATTGTGCTTGGAACATAATTGTGGGAGATTAATGTTTACTAAGACAGAACCACCTATGGTGTTTATGAACTCTAGGGCATGGATTAATATAAAAAATATCATGTATATTCATGAGATGAAGGATTTACAGTATATAATCTTCAAATAAATCAATATATAATATTTTATTAATAAAAAATACATTGCTAATCAATATAGTGTTTTTTATATTATTAATTCCCGCACATTTGTTCTGTATGATTGATCATCGATTTAATATTTTCATAGTTAGATGAACAATATTCTTCACAAGAACCTATAATTCAATTATGATTCATGAAATTAATTTAATTTTTTCAGTGTAGAAATTTATTTCACAAAATGTTTCTTATAATTTATGAATTTTTGATTGCATCAAATTTACCAAAAATAATACCCCTTTCTATTATGCCTCTCACTCATCAATATTATTAATGTTCTTTATCATTAAAAAAATGGGATTATGATTTGATAATCTTGAATTGGGATGATCTTTTATAAAACATATATTAATGATATATCCATAAGTGTCCTAGTGAACATTGTTTTATTTTTTGATAAATATGAAATAATGGGTGTCAGATGTTTTTCTCAGAAACCTAACACCATTTTTCTGATTAGAGTTAATATCTATTAAGATTAGTTTACCAGAATAATATTTTATAGCCACTATATTCTATTAAATTATAATAAGTGGTTAGGAGTTGAATATTTGTGGTATTTTACATTTATATTGATGTCCTATGAATTAAATATAGGAAATTAGTAGTTGAATTGGATGAACCAGTTATAAGAAAGGAAGAAACTATGTTTTATTTGAAATTATGATATACATGAAAGGAATATTTGATAAACACATACAATGTGTTTTGAATATCATTTTCAATAGGGATTATTTTTTATTTGAATATAAAAAACCATTTTGATGGTTCTACACATCGTTTGGAACAATCTAGGTGGTTGAGTAGTGTTTGGGGAGTACATGTGCATGTCCCCATGTGATAATACTTCCTTTAATCCAATATTTAAATTCCATTTTGATGAATATAATAATATGTTCCATGTATTGGGAGTATCATCCCCAGGACCATGGGTGATTTCATCATGCCAGGTTTTATAATGAACACGTCAAGGAATTTTCTCAAAACAAACATCAATGAGTAATCTTTTATTGCGACTAAAATTTGGCATGCATGATTCAAGAATTGAGTAGTGTTTAAGAAAAAATTATAATGTGGACTTCATTTTTAAATTAGATATAGGATTTTTGGTCTCATTATTTTGGTTGTTATTCCAATAATATTTGTTATTTGGATGTGACCAAGTATGATAATTTGATAGATTCTTATGTTGGAACACTGTAGGAAAACTAGGGCATAGGTCCCCCATATCATATATACTGATATAGTGGGTACTCTTAAAACTTTATAAGGCGTGGGTCATCTATATATATATATATATATTGGGATTATCCATCATCATGCCACTATATTTATATGGTAGTCCACTAGAGAGATATTTTCTATGGCTATAGAGAATAGTAGAAAGGAGTTGAAATACATTTTGAATTTCATGTTGGTTCATAGATTGTTTAGAAATGGACATGGAGCATTTGGAACTCAAGGTATAGTTATATTTACTAGTTCTATGTAGGGATTGAGATTACTCACTATTGATATTGAGGATTAAGTATGATTATCTTTGAGGATTCAGTTTCATTTATGTCACTGAAATATGGGTTGACAGATATAATTTAATTTATATTTACTTCTGATATTGGTGGTTTCACACATGTATGTTTCTAATAATCCGTACATGGTATTTTTCCATACATGGTATTTCATATGTGTTTTATGGAATTATTAGTGGTTACCTTTATAGACCTATGATTTATAGTGAATAGATGGTCATGGTTCCATTTATTATATTTAATTAATTGATTCTAGGTATTTCATGGGATATCCTATGCATTCATATAATTGAATATATGGTATTTTGTGGCATAGTTTTTACCTTGTATGGTCCTATATTTATCCCTATTACAATATATGAAATATAATTAATCATTCAAATATTTACATCCATGATGTGGTTTATTTAATTAATTATAGTTTTGGGATTTATGTTTATTATATCACTTCAATATTTATTATTTATTGGCGTGTGTATGTGTTTGTGTAAATGTAAAATATGTATAGCCCTAAAATATATGAAATATTTCTCCCCAATGGTTATCCCCATATGAATGAATATTTGAGGTTTTCATAGGGTGTCACTCTTGTATTACTACCATCCCGAAATGGTACAATGTTGTTTATGCTGTGATAAATTGTTTCTAGAGTTATAGTTTCTATGGATGATGTTTGGTGTTAGACATGTCTAGAGAATTGTTTTGGGAACACATGGATACAATGAAAATGTCTCTTGAGTTCAAGACTAAATAATGGGAATCTAGCGATGGTGTGGTAGACAACATTTTTATATAATAGGACTCTGACTAAACACTTTTTGAACCTTTATATGGAATCCATGGTTATAAGTAAATCAATTATTAATACATCATATATGATTTTGACTTTTGACTTCGGTGAACATTTTGTGTTATCTATCTTGATGTTATATTCATACCCTGATAGAAAATATACATTTTTTGGAGGTCTTCATTCTGACATACAACATGGATCATATTAATGGATCATAATGTTTACCTCTTGAGTATTAAAGAATCTGTCTAGGGTCCTATTATTGATGTGTTCCTTCTATATGGGTTTAGTGTGTTACTACCACAAAATAAGATGTGTGTAGAAATATATCCAATAGTGGAAACATATGATAATCATCACATTCATAAGTTGACATTTCCCATAAGATTAGATGATTATATACATAATATTAGATAATTACATGTGTTATAGAAATTTGGAATAGTTCTATTTTGTAGAGAGATGGCTTCTTGGTTAATGGGGGATTGATTTTAAATAGTGGTATATGTTTTTTGGATGGAACGAATTGTCACCAATAAAATGGTTTCACCCATTCTAACATTATTTATAGAGATGTTGGGCTCCAGTGGGGAAAAATTATATAGATACATTATGAAGGAAAAAAAATTTGGGACGAAATCTGAATTTTATTGCATTATATGTACTATACTACAAGTGTTTGATGTATTTGGATTTAAGATATCTTTTTTCTTATAAAATTATCAAATGAAATTCATTTAGTATACATTGATGGTTAATGACCACAATAAACACTCACATGATATGGTTGATATAGACGCATAATTAAATTTATTATATATGTCAATCTAGAGAGGGACATCTGGGATATTTTGGTCTTTTTATGAATTCAAAACTACACATGGTTTCTAGAATGAGCATTATTGAAAGTGATATTACTTGTATAATGGAATTAATTGTCTAGAGTATGAAGTGGTCCTTATAGGGACGAGTAAAATACAATAGCTAATTAGTGTCAACAATCAGGGTCTCCAAATAGGTGTATACACATTTTGGGATTCATACACATGAATATATAGTTAAATGATCAAAAATTGTGTAAAATTATCTTTGTGATGGATTGTTATAGAGTTGTGATGGAAGATCACACATGACTTGTGATTTCCCAACGTATTTTAATGATTATGGAAGGAAAACAAAGGGAAAACCTACACATAAGATGTAACATCATGATCAAGGATCACCCATGAATTGTTTGTGTGATCCCTTTGGAGGTGGTCAAGGATGTGTGGATGGTGGGGCCCTAGATGGAGGAGATGTAGTTGGTGGACATCGCTATTGCCTATTTCAATTTCTACCATTATTTGGATGATTATTGGATAAAATGGTTACTATTCTTGGGAATTTATAGTTTATTCTATAAGGGGATATGACCATTATATGCATGAGATAATATTAAGTTAGTTCTGTGCATTCTATACTCAATCTCCTGAAATGTAAACCTGGGTGCATCTCATTCCACCATATAAATATCACATATGCAAGAGATATATAATCCTATAGTGAATTGTATCAGTCATATATGGCTATATAAACATATAAGGAGTGATTCATCAATTTCCCACATCATTCGACAATTGGAGTTTCTTATCATCAGATTTACATTCACATGGGATCAATTGTTTACTTCAATAAAATCTTAGAACTTCATATTATGAATCAAATGATTGTTTGAAATATTATCAGATATAAAAAAAATTATTTGAGTAATATACTTATTCATTGATGGTATGTTTTTCTTCATCAATGGATAGAAATATAATTTACCATAATGACCAGGTTTCACGAATAGGATATTGCATCCTATATCCCATTTGATGTTGATTTTACATTGACACAATGAGGTATTTTTGAATTTTTCTTCAAGTGGTATGATATGATTATATTTATTCCACATATAATAATGTTCTAGGAGAACCTCAAAGGTGGGAAATTAAATTATACATCAACATCTACATTGGAACTGCACTTATTTATTTGGTAGCATATATGATGTCCCTTTAAATGATTCAATAGGTGATGGATCACATGGAAAACCATTATTAGATGGTTATATAAGGCCCAATTTATCATCCTGGTAACCTCTAATATTATTTAGTCTAAATGATTAATGGGATCATGTGTCTATATGTTCCCTAACATCAACTAAATTTGATTATGATAATGAATATATACCCCATTATATGGATTAATGAACTCTTAATCTTTATGAATGTTGTGAGATGGTACTCAACCATACCTTTAACATATGACTATTATCAGTTGAGGGATAACAGTTATTATATTCTGAGGACACCATTGTAATGTATCTATTTGAATTATATGTTCCTAATGATTTAATTTTGAGTTAAAAATTTCATTGTAGTGATCATGGAACATATAATCCCAATGTTCACTACTTTTCAGAACATTTCATATATGTAAAAATGATGAAATCCACATTTCAATCGAATATATTGATATTGGAGAGAATTTATTGATGTTCAAAGACACAATATGGGAGAACCACTTGTTTGGTATGATCATGATGTTTTATTTTTTTATTATAGATTTCCACCTTCTCTAGAATGAAATCTCTTCAAATTGTGTTGTGGCAGACCCCAAGAATATTGAATTTTTTTCACTTTGGAACCACCCATGTGAAAGAAATAGGCTTTGTGATTCTATTTTTTGGAATTTTCCTATGAAATATTTATGGTAGATCATTCTAGGATTTAAGACACACTTATTCAATTTATTATGAATGGAGAGAGATTAGTAAACACTATGAAATGTAATCGGGCCTTCAGGGTGTAGTGGTAGAGGTTAGACATCAATTTCATATTGAGTATAATATTAGATGGTGTTGGGTATGTGATGTTGTATGATCCCTGATACCTATTATTGTAATATACATGATGATGAGGAATGTTAGGGTTGATTATGTGAGGAGTTAGTTGATTCCCTAATACCTGAACTATATGTCTCATTATATAGATTGGCATTAGTATTTTTTCCAAAAATATGTGGAGACATTATCTTTCAGATGAGTATTTCATTGTTCAAATAAAATGAACGAGTATTTGTTATATTATTATTCCTTGAGTCCTCAACATGAGAATGAGGAATTGGTTGATGTTTTATTGGACAAAGAAATTGATATAGTTTATAAAAATTTGATGGAAAATGTGATGGATGACTATGTTTGAATTAAATCACTCCATTGCATGGTGGAATGGGTCTTTTTTCTACTGTACTCATTTCCTATGAAACAAGATAGAGGGGAAAGGGTATCATATCACTTTTAAATGTTGGTTAATCCAATTATTCATCAGAATGTGAGGGAGGTTTAGTGGGGTGACAATGACTATGATGCTTTGTGTGGCTGGATATCGTATTGAGATGCATCATATGTATAATCTAATGTTGATAAAAAGGATATCGGTTTCTAGGGATATACAGTAGTGTTGGATAAATTAATTTATGATCTACAATTAATTATTATGACCATCCAATTTGAGGTATATACATGTGTGTCACATATACAAAAGAAACCACAATTGTATTTTTTGGGATTGAAGTTGGCCAAGCATTTTTATGTTTTTTTCTCAATGCCTCACATGTCAAAAGGCAATGATTAGAAATAAATTATCAAAAGGTTTGAAATAAAATCATAAATACAATAATGAATATTGGATGGATTCCTTATTAATTTCTCTATGTGGATAATAAAAATCGTGATTGGATATGATATTATATAAGTGATTTTTGAGCATTATACCAGGTTGGGACACAATTTTTTCATCTCGTAGTTATTTTTATTTCATAGTTTTCAGTTATTATTCATTCAGTAGATCAATTAATGTCATTGGTTAACCATTATGATCATATATCTCAATCATTTCCAGTTCTATTAAAAATTTAGGTTATCGTTTCACGATGATTTTGGACACAGTTATTAATGAGTACATTGCTTTACCACAAAATAGTTAGTATAATGTAGTGAAACATAAATTTTACAAAATATAATTGGAGTCTATGCATTGTAAATTTGTCATAGATTATTGTATTATTTAAAATTCATATATTTCATCTATAATGAAATTAATAACTATAGAATCAGCATTATCCATTCGAGGAATTGAATGGAAAACAATACAAATCAGCCTTCGGATGGAATGATTTTAGTGACGCAACTTTTATTACTCCAAAACTAGTGTAAGAGATGATTTTTTTGGGTTTTCTGTGCTAGTAAGAGGACCAATCAAATTTGAAAACAAATTACATTGACCAATGAGGTATACCATTAGGGTTTGATAAGGGAGTCCTTGTCCTATTGTAAGTATCCCCATGATGTGTGTAAATGATATTTAGTTTAGGATGAATGTTTCATTAGGTTCATATGAAGTTTTAGAATTAATTTTTCATTGTCAATGTTTTTTTTCATTGGAATTAACCCCCACAAATTGACCAAATGCATGACATAATACATTTGTCACAACTAAGGGTATGCCTACATGACTTGTCACCTTTTATTGACTGGTGAGTTAATTTTGTTGATAATATAGGTACCTCCTCCAAGTACCTAGTGAAAATCCTAGATTTAAAAAAATATATTTTTGGGTAGATTCATATGATTTTGATTAATTGGATGAATACTAATGTGCATGAATGATATTGAGAACATATGATCTTGATTCTGGAAATGTACATTAATATTTTTTGTAGCTTATTCATTTATAGGAATAAAAACAATGATGTTGGATATAATTAAAAAATTTTGGTTTCCAAAATATAACCCTGTCATTTTTTATGTATCTATGTTTCTTTATTAATGAAGAAGTTTTGATTTAGGATTTTTAGGACCATAATAAATATATATATATATTACTAGTACTAATAATATTTATTTTGACACATGCATAATTTATGAAGTATTTCATGACCCATTAAAGAGATTCCTTATCAAGAAAATTTAATACCTTATTTGATTTTGTAATTTCAGTTTTATTGTTGGGATCAAATATGATTTTTTGAAATCAAAATTTTGGAGGAAGGATTTAATTGAGGGGTTTCTAAAATATTTATTGATTGATTATTTATTATATTTTAATCCAAATAACCTAAACCCATCCTCTCTTAATTTTTAATTATATAAAATCCAATGGTTTGTTAACAAAAAACTAGGAGATTATAGATGATGACATGGGATTACCTTTTTGTCTTGACGAAGTCATGATCATCCATTGATGAAAATGAATTGAGGAGAGTCAAGGGATGAATGATGAATTGATCGAAATATTCATTGAATTCACTAGAAAAATGTTCCTCACAAAATATTTATCCATTCAGGAGGAATGGATTTTTATTCTATTGATTACCAAAATTTTATTTCTTGAATTAAATACATTATAAATTCTATGATTATTTTAAAATTAACCAAGATTTTAAATCACATTATTGAACATAATTATAAATTTCTCTTTCACTAATTCATCACACTACAATAGGATTCCAATTTTATGATATTATTAGGAGAACATAATGATCCATGATAATCTTGATTTTCTATAATTTCAAAAAATGTTCTCCATTATTCATTTTCTTCATTGTTGTCCCTTTAGGTTAGTGAATTGACATTTCTAGACTGGTGTGAGAGATATTGAATGAATTCATTTGTTTTTTATGTTTGAATAATTTTATAATCAATGATGAGAATATGGATCATAAGAGAATGGATTATTTTAAATGTGTTTCCTGAATCATGACCTTCTTTATATGATGAGTGGTGTGATATATCATGATTGGTCAATGAGAAGCCTGATTCCCAACAACTGGAGTCTAGGATTCTATGATCTGATGTTTTACTGTGACTTCTAAATGCCTCTGTTCATTCAAATTCAGGACTATTGTTAAATTAAGAGGAACATTGGAGAATTTCAGTAAAATATTGATCTACATAGAATATAGAATTGATGAAATGGTATATATTTTTGTAGATATCATGGGCGCTACTGTTTATTAACATTTCAGATGTCGCGTGTCAGGTAAATTTCCCCACAAACTTCATGACACGAAATAGGAGTCTGATCCAAGTGGTGTGAGTACTATGAAGGGTCCCCCTGGTGATTATTCAAGCCATGTTCTAATATGGAAACATCATATAGAATATCATGGATGGAAAGGACATGTTGATGGAAGAACCCACCAAGGCTCGAATAGTATTTCAATTGATGTGTGTTTCAATGTACACGCCATGTAAATTTAACATAACCAACATAATTAATAATATTATTATTTTGAAGTTTGATTTGGGCTCCAATGAAACTAAAAAATAGTGCAGTTACACGTATAAAGTGATAGTGTAATGTGATTCAACATTATAAATACAATGGTAGGTGATATGGAAGGGAAACCTTTTTTAGGGATACTTGGCTAAAGGAATTCCTCAGATTAGATCATCAGAGATTTTTTCAGAGAAAACTCACCATAAAAAAGATATATGTTCAACAATATTTAAAATATATGTAGAATTGGTACTCTCCCACACAAACTATGGAGCATGTCATCATTATATGTGGTGGTGCTCCCCCATAATCATTCTTTTGTGGGAAGTTGGTCTTTCTATAGATATTATGATCCCTCGTATTTGGAGAAGATTAGATAAGATAATTCCATCCACTCATATTCTCCTGAATATGAATGGGCTATATTTCATGTGATATGTGTCCTTGGGAGCTGCAAGTTCCGTCATCATTCTTATGTAGTGGTAGTGATTGAGATTAATTTTTCTATTGAAGATTTTTTTTAAAAAATATTATTATTTCATTCTGTATCTATCATTGAAATATTTATTAAGTTAAGCATTTTAGTTTAATATTTTCATATTTTTTTATGTTTTATAATAATTATATTTATTCCAACCCCCATATGGGATTTTAATTAATTTTTTTAACTTCATCAGATTAAAGACGAATAAGTAGTATCCTTGGAGGACCTCGTATTGGGAGAGATTAGTAGTTTATAGAGTATATGATAGTCTACTCTTGATAAACTCATGGATTATGATTCATGATCTCATATACATTCCCATATTTTATTTTTTGATTGATTGGGTACCATATTCCTCTTTGGGTGGGCATCTAATGATCGATTTTAAATTCTTATATAATTTTTTTAATACATTGATTTATTTTATTCTATTTTTACAGGCCTTGGTAACTCATTCGAGGTTTATTATAATATATATATATATACTATTTCATATTGTTGGTCGTGTGTGAGGTGGGTATTGGTATGTTTCTCTATAGCAGCTCATTTTATTGAAATTTCTACCAATTGATAATTTTCAACCCCCTTGCTCATTGGTGGTGTGATTATGTTGTCACTATCAGCATGCTTGTGGCCTTAGAGTGGCCTTGTAGGGTGTCATCAAGAAAATTATTTTTTAGAAACCATTTAATAAATAAAAACATTCCATTTTGATTAATTACCATCTATATTGAAATTAAATTTATATAAAATGGAAATTGTTCCAAAATCAGTAAATATATTTTCATTTTTAGTAAAAAAACATACATACAAATTCTATATATGGTAATGATTATATAGGTAAATAAATATTTAAAATATAATATTGAAACAATATAAATGAAATAGAATTTATCAATATTTGTTAGAACATGAAAATTATAGAGAAAACTAATTTCACAATTCATACTTTGATTGATAGATAATAAAACAATATTTTATGGAATTAATGGGAAATATCCAATACATTAGACTCCCTATTATTCAAAACCATTATAACTATAAATAATAAATATTTTCTCATATTCGATGCATTTTTTGTTTTGAAATATTTAAGTCATCCACTTCTAACCATAGGATAATAAAGAATAAGAGGAGTTATATAAAAAAATATTTTAATTTTTTGTAATTTAAAATTTTATTATGTCTTATAATGGTTGGTGGATGTGTCCTATATTAAGTGAGAAAAGTGCAATTTGTGAAAATATTAATTTTCATTATGTATAATGAATTTCATGATCATGAAAAATGGATAAAAAATTTGTACGTAACATTATATAATTTAATGATTATTTTATCATCATCCAAAACTTTTCTGTTATATATTTGTATTACTTTGTGATCTCATCATACAATATTTCACATTATCCTTATTTATCCTGAACTGAGTTAGATAAAATTTATATAGTTATCATATGTTTATGTATAAAAGTGATGATTACCTTTTTACCAAATATTTTCCATATTATTCCAATTTTGATATCCATTTTAATTTATCCAATTATTAAATGTGTAAATAATTATTTCTAAAATAAAGTATGCATAATGATAGTTTTTTATAGATAAGAAATATATATAAAATATAAAAAATATTAAATTAATAAATTATTATAATTCTAATGATATGTACATGTTTATTATTACACATTGTTCTATCACATGACTATGAATCCATGATAAAATAAAAATGAAATATTTTGAATACATATTTTTCTATGAAAAAGTTTTAATAATTTTTTATTTCAATATAATATCATTATAATGCAATAAAAATAGAAATATTTTCAGAAACTGTATGTTTTAAAATTCACCAAAAAATAAAATTTATAAGAAAAAATGTAACAAATAATCTAAATATAATATCTAAATAATGAGATCATATTCTATGAAATTATTTACTACTAATTAATGATAAAATCTATTAATTAATGATTAATTATTAATGGGCTTACATGTTTTCACAGGACTAGTAGTTTTCTTTACATCTCTAAAAATTACATAGATTTTTATTCTCAATCTAATTTTTAAAATAATATTTACTATATTTGTTGGAAAATAGAGTCAGGGATTCTATCATGGAAAATATATTATGTTTACACATGAAATGAAACCATGTTTTTTTAAAAGTTATTGTTTTATAAATGATAGGCATATTTATGAAGAGGTTATTAAATTGTAATATTCATGTTTTTATGTATATGTTATTGAATAATTCTTTAAATATATAAACATGAAAATATACTCAATTTTATATAAATTATAATTATTTACATGACTGAAGAATATTTAATGTTTATGTCTAGGTCCTTATAGTGAGTCCCTAAATGTAACAGCCTGCGATATAGTAAACTGTTATAATGTTTAATTAATTTAATCTTTTTGATATTTAGCATTGCAAAGAACATTTAAAATATATTTTTCTGAATTACGATGGTTTTATTTATTTATATGAAACACTATTTTATCTAGTTTATAAACAACATAAATATTAAATTTCACTACACATAATACTTAGCTGAGATTCTGTTATATGCATGGCTGAATTTCCTCGATGTCTAGTGTAACAATCAATATCGAGATTTACGAAACAAAAATATATTATTAAAAATATTATCATGTAATATTTTAAGATATAATATAGAGATTATGTTGGAATATATGAACCTAAAGAACTAACTTATGAAATTATTTTTTTTAATTCAATTCTTATAAATTAAATAGAAATTCATGTGAGACACTATTTTATTTAAAGTGAATTTTTTTATTGAATAAAATTTTATTCTCACAAAAGAATCTCATTATAAGAAATTAAATTTAAAAATGTTTATGATTCATATTAATTAAATTTATATTTTATATCTTATGTAGTATATGTTCACATTCCTAAAATATATATGATAAATAAAAGATTAGATATACATAGTATTACATATAAAATTATATTTTTTATAAAAATAGTTTTACCACCATTGAATGGAAAATTATTTAAAAATATAAATTTTTGAAATTTTATAATTTTAATATTTAAAAACTAACTGTATTTTTCAAATTATAATATAAAAATTAGGTTTGGGTGAATTTTTTCATTTTTTGTGGTGTTTCATTTTTTCATGAATAACGAAAAATACTAAATTTAATTTCAAGATGATTTTTTTCAAATAAACGTAAAAAGGATAAATTGTATTTATTATAGTTATGGAAGACTAATTATATAAATTTTAGATAATTTCATCATATTTTATTCATTGGTATTAATTTTACTTTGAAATTATTTATAAAAACACAAAAATCATTTGAACATTTTAACATTAAAAATACACATTGTCATCTCGTCTATGGGATTAATATTAAATTAATTTCCACCACTTACATGATTGGAATTTTGATAAATGGATTCCCCAATTGGATGAATAATAATTTTTAATTTATAAAAATATTAACTCTTTTTAAAAATATATTATTTAATGTAACTAAAATTCATTACAATAATTAAGTATAAAATAATCGTAATAAGGGAAAAAAAATATAAATCCTAAGGGCCAATATTACAAAGAAAATTTTCTAAATTCTCTTGCCTATGAATATATTGACTATATCCATTTTCATTTCTATGTTTATTAGTTTATCTGACACTATATATTAAAAGTTCCCTATTTGATATGTTAAATATACAAAACCCAAAAAAGGTACATTCCATAAATTTAAAATTTATAAAACATTGAGATATGAAAAACAAAAAATTTTATTTTATAAAGAATATTTTTAAATTTAAATGTGTTTTTTATGATCATATTTTTATTTCTGTTTTAGATATGAATTAGTTACATTAAACACTTAATAAACAAAAATGTATGGAATATTTAATTAATAATTAAATAAACAAAGATGCTAAAATTTTTAAAAGAAATATAAATTTAGCAAATTATTTTTTTACAATATTTTTTAGCTATATTATAATTCCCCAGCATTATAAATTACAAAATATTGTGTTTTTTTAGGAATTTATTTTCTTTTACAATGATGATCTTTTCAGGTCATGTGCATTATAGAATTAGGCCATAACTATTTCATTACATCTAAAATATTACAATGTTGAAACATTAAATATATCTAAGAAAATTTATTAAATAAAACAATAATTATTTTCTTGATAAAAATATTCTTTAATTCATCATTTCTCTTCCGCTTCCTTATATCCTATGAAAACACATTTAAACAATATTGGATGAGAATAAAATCTTAGTAAGGGAGGTAAAATTTGGAAATAATAAATTATTCCATTAATACATAGAAATCAATTAAATCATACTCTTTATTAATAAACCAAGATATCTTTAACATACCTTGTGAAATAATAATATTTAGGCATAACTCCTAGAAATCAAAAATCTTAATGGTAATTTTTTCATTCATTACATACTCAAATTCTAACTTTCACAGATACATAAGGAGTAACCTCTAATGACTCTAATTTTCCTAGTTCTATTTAAAAAAAAATATTGGAATATTTACGACGCCATGTGCTGAGATGGTGTTCGATTCCAATTCATGGTGTGTCAAGAATGTCCCATCTAATTTTTTTAACTAGAGAGAGTGTGAGGTTTTTTGGAAAAGGTGGAGTAACTCAATAATGGGTTCCTAGATTAGAAATCTGAAGGCACTATTGTGTTTATAATAGTTGTTTCCCCTAGGAGTGACTTAACATTAGTCGGTGCATGATTCAAGTGAGAAAATGCAAAAATGGCATAAAAAGACATAAAATACTTAAATAAAATTATTTTTATTATTAAAATACATATAACACATGAACGGTGACTCGGATTGAAAATTTAAAATGACTATGGAGCTTGTGAAGGTATGATTTCATTAGTATGAGCCTATCATTTAACAGTATGGACCAACTATGGAATGTAGTTTATTGGATGGGACCATAAAAAAATAAAAAAATACTTTATTTTCTAATATTATTTCTCAATAACAATTAAATATATTGGAAATGTGAGTGTGCTGTTAACCTCATGAGGGTGTTCTTCCTTTAGGCGGGGCCTAACATCGATTGCAATGGGTCAAGTGTGATTGTTGGTTTTTGTATCTGAACCTCATTAAATGATTTAAAAAAATATTCTTATAACATTTTTCAGTGATGTGGTAATGCTGCAATACCACAATTTTTTACCATGTTTCCTTTAATAAATGTAACAACATTGACACACTATAATATCAGTGATGTTGAAACGTTTAAATGAATTTCTCCGTTTAATATATTAGCATGGGTACATGATTTTATTGGTAATCCTGAACAAATTCACTAGGAACATAGGAGAATAATTACTTTGATGAAACATTCCATTGGACAAATGACAACAAATTATGGGAAGCAATGATGAATCATTGGATCTAGGATAATCGAATCCCGACATACAAAACCAATCATGGAATATACATTCTTCATCATCAAGGATCGATATAATCTAGGTAGGGCACGTCATATGGGGTTTTGCTCCAAAATAATTATATAGATTTTTAGAACATATTTCATTCATTGATCATTGCCTAGTTTTAGCCATTACATTTTCCTATGTATTGTAATTTCATTTATTTATGTTTTTTTGTAACCATGGGATCCCCTTTCTTGATGGACTGGCCCAAAATGCCTACCCTCTTTCTATTAAACTTTGTTATTGGTTCTATTTTCCACTGTTCTTCACATTCATCATCGTTAGCTAGCGGAGTCACGATTTGATATTGTCGGGGTGAGTTTGAGTGTGATCAAACCCACTGGTTCTTTACAGTGGCCTGAAAAACACAAAAATCGAGGATTTGTTGACCAATTTATAAAGGAGAAGAGTACATGCATGGTTTCTCATGGAAGAGGGTTTTTGGAATGGATATGATGATGTCTAGAATAATATCGTCGATGATATTTTCATATGCGATCAATGAGATGTGCATTAATGATTAATAATAATAATAATCATTGGGTTATTTTTATGATAATTGTTTTTTATTATGTTAATAATAATAATAATAGTTATACAAAAACGTCTTAGGGAGGTTAATGAAATTAATTGGAATTAATTTAATAGGGGTTATTAATATCTTTTATAATATTATCAATTTGAATAATGGATGAATATTTTAATTAAACTAATCATATTAGGAATTAAAGAGAGAGGCTCTATAACCAGTCATGAGATGGGCTCCCTAAGTGCTATAAGTAGGGTATGCTTTTAAGATGTTTGAAAAACCAAAAATATATTATATTTTATGTTAATAATAATATTTAATTTAAAAAATTAGAAATAAAAAAGGGGATACGAAATGATAGGGGAATACAAAATATGTGGAGAGAAAGTTGATCATGGACCAACTTGGATATATGGTTTAAGATAATAAAAACAATAATATATTATTATTTTTTTTATCAAACATTATTCTGACCACAACTTCTTCAAATGGTGTTTGATTGATAAACCTTTAGTAATAATGTGATTATTGAATCGTGATGGAAATTTTAATATTGGTATTACATGATTATTTCCAAGCTTGTGCCTTAGTTCAATGAAACACCAAATATTAATAAAATTATTATCATTGTGGGATCTTGTATCTGAAATATATCCCACATAAGGGATCAGAATGAAAAAATGTATGTGACTCAACATCCCTAAACGTTAGATGTACATTTCAAGAGAAAATCATTGTATTTAAATTGGGATCAATGTACAGTCCCCATGAAGCCTGATTTGGGCGTTTTCTTGGGAAATGCTGCTTTTCACTTGGTGTCTATTTCAGAAGAATGATTAGTCCATCTCTTGGGTTTTTTCATGAGGATCATAATGGTGCTGATGGTTGAGTAGTTCTAGCCCTATTTGTTTAAATTATTGGGAGCATTCCTCTACTGATGAAGGAGGTATTCTAATGTCGGACTAGGGTATGTGTTCCCCAAAATTGATGTATAAATATATTACTTACTCCCCTACATGTTAGGGTAAGGGTACTCTATTATAAGATTCGGTAATACCTTGTCGTTCTAGGGTGTATTTGCTCCACACGCATTGTTCCGATCATGTATATACTCTTCTAAAATGGCAGAAAGCAGGTATAGTATCCTTGGGTGGGTACTCCAGTAATGTACTATAGTGTGGGTCCCCTATAGAAAACATACTGACATTGTCAGTACACCCTTGTTATACCAGGGTGCATATCCCTTTGTCATTGAGTGGGACTCCCCTATCAAGTAGGCTTAGGGTCACGATATAGAGAGTTGTAGTCCCCAATAATTCAGTAGCAGCGTGCAGCAGGTCATCCATTGGTGTAGGAGCTCCCTTAGATATCACACACATATATGAAGATCAGGCCCATCCATATAAAGATAATGTTACATTGATTGTTTCTTGTTCTCCCTTGATGGATTGTGTGGTCGGACGCATCATATAAGAGCAACATTTGTTTCACAAAATGGTTAGGAGAAGGTCTCCCTCATTTGTGTATAGTGGTGAGGGGGGACTCTCCACTGTGGTTTCCTTAGTCTACTTTTGGGCGCATGATATTTCTGAATGAACTATTGATGCTAGGAAATTTAGAATGACCTAGTAAGATGTTCTAGATGGATCAAATTATCTCAGGCATACCATTAAGAATGGTAATTTTATTCTTGATGAAGTGTACATCTCAGAAATGTACCATCTTGTGGAGTGTGTTTCACCTGGTTTTATGCGTTTCCTTTCAAATATATGATATGAATCCTATTTTTGGCTATGAGGTCGGAACCCTATGATTCTTAGTGTCTGAAATGTGTATATCTGTATGTTCTTGGTATATGTATAGGAATTCAACTGTGTGGAATTGACTATTCATTTCATTATGGTTTTCCATTTATCTATAATTTTATGCTATTAGGGAATCATATGGTTTAATTTTTTTACTCACCTATGGACGGCCTTTTCCCACACATGTTGTGTCATGGGAAGATATTCGACACTTTAATGAAATCCAGGGTGGACCAGGAACAAGTGGTTCTTAGTGATAACATACAAACATGGCTTACTACTACGACTTCAGGTTGCTACCCTTCACCTTTCCTTTAGGTATATTTGTCGATGGAAAAGCTTTAGTGAAATTGAGTTTTAATTGTTTTCTTTATTTCTTTTGGTGGTTTGTATGCTGACCTAGTTTTCTACCATGTACATTACATTTTATTCATTTTGGTTGTGATAATCTTATTGTATTTCATGCATAGATTCCATGTATTATTTACTTCTGAGAATCATTTTTTTAGTGTTATTTTTGTGTGTGGATGTACTAAGTCTAATTCCTCCCATTTTTGGGATATTCTTACTCAGCATTAGTCACATGACCATGTCCTATTAGAGGTGGGCTTGGGGAAGTCATGTAGTGGGCATGAGGAATGGGTCGTGATAGATTTGTATTAGAGGAATTTGTTTCTACCTTAGGAATGTAGTGTAGCGATCTTTGTTTAGGTTTCATAGCGAGGGTGTTTTATGTTTTGAGTATGGTTCTCAGGGAAAAGGTTCAAGTGTAAATGTGTCAGCTGATGTATCCATTAACTAGGACTCTAATAATATACTTTTAGACTCAATTCATTAGAAATATGTTTTATGGGTAATAGAATGTACATGCATCATATAGGAATGGTTTTTTTCTTTTTTTTTAAGGTGTGATCTCTGAAGCTATGCTCTATTACGCATAGTTCATCGTGACTGATTTCAGGATATATCTATGACAATAGCTAGATTTAATTAAATAGTGTGATCATGATGATGATGTTCCCCATGATGATGTCTCAATGCTAGGCAATAAGAATTAGGCACTGCATTCGGGTGGGTTACAGATGGTGAAAACACACCATATATCATTATGTTCTTTTGGAAGTTTAAACTAATGATTCAAATAGGCTAAGTGATCTACATGTGTTCTATAGGAAGTGAACTATTATATACCATGGTGATCTAGGCCCCCATGATGATGATGACTATCTTGAGGTAGTAACTTGAGTTTTTCTCTTATTGAAAACACTAATCGATTAAATAGTGGTCATATCTGTGAACATCTTCATTGATCAATGGTATAATGGTTGATATTGGTGATACAATCTCATGATGAGGTGACACTCACACTGTTGGAGTTGGAAAACTCCTCACGGAAGATTTTTACCCAACCACGCTGAGGTTAGTACATATCCAAGAGCTTTTATTGCATTGACATGACATAATGATAGTGGGGTAGATTGTGTAATGGTTAACTGACATTTCATGGTACATCATGGAAAAGGGGAGAGACCAGTTTTTTAGGGAGAGTACCTTCTATCAGAGATTATGCTGAGAGATCAGGGAATCAGTGTTTCTGCTGAATATTTCCACCTATGTTGGGGTTCTATAGAGATCCCTAATGGTTGAGAGTTTTCTTAAAGAGGAAAAAATGAATGTGATCTATAACTGAGGTCATATGATGGAGGTTTCTATATGATCTAGAAGATAATAGGTGATGGGATAACAACAAAAGAGGCATACCAATTCAAAAACTCATATGTGTGGGGAATTGGCATAGGAGTAGTGCCATGGAATAAGTCATTTACTGGATATGTAGTGTTATGATTTCAATGGTTGGGAAAATCATGCATAGATTTTTGGACCAATCATGCCACTATGAGGGAGCCAACTGAAAAGACACCTTGGTAGAGATTGCACTTTGAGCAAGGAGTTCCATAGGATGGCTATGAGTTTGAGGAGTAGGATGCACAATAACTGGTCTATGCCAGGCTCAGGGAGTAAGAGGAAATGGGCAAGGAAAACAACATGAGATCCTAGATTATGACCCCAACACTCCATGGGAGATATGAGGTACAACCTCTTCCATTTATTTTGTTGTCATATTAATTGATATTGGGGCTAGTAGTTCTCAATCCATCGTGATCATTGTTTGAGGCTTAAAAGATTCATTTGAAGTGTGGACATGATACTCATTCTCAGAGACTCTTATTGGAAGAGACATGATGATCTCACAGTCAGGATCATAGTGTGAAATTAATCATGGAGGTGAGAGTTGTGATTGGGAACTCGTATTCATGGCGTCGAGGACTTATGAGGTCATTCTTGGTATAGACTACTATCATTCATGCCCAAGTTGACTGTTTTAATAAAAATGAGTATTTTGTATACATTGTAGTAGAATTAGGTTTTCTTTGGTAGTGAAATGAAATCACAGATAGTGCTGGGTAGATTCTAACATATGAATTAAAAAATGGGGATCCTTCATCGATGATATTTTCTCTTGGTGAGTTTCTGAAGGCATCATAAGGATATTATGAACAGAACATAGGAGCGGGTGGCTCAAATTCGTGCTCGGTTCTCTAACCATTTGATCGAGTAAACTATTTTTTTATAATCAATGATATAATCCCTTTTTGGGGGGTATTGTGATGGATTTGATTTTAGTGTTTCGATTTTGTATTAAATTCTTGGGAGAAATAATAGATGAGGTGATAAGAAGGTGTGCAATTCCAATGCCTAGTGTGCTCGAAATGGTCAGTCGAAATGTTTTGAGGTATTAATTATTATGCCTGACCAATTTCACTAAAAATGTTGTATAAATCTTAAATGTGTAACAATATTCAAAATATGATGGTTTCGTTGTGTTTAAGATAGCAGGATTACCCTTGCAGTGATTTATCTTTGGTCAACATGTCCCCCAGGTGATAAAACAAATAAATAGAAAAATTGTTAATAAAATAATTAAATAAAATTCTTTTATTTCATCAAATCCATATAAATCAAAAATACTATCTCAGATTGAAAATCAGATACCACCATTGATCTCGTGAGGGAATACATTCCATTGATGGAGGCTAACATTGGACTATGTGGGAAAAATGTGGAAAGTAGTTTTTGATATGTGACCGTAAATAACAGAATGAAATTATTTTAATTTAAAATCATACAACTCATAAACGGTAACTCATATTTAAAATCTGAGAGTACCTTTGAGCTCATGTGGGTGTTCTTTCCACTGGTATGGCATAGCCATGACTGGAAGGGGTCGAGTGTGAATTTTGTTTTCTATATGGGAACATCATTAAAATAGTTAATAAAAATATTTCCTCATGACAGTTTTTAATGACGTAGCAATGGTGCAATTCCATGATGGGGAAGACCATTTAATTTAACATATGAAATAATGTGACAACACTATAATAAAAATGATGTGGATACAATGAAATGAGTTTCTCCATTTAATGGCATGGCAAGAGCTCGATATTAGATTGAAAATCCTTAAGAAATTCCTCAAGTGATTATGAGATGAAATGTGTGGGTGAAACCTTCCATTTGAAAAATTACAATGAATGATGGTGAACAATAATGAAACATTGGATCCCAGTGTATACAAGAATGATGAACACAACCAATCTTGGAAAGTGCATTCTTAATTATCGATGATCGATATAATCCAGGTAGGACTCATTATACATGGTTTTCCATCCTTATAATAAAACAGATTATGTAGATAGATCAGAATTCTTCGATCGGTAACCATGATGTAGCCTTCTCATGTTCCAATGTACTATAATGTCATTTATTTATGTTTTTTATAACCATGGGATCCATGTTCTTTATCGACTATCCAATAACATGTGTCCTCAATCCATAATACATTGTTATTGGTCATTCTTCCAACAATTATTCACGTTCATTATCATTTGACCAATGGTGCACGATTTGACTTTTTCATGGTGGGTTCGAGTGTTATTTAATCCTTAGATTCATTGTAGTGGCTGTAACAATATGTGAATCCTTGATTTGTGGATGGATTGATAAACAAGTAGAGGCCATCTGTGGGATCTCATGGCGGAGTCTATTTGACATGGACGTGATGATGGCCAGAATCATATATTTGCTGCGGTGGTCAGATGTGGTAAATGCAACATTCATTAATAATTTATAATAATAATAATAATAATGGATAAGAGTTGATGATAATTTTTTATTATTATTTTAATAATAATAATGATGTAGACAGAAAAATGTGTCAGAGGGGTTAGTTAAATTAAATAGATTTAATTAAATGGGGTTATTAATATTATTTATAATACTAATAATTTGAGGAATTATTGAAATGTGGAATTAAATAAATCAAACAATGAATTAATGATATAATATATATAATACTCCATGGGATGGGCTCCCTAGGAGTTCCAAGAGGGGTGTTCTTTTATGGTGTTTGAAAAAACCCATGAGATATTATTATTGATGATAATATTAATAGTTAGATGATAAAAATGAGAAATTACAAAGGAGGAGAGACAATTTGAGGTGTGCAGAGAAAATGTAATGGGTATGTTGAGTGTGTCCCTCTTGAGTATATTCATTAAGATAATAATAATAATAATAATAAATTATTATTACTATCATTTTGGTTTTGAAGCATTAATCTGATCACAATTTATTCATGTGGTGTTTGATTGATAGATCATTAATGGAAATGTGATTCTATACTGGATATTCTCATTTTAAGAATGATTTCAGACACTTTTTTTTATACACATTCCATAAGACAATTAAACACCTAATAATAATAAAATTATTATTATTGAGAGATCATGTATCTGATATATATACATCATATGATATCTAAATGATGAACTATTCATTAAGCTAAAACCCCGAAATTAAGATAGAAATTTCATGTCAAAAATTTCTTATTTAAATTAAGATTGAGTCACTGGCGCCATGAATCTTGTATTGGATATGTTGCGGTGAAATGCATATTATTCATCATGGGTCCATTTTGGCCGAATGAGTAGTTTATCTCAAGAATTTTTTCATGACGATACCAATGGCACTGATTATAGAGTAGGTATAACCCTATCAGATACCGTTACAAGGATAGGGTCCTCTACTTATGGTGTCGGTACTCCTTTTTCATACCAGGGAATGACTCCCCCATAATTGACATATAAATAGTGTATGCACTCCCCTACCGATATGGTGCATGTCCTTTATTATAGGTGTTGGTTCTCCCCAATCATACCAGGGTGCGGGGCCTCCATACACATTGTTTCATATTATTCAACTCTCCCCTCACATTCCTTGGAGTGGGTCCTCTTGCTTGGGGTTAGTACTCCTCTGATGTACTAGGGTGTGTTTTCCCCATATTAAATGAACTAATATAGTCGATACCCCCTATCGTATCAGGGTTGAGGTCCTCTAGACAATATGAGGTACCCCCTCTGAAGTTGGGAGTGGGTCCTCACATACAATTTTGTACTCCCCTATCTTCGATTAGCAGTAGAGAGTGCGTCTGTTGTTAGAGTTAGAGCTCCCTCTGCTATCAAACATTGATATAAGGAGGGGGCCCATCCAAATGATGAGAATGTTACCTATAATGGTGCTAGTGATCTCTTGATAGAATGAGATGTGGGCAACTCTATATAGTAGAGATAGAGGTTTAGCGATATAGTTAGGAGGTGGGATCCCTCATCTGTGTATTGA
This sequence comes from Viscum album, assembly GCA_963277665.1. Lineage (NCBI taxonomy): Eukaryota > Viridiplantae > Streptophyta > Magnoliopsida > Santalales > Viscaceae > Viscum > Viscum album. The sequence goes on from OY728142.1 coordinate 1,334,027,062, forward strand.
GGTGATGGAGGGACTCTACTCTTAGGATTCATTAGTCTTTCGTTGGGTGCTCGACATCGATGACTGAACCTCCGGTGCAGGTCAGTAATGACGGACCATGTAGGATGTTCTTGATGGAGCATGTTCACTCAAACATACCATTAAGAATGATAAACATTTTCTCGATGGAGTTTACATTGGGGAAATGTACCATCATGGATGTATTATCTTGAAAATTGGGTTTCTCATGGTTTTATATGTTTCCTTTCAAAATAATGAATAGAATCATATTTCTAGATATTAGGTTAGAACATAAGGATTCAAAGTGTCTTAAATAATTATATATAGATGTTCTTGGTATATGTATATGTATATACTTTTGTGGAGTTGAATATGAATTTTTTGGTGTATATTCCATTATGTTTTACATTTTTTTGGGGTGTCCTACTGAGTAATGTTTTACTCTCCCCTGCATGGGCATTTATCGCATGTGTCATGTCTTATGAAGAGGTTCTTTGCATTGAAAAGTGTACTGTGGGCTAGAACTAGGTTGTTCTTAGTGAGATCAGATAGATGAGGCATACTCCTATGGGGTCAGCAATCTAACCTTCACACAACTTTTAGGTAGGCTTATCAATAGACGAGCATTAGGGACATGTATATTTACTTATGGTAGGTGTTTATTTGGGTTTGATTCTTTATTAGCCTAAATTTACACCCTATACATTACATTTGTTGAACTCTGGTTTTGTTATTCTTAGTTGATTGCATGCATAGATTTATTGGCATTGTTTACATCCTAGTGTCATTGGTTTGGAGTTATGTGTGTGTCTACCAATAGTTAATTTAATACCTCCTTTTTTTGGGATATTCCTACTCGGTTCATGTCTCCAACCCCTAAACCATTGTAGGAGAGCACGGGGTTGTCATAGAATAGGCCCTATGGGATTGTTCATGACATAACCTTCATGGATACCAATCACAATATATTCCCTAAATTTGTTATGAGAATCCTTAACATTTACATATATATCATTACCCAATGCATTGGAGAACTATCAAGGGATCACCCAACCATATATTATGATTTAACCACCATTATAAATTAAAATTTACATATAAATGTAACATAATAATTACACATAAAAAAGCATAACAGAAAAAATAACATTTTGTGATTCCTATCACAATGTATAATTTCAAGATATTGATATGATCATTTCATTTAAATCATTCAAAAGTATGAGTATTGAATTAATGTGTCACAAAACACATTGATACTTTTGAAGTGAATTTTCACTTTAATAAAATCTTTTATATATAAATAAATCCTTAAAATTCTTTATAAAACAAAGATATTAATGATAAGTATTTAGAAGAATAAATCTTTCAAACGTTTAAATTGATGTTTCAATTAATGATTCCATTACCACTTGAGAAACACTTGAATAAAAATAATTATAGAATAACATTAAACCAAAATTTAAATATCATGAGAAAATATTAATTCATGACATAACATGTATGATTTGATTTATATATACCATATATAATAATAACTCTTCATTACATCAAGATATACCTCAATAAAAGGATATTGAGAAAACTTCCCTTAAAAAGATTGTATCACTAGATTAATGAAAATTCAATGACCTAAATATTTGTGAAAAATATAAATACAAAATTTATATGTGGATATTTAATAAAAAACAATGAGAGTTCATTCACACATATTCTGGAAAACAAACCAATGACTTGTATATTTAACTGATTCAATGGATATTGACTAAATATTTCCCTTACAAAGAGAATTTTTTAATAGAAACATCAGTTTCTTGTATTGAAAATAAATAAAAATAAAAAAATGATAAAAAAATGATAGGATATAAAATTTTATTTCTCATATAATCATAGAATGACATAATAAAGTAGTATAAGATTAACCCAAATAATGGAAATTGGGTTAAGAAGTTCCCTTACCTTAAGTTTGATTAGTCAGGTACAATCATTGTGTTACATAATAATAAACATAGGTTAATGTATATCTGATTTATATCCATTTATAGATTAATTATTACTATTATATAAATTATTAACATTTTAAATAAATTACACAATTATTTAAGTTTATTTATGTATTTTTGTCGATATTTGGTATTCGAGTCAAAAATGAGCTTCTTTTGATGTAAATTGTCCATGTGGTAACAAGTACATCATATCCATAATATTATTCATTGTATAAATATCGTATATATGTTGAATATATGTATTTACAACATCCATAATATTTGTATATATGAAATGAAATTCACAATTCATGGAGACGGTAGGTCGTGCTTAGGCATGAATGCCACATTCATTTCTTTTTAATATTAAATGAATAATAATAAAATTATATAAATGTAGATTATTATACCAATATTATATTTATGTAATAGATTCATAATATTTTTAATAAATCAGTTATTTATATGTTCTATGTGTAGCATGAATGAGTCATATCACATTGAGGGGTTGTAATCCACAGTTTCTCAAATGAAATTATCATATTTACACATTATGGAAAAAATAATGGATTTTTAAATAAATATTACATAATAATAGTGAAAAAATAAATATAATATATTAAATATGTAATTATAGATCCATAATAATTTCTCTCATGATTGGTGATAGGTGAAAATTGAACAATCCTAATTTTGTGAGGTAGTAGTTCACTATAGACATGAAATTTATGTTCTATATTCATTTGGTGGATGTTTTTGTATGTGGAGGTTGAACCATTACCATAAAAATAATAGTATAATTAGGATACTAGTTTTTTATAAAATAATTTTATAAAAATAACATAGGCGTTGAGTTAAAAAATAAAGGAATAGAGCTTGAGAGAATATGTTACCTCAAAACTGGTTATATCCTTTTGATTTGATCTAAAAGGCTTAATTTATTTGCTTACAAACCTAGGTAAGTACAATAGGGTTATGGGAGTGATTTTATGATTTTATATGAGTATAATTTGTTCAATCCATTGTTCTTGAGATGTGTGAGTAAGTGGGAAGAGGTGCTAGCCTTTTATTAGAGGGGAGATAGGCACATTAGAAAAGTGTTGAAAGATTATTTTGTTATACATTTAATTTAGAATACTAATAGTAAAAATCTGATATATTTCAATTATAATATGAGAATGGGTCGAATTCCTCTCATATAATATGTTTTACACAATTTTAGTTAAAAAATTTAACTTTTTTATTAGCATTAACCCAGAGATATATACATTAACTCTAATAATATCTTCTTATATTTTCATAATATATCGTTAGTATACTGACTATAAAATTAAAATAGAACCAAATTTGGATAAATAATTAATTTTTAAAAATTATATAAGTCATTTGGCCAAGTATAATATTTTTAAAACTATTAAATCATAAAATAAAATTTTATTTATTTTAAAAACACATTTATGTCAATTTGGGCAATATTTGATAATTTACATTTTCATTACATAATAAAAACATATTTTATTCATGAAAAATGAATTAAATAACCTCTCACATTTCAATGGTAACAAAATATTTCGTGGATGGACTAAAAATGTAAAAATTAAATTTATTAAAATATATATAATATCATTTGTTTCAATAATTCATTAATAAATTAATTATTGCATCATCATTGTGTCCGAAATAAATTTATTTATTTATGGTATAAAATTACAAAAAATTACCATGATATGGAAATTTATTTATCTTTATAACGAAATTTTATAGTCCAATATATCGTTTTTATAAATATAATTAAAATTGTATTAGTTTGGAGATACATGTTTATGTTATATTTCTCTTTTAATTAACACAAATATTGTAAAATATCATTATCACACCAAATTTTCTCTATGGGGACCTTAAATAGACCCAAGGATGACCATGGTCTTCAATATCTTGTAAAAAATTATTAATAAATGCATTATGGTTGTTTTATATTATTATATTATTAATTTTTTACCCTTATTTACATGACTTATCCTTATACCATGGTAAATAAAAATTACCACTGAAGTTACTATTCATATGGTCAAAAAATAAAACATACCTATTTTCACAATTTTGAACTTATACTTCCAAATCTGGAATCTATTTTTCAAAATTCAAAAAGTAAAATTTGATGATATTAATTTTAAAATTATTTTTCATTTTCAATACAAGAAGGCATGTTTTTATGAAGTAAAAACTAGCAAAATATTGACATGATTTTATGTTCATTTTCAATGTGAAATTAATTATAATATCGAACATGGAATTAAATGATAAAAAAAATAATCCAATTACACATTAAAACCAATTTAATGAAAAATATATATAAAAATAAATTAGAGGAAAAGGAAATTTTGATTTAAAATGCAAATATTTTTACTATTCATATAAATAATGATTTTATTAGAAAAATAAAATAATTTAAACCGATGTATATTTTAATGTCCCGCTTCAAAATAAGAAGTTAATTTTATCAAATTGAACATATAAAAGTGAAAAAAATATTTTTAGAATGGGTTTTCCATCAAAATGATGTAAAGTAACTATTTAAAAAATATTATTTTATTTTATTATTAAAATTTGGTTCATTATCATGTTAATCCCATAAAGTCATTGAATAAATTGAAAAACATTTAAAAAATATGTAAGATCTTATAATAGTTAATTATATTAATTCCCACCAATACAATGAATTCCCATAAAATAATATTTAAAATAATAATATTTCTGTTGTATTTTTTTCAAAAACATAGTGTTCTGTGCAAAAATAGATTTTATTGAACCTCGTTTTAGTGTGTCAGGTAAGCTATTGTACATAGTGTCCCATTCAAGAAAATATTAATATTAAACATTAAAATATTAATAGATATGAAAATATATTATTCTATAAATACTATGGATGTTACATCATTCCCCCCATTTGGAAATTGACTCCTCGCAATTATAAAATTGGTCTTAGAAACATCATTGAAAATACATCATATAAAAAAATTCCAATAAAATAGTCACATCAAAATAATGAAATTTTTCAAAAAAGGTCACCCGGGATAACACATACTAGGATTCATGATATGAAAACATGGATTTGGAAGTGAATAAAATCATCTTATTCTGAGGGAGAGTGATATAAAACATGATAAGTAGAAAGCTAAGAAACTTAAATCCATAAAATTGTAATGGGTTAAAAAGTAATTGAATACCTAGTATCAAAAGAAAGATGAATTTTTTTATTATTGTTTTCACAATTTTGAGTAATTTATCTAGGAGTTGGATTAAGAACTTATGGAGACATGCACACTTGTAATGTAGGATATCATCCTTTAATAATTATCTTCAAAAAATCATCTTTTCTCCAAACAATTAGAATTCAATATGTCATGGTCACACTTGAATTGATATATTAATCATCTAGAGAATCTGATTATCCACAAAAGAAAAACATTACATTTACATTATCTTTAGAAATTAATAAAAAATTGGTTAGTATAATATCTGGTAATCCCATAAAAATAGTCATTTATAAAACAAAATACTACTTTTAATTTATAATATTAATCACATCATACCTAATGTTCAAAAAAGACAATTCTATAAACAATTGTCCTTAAAACTCTAAAAATAGTCTTCAATGATAAATCTTAATATTTATCTCAAAATAACATCTAATAATCTTAAAGTCTCATACATATAAGTAATTAACATAATCTGATGTTATCCATGATAGTATAATCATTTACATAAATAACCAAAATCCCCATATGTCCAGAAAAATGGTTCTTCTAAAATAAAATTCAACCAATACACCTTAAATGAAATACCATATTCTTATATTTTCCATATGCATAGAGTGTTCCCAAAGAGAAAATTCCTTTCAATTTTTCATTTATCAATTAATAACCAAATCGTTTTCTTATTCTATGGATATCAGTTTGATAATACATAAGTTCTCAAAATAAACACAATCTCGAAAATAAAATCAATTAAATAAAATTAAAAAGTCATACTAACCATGTAATTCACATAGTATTGTGGTAGGTGATGCGCTCCTAACACCTTTTGGTTGTAGGTTTGATTCCCATGGCCTTTTCGGACACAATGGGTTGTCTCCCATCATGCAGGTTGTCCCTTCTTATAAAACTCCAAAATAACATTAACATGTTTTAACCTCAATGGTAGTATTATACATCTCATTTTCATCCCAAATAATAATTTCCTCAACATCGTAATTCTTGATGTGTTATAGATGTTAACATTTTTTTCACATTCATATGATAAAATAAAATTTTTCCCAATAGAAAGAACATCATAACATAATCATTGAGTCCCCCATGTTTTATATTCCGCTTGTTTATGTAGATATAAGTTTCATGAATTTTTATAATTATTTATTGATACTTAAAAATCAATTTTCCATTTATCCAAATACACCTTGTATATCATGGTTCATATGGGTGTTCATAGAAAAATAATTTTGAAAAAAAATAATGTATCCCTTAAAATTTCAAAACATCTAATAAAAATTGATATTTATAAAACTGTTGGACTGAGTTTAAATTGAAACATTCAATCAATGGAAGTTTTAAAATACCATAAGTATGTGTTGAATGATTATATTTTTAGAGAATATACAAATAGGTTGAGTATGAGTGTCCTTTTTCAAAACCTTTTCCAAAATCATAATATGCTTCAAATTCATTTGATAAGTTAAATTAAATGAAAATGTCCTGATAATATTTACCGTTATCAAAAGTATTAGATTATTAAGAAAATAGGATTTTAGTAAATACAACCTATAATCCACGAGGCTATAAAGGTATAGTGGACGTCTTTGATATCTCAAAAAAACTGTTTGGTAGTGATTTGTAAGTAAGATAATGTTTCAGAATCATCTTAACATGTCTTTAAAATAATTAACGAAATCATGTAATAAGGAATATAAATGAATTTTGTTTGAGATCATCCTCCTTCAATTTTGACTAGACATTCCTTGATCTGAAAAAGTTAAAAATCTAGGATATTAATGAATAAATAGTCATAGAGACATACCATGTGGTTATCCAATACTCTTAAACCATTAATGGTCGAAACCAACATTTGATATCAACTATATGTCCCAAGCCTTAAACATTAAATAATTGTGAATATTGATGAAAAATTTACATTTTTTACATTGAGTATCATTTCAGGTTTAGAGATTAAGATATTTAGACCACAACTATTATATTAAATGTAAAATATTACAATGTATAATCTTTCTCTCTATTCTATAAAACAACTTTAATAAATAAAGAATTATTTTCTAGATAAAAATGATATAGAATTATTCATTTATCTTACGCTTCCTTATACCCTATGATTTTTTTTCAAAAACATGGGATGATCATAAAACGTTCTGTAAGGGTTATAAAATAAGGAACTAAAATTTTATTCCATGAATACATACAAATCAATGAAATCAATATTATTATACATAAACCATAAGATCGTTAACATACCTCACGAAATCATAATATTTATGAATAACTCATATAAATCATAAATCATAAATGTATGTTTTAGAATTCAAAATCTAATTACATTGTATCATTACCATATATATAGGGAGTAACCTTAGCGGTAACATTTTAAATACCAACATTGTATATTCCTTATATCTCTTAGGAGAAACCATAATGTTTATATATGTCACACTACCCAATGAATTGTAGAGATATCATGTGCTTACCCACGCATGGTTTAACACAGAACCACATGTATACATAAAACATTCCCTAGAAAAATTACATAATCATAATACATAAAACAATAATAAAGTAAAAAAACATGTCCACATTGTAATACCAAGATATAATTTCAATATATTGATATAATCATTTCATTTATAACATTAAAAAAGAAGATATTTGAATCAATGTGTCTCATTCCACATTAAAAAAATTTAATGGAATTTAGAATTTAAAAAACACATGTCAATATAAATATATCCTTAAAACCATTTCGAAATCATGGACCTTAATGATAATTATATTATGAATAATTCAATAAAACATTTATAACGATGTTTCAGTTAAAGAATCACATACAACTTGAGAAAACATGAATTAAAATCATTAAATAATAACAGTAAAATAAAAATTAAATATCATAAGACTTTATTTATTCATGATATAACATGTCAATAATTTCTTATATACACCTTACATAAAAATAATGTTTCCTGCCATCGATATATTCCTCAATGAAATGAGATTGAGATGAAGTCCATTATAATGATCAAACCATTATATAAAGATTAAATAAATGAAATAATTATGTGTCGAAAATATAAATTCAACAAATATATGTGAATATTTATTTTTAAATAATCATATTTAATTCACACATATTCATGGAAAAACAAAAATCGATGACATGGATATTAAACTCAATGAATAGAGATGGAGTAATGATTTAGCCTAAAAGGATAATTTTGTTAATAAAATAGACTAATTATGTGTATTCAATAAAAATATAAATAAATTGAGTATAAATAAAAATTAGGATATCAAATGTTATTATTCACTTAATTATTACACAATGTAGTCAATAGGTACAAGATTAACCCAATGAATGCATATTGGGATAATAAATTCCCTTACGTTGAGTCTGAATCGTCCAATACAATTTTTATGTTCCTGAATAATAAATGTTTTTTAATATATAATTTATTGAGAAAATATTTCATGTTTAATATTCTTTTTATATTAATTATTTCCATGTTATAAATTTTTTTGAATTATATATGTTCATATTAGCAGTTTCGATGATATTCGGTATTTCATTTGAAAATCAAATTGTTTTTATGAAATTTTTCCATGATTTCAAAGGTAAAAAATCTCCAGAATATTATTCATGGTTAAAATATCATATATATCAATTATATCTATATTTATAATATACATAATATTTTGATATAAGAATTGAAATGCACCATTCATGGAGACGGCATGTCGTACATACACTTGAACAATACATTGATGTATTCTCCATATTAAATGAATATTAATATGATTATATAAATGTATATTACAATAACAATATATTTGTTATATGATATATTCCTCAAATTTTTAATAAATCTATCCTCTATACATTCCATTTATAGCATGAATGAATCATATCACTTTGAGGGGTGGTAGTCCACAATTCCTCAAACGAACTTATCGTATTTACACATAATGGAAATCATAAAGGTATTTTTTCAATAAAAATTATATAAGAATGAGAAAAATTAATATAATATATTTTATATATAAATAAAGTTCCATCATATTTTCCACAATTAAATGTGGTATGAAAAAATTAAACAATCATTATTTCATGAGGTAGTAGTTCACCGTGCACAAAAACAATATGTTATATATCTATTCGATTGGGGTGTGTGTATAAGTAGGTATAACCTTGATAATAAAAAAATCCTAATATAGTTATGATACCAGTGTTTTTATAAATGAATGGAATAAAAATACCTTATGGGTGCAAAAGGAAAATAATGGAATAGACCTTCAGATAAGTCGTTGTATCAAAATTGGGTAACTCCTTTTTATGTGACCCAAAAAGCATCATTTAGTTTCATTATTTACCAAGAAATGGATTGAAGGAGTAATGGATTATTTTTTGGATATTATATTTGTTTAATTTTTATGATCAAAGGTTCATTATAGGTGTGATGAAGTGGGTAGAGTTAATGGCCTTTTATATCGGGGAGGAGGGGCTCTTTATGAATATCATAAAATAATACATTATTATAGATTAATTTTCGAACAGTAATATTCCAATAAATTGAAAATATATGCACAAGTGGATCATTAATGAAAATTTTAACATTATATAAGTTGTTTTTCATAATAATAGAATTATATAACTATTATATAATTTAATAAAATAATTGTTTTAAAAAAACTCATTTATGTAAATTTTGACACTATTTAGTATTTTATTTTTTTTAAAGGCATAAAATCCATATTCCATTGAAACATAGTAATTAACTCATCCCTAACATGTAAATTCCATAAGAAATTCAATTATAGTATAAAAATGTGCAAATTAAATTTATTTTAATATTTATATTATCATTTAGTTGAGTAATTCATTTATAAGGTAACCATTGTATAATTGATGGGTTATAACAAATTAATTTATTTAAGTTATAATAATTTTAAATAAAATAAAATTATGTAGGAAAAATTATTATCTTTATAATAAATATTTATATAATTAGAGATAATATATATAAACCAAATTAAAAAAAAATTGGGAAGAGATACATGTTTATGTGTATATTTACCTTTTATTTAAAATACATATTGTAAATGGTGATTATCACACGCATGTGGCTCTACATGGACATAATGCAGACCCAAAGATGCCCAAGAGATTCTATATCTCATTCAATAGGGTTAACATACATGTTTGGTTAATTTAATATTGTTATAAAATAATTTTTACCCTTGCTTACCTTGTTTACACTTAAACAACAGTAAATAAAAATAATTAATCATGTTACGATTCATAATGTAAAAAATAAATCACACCAATTTAGACAATTTGGACCTAATGATTACAAATATGAGATCCTATTTAAAAATTAAAAACGTATAATTGCATGAAATTAATAAAAAATTATTTCTCATTGTCAAAACTATAAGGCAAGTTCTTATGATGTAAAATCTATCAAAATATTGACATGTGTTTATATCCTATTTCAATGTGAAATTAACTAAAATGACCAAATTGGATTAGATAATAAATGAATCATCCATTTTCTCTTTAAAACCAATTATAATTATAAAATAACTATTAATAAATTGGTCAAAAAGGAAGAGTTGAATAAAAATAAAATAATTTTCACTATTCAAAATAATATGCTTTTTATATAAAAAACTTCCTAAATTTCATCTGATATAAATTAATATGTTTCTCAACTAAAAAAATATAATTAAATAGAACATCAAAATTTGATAAAAACAATTCTTAATAAGGGTTCTCCATCAAATTTATGTAAAATGTCCTTTTAAAAATATATGAGTATTTTATGCGTAAAATTTGGTTCATTATCAAATTATTCTACTAAATTTCATTGAATAATGTAAAAAGATTCAGAGAAATATATGAAATCATAATATATTTAATTCTGTTCATTCCCATCAATTAAATGTCTATGAATTAACTAGTATTTAAAATAATAATAGTATTGAAATAATATTATTTCAGTATAACATAGTGTTCTGTGCAACATAAGATTTCAAAGGAACACATCATTATATGTCAGTTATGCTATCGTACATGGTGTCCCATTTAACTAAAATTAATTTCTTTTTAAAAAGTATGAATAGATATTAAAATGTATTATTCTATAAGAACTATGTATATTAAACCATTCCTCCTTTTAAAAATTTCATCTCACAATTCTAAAATTAGGCTTAGAACAATCATTAGAAAACCGCATTCGAAAGAGAGTCAATAAATCAATCACATTAAAATAATGTAAGACAAGTAAAAAATGTCACCTAATATAAAATATTATATGAATCATTATAGGAATACATGGATATGGATGATAAAATAATATTTTTTGTGAATGAGAGAGATAGAAAAACTGATCAGGGGAATGTTCACAACCATAAAATCATACTTTTTTGGGGGTTAAACAGTCATTGATTTTTTAGTTTGAAATATAAGCAAACGATGTTTCTTGTATTAATATGAATTTTATAATGTTTATGAATTTTTTTATTATATTAACAATGAACATAAAGAGATATACTTACTTATCAAGTAGAATTTCATCCTTTAATAAATATATACTGCAAATGCATCTATACCTTAAATGATAAGTACTCAATATGACTTGGTCACACCTGACGTGAAACATACAACTTCTAGAGAGTTAAATAATCCACAAAATTGAAACTATATATTTCCCATTTGATTAGACATTTACCAAAACCATAATGGTTAGTACACGATCAGATAGTCCCTGAAAGGAAAAATTATTTATAAAAATAAATAATACTCTTAATCTTCAATATTCAACAAACCATACTAAAAGTTCAACAAAAATACGTCAACAAATAATTTTCCTTAAAATTACTCAAAATAATATGAAATATTATTTAAATCAAAAATTTAGAATGATTTGATCACAGTCTTCCATGAACTTGTAAAAAATTATCTCCAAATAATATCGACTACTCTTAAAGTCACATACCTATATGTAATTAACCTCATCACATTTTCTCCATTAAAGGATAATCATTTCCATAAATAACTTAAATTTTAATTTGTCCATTATAAAATCATTTATTCTTGCAAAATAAAATTCCATCATTTCTCCTCAAATGAAATTTCATAGTATTTTATTTTCATTAGGCATATTGTGTTACAAAATGACTAAACAACATCCAAAAAAACATTTATCACTTAATCACAAAATCATTTTCCTATACTAACGATGTCCATTAAAAAAAGTTCCCAATATTGACTTATTTTTGATATATAATATCATTTAACTTGATATAATATGTATAACAACCCATACATTACATACATTGTTAATACTTCAAAATTGAAGCATATTTATTACAACATATAACAAAACCATGATAGGATCGTATGGGTATAGTGTCTTTAGAAACTGGGAAACATAAACAACTGGTTCATAAAGCATCTAATTTGCCTCCCATTTATTTCATCATATCTAGAGTCCCTTTTGGCATATTCTACTTAATAACCTTCTTCATGACCTAGGGAAATAAAACATAAAAAAGGGAGAGATCAAATTCTCAGTAAGGGTAAACAAAAGAAATATCAATCACATCATATACATAAGCACATAACTTTTGGAAATCTTAACCTGCAAAAGAGATCATAATTTCATAACATGGGATAAATCATAGTAGTGAAATGTAATCCCAATAATCATAAATTAAAACATGAAACTTTGTGGCATACACACATAATCATAGATAATCATTTCTTATTAGTCAAGACTCATTTCCAAGACTATCTTAGTGGAAAAAGTCCATTTCTGAACTGAGTTCAATCCTTGTTTCAGTCCTATTTCACTGAACCAGTATAACCTACCGTTCCAGCCATGTCTATCTCATGAGATATAAAATATTTACCCAATTCATTGGAGGGAGATATATTTCCCACCCATCTCATAATGATACCACTCTTATGTGTGCCACAAAATCATAAACCATACATCATAGCATAACCCATGTAATAAAAATGGGATTCTTAAAAAACATGACATCATAAAATAATTCATATAAGATAATGGAATTCATAAAAATATTTCCATCACAACATAATCAAATCCATGTAATAATAGGGATAGAAGCAGAACCCTATATTATCTTAGATGGAAAATAATTTTGATAAAACACTTGAACTCCATTTTTGAGGAAAATATACTTTCTACTTCAAAAACACTTTTCATTTCTTAACATGTCATAAAATTATAACTAAAACAAGTTGATTAAAAATAAACTTGAAAACTTATAAGGGAAGATTCTTATAAATAATGTTTTAAAAATCCATTCATGTTGTATAAGTTAAAATAAAACATTATTCCCGTACTTTTGTCAGAAAAGTCAAAAAGTACCTCGTACGAAAAACGACAATAGATTCCTTTCATATCCTTTAATAAAAACTCACCGAAGCATAAAATTGGATTTAAAACATTTTAGGTGGATGGAAATAACATTACATATTGAGAAAACATGGATGTTGATGATAAAATACACCCCAGTAAATACCAAAGTATAAACAATCTCGGATAAAAATGAGATTGTGATATTTCCCTTACCTTAGGTCCGATATGATTTGTACATGTCCGAACCTCCTGTATAATGATTTAAATAATGTTATTTCCTTATTACAGAATCATACATATTTTTATTATATCATATATGGTCATATTCTTATCTTCTTAGTAGTAATATTTCATTGCTACTTGTTATTCGGGTGTTTATAACTTTTTGTTCTTATGTGTGTTTTGTCGAAGAAATTCATATAATTATTTTTAGGTTATAGATACCTCATTTATATAATAGTATTAGTTTAATATATATCATATTTATTCACTCAATTAATTTATATAATCATTATGCAATGAAGATCATGTAGAACGAGTCACATCACATCGTGGAGACGATATTCCGTACGTACGCACGAGCAATGATATCGTTCCCATGATCGTGGAATTGTATTGGAGTGTATTTATACTATTTAAGAATCAATATCACTTTAAAATAATCACATATCGTTATTATGTACACCATTATACCCATCCAAGTAAGGTGGTGGTGGAAAATAGATTACACCACGGCGTGGAGACGGTATTCTATACGTACACACGCGTGGTGATTTCGTTTTCCGTAGGATGGATAGATGGTGAAATAGGGTTGTTTCATACTTATAATAACATATCAGTATATTAGTGATACTTATGTTATTACTTAATAATTAAACAACCTAAGAAGAAGAAGTGGAATAAGAAATAAAGTTAAAAGAATCGGTAACGGACATTACCTCTTCTTTGAAGCGCCTCCGTGAGACCTCCTTTTAGGGCACTAAAATAGGTCTTTGAAGAAGAACAGAACCTCTAGGATGGTTCTAGGGAAGTGGAGAGAAGAAATTGTCAGGGGTGGTCTGATCTTTAAGGCTCAAAGTGGTGTGAGGAAGAGGGGGAGGAGGTGCCCTTTTATAAGGGAGAAGAGGGGCACCTTTGGAAAAACTAAAAATATTATTTTATTATAAAGTCAAGTTCGGTTTAAATAGCTCCAAATTGATTTATTTCGAAGCTAAGGTGGTGATGGGTAGAACCCATCTCATCCAATATAATTTAGACAAGTTTAGGTTCCTATTTTAACCTTATCATTTAGATTTAGCATTAAGATAAATAATTTTACTTTTACCGTGTCTTCTTGTGTTCTTATACTATAAGGTTAATAAACTTACTATAAGCAGCCAAACGAACCCCAAGTTGTTTATTATTAATATATTTAACCTTATATAAGTCATTTGTCGAACATTATATTTTTAGGAATAAAATAACAATAAATAATATAATATTTTTAAAAAAAATTATTTTATGTTAATTTTGACACTATTTAGTAATTAATTTTTGTGAAAATCATAACAGAATTATTAGTTAGAAAAAAGTTAATTAAATAAATAATAACATGTCATATTAATCTATAAAATTAGTTTAATTCATAAAAAGTCTCAAATTACATTTATTTTGGTGTTTATAACATCAATTATCTCAATATTTCATTAATAAGACAATTACTGTGTCATCTTTGTGTCATAAATAAATTAAATTATTTAATGTCTAAAAATTACAAATAAAATACCATTATGTAGGAAAACTTTTATATTTATAATTAATATTTATAGTCTAATTTATCTTATGTATAACACCATATTAAAAATTATTTACTTATTAAACATTGATTTTAACTATTTTAACCCTTCTTTAAATAAATTAATAATAAATGTCCTAATCTAATCCATGTGGGCCTAAATGGTCATATTTTATTACTAAGGTTGTTTTGGGTCGAATTACACTTGTCCAATAGAATTAGGACATGTGTTAGGGTAATAATAATATCATTTTTACCCTTAATTACCCTATTTACTTTTAACCGTGGTAAATAAAAGTAAAAAGTTACTATTCACCAAAAATTATTTTCATCTCATTGAACCAAATTTTACTTACTGACATCAACCGTGTCTCTCGGATTTTTGAAATTCCACTCACAGAAGCGGAAAATTATGTTTTATGAAAAATTTAGTTTTTTAACTACCACTTAGTGGTTTCAATATTCATCAAAAATTGAAAGTTATTAGAAAAATACCAAAATTTCACCCTAGGATGATTTCGATATTCCGAATCCAAAAATGAAGTCCATTTTGAAAAATAAAATTTATAAAATTTCAAAAAGTGGTTATTACTATTCATAACGGCTAGTTTTAATAATATTTTATTAGCATATCATTGTTTAGTGAAACTCGGTATTGCGTACGACGCAAGCTATCGAGGAAGGTTGTGATTTCGTGTAAAGAAATCCAAGCAAGTGTGGTGTGTAGAAAAAGATTCCTTTGATGATTTATATAACATAAAAGTCTCGGGTGTTACATTCTCCCCCCCTTAAAGTGAATTTGTCCCTTGAAATTCGTCACTTTGTAAAAAACAAATGAGGATACCTCTCCCTCATCATATCCTCAAGCTCCCCTGTAGCTTCTTCTAATTGGTGGTTCCGCCATAAAACTTTCACCAATCGAGTGGTCTTGTTTCGTAGGACTTTTTTGCTATGATCCAGAATCTCTATCGGTTGTTATTCATAAGAAAGATCTTGCTCCAGTGGTACAACTTCTGAGCTGAGTACATGTGAAGGATCCGGTATGTACTTTCTCAAAAGAGATACATGGAACACATCGTGAACTTGAGAGAGATTCGGTGGAAGCGCCAATTGGTAAGCTACCTTCCCAACACGATCCAGTATTTCGAAAGGACTGATATATCTAGGGCTCAACTTCCCATTCTTTCCAAATCTCATAACCCTCTTCCAGGGAGATATTCGTAAGAACACTGTCACCCACTTCATACTATAGGTCTTTTCTTCGGTTGTCGGCATAACTTTTCTGTCGACTCTGAGTTTCTCTTATGTGTTGTTGAATAGATCTGACCTTTTCTGCCATTTCATCAATGAGATCGGGTCCTAATAGCTTTCTTTCCCCCACTTCATCCTAGTAAGTTGGATTCCTACATTTCTTTCCATAGAGAGATTTATAAGGAGCCATCTGAATACTGGAGTGAAAGCTATTATTATAAGAAAATTTTACCAAAGGTAGGTGTTGATCCCAACCACCTTTGAAATCCATAGAGCAAGCTCTCAACATATCTTCTAGAGTTTGAATTGTTCTCTTAGACTGACTGTCTGTCTGAGGATGATAAGCAGTGCCAAAACTCAACTCTGTATCGAGAGCATGCTGAAGACTTCGCTAGAACTTCGAGGTAAATCTTGGATCCCGATTAGATATAATAGAAAGTGGTACTCCATGCAATCTTACCACTTCCTTTACATATATCCTGGCAAGCTTACCCAGAGAGAAATCCCCTCTAATAGAAATAAAGTGTGTAGACTTTGTAAGACGATCAACTATAACCCAGATAGCATTATTGCCATTGGATGTTTTAGGAAGTCATGTGACAAAGTCCATAGTGATGTTTTCCCATTTACATTCAGGTATGGGTAATGGTTGTAACATCCCCTTAGACTTCTGTCTCTCAACTTTAACCTGTTGACAAACCAAGCATCGAGAGACATATTCGGCAACATCTTTATTCATTCCATCACACCAGAACTACTCTTTCAGGTCCCTATACATCTTCGTGCTTCTAGGATGAATAGAGAATGAAGAACTATGAGACTCATCCAGCAGGTCCTTCTTTAATTCGGGGATGGGAGGAACACAAACCCGATTCCTGAACTTTATTATCCCATCACAATCAAGGTTGAATTCAGGAACATTTCTCTCCTTCTTTTGTAACTCTACATCTTCTTTCTGTGCCTCTTTAATCGTCACATTTATAGATGGTTGAACATTCATTTGAGAAAGATACGATTTTTCCCCTTTCATTATAATTCCATGATCCATCCTTTGTAAATCCATAAATATTGGATCTTTTGTGATCCTCATCATGGATAAACAAGCATGGTCTTGTCGACTTAATGCATCTGCCACCATGTTTTCTTTCCCAGGGTGGTAATGGATTGAGCAGTCGTAATCCGTAATCAGCTTCAACCATCTTCTTTGGTTCATATTCAGCTCCTTTTGTGTGAAAATATAATTTAATCATTTATGATCAGTATAAATATCACACCTTTCACCATAAAGGTATTGCCTCCAAATATTTAATGAAAATATTACTATAACTAACTCCAAATCATGAGTTGGGTAATTTTTCTCATGTATTTTCAACTGTCGTGAGGAAAAAGCTATCACCATATCATTTTTCATAAGAACACACCCCAATCCCTTCTGGGATGCATCACTGTAGATCACAAACCTTTCTCCACTACAAGGAAGTGTGAGCACGGGTGCACTGGATAACCTTCTTTTCAACTCCTTGAAATTCTCTTCACATTCCTCCGTCCAAACAAACTTAACTCCTTTCCGAGTCAACATGGTGAGCGGATTAGATAATCGTGAAAAATATTTCACAAAAGATCGATAATATCCAGCCAAACCAAGAAAACTTCGAATCTCGGTTACTGTTGTTGGTCTCGACCATCTTTCGATAACCTCTGTTTTTGCTGGATCCACAGATATCCCCTCTTTTGAGATTATGTGACACAAAAATGAAACTTTTTGAAGCCAAAATTCACACTTGGTAAATTTGGCATAAAGCTTCTCCTTTCTCAGGGTCTTCAATATAATCCTCAAGGGATCTTCATGTTATTCCTTGCTCTTTGAATATACAATTATAACGTCTATAAAGACTACCAAAAATTGATCAAGATAGTCTCTAAAGACTATATACATCAGATCCATGAAGATAGTAGGGGAATTAGTAAGACCAAATGGCATCACTATAAATTCATAGTGTCCATACCTTGTACGGAAAGCCGTCTTTGGTATATCCTCCCTTTTGACCCTTAATTGATAATACCCTGAATGAAGATCAATATTGGAAAAGTATTGAGCTCTGTGTAGTTGGTCAAATAAGTCATCAATGCGTGGGAGAGGATATTTGTTCTTGATAGTGATCTTGTTAAGTTCTCAATAATCAATGAAGAGTCTCATTGTTCCATATTTCTTCTTAACAAATAGAATAGGTGCTCCCCAAGGTGATGCACTAGGGCGTATGAACCCCTTATCAAGATTCTCTTGGAGTTTCTTCTTCAATTACTGGAACTCAATTGGGGCCATTTAATAAGGTGTCTTTGAAATAGGCAAAGCACCCGGTACGAGTTCTATTGGAAACACAACTTCACGATTCCGTGGAAGACCCGGTAATTCCTCCAGAAAGAC
Source organism: Viscum album (assembly GCA_963277665.1). Taxonomy (NCBI): domain Eukaryota; kingdom Viridiplantae; phylum Streptophyta; class Magnoliopsida; order Santalales; family Viscaceae; genus Viscum; species Viscum album. The sequence goes on from OY728142.1 coordinate 1,334,046,165, forward strand.
ATCATCAAACTCCTGTACAATGGGAATATTATTAATCATGAGTTTCTCACCAACAATTTGGGATAAATAACCGAAGAAATTTCCACTGGAAGGTTATGTTCATCCTTGCATCGATAGACGATCATAGATTGATCTGGAATATGAAATGTGACTTATCTTCTTTGGAAATTGATATGAGCTCTATGTAGAGAAATCCAATCCATGCCATGAATCACATCAAATTCCACTATAGGATGGATCACAAGATTTGTAGGAAGTACATTCCCACAAACTTCAATCAGAGAAGAATTATAAACTTTTGATGCAACTGCTGAGCCATTAGGTGTTGTCACCGCTAACTCAACATCTAACTGTTGAGGTAATACAATGATATCCTTAGAAAATTCTTCAGAAATAAAGGAGTGGGTGGATCCATAATCCAATAAAACATTTTCTACTTTAGAGTAGATGGTAAGTGTACCTTTCACCACATCATTATCGTACTCCACATCGCTGATAGAAATTGCATGTGACTTTCCTTTGTCTTTAGCCTTAAGATTTTGTTGACGTCGACCATCATCATCAACCCTTGGATTAGGGCATTTATTGGCATAATGCCCCATATCCTTTCACTTGAAACATTGAAGTGTAGTAGGTTCATTCTATGTATCCCTTCCTTTTTTTGGATCATTAGACATCTTCTTCCCATCATCGCGGCATTCAAATGCCCGATGACCTTCCTTTCCACATTTGAAACATTTACTTGTCCCTTTAAGACAACTCCCTCCATATTTCTTTCCACACTTTGAGCATAAGGTAAAGCTCATATTCTTTTCAGTGTGCTCTTTAGATTTCCCTTGGAATTCCATTTTCCTCTTCTTATCAAACCCATATGACTGATGGGTTACTCCAATCTCCATCTCGACTTTGAGAGCACATCGAAGGATTTCCTCGTAGCTATTGAAGTCCCTTATGGCTAACGCCCTTCGAAGACTTGGTTTTAAGACACTAAAGAATCGATCGATCTTACTCTCAGGTTGGATAATAATACCATAAGAATACCTTGCAAGTCTTGTAAAATTTGCTTCATAGGTACCAATAGATTCATCATCCTTTTGCTTCAGTTCAAGAAACTCATTCTCCATCTTTGTTCGGAGAATATGAGGGAAGTACTTATTGAAAAATATGTTCTTGAACTCGTCCCATTCCATGGACTCAATTTCATCCCTTTGCCTCGTATTCTTAATAAGATTCCACCATTGATCAGCATCAACTTCCAAACGATACACTGCTAAGATGAATTTATCATGCTCAGAACATTGAACAACTGAAAATATATTTTCAGTATTATAATCCATTGTTCAGCAACTAATGGACCAGTAGACCCGCTGAATGAAGGTGGACGCTATCTCATGAAGGATTCAAAAGAATGTTGCTCATTCCTTTGATCGTTTGGAAGTCCTGCATGATTCATAGCTTGAGATAGTTGTGTGAGCATGGCTACAAGATTTTTCATTCCAGCTCCCATAACGTTTGGTTGCTCAGGGCAACAATCATTGCATTTCCCATCACATTCCGCATTAACACGGTTCCTTTGGGTTCCAGCCATTGACTAAAACCAAGAATAATACTGTGAGAAACACTAATTATAATAGGAAAACCACATAATCAAGAATAAAATTTAACACTTTAGGTCTTATCCTAGGTTATTCATGGTCATTTCTAAAACACTAAGATTGTGTTTTGTGCTTAGACTTATCCTTAGGGTTCTTACTAAGGCTTTCACAACCTAGTTTCCAAAGGTTGACTATACCATTCCTCTGATACGAACTAAAACGACCCATACTTTACATACTTTGTTAATACTTCAAAATTGAATTATACTTATTACAACATATAACAAAACCACGAAAGGACCGTATAGGTATAGTGTCATTAGAAACTGGGAAACATAAACAACTGGTTCATAAAGCATCTACTTTGTCTCTCATTTATTTCATCATATCTAGAGTCCCTTTTTGTCATATTCTACTTAATAACCTTCTTCCTGACCTGGGGAAATAAAACATACAAAAGGGTGATCTCAAATTCTCATTAAGGGTAAACAAAAGAATTATCAATCACATCATATACATAAGCACATAACTTTTGGAAATCTTAACCTGCAAAAGAGATCATAATTTCATAACATGGGATAAATCATAGTAGTGAAATGTAATCCCAATAATCATAAATTAAAACATGAAGCTTTGTTGAATACACACATAATCATAGAGAATCATTTCTTATTAGTCAAGACTCATTTCCAAGACTATCTTATTGGACAAAGTCCATTTCTGAACTGAGTTCACTCCTCGTTTCAGTCCTGTTTCACTGAACCGGCATAACCTACCGTTCCAGCCATGTCTATCTCATGAGATATAAAATCTTTACCCAATTCATTAGAGGGAGATATAGGTCCCACCCATCTCATAATTATACCATTCTTATGTGTTCCACAAAATCATAAACCATACATCATAGCATAACCCATGTAATAAAAATGGGATTCTTAAACAACATGACATCATAAAACAAATTCATATAAGATAATGGAATTCATAAAAATATTTCCATCACAACATAATAAAATCCATGTAATAATTGGGATAGAAACAGAACCCTATATTATCTTATATGGAAAATAATTTTGATAAAACACTTGAACTCCATTCTTGAGGAAAATCTCTTTTCTACTTCAAAAACACTTTTCATTTCTTAACATGTCATAAAATTATAACTAACAGAAGTTGATTAAAAATAAACATGAAAACTTATAAGGGAAGCTTATTGGAAATAATGTTTTAAAAATCCACTCATGTCATATAATTTAAAAGAAAACATTCTTCTCGTACTTTTGTCGAAAAAGTCAAAAAGTACCTCGTACGAAAAACAACAAAAGATTCTTTTCATATCCTTTACTAAAAACTCACCGAAGGGTAAAATTGGATTTAAAAAATTGTAGGTGGATGGAAATAATATTGCATATTGAGGAAACATGGATGTGGATGATAAAATACACCCCAGTAAATACCATATTATAAACAATCTCGGATAAAAATGATATTGTGATATTTCCCTTACCTTAGGTATGATATGCTTTGTACATGTCTGAACCTCCTGTATAATGATTTAAATAATGTTATTGACTTACTACATAATCATACTTATTTTTATGATATCATATGTGGTAATATTCTTAGCTTCTTAGTAGTAATATTTCATTGCTACTTGTTATTCAGGTGCTTATAACTTTTTGTTCTTATGCGTGTTTTGTCGAATAAATTCTTATCCTTCTTTTTCGGTTATAGATACATCATTTCCAGAATGGTATTAGTGTAATATATATCATATGTATTCACTCAATTAATTTATATAATCATTATGCAATGAAGATCATGTAGAATGAGTCGCATCACATCGTGGAGACGGTATTCCGTACGTACGCACGAGCGATGATATTGTTCCCATGATCGTGGAATTGTATTGGAGTGTATGTATACTATTTCAGAATCAATATCAATTTAAAATAATCATATATAGTTATTATTTACACCATTATACCCATCCAAGTAAGGTGGTGGTGGAAAATAGATTACACCACGGCGTGGTGACGGTATTCCGTACGTACGCACGCGCGGTGATTTCATTTTCCGTAGGATGGATAGATGGTGAAATAGGGTTGTTTCATACCTATATTAACATATCAGTATATTAGTGATACTGATTTTATTACTTAATAATGAAACAACCTAAGAAGAAGAAGTGGAAGAAGAAATAAAGTTAAAAGAATCGGTAACCGACATTACCTCTTCTTTGAAGCACCTCTTTGAGACCTCCTTTTAGGGCACTAAAATAGGTCTTTGAAGACGACCAGAACCTACAGGATTTTTCTAGGGAAGTGGAGAGAAGAAATTGGCAGGGGTTGGTCGTGATTTAAGGATCAAATTGGTGTGAGGAAGAGGGGGAGGAGGTGCCCTTTTATAAGAGAGGAGAGGGGCTCCTTTCGAAAAACTAAAAATATTATTTTGATATAAAGTCAAGTTCAGTTTTAAATAGCTCCAAATTGATTTATTTAGAATCAAAGGTGGGGATGGGTCGAAATACTCTCATCCAATAGAATTTATACATGTTTAGGTTCCTATTTTAACCTTATCATTTCGATTTAACATTATGTTAAATAATTTTACTTTTACCGTGTCTTCTTGTGTTCTTATACTACAAGGTTAAAAAACTTACTATAAGCAGCCAACCAAACCCCAAGTTTTTTATTATTAATATATATTACCTTATCTATGTCATTTGGCCGAACCTTAAATTTTTAGGAATAAAATAACATTTATTAATATAATATTTATTATAAAAAGTATTTTATGTCAATTTTGATACGATTTAGTAATTAATTTTTGTGAAAATCATAACAGAATGATTAGTTCGAACAAAGTAAATTAAATCAAAAATAACATGTCATATTAATCTATAAAATTAGTGTAATTCATAAAAAGTCTCAAATTACATTTATTTTGGTTTTTATAACATCAATTATGTCAATATTTCATTAATAAGAAAATTACTGCATCATCTTTGTGTCATAAAAAAATTAAATTATTTAATGTCTAAAATTTACAAATAAAATACCATTTTGTAGGAAATCTTTTTAGATTTATAATGAATATTTATAGTCGAATTTATCTTATGTATAACCCCATATTAAAAATGATTAACTTACTAAACATTGATTTTAACTATTTTAACCCTTCTTTAAATAAATTAATAATAAATGTCCTAATCTAATCCAAGTGGGCCTAAATGGTCATATTTTATTCCTCAGGTTGTTTTTGGTCTGATTACACTTGTCCAAAAGAATTAGGATATGTCTTAGGGTAATAATAATATCATTTTTACCCTTAATTACCCGATTTACTTTTAACAGTGGTAAATAAAAGTAAAAAGTTATTATTCACAAAAAATGATTTTCATCTCATTGAACCACATATTACGTAGTGACATCAACTGTGTCTCTCGGATTTTTTAAATTCCACTCAAAGAAGTGGTAAAATTAAGTTTTATGAAAAATTCAGTTTTTTAACTACCACTTAGTGGTTTCACTATTCATCAAAAATTGAAATTTTTCAGAAAAATACCTAAATTTCACCCTAGGATGATTTCGATATTCCGAATCCAAAAATGAAGTCCATTTTGAAAAATAAAATTTATAAAATTTAAAAAAGTGGTTATTACTATTCATAACGACTGGTTTTAATAATATTTTATTAGCATATAATTGTTTAGTGAAACTCGGTATTGCGTACGATGCAAGCTATCGAGGAAGGTTGCGATTTCGTGTAAAGCATGCCAAGAAAGTGTTGTGTGTAGAAAAAGATTCCTTTGATGATTTATATAACATAAAAGTCATGGCTGTTACAATATGTCCTAATAAATAGGGACTTCACAGAGGCTAGTGTTATGCTATGCTCCCTTTTCGCTATTCAGTTTTGGGTTGGATCATTGTTGCCTTTCCAAACATCATGGGATGTCACCTGTGTATCGGATTGTCCCTTTTTATAAAACTCATAAATAACCCTAACATGTTTTAACCTCAATGTTTGTATTATACCACTCATTTTCATCACAACTCATAATGACTGAAATCATAATTTGTTAAATCTTATATATATTGATTTGTTTTCAAATCCATATAATAAAATAATTATATTCCCAATAGAATGGACATCATAACTTTATCGTGGCGTCCACCTAGATTCATCGTCATCTTCTTCACATAGATAGAATGACCATGAACTAAAAAAGTGATTTAGAGATCCTTCAAAATAATTTTATTCCATTATTCAAATACACCTTGTAAAACATGTGTTATATAGGTGTTCACAAAAAAATATTCATCTAAAATAATCAGCTATGCTATATAATTTCAAAACATCTGATAAAACATGATTTAAAAAAAATCAGAAGTATTTTTAGTTAAAGACTTGAATAAATAGTCGTTTTAAAACATCGCAAGTATGTTCTAAAAGACAATATTCTAAAAAACATTTAAGTTTTTTAAAGGTCTCATTATTCAACAAATTTTTCAAAATCATAATATGCTTAAAAATATTATGATATGGAAAAATAAATAAAAATTCAATGATTATATTTACCTTCATTGAAATTGTATAATTTTTAAGGAAAGAGGATTTATAAAATAAAACACATGATCCATGATGGACTCGAGGTGTGGTGGAGCCCTTTGATTTATCAAACAACTAATTCCGTGTGGGTTGTATGTTAGGTACCATTTCAGAATTATCTAACATGTATTTGAAATAATTTGTGAATGAATGTAATCCATAATAGATAGTAATGTTGTTTTAGACCCTCCTCCTTCCATTTTTACTCGATATTTCTTAATCTAAAAAATTTGTAAAACAAATATTTAACTATAAGAATAGACATGAAGACATTAAATATGGTTATCCAAATCTCAAAATCCCGAAAGATGTCTAAACCAACCTCTGATACCAACTATGAGGCATGAGACATAAACCTTACATAATCTCTTATTTTGATCAAGAATTTTCATTCATTTAAATTGAGGATGTTTTTAGGTTTTGAGGTTTACATAATTATGGAATAACTACTACGTCGCATGTCAAATATTAAAATTATGCACTTTTATAATATCCTATAAATCTCCTTAAATATTAAAATAATTATTTTCATGATAAAAATATTCTTTAATATTTTATTTCTCTTGGGCTTTCTTATATCTTGTAAAAAAACTCAAAAACATAGGATGGGTATTAATTACATTGTCAGGTATATAAAATGTGGAAAGAAAACATTAGTTCACAAATATATACAAATCAAGAAATATTAATTTCTACTCATAAAACATAAGCTCTTTCAAATACCTCATGAATTCAAAAGATTTATGAATAACTCATAGAAATCATGAATCATAAACGTTACTTGTGGAATTCAGAAAATACATAAATTATATAATTCACAAATAACTGGAGAGTAACCATCATGGTAACATTTAAAATAACCATAACATTATATTCCATAAATCTCATAGGACAATCATTAATTATTACCTCTGTAATGTTACAAAATGCATTGGAGAGATATCATTGGCACAACTGACCTCGGTTTATCACAGAACCACACATATATATAAAAAATTCCTAGGAACCATAACATAATCATAACACATAAAACAAGAATAAAAGATAAATATCATTTCCATATTGAAATCCCGTGATATAATTTCAATATATTAATATAATAAATTCATTTAAAACATTCAAAAAGAGATGTTTTGAATCGAAGTATCCCATACCACATGTAATCTTTTGAAAGGATTTTAGAATTTAAAAAATTTCCATAAATATAAATCCTTAAAACAATTTTGTAAATATGTACATTAATGAGAGTGATTTAGAAGAATAAATCGTTATGTCATTTAAAATGATGTTTTAATTAAAGAATCCCTTACCACTTGAGAAATAGTAGAAGAAAAATATGTGAAGAATTTTAAAAAAATAATCATTAAATACCACAATACTATATTAAATCATGATATAATATTTCAAATGGGTTTTATATACGTCTTATATAATAATTACAGTGGATAACATCAATTTATTCCTAAATGAAAGGAGATTGAGAAGATGCCCCGTGAAAAGATCATATCATTCGATTAAAAATAAATTAATGAAAAAATTATGTGTGAAATATATAAATAGATCCAATATTATTGTATATTCTATGTAAAACAATCGTAGGTCTTTCCCACGTATTCATGGAAAAAACAAAACCAATAACATCGAGATTTAACTCAATGAATAGTGATTGGGTAAATATTTCCCTTACACAGATCGTTTTGTTAATAAAATAGATAAGTTGTGTGTATTGATGATAAATTTACATAATTAAAATATAAATAAAAGATAGGATAGAAAAATTAATTTCCCACATAATCATATCATGACATTATCATGATGTAGAAGAGTAACCTAATGAAAGGAAATTGGGTTAAGTAGTTCACTACAATAGGGTTTGACTCATCACATTAAATTGTTATGATCAGGAATAAAAAAATAGGTTAATTCATAAAAGATTTAGAAAAATTTTCTAGTATATTATTTATCTTATATCATCATTTACTTTGTTATAAAAATTACAAAATTATTTAATTTAATATCATTCATTTGTTTATGTTCGTTATTTGTGCCGAAATGATCTTTTTTTGATGTAAATTTTTCATGTGGTTAATATTAAATATTCTACATAACATTATTCATGATTTAATTAAAATATATATCTAGTGTATATGTATTTATAATATTCATAATATTTGGAGATAAGAAAATAAGTGCATAGTTTTTGGAGATGGTAGGTCGTACGTACGCATGAACGCTACTTTCAATTCATTTTTATATTAAAAAAACAATAATAAAATTATGTAACTATATATTATAATAAATGTATTATATTTATTCCATGCATTCCAAGAAATTTTAATAAAGCCATATATTATATTTTCCATGTATATGATGAACAAGTCTTATCACATTGAGGGGCGGTAGTCCACACTTCTTCAAATGAAATTATCGTAAGTACACATTATGGAATGAATTACAATATGATGTAAATAAATATAACATAAGAATGTATGAAAAATGAATATAATATATTTCAAATATAACTATATTCCCATCAAAATTTCTACTATGATAGGTGGTAGGAGAAAATTTAACAATCAAAATTTTGTGAGACAGTAGTTAGCCAAACACAGAAATAGTATGTTTAATATCCATTAGATATAGGTGTTTGTAAGTGTAGGTAAAACCCTTATCATAACAGCATCCTATTACATTTAGTATAATGTTAATTTTATAATATTATTGAATAAAAATAGTATAGGGGATAGATATGGAAAATAGTGGAAGTGATATTGAGAGAATATGTCACCTCAAAATTGTGTAACTCAATTAGTTTGAACAAAATGGTTTATATTAGTATCTTTAATTCATTGTTCATAATTCTAGATATAAGGTAGAGATGATTTAATATTATTCGATTATATGTAAGACTTTACATGTTTCTTGAGATGTTTGAGTATGTGGGTGGAGTTGGTGGCCTTTAATAAGATGGTGGAGAGGCACTATATGAATTTCATGAAATATTATATTATTATATATTGATTTTCAGATTCAAATGTTTCCAAATTTATATTTTTCAGGATACTATGAGGATTGTTATAAATCCTATATTCATATATGTATATAGTTGTTCAGGTCATTGAATTTAACATATATTTTATCATTAACATTTAGTAAAAAACATAAACTCTTAAAATTTCATCTTGACTGACTGAAACATAACTAATTTTATTATCAAAACACTCTTGAGAAAAATTTGGTAAACCAAATAATGCACAAAATAATTCTAAATATATTAATAAAAGAAGTAACTCAGATAAACACTACAAGAACTAACCCTCCACAAAAATTACACCATGATATCTAGCCTCCACCTACGCATGACCGCTCAGCTAGCAATATTGTTCAGGGATGCATGAGCCTAGTACTGATGGTAGATCCATACCCTCTCAGACTTAGAAATCAAAATGGAAATCCATGGGTGAATGATTCCTACCCTATACATAATCTGGAGAAGATCCTTATAGAGTAGTTATTTCTTACACCAAAAAACATCAATATAAATATCCAAATTCAAAATAATTCCTCATATCCTGCCAAAAAAGATTCCAAAAACTACTGATGAAATGTTCATGTTTCAAATAAAAAAACACACATGTCACTGAAATTATATCAACACATTGGAAAAGTCTTCATCCATTGATTTTAAAAACCACCATCCAGTGCAACTACATCATCTGGCTGCACAACTGACGATTCCACGACCTTCAACGCACACCTATTGAATCCTAGAACCTACCGCTCAATCAGACATCCCAAAGAACCATGGAAACCTCTGTGCTGATCAGCCTCAGAGATATTGGAGGGATTTCTAGAACCATAAAAGATAAAAATACTAATTGAGATAAGACAAATCTCCAGCGAAATCACATCATCAAATTGACGTTGTCGTCATTGGCTTCAAAATCACATGTTTTCATCTTCCCCAACCGAATAAAATCACAAAACAGCATGCCATCGTAACCCAAATCATTGAAATGAGGGAGAGAGATATACAGATAAAATGGACCAGAACACCCCAAAAATCACCAAAAATCACCAATCAGCACAACAAGGAACAATGATGAAAAAAATATAAATTAATAAAAAAATGATCGAGTAGAAAAATAGAAATCAATCCAATAAACCATCATTACTGAAAATGGATATGTTTGACTCCGGATGTGTAGGTACCATCGACCACTGGACTGCCATACCCAAGAACCCTATGAATCATATGTAGTCGATCAGACCTGGAGAGATGTATAGGATCGAAGGGTCAAAGATTTAGTTTGAAATTCCCTGGGCATTGATGTTTCAAACTTCGTTAGGAACACCAACATCCATTAAAAAGACCCCCATTGAAGGAAAATAACCAAATCTGGTTAGAAGCCCTCATGAGAGAAGGGGAAAATAAATTATGAGGGAAATGGGGGAGGGGGAATGGGAGGCACCAGAGTGAGATCCACCCCCCTCACGAACACCACCACTAGGGGAAACCCTAGGCCAAGACCTAAATGTCTTATTGTATTTTTATAATATGTTTTTACTATAGTAACTAAAATATGAAAAATTAACCACAAGTATATCATTAATGACTTATTTAACATTATATAAATTAGTTGACTTAATATTAGATTTTAATAACTATTAATTCTTTTTATAAAATATTATTTATTATTAAAAACTCTTGTATGCCAATTCTGACACTATTTATAAATTGATTTTGTACGTTGTAAAAAATTTATTCCTTATAACCAGTTGTATTAACCCATCCCTAACATGTCAATGTCATCCCAAAAAATAACTGGTCACCTAAAAATGATCAAATTGCCATAATTTTTATATTTATAATATCATTTATTTAAAACATTTATTAATTAGGTAATCACTATATCATCATTGTATAATAAATAAATTTATTTTTTACGGTCTATAAATTATTAATAAATTTCCATGATATACAAAATATTTTTTTTCTAATGACTATTTATAGTTGAATGGATCAATTATATAATCAAATTTAAAATAGTTTAAGTTAAGAGATACATGTATATGTTATATTTCCCTTGTCATTAAAATAAATATTATAAATGGTCATTATCAAACCCAAGTGTCTCAATTATGACAACCCTTCTTTTTATTACACAGTCAAACATAATTTATAAAATAAACTTCATTTGATATAACATAGAATATCTAGAGTTATAGAGTCATTTGGTCTTAGGATCATTACATAAAAACATAAAACATGAAGCACTACTCATTTAATAAAAACTTCCTTTACATGACCACAACATTCCCTCGTACTTAGCATTGCATGGGATAACTTGAGGACATGCATAAGAAATGGTTGAGCTATAAAGGCCAGTAAGGGAATAATAATGGAAAAACATGAGGAATACAATACGTATTAGAAAATAGTAATATAAATATATAAGAAGAGTAGCATAAATGAAAAGGCATGATAATTCTTTATAATCACAACATGGAAATGTGGAAACAACACTTAACATGGAATTAGAATGAGCCAAGGATCATTGCACATTGAGCATGAGTAAAACCTAATTGCACTTGAAGCACAAGTAAAACCTCCATGCACATGAACTATCATGAATCAACACCCATTTCACATGCCGCATCATGATACTATACTTTACCCAATACATTTGAGCGCAGTTAGGGTGCAACCTTTCTTAAACAGTTAATTTCATACATAAGTGTGCCACATGTATCATACAACATGAAATAAATCATCATAATTTATTCAAAGATAAAAGGATTTATAATACATACATGAAGCTCTATAATCAATAAGTAAATGGGAATAATAGTTAATACCTTTAATAGATAAATGGGCTTTATATTCACTACAAAATGGCATTGTCTTTAAATATCGTAGGACAATTTTAGCAGCATAACGACCTGAAAGAAGAACTCAAAAATTGAGTGATGAGAGAGAAATTGGTGTCTAATAATATTTAAACTATATTTATTGTTAGGTGGTCATATAGATACATTTACATCAATAATAATGGAATTTATATTCATAATACTAAATAATTACTTAGATAAAGAGGAGGAGAGAGAAATCCCTCACAGAATTTCAGCATAGTAACAAATGTACATAAAAGGCATTTAATGAGAGAGAAAACAGTCACCCTTCATTAAAACATAAATATGGTAGTATGGGGTAGGTGAGAAAGCATTCCCCAACATTTATAATTGAAATAAAATTAGAATAAAAATTTATTGAATATTCGACAAAAATGAGAAAGGATGAAAACCCCTTAATTGCATGTATGATTCCAAAGGCTTATGAGTGTCCTGAGAGAGGATTCTTGGGAGCTTGGGGTGCCTTGAGAGGATTATAAAGAAAAGAGGAAAACTATTTGATGAAATCCAAAGGCTTTGAGTGAGGAGGACGTGGGGGCATGGGTGGGTTTATATAGGAAATTTGAGGGATTCTTTATTATTTAGGTTTGGGACATCTCACATTAAATAATCCAAAACACAAACCATCCCATGATTTTTGTCGATGGTTTTTGGAAAATTGAAGTAGAAAATTTTAATTTATAAGGCCAATGTTATAAATTATTAAAATAATGGGTATGTGGAGATGAGTCACACTCCCATGGAAAACAATTTAAAAAAGATAAAATGTTTAATAAGTCATGAATGGTCCACTAAATATTTGAAAAATAAATAAAAAAACCCAAAATCAAATGGTAAACCATATATTGGTTGAAAATAACGTTTATAATATTTTATTACATCACTATTGGATCATTATGATGTCATAAAACACATTACCTTTTTAAAAAATATTTAATTTTTAATGAAAAATTTGACTATCTCAGAAATTTTTGAAATATTCACCGTTGGATAATTTTGACGACCTGATTCTAGAAATAATATTAAATTTTATCTAAATAATTTTATAAATATTGTTAATTTTCACCTTTAAAATTGAAACTGACATTTATAAAAAATTCATGGGTTTTGACATAAATTGATTTCAAACGATAATAAAAATTACAATCACATTTAAAAAATTATACTATTATTTATATTTAATAAAAATTAATTTAATAATAATAATAATATTTTATTAGAATATTATATAATTCAAAAATCCATTATTTTATCAAAATCCATTTCTTAGATGAACATTTATAAAAATAGTAAGTGTTCATTAAAGACTATTTATAATGTAACAATGATAAAATGAAAGTATATTAATTATTATATAAAAATAATAATGAACATAACCATATTACTAGGGTAATGGTAAATAACACCTTAAAACATCATCATAATACTGAAGGGTGAGGTGTGAGATGGTGACATGATCTTGGGGTGGCTCAGATAACATCACTCTAGTAGTATTCTGTATAAACTTCTACTTCTTCTGTTGGTGGTTCCGTTCAAGATTAACGTGTTCAAGATCGTCTTGAGCTTGGTCTAGAGTGAATCCCAATGATGCCACCTCCTTTCCAATTTCAAACAAATGGGATTCATATGGGGACAGTCTACTAGATGAGGAAATCACTTCCTTTGGTTGAGTAAATTGGATTTGTTAAAGCCCATATTTATAATAATCATGTGATCACTATTCAATGGCTACAATAGCAACGGTATCAATTATTAATTGTATTATAAAATCCAAAAAAAGATGTCCAGATGTTGTATAACTATTTCACATATTAATTCATTTAATTAGATCAAGAGGGATTTTCATTAACAAAAGTATAGTTCACTACAACTTTCCCCCCTTATGAAATTTTTCCCTCGAAACATTCTTTTACTATACTAAAACATGTGTGGGAAACTCTACTTCATAAATTCCTCTGATTCCCATGTCGCTTCTTCAAACACATGGTTTCGCCATAACACCGTGACGAGGGGAATTTTATTATTTCATAGAAAATTTTCTCTGAGATCTAAGATCTTTACTGTTTTCTCCTCATAAGAATGACCGTCCTCTAACTGTACCACCACTGAAGAGAGTAAATGTGAAGGGTCTAGTATGTACTTTTTTAAAAGGGATACATGAAAACCATCATGTACTTTTGCCATGGTAAGTTTAAGTTCTAGTCGATAGGCCACAACCCCGACACGATCAAGAATATCGAAGGGGACGATGTACCTTGGACTTAACTTCCTTTAATTTCCAAACCTCATGACCTTATTCCATAGATATATGCATAGAAATTCCATATCTCCAACATTAAACTCATGTAATTGTTGATGGTTATCTAAATTACTCATCTGTCGACTCTGGGATACCTTGATATGTTGTTGAATGTTTTTCACCTTCTTCCCCATTTCTTCGACCATTTCATGCCCAACAAGCATACGCTAACTAACCTCATCCCAACTTTCCAGTGTTCTGCACCTTTTCCCATAAAGGGCTCCATATAGAGCCATTTGGATGATCGAGTGGAAACTGTTATTATAAGAGAACTCAACAATAAAAATATGTTGACCCAATCCCTTTTTAAGGTCTATTGAGTACACTCTCAACATGTCCTCAAGTGTTTGGATAATCTGCTCAGATTGGCCATCATTTTGAGGTTGATATGTTGTACTGATGTTTAGTTTATAATTCAGAGCATGTTGAAGACTCTTCTAAAACATATAGGTGAATCTTGGATCTCAACCGGAAAAAATATATAGTGGTAATCCATGAAGCCTTACCACTTCCCTGATATATATATGTGCCAGTTGATCCAATGATAAATCCTCTCGAATAGCAATGAAGTGTGAAACATTTGTAAGACGATCTACAACAACCTATATTGCATTGTTTCCTTTGGATGACTACAAAAGTCCAGTGATAAAGTCCATGGTGATGTTATACCATTTCTATTCTAGCATGGGAAGTGGTTGCATGATCCCCTTTTACTTTTTCCTCTCTGCCATAACATTGTTGACACACCAGACACATTGATCTATATTTAACGATCTCATTCTTTATATTATCCCACAAATAATTCTCTTAGAGATATCGATACATATTTGGGTTTCCTGTGTGAGTAGAGAAACTTTAATTATGTGCATCATCCAAAAGTTCCTTCTTTATCTCCAGAATTAATGGAACACATAATATTTTCCCAAATCCATCAATTCCTTCTCCATTAACATTAAACTCTAAAGATTTTCTTTTTTTCGATTGCTTACACTTTTTCTTGAATTCCCACATCATCCTTTTGAGCATCCTATAACCATTATAAATGTGACAGTTGAACAATAATTTGTGAAATTATTGAAGATGTTCCATTATTTATGATTCTTGTGTCCATCTTCATCAAATCTATGATGATTGGATCCTTTTCGATTATCATCAATGATATAATTGTTGGGTAAATTCTATATAGGGCATTAACCACCACATTTGATTTCCTAGGGTGGTAATGGATTGAGCATACATTGTCTTTGATCAGCTCTAACCATCTTAATTGGAACATGTTCATCTCTTTTTGTGTGAATATATACTAGAGGCATTTGTAGTGAATATTTATTTCACAGTTCTCCCCAACGAGATAATGCTTCCAAATTTTAAATGAAATGATCATTGCATCAAACTTGAGGTCCTGTGTTGGATAGTTCTGTTCCTGGAATGTCAATTGCCTTGAATCATAGGCAATGACTTTTTCATTTTGCAGCAACACACATCCCATGACCTTCATCAAAGCATCACTGAATACCACAAAACATTCTCCACTTGTGGGTAATGTGAGAACTTGCGCATTGATAAGACTCTTTTTCAACCCCTTAAATATTTCTTCACATTCATCTCTCGAAGAATAATTTACTCCCTTTCGAGTTACCATGGTAACATGGTTGGGGAATCAAGGGAAATTTCTCAAAAATTGTTGATAACATCCAACAAACACCTCAAAGCTACATATATCTATTACTGATGTGGACTCGTCTATCCATCAATTGCATTAGTTTTCGAGAGATCCACAAATATCCCATTGCTTGTGATGATATGGCCCAAGAATGTGATCTCCTTCAACCATAACGCACACTTGTTGTACTTTTCATAGAGCTTCTCCATCGACAAGGTTTCTAGTACAGTTCTTAGATTCTTCTCATGATCCTCCTTGCTTTTGAAGACTATCAGTATATCATCTATAAATACTAAAACAAATGTTTTAAGGTAATATCTAAATACATTATTCATCAAGTCCCTGATTATTTATGGAGCATTAGTGAGTCCGAAAAGCATTAATATGAAATCATAGTGCCTGTATCATGTATGAAAAGTAGTCTTGGTGATTTTTTCCTTCTTCACCCTTACATCATAATATGCCGAACACAAATCTACGGTGGAGATGTATTGTGATCCACACAGCTGATCAAAAAAGTCATCAATACTTGGGAGATGATACTTTTTCTTTATCATGGTTTTTTTGTGCTCACGATAGTTGATGCAATGCTGCATTGACCCATCCTTCTTCTTGACAAAGTGGACTACTACACCCCATAGTGAAGCACATTGGTGTATAAACCCTTTATCTAGATTCTCCTATAGTTGTTTTTTTCTGCTCCTCAACCTCCACAATAGAAATTCTATGTGGATTCTTGGATATTGGAAATGCCCTAGGTATAAGATCAGTTGATATTTCTACATCTCTTCTAGGAGGAAGACTAGTAAATTCCTCAAGAAACACATCAGTGAATTCCCCCAAAATAGGCATGTCTTCATGAAGGGTTGCTTCCATGGACTCAATCATTTGAGATGGATACGCATGATCTTAGTGAAGTAATAACCACTCTTGAGATGATGGAGCTAAATAATATTCATCTTCTTCCATGGACATGTAATGAATCGGGTGTCGATTCTCCACATGGAGAGTGATTCCACTCTCATGAAAATTTATGTTGGATCTATATAAGGATAGCCAATATATGCCAATAAACTCATCAAATTCCAACATATGGAGTATGATGGGATTATCCGGGAAGTTTAATCCACATATTATAATATGGGAGGTGTTATACTCATGCGATGAAATGATTTCCACATTTTCTGTACCTACCTACATCGTCACTTCCATTATTTGTGGTGGTGTTGGGATTGTTCTACTAAACATTTGTGATATAAAAGAATGCATATAACTTAATTCAAAAAGTACATTCACTATTCATGAATGAATAACTACCTTACCTATCACGACATTGTTTTTGGGGTTCACATCGGCCGTAGTGATGGAAAAATCATTCCTATGATGCCTTGGATGTTTTTGGTTGCCACTAAAAACCCTTGGCTTAGAGAAAATATTTTCAAGATGCCCTCATTCTTTTTAGTTGTAGAAATTAACCTTGCGTTGAGGTTTGAATGGAGTGTTCCTCTCCTTTGTCATAGCCATATGTCTTTCTTTCTGAATGTTAATAGCTAGGATCCCTTCTCTTCTACACCTAAAGCATTTCCTTGTCCCCTTTCGGCAATTTTTGGGGTGCTTCTTTCTAAACCTTTGGAAAGTGCGATGCTGTATGTTTTTGCACCATTGAATTTATCCATCAGACCACCAGTATTGAAGTCCACCTTATACTTTTTATCCCCATGATACCCCCTAATATTCTCTGATCTCCACTTCGACCTTGAAGGCTCATCAGACAATTTCCTCATAACTATCAAAGTCACAGATCACTAATAATTTCCACAAGCTAGGTTTCAGCCCATTAAATAAGTGGTAAACCTTTCATTTGGGGGGTAATAAAAAAGCTGAATGCATATCGTGAAAGACTTGTGAATGTTTCCTCGTATTCTCCATTAGATTGGTTATTTTTTTCCTTGAGGGAAAGGCAGTCCCATTCCATCTTAAGACAGAGGGTGTGCAGAAAATATTTATCCAAAAACATCTTCTGTAAATCCTTCCATTCCAACGCCTTGATCTCCTTTACAGGAATCATATTTGTTATCAACACCCACCATTGATCAGCTTCACCCTCCATACAATAAGATTTCAAGAGAACATTATCCTATTCATAACATTTAATGATGGGGATGATCGTTTCAATGGAGTTGATTCATTGTTCAGTGATTGAGGGATCAGATGTACCATTAAAAGTAGGAGGCTTTTGTCTCATGAATATCTCGATAGGGACTTGTTATTCTTCAGGGAGGGGGGGTTAAAAATTTCTCTAGATCCATGTTTCTATTCAAATATTCAGTTAGATGAGAGAGATGCATGAAAAAGTTCATGATTATAGCTCCCATTGGATTGAGCATCTCATTAGTACAATCATCACCTTGATCTTCACATCGGTTGTTAGCATGAGTCCTACTGTTACTATCAATTGGCAGGAATAAAAGGAATGTTAGGGGAAATTCATAAAGGGTAATATAAGGAAAAAACTGATGACTTATAAATAAATTTTATTTCCTTAATATATGAATCTATTGGCTTTAGTGTTTGTTATCCATGATCTACTTTCTAACATATATTCATAGGGAATAATTTTTTCACATTATAATGGATCATACTAAGGTTGTGGATTTACCTAAGCATATCTCGTGGGAGTGTTGTAACCAAGAGTGCAGCAAGGCCCAATGTCGAGCACCAGTTCTTGTTTGAGTCTAGATTAAAGGGGTGTCTTCAGGTTTTACCCCTAGGTTACTTATGTGCCAGAGCCGCCTCTACCTACTCGAATCCATGCAGGGACGTATTTTCTTGATGAACCATTACTCAATACTCAACAAAACATTAGGATGGTTTTATTATACTTAGTCTTTTATATAAGGATTTACTAGGGTTTTTAAATCCTAATCCAATAAATAACTAATCCTATCCTCTGATACAAACTATGACAACCCTGCTTTTTATTACACAATTAAACATAATTTATTACATTAACCTCCTTTGATACAAAATTGAAGATCGAGATGTCTAGTGTCATTAGGGCTTGGGATCATTAAATAACAACAAAATACATGATACACATCTTCGTTATGTAAAACTTCCTTTTCATACAACTACATTCCCTCGTACTTATCATTTCATGGGATAACATAAGCAAATGCATAAAAAAGCGTGAGCTATAAAGCCCAGTAAAGAAATAATCATGGAATAACATGAGGAATACAATACATGTTAGAAAAAAGGCATATCATTTGATCTCAAGAGTGGAATAAACATAATGGCATGATAAATCATGATAATCCTAACTTGGAAATGTGGCAACCACACATAACATGGAATTACCATGAGCAAAGACTCATTGCACATAGATCATGAGTAAACTATCACTGCACATGAAGCACGATTAAACCATAGTTTCACATGAATTAGCATCAGTCAACACCCATTTGACATGACACATCATGATTCTATACTTTACCCAATGCAGTGGAGTACTATCCGGGCACACCCTTTAATAACATTTCATTTCATGCATATGTGTTCCACATAGATCATACAGCATAAAATAAATCATCAGCATTTATTCCACGATAAAGGGATGTGGAATACATACAAGAATATTTATAATCAATATGTAAATGTGAATAATTGTGAATTCCCTTGATAGATAAAGGGGCATATTATTCACTACACAATGACATTGGCTTGGATATTCGTTGTTCGAATTCGGTAGCATAATGACGTGAAATAAGAACTCAAAAAAATGATTGATGAGAGAGAATGGGGTGTATCATCATATATAAATTAAATGGACAGTAAGGAAGTCATATAGATACATTTTTCAATAAACATAATGGAATTTAGATGCATAATAGTAAATATTTAATTTTGATGAAAAAAAGGAGAGAGAAATCCCTCGCGAAATTTCGGCATAATAACGGGTGTACATGGGAGGCATTAAATGAGAGAAAAAGGGGTATCCCATCATTCAAAAATAAAGAAGAAAGTATGGGGGAGGTGTGAAACCATGCCTCAACATTTATAAATGAAATTAAAATGAAATAACAGTTTAAAGAATATTAGACAAAAGGAGAAAGGAAGAAAACCCCTTACATGGAAGTGTGCTTCCAAATGTTTGAGAGAGGCTTTAGAGAGAAATCATTTGAGCTTTGGGCGCCTTGGGATGATTCTAAAAAAAATAGGGAAGATGTTGGAAGAACACCAAATGATTTTAGTGAAGAGGAAGTGGGAACTTTTGTGGGATTATATTGGAAAGGTGAGATAATTATTTATTATTTTGGTTTAGGACACCTCACATTAAAATTATACAAACCACAAACCAGCCCATTATTTTTTAACATGGTTTTTGGAAAAGGGACGTGGAAAACAAAATTTTGTATGTCCGAAGGGAGAAATTATTAAAATAAGGGGGTTTATTATGTGGAGGTGGGTCACACTACCAAGGAAAACAATTTAAAAAGACCAAATGTTTAATAAGTCTTGAATTGTCCACTAATGATTTGTAAAATAAATCAAACAGACCCAAAATCACATTAATTTAATGGAAAAACATATATTGTCCTAACATATAGTTTTTATAATTTTATTACTTCACTATTGGGTCATTAGGATGTCATAAGACACATTATATATTTTAACGATATTTTATTTTTACCGAAAAATTTGACTGTCTCAGAAAATTATGAAAAATTCACCATTGGATAATTTAGATGTCATACATCCAAAAATAATAATAATTTTATCTAAATAGTTTTATAAATATTTTAATTTTCACTTTTAAAATAAAAAATGACATTTATCAAAAATTCATGGGTTTTGACATAAATGGATTTCAAACCTTAAAAAAAATTACAATTGCATTCATAAAATTATACAATAATTTATATTTATTAAAAATTAATTTAATAATATTATTATTATTTTATGAAAATATTATTTAATTCAAAATTCCATTAATTTATCAAAATAGATTTCATAGTTGTACATTAATGAAAAATACTATTTGTGCTTTAAAAAATATTTACAAGGTAAGAATAATAAAATTAAAGTATATTCATTATTATACAAACAAAATAATGTAAAAAACCCAAGTACTAGGTTATTGTAAAATAACACCAAAAAACAATTGTATAAGATAGACGAGTGAGGTTTGCGATGGTGACAGACTCTTAGGGTGGCTCGGAAAACATCGCTCAAGTAGTGATCTCTATCAACTTACACTTCTCCCGTTGGAGGTTCCACTCAATCATAACATGTTCATGATCATCTTGAGCTTGGTAAAGTGAGAAGCCCAAAAACGCCACCTCCATTACGAGCTCGGAAAAATGGGCTTCATACGGGGAAAGTCTACAAGATGAGTCCATCACTACATTTGGCTTAGTTAATTGGATTTCTTAAAGCCCATATTTATACTAATTAGGTGATCATTGTTCAACATCAACAATATCAATGTTCACAATTCATAATGGTATTTTCAAATCATAAAATATAAAACAAAATAAGTGAATATGATTTATAACCATTTCACATATTAAGACATTTAATTAGATCAGGATGGGTTTAAATTAACAATATTTTGGGTCGTTACATTTATTGGGTCCTCAAATAGACCCATGGATTCCCATGACTGGTTATATATCATACAATAGTATTATGGAATGTGTTATGATAGTTTTATATTATTATCCCATTATTTTTCACCCTTTCCAAATTTACCATTTAATCATGATTAATAATTTTTTTACAGAGGTTACTATTATAATAAAGAAAATAAAAGGTTCATATTTACAAAATATTGAATTTTTTATTTTAAATATTGAATTAAATTTTAAAAATTTAAAACACATAATTTGAAAAAATTAATTTCAAATTAAATCCAATTTTCAGAACAAGAAGGTGGGTTTTTATGAAATAGAAACTATAAAAGTATTGACATGTGTTTATGTACAATTTCCTTCTGAATTTTTGTCCAAGGCCAAAAATTTGATAAAATGAATATATATATATATATATATATATTATAACCTATAAAAAAGGAAAAATATCTCTAT
The DNA here is from genome assembly GCA_963277665.1 of Viscum album. NCBI lineage: Eukaryota > Viridiplantae > Streptophyta > Magnoliopsida > Santalales > Viscaceae > Viscum > Viscum album. Next base: position 1,334,068,338 of record OY728142.1, read on the forward strand.
AAATATGTTATTAAAAATTTATGTGTTCAATTCAAATGCATTATTTTTCACTATTCATAAAAATATTGATTTAATCAGAAAAATTCTAAGATTTCAACATAAATAATTATTTTCCTTCCAATTATAAATTAAAATTTGATTTTTATTCACATAGAATATATAAATAATTATGAAAACTATTTATAATAAGGATTCTGTATTAATAAGATATAAAAATACATTTTAAAAATATCAGAGAATTTTATAATAAAAATTATATTCATTCTCATTTAAATCCCTAAAAATTCATTGGATAAATGTAAAAATATTTAACAAATATATAATGTCATTATATTGTTAATTTTATTCATTCCCACAAATAAAATGGATAGGCATTAACTATCGTTTTAAGTAATAATATGATTGTTGTATTACTTTTTTATAAATTAGTGTTGAATGATATGTAAGATTTCAGAGAAATTTTTTGGTTTCATGTCGGGTTTTCTATCATACATTGTGTACCCTTTAATCTAAAATTAATTTGAAATTCAAATATATAAATAGTTATAAAAAATTTTACTCTAAAAATACATAGTATTTTACATAACTATCCTTTTTTTGAAATTGTGACCTTATTTTAAAATTGGGATGATAAACTTCATCACAAATCCCCAATCGGGAAAATATTAAACAAAAATATAACAATAAATGAATAGAAAGAAAGTAAAAAATATCAGCCTAGGTAAAACATAATAAGGTTCCAGGTAAGAAAACCTGAAAATAGAAGAGAAACTAATCATCTTGTTTTTATGGAAAGTGGTAGAAAACAAGATCAAGATACTATTAAAAAACATAAAATTTTAAACTATAGATTGGTTAAAAGGTCATTTATTTAAATTTCAAAAATGATAACGGAAAATGTTTTCTATTTAATAACCATTTAATAATGTTTCAAAATTTAACTTTGATCATGACTATGAATATAAGGAAACTTTCTTTTTTTTCATGTATAATTTAACCAATTAAAAATTATCTACCACAAACTTATCTTTTATCTAAATGATGAGTATTATAGATTACTTGGTCACACCTATGTGATATAATCAACTTATAGAGAATAACATAATAAAAAAAATATGAACTATATATTTCTCATGTCACTATACCATAACCAAAAACAAAATTTTTAATAGAAGATCACATAATCCCTCAAATAAGAATAATCCATTCTAAAAATAATTAATTTTTTTAATCACCATTAATTCAACAAACCATACCCAATGTTCAACAAATACCATTAAAATTTTCCATAAAATTCTTCAATATAATCCAAACTACGATAAAAACCCAAAATTCGGTAGGATTTGATCACATAGTCTTCCACAATAAATCATAACATTTTTATACACATAACATTGGCTTTTATTAATGACGCATACATTAATGTAACTTACTTAATCACATGTTAGTAATTATATGCTAATAATTCCCATAAATAACCCAAATCAACATATGTCTATGATAAAAACATCGATTCTTCAAAAATAAAATTCAACCATTACTCTTCAATTGAAATCCCATATAATTCTATTTCCCTTAGGCATATAGTGTTCCTAAAAAAATAATTCCTTGAAAATAGCATTTATCACTAAATCCAAAATTCATTTTACTCTACTATGGATATCCATTAAATAAAACAGATGATCCAAATATCAACATATTGTTGATCTATTAAATAATTACCTGAAAATGTAGATTCATACAAACAAGGGAATTCATGTTGGCCAGTGGTATGGGATATTCCCTTAGTTCTCTTCGGTTTTGTGTTTGATTCTCACGGCCATGCAGGAAACAACAGGTTGTCTCTAATCATGATGGTTGTCCCTTTTTATAAAACAAAAATAATAACCCTACTATGTTTCAACATCTATTATTGTATTATTCATCTCATTTTAATCCTAAATGATAATGTCCTCGACAAATTAATTAATTAAGTCTTATATATATTGATATTTTGGTATTTCACCACCATATGATAAAATATATCAATTCCCAGTAAATAAAACATAATATTGTGATCATGTTTTCAATCTAGTTTCATTGTCATCTTGTTCATGTACAAATAAGTTCAATGCATTTCCACAATAATTTAAATTTTCTTCAAAATCATATTCATACTTTATCAATATTGACTATGTAAAACTTTGGTCATATGGGTGCTCATAAAAAAATCTCAGAAAATAATCATGGATGACATATAATTTCAAAACATCTGATAAAACATGATTTATATAAAATATTCAGACCACATTTGAGTTGAAACATTCAATCTATAACCTTTTAAAAATTTAGTAAGTATGTGATGAAAGAATGTTTTTTAAAAGAAAATATAAATAGGATATGTAATTTACTCCTTCTTCAGAACCTTTTTAAATTCATAATAATAGGAAAAATATTATGATAAAGTTAAATAAATTAAAATTACATGATAATTTTTAACATTCTTGAATGTTTGAGAATAATGAATAAAAAATATTTGATTAAATACAACCCGTGATCCGTGATGTAATAGAGGTATATCATAGTTGCTCGATATCACAAAAAAACTATATGAAAATAATCATCTGAACATGACTTTGATATAATTATTGCATGAAATTCATCGTTAATTGATATTTGTTTTGGTTTATAACCCCCTCTATCCATTGGTAATGAATAGTCCTAGATATTAAAACATTATAAAACACAGATTTAACAGAACAAATAGACAAAGAGACATAACATGTGCTTATCCAAAACTCTAAATCCTAGAAGATATCTAAACCGACTTCTGATGCCAACTATAATGCCTCATCCATAAATATTACATTATACTGAGTTTTTTAATGAATTTACATTATTTTTAATTGAGCATATTTTGAGGATTACAGGTTTAGGTAGTTTTGGAATAACTATTAAATTATATCTCAAATGTTATAATTTATACCCTTTCAATCTATCCAATAAAACTCTTTATATAAAATTATTATTCATTTATTGATAAAAATATTCATGAATTCTTCATTTAGCTAACGCATCCTTATATCCTATAAAAATTCAAAAAATTTGGAAGAGCATAAAAATAATCTTTAGGGATAGAAAATAAATAAAGAAAACATTAGTCCATTAATACATAAAAACTAATAATATCAAATGTGTTACTCATAAATCAGAATCTCTTTAATATACATACTAAAATCATAAGATTTATGAATAACTAATAGAAATCATAAATTAAAAAAGGTAACTTGTAGAATTCAAAACATAATTACATTTTATATTTCATAGCTACCTAGGGAGTAGCCCTCATTGTAACATTTGTAACACCCATCACTATATATTCCATTCATCTCTTAGGAGAATCCTTAATGTTTACCTTCATAAAATTACCCAATGCATTATAGTTTTATCATAGGCTCTCCCACCCTCAGATTAACATGGAACATCCGGTATATATAAAAAATTTCCAATTACAATAACATAGTAATAACACTTAAAAAAACAATATAGGAAAAATACCATTTCCTCATTGAAATCATAAGATATAATTTCAAGGTATTGATATAATCAATTCATTTAAAACATTAATTTTTTTTGGGTCAATGTGTCTCATACCACATTGAATATTTTTAACGTAATTTAATATTCAAAACACTCATGATTGTATAAATAAATCCATCACCCAATTTTTAAAATAAAAACATTAATAAGAAATATTTAACATATTAAATAATTAAAATATTTAAAACAATAATTCAATTTAAGATTCTATTACCACTTCGGAAAAACATGAATTAAAATAATTGATGAATAACATTAACCAAACTGTAAATACCTTGAGACTATATTAATTCATGATATATACTTTGTAAAGGGTCATATATACACCTTATAGAATAATAAATATTCAATACATCAAGATATGCCTCAATGAGATGATATTGAGACGATTTCCCTTACAAACATCATATAATTTGATTAAGGATAAATTAGTGATATAATTATGTGTGAAAAATATATACACACCCAATATAAGTGGATATTCTGTGTGAAACAATAATGGTATATAAAAAATTATTTCTCACAAAATCATATAAAAACATAATCATGATCTATAAGATTAACCCAAATAATTGAAATTGGGGTAAGAAGTTCCCTTACAATGAGTCTGACTCTCACGTACAATCGTTATGTTTATGAATAATAAAAATAGGATAATTCCTACTTGATTGAAAACTAGTTTAAATTTTTTTATTCCATTGATAAACGTTATTACAATGTTATATAAATTACACAATTATTTAATTTCATATCGGTCGTTTTCTCAAAAATCTGTATTTGAGTCAAAAATGAACAAGTTTTGAGTTAAATTTTCTATGTGGTAAAAATTACACCATATCCAGAATATTATTCATGATTTAAATATCATATATATCTAGTATATATGAATTTATAATATCCATAATATTTTGATATAATAAACTAAATTCACTATTCATGACTATGGTATGTCATACGTATTCATGAACACTACATTCATATCATATTCATATTAAAAGATTAATAATAAAATGATATAAATGTATATTATAAAAAAATTCTTATATTTATGTCATTTATTCATAATAGTATTTATAATTCCATCCTTTATAAGTTTCATGATATCCTTAATAAGTAATATCACATTGCTGTGGAGTTAGTCCACACTTCCGCAAATGAAATTACAATATATACACATTATAAAATGCATAATAAATATTGTAAATAAAAATTACAGAAGAAGAGAGAGAAAATAAATAAAATATGTTTCATATATTATTATAGTTCCATCATACTGGCCACCATTATTGGAGGTAGTATAAAATTGAAAAAAGCATATTAAATGAGTCAGTAGTTCGTTGTAAAAATAAACAATATATTATACAACAATTAGATAGAGGTATGTATAAGTTTATATCGATCCAGTAGAATAAAAACATCCTAGTCTATTGATAATACTAGTTTTGTAAAAAAATAATTACATATATAATTTGTAAGGGGTGGTGAATGAAAATAAAGGAGCTTGAGAGAAGTTGTTACCTCAAAATAGGGTTACTCCTTTTGATTGGCACCAAATGAATTCATTTAGTTTTCTTATGACCAATATATATTTTATAAGAGTAAGAGAGGGATTATGGAAAATTATTCCAGTATAATTTGGACAATAAAGGCGATTTATTGGATTGAGTAAGTGGTTAGAGGTGGTGGCCTTTTACAATAAGGAGGAAAGACACATTATGAAAGCCTTATAATATTATTTAATTATAGATTTATTTTCAAATAATAATTGTTCCAAAGTGAAACATTTGTTGGATAAGATGAGTATTGGTCTAAATCCACTAAACCAATTGGTTTTATTAATTTTTATGTTACAAAACTAACCATATCTTATACATTTTACTCATAGTTAAAAATAATAACTCCTACTATGACTTCTTGTATTTTGATAATATATGGTCAAAATAGTTAATATAAAATGACAATCAAACCAAAAGAGGAACATTAATGAAATTTTAATCAATATATATGTCATTTGGATAGATTTGAGTTTTTTAAAACCATTATATCATTTAAAAAAATAATGTTTTTTAGAATGTAATTTATGTCAATTTTGACAAAATTTAGTGATTCATTTATTTAAATTCATAACAACATAATTCCTTCAAACCAAACGAATTAAAACATCACACACATATCAAAGAAATAAAAAAACCTTTATTGAGTAAAAACTTTCCATTACCATTTATGTTAGTATTTATGAAATCAATTCTTTGAATTATTCTTTATAAAGGTAGTAATTGCATCATCATTATGTCATAAATTTTTTTATTTATGGTTTAAAATTGATAAATAGAAATACTTAATGTAGGAAATAATTATAGCTCATTAATTAATATTTATTATATACTATATCATTTATATAAATGAATTTAATGTTTTTTTAGATTTCAGAAACAAGTTTATGTTATATTTCCCTTTTTTATAAAATTAATATAATAATAGGACATTATCACACCCATGTAGCTCCATGTGTTCCTAAAATCTACATAAGGATTCACTTGTTAAGCCATATCTCATACAATAGGATTTTTACAAGTGTTTGGGTATTTCTAGATTACTATACTAATATTTTTTAACATTATTTAACTGAATTATAGTTAACTATGGTAAATAACAATAATTACAAAATTTACTATTCATAATGTCTCAAAATAAAAGGTGCCTTTTTTGACAATTTGGAAATGATGATTCCGAATACGGAATCTATACTTCCAAATTTTAAAAACTAAATTGGAGGAAATTAATTTAAAATTAATTACCATTTTTAAAACTAGAAGGTGATATTTTAAGAAGTAACAACTATCATAAGATTAACACGTGTTTATGTTAAATTTCAATGTGAAATTAAATCAAATGACCAAAATTAGATTAAATGATAAAAACCTAATCAGATTATAATTAAAAATAATTAAATGATTATCAATGTGTATAATGAAATTTTATGAAAAGTCATTTTTGATTTAAAATGTCGTATTTTTCATAATTCATAATTATATGGATTTTATCATAAAAATTCAAAAATTTCAACCGAAGTATGTTTTTTCCCAATTCTAATGAATAATTTTATTTTTCCAAATAATACACATAAAAGTAACAAAAACTATTTTTCATAAGTGATATATATTAAAAGGTTGCAAAACATCCTTTTAAAAATATATAAGTATGTTTTATTAAAATTTGAATCATTCTCATTTTAAGCCTATAGAATTCATTGCATAACTGTAAAAACAGTTAAAAAAAATTAAATTCATGATATTTTTAATTATTTTATTTCCTGCCAATACAACAACAATGTGATAAATTCCATTTAATACAATTATATTATTGTTGAATTATTTTTTTTGTACAACTCAGTGTTGGGTGAAACTTACGATCTTAGAGAAAGCAGTAGTTTTGTGTCAAGTAAACTATAATACATAGTTTCCCATTTATAATAAAATTAATATTAAATCAATAATATTAATAGATATGAAAATGTTTTATTCTATAAATACTGGGGATGTCACATAATTCCCCCCTTTTGGAAATTTATTTCTCACAATTTTAAAATTGGGATTGAAAAAATTATTGGAAATCCCACATCATAAAAAGAGTTAATCAAACTATCACATTAAAAGAATGAAAGAGAAGTAAAAAGGTCAATAAAGATATCACATAATATGATTCCAAGTAGAAAAACATTGATATATGAGAAAAATTAATTATATTATTCTAATGGGGAGCTATATAAAACATGATCAGTAGAAAGTTAAAAACCAAAAAACCATAAATTTATGGTGTGTAAAAACCGTTGATTTCCCCAATGGAAAAGTAAATGTATAACCTTTTTGTTTTAATAAAATTTTTATATTGTTAAGGAATTTATCTATGATCTTGAATATGGACATATGGAAAAATACATACATTTCCTATAAAATTTTATCCTTTAATAAATATCTACAATAATATAATTTTTTCTCCAAACTATCAGTATTCAAGATGACTTGGTAACACCTCAATTGATAGATTCAACATAAGGAGAATAACATAATCCAAAAATAATTAAATATATAATTCCTATGTCTTCAGACTTTAAACAAAACCAAAATGGATTGTACAATATCTAATAATCACCAAAAATAATAATCTATTATGAAAATAAATACTGATCATAATCTCCAAAATTCAACAAACCATACCCAATGTTTGATAAAGACCATTCCATAAACAATTTTCATTAAAATTATTTTGAATAATCCAATCTATGATTGAGACACACAATTCAAGAATATTTGATCACATATAATTACATGGAAAATCATAACATTTATCACCAAATAACATCGACTACTCTTAATATCTCATATATAAAAGTAATTAACTTAATCAAATTTTCCCTAGGATAGGTTAATTATTTCTATTAATTACCTAAATCACAATATTCCCTAAAATAAAAACAAAATATCACTCCCTAAAAAATCAAAAATAATTATTAATATAAAATAACACCTATTAAATATTATAAAGTTATATATTTTTCCAAAAATATAGAACTACTTCCAAAATAACATTTACCACGTAATAACAAAATCATTTTCCAACACTATAGTTATTCATTTGACAAAACATATGTTTGAAAAATAAATGTATTCTTTATCTATATAATCATTTATGTAAATATAATATGTCATACAATCGAGGGAATTTATTAGGTCCCATTTTAGGAGATGCACGCTTTTCGTGATTCGTTAGTGGGTTTGACTCCCTTGGCCATTCCAGACACAACAGGTTGTCACCGATCTTGTGAAATTTTCCTTTTTATAAAAATGGAAAACAACACTATCAGGTTTTAAACCCAATGCAGGTCTTATACATCTCATTTTCAATCCATCTCATAAAGACATAAAATTTTAATTCATTGAGTCTTATATATATTGAATGTTATTTATTTAACCCACTTATGATAAAATAATACAATTCTAAAAAGAAATAACATCATTCCCTAATCATGGTGTCTACCTAGATTCATATTCATTTGTTTCATGTTGATATATGGTCCAAGCATTGAAACAACGGTTTAGAGATCTTTCAAAATCATTTCCATCAATTATATAAATACAACTTGTAAAAATTTGATCATATGGTTGTTCAATGAAAAATAATTTTATAAAGTTATCATGTATACCATAAAATTTCAAAACATTTTATAATACATTATTTTTATAAAATTTTCAGACTAGGATTGAGTAGAGACATTTAAACAATTTTCCTTTTAAAAGAAATTAAGAATGAACTCAAATTCTATATTTTAAAACAAAATATAAATATATTATGCACATGTCTCCTTCTTCAGCACCTTTTTCAAAATCAAAAAATTCTTTAAAATCTTGTGATCAATTAAAAAACATGAAAATGAATTCATAATATCTATCTTTCATGATTTTATGAGAATATTGGGAAATGTTATTTTATTAAATACATTTGATAGCCCCCGATGGAAAAAATGTATATTAGAGGTGTTTGATATCTCAAAAAAAGTCCACTGAGTTTTGTGTTATAAAATATTTCACCATCATCTGAACATGACTTTGTAATAATTATTACAAGGAAGTCATTAGGAATTGATAGGAATTTTGTTTGAGATCCTCCTCAATCCTTTTGTAACTGGCTTTAATTGAACAAAAAATTGTATAAAATGAGTATTTTATTGAAATAATAAATGTATCTACATAAAATGTGGTTATGAAAAATTCTTAATCCCCAAAGTTTTCTAAACTGACCACTAATTCCAACTGTAAGGCCCACACCTTAATCATTACCTAGTCTTGAGTATTGATCAAGAATTTAAATTCATATACATTGAGGATCTTCTTAGGTTTAGAACATTAGATAATTTGGACATAAATATTACATTACATCCCAAATATAACAATGTATAAACTTTTACTCTATCCAATAACAATCCATAAATAAAATAAAATTAATTTGTTAAAAAAAATTCATGAAATCATAATTTCTTATATGCATCCATATATCCTATGAAAATCATTTAAAATCGTGGGATGAGCATAAAAATTATAGTAATTGATATAAAATAAATAATGTAAACATTAGTTCATTAATACATAAAAATCCTAAAAATCAAAATTTTTAATCCTAAAAGATAATCTATTTTAGATACCTCATGAAATCATAAGATTTATGAATAACTCATAGAAATAATAAATTGTAAAGGTAACTTGTGTAATTAATAAAATAATTATATTATTGATTTCATAGCTAAATAGGGAGTATCCATCAGGGTTAAATTTGAAAAAAAAAACACCATGGTATATTCCCAAAATTTATTAGGATAAATATTAATGTTTACCTCCAACACATTACCCAATGCGTTAGAGAGAAATCATGGGATCATCCACCCTTGGTTTATCACGAATCAACATATATTCTTCAACAATACCCATGAAACATAACATAATAATAACACATAAAACATGTATAGAGGATAACTAACACTTCCACTTTGCAATCACAAGATATAAATTCAATATATTCATATCATCAATTCATTTAAAACATTAAAAATGAAGATTATTGAGTAAATGTGTCCCACAACAAATTGAATCATTATAAAGGAATATTCAATTTAAATAAAAACTATTGATATTAATAAATACTAAAATCCTTTTTTAAATCATGGCCATTAATGAAAATGAAATAGATGAATAATTCATTAAAACGTTTATAATTATGTTTCAGTTAAAGAATATTTTAGGAATTGAGAAACACATAACTAAAAATCATTAAGTAATAAAATTAAACCAAACATTAAATATCACAAGTCTTTATTGCATCATGAGATAACGAGTCAAAAGGGTTTTATATACTCCTTGTAGAATAATAACAGTTAATAACATCAAGATATGCCTCAATGAATAGATATTGAGTTGAACTCCCTTACAATTTTCATATCATTAGATTAAAGATAAATAGATGAAAAAATTATGTGTGAAAAAATATAAATACAACCAACATAATTGGATATTTATCATAAAAAAATTATATATCATTCACAAATATTCGTGGAATAACAAGACCAATGACATATATATTTAGCTCAATGAATAGAGATTCGTAAATTATTTCCCATACAAAAGATCATTTTTATAATAAATTATATCTATTATATATATTAAATATAAATACACCTAAATTAATTATAAATAAATATATTATATCCAAAATCATTTCTCACATAATAATATCACATCATAATCAAGAAGTATAAGATTAACCAAATTGATGGAAATTGGGTTAAGAAGTTCTCTAACCATGAGTTTGACTCACAACGAACAATCGTGATGTTATGGAATACTAAATATTGGTTAATATCTAATTGATTGAGACATATTTTTATTTTTCTTATTTCTATAAAATCACATATTAAATTTTTATAAAAATTTCAGAATTATTTATTTTCGTATGAGTCATTTTGTCGATATTCTGTGTTTGACTAAAAAATATACATGTTTTGATCTAAATTGTCCTTATGGTCAAAATTCCATCATCTATAGTATATTATTCATGATTTAAATATCATATATATCTAGTATATATGCATTTATATTATCCATCAAATTTTTAACTAATAAATGAAATGTACCATTCATTGAGATGGTAGAACTTATTTATGCATGAATTCTACTTTCATTTCTTTCTCATATTAAAATAATAATAATAAATAGGTAAAAATGTATATTATAAAACTAGGATTATATTTATGTCATTTATTCCATATATTTTTAATAAACGAGCCCATTATACATTCCATTTATAACATGAATGATTCATATAACTTAGAGGGGGTAGTAGTCCACAATTTCACAAATGAAATTATAGTATTTTCCAATTATGGAATGCATAATGGTATGTTGTAAATAAATATTACAGCAGTATAGTGAAAAAATAAATATATTATATTTTTTATATAAATATATATCCATCATAATGTCCACCATGGGATGTGGTAGTCTAAAATTGAACAATCATCATTTCGTGAGGTAGTAGTTCACCGTATATTAAAACAATATGTTTCACATCCTTTAGATGGAGGTGTCTCTAAATAGTCATCATAAAATAATTGAAAAGAACCGCATTATATTTATGATATAGGTTTTTTTATAAAATAATGTAATTAAATGTGATTAGTGGGTGGAGGATGAAAATAATGGAAAGGATATTGAGAGAAGATATTACCTCGAAATTGGGTAACTCCATTTGATTTGAGCCAAAAGGCTTCATTGAAATGACTTATTCCTATGTTAATGATTATAAGAGTAAGGGAGGGATGTTGGTAGCTTATTTTAGTATATTTTTTATGATCAAAAGGACTTGATAAGTGTGAGTAATTTGGTAGAGGTGGTGGCCTTTTAAAATAAGGTGGAGGAGAACTTTACAAAGGTCATGAAATATTATAATGTTATATAGTAATTTTGGAATACTAATATATAAAAAGTCATAAATTTAGAGGATATGATGAGTAGGGGTCTAAATCCTCCAAAAAAATAGGCTTTAAGAATTTTTTGGTCCAAAAATAAACCTATCCTTTATTTTTAACCCTATGTTAAAAATATTATCTCTTACCATGTGTTCATATATTTTCATAATATATTGTTACTATAGTTACCATAAAATTACTATAAAAACACAAGTAAATCAATAATTAAATTATTAAAATTTTATATGTTATTTGGCTAAGTCCTAGATAATTATAACTATAATAACATTTCATCAAATAATATTTTAAAAAAAACTCATTTATTTGAATTTTTACACTATATAGTAATTGATATTTTTATAATGTCATAACTACTTCATTCTTTTAAACCAACTAAATTAACACTTCTATCACAGGTAAATGAGATCTAAAAAATATTTAATGGCATAAAAATGTTCCAATTACATTTATTGTAATATTTATAATATCATTTAATTGAATAATTAATTAATAAGGTTATCACTGCAACATCATTGTGTTATAAATATATTTTTTTACATATTGTATAAATATTATAAATAAAAAATCATGATTTATAAAATATTATTATCTTTATAATTAATATTTATAGTCAAATATATCATTTATATAAACCATATTAATATATTTCTAGTTTGGAAATACTTTTTATGTTATATTTCACATTTCATTAAAATAAATATTGTAAAAGGTCATTTCACTCCCATGTGGATCCTTGGTGTCCTTAAATCGACCTAAAGATGCAGATGGTTAGAAATATCTCATCCAATAGGATAAATAAACATGTGGGGGTTGTTCTATTTCATTATTGTTAAATTATTTGTACCCTCATTTACCTGATTTATTTTTTATTCATGGTAAATAAATATAATTAATAATGTTACTATTCATAATATTTGAAAATAAAAGGGACTTATTTACACATTTTTAACCATATGATTTGAAATATGGAATATATATTTTTAAATTAAAATCAATTAATTTTAAGAAATTAATTTAAAATTAATTATTGTTTTCAAAACCCGACGACGTGTTTTCACAAAGTAAAAACTATCAAAAGATTGTAACATTTATATATCCAATTTCATTGTGAAATTACAAAAAATTATGATCAATGGATTAAATGAAAAAACATAATCTAGTTACACTTCAAAACCAATTTAAATGACACTCTATCGATATAAATAAATTTTATTCAAAAGTTGTTTTGAATTAGGAATCATTATTTATAACTATTTATAAAAAAAATGATTTTTCAGACACTACCAAAATTTGAACTGAAGAAATTTTATGGTCATGAATCTAATAAAGAGTTTTGTCTTATCAAATATAATATATAAAAAGTGATAATTCCTTTTAAAAAAGGGTCCTCCGTAAAATGGGGGTAAAATGACTTATTTAATGAATTAGAGTATGATAAACTTAAAATTGGATTAATTCTCAATTTATGCCTCTTAAACTAATTGGATATAAGTAAAAACATTTATCAATTATATTCAATAATAATATAGTTAATTAGAAACCATCCCGACTATAATATATGTGGGAATTAAATATTATTTAATATAAAAATATTATTGTTTTATTTTTTTAGTATAACATTGTGTTGTGTGAAACATATGGTTTTGGAGAAACCTGTTGTTACATGTCAGGTACACTACCTTACATAGCTTCCACATTAAACAAAAAATCATATTTAATTCAATAATATTACAATATATGAAAATGTGTTGTTCTATAAATACTTGGATGTTAAATATATATGATTTAAAAAATATGTTAACATAATATATTTTAGTTCAATTTTATTATATTTAGAAATTAAAAATAAATAAATAACATCAAAATTGTTGTAAAGTTTTATTACAGTAAATTATATTTGATTAAATGATTTTGAATTTAAAAAATTATTCCTTTGATCAATTGAATTTTAAAAAAATTAATAAATAAAAAAATTCTATTATTTGATCCAATGATATTTTATAATGAACATATAGAATCATACATAGTATAATAATTTTTATCACCATTCAGTTATAAATTTGTTTTTGTTTGTTACATAATTGTGTTTAAAATTTAATTTCCACCAAAATTGGTATTTTTATTTGAAAAAGTATGCATAATATTAATATTTTAGTTGGAATATATTATATAAAAAATAAAACCTTAATTTAGTCTTAACGTTTAAATTACATTTTTTGGGAAACTAGTTACCTTAACGAAAAACACAAATGATAAATATAAGTATTTATAAATACTAAGGAACAAAATTAGTAAATTTGACTTTTTTTTGATCTGGAGATCTTTTTTCAGCCCTAAATTCAATTAATTATATTATTTGTCAATTTTTTAAGAACATATTGTATGAGAGACCTCCATAATTGTTTAACATTTTTATTTACAAGTATTAAACTCATTCTCCACTATAAAAATGCATTCACTATTTCCTTTCCTAAAACATCTAATGTCACATTAGATTTTCAAATGTATAGTCGAATAATCTCCCAACATACCCAAATTCAACTACAATAATATATTTGGGAATAAATCTATACAAGGGCGGCCCTTGGTTAAAATTAAATGGATTTAGCAAAATAAGTGGTAACATTCTTCCTCAAGAAAATTTGTCTAATTTTCTTTCACCACACCCACAAATATTTTTTTTTGGAAATTATTATGTTATATCCACTTTATCATCAATATACTAAGATATTCTAAATTTAATGTTTCTGCCTGCAAAATAAAAACAATCCCTTAATGTGTATCGAAGTAACCATTCATATGTTTCCCAAAATACAACCTCACGAAATGATGTAGTTTGTTTTCCCATTACCACCTCTCTTGGGAGGGAATTATGATTAAAATAGTATACCATTATTATTGGCCCAATATTTACAAAGAATTTATTAAGGATACGTTTAGTGAAATAATATTAAATATATTAAATAAGAATGAGACTAGAATTATAATCTATATATATATACATATATTTCATTTATATACATTCTTTTAATATGGTAATAATATAGATACAATTCTAAAGCGTACGTATGACCTACCATCTCCATGAACTATTTAATTCCTATAATACTTCTATCATATATTGATTATACTAAATACATCTATAATTAATATATATTTTATTAATAAAATGTTTTAAATTTTATAAATAAGTAAATATTTATCTAAGTACGAGGATCAAGAATAACATGTAAACACAAATATGAAATATAAAGAGGATGTTACCTGAATCGTAACATTAGCATGTAGTTGTTATTAAAGGAGTAATATAATGTCATAAATTAATAATATATGTTATCAATTAAAATAATATGGTTCTATCATAGATTTAAAATAAATATATATTTATTACACATCGTTTTCGAACATGTATGAAGAAATTATATATATAATGTAAGGGGAGTTCATGCTACATTTTGATTTCTAAGAGACTCATGACTTATTATACACATATTTATTTTTTGAGGTATATCTAATAATAATAAACATATTCTATTAGCATTATCCATAAATTTATTGTAATTTACATCTCTATTTATGATATAACATACATTGGTTTTTTAATGTTACAAAATCGGTAAACTAGTTTTCCGTCAATTTTATTTCTTTGAGACACATACCATTAATATAAAAAACAAAGTTTTAAAAAATCTAAAAATTTCTTTTAATATCATTTTTATGGAAACAAGATTTTTAAAATATATATGGTTTTAATGTTTCCTTTACATGTTTTCAAATTATTTTCAATAAAAGTTATTTCAAAAATAATTTCAAGCTTCCATTCAAAAGAAAAATGATATTACAAATGATTTAAATCTTTTATTTTTTCTTTTAAAGCTCAATGGATATTAAAATAGTTCCATGATTCCATTTTTTGTTTTCAAATATTAATGTTTTAAAAACATTTATGTTTTAAAATCATATTTAAGAGGAAATGATATTTTTATCATGGCATGCTTTAAAAAGGATCTTTACAAATTATTTTCAATACGTGATGATATTCTTTGGTGTTAATCTCTCCTTTCTAGGAATGTGTCCAAAAGTTCTATTCATATTCTTCCCTAAATGGAGGCTGTATTGATAAAATTATTACTATGAAACCATTTTGTATTTCTAATGATATATTATTATGAAACCCATTTTTCTTTCATGAGTTTTATGGTTTTGAAAGACACTCCTTTTAATGGGTTATGTAGTGATGTAAAGATTATTTAGGATATCATTTTACATAGTTTATGCCAGGATGTCATGTTTATGACTCCCATTTATTTTCATGAGTTATGATATGATTCATTATTAATTTATGTCCCACGTATGTATGATTTAATTATGAGATCATTTGGAGCTATATCTACCTACAATTAATTTGCTAAAGATTTATATCTCATGATATAATGATAGGAATATGTTTGATAGGATTGATCCTATATGGAATGATTTAGAATATAGATCTCGTAAAATGATTTTACTACCACTAGGGATGGTGGTGTGTCATGCCCCATATGTTTAATCCCAGTGAAGATGGAAAGATTGAGAAAACGGATCCACTATTGATAATGGTGAAACCTGATCCATAATAGAAATATAGGAATAAAAATACCATATAAGGAAAGGACATAAAATGGGGATGGAGTTTTTCCACATCTAATAGGAATAGTCCAAAAAAGTTCGATGATATTTTTTAGAACTACTTCATGAATTATAGTTAATGTTATTACATGATTGTGTGTATGACACAATTCAATAACATTTTCCTATTTTATGATATCAAAGATTATGATCTTGTTTCCCTTGTGACTAATGTCATATTAATTACTAATTATTATTCTATTATCAATTTTTATGATCTTTGATATGAAGGGTATGACCTTCTAATCTTACATTGACATTCTCATACCCTTAAGCTGAGGTTAATGGTTATATATCTCACATTATTACCCTTATTGAGAATCAAATCACAACATTTTTTAATTTTTCCTTACATAGGTTATGAAAATATATTTTTTATATTAATTATCTATTATGTGTTCTATTCATGGAGAAACTAGTGAGATAAAATAGATCTCTCCAATGTATAAGCTTTTAAGATTCAATGGTTTCATATACAGTAGACTATTATGGTGTTTGTGCATCCGTTGGTTTAATGTATTACATTTTCCACAAAAATGAATAAATTTAAATTTATTAGAATAAATTATTGTTATTGTTTGTACCATAGAAATGTATTAGAAATTAATTGTTAATAAAAATTAAATAAATTAGTGAGATACCAAGGAATATTTGTTATGATTTCCCTATAGATATATTTAAAGATATGTTTAAGGATGATTAATTATATAGATGGATAGAGTCAGTGGATTCCTTGAATTAAATTCATTTCTAGAGAATTCATATGTATCTGGAATCGACGTTGATTTGCCTGTGGGTAACAACTATAAAATGGTTAATTGGGATTAAATCGAGTGTTAACTAGAACATAACAACAAGTCTTAGTTCAAATTTGGTTTCACCCTACAAGGGGATATTTTTTAGGAATTCATTAAATATTAATGAACCATCATGAATGATTTGAGAATAATATGACAATGAATAACCTAGGATAAAACATATATTTAATTTATTAAAGAACTATATTTTATTTTTAAAACATAATATAAATTATTTATCATGATTATTTTGTTTTCTGTTATGATAGGGTTTTCCTATCCCAATTATTTTTTGTCTCAATCAATAGAAAGAACTAGTATACACTAGGATAAAATTTAATTCTTCATATGTGTAATTTTAGGGTGTGATGAAAATATATTTCAAAAGTGAAAATTTAATGAAGTGATCATGGAATGTCAATGAGTATTAGTTATACTGGGGAGGATAAAGAGTCTTCAAATGCCATGAGAAAGGTATGTGACATTTTTCATGTATTTTTAAAATTAAATGTAAGAATCATGATTGGATTGAGGTTGAGTAACCATAATTGATTATTCATATTTCATATTCAAGGAAAATAATATTAAGGGATTAAATGATGAATCATGATTAGGGGTTCAATAATAATGTTGTATGATTGAATTTGATATGTATGAGAATTAAAGATTTATGTTATATAAATATTGAAGCATATTTTTAACATTATTGAATTGAAAAAAAATATTCAGTTGTGATGAATACATATAAAAAAGTATTTAATAGAATAGTGATATTTTTATTAAGTGAAGGTAGCCCATAATGTGACCCTGTTTTTGAGAAAAATATGCTTATCTTGGGGAATTAGATGATTGATATGATAAATTATGTCAGATAGTAATGATTAACCTTGAACACTTTTTTTAGAGAAAGATGATTATGTCATCATATATGGAGTTTAAAAGTTCTTGAAATTATGGAATGTATCTACTAATCATTGGGATAAGGAATAATCAATATTTTCCAAAATTTTGTATGGTAATTCTATTTATTATCATGTTCTAATGGAATATATGATGAGGTTGTTTACATGTTTGTATTGTGAAAACAAAGAGACAATTTTTTATATATGGGGGATCAATGTTAATCTTTTTGTGACATTATTTATAAAATTTAAGACTCTCATCTTTCATAAGGGTTATAAGGTTAACCATTTATTGAAATATTATGTTAAAATTTTGATAAATATTGTATGATTAAATAATTATCTCACCACATGGATTATTTTTTTAATGTCGGATAACATGTGGTAAAAAAAATTTGTTATTTGAACTGATATATGGATTGATTTATCATTCAATTTATGGCACGCTGAATCTAGTAGTTCTTCTTGAATGAATATCCCACCTTCATTCCCTATAGTAAAAGATGATGTTGGAATTGATCATGGTAATACCAAATGGTGATACTGTGCATAGGTAATGGAATATTAATTGGTAATTATTTTTTTTAAAGTTATTTAAATTTAGAAAAAAAACCTTCAAACCAAAAACGGTTATCCTCATACATTTATTTCATATGAATATAAGGCCCACTTAATTCGTCACAGAGTTATGGATTTGTGATTGTAAACATTATCCTGACCATGTTATCTATCACTATACATAGAAACTTGAAAGTTATATTTCTCTACCATTTCCATGTTTTTACATCCCACCAATGTTCTCATGTGTGATAAATTAGTTATGAGTTAATTTGGATGAATGTTTTGGTTTCGAGTTTCATTTTATAGATGATGATTTATTATACATTTATACCATGTGGATGTCTAAAAAGTAACATTAAGTTTATATAATATTGATAACCCACACTAATTTTGGGAAAGATATTCATTTTATTGTGGGTAGAATGTGACACCCCAATATTTTGTTATTTTTAAAAAATCATTTATTCTCATTGATATTTAATAATTCACGAAACACTGAAAGTATTTTTTTAATAAATAATTAATTTTATTTGTGTGTTATAGAAAAAACAATGATAATAACTATCTATATGAAACAAAATTTTTAGATTTATCTACATGGAACACTAGGGTGATCTTACATTATATGCAAAACTGTGTTTCCACAATGGCTTCTAAAACATATGGGACTGAGTTTTATTGAACAGTAATATATGAGTAAAATGTAATTATTTATTATAATATGATATTACCAAACAATTAACATTGAGTTTAGGAATATAATTAACTAATAATGAAATAATATATTTTAATTCATTAGATTTAAATTAATTAAAAATTAATAGTATAACAAATTGACTATAAAGGAAATGATTTTTTAAAAAAATTTGACTCCTAAAAGAATATAACAAAAATAAATAAAATTAATTAATTTTGGTGAAAAATATTAAATAAAATTATATTTCATATATTCAAAATTATATTTTTACATTCATCGTATATATATGATAGGAATATGATTGGAAGAAACCAAATTGATAACATAAAAATTCAATTTTTCTATAAAAGTTTTTTTACCACATTTTAATGGAGAACTAGTTTTTAAATCTATATTTTTTAATATATATAAATATTATATGTAATAGAAAACATTATTTTTTAAAAATAATCATTTATATAAGGATTTTATGAGTTTTTCTTTTTTTTTTCTCTGATGTTTGATTTTTTTACAAATATTGAAAATGCAGATTTTTTATTCAAACTTTTTTTCATAAAACTTATTTATAAAGATAAATTATATATTATAATTGGTTTTAAAGATTATTTAAAACAATTATAAATTATTTCAATAAAATTATGTAATTTGGAAGGCATTTAATTTTAAATTCCACATGAAAACATTTCCAACATTTGAATATTTTTATATGGAAACCAAGTATTGCCCTCCGTTATATAGGATTAACTTTAAATTAATTAATTCCACTTGTGTGTTTCAATTTTTCAAAAATAAATTCAATATGTTTAATTAAAATAATTTATATTTTCTAATAAGATCAATTATTTTTAGTTATAAAAAAAATATTAAAGAAATTAAAATTGATTATAATGAGTACGAGGAAAATTAATAGAACAAGGGACTATAACATAAAAAAATGGGACATAAAGACCAATAAAATTGTAAAAAACATTATTCCTATAAATGGACTATATCTATTCATGTTTCTAATTTTATTAGTTTTTAATATACTATTCAATAATATATATGTATTTCATAAGTTATGTAAGGAAATATATAAAAAAAGAACATTCCATACCAATATCATTTTTAAATCATTCAGATGTGTAAAAAATATATTTATTTTTACATATACTTTATAAGTATAAATGAGTTTTCTATTATAATTATTTAATATGAATATTTATATATTAATTAGTTACATTAAATTTGTAGTAAATTTTAATTCAATGTTTATTTAGTCAAAAATAAAATAACAAAAAAGATCATAAATACATTAAAATTCAATTAAATTTAATGAATTGTTTTGTTACAATAATTTGTAGTTAAATATATAATTTAATTCATTTTATATATTTATAAATTTTATTTCCAATAATATTTGGATATTTTCAAATTCAATTTTATTTAATAATGAAAAAATTGATGTATTTTTATCTTATAATAAATTATAATTTATTAAAAGATTAAATATTTGAAAAAAAATCATAAATTATTCTAAGTGATTTTTAAACATTCAATAAATTTAAAATATGATCTATTAATTGACAAATTTATATTTTATAATTTTCATGTAGACCATCAAATATAAAAAACATTGTCAACACGGTTCTTGTTGATTTATTGTATTGTCACATTACATGCACTTGTATGAAAATTTATTCCAAACAAACATAAATTTATTATTTTTTAAATAAAATATAAAATATATAATTCATTGTTTTTATATTTTCTATGATATTACCCCATAATTTATTATTAATTTTAATATTACATAGTTTTAATAAATAGTTACTTTAAAAAATACTTATATGAAAATTATAAGGAAACATAAAGAATAAAGAATGAAATTACAAATATGAAATTATTTTTTATGTGGGGATATATAGTTATACCATAAATTCATTTGAATTCATTATTTGTCCATCTTTGAAGAACATCAGGCATGGAGACCTCCCATTAGTGCATACCTATTGGTATATTCAATAATTCAACTACTCTTTCAATATAAAAAGTCATTAAATCTTACAAATACTCAAACATCTCAATCCATCATGGATCATATGATTTCTTCTCAAATAATATCCCAAAATCCAAAAATTCATTCTCTAATCTACAGTTTTGGAATAATTTAATCCAATTAATCATTTTTGGTAAAAACAAAAAAAAGATACCCACTGAAGTGTTAACATCATTAATCAAGATCTTTTTTTTATTTTCATTGTCCACCCCCTATAATCATTATATTCCATGATTTTATAATATCCTTTTTTATCCAAAGTATAATTAGATATTTTTCCTATTTGGGATATATAAAAAACATACAACCCCTTCTATATATTGTGTAATGATCTTACTGTTCTTGTGTATGGTGAACTACAGTCTCAAAAATTATGTTTTTCATTTTTCCATTACCACATATCATGGTGGAAAATTTGGATGAATTGTGTATTTGATAGGTTATATATGATATTTATGATCTTTTATGATTTTTTAAATATTTCCAAAATCCTACCTTCATGATTTATATTTTTTGTAATCACAATAATATCGTTTGGGGTAGCGTTGACTGCCACCTCCGCAAATCAATGTGACTCGTTCATATAATGACCCTTATCATTATTTCTTTTTTATAAATGGAAAATTAAATAAACATAATCATAATAAAACTCTAAATATCAATATTTTTATAAATATTGGGATTAGTAACAATATATAACTAATTAAAACATGAAATACACATCATTGTTGAAAAATTATTCTACATG
Organism: Viscum album; assembly: GCA_963277665.1. NCBI lineage: Eukaryota > Viridiplantae > Streptophyta > Magnoliopsida > Santalales > Viscaceae > Viscum > Viscum album. Next base: position 1,334,090,864 of record OY728142.1, read on the forward strand.
ACAACAACATTCATTCATATATTACATTTCATGGGATAACATGATGAAATAAACAAGAAAGCGATGAGATATAAATCCTAGTAAGCGATTAATCAATGAATAAAATTAATAACATAATATATTATAGGAAATAGACATAGCAATAGAGCATAATATAAACATGAACATGATATTTCATGGTTATCATAACATGGAAATTTGGTATCAACTTAACCATTGGATACATAACATTATGGAATCATGTAATCCCCTATCCCAACATGATAAAAAATATAATATTGATGAATTCGGAAAACCCATTTCCAAATATGACGTATCATGATACAAAACAATACCTAATGTGTTGTATTAAAACCTGGGGACCTCCTTTATAATCAATTTAAACTTATACATATGTGTTCCACATAGATCATATAACATAGATTCATTCAACATCATAATTTTTTCCATGATCTAGGAATGTGGATTTCATATATGTATTCCACCACTAGATATGTATGGGTGCATAAAGGCAAATATCCTTCATAGTAGAATGGGTATGATATTCTCTACATGATGATTTTGGCATGGAAAATCATGTTGCAATATTGGTAGCATAACAGTGTCTTATAAAAATTCACAAATTGGAGTTATGAGAGTGATATGGGTCTCTCTTCATTAATACATGGATTCAATAGTAAGGTTATTATGTTGAATAATATCCAAGAATATGAAATGAAATTTTGATGCATAATATTAAAGAAATTCTTCAATTGAAATGAGATGAGAGAAATCCCATACAAAATTTAATCATTATAAATGGTGGGTTTGAAGAATCATAGGGGGAGTTATTGGAAATTAAAGGATGATCCCATCATGCATAAACCTAATATATAGTATGTAGGTATAGAAGAAAATATCCCAAATAAAAGAAATGGAAATTAAAAGGCTTGACATAAGAAAGGTGCTTGAAGAATAATGATAGGGAGATCACTAAGCTGGATGTTTGATCCGAAAGTCTTGGATAAGGCTTCATGGGTTGATTCGAGGCTCCTTGGGAATACTCTAGTGAGTTGAGGGAAAAGGGGGTCAAGATTCAAAGAACTTTAGTGAAGAATAATGGATTCTTGGGTGGGTTTATATAGAAATAATGGGAGGATTCATTATTTTTTGGACCCTACACACAAAAATATTCAAACCAAAAAAAATACCTCATGGTTTTTTCCCATTTTTATTGAAAATGGTGTGTAATAAATTATTTTAAATATATACGGTTTGATTATATTACAATATTTCCCTTGCCTATTTAGAGGTGTGTAACACATCAATGTAAATGATTATAAAATATTAAAATATATTATATGTCTTGGAGGATTCAATTAGGATTTATAAAATAAATCAATTAAATCTAAAATTATATTATTTTATAGGAAAAAATATATTTGGTCTCGAATACCACTTATTGTGTTTTATTTTATCGCTATTGGGTCATTATGTTGTCAAAATACACAATATATATATATATACGATATTTAATTTCTACCCAAAAATTTGCCTCTCTCAGAAAATTATAAAAAAACCAATATTGAATAATTTGGTTATACTAATTCCAATAATAAAATAAATTTTATTTAAATAAATTAAAAATAGTTTAAATTATAATTTTATTGCAAAAAAACTAACATTTATTAACAATTGATGGGTTTTAATAACATCATTTCTAAATCCATAATAAAAATTACAGTTATCATCATAAAAACTATAAATTCAATTTTATTTAATAAACATAATTTTTATTTAATATTTTAATAAATTATTATTTAATTCAAAAATCCATTAATTCATCCAAATATATTTGTTAACAAAATTTCAATATTAAACAAAAAATAATATTTCATCATTAAAAAACAATTACAAAGTAACAATAATAGAATAACATAATATTTATTATTTTATAAAAAAATAACTCACATTATCATAATGATATGGTCTTGTTACATATACCATTATTAGATCATCATTCACCCTAAGCGTCTGGTGTTCTACGGTGTGGATTTCATGAGTCTATTCGATAAACATGGGTTGGACCATGATCTCAATGAGCATGAATTTCTCCAAAGAATGATTTTATCATGCTTATATTGTTGTACATTAGAATGTTATTGTTATAGAGAAAATCCCAAAAATTATATCTCCTACAATATCTCCAATAAATGGGCTTAATAGGGTACACTCTGACTATTTGAGGCTATAACATTCTTTGTATGTGTCAAAAGGATTTGTTAAAACCATCTATTTATAATAGTCATGTGATCACTATTCAAGAATCTATACTACCAAATGTGTGGATACATAACAGTCATTTAAATATAATTTGATATAATAAAACAAAAGGTGCGAATGAGTTTTATAAATTAATAAGACATGAAATTTAATGAATTTTAATTTTATTCATAACATGTTGGGTCATTTAAACCTTTCTGCTTAAGAAATTTCACCCTATAAATATATGTTTATCAAACTGAAATAGATTAGGGTTGATCTCCCATATCAATTCCTCTGATTCACACATCACATATTCAAACATGTGGTTTCTTCAAAAAACTCATCAACGGGACACTATCTTTTTCTGCTCAAATTTTTTTCTACGATGTATGATTTTCAACAAATTCACCTCATAGGAGAGGTAATAATAGAGATTTACCAATTCTATATTTATTACATGTGATGGTTCTGGTAATTACTTTTCTAAGAGTGATATATGGTATACAACATGTTCTTAAGATAGGTTCGGTTGGAGGTCTAGTCAATAGAACACTGCTCTATTCCGATCAAAGTTCTCAAAAATTGTCAATGTAAATTTTAATAAGAATTACCCTCTTCAAAAATATCATAACTCTCTTCCATGGAGATATTTAGTGGAATAATATGTCCCTGACATCAAACTCCATTTCTAATCGGAGATGGCCATTAAAGATATTTTTTATCTTTTGGATTCGTTGACATCCATTTTAATGGTCCTAAAAGTTTCCACAATTTCATTGATCATTTATGGACATAGAAGTTTTTATTCCCCAATTTCATCCCAAAATGCCAGTGTTCTACACCTCTTCTTATAAAAGGCTTCATAAGGATCCATTTTGATGCAAGAGTGGAAACTGTTGTTGTATGATAACTCCATCAAAGGAAGATGTTGGTCCCATATGCCCTTGATTTCCATTGAGAAATCTCTCAACATGTGGTCAAATGTATTGATATTCCTCTATGATTGGACTTCTTTTTTAGGGCGATAGGACTTGATGAAGTTCAACATAGTGTTCAGAGTATATTAGAGACTCTTCCAGATGGTAGAGGTGAATCTTGGATCATTATACGACACAATAAATAGTGGAACACCATGAAGCCTTACCACTTCTCTAATGTATATATCTTCTAACTGTAAAAAATGAAATACTCTCAAATTTTTATGAAGTGTGAATTACTTGTATGAAGATCAACAACGACCACGATATCCTTTTTTCAATTTGATGTATTTTGAAGACCAATGACAAAGATCGTGGTTATGTTTTCGCATTTCCATGTTGGTATGGGTAATAGTTTCACCATCCCCTTCTGCATATTCCTCTCATATATCACTTTCTGTTATACCAAGAAAATTTAGGTATATTTAGAAAATAACATTCATCATGTTCTCCCACCAATAGTGCTCCCAGAGATCTCGATATATCATTGTGTTTCTTGAGTGAATTGAGAAATTCCAACTATGTTTAATGTCCAAAATCTCTTTAGTTAGATCTAAATTTGATGGAACACGTACTCTTGACGAAGATTTCATAATTTCTTCCTTCATTTACAATGAACTTCAAGTATTTTTCAATTTTTTAATGTTTCCAACATCTTCTTAATTCTCACATCATCTTTTTGAGATATTTTTTACCATTAAAAAGAATATGGTTGAGCATTTATTTGTTAAAGGATTGATGATGTTCCATTATTTATGATTCACATGTCCATATTCATCAAATAAAATATGATTATATCCTTTTTTATTCTCATATATGAAACAATTGATGGGTTCTTTTTATGTAAATAATCATCCACCATGTTTTCTTTTATAGGGTGTTAATGGATTGAGATGTACTAATATATATTGACCTATAACCATCTTTGTTGGCTCATATTCAGATAATTATATTTGAATAAATATTTGTGACTTTTGTAATCCATTTAAATTTCACACTTCTTCCCATGGTGATAATTCTACCAAATATTAAATGAAAATATAATTTCTTTGATCTCAAAATCATGTGTGTGATAGTTTTGCTAATTAATTTTCAACTACCTTGATACTTAGGTAATGAGTTTGACATTCTACATCAGCACACAACCCATTCCCTTCTTTAGGCATCACTAATGATTTCAAAAATCTCCCAACATATGGGTAGTTTGAGCATAGGGGAAGTGATAAGACTTTTCTTTAACTCCATAAATTTTTATTCACGTTAATTATTGCATTAAAATTTGACTCCCTTCTGAGTTATCATGATAAGATGGTTTTACAATCGTGTGAACTTTCTCACAAATCAGTAATAATATATAGCTAACCCAATGAAGCTACATACTTCTATCAATGATATTGGGATCAACCTTCACAAAATTTCTTTTATTTTGGAAGTATCCATATATATCCCGTTGATTATGATGATATGGCTCATGAATGAACTTCATCCAACCAAAACACACACGTTCTATAATTTATATAGAGATTGTCCTTTCGTAAGGGAACAAGTACAATGCTCAGTTGTTCCTCATGCTTCTCCTTGATTTTTTTATATTAGAATATTATCAATAATGTCTATAAATAATTTTTATAAGTTATTTATAACGTATCTATTCATCATTTTCATGAATAATTATAGAGAATTAGTGTGTACGAAAGGCATTACTATTAATTCAGAGTGTATTAAACTTATAAAAAATGCAGTCTTTGGGATTTCCTACTTCATAACACTTGGTAATATCCCAACTGCATATCCAACTTGGAGAAGTATTGTTCTCCACGTAGCTGATGGAACAATTCAACTATTTTTGTAAATTGATACATATTCGTAATCGTGATTTTTTAGCTCATGGTAATCAATGAAATGGTGCGTTTTTCCATCCTTCTTCATGATGAAGATGACTGGTTCACCACATGGTGATGCACTTGGGAATATAATCCATTATCTAGATTCTCATGTAGTTGTTTACTTATATCCTCATGCTCCACAACTTTCATTCTATATGGATTCCTAGATAATAGCAACACCCCAGGTATAAGATTAATCAGGAATTTAAAATCACTTTTAATAGGAAATCCTAGAAATTCCTATAGAAACACATTAATGAATTCCTTTATAATATGACTGTCTTCTAAAATTGTTCCTTCCTTAGTCTCAATCATCTCTGAATGTTATGTGTTATTATAAGGATGTAATATTCATTCTTGAGATAATGGTGCTAAAGATCATTCATCGCCATCCTTGCACATTTATTGAATAAGGAGTCGATTATCCATGTAGAGATTTATTTCCCTCTTGTGAAAATTATGTTTTCCTTATACAGGTAATTCTAATATATGCCATTAATTTCATAAAATTAGGAAAAGGTATGTATTTCGAGGATCATCAAAAAGTTCAATCAAAAAATTGTGAAAGGGTATGAGTTATAATAATGGGATGTAATAAATACACCATTTCTATTTTAAATAACATATATACTTCCATTCATTGTGGGTATATTTGAATTTTTCTAATAATAATTCATGATATAAAATATTGTTTTTAAATAGAATCAAAAATTGTATTCGATTTTCATTAATGAACAACCAGTGTGCCTATCACCACTTCATTTTCTGGATTAACGTTGGTGGTAGTGTTTGAAAAATCATTCCCACTCTACCATAGATGTTGTTGGTTGCCTCAAAAACCCCTTGGATTAGGGAACTGGTTCATAATGTTATTTGGATTATTATAGTAGTATAAATGAAAAATGAATTAAACAATGATCAATTAATTACATTCTAATATCATATTTTCATGTTTTTATTCATTGAAATTACTATCTAGGGTCCCTTCCTTCCAAAAACTAAATAATTTCCTCGTCCAGAACATGTAATTTCAATTGTGATTATTTCCACAATTTTGAAAAGTGGAGTGATGTAATTTTTGAGAACTATGGAATTTATCCATATGTATGCCCGAATTAATGTCTAGTTTATAATTCATATACACATGAGACCCTTAAGAATCTTTGTTCTCTATATATACTATGAGGGAACATTTGACAATTTATTCATAGATGCCAATGTCTTAGATCTCATGGTCATTCTGAGTGTGAGGTTTTCTCCCACCAATGAAGTGGTCAAACCTGTATTCAGGGGTAATGAAAAAACTAGAAGCATATCATGCATGTCTGGTGTTGTTTTCCTGATACGACCCTATAGATTCTTCAGCCTTCTTCGTGAGTGCATAGAAATATCATTCCATCTTATGTGAAAGGGTTCAAGTAAATATATATCAAAAAATCATTTTCTAAAAATCCTTCCATCACATTTCCTCTATCTCATCCTCAATATTTATATTTTTGATCAATGTCCACCATTAAACATATTCAGCCTTTATACAATAAGAATCTAGAATAGAATTATCATGTTTAGAAAACTGATGGATGGAGAAGATCTTATCCATGGAGTTGATCTATTTTTCAATGATTGAGGGATCATATGATCCATTTAATATAGGAGGCCATTGTCTCATGAAGATATCTATTTTGACATGTAAAATATTGGGGAGGGGGTAGGGGTGGGGTATAAATTATTCTTGTTCTAGGTGTCTATTAAAAACATGAGTTTATTAATAGAGTATTGTGACAATGTTTGAGATTCCCACTCCAATCGGATTAGATATTCCCTTACTGATGTAATCACATTGATTTCTGAATTGGTTTTTATCCAGATTCCTCTTATTACATTCCATTGGCTAAAGATCAATGAAAAAAATATGGGGTGAATAATTTATACTATTAAACATATAAAGGGTAATCTAATGACAGAAGTGATAACTTATAAATTACATTTTCCTCCTTAACTGATGAATTTCTATGTTTTGATCTATTTTATCCATGATCTACTACATAACATTTATTATTAAAGAATTTTTTTGTTCCCTTAATAACGGTTCTTACTATTATTATGAATTTACTGATGAATATCCCATTGTTGTGTCGAACTAAGAGTGAAATTAGTTCTGTTCTTATGCAAGAGTTTACGTTCGAGTCTAAATCAATGCAGTGTTTTTGGGTTTTACCCCTAGATAAATATTTTCTGGAGCCATACCTATGTTTTTATATCTAGATAGGAATATATTTTCATGAAAATAATCTTTTTCTATAGTCACAAAAATTTAGGGATTTTTTTATACATCACCTTATTCTTAAGGCTTTCACAATAGTTTTATATTCCTAAACAAAAAAAATATCTAGACCTGTCCAATGATACCAATTACAATGTCCTTGCTGTTTATTTAATATTTAAACATTATTTATTACCTAAATATGAACTTAAGACAACTCAAATGATATATTGTTCTAGATTTAATCGGCATAAAAACAACACATGACTACATAAAACATGAAATACAATTATTTATTGAAAACATCTTTTAAATGACCATAACATTCCATCACACTTAGAATTTCATTTGATAACATGAGGACATACATATGAAAATGGTGATATATAAAGCCCAGTAAGGGTGTAAAAAATGAATAACATGAAGAAAAAAAATACATGATATTCAATAGATGTATAAATTAATCACAAGAGAAACAACAACATGACAAAACATGATTATCATAACATAGAAATGTGGGGACAACATAAAACACTGAATCATTAACATAAAGGTATTAGGTAGACCCCTATCACAACATGATGGAAAAAATTAATATAATAGAATTAGGTAAATATATGTCCCAACTTGATGTATCATGTAACTAAACATTACACAATGCATTGTTGCTCTATCAATTTGAACCCTTCATAATCATTTCTATATCATGCTTAAGTGTACCACATAGATCATATAACATGGATTCAATAAAACACATCATTTATTCAACAATCATGAAATGTGGAATTCATAAATTTATGTAACCCTTTGATAAGAATGTGCACATAGAGGTTAATACCCTTTATAGTGGAATGGGTATGGTATTTACTTAAATGTGATTTTGGTATGGAAAATCAAGGTGCAATTTTTCCCGCATAACGACATAATATAGAAATTGTTTAATAGGGTGGTGGAGAGATAAAGGAGTCTCTCAAAATTTATACATTTAATGTAAATTAAGGGGATCATGGATAATAATATCCCAAAATGTGAAATGTAATTTAGATGCATAATTTTAAATAAATTCTTGAATGGAAGTGAGAAGAGATAAATCCCTTACAAAATTTCGACACACCAATCAGTGGGTTTAAAAGATCCTAGGGGGGATTAATGTGAGTGAAAGGAATATCCCCATAATGTGAACACAAAATATATTGTATGGAATAATGGAATAACATATCCCAAATAAATAAAATGAAAATTAAATGTCATGACATTAAAAAGGTTCTTGATGAAAAAAGAGAGAGATAGATCACTTACATGGATTTGTGAACCCAATGGCTTGGGAGAGGATTCATTAGAGATTATGGGATCCTTTAGTGGACTATATGGAGTAGGAAGATTGGGTTTCTAGCTTCAAAGATCATGAGTGAAGAGGAATGGTTCTTGATTGAGTTTTTGTTGGAAATGTGGGTGGTTCTTTATTATTTTGGTTTTGAACCCCACACTCTATAATATTCAAAACCAAAAACCATACCATGGTTTCATGAAATTGAAAGTGCTATAAATTATTTTATGATTATAAGGCATGGTGATATTAAAATATTTCTATTCTTTATGTGGAGGTGAGTCACACAATCATGTAAATGATTTTAAAATCATAAAATATTTTATATGTTATGGAGGATCAACTAAGGATTAAAAAAACAAATCAAATAAATGTAGAATTTTATAATTTTTAAAGAAATCATATATTATTCGTAATATAACCTTTATATTATTTTTTACATCATTATTTCTTCATTATTATGATAATTAAAACATCATAAATGTATACAGTATTATACTTTGTCCCAAAAATTTGATTGTCTCAAAAAATTATAAAGAATTCTCCAGTGGATAATTTTGATATCCTGATTCCAAAAATAATAGAAATTTTATCTAAATAATTTTCTAAATTTTTTAGGATTATTATTTAAAATAAAAACCATCATATATTGAAAATTAACAGGTTTTGATAAAAATGGTTTTCAAACCATAATAAAAATTAAAATTTACAGCCTAAAAATTATACGATCAATTATATTTAATAAAAGTAATTAATTAATAATTTTTTATAAAATATTAATTAATTCAAAAATACATTAATTCATCAAAATATATTTATAATATATATTTTAATATTAAAAAAATTTATATTTGTGAAATAAAGTCATATAAAATTAACAATAATAGAATGAATTTCTATTTATTATTCTATAAAAAATAATTCAAATAATCATATTATTATGGTCTTGTTACAGTTCCTTTTATTTCACCAGAATATTCCTTAAGACTATGGAGTGTGATGGTGGGGCATTCATTGGGCCGCTTGGTGAACATTGTTTGTGTCATGATATCGATGAGTATGAACATCTCTTATAAATGGTTTAGCTCATACTTTTGTTATTGGATTTCAAATTGGGATTGTTTTATGGTTAATCCCTGAAATTATATCTCCCTTCTAATCTCAGATAAATAGGCTTCAATAGGAACAATCAAATAGGTTGAGGCCGTCAATTCCATTTTCTCTGTCAAATGTATTTGTTAAAACCCAATATTTATAATAGTCTTGTTATCGCTATTTAATAGGTATATTACCATCTGTATGTATACATAAAATTAATTTAAATCATATTGGTTAAAATAAAAAAACGTATATCATGTGTTTTCTATATCCCTAATACATTTAAATAAAATAAAAGGAATTATATTAACAACTGTTTGATTCGTTAAAGTTTATACCATACATGAAATGCAATAAGGATATGTTTAGTGAATGTATATGATATATATGAAAAAATAATTATATTTTCATGATAATATATATACACATATATTTCATTAACATTATTTAATTCAATATGGAAATCAAACAGAAACAATGTTCATGCGTACGTATGGAATACCGTCTCCTTGAATAATGTATTCCATTTCATATTAATATCTTCTATATATAAATATTATTATAAATACATGTATGCTGAATATAGATAGAATTTATTCCATTATTAAAGTCTATAAATAGTTATACCATGATCAATTTAAGTTTATTAAGAATTGCAATTCAACGAAATGAAAAAAATGAAGATTATATTACTCGAAACATAATCTTAACAAGGAGTTGTTAATTGACATGTAATATAAAGTCATACCTAAAGCATGTATGGATTTAGATATAATAATATTTTTCAATACTATATTTATAATAAAATTATATTCATTATAAATTATTTTTTAATATGTATGAATATATTCATGACTTAGGGTAAGCGTATTTCTAGTCTAACTTTTATTTCTTTCAGATTTATCTTTTTTTCACCACTAATTTATTTGGTGTGGTTTATAATGTTTCCATAAATATATTTGAATTTTTTTTCTAAAATTTACAAGTATTTATATATTCATTTTTGTATATCTCTTTCATGTGGTATATGTTTCGAAAGTTACCATATAAGTTATGTAGTTTTGTCTAAAATTGACTTCTTTCAGACACATGCCATGATCATCAAAATGTATTATTCATAAAAAATTATATTTTAATATCATTATGAAGGAAACGAGATTTAATATTTTTTTATTTTTTCAATCTTCATTTATAATTTTTTAAAATATTTTCAATGAAATTATTTTTGAAAATTTTTTCCAACATAATTTTAAATGAAAATGGTTTTTCAAATTTTTTAAATCTTATTTTATATGGTTTTAAGTAAAATGGTTTTCAAAATGTTTTCAAGATTCCATATAATATTTTTAATAAACTAAATTTTCAATAGAATTCTTTTTTTTTAAATATTATAAATAAAATGATTTTTTCCTCATAACATGTTTTTAAAATGGGTTTTCCAAATAATTATCCATCTAAGATGACATCCAATGGTATTAATCATGGATTTTGTGGAAATGACACTAGGGTTACATTAATGTTATTTATATTAATGGATTATGTATTGATTTTATGATGTTTATGAAGCCTGTTTCTCTTTCAAGAATTATATTTTTTTATAAATACTTTATATCTATGGGGATATTTATTTTCAATACCACATACATTCACACGTTATTATTTGGTGAAATGGTTATAAAATAATAATTTTTTCTCCAGGTTAAGATTTGATAAAGCAATTTACATCTATCTAACTTTATGAGTTTTGATATGATTGTTTATGAATTTGTAAAAATTATTTTTATGATTTCATTGTGATAAGGGTGGGAACTATATATACTTATATTTCATTGTGTAATGATTTATTTCTTATTAGATAATGATAGTAATGATGTCTATGGGATTGATCTACTATGGAATATAATGAAACCAAATCCCTTGCTTGGAATGACCAATGGATGGGGATTGTGGTGTTTCACACCTTGTAGGAGTTGTCCCCATAATGATGGAGAGATGGAGAAACCACATCCACTATGGATGAAGGGGAATCCAGATCTAAATTGGGAATATGGAGAACTGTAGTCTCTTATATGAAATGGACAATGACTGGTGATAGTGGTGTGCCCTACAATGTTGGTTTAGTCCCCATGAAGTGCCCTAATATGTTCTTTCAAAGTGTCATGACATATAAGGAATGAATTACTTGTTTATATGTATTCCAAAACACCATTTCTTATTCATTTGTTATTATTTCATATCTTATACTATTTTTCCTATAAGAATCACGTTTTATGATTGAATAATACTAATTCTATGAATCAGTTATTTTTATATTGGATATGCTTGGTATGATCTTATAATGTTAATGTTACATTATCAAAAAATTGTACTCATGATTACGCTTATATATCTCCCTGGTTTACCCTCAGTAAAATCTAAGATCACCCATTTTTTTTATACTTACTCTGGTTATAAAGTTATATTTTATGTAAAATGTGTCAAAGAGGGGTTGTATAATTGGAGGACCTACTATGAGAGAGTGTATCACAATCATCTTCCATTGTTTATGTTTCCAGGATTACAAATTCATTATACCAACACGGCCTTTTGTTGTCTATTTGTTTAATGTATTAATTTTTCCCAAAAAAAGATGATATTTGCATGTATGTTAAGTCTTGGTTGTTATAAATAACATATGAAAAATAAGTAAAATGCAATAAAAAAGTAGGATGAAGGATCCACTTGAGGTAGTAAACAACACATGACTCACTCATGGTGGTCTAAAAGAAAATTCATGCACATGAAAAAGTCCCCACCTCATATCATGAAAATCCATTGACTTGTCATCCTCACCACAAGAGGGGTCTCAGGTATGTCCTAGAAACTAAAAAATCACCCTCTATATCCACATGTAAAATAATAATGAATTTTCTATCAAATTTTCATGCATATTTACAAGACCACTTATTTTTCACACAAATAATTTCCAAAGTGAAAATTCATGGTCCAAAAGAACACCCAAACATCCTATTTAATTCTAAATCCATTGTAAAATAAAAAATGGAAATAAAAATGGAGAGGAGGCATAATCCTCTAATGATCATAAAACAGTCACAATTCACATAAGATGCCCTCATCATTGTCTATCAACACCCACAAAATACTCAATCTAATCACATAAATTCCCCTTGACATGAAATCCTTGAATAAATGAAATTACAAGAATAGTTCACCAACATCCCTTAAAGGCCTTCTAGAGTCCTCTTTTTCTTGTTAAATCCCTTGGGCATATCAACATGAAAATGTATTAATCTATTTTCATACCATCTTTATTCGATGGGTCCCTGTTAATTTTGAAATAATATAATAATTGATTCATTAATGATTTTGAATTTAAAAAACAAATTAGGAGACACCGTCAACATTACCCACAATGATGACTCATGAAGATGTTGGATGTTGAATCCCTAAACCAACCTAGACTAGAATCATGGGACACCATATGTATAAGGAAGTGAACATCTAGGGTGGAGAGGCCTATAAATCACCCACCTAGTAATAAAAAACTCACCACCTCTTTGTGAGGATGAATGAACTCTGGGAACATTGCACTGGTGTTAGAGAGGGTTTCTCAGAGTGGATGATCTTGTGATCGGTAATTCATTGTTCTGGTAAAATACCTGTTAAAACTAGACCATTTATAAAAAATTCATAGGTTCTTCACGTGAACGCCCACCGATCACGTGAATAAATCTTATAGGACATGGGAATGACATCCTATAAACCATATAGATCACATGAGACTTAATGAAAGTTAACAATGAATAGATATACGACATTATCAATTTAATGTATATAAAAGGATAATGATGGGAGACATACAAAAAAAATACACAAAACCACATACACATCATGTGAACCATCCAAGTCACACGAATCCAATAAGGCATGTCACCTAGATATTGTGAATCTCCTTCATTATAAAATTAGGGTCATTAGAAGATCCACAAACATGACTAAGTAAGCCACACGATGAACCTAGAGCATGTCATCCATGTCTTGTGAAAACCATTTTTATATCCTTTCATGTATCAATATTTCCTTCAGATGAGTCACATGACTCATATAACAACATCAACACATGTAGTTGTGTCTCACAGTAGAATCTGAGAATGCTAAATGGCTCTTGAGAATCAATTCAGGATCATCAACCATGTCTTATAATGAAATATAGACTTATCATCTAAGACATGTGACACTCTATGAGACATGTAATCCTGATTCATGCCACACCCTCCAGCATTATCAAATGGACCTCGCAATGAAAGAGGTCTCCACTAACATGATATTGTGACATCCATTAGAAAATCTTGTTGGGGCTATTAAATATATTCTATATTCAACCAAACTGGTATTGTGAGGTCCTTTGGACAACTCATCCATGATCATGTGAAAACCTAGAGACATTCCATACAGGTCATGTATCATCCATTTTAAATGTCAACTAGATCATGATATTTCCTTTTTATGTGGTAGTTGACATCATTCGACATGATATGAAGGAAACCAAGGAATATCGAGTGCACAATAAATGCATGAATGGTGGGAATAAATGATAGGTCTAAAGTGCATCATAGAAATTGGAAATTTTATTCATCCTAATTTTGTAATCACTAATATTGATGGTTAAATACTTGTGTTAGAACCATCCTAATGAACTTTTTAAACTATGAATTCTACAATAATCCGGATACATTGGATGTCTCGCTTAGGATAGATATCCATGATAACCATCCAAAGGGTTGACATAATGTATAGGGAATGCATCCATAAGTGGTGATACTGATCATTATCCATCCCTTTTTTCTCACACCAAACATAGATCACATGGGATTAGGGGACATAAATGACCATATAATTTTCATCATAAGCTTGTAGCGTGTCAAGGGAAACAATTGTGTTTATTCCTTTACAACATGCATAATATGATATGTATCGACTATTGGAAAACATCAGTGTGTAAGTCCAAATAAACTAAATTATGATAACTAAAAATCCTATAATAACCACAATATATTAGACACTATCCGAGGACCTGATCTCAAAAAAATATCACATTCTATGTGTGCCTAATTTCTTTTCAAATATGACAATTGAGACCCAATTATTCCAATCAACTGATAACTCTACCGCATACCTCAGTGGGCTGAGAAATAAAATGAACTATGAGAAATCAAATTCCTACCATAACAGTGATATATAAGACACCTATACAAAGGACTAAGATCCACGTTATCCTTCCATAGGGATGTACTAGTACATATTACTAAAAATTCATATGTAATGACATTGATCACTTTATATCCATTATTTACTTCATTGAGAATTGATAACATGATCATAGGGAACACCCTAAGCACATCATTGGAATCAGGAGTCTCCAAATATCTAGGTCAATATCAATATAAAATAACTAATTAGTGGAATCACATAAACCCCCCTACACATATGTGGATCTACCTTGGGAATAGTCTCTAGGTTTTGATCAAATAATTATAACACTTACTCCTTCCATAAATAAGATAGGAAGGGAATCTTTTCAAGACTCAAGATCAAACATATAGTTCCACAGATCATATACATATTATTTCAATCCATTAAGTAAAAATATACAATTTTAAAAAAGATAAATGGATTTTGATATCCATAATAACCATGATACGTAGGATTCCTCATAATGGTTCAATCCCCTAAATGGAATATTAATCACCTCCTTCCATTATAAAAAATTCTTAATTATGTGGTTATATATATTCCCTACATATGAAGAGACACATTCAGAAATGGATTAATAACTTAAATACATGTATATGTTTTCACAAAATAGTCCCCCTTTCATCATTTTAGAAACAAAATCCCATTTATTTTTTATATAAATTGAATTAACCAACAATCATTTTGTTAGGGTGATGAGTCTTGTATAGTGATAAATAATTTATTAATTAACTCATAATGAATCTATAATAGAGTCATTAAGTAGAAAAAATTCCCCTCAAAAGTTTTCAATGAGCCCGAACTCCCATCATCTCGACCAATGCTAGTGCCAATGAGTCATTAGGTCTGAATACACAATTGGACACCTACTATGGGAATTCAGGTATCTAACATGTTATGGATGAGGGAACCATTAGTAGTATACATTAATAATGAAAATTGTGACATCCAGTTAATAATTGTGTTAGAAATGAACCTCCCAGAATAAACTATAAGGCCCGGTAGAACCCACCTTACTGGGGAATCCCGATAATATCTTCTGAATAAAAACATAAATGGTGACTCCAATGTGAATCTATCAGATAAAAAATTATTGGTTATTTTATCTTGGAAAATTTTTATTTCATGTGGTATGAAAACTGAAATAGTTAACCAAACATGAATCTCTCACATAAAAGAATGAATGATTAATCATCTATCATGACACTTTTCTTTCCTTGTAATATGAAAACAAGGATAGAATAACTGGAATTAACTTATATATAACCCTACGTAATCAGTGTTCTTAGTAAATAAATATTTCCTTTTTTCAATTGTATACATGAGAAGAATGGTGAGATCTATAATAAAATGAAAATTATGTTAACCAATATTATCAATTAGAAAAAAAATCATGTCTATAATATTTCACTAATTTGTAGCCATGTTCTTTATTGACATTTTTATGTTAGAAACTTTCCGCATTAAAAAAATCATATTCTAATAATAAATATCTGCATCCATCACTTTATCTAGTAAATAACATATAACATCAACCCTCACAAGTCACAAAAATATCTCACCTTTTAGAAAACCCCATCTCCATGTGGGAAACAATATGGTTACATAGTAAAAATGATGTCGATGGATAACGACACTGGAATATTCCATTGTGGTTATACATGCACAAAAATGAATGATTCCAAGTCACCCATGGAGATTTGTAGCTAGGATAGTGTCCCTATTCACTAAAACTAACTATATTTGTAGCTTATACCTAGAAAGATAAATGCTACCTTAATAATCTAATGTGGGAGGACTATGAATCCATATATGATTCTCATCCAGTTACAGCGTCATCAAGGAGGGAACCTAACAAGCTTTATATTTTCACTAGCATCATCCCACTGATACACTAATTTCCCCTTTTGAGGCTACTAACTGACACACATCGGACTCAAATTCATGTAAATATGATATAAGGAACGAAAATTAGTTGAAGAAGATACTAAATTTTAATGTGAGGGAACACATATTCACACATTGTGATGATGTCTGTCAGTATGTTATGAAAGTAAATAGTAAGTAGACTCATATCCCTTTTCACTCAAAAAAATTATGTAGGAATATTCTTGCAATATGAAGAGGGGATTCTTATACTCCTACCTCATTCATGAATCCCATTAGCATATTCTAGTGGAACATTGAGGATAAATGTGGGTTTATATCCCCAGTTAATCGAAGATATTTTCAAGTATATAGTTTAAATATTAATAGTTCAGGTTTATAACCCTACAAAAAAAGTTTTAATGATGACACAGGGAATGTTTTATATTACAATCCATATGGCCAAGAAAGCTCAACAATTTGATCATCATGAAAATGTTGCTACTCTAGAGGAATCGAACATTCCGGATCCCATCAGGGTGGAATATCAAAAAAATAAGATAAAAGATGAATCATATGATAGAGATCATATTTATATTCCAACTGAGACTCTGTAGGTTAGAACAACACATGTCTGGTGACATGGGCACATTCCAATCAAATATGTTTGGGGGCACATTTCAATGTCCATGTATTAGAATCATATCCCTATTCTTTTTTGGGATCACTAAGTGATAGGGGAATATGACCATCGAAATCTTCATATTCTAGTCAAATAGGTCTGGTGACATACTTCAAGGGCCCAATATCAAGAATATAACCTCGTTCTAACTGAGATTGATTAAGTGAGAATGGAACATGACTCAGTATAAGATTATATTTTTCTCAGTGACTCTAATATAATATTCCATCAAATCATATAAACATGACACATATAACTTCTTATATTAATGAAAGACTTCACTGAAATCATTCTATTGAGATATAAGAGGAGACTCATATCCCTTATCCTATACAAGAGTTCCCTCCACATATTATGGCTTGGAATTCATATTCATTCCATGATCATAATCTTCTTAGAAACGGGGATCAACATGTGAGTGCAGAACATACCTCAAGATAGGCTAATAATCCATCCATGAATGAGTGGCGGTATATCCCAAAGGCTCGAGATTTGGCACATACTATCATCCTAAATATGTCTAACTAACTGAAAATGGATACTGTCTCGGGACATGAACATATTCTTATAAATAGTTATTCATGTCATTAGTATATTATAGTATCTAATATGCACAGAGATGACACTCCCACAACATCATACATTTATATAAATTTTATTCTAACTCTCATAAAGCATTCTAATATCCCTACACAATTCGAAAAAATGTTGATATATTCTAAATATGATGTAGAAAATAACCAATATTACTAATATTCTCAATTTCAATGTCCATGTGGTCATTTGACAGACATTATCATCACCAAAAGGGTTATTCAAATCATACACTGAAGACAAATATGATCATTTCTATTATAGACCACCTCATGGTAGTGTGGAGATGGTAAATAAGAACTCCACTCCTAAAATACAGCATGACCAACCTCCCCTTGATGATATCTCTCAAGGATAGGGAGAACCTCTACTTTCCTAGATACCACTATATAGATATGTGTCCCAAACATCAAATCTTTATTATAGACAGGTGATTAAAAACTCAGGGTCAATAGAAGACATTTTCCCATCAACATCTAGCAGCACTCCACTCCAGATTATAAGAGACCATAAAAATAATTTCCTATGGTCCAATAAGATGTATTTATGTATGATAGATGAATAAGAGTATGAAATTGAGTTATGAATATATTTATCTTGAAATAACCTTCCCATCTTACTCTGTCCCCTTTTTCACTTCTGACAATGTAACCGTATATTAGATTGATATGGAGTGAATGACATATCTATGCAATAATATGTGAGTTACTCATCAATGGGTGAAGGTTAGACACCTAATATATCCATGGTATGATGTTCACCTTCATACCATTAATATAATCTATTTTTAGCTATACCTAGCCCTTATCACAATGTCAGGGTATCTGAAACCAAAAAAGCACAATGCATATCTATAGCATAGTTGCTGAAATTTCATCATAACTCTTTGGTAGCTAATCTTCAAAGACATATCAGGAATTTTTATTCAACGATGGGTAATCCTTGGTGTATAAAACAATTATTCATGCTTTAAATAGTATAACCCCTCTAAAACATCATCCTATAATGTTATAGTCTAAAGTGGAATCCAGGGAATGGTTAATGCTCAAGCCTATTGGTCACTACAACAGAATTCCACTACATCAACATTTCAAAGAAATATCAAATAGTGGGAGAGTTTATTAGGTGAAAAATCAAACATGACCCCTTAAATCTATAGGTATACATTTTATACATGAATGCTGATGTGGCTACTATCCAAAAAAGTCCCATAAAGTATAATTCCGACAATGGGTTGTAATTGCACCCTTCTCCCATGCGAGCATAGCTAAACCATGTAAAATGGGTTGTAGTAGAAGTTGTCATTTCAGTCATCCATGTGAAGACCCCAACCTATATGAAAATGGAATATCTACCACCACCACCACAACCTTTTAGAACATAAATTCCCAAGATTAATTTGGATATATTGGCATCAATATTGGAGAAACCATGTCCAACTAAGCTGGTGTAATTCATATAAAAAACAACATCCCTAGGATCATTGTTTCCTAAAAAGGTCATGGATATATCAGTGGGGATTCTAGATCAACCCCACCCCACAAGTCTTTGGGAATTTATATTTTTATATCTTCCTAATGTCATTAAATATTCTACTAGAACAATTATATCCTCAATATATGGATAATTGGATTCCCCAAATAACTTCCAACACATTGGGATGTGTGAATTTTCATCATCATAATTATCATCATAGGGAGAAATTTTCTTCTATGGGTTGTGATATAATGATCAAATGTTACCGTCTCACTCGTTTGTCCAACTACATGAGAAACCTTGGTTGTTCAGGGCCCATTTTTCAATCAAAACAAAAAAATCACTCAAAGTCCCTATTCACTGGACAAGATGGGATGAACATTCATTTATGGAAAATAAACCACAATAGGTTCTCAAGGAAAAATGAACCAACGTTGCTCGAGTTCAAATAAATTCCCTCATGATGTTAGTGTATAATTAGACATTCACATTGAAAGTAATGGAAGAACCACAATATAACAGTGTATATCTGTGAAATTTTTCACTGTCAATATGGATGTCATTGTGGATATGGATACAATTAGAGAGAGACCCATCATGAAAAATATACAATAGTAGGAGGGTGATTTGGATGCTCCAAATTAGCCTACATGCACCCAGACTCAATGATTGATCTAAACATATCACTAATGAATTATGATTTTCCACCTCTGTGGTTGAAAATGCCAAATTAAAAAAGGAAATTTATGAATACATCCTCGTCCCAACCCAGAATATATGACATACCGTCCTCAGAGGAATAATTTTCATAACATGTGATTGAGAAAAATGATCTAGGACAGCTAAATGAGGAGATACTCAATAGAAATATAAACACATGGGTATCTTCTTCATGTAGTGATGAAGATAAATCCTCCCATAGTTGATCCACCAAAATGTCCAATATCTGAGAATCTGATTACATTATTATTAGAGCTGATAGACTACATAAATTTGGAAGTAAAAAATGATCATAAATTCCCTCTATTATGGTGATAGCCTCTCCCACTCAAAGGTTATCATTAAATCTTATGAAGATTTTATAATAAGTGGGATATAATAGTTAGGCCAAAAAATAAACCCCACATGTTCCCTATAAGTGGGAGGTGGATGAAATAGTTGTTACCTTAGAGCACTTTAATGTCATCGAGTCCACAACAACTCAAATGAAATTGATGTAAGGGAAATGATCACCAATATAACCTATGAAGAATTCATATCTATAATGTTTTGATGATACTCCACCTCCCCTCATCATCTGAAATTGAACATTCTCTAATTCTGATGGGACATGTGACCATGAATAGTATCACCGACACATTGTATCAGGATGTAAACCAATTATGGGTCCTCTATTTCAATATAAAATATATATGAGGTGTTTTTGATAGACTCTAAAATGGAAATCCTTTGTTTGGAACAATATTCTTCTAGTAGGATCCATTATTGGATGGGAATAAATTCATTTTCTGTTCATTTATCAGTTTAATTCCACATTTTGGAAAATAATGATTTCAAACTTGACAAACTACAAGAAGTGCTAAAATGTGGGTGTGCTTGAATTCAATGATAGGTTGGAGGGTCTAACATATTTTCCTGGTATACCTATCTCATAGAAGAAAATTTTAGAATTATATGCTTAAAATATCTGTAATTAGTTTGAGATAATCTTTATCCCAATGATTTATCCTTGTTGATTTCATGATTTCATAGAAATGAAAAAATATCAGGAAGATTCCATTAAGTGAACCATATCTAAACCTTAACTCATTATATCACAATTGGGGAAAATTTATAGAGAATAATATTATTTATATTTCACTCTTAAGCATGTATCAGTGCCATTACAAGAACCTAGATATGACTAAAACTGCCCAGCACATCATATCATGAATTGAGAACCATAGAATCTCCCTCATCTAGAAGCGTAGAATAATCAACGACCCATAATATTTGAGGAATTGGTTAATAATTCATACAGCTTGGAAAATGAATAATTACTCAATAATTTCATTGTATCCATTGAAAATCACCTTCTCATTCTACTTTAACCTAGGAATGCCAATGAGGTAAACCTCACCAATTATCTCAAACACTGCCCTTTCAATATAAGGGTAATTCTTAGTATCCAGGACTTCATTGTCCTCAAATACATCATTTAAGGAATTATTAATTCCATAAAAGGGGTGTTATATAACTTCTCAATGTAGATGGATTTAATAACTTTATCCTAGTTAGAAGAATGGAGTGCTTTGTAGAAAATATTGTCCAGGTTAGTCTGAATGATCAAATACTAGATAACTCTAAAAAGTTTAATTAGCTCATGACACCCTTAAATAATAGTTGTGTTGACCCACAGCAGCTCTGCCACTAAAAAATGAGACATCATATATGCCACCCAAAATTGGGAATTACCATTGGTATCATGGATAACTAAAAGAGGGGGAATAATATTCTTCTCCAACACAAGGTCTAAAACTTGAAAACATCATCCCAGGTTAATTTGAAGCATGATAAATGCTCCACCAAATCAAAAAATTAATGGTTGAAGAAAATATTTTTTGTTCTATCAACATGATACACTTCATATGACCCTTATCTAATGATGAATATGCCTCAATATATTAGCTTGATGAATATAAATAATTAAATGGAGGGTGAATGCTCTAGAACCAAGGATAATAGGGGTTTCACAGATGTGGTCATACTCAATATTTCGATCATGTCCCCATAGAGAATATATATACAGAAGAATCTTTTGTGAAATAAATCAATCAAATTAGAAGGAGGCATGTATTTTTCTGATAACCCTCTAATGGACTCTTGCACATACTTTTCTTACATGAATGTCCAATGGGGGTTCAATTATCTTATCATCCCATGCAATGGGGATGGTAGATGTGTCATGAACCACTAAAATAAAATTTTCCATCAAACATTACCCATCCATGAGGCATGTACACCTCAAATGATTCATCACTTGAGCCACATATCCTGTAGAAACCACACATTAGGAAGCACTGACCTCTAGTATAAAAGTATGAAATTTTAAAACATCTGATTGTGGTCTTAGATTTGTACTCAATCCGAAATTCACTCAATATTCATACTAACTAGGGGAGGAACTTTTTTATGTAATTTTTATACCATTGGAATTGAAGACAAAATCAGCCGATGTCATAGTTTGTGGAGTAGAGAACAAGAAATTAGAATTTTATATTACTATATCATTCACTGACTAGGATTAGGAAGACATAATCAAAGGATAGATCATGCACCTATATCTTTTGGGAAGACTCAATAATATCGACATCCAATGGTCTCTGATTGGCAATGGTTCTGGGATCAACCTCCAATCAGTTCAAACAATATTATTTTTGCGATATAGATAAGTTGACTAATATTTAGAAAATATGACCACTCTAGATTATGATAAGCATGCGAAAACACCTCTAGAAAATATAAAACTCTATTCATAGATTGGGGAGGTCACATATGAGACTAATTGTATGGTAATCTATTAAGAAACCAAATACAATTTCCATCATGGAGAGCCCCATATCCATAGCCACCTAGTAGTGCCATCAATATTCCATTTGTGTATGAAGTACCCTATTTATGGAATAGTCATCTTATTGAATGGTGACAATGACCCCATTGATATTATTATATCCACATATATTATTTAAAAAATTCCAAAAAATGGGGATTAAAAAACCAATTGTTTATGATGATTTTTGTCTAGTGTATCCTAATGGATTGGGAACTACCCCACAAAATCCCTATATTATGTACAAAAATGAAAATATGCACCCCATAAATCAAGGCGAGGTGATTTTTATTACCCAAAATGATTAATATCCTATTTTTCCCCGAGACATAGTAAAATACATTCATCTCCGACATATCCCTATTATGACTCAGGTATTTTGGGTAGATAATTACTCTTCTCATACACTCTCCCACCCTAATAGTGATTGTAATTCCCCCATATTTCCCAATATGTATAGAAATGTCTTTATAGACTAAGATATGGGAGAAGATAAAGATTAATTCAGGAATACCCCTCCCATATTTGAGGAAGGTTGCTCTACCACCATTTATTAGATCAGGAAGATAAATCGAAGAACATAAGGAGACTCACATCCTACATTTATAAGTTTCTCTATTACTCTCAAAGAGAAAGAGAAGTATATCTCATTTATGATGAAAAACTGATATGTTTTATCTTGAATATACATAGAAGTGCTAATATTGAATCAAGACATTAGTACGCACAGTCACATACTACCCGATGAGAATTGAGATTAATGAATGAATATTGGAGGACTCACCCCACTCATTCCAGGAATTTCGGGGCAAAAGTTGACAAATTGATCAAATACAACATTTTCTGAGAATAGAAATAGCCAATATTGAATTCCATCATCAATCCCAAAACAAAATTTGAATATGAATATTAGGTTCAAGATTGTTTTCATATACCGTAATTAGAACTAGATAAAAAAATTTTCCTATTACTGATCATAAAATTCATGATCGATTAAAGTACATTCATCCAATCCCTTTATATCAGAAAGGGATATTTAAGGTAAAATATATGAATATACCCCTTGAGTATGATGAAGCCACTACATTCAGATTTACCAGGGGTTTATTTTCTATTAGGTCATTCCCTTGGGTATAAATAATAATTTTCCCATATAACAACAATCCATGCATCATAATTTTATCCATTCATGGGAATGCTAGGAGATTGTTATTTGGATGGCCTATTTTTTAAATCATATTTGTGATTTGATAATTTCTTGGACCACAAAATAGTATTCTTCATGCAGTGGCATCACATTTTGAAGATGAATCGATTGAAATACACCATTGGTGTAACATAAGAAATGTTCTTTGGATTTGTGGTATGACACCATGGCATCATGTTTTCCTTGAGAAGAGTAGTTATATATAGTAGATGACACCACAAAAAATCTCAAATAACTAAGGGGTCTCCATGGGAAACATTCCTACATTCAATGATTAATTTCCAACTAGGATTGAAAATTCTACCCCCATAATTAGGCCAATGAATAAATGAATCTCTTATCACTGGGAGTAGGATGACTACTAAGGTGTAAAAAGTATCAAACAGTATGTACTACACTTAAAATTCATGATTCCTCAAGTGGAAGTGATGCAACTCATCATGAAAGTGGATACATGTAATGCTCTATAGAAACCTGACCCACTCAAAATAATTATACGAGGAGTGAGAATTTTCTTTTCTACCTTATCCAAATGATTCTAGGTATTGAGACTCAATACTATGAAGTTAATAAGAACTATCTTCCTCTCATATTTGTAGTGGAAAGTATGAGTTATTTCATGCATAACCAAAAATTCCATATACACTATTGTATTTATCCACAAAATTACATCAATGGCCTTCATATATCAAATGGGTATTGGAATATTTTGGTGTTCATTATTCATAAATAATACATTAATTTTTTATCCCAGGAATCGGTGGAAGGGAAATACCTCACTAATTTACTCATTGCACATGTTGTCCTACAA
Source organism: Viscum album (assembly GCA_963277665.1). Classification (NCBI taxonomy): domain Eukaryota; kingdom Viridiplantae; phylum Streptophyta; class Magnoliopsida; order Santalales; family Viscaceae; genus Viscum; species Viscum album. The sequence continues at coordinate 1,334,116,137 of OY728142.1, forward strand.
AATAAACCGATGGAAAAAAACCTTCTAAATGAGGATGTATTTACTTTCCCATAACAAACCATGGAATGGGAGATATATATTTAATGTAACCCAGCAGAATCATATTTGAAGAATGATGGAAACCCTGAAGCTCAATATTGATGGAATAGGTGTTTTATTTGTCTTTCTAAAAAATTCAGTTTTCCAGTACCATTTCTCACTAGTTGGATTCTTCATATGTAATTAGGAAAAATATCTTTCCCACATCATTGGGTTAGAACTAGGCCTATAAAGGAAAATAATCAACCTAAATATAAACGGGAACTTGGATCTGGTGATAAATAAGATCAACGGATAATATTCCATAAAAATAGAAGAATTGGTCCTTATTTCTTGATAAATCAAGGTTTTTATTATATATTTAACTTTTAGATTATATTAAATCAAGTTCCCAAAACACAGAATGCCCATGCCAACACATTGGATATTTATGCAACCGTCTTGGCTGGCCCTAATCAAAAGGAACTAATATGGAATATAACACATAAAAAAATGGTCTTGGTGATCATCATCTAAAACAATATTAAAATAAATCAGGTCATTGCCACCAAAATGCTTGATAAATCACTATACACACATAGATTATTGGGGGTGTATAATAGGTTATCTTAAAAATGAGACGCTCCCAAAAACTGAGAAGTATGTGATCAGATTCGACATCATGCAACAAATTTTATCCTTTGGGACAATAAAAATGTTCAAAATGTAATATAAATGATATTATTCGATGGAATACACTAATATGAATAGTAAAATGATTGATTGTTAACGTCCTGGAGGAAGTAAATGCATTATTATATAGTATTAATTAGTCAGGGATTAGGCTATCCCACCAAATAAGGGTGTTGGGGTATAGCGCATAAACAATGATACTAGATTATGTGGAAATCCCCATGATATGAAATTAATTACTAATCCATGAAAATACCATCCATTAACCACATAAATTTATATCTACATTAAATAATCCATGTTATTTTTCATCTAGGGAATGGATTTTGTGGGGCCTCAGACCCAAGACACATCTATGTAGTTCATGTACATGCTTTCTGCTAACAAATTCTTATCTAAATGGTTTTAAAAAATATCCCTCAATGAATTCTATACAAAAAATATCAACTTCTTTGTGAAATCCAGTATAATCACTAGATTCTGAGTAAAAAACACAAAACTAATGGAAAACTACACAATCATATATTATACAGAGTTGAAGAGATTGTATCAGGACAAAAACATTAAGTCCAATCATGCATCCCAATATCATCCAATCGAATGTACACATATATAGGTCTTAAATAATAATATATTAAAAATAATCTATATGATGGATAACAAGGATATGATTTGCTAGATATAAAAACTCATCGACTCTTTATGGGCCTACCACACCCCCACACATACTTCTACACAAGAAACACTATACTCATTGATGTATGGGAGTGAGGTAGTGTTAACATATATATTCAGCAATATTTTCATTGAAAATACATCTACATACTGATCGCATTTGATAATCAATCAAAAATGAGGCTAAATGGATTGGAGAAACATGATGTTAATAGTTTTTAATATTTAAAAACCATGAGCTCTATCAGAATTGGATCACATGATCCTTTAATAAAAAGTATCCCCTCTATTCATTCCACTATGTGGAACTGTTTCTGCATCTCATAGACCCAATGATACTAGTCGAAAAACATTCAAAGAAATTATCCAAATGGGATAGACCATATGTCATAGACAAGGTATATCACAAAATATGTTTTTAATTTTCCAAAATTGATTTGTAGGGTGTCACACACCCTTCAATGTGTGGTTTCTCATGAAATACATACAATATACATCATTAAATAGGATTCTAGACACATTTATGTATCACTGTTTCCAACTGGTTACATGTTGAAAAACTGTTTAAATATCATCTTTGTCACATTATGTTAAAACATACTTCTTTTTTTGTACCACATTATGTATAACTACAAATATAACCTCCTTAACACATTACATAATAGAACATGAAACCATGAATTCTATCTTCATTCATGTTAGAGTTTCCACATACTTACAACATAACATTAAACTATATGAAATACACCCTTTCGACACAACATTAAACTACATGTGTTTCTAATAAATATCTATGTATTGATTATTATTTCCAATGAATGAAATAGGGAAACCTTGATCATATATATTGGTCTAGCCACAACACAATGAAAACTCATCCTATCATATACCTAAATTATCTCTAGAATGTAAGAGTAACTCATTCCATTTTTTTCTCATATTGAGTATATCACACATGAGGTTAGGTATTTTGGTATGGGCTTCCACCACACAAGAAGGTCGTGTTAGTTCAATATAGTTGTATCATGTTCCTAAATGTTTGAATCTAAAAGGCATCCCATGAGTTCTGACAACATGACAAAGAAATGAATGGTTTGTGTACATAGAGGACCATTATTGTTGGTTTTGTACTCAAACCCCAACTTCCTTAAAGAACAACATGTTTCATGATTCATTATATCAGTAGATATGTAGTGAATCCCTGATCCTCATTCCAACATCCAGTCACAACTAATAAAATAAAAAGGGGCCCCATCCGTGCACATATGATAGAAATATGAAAGAGGATCCATAATCATGAACAAAATGTGGCTTTATTCCATTGAATATATAATATATAGTGACGGCCTTATTTCAACCCTTGGTATTGGACACAATACGCATTTTCATTCAAAGAATACTACATTCATAGGAAAATAAGTTCAATAGTACAATCCATCATGAACTATGTGTGGCCAGATTCATATCATCACATGGATCATAGTGATTCATTTATCAAAAATCATAAGCCCAACTACAACAATAAACATAAAATAATGCTTATTTATTTACATGGGTAACATCTAGATTGATAATTTCACATTAAAGAACTATGTGTTCCATGATTCAATTATTCACATGATATATAGTGACACCCATATCTCGATGTCTGGATCATGTCATGACAAAAAATAAATAAAATACTCTTTATATGTCTGGGTTAGATCTACACAGGGTGATTCCAAATGAACTACATGTATCTTGATTCCTGACATCACATTATATATAGTGACACCCATATCTTCAATCATGGGCCCAACTGTAACAGCAAATAAAAAAAATTCACTCCATGATTCATAGGGGATCGAGTCGTAAAAATAACTTTTATTACATATGAATCAAATAAACTCATATACTTCTTCCACATATAATATTCCTCACAAAATTTTTATCATTTGTTTCTATGTCCTTACCACGTGAAATTATACTACACAAGAAGTATGTAATTATTTTATGACATTAATCTACATGGATAACACCCTGGTTTAATTAAATTAAAACATCACATAAAACATATCTTTGCGACATGATAATAAACTAGACAAAGCATTTTATTACCACATGACGTTAAATTTAATGGGAAACACCGTATTTGAGAAAAATTAAAACATCACGAAAAGAACATCCTCACCTCATGGAATTATGCTACATATAAAATTTCCTTATTTCACAATAATAAAATTTATGGAATGCATCCCAACTACATGATAATAATTTTTCCAAACTATGACAAATATTTTAACCTTTAACAATGGACCATGAGAACCTCATTCAAGAAATCCAGAGTATGGGGTGCTCCAATTTTCATTTAATCAACAAAATAAATCAACCATACTTCATCTCTAAATAACCATAGGTCACAAAACATTAAATATCATGATGAAAGGATACTTGTATTCAAGATACACTTTTCATTATAGTTCATGTATTCCAACAGATCCTTCATATGAACCCATTGTATTCATCCAAATTAATCACTCAGAAAAAGGCATTCTAATTCTCATGAACATTGACATAACCATGGCATACCTCAACACCCTAGTGTGATCTAGACTACTCTTGATGTTATCCACCCAAATCATTACCCACAAAATGATAACCTCGATCCATGATTTAAAATAGTTTTTATCTCTTAATTAGAAGGATATGGGGGTAATCTTAACACATGTTATCCAAAATTGGGTATTTTCTATAATTCCCCATATTAGATCCTTGTTCACCACAACAAAATACTTCATGCACTTTTGTCAGATATATATGACCTAAAATTTAGAATATAATTGTCTGAATGAAAGGAATTTATACATCTAGTGAATAGACATAAAACATATTATGATAAAAACACAACACGGGTGGACTATGATAAAGTCAGGTCTTCACTCAATAAACACTTCATCCCCCATGTACCTAAAAAAATAGGTAGAAAATAAATATAAAATGAATATCACATCACAAACTATATATCCCTAATAAAATAATATCAATTCTCTTTGGATCCTACTGATTATGAAAAAGTTAGTGTAATGATTTTTCACTTCATCTATCCATCAGATTATGATTTCAGTGTATTGAAACTACTTTAATGGTGCTCAAATCCTTATTGGATATTACACATTACAACATTAACACATAATTATTTGTCTTCTTAATATAACCAAAACCTTCCATGGAACATGGAAATGATACACATAATCGAGGGACCTTTTTATTGACTATTCATTCAAGCCTATAGCTCTATCATTTGAGCATATAGTCTTTAACAAAATAAAACACTCTACAAAAAGAGATTTTGCATTGTTGTGATCCTTGATTTTACTATTTTTGAACACAATACCACATTTTCATATGATACACTCTTTTTATTCCTATCCCATATCATCTTCCATGAACAATCACTTTGGACCATGACTCACATTTTATGTTCCATTACATCTAAGTGGTTTTGGTATCCTCTATGTTATGTTACCATGTTTTTTACCCTTTTGATGGATGGAATTAAAAAATAGTTTCTTTGACCTATTGTTTCTCACACATCATAATTTGAACCCACAATGCTTAGATCTAGAGTTTCATAACCAAGAGATGAACATCCCAATGATCTAGAACCCCTTAATATATTTCATTCATACTATACCAAACATAATCATATCGATGTATGAGTATTCCAAAATCATTCTAGTCAATTTTAATGTAGTAGATGTAAAAATGTTCATAACCATGTCACTGAAACACAAGGGCCTTGATAGACAATCAAAAAGAATTAATGTCCTTCTTTCATGAATATAGATTTAATCCTTGTGATCCTTGGATACACTACGACGAAACTTTTTATCTCATAATGTAATTGGAAATACATGAAATTTATATCCCATATCATTGTCATAGAATCATTCATTTGGGTTATGACATATATCACCCATATTATGATTATCTAGGAAAATTTGGCATTCCTATTATTTCACTCTCATCTGATATTACCTCTATAATGCATCTATATCACATGACAATGATACAAATCTTTAATAGACCATTTTATTAACTATAAATTAATGTGTATAGAACCTTTTTATGTGCATATGGTCTTCAACAAATTGAATCACTCTAAAAAAATGAATTCTAATCCACATGAGCCTTGAAAATACAATGGAAAAATATAGATACATAGTGATTTTTGGGTCATTCCTTTCATGTAAATACTATTTCGACTATCATTAATTATTTATGAGATAAAAGACCTAAAATAAATAGATAAAATGTATGAGTTAAATGGACATAAATTAATGAAATAAAAGGTCCCAGATATAATACAATAAATTAATTCAGTAAAGGTTCTGAGATAAAATATCCTAGAAAATAAATAGATGGTATTGGATAAAATATCATAAACGAAAAAGATGTGAGGTCTAAGAAAAGACACCCTAAAATAATTCAATAGATGGTCTGAGCAAAATTAACATGAAGTAAATTAATAGATGTTCTATGCTAGTAGTCCTTAGACTAATGAAATAATTTCTTTTAGAAAAATAAGATCCTATATTAACACAATAGAATGGTAGAGTAGAAAACACATTACATAAATCTATATAATTTCAAATATAATAGACCGTAAAATAATTCATTGCATGGTCTGACCTAGAAGACAGTAAACTAATGAAATAGACAGTTCATCCTAGATGACCCAAAATTTCATTGATTGAAATTACGTGTTAGAAAATATTAAACTAATGAAATGAAAAGTATAGGATAAAATAATGTAATGTATTATATGTTCCAAACTAGGTGAACCTAAACTATAATTATATAAGGACCATGCAAAACGTAACTAAACCAAAATGATATATGGTCCATGCTAAAGCCCCTAAAATAATGTGATATAAGTTCTGAGATAAATGACCCTAAACTATACCACATCATTGATCTAGTTTTCATGTATTGAAAAGAACTTATGGCCCTTTATACGGTCTTGAAATAAATATAGTTTCTCACCAAGCCTATCATCATTATAAATGAAAGATCTCTCTCTTCAAAATATATGAATTGTTCAAAAAATCGGTTACATTAATTAGTTTATATCAAAATAACTAGGGATGATATATTATTATTCAACTCCATATTTTTTAGTATTAATTAGTACATATGAAGTGGAATGTAACTAAATTTCAACATTGTAATATAGTAATTTAGTTGTAATTAATGTTTCTAAAGGTTTGGTATCCATATGGACTCACATTATACTAATGTAGTGATAATTACATGAATTTCATGAATGTAAGAAAACGGGAAAACACATATAATGGTCACAAAATATATTCACTATTAAATCATGAAATAGGGGAATCTCCAAAATTATAAGTCTCTCCAAGAATCCCATAGAAAATTATTTGCATACAAGCAGTCGAAATACAATTATATTTTCTTAGTTGTTCTAGCCAGGTTGGAATAAATTTGGAAGGAATTGTAAATCATGCACTAAAGTGCTGATCACCCAACATCTTCTAATTATTTTCCATAATGGAGAGTAATGACAATTGTAGTCAACTACTTGACTCTAGATTGAGTAGTTGTAAATGATGAATATGAAACTGAAATGTTTGACTTCATGTGAGCTTTGATCTTGTCACATCATTATATATTTGCAGTCTAAATTTTAAAAAGAGCTCACGGTTTAGATATCTACTTTTTACCCCACTCAAATTGATATGATTCATGTTTTATCTACTCAGCTCGAGGAGACTCATCTATGAAATCATGAACTACAATAACATTTAGGGCCTCATATCTTCTTTTTAGTAAACATTTCATCATGATTTCATAGATTGGTTGACGATTAAAACCACATGCTTCCAAATCATGAAAAAATTTATGATGGATGTCACCTTGGTCAAAGAAATTTCGAAGTGAGCCTTAATAATCAAGACATGAATCTATTTATAGATAATCCTACATTTTGTTTGAGCCTATCTGAATGTGGGAGATAGAGCATTGGGAATAAGAAAAACTAATTGATCCATTAGGGAAGCATGGGTAGATGCTTTATATGATCTTCTCTCAATATGTGTCTGATCAGTATCATGTACAAGAAGACGAATTTACTCTATGTATTCTGACCGTATATAATGGTACACGTCTATTAGAAAAGGTAAATTCATAGATGGAACACCCTATACTCTTATCCACTCCATTATTTATAAGATACTGGGGACAGTGAGAAAAATGTATTTCATACATGATGGACCAATTATCTTAGTACAACACATGAATGTGATGCTACCCAAACCTATGCATAATTTTGAGAGATTAAATTTGAATCAAAGAACTCTAGAAAATTATTTTAATATCATTTTATCTATGAACTAGAATCGTCTAAATTTAGAGATAGATCCTACTTTTTTTCTCTCCTCGTACAACAAATAAAAAAAGAGGAGAGACACTTTGGTTATAGTAATACTTATGAGTGAACTGATATGGTGTGTATAGTTCATATACTATATAATCATGCATCCTTTCATGAGTAACATAACCTTAATGTGAGATCATATTGGACATATCGTCAATAAAGTTGTTGTATTTTTCAATAATCGTCCAATCTGATGTATGAGAGTGTGTGAAATTAAAGCTATCAAATTAGTGTAAAACATCTATGATCTTCTCAGAGCTTCTGGATTTGGATCCAATCCCATATATTTTCATTAATTGTGGATGAGATGATGTTTTTGGAATATTTTTGGAATCATAACATTCATAACAGTGAATATTATCACATATCCTGCAAAACAGGTTTTGGAAATCCCCACAGATCATGAAAGGGATGATTCGTTGTTGAATAAGTCCCATGAACTGATAAAGGTATGAATGTACTAGAACTACCATTTTCATATGTTTTACCTCCAACACTTATTCTTTAATAACCATCATACTGAATTGATTTCACGTACATGCATCCAATGATAAGGAGTGAAACCCTTTCAGAAACATGGATACGAACCCTGAATATCTAAAACATAAATAGATATATGAGTACACACCATTTACCCATGAGGCATAATTTTTATCATCCATAATAGACCAATATGAGCTGGTACTATTGTGAACTTTCTTGGAAGGGAGTATATGAGGTTGTATGGTTGTTTGTATCTCCCCACTATAGTGATGGAAAATAATGATCCAATCCATGTAAGGGATAAGGGGGATATTATTCAGATCCATTTTTAGATTCTCTTTCACAAGGATGGGAATATCCCACTCATTGATTAGAGTCATCAAGGGGTCATCCTGGACATCTGTGTTAAGGAGGAACTCATCATAGATTTATCTTGGGCACCTAGTTTACAAATTTTCCATATGATGATAAAGACTTCACTATCAGATAAATGGAATTTTTTGTTCCTAGGATCCAATGGATGATTAGTTATCATAAAATATTTGTATAGAAATATGTAAAAAACATTAATATCCAAAAATATTCATATTAGTGAACCTTGTATAAATCATCAGCAAACTCTGAGAAGATTTTCCTAAAGAAGAATGTCAATGCACATACTTTTGAAAAAACACTCCATAGATGGAGATCCCATTTTTATCAACATACATCAATAGTGATGTTCAGATATAAGTTTATTATTCTTCAATATCTCTATGCAATAGGCTAATGAGTGAGAACTCTATCATATAGTCCTATCAGAGACTTTTCCAATATAACGTAAAATCCTTGGATCTAGCTATAACTAGTAGTTCATACAAAAAAAAATTCTTGTGAATATAGTCAAGAGGGGATTACACAAATCAAGATAGAAATTTGAAATCTAAAAGAGGAATGGTAGTGATGTCTAGAAATCCAAACACTTACAAATTTATTTTATACGATAGAGGATAATCTCAAAACTCGGATGAGAATATCATCTTCCAGAACTCATTATCAAAATTGATATGATATCAGGGGTCAGAATTCCAATATCCAGTAATGAAGACAAATTGGTAAACCATAGTAGATATTGAAATATTAAAAGCAAAATACATCTGAACAAAATTAAGTAGCTCATTCTAGACAGATAAAACAAAATATTGTTAATGAAAAGACATAAATCTAGCATCATCATGCACATCACATGATCCAGTGAAGGCATTTGAGAATTTCATAAATATATTACTAATCATATCAACATTTAAGATCATGTGGGTTGCATTACCCAACATGGAATTTCAAATCCGCATGAGCCATCATAGGACACACAAACTAGTGACCCAGACATTGATACATTAATGACATGATTGTTATATAATCATACAATCATGACAACAAATCCCATGGAAGCATCCATAAAATTTAACATCCTCAAATCTGGTGATTAAAAAATTACCAAGGTATAGCACGTTGTTGGTTATACTAGGGGAATGTGTGAAAATTGGTCTTGCAGAGCAGTTATCACAAAATAATACTCACAACGAGGTCTCACTATATGGTCTTATGGAACTATATTCATACAAGGGTACATGACAAATTCAAACAGGAGAACTCTAGGATAACTTTTATAAATCAAATGATGTTTCCCAATAATCCCCTACTTACAGGTAATTATATAGAATACAAAGTGTCTATGAAAAAAATAATATTGCATAATACATGTTCGTGATAACACCAATAACATTGGATTTCATTATATTGTCACAAAAAATTGTTCTTCCAATAGGTGTCACTCATGATGGGGGAATTTACTGAAGCCCATCAAATGAGCATTGTAAAAATCACCAAGAATTAATGACATGAATGTGGGTATGGTTTCCTATAAAAAATAATTGAAGAATAAGGTGGTTTATAACCATGTATCATGTGATCATTCAATGCGTATGTGATCATGTGACTATTATGAGGCCATAAAGCACCATTCATAGACAATAACCCACATTAGGTCCCATTGAATTGACAATTAATAGGCCATAAAAGGAAACATGCATAGAGAATAGCCTACATACAATCCAACTGACCCCCTTAGACAATATCCTATCTCTCCTTTAATGGAACCTTACAAAATTTTTGTCTATGAGATAGAAGAAAGTTAATATCCTCTAGGAGTTATGACTTTTCAATCATTAGATTCCCAAATAATTATCAAAATTACCATATAAATATGATTAAATAACCATCATGTAGGATTATATTGAGGTTTTAAAATACACATAATGAATCACCAATGGAGAGGATGATTGTCTTAAACAACATAAATTAAAACATGTGAGACACCAAACCATTTGAAAAATAAAATAGAAATTAAATAGGTGGAAGATGGATCATCTTTCGGTCTTAAAAACACACAACGTGCCCCCAATGGTTCTCAAGACACAGTAAGAACCCAACAATGTACCTGCATGATCTCTCAAACAACATTTGGCAAGCCATCCTCATCGCAAGAAGGGTATCATGTATGTTCCGGAAACAAAATAATACCCTTATAGATCATTATGGAAATGAATAAAGAATTGTTAATTAAATGTATTGACACCTCAACAAGACCATTTATTGGTCATTCTACAAATCTCGAAGAGGTAACATGATTCTCCTCCACATCACCCATACAACCTTGTCAACTCCCAAACCATTATAAAATATTCAATTAAAGTAAAATGTTGTAGGAGGAAGAATCATATCACAATTATAGAACATACATGATGTGGGAAGTGTGTATATATTTTTCTCTCAGCAGACTCGTGAAAGATTAAGCCTAATCCTATTAAGGACTCTTTTCAATCCATTCTAGTTTTGCATAATTTCCCAGACAAGTCACCGAAGATCATTCAAAGGCCTTTTAGAGGTTCCTTGATCTCATGAAATACTATGGACATGTTAATATGATATTTTGAAAATCCCCCATATTTCATACATGATTCAGATAGTCCCCATTATTTGGAAATAATCCACTAAATAATGCAATTATATTTGGGACTAGTGGTATGTAAAAATCGGGTGACACTGTTGGAGTGATACATGATAGAGACTCACAAAGGCATGTTGCATCTAAGAAATTCACTGACCCCATCCCTTATTAGCACGAAATGGGCTTCACCATAAAAAATAAATTGGGGGTGTAAGGAATATTAATATCATATTCTAGAATAGAAATTGAACAACGACTATGGGTGGATGGATGAACTCAATGAACCTCACAAAATATTAAGAGCAGCTTTCATGAATAAATTGTTATCAAATCTAAAATGTCTACCATTAGGTATGATACTAAAGAATAGGTTGAGTGATGAAGAAACATACCTATTTTTTTTACATGATCATCCATATAACACACAATAATTAAATGATGGTAGCACTAAATAAATATAAGGCACCCCCAATATAATGTTAGGAATAATGATTGAATATGAGAAACTTATGGAAATGACATATTTGTTGACCCACATGTGATTCAAGTGAACCATCGAAGAAATGAAACAACACCAAGGAAATTCTCTTAGGTTTCTCAATTCTCCTTTATTATACACTTTTGGTCTTGAAACATTCTCCTAAAATTTCATAGAAACGCCCGTAGTGTCCCTCAGGCCTTCTATAAATTTCTATATAAACAATTATTGCATACTATTGAAGTCTCATGATGTCCTTCAGGTTATTCATCTCACTCATATAATGTCACCAACATGTGTGAGATTCGTCGTGCATCATCACATTTTTGTGTTAAAAAATTATTAAGGCACCCTCCAGACACATCAGGTGTGTCTCACGATTCCTTCTATAAATTTCATCCAATAAGAATGACACCCTTAGAGACATGATATATTGATACTCATAACACACTCAAATATTGGGAACCTTATTTCATAATGACAAAGAGGTGTTATAAGTAGATCATATGATTCGATATAGAAAATATATACGAGATCATGCGATGGATTCCAGGGTTGACCATCCAGGTCATTCAATGTGCCCTAGACAACTCTTCCTTGACCATTTGACAACCCTCAAACATGATATACAAGTCATGCGACATCCCTAGGATATGTAAATTAGATCATTTGATTTTATTTTAAAATTAAATAAATACATTATTCGACAATTCACTCAAACATCCAAGGTGTATCATGCTAGAAATTAATGCATGTTTGGCATTATGGAAAGCTTGGTTGACAGGGCATCCTAGGACTTGATATTTTTTATTTTCACTGTGTTTTCTTTGATTATATATTTAATATAATCATATAACACCTAACCTAATGAACTATTATAAATCTTATTCCATCCAAAATTAGGATACATAGGATGCATCTCGATGACCAGAGATCCCTGTTAGACATATAAATGGTTGTCTATGTATATAATACTTACATCCAAAAGTGGTGAGACTAGAAATTTTTCATCCCTTGATTCTCATATTGATAATAGATCATGTGGGATTATGGAGAGTCAATGTTTGTATAATTTTCATTATAGGCCTCTACTAATGAAAGGAAACATTGAGGTATATGTCCCAACCAATAACACAATATGACTTGTACCGACTATAAGGAATCTTTAGGGTGTAACCCCCAACCAATTGAACAATGATACAATGATTCCTTTAATAACCAAGATACATAATAGGTATTATTAAGTCATGATGTAAAATAAACATCCATTTATATGTGAGATTCATGTGACTAAAATTTCATCCTTTGGGACCTGGTCATTTCTATGTGATGATCACTCTTTCTCATCCCTCAAAAGTCACATAAATCAAGGGAGCTATGGATACTCTGATTCCGTTCATAATATGGATTTTCAGGACACCACAGCATGGCCAAAGTACAATGATAACCCTCATAAGTTTATTCCCAACACATAATCCTTGTCATTCATATGTATTGAAATTGATAACATACTATCACTTTTTTCTCATACCGAGCATATCTCACATGGAATTTGGGATATGTAATGAACACCTCATTGAAATTATAAATCTCCACCAACCTGGGAAATCCTAGAATATATTCACTTAGTATTAGAAGTATATAAATACCACAACACACACTGATACCTACCTTTTTTCCAATCTAGAGTGTGTTATCAAAACATGATAACTATGATTCCAACATTATATATGATACATATGACAGTTCATCAACACCTGATCTCAATCATTCAGTGCCTCAGTACCCACACATCTGTCATTTCTATATGTCATTAAACAACATGGGATAAAAAAATATCATGTATTTTAATTCCTACAATATTCAGGATACATAGGATGCCTTCTAGTGGTTCAATACTATCATAGGAATATTAATCACCCCATGATTGGTAGAAAATTTAGAAATTACATGTTACATAGCTTCATTACATAAATAGCTACATGTTACATTGAAATAGATGATGAACCTAAAATACATATAGATGGATTCCCTAATGATACCCCCTTCCACTGTTGATCATTGAGATTGACATTATTTTTTATATACTGAAAAATCACCTATAATCATTTTTCTAGGTCATAGTTCTCTTACAAATATTATGATGTGAAATATTGAATTAAATTAAATTTATAAGAGAGTCATGTATTAGGCTAAAAGTATATAAAAATGGTGCGCAAAAATGGACCTCTCATCCCCTCAACCTATGTGAGTCCTTAAGAGACATTGGGTCTAAACCATAACTATTACAATGACCATTAAAAAGTATTTTTGTACCCAGTTATGGATAAGGAAACCGTTTTGAGTATCAGATATGAATAAATGGTTAAATGATGTTAGTGAGTGTGTAAGAAATGAACCCCACCCTAGAATCAAATGTTGAACACATTATAATCCACTTCAGTGAGTGTTTCTAGATCATCTCTTCTCCATTGAAACGTAATCTAAATTATATGAAAAAATTATAATAATGAACAATCACAAATATATATTTCATTTTTAAAAGATAATTTTTTGAGGGATACTAAGAATGTTTTTAGTCGGTTTATAATATTGATTTGGATATCGTTATATAATATGTCAATTTTTTAATGGTGAATAAATCATGAATCATGAATGATGAAATCCAAGCTGATGGAAAGAAAATTGTTATGGAAAAAATATGTTAATTTCCATTAGATTCTAAATATATTCTTACATATGTGGTATTCAAAATGGAAATTTTCATTATAGTTGATCATGAATATAAAAAACCAACTATGATTTACTGGTAATTGAGTGAAAAAATATCAAAAAAACAGAAAATTATTTGATTTGAAGGTTATTTTACATTGGGATTGAAGAAAAAAAACTAATTCAATAACACACATAATGGCCCATAAGAATTACACTCCAAAAATAATGATCTATTTATTTTATGGTAAAAGATTTCACATCAAGAATTTATATTATAAATCCATCAGTGTGTATGAATAATGATAGATGGTGATGAAAAATAAAGAATTTATCCAATACAGAAGCACTATGATTATTGTAGTGAAGATGTTCTAGAGAAACCATGTTGTTATTCGACCAAATTTAAAAAAAATTCTATATAGTTTATGACTATATATATATATATCAATTTGAATTGGGAAAAAATTAAATGATGTAGATATTATGTTCTCCAACTAGTGCAATCAAATAAATTTACTAAATGATATATAATTTTAGGATAGTTTTTCCCGAAATAATTCTATATGGACTAATGATAAAATACATCAAACATGTAAAAATGAAAAATATGACGAATTTTTTAATCCTGATTCCTTAACATTTCAGGATTCAAATAAATATTAATCCAATACCTTAAAATACACATTCTATTATATAAAATAAAATATAAAATAATCCCCATGAATACATTTTAGAAATAATTAATGATATTTTATTTCCATAAAATGATCACTAATAAAAAATTAAAAAGTTATAGCCGGAATTAATATGTAAATGCTATAGTAAATAATGGTGAAGTAATATTTTAATAAAAAATAACTCAATATTTATTCTCCCACTGGTGATAAAAAGTGTTCCTGTTTATTCACTTAACAATTATGTAGTCTTTTTGTTCTATCTATGTATGATGTTTGTAACATCCCAAGGAAGTAATGAATAATAGTTATTCTTATCTATGTCTATTTATAAATTTTTATAGTGTTTTAAAGGATTAAAATGAGAATAAATCCAATCTTAATCATGCAATACACTAATATTTTTAAAAGGTTGTTTTACTGCCTTTTTATGGAAAACCATTTTTAAATGAAACTATTGACAATTTTATAATCTCTATATGTCAAAATATAATTATTATTTATTATTGGGTCATTGAAATTTACATTGGATAATTTTTTGGTATTTTTCTGACAATGTTCATTTTTTAAATGAATAGTGAAAAATACCGCATTTTATATCAAAACTGCTTTTTCCTCTAATTTAATTACATGGTTAGATTATCTTTTTAATTGGTTATAATGTTTAAATATAATATATTTTTACCATTTAACTAAATGGTGGACATTGGAAGTAATTTCACATTGAAATTGGACTTAAACTAGTGTCACTCTTTTGATATATATTGTTTCATAAAAACATGCTATTTGTCATGACAGTGGGAATTAATTATTAAATAAATTAATGTAAATAATATAATTTGAATTTTTTAAAATACAGATCATTTTTGAATTAGGAATATAAAATATATCTTAGGGTGATGTTTTGGTATTTTTCTGAAAAATGTTAATTCTTTTATGAATAGTGAAACCACAAAGTGGTACTTAACAAATTGATTTTTCGTTTAAATGAAATTTTACCACCTCTTTGTTTTGAATTTCAAAATCCAACATAAATGGTTGTCATTAAGAAGTAAAATGTTGTTCAATGGGATTAAAATAATTTTTTTGGTGAATAGTAACTTTTAAGTTTTTAATCGCGATTAGAGGTAATTAGTGTAGTTTAAGATAAAAATAATGATTTAAAAATATGAAATGAACTTGACACATGTCCTACCCATATTGGATGTGTCATGGCCGACCAAGACAAGATATGGGTCAACTTGGAGACCCCATGGAGCCACTTTGGTAGGAAAATGACATTAATATATTTTTATTTAATTTTAAAATAAAAATGTCACAAACATGTTTTATTTTACTAAAAAAATATTTACATGGTGTTATAAAAGTCATATTTTTTACTATAAAAAATAATTATAAAGCTAAAAATATTTCTTATATCATAGTATTTTTTTCATAATTTTTGGACATTAAAAAAATAAATTATTTATGACATCATGATGATGCATCGATTACCTCATTATTTAACAATTTAAATAAAATGAAAAGATAATGGAAAATCTAAGACCTAACCTTGTAAAAAACCTATTTTATGGGTATATTTCTAACCCGTATGACCTTATCCTCGAATTATATCAATTTGGGACCTTTTAAATCCGAAACACATTTTAAAATAAAGTAA
Source organism: Viscum album (assembly GCA_963277665.1). Lineage (NCBI taxonomy): Eukaryota > Viridiplantae > Streptophyta > Magnoliopsida > Santalales > Viscaceae > Viscum > Viscum album. Next base: position 1,334,132,958 of record OY728142.1, read on the forward strand.
CATTTCTTTACTTTCCAAGAGAGCCCCTCTTCTCCACTTATAAAAGGCCCCCACCTCTACCACCTTCCCCACACTTCCAAAGCCTTAGGCTCGGTCAAACACTGCTCATTTTGTCTCTCCACATCCCTCTTTTACTCCTAGAAGCCTCAATTTGGGCAGAAGCCTTCCCAAGGAAGCCTTTCAGCTCAAATCAAAGAGAGCTACCTGATTTTAAGGTAATATCTTCACTTGTGTTCTTTTGTTTTATTTAGCATCTCCAACGCCCTAAACTCTTTTTATTCATTTATTTTGTAACAAATCCAGTATCTTAAATATACTATGATATTGTTATAATAAGGATTCTAGATTCACTTACACACACCTACATCTAATAGTTAAAGAACATACTCTTTTTGTGGATGGTGAATTTCTGCCTCCTGAAACGAATATTGTTCAATATTCATTTCACACATTCAATGGTGGCCATTAAGATGACACTATATTTATATATGATATATAATATGTTTATTTTTTCCTTAAGCTTCTGTATTTCTCATTTTTGTCATAAATTTATGGTTTCCATTATGGGTAAACACGATATCTTCATTTATGGAAGTGCGGACTACCGCCCCCTCAAAGTGATTTGATTCGTTAATGCCATATGTGGGACGTATAAAGGATGTAATTAATGATATTATATATGATATTATACTAGAATTATAATATAACTTTATATCATTATGATTTCATTCCATAAAATACGAAATAGAAATGAAAGTAGTGTTCATGCATACGTACGGCTTACCGTCTCCATGAACGGTGCATTTCATTTCTTACCTCTAAACGTTATGCAATATTATAAATTCATGTATATACTGGATATATATTATATATATGATATCTAAATCATGATTATAACTCTAGATATAATGGATACATGAACAACTTGTAATTATAAAAAGTTTATTTTTGACTCAAGTACCAATGATCGTTAAAATGATAGTTATTAACTTAAATAATTACATAGTGTTCATGACAAGGTAATAAGTGATATTAAAGGAATAACAAACTTGAAAAAGGTTCTTAAGCAAGTAGAAATTTACTCAAGTTTATTATTCAGGAGTTTAAGGAACGATCGAGTCAATTCCGACCTGAGGTATGGGAATCTATCTCAATCTTCTTTCATTGAGGCATATTTTGTTTTATATGCAACTTTCTTTTATACGGTGTATAAACCACTTTGAATTTTATGATTATTCAAAAGAAATATTTTTTATACGAATCCTTTACTAAATGATGAAATGGAATGTTTTTTTTGTCGTACGTATGTGGCAAAAATGACTTCTCCGTCACCGTGACCATTATTTGAGTTTTGGCTTCCTCTACAAGCCATACCTTTTTTTAAATGAAAAATAAATACCATGTTTTACTTTTATTTTATTTTGGTATTGAAAATCGTTTTCATAATGTTTTTATTATATAAATGTGTTGTATTGATATCTTGTGATTGAAATGTGGAAATGTTTTATTTCCTTTATTCATGTTTTATGTGATACGATTATGTTATGGTTCTTGGGTATTGTTATGAAGACGGGTGGTTTCGTGATAAACTAAGGGTGGGTGAGCCCGATATAGCTCTCCAATGCATTGGGTAACGTGAAGGAGTGAAATGTTAAGATTTCTCCGAAGAGATTTAGGGAATATTCTGTGATGGGTATTCCAAACATAACCAAGAGGGTTAATCCCTACGATATAATGTTATGAATGCCTCAAGTTACCTTTATGTCTTATGATTTCTAAGATTTATTCATGATTTGATGAGGTATGTTAAAGTGCCTATGTTTTATGTGTAAAGTATGATTTCATTCTTATGTATATATGGACTCATTTTTCATTTCCATATTTTTATAACCCTTACTGAGCTTTTTAGGCTCATCCCATGTTTTTGAAATGTTTTTCACAGGTCAAGGGAATGGTACATGATATGATGATTGTGTCAAGGATGTTCCAAGAAAGAATCCATGTTTTATTTTGAATATGTTTCTATTTATGGGAAAAAAATGAATACTATCTTTTATGTAACCACTTTTTTTAAATGTGGAATGTAATTCAAGTTTTATGATCTAATTCTCCAAAAATCTAAACCTGAAAAGAACCTCAATGGGTAATATTGTAATAACTCAAGATTATCTAAGGTTTAAGGCTGGGGCCTTATAGTTTGTATCAGAGGTCGGTTTAGATAACTCTAGGAGTTAGAATTCTATTAAATGATTATCAAAAAATAATTTTTTATTATCAAATTTAAATGATATAGAATTTGAGGATTAACATATTGCTTCATCTAAGACATGTTTTTTCAGAATGGTTTTCCATAGAGGAAACAAGGAATGAGTGCTAGGAAGGCATACAGAAGGAAATGACCTTCTGAATCAGCATCCTGAGATGGTCAGAATTGGAATTGAGCAATTTACTGTAGTGATGGCTCTGTTGAATCAGGTGATAAATGGTGGTTGTGTTATTGATGATATTTTGGTTTTTTCTAAAAGTAAAGAGGATCATGAAAGAAATTTATGGGTTATTTTGCAAACCTTAAAAGAAAAGAAATTGTATGGGAAATTCAGCAAGTGTGAGTTCTGGTTGTATCCAATTTCTTTCCTTGGTCACATTGTTTCTAAAGATGTGATAACTGTTGACCCTGCAAAAAAAAGGTTGTTGAAGAATGGCCAAGTCCCACAAATGTAACTTAGATTCTTAGCTTCCTTGGTTTGGCAGGCTATTACTGAATGTTTGTTAGAAATTTTTAATGGTTATCTAGTCCAATTACTAAGCTAACTCGGAATGGTGTTAGGTTTATCTAGACAAAAGAATGTGATGATTGTTTCTAGGAGTTGAAAAGAAGATTGGTGAATGATCCAGTTTTGGCACTACCTTTCAGGAATGGTGAGTTTGTTATCTGCAGTGATGCTTCATTGAAAGGACTTGGTTGTGTCCTAATGAAAAATTATCAGGTAATTTCTTATGCTTCACGTCAGTTGAAAACTCATGAAGTAAATTACCCTACACATAATTTGGAATTAGATGCTGTTGTTATCGCTTTAAAAATTTAGAGGAATCATTTGTATGGAGTAAATTGTGAAATATATACTGATCACAAAAGCTTAAAGTATATATTCAAGAGACAGAGGAGATGGCTAGAATTAATCAAGGATTATGATTTTACAATTCATTACCATCCGGGAAAAGAAAATAAAGTGGCTAATGCTTTGAGTCGAAAAAATAATGCTTCATTAACAATGATCCATTTGGAATGTGATCATTTGGTTATGGATTTGATGAACTTTGGCAAAGAAGTTGTTGGTGCAGGAAGTTCTTCTGTTTTGTTTTACGTATCAGTGAAATCTTCTCTATCAGACAGAATTAAGCAAGCACAAAAGTAAGACAATGAGTTACAGAAAAAGGTAGAGCTGGTTCAGAAGGGTAAGTTACCTGAATTCAACATTGATAATGATTTTGTTTTGATATTTGGGAAGATATTGTGTGTTCCTTGTGATTCACAGTTGAAGAGAGAGTTTTTATGTGAAGCTCATAGTTCTCCATTTTCAGTTCATCCAGGCAGTACTACGATGTATAGAGATCTTCTGGATTATTACTGGTGGGACGGAATGAAAAGGGATATTGCTGATTTTACAGTGAAGTGTTTGACTTGTCAACAGGTTAAAGCAGAGAGGTAGTTACCGAAAGGGATGCTTCATACTTTACCAGTGCCATATTGGAAATGGGAAAATATATCCATGGACTTTGTTGTGGGATTACCGAAGACACCTCGAGTTAATAATGCAATCTCGGTTATTGTTGATCGCTTGACTAAATCTTCTCATTTCTTTGATGTACGAGATACTTTTTCCCAAGATCAACTTTCCCGTTTGTATCTTAAATAGATAGTTTGGTTACATGGAGTTCCCCTCTCCATAGTATCTGACCGTGATCCCAGGTTCATTTCTAACTTTTTGAAAGGCCTTCAAAAGTCATTGGGTACTGAATTCAATTTTAGTTCAGCTTTTAATCCTCAATTAGATAGGCTGTCAAAACAAACAATTCAGACTTTGTAGGATATGCTACGTGCTTGTTTGATGGATTATCAGGGAATTTGGGACCAATATCTTTATTTGGTTGAATTTTCATATAATAACAGTTTTCATTCTAGTATACAGATGACACCATTTGAGGCGTTATATGGGAAGCGGTGTCGAACTCAAGCTTTTTGTGATGAAGTAGGAGAAAGGAAGTTGATGGGACCAGAATTGGTAGAAGGGTTGGCAGAAAAAGGTCACCTGATACAGAAACACATGAGAATAGCTCCGAGTAGGCAGAAGATTTATGCGGACAACAGGAGGAAGGATCTCTCTTTTGAGTTAGGTGATCATGTTTTTCTCAAAGTTTCACCATGGAAGAGTGTGATGTGATTTGGTAAGAGAGGAAAGCTTTGTCCAAGGTTCATTAGACCATATGAAATTCTAGAGAGTGTTGGATTAGTTGCATACCGAGTGGCTTTACCTCTGAGCTTATCTCAGGTACACAATGTTTTTCATGTTTCCATGTTAAGGAAGTAATGCCAGATCCATATCATGTTTTGAGTCCAGAGGTTGTTCAGCTGGAAGAGAACATATCTTATAAGGAACAACTGGTCCAGATTCATGACCAGAGGGATAAAGTGTTACATAATAAGGTGATTCATCAGGTAAAGGGTTTTTGGAAAAACCACATGATTGAAGAGGCAACATGGGAATCTGAAAATGCCATGAGGGATAAATACCCCCACTTATTCGGTAAGTAAATAAATTGCGGGGACACAATTTTCTAAAGGGGGGAAGTATGTAACATTCCAAGTAAGTAATGAATAATAGTTATTCTTATCTATGTCTATTTATGAATTTTATATTGTTTTAAAGGTTTAAAATGAGAATAAATCCAATCTTAATCATGGAATACACTAATATTTTTAAAAGATTATTTTACTGCATTTTTATGGAAATCCATTTTTAAATAAAAATTTTGACAATTTTATAAGCTCTATTTGTCTAAATAAACTTATTATTTATGATTGTAACATTGAAATTTACATTGGATAATTTTTAGGTATTTCTCTGACAATGTTTCTTTTTTTAATCAATAGTGAAAAATTCCGCATTTTACATCAAAACTGCTTTTTCGTATAATTTAATTATATGGTTAGATTATCTTTTTAATTGGTTTTAAAGTGTAAATAGAATATATGTTTACCATTTTATCCAATGGAAGACATTGGAATTAATTTCACTTTGAAATTGGACTTAAACTAGTGTCACTCTTTTGATATATATTGTTTCATAAAAACACGTTATTTGTCATGACAACAGAAATTAATTATTAAATTAATTAATTTAACTAATATGTTTTGAATTTTTTAAATTAGTTATAATTTTTTAATTCGGAATATCAATATATCTTATGGTGAAGTTTTGGTATTTTTCTGAAAAACTTCAATTTTTGATGAATAGTGAAACCACTAAGTGGTACTTAAAAAACTGATTTTTCGTTTAAATGAAATTTTACCACCTCTGTGTTTTGAATTTCAAAAATTATCCATACATGGTTTTCATTAAGAAGTAAAATTTGGTTTAATGGGATTAAAATAATTTTTTTATGAATAGTAACTTTTAAGTTTTTAATCGCAATTAGAGGTAATTAGTGTAATTTAAGATAAAAATAATGTTTTAATAATATGAAATGAACTTCAAACATGTCATACCCTTATTGAATGTGTCATGGCCGACCAATAAAAGCCATGGGTATACTTGGGGACCCCATGGAGCCACTTTGGTAGGAAAATGACATTAATATCTTTTTATTTAATGTTAAAATAAAAATGTCACAAACATGTATTGTTTTACTAAAGCAATTTTCACATGGGATTATACAAGTAAGATTTTTGACTATAAATATTCATTGGAAAGATAAAAAGATTTACTATATCATAGTATTTTTTTCATAATTTTTAGACATTAAATACATTAAATTATTTATGACATCATGATGATGCATCAATTACCTCATTATTTAAGGATTTAGATAAAATTAAAAGTTATATAAAATCTAATTCCTAAAATTTTTAAAAACCTATTGGATGGGTATATATAGAATTATTTTCACCCTATACTCGAATTATATCAATTTGTGACCTTTTAAATCCGAAACGAATTTTAAAATAAAGTAACATTTCATTACTTTCAAAGAGTGCCCCTCCTCTCCTCTTATAAAAGGCCCCCACCTCTACCACCTTCCCCACACTTCCAAAGCCTCTGGCTCATCCAAACCCTGCTGATTTTGTCTCTCCACATCCCTTTATTACTCCTAGAATACTCACTTTGGGCAGAAGTCTTCACATGGAAGCCTTTGTGGTCAAATCAAAGAGAGCTACCCGATTTTAAGGTAATATCTTCACTTGTATTCTTTTGTTTTATTTTTCTTCTCCAACCCCCTAAAATCTTTTTATTCATTTAATTTGTAACAACTCCAGTATCTTCAATATACTAGGATGTTGTTATAAGATGGAATCGAGCTGAACTTACACACACCTACATCTAATGGTTAAAGAACATACTGTTTCCGTGGATGGCGAATTTCTGCCTCCCGAAATGATGATTGTTCAAAATTATTTTATCACCTTCAAAGGTGGCCATTATGATGACACTATATTTATATATGATATATAATATGTTAATTTTTTTCTTTAATCTTCTGTATTTTTCATTTTGGGCATAACTTTATGGTTTTCGTCATGGATAAACGCAGTATCTTCATATAAAGAAATGCGGACTACCGCCCCCTCAAAGTGATTTGATTTGTTAATGACATATGTGGGACATATAAATGATTTAATTAATGATATAAAATATGATATTATACTAGAATTATAATATAACTTTATATCATTATGATTGAATTTCATAAAATACGAAATAGAAATGAAAGTAGCGTTCATGCGTACGTACGGCTTACCGTCTCCATGAAAGATGCATTTAATTTCTTACCTCTAAACGTTATGTAATATTATAAATGCATGTATATACTGGATATATATGATATAAATGATATCTACATCATGAGTATAACTCTGGATATAATGGATACATGAACAACTTGTAATTATAAAGAGTTTATTTTTAACTCAAGTAACAATGATCGTTAAAATGATAGTCATTAACATAAATAATTACATAGTGTTCATGACAAGGTAATAAGTGATATAAAAGGAATAATGAACTTGAAAAAGGTTCTTAAGAAAGTATAAATTAACTCAAGTTTATTATTCCGGAGGTTAAAGAACGATCGAGTCATGTCGGACCCAAGGTATGGGAATCCGTCTCAATCTCCTTTCATTGAGGCATGTTTTGTTTTACACAAAACATTCTTTTATATGGTGTATAAACCCCTTTGACTTATAAGATTATTAAAAAGGAATATTTTTTATATGATGCATTTACTAAACGACAAAATGGAATGTTTTTTGTCATACGTATGTGGAGACAACGACTTCTCCGTCGTCGTGACCATTATTTGAGTTTCGGCTTCCTCTAAAAGCCATGCCTTTTTTTAAATGAAAAATAAATACCATGTTTTACTTTTCTTTTATTTTGGTATTGAAAATGGTTTTCATAATGTTTTTATTATATCATTGTGTTGTATTGATATCTTGTGATTGAAATGTGGAAATGTTATGTTTCATTTATGCATGTTTTATGTGATATGATTATGTTATGGTTCTTGGAAATTGTTATGAAGATTGGTTATACCGTGATAAACTAAGGGCTGGTGAGCCCGATATAGCTCTCCAATGCATTGGGTAACGCGAAGGAGTGAAACTTTAAGGTTTCTATGAAGATATTTAGGGAATATACTGTGATGGGTGTTCCAAACATAACCATGAGGTTTACTCCCTACGTAAGAATGTTATGAATGCCTCAAGTTACCTTTATGTTTTATGATTTCTATGATTTATTCACGATTTGATGAGGTATGTTAAAGTGCCTATGTTTTTTGGGTAAAGTATGATTTCATTCTTATGTATATATGGACACATGTTTCCTTTCCATATTTTTGTAACCCTTACTAAGCTTTTTATGCTCATCCCAAGTTTTTGAAATGTTTTTCACAGGTCAAGGGAATGGTACATGATGTGATGATAGTGTCAAGGAAGTGTCAAGAAAGAAGCCATGTTCTATTTTGAATATGTTTCCATTGATGGGGAAAAATTAATACTATCTTTTATGTAACCACTTTGTTTAAATGTGGAATGTAATGCAAGTTTTATTATCTAATTCTCTAAAACTCTAAACTTGAAAAGATCCTCAATGTGTAATCTTGTAATAACTCATGATTATGCAAGGTTTAAGGCTGGGGCCTTATAATGTTGATGATGATATATGATCTCAAGGGAAGAATCAATGAATATTAGAATTATTTATAATAATAAAAGATGATATGAACGAAAAATATTTTCAATATATAGTAATTTTTTTGATGAAAAATTCATAAAAAATATCATTCTCAAGGAATATAACCATGATTTCGTGTTTTTATGTCAATATGAACATTTTAATCCATGCATTGATCCAATACATGATATCATAAATTATAATGTATGATGTGTATGGGAAACAATGGTTAATTATTTTTTTCCCTTAATGTGGATTTTTGATAGGATTATATTAAAAGAATTTACATCATGAAAATATAGATTATTATATGAATATATAGTTCCGTACTTATAAGTATAAAATTTTAGAAACTCTCAATATTGTTTTCAAATAATAAATTCTATTTTGAGATGGTGAAATTAAAGACTTATATGATCTGAAATATATTTCAAAATGATGTATGATAACAATAGTTATAAAAAAAATCTATGGGATATTTTTTTAAATATTTTTTAACATTAGAGTACGATTTTATAATGTGTTTATTGAATAAAAATATGTGACAGTTAATATCAATTTTTATATATTGAAAATAATATAACATATCTTAGGGAATGATTTTAATGTTAAAATAATATTATGTTATTTATATATGGATATGTTGTCATGGTTAGACAATCATTCATTATACAACAATAATTGAAGTAAAATATATTGATTTGAAAATTCTATTTGACAATTATTTAGGTGAATTGGTACCATTAAATGTAATAGTTTTTTATATTTATGGTCATTGATGAGGTGAGGGTGTAAAGTGAATGAATTTATATTGAAACTAATTTAATATTTCATTTTTATTAAAAATAGAACTGAAGATATTGAACTTATTATGAAAATGTATGATAGAAATATGAATGATGAAAATAGAAATTTAGAAGATTAATGAATTAGAAGGGTATTTAATTAAAAAATTAATATACTTTTGTTAAAAATCATGTAGAATAAAATGTTATGATGTCTCTAAAATTATGTTAATGTGGGGGAATATATTCATGATACATCATAGAATATTATTTATATCATTAATTTTAAATGTATGGTTGTCGATTGAGATTGATTTTCAATTATTAATTTTTTTGTAATTAAAATTACATGAATAAGTTTTTCCATTAATTTTTATAGGTTATGGAAATTTAATATTTGGATTTAATATTACATTTTAGGATAATGACTACAATAAATATTGTTTATCAAAATCCTAAAATATGGAAAAACTATAATCTAATCGATGGAAAATCAAATTATTTCACATGAAAATGGACAATAATCCCTAAATACAATTTATTTGTAATGTTTTCAGTTAAGGAAATATGATATATATATATTTCAATAAGAAGAATTAAATTTTTTATTGATTTCATTTGGTTTATTCAAAAAATTATTGATGAGATATAATATTAACATGTTAGTCCAAATATATTTTTGGTGTATGTGTATGAAATTTGTGTTATCAAAAATAAATAAAACAATTTAAAAAACATTATGTTATAAATATTTTTTTTAATATTACTTTTATGTAATAAAATTAAGTAAATTAAGAAATTACAGTTATTAAACATATATATTTATTAAATACTGTATATTCTATGCGATTATCATTATGATTTTTTTTTCATAATATGAATGAATTCAATAAAAGTATATAATTTTTAAAGAAAAAATTATAGACAATGGATTTTGAGACATTTTACACATCTATAAAACTATCCCATCTATAAAAATAAATTAATTTTATGATAATTTATTTTAATAAATTTTTTATGTTTTCAATCATGGAGATAATTAAGACAAACTGATCTTATAACCATAAAGAAATATCCATGAATAATTGACATAACAATTTGAAATTTAATGAGAGATTCATTGTGGAAAAAATGATTCAATGATCTTGTTTAATTGTGTTTTGTGAATTGATGTAGTTATAATGTTCTACATGAATGTATATTTCTCAAAGATTTGATGGAAGAAAGATATTTTTTAATAATTTTAATTCTATATTGATGATGAACTCTATAATCATAAGGATAATATAAAAATAATTGATACGATTAGTTTAAATGAAATTTATTAACATTTAATCTAATGGTTTAAATGATTAGATTTATTGATAACTCAATGTTCAAAATATTATGGAATTATGCTTACATTTTTATTTATATATTCACTATTGTAAATCCATAGATCTTTAAATAGATATTATGTTGTTATTTAAAGAAATTGTATTTTTGGTTTAAGAAATTTACGAAATACTCAATGATTCTTATATCTTCTATATCATTGATTTCCAAGATAATGATAGATTCAACAATATGTTATAATGAATATTATAACTAAATGGGTATGAAAAATTATAAAGAGGGTGTTTAGATTTGATACTATTACACTTCATTCTGGTTAAAATATGGGAATACTAAATAAACATGTATAGGAAATTATTTTATAACAAAGATTATGGAATATTATTCAATTATATCAAAAAAAATTGACCTTACATTTATTTTTTAACAACAGATGAAATGATAATTTTGAACACTATGGAAGGAGGATAAATTGATTGTCTAAAGAAAGGGAAATTTTACATTACTAGTCATCTTTATGTGGAATAGACATCATATATAATATTTTATAGATAAATGACTTATTGGTTTATTATGTAAATAAACTACATATTAGTTCATTCATTTTATGTGCTTTGATAGATTAATAAGGTTCCGATTAAATATGTATGTCTAAGAAGAATCATGATAATAAAAGTGGACTGGTGCATATATAGGTAAAAATATGTAGCATAATAGGTATATAATAATCTCTGTCATATGTGATCTTTATTAAAAATCATAGTTTTGTTTTACGTTCCACCATAATTATACTCTGCACATTGTAAAAAATGTTTTAAAAGTGTGAGGGTTCCATTAACCAAATTGATGAATAGTAAAATATTGGGGAATTTATTTTAAATGATAACCAGATTATAATCTAAAAAATTCCCATTTCAATATGGAGTTCATCAAAATTAATCAGAATAGAATTTTTATATTAAAAAATGTTGGAAATATTTTAACTATTTTTTCACAAATATAATATAAGTTTTAGAATAAAGTGTATCCCTTTTATGATTATGAATTAATGGTTCTAATTGACAACACATGACTTATTATAGGATTCCATGGGGTGGTAAGAATTTCTCATCCCTGTGAAAAGAGAGGATCTAGATGGTTGCGTCATGATAGATATTTTGACTTGGGATCCAAGAGTAATTATAGGTTGTGATTATATTTTAGTAATAATTAGTAATTTTATTAAATAATGAAATTTATTATTAACTGGGGAATCAATTTGAATAAATATTTTCCATTAATTTAATTGATTAATTTATTCTAGTATCAAATGACTCAAAGAAATATTATTCTAGACTATGATATTTCATTAATATCAATGATTTATGGGATATGGAAACAATATTATTTCACTAAATGTAATTTAATCGCTTGTTTAACCACGAGATTGATAATAATAATATTTTATCAATTAATGAATTTGATAAAATTTTGAGTTTTTCAATTATTTATTTTTTGGGATTTAGGGATAAAAAAATAACACTAGGTGAGTATTCCAAAAAAATTAGTTATAGAATCTCCACAGGTGTGGCACAATTTGGTGTATCATATGTTGGATCCTATCATTTATATTTTTACTGTATTTATTTTTTTGAATAAATAAATAAAATATTATACATGGTGATGGATATGATATATAATGTAAAAAAAGAATTTATTGTTAATGAGTATTTGAAAGAGTTAATTTGAGTTATACTATCATTGGATAAAGTGATTGAAACACATTATGATTTTACAATACATATCTATTCATTAAATTTTATGTGTTTGAAATCATGATATGAAAAAAAACAGAAAACAATACAAAACAATTATTTTTTAGAAAGGTAAATTTTTTATTTTAAAAGACAATATAATTGAAATAAAATATTTTAATAAAATATTTTAATACATTTAATGATGAATTTGAGAAATTAATAGCAATTCTTGTATGGTAATTATCTTTTAATGATAATGTTTCTTTAAAATAATTTTTTATTATACATGTTTTATAATATGGTTATTTTATTTTATATTGACAGTAACTATATTGTGAAATTAATTTTTTCACATATAATTAAATTATTTTGAATGAAAATATTTATTATCATATTTTAAGGATTAAAATTAAATTAATCAGAATTTTAAGTTAGAATTGTTTAAAAAAATATTTTTAAGAATAATATTATCATAATAAATTAAATTCATCGCTACTTATTTATGCACTTTTTTATGTATATATAGTAGGTTGAAAAAATTACCAATTCATAATTTTTTTTACTCTATATAGAATATGAATTAATTTATTTATTTTTCTTAAAAGGAAACTTTATAAAAAAATTGTATTCCATTTTACAAACATATTTCCAAATTAATTTATTCCACCTATGTGATTTGAACATTTAATAATGAATTACATATTTTGATTAATGATATTGTAATTTGGGTTTAAGAACAATTTTATTTGTACTTTTGATGAATAGTCACCATGGGGATTATATTATCACTACAGGAAGGGATATGATGGATAAAAAACTTGTTTAAACAATGTGAAAAATATTAATATATATAACATATATATCATTTATTTTATGAATATATTTTAAACGGCTTATTGACTATATTCAAATTATTATCCATTTTCTCATATTAAAATGATATTAAATTTATATTATATCAAAAATATTTAAATTAGTTCCACTTCACTCAATTCTAAAATGTATCATCCACATCATAATTATTCACACGTGTCAAGAAGAGTCTTTTAACAATGAAATAAAAATATTTATTAGATGACTCAATCCTCATTTTCATTAGGTTATGGTCTCATTAATGGACCCTCTTTATAGGGAAAAAATTATGTAAAAGGAAGATACACATAGAAGATGTACAGGGTTCCAACAAATATTGTCGTGTATCCTTTTTTACTTATAAGTATATATTAAATAATAAAATTTATTTTTTTCAAAGTACACAACATTTTTTCATCTGATTTCAATCAAATGGAAAATAGAAGCACTTGTCATGCATTCATACCTAATGGAACCTCCTTTTTAAAATGTGTCAAGGTTTTCATCAAGGCCAAAGATGTATGTTAATATTGATGTATTTCATTAATATATATGAAAATATTATTTAATAAAACCCATTAGAGATATATTATAATGTATATTTATTTTCTTCCTTTTAGTGGAAAATGAAAGAATCACTTGTGTTTACGTACAGAATACCACATCTATAATGTAGAATAATTAATTTTTTAATAATAAAAAATTTAGATATATAAAAAAATTTATATAATCAATAATTATGATACAAGTTTCATTATTGATATTTTGGGGATGACGAGACCATAAAAATTGTGTAGGGATGTGAAGCACTAAACTAAGACATGCAAGAAAAAAAATTATTACCACAAAAAAATATTTTATGGAGAATTATTAATAAATGGGTGGTTATAAATAATGAATTAATAAAATTTATAAGATTATGTTTGGATATATAAATATATTATATTTATTTATAACAAATTTAATATTTATATAAAGGATTACATAGAATGTATGACAAAATTCAGGACCTCAGGTAAACATTTATGTTACAATATTATATTTTATTAGGATTGTTCAATACAAAATAAACATTAATGAAGTATTATATTTTCCTCCCATGAAAGCCATATATTAAAATATCAATTAATTATTTATAGTATTTAAACATAATATATAACTTTCCCATTTAGTTTAAAAAAGACCGAATGAATGTTATCATGTAATTCTATCATTATATCTTATTCTCAATCATGAATTATTTTCACCCATGAAAATAATAATTACATTTTTAATCGATTTTATTTCATAAACTAAATTTATTTTAATGTCTATTTAACCAATTTTTAACTTACTTTACGAGGATTAAAAATGTACTATTTAAAATTATTTCCCTATGAGTTAAATTTGTATTATTTGAATTGATCCAAAATAACCAATTTTTAATGTTTAAATTATATTATCCCTATTATGTATGGACCTTGTTTGAAACATTTCATTTCATGTTTATATGGTGTTATGAATAGTATATTATTCACAATTATAAAACAATTTTATTAACTTTTTTAAACGAAGACAACAAAAGATGTTTTTGTTTTCTCATGTTGTTTAAAGAATATTTGTAATGCATTTTTAGAATTATTATTTATGTAATAATAATTAAAAATCCATATTATTTAATCGGTATATTATTTTACGATACCTTCAATTTTATTTCTATTTTTGAAATAATATTTTTTCTGAAAACCCATTTTATTGAAATGAAATATTTATTCTCTATTGAATTTTCTAATATTTTTATGGTTTTTTTTCACAAATGTGTACAATATTGATAATTTATTGGTGGTACCTGAATTATATTCCCATTAAATTCACTGGGTGAATAATTTTATATCTTGAGATAATATGAAATGGAATGGGGAGTGAACATAGTCTATTATGGGACTCTGTTCATCATTAATAAAATTGGAAATGGGAGTGAACTGAATCAATTATGTGACTACTTCCACATTTTTATCGTATTGTGGATGACTCCGGAATAATGAAATAATTGTATATATTTATTATTAGGGAACAATATTATAATATTTTATTTTTCTTTCGATGCTATTTTCTGTCTCACGGGGGATTTTTGACAATTCGACACACTAAGGACTTGTTTATTTTTTATTAAAAATGCATTGGCTCATGATTTATGATAAAATAAATATTGGATTTTAATTTTATAAGTTTTGATCATGATAAGATATCATTATCCCTATCTTATTCTATATTATTTTCTATTATTTATGACCCACATCTTTTATATGTGAGAACCAATTGTCGAGGATTGTGGAATCTCTCATTAAATATGTTAATTATGAATCTTTGATCTAAAGAAATTAAAACATTATTACTATAGGGAGTTTATTATAGTGTAGTATATATAAAATTATGTTTAAATAATGTAATATTTCTGTATAGAATACTTGTGTACAATATCTTCATAACATAGTGGGGTTTAATTATTTTTTTATATTAGTATATAAATAATTTAATGATTGATGATATTAAAAAAAAAATTAACAAACAGTGATATCATTGACCCAATTTTGACATAGTTTGATAAGAATGTTTCATAATTTTGGCCATTATGTGAATAATTTTTATGATTAAGTTGTTTCTTAATTCGACTAATGATTCATTATGCTTACACTATTATTTGGCATTTAGTCATATTATATTACTAGGGGAATCATGTTAAAAATGAATATTAAAGGTAATGTATTTGTTGCCTACATTAATAAATGAATTAAATGGGGTATAGACTAAAAAATCATATTGATACGGTTATCAATATTTCAATATTAATTAATCATGATGAAATTCAAAACAATCAATGTAATAAGAGATATACCATTAATTAATTTACGAGTTAATATTCCACATTTATATGTGAGAACTCAAATCCAATAATTTCTGAGTAATGGTTTAATTATCATAATATTTTTCCTCTAAACCCTTTAGAATGTAATTTTTATTATATAATTTAAAAAATTCTAATGGGGAAACTATTTAAGAGTATTTAGAAATACGAATAAATCTGCATCCTGGAATAATAGGATTTTTGGAGGTATTTTTTTAGATTTATGTTCCTCTAATTATTTTCATTAAAAATGTAATGACAATTCATCACATTAAAATTGATGGATAATTAATCCATTTTTCATCATAATTACTTATTTATAATACTTTCATGGATTTTTTCTTTTTTATTATATACATAGATAGAAACTCTTTTTCTTTCATGGATGTATTAAAACAAAGTCTCTAAAATTATTTATGATACATGGACATTAAATCATATGAAAAAAAAATTATGTGCTTTAATTGTAGACAGGATGATGTGAGACCTCAGTTATTTTCTTGGTTTTGAGCACATACTAAAAAATATAGAGTATGATATAATATATAATAATATAACGCTTGAAGGGATAAAAATTAGCATTATGTCAATTTATAAGTATTAAAAGGGTTAGATAAATGTTGAATGAGTGGAAAATAAGATAATATTATAATTAATGTAAAATGGATTGGAATGGCCAATCAATAAAATTAATGGAGATAATACTCCACCAGATAAACCACCAACAATCTAGTGATTTAACTAAAAAATATATTTCAATTATATTATCTAATACATGAATATTAATGATATTTATGATAGTTTGTTTAATCCTCCAGTTATGGAATAAGACAAATGATTTTCACATGTGAAGAAAAAGGTGGGCTATTGGAAGAAAGATGTTAATTGGAAACTTTTCATCCACACAATAATAATAAATCTCTTATTTTATTAATCCATAAATATATATTTTATATTTGAATAATTTTATATGTATATCACAATGAAAACCCAACTATTTATTACTGAATATTTGGTGAGAACTACTAATTGTTTAATTATCACATAAATAGTCTACAAACTGTCTCTAATTGTTGTTATGGGAAATTAAATTTAAGAACACATTTTTTGTCACTCTATTTAATATTTGTGTGGATAAAATATATATGTAGTGGCCATATCAATTACCATATAAGGGAATAAACATTTATGTATTCAAACAAAAAATAATCATTTATTTATTCAATGTTGAATATGAGCATAAAATTGAATTTACATATATTATATGGGTTTTATTTCATAAAAATGAGGGGTGTCTCTTTTAAAAGGACTGGTAGAATAAAAAAATTGAATATTTTCTTTTTTGTCAAAAATATAATGATGTATTCCTTAAATATATTAATACTAATCAAATAAATTGTTGAACTTGTTTTTTGATTGTGAATACTAAAAACATTAACACCATGGTAATAAAAACTAGGTGTTTGATTCATTGATTCAAAAAGACCCTGAAATATTCTCTATAATGAGGACTAGAATTGATATAATATTTAAGAACATAAAGAAGATTAATATTGAAACCATTATGGTAGGAGATAAATCCTATATTTATCATAAGATGTTTCAACAATCCAATTCCATTAATATTAAATTGGTTTAAAAGGTGAAGGTAGTGGTTATAATTATGGTATAAAATTACATATATTTTAACTATTATAGTGATAAAGTGATAATTTTCAGGATATGTGTATGTGATTATTCAATATAATAATTTTAAAAGGAGACATTGGATGAATCACAAATCTAAACATTAAATATTTTTCATAAGATTTAAAAAATTATATTGATAACTGAGAGAAAATTTATATTGAGGCAACCAGAAGAAGGATATTTCTGATTATATTTCTAGTTTATTGTTATTATAGAAATTTTATGGATAAATAATATATTTACAGGGATATTAAGTAACCATAACCCATACCTACATTGTAATGAGAAACAATCACCATGGATTTCATCATTGGTCACTGAATTACTTCTAAAGGGCACAAAACTAGTTGGGGTTATAGTTGGTCACCTAATAGCATTAATGCATTTCATTTTTATAATTTATTATTTCAGTCATTACTGATAATATAGAATATAAATTAATGATGTTGTAATATACTATGATGTATCACTATAACTCATATCTTATCAGGGTCTATGGATTTCATCAATGTTCTAGTGATATCTCTAGAAAATTTTGTGTAAAATGAAGAGTATTATCAAAACAAATTATACATTTTCACATGGTTTTTATGATAAACATATATAAACTCAATAAGATATATTGATATAATCATCTATAGATTTAGAAAGAGGTTGGAATCAACACTATAATCTTGTTTAGTTTTTATGAATATATCCTTCAATTGAGAATAAGGATTGATAATTACAAATACATATATATAATGAAGTGAAGGGATCTGAAATTTATATATATATTTTTAGGGAATAAATATATTTACTCATGATTTAGCTAAGGTAAAGGGTAAATAATGTTTGGGATATTCAATTACACATCCATGATGATTAGTGTAGGATAATGATCCATAATAATAACAATTTAGGGGTATCTAATTTGGGAATGGTGTGATGGTATTTTTATAGAGATCACAATGAAATAATATTATGATATTTGGAATTAATTGTAAAAATATACCTTGATGTAATATTTCTAATTAGAATCTTGATCTCTTCAAAATTGTGGTTAATCGATAGGCACATCCATTCAACTAATCCAATGTTTATAATGTGTCATTTATATATATATTAGTGTTAATATAACACTTCACATATACAGAACTCAATATTTTTACTGATGGAGCGTTATCATTTTTATGATGTACCATTGGTAGGAATCTTCTATAACTGAGTTAAAATGCTGTAATAGAGGACAACATGCATTGGTATTGTTTTTGAGAAGTACAAAAAATTCAAGGTTGCTACATTGGAATCTTAGGAGGAATAAGGGAATATGTATCATTAATTTTATAAAATAAGTAATTAAATTTTCATGGCTAAATACATAAATGTGGGTAGAATATAATAAGTGAAAATTTTATAATATATTTTTCTTCAGAAAATTTGGGTTTTTGATTATTACTGATACACACAACAACAAACATTATTAAATATTGAACTATAAAATTTTTATTTTTAATATATAATCATATATATAAATGAATTATAAATAATGCATGTATTGATATTATATAAATAAAATATTTAAATGAAAGAGAAATGATAAGTAATGTAGATATAAAAACTATTAGTTAAATGTATTTTTTAAATAATTTTGTATAATAATTATTAAAAAATTATATCTTTTATATAGATAAATAAACATAAATAAAATTAGTTTTTACCCATATTTAAAAGTGTCTAATTATCTAAACCTTGATAAAAGTATAGTTATGAATGAATATAAAATCATTTCAAGGTAAAAAAATTATTTTTTGAATGTTGTTCCTTTGGGAAGAATTTATTTTACATAAATTTATTCAATTAATCCTTATTGACAAATAATTTTAATTATTTTATTAAATATTATAATTATTTTTATAAGTTAACATTAATATAATTTTTTTTATTTTTCATGGATTGAAAATAATGTTATTTCTATACATAAAATTAAATTTTCTAAAAATATATTTCCATTAATTTTTTGAAATTATTATAAAATTATTTTCCACCAATTTTATGAATTAAATGTTGAATAATATTTCTTGTATTTAGATTCATCAAATTACCTTTTTATAATGATATATTTTTATCCCTAATGAATCTTTACCCGAGTAAAAAATCAATCACCATTTTTAGGGTCAAAATGGTTAACAAGGGGGTTTAACCCAGAGATAATGATTAAAATATTTCAATAAATTTATAACATAATTTTGATGACTGCATATAAACCATCATTTATCTTATATTAAATTTATTTTTCAAGTGGTTCAATATTACGTGAAAATAGTAATGTCACATGATTTTAGTTATATATTTTCCTTAATTAAGTAAGGATTCTAATATATATCTCAACAGATGAAACCAAACGCTAATGGAAGACAACTTATATTATTAAAATAGAATCTATCTAATATATTTTAGTTTTGGAAAAATAAGTTAAAAACTTTTATATCCAACTTATGAAATAATGGTCTCTTCTTATTCTTTTAAAAAATATTTCTTTGAATAAATTAAAATACATTTCTACCTAAAATGTATATTTAAAACTATATATTTTTTTAATTCTGAGATAGTTATTATAATAACTTATTTTATAATAATAATAAATAAATAAAACAATAGTTTCTAATTAAAAATTCATTTTAACTATACATTATTATTATAAATTAATGATTAATATATAAATATTTGAATGTGAATTTGAAAAAAAAATAAAATCATTTTTGATGATATCATATGTATTTTACTTATGATTAATTTTTAGAAATTCTCAAAATATAATGATGCTTCAGTGAATAGTGAAAAATATATATTTTTTACTAATAACAAGAATTTTATGATATTATAAATATCGAAATATGAATTTGAAATTCATGAAACTTGTTTTAAAGAAATATTTCTTTTATAAGTAAGTTTATAATTTCATAATATTTGTTTAAAAAAACATCATCCTACATTTTGATGTTTAAAATATTTGAGAATTCTTTGATAAAATAAATATCAGTAGATTATAAATTTATTTTTATAAAATTTTATTTAATAAATTTTAGAAAACATATTTAGTAAACTATTTATGAAAATATAAATCATTATGTCAAAAATTTTCAACAAGGAAAATTTTATTTTCAATCATATAGATCATATTACATTAGAAAAATTATTAATCATGGTAGAAATAAAAATGGATAAAAAGGGTTTAAATAGAATGTAAAATAAATATACTTGTATATAATTTGGGTCATAATGGTTATTTTATGTTTTAATGACTTTATCCCTTCCCCTATCGTTTTTTTTACAAATATTTTTACCTTTCCATTCAATTTTCTTCCATTTATATTAAATTTTGGGTACATAAAATATGGGATCCTATTTCACATATAAAATTGGTAGTCCTATACTCACCTCCCCTCAAAGAGAAAAACTATTTTTAATTTACTCTATATCAAACACTCTCATAAACACTCATATAACCGTAAATTTCTTATTGTCATTTTGTAATTCCACCCCTTAAAGTCATAATCCTCATTAAAATAGAGATAATCCAATAAATAATGTAGAAATTTCTAATTGTTCCTTCAAATTTAATTATATTTATGTGAAAATTTTCTTCATAAATTTATATTTTACCATTTTAAAATAATACATCAAATATAATTAGTATAATGGTATGTTATTATTATGATATTAGAATAATTGTACTCATTTCCTAGTTCCTTTGAGAAAATTTAAATTACCAATCATGTGTGTATGTGGTCTACCACCAAAATTATGAAATATAATTTTTTTCCTTCATCAGCAAACCTAGTTTTTCGAAAAGGTGGATTAATTGTTAATTATGATTAAAGTATCATATTATTTATCATGAAATTTTAAAAACATGTTACTTATTTGAACAATCCATTTAGAAATGAAACCATCATCTATATGTATGTGTAAAATACCGCCTTTATTGAATAAATCGTTCCACATTCACATCATACATCATGGATTTTTTACCATTATATTATATTAGTATATATTATATTTATATGTAATATATAAAAATAATATTTTTAGTTCTGGATAAAATATGAATTTAATGATATTTAACAGATAATACATTGATATGTTTGAATAAATAATGACTCGTTTATCAATGTTTCCATAATCCTGAAACATTACTAAAAATACCATGTAATAAAATTATAAATTTAAATATGTTAATAATATTTTTCCCATTATCTTATATGGTTTAGATATTATAAATATTGGGAGAAGAATAATTATTAACACTTCCTTAGTGATCCTAGTTAAAAATGTACATGAATATAAACAATAGATGATGAATAGAGATTATAAAAATATAACACAAAAAGCATATTGATATTAATGAGGAGTATAAATGTAAATGATTATTAATAATTCTCTAAAAAAGGAAATAAATTTTTTTATCCTAATAATACTATAGGTTGAATAGTTTATGGGGAGTTCTAGTAAAAAGTAATGTGATATGATTCTCAAACTACTTTCTATGATATTTACATTTTTATTCATCATATTTCCTCCATGATCTTTTTTTCTATATAAATCAATTTCATTCATGATTTTATAATATTTATATGTTTTATAAAAAAATTAATTTTCAAGGGTTCATTATGAAAATCAAATTATTTCCATTTCTATGTTTTATGAAACATATTTTTTTAATTTCTATGGGTTCGTCATGAATTTTTTATGATATTTATTTGGCTATTTTATGAAACCACCTTTATTTCCTTGATTTATTTATTAAAAGTGAAGAATTTTTTTATTTGAATTAAAACCAATTTATTTCATTTTGTACATTATTATTTTAAAATTGAAATATTTCTATGTAGGATACATAAGCATGGATTATTTTTTTGTCTTATATATCCCTCTAATTAATTTGATTGAAATTTATATCTCATAAAAAATAATTCATGTATATATTTTATATTCTTCTATGGATGGGAACTGATTGTGTGGTTCTTCTATATTATGTATGTGTTTTATAATTTCTGTTCCATAACTAAAGGATGTTATTCATTATAATAATATATTATGATTATTAATGAATTATATTAAATTATTTTTACCCATGTTATAGATTTAATCCTTTTATATTTATATTTAGAGGATTTAGTTTTTTACCCTATGTGCTTTGAATATCAATTTTATCTTTTTATTATAACACATTATGTTTTTATATTTCTTTTTAGATATTTTTTTTAATATATGTTTATGAAGTTACCGATAATGAATTTTATATTCATCCCATAAAAATATTTTTTTGCTCACCAATTTCGTATATCATCATTACAATGGTTTTTTTGATTATTCATACTAATCATATTTATATAATTTATTTTAAAAATATTTACTTTATCTTAAAATTATTTGGTATTTTGAAAAAAAATACCATTTATTTATCTAGTCTCTAACAACATTAAATCAAAAAGTTCGTGGGATATTATTATTTATTATATTTATTTTTTATCTGTTGTAAATGAGGTATTAAAATGTTTTCTCATTATGGGTTGATCAAGTTTGAATCATTTATTGTTTTATTTATTTTAGGATAATAGAGAATGAATTTTGAAAATTATGATAAAATATTATTACTGGATACCCTATAGATAAGTGTATGAAAAGGATGATATCTAATAAAATTCATAATTTCATGACTATATATTTTTTCAATTAATGAATTCCTTATCTAGATACCCCTAGTTAAAATAGAAACTCGCATAAACGCACCTATATTTTGTAACCCTAAAATGGGTGAGTTGGATACTAACTCATTCTTCACATAGAGTATGTCAAACTGGTCAAAATGCACACCTGATTTGACCCTCATTGATTATATTATATATTAGATCATAATATCATTATAGACATCGATGATGGATTTATTTCCATGTTACATTCGAGGAACTAATTTAGAAGTATGAGAAAACCCAACCTAGTTTATATCAATGGATTTAATATCTTTAACATAATTAATTAATGATTAATAGTTTTTGAAAAATAGATGTATAGTTTCCATTTTATTCTATTTAGGTTATTATTTACTAATAATATTAAATTATCATTATTTATATAAACATATTTTTTGTTTTTGTAATGCATATATATAAATGATATTGACACAACAATGGGTATGTGGCTTAATGAGATGGTTACCACATTAAAAAATACAATGTAATGGGATCTAAAATACACGATCTTTCAATAATCATCACTCTACAGTCACAAAAATTAAATAACAACTTAATATTTTTTGAGATCTTTTATTCACAATGTTCGGAGAATCATATTATCGAGTCCATCATGTGTTATAATCCAACCTCTTTTATTGTTTCTTGGAATAAAATTATCACTGAGAAATTTTCAAATGTGATTGATAATATATTTTTTATTCTCTAGTGAATATTACATGAGAAGTGTATTTTAAATATAAACTATTTAGAATTAATGTTAGAAAAAATTGGTGTCTCAATCAATATGCATTAAAAAAATTTGAATAAAATAAAATGGAATGATATGTGTTTTATAGTATTTCATTAATAAGTTTTTTCATGAACTATATCTATAATGGTGGATAGTTATTATATAGTGTTATAATATATTAAGGACGAATGAATATGAATTTATTAAGAAAAGTCATGTGAATTTCAATATATTCCAATAGCTTTATTGATGAACGAGAATGTAAAATCTATAATTTCCTCATTGTAAGAAAATATCTTATTTTAATGTAATTTTCTATAAAGGAAGTTTAATTACAGGAAATTTTTTTCAATTTTTCCTAAATCCATAGATTGAATATGGGGTATCCCAATAATACATATTTGGAAGAAATATTTTTTCATACTATGTGAACCAATATGTATGTCTCTTGAGGGGGACTAAATAGAAACACCACATTATCAAAACATTTTAGAAGATGAAAATGGGTAATTTTAGTATGAAATTTGGGAACTATTTTGAATGTGTAAACGATAGAAACCAATCCTATAATTGTTTTTTTAATTCCCAGTATATGATTAAAACTATGGTAGAGACTAATAATACAAACACTTATTTATATGAACTATTATTCCATGTGTACTAAATGTTTGGACACCATAAAGATCAATGCCCCTTGGGGAAATAAATTTAATATAATCTAAAATACGTCTAACACGAGGGAAAAATGAAATCCACTCACGGTCACTTCCATTGGGATTTATCATTAAAATTTAATGATGTTTAGGGAACATGGTCACTATTTTTGATCTTTATATACAATATTTTATTTTGTTTATCACATTATTTCATATAAGACATTTTTTCTGATAATATAACCCCAACAACTCTATTTATGAATATAAATCTATCTATGAAATAAAAATTTAGTCTAATGATCACATATGAGAAATATAAATCTTATCAGATTTAAAAATTTAGTAGAATACTTTAGGAAGATATAAATATTTATCCATTAGTTTAATTAGACATAACCTGGGGAATTTTTTGGGTTACCCTTCATAAACAACATAATATTTATTTTCTATAACAGATCACATTTCGTTTCATAAATAACATTGTAATAAATCATCTTTATCGAAATTATCATTAATATGTGTGGAATAAAAATCCATAACTTTGGTCAGAATACCACACAATTAGGGGTTTCTAGATCAAATACCCTGATATGTTGTTATTATTGATGCTGTTCCTAGTAAATTTAAATATATTGTTTTATTTATAATGTAACATCATAGTATTTTCCAAGATAATGAGGGTTGTTTCTATATAAATAACACATGAATTTATACCTATCTCATGTAGTAATTTTATAATTTCTCTTGTTGAATTAGAGGAATTTATAATTTAATAAACATAATGTATATAAAATTATTGTATCTTCCATATTTCATCACAATGATGTGCACTTGTCCTTTTTTATAGACAAATATTGGTTCAATGTACCTTATAAATATTTAATAGTATAATAAAAAGGTAAGGATTATGAAAAAAAATACTCTACAGCATATCAATAAATTTTTATATCATCTCAATTACGCACAATAATTTTAAAATATTAACCAATGATCTAGACATCATATCAGTAAATATAGATGGAATATCAATGATTACATTGTAAATGAAATCTACAATATGAATTTATAGTAATTCCATTTTTATATATTACTAACCTAGCAGTCATCATCGATCAAATGAACTGAGTCCTTAGATGATACATTGATCTTTTTTTTGTGATAATAATACAATATATAATTATTAATCATAAGAATAATTAAGTTACATATGATCATTTAAAGATTATATAAAGGACCCTAAAAAGATAACATGTATTCCAGATTTAGTGAATTTAGATTATGTATATTATTAATGTCATTATTGGGTAATTTAATATAAACTATGGGAATTTATTTAGATCTATAATAGATATATTTCATTAAAAAACCCAGACCAACCATAGTAATTGATATTTGTAGTATTCCCATTTAAGCATGTCACTTTTGATAATTTTGAATAATTTTTTTCAATATAATAAAATCAATAATATTTTTTTCATGGAGGTATTAATGTTATTTTTTGTAATGTCCTAGATCTGGGTGCCACTCAACGGGTGCCCCGGACCTGGTTGGTCACACGACATCAAGATCATTTCCCAAAATTCAAAAGGCTTCCAACTATCAGCGAGGGCCTAGGTTTTATAGTTGGGAAACTATGCCCTCAATTGTCAATGTGTAGCACAATAGAATAAAATATAAAATCATACGAAAACAAAATCAATATATCATACATAGCTAAAAATAAACAAATGCAGTAAAATATAACCAACAGTCATGTAGATAAAGATGAAGCATGTCTCAATTACTAAGAAAATAGCCAGAACATGTTACAGACTAATACAATACAATACAGCTCAAATTCCAGGTACAGTAAAACAAAACAGAACAGAGTAGATAGAACGCAGCAGCATCACAAACCTATGCTCGGTCTCATGTTCTCATACTCCTCTGTAACAATCAAGTACCTGTACAGGGACCATTTACCTATCCAAACCTTCAGAAACATAACTTGTTTTGGCCGAAGACATGACCCACATAGGGCGTGAGAAAAAAAATCCCGGTAGGCACCCATTGAAGGCCTGTGCCCAACTGATAGTGAAAATGTACAACAAAAATGTGCAATAATAAAATGGATTAAATTAATAACTACTCAGAAGTATCTATCACTACTATTTTCATTTCCATTTTAATTATTCATATAGAAGTTCAGTTTAATAACATTCAATTTTCCTCTGAATTAAGCCCTCATGCTAATCAGAATCTTGCCCTCTTGTTAATTTAACCATGCACTCCGGCTTACCCTTAGGTAACATTCCTCAGACATAACATATATCTCTTGCATGCGTACGAAGTGTCTCCCTCGGGCATAGAAGTCACAACCCTCGGGTATAATAAGAATTTCCTTAGGTGGAATAGAACATTGACCTTAGGCTAAGCAGTATCTCGCCCTCAGGCTAAACAAAAAATGCCCTCAGGATAAAATAACACTGCCCTCAGGAGCAAGTAACTGGGCAAAGCCCATAGCATAAACATGCAAATTATATGAAATTCCTTTTAAGGAAAAATTAATGCACAATATAATCATGGATTACCCTCGGGTATCCTGGCCAAATGGATAAATAGTGGAACGCACCCCTGGAGTGGTCCTGGATCTGAGAAGTGATCCCAAAAAAATGTTTATTATCACATTTAACTACTAATACAATTATATGTATTTATAACCGGAAAGTCCTCAGCCGCACGACACCCCAACATGGGTTTGTAGCAAAAAGGTACACACAAACGCATAACAGTGGGAATTTAAACACCAAGCCACCTACCTCGATTGCCCCATATCGGTATATGTGAACTACTCTCCTCAAATCGTCCAAGAACGATGAAGATCTGAGGTGAATGAAAATTCCCATCCAGATGTAAGTAACTTTTCCTCAGGAAAGAATTGTTATGAATGGCATATGTAGAAGGAGAGTCTTACCCATACGATTCCAACGAGAACATCAGAGGTGGATTCGGATACCCGGCTTGTGATCTGGAGCTCCTAGAAGGCGCATCACTCTCTCCCGACCCCTCCTCTTGTTCTAATCCTTCCTTGTAAATAGGGGAGGATACTACCCATTTTATGAGAAATAAACAGGTTACACTGTGTGTCCTATTGAGTACACGATGTGTACTTTCCATTTTTTAATTGTTCCTCTGGTGGCTTCTCGCTAGCATGGCACTATTCATCACTCGACATGAGTACACGGTGTGTAATCCATGAGAACATAGCGTGTACTGATGATCAGCTGAAGGGTGCCTCCACCACCTTACTATTTTCCTGCCGACTAACTACACGGTGTGTAAATACAAACTACACAGCGTGTAGTCAGTTTTTACACCTTTCGTCCCCAACATGGCTCTACACCATGTGTAGTCATCTCACACGGCCAAAGTACATGACATGTGGAGATGTAGATGGTGTGTAGTCCCATAATTTAGGATGTTTCCCCATTTTCCTTATATTCTCAGAAACATATATGGAAAAGAGAAAATAAGAAACATGTACCTCAAAAATAAGAACTGGGTTCTTAAAAACTTCCCCCTTAATGAAATACATCCCAGAATTTCCCTTTAAGGGTGTTGAAGATAAATCCCCGAATAACTCTGGCCACATAGCACATACATCTGTCTCCCGCTCCCTGGTTTCGTCCGGGACTCGGCCATGCTACCATAGCACCCGTACGAGAGGAACTAATAGGCCTCAGAGAACCTTCGTGCTCCTATCAACAGTACGAATTGAATGCTCCTCAAAGGATCTATCTACCTCAAGCTCAAACTCCTCTGGATGAGAGAATTGAGATGGGTCTGAATGATAACAAAACAGCGGAGATATATTGAAGGCATTGTGCATGTCCCGATACCTCTACGGTATCTGCAACCGATTGGCTATCATCCTGACTCTCTCTAGAATCTGAAATGGCCCCACATACCTTGGTGAATGTTTAAGCTGTCTACTAATCCTATTTTTTCCCAACCATTATGAAATATGCAAGAAAACCAGATCCCTGACCATGAACTATATGATTCATCTACTGTGTTTAGAAAAAGATTTCTAAAAAGACTATGCGGTAGTCATCCACTTCTGAATCAACTAGACCTACTTAGATGTCTCCTGCACAATACGTGGTCCCAGTAATGCTACCTCACCTATCTATAACCATCACAAGGGTGATCAGAAAGGCCTACCATATAAAGCCTCGTAAGGTTCCATCCCAATAGTGTCCTGAAAAAAATTATTATAGGAAAACTTGTCTAAGGGTATATGCTTCTCCCAAGATTACCAAAATTCTAGGATGCATGCACATAGCATGTCTTCAAGCACCTGTATCATACGCACGGACTGGCCATCATTCTAACATGGTATGTTGATCTTAGAAGGACCTATATACCCAGTGACCTCTAAAAACTCTACCAAAAACGAGATGTAAAGTAGGTGTCCTAATATTAAATGATAGAATAAGGAACCCCATGATGACGTACGACCTCTCTGATATACATCTTTTTGAGCTTGTCAAAAACTAAGGTCTCCTTGATCGGAAAAAAGTGAGCTACATTTGTGAGTCTTTCCACAAAAACCCACAAGGATTCATTGCCTCGTGGTGACCTCGACAACCCAGTCACGAAGTCCATCGTGACATCATCCCATTTCCACTCCGGGATGGGTAACTACTGTAACAGTCTGGCTGGCCCCTGATGCTCATCCTTCACCTACTGACAGGTTAAACATCTCGTAACAAAACGATCTACTTCACTCTTCATACCCGGCAACCAGTACAGACATCTCAATTCACGGTACATCTTGGTAACTCCGAGAAGAACTTCCCAAGCTGAGGCATTAAACTCTCACATCAAATCCTCATGTATATCCACTAGAACCCATACTCTTCCATTGAAACTCAATTCATCATCATCACATATCTTCCACCCAGGAGTATGGTCCTGACTTGCCACCGACTCCCGTAGAACTAGGCCTTCTGAATCAGATAGTTGTCTCATCCTCACTCTACCCAAGAGGGTTGAAGTCACAGCTAAAGTAGAAATATAGGTCTGAACCTGACTGTCACGTACCTCCAAATGCATCTCAGATAAAAAATACATAAGTTTCCAATCACCACTGGCCTCATGAACCACCTGTGTCTGAGTCTCCCTGCTTAGTTCATTAGCAACAGAATTAACTTTACTCGGTTTATAGGCAAGCACAAAATCGATGGACTGAATGTATTAGACCCACCATCACTACCTTAGATTCAAGTCCCGCTGAGTAAAGATATTCTTGAGACATTTTTTCGTTGAATAACACAAAATTTTCTCCCAACAGATAATGTATCCAACAGCATAATGCATGAACTACTACAGCCAACTTGAGGTCATGTGTCAGGTAATTCCTCTCATGTGGCCTCAACTGAAGAGACCCGTGCGCAATAACTCGATCACCCTACCTCAACACTACTCCCAGTCTAATACCTGATGCATCATAGTAATGTGTATAGATCATTCCCTGCTCTGGGGGTATCAGGATTGGTGTTGATGTCAACTTTCCCTTCAGCTGCATAATGTGTGTCTCGCAAGCTTCTGACCAAACGAACTTCACACCATTGTTAGTCAAACCTATCAACAATGCTTCTAAGTGGGAGAAGTCCTGAATGAAGTGCATTTAGTAACCATCCATCCCCAAGAAACTCTGTATCTCAAACACGTTCTTAGGCTGCTCCCAGAAAACTACTACACTCGCCTTCTCTAGGTCTACTGTAACTTCTGCCTCTGAGATGATAAGCCCCAGGAAGTGTATCTGGTCTATCCAAAAGAGGCACTTCGAGAGTTTAACATATAGTTGACTCTCTCTCTCAGTTTACTCAAAACAATCTCAAGATGGGTGGCATGGTTGTGTCAATTGTGAGAGTACACCAAGATATCATCCATAAAGACTACCACAAAAGAATCCAGATAATGATGGAACACATGATTCATCAGATCCATGAAAACTACTGGTGTGTTCGTGAGTCTAAATGGCATAAACAGGTACTCATATAAACCATTCCTACTCCTGAATGCTGTGAGAGGTATATCAGATGGTCTAATGCGTAATTGATGATATCTGGATCTCAAGCCAATCTTCAAGAACAGTCGTTCACCTCAAAGTTGATCAAAAAGATCATCAATCCTTGGTAAGGGATATCGGTTATTGACCGTCATCTGGTTCAGCTTCTGATAATCCACATATATTCTGAGGGTACCATCCGCCTTCTTCCCAAAAAAAGGATAGCAGAACCCCATGGATAAGTACTGGGTCGGAAAAAACCATTTGACTGTCACTTCTCTAGCTATCTCTTAAGCTCATGTAACTCAGTTGTATCCATCCTATAAGGAGGAATGTATACCGGTGCCTCCCCTGGAACAAGCTCAATTGATAAATCCACCTCTCACTCCGGAGGTAGACCTGAAAAGTCATTCAGGAAGACATCCTTGAAACGATCAACCACTGGAGGGAAAATCTTCTGACAAGTCCCCTGATCATCAATATTTAATCTCGCAATCTGGGCTATGACACCACCTCGCCCACGTTGCTCGGGTCCAGCTCGACTCGCCTGAACATCCGATTCACCCTTTTATAGAAACACTCCACCCTCTGGTGACTTGAAAGGCACCCTACGACGATAGCAGTCCACAATGGATCAAAATGGAACCAACCAATCCATCTCGATAATGAAATCATAGAATGTCATCTCTAAGACATAGAGGACCCAATGGATTTGAAACCCACCAACCTCAAGGGGGAACAACTTATACTGACACACACCAGCCATTCTAGTTCCCAACAGAGTTTCTAGCATCATAATAGTAGAAGAAGTAGAAACACAGAGCCCAAGGATCTCCACAACGAGCATAGATATAAAGCTATGATTAGAACCCATAACTAAAAGTGATGAACATAAAATAGAAGCTATTAGAATAGTACCTATGAAAAAAGAAGGTTCGAGAGCCTGCTCCTGCTGGGTCTATTGCACTTCATATGCTAGCCCCGTGTCGCGACCTTGCAACACAGCCTTGCTACCCTGAGCTATCCCACCTTGTTGCCTCTGAGATCCTAGTGTCTGGTTACCATGACCACAACAACCATCTCTACCTGCATGCCCTGATGTATTACAGTTTCCTGACTGGAAAGAATATTTCAGTCTTTCTCCCACTCACAGAGTCTGCACAGAACCCCTCTCACTATCCAATGGTAGAAACTCCCTTCAAATGCACTGCAGATGACCCATCTTGCCGCAAGTTCGCCACTCCACTAGGTCTCGTGGACACTGAGCTCTCTTGTGCCCCACTTTAGCACACTGGTAGCACATGACTGGACCACCTGAATTAATCTCCTAGATAGTACTACCACCATGAGAAAAACTCATCTGTCACTTCCTCTCCCCGGTAGAAATAGTAGAAGAAACTGGGGCTGAACCGCCCTGGCCTACACCACTAGCTTCTTGAAGGTTCATCTCTGTAATTAGTGCCTCTTTCACAATACCATGTATTGAAGGAACCCTGAAAACATTCAACAGTGTTCAGATGTCATGATGAAGTCCATCATCAATGTGTTGATCCCTCAATGTCTCATCACCACCAGAATGGGTGGAAAACGTTGATTCTCGGTGAAACGAGTAGAATAGTCTATCACCGACTTAGCGCCCTACTACAGATACATAAACTATTGATCTCTATCTACCTCCAGCGTCTCATGGAAGAAGAATTCATAGAAATATGTCTGAAAATCTCCTCACGCCATGTCTCTGTGATGCATAGTCTGAGTGGTAACATCCCACCACCTCTTGGCAGAATCACGCAACATATAAGTCATGGGCTTGACCCTCCGCCCTGGAGGCAGCTCAAGATGCTCAAAGATAGTCTACATCAACCCCTGCCAAGACCCTACAGCCTGCGGTCCTCCATCCCATGAAAACATAGGTGAATGTTGTGGCTGGAATATACGAGTCAGCTCGGCCACAGATGTGGCAGCTGGCCGTGCACCATGAAAAGTCTGCATGAACTGCATAAAGCCTTCACAGAACTACACATCCACGCCTGTGTCCGGCATAACGGCTAGCACCCCATCTGGCTCTGCTAGAGGATCCACTAGTAGCCCATGGCCCACCATCTCTGGAGTATAATCGTTGCAGCTATCCTGGAGAGAAACTTGTGGTCGTCTCGGTGGCATGACTCGACAAGGTAAAATAGACACCATAGATCAAGTTTATCAAACACTGGAAACGAAGGGACCAAAACAGGAACAGGATGGAGAAGGCATTCAAGATTGCACAGATAAACTACACGGTTTGTATACAAACTACATGGCATGTATCTGACTTCTCTTCCCCTGCTCGAGTCCTTCTACCTGGCTAAGCCACACGACTCCCGTTGAACAAAACTACACGACATGTATATTAACTACACGACGTATATGGTGTAATTTTCTAACTTCCCATGTCATTTGTGTCATGTCCGAAAACTCAGATTGACACCACACGGTGTGTTGCACCCGCACACGGCGTGCACACCACCCCGTTTCCCTCACCACACGGCTATGTCCACACGGTCTCTCACCGGTCAAGAATACACGGCCTTTCCCTCAGGTACATGTCATGTTCAAGAAGAGGTAACACCAACCCATGTTTGTTCTTCACACAGTCGGGTCCCCAGGTCAGACTACACGGCGTGTTCATCATTGACACAGCGTGTACAAAAAGATTCCACAGACTCGTGTTGTAAGTTACACGGCCGGACTTCGGGTCAACACTACACGGTTTGTATATCAGGTACATGTGGTGTTCACCCCCAAGAATTTCCCTTCCCCATGTCCTCTCCCACACGGTCTATGAAATAGAAATAGTCTACATGACTTGTACCGTTGGTACACGACGTGTACCTAAAATGTTTTCTTTTCTTCCCGAATAGATTAACACATGGCATCTGTCCATGGAACTACATGATGTGTATCATGTGTTCTCTGAATATTCGGCCTCTAAAACTAATCTGGATCCCTGAAAATATAGAAAAACAACACCTAAGTGGAAAATTCTGATCCGTGAGGGCCCTTACTCCCTACGAATCAATGCTTGGAATCTTATATGTGTTATAAATGCAGTAAACAGCCAATCATCCACCAAATTCCAGTCAATGAGGGCCCATACTCCGCAGTAACCAATGTTTTTAGTTCATTCTATCAAGGCCTCAGACAATCATACCCTATCACATAACAGGTATATATCAAAGCTGTTATCAAAAGAACATGATTTTCTAGCACCACAACTGTCACGGCAACATGCAATTTCTAATGCGCCTACATGGCATGAAACTATGCATGGCATGTGATACCTAGCATGTGCCTAAATGATGCATGAGATGGAATACCCTCATATCATCTAGTTGAAACTATATAAAACCCATATTAACATATAAACATCCAAATCCCATGTGCGTCACCTAATGGTGAAAATCAAATCAACTATAAAATTTGAAAAATCAAAAAATTGCAACAACTAAGGTAGACTAACATTTCCCTATACACAGGTTAGCTACTCCTGGGCATAGCTTATTCCCAACTACTGTTTCCATCCTATCCCGGACTAAGGCTACAAATAGTATGTCAGAGAAAAGAACCCCTCTAAAACTACTTTGTAACATCCCAGATCCAGGTGCCACTCAACAGGTACCCTGGACCTGGTTGGTCCCACAACCTCAAGCGCATTTCCCTAACTACTAGAGGCTGCCGACTAGTAATGAGGGACCAGGTCTGATAATGGGGAAACTATTCCCTCATTTTTCAGAGTGTAGTGCAATGGAATAATATATACAATCATACAACAGTGGAAGCAATAAATCATACATAGTTAAAAATAAACAACTGTATTAAAAGATAACCAACAGTCATGTAGATAAAGATGCAACATGTCTCAAATACATAGAGAATATCCAGAACATGTTACAGAATAGTACAATACAATACAACTCAAATACTAGGTATAGTAAAACAAAAAAAAAACAGAGTATACAGAACGCAGCAGCATCACATGCCTAAGCCTGGTCCCATTCTCTCTTACTCCTCGACTATAATCAAATACCTATGTAGGGACCCTTTCCCTTATCCACACCTAAAAAACATAATCCGTTTGGGATGAAGACATGAACCAAATAGAGTGTGATAAATAAATCCTAGTAGGCACCCACCGAAGGCCCGTTCCTAACAGATAGTGAAAATGTGCAACATTAGTTTGCAATAGTAAAATTTAGTAAACTATTAAGTACTCAGAAGTAACAATCACTACCAATTTCATTGACATTTTAATTATTCATTTATAATATAAATTTAATTACATCCAATGTTACTTAGAACTAAGCCCTCGGGCTAATCATAATCTTTCCCTCAGGCTAATATAACCATGCCCTCAGGCTTAACTTCAGGTAGTTGTCCTTAGACATAACAGATATTTCCCTCAGGTGTACGATGTTTGACCCTCATGCACAGAAGTCGTAGCCCTCCAGAATAAGAAGCATTTCCCTCTGGTGGAATAGAACGTTTCCCTTAGGCTAAGTTGTACCTTGCCCTCGGGCTAAACAAACAATGCCCTCAGGCTATAATAACACTGCCCTTAGGTGCAAGTAATTTGGCCAAGCCAAAAGCATAAACATACATATTATATACAATTCCTCTCAAGAAGAAAGTAATGCACAATATAAACATGTCATACCCTCATGTATCCTAGACAAAACAGCTAAATAGAGGAACGCACCCCCGTGGTGGTCCTGGATCCAAGCATCAATCCCAAACCACAGTTTATTATCACATTTAACTAGATATACAATTCTTGGTATTTATAACAGCCAAGGCCTTAGACACACAACACCCCAACATGGGTTTTTATAAAAAATGTACACACAAATGCACAACAGTTGGAATTTAAACACCAAGGCACCTACCTCGATCGCCCCTGATAGGTATACGTGAACTACTATCCTCAAATTGTCCAAGAACGAAGAAGATCTAAGGTGAAAGAAAAATATTGTTTAAACATAAATATATTTCCCTTGAGAATGAATTTGTAAGAATGGATTAAGGAGATGTATAGGCCTACCCATACGATTCCAACGATATTTTCATAGGAGGAAACAGATTCCCGACGTGCGATCTGGAGATCCTTAAAGGTTCGGCCCTCTCTCCCAAATCCTCCTCTAGTTTTAAGCCTTCCCTGTGAACAGGGAAGGCTACTTCCGATTTTATGAAAAAATAATAGACTACACGGGATGTACTATCGAGTACATGGTGTGTAATTTTGATTTATTAAACTATTCCCCTGGTGGCTTCTCACCAGCGTGGCAATGTTAATCAGTCGACATAAGTATACAATGTGTAATCCCTGAGTACACGGTGTGTACTGATGCTCAATTGGCGGTTTCCCCCATCGCCTTACTATTTGCCTGCCGACTGACTACATGTCGTGTAAATACAAACTACACAGCGTGTAGTCAGTTTTTACACCTTTCATCGCTGAGAGGGCTACAAACCTAGTGTACTCATCCCACATGGCCAATGTACATGGCATGTAGAGAAGTACACACTGTTTAGTCCCAAAATTTATGATTTTCCCCCATTTTCCATATTTTCTCAAAAAACTCTTAAAGAAAAGAGAACAGAAGAAACTCGTACCTCAAAACTAAGAAACAGGTTCTTACATATTGGATGGAGAAATATGGATAATGATAATAGAACGTAATAATATGTTTGTTTCAAGTCCTGTATATATATTAACTTCTAGGGGGTAAGGGATTCTGATATTAAGTCATGTCTTAAATTTGCTATGGAGATGAATCCATCTATTAATATAAATGGTAATTTATTATTTATTGATAAAATTAAAAACAGATAACAAAAAATTATATGATTAATGATAAGGAGATAGTTGTGCTGATATTTATAATACAAATTTGGTGATATTATCTCTATGGTGAGAAGTCTTATAATTATACCAAATAATAGTGTTTTAAATATATATTCACATATAATGAGTTAAATATGCAATAAAAAAGTTTTTTGGAATTGATCAATGAATATAATTTCTCAAAAAATAGAAAATATGGGATAGAAAACATTGTGGTTGATGCTTTTACCATCTAATATCATTAATCCTTATCTATGATGATGATTGAATGAGGAACTGTATACACATATTTGAATAATTTTGATCTATTTTTTGGAATGGAAGGTGATAAATCTGACCATTACCAATTGGAAAGTAAACCATCAATTCATGTGAAGTTCAAATAATACTTAAAATTTAATATATATCTATAAAAAAATATTGAAAATATTTATTGTACATTTTTTAAAAATATAGAGTTATAAAATTGAGAAGAAAATATTTTAATTAAAAATAATATAGAACATATGAGGATTCATTTTGATGATTTTTAGTGATTTCCCTTCTATATCCAGATAAGAAGCCTAAAGATGTGTTGTAATTTCATATAAAGCAATAAGGGGTATTTGGAAGTGTGATATCGCAGAATGATTATATCAATGTTAGGTATTCAAATAAGTTAAAAATGAAAAATAAAATCTTAATGGGATGTTATAATCAAATAAGATACTCATATGTAACATTCATAACATCAATATAAATTTTATCATTGGACTCCAAATCAAATCTATAGGCCATAATTATTTCTTGTGTTTAGTCAATTATCTTACAAAGTAAGCACATTTAATTTCCATCAAAAAAATGTGTCTCTTGAAAACAATATATGATATACATAGGGGATGGTGTAATGAAATATAATATGTCAATATATATACAATCATTTTCACATCCATTTTTTACCACAATGATCTTGATGAGCCTTTATAATGCTTTGCTGATAGAGTTGTGTTTTGTTTCCTCCTATCACACTAAGATAGATTGTAGTTTTTAAAATACCATCCAAATAGATTAAGAAATTATAGAACATAATCAATAGATTTACAGGGATTTTAGGATCAATAAATCCCCCTATTAGAGTTATTATATAAAAATATCTTTTATTCAATCATTTAGATGAAACTATATCTATATTTATATAAGAAATGATTCAAGACTCCAACATTATCGGATAAAAACAAAGAAAAGAATTTGATTTGACCTGATCTTGTATAATAAATATTTATTAAGGTCTAAAACATTAACTAGACCATTAATGTGCTATAATATTATTTTAAAAGTTATATAGATAACCTCAAACAATATTAAATGTTTGAAGTTAGTGAAAATATGTTCCAGCTTATGTCTCCTTGGATGTGTGTTGTGAGATTTTAGACGAATGGAAATATAACCCATAGGTATATAAGTCACTTTAAGAACATAGAAAATTTTAGGGATATATATTATAAATTATAACACTATATATACGTCTTCCTTGTATACAATGAGTTATATGTATCCCAGTTGATAAATTATATATCTAAACCTTCTAATATTTTGCGCATGGAAGTCCAGTAATTAGAGAATGATTCCTTATATGTTCAATAGCATTTAAATAAAATAGAACATACAGATCAGTTAATATTTAATATGAAAACAATTATAATTAATTTACATTGGAAGAATATAAATATTTAACAATCCAAGATAGATCATGTGGATTTAAAAAGGCTATATTAAACCCACATTTTTTATCGAATAAATAATATTTTTAGGATTAATTTATTTTTACGGGAGGTAGAATCTGATGATAAAATAATTTATTTATATATTCCTCAATATTAAATTATTATATTTTAAATTTAAAAATCCATAAATAACACTAAAATCATATGAATAAAATTTATTTATTTCAAAATAGATATTGACTAATGATTGAAGTCATTGAATATGTGGGTACAAACATTTATAACAAAATAATAAAATATAGTTCAATTTTATTAATGCATCAATAAGTAAATGTTATAAGATAATAAAATTTATTTTTATTTAAAATATATTTTATTGGTTGAATATTATATAATTTAAATTTATTTATTATTATAACTAATTTTAGTAGAATTTTTATTATAACTAAAAATTATTTCAAATAAATAAATATTTTTTAATATTTTTTTATTTCAAATCATTTTTGATGTTATTAATTTTTCATTTTTTACAATGAAATCATAAATAATTTTATAATCACATCATTGAATGAATATCATTGATTAATTATCGGTTTTATTTATAATGAATGATATTTCTGTTAATTGAGTAAAATTCTTTTTTTCAAATAATGTGACATTTAGGACAATATTTTTTAATAAAAATTGATTGGAAATAATTTATCCTTATTTGTAATAAATAATATATATTATAATTGTTTCCTTTATATTTTTTTTTAAAAAATCATTTCTATTTGAAAACTAATATTTTAAATTTTAGATACTCAGATATTTTATTCAAATTTTTTCCAAATTAATTATAAATTATTATAATTAAATTTATTTTCCATTATTTTTAAAAATTTATATAATAAATATGATTTCATGATTGGAAGAAATACTAAATATTTATTTATTGAATTCCATTTTAGATTCATGTATAAATGGTGAATTAATTTTGACAAAACAAGTTACCTAGATAAAAATTGAATTGTTTAAGAAGTGTTTAACAAATATGGAAATACAGAATTCTTGTTTTAAAAATTATTTCTAAGTGTTTTTTTGGAAATATATATACCTTATACCTTTCACTTTAATTTATTTTTTAATTCTGAATCAATATTCTTTGCTATTGACGTCCCATTATTGAAATTATTTAGGTATTCAAAGAAATTCCATCATCTTTAACATATATAAGGTGATTTTCTATCCTCACATGCCCTCACACCACAAACCACAATAATTGGGACAAATACTTTCTAAAAAACCAATATCTACATTTAAATACATTAAATTTATTCTAATCATCTAATGTACAATCCATGAGGGGCTTCACCCAAATTCGAATGAAAATATACTCGAATTGAGTTATAATTATCTAAAACTCATATCTCGTTTTTTATTTATTATAAGGAATTATTATTAATAAAATTTTACTAAAACATAGTAAAATGATTCAATAGTTTTGACCATTACGTTGATTTATTATTATAATGATGTTATAATCCAAATATATCTTGACATTTTTCATTAATAAATAAAAGAATGTTAATCTTAGGTACATGGAGACTATAGCCTCCATGAAGAAACCCGATTCATTTTCCTTCACCATAAAACTAGGATTACAACAGACTGTAATTTACTAAATATTAATTTAATATATATATATATATATATCATATTTGTTGGTCATACTGAGTAACTAAACAGTGGGATGAATTGGGCCCCAAATAAATATTTATACTTAAATGTGTTAATTTTAAGTTCCATTGTATATTTAAAATGTCTTGGTTAATAAATATAGCAGATCGTTGAATGTTGTAAAATTTATAAATTTTTCATTATTATTTATTACTTCTTACCAATATATAATTTTACTAAGCCTATTGAATTCAATTTACTCATTTCTAATATAATAGAAACACTACAAAATGTTAACAATAAAATTATATGTTCTTTGGTTAAAATAATTAATGTTATAAAAGAGTTTATAATGTCAAAACACACTGAAGAAATTTGAAAAAATAGTTTTAGTCTAAATATTTGACTCATTCTACTTCATTAGGTGATAACCATCCACCAAGTATTTTTCATAAAAATAAAAAGTTTGACCAACAACCTAGATTTTGTTTTACAATAATTAAAAAAATTTACCAGTCACAAAAAAACTCTAGAACATTTTTGTGTGAATGTATAAAATAAACTGATCACACAACAACCTCTACCACTCTTTTGAATTTTAAAAACCATTAGGAAAAGTGTACGAGATGATATCGATTATCTTCTAGTAAAAATCAATATATAGTGTGTGTGTGTGTGTGATAAAAAATATTATGCACTCACATTAGTAAAAATGTACAAATAGATAAACATGACTAAGAAATCTAAAAGGTGTAGTTATAAAAATTATCTATATATTGTAGTGTATCTTATTAATCATGATTTGATTTTGTAGTGAATTTTGAGTAAGGTTATTTTGGAAACATTGTTAGAATAGAGTGTTGTGGAATCTTCTTCACCATGTTGCAGAAATATATTGATGTGAATGAGAATCTACTTCCACAATTGTGTGTTTCAAGGATGTAGAAGTGTATTTCTTCTAGCTATAATTTTATTTGTAGTAAGTGTGATATCTCACCTCATTTTTCCTTTCTTTTTCCACCATATGAGGGATTGCACATTATTTTTTAAAAGAAATAGCGTAATGAATATCCAAATGAATATATATATTATGTTTCCTCAAATATCACATCATACATCCTGTTTAATGTTTTTTATTAAATAATTATGAGAAAATCAGTGAAAATGAAATTTCGAATTTATGTCAATAAAATAGTTGTTAGTGATAATTCATTATAAGTATATTCGAGAAATTAGTGATGGTGTATTAGTCAAAAATTGAGTTATTCTGGAATTGTCTCAAGGAATAGCGGTGTCTCACTCTAGTGGTGTCTCAACTAATTTTGATTTATCCATCTAGAGATTGGTCTTGCTAGTGAAGTCTCAAACATTCTACACCATTCATTTTGGTGGCATGTTATTCTAA
This sequence comes from Viscum album, assembly GCA_963277665.1. NCBI lineage: Eukaryota > Viridiplantae > Streptophyta > Magnoliopsida > Santalales > Viscaceae > Viscum > Viscum album. The sequence continues at coordinate 1,334,174,519 of OY728142.1, forward strand.
CTAAATGAAATCCTGATGGTTGATCATACTTTATAACATTTTCATGTTTTTAGTATGACTCTTGATGTGGAGATATCATGGTGAAGAGTCAATCTTGGTTGTGTGATAGGTGGATGGTGTCTTATCCTGATTGGAAACTCATCCTTTATAGTAGTTAGTAGTGACTCATATATAGTCCATTTTATCACCATTATCAAAATATTGTTGTCAAAACCCAAATGAGAGGGGCTCATTCCATGACTACCCTAACCCCACCACGAATAGGCCATGTTATGGTGAATATAACCTAGTAGGAATCTCCCAAAAATGGGAGGCGTTAGCCTATATTACATGTACAAATGCAAAAATATCCACGACAAAAATGATGAAATGTTAAAAAAAATTAAGTAAAAATTGTATGAATACAACTATAACCCACATCCAGAGTAAAACTGTGAAATTTATAGAAAGTAAATTGGGCAATAATATAGGCCGGCCATAAATTTTTTTTAACCTGCACTCCAAACCATAAGAAAAATTGTATTGGGACTGATGTCTAAACTATAAGAACACCACATCAGTATGGCATTCCTAATAATTGCCTAGTCCTAGTTCCCCTAGGATTTTTCCAAAGGGGTGAATATTCAACACAATGCATGACATGTGATGGAAAATTCGATGTAGTGGTTAGTACAACAATACTTAGTAGGAAACCCCAAAACAAAAAAAAGGATATACCATGAAGGATATACAACCAAAGAAATACCATGTAGGAAATACCAATAAATAAATACATTGAAGGGAATACCAAAATGTAAATTCTAACAATGAAATAAATGTTTTCATTAGAATACTATATTTTAAAAGCACATATATGAAGAATTATTCATACAAACTCTTGAAAATTTCTATGCCATCTTGAGGTATTAACCAACTATAAGCCATAAGATTCTTATCAAAGCATAATCATTCTGGGAGATATCACTCCTTGATCCATTATATCATTTCAGACACATATAATGAAGCCTAGATCATTTGGACCATTCCCAATAGTGAACATATTGGTTATGAAATATTATGATACCACAATGAGGGGATCATGCCAATATACGATAGGGGATATGAATGATCACACCCAGATACACTATGGGATACCACATACCCAATCTAAGACTATTTTCAAAGTAGTGGATCTCGTCCAACACCCTAGGGGATACCAGGGATCCCTCAAAAACCCCCTCAGGGATATTACATACCCTATTGATATGTCCCACTGGGTGAAGTATCATCACCATACTCACAAAAGTTACGAGATTCCGTAGACTCCACTTTTGGTGATAAAGGATCGAACACTAGTCTCGGAGAGGGATATATGACTCTATACGGTAGTCAACCTATAGGGGAAATTATAATCTGATTATATTTATTTAATATCATAAAAAACCATCAACTAAAGTTACTATTCAATGCTCCCATCCTCTACTAGTCCAAGATATAAACTCAAAACATTTTCTCAAAAGGATATTCATAACGTTAGTGACCCAACACCGCAAACAGACCATCAAACAGATGCACCATGTGAATGTTATTGGGGATTGAAGTTTCAATGTATGGGTGTAAATAGACTAATGGACCAACTACATGGTCAATTCCATGAATTTGGTTATAGATTACCCCATGGTTGATACATGAGACCATGGTATAGACGATCTAGCTTCATTGATAGTCAACTATGAAACATCCCCGAATTGACTCAAGGTTCAACCTGGGTTCGACCTGGATTTTTTTGGTTCGTTGGGATGACCCATCAATTTAATATTTGGAATGTACAAATCCTCCTTTGATACAAATATTTCTTCCATCACATCTCACTAGGCCCTCCTTTTCATCCCTCAATGTGGTTCCCATCAATGACTACCACCTCGGAGCACAGCCTCTCACCACGTCGCACCTCCTCTTATATCATGTCCCATATAGCCCTATGTTGTGTTTCCTCCACATCTCTGGATCCCGCACTTTCATGTACTATGGACTACTATTTTGTGTCCCAAATATCCCACTCCACCACTTACACAATAATTTGTGGTCGACTCTATAGTCGTTGCCTCTTGTTGCCGCATTTTCCAGCCAGTCCTCAAGGTAGCTTTGTAGGCCGTCGTGCTGAACCCGTGTGGATGGTCCCTCCTAGAGACCATCGAGCAACATCCAACGACCAAATATAAACATGGTTCTTAATATAGTATTATCGGATGCCCAACTACATATATACGACATCTAATATCATTTTTCCAATTATCTGGAGGTCCGATCATATTCAGAGCCACATGGAATGTGGTAACATTGCTATAAGGATACAAAAAATAAAAAAGTGATGAACATGGTAGAAAAATGAACAATAACAAACTGAAGAAAAAACCTCAACATTGTTCATGTATTCATGAATCTATTATTTTTATATGAGTAATGATGAATGAAGAATGCGTTCAAGAGAAATATGAGAAATAAATCCCAAAATTATAACCTCTAAACAACTATCAAACCACGTATCAATATAATAATGGATTGATTAGTTTTCATCAAGAATATCATGAATGTAAAAGGATAACAATGGTATTAACTCTCTACCTTGATTCATATTAGCCCCAATTGAAGGATGGTCGTTGTTTCATCGTCATTAGCAAGGTTCCATTGAATTTTTTGCACACTGTCCATCGAACAATGATCCATCACCTTTTGTTAGAGAGTCTTCTTCCCTGTATATATATAACATTTCTATGATGATCCCAAGGATATGCGTCTGACACTAGGATTTCTACATAAGTATACAATTAATGGAAAATTCACTACCTGAACATAAATAATTGTTCATGAAATTATTTAATGACTATTTCGTTTATTTCGAGTTTTTCCACATAAGTCCTTCAATGACTAAGGATAAGTTGTTACTACGGAAAAACAAATTATGATCACATTGGTGGAATTTGATTTCCAATCTAGGTCATAATTAAATAGATAATAGGATTTCAAAAATAAAATAATTAATCTTACCTTTTTAAAATCTACATCTTAAAATACTCTTTCTAAATATGAGCTATACCGGTCAATGATTGGTCGTGGATATGGTAAAGCTACCGTTCTGAGCTCCATGGTGCCAGAATGTTTTTTATCTAGCCTCCCTATTAAGAGTTATTACACTTTTGTAGGAAAATATTATGTATGTTATATGAAGCAGTTATTATTTTTCAAACAATTGTTCTTTTCACATCAGGTATCCAAATCTCATGTCGTCTCCGAACCTAGTCTCGAAATTAATCTATATAATAACTTAAAATAATATTAAAAAAATGAGATGTTACAACAAGGAATATACAATGAAACATGAAACTCAATAATATTATTAGTTATTATTTTTTGACCATTAAAACAGTGAGGTAGATTATTTTTTCAATAATAATAACACATGACACTTGAATATTCCTCCATCTAGGCATATGTGCTATCTACCTCCTCCAAAGAATTATGCAATCCACTTTTAATTATTTATTTTTTGAATGTTTTTTACTATTATTGATGATGATATAGGATATATATATATGTAATATACATAATGAATATGGTTATTTGTGGATAAATAATTATAGAAAAAATAATATGGAAATTATTTAATATATTTTAATAACCTATAACAATTTTATCAAAATTTTCATCTTTATGAAAATCACCGAGAACTCCCATGTAATTGAATAAAAATATTATTGGTCTTTATAAAAAATAAATAATATTAAATTTATTGGTTCAACATTTATTATATTTGGGATAATATGTAAGAATAACACCATTATTACAAATATAGTTCAATATAATCAATATTAACAACACAAGATGTTGAAATGATTATATAAAAATATAATACAATAAAATAATTATAATTAAATCATATTATAAATAAAAAGGTAAATAAATAATTTATTAATAAAGAAAATTAATGTGATAAATTTTATGTTGTAATATATTAAATAACTTCTGTGGAAATCATGGGTATTTGTAAGGTACTTAGTAACTCAAACACAGTTAATTTAGTTGAATAATTTCATAATGATAACTTTTCGTCAATGATGTAACATGTTAATGGATGTCATATATTGTATTTTTTTTGAAAAAAGTGATTTCAATCCAAAAATAATATACAAATAAGGTTATTTTTAAAAATCATTTTATTCTTTTTTAATAGGTACCTTTAACAATGTCGTTTAGAATGGGGAATAAAAAATCATTTTACAGGATGTTTTTTTACAATTTAGATTACATATTTTTCCAAAATAATCATCTCTATTAGAGTTATAATTTATTTTTCACCATATATTGTTATATTATTATTTTATTATTTTTAAATGATTAATTTTTTTATTCCATTTTATTTAATTCAAGACATATTCCAATTTTATTTATTATAAAAATAGTTTTTATTGTAAGGGAATATTTAAGAAAAGTTAATAACTTCTATTTTGATATTTTATGAAACCCATTTTGATTTCCTTGGGTCCACAATTAAATGATGTTGAAACTCCTTTACATGTGTTATAAAACCAATTATATTTTGATGGGTTCTTTTTAAAAATTGGATAATTTTTATTTTATTTTTTTATGAAACCCAATACATTTATATGGATTAATTGTTATTAAAACAACTAATCATTTTTAGTTGGCACATATATGTGTGGATGATGCTATATGGGGTCCTATATATCCCTAAATATCAATTAATAGTAGTTTATATCTCATGAAATGGGTATCCATTGGTGAGAATTTATTTCTTATATGTTTGGGAACAGATTGTGTGTCTCATGAATGTAATATTTCCTTATGATTGTATTTGTACAATAATTATAGGATCTTATTCACTATAATCTGTTTGCCTTGTGCTTAATAGTTTTAGATCAATTCTTCTATGAACTATTATATATAGTTTTCATTTTATTACGATCTATTGTTTTATAAGGATTCAATCCATATACATTGATTCTCACTTATGAATTACAATTATATTTCTCGATGTCATGAAATTTTAATTATTCTCATGATTTTGACATATTCAATATATTATGATATTTTCATTACATGAAAAGAATATTACATCACCCTAATAATTTGACTTAATTCTCTAGGTTTTCATTATTGTTCCATGTATTTTTTGGGATATAAATTATTTTTTATAAATTTTTGAAATCAACATGGAAGTAATTTTTATAGGGTTTGAAATTTATAAACCAGTAAACTATTTAAATTAGTTAAAAATGTTATTTTATTGGATATTAAATGAATACTCAAAGAAAAATATTATGTGAATTATGTATAACATAGAAATAATTACTAATGTTCAATAATCTTCTAACAATTAATACAGATTTATTTTATTGCTTTTATTCCATCTAATTTGTAACTATATGTTGAATAATTATTGATTTTTAATTTAATTATGTTTATTTATGTCACTATTTAACAATAACATTAATTTTATTATAATCGTTAATTTCAATTTTTTAAGGTGAAGTGTTTTGATATCATATTATCTGTAAACATATCACAGAGTAATTCAATTTTTCAATTATGTGAAATTTCCTTTGTGCATAATAAAATACAATTATAGAACCTAAAAGGATGAAAATAAAATTTGTGAAATATAAATTTCATAATATCAATCAATGATGGTTGTTGTGAGTATATTCTTCTCAACTTCATTGTAGGAGGTTAATTGACAATGGATGAGACATTTCAAGCCTTAGAGGAAAGAGAAGAATGAAATTTATATATTTTTTAAATATAATAATTAAAATAGTTTAAAGTATATAGTATACCATTAATATACTAAAATAATAATCTTAAATGATTTTAATATTAATGTGATATAGCAATGTAGAAAGAGAATATAAAAAACAGAGAATATTTAATAAAATACCACTCATTTCTTACTATTTCTTAAATTGTAAGATAATGAAAACCCTTGATGGTTTCTATGGATTACTCAAAAAAATCCCTACATATTCTATTTGTATTTATATAGCGTATTTGGAAATATATTTTGATTTATTAATAATGTGGGTTGTTGTTTTCCAGGGGGAGAGAGAGGGGTATATTATATGTGTAGAGAGCTGTATTTTTAGGGTAAAATATATATTAAAATACTATATATAAGGAAAACCTTGTAAAAGTTTTTATTTTGACTTTATGAATAATATATGAACTGAATAAATTTATCATGGGTCCTTAATCCCCCTTATAATTTTAATTCACTCATTTATTAATAAGAAATATGGAATAAATTGTAAATTGTTATTTTTTGGGAAATTTATTAACATTAGACATTGGAAAATAATATTTACATTATGAAATTATTTTTATATTATTCTATTGGAAATATATGAAAATATATTTATTTTTATAAAAAAATATGATTTATTATATATTATTCCGTTAATGAATCATCAATATGTCATAAAAATGGAGTATTTGAAAAACAATATTTTGACTATCCCCATAAAAATTTATGTATTTCCCAAAATTACCAAAAAATAAAACATGGAAAATTTTGATTTCAGGATAATGAAAACAATGTTCTTATAGTCATAATAATATTATATTATTATTATTGTTAATTTTTTAATAAAAGTTATGATATTAATAAAATATATTTAATTAAAATTTATTATGAAAGCTCTTATAATCAACATAAATTTATGATTTTCATACTAATGTTAGGGAATAATAATGTTAATATTTTATTTAAATTATTCAGGATAAATATTATTTACAAAAAAAATATTATTTTGATTTGAAATTACTACTGAAATAGTATAGTTACTATTACTAATGGCCATGTTATTATTTTAATATTTCATGTTTCAATTATTACAATAATATTACTATTACAACATTCACATTACCTCAATTAAATAATGATTCATTACCTTAGTAAACATTAAAAACTATTAAACAGAAGCTTTTATTTTTTTAAAATATGTTCATTGGATTATTAATATTATATTTCAATCAATTATATTGTCTATAGGGAAGAAAATTCATGAAAATTTCAGGGATCCAAAATTTCAGATTCTTAGATTCCAATATTATATATCGTATCCAATTATAAGGATGGAAGTTTTCATGTGTTTATTGTTTGAATATTGTAATAATATATATTAATGAAATTAAGTACAACTTTATTCTATATTTAATATGTGTATAATATTATTTAATATAATACAACAAAATATAAGGCCTTATAAAAAATAATTGACAATAAAATCATTGTAATTACAATCTTCCCAAATTTAGAAATTCACTCCCATTATTTCATCAAATATTCTATATTTATAATAGTTTATGTTACATCTATTTTATTTTTAACTCACGCTTCTATATTTTATATTCATATTTGTGATTCAACAATTTGAAAAGGTAGTATGTCTTTTACATAGAACATTATCTATATAGTCCATGAATATCACTAGATTTCCATTATATAATAGTTCATTATCCAGTTTTTAGATCATTTGATTCTATACATTTGAGTGATCGAGTATGTACTTCAATAGAAGACAAACACTGACTATATCATGAACTTGAGTGAGGTTTGGTTGAAATTCTGGACAATAACCCACTACACTTATGTGATCATGCATATCAACGGGGACAATGTACCTAGTAATAATATATCATTTCTATCCAAACCACATTATAATAAAATATAGATATATAAAATAAAAATCATGGTAATAAACATCAAATTCTATGTCCATTTGATTTCTATTAGAATATCTCTTCTTAATAGTCCAAAACGTTTTTATATTCCATTGGATGGATTGATCCATCTCTTTCATCTCTTTTAAAAGATAATGTTTTTTGTAGATTCTTTCACCATGACAATCCCCGTAATTAGTAATTATATATCAATTATGATATATATCATCAAGTGAATAAATTTTAATTGTTGAGTTGAAGATATTGTTGTATGAGAAAAGAACTAATAGTACATGTTGTTCCCATCCATCATTAAATTCAATTGAATATATTCTTTTAATGCCATCTAGTGTGTGATTTTTTATTTTTTATTTACTAAAATGTTGTGGGTAATAGTCCAATCATTAATTCTGTTTCATATTCCTAGAATGGTTTAATGTTCTATAGAACATAAATGTGATCTATTGACCATGATAAGATAAAATGATAGGGGTAAACACATAATTATTAAAAAACTTATTATATATGTTGGAATTTTTTCAAGGGGGAAATATTGCTGAATATTTATTAATTGGGTTTTTTGGTTTAATCTATCATCAAAAAATGAGTTCAAATTATTTCCTTTATTTGTCTATAATCTAAATATGAAAAAGATAATGGCAGTGTTATCCGATTTCCATTTTGGAAAGAGAAATTTTTTATCATCAATATATAAATATGTCTCATTAAATTATACTATATATATACTAATAAGTTTGATGTGTAAATAAATATATCCTAAATCATGGTCTCCCAATAGACATGTTCTTGATGATCTTTGTACATCTTGATAATTATTAGATTCATCAAGAAATATGATCTATGAGAATGTTTGAATAAACATACATTTATCATAGGTTATTATGGATTAAAATATATAGTTACAAAACAACAGACACTATCCACGAAAATTTTTATTTCATGAATATTTTGTTCCTTTACTACTTTCACCTTCTTCTAAACCATCAAATCACCCTTTATTGCCTCATTAATCACCCCATAGATATAAGATTGATAAATAATTTTTGTATTGTAAGATTTATCCCTTAACAATAATTATTTATGTATCCTAAATTTTTTTATCCTTCATGATAGGGTATATCTCAATCCAAATGGATATAGTAGAAAGTCTACTCTTTCAATGAGAATCATCTACCTTGTTCACCTTTTCATTGATGATTCTGAATTAAACTATAGCAGTCCTTGATTATATCTTATAGTATTTCCTGATACATGATAATATTATTATATGTGAATATATTCGTTATAATATTTATATATAGATATATATATTTCACACTTCTCACGATAATGATATAGGCTCCAAATCATCCAAGAAAAAATCACAACTACTAACTCTACAACATTCATTCTGTAGTTGTTCTCATTTATCATCAACAAACATGATCCCTATAATATATATTTTCTATTATACAAGAGTGATATACTGAAAAAGTTTACTTAATAGTCATTTTATATCACTAACCATTATCTACATGTGTGTAGTGTGAGTAAAGATGCAGTGATTAGCCTCATCTTGAGTTCCTTGATGAATTTCGTACATTCATCAATCAAGTCATACTATTACCCTTTCCATGATAAAATAGTAGACATGAAAAAAAATATTTTTTAACATATATAAAATTTCAATAGTACCCATCTATGGAATGAAAATAGTATATTTTTATTACATGTGAGTGTCTGTTCCATTCTATAATTTCATTTTTCAATGAAATGCCCATATAAATTCATCAGTTTTCATCATGTGATACAATATTGTGACGTCGTAAATTTGAATTTCATGTTTTAAATATATTATACATTTTATCATTCATATATTATATCATCACAATCCTTAGATTCGATTCATGATCCTATAAAATCTTAGACTATATGAGATTATCATTGATTTTTGATACCACCAATTATTTGAGGTGATAACTAATGAGTCTAATCAAAATATCAATGATGTTTTAGGAGGTTTATTTTGACTAAATAGAAACACAATGAATATAAGGCCCCATCCTTAAACCTTATTTAATATTTTTATTAAATGAATAATTCACATCGAGGATCTTTTTAGGTTTAGAGTTTTAGAGAATTAGGAAATAACTTTTAAATCTCAAAAGATTACAAAGTTGATACTTCTACTAAGTTTCCATAAAATAAAAACTCATAAAAAGAAACATGTTTAGTTCCATGTTTTTGATAGCATGACTTTACCTTGATACCATCCTTGACACTATTCCACGTTATATCCTATGAAAAACATTTTAAAAACTTGGGATGAGCATAAAAAGCTTAGTAAGGGATACACAAAGAATGAAAACTATTAGTTTTTTAAAACAACAAGAAAACCATGTATACTTTATCAAAGTAATACTTTTCACCTTCTCGAAGTAGTAAAAACTCTTCATGGAATAAAAGTTCATTACTTACCCTTTTGTAACCAAAAGATTACCATAAAATCCATATAAAGATCACATAACATATAATGGTAACATGGGACATAAACATACTTTAGTGGAATAACCATATGGTCTACTTCCACACATATCACTTAATGGAATAGCCATACGGCCAACTTTCATACATACTTAATGGAATAGCCATACGGTCGACTTCCATACCCAATGCATTGGAGGATATAACGTAACCACCTGTCCTGGTATTCATGGAACCACCCGTCATATGGTTTATCATGTAACCACCCGTCAAATATCCAAGTACCATTATAAAATTATAACACATAAAACCAATATAAAGGAATGATAACATTTCCACATTTTAATCACAATATTTCATTTAAATATATTGACATAATAGAATCCTTTATCAAAACCATTTTCAATATCAAAATACATAAAAGAGTACATAGAATTTATTTTATTTTAAAAACATTACGGCTTGTTGAGGAATCCAAAGATCAAATAATACTCGCGGCAGCGGAAAAGGTCGTTGTCACCGCGTACGTTAAAAGAAACATTCCATTTTGTCGTTTAGTAAAATGCTTCAGAGAAAAATATTCCTTTTGTATAAAAGTAAAATTCGAAGGGTTTTATACACCGTATAAAAGATAGTTGTGTATAAAACGAAATATGCCTCAATGAAAGGAGATTGAGACGAAGTCCCTTACAAAGACGGTATCCTTGGATTGCGGATAAATCAATTACATAATTATGTGTGACAAACAAATACAGAAAATAAAAGTGGATATTAAGTGTAAAGAAATCAGATGTTATTCACACATATTCATAGAACGACATATTCAAGGAGTACAAGCCTATCCCAAAGAATCAAAATTGGGTTAAGAAGTTCCCTTGCAAAAATTTGACGGCCTAACAGCGTCACTACAAAATTCAGAAAATGAGTTGATGAGATATAAAAAGGGTATCTCATCACTTGGACATAAAATTTAAATCAATAAGGATATAGAAGAACATATCCCAACATAATATTATGTGAATTTAAAGACATAACAAAAGATGTCTTTTACAAAATGAGGAGGGTGAAAGGTTCCCTTACCGACATGGGTATCTTTCGAGACATGCACCCCATGAAATAAGGACAATACAACATTGATGTAAATACTAATAAATGAAATTATATTACACAATGAGTAAAATAATGGCCAGTACATACACAACTCAAAGGAAATTGTGGAAAATGTAGCATAAATCTCACGGGAATAAAAGTGAGATGAAAAATCCCATACGAAAACTCGGCTGCCTAATGGTGCCACTTAAAAAAATCCAAAATGGATTGATGAGATCAAATAGGGTCTCTCATAATATTAACATAATGATTACAGAAATATTAATATAAAATAACATCCCCCAACATAATAAAGTGGTTCTTAAAAGAAGTGACATAAAGTAGAGTACATAAAAAGAAAGAGAGGAGTAGGATCCCTTATCTCAAGTCCAACTTGTTTTGTTTGTTTCTTTATATTCCTGAATAATAAACTTTGGTCAATTTATAATTTCTTAAGTACCTCCTATAAATATTATTATTCAGTTCATATCACATATTTTAATGTCATAATATTTTGTTAATAATATGAGTTCATATCAGACGTTTTTGTCGACGTTTGGTACATGAATCAAAAATTGAACTTGTTGGAAAATGTAGTTATAGGTACATCATATCCAGAATAGTATTGATGTTTTAAATATCATATATATCCAGTATATATTCATTTTATACTATTACATAGAATTTGGAGAAAAAAATAAAAAGCACCGTTCATGGAGACGGTAGGTCGTACATACGCATGAACGCTACATTAATTTTTTGTCATATTATTGGAATTAAAACAAAATGAGAGATATATATATTATAATTCAAGAATGATATCCATAATTTAGATGTAATATATTACATATATATCCATTATATATATGTACTTATAATAGTACATAACATTTGGAGATAAGAAATGAAATGCACCGTTCATGGGGACGGTAAGCCGTACGTACGCATGAACGCTACTTTTATTTCTATCTCATACTTTAATGGAAAGAAAATAATAATGATATAAAGGTATATTATAATTCAAGTATAAAATAATATATAATAACATTAAATCCATCATTTATACATCCCACATATTTCATTAATGAATCAAATCACTTTGAGGGGGCGGTAGTCCGCACTTCCTAAAATGAAGATATCGCGTTTACCCATAATGGAAACCACAAAGGTATGCCATAAATGAAAAATACAGAAGCTCAAGTATAAAATAAACATATTATAGATCATATATAAATATAGTGACATCTTAATGGCCACCTTTGAAGGTGTTATATGAGTGTTGAACAATCATCGTTTCGTGAGACAGAAATTCCCCATCCACAGAAACAGTATGTTCTTTAACCATTAGATGGAGGTGTGTGTAAGTGTATCTCGAATAATTAACATAACAACATCCTAGTATATTGAAGATTCTGGTGTTGTTAAAAATTAAAGAATAAAAATATTTTAGGGGGTTGGAGAAGCAAAATAAAACAAAAGAACTCAAGTGAAGACAATACCTTAAAATCGGGTAACTCCCTTTGGTTTGAGCTCAAAGGCTTCCTTGGGAAGACTTCTGCCCAAATTGAGGCTTCAAGGACTAATAGAGGGATGTGGAGAGACAAAATGGGCAGGGTTTGGCCGATCCAAAGGCTTAGGAAGTGTGGGTATGGTGGTAGAGGTGAGGGCCTTTTATAAGAGGAGGGGAGGGGCACTCTTGGAAAGGTATAAAATGTAACTTTATTTTCAAATGAGTTTCGGATTGTAATGGTCCCACATTGATGTGTTTCGAGGTTGAAGTGATAAGGGTTTGAAATACACCCATTCAATAGGTTTTGGACATGTTTAATTCATATATTTTACATTATCTTTCCATTTTATTTAAATCCTTTATTAATGAGGTAATCACTGCATCATCATGATGTCATAAATAATTTAATAAATTTATGTCTAAAATTATAAAAAAATATCATGATTTGGGAAATATTTTTAGATTTATAATGAATATTTATAGTCCAAAATATCATTTATGTAGACAAAATTAAAAATATTTTACTTTGGTGATACATTCTTTATTACATTTAACATTCTTTAAAAATAAAAAGATAAAAAATCACATTATCACAAAAGTGATTCCATGGGGTCCCCAAGTTTGGCACAAAGAATCCCATGGTCAGCCATGAGACAACCAGTAGACTTAGGACACATGTTGTGGTCATTTTTTATTATTATGATATTATCTTATTATCTTTAACTACCCGATTACTCATTAATCAAGATAATTAAAGATAATTACCGTCATTACTATTCATAATGTCCAAAAAAAAGAGTCTTAATTACATAATTTGGACCTTATGATTCCATATATTTAATCCATTTTACCAAATTCCAATCATATAAATTGCAATAATTAATTTAAAAAAAACTTCCCGTTGTCAAAACAAATAGCGGGTTTTTTAGAAACAATATTTATTAAAACTTTGGCACTTGTTTATGCCCAATTCCAAAGTGAAATTAATCCCAATGACCATAATTGAATTAAATGGTAAAAATATATTCCAATTAAACTTTAAAAAAATTAAAAATATAATATAACCATATAATTAAATTATATGAAAAATCAGTTTTGATGTAAAATGCAGTATTTTTCACTATTCATTGAAAAATGAACATTGTCAGAAAAATACCAAAAATTAATCCAAGGTAAATTTCTTTGTCCCAATCATAAATAATATGTTTATTTTGAAAAATAGAGCATATAAAATTGTCAAAAGTTTTATTTAAAAATTGTTTTCCATCAAAAGGTAGTAAAACAATCTTTTAAAAATACTAGTGTATTCTATGCTTATGATTGGATTCATTTGTATTTTATGCCTCTAAATTTTTTTGGATAAAAGTAAAAAAATTTAACAAACATATATAATCATAGTTTAGTTATTTCTATTCATTCTTGTCAATACAATGACTATGTGTTAACTACCATTTAAAATAATATTATTTTATTATTAGAGTGCAACGTATGATTTCAAAGGAACTTGTTGTTGGGTATTGGGTAAGCCATCGAGCATAGTGTATGCTTTAAATTAATATTGACATTTTACTCACAAATAGGGATAAATATAAAAATGTCATATTATTTATTTATCTGGGGTGTTACATCCTTCCCCCCTTTTGGGAATTGCATCCTCACAATTTTAAAATTGAGCTTGGAAACATCCTTGAAAGTCCCACATCGGAACAAGTGTCGGTAAAACAATCACTTTAAAATAAAGGAAGATAAGTACATAGATCACCTGAGTTAACCCATAATAGGATTCCATGTAGGAAAACATGGACATGGAGGAGAAAACATAGGGTCATGTTCTGATGGAGAGTGATAGAAAACAAGTTTTGGAGAAAGTTAACAACAAGAAAATCACAAACATGGGATGGGTTAAATGGTATTCGATTCCCCAGTAAGAAAAGTTAATAGACCAAATTTTTGTTTTAAGTTACTTTTTATTGAGAAATTTATTCATAAGGAAACATAATTAATTATCATGTTGACTTTCAACTTTTATTTGATTTATTACACAAACTCATACTTTACCCAAAAGACGAGTATTTAGGAAGACTTGTTCACATTAAGAGTACTATAATCAACTTCTAGAGAATCATCTAATCCACAAAAGAGAACTATATACTTCCAATGTTTTTAGACTTTAACCAAAACCAAAACCAAAAATGTTAGTACAATATTAGATAATCCAGAAAAGGATAATCCTTTATAAAATGAAAATCTATTCTTAATCTCCAAAATTTGTCCAACAAAACCCAAAGTTCAACGAGAACCATTAGATAAACAATTTGTCCATAAAATCCTTCAAAGTAGACCAAACAAATATTGAAACCCAAATATTTGATGGTTTTAGTCACATAGTATTCCAAGTTAAATCGTAACATTTATCTCCAAACAACATCAGTTGCTCTTAAAGTCTCGTATTGAAAAGTAATTAACCTTATCAAATATCCTCCATGATAAGTTAATATATTTCCATAGATAACCCAAAATCTAATTACTCTTAATTCATAAAATCATCTAACTAAAAATAATTAGTCAAACTAACTAGGTACTTCATATAGTTCAGTGGTAGGCGATAAATACCAGTTGCAATTTGGTTGTGGGTTCGATTCCCGCAGCTTTGTCCGACGCGACGAGTTGTCACACGGTCTGTGTGTTTTCCTTTTTCCAATACTATATAATTCTCAAATCATTCCACAAAAAGAGATAAAATAATCAAAAATAACCATAACATCATTTAACCTCAATTTTATCTCATGCCTTTCACTTCCATCCTAACATATAGTAACCCATAACTACCTCAAAAGTAAGGATCATATAAACCTAAATGGTTCTTTATAACTATGTCCACAAAAGAACAGATAACTATTCCTCGAATAAAATTTTCATATATTAAATATCAAGGTTACACATACTATAAAAAGTCTTCTAATGTAACCCCATCATCAAAAGAGACTTAATACTCTTAAGAATTTCACCATAACTCTTGAAGCCCTTATATGTTGACTTCTTACTCATTCAACATTCTTCATGATCCATTACCCAGTCCTTTCCAACTTATTCTGAAATACTTTTTTCCTACAAAGAAAATCATGAATCATATCCTACGATTCCAAAATAAGAAAACAGTAGTTATGAAATAATTCATACCTTTTATTGGTCATTGTCAGTTTCTTCATCCTCAATCAGAATGGCATTAGTTATTAGTAAACGAACATCTGTACGATCTTGGTGATCCCATTCATGAAAATTCTTCATAGGACATGTGTTTTCATAATTACCATGCACACCACATTTAAAACATTCAATTGATCCCTCAGAAAGAACTACTTTCCCTTTCCTTGAGTCAACTGGATGCTTCCTTTTTCTATGGAAGGTTCTTGCTTTATGACCTTCATTTCCACATCTAT
Source organism: Viscum album (assembly GCA_963277665.1). Taxonomy (NCBI): domain Eukaryota; kingdom Viridiplantae; phylum Streptophyta; class Magnoliopsida; order Santalales; family Viscaceae; genus Viscum; species Viscum album. The sequence goes on from OY728142.1 coordinate 1,334,190,758, forward strand.
AGCATATTTTTGTCCCTTTGAAACATTTTCCAAGGTGTTTCTTTCCACATCTTTGACACATAGGTTTTTTAACACACATACCTTTATAATTATTACCTATACTTCCGTATGGATTTGTTTCTCGCATATATGATTCCTTAACGAAATCACCAAGGTTTAGGTGGTCAATCATGGCTCCAGATAGTTTGTTGAGAATAATCACAAGAGTTCTCATTGCAGCTCCCATATCATTCAGTTGCTTGCTCAAAAAACAATCACAGTTTCCTTCACATCCACTGTTACTTTGGGGCTTGCTAGATCCAGCCATTTACTAAAACCAAAAAGGTTAGTGTAAGTATACCAACAAAACCATCATGTACTAATGAAGAATATAAACACTAATATATACTTACTCATTCACTTTATCTAAAATTAGGACTCTTTCTGAAATCCTAACCATTATGGTAATTTCACTTCTGCTTAAAGAATACCCTAACCTCTAAAGTTGTCTAAACCGAACTCTGATACCAACTATAAGGCCCCAGCCTTAAACCTTACTTAATATAGAATTAAATGAATAATTCACATCGACGATCTTTTCAGGTTTAGATTTTTAGAGAATTAGGAAATAACTATTACATCTCAAAAGATTACAAAGTAGACACTTCTACTAAGTTTCCATAAAATAAAAACACATAAAAAGAAACATGTCTAGTTCCATGTTTTAGGTAGCATGACTTTCCCTTGATCCCATTGACACTATTCCACATTAAATCCTATGAAAAACATTTCAAAAACATGGGATGATCATAAAAATCTTAGTAAGGGATACACAAAGAATGAAAACTGTTAGTTTTTCAAAACAACAAGTAAACCATGTATACTTTATCAAAGTAATACTTTTCACCTTCTTGGAGTAGTAAAAACTCTTCACTGAATAAAAGTTAATTACTTACCCTTATGTAACCAAACGATTACCATAAAATCCATATAAAGATCACATAACATATAAAGGTAACTTGAGACATAAACATACTTATGTGGAATAACCATATGGTCGACTTCCACACATATCACTTAATGGAATAGCCATACGGCCAATTTCCATACATACTTAATGGAATAGCCATATGGCCGACTTCCATACACAATGCATTGGAGGTTATAATGTAACCACCTATCCTGGTATTCATGGCACCACCCGTCATATGTTTTATCACGTAACCACCCGTTAAATGTCTAAGTACCATTATAAAATTATAACACATAAAACCAATATAAAGGAATGATAACATTTCCACATTTCAATCACAATATTTCATTTAAATATATGGACATAATATAATCCTTTATCAAAACAATTTTCAATATAAAAATACATAAAAGAGTACATGGCATTTATTTTATTTTAAAAACATTACGGCTTGTTGAGGAAGCCAAAGATCAAAAAATACTCGCGGCGGCGGAAAAGGTCATTGTCACCGCGTACGTTAAAAGAAACTTTCCTTTTTGAAGTTTAGTAAAACGCTTCGTAGAAAAAGATTCCTTTTGGATAAAAGTAAAAGTAAAAGGGGTTTATACACCTTATAAAATATAGTTGTGTATAAAACAAAATATGCCTCAATGAAAGGAGATTGAGACGAAGTCCCTTACAAAGACGATATCCTTGGATTAAGGATAAATCAATTACAAAATTATGTGTGACAAATGAATACACAAAATATAAGTGGATATTAAGTTTAAAACAATCAGATGTTATTCACACATATTCATAGAACGACATATTCAAGGAGTACAAGCTTATCCCAAAGAATCAAAATTGGGTTAAGAAGTTCCCTTGCAAAAATTTGATAGCCTAACGGCGTCACTACATAATTTAGAAAATGAGTTGATGAGAGATAAAAAGGGTATCTCACCACTTGTACATTAAATATAAATCAATAAGAATATAGATGAACATGTCCCAACATAATATTATTTTAATTAAAAGACATACCAAAAGAAGTCTTTTACAAAAAGAGGAGGGTGAAAGGTTCCCTTACTGACATAGGTATCTTTCGAGACATGCACCCTGTGAAAGAAGGAAAATACAAAATTGATGTAAATACTCATAAAACAAATTATATTACACAATGAGTAAAAAATTGGAATTTCATACACCACTCAAAGGAAATTGTGGAAAATTTAGCATAAATCTCACGGGAATAAAAGTGAGATGAAAAATCCCTTACAAAAACTCGGCATCCTAACGGCGCCACTTAAAACTTCCAAAATGGATTGATGAGATAAAATAGGGTCTATAATCATATTGGAATAATGTTTACAGAAAAATGAATATAAAATAACATCCCCCCACATAACAAAGTGGTTCTTAAAAGAAGTGACATAAAGGAGAGTATTTAAAAAGAAAGAGAGGAGTAGGATCCCTTAACTCAAGTCCAACGTGTCTTGTTCGTTTCTTTATATTCATGAATAATAAACTTTGGTCAATTAATAATTTCTTAAGTACCTCCTATAAATATTATTATGCAGTTCATATCACATATTTTAATGTTATAATAATTGGTTAATAATATGAGTTCATATCAGACGTTTTTGTCGATGTTTGGTCCATGAGTCAAAAATTGAACTTGTTGGAAAATGTAGTTATAGGTAAATCATATCCATAATAGTATTGATGTTTTAAATATCATATATATCTAGTATATATTCATTTTATACTATTCCATAGCATTTGGAGATAAAAAATTAAAAGCACCGTTCATGGAGATGGTAGGCTGTACGTACGCATGAACGCTACTTTCATTTTTTGTCATATTAATGGAATTAAAAAAATGAGAGATATATATTATAATTCCAGAATGATATCCATAATTTAGATGTAATATATTAAATATATATCCATTATATATATGTACTTATAATAGTACATAACATTTGGAGATAAGAAATGAAATGCACCGTTCATGGAGACGGTAAGCCGTACGTACGCATGAACGCTACTTTCATTTCTATCTCATACTTTAATGGAAAGAAAATAATAATTATATAAAGTTATATTAAAATTCCATTATAACATCATATATAATAACTATAAATCCATCCTTTATACGTCCCACATATGGCATTAACGAATAAAATCACTTTGAGGGGGCGGTAGTCTGCACTTCCTAAAATAAAGATATCGCGTTTACCCATAATGGAAACCATAAAGGTATGCCATAAATGAAAAATAAAGAACTTATGTAAAACATAAACATATTATATATCATATATAAATATATTGACATCTTAATGGACACCTATGAAGGTGTTATATGAGTGTTGAACAATCATCATTTTGTGAGACAGTAATTCGCCATCCACAGAAACAGTATGTTCTTTAACAATTAGATGGAGGTGTGTGTAAGTGTATCTCTAATAATTAACATAACAACATCCTATTATATTGAACATAATGTTTTTGTTACAAAATTAAAGAATAAAAATATTTTAGGGGGTTGGAGAAGCAAAATAAAACAAAAGGACTCAAGTGAAGACATTACCTTAAAATTGGGTAACTCCCTTTGGTTTGACCTCAAAGGATTCCTTGGGAAGACTTTTGCCCAAATTGAAGCTTCAATAAGTAATAGAGGGATGTGGAGAGACAAAATGGGAAGGGTATTTCCGAGCCAAAGGCTTTGGAAGTGTGGGTAAGGTGGTAGAGTTGGGGGCCTTTTATAAGAGGAGAGGAGGGGTACTCTCAGAAAGGTATGAAATGTAACTTTATTTTCAAATTAGTTTCGGATTTTAATGGTCCCACGTTGATGTGTTTCGAGGATAAGGTGATAAGGGTTCGAAATCCACCCATCCAATAGGTTTTTGACATGTGTAGGTCTTAGATTTTACATTATCTTTCCATTTTATTTAAATCCTTTATTAATGAGGTAATCGCTGCATCATCATGATGTCATAAATAATTTAAGCAATTTAATGTCTAAAAATTATAAAACAAATATCATGATGTAGGAAATCTTTTTATATTTCTAATGAATATTTATAGTCCAAAATATCATTTATTTAGACAATATTTAAAATATTTTACTTTGGTGATACATTCTTTGTTACATTTAACATTCTTTAAAAATAAAAAGATAAAAAGTCACTTTCTCACAAAAGTGATTCCATGGGGCCCCAAGATTGGCACAAGGCATACCATGGTCGGCCATGAGACAGCCAGTATCCTTAGGACACATGTTGTGGTAATTATGTATTATTATTATATAATCTTATTATCTTTAACTACCCGATTACTCATTAATCAAGATAATTAAAGATAATTACCATCATTACTATTCATAATGTCCAAAAACAAAAGAGTCTTAAATACATAATTTGGACCTTCTGATTCCAAATATGTAATACATTTTACCAAATTCCAAACTAATAAATTGCAAAAATTAATTTAAAAAAAACTTCCCGTTGTCAAAACAAATAGCGGGTTTTTAGAAACAATATTTATGAAAAGTTTGGAACTTGTTTATGCCCAATTCCAAAGTGAAATTAATCCCAATGACCATCATTGGATTAAATGGTAAAAATATATTCCAATTAATCTTTGAAACAAATTAAAAATATAATATAACCATATAATTAAATTATATGAAAAAGCATTTTTGATGTAAAATGCAGTATTTTTTTACTATTCATTGAAAAATGAACATTGTCAGAAAAATACCAAAAATTAACCCAAGGTAAATTTATATGTCCCAATCATAAATATTATGTTTATTTTTAAAAAATAGAGCTTATAAAATTTTCAAACGTTTGATTTAAAAATGGTTTTCCATCAAAAGGTAGTAAAACAATCTTTTAAAAATACTGGTGTATTCAATGCTTAAGATTGGATTCATTTGTATTTTAAGCCTCTAAATTTCTTTGGATAGAAGTAAAAAACATTTAACAAACATATATAATCATATTTTATTTATTTATATTCATTCTTGTCAATACAACGGCTATGTGTTAACTACCATTTAAAATAATATTATTTTATTATTAGAGTGCAACGTATGATTTCAAAGGAACTCATTGTTGGGTATTGGGTAAGACATCGAGCATAGCGTTCCCTATAAATTAATATTGAAATTTTATTAAAAAAATATGGATAAATATAAAAATGTCATATTCTTTATTTACCTAGGTTGTTACAATGAACTCATCTTATCCATACCTTTCACAGAAGTACATATTCTTAATATCGCAATTTTTCACCATCTACTGATGACATACAGAATGAAGATTCGATTTTGATAATTAATGAGATCCTTGATATTGACAAAAATATTCATTAATATGTGGTAAGGGATAAATTTTTTATTTTTTTCTTGTTGATATATGAGAAATAAATACATTAACATAAGGATGTATTATTCTTCATTAATAATAAAACACCCACACCATAAGGTGGTACACTATGGAATACCAACCCTTTATCTAATTTTTCTTTAATCTACTTCTATAGCTCATCCAATTTTATTTCGGATATCCTGTAATGGTACTCAGATATAGGTGTATACAAGGAATAAATTCTATTGAGAACTAAAAATAATAATCTAGAGGATTTCAAGGTTATCCATCCAGAAATAAATTAGTAAATACACATAAAATTGGGGTTTCCTCATGTTTGATTCTTTCATTCAGCTCAACCTTGTGTGAAAGCCATGTTTCTTTATTTGGAATTAGCATCTCTACAATTTTTAGTTGTTTTAATGGAGATTTATTAACTTCCATGATTTATCATAGGATCTAGGTATGGTTTTATATAAAGAAAGGGATTTATGATTCCTAAAATTTAAGGGGATATTAATATATTGAAATAAATTTAATTGTGTGTATAGAATCAAATTCCAACAAATGGAACAATAATGAGATTAACAAAAGGTTATTACCACATACACTTATAGAATAAGAGACCTACAATTAGGTCACATTAACCACAATCCTAATAAGCTTACTCGTTTTTTCACTTTATGTTTAATTTTTGTTTCAAAATACCGCTATTTTTATATTTTGCTTCGTAGAAGGCTGGAGAACCCTCCCCACACGAGTTTGAGCCTACCTAGAGTCTTCCTTTGGTTATTTAAAGCATGATTCTTGGGCTATGTGCCGATATTCTCAGTTCTTTTTTGTTTTCTGCAGACATCTCCTTCTCTCTTTCCTGTTTTTTGAGATATACACCTACTATGGGTAGCTATATTCTTTTTGACATCATTAAAGGATAAATAAGTTTTTTTAGGATAGAGGAATAGATCTAAGTTGATTTCTTGGAATCATGATCCGATTTATGAGCTATGTCGCAATTCAGTCTAGATTTGACACGTTTTCTTTGATCTACAAAGATCTACTTCTCATATCTCCATTCATTCACAGATCATCACCCATTATGGGTATACATATGTTTTTGGATACCAAATTTTACAATTTTAAGTAATGATTATTCTAGGATAATATAACGATGGTCATTCTTGGAGTATCATCCCTCCTTCTTGTGCATTTTTCGTCTGTTGTCATGTTTTTTCAAAACCGTCGAGGTCGGCGGCTTCAAACTCAAGTCTATTTGATTGAATTGAATGGATTAGATTCAAATTGTATTATTTGAATGGTATTAATTGTGAAAAATAATGTAATAAATCTTCTTCAGTGATGATTTATGGTTTTAGTAAAACTGTGAAATCTTGTTAAATTGTTGAGCAATGTAAATTTGCCTCATGAATTTAAAATTATGAATTTAAATTATTTATTTTCTAGAATTGTTAAATGGTTTCATGAAAATATTAATTTCAATAAAAATTATGTTTTATTTGAATGGTTTGGTATTGAAATTACCTTTATGTAATTGGGTTTCAATAAAAATGATGGTTTTATTGAAAAAGTGTTTTGACATGATCCTGGGGAATATTGGTGTCTGGTTTCATATTTCATTTTGGAGGTTTGGTGGAAATATGACCTTATGATCAATTCCAACGGTTAAATGTCACATGTGATATAATGTTCATATTGCATATATGGGGCTTGGGTGAAATATGACCTTGTTCTTGGTGCCAAAGTGTTAATGTCACCTAGAATACAATTTTCTTATGTCGACATGGTAGATCAATGAGAAACTTCTCTTGAGTAAGGAATTGTCATAATGGGTCATTCATGATTGGTTTCAGTGGTTTTTGGATGGGTTGGGTATGAAAAAAAAGATATAATGTGAAATTGATAAAATGATTGTTTAGTTATATTTCTAGAAATATATCATTCTGGGAAAATTGGTTTCAATTTCACTTGTATGTGTTTGGAAATGAATGATTTTGGAAACTGGTTTATATTTAGTTATAAAGCATTATTGATAAATTTTTCTATATAAAATATTTTATAAAACTGTTTCTAACTCTTCTATCCTAGTGGCCTGAAAATAGAAGTCATTGGGAAAATCTACTGTGTTTTATACTCAACCATGCTTTGGCACATTGGTGCTTTTCCAAATTCCATCTTCTGAGACAGGGGAAAATGTATCATTTCCCATGTTTTTAGCACTACCTCATGATGTTTGGTATGCTAGAAAATTGTGGATCTAGGAGCTAATGATCATGGAGTTTTGTGTTATTTTGAGAGTGTTGTGTCATTTATCTTCGGTGTACTTTGATACATGGTTATTCCTCCACCATTACATAAATTGATGTGTTTTTCATATACATGAAGTTGTTGAGTTTTATTTCATTTGATCATGCATCATATAGTTAATGTTTAGTTTTGGTTGGTGGGTTTATATGTTTATTTTTTAAATAGTAAATCATCCCCCACTTGAATTTTAAACCCTTCATCATTTATTACTAGCCTTTGGCATATTGGGGATGTCACTTAAAGCCTAGTTATTACTCATTACACTCTCAATTCAATAATAATTAGTGGGTAATTACAAATTGTATCAACTTTTTCGGTCCTTCCCTAACAAGTAGTCATCGATGTCCATAGTTTTGGAGATGAAATCCCTTCATTTTCATTCATTGGGTGTGAATATTAGAAAGGACAAGGATTATCAGAACATTAAAAGTAAATCATAAAAGGACATAGATAAATCTTTTATGTTGAACTTCATGTTACTAGGGAGTTGGGTAAATAAGTGTTTTGAGACCCTTATATTATTTTGAAATATCATTTTCATGAGTTTAGCCAATGCTATGGGAATTACATGCACTGTAGGGGAATTCCTTCCCACTATGAGTGCATACATCATTTTAAGGAATGATTCATGTTGTGAAAAAAGAATTTAATTTTTGGAAGAGTATGGAATTGGTATTCAAATGAATTATTTTGAATGATTGAATTCATATCATATAATGAACATGGTTTTATATTAAAAATCATGTGACGTGTTCTAAAAAAATGGATAAACAAGGGAAAAAAGGATATATTGGAAAACAATGTTGTGACATTAGATGTGATTGAATTTTTAATTCTAAGACAACAATTTCTAGAGTGTGAGATTAATGGATTTAGTTGTTAGTTTATAAAAAAACCGCATAGGCGGTGTCCAAACCAACCCAAAGAAGCTGTGTAGAATGTGGTTTCACCTATACCATGTGTGAACCAAGATCTAGTATAGAGTATTTTCCAATATTTTGAGGTTGTGTACATAGGGAACTGGAGGAATGAGAAATGAAATGTGGATCAAACCATCCAATTCATGAAGCAGAATCCACATAACATCCTGGGTGATTCTGAACCCGAGAAGGCAAATGTGTGGCTAAGTTTGATGAGTCTTCTCTTTGACTACATTGGTACACCAATAGAGATAAATCTCAAACTGGTGATGTATATGCTCGAATATCTTACACGTTAGTGGTGGGATTTTGCAGTGTAGAAAAAATTGTATGAAGGACTTAAATGGGAGGATTTTTGATAATTGTTCAAGAAACAATTTTATCCTTAGACATTAAACATCAAGAAATTGATAGAATTCATCAGTCTAAAACTAGAGACTCTCTCTTTCACAGAGTATGCAGTATTGATCATGAACTTATTATGATTTTCACTAGAAGTTGCTTCTAGTGCCTCTTTGAAGGTACACATCTTCGAATGAGGGAAACTACATGAGATTTGATTAATGATTGCAGTAATTTGTATTACAAATTCTATAGATATGGAGAATAGTGTGAATGTGGTTGAAGGTGATATCTCGAGATCTATTGGAGGGGCATGATGATACATATAGGAAACGATGTAATCTCAACCGTTGGGAACAAGTGGAAAAGTTACACCTATTTTCGTGGTTCAAGTGGAAATAAGAACCAGAAGGATGGATCAGTAAACCTTCCTCTATGACCCTAGAGCAAAGAAAATTGTTTTCGATTTGGTTCGCATGACCATATAAAGAGATATTGTACGACACAACCTAGAACATGTAATAATTCCAACAAAATGGGACATATTCTGTGCTATTATCACAGTTCTCAAAGTTTAGGTGCTCGATACACTTCTCAAGTATCTCTAGAAACTTATGATTTGATAGGGAGAGGAAAGAATAATTTGTCTCGTTATTAAATCAGATATAGCCATGGAGATTCAAAAAATACCATGACTCCTCAACTAGGGAAACCTCATCAATGAAACAAGGAGAACAGTGTAACAGTGAAGCAATTATATGGAGCTGATCATATGTTTATTAATTATTAGGATATACCACCAACCTTGAGAGGTACAATTCCTTAAAATTCTACATTTGTAAAAGTGTTTTTTTATAATGGTTCATTACATTCCTTCATTTCATCTCATACTATTGACTATATATTCTTAAAACTGGAAATGATACCTTTAGTTTTGAAACTGAAAACTCCTCTCAGTGAAAGAGAATTTCAAGCCTTTGTGTGTAGAGCATGTACTATAATCTTTGGTGAGTTTGATCTGAAATGGGAAATCTCGATGTTGTATATTGATGTCTATGATTTAATTATGGGTATTCAAAGGCTAAAAACATTCATATATCAAATCGACTGTTAGGGGAGAGTAGATAGTTTCATGACTGTGGACGACATTGAGCATCTCTTCAGAGGATATGGGATTGTTAAGTGAGGTTCCAAGAGATTTCTGGCAGCAATGGTGGGAACAATCAGTTATCTATTAGAAACATTTATTTTGAAATCAATGGATGTGATCTAGGAAAATATTTTTCTAGATGTTGTGGATCCATTTCCAGAAATATTTCCAAAGAACTTCTTAGGCTTGCCACCACTAAGGGATGATGATGGGCTGCTGAATTTTCACACGAGACTTCATCATAATGTCCTTTTTTGAGGAATATTATAATTATACACAACATTCTTTTAAAAAATGAATAAACCCCTTTGACATTTAATTTCATTCCAAGTGAATATTTTTTCTACGTAGTGTTTTACTAAATGACAAAGGTATTATTTATTTTTAATGTATGCAGAGACATCAACCATTCCACCGCCCAGTGCATTATTTAATATTGGGATTCCCTAACATGAAGTTATGTTCTTAAAAGGAAAATAAATACCATATACCATTTTTAAATATTTTGTTTTTGAAAATTCTTTTAATATTGGATTTATTATGTCAATATATTGAATTGATATCTTGTGATTTCAATGTGGAAATTTTATCTTTCCTTTATTCTTTTTCATGTGTTATCATTATGTTATGGTTCTTGGGAATTTTTTCAGTATATAGGTGGTTCTGGGATAAACCTATGGTTGGTTATACCGAGATAGCTCTCTAAGTCTTTGGTTAATGTGACAGAGGTAAACATTATAGCTTTTGCTAAGAGATTATGGAAATAGACATTGATGGTTATTACAAACATAAATCCCTATGTAACTGTGAATGCTACATTGTATGTATGTTATGAATTCCAAAAGTATGCTTTATGATTTATGATTTCTATTTTTTATTAATAAATCATTTTATTTCATGAGGTATGTTAATGATATTATTTTATATGAGTGAAAAGAATGTTGTCAGTGATTTTTTTATTGATGGAGTAATGTTTTATTCCTTACTTTATAACCTTCACTAAGCATTTAATGATCATACCATGCTTATTAAATTTTATCACAGGGTATATAGAAGGGTAAGAGAAAACAATAATTCAAAAATATTTATATCAAGAAATGAATTATTGTTTATTTGTGGAGTTTTATATTTTTTGAAGAATAAATTGAGAGAGAAGAAGTGTGTACTTTGTAATATTTGAGATGTAATGTTATAGATATGCACTAATTTGTAATGTCTTGGAGTTTACCATGTTTTAATTTAATATTATATGGGAATTATTTCGAGACAATGCTTCACGATGGTGTGTAGTTTCGAGACCCAGTGCACCCATAACAAATGATTGAATTAAATTAAATAATTTAATGTATGCGCATGTGGTGTTTTCTTGGAAAAGAAGAATAAATACTAAATGGGTGCTCGAATCAGAGACTTGAGTGCGCCGTTACTTCCAGAGTAGTAGCTTTACCCTATAAGAGACCTAACATCGGTTGGGGAAGACTGGTGGTGAAATCTAGTTTTTGGACGTAACCGTAATAAACTATTTTATTGAAATATTTTATTAAATACATGATGTAGTGAAATCTATTATCTTTTTAAATAGAGATTTTATAGGGGATCAGGGTTACAATTCCCATAACCATGAATTTCCCCTGGAGGCTCTAGAATGCTATGGAGAAAATCTCCCAACGTGGCGATGGTGTTCTTGACGAGCTTGGACGATGACGACGATGCGGTGACCCGACCATTTCCAATGAATGCTGTTAATCCAGGTAGGATGTTTGGTTTTGGTTTCCTTCCTCGTTCACGATTCCTATGAAAAAAGAGAACTAATCCATGAACAGATTAGCCTGTGGATCGATCGTATTTGCGGGATGGACTTTTGCGAGGATTTTGGGATATGATTCTTAGAGTAAATTTTGGTTTCGTTCAACCTTCTAACGGTGATGAACCAAGATCGCCATGAATATCGATCAAGGTTCGTCCCTCTCGATTGTTGTTCTTTTCATCCCTAGTTTTTATGCATTCTTTGTGTGCGTACTATGCTTTCTTAGAGAAAATTTATCATTGCTCATTCGTTTGTTGGCGCAATGATCTGAGATTGTATATCCAACCTTGGGAGGATGGTCCGGAGCTGCAACAATGATTTTGGCAGACAATTCAGAGCTGATCAAGAGATATGAATTTCTTGGCATTTTTCGTCAGAAGATCATATGTTGTTTGTCAAGCTGGTTGAAGGTCCAAAACACCTGTATTTGCTGTTAGGATGATGAAACAAACCATCCCCTTGAGTTTCGAGGAAAACAGACTATAGAATCGAGATCCGGAAGATCGGCCAAGGTGCAAGGTGGAAGACGCGGTTCTGGAATTTTCCCGCCTACAAGGCGTGTAGTATGGGATACATGGCTTGTGTCTGTCGGGGATCACCTGGCATGTTCTCTGGGAGTACACAGACACAGGATGGGTATACGGCCAAGGACACTGCGTGTATACCCTTCCCCGGCCAGACCTGACCAGATACATGGGATACCTCGTGTACTGGTATACAGGCATGCGACACAGAAAGACACAGTGTACGGGTATATGGCCAGTTTACATGATCGTTTCCCCGTTGAAAGGACATAGTTTGTGCTTATACCTACATGTCGTGTATATGCTTTCCTATACAACTTTGGTTCCAGACATGGGTCATTTACACGGGCATTACCCAGAGTCAAGGATCATGGCATGTGATCCTTCTACACACCGTGTAGTTGAGTTTTACACAACATGGATGGATGACATGGGCCGTTACATGGGAAGTGCCCGGGGTCAAGGAACAAAGCGTGTAACCATACTACATGTTGTATAACCTGTTTTACATTTCTTGAGCCAGTTGCCTTCTATGAATCGGAATAGTTTACTTATAGTTTGTCCCATTGGTCTTTCTACTGGAGGTTTCTATATCATTTCCTACATACAGAAGTTTGATCCCTTCAGTAGGACTTCCTGAATAGAGTTGATGGAATCCCCTCTATGAGACTTGGATCGGAATCCTCTATTTATCCCTAGAACTATAGGTAGATTTCTTGGTATCGACGGGACGAACATTACCCAAGAACGGATCCTCTTCATAGAAGATTAGTTTAGACTATGTTGTTGTAATCGCCCTATAGGTATTGGTTGTGATCCTTATCTAAACATCATATTCATAAGTAGTTGTAGAGTGTGTTATCTCGGTACGAGTTCTTCGTATCACTCTCTTCAGACCTAGGAGTGTGTTCTCCTTGTTGTGTTCTTAGTGGAATCTTCGAGCTGCATCCTAGTGGTGGTATCGTGATAGTAGATCATATATGAGTATATCTGGATATTCATGTTTTATGTTACGTAAAAATATATTGTGTAGAGCTGACTATATCTTTCCTCTGTGGTATTTTCCCTTTTGGTATTCCTTTCTGGTTTTGGGGTGTCTTACTGGGTATTGTTATACTCACCCCTGCATGGGTTTTCCCTATACATGTTGTGTCTTGTGAAGACGAGCGAGCCTTTGATAGGATTCTAGGTGGACCAGGACCGGACGGTGCTTAGTGAGATCAAACAGGCTGAGGTTTGTTCCTATAGCTACAGATTGCAGTCTCAGTACCTTTGTTTATAGGTTGGACATTGTTACAGAAATTATTTTGGTGGGCTTGTACTTTTGGCCCAGGGTTTTACACTTACTCTACTATACCTTCCTATCATACTATGTTGGATGGGATTTTTATTGTATGGGGGCATTTCCACTTTTATTAGTTTTTACTTTTCATCTTTGTGGGATTGAGGATGTGTGTTCATGTGTACAGGTTTATAGGAAATGCCTCCCATGTTAGTGTTATGCCTACTCGGTGCTAGTCACAAGCCCCTGGCCTATTGAAGGCAGGCTTGAGGAGTTGCGGCTCGGGCCCCACCACGATAGGGCATGACAGAGTGTTATCAGAGGTGGTATGTTCTACATTAGGACTGAGAGTCTGTGAGTTGTTTTGGGGAAACTGTGTTAAGTGTTTCGAGTTTAGATATTAGGCCAGGGACCCCAGTGTTCGTGCGGGCTGTAACAGCCCAATATTTTATAAAAAAATATTCTTTTTAATTTTATTAAAGTCTTGTGTTGTACGCTACACCAAAAGGAGCTTGCACAACACGCATCCTTGACTTGCCTTGCATTACACGCAATCACGACCTTCCTCGATATCGTGTGTAATACGCAATACCGAGTTTCACTAAACAATGATATGCTATTAAAACTAGCCGTTATGAATAGTAATAATCACTTTTTGAAATTTTATAAATTTTATTTTTCAAAATGGACTTCATTTTTGGACTCAGAATATCGAAATTAGCCTAGGGTGAAATTTTGGTATTTTTCTGAAAACTTTCAATTTTTGATGAATAGTGAAACCACTAAGTGGTAGGTTAAAAACTGAATTTTGCATAAAACTTAATTTTACCGCTTCTGTGAATGGAATTTCGAAAATCCGAGAGACACGGTTATTATCAAGGACTAAAATGTGGTTCAATGAGATGAAAATAATTTTTTGGTGAATAGTAACTTTTTACTTTTTTACCGCGGTTAATAGTAAATTGGGTAACTAAGTGTAAATATGATATTAATATTACCCTAACACATGTCCTAATTCTATTGGACAAGTTTAATTCGACCAAAAACAAACTTAGGAATAAAATATGACCATTTACGTCCACTTGGATTAGATTAGGACATTTATTATTAATTTATTTAAAGAAGGGTTAATATAGTTAAAATCAAAGTTTAATAAGTAAATCATTTTTAATATGGGGTTATACATAAGATAAATTCGATTGTAAATATTAATTAGAAAGCTAAAACGATTTCCTACATGATGGTATTTTATTTGTAATTTTTAGACATCAAATAATTTAATTTATTTATGACACAAAGATGATGCAGTAATTATCTTATTAATGAAATATTTACATAATTGATAATATAAATACCAAAATAAATGTAATTTAAGACTTTTTATGAATTCCACTAATTTTCTAGGTTACTATGATATATTAATGTTGATTTAATCAACTTGGTTCGAACATATAATTCTGTTATGACTTTCACAAAAATCATATATCAAATAGTGTCAAAATTGACACAAAATAGTTTTTAAATAAAATATTATATTACTAATTGTTATTTTATTCCTAAAAATCTAAGGTTCGGCCAAATGACTTAGATAAGGATATATATATTAATAATAAACAATTTGGGGTTCGTTTGGCATGTTATAGTAAGTTTATTAACCATATAGTGAAAGAAAACAAAAAGACATGGTAAAAGTTAAATTATTTAACTTAGAGTTAAATCTAATTGATAAGGTTAAAATAATACCCTAAACTTGTCTAAATATTATTGGTTGATAGGATTTAGACCCATCCCCACCTTATCTTCTAAATAAGACCCTTTGGAGCCATTATAAACCGATTTTGACTTTAATATAAAATAATATTTTGAGATATTCCTAAGGTGCCCCTCTCCTCCCTTATAAAAGGGCACCTCCTCCCCCTCCTCCTCACACCAATTTGAGCACTCAAGCTCGGCCAACCCCTGCAATGTTCTCCTCTCCACTTCCATAGAATAATCCTAGAGGTCCTGGTCTTCTTTAAAGACCAATCATAGTTCCCTAAGTGGAGGATTCAAAGAAGCGTTCCAAAGAAGAGGTAATATCCATTACCGATCTTTTCAATTTCTTTCTTCTTCAACTTATTCTTCTTTAGTTGTTTCATGATAAAGTAATAACATCAGTATTAATTACATACTGATATGTTATTATAAATATGAAACAACCCTAATTAACCTTCTATCCATCCTACGGAAAAATGAAATCACCGCGCGTGCGTACGTACGGAATATCGTCTCCACGCCGTGGTGTAATCTATTTTCCACCACCACCTTACATGGATGGGTATAATGGTGTAAAGAATAACTATACATAGTTATTACAACATCATATTGATTCTGATATATTGTATAATCCACTCCAATTCAATTCAATATTTATAGAAATGATATCATCGCTCGTGCGTACGTACGGACTACCGTCTCCACGACGCGATGAGATTCATTCTCCATGTTAACCATTTAAGAATGATTATAAAGTATATATAAGAAATAATAATGGAATATATGACATTATAAAGCTACTGGATTTATGTATACATATACATATGTATGTCATCTACTTACTTCCATTTCAAGACAATAAGGAAAGGAAAACAGCGTTCATGCGTACGTACGGACTACCGTCTCCATGAACGGTGTTTTTCATTTTATTTATCTACCTATTATATATATATATATATACTGAATATATATGATATATAAATCATATTTTATATTCTGGAAGTGAGTAAATCATGATATAAGTAATAATGATGTCAAGAACAACAAGTCAAAACACCTACGATAAATGAAACGATTTTACCCAAAACGCTTCTTTAACATGGAATTTACAAAAGAACGGGTAATATAATGTCATAAGTGAACCATATATGATATCATAACAATGAATATGAATCTGTAATAAGTCAATAACATGATTTAAATCATTATATAGGAGGTTCGGACACTTACAAAGCAAGTCGGACCTAAGGTAAGGGAAATATCACAATCTCATTTTTATCTGAGATTGTTTATACGTTGGTATTTACTGGGGTGTATTTTATCATCCACATCCATGTTTTCTCAATATATAATATTATTTACATCCACCTACAATTGTTTAAATCCAATTTTACCCTTCTATGAGTTTTTAGTAAAAGATATGAAAGGAATCTTTTGTCGTTTTTTTTATACGAGGTACTTTTTGAGTTTTCCGAAAAAAGTACGAAGAATGTTTTTTTTAACATATACGGCACGAACGGATTTTTACGGTTTTATAAAGCCTTATTTTCATGAACCTTCCTCCAAAATATTTCATGAATATTTTCAATAAAATCTTTTTCTTTTAAAATTACATGATGTTTTGTGAAAAGAAATTGATTTTGAAGAAGAAAGGATATTTTCCTCAGGATTTCAATTCAATTGTTTTATCAAAATTATTTTCCATCTAAGATAATAAAGGGTTCTGTTTCTATCCATATTTTTACATTGATTTGACTATGTTGTGATGGAATTATGTTTATGAATTCCTTTATCTTATATGAATGGTTTTATGATGTCATGTTGTTTAAGAATCCCATTTTTGTTACATGGGTTATGCAATGATGTATGGTTTATGATTTTGTGGCACACATAAGAATGGTATCATTAAGAGATGGGTGGGACCTATATCTCCCTCCAATGCATTGGGTAAAGATTTTATATCTCATGAGATAGACATGGCTGAAATGGTAGGTTATACCGGTTCAGTGAATCAGGACTGAAATGAGGGTTACTCGATTCAGAAAGGGACTTTGTCCACTAAGATAGTCTTGACAATGAGTCATGACTAACAAGAAATGATTTTCTATGATTATGTGTGCATGCCAAAAAGTTTCAAGTTTCATGTTATGATTATGGGGATCTCATCTTCACTTCTATGATTTATCCCATGTTATGATATTATGAGCTCTTTTGCAGGTTAAGATTTCCAAAAGCTATGTTCTTATGTATATGATGTGATTGATATTTCTTTTGTTTACCCTTACTGAGCATTTGAGCTCACCCTTTTGTGTTTTCTTTTCCCCAGGATATAAAGAAAGGTTTTTAGGTAAAAAAAGGGAAGATCTTAATGGGAGATATTGAAGATCTTTCACCACGATTAGAAGATTACGTTCCGAGTTTCCAAAGACACTAAACTATTACGATCCTTGTGTGTGTGTTTTTGTTATGTACTAAGTATTCCGCAAATGTAATGTAAAGTCAATGTATGTCAGGCTCCGGGTCATTACAGTTGGTATCAGAGGAAAGGTTTAGTCAACCTTTGGAAACTAGGATGCGAGAACTTTAGTGAAATCCCTAGAGATATTTATAAGGTTTGTCTAGGGATGTCCCTAAGGATAAGTATACGTATAGGATACAGTCCTATAACTACGGTAACGATCTTAGAATTTAACCTAAGAAGTTAGATATTGAGGATACTCCCCCTTTATAATGTTGTTTTCTCTAGCATGATTTTTGCCTCTCACACTATTCTTTTTGGGTTTTAGACGATGGCTGGAACCCGAAGGAACCGTGTTGATCAATGCAATGGAAAATGCAATGATTGTCCTCCTGAACAAACAAATGTTATGGGAGATGGAGTGAAAAATCTTATTGCTATACTTACACAAGCTATGAATCATTCTGGACTTCCAAATGAGCAGAGAAGGGAACAATATTCTATTGAGTCCTTCATGAGGCAACGTCCACCTTCTTTCAGTGGGACTTCCGATCCACTTGTTGCTGAACAATGGATCAATACCACTGAAAAGATATTTTCAGTTCTTCAATGTTCTGAACATGATAAAGTCATCTTAGCAGTATATCATTTGGAAGGTGAAGCTGGTCAATGGTGGAATCTTATCAAGAATACAAGGCCAAGAGATGAAATTGAGTCCATGGAATGGGACGAGTTCAAGAACTTGTTTTTCAATAAGTACTTCCCTCGTATTCTTCGAACAAAGATGGAAAAGGAGTTTCTTGAGCTGAAGCAGAAGGATGATGAATCTGTTGGTATATACGAAGCGAATTTTACAAGACTTTCAAGGTATTCATCTGGCATTATCATCCAACCTGAAAGTAAAGTTGATCGATTTTTCAGTGGCTTAAAACCAAGTCTTCGAAGGGCATTAGCTATAAGAGACTTCAGTAGCTATGAAGAAATTGTGCGTTGTGCTATCAAGGTAGAAATGGAAGTTGGTGTTACATATCCATCTCATGGGTTTGACAAGAAACGAAAGATGGAGTTCAAGGAGAAAACTCAGAATAATGGTGAAAAGAAGATGAATGTTTCCTTATGCACAAAGTGTGGAAAGAAGCATGGTGGAGATTGTCTTAAAGGGACTAGAAAATGTTTTAAGTGTGGAAAAGAAGGTCATCGAGCAGCTGAGTGTCGAAGTAATGGAAAATGGGATTCTAATGAAGTGAATAAAGCAAACACTGCAGAGAACGTACAACCAACACTTCAATGTTTGAAGTGCAAGGAGATGGGACATTATGCCAATAAATTCCCTAATCCAAGGGTTAGTGATGATCAACATGAGCAACCACTTAAGGCAAAGGACAAAGGGAAGTCACATGCGATCACTATTGGAGATGTTGAATATGACAACGATGTGGTGGAATGATTAAGTGTTTATGTAATGGGATTCCAAAATAGTGTTGTATATAGTATCGTGGAATATTGGAATATTTATGTATTGGTCTATTTTGGTTTTCAATAATTTTATGGTACCTGTAACCATGGAAAGTGATTGAGATATTTTTGGAAAAAGAATGATATGCGCATAATGAAGGGAAAATGAGAAAATTAAATATTTGACAGTATTCATGAGCTCATGATTGATACAAGGACTAAGTTTGAGTATATAGAATTTTGAGGATTTTGGTATGTGAAAAGTGTTAACTTTTAACTGCATTCATGTTTTCACTAAGGTATTCAAGAGAATACACGATTAAGGACTTTGAATGTTTGGAATGTGACCAACAAAACATATCTTATGATATTTGGGGATCGATGATGGTGTTAAATCTCTGGTAATCATTTTCACTATATTATGAGAGTCGACTGCAGTATTATGTATAAGCCTAAAAGATTGGAATGGATTATGTTGGACATAAGTTAGTATTGTTTGTTTTTTCGATATTATTGATGGGATGTTATATAGTTTTGGAAAAAGGACAACCTGCAGGACGGGCGACAGCCCATCGCTTCGGACAAGGCTGTAGGAATCGAACCCACAACCGAAGTGCGACTGGCCTTTATCGCCTACCACTGGCCTACAGGAAGTCCCTGTTTAGTAGAAACTAGTTTTATTATATTAAGCAGTATGATATATGAAGTATAAGTCCATTTTAGGAACCATATATGATAAATCTCACTATAGATCGACTTATGCATATAATTTTTGCTAACCTTTTGTTTGAGACAGATGGAATGACCCGTCATTCTATCACATGATCTGCTAACACTTCATGAATAACAAATTCAACTTCATTTAAGAGATGAAGTGGAAATTGTTCAAGGCACGAACAACAGTGAGATTGTACCCAAAATAAAGTAAGTATTTATTCTAATTCAAATTTTCAACTTTAGGGAAATGATCTTGAAAACCAAAAATGTTGTCCTAGTGATCTTATACCTGATGAATCAGATGGTACCTTATATCATCACAAATCTATGGATTTGTGATTACTGGCTTTTCCATAGCCATGTTCTCTACCACTCTCCATCAGAACATGATGGTTAGATTTCTCTTCCATATCCATATTTTCACCTATGTGGAAACCCAATGATTAGTTTATTTGGGTAACCGTTATGTTTCATACTTTTGTTTTTAAAGATTGGTTTTGATATTCCTTTTTACAATGTGGGTTTCTATTAAAGAAACTTTCGAATAGTAAACCATTTATAACCCCGACGAATTTCGAGGGCGAAATTCATTTTAAGGGGGGTAGAATGTAACAGCCCAAGATTTTATAAAAAAATATTCTTTTTAATTTTATTAAAGTCTTGTGTTGTACGCTACACCAAAAGGAGCTTGCACAACACGCATCCTTGACTTTCCTTGCATTACACGCAATCACGACCTTCCTCGATAGCGTGTGTAATACGCAATACCGAGTTTCACTAAACAATGATATGCTATTAAAACTAGCCGTTATGAATAGTAATAATCACTTTTTGAAATTTTATAAATTTTATTTTTCAAAATGGACTTCATTTTTGGACTCAGAATATCGAAATTAGCCTAGGGTGGAATTTTGGTATTTTTCTGAAAACTTTCAATTTTTGATGAATAGTGAAACCACTAAGTGGTAGGTTAAAAACTGAATTTTGCAAAAAACATAATTTTACCGCTTCTATGAATGGAATTTCGAAAATCCGAGAGACACGGTTAATATCAAGGACTAAAATGTGGTTCAATGAGATGAAAATAATTTTTTGGTGAATAGTAACTTTTTACTTTTTTTACCGCTGTTAATAGTAAATTGGGTAACTAAGGGTAAATATGATATTAATATTACCCTAACACATGTCCTAATTCTATTGGACAAGTGTAATTCGACCAAAAACAAACTTAGGAATAAAATATGACCATTTAGGTCCACTTGGATTAGATTAGGACATTTATTATTAATTTATTTAAAGAAGGGTTAAAATAGTTAAAATCAAAGTTTAATAAGTAAATCATTTTTAATATGGGGTTATACATAAGATAAATTCGATTGTAAATATTCATTAGAAATATAAATAGATTTCCTACATGATGTTATTTTATTTGTAATTTTTAGACATCAAATAATTTAATTTATTTATGACACAAAGATGATGCAGTAATTATCTTATTAATGAAATATTGACATAATTGATAATATAAATACCAAAATAAATGTAATTTAAGACTTTTTATGAATTCCACTAATTTTCTAGGTTACTATGATATATTAATGTTGATTTAATCAACTTGGTTCGAACATATAATTCTGTTATGACTTTCACAAAAATCATATATCAAATAGTGTCAAAATTGACACAAAATAGTTTTTAAATAAAATATTATATTACTAATTGTTATTTTATTCCTAAAAATCTAAGGTTCGGCCAAATGACTTAGATAAGGATATATATATTAATAATAAACAATTTGGGGTTCGTTTGGCATGTTATAGTAAGTTTATTAACCATATAGTGAAAGAAAACAAAAAGACATGGTAAAAGTTAAATTATTTAACTTAGAGTTAAATCTAATTGATAAGGTTAAAATAATACCCTAAACTTGTCTAAATATTATTGGTTGATAGGATTTCGACCCATCCCCACCTTATCTTCGAAATAAGACCCTTTGGAGCCATTATAAACCGATTTTGACTTTAATATAAAATAATATTTTGAGATATTCCTAAGGTGCCCCTCTCCTCCCTTATAAAAGGGCACCTCCTCCCCCTCC
Organism: Viscum album; assembly: GCA_963277665.1. Lineage (NCBI taxonomy): Eukaryota > Viridiplantae > Streptophyta > Magnoliopsida > Santalales > Viscaceae > Viscum > Viscum album. Next base: position 1,334,212,895 of record OY728142.1, read on the forward strand.
TCCTCACACCAATTTGAGCACTCAAGCTCGGCCAACCCCTGCCATTTTCTCCTCTCCACTTCCCTAGAATAATCCTAGAGGTCCTGGTCTTCTTTAAAGACCAATCATAGTTCCCTAAGTGGAGGATTCAAAGAAGCGTTCCAAAGAAGAGGTAATATCCATTACCGATCTTTTCAATTTCTTTCTTCTTCAACTTCTTCTTCTTTAGTTGTTTCATGATAAAGTAATAACATCAGTATTACTTACATACTGATATGTTATTATAAATATGAAACAACCCTAATTCACCTTCTATCCATCCTACGGAAAAATGAAATCACCGCGCGTGCGTACGTACGGAATACCGTCTCCACGCCGTGGTGTAATCTATTTTCCACCACCACCTTACATGGATGGGTATAATGGTGTAAAGAATAACTATACACAGTTATTACAACATCATTTTGATTCTGATATATTGTATAATCCACTCCAATTCAATTCAATATTTATAGAAATGATATCATCGCTCGTGCGTACGTACGGACTACCGTCTCCACGACGCGATGAGATTCATTCTCCATGTTAACCATTTAAGAATGATTATAAAGTATATATAAGAAATAATAATGGAATATATGACATTATAAAGCTACTGGATTTAGGTATACATATACATATGTATGTCATCTACTTACTTCCATTTCAAGACAATAAGGAAAGGAAAACAGCGTTCATGCGTACGTACGGACTACCGTCTCCATGAACGATGTTTTTCATTTTATTTATCTACCTATTATATATATATATATACTTAATATATATGATATATAAATCATATTTTATATTCTGGAAGTGAGTAAATCATGATATAAGTAATAATGATGTCAAGAACAACAAGTCAAAACACCTACGATAAATGAAACGATTTTACCCAAAACGCTTCTTTAACATGGAATTTACAAAAGAACGGGTAATATAATGTCATAAGTGAACCATATATGATATCATAACAATGAATATGATTCTGTAATAAGTCAATAACATGATTTAAATCATTATACAGGAGGTTCGGACACTTACAAAGCAAGTCGGACCTAAGGTAAGGGAAATATCACAATCTCATTTTTATCCGAGATTGTTTATACGTTGGTATTTACTGGGGTGTATTTTATCATCCACATCCATGTTTTCTCAATATATAATATTATTTACATCCACCTACAATTGTTTAAATCCAATTTTACCCTTCTATGAGTTTTTAGTAAATGATATGAAAGGAATCTTTTGTCGTTTTTTTATACGAGGTACTTTTTGACTTTTCCGACAAAAGCACGAAGAATGTTTTTTTTAACATATACGGCACGAACAGATTTTTACGGTTTTATAAAGCCTTATTTTCATGAACCTTCCTCCAAAATATTTCATGAATATTTTCAATAAAATCTTTTTCTTTTAAAATTACATGATGTTTTGTGAAAAGAAATTGATTTTGAAGAAGAAAGGATATTTTCCTCAAGATTTCAATTCAATTGTTTTATCAAAAAAATTTTCCATCTAAGATAATAAAGGGTTCTGTTTCTATCCATATTTTTACATTGATTTGACTATGTTGTGATGGAATTATGTTTATGAATTCCTTTATCTTATATGAATGGTTTTATGATGTCAGGTTGTTTAAGAATCCCATTTTTGTTACATGGGTTATGCAATGATGTATGGTTTATGATTTTGTGGCACACATAAGAATGGTATCATTAAGAGATGGGTGGGACCTATATCTCCCTCCAATGCATTGGGTAAAGATTTTATATCTCATGAGATAGACATGGCTGAAATGGTAGGTTATACCGGTTCAGTGAAACAGGACTGAAACGAGGGTTACTCGATTCAGAAAGGGACTTTGTCCACTAAGATAGTCTTGACAATGAGTCATGACAAACAAGAAATGATTTTCAATGATTATGTGTGCATGCCACAAAGTTTCAAGTTTCATGTTATGATTATGGGGATCTCATCTTCACTTCTATGATTTATCCCATGTTATGATATTATGAGCTCTTTTGCAGGTTAAGATTTCCAAAAGCTATGTTCTTATGTATATGATGTGATTGATATTTCTTTTGTTTACCCTTACTGAGCATTTGAGCTCACCCTTTTGTGTTTTCTTTTCCCCAGGATATAAAGAAAGGTTTTTAGGTAAAAAAAAGGGAAGATCTTTATGGGAGATATTGATGATCTTTCACCACGATTAGAAGATTACGTTCCGAGTTTCCAAAGACACTAAACTATTACGATCCTTGTGTGTGTGTTTTTGTTATGTACTAAGTATTCCGCAAATGTAATGTAAAGTCAATGTACGTCAGGCTCCGGGTCGTTACACGGGCGGCCAACATATCCATACACTTGGACTCTTTTAACTTTCTTTTCCACTCGGAACACGAAAACAGAAGTTGCAGGGGAAAATAATGTTACATGAATAATATAAGAATGGGTTGTGGTTTCCATGTCCTTCTTGAGTCAGCTCTACAGATATACTCACTGACTGAGATACATATTTTTTCTTTAAAGGATGCATCCATGATGTGCACCTGCTAAAATCTAGCAGCATTATCATGAGGATGAACCCCTCAGTGATGAAGTTTCGATATAAGGACTAGATCCGCCCATTTTACCTTCGAGTGGTGTGCTAGTTCTTCCACCACCTGTAGAGCAGTGTTTAGTGCCTACTGTACCAGTAGAGGTGGACTGCAGGCTAGGCGCTCTACATGTGTTTCAGAGATAGAGACCCCTCAGGTTTTGAGGTGAGAATGACCCTCAGCCAGTAGAGGACTGGCTTGAGGCAGTGGTCAAAGTCTTCTGTATGGTCAGGACACTAGCAGACCAGATAGTGATCCTGGAAGCGAGCCTTCTGCAGGGATCGACAGGACGATGGTAGAGTTTGGTTATCTAGACCCATGATGAGATGACACTTGCATGGTCAGAGTTTGATCATCTCTTCAGAGATGAGTTTTCACTAGATACCCTGAGAGATGTATGTATACAAGATCTTCTTCAGTTCCAGCAGGGAACCATGACGGTGGTTGACTATTCATCGATGTTTTCTAACCTCTCACGGTACTCGATGAATTTGGTAAGGGATCAGTACTTCAGAGCTTGGACTTTTGAGCGAGGCTTGCACTGAGACAACTGAGCTAGCATCATCCCTATGAGAATTCCTACTTATGATGGGCTGATCGAGTGGGTTTTGGTGCTCAAGAGCTTCTAGGTAGAGTAGAGATAGCAAGCAGTTATTAGTGAGCGACCTGGAGAAGAGACCTCGGCAGCAGGGAGCCGATGTCAGGGACCCAAGCATGGGAGACGTTTTCAGAGGAGATCCCAGGACCTGGGATCTGCGGTACCGGGTTCGCAAGGCGCATCAAGCTATCCTCAAGAGATGCGATGTTACCCATGTGATGGAAAGTGAAATCTCACTCGATATTGTCCAACCCTCCATACTACTGACACAAGATCAGTGGATAGACCACCGAGGCAGAGGCAACATGTGGAGAAGAAATATCAGGGGGGTGGAAGACGTGGTAGAGGAGCTGGGAGAGTAGCTCTAGGTGGTCAGTGTTTTGACCTCTTACCACCACAACCCCTAGGAGGTCCATCCCAGGATCCGGGAGCGGGTGGAAAGAGGCAGGGATAGCTGCGGGCAGCAAAGGCTTATGACTGAGGTACTCCTAGAATGATTAGAGGTACAATCTCTGTCTTTTCTACATTGGTTGTCAAACTGATAGACACAGGTGCTATTCATTATTTTCTAGATGCTTATCTTGCTTGAGACCTTGAGATTCTTGTTGAGCTGTTGACATGACCCTTACACTTAGAAACATCGACTGGAGAAGATTCAGAGATCACACATCTTTGCTGATTGTGTGACCTGACCCCTGGAGGCGAGAGTTGTGGTTGAAACCTCTTGGTGGTAGCGTCGAGGCCTTATGATGTAATTCTTGGTATGTATTTTCTATCCCCAATTTAATTCCTAGATTGACTGTTTTAGGTGAAGGGTGCGGTGTGTCTGCAGTGATGGAATGAGGTTCCCCTTCATCGGAGAAAATGAGACCCAGGCAACACAGGATGGACTCGTGCATTGGAAGGTACAACCAATTTCATATCAGTTGTCTAGCCTTGACCTTGGCACAGCAGGCGTTTCGAGATTTTAGTTTCCAGCATTAGTGGATGAGTATGAGGACGTCTTTCTATAGGATTTCCCCTGACTACCTCCCCATATAGAGATAGATTTTTGTATTGAGTTGCAACCAAGGACGACACTGATATCAGCAATATCATATCAGATGGCTCCAGTAGAGTTTCATGAGATGAGGGTGTAGTTGGGAGATTTTAAGAATAAGGGATTCGTGAGACACAGAGTTTCACCCTGGGCAGCGCTAGTTTTGTTTTCCAAGAAGGGAGATGGGAGCTTGAGGGTGTGTGTGGATTACCGGCATTGAATCGGGTGACCGTGACAAATCGGTATCCACTAATAAGGATTGATGACCTCTTCTACCATTGAAGAGGAGAATGATGGTTCTCGAAGGTTGATCTATGATAAAGCTATCAACAGTTGTGAGTACGGGATGTGGATATACAGAAAAGGGCATTTAGATGTTGTTACGATCACTATGAGTACCTGTTGATGCCCTTTAGTGTGACGAACGCCCCGTCACATTTTATGGGACTCATGAATATAATCTTTCAGCCCTATCTTGATTGGTTCTTGGTGGTCTCCATTGATGATATCCTTGTGTACTCTGAGTCCGAGGAGGAGCACACGAGGCACCTGAGGATGGTTCTGGACACACTCTGAGAGCACTAGTTGTAAGGAAAACTCTCAAAGTGTCAATTATGCATACAGGAGGTCCACATTCTTGGACACGTTATCTCAGAACATGGTGTAACAGTGGACCCATCCATGGTAGAGGTAGTGTTAGCATGGGAGCCACCCTGGATCATGATGGAGGTGTGGAGTTTCATTGGGTTGATAGGCTACTATCGGAGATTCATTCTTGATTTATCCAAGAATTCAACACCCATGAGAGCTTTGACCCTAAAGGTGCAGCATTTTCTATGGATTGAGAGATTCCAGCATGTTGTTCAGTAGTTGATACAGATTCTGACGAGCGCCCCATTCTTGAGATTACTGGAGGAGGGTGTTGAGTCCATTGTATTCTTTGACGCATGTGGAAACAGCCTTGGTTTTGTCATGATGCAGAGGCAAGCAGTGATTGCCTATGGCTCACATCAATTGAGGCCACATGAGTAGAACTACGCCACCCATTATCTTGAGTTAGTAGTGGTAGTCTTCGCATTGAAGATGTGGCAGCACTTCCTAATGGGAAAGCAGTTTACCGTCTACTCTAATCACAAGAGACTTAGATATTTCTTTTTTCAGAAGGATATGAATTCCAGATAGAGGCGATGGATTGAGTTCCTCCAGGAGTATGACTTTGAGATCTTTTATACTTCTGGGAAGGGGAACGTTGTGACAGATGGTCTCAGTAGGAAATCCAATTCGCAGTTGCTGGATGAAGTGATGAGGTAGTTGGGCTCTTTACAGTTATCCATCGTGGATAGAGATGAGGGAGCTTACCTTCAGTCGATTGAGGTTACCCCTCCGCTATTATAGTGATTCAGGGAGGCACAGCTCGAGGATGCTGGTTGTGAAGAACTATGTGCTCAAATATCACCAGGTGAAGCTGCTTATGGATATTAAAAGGTTTTGGAGAACGTTGTTCTTTTTAGAGGGTGCATAATAGTTCCAGTGACGTTTCAAGATGAGGTTCTAAGGGGGTTCCATGTATCTCCTTTTCTGGTGCATCCAGGCATGGAAAAGTTGTACTAGGACCCCGGATGTCAGTTCTGGTGGCCAGGAATGAAGAAGAGTGTGGTAGTGTTTGTTTCTCGATGCCTTATATGGCTACATGTAAAGGCTGAGCACCAGGTTCTAGAAGCTTTGACTCAGGCCCATTAGGTTCTAGAGTGGAATTGGAATGGGATATCCATAGACTTTGTGACGGGTTTAGCACTTAACTCCAAAGGACATGATTCCATATGGGTGGTTGTTGACCAGCTCACAAAGTCGGCCCACTTCCTAGCCATACGGGAGCAGAGTCTGGTAGAGAGCTTCTGACCCCTCTTCATGCAGGAGATAGTTCAGATTCATGGTGTTCCATCAACGATCATCTCAAATTGTGATGCTCGTTTCACATCCCGTTTTTGGATGGGATCGCAGAAAACTTTTGGAACCCAATTACGGTTGAGCATAGTGTTTCATCCTAAGACTGATGGTTAGACGGAGCGGACCATCCAGGTTCTAGAAGATATGTTCCAATCATGCATACTTGACTTTGGTCGTAGCTGGGAAGATGACCTACAACTGGAATAATTCTCCAATAAAAAAAGTTATCATTCCACTATTGGTATGTAACTATTCGAGGCTTTGTTTGGGAGACATTGCGGGTCTCCACTTTGTTGGACTCACCCAGGAGAGTCACCAATCATGGACCCAAAGATGGTGGGAGCTACTACAGAGAAGGTGCAGGTCATCAACGAGCGGATGAAGAGTACATAGAGTCAGAAGGTGTCTTACACTGACCAGAAATGGAGGCCCTTGGAATTCGAAGAGGGAGACCATGTGTTCCTTCAAGTCTCACCACGATGGGGATTTTGGAAATTTGGATGAGGTGACAAGATATCTCTGAGGTTCATCGGCCCTTTTCAGATTCTGAGAAGAGTTGGAGAGGTGGAGTACCACTTGTCTCTACCACTCAGATAGACTAGGTACAAAACGTCTTCCATGTGTCACAGCTGTGAAGGTACGTGCATGATCCATCACACGTTATCGACTGGGTTGATCTGGACATCGATGATGGAGTGACGTTTGCTGAGTACCCGCTGGAGATCGAGGATTGGTAGGAGAAGATACTTCGTGGGTGATCTATTCCATTGTTGTGGGTCTGGTTGCAGCATAGAAATATCCATGAGAGCAGGTGGGAGTGGGAGGATAAGATTCGTGTGCAGTACCCACATCGTTTGGGGTATCCTCTGTTTTGGATTTTTAGGGACGTAAAATCCCAAAGGTTAGTGTAATTTAATGTCTCAGATTTTACCATATATTATTTTAATATTATGTTGTAATTATTTCAAGACCAGAAATTAAGACGACGTGAAGTTCCGAGGACCGGTGATCCCAGAACATAAGTTTGAATTAACATAAATATTTTAATTTACGCACGCATGGGGTTTTCCTGAAAAATCAGAATAACTCCTGAACGGTTGCTCGGATCAAAAATCTGAGGGCACCGTTGCGTCCAAAGTAGCGGGTTTACCTTAGAAGAGACCTAACATCGGCTGGCGCAGACCGGTGGTGAAATATGGTTTTTGGACGTAACCGTAATAAAATATTTTATTAAAATATTTTATTAAGTCCTTACTAGAGTGAAATATTTTAAATTTTTAAATACATATTTCATAGGGGATCAGGGATACAATTCCAATAACCATGAATTTACCCTGGAGGATCTAGAAATCTATGGATAAAACCTCCCAACGCGGCAACGGTGTTCTTGACGAGCTTCACCGGCGACGATGACGCGGTGACCCAACCTTTGCCAAAAAATTCCGCAAATCTAGGTAGTGTGTTTGGTTTTGGTTTCCTTCCCTGTTCTTGATTCCTAGGACCAACGCGGACTAATCCAAGAAAATATTAGCCCGTGGATCAATCGTATTTACAGGATGGGGTTTTGTGGGGATTTTGGGATTTGATTCTTAGAGTAAATTATGGTTTCATTCAACCTTGTAATGGTTATGAACCAAGATCGACATGAACATCGATCTATGTTCATCCCTCTCCATTGTTGTGCTTTTCTTCCCCGGTTTCTATGTGTTCTTTGTCTGCGTTCTACGTGTTCTTAGATAAAATCTATTGTTTCACATTTTTTTAGAGCAATGGTCTAAGATTGTAGATCCAACCTCGGTATGATGGTCCGGAGCTGCGATGATGATTTTGGCGGATGATTCGGAGCTGATCGAGATATATCAATTTTTTGTTTTTTTTTCGGAATATGATATGTGGTTCATCAAGTCAATTGAAGGTATTAAACACATGGACATGGTGTTAGGATGGTGAAACGAACTAGCGCCTTGAGTTTCGCCATAAATGGATGATAGAATCAAGATCCAGAAGATCGGCTGAGGCACGAGGAGTAAGATGAGGTTCTGGAATTTTCCTGACTACACATCATGTAGTATGAGCTACAAGGCGTGTGTTCATAGGAGATCACCTGTGTGAACTCCGAGAGTACATGAACACGGGTTGGGTACACGGCCAAGGAAAAAATGTGTATACCCTTCCTTGGCCAGATAGACAGGATACCTCGTGTACTGGTACAAAGGTAGGTGACGCTGACGGACACCGTGTACGGGCATACTGACAGAGTACACGGGTGTTTCCCTGTTGATAGGACACGACATGTGCTTATACCAACATGATGTGTTTATTCTTTCATACACGACATGGTTTCCAAACACGAGCCATTTACATGGGTAGTAGCCTGAGTCAAGGAACACGGTGTGTGATCCTTCTACACGCCGTGTAGTTGAGTTTTACACAACTTGGATAGATGACACGGGCCATTAAACTGGTAGTACCTAGGGTCAAGGAACACGACATGTGACCATACTACATGCCGTGTAACCTTTTTTACATTGCTTGGCCAACTGCCTTCTGTGACATGAACTAGTTTCCTTAGGGTTTTTCCCCTTGTTCTTTCTCCTGGTGGTTTCCGGTATCATTTCCTACATATATGAGTCTGATCCCTTCAGTAGGAATTCTTAAATATAGTTGTTGGAATCCCCTCTGTGAGAATTAGAGCTGTATCCTCTATTCATCCCAAGAACCCTAGGTAGAGTTCATGGTATCTACGTGACCAACTTTATTCAGGAACATATCCTCTCCATAGAGGATTAGTTCAGACTGAGTTGTTTGAATCACCCCATAGCTATTAGTTGTGATCCTCATCATAACATCATATTATCAATTCCTTGTGGAGTGTGTTCTCTCTGAACGAGTACTTCATATCTCTCTCTTCATACCTAGGAGTGTGTTCTCATTATTACATGATTAGTGGAATATTCGAGCTGGATCCTAGTGGTGGTATTGGGATAGTCGATTGTGTATGAGTATATATGGATATTCTTGTTATATGTTATGTAAAGATATACTGTGTAGAGTTGACTATATCTTTCCTCTGTGGTATTTTCCATTGTTGTATTCATTTGTTGTTTTGGGGTGTCCTAATGGGCATTATTATACTCACCCTTGCACATGATTTTCTCGCACATGTTGTGTCTTGTAGAGATGAGTGAGCCTTTGAAAGGATTCTAGGTGGACCAGGACCTGGCGGTGCTCAGTGATATCAGACAGGTCAAGGTGTGTTCCTACGACTACTGATTGTAGTCCCAATGCCTTTCTTTACAGGTTGGACTTTGTTACATACTTTTTTTTGGTGGGCTTGTACTTTTGGCCCAGGGTTTTATACTTACTATACTTTACCTTCCTGTCTTACTCTGTTGGTTGGTATTTTTCATGTATGTATGAATATCCACTTTTAGTATTTTTTACTTTTCATATTTGTGGGCTTGGGGATGTGTGTTCATGTGTACAGGTTTATGGGAAATGCCTCCCATGTAAGTAATATGCCTACTCAGTGCTAGTCACCAGACCCTGGCCTATTGGAGGCAGGCTTGGGGAGTTGTGGCTCGGGCCCCAATGGGACGGGTCGAGACACTAATTTTATGGAACTATAAACATAAATATGTGCACAATTCTAATTCTTGATTTAACTAAAAATTAAGTAATGTTTTGGGGATGGGGACTTACAATTGGCATCATAGGTCTGTTTAGATAATTTTAGGGGTTATAGTTTTGTTAATAGAACATCCATAAATGATTCTTACATTATTTTCAAATTTAAATGGTATATTATTTTAAGATTACCATGTTCTTTCATCTATGATATGTTTGTTCAAAATGGTTTTCCATAGAGGGAACATGACATCTATGTTGGGAAGGGTTAAATATGATAATTACCTTTCAAATCAACACTTTGATAGGGTCAGAATCAGAACTAAATAGCATGTTTCAATGATAGATTAGTTGACTAAGGAAATACATGGTGGTGGTGTCCATGCACAAGATCAATTAGATCAATCGTATAAAAACATGTATATTTTGGGTAATTTCATGAGTTTGCATCACCAATCATTTGGATGATCATATGACCATATGGAATTTGAAGAGTGGATCAAAGCATTTGAAAAGATTTTTGATGTCATGGGTTTTAAAAAAAATCAAAAGGATAGTCTTTCTATTTACATTTTTTAAATAGAATCTAATTACGAGTGGTTGATGTATAAAAATATTAGGGGTAGTGAGGAGATGGATACTCATTGTTGGGATGAATTCAAATCTATGTTTCGTGTAAAATATTTTCCTAAATTTGTTGGACATAGGGTAGAAAACAATAATTGTAATTGTGGAAGGATAATAAATCAATGGCTACTAATGAATAAAAGTTTAGTCGACATGAAATGTTTTCTCCAAATTTCACCTGAGATCTAGATTTTATGATAAATATATTTTATTTAGGATTAAAGCTGCAAAATAGAATGTCATTATCCTCTCATGAATTCAAAATCTATGAGAAACATGTTAGATATGATGAGAATATTAAAACAGAGTTTCCTAATCCCCAGGTGTTCAATGAGAGCATGCAAAAGAAGAGGTCTAGTCTGTAGGGAAAATGAAACTATTCATCAAATAAGTCTGAAAGTAAAAAAATTATATTTCAATCTTGTGAGATGTGTTATAAAAACCATACTAGAGAATGTAACTCAAAAAATGGAATGATCTTCTGGGGTTCTTAGACTGGTTATACTTCTCGTAACAATTAGTATAATGATTAAGAAGGCAATGAAAATCCACCAGGATGATTTTTTAGTTGAAATGAGTTTGGGAATTATTCCAATGTGTGTCCATATATGATTACCCAGGGTAGAAACATAACAGATCAGAAGTATATGGGTGTAAAAAATCATTTTATACTACTATGGTTGATGTGGGACCATCAAATGAAGTTATATCATGTACTTTTTTTAGTGTTTTTCAATGATGAAAATGTGTTGTTGAACTCAAGGTCTACACATTATTTTATTTCTAAGAAATTCTCAATTAAATTGGGAATTCCATCTCATGAACTAAATATATAACTTATGGTTAAAATTCCTCAGGTAAATTTATAAGAAATAATAAATTATATGAATCTTCATATCCTTATATTTGGAAAGAAATAACCTAGAAACCTTGGGGTTTTTTCCTCTAGTAGAGATTTCTGTTATTTTGGGTATGGATGAGCATTCTTTTTATCACACTACGACTGATTGTATAGATAATGAGGTTTATTTTTTTTAATTATTTCATTTTTTGTAAAATATTAATCCCATATCTCTGATAACATACTAGGAAGCTAAGAAACTAGTAAAAAAATGAATTGAATCTTACTATGGACATATTTTGGAAAATAAAAGAATTGTTTATATTAATGATGTGCCAGTGGTAAATGAGTATATTGATGATCTTCGTAATGATTTTCCTAGTATAATACCTGACCTAGATGTTGAATATACTGTGGACTTAATATTTGATGCTAATCCAATTTCAAAAACCCCATATCAAATTGCACGTATAGAACTTATAGAGTTAAAGGATCAATTGTTGGATTTGTTAGATAATATCTTAATTTGACCTAGCCCAACACCTTGCGGTGATTTTTTTTGTTAAAAAGAAACATGGTTCAATGAAAATCTCCATTGATTATAATGTCTTGAATAATATCACTATTAATAACAAGTATCTTTTTCCTCATGTACATTATTTTTTTTATTAGCTCTAGGGAGCTCAGTATTATTTGTATATAGACATGAGGTTGGGTTCCATCAATTAAAAATAAATGAAGAAGATATTATGAAGACCATATTTTATACTAGAAATGGCCATTATGAATCTCTTATTATAAATTTTGGGTTAATTAACGCACATGTTATAATAAAGGATCTTATTTATGTAATTTTATGTGTATTCTTAAATACGTTTTTGGTTGTGTTTATTGATTATATTTTGGTATATTCAAAATGTAAAGAGGAACATGAATGTCATTTAAGGGATTTCATGAAACCCTCCAATAAAGGTTTTTTGGGAAATTCACCATGTATGAGTTTTCGTTGCAGAAAATTTCATTACTTGGTCATATTGTTTATAATGAAGTCATAATTGTTGACCCCTCTAAAATGAATGTTGTTGAATAGTGGAAAAGACCATACAATATCATATAGATCTGTATTTTTCATGGTCTGGCAGGCTAAGACCAAAGGTGTGTTGATAATTTATAATGGTTTTCTAAATGACTGACTATGTTAACTCAAAATGGTGTTAAATATATCTGGACAAGATAATGTGATGATAGTTTTTATGGATTGAAAATCATATTAGTGAATTATTTAGTTTGGGCATTTCATTGAATAAATAGTGAATCATTTATCTGTTGTGATTCCTCGTTGAGAACACTTGGTCATTTCCTAATGCATAATGATTAGATATATTCTATTGCTTCATGTCAGTTGAAAACAAATGAGATAAATTTCCCTACACATGATTTTGAATTAGTTGATGTTTTACTGGCATTAAAAATTTGGAGGCATCATTTTTATGGAGTAAAGTGTAAACTATATACCAATAAAAAATGGTTTAAGTATATATATTAACTCCAAAATAAATAAAAATGGGAGAGAGGAGTTGAATATACTTAATAAAGGATTATGAAGGCACAATTCATTACTATCCTAGAAAAGAAAATAAATTCGTCGATGCTTTGAGTCAAAAAAATAATGATACATTTACCATGTTACGTTTGGAACATTTTTGAATTAAGGATTTGTTGAACATTTGAATAGAAGTTTTTGGTGCATGATATCCCTATGGAATTTTTTAGGTTTTAGTGAAATCATCCATATCAGATATAATTCAGCAAGTATAGAAATAAGATGACGAGTTGCAAAAAAAAATTAATATTGTTTCATAAGGGAATGTTACCTGAAATTAAAATTAATAAAGAATGTGTTTTTATATTTGGGAAGAGATATGTATTCCTTATTAACAATCGTTTAAGAATAATTTTTTATGTGATGCTCATAGTTCCCCATTTTCAGTTCATCCTAATATCACTATGATATACAATGATTTTTGAGTGTATCACTTGAGGGATATAATGAAATGAGATATTTCTAACTTTATAGGGATGTGTTTGACTTGTCAAAATGTTAATATAGAGTGGATGTTACCAAAAGAGATTCATGAGCCTTTACTGGTTCCAGAATATAAATGGGTAAATGTACCCATGGATTCCGTAGTTGGTTCACCAAAGACTTCTTGAGGTAACAATGGAACTTGGGTTATTGTTGATTGATTGAATAAACATGCTCATTTTATTCTTATGTGGGATATTCAAACACTAGTTTAACATTCTCGGTTGTATGTTAAAGAGATTGTCTGGTTGAATAGAGTTACCATCTCAATTGTATCTGATCATGATCTAAGGTTCTCTTCTAAATTTTCGAAAGGCCATCAAAAGTCATTGTGTACTTAATTAAATTCCAATACAGATTTCCATCCACAATCATATGGGAAGTCTTAATGAACAAATCAGACATTGGAAGATATGCTATGTAATTCTTCAATGGATAAAAAGTGAAGTTAGGACTACTATATTTCTTTGGTTGAGATTTCTTATAATTATATTTTTCATTCCAGTATACTGGTTGAACCATTTGAGTCATTATATGGAAATCGGTGTCGAACTCCAGTTTTTTGGGATGATATAGGTGAAAGAAATATTATGGGACATAAATTTGTAGAATAGATCATAGAAAAATTTCTGTTAATTCAGAATCTAAAGAGAATATCTCAATGCAGGTAGAAAATTTAAGAGGATAACTGAATGAAGGATCTTTCTTTTGAGGTTGGGGATCATGTCTTTCTCATTGTTTCACCATGGAAATGTATATGTGTTTTCGTAAGAAGGGGAAGCTTCTTATGAGGTTCATTGGAACCTATAAAATCTTAATGAATGTTCGATCATTATCCCACATAGTGGATTTATGTCCATGTTTATAATTGGTACACACTATTTTTCATGATTCAATATAGAGAATGTATATTCTGTATCCATCTCATGTATTTAGTCCAGAGGTAGTTTAGTTGGAATAGAATCTCTCTTATGAGGAACAACTAGTCTAGATTCATGACTGATGAGAGAAAGAGTTGTAGAATAAGGTAATTCATTTAGTAATGGTTTTGTGGATAACCCATATGGTTGAAAAGGAAACATTGAAATATGAAAATTCTATAAGGGATAAATACCCCCACTTATTTGATAACTGAATAAAATTTCAAGGATGATATTTCCAAAAGGGGGAAGGATGTCACATCACCGATAAATAAAGAATATGACGTTTTCTTATTTATTAATAATTTTGAATTAAATATTAATTTTACTTTAATGTGCATGATATATTTTATTGCATACCCGACACACAACAATATGTATCTCTGAAATCATATGTTCCACACAAGGATGATTCATATTAAAAAAAAAATAATGTTAATTTATATGTTAGTTAGGGCATATCCATTTTATTATTTAGAATCAAAAAAACTATCTATATTATCAATAAACATGTTTGTTAAATTTTTTACATTTATCCATTAAAATTTATAGAATGAAATTTTGAATGAAATCTATTTTAATCATAAATAATCTATTATTTTAAAAGGTAGCTTTACAACCTTTTTATGGAGATCCATTTTTCAATATAGTTTTTATCACATTAATATTTTCTAATTGACAAAATAATCTTCTTATTTAGAAGTGGGTCATCAAAATTTACATTAGATTAATTTTTAGTTTTTTCTGATGAAGTTCATTATCTAAATAAAAGTTAAAAATACTTCATTTTACATCCAAAATGAAATTTCATATTATTTATTTATATAGTTAGATTGTCCATTGAATTGGTTTTAAGGTTATATTAGATTATATTTTTATCACTTAATCCTATGTAGGTCATTTAATGTGAGTTCCCTTATTATTTGAACATAAACACATGTCAATATTTTTGTATTTTATACTTAATAATAATATGTTTTTCATTTTTCCAATGGGAATTAATATTAAATTAATTTATGTGGCTTCTTTATTTTGAATTTGGATAATTGGATTCTATATTTGTAATTAAGTTGTTACAATTGTGGAAATAGCTACGTTTTCTATTTAGACATTATGAATAGTATCTTTTGTAATAATTTTATTTAAAATGGTTAAAGGGTAAATATGTAAATAAGGGTAAGAAATAATATTATAATTATATTAAATTACCCTAACTGTCACACCTATATTTTTTATTTCCATCCTTTTCATAAAATCAACTTTTGGTTCGTGGTTTTCCCTCGGATTGATGGTGTTCTAGGTTTAAAGTTTTGTTGTCACCTGGTTTCTTGAGATATTATCATCGTCTTGGGGGTCTAATATGGTACATGTCCTCCTAATTTGTCAATGTGTTGGGAGGATAATGAGTTGGTCTGTAGTGGGATTTGTAACACTTTTAGTGGCACCCCTTGTGGGGTATGTTGTTGAGGTGGTGTGTACACTAGAGTTGGATGAGTTTTGGGGTAAAAGGGTAGTTTTTTGTGTGTTATTTCCCCTGTATTTGGTCTATCTTTCCCCTTGGTTTCCCCATTGGAACCCCAAAAAATTGGAGGAAATGGATGGTTTTTTGTTGGCTAGAACATGCCGCATGGTTAGGTCGCACAATATACTAAATCATGTAGGCAAACAGTGTTGGTGTCAAGCTCATTAAATATTCTTTAGAAATAACACTTTCACAATCCTAGGATTTATCTTAACTCTCACCATTTTCCCCAGTCGACTATTTCATCCATGGGAGGTATCCAAGATCCTCAAACCACACATGGATCTCATTTTTTATGGGGTTTTTATGGGGATACATCATGTTCTTTTCAAGTACGTAATTCGTTCCTTAATTTTAGTCCTTTCTTTATAGTTTCTAACCCTATCCTTGAGGTTACAATTGTCTATCTGGTAGGGTTTGGAACCTATGTTTTGGTCCTTGTTTTTTTGGTCCAATATTCTAGTTTTGGCTTGTTATAAATTCTTTGAGGTGCGGCAGTGGTGCTGTTGTATTTTCCACAAATATTCAAGGGTCTTAATTATTTTGGTTGTTGATTCCATTGGTAATAAATTCTAGATGTGTTAGAATTTTGGAATTTATTTTTTTATCACACTTATTATGTATTATCCTTGATATGAAATATGGTTTTTGTGATGTTAGTTAAGTAAATGATTTTTGGTACCAATTTGGTACTAAATTTAATGTGTTTAATGTTTATTTTAGGTTGTTCAAATTAGGTTCATTTTCTAAATAATTTAATGGGTTTATAGAAATGATTTCTATTCTAAAATTTTCTTTTGAATGATAATTGGTTTGAAATGGTGTGAAAATGGGATATTAAAATAGATTATGGTAAATTTCCTAAGAATTGTGTATTGAATTGGGCATTTTACATGTTTATTTTATGTTATTCCAATAGGATTTTTTATAAATAATTAACTGGATATTAGAAATTCTTTGGGTGTTGCAAGATCAATTTTTATGAGTATGGGTTTTCTCATGGTGTTTAATGTGGGGGGTTTTAAGGGAGATTATGTGAAAAACATCATTTTATTTTGTGAAGCAATTTTATTGAAATTCTGAAGGTTTTATTGAGTGGTGTAAGTGGTGAAAAACATTTGTAGCAACTGTTTTGGGTTGATTATTACCAAAAATGATTTTTTATGTGATAATGGGTTTTTGTGTCATGAGATAATGGTTTGGGAACAATGGGGGAATCTTGGGTACCTATGTGGGAGGATATGTACTCATACGACTAGTAATTTATATGGGTTTTGTCCCTATTTCAATTAGAATATAGATAATGATACATCTAACTAAACTATATAGATGATCTTTGGGGACCAATTGGTTATTGTAATGTTTCCTACTAGTGGCTCATGAACGAGAACAAATATTTCTATATTTACATTACACCGAGGTACGAGGTACATGGGTCTTAAGACTACCTAGTGCCTAGGGATGTTCTTGATATTTGTGTACATTGATTCTTCTGCATTTATATTTGTCATATGGTGATTTTTTGTCATGAAAATACAGATGCTTACTTGTTTTATTGACATTTTCTCTTTCATAGTAAAATTCTCTTTGAAAACTGTTTACATTTAGACATTTCGTTCATTTGAAATTATCTCCACCACCTCCTAGATTTCAAAATTGGAATTAATGTTATAGTGTATTTCTTACCCTAAGGAATATCTTGGAGTTATCTTATTGGTATTAGTATCACACCCTACTTACACCCTTTGGGTGTAACTAGACATGGTCTTATTGGACACAGGTAAAGGAGAGTATTTGTGTGATGATCGTTCGAGTTGATAGTTCCCTTTCGTAGTGCGAAGTTGTTGAAATAGAATGTGGGTGATGACCCCTTGTCAGGTGGAGTTATTGGGATTTTTTTATTCATGTTTATTTGTTTTATATAACCTCTTTTGTTTTTTTAACATATGTATTGAATTCTGGATTTTCTATAATCCTCATTTGGTATGAATATTTTAGATTCAATTGATCAAATGTTTCGATGTTTTATGTATCCATATTCAGTTAAATCATTCCAAAAATGAAATAAATGTTACTAGGGAATCTATTCTAGCCAATGGGGATATGGAAAGCTCTTCGAACCTTGACATGGGCTGGGTTTGGCCCCAATTTTGTTGGAGACTAGATTCAGTTTGTGACAAAATTGTATTAGAGGATGTTCAATATTTATGTCATGTTATTTGGGCAAGAGTTGAGATATACCAGAATTTGGATTTTTGGGACTTGTAATTCTATTTATGGGTATTGTTATTGGAAAGTACACCTCATTAATGGATTCTTTTCTCTAGTGGAAGTTAGGATTTATCTGATTCCTTTTGTTTCCATGGTTTGATAATGATAAGTGTAAATGAAAAGAGAGCTAGGATAATGGTCTTAGTGATCCCACAGGGCATAGAAAGCCATGTGAATCTAGTGATAGTTCCATATAACACTCTCTAGGATAGTTAAGTGATTGTAATATGGCCACCAACCATATGACCAAGTCACCCACCGACACAAGTTTCTTCTCACATTGTACTGTGTCTATTTGTTTTGGAATCGTGGAAACATGGTTTTTAAAGCTAATATTACTTGATTTTAAGCAGTGTGATTTTTTTTGGAATGATTTTATAGTAAATTGAATTTGTATTTATTTCTGAATGTGTATAATTGACATTGTAGAATTATTTCAAAAGGGTATATTATGTGTTTTCAACTCTTTTGAAATTATGATGTGTGTTGAAGGGGATTTTGAGAATGTGTTTTCAATAGAATATTCTAAACTGTGGAAATGTGTTTTGAATTTAATTAAGTGTTCTAGAATATATGTGTGGGGTGGAATATGGATTCTAATTTTCTATCTATAGGTCATTTGAAATGTTTTATGAAATGATAGAACCTTGTTTTTATATGATAATTGTTGAGTTCTTAATTAAATAGAGATTTATGAAATAGTGTTTTAAATGAAATTATATGTGTTTTGAAATGGGATGAAATGTTTTGAAATGGTTGTGCATGGCATGAAAGTGATATTTTATTGAATTATGGGTGATTTTATAAATTTTTTGTAATATTTAAATTGGGATTTGATTTAATAGTTAGCAGTTTTGAGAAATGGAAAGTCTGGTTAAAAAGGTTTTGATTTGGAAAATAGAAAATGTATGGTATCAGTCATTGGCGTTTTCAAGGGAGACTACATGCATGGTTTTATTAGGGAATATAGATAGTTAATGACATGAAATAATGAGTTTCAGGATGGGTAGGAGATAGTTTCCCAGTGTGGAACATGAACATGCATGTGTAACGATCCTGAGAAACCAATGGTAATTGAACAACCAACCAACATTTTTTTCTATAATTATTTTGAAGGAAATTACTGTGTCTTGGAATGATGCATTGGCTAGTGGTCTCTTTTGAGGAAAATATTCGGAGGCCAATGCAGTGGAACCCCTTATGTGTCAAGTTCTGGTTTGTGGTATATTATGACCAAATTACTAGATTGGTTAGTTCCTTGGGTACTCTTTATTTTCTATGGTATTCACCCATAAATTATTAATTTATGACTCATGTGTGGACCATGTTGAATCACAGTTTGATGATCCTCTGGTTGAGAAACATAAAGACATTCTTCTTGAGAATTGTAGATTATGATTACCCCACTTATTTTTCTATTATGTGGATTCCATTGAAGAGGGAGAGTAGTTGAGGGAGGTTGAAATAGACCATATATTTTTTATGAATCCAGAGTCTTCATAGTTGAATGTAGTTCAGGGTTGTCAGGGTAGAATCAAGTCTTAAAGGGACTTTGGTTCTTTTGTCAGTCTCATTGAAGCAAGAGTTCATGAAAGGCCACTAGTGTGTAAAATCTGACCAAGAGTGGCTGTTATGGAATCTTGTTGGAATCATTTTCTATTTGGGACTCAACATAAGGTCCCTCTCCATGGGTTTTATTTTAGCCGCAATGGTCATTTTTGGAGATGGTTTGCTATGTCATGTGTTCATTTGACAATAAGGGTCAAGGTTGTGCACTCTTATGAGAGTCTCTTCTTTTAGGCTGGGTATCTCCTTTTCTGGAGTTCCAATATCATATGTTCTAGAGAAATGTGTTTCTATTTTTCCATTCATTATTCTATATCCATCCGAATAAAAAGGTGGTGATGTTTGTGAATCCACTAAGCCCATGAATTTTTAAAATGCCGAGTTTGGGTAATGTGTGTTTGGAATGTGTTATGTGTTGGTGAAAACATATGAGATCATATTTTAATTATTAGTTTCACTAAAAGATGGTGTTCTATTCTTGGGAATCCTAGCCTAACTATGAGGTCGAAGATGCTTCAATCCATTGAACTCCAGCCATTGTTACTAGAGAGAAGCCGGTGTGTAGTCAAGGGAAATCTCGGGGTCATTTAAACTCATGGACAAAGTCCTATCCTCACTATAAAATATTGGAATAGTTTACACTTCTTATGTCACAATCTTGATCTAGCTGTTCCAGTTTCGTGAAAATATGGTGAAGTACCTTGTTTCTATGTCATAACACAAGTTAATGTTAT
Source organism: Viscum album (assembly GCA_963277665.1). Lineage (NCBI taxonomy): Eukaryota > Viridiplantae > Streptophyta > Magnoliopsida > Santalales > Viscaceae > Viscum > Viscum album. The sequence goes on from OY728142.1 coordinate 1,334,233,291, forward strand.
TCCCTATGGATTCTATTTAATTTTTTATAAAATTATAAAATTTGGGCTCGGTATTTTGAAAGAGCGCAGTTTTCACATATGTATTAGAAATTGTGCACCAACCTATGAAACAATGTGATAAGAGTGAGAAGCTACCACACAAACTCTGCATTCCCATGCACCTTTTCCCATGTAGCAATGTGAAGCATACTATTTTGATAGAATTATTTACAAAGATTGCACAAAATTTTATAAACCATGCGTACTAATTGGGTGGTCATGCCATCTATTTTTATTTTTGGGGTCTTTTGGTGCCAGCCCATGCTAGTAAGTTAAGATGGTTGGTTCTTATTGTAGGAAGACCCATCATGGTTCTCATGTATGTTCTTGTGGAAAAAAATTCTAATGTTATTTTACCTTTTATGCGGGGGAGACTATTTCGGACTCCCCCAATTGGTTTCCTCATTATGTCATAGAATATATGTTATCCATGGTGTTGGGAAGTCCATATGGGGTAATGCCAATTTAGTGACTCGGTTTTCTACTTGTATTTTTCTTGGTTGTAGGTAGTCTCTTTTGAGAATATATTTCCACCAATTTATTACTTGGGTAAATGTGGGAATGAAGCATGTCAAATTGGATTGTTTTAGTAATGTTTTGGTAGCATTTTTCTGGTTCGTTGTTCATTTCAGGTGGATTGCTTGAGAATCATCTGGTAATGATTGAGATACGTTTTTTGGGATGTGGTTTGAATGTGTTTGATCATTTTAGGTATGTGGGGAATGTTTTGGATGGTGAGAGTACTCTCTTCCTTTTATTGCTCAACTGCATGTGTCTCAACTTTTGGAGGTGGGTGAAAATTTGGTAAGGGAGTATGTCTTAGTCTGGATTTTGGGATTTATTTTTATGTCTGGGGTTGTTGTGGATTTCTGAGGGTAGAAATCATTATGGTGGGGAAAAGTGTCACAATCGTATTTTAAATTTCCATCCTCTATTTCAAATCCATTTTTGGTTTAAGGTTATCTCTCAGTTTTTTGTTTTTCTGGGTTAAATTTTTTGGCATCTCCTATTTTCTTGAGATGGGACCTTAGACATGGGGGTTTTTTATGGTACATTACCTCGTTTTTTTCAAATGTATGGTAGGATATTGGGTTTATTTGGTTTGGGATTTGTGACACACCTAGTGGATCCACTTGTGGGGAAAGTTGTAGAGGTCATTTGTACCCTTCAGTAGGTTGAGTCTTGTGGTGGAATGGAAGTATTATTTTGGGTAATATTTATCCTTATCATTGGAATATCATTCCCCCGTGTTTTTATATTCGACCCCCATGAAATTAGAGGAAAATGGATGGTTTTTGGGTGTCCAAAACAGGCTTTACAGTTAGGTCACATGGTTCACAAAACCGTCCTGGAAAACCGTACAAGGTGTCCATCTCATTAAAAATACTTTTTAAATTACAAGTTTTCCCTACTAGGATTTACTTAAACTCCCCCTTTCTTTCCCCATTCGACCATTTCTACCATGGGAGGCATCCAAGATTCCCAAAAATCACATGGATCCCTTTTTATGATGTTATTTCAATGAGGAAACATCATGTTCTTTTCGAGTAAGTGATTCTATCTTTTATTTCCCTCCTTTCAATGGGGTTTCTACCCCAATCCATGATGTCCCTTATGTCCATCATGTAGGGTTTCGAACATAGGGTTTGATCATTTTTTCGGTCCAATTTTCTAGTATTAGGCTTTTTATACATTCCTTGATGTGCGGTTTTGGTGTGGTTGGATATTCACAGAATGATTCAACGGACTTAACTATTTTTTAAAGTGATTCCATGGGTAATAAATTCTAGAAGAGTTATAAATGATGAATTTCAAATTTTAAAATGTTTTTTATTATCCTTTCTATAAAATAGTGTTTTGGTTATGTCAGTTTAGCAATAGAATTTTGGTACCAATATTTTCCAAAATTTGGTGTTTTCATTATTATTTCATGTTTTTTCAATTGGGATTGTTTTATAAATCACTTAAGGAGTTTATGGAAGTTATTTGGGTGCTAAAAAATTATGTTTTAATTAGAATTGGAATTCCATCGTTTTCAAAATGGTATTTCAAAAGTCATTATGCAAAATCGGGTACTAATTTTGGGTTGAATTGGGTGTTTTGCAAGATTATTTTATGACATGCCAATGGGGATGTTTTATAAATCATGAAATTGGTTGATATAAATCATTTCGATTATAAATGTTCTATTTTGATGAATATGGTTGTGCTCATGGTCTTAAAGATGGGTTTTTAAGGGATTTTCTGTGAAAAACTTTTTTTATTATGTGAATCTATTTTATTGAAATTCTAATGGTTTTATTGATTAGTGTATGTGGGGAATAACATGTTTTGATACTATATTGTATTGGTTATGACTAGAACTATTGTGTTTAGGTGATAATGTCTTTTTTTCATTAGATAATGATTATAACACAATGGGTGCAGCCTGGGTACCGTGGTAGGTGGATATGTCCTAGTATGACTAGTGATCTGGATATGTTTTGCCCATGTTAAATGAAAAAATGGATAATGGATACTCAAAATACACATTAGGGATGATTTTTGGGGACCTCTAAGTTATTTTTATGTTCTCAACTAGTGTATCATGGATGAGAATGGATTCTACTATGGTTACATTACACTGAGGAACAAGGTACATGGGGCCCGAGACTAACTAGTTTCACGAGGTGTTCTCGAGATTGGTGCTCAATAACCCTTGTGAATTTATATTTGGAATGTGATTGTTTTTTATGGAAAATATAGTAGATTACACATATTATTGATATTTTATCTTTCATGGATAAATTCTTTTGGAAAACTATTTACATTTAGATGTTTAATTCATTAGAAATTATTCTGACCACCTTATTATTTTAAAAAAAATGTCAAAGTTTTTAACATGTGTTTCTTACCCTATGGAATATCTTGGTTAAATATTAATATTCTTTGTATTACACCTTACATACACACCTTGGTTGTAAGTAGACATGGTGTTGTTGGAAAAAGGTAAAGGAAAGGCTCTGGATGATGGCGGTTCAGGGTGTTATTTCCCTTGGTGCGAATTTGTGGAGATAACTTTTGGGTGATGACCCACTGTTGTGTGGAGTCTATGGGGATATTTTTCATATGTTACTTTCTGTATCTGGACCACTTGTGTTGTGTTAGAACTTATGTATTCAATTCTGTATTTTTTATAAACTTCATTTGGTATAATTTTTCTCAGATACAATTTATCAAATGTTTTTGATGTTTTATGTATCCATATTTAGGTAGATCGTTTCCACATTGTAATAAATGATACCCAAGAATATGTTCCATCCCGTGGGTATAGGGATTGCCCTTTGTTCCTTGTCATGGGCCAGTTTTGGCACTGGTTTTGATGGTGGCCCGATTCGGTTCGTGACACTAACACATGTAATAACACTACTAGATGAGACATGTCCAATAATGGGCATACATTGGTGTATTTTACGACCCCATGGAGTGCCTTGTGTGTTAAAATTAGATTGAATTACATTTAATTTAATGTTATGAATAATATATCCTAAACATGTATTGTTTAGTAAAAAAATTTATATAAAGTTATATAAGTCATCTTTTCAACAATAAGTTTTCATTAGAAATATTAAAATATATCCTACATCGTGGAATTTTATTTATAACTTTTAGATATAAAATAAAAAAATAAATTTTTGATACACTGATAATGTATTGATTACATTATTAATTAACTATTTGAATAAATGAGTTTATAAATATTAAAATAAATTTATTTTGAAACTTTTTACTTTATCCACGAATTTTATGGATGATTATTACTTGTTATATATGAATTAATGAATTGATCTCAAAATAATATTGTCATTATGGTTTTTAAAGACATGATATGAATAGTAGAAAAATTGACAAAAATGTGTTTTTAAAAAAATACTAATTTATTAAATGAAATAATATTCATATAAATCTATAATTTTTTCAAATGACTTAGATAATGTCAGAAATTTCATTAATGAACAACATGAGTTTCAATTGTAATTTTATTGTAACTATATTAACAATATAGTATGAATGAATAAGAAGATATGGTATGAGATAAAATAGTTACCTAGGGGTTAAATATAAATGATAGGTTTAAATTTTAAACAAAAACATCACTAAAAAATATGGGGTGAGATGATTTTGAACAATACAAATCTTATCATTGAATTAAATTATTTTTAGACCTTTTGTAAATCTAAATTCAGTTTATAATAAAATAATCATTCCATACATTCCTGAAATACCCCTCCACACACTTATAAAAGCCCACCACTACTAAACCCTTACTCACACCTCCCAAGACCCATGACTTGTCCACCAAAATAAGCTCAAAAAATCCCTATCTTCCTCATAGAATCATTTCCCAAGGAATAAGGAAATTCAAGAAATCCCATTGGATCGAATCAAAATAAGTTTCCTGATTTCAGGTAACATCTTCTCAAAAGATACCTTTCCAATATATTACTTCCTCGCTCCCTATTATATTATTATTCATCTTTAGAATAGAAACATCAGTATATTCAATATAATCAGGTCTTTTTTGATATGTTTTATAACTACACTTACAAACACATCCATATAATGGATTTAGAACATATTGTTTCTGTGAATGGTGAACTACTGCTCAGAAAATAGAGCTGGTTATATTATATTCTATCACCTCTAATGGTGGCCAGTATGATGGAAATATATTTATATATGATATATATTATGTTAATATTGTCTTTATTCTTCTATATGTTTTATTCTCAAAATACTTTTAAGCATTTCATGATGTGGAAACATGATAATTTCATCTGAGCAGATGCGGACTACCAACCTCGAAAAGTAATATGACCCTTTCATGACATACATAAAAAATATTTAGTATGACATCCATGAACATATATAATATATATATCATATTATATTATACTATAATTATAATATACATATTTATCATTCTAGTTTTCACTCTATTAAATTTGACAATGAAATGAACGTAGTGTTCATGCGTACATTTGGATTTCTATCTTGATGAACAGTGGTTTTCATTTCATACATACAAATGATATGGAAAAATCGAAATAAATATATAATAAATATATATGATATTTAAATAATGAATAAAATTTTGGTGATAGTAACCTTTTGATCACATGGTCAGATTGTAATTATAACAAATTCATTTTTGACTCTTGTACCAAATATCGACAAAACAACCAATATTGTCAAAAATAATAATATAATGTTTTTAATTTGGTAAAATGTTATAAAAAAGAAATAATAAACATGAAAAATTTTACAAAGTGAGTAGAAATTATGATTAATTTATTATTCAAAAATAACAAGTAACAAACGTGGGGAGTCAGACTCAAGGTAAGCGAACCTTTTACCCTCATCTTTTAGTAAAATTCTTCTTTATGATATGTCTTTTAGTATCGATTTTATAATATTGGGATATGTTATTCTACATCCTTGTTGTTGTACATCATATGTAAAAGTCTTTAGAGACCCTTTTCCCTCACATCTACACATTTTATGAATCTTAATGTGATGATGATAGGCTACTGAATTTTCGTAAGGGACTTCATCTTATTCTCTTTTTATTGAGGAATCTTTTGATTTATAAACAAAATTATTCTAAAATGGCCTGAAGGCAGTCACTTTTTTTTTATTTTCAATAATCCACCTTTCAATTGATTAGGTGGAACCCTTACATGGCATGTAGGCATAAGCATTACATGGTCTGAAGCCCTTCGAGTAATTAATTGCTCATATGCTTCAAACATTACATACAACCCAGACTAACAACATTGGAATACTCCACCCTAGCATCTTCATCATGAAATCATCTCACCACATTTGAATAGCTATTTGTCTAGTCTTTCACATGCATGCACATGCTTGTCCTCAAGAAAGGTACCATAACATGTCATTCTTGGAATCCATTTAGCTGCTGCTATGGAGAAATCTCCTTGATCATCCTCCTTCTAAAGCTTTTCCCTTGTAGGTGTTAGGGTTTTCATCTGCACTAACAGTGTCCCAAAATAATTAATGTGAAATTAAAGCCTTAAGGTGGCCCAAAGGACATACAAGCCTAATGTCTTGGGTGGCCCGAAAGCCATAATGGACTCACGGACCAAATTGGTGGCCTAAAGACCCAAACAGGGGAATAGTCCTGGATCCTATAGTATTTCTACAGTTCCTTATATGGATCCTTATATAGAACTGATATAGTTTTTCAATAGTAGCAAAAAAGTATTCCACTTCCTGGATTTGAATTTCATTCAAATAGAATCATTTTTTTATGTACCATTTTACTAAAAAAAGGGAATTTTCGTTTTTAATGTATGTGGTGACAAAAACGTTTCTCCTACAATGAGAATTATGTGATATTTGGATTCCATAACAAAAAATAATTTTTAAAAAAGGAAAATAAATACCATATACATTTTTTACATAATTTGGTATTGAAATTTTTTTTTATAGTGGAATCATTATGTCAATATATTGAGCTGATATCTTGACATTACAATGTGGAAATGTTATCCTTCCATTATGATTTAGCATGTGTTATTATTATGTCATGGTTTGTGGGGATTCATTACATATACCAGTTTTTCAGTGTTAAACATAGGGGTAGTGAAACCAAGATAGCACTCCAATGAATTCGGTAATGTGATAGAGGTAAATGTTAAGGTTTCTCTTTATATATTTAGGGAATATACAGAGACAGATATTCAAAACTTAACTCTATTTATAGCTGTAAAAGCTACATTGTATGTAAGTAATGGATTCCAAATGTTACTTTTATGATTAATGATTTCTATGTGATATTTATAAATCTTATGATTTCATGAATTATGTTTTAGATATTATATTATAGGAGTGAAAATAATTATTTCATTGATTTTATATATTGATGGATTAATGTTTTCAATCCTTATAATATAATGATTTCAGATCTTTTTATTCCCATCACATTTTTTTAAAATATATCATAGGGTATAATGAAGGGTATGGAAAGAAATAATTCATGATTATTTAAATTAGGAAAATATTTATTGTTTTTTTTAAACCGTTTTATTTTTGTGAAAAAAATTTGATAGAGTATAAGGGTCTACATTGTAAAATATTAGATTTAATGTAATAGTTTTGGCCTAATTCAATAGAACTCTAAACCTGAAAATATCTTTAATGTTAATTCCCAATTTAACTAAATATTATTTTTTGTTTCAAGGCTTGGGCCTTATAAGAACCAATTTTTTGGGGCTCTGAGACATTGAAAAATTTATTGATGTCATTCTAGAGAAGGGTGTTCAGATAGCGTGCAATTCCGAGGCATGGTGTGCCCAGAAATAATTATATAAAAATTTTAAGTCTTTTTATATTACGCATGTGTGTTTAACTAAAGAAAATTTGATATCTCTTAGATGGTTGATCGGATCGGAAATCAAATACCACTGTTGGGTCCGGAACATAGTGTTTACCCTAAGTGCAACATAAAATGAGTTGGAGCAGGAAGTATGGAACCCTTGCTCTTTGGCAGTGTGTTAAATGGATAATTAAATTATCAAATTATTCATTTAATAGCTGAAACCTGAATAACTATTAAAATGATTCTCAGATGGGAAAATCAAGGGCATCATTGAGTCCGGAGCAGGCCTTTTACCCTTGGCGGGGTGTAAAAGTTGCGAGCGCGGGACTGCTGTGAGATATGTCACCCAGGGGCAAAAATGTCTTTTTGAATTAATGAGTTAGTTATTTTTATCAATAATGTTATTTTCGAATAACATTTGAACGAATCCTCGGAATGGATATCTGATACTTATGTTGAGTTTTAAATGTGGTGTTTTTCCTAGGTGTGATAAAAAATCAAAGGGCGTGGTGATTTCGGATTCTGCGCTAAGTGGTTTTTCTATAAATAAAAAAAATGTGGAATTGAGCGAAACCCATTTCTTCTTCTCTCTATCTTTCTTCCTCTCTCTCTCTCTCTCTCTCTTTCTCTCATACATTTTTCGGTGTTATTCATCATTCTTCGTCGGATCGAGGTACAGTCTTTTCCAAAACAATGGTGAATCAAGGCAGGAGCCTCACGAATGCATCGCCTATGACAAGCATCAAAAATGAGGTAAGATTATTGATAATTTTTTTCTGCACCTATAGAGATTTTATCGTTTAATTACTATAATGTTGGAATCGGGACGATTGCAGAATGAACATAGCCATCGTCTGATCCCCATTTTCACTTCATGATCTTGGGCGTTCTTCGTCCCAATTTTCGGACGTGTCAAATCTGTTCAGATCGTGGATCAGGGGCAGGCGCTGTGATGGACTCACCCTGAAGATCCCGAATCACCTTTTGGATATGGAATTGGGCTTCCAAAGTGGTGGTGGAAGCCGTTAGAAGCCCCGGATCTAGAAAGGGCGGTGGCCGGAGGTTGGGGAGGCGCAGTAGGTTCGTTCGGGAGCACGGTGCTCCGGCGAGGGCCAGCCGGGCGTTCAGATTAGGCACTGGCGGTGTTGAGCGATCAATTTGAGGCCAAAGGTGTGGCCTCGGGTGTCGTGGGATAAGTTGGCCATGGTGTTCGGTGGGCCGGCGTGCGGCGGTGCATTGGGCGGAAGGAGGAGGCGGCCTCGCCTAGTCGAGGCCAGAGGTGGAGCGCGAGGAAGCCTGGGTGATAACAGCGCTGAGTGGCGGGGGCCACGAAGAGGGGCAGAGCTGACGACGAGCAGGTAGCGCGGGCAGTGGAGTGGCGTATCGCGGAAGAGAATGAAACCAAGGGCTTTGGCGCCGTTCAGTCGTGGTCAGCGAAGGAGAACCCTGAGGTCGCGCCTCGATGGGTGCGGTGTTGACAAGGACCCGCATACCACGGGTCCTACTGGGCGACGAAGACCGGCCAAAAGGATGTTCTATTGAGAAAAAACTAGACCCATGTGGGGTGGTATACTGTGGTTGGAGCGGTCCGTGGATATTCGGGCCAGACTCGCGGCTGGGTCGTGGGCCGACAGTTCGGTTTGGGCTGGACGGGGTGAACCGGGACGATTGGGCCCCCTTGCATTCGGGGGGGGGGGGGGGGCATATCTTCTAAACGATGCGTCCGTTTGATGGGCCATTTGCAGCTATGGGTTCGTATTGGAGAGACGGGACCTTTTAAAGAGATTTTCAGGTATTTTGGGTTCTGCACCCGAATACGGGTTACTCGAGGAGATTTAATTTAATAATAATAAATTATTATTAAAGTTGCGACGAACGTGGCTCGCGTGCCGGAAGTCCATTTGAGGTGTTGTCAGAGGTGAGGTGGCACGGAGCTGAGATGATCCTTCCAAGTTGGTTTTGAAACTTTGTGGGTTGGTTTTTTAGCTTAGTGGCATGAAATGCTAAATGTGAATAATTAATTAATTAATTAATTAATTAATTAATTGTGCCGTCGGACCTAACTCATGCTTGGGATGTCTGATTGGTGTGCCGTTAGAGGTAGTGTGACCACAGTCCTCATGCCGACTTTTTGAGATTCTTTCAGAAGCGTTCAGGTTGGAGACAAGTTGTGGGCCCCACAGGTCATAGATCACACGCTTTACAGTGAAACGCCACCTTTTCACCCATCATCCATTACGGGTGTCTGAGTATTCATGTATGAGTGTTTTTCCGAGGGGTTTGCAATGGTGCAATCCGCCCGCCGAAATTCGAGCTAGAGGCATGGGCCCGACAAGGCGATTGTAACACCCCAGGTAAATAAAGAATATGGCATTTCATATTTATCTATATTTGTGAATAAAATATTGAAATGAATTTAAAGGGGACGCTATGCTTGATGGCGTACCCAACACGCAACAATGAGTTTCTTGGGAATCTAACGTTGCACTCTAATAATAAAATAATATTATTTCAAATGATAGTTAACATGTAGCCATTGTATTGGAGGGAATTGATATAAATAACTAAAATATGATTATATATGTTTTTTTAAATGTTTTTACATTTATACAATAAAAGATAAAGGCTTAAAATACGGAAAGAATTCAATTTTAGGCGTATATGCCCTAGTTTTCACTAAAGGTTCACTTATCACCTTTTGATGGAGAACCGTCATTAAATATAGTTTTGTTCACTCTTAAAAATTATTTTGGACCAAAAAAACTCTTATTAAGAATCGGGACATCAAAATTTACTTTGTGTAAATTTTTGGTATCTTTCCGATAAAGTTCATTTTTTTAATGAATAGTGTAAAATGTTGTATTTTAATTAAAAACCACTTTTTAATCTAATTTATTTATATGATTAGATTATATTTTGAATTGGTTTTAAAGTGAAATTAGAAAATATTTTTACCATTAAATCCAATAGTGGTCGTTGGATTTAATTTCACTTTGAAATCAGACTTAAACTAGTGTCAATCTTTTGATACTTATTATTTTATAAAAACACGCTATTTGCTCTGACAGCGTGAATTAATTATTAAATTAATTAATGTGACTAATATGTTTTGAATTTTGTAAAACGGACTTCATTTTTGAATTCGGAATATCAAATATAGCTTAGGGTGAATTTTTTGGATTTTTCTGAAAAACTTCAATTTTTGATGAATAGTGAAACCACTAAGTGGTACTTATAAAAGCTGATTTTTCGTTTAAATGAAATTTTACCACTTATGTGTTTTGAATTTCAATAATCTGACATACATGGTTGTCATTAAGAAGTAAAATGTGGTTAAATGGGATAAAAATAATTTTTTGGTGAATAGTAACTTATTAAGTTTTTAATCACGATTAGTGGTAATTAGTGTAGTTTAAGGTATAAATAATGCTTTAATAATATGAAATGACCTAGACACATGTCCCAAACTTATTGGTTGTGTCATTACCGACCAAGAAAAGCCATGGGTCAACTTGGGGACCCCATGGATCCACTTTGGTTGGGAAATGACATAAATAACATTTTATTTAATGTAAAAGTGAAATTGACACAAACATGATATGTTTTAATAAAACAATTTTTAAGTGGGGTTATACAAGTCATCATTTTGATTATAAATATTCATTGGAAAGATAAAAAGATTTCCTACATCATAGTATTTTTTTTATAATTTTTAGACATTAAATAAATTAAATTATTTATGACATAATAATAATTCAGCGATGACATCATTATTTGACGATTTAAATAAAATGGGAAGATAATGTAAAATATATGAACTACACATGTCCAAAACTTATTGGATGAGTGGATTTAGAATCCTTATCACCTTATCCACGAATTATATCAATGTGGGACCTTTTAAAACCGAAACACATTTTCAAATAAAGTAATATTTCTTACTTTCCAAAAGTGCCCCTCCTCTCCTCTTATAAAAGGCCCCCACCTCTACCTCATTTCACACACTCCTCAAGCCTTTGGCTCGGCCAACCCCTGCCCATTTACTCTCTCCACATCTCTCTCCTCATCCTAGAGGATTCCCTTTGGGTAGAAGCCTTTCAATGGAAGCCTTTAGGCTCAAATCAAAAGGAGTTACACTTTTAAAGGTAATTCATTCTCTCATGTTCATTTGTTTTATTTTGCTTCTCCAACACCCTAAACTCTTTTTATTTACTTCTTTTGTAACAAAACCAGTATCTTCAATATACTAGGATGTTGTTATAAGATTTATTCGAGCTACACTCTCACACAACTACATCAAATGGTTAAAGAACATATGGTTTCCGTGGATGGTGAAATTCTGCCTCCCGAAACGATGATTGTTCAATACTCATTTAACAACTTCAAAGGTGGCCATTATGATGTCACTATTTTTATATATGATATATAATATGTTTATGTTTTATTTATGCTTCTGTATTTTTCATTTTTGTCTTACCTTTATGGCTTCCATTATGGGTATACGCGATATCTTCATTTAAGGAAGTGTGGACTACCACCCCCTCAAAGTGATTTGATTCGTTAAATACCATATGTGGGATGTATAAAGGATGAAAATATGATATTATATATGATATTATACTGGAATTATAATATACCTTTATATCATAATTATTCCATTCTATAAAATACGAAATAGAAATGAAAGTAGCGTTCATGCGTACGTACGGCTTACCGTCTCCATGAACGGTGCATTTCATTTCTTACCTCTAAATGATTATGTAATGTTATAAATGCATGAATGTACTGGATATATATGACATATATGATATCTATATAATTAATAAAATTCTGGATATAATAAACATTTGGCCACACGAACAACATGTAATTGTAAGAAGTCCACTTTCGACTTAAGAACCAAATATCGGCAAAACAAATATTATTAACTTAAATGATTACATAATGTTTATGACATGGTAATAAGTGGTATAAATGTAATAATGAACTTGAAAAATGTTCTTAAGGAATTAGAAATTAACTCATGTTTATTATTCAGGAGATTAAAGAACGATCGAGTCAAGTCGGACCCGGGGTAAGGGATCCTACAACTCTCTTTCTTTTTAAGTACACTCATTTATGTCATTTATTTTAAGCTCATATTTCTTATGATTGGGATGTTATTTTATATTAAATTTACCGTAATTTTTATGTTCAAGTGATGAGAGACCCTATTCTCTCTCATCAATCCATTTTGGATGTTTTGAGTGGCGCCGTTAGGCTGCCGAACATTCGCAAGAGATCTAACCTCTCTCTTTTTTTTAAGTACTCTCCTTTATGTCACTTCTTTTAAACTCCTCCTTGCAATGTTGGGGGATTTCATTTTATATTCCACTTGCTGTAAATTCTATTTTAATATGATGGGATACTCTATTTGATCTCATCAATCCATATTCGGAAGTATTATGTGGCGCTGTTAGGCTGCCGAGTTTTCGTAAGGGATTTTTCATCTCACTTTTATTCCCGTGAGATTTATGCTACATTTGCCACAAATTCCATTGAGTGGTGTATGTACTGCCCATTATTCTACTCTTTGTGTAATATACTTTCGTTTATGAGTATTTACATCAATGACCTATTGTATTTCTTTCATGGGGTGTATGTTTTGAAAGATACCCAAGTCGGTAAGGGAACCTTTCACCCTCCTCTTTTTTTAAAAGACTTCTTTTGTTGGGTCTTTTAATTTACATATTGTTATGTTGGGATATGTTCTCATATATCCTTATTGATGTAAATTTTATGTCCAAGTGATGAGATACTCTTTTTATCCCTCATCAACTCATTTTGATGTGATGTCGTTAGGCTGTCAAGGGTACTTTTTAACCCAATTTCGATTTCTTTGGGTTCAAAATGTAGTCATTGAATATGTCATCCATTGAATATGTGTGAATGACCTTTTTTTTTTTACACTTAATATCCACTTATATTGGGTGTATTTATATTTGTCACACATATTTTTGAGATTGATTTGTCCTTAATTTAAGGATACCTTCTTTATAAGGGATTTCATTACATTTGACATTTCTATTGAGGGTTCATTGTTGTTATGCACCAATTCACTCTTATATGGTTTATATACTATCCTTTGGAGTATTATATCATGAGTCCATTTATTCTCATGATATTATAAAGTTCTGACTAAATGTTATTCCTCAATTATTTTATTCAAGTGTCTCTGATTTTGGTAAAACCCCTTTAACCAAAATATCGTTTTAAATGTTTTAATTATTTGTTCTTATTAATATCCATGTTTTCATAATGCTTTTAAGTATTTATTTATATGGATATAAATGGTTTAAAATGTTAAAAGCTTCAAGGTGGTATGGGACACTTTGATTCAAACATCTCTTTATTAAATGTTTTAAATGGTTTTGGAAATGGTTTCTTTTTGAATGGATTCATTATTTCAATATCCTAAAATGTTATATTGTGATTGAAATGTGGAAATATCATGTTTTTTTTATTCATGTTTATGTGATACGATTATGTTATGGTTCTTGGGCATTGTAATGAAGAACGGGTGGTTCCGTGATAAACTAAGGGCGGGTGAGCCCGATATAGCTCTCCAATGCATTGGGTAACGCGAAGGAGTGAAACGTTAAGGTTTCTCCGAAGAGATTTAGGGAATATATTGTGATGGGTATTCCAAACGTAACCAAGAGGGTTACTCCCTATGCAAGAATGTTATGAATGCCTCAAGTTACCTTTATGTCTTATGTTTTCTATGATTTATTCATGATTTGATATGCCTATGTTTTATGGGTAAAGTATGATTTCATTCTTATGTATATATGAACTCATGTTTCCTTTCCATATTTTTATAACCCTTACTGAGCTTTTTATGCTCATCCCAAGTTTTTGAAATGCTTTTCACAGGTCAAGGGAAAGGTACATGATGTGGCGATAGTTTCAAGGATGTGTCAAGAAAGAATCCGTGTTTTTTTTAATAGGTTTCCATTGATGGGAAGAATGAATATTGTCTTTTATGTAACCACCTTGTTTAAATGTGGAATGTAATGCAAGTTTCATGATCTAATTCTCTAAAACTCTAAACCTGAAAAGATCCTCAATGTGTAATCTTGTAATAACTCACGATTAAGTAAGGTTTAAGGCTGGGGCCTTATAGTTGGTATCAAAGGTCGGTTTAGATAACTTTAGAGGTTAGGGTATTCTTTAATCATAATTGACAATTACCATAATGGTTAGGATTTCAGAAAGAGTCTTAGTTTTAGATAAAGTGAATGAGTAAGTATATCTTATTGTCTATCTTACTCATTAGTACATGACGGTTTTGTTGATATACTCACACTGACATTTCTATTTTTAGTGAATGGATGGATATAGTAGGCACCAAAGAGACAACAGGTTTGAAGGAAACTGTGGTGGTTCTCTGATTAAGATACTAGATAAAATGGAGGATTCAATGAGGAAACTCGTGGTTGTTCTAAACCAAATATCAAAGAGTCATGATCAACCACTTCAACCTTGGTGATTTCTCTAATGCATCAGGTACGAGATGGCCAATTCGATGTGGAAATTCAGGTAATAATTATTAAGGTAACCATTAGGGTTTATATGATACTTAATTTTTAGGTAATTATGGGTTACTCTATGATATGATGGAAAATGAAAGGAATGAGATAAACATGAGGTTAAAATATGTTATGATTATTATTGAAGATTTTATCTCATTTTGGGGAATGTTTTAATAATTTTATAGTTTTGGAAAAAGGACAACACGTAGACCGTGTGACATCCCGTCGCGTCGGACAAAGCTGTGGGAATCGAACCCACAACCAATGTGCGAATGGTATTTATCGCCTACCACTGGACTACGTGAAGTCCCTGGTTAGTTTGACTGATTCATTCTAGTTTTATGATTTTATGAATTAAGAGTAAGTTGATTTTGGGTTATTTATGAGAATGATTAACCTATCATGGAGGATATGTGATTAGGTTAATTACTTTTCAAAACGAGACTTTAGGAGCAACTGATATTGTTTGGAGATAAATGTTATGATTTATCTTGGAAGACTATGTGACTAAATACTTCAAATATTTGGTTTTCAATTTTATATTGGTTTACATTGAAGAATTTTATGGACAAATTGATTATATAATGGTCCTCGTTGAACTTTGGGTTTTGTTGGACAGATTTTGGAGATTAAGGATAGATTTTCTTTTTATAAAGGGTTATCCTTTTCTGGATTATCTGATCTTGTACTAGCCTTTTTGGGTTTGGTTTTGGTTAAAGTCTAAAGACATGGGAAGTATATAGTTCTATTTTGTGGATAAGGTGATTCTCTAGAAGTTGATTATAGTACTCTTAATGTGAACAAGTCTTCCTAAATACTAATCTTTTGGAGAAAATATGAGTTTGTGTAACGAATCTAATAAAAGTTGAAAGTCAATATGATAAGTGATTATGTTTCCTTATGAACAAATTCCTCAATAAAAAGTAACTTAAAACAAAAATGTTGTCTATTAACTTTTCCTACTGGGGAATCGAAGACCGTTTAACCCATCACAAGTTTGTGATTTTCTTGTGGTTAACTTTCTCCTAAACAAGTTTTCTATCACTCTCCATCAGAACATGACCCTTTGTTTTTTCCTCCATGTCCATATTTTCATACTTGGAATCCTAGTATGGGTTAACTCGGGTGACCTTTGTACTTATCTTTCTTTATTTTAAAGTGTTTGTTTTACCAACTTTTGTTCCGATGTGGGACTTTAAAGGATGTTTCCAAGCACAATTTTAAAATTGCGAAGACGCAATTCCCAAAAGGGGGGAAGGATGTAACACCCCAGGTAAATAAAGAATATGGAATTTCATATTTATCCATATTTTTGAATAAAATATTGAAATGACTTTAAAGGGGACGCTATGCTTGATGGCGTACCCAACACGCAACAATGAGTTTCTTGGGAATCTTACGTTGCACTCTAATAATAAAATAATATTATTTCAAATGATAGTTAACATGTAGCCGTTGTATTGGAGGGAATGGATAGAAATAACTAAAATATGATTATATATGTTTTTTTTAAATGTTTTTACATTTATACAATAAATGATAAAGGCTTAAAATACGGAAAGAATTCAATTTTAGGCGTATATGCCCTAGTTTTCACTAAAGGTTCACTTATCACCTTTTGATGGAGAACCGTCATTAAATATAGTTTTTTTCACTCTTAAACATTCTTTTGGACCAAAAAAACTCTTATTAAGAATCGGGACATCAAAATTTACTTTGTGTAAATTTTTGGTATCTTTCCGATAAAGTTCATTTTTTTAATGAATAGTGCAAAATGTTGTATTTTAATTCAAAACCACTTTTTAATCTAATTTATTTATATGATTAGATTATATTTTGAATTGGTTTTAAAGTGAAATTAGAAAATATTTTTACCATTAAATCCAATAGTGGTCGTTGGAATTAATTTCACTTTGAAATCAGACTTAAACTAGTGTCAATCTTTTGATACTTATTGTTTTATAAAAACACGCTATTTGCTCTGACAGCGGGAATTAATTATTAAATTAATTAATGTGACTAATATGTTTTGAATTTTGTAAGACGGACTTCATTTTTGAATTCGGAATATCAAATATAGCTTAGGGTGAATTTTTGGGATTTTTCTGAAAAACTTCAATTTTTGATGAATAGTGAAACCACTAAGTGGTACTTATAAAAGATGATTTTTCGTTTAAATGAAATTTTACCACTTATGTGTTTTGAATTTCAAAAATCCGACATAAATGGTTGTCATTAAGAAGTAAAATGTGGTTCAATGGGATAAAAATAATTTTTTGGTGAATAGTAACTTATTAAGTTTTTAATCGCGACTAGTGGTAATTAGTGTAGTTTAAGGTATAAATAATGCTTTAATAATATGAAATGACCTAGACACATGTCCCAAACTTATTGGTTGTGTCATGGCCGATCAAGAAAAGTCATGGGTCAACTTGGGGACCCCATGGATCCACTTTGGTTTGGAAATGACATAAATAACATTTTATTTAATGTAAAAGTAAAATTGACACAAACATGACATGTTTTAATAAAACAATTTTTAAGTGGGGTTATACAAGTCATCTTTTTTATTATAAATATTTATTAGAAATATAAAAAGATTTCCTACATCATAGTATTTTTTTTATAATTTTTAGACATTAAATAAATTAAATTATTTATGACATAATAATGATGCAGCGATGAGATCATTATTTGAAGATTTAAATAAAATGGGAAGATAATGTAAAATCTATGAACTAAACATGTCCAAAACTTATTGGATGAGTGGATTTAGAAGCCTTATCACCATTTCCACTAATTATATCAATGTGGGACCTTTTAAAACCGAAACACATTTTCAAATAAAGTAATATTTCTTACTTTCCAAAAGTGCCCCTCCTCTCCTCTTATAAAAGGCCCCCACCTCTACCTCATTTCACACATTCCTCAAGCCTTTGGCTCGGCCAAACCCTGCCCATTTACTCTCTCCACATCTCTCTCCTCATCCTAGAGGATTCCCTTTGGGCCGAAACCTTTCAATGGAAGCCTTTAGGCTCAAATCAAAAGGAGTTACACTTTTAAAGGTAATTCATTCTCTCATGTTCATTTGTTTTATTTTGCTTCTCCAACACCCTAAACTCTTTTTATTTACTTCTTTTGTAACAACAACAGTATCTTCAATATACTAGGATGTTTTTATAAGATTTATTCGAGCTACACTCTCACACAACTACATCAAATGGTTAAAGAACATACGGTTTCCGTGGATGGTGAAATTCTGCCTCCCGAAACGATGATTGTTCAATACTCATTTAACACTTTCAAATGTGGCCATTATGATGTCACTATTTTTATATATGATATATAATATGTTTATGTTTTATTTATGCTTCTGTATTTTTCATTTTTGTCTTACCATTATGGCTTCCATTATGGGTATACGCGATATCTTCATTTAAGGAAGTGCGGAATATCACCCCCTCAAAGTGATTTGATTCGTTAAATACCATATGTGGGATGTATAAAGGATGGAAATATGATATTATATATGATATTATACTGGAATTATAATATACCTTTATATCATTATTATTCCATTCTATAAAATACGAAATAGAAATGAAAGTAGCGTTCATGCGTACGTACGGCTTACCGTCTCCATGAACGGTGCATTTCATTTCTTACCTCTAAATGATTATGTAATGTTATAAATGCATGCATGTACTGGATATATATGACATATATGATATCTATATAATTAATACAATTCTGGATATAATAAACATTTGGCCACACGAACAACATGTAATTGTAAGAAGTCCACTTTCGACTTAAGAACCAAATATCGGCAAAACAAATATTATTAACTTAAATGATTACATAATGTTTATGACATGGTAATAAGTGGTATAAATGTAATAATGAACTTGAAAAAGGTTCTTAAGGAATTAGAAATTTACTCAAGTTTATTATTTAGGAGATTAAAGAACGATCGAGTCAAGTCGGACCTGGGGTAAGGGATCCTACAACTCTCTTTCTTCTTAAGTACACTCTTTTATGTCATTTATTTTAAGCTCATATTTCTTATGATTGGGATGTTATTTTATATTACATTTACCGTAATTTTTATGTTCAAGTTATGAGAGACCCTATTCTCTCTCATCAATCCATTTTGGAAGTTTTGAGTGGCGCCGTTAGGCTGCCGAACATTCGCAAGAGATCTAACCTCTCTTTTTTTTTAAGTACTCTCCTTTATGTCACTTATTTTAAACTCCTCCTTGCAATGTTGGGGGATTTCCTTTTATATTCCACTTGCTGTAAATTCTATTTTAATATGATGGGATACTCTATTTGATCTCATCAATCCATATTCGGAAGTATTATGTGGCGTCGTTAAGCTGCCGAGTTTTCGTAAGGGATTTTTCATCTCACTTTTATTCCCGTGAGATTTATGCTACATTTGCCACAAATTCCATTGAGTGGTGTATGTACTGCCCATTATTCTACTCTTTGTGTAATATAATTTCGTTTATGAGTATTTACATCAATGACCTATTGTCTTTCTTTCATGGGGTGTATGTTTTGAAAGATACCCAAGTCGGTAAGGGAACCTTTCACCCTCCTCTTTTTTTAAAAGACTTCTTTTGTTGGGTCTTTTAATTTACATATTGTTATGTTGGGATATGTTCTCATATATCCTTATTGATGTAAATTTTATTTCCAAGTGATGAGATACTCTTTTTATCTCTCATCAACTCATTTTGATGTGATGTCGTTAGGCTGTCAAGGGTACTTTTTAACCCAATTTCGATTTCTTTGGGTTCAACATGTAGTCATTGAATATGTCATCCATTGAATATGTGTGAATGGCCTTTTATTGTTTTACACTTAATATCCACTTATATTGGGTGTATTTATATTTGTCACACATATTTTTGAGATTGATTTGTCCTTAATTTAAGGATACCTTCTTTATAAGGGATTTCATTACATTTGAAATTTCTATTGAGGGTTCATTGTTGTTATGCACCAATTCACTCTTATATGGTGTATATACTATCCTTTGGAGTATTATATCATGAATCCATTTATTCTCATGATATTATAAAGTTCTGACTAAATGTTATTCCTCAATTATTCTATTCAAGTGTCTCTGATTTTGGTAAAACCCCTTTAACCAAAATATCATTTTAAATGTTTTAATTATTTGTTCTTATTAATATCCATGTTTTCAAAATGGTTTTAAGGATTTATTTATATGGATATAAATGGTTTAAAACTTTAAAAGCTTCAAGGTGGTATGGGACACTTTGATTCAAAAATCTCTTTATTAAATGTTTTAAATGGTTTTGGAAATGGTTTCTTTTTGAATGGATTCATTATTTCAATATCCTAAAATGTTATATTGTGATTGAAATGTGGAAATATCATGTTTCCTTTATTCATGTTTATGTGATACGATTATGTTATGGTTCTTGGGCATTGTTATGAAGAACGGGTGGTTCCGTGATAAACTAAGGGCGGGTGAGCCCGATATAGCTCTCCAATGCATTGGGTAATGAGAAGGAGTGAAACGTTAAGGTTTCTCCGAAGAGATTTAGGGAATATACTGTGATGGGTATTCCAAACGTAACCAAGAGGGTTACTCCCTACGCAAGAATGTTATGAATGCCTCAAGTTACCTTTATGTCTTATGTTTTCTATGATTTATTCATGATTTGATATGCCTATGTTTTATGGGTAAAGTATGATTTCATTCTTATGTATATATGAACTCATGTTTCCTTTCCATATTTTTATAACCCTTACTGAGCTTTTTATGCTCATCCCAAGTTTTTGAAATGCTTTTCACAGGTCAAGGGAAAGGTACATGATGTGACGATAGTGTCAAGGATGTGTCAAGAAAGAATCCGTGTTTTTTTAATAGGTTTCCATTGATGAGAAGAATGAATATTGTCTTTTATGTAACCACCTTGTTTAAATGTGGAATGTAATGCATGTTTCATGATCTAATTCTCTAAAACTCTAAACCTGAAAAGATCCTCAATGTGTAATCTTGTAATAACTCAAGACAAAGTAAGGTTTAAGGCTGGGGCCTTATAGCGATGTTCGGACGTATGCTGCGTTTTTACGACATATGCTTCATAGGTCTATTCAGGGAAAAGGAATAGCCTATTTCGTGTGAATATCAGCAAGGAACACAATGATACGATTTGCATGACGTTTTTTGAGGCCTATGTGTGGGACCCACAGGGCCCCACTTGCATATAATGCTGGGAGTTGCAGCTTCTGCAAACGAAGTCCATTTTAGGCGTTGTTAGTAGTGTTGTGCACATAGCGCCGAGATGATGTTGACCGGGGTGATTTCAGGCGTTGAAGCCAAACATGAGGTGTCGGCCCCACGGGCCGTCTTTTGAGTTGGTTGCAACGTATCTGTGAATTTTTCATCAGGCGTCTGTTTCGTCATATGAATAGTCATTTCAGCGTGTGTTTTCGTGAGCATCGCGATGGCGCAGTTCAGCCGACCAATTTCAGGACCGAGGTGCAAGCCCCATGAGATGTCGCATGGGCCTAAAGTGGTGTTGAATGACTTTTCCACCGGGAGCCCATTTCTAGTGAGTATTTAGTCTATTTCACATGTTTTTTCGTGAGGATTAAAATGATGTAATCTGTTTGGGCATGCAGAGCCTCATTTTAGATCTCAGAAAATGTGAAAAAATGAATGGGCATTTGTCGGAGGTTCCTTTGACAAACATTTAACCTACACACAGTAGCGGTGTAAGTGACACCCAGTGATGGCATGTATAGTGTGAAGATATCGAACTAGTTCTAGGTTTACCCTCCAGTGAGGTAAGGAAATGGGATACCCATTGACCATAGGGATTAACCTCCAGCAAGGCTAGGCACTAGGATACCTGTTGACCTTACGGTTTACCCTACTGCAGGGCTAGGCAGTGGGTCACTATCGAATTATTTTGGGTTTACCCTCTAGTAGGGCTGGGAAATTGGTCAGCTGATGTTTTATTACTGTTTACCCTATAGAGGGGCTGGGTAGTGGGTTTTTGTGAACTTATTTAGGGTTTACCCTCCAACAGGATAGGGAAGTGGGTCACTCGATGAATTATTACTATCAACCCTTCTGCATTGCTAGGCAGTGGGTCACCTTTGACTTATTGGGGTTTACCCTGCAGTGGGGCTGGGCAGTGGGTAACCTGATGACTTCTTTCAGACTTAGTCCTTTATATGAGGCTAGTTAGTGACTTTTCTCCATGATTACCACAACAGGACCCTTGGTGGTACGTTTCAGTGATGTGGGAGTTGTGGCATGCGAGATTGTTGGGCACCGGTGATGGCTACCCATAAAACTGTTGGATATTTCACTTGGGCTGAGCTTAGAGATAGAGATTCCCTTACACACTTGTTTTGGTTTCTTTTAGAGAATATATATATATATATATACCCTACTTTTTTTCCCACTCCTTCAGTTCAGTTACTCTCATTCTAGGAGGGTCGATGACATGGGGGTTATGCCATGTGCTTTCTGTGTCTAGCTCCTCTTGTATTGGACTAGTTTACTTCCTTCATTTTATTGGGTTGAGCTACACTCTCTCTTTTTTAATCTTACACTATTCTTGATCTGACTACTACTCACCGTTTTAGTAACTCTTTTGTTGCTCCATCGAGCTTTTTGGGCATCCTACTGAGTATCATTATACTCACCCCTTCTTGGGATATTCCCACACTTGTTGTGTCCTTACAGATGATAGGAAAGTCGATCTATACAATGGAGGAGCATATATGACATATGATCTTGGGCTGTGTTCAGTTGACATAGGAGGATATCTGGGAGTGAGACCCACAAGCTGTTTACTTTCGTTTACCTGTTGCCGGGTTGCAGCACCTTTCTAGTTAGGACGTGTTTTTCCTCATTTTTCAGTTATCTTGTCAACACATTACTTGTACTATTTAGAGGATAGTTCATGGATGTTGGTTTCCCTTTTTTAGCAGCGTTGTATCTTTCTTTATTTTCTCTACACTTCTTCAGTGAGTTATTTGGATTCGTGTTTACAGTTTCCTAGCCAAAGGCCTCCCCTAGTTTTTTTAGCCTTCGGTGCTGGTCGCCAGCCCCTGGCCTATAGAGGTGGGCTTATGGTTGTTGCGGCACATGCCCCAGTATGGTTCAGTTCATGAGAAAGTGGTATAAAAGGTGTTTCGTTCCTTGGGGCATTTTTCAGACGTCTATAAAAAATAATTGGTTGAGTTTTGGGGTAATATTGTCAACATGTCTCGAGAGTAGCTCTCAGGCCAGGGAGTCTAGTGATGGTGTGGTGGCCGACATATCCATTCACCAGGACCCTAATAACTCACTTGTCAACAAGGCACACTGAGACACTTGTTGTAGGGAATTTGGTTTGTACATCATATAGGATTGAGTCTTTGACTATCCTTTTTGAGTCAGCTCCCCATCATTGTCGAGATATTTATGCTCATTTGGTCACGGTACTCCTTGATCGGATTCAAGATGTCACTGCAATGATAGCCAACCAGGATACTAGCTATGGTTCGTGATGGAAAATCTGTGAGCAACGAGGCCTCAGTTCAAGATAAATCATATGATTACCCTTTCTCTCGGAGGATAGGCAGTAGCACCTCCACCCGTGGAGTAGCAAATAGTACCGGTAATGAGGGCCGATGACAAGCACAGTCTGGGCGTGCTATATGAGTTCCAGCATTAGAGACCATTGAGGTTCCACGGTGAGCCATACCCTGAGACAGTGAAGGATTCGCTAGAGTCAGTGGTTCGCCTCTTCAGGCTTGTTTGGTCACTGACAGGTTGATGGTGGTTTTGACAGTAGTATATCAACCTAGTAGTTTGGCGTTAGTAGTGTCAAGGCTACTCAGATACATGATGAGTTGGTACTCTCATGGGATGAATTCTAATAGCTCTTTCGTGGGATGTACTATCTCTCTTACATGTGTTTTTTTAGTTTCGGGAGCTGTTGGACCTTCATTGGGGAGGTATAGCAGTGGTTGAGTACGCGGCTCGGTTAATAGACCTTAATCGGAACTCTTTGAACGTGGTCTGTGACGGAAACTTCCAAGCATATAAGTTTGAGCCAGGTCTCTGAGGAGGAGATTTGTGCCAGCGTAGTGTTCTTGTGAAGCCTCACCCATCTTGGGGTTCTTCAGTACGCACTAGTGACAGAGTAATTTCCTTCATAGGGATGTTGATTGGAAGGGCCTCGCAACTGAAGGTACCCCCTTGATGTGGCTCAGGGACATGGTTGGGGGCATCCTAGAGCACAGAGACAGCCCATGGAGGACTAGTGCATTGATTTTGATGTGTGGGGTCACATGGCGTGAGACTATCTAACCAAATGCGCTGAGTCTTCCTGATAGTTGGTAGATGCTCCGCCATGACAGAGGTAGTTCCGTGATCAGAAAACTCCTAGGTAAGGACAGGGTGGTCCCTTGGGAGGCGGTGTTGGAAGAAAAGCAGGAAGAACCGTGGTTGGTGAACAACGTTTTGAGTTCCTTCCACCACCCATATGAAGCCCATGTCAAGCTCAGGGAGCTAACAGATGGGGATGCATGCAGCTATGTGCTATAGATGTCTACAATCAAACAGTGTATGAAATGATAAGATGTACACTATGTGTCTTTTCTACTTTTCTTAGTAGAATTTGTTAGACACCATGTGAGGTACTCTTTTCACCAAACATTTTGATCGAGGGGTTACCAAGGGTGACTCATGGTGTCGGTGTAACCTTGTGTTGGTGTTGTCCGACGTAGCTTGGAATTAATGGGAAAGAGGGGTTCTTCCCCCACTAAGACGTGTTTCTGTGATGTGATCAAAACTGTGTGGGAGGTTCAGTGCCACCCAAAGCGGAGAGTATCTAGGGGTGGTGGATAAGACTCTCTAACATATGCAATCAAGGAAGGGTTGTGTGTTCGAGTGTCAAAGTAGGTTTTGGATTTTCCATTAGGGCTTTTCAGCTTGGCCCCCCTTTTCTTGAGGTTCCACTAGTGGGTTTGTTAGTGCGTATGTTTTGAATATTACTCTACTTCCAAGAGGTGAAAAGACACATGGGGTATGCCACATGATTTATGTGTCTAGCCTCTCGAAGATGGATGTGTTTTCTCACCTGCCATGTTCATTGGTACCTCACATACTCAATGTCAACCTTGATATAGTTACTAAGTACAGGTTGAGGTGATGGAAATCCCATAAACAGAACTATGCGATTCACGATGTGGTGCTAGTGGTGGTAGTCAATTCAATGATGATGTGGAGATAATATCTTCTGGGAGAGTGCTTTGTGGTTCTCTCAGAACACAAGTTTCTCAGGTGCGTCCTCACCTAGAGTGACTTGAACCAAAGGTGACGGTTCTGGTTGAAATTTCTATAGGACTATGACTTCGAGATAGTCCATGTTTCAGAAGATGGAAGTGTTGTAGCATGTCCCCTCATCAGAGAGCCTCGGTTGTGATGAACCAAATGTGAAAACATGTGTGACTAGATATCCTTGGCCATTTCACCATATGGGTATTCTGATGGTGGGAATCATGAGGCCATATTCTAGGAACAAACTGTGATTTCGGTCACAATAATGTACGAACCATCCATTTGGTTTGCGTGTTGTGCCAACTTGGGGTTGTGCAAGATTCCTTTGGAGTGGGAGAGCTAGGTGTGAGCTCTTTATCCTGAGTTGTTTTTCCTAATTTTGATTTTTGGGGATGACAACATGATAGTAGGGAATGATTTAAGAATCCAGGTTTTGGGACTCTGAGACTTTTAAAATTTTCTGTATGTCATTCCAGAGCAAGAAGTTCAGACGACCTGCAATTCTGAGGCCCGGTGTGCCCGAAATTAATTATATAAAATGTTAACAGTTTTTCTATTATGCATAAGTGTTTAACTAAAGAAAATGTGATATCTCTTAGATCGGTTCTCGGAATGGGATAAGAGACCACGTTTGGGTCCGGAACGCGCTGTTTATCCTAGGAGAGACATAAAATGAATCGGCGCGGGACATTCTGACCCATCGCTCATTGGCGGTGTGTTAAATGGATAATTAAATTATCAAATTATTCATTTAATAGCTCAATCCTTAATAACTCCTAAACGGTTGCTCGGATGGGAATGCTGAGGTCATAGTTGAGCCCGGAGGGGGCCGTTTACCCGAGGTTGGGTGTAAAAGTGGCGGGTGTGGGCCTGCTGTGAGAGATGTCACCTAGGGGGAAACTGTCTTTTTGAATTAATGACTTAGTGATTTTTATCACTGAAGATATTTTAAAATAACATTCAAATGGATCCTCAGAATATAAATCTAAGACTTCCATTGAGTTCAAAATGTAGCATTTTTCCTAGGTGCGACATAAAATGAGAGTGCGATGTGATTTCGAATTCCGCGCTAAGTGGTTTTTCTATAAATAAAAAAATGTGGAATTAGGGGAAACCAATTTCATCCTCTATCTCTCTTTCTTTCTCTCTCTCTCTCTCTCTCCATCAATCTTTCTCCAGTGTTTTTCATCGTTCTTCTTCATATTGAGGTGCAGTCTTCAGCAAAACTTTGGAAAATGAAGGCAGGAGCCTCACGGATGCATCGCCTACGACGTGCACCAAAAACGAGGTAGGATTCGTATTAATTTTCTTCCACACCATTGTCAATTTAGTCATTTAATTTCCAAAATTTTGGAATTGGGATGGTGGCCGAACAAACACTGCTATATTCTGATCCTCGTTTTCACTTCTTGTTCATGGGCATTCGTCGTCCCAATTTTTAGACGCATCTAATCTGCTCGGATCATGGTTCGGGGGCAGGCGCTACAAATTCCTCGCCCTGAGGATCCTAAATCATCTTTTGGTTTTCGAATCGGGTCGATGGAGTGGTGGCGGCGGCCGTTGGAAGCCTCAGATCTGGCAAGGGCGATGGCCGGAGGTCGGGGAGGATCATCAAGTGCGGCCAGGAGAACGGTTCTCTTGCGAGGTACGACCGGGGGTCAAGATTAGGCGTGAGCGGCGTCGAGCGGAGGCCAGAGGGGCGGCCACAGGTTTGACGAGTGGAGTAGGACATGGCGTTTGGTGGGCCGGCATGCGGTGGTGCGTTCGACGGAAGGAGGCGGTGGGCTCAGCTGGTTGAGGCCGAAGGAGGATCACGGGGAAGCCTCTGCGACAGCAGCATCGGGCGGTGCGGGCCGTAGCGAGGGGCGGAGCCGACAACGAGCAGGTAGCACGGGCGGCGGCGTGACATAGCGCGGAGGAGCAAGGAGTTGAGTGTTTTGGGGCCGTTCAGTAGTGGTCAGCGGAGGAGAACCCCAAGGTCGCGCCTCAGGGTGCACAACACAGACAAGGACCCACATACCGTGGGTCCTGCTGGGCAATGAAGACCGACCAAATGGTCGGTCTGCTGAGGAAAAATCGAACCCGAGGGGGGGGGGTCAGGTGCGGCTAGTGCGAGCCATGGCCAGTGCGCTGTGGCGGTTCAGGTTGGACCTGCTGCTTGGCCGGTGACTGGAGGTTCGTTCCGGGCCCGCCGGGGTGACCCGGCACGGTTGGGCCCCCTTTTATTCGGGGGCCCGTATCATCTAAATGGAGCGTCCGTTTGACGCGCCGTCTACTGGTGCAGGTTTGTATCGGCAAGACGGACCTTTCAAAGTGAGTCTTGGTGATATTGGGTTCTGAGCCCGATGTCATGTGACTAAAGGAGCTTTAATTTATTAATAATTAATTATTATTCAAGTTATGACGAACATGGCTCGTGAGTCGGACGTCCATTTGCAGTGTCATCATAGGCGCAGTATCCCCAGAGCTGAGACGGTCCTTTCATGTTGGTTAGGATCCTTTGTGGGTTGGTTTCATTGCTCGGTGGCATGACACACTAAATGCAAAAAATTAATTAATTAATTAATTAATTAATTGTGGCGTCTGACCGAAGTCCTGCTTGGGATGTCCAATTGACGTTCCGTCAGTGGTAGCGTGACCCTAGTCCACACAAAGTCTTTTTGAGATGCTTTCTGAAGCATTCGAGTTCGAGACATGTTGTGGGCCCCATAGGGCCTAGTTCGCACACTTTACGGTGAAACACCAATTTTTCACCCATCATCCGTTTTGGGTGTTTGAGTACTCTTTTCTAAGTGTTTTTTCGAGGGGTTTTCAATTACGCAATCCACCCACCTAAATTGAGGCCCAAGGAATGGGCCCCATGAGGCAACTTTCTGATGTATGATGTGTTTTTATGACTTATGCTTCATAAGTTTGTCCAGGAAAACAAATAGCATATCTCACATGGTTATCAGAAATGAACTAAATTGTACGATTTGTGTGACGTGTTTTGGGGCCGAGGTGTGGGCCATACATGGCCCCATTTACGTATAATGCGGGGAGTTTTAGCTTCTGCATCCGGATATCGTTTTAGGCACCATCAGTAGTGTTGTGACCCTGGCGTCGAGACAAAGTAGACCAGGGTGGTTTCAGGTGTTGAATTTGAACATGAGTAGTGGGCCCCATGGGCAGTCTTTTGAGCTGTGTGCAGTGTACTATGACTTTTTAATCAGGCGTCCATTTGTGGCATATGAATAGTCTTTTCAGTTTGATTTTTTGAGAGTATCTCTATGGCGCGGTTCGCATGACATATTTTGGGACCGAGGTGTGGGCATCACGAGACGCCGTATGGGCATAAAGCGGTGTTGAATGACTTTTCCACCGTGAGAATGTTTCCAGCGAGTAAGTAGTCTATATCGCTTGTTTTTCTGCAAGGATTACAATGTTGTAATCTTTTTGGACATGAAAAGCCTCCTCCGAGATCTCATTAAATTTGGAAACATGAAAGGGCATTGGACGGAGGTTCCTTTCACGCACTCCGAACCTATGCACGGTAGCTTTGTTAGTGACACCCAACAATGGCACGGGTAGTGCGAAGATATCGGACCAGTTCGGGGTTTACCCTCTAGCGAGGCTGGCCAGTGGGATACCCGTTGACCTTAGGGATTACACTCCAGTGTGGCTGGGCAGTGGGATACCTGTTGACCATACAATTTATCTTCTAGTAGGGCTAGGCAGTGGTTCACCATCGACTTATTTAGGTTTTACCCTCTAGCAGGGATGGTCAGTGGATCACATGATGTTTTATTATGATTTACCCTCTAAAGAGGCTGGGTAGTGGGTCACTGTCGACTTATATAGGCTTTATCCTCCAGCAGGGCTAGGCAGTGGGTCTAACGGTGATTTATTACTCTCTACCCTTCAGCGGGGCTAGGCAGTGGGTGATCGTTGACTTTTTGGGGTATAACCTCTAGTGGGGCTAGGCAGTAGGTTACTCGATGACTTATTTCAGACTCAGTCCTTTCTATGAGACAAGTCAGTGACTTTTCTCTGTGATTACTGAAGTGATACCCTTGGTGGTATGGTTCAGTAATGAGGTAGTTGTGGCGTGCAGGAAAGTTTGGAATCAGTGAAGGATACCCTTAGAACTGTTGTCAATTTCTCATGGGTTGAGCTTGGAGATAGAGATCCCCTCACACACTCGTTTGGGTTTCTTGTTGAGCATATCTCGTCAGCACATTACTTGTACTATGTAGAGGTCGATGCATGGATGTTGGTTTCCCTTCTGTAGTAGTGTTGTATCTTCCTTTCTTTTCTCTACACTTTTTCATTGAGTTAGCTACGTCTGTGTGTAATGTTTCCTAGAGAAAGGTCTCCCAAAGTTTGTTGTTCCTTCTGTACTAGTTACATCCCCAGGACATTGAAGGTGGGTTTTGGGTAGTTGTGGTTCAAGCCCCTGTATGGGTCGTGTCATGACATGCCTTATACTAACACCCCAATAATTCTTATATAGTAACAAATATTTAATATAGTGTATGACACACAACAAAGAACATAGAGAGAAATAGAAACTATTAATAATTAATGGAATATATAATAATATAAAAAAATATTCTATATCATTCAATGGACACAATCCTAAGTTATAATTCATCACACACAACAATTACTTTCTTTGATGACTTGTATTAAATGTATGAGCACCTTTAACTGAACAATAATATATTATTAAAATAATTTTATTTAATATAATTTGATATACCATTTCAGTTTACATAATGGTAATGAATATTCTAATCTATATTATGAAAATAAAATGATTTATAAAAACATACAATTAATTCATTGGATACCAATTAATTATATATGAATATTAAAAAAAATTGAATATAAAGTAATTATTTTTATGAACACAAAGGTTCCTTTTACTAATTATTTATATAACGAAATATACTAACATGATTTATTTTGGTAAAAAAAAATTCCTCCATTGGTTATGATTAAATTATTCTCCAATTCATCCATTACATAGAGAAATGGATGTCAGCAAATTATATTTTGTGCCTTAAGTACTAAAATACAAATTTAATAGTTCTTAGGTCATGTAAAAGGGTAAAAATTATAACTATTTATCTCTAACTAATATTTGTAGTCATCATGGTTAATGTGTAAGTATCTAAAAATAAAATGTGACAGTAATGGTTGATGGTTAATTTTATAATGTTCAAATAATTCATTACTAAAAACAATGAAAATTTATCACAACATTGCATAGACCAATGGTAGGTTTGAAAACTTGTTCTTCCTTTTATAGCATGGTCATATCCCACATTCCAAATAGACATGATGATTTGTCACTTGAAAAAGATGTAGACATTTTCTAAAACCGTATTTATTTAATTCATATATCGTTTCAAAAAAAATTCAAAATCATTGAAATAAAAGGAATAATTATATATCTATTTTACTAGGTCTTTAAATACAACATATTTTTTACAATGTCTAAAACATTTATTTGACTATTATTAAAATTTAATCAATGACCAAAACAATAATAAAGGTTATCAAGACATTTAAATGCATATCTTTAAATTTTTGGTTAAATATTACTCAAATATATTATCTACAAAACTAATATGTTTTATTACCCTACAACTATTTAAAAATATCCATAATATTTTTATACTTCATTCATATAAAAAATATAAAAGTGTTGAAGACATAGGGCTTATGTTAAACCACAATCTCATAATTCCATGATTGTTTTCATCATTATTAATGAGAATAAATGTGTGTCGAAAAAATTAACAATCCATAGAAGTTTCGTGATCCTCAAAAAAGAAATAATATTGGTAAAAATAATTCTAAACATTAATTATATAATCCCAATTAATATTTAAACCACTTAATTTTAACATAAGTCATTGATATATCTAAGGCCTTACCTTATTAATTGTTTTTTAATCATCTATAAAAATATATTATAATAGATTGTAAAGAAAATATTAACTATTAAAAGCATATCCTCTAGGAGTGTCAAATCATGTTCACAATAAGGCTCATTCTCATATACTAGGTTACACTAAATTGTATCCTATGGAACATTTTTTGATCTTTTACCCCTAAGAATATCTATTCGAGATCATTTTAAACATGTAGGATCAAGATAGAGATGTATTTATAAGAAGACATAAATATTATTAACCTTACCAAAATTTTTAGATGTTTTTTCTATACATATCTTCGAAATATAAATTAGGGTTATATTCTATAATATATATATTCTCAAATCAGGAACATAGGTTTTCTAGTAATCACTATTTAATACTAACTATAGCAACCCCACCTCAAAAATCATTAATCTAGTGTTATCCTATAATTTCAATATGATAAGATAAAATTAAATTGCATCTCAAAGGATTGAACAGTTTAGTTGGCTTCATAAGCTTGATACATACACAATCCAAAATTAAAAAATTATTTTTTATTGGATAACCTGTGTCCATCTATCGTATACATATATATATTTCATTGCATACAATACTAAATCCTCAGGGAATGTAATCATAATAATTGTGATCTCAAATTCTAAATAAGGGAAATGTATAAAATAATAAATAATTAGTCCATGAGGATAATGACTTGTGAATAATAAATCATTGAACACACATTCCATGTAATGAATAATCTACAAAGTAATTGCATAATCAATATATAAAGGTAAATAACTGAAAACACATTGCATTAAAGGAATGTGATAATTTATAAACATTATAAAACGGTAAGAAACTGAAAAAAAATGGAAATTAATCAAAAAATGTATAAGGAATAATAATTTATATATTTTATCATATATAAACCCTTTAGATAATAAATAATGAATAAAAACGAATTAATTGATTAATTATAGGACATCATGTCTGAAGAATAAGATAACATATGTTGTATAAACACTCACTATAAGGTTAAAAAGTACATATAGAAACATAATTAATTTCCTTAACAGATTTGTCTCTTGAGAACCTATCTATTTATTGGGGGGATATAAAATGTCTGGGACCCACCCATCACTATCTATCCACATATTTCCTCATATAAATAAACAATATAAATTGTTAAATATCTGTATTTAATAAAGGATACACAATTTTTAATATTTCTCTAAAAAATGAAACAACTACCAATGAAAAAATCATATATGAAAATGATATAATGTTTAGTTAATAAACATATCCCTATATATCATATAGAAAATTATGGAAAATTCAACATTTAATGGTCCTCGGAAATTGACAATTTTAAGAGGGCTAATAGAGGAATCGAGGAAGTAAATTACAATAATATCATGATCCAAATAAATCATAAACCATTAAAGGGATGAATATTTTTGGTATAGATACAATATATCCCAATAATAGTAGAAATAATTCGTTTTTTTCAATAATCACTTGAATTACAATAAAAATATATTTTAAACGAACTTTTGAGAAAAATATCCATTTAATTTTGGAAGAAATTATGAAAAACATTTTGCAAATCCTTTTTATTAAGAGAACATTTTAAAACATTATAATTAAAAATAAAACTA
The DNA here is from genome assembly GCA_963277665.1 of Viscum album. NCBI lineage: Eukaryota > Viridiplantae > Streptophyta > Magnoliopsida > Santalales > Viscaceae > Viscum > Viscum album. The sequence continues at coordinate 1,334,266,179 of OY728142.1, forward strand.
TTTATTTTATATGTTAATCATTAATTAAATGAAATTTGGAAATTTCATACATGTTGTACATGCTAAAAAAACATTATGTGTAACGTAAAAGGAAAGAAAACTTCCATGTAGGGAAAATGACATGAATATTCATTGTAAATCATTTTTAAAAAATAAAACGGTAAAAATTTATTTGATAAATCATATTTGAGAGGGTAAAAACTATTTTAAATACCATTTCGGAAAACATGTCTTGTAGAAGAAAATGGGTTCTCTGATGTGATATAAAAATTAAGTCAGGTTTTTATAAAAAAAATTTTAAAACATTTTGTCTATAAATGAGTGAAAACTCATACTATTGAAATATAATGGTAAATAATAACAATTTTAGAAGAATATAAAATTTTTTGGTAGTAAATCATCAAATAATTCCCTTGAATATTAATTCAACTATAAACAATCGTGAATAAAGTAAGATTTTTACGTAACCTATTTACAAGACCATAACGTTGAAGTGAGAGTCATCCAATGAATATATTAGGTTTGTCAAATGTAAATCTACATAGAAAAAATTTATACAAAATAATATATATTAAATATTTATTACCTACATAATCTTATAATAACAATGACCACAAATAAGTAATACAACCAAATTAAATAAATTGGGTTATTATATTTTTTGCACATTGTAATGATATATTTGAATTCCCCTAACTGAAACAATAAAAACTAAATCTCAAAAATATCATGGAGAATGAAATAATCATGAAATAAAGTGCCTATGGGTAATTATGTAATCCATATATATGAAATTAGGTTCATGCTTATAATTTATTCCTTATGGAAGGGAAATTGAGGCGAAGACCAATACCACTTGGAAACATGTCAATTATAATCCAAATGGAATAAATAATTAAAACTTTAACTCAAAATACCATGAAGATAATACTATTTATAATATAAAATAATAGAGTGGTAGTTTATTCACTACCCAATATCATTATTTGGGGAAAATAATGTAATCCATACAGAATGAAATGCGAGACAAGAATTTTATACCTACCATTTCCTTTTGGGTGAACAACAATTTAAGTCCTATATAAGTGAATTAAACATGTTTTAAACATACTAAAAGATAATAATCATGTTTATAATATAATATATTATCTTTACATAATTTCATATTACTGGTTAGTTAATAATCTTTCATTATTTTTAGTACATTGTGTGTTAATTGTGCTAATATTTTGAGAATGTTTTGACATGTTGTCATTATTCTTCTAAGATAAATCATGATTTCATCAAACAAAAAATTAAAAAAAAAATAATTTTCATATATATATATATATATTCATTATATAATTATTTATAAATATTTATATTTTTTTATATTGGAAATGAAATTCATTGTTAATAGTGATGATAGGTCGTGTGTATGTAAAGAAGCCACTTCAATTTTTATAATGAAATTTAAAAAAACGAAATGTAATCATATATAAAGTTATATTATAATATATAATCATATTTTTTTTCAAATATTTCACATTTTTATATTAAATCCATTCTTTATACATTTCATTTAAAGCATTAACAAATCAAGGCGCATTAAAGATGTAGTAGTCCATAGTTATACAAACTATGTTATCATATTCCCACAAAATAGAGTCTATAATTGTATGTGTTATAAAATAATTAAATTATAATAAATAAATAGATATCATATATAATATTTAAAAATATATTTTCCATAATAATTTCCATGATGATAAGTGGTAATGGAAGAATGAACAATCATTGTTTAATAATGTGGTTATTCGTTGTAAACAAACAGAAAGTTCATTACCAATTTGGTGATATTTTATATAATAGTATGCAAAATCCATAAAATAAGAATATAAAATAATAATTAATATACAGAATTTATTATATGATCCTTATATAATACGAATTTAGGGGGCAGCGAATTAAATGAATGAAAAGTGATCCTTGGGAAACATTACCTCTTTATCAGGTTACTCCGTTTGGTTTGCACCAAAGGGATTCCTTGGAAAGTTTTTTTTAAAATGGATAGTCTTCTAGGTTGATTGGTTTAATGTTATTGATATAATTTGGTAGATCATATTTGAGAAAATGTGTCATGGGATGTGTGACGAAGTGGTAGGATTGAGTTCTTTTTCATAGTGGACGAGGAGTGGCCCTCTTGTTTGTATTTGAAAATGGAATTCCTCCCACATTTATCTGATGTAATGTTTCTCCAATAATGATGTAAATTATATCCATAGTTTTATATGGTCATAATATATCCATATAGTTACTTTTGGATATATTTATATTTCATTTTGTCTCCTAAGACTATGGTTTAGTCCTTTGTTATGAGAATTTTTCACTTAATTGATGGAAATATTTTTAATTAATTACCATAATATTTTAGTAAAAAAATAATATGAACATATTATAAATTATTTATTATTTATATTCATAATATTTAATCCATTTTATCATTTTAAATTCAAATATGTTGACTAAAATAATTTTATATTAATTTCTTTGATGAGACAACAATGCGAGTTTTTAATGTAAAAATTGCCAATAGTTTGTTATGATTATATATCTATTATATAAGTGAAAAGAATTATAAAAAACTAAATCAGATTAACTATTATAAAATTGATATAATTAATATTTAAAACTAATAAAAATTTAATTTTAACTTATAAATAAATTTTATTTTAAATGTTTTTTAAATTAAATTTTTTTATTTTTCATTATTCAACAAAAAATAAATATTCTCATGAATATATATTAAAATTTCCCAAAGATATATTTTTAAATTTATAAAAAAAAATTATTTTCACAAGTACTATTAATTAATGTTAAAATATATCACATTAAAATAGGTTCTGCATTAAATGGTGGTAAAACTAACCTAAGAAAAAAATTCGTTTTTATGCATAATATTTGGATTGTTATTATCATATTCCTATCAAATATATTATATTAATATACCAAAATTTATATATTATATAAAATTTAATTAATATCATTAAATAATATATATTAATATATCTTATTTAGATGATACATCATTTGGGAGCAGAAAAATATTTCCTTTATATTCAATTTGATTGTATATTCATTTCCAATTTATGGGTAACCAATGAATAAATCTTAATATTTTTAAAACTATATAATTTCACACATTTTTTAATACTTTTTTGTAAATAATAATTTAATTTTTAGGTTATTTTTTATTATATTAAATATTTATATTTTGAATATATATTATTTTTCAATAAAATTCATTCATGAGTCTAAAGAAATTCATAGAAGAAAGTGTTTGTTGCGTAGGATGATTGATAAAGAAATATTACATACATTGAAATATATAGAACATATTTGTTTTAATTTAAATATTAAATAAAAAATATTGTCTAAAAAATGTAATATTTCTTCCTCTTCTTGGTCCAGCATGTCATACAATCTATCAAAAAAAGTAACACATATATAATTTTTGGGGTCTTATAATTATCAATATCTAAATAATCTATGGTCTTTTAATATGATTTTCATTTCAATATAATCATTAATGTCCTTTGATGGTGACTACCCTTGATGAATCATGGTTTTGTGAACTGTATTCATAGTTCCCTTTCTATCTATATTAGAGGCATTGAACAATGCGTACTTTCATTATTCCGTATATCATATAAAATAGATTCTTCATGGCCATTATGCCTTCATGTTTTTGAGGGACTTATATCCCTCACATTAATGATTTCCCTTAACATTTTTGGAAATTCCTTTGATTCTTATTAATACAATTTATTAATTTTCGATGGTTTTATATTATTTCCTCTATTTTTATTTTACCAACATGAATAAAACTAGATCTTTCATTCCATATATCCACAAGCATGGGACCATTCAGTGAACTACATTCAACGTTGAGATCACAGTGGAATCATTTTTCATATTTCAAAAATCCTCAGATAGCAAGGTCCTATTGAATTTATGGTTTTAAACAAACAAACAAATAATTTATATTTTTATAAAAACTGATAAAATAGATAGTGGATTATCTTTCAGGCCCTATGATGTTTTCCTTGAAATTAATAATAGATTCACCCCACCTATTCTCAATTAAAATGAATTCTTTCTCCATCATTATACAAAATTTTAAATGTTAATACTTGTTATGGAATAACATATTTAGTTACCCCACTCCATATCATACATTTTATCCTTTTACAATGTTATTATTTATCAATGGACACAATTTATCAACCAATCCATATAATCCATAGTTGGTCATTGTGATTATAACCTTATCAAAAATTTGAAGAACCAAAAAAAATCATCCCCATTGAGTTGACCATCATATATATGAAAAATGGATCAAAAGATGCAATATATGCCAGTGTCATGATCTTCCTTCACAAAGATGAGAGAAGGGATATAAAATGTCCCAACCCTAACATTATTATGTTGAAGGATAGATAGTAACCCCAGAGTCCCTCAATCAATTGTCTGCGGAGTGGCAGGTAGCACCAGGGGTATATAATCTCACATTAATACTAAGGAATTTCCCTTTACATAGAACAAGATTATCAGATAATATGGTACATCCCAAAAAACTCCAAAGTTTAAAGAAAAATTATGGAAAAAATCCATCTTTTATATGAATGCCCAAGTTAAACTGATACAAAGTATATAAACAACTCCAATGGAACATATCAAAAGAAAGAAAAAAAAAGTAGCAACAACAAATCCCAAAACTTGAGCTAGTGTGGTCTTGGATGGTCCATGATGTCCTCCTGAAATTCTTACAACAGTTTTATAAAAATAGGGTGAGAATATAGGTATACTTAGTAAGGGAAGAAAAATATCTTTTCCATAAGTGGGAAGACATTATAATGACCTGTGAAAATGAGGAAACCAAAAAATATAGTAATGAAACTATCCACCCCACCTCACCATGTCACACTCTCTAAATAGCGTAAGTCAGGTAATGTAATAGTAATTGAAGATAGATATCTGGGTACCTACACTTCTTTCCCACTATTTATTTAGGAAATCCAATGCTTCATACCCCTCCCACATGTCCCACTGCAATATCATTGTCTCCCCAACATCTACGTTATTGTCCACCACCACGCATGATGCTCGCAGAAACCTTGGCCACCGAAGCAACACATAATCATACCCGCAAACTCCTATGACATATCAACCACATGTAACCACACCCGAAAACACTTGGACCACAAAAACCACTACCACACCTGAAGAAACATGTGCATCATCTCAAAGACACTTGGGAAATGACCTACCTTCCCTCACCTAGGCCAACATCCCCAACAAACCATACCTAAAGAGTCTTTTTCAATTCTAAACCTTATGCCATCACAACCTTCTTGACGAATCACGAGCAACCTGGGAGATGAAGCTAAAACAATCTAGTAACCATGCAATCATAATAATGTTGGGAAAATCACCCTCCACCATGAAATGGGGGGTGTTCATCATAATGGGATCAACATAGGTGGGGTGAGTTTATGAAACAAAAGAAATAAATATTATAAACATATATAATCAAGAATTCATACCACCCATAGTCTTCCAATATAGACAATCGGCCCATACACAACCACTCTTGGTGTTGTCCATACATGCCCTAAATATTACATAACCAAACTGGAGCACAACCCATTTCTGGAAAATAATCCCCATTGAACCTGTATTCTTTTTCATGTACAATTGATTCTATTTAAAACATTCCTCCACTACAAAGAAACTATCAGAATTAACTAGAAGCCAAAATAGATACTGAATAAAAATTTCCCATTTAGGATTATAGGCATTTACAACTAGTAGGCTTGTAAAGTCAAAAAAACAAAAGAGGTCTGTGAGATCCCATGATGTAATGAAACCATACCAAGCCCAAACGTTATAGATCCACATTTCCTAAAATTTATATGACAACGACTTCTAATATAGAACATTAAATACCCCTCTACGCCACCCCACAAGGCATCAAATAGATCCACTATGCATATGTCCATAATAGAGAAAGTGAGTTTTCATATTTTCCACACGATTCATTAAGTAACCATTTTTTCTTTTGGATAATTGGGTTGATGAAACATGGTATCTTATTCATTAGGCATCCATTTAATCAACCCAAATTATATGATAAATGAGTTTCCATATTACAATCTTTGAATCACAAGGTTATATAGAAAAATAGATCTTTATTAGTGTGCAATAAAGGACCACCAATGGCCATGATATTATTTTTACAGGGGTCTATGCAATTCACAACAAAAAATTTTGGTAAAACACAGAAACATCAACATCCTCATTTGATGCTTCTGGGCGCATCTGAAGCGTGTTTGGGATGACACACAATTTTGATTGTTTCCATGATCAATAATTATTCTGTGATCAATATGACGATGAACTCCAGTCTCCACAGAATATAATCAATGATATAGATAAATAAGAAAGAGGCTTGAAACTGTTAGAGAGGATATTTCACATCATGTTTATAATAAATTTAATTAATTTCATAATGAAAAATATTATCGAGATCTATGGTATTTGTATTCATTGATGATGTTTATCATTTGGAATTACCCTTCTGGATTATCTCAGTGTGCTTGTAAGGATCCAAACTAGAATCCATCTAGTTGTGATCCACATGTGATCCAATGGTCTCCGATTGACACCACTCATTCTCTAGGTGCTAGCATGTTGAATCGAGTTTCTTGTGTCAGTTTTCCTTGATCGCCTATTCTTTGACCTTGAAGAACATCTCTCATTCTTGAGAGGGGAGAAAAGAGGATTCATGAATGAAATTTTTTGGCACAACAATTCTCAATTCACTAGGCGTGTGATGTGGTGTATGGAACAATATGCGTATATGCCTATTAATATACATGGATCATTAGTTACAATATTTAATTTCTTAGCAACATTAATATAAATTCATGAACATAAAAAAACCCATGATTTTAATAATAATACCATATTATAATTTATGGTGCGCCAACTTGCGCAAAAATAAATTATAAATAAAATTCCTCATCAATAAATAATTGCGGAATTATTAAAATTTGTGGCAACTAGGTAAATAATTATTTTTACTATAGGACCGACCCTGGTCTTCTCGAACTCCACTTTTATTTTTTGTACACTTGAATAAATAAATAAATAATTTATTCTCTTAAATCAATATTTTATTTAAAAACATTTAAATACATATTTATTAAATGCTTAATAAAATAATTAAATTAATTTATTTTAATTTATGTTATCATTTTATCAAGAATAAAATTATTTCACGGTCTTGATAATAATATTTATTTCATTAATTAAATTAAAATATAATTTAACTGAGACCACGAAAAAAACATATTGTGTGAACCTCGAGGATTATTTATCATTAGTATTAGGTTGGCTTGCCTAAAGTTCAAGAGTACAGTCTTGCAATGGGTCAAGGAATCCAAGATAAATAATATAAATTCTCAATAATGTCATCCATTTACGAACTCCGACTATGTAATATAACCCCTTTGTCACAATATCTCATCAATTAGGTTTCCTGATTGTGTATTCAACTTTAGTGCTTGATGTAACAGCCTGAGATTTTATGAAAAATATTCTTTTTAATTTCATTAATGTCTTGTGTTGTACGCTACACTAAAAGGAGCTTGCACAACACGCATCCTTGACTTGTATTTCATTATACGCAATCACGACCTTCCTCAATAGCGTGTGTATTACGCAATAACGAGTTTCACTAAACAACCATATACTATTAAAATATTATTAAATCCAGCAGTTATGAATAGTAATAACCACTTTTTGAAATGTTGTAAATTTTATTTTTCAAAATGGAATTCATTTTTGGATTCGTAATATCGAAATTAGCTTAGGGTGAAATTTTGTTACTTTTCGGATAAATTTCATTTTTTGATGAATAGTGAAAATTACAAAATTTTAATTAAAAACAACATTTTTAATCGAAATAATTAATAGTGATAAATTATTAATTTGAGTGGTTTTAAAGTATATTTAGAATATATTTTTACAATTTAATACAATGTTGTTCATTGGATGTAATTTCACATTTAAACCAGACATAAACAAGTGTCAATCTTTTGATAGTTATTATCTCTTAAGAACACGCTATTTTTTTGACGACGGGAATTAATTTTTAAATTAATTAATGCAACTGATATGTTTTGAATTTGGTAAAATAGACATCATTTTTGAGTTTATAATATCAAATATAGCTTAGGCCTAATTTTTGGTATTTTTCTGGAAACTTTCATTTGTTGATGAATAGTGAAACCACTAAGTGGTAGTTAAGAAAAATGAATTTTTCATAAAACTTAATTTTACTGCTTCGGTGAGTAGAATTTCAAAAATCCGAGAGACACGGTTGATGTCAGTATGTAAAATTTGGTTCAATGAGATGGAAATAATTTTTGGTGAATAGTAACTTTTTACTTATTTTTACCACGGTTAAAACTAAATAGGGTAATTAAGGGTAAAAATGATATTATTATTACCCTAACACATGTCCTAATTCTATTGGATAAGTGTAATTCGACCAAAAACAACCTTAGAAGTAAAATATGACCATTTAGGCCGACTTGGATTAGATTTGGACATTTATTATTAATTTATTTAAAGAAGGGTTAAAATAGTTAAAATCAAATTTTAATAAGTCAATCATCTTTAATATAGCGTTATACATAAGATAAATTCGACTATAAATAGTCATTAGAAAGCTAAAACTGTTTCCTACATAATGGTATTTTATTTGTAATTTTTATTAATTAAATAATTTAATTTATTTTGACACAAAGATGATGCAGTAATTATCTTATTAATGAAATATTGACATAATCGATGTTATAAATACCCAAATAAATGTAATTTCAGACTTTTTATGAAATAAACAAATTTTATAGGTTAACATAACATATTATTATTGATTTAATTTACTTTTTTAGAACTAATCATTCTATTATTGTTTTCAAAAAAATCAATTACTAAATAGTGTCAAAATTGACATAAAATAGTTTTTAAAACAAATATTATATTATTAATTGTTATTTTATTCCTAAAAATCTAAGGATTGGCCGAATGACTTATATAAGGTTATATATATTAATAATAAACAACTTGGGGTTCATTTGGCGTCTTATTTTATGTTTATTAACCTTATAGTATAAGAACACAAGAAGACACGGTAAAAGTAAAATTATTTTACTTAATGTTAAATCTAAATGATAAGGTTAAAATATGAAGCTAAACTTGTCTAAATTCTATTGGATGAGAGTATTTCGACCCATCCCCACCTTATATTAGAAATTAATCAATTTGGAGCTATTTAAAATCGAAATTGACATTATAATAAATTAATAGTTTTAGTTATTCCAAAGGTGCCCCTCTCCTCCCCTATAAAAGGGAACCTCCTACCTCTCATCCTCACACCACATTGAGCATTCAATCTCAGCCAACCCCTATAAAATTCCATTCTACACTTCCTTAGAAACATCCTAGAGGTTCTGGTCTTCCTCAAAGATCAATTTTAGTGCCCTAAAAGGAGATCTCAAAGAGGCGCTTCAAAGAAGTGGTAATGTCTGTTACCGATTCTTTCATCTTTATTTCTTCTTCCACTTCTTCTTCTTAGGTTGTTTCATTATGAAGTAATAACATCAGTATAACTTATATACTGATATGTTATTATAAATATCAAACACCCCTATTTCACCTCTTATCCATCCTACGGAAAATGAAACCACCGTGCGTGCGTACGTACGGAATATCGTCTTCACGCCGTGGTGTAATCTATTTTCCGCCACCACCTTACTTGGATGGGTATAATGGTGTACATAATAAATATATATTATTATTGTAAAGTGATATTGATTCTGAAATAGTATACATACACTCCAATACAATTCCATGATCGTGAGAACGATATCATCGCTCGTGCGTACGTACAGACTACCGTCTCCACGACCCGATGAGATTCATTCTCCACGTTAACCATTCATGAAGGATTATAAAGTATATATAATAATTAATAATGAAATATATGACATAATAATGATTATGGATTTATGTGTATATATATGTATGTCATCTACTTAATTCCATTCAACTCAATAAGGAAAAGAAAACAGCGTTCATGCGTACGTACGGTCTACCATCTCCATGAACGGTGTATTTCTTTCCATTTACGGATCTATTATATATATATATTCTGAATATATATTATATATAAATCATGTTTTATATTCTGGAATTAAGTAATCATGATCTAAGTAATGATATGAATAATTACAAGTCAAAACACTGACGACAAATGAAACGATTTTACCCAAAACGCTCTTTAACATGGAATTTAGAAATGAACGGATAATATAAAGCCATAAGTGAACCATATATGATATCATAACAATGAGTATGATTATGGAATAAGTAAATGACATTATTTAAATCATTATATAGTAGGTTCGGACACATATAAAGCAAATCAGACCTAAGGTAAGGGAAATATCACAATCTCATTTTTATCCAAGATCATTTATACTTTGGAATTTACTGGGGTGTATTTTATCATCCACATCCATGTTTCCTCAATATGTAATATTATTTCCATCCAACTACAATTGTTTAAATCCAATTTTACCCTTCAGTGAGTTTTTGGTAAAAGATATGAAAGGAATCTTTTGTCGTTTTTCATACGAGGTACTTTTTGACTTTTCCGACAAAAGTACGAGAATAATGTTTTTTTAACCTTTACGGCATGAATGGATTTTTAAAACATTATTTCCAAGAATCTTCCTTTACAAGTATTCAAGTTTATTTTTAATCAACTTCTTTTAAAATTGTATGACATGTTAAGAAAGGAAAGGTGTTTTTGAAGTAGAAAGGATGTTTTCCTCAAGAATGGAGTTCAAGTGTTTTATCAAAATTATTTTCCATCTAAGATAAAAAAAGGGTTCTGTTTTTATCCCTATTATTACATTGATTTGATTATGTTGTTATGGAATTATTTTTATGAATTCCTTTGTCTTATATGAATTTTTTTATGATGTCACGATGTTTAAGAATCCCATTTTCATTACATGGGATATTCTATGATGTATGGTTTATGATTTTGTGGCACACATAAGAATGGTATCATTATTAGATGGGTGGGACCTATATCTCCCTCTAATGCATTGGGTAAAGATTTTGTATCTCATGAGATAGACATGACTGCAATGGTAGGTTATACCGGTTCAGTGAAACAGGACTGAAACGAGGAGTGAACTCGGTTCAGAAAGGGACTTTGTCCACTAAGATAGTCTTGGAAATGAGTCTTGACTAATAAAAAATGATTCTCTATGATTATGTGTGTTTGCCACAAAGTTTCATGTTTTAAGTTATGATTATTGGGATTATATTTCACTACTATGATTTATCCCATGTTATGAAATTATGATCTCTTTTGCAGGTTAATATTTCCAAAAGATATGTTCTTATGAATATGACATGATTGATATTTATTTTGTTTACCCTTACTGAGCATTTGGGCTCACCCTTTTATGTTTTTTCCCCAGGACATTAAGAAAGGATTTAGGTTTAAAAAAAAGAAGATCTTTATGAGAGGTGTTGAAGATCTTTCACCACGATTAGACGATTATATTTCGAGTTTCCAAAGACACTAAACTATTACGGTCCTTCTGTGTGTGTTTTTTTATGTACTAAGTATTCCACAAAAGTAATGTACTGTCAATGTACGTCAAGCTTCGGGTCTCTACAGTTGGTATCAGATGAAAGTTTTAGTCAACCATTGGAAACTATGATGCGAAAACTTTAGTGAGATACCTAGATATATTTCTAAGTTATGTCTAGGGATATCCCTAAGGATAAGTATACATATAGGATACAGTCCTAGAACTATGGTAACGATAATAGAATTTAACCTAAGATGTTAGATATTGAGGATACTCCCCCTTTATTATGTTTTTTTCCCTAGCATGTTTTTTCCTCTCAAACTATTCTTTTTGGGCTTTAGACGATGGCTGGAACCCGAAGGAACCATGTTGATCAATGCAATGGACAATACAATAATTTTCCTCCTGAACATACAAATGTTATGGGAGATGGAGTGCAAAATCTTATTGATATACTTACACAAGCTATGAATCATTCTGGACATCCAAATGAGAAGAGAAGGGAACAATATTCTATTGGGTCCTTCATGAGGCAACGTCCACATTCTTTCAGTGGGTCTTCTGATCCACTTGTTGCTAAACAATGGATCAGTACTACTGAAAATATATTTTCAGTTCTTCAATGTTCTGAACATGATAAATTCATCTTAGCAGTACATCGTTTGGAAGTTGAAGCTGATCAATGGAGGAATCTTATCAAGAATACAAGGAAAAGAGATGAAATTGAATCCATGGAATGGGACAAGTTGGAGAACTTATTTTTTAATAAGTACTTCCCTCGTATTCTTCGAACAAATATGTAGAAGGAGTTTATTGAAATAAAGAAAAAGGATGATGAATATGTTGGTATATACGAAGCGAATTTTACATGGCCAGCAAGGTATGCATCTGGATTTATCATCCAACCAGAAAGTAAAGCTGATCGATTCTTCAGTGGATTAAAACCAAATCTTCGAAGGGAATTAGCTATAAGAGACTTCAGTAGCTATGAAGAAATTGCGCGTTGTGCTATCAAGGTAGAAATTGAAGTTGGTGTTACTTATCCATCTCATAGTTTTGACAATAAACGAAAGATTTAGTTCAAGGAGAAATCTCAGAATAATGGTGAAAAGAAGATGAATGTTTCCTTATGCTCAATGTGTGGAAAGAAGCATGGTGGAGATTGTCTTAAAGGGACAAGAAAATGTTTCAAGTGTAGAAAATAAGGTCATCGAGCAGCTAAGTGTCGAAGTAATGGAAAAAGGGTTTCTAATGATGTGAATAAAGAAAAGGCTGCAGAGAACGCACCAACAACACTTCAATTCTTCAAGTGCAAGGAAATGGGGCATTATTCTAATAAATGCCCAAATCCAAGGGTTAGTGATGATTGACGTGAGCAACCACTTAAGGCAAAGGACAAAGGGAATTCACATGCGATCACCATTGGTGATGTTGAATATGACAACAATGTGGTGGAATGATTAAGTGTTTATGTAATGGGATTCCAGAATAATGTTTTATATAGTATTGTGGAATATTGGAATATTTTTGTTTTGGTCTATTGTGGTTTTCAGTAATTTTATGGCATCAGTAACCATGAAAAGTGATTGAAATATTTTTGGAATGCCGATGATATGCACATAATGAAGGGATAAAGAGAATCTAATATGTTTGATAGTATTCATGAGCTCATGATTGATATAAGGACAAAGTGATATCATGGTTTGAGGATATAGAATTTTGAGGATTTTGTTATGTGGAAAGTGTTAAATTTTAACTGCATTCATGTTTTCACTGAGGTTCAATGGATATTCATTCTTCAAGAGAATACATGATTAAGGTATTCACATATTTGTAATTTGACCAAAAAAATATATCTTATGATATATGGGGGATAAATGATGGCATTCACATGATCATTTTCTTTATACTATGATCTTGGGCCAAAGTATTTTAGATAAGCCTAAAGATTGGAATGGAATATGATGGGCATAAGTTAGTATTGTTTAAGGATAAAACTTTTTTTGATATTTTTGATGGGATGTTATAGTAATATAGTTTTAGAAAAAGGACAACCTGCAGGACGGGCGACAGCCCATCGCGTCGGACAAGGCTGTGGGAATCGAACCCACAATCGAAGTGCGACTGGCCTTTATTTCCTACCACTAGCCTACAGGAAGTCCCTGTTTAGTAGAAAATAGTTTTATTATATTAAGCAGTATGATATAATAAATATAAGTCCATTTTAGGAACCATATATGATAAATCTCACTATAGATCGACTTATGTATGTTTAATAACTTTTTCTTTTGTTTGAGACAGATGGAATGACCCATCATTCTATCACATGATCTGCTAACACTTCACGAGTAACAAATTCAACTTCATTTATTTAAGAGATGAAGTGGAAATTGTTCAAGGCAAGAACAACAGTGAGATTGTAAAATAATAAAGTAAGTATTTATTCTAATTCAAATTCTTCAACTTTAGGGAAATGATCTTGAAAACCAAAAATGTTGTCGTAATGCTCTTATATATGATGAATCGGATGGTACCTTAGATTGTCACAAATTTATGGCTTTGTGATTGCTGGATTTTCCATAGCCATGTTCTCTACCACTCTTCATCAGAACATGATGGTTAGATTTCTCTTCCATATCCATATTTTCACCTATGTGGAAACCCAGTGATTAGTTTATTTGGGTAACCGTTACATTTCATAATTTTGTTTTTAAATATTGGTTTTGGTATTCCTTTTTACGATGTGGGTTTTTATTAAAGAAACTTTCTAATAGTAAACCATTTGTAACCCCGACGAATTTCGAGGGCTAAATTCATTTTAAGGGGGGTAGAATGTAACAGCCCGAGATTTTATGAAAAATATTCTTTTTAATTTCATTAATGTCTTTTGTTGTACGCTACACCAAAAGGAGCTTGCACAACACGCATCCTTGACTTGCCTTGCATTACATGCAATCGCGACCTTCCTCGATAGTGTGTGTAGTACGCAATAACGAGTTTCACTAAACGACAATATGGTATTAAAATATTATTAAAATTTGCCGTTATGAATAGTAATAACCACTTTTTGAAATTTTGTAAATTTTATTTTTCAAAATGGAATTCATTTTTGGATTCTTAATATCGAAATTATCTTAGGGTGAAATTTTGGTACTTTTTGGATAAATTTCATTTTCTGATGAATAGTGAAAATTACTAAATTTTAATTAAAAACAATATTTTTAATCGAAATAATTAATAGTGATAAATTATTAATTTGAGTGATTTTAAATATATTTAGAATATATTTTTACAATTTAATACAATGTTGTTCATTGGATTCAATTTCACTTTTAAACTAGACATAAACAAGTGTCAATCTTTTGATAGTTATTATCTCTTAAGAACACGCTATTTGTTTTGACGACGGGAATTAATTTTTAAATTAATTAATGCAATTTATATGTTTTGAATTTGGTAAAATAGACATCATTTTTGAGTTTATAATATCAAATATAGCTTAGGCCTAATTTTTGGTATTTTTCTGGAAACTTTCATTTTTGAATGAATAGTGAAACAACTAAGTGGTAGTTAAGAAAAATGAATTTTTCATAAACTTAATTTTACCGTTTCTATGAGTGGAATTTCAAAAATCCAAGAGACACGGTTGATGTCAGTAATTAAAATGTCGTTCAATGAGATGAAAATAATTTTTGGTGAATAGTAACTTTTTACTTTTTTTTACCGCAGTTAAAAGTAAATAGGGTCATTAAGGGTAAAATTGATATTATTATTACCCTAACACATGTCCTAATTCTATTGTATAAGTGTAATTCGACCAAAAACAACCTTAGTAGTAAAATATGACCATTAAAGCCCACTTGGATTAGATTAGGAAATTTATTATTAATTTATTTAAAGAAGGGTTAAAATAGTTAAAATCAAAGTTTAATAAGTAAATCATTTTTAATATAGGGTTATACATAAGATAAATTCAACTATAAATAGTCATTATAAAGCTAAAAAGATTTCATACATAATGGTATTTTATTTGTAATTTTTATACATTAAATAATTTAATTTAGTTATGACACAAAGATGATGCAGTAATTATCTTATTAATGAAATATTGACATAATTGATGTTATAAATACCCAAATAAATGTAATTTCAGACTTTTTATGAAATCAACTAATTTTATAGTTTAACATGACATATTATTATTGATTTAATTTACTTTTTTCTAACTAATCATTCTGTTATGAATTTCACAAAAATCAGTTACTAAATAGTGTTAAAATTGACATAAAATAGGTTTTTAAAAAATATTATATTATTAATTGTTATTTTATTCCTAAAAATCTTAGGTTAGGAAAAATGACTTAGAAAAGGTTATATATATTAATAATAAACAACTTGGGGTTCTTTTGGCTTCTTATAGTACGTTTATTAACCTTATAGTATAAGAACACAAGAAGACACGGAAAAAGTGAAATTATTTTACTTAATGTTAAATCTAAATGATAAGGTTAAAATAGGAATCTAAACTAGTATAAATTCTATTGGATGAGATTATTTCAACCCATACCCACCTTATCTTCGAAATTAATCAATTTGGAGCTATTTAAAACCGAAATTAACTTTATAATAAAATAATAG
The DNA here is from genome assembly GCA_963277665.1 of Viscum album. Taxonomy (NCBI): domain Eukaryota; kingdom Viridiplantae; phylum Streptophyta; class Magnoliopsida; order Santalales; family Viscaceae; genus Viscum; species Viscum album. The sequence goes on from OY728142.1 coordinate 1,334,282,540, forward strand.
TTTTAGTTATTCCAAAGGTGTCCCTCTCCTCCCTTATAAAAGGGCACCTCCTCCCTCTCTTCCTCACACCACTTTGAGCCTTAAATCTCGGCCAACCCCTGCCAAATTCCCTTCTCCACTTCCCTAGAAACATCCTAGAGTTTCTGGTCTTCCTCAAAGATCAATTTTAGTACCCTAAAAGGTGATCTCAAAGAGGCGCTGCAAAGAAGAGGCAATCTCCGTTACCGATTCTTTCATCTTTATTTCTTCTTCCACTTCTTCTTCTTAGGTTGTTTCATTAGAAGTAATAACATCATTATCACTTATATACTTATATTTTATTATAAATATGAATCACCCCTATTTCACCTCTTATCCATCCTACTTAAAACGAAACCACCACGCGTGCATACGTACGGAATACCGTCTCCACGCCGTGGTGTAATCTATTTTCCACCACCACCATACTGGGATGGGTATAATGGTGTACATAATAACAATATATGATTATTTTAAAGTGATATTGATTCTTAAATTGTATACATGCACTCCAATACAATTCCACTATCATGAGAACGATATCATCGCTCGTGCGTACGTACGGACTACCGTCTCCACGACGCAATGGGATTCATTCTCCACGTTAACCATTCATGAATGATTATAATGTATATATAATAATTAATAACTAAATATATGACATAATAATGATTCTGGATTTATTTGTATATATATGTATGTCATCTACTTAATTCCATTCAACTCAATAAGGAAAACAAAACAGCGTTCATGCGTACGTACGGTCTACCGTCTCCATGAACGGTGTATTTCTTTCAATTTACTGATCTATTATATATATATTCTGAATATATATTATATATATATCTTGTTTTATATTCTGGAATTAATTAATCATGATCTAAGTAATCATATGAAGAATTACAAGTCAAAACACGGACGACAAATGAAACGATTTTACCCAAAACGCTCTTTAACATAGAATTTACAAAAGAACGGATAATATAAAGCCATAAGTGAACCATATATGACATCATAATAATTAGTATGATTCCGGAATAAATCAATGACATTGTTTAAATCATTATACAGGAGGTTCGGACACATATGAAGCAAATCGGACCTAAGGTAAGGGAAATATCACAATCTCATTTTTATCCGAGATTGTTTATACTTTGGTATTTACTGGGGTGTATTTTATCATCCACATCCATGTTTCCACAATATGTAATATTATTTCCATCCAACTACAATTTTTTAAATCCAATTTTACCCTTCAGTGAGTTTTTGGTAAAATATATGAAAGGAATCTTTTGTCGTTTTTCATACGAGGTACTTTTTGACTTTTTCGACAAAAGTACGAGAAGAATGTTTTTTTTAACATATACGGCATGAATGGATTTTTAAAACATTATTTCGAAGAAGCTTCCTTTACAAGTTTTCAAGATTATTTTTCATCAACTTCTTTTAAAATTGTATTACACGTTAAGAAAGGAAAGGTGTTTTTGAAGTAGAAAGGATATTTTTCTCAAGAATGGAGTTATAGTGTTTTATAAAAATTATTTTCCATCTAAGATAAAAAAGGGTTCTGTTTTTATCCTTATTATTACATTGATTTGATTATGTTGTGATGGAATTATTTTTATGAATTCCTTTATCTTATATGAATTTTTTTATGATGTCACGATTTTTAAGAATCCCATTTTCATTACATTGGATATTCTATGATGTATGGTTTATGATTTTGTGGCACACATAAAAATGGTATCATTATGAGATGGGTGGGACCTATATCTCCCTCCAATGCATTGGGTAAATATTCTATATCTCATGAGATAGACATGGCTGGAATGGTAGGTTATACCGGTTTAGTGAAACAGGACTGAAACGAGGAGTGAACTCGGTTCAGAAAAGGACTTTTTCCACTAAGATAGTCATGGCAATGAGTCTTGACTAATAAGAAATGATTATCTACGATTATGTTTGTATTCCACAGAGTTTCATGTTTTAAGTTATGATTATTGGGATTATTTTTCACTACTATGATTTATCCCATGTTATGAAATTATGATCTCTTTTGCAGGTTAATATTTCTAAAAGATATGTTCTTATGAATATGATGTGATTGATATTTCTTTTGTTTACCCTTACTGAGCATTTGAGCTCACCATTTTATGTTTTTCCCCAGGACATAAAGAAAGGATTTAGGTTTAAAATAAAGAAGATCTTTATGGGAGATGTTGAAGATCTTTCACCATGAATAGAAGATTATATTCCGAGTTTCCAAAGACACTAAACTATTACAGTCCTTGTGTGTGTGTTTTTGTTATGTAATAAGTATTCCGAAAAAGTAATGTAATGTCAATTTACGTCAACCTTCAGGTCTCTACACTTGATATTTCATTCATTGAATACCTAAAATAAAGACATTGTTACACCATGTGTATGGAATTTCACGCGATGGTTCTACGTCAATCAAAAGGATGAGATATCAACTTCCATAAAAGAATGGTAAAAATCTTTCCATGACTTATCCATTAATAATACACCAATTGTGACACACCCAACATACAATAATTCTCTCCTACTATCTGCATGACAGTTTTTGTGCTTAAATAAAAGTGCATAAGTCTTGGCACGTATTAATAAAAATAATAATGTCTAAGGATCATTACACACACTCATAGATAGAAATATATGATGACACCAAAACATGCCGAATTATACAAGCGGGTCTGTTATCATAATCTCTTATCTTGGAGATTACTAAGTGAAAAATTCGTGAGAGGAAGCCTCATTTTCTTATGAGTACTCACACCTGCTGGTCTACATGCTATGTCTCCCTTCATAGCATGCCATCCAAAAAAAGAACAATATTTAAGAATATTGTTATAGAATTTCAACATTGTCATCATAGCGGGGAACTGCCATGGCCATATCAATGCAACAAATACTCCAAGACATTATTATATCATAATCATGAAGAAAAATGAACAATATTTAATAATACATTAAATATCTATGTTATCAAAGTAAATCTAGTTGGTTATAGGAAACCAACTCTTAAAATAATTCACTTTTACAAGATCCAACTCCCTACAACTTTCAGTTTGCTAGACCTCACATAATGATCATGTATTTACTGATTCTTGGATTTACTCAAGGATTCCACCCCATTGTCTTACATGGAAATATTTATCCCTACAACTTCACATCTCTATGAATAATATATCAAGAGATGATAGTTATGAAGAATCATCATCACCCACTGATGTGACCTTGGCTCTTTTGTGAGACCACAACTGCAGTATAATTATAGTACATTATAATGGGATCATTAATTATTGGTATCACATCTAGCTCCAAGATGAAGCATCACTACAAAACTACTACATTAGTTGTCTCAGAAGCAGTGATATACATGTACTCTGCTGCCGAATTTGAGACCACACTCTACTTTGAGATCTTTCAGCTCACTGCACCTCTATTAAATGTGAACATGTATCTCGTTTGTGACTTCATGTCATGTTGATCTATATGGAAACTAGCCTTTTCATATCCTATGATGACTAATTCCACATTTCCTCTATAAGCCATGAACATATCCTTAGTACGCCTCTAATACTTTAGGATAGTCTTGACTGCCCAACAATGGCAGTCACATGGGTCAGCTTGATATTTTCCTACTGTACCCAATTTGTAGGTGACATCTAGCCTAGTACATATCAAGTCATACATGAATGACCCAATATCTGATGTGTATGGAGTCCTTTACATTATTTTTCTATCATCATGTGTTAGAGGAAGCAATTTCATGGAATGATGAATGCCATGTGATGCTGGAAAAAACCACACATGGATTGTTCCATACTGAATCACATCAGAACCTTATCAAGGTATGTACATTGAAATAGGCCCATCAATATCTTGGATCTATCATGATGTATCTTGATCCCAAAAATTTATACAGCCTCTCCTAATTCTTTTATTGAGAATCATTCATTCAAACATGCCTTAACAGATTGTAAGACTGGAATCATGTTTCCAATATGTATTATGTGATCAACATATACTATTATAAAAATGACTGTACTCCCACTAAATAGTTTGTAGACATTATTCTCACATTCAATATTTATAAAACCAAATTCTTTTATTGATTCATCAAAATGAATGTTCTATGACATGGATGCTAGCTTCAATCCATAAATGTATTTCTGCAACTTGCATACCTTATTGGCATCCTTCGGAGTCACAAACCCTTCAGGTTGTGTCATGTAGACATCTTCCTGAAGGTTCATATTAAGGAATTCTATTTTGAAATCCATTTACCAAATGTCATATTCATGGTAATCCATAATGGAAAGGATAATTATGATGGACTTCAACATTGAAATTGATGAGAAGGTTTCTTCGTAGTCAATTATTTGATGTTGTTTAAAACATTTTGCAACCTGTCAAGCCATATAGGAATTGACTTATCCTTCCTTGTCCAGTATCTTATTGAATACCGATTTTCAACCAACATGTTTTACATCAACTTGAGGATCTACCAAAAACCATACATGTTCATGGTACATGGAATCTATTTCAGAATTCCTAGCTTCTTTCCACATGGAAATGGTTGAGCCACTAACTGCTTCCTTTTATATTAGAGGATCTTTATTATCAACTAATAACGAGTCATCTTCATCAGTAAAATGAAAACCATACTATTCTAGTTCTCAAACCTCTCATGCCCTCCAACACAGTACCTGTGTCTTTGTAACATGTTCTTCCATGGGGCTTTGCGGAATCTGTTCTTATACCAACACTTTTTAACCTTCAGCCTCGATTTCACAGAAGTGAATCTCTCTCCCACAATATCTATCAGTGATGTGGTCCCTTTCAAGGAATATGGAACACCATTCCACTATAACCTATTTGTCTAAGGGGATGTATAGGTAATATCCTCTTCTTTCCTTGGGGTATCCTATAATGGTACACTTTGTGCCTTGGGGTGTGATTTTGTAACTTTAAGTGTCCCTAACAAATGATTCGCTACCCCACACATGTAAATTAGATAACATGGGTTTTCTTCTACATCAAAACTCTTCTGTAATTCAATTTATATATTTACATTGAACTTGGTTTAGTATCTATGTCGTTGTTTATAACATTCAACCCCAAATGGATAATTGAAGACTCACATGACTCATCATTGATCTCACCATGTACAACAGGGTGTGGTTCCTCTATTCAGTGACTCCATTCCACTTGGGTGTGTTTGGAGATGTGACTTGGGATAGTATAAAAAATTATGGTAATTAATAAATGATGTATTTATTAAGATATTCTCCACCTTGGTCTGAGTGGAGTTTCTAAATCTTCTTAACAAGCAGGTTCTCAACTTCATCCTTCTATTCATTGAACAAATCAAAAGAATCTGACTTATACCCCATTAAGTAGATATATCCATATCTAATAAAATTGTTAGTAAAATTTATGAAGAGTGATTACAATTGTAACGCCCCGACCCTAGTTACCCAGAGTCGGTGCATTATTAAATAACATTGGCATGATCACAAGAAAGATGAAATCTCGAAAGACCGATTGGTTTAGTAGCCTTGGAAACACTAGATATATTCATAAGTTTTACATTACATCATAAAATGAAAAACTACTACAACAACATAATGTCTCCTTAATCCACACTCATATCCCCACATAACATCCCTGCAGGTCATTCATAATTTACTTCTTCACTTCCTGGAAAAAATAAAACATAGAAAAGGGGTGAGCTCAAATGCCCAGTAAGGATAACAATATAGCGGAAACTTTCATAAATAAGAATAAACATTTAAGGCAATGTATAACTAAAACAAAAGCCTTTCAAACCTGGACTTTCAACATGGTATGGCATAAATAAAATGAAATAATTCCATTTACTTATTCACATGGATATTCTACTAATCGAATAATCACATGCAAAAATCAATAACCACTTTCATAATGTTGGAATACATAATGCCAGACTATCATAACCACATAGTCAAGGCCTCGTGCCAAGACTACAAAAAAGATTTTGTCAAGGCCTTGTGCCAAGACACTAGTTTGTCTCATGAGACCTACCGATGCATCGAGGAGCTATTGCGGGCTCCACCCGCCACATATTAAGTCCAATGCATTCCCATATGAAAAGGTTTAAACATAACATAAACATTCATATTAAAACTAGCATACGAAATGTAAATACTTTCACCATAAAATATGAATGGTATAAAAATAGCACATCCACAGTCAAACATATCACAAAACCTTCAATACAATATAGAAGTTTTGTATCATAATAAATCAACTTCAAATAATCTTAAAATCCATCAAAGGATGTTGACATAGATGAAATCAAAATTCTTTTAAAAGAAACATCTCCTTTAATTTTGAAATCATTTAAGATCCATATAAAATAAAACATTTTCTTTGAAAATATTCTTATAAGCTTGTAAGGGAAGCTTTAAAGATTTTATAACGGCGGAAAATAGCCGCAACCTCCGTATAAGTTAAAAAAAACATTCTTACCTTGATTCTGTCGAAAAGGTTAAAAAGGACCTTGTTTTGAAAACGACCAAAATATTCCTTTATAACCCACTTATAAAAGTCAAAAAGGGTATAAATGACTTTAACTCATATTCTAGTAAATATTAAAAATGTTTTGAAATACATTTTTAAGAAACATGGATGTGGATGATAAAGAGATCTCAGTAGATTATTACGTATAAACAACCTCGGATAATGAAGAGATTGTGAAATAACCCTTACCTTGTACTTTTCCTTGGGTGGGGTAGGTTAACCTCCTGTATAATGGTGAAATAATTGTTATTAAATTATACAATAATCATATACATTAATATGATATCATATATGATCTTTTAATACTGATTTGATAATAATATCTTATTATTATTGTTGTTTCGGGTGTTAACTTACTTGTTTTATTTTATATGTTTGTTACGTAAGACATGTTTGTAAAGGATAGGTTATATATTATTCATATCCAGAATTATATCAAGTCCTTAAAAATCATTTTTAAATCATCAAATGATAATTATACTTGAATGGATACGATGGAGAATGAATCTCATCGCGTTCGTGGAGACGGTAGTCCGTACGTACGCACGAGCGACAATATCATTCATTTGATATTAAAATAATATATAAATGGATGGTATATCATATATACAGAATCATTAACATGTTATATTTATTATTTACATGAGTTACACATCATTATTATACCCATCCAAATAATATTATATTGAATAACAATTACACCACGACGTGGAGACGGTAAGCCGTACGTACGCACGTATGGTGACATGTTATTAAAAGGGTGGATAGAATACTGAATATGGTTGTAACATATTTATAATAACATCACAGTATAAATATGATACTGGATTTATTATTTTAGAATGGTAACAACAAAGGAAGAAGAAGTGGAAGAAGAAATGAACTTAGAAAAGGGTGGTGAAATCATTACCTCTTCTTCGGGTTCTTCCTTTTGATTTGATCAAAAGGGCTCCTTAGGTTGGCTTTCTGATCAAACTAAGGCTCCTAGGTTGTAGTGAGGGAATTTTTGAGAGTATTTGGGAAGAGTTTGGCCGAACCAAAAGGCTTTGAAGGTGTGAAGAAATGAGAAGGAGGAGTGCCCTTTTATAAGAGGGGTGAGGGGAACCTTTGGAAAAGCTAGAGATATTAGTTTATAATAAATTCATATTCGGTTTACAATGGCTCAAAAGTTGACTATTCAAATTTTAAGTTGGGTATGGGTCGAAAACAACTAAACCAATAGAATTTATACAGGTTTGGGTACTTATATTAACCTTATCTTTAAGTATTAACTCTAAGTTAATTAGTTTCACTTTTACAATGTCTCTTTGTATTTTTATATAATATTGTTAATAAACAAACTATATACATCCAAGAGACCCCAAAGTGGTCCATTAATGATGAACCTATCATGATATAAGTCTCTTGGCCGAACCATAGATTTTTAGGAATTTAATATCAATTAATAATATAATATTTGTTTTAAGAACTCTTTTATGTCAATTTTGACACTATTCAATAGTTGATTTTTATGAAACTCATAACAGATTGATTACTTCGAACAAAGTCAATTAAATCAATCCTAATATATCATATCATCCGAGAAAATTAGTTTAATTCATTAAAAGTTTCATATTATATTTATTTGGGCATTTATAATATCAATTATTTTAATTTTTCACTATTATAGTAATTACTGCATCATAATTGTGTCATAAATAAAATAAAATATTTAATGTCTAAAAATTATAAATAAAATATAATTATGTAGGAAATATTTTTATCTTTCTAATTAATATTTATAATCTAAAATCAAACATATATAACCCTTTGTAACAATTGTTTTTCTAAAAGATATATGCTTGTGTCATTTTTGTATTCATTTTAACTTAATTAAAATAAAGTGTCATTATCACTTACAAGTGGATCAATGGGGTCCCAAAATGGACCCAAAGATGCCCATGGTCGACCATGTATCAACCAATAGGGTTAAGACACGTTTTAGGGTAATTTAGTAATATTATAATCTTATTTTTTAACCCTTATTTACCGGATTTACCCTTAACCATGGTAAATAAAATATTTACCGCAGTAATTATTCAAAATGTCTAAAAGTAAAAGTTACCTATTTACACAATTCTAACATCCTGATTCCAAATATGGAATCCAATTTCCTAAATTCAAAACACAGAAGTGGCAGAAATTAATTTAAAATTAATTCTCGCTGTCAAAACAAAAAGCATGTTTTTAAGAGATAATAACTATCAAAAGATTGACACTTGTTTATGTTCGTTTTAATTGTAAAATTATGTCCAATGACCAACATTATATTAAATGGTAAAAATATATTCTAAATATAAATTAAAACTATTAAAATTCATAATTTATCACTATTAATTATTTTGATTAAAAAAGTTGTTTTTAATTAAAATTTAGTAATTTTCACTATTCATCAAAATATGAAAGTTATCCGAAAAGTACCAAAATTTCACCTTAGGCTAAATTAGATATTCCGAATCCAAAAATGAAGTCCATTTTGAAATATAAAATAAATATAATTTTAAAAAGTAGGTATTACTATTCATAACGGCTTGTTTGATTGGTTGTTAGAACTCGTTGTTGCGTACAACACACGCTATCACATTATTCAAAGAGAAGCGTACCGTAGAAGTTTGGGGTGTTACATTCTCCCCTCCTTCAAATAATTTCGTCCTCGAAATTTCTAGAATACTATCGCATGAAAAGACTCGGGTGGTTCTTCATCATAAGTTCCTCGGGTTCCCACGTTGCCTCTTCCATCTTATGGTTTCCCCACAAAACTTTTACCAGACGTGTCGTCCGGTTTCTCAGTACTTGTTCTCTCGTATCAATAATCCTGACGGGCTCTTCACAATAGGAAAGATCAGGTTCCTGTTCTAATTCCTCATAGGTGAGTACATGCGTTGGATTAGGCATGTATTTCCTCAACAGAGATACGTGGAACACATCGTGAACTTTGGAGAGACTTGGCGACATTGCCAATCGGTAAGCTACAGCCCCAATTCATTCTAGAATTTCAAAAGGTCCGATGTACCTGGGACTCAATTTACCTTTATTACCAAAATGTATGACTCCTTTCCATGGAGATACCTTCAGGAAAACATGATCACCGATTTGAAATTCCAAATCCTTCCTTCGATTATCGGCATAGCTCTTCTGCCTACTTTGAGCTGCTTTGATGTGATTTTGGATTACCTTCACATTTTCCACCGTTTCCTCCACCAGTTCTGGGCCTACAAGTTTTCTTTCACCAACGTCATCCCAACAGGTTTGTGTACAACATCTCTTTCCGTATAATGCTTCATATGGTGCCATCTGAATACTCGAATGGAAGCTATTGTTATAGGAAAATTCTACCAGTGGTAAATATTGATCCCACATACCCTGAAAGTCATGTGAGAAAGATCTCAACATGACTTCTAAGGTTTGAATAGTCCGTTCTGATTGTCCATCTGTCTGAGGGTGGTAAGCAGTACTCAAATGAAGTTCAGTATCCAGGGACTTCTGAAGACTTTTCCAAAATCTTGAAGTAAAACGGGGATCACGATCAGAAACAATCGATAAGGGTACTCCATGAAGTCTCACAACTTCATTAATATATAGTCTTGCTAGACGTTCCAGGGGTAGATCTTCTCTTAAGCAAGAAAATGTGCTGACTTGGTAAGACGATCAATAATAACCCATATTGCATCGTTCCTTCTAGGAGTCTTTGGTAGCCCCATGACAAAGTCCATCGTAATATTGTCCCATTTCCACTCTGGTATGGGAAGAGGTTGCATGACTCCTCCAGGCTGTTGCCTTCCAGCTTTCACTTGTTGACAAACCATACTTCTTGACACAAAATCAGCAATCTCCCTCTTCATGTTGTCCCACCAAAAATGTTCCTTCAAATCTCTATACATTTTGGTGCTCCTAGGGTGTATAGAGAAATTGGAACTATGAGCATCATCCAGCAATTCCCTTTTTAGATCAGGTAAATCGGGAACACAAAGTCTCTTCCCGAATTTCAAAATTCCATCTTCATACACAAAGTCTCTCAATCTCCCATCATTCACAGCTTTAATCTTCTTTTGGAATTCTTCATCATCGGTCTGAGAACTCTTAATCCTTTCTAGTAAATATGGTTTGGCAACCATTTGAAAAAGCATTGATGTTTCACCTTCCCTGATTATTCCCATGTCCATCTTCACTAGATCCATGAAAATTGGATCCCTTTCAATTCTCATATTGTTCAAAACTCCATGGTCTTTTCTACTCAAAGCATCTTCCACCTTGTTTGCCTTCCCCAAGTGGTAGTGTATCATACAATCATAATCCTTGAGTAATTCAATCCATCTACTTTGCCTCATGTTGAGTTCTTTTTGTGAGAAAATATACTTTAAACTCTTGTGATCAGTATAAATCTCACATTTTTCACCATAGAGGTAGTGCCTCCATATCTTCAAAGCAAAGATCACAGCTGCTAACTCGAGATCATGAGTAGGATAGTTTTGTTCATGAATTTTCAACTGTCATGATGCATAGGCAATAACTCTATCATTCTGCATAAGGACACAACCAAGTCCTTTCTTCGATGCATCACTATAAATAACGAACCCATCATTCCCCGATGGTAGAGTCAATATAGGAGCATTGACTAATATTTTCTTCAGTTCTTTAAAACATTCTTCACACTCTTTTGTCCAAACAAATTTAACCCCTTTACGTGTGAGCTTCGTTAATGGGTTAGCCAATCGGGCAAAATTCTGGACGAAACGTCGATAATAACCTGCCAAACCAATAAAACTGCGTACCTCAGTTATACACGTAGGTGCTGGCCATTCTTGGATTGCCTTGGTCTTAGAAGGATCAAAAGAGATTCCATCTTTAGAGACAATATGGCCAAGAAAAGAAATCTCATGAAGCCAGAATTCACACTTGCTAAACTTCCCATATAATTCATGCCTCCTCAGAGTCTTCAAGATAATGCGCAAGTGATTTTCATGATCTTCGTAGGTTTTGGAGTATACCAATATATCATCAATAAATACCACCACAAATTCATCGAGATACTCCTTGAAAACTCTATTCATCAGATCCATGAATACAGAGGGTGCATTAGTCAATCCAAAAGGCATTACAGTAAACTCGTAATGCCCGTACCTGGTTCGAAATGCTGTCTTCGGAATGTCTTCCTTCTTTACACACAACTGATGGTATCCAGATCGAAGGTCAATCTTTGAAAAGTATTGAGCTCCATGTAGTTGGTCAAATAAATCATCAATGCGAGGTAGGGGATACTTGTTCTTTATCGTTATAGCATTGATCTCCCTGTAGTCGATACATAACCTCTTAGATCCATCTTTCTTTTTAACAAAAATAACAGGGGCTCCCCACAGAGAAACACTAGGGTGAATAAATCTCTTATTACTCAATTCCTCTAGTTGTTTCTTTAGTTCAACTAATTCTACAGTGGCCATTCTATAAGGGGTCTTCAATATAGGCCTTGATCTAGGAATTAAATCAATGGAAAACTCAACTTCTCATTCTGGAGGATGTCCAGGTAAATCTTCCGGAAATACATCTACAAATTCTTTCACAACTGGTACATCCTCTATTTGAACATTCCTTTCCTCACCGACAGTTATTTCATTCTCTTCCTCCCCAATAATTGAATTAAGTTGAGCTACTGGGGGTGGATCTAAATAAGAATTAGGTGGTGACGATTCTTCTCTAAAAATAAGGTGTTACTTATCATTATCATCAAGAATCGTAACCTCTTTCTTCTTACAATAAATCTTCGCATCATAGTCCGAAAGCCAGTCCATACCGAGGATTATATCAAACTCAATCATAGGTATGACGATGAGATCAGCAGATAAAGAAAATTTATGTGCTCTAATGGGGACTGATTCACAAAACATTGTTGCAATGATACTTCCCTTAGGAGTTTTAACTGACAACTCCCTTATTAAATCAAATTGGAAATATCTAATTTTCTTAGCAAACTGGGAAGATATGAAACAATGCGATGATCCAGAGTCAAATAATGCATTTGCTAAACTTGAGGAAACCATTAAATTACCTGCCACCACGTCTTTCGGAGCTTCTACCTCAGCAGTAGTGATAGCATAAGCCTGGCCTTGATCCCTTGGCATTTTCTGAGGTAAGTTCTCCTGACGCTTAGGACATTCATTTGCATAATGCCCCATCTCCCTGCAATTGTAGTAATGAACGTTGGTAGCTTCCTTCTGCCCCTTGCAATCACGAGCTTGGTGGCCTTTTTCACCACACTTGTAACAGACTCCCATTCCCTTCAAGCAAGTACCGGGGTGTTTCTTCCCGCATTTACCACAGGATGGATATTCAACCTTTACCTTCTTCCCCTTATTTTCATTCCCAGATTGATCAGCAGGTCTCTTCTTCTCTTGCTTTGCTTTAAATTCATAAGACTTAGAGAATTCCTTTTCGGTCTTGATAGCACATGAGACAATGTCTTCGTATGACGAAAAGGATTGTGAGACTAATGATCGACGAATAAATGGTTTTAACCCATCAAAGAAACGATCAATCTTACTTCTTTGGTTACGTATATAATCACCAGCGTACCTTGATAACCTTGTAAAGTTAGCCTCATACTTTGCGACATTCTCATCCTCCTTCTGTCTCAGACTTAGAAATTGCCTTTCCATATCTGCTCGATGGTCGCGAGGGAAGTATTTTTCTAAAAACAGATCTTTGAACTCCCTCCATTCCATATTTGATACATCATCATCTTCCTTCATGTTTTGAATCAATGACCACCATTGATCAGCATCTCCAGTGAGGCGGTAAACTGCCATGATAACTTTTTCCCTTTCACTGCTCCCCAAAGCCTGAAATATTTTCTCTAGGGAATTTATCCATTGCTCGGCTACTAAGGGATTTGTACTCCCATTGAACATTGGTGGTTGTTGCCTCATGAATCGATCTAACATTGATCCTCCACGCTGTGGATCAGGGTGCTCCATACGGGTAAGGTTATTATTCATAACCTGAGTAAGTTGTCCCAGTATGGTGATTAGCTGATCGGAACCAGTTGCATCACCAGCCCCACTATAATTATCTTGAGCAGGAGGGCAATCCCTACATGGAGTGCGTGCATTGATACGGTTTCCATTTCTTCCACTAGGTGCCATTTCTAAACAATGGCATAAACTAGATCAGATTATGAATCAAAATACATAATCCCATACTTATAAAACACTTAACATAAATTGAACTATTTATGGATATAATCCATAATCATAAAAATGTTTTCTTTGAGGAATTATATACTCATATACCCTTCATAATGATTTGTAAAGAAAATGAGAGTTATCATAAGCATATCTCCCGGGAGTGTCGTAACCAAGAGTGCAGCAAGGCCCATTGTCGTGCACCAGTTCCCGTTCGAGTCTAGCTCAAAGCGGTGTTTTCGGGTTTTACCCCTAGGTATATCTGTGCCAGAGCCGCCTCTACCTGCTCGTATCCAGACAGGGATGTATTGCTCGGAAAACTCACAAAATCTCTACAAAACTAAAATTCTAGGAAGTTCTTCTATACTAATCCTCAAAGTTCATCTTAGGTCTACGTGCTCTAATCAGAGTTTATCTAAATCTAGCTTCCAAGGTTTATACTAAACTTCCTCTGATTACAATTGTAACGCCCCGACCCTCGTTACCCAGAGTCGGTGCATTATTACATAACATTGGCATGATCACAAGAAAGATCAAATCTCGAAAGACCGATTGGTTTAGTAGCCTTGGAAACACTAGATATATTCATAAGTTTTACATTACATCATAAAATGAAAAACTACTACAACAACATAATGTCTCCTTAATCCACACTCATATCCCCACATAACATCCCTGCAGGTCATTCATAACTTACTTCTTCACTTCCTGGGAAAAATAAAACATAGAAAAGGGGTGAGCTTAAATACCCAGTAAGGATAACAATATAGCGGAAACTTTCATAAATAAGAATAAACATTTAAGGCAATGTATAACTAAAACAAAAGCCTTTCAAACATGAACTTTCAACATGATATGGCATAAATAAAATGAAATAATTCCATTTACTTATTCACATGGATATTCTACTAATCGAATAATCGAATGCAAAAATCAATAACCACTTTCATAATGTTGGAATGCATAATGCCAGACTATCATAACCACATAGTCAAGGCCTCGTGCCAAGACTACAAATAAGATTTTGTCAAGGCCTTTTTCCAAGACACTAGTTTGTCTCATTAGACTTACCGATGCATCGAGGAGCTATAGCGGGCTCCACCTGTCACATATTAAGTCCAATGCATTCCCATATGAAAAGGTTTAAACATAACATAAACATTCGTATTAAAACTAGCATACGAAATGTCAATACTTTCACCATAAACTATGAATGGTATAAAAATAGCACATCCACAGTCAAACATATCACAAAACCTTCAATACAATATAGAAGTTTTGTATCATAATAAATCAACTTCAAATAATCTTAAAATCCATCAAAGGATGTTGACATAGATGAAATCAAAATTCTTTTAAAAGAAATATCTCCTTTCATTTTGAAATCATTTAAGATCCATATAAAATAAAACGTTTTCTTTGAAAATATTCTTATAAGCTTGTAAGGGAAGCTTTGAAGATTTTATAACGGCGGAAAATAGCCGCACCCGCCGTATAAGTTAAAAAAACTTTCTTACCTTAATTCTGTCGAAAAGGTTAAAAAGGAACTTGTTTTGAAAACGACCGAAAGTTTCCTTTATAAACCACTTATAAAAGTCAAAAAGGGTATAAATGACTTTAACTCATATTCTAGTAAATATTAAAAATGTTTTGAAATACATTTTTAAGAAACATGGATGTGGATGATAAAGAGATCCCAGTAGATTATTACGAATAAACAACCTCGGATAATGAAGAGATTGTGAAATAACCCTTACCTTGTACTTTTCCTTTGGTGGGGTAGGTTAACCTCCTGTATAATGGTAAAATAATTGTTATTAAATTATACAATAATCATATACATTAATATGATATCACATATGATCTTTTAATATTGATTTGATAATAATATCTTAGTATTATCGTTGTTTCGGGTGTTAAATTACTTGTTTTCTTTTATATGTTTTGTTACGTAAAACATGTTTGTAAAGGATAGGATTTATATTATTCATATCCAGAATGATATCAAGTCCTTAAACATCATTTTTAAATCATCAAATGATAATTATACTTGAATGGATACGATGGAGAATGAATCTCATCGTGTTCGTGGAGACGGTAGTCCGTACGTACGCACGAGCGACAATATCATTCTTTTCATATTAAAATAATATATAAATGGATGGTATATCATATATAAAGAATCATTAACATGTTATATTTATTATTTACATGAGTTACACATCATTATTATACCCATCCAAATAATATTATATTGAATAACAATTACACCACGACGTGGAGACGGTAAGCCGTACGTACGCACGTATGGTGACATGTTATTCAAAGGGTGGATAGAATACTGAATATAGTTGTACCATATTTATAATAACATCACAGTATAAATATGATACTGGATTTATTATTTTAGAATGGTAACAACAAAGGAAGAAGAAGTGGAAGAAGAAATGAACTTAGAAAAGGGTGGTGAAATCATTACCTCTTCTTCGGGTTCTTCCTTTTGATTTGATCAAAAGGGATCCTAAGGTTGGATTTCTGATCAAACTAAGTCCCCTAGGTTGTAGTGAGGGAATTTGGGAGAGTATTTGGGCAGATTTTGGCCGAACCAAAAGGCTTTGAAGGTGTGAAGAAATGAGAAGGAGGAGTGCCCTTTTATAAGAGGGGTGAGGGGCACCTTTGGAAAAGCTAGAGATATTAGTTTATAATACATTCATATTCGGTTTACAATGGCTCCAAAGTTTACTATTCAAAGTTTAAGGTGGGTATGGGTTGAAAACAACTCAACAAATAGAATTTAGACAGGTTTGGGTACTTATATTAACCTTATCTTTAAGTATTAACTCTAAGTTAATTAGTTTCACTTTTACAATGTCTCTTTGTATTTTTATATAATATTGTTAATAAACATACTATATACATCCAATCGACCCCCAAGTGGTCCATTAATGATGAAACTATCATGATATAAGTCTCTTGTCCGAAGCTTAGATTTTTAGGAATTTAATATCAATTAATAATATAATATTTGTTTTAAGAACTCTTTTACGTCAATTTTGACACTATTCAATAGTTGATTTTTTTGAAACTCATAACAGATTGATTACTTCAAACAAAGTCTATTAAATCAATCCTAATATATCATATCATCCTAGAAAATTAGTTTAATTCATTAAAAGTTTCATATTATATTTATTTGGGCATTTATAATATCAATTATTTTAATTTTTCACTATTATAGTAATTACTGCATCATCATTGTGTCATAAATAAAATAAAATATTTAATGTCTAAAAATTATAAATAAACTATAATTATGTAGGAAATAATTTTATAATTCTAATGAATATTTATAATTTAAAATCCAACATATATAACCCTATGTAACAATTGTTTTTCTAAAAGATATATGCTTGTGTCATTTTTGTATTCATTTTAACTTAATTAAAATAAAGTGTCATTAGCACTTACAAGTGGATCCATGGGGTCCCAAAATCGACCCAAAGATGCCCATGGTCGACCATGTGTCAACCAATATGGTTAAGACACGTTTTAGGGTAATTTAGTATTATTATAATATTATTTTTTAACCCTTATTTAGCGGATTTACCCTTAACCATGGTAAATAAAATATTTACCGCAGTAATTATTCAAAATGTCTAAAAATAAAAGTTTCCTATTTACACAATTTGAACATCCTGATTCCAAATATGGAATCCATTTTCCTAAATTCAAAACACAGAAGTGGCAGAAATTAATTTAAAATTAATTCCCGCTGTCAAAACAAAAAGCGTGTTTTTAAGAGATAATAACTATCAAAAGATTGACACTTGTTTATGTTCGGTTTAATTGTAAAATTATGTCCAATGACCAACATTATATTAAATGGTAAAAATATATTCTAAATATACTTTAAAACTACTAAAATTCATAATTTATCACTATTAATTATTTTTATTAAAAAAGTTGTTTTTAATTAAAATTTAGTAATTTTCACTATTCATCAAAATATGAAAGTTATCCAAAAAGTACCAAAATTTCACCTTAGGCTAAATTAGATATTCCGAATACAAAAATGAAGTCCATTTTGAAATATAAAATATATATAATTTTAAAAAGTTGGTATTACTATTCATAACGGCTAGTTTGATTGGTTGTTAGAACTCGGTGTTGCGTACAACACACGCTATCGCATTATTCAAAGAGAAGCGTACCGTAGAAGTTTGGGGTGTTACAAAAATCCCTTTTCTTCAACTATAAATGTTCCACACACATCGATATGAACCAATTCAAGAAGTTAATTATCCATTTCACCTTTCCCACCAAATTGGGCATTTTTCATTTTTCCTTTCAAACAAGCAGGACATACACTATGTTCATTAGTTCAAAAGATTCTAAATATCCATCTTGAGGTAACATTGTCAAGAATTTCTAATTTACATGACCAATCTGGTGATTCCAAATATTGGTGTGGTATTAGTAATGTGAAGTATCTTTGTCATCGATTTCCATTACCTTGTTTGTGTAATCCAACACATAAAGACCATTGTATAGATGTGCCCTACCAAAAAATGATATCTTCATAAAAGATACAAAATTCATTTCCAAACTTGATATATATATATATATATATATATTCTGGAGGCAAAAATAATGTTTTTGGTTATATAAGGAAATTAAAAATTTCCTTTTAACACCATGATCATCCCAGTAGGAAATTTAAGGGTTTAACCACCAATAGTTACATCATGCTGTCAAGCTCTATAAGATGCTTGTAGATCTACCTCTCCTAAATAATTATTCTAGAATCTAAATCGTTCTTAAATTTGGATACATATGTGATCACAAAAAGCTATATCTAATTCCCAATCTGGTGAAATGGATAGATTTCATTCGACAGAAAATGCACCTAATGCATCCCCATGCTTCTTATGTTGGGTGGCGTTCTTCTTCTAGTGCATTTCATGACACATGAGAAACAAATAGCCTCATGTTCCCTTTCCTCCCCTTTTATCTTCCTTTTCTTGGAAGGTTGAGAAGAATCCTTGGGCATAAAGCTCTTTGACTTCCATTTCCTCTTATTCACCATAAGGACATAAAGCTTTTCTCACATCATATATTTTTCCACATGGCGAATGAGGATAAAAAAATAGATAGATAATTATCAATGTTGTTCGTATTGAAATTGAAAACAATTTTAGTAATCTAATAGCAAGTGATGTGAGAATGAGATTGGTGCCCAGTTGTTCGGTGATTTTAAACCCTAAAAAATCCAGGAGTTCAATGTACCCATTGAGCATGACTACATGAGGTGCTACTAGGGAACCTTTTCCATGCTACCTCTAAATGAGTGCCCTTGAAATATTACACCTTTCTTATCATTCTCTCTCCTGGTAAAGATCATGAAGGTGCTCAGGAATGCTATTAGAATCCATGTTTTCATTAGACTTTATGAGCTCATTATACATTGATGATATCATCAAACATTGAATGTTGACCTCATCGTTCATATATTTCTCATAAACTTTGAAATCCTCATCACTCCCTGCTTTGGCAGGTGGATTAAGTAATGTTGACTCCAACATGTAAGACTTAAATCTGTGGCATATGATGACCCGAAGGGGTCTAAACCATTATTGGAAGTTACTACTGGTGAGGATGTTGTCTTTATCCCGAATTGATCGTAGGGATAGTCTATTTAACAGGTTTTTCATTTTTATTCTAAAATTAAATGAGCATATCATTAGTAATTTCATGATTATATTTTATAAGAAATAATAAATTTTATTATGTCTCCAACTATTATATAAAGTCCCAATATCCCTCACCATTGATCTTAAAATATCACGTTGCCAGGACATTCTAGTGGCTAGGATCCATATTCGCCTTTGCATAACCCCAAAATGGTTGTTCAATCTATTATAAGGTGTTTAGGTCAGTAGGTTTTTGCCAACAATGGGCTTGCAACTCTTTTATATGTTTAGTGGACTCCCCAATACTGAAATCATGAATTTGGATTTCCCCAACTCTTGGGTCCAATATTACACCAAGTCTAGCAAGGGATCTTCATCTTGATGTAATATGGTTATGTTAATCTGAAACTATTCATAAGGTGATCCTATGTAAAAGTAAGTGTCCCAACAAGGGTTGGTCAAACACATAGTTTAATTTATTTTTCCCCTTAATCATGTAATGGATGGATTTTCCTTACTTAATATTTTATTTGAGGGATTTTTATCTCTTATGAGTTAATTGATTATTATCATTATCACCTTCTTGTTAATATTATTTCTAACTTAATTAAGTGTTTAACCTTGTCTTGATAATATTTTTGCATAAGTATGATTTATTTTAGTTCCATCATGCATGTTTTTTTAATTAATTAATTATGGGATCATGACCAATCATTCATAATGATAAACCATGAAATAGACATAAATAAAATAATGTAAATTGAATTATCATGTGCTTTTCGAAAGGTTAGTTTATCTAGAAGTTTATAAACTAACCCTGACCTAGGGGAGAAACACCATGAACATTTTGGGATCGTGGTTACAGCTTCCACCAGTCCACCTCTGTATCTCCAGGGATTGGTTTCATCTCAGCTGTAGGTTGAACCACCTCCACCATCTTAGTAGTTCCATCCATTACATGTGCCCTTTTTAACTCATATTTAGGGTAAAGGTAAAAAGGGGTTTTACATAAAAGAAACCTTGGGCAGTTATTCCCTACATATTAATGAGGAGAAGGCTCGCATATTAACAAATATAATTCAAATAAAAAATTTAAAAGAAACCATCCACATAGAATGGTCTTAGTCTAGCTCATGATTATCAATACATGCAACGATATTTACGCACAAATAAAACTAGAAATTAATTATTTAATAATTCTTATTTAAGATAAATCACGCTCTAATCAATTAGTTACCATATTTAATTAATAAATCCTTTGATCTTAAAAACTTTTATGAATTTACTTCATATTGTAATCCATCATAATTTTAAAAAAATAAATAAATTAAAAATTATCTTTGTACGTAACCTATACCTCAGAGGAAACCTGGTGAATTCATATTCATAACTACCCAATGAGTAGAAATGAACATTACACATATGTTAAATTAAAAACATATATATATAACACCTATCACGTGTTGTGCCTTATCTTTACACCCTCATGATGGTACATGTCCATGGGTTGGTATAATATAATATATATTTTTTAAATCATTGTTATTTGGTTGATTACACGACGTGTAGATCCAGCTGCATGACGTGTTCTATTTTTCACCATCTATCTAATATACACGCCTGGGGAAACAACATGTAAGTATACTTCAGAAATCTTTAGAGTACATGTTGTGTCCAATGGGTTACATGTCATGTAGTTCCTCATTACACGGTCTCTAGCCAAGCATGTTTTGTATGGGGTACATGGTCCAACCCTAACCCCAAGGGTTTACAGGCCGTGTACATTGGTCCAGACATCATGTAATCTGTAAACTATGTTCTACTAGTTCCTAGTCAACACACACAATAATTTAAGATTTATAATGACTCCAACACGTGTCTTGGTTTGGAAGAATGGTCTGATGCATTGAATAATGACTACACGGAGTGTACTGATCAATACACACCATTTGTTTTGGTGTTGTATATCTAGGAATATTTGTCACCTCCATAGGAGATCCTATATTTTATTTAAAACAAAATATAATTAAAAGATTATTTTTGTAAGGTGATTGAGAAATGAAAGATGTAGAATCGATCACAAGATTAAAATTTGAAGAATAATTTACTTGAATTAAAACAACAAAATTATTAAATGTGTATGTAATCAACGAAATATTTAAATAATTATAAACTATGATGTAACTTCTCTGATACAACATGAAGGTTCCTGGTGGGGTGGAAGTGTGGTTGGGATGACTACCGATTATGATTTTTACCATGATCCGTGATTATTCCTAGATGAATATGACAATTAATACCATTTTACATGGAATATAATCAAATATGTAGATAAATAATAAAGAGGCCCGATTACTTTAGAGATGATCTTCCACATCATGTTCATAATTAATTTTATTATTTTCAGAAAAACAATACGTGGATCTTTGGTATTTATCTTCATTGATGATGTTGATTGTTCAAAATGACCCCTCTAGATTATCCCATTGCACATCTGATGAAGAAATCTAAAATCCCTCTAGTGGTGATCCAAAAATACCCCTATGGCCTCTGATCGACACAACTCATTCTTCGGGTTCTAGCTCAGTGAATCGAGTAACTTTTATCGGTCGTTCTTGTTCACCTGTTCTTCAGCCTTGAAGAATGTCTCCTGTTCTTAAGAGTGGATAGAGGAGGATTCAAGAGTGGAATTTTATGGCTCCAAAATTCACAATTCAACATGTGTGTGCTATGGTGTATGGCACAAAAGGCAAACTTGGGTATTTATATACATGGAATTTAGTTAAAATATTATATTAAATTGGCACAATTAAATTAAATAATTACCTTAGATAAAACCCATGAATTTAATAATAATACCGTGATATTATTTATGGTTCACCAACTTGTGAAAAATAGAACTATAAATAAAATTCTACCTCACAAAATAATAGCAATGTTATTTTAATATGTGACAACTAGTTAAATAATTATTTACCATCATGCAAATAAATATTTTACTTCCATACCAACATTGGTATGATCAAAATCTACTTTAATTTATTGAACACCTGAATAAATAATTAAATAATTTGTTCTATTAAATAAATATTTTATATACAAACAAGTAAATAATTATATATAAAATGTTAAATAAAGAAATAAATATAGTTTATTTAATTTATGAGATCATTTTAATATGAATAAAATTATTCCATGGTCTTGTGAATACTATTTATTTCCTTAATTAAATTAAAATAGAAGTTAACTGAGTCCTCCAAAAACCCTTAGTGTGTGGAACTCTAGTATTAATTCTCATTGTCATTAGGCGGGCTTTCCTTAATTCCAAGAGTAATGTCTAGAAACTATCAAATAACCGAAGAGAAAGAATGTACAGAGGAAACAACGACATCCACATATGAATTCTCACTATGTAATCTAATCCATTTGTCGTAATATCTCATCAAGTAGGATTCATGACTGTTCCATAAACATTCATGCTTGATACTTCATTCAATTAATACCATAAATAAACTCGTCATTACACCATGGCCATGGAATTTTAAGTGATGGTTTTATTTCAATCAAAGGGACAAGATATCACCTTCCATAAACGGAAGGGAAAAATCCTTCCTCGATGTATCAATTAATAACATGAAACTCAGGACATGTATTAATGATAATATTAATGTCTATGGATCATTACACATGCCCGAAGATAGATGACACAAAAACATGCGGAATTCCTACTAGTGGGTCTCTTCTCATAATCTTCTATCTTGGATACTACCAAGTGAAAACTTCATGAGAGGAAGTCTCATCTACTTATGAGTACTCACACCAGATGATTTTCATTCTATGTTTCCCATCATAGCGTGTCATCAAACCACAAAACTATATTTAGGAATATTTTTATAGTATTTCAAGGTTTTCATCATAGTGTGGAACTGCCATGAAATTATCAATGAAAAAAATAATCTTGGATATTTTTAAATCATAATCATGTAGAACAATGAAAAATATGAAATAATACATTAAATTTCTATGTAGTCATTATAAAGCTAGTTTTTTCTAGGACACCAACTCTTACATCATTCCCATCCCTTTATTCTCTAAATGTCGGTTCAGTATAATTGTTAAATTTGTGTTCATCTACATCATGAGGTAACACCATCATACCCGCCCCACTTGATGAAAAAAAAGTGAGACAAAGAAAAATCCCGACTTGGATGATCAATGATGGTTTTTCCCCACGCGCTAGGAATTGGGGATGCGTGACATGTAGAGGAAGAACATTGTAGACTCCAAGGGTAAGTGGGAAGGGATCTAGCATGGGTGCATTAATCATCCCCGAAAGAAGTCTCCCGTCACTCTATGATAATTGATAGGAAATTGATGATGGAATCTCAACTTAAGAACAATCTAGATCCTAAAATATGGGATATAATTTCAAAGTACATAAAATATGGATCATGCCTCGACATTGTGTTTGGGTGGTTTCACACATTGGTATGAATTTTAGATTTAATAACTATTTTCAAAGATGGTGGAGATTCGGGCTTTGAGTTAATATATTTCCATTAAATGGAGAAAACATAATAATAGGGGTGAAAATGTAAAACACTTCAAGGGGTGTGCACCACGAGTTAATCACACATGCATTGTAAAATCATGGGTCACCGACTCTTGGGGGTTTAAACTTCTTTTATTGGACATAAAAATGAATTTTAAGGTGTATTAATACACTTTAATGTAAAAATATATGCTATTTTAGTGAAATAAGAAAGTACAAAAAACTAGAAATGACTCTCCATTAGGTGAGTCACAGTCACCCTGACACTATCACCCTCGCACTGTCTCTTATGCATCATCGTTCGGGCACCATCATCCTCACACTGATGCGGATTGGTAATACGGACAACCCATTAGTGACACAAATAACCATTGGTTGCACCGAAACCCATCAGTGCCACCATTGTCCCATCAGTTCAACTTATTCTCATATGTGACACTAATGCACCTCGGTGCCACCAAGGACCATGGGTACCACTAAGGCCCATTAGTGAAACTAATGACCATCAGTGCTAGCATCACCAATTAGTGCCACTGACGCACTTCGAGGCCACCAACACCTATCACTACCACTAAAACCCATCGGTGCCATCGATGCCAATTGGTTCCATGGACGCCCGTCGGTGCCCGATACACCCATTGGTTCCAGCAGCACCCATCAGTGCCACTACCACCCATTAGTGACATTGATTCCCATTGGTGCCATGATTCCCATTAATTCCACTGATTCCCATGGGTTCCACTAATGTCCCAATTGTGCCACTGATTCCCACTGATTCCACTTACAAACATTGGTTCCATCGACACCCATCGGTGCCATGGATTCCCATGAGTGCAACTAACGCCCATCGGTGCCACCGAATCCCATCGGTGCAAAAAACGCCCATCAGTTCCACTGACATTCTTATATCCCTCCGATGTAAATGGGTGCCACTGACTCACATTGGGGCCACCAAATCTCATCTTTTCCATCATTTGTTCAACCTGAAATTTAGAAAACACTTTAATGTTCCACCGATAGTCCTCAAATTCCCCAAACACAATAATTTGGAAATGTAATAGACAAAGAGGGTCTGGGACATTACATCAATTACCACACAAACTATTCTCGACCTTGATAATTCAAGAGTAAACCTGAAAGAAATTTTGGGTTTTGAACAACCACCTCGTAAGATACATCTCAGGGGAAAACTACCGTTGAGTAGTTCGATATCCGCAACAAACTTGGAATCAAGAAACTCCTCTCCCACATCTATCTCCTTAATAACTACGGATACCCGACCTCTCTTCTCCACTTGGTTACTACACAATCATATAAGGGTCACCCTTATAAGATTCATGGATTTGGGAGCACTTGTTCCCATGTCATGTTTCAATCAACATTGGGCGGATCTTACTCGACTACCTGAGTTTAATCTCATCGACCTTAACACAGCTTGGTTAGGGATCATGTCCATTAATCCCCATAATCAGTACATTTCACACAAATTCATAGAATAAGAAAAAACCCATCATATAGTTAATAGGGTCAATCATTACATCATATACTAATATAAAATAATCACAAAATTAAACATCAAAGCAGCTCTGGGTACTAGGTATGCATCTCAGCCTCCCATACATAGGTACCCACCTCAAGGTCACTATGCCATCACTATAAATGGACCAAGGGAATGGTTCATCCATGAAGAACCTTCCTCTGATGGTCCTCGATCATATTCAATCTCTACATGAACATTGCATCATCCTTGATATCTTGCTCTCCCCATTCGAGGAAGTGGGATTCATCATGTAGACACCGATGGAGATGATATACATAGATTATGTTGTGGAATATCTATTTCAATGGTGGTAGTTCCATATGATATCCCACTTTGCAGATTTTTCTCAACACCTCACAGAGTCCAATGAAAATGGGAGAAATCTTACTGCCCCTAACAAACTTCTGCTACCCATGCCGAGGGACAACCATTAAGAACATGTGGTCCCCATCCTCAAACACCATGTGTCTCCTCCAATAATCAGCATACGACATATACCGGTCCTATGCCACCTTCATCCTCCCCTGTACAAGATTAATCTTCACATCATTCCCTTCAATACCTCCGGGCCAAAACACATGCCTCACCAACCTCTATCCAGTACACGGGTAAATGTAACAGACAAACATACAATGATTAAAATGATTCCATTCTAATGTTATAGTAATATATATTGTTTTTGAAAAACTCTACCATAGGAGAGGGTCATACCCACTATACTCTAATGTCATGAAAACAAGCTCGTAGTATATCCTCCAATGTATGGATGGTCGTCGTTTTCAGGCCATCCATTTGAGGGTGGAAAGAAGTGGAAAGGCATAGAAGGGTGCCAAAATAATGTTTTAATCCCCTCCATACAAGTGAAGTAAAGAGTGTATCCCAATTCCAAATGATGGTTCTAGGAAATCTATGATGCCACAGAACTTCACCCACAAACTTCTATGCCAAATAATCCATTGCACTCAAATTATTAACTTCTAAGAAGTGAGATGATTTGTTCAACTGATTCCACACTACCCAGATTGAATCACAACATCATTCAACTCTGGATAGTCATGTGAGAAAATCCAAATAATATTCATCCCACTTCCACTTAAGAATATCTATGGGCTGTAACAGAGTGTCTGGAACATAGTTCTTAGCGTTCACATACTGACACATGACAGACATTTCCAAAAACTTCTCCACTCCATGCTTCACCTTAAGCAACCAATACTGACCCATATAACCCTTATACATATGGTAAACCTTTTGGAGTACCACCAGAGGTGAGTTATGAAACTCACATGGAACTCTCTATGGAATGGCCACCAGTACAAATAGCTTTCCACAAACCAACTTCTCATTATGACTATCCTCCAACAATCCTTCTAGAGCATCACCCTGGCTAACACAATCATGCATCACATCAGCCTCTAAGTCAACCCACTAGGACTCTTATACATGTGGTTCCATGTAATAATGCACTTTCATAATAAATAGAGATCCTCTCTCATCCTTCACACATACATCTAGGTGAAAGGAATCAAAATCCTCCATTTCATTCCAATCATCTACTGAACTTCAAACCACATCCTTATGTAACTTCCTTATCATGGAATAAGCCACCACTTCCATGTTTCTAAGGTTAATTAGATATTGAAGTTGTAGTTCTAAAGAATTTATATCCACCCCCACTTTCATAAGGTCAGTTCTCACTAGGAGAAGACATATCATAAGCTCTTGTGATCTTGTATAGACCATGAAGTGTTCCCCGATGAGGTAATGATTCCACCACCTCAGTATAAATGAAACTGCTACAAGATCCTAGTCATGGGTGGAATACTTACATTTTTGATGCCGTAACTGCAACGACTCATAAGAGATCAATCCCTACTACTGCCTCAACACACACCCAATCCTATACCCTAGGCATCATAAAAGACATCAAACATTATTCCTAATTATGGGAACCTCAAAACTGGGGAACTAACAAAATTTCCCACCAAAAAAGTGAAGTCTTCATGACACATAATGCATAGTACACAATCCTAGTATTTTTTGGTCAAGGAAGACAAAGGTACTAGAACTCGAGAGAAGTAGGGTACAAACCTTTTTTAGTAACCTTCAAGACCCAAGAAACTACGAACCGCTACCAAATTCTTCAGTTATTCCTTTGAAATAACTATTTAGACCGTCAATGAGTCCATTTATATTCCCTAATAATACACCATGTGTCCTAGGATGTGAACCTATCAGGTCCAAAACATGCACTGGGACATCTTCCTGTAGATCTAGTGGTGTCAAAGGACTTCCAAAGATATCCTTTGATGATGGGCATGATCCTCTTATGATCTTGTATAGACCCGGTTGTAATTGATGAACATGATTAAAAAATGATCCAGATACTCATGGAAAAAAATTTATATGATCCACATGAACACAACTAATGTATTCATAATGTCTAACGACTTGAACAGGAAATCAAAGTGTTTGTACCTATAACTGAAAGTAGTCTTCTAAAAGTCTCCCACATTCACTCTCAACTAGTGATATCCTGACCACAGACTAATCATACATAACAATCATTCCCCATTAAACTAGTCAATAAGGTCATCAATTGTTGGGAGATGCTGACCGTTCTTCACCGTCACTAGATTCATTCTTCTGTAGTATATGCACAAACTGAAACCACCATCTTCCTTCTTTTTGAACAAGAAGGGAGCACCCCATGGTGACACTCTTGGCCATATAAAAACCTTCTACATCATTTCATCAACCTAAATCATCAACTCTTACAACTCAGAAGGTGCTCTCATATAGGATGCCATCGAAATTGGATGTACACTGGGTTGTAAGTCTATCCTGAACTCAACATCATGTTGAGGGAGTATGGTCACTACCTCTTCAGGGATGATATCATAGAAAATCAATGAAAATACTTATAACAATCACAATCAATAAGTCTAAAAATTCCACTAATAGCATCACTATGACAACAATTTGGGGCTCCACACATTTTTTCCATCCTAGAAACCCCACTTTCCGAAGAAAGCTATATGTTGGCCGCCCATATCTAAGAACACAACCTCCTTCCAAAGTAGTTGATAACAACATGATTGAAAATAGGAAGCTGATTCCAAGGATGACATTGTAACACAGAATTTGTACCAAAAAGTGATCTCCACTGGACTGATGTGTCTATAACATTAGTGTTCATCCTTGACAAACATCAAATAGTCTTGTCTAGTCTCCAACCGGAATACTCAGCACCAGGGGTATAGAGAGTCTCTCTTTGTCTAGGTCCAAGTAATGGGATTGACTGGGTAAAACAAGTGAGTGAGAAACTCTTGAATCAAACATGTTATAGGCAAGACTGCTAAACCAATATATCATACCTTGAAAGTCCTCTGACCCTGCTGAAACTATAGCCTCTATGGAATGAAACATCCCATGCCAATATACTATGCCTATCGACAGTCTAAGACATACCCAACCAAACCATGGTCGAGTTCAGTGAGGAGCTCCCTGAGGTAGGTGTCTTCCTGTTACATCTTCTCTCAGAGGAGCAGGTGCTCGCTACCCCTACTACAGGAGCTGTTGAAAAGGTCTGGCTAAAAACTAATGCTGCTGGGGTGGGTGCTACACCTTTCCACCACTATGTTACTACACTCAATCAATGAACAATTTCCAAAAAGACCATGGATACCATAATTATATTACCTCAGTCCTAGGAATATAGAGAAAGGGGAGGACTAGGAGGTGAAAACAAGAAAAGATGGGGCCTACTCCCTGCCAGCTGAAACGTGGAAGGACCTGATGTTGGGGTCCTACTGCTAATGACCTTCCCCTTCAACAAGATCAAATGGATCCCCTTTCATGGAACACACCCCTGAGTGTTCATATTCTCCACTACTTCATCGTTCTTCTGAACCACCATGTTTTTCTCAAGACTAATGGGGGTAACAATGTACTGTATGACAGGTCATAGTGCCTCCTATAATCATATTGCCCACAATTCCTCATCTGGGAACAGGTATAGAGTAAAACGAAGGATATAATTGAACATGATCCCCAAATCCTTTACCTTCATACTCCCTTGTTTTATGGAGTGAATTTCTTGTTACTTTTTACACTTAATCGTGGAAGAAAAGAATTCTTCCTGGAACTTCTTATTAAAGTCACTCAATGAAACCTCAACATACCTATTATCCTCGAGATAGCTAATCCACCACAGACGCAATAATCCTCACATATGGCCTACATCCAGGGTTACCCAATACTCTGTCAATGACCTGATCAGGCTGAAGGATATCACCGGCTCCTCGAGCCAGCTCTCCATCTCCTTGTATTTGATGTTTCCCGGGATTTTCCAAAGGGTCTGTAGCTGAAAGGACCAAAGTGTCTTCTTCCACTATTCATCATCCTCCACTCAATATAACATCTACTGATCAACCATATTAGCCTTCTGGGCCACGATCAGCCGTACAAATCATGGACTTCAGCTCTGTCCCATAGTTTGAAGGTAAACATGGAATGCCTAAGACTAAATATTTTGGGAATCTTCTTTTAAATTTTTCCTTAACATTTTATTTATTTGATATTACCAAAACACACATTACACAACAGAACACATGTCATTATGATTCATGTACCATTCATACGGTCTCTAACCTTCAATTATGGTTACATCACATTATCATTCGGTAGGTTTAGAACCCTTACATCTTATCACTGGGGGCCCTAAAATCTTGTGTCCTAACTTGTCTTCCCATGACCATTTCACACAACAATTTTTCCGAACACAATTTTTCTACTATATCATTCAATCCTCATTGTTCCTAACCTTAAACTCCCTCATATATATCAATAATCACCTTGCATACCATTCTGTCAAGACCCGCCTTCAGCAAGATTGGGGAAGGGATAGAAAACTACTAGATCCTTCCTTCATTAATTTTAAGGATAGATAGTGACACTGAGTCCTGCCTTCAGTAGGAATCGGTGGGGAGTCTAAAACCAAGGGTATAAAATATCACATGAAAAGGAAGTAATTACTATTTTTATATCATAAGAATATGAGGTAATATGGTAAATCCTGAACAACTACAAAAATTCAAGTAAAAACTATGAATAAACATATCCCCTTATTCATGCCCAAAATAAATTGATACAAAGATCATGAAAAAATACAAAGTAATGTTCCAAAAGAATGAAAAAAAGTATCAATAAATACTCTTAAAACCCAAGAAAGTATGTACCTGCATGATCCTTGAAGTTATCCAGGAATCCTGAATGTAGTTTTATATATGTAGGGTGAGTATACCAGTATACTTCTCAGGGAATCAAAAATCACTCATGGACATGTGGGGAGGCATTCTAATGCCCTGTGAGAAAGGAGGTAACCATAACACCTAGTAGGGAAAATTTACACTCAGCCTCACCAAGGAACACTTTCCAAATAATGAATTTATGTTAAGTAATAGTAATATCACATTAATATTTAGGTACCCCATGCCGCCTTCCAACTAGTTATTTAATTAATACTATGCATCTAACCTCTCCCACAAGTTCAACTGTAGTCACACTGCTGCCCCAATAACTACCTTAAGGGACACCACCATGCATCCCACCTATAGTCAATTGGGAAACCACAACTACACATAACCACTGCAGAAAACACCTCAGCTACAACAAATTCATGTAACAACTCACACCAACACTTGGGGCACAACAAAAACATCCACATCCGATGAAAATTGTGCCACCTTCAAAAGACAATTAGGAAGCAACATGAATGCATGCACCTCCGCCAACCACCACAACAAATCCTTCTTAAAGAGTCTTGGGCCATACTAAAACTTAGGCCATAAAATCCTACACAATGAATATTGTTCTACATAGAAGTGGGATCTAAAATGAGCTAGAAACTATCCCCTCATAATAATGTTGGATAAAACACCCTCCCCTGTGAAATGGTGGTGTTTGGCACGTAGTGATCAACATCGGTGGGGTAAGTGTAAGATATAAAATAAATAAAAGTTTTATATATAGGTAATCGAGAACTCGTCCAAATATAAGGGTTAAAATATATACAACAAGCCCGTATAGAACCACTCTTGATGTTGTCCCAACATGCACAAAATAAAACACTACCACAAACAGAGCACATCCAACTTCTAGAAAACAATACCCCATTGGAACCATTCACAATTTCATGTTCATGTGATTCCATTTAAAACATTCCTCCACTACCGATAAACTAACATTCATAACCATAAGCCAAAGCAGATACCGATGGAAAAATGTCCAAGCTATATTTTAAGCATTTACACCCAATTATATTATACAGTCACAATAACAAAAGGGATCTATGAGATCTATCTAAGTATGTGAGAAAATTCAAGCCCCAACATACCATATCCACATAGCCTCAGATTTATAAGACACCAACTTCTCATCTATAACATTCCATCCCTCTCTACGCCACCCCACAAGGCAATAAATTGAACCACTCTATATATAATTAGAACAGTGCAAGTGAGTTTTCATATATGGCCACACAAATCATTAAGTACCTTTTTTTGGTCAAATGGGGTGGTCAGACAAAGGATATTAATAATTGGGAATCCATTTAATCCACCAATTTTATCTGATTAACTACTTTCCATATTACATCCATTAATTCAAAAGGTTATTCAAAATAACATAGACTCATTAGTGAGCATGAAGGGACCTCCAACAACCATAATTTTCAGTGGATATGGGTCCATGTAATTCAAAACATTAAATGAAGGAAAAATATTGCAACATCAACATCATCATTCCCTTCCATGCATTCTTTAAAAATAGGTTAATTATATTTTTTAAAGATGGATTCATCTACACCCTAAGAAAAAACCATAATACCCACTGTGCATTATACACAATCAAAAGAGATGAAAGAAGAACCCCCTAATTAAATGATCGATGATTGATGTTTTCTCCTCCTGGTATAAACAAGGGAGGCACAAAATGTAGAGGAAGAACACTAAGGAATCCAAGGCTGAGAAGAAAGGTATCCAGCATGAGCACATGATTCGTCTCTGAAGTAAGTATCTAGGAACACTATGAGAATAGAAAGGATAAAAGAATAGAGGATCTCGGCTTCAGAAGTGTTCAGGTCCTAATATAAAGGAGACAATTTTGAAAT
Source organism: Viscum album (assembly GCA_963277665.1). Taxonomy (NCBI): domain Eukaryota; kingdom Viridiplantae; phylum Streptophyta; class Magnoliopsida; order Santalales; family Viscaceae; genus Viscum; species Viscum album. Next base: position 1,334,315,313 of record OY728142.1, read on the forward strand.
ACATAAAAGTCAGATTGTGTCCAAACAATGCGGTTGGGATATTTCACATGATGGGATTACTTTAGATTTAATTATTATCCTTAGAGATGTTTGAGATAATGGATATCAGTTAATATATTTCATTTAAACAGATAAAAACACGTACAATGGGCAAAACATTAGAACACGACAAGGGGTGTGACACTTAGTAAGAGGAAAAATGTTTTGGTAACTAAAGGGTTTCTTGACTCTTAGGGGATTAAAACATCATTTACACATATTAAAAATGAATTTAAATGGGTACTATAACACTTTTACGTCAAAAGATGCATTAGTAGTTTAAACTGGAAAGTCCTGGAAAAAATACGAATGACTAAGCATTTGGTCTGGCCCTATTTCCCTAAAATCATCACCCTGGAACCATCATGATGGAACTAATGTCGATTGGTGCTGTGGACAACCCATTTGTTCCACTAATATCAATCAGTGCTACTACTGGCCCGTCAGTTCCACTGATGCCCATCCGGGCCATCAATGCTGATCGGTGCCAATGATGCTTGTTGGTGCCATCAATGCTGATCGGTGCCAATGATTCGCATCCATGCCACCAGCGGCCATCGGTACCAGAGAATCCCTTTAGCGCCATTGATGATGATCAGTTCCCCCAATGCTCATGTGTTCCACCAATGCTCTTTGGTGCCACCGATGCCGAATGGTGCCACTACCACTCATCTGTGCCACTAACGCTCCTTGCCGCCACTGACGATCCTTGCCGCTAATGATGTCGATCGGTGACACTGATGCCCATTGGTGCCACTAAAATTGATCAGTTCCACCATTCATTCAACCTAAAATTAAAAAACTCTTTAATGAGTCACAAATGGTCCCTATGATAACCCAAACACCAGATTTTGGAAATGTAATGGACCAGGAGGATCTAGGAAATTACAGATAGTTTTCCTTTTTACATAAATTAATCGATATCCATTTTTTTTAGCCAATACCCGACATTCTACGTGATTGAAGTTAATGTTAATTTCATTAAACAACTGGATGAGAATCAAAATGTTATTTTAAATTCCACCTCCCATTGAATTAGTTATATATTTTGGAATATCATTTCAATATACCTCACAAGGGTTGTTCATATGCTATGAAATGTCTCCCACCACTTCCTAAAATAAGAATGGAATGAAAAAAAAACATATGTCAATATATCATGAATAATATAATCTTAATATATTATAATTTCAAAATTCACATCATATGGGATCTCTTAATATATCTTACTTCATAAATGATTCTTCATGTATTATTTTCCTTAGTACATTTCTAATGTTAATATGATTAATTACAGTAGTTATTTATCCTTCATAATTACTTGTATTATGTTTTTGATTAACTGAAACATATCCCCCCTACTGTTTCAAACCAGACATGAATCAAATGATGTTTTCATAAAGAAGGTGATGATCGAATCATATTCTAATATTCAATTTTAATTGTTATGGTGCCTTTGTAAAACTATTAAGGATCCACATTCACATTTAATAGGTAGACATGTATTTCATTTCGTGAAACCACCCACTCTAATAATTCATAAATGAATAGGATTTTTACCAATACTTAAAATCATACTTAATATTTTTGCCGAAATTTTTTGTAATCATAATTAAAATATTGACTAATCCATTCTCTGATACCAACTATAGCGATCTAAATTTTTTTAGGGGGCTATTATATTGTTTTTATGATTGAATAATTAATATTAATACATTCTTGGATAAAATTGATTATTATCTTAGGAATATTATTCTCAAACATCATTTATAAATAAAAAAATGTCATCACTATTGTAAATATTTTTATTTTTTCATCTAAATAATTCATGATATATTTGGTCCATGTATTCACCTCAATATATACATAAAACTAATAGGTGAACTAATTTCCCAATAAGATGATGAATAACGGACATGAATCTGAAGTACATGGGTGAGAATTATAAACAACATCATATCAAATGAAATGAATACTCATCACAATATTTTCTGAAACATTTGTTTTAGGAATTGAATATTTAATATTAATAATAATGAAACATAATAATATAGAGGTCAAAAATCACTCATAGTTGTAGACCATGTGAGAATCATGTTCTTAGATAACATATGAGCATAATCAGAATATAATAATTGTGATTAATCATAAAATAAATTTCTGGGATAATATAAAATATCTCATGATACATTTCACATTTTAAAAAGGAATTAGGGGGACATATAAATGTGTTCCAACCCATCACATCGAAGAGTGATCATAACCATGATTTTCAAATAGAACATAAAATAATCATATTAATGAAACAAACATATATAAATTAATAGGATTTTTAAAATATTTGTGAGGAATAAATTAATGAATTAAAATTATGGTTCCCAAAATAACAAGGGTGATCATACTCTTTCATATAATGTCAGTATACCTTAATTGATATAGAGAACTAAAGAGTATTCAACGTGATATTTTTCCTAAAATAAATCATTTTTGGAATTATTTCATAATTCGGTTTTGAAATCATTTTAATAAGGTAAGAACATGTATATCCATAAACTAAAATGAAATGAATTGTGAAATTTATTTTTAGGGACATTAAATTATTATCTATATATAAAATTAATGTGAATGGGGGATAAACAAAATGTATTAGTTTGGTTTCAGAATCATCTTACATTAAATCATGCTTAATTTATCCATATTTACACATCATGAAAAAAAATATGTTTAATAAAAAATTCAAATAGAAATATTTTTTTAATATATTTAACTATTTATTAATTTCAATAGTTTTTTAATATATCTAAATTTATATTGTAAAATACATACCATTAAGATATCATTATCTCTTAAAAAATATTCCTTTCATTTCAGATAGTATATTTCTTTTTGTAGTAATATATACGTGTGTGTGTGTGTGTGTCATTTAAATTATAGATTCAAATAATGCATGAAGTTGAAAACAAACACACTCACACACCCACAAATACAAATATATGATTATATCCATCCATCAAGTTGTTTTATGTTAGAGAGTTTGAAAATTCATCAAAAGTGGTTGAAAACCCATTAATGGTACATTATTGAATTTTTTGGAAAGAGAATATTGGAATATAAATTATTCAAAAATATATTAATTTTAGTAGTTTAAAATTAATAATATTATTCTAAAATTCTACTAAAATAATTAAAAAATTATTTTTAAATTTATAGATTAGAATAGGAATAGAATTGGATATATGAGTGAATATTTAAAGACCCCTAAACATTTCTAAATGTTACTTCTCCTGTAAGGCACTAAAATCCCAAGATAGCTGGATTTTGTTTACTTTAGAACATCCCTAAGTATTATACATAGAATTATAGATTTGATATGGGTATATAATCGTTTCTTTTTAGTGTGGGAATAGTGTTTTTCAATTGGTTTGAGTGGGGTTATTTATACTTGAGGATAATTGTATTTTTATGATAAAACATTGAATATTTTATTATATTATTAGTTATCCTAGTAATAGTGATACTTATGAAATTATGAATCAGATATGAATAATTTGAAAAATAAATTGACATTTGAATCCTTTATAATATTATTGAAAAATTCATTAAAATGGAATGTGTCATAAATGAGAATTTTATATTTTCTACGAACACTTTTGAAATCATACATCATGAAATCATTTTTATTTTCTGAAGTTATGATTATTTCTTATAAATGAATCATTTATCTTATTTTATTTATTATGAAATGATGTAACTAATTTATTTTCTATTGTGTTGTTATTTCATCATCATTATGTCATAAATTATGTTTTATTTAAAAATATTATTTCTACAATTCATGTACACATTGAAGTATTTTAGAATATTATCAAAAATATCAACCATGAAATTTATAATTTGATTATTATAATAATTAATTAAATTTTACAAAAATATTTTCCACGATATGTAATTTTAATTTGTAATATAAAATTTAGAATTTCTATAAAATATAATAAAATATATTTTAGTAGAGAATTTTTTAACAAATTCATTCTATTTCTAAAAATAATAATTATTTAATGAAAATATTATATTTAAAATTTTATAAATTAATAATGATAAATATTATTTATATTTTATTTTATTATTTTGAAAAAAAATTCTATTCCAATTTTTCTAATATTATTTTCAACGATAAGGCATATATTCCAAATGGTAAACATACTATTCTAATTGTCATATTAATATTTTAGCAATCATTTTACCAACAAAAGTTAGTAATCCATTCATTTAATCAAAATTTACAGATTATTATCCAAATGTTAAATAATTTTATTTTATAGAAATTTTATTAGTTTCATAATATTCTATTTTATATTCATAGTGGAGTTCTTAGTGGAAACAATAGTAGCATATTATAAGAATCCATATATTACCAATCTATTTTTCTTATTTTATATTTTTTTCAATTATAATGTTTAATATTTTTATTGGTTTAATATCCTTGTAATTTAATGAAGATCATTAATATAATAAATTGGTGTTTTCTTCTCTATTTTTTGTATGTGGATATAATTAAATAATATAATTTGAATCACATTTATTTAGGAAACAAACATTTCTATTAAAATCATAGTCATTAAAAGGTGTGTGAAATAAGGTCTATTATGGTTCCATTATAGGGAAATGATCACATGATTCATAAAATTAGCCCAATATATTTCTACCATACATTGAAAGTTTATTTATATATTCAAGGGATTAAATTATTTATGAATGTTAATTTAAATATCATGAAAAATATATTAAATAATATTTTTCATCTTAGATCACTTCAAAAAAGAAATTATATGTTCATTAACATATAGAATATTTACAAGTGTTAAAATCATTCCACTTGTAATGGGGAACATATTCATCACATTTTGTCACAAAAATGACATTCTATGATGTCTTAATGTATTGACCAACATAAGACACAAAATGAAGAGGTATAGGTGCTTATAAACATTTGTAATGAATCATTATTATTATGTAACAAAAAATATAATTTAATAACACAATATAAATTAACAACTCATAATGTTTCCTTATTTTAATGTTAAAACATTACAGAGTTTTATTTATGTCACGTGGAAAATGAAAGAGTTAGACATGCATATCTGTGAACAGTCATTTCCATGAGGAGAAATGATTCATTTTCAATCACCAAAACACATGTATATATATTTTTATGAATTAAAAATATATATATTTTATTTATGGTAGAATTATGTTATTAGAAATATATATTTTCATTTATATTTAATTATTTTTCAATTGATAACTGAAAATATTACCCATGTGTATGTGTTACATCTGCCTCCCCAATATGATATAATTCATTTTTATTCACCTCCATATATAGATATATATAAATGATTATAATATAATTAAATATTAAATATATTAATTAATTAAAATTTTGCAGTTGAAAAAACCATGTCCGTGGATCATGTATTGAAATCTCCAAACTAAAACATTCATGAAAAATGAAATATCTAAAACAAAAATAATGATTTTATTGGAGAATTAATAATAAATGGTCATTTAAAATTATGAATGAATAATATAATGTGATTTAAATATGATTTTTTATATAATATATAATTTTAGTAAATTTCTATTTAATATGAAGTAGTTCATAGTGTTTCTGAAGAAATTCGATACTTTTGGAAAGGGTTAAGATGGAATCTGTTTAGGAATTAGGACTATTCATGCTTAAATATATATTAGAGAATGACTATTCTTTATACACCTCACTATAAAACTATATATATTCTCTATAGTGTTCATATTTATTCTATAAATTTTACTATATCTATTTTCCCTTTATTGGTACTTTGAAAACTAATAGAATGCATTTAAGAAAATTGTACATTATATGTTCTTTTAGGAATGGAATATTTTCCAAACATGAACATGTTACTTATAATGTTTTAATATTTTATTCAAAACAATACATTAATTTTTAATGATATTTTTGAAATATTATATATTATTTTTCCATGTTTTAAAATGAATCTCGATACAAATATTTGTATGTGTTATACGTGACATTTACAAAAACTGTGATAATAAGATTTTAACATTTCCCATGTTAATGGAATTTTCCATCACCCTATCAATTATTTGTTATTTTTTATTAATATATATTCATTATTTTATAAATAAAAAAACATTTCAATTTTTATTCAAATTCTATTTCTTTAGAAAAATGAATCAAATTGACAACTTGTTTCACTTTTTTGAAATAATATTTCCAATGATTTTATAAATGCAAATTTTAGCTATAAAATTTATCTTTGAATAATCATTAATGATACTATCCATGTTAATTATATAAATGTATCATGATAATTACCCGATTAAAATATATGAGAAACCATTTTCTTTCCAAAAAATAATCAGTCTGTAATGAAATTATTAATGTTTTTATGAAACTATTAAATATATATATATATTTATTTATTTTTTTGTGAATGTGACACCTGAATTATATTGGCCACTAATTCATTATTTAAATAATGACATATCATTATATAATATGAAAAAATGAATATTGAACCCATTCCAATATAGAAATCTATCCACCATTAATGATAACGGAATGAAGAGTGAACTAGTTTCCAATGAGAACTTTTCCACTATGATTTAATGATTTTGGAAGTGATACATGAATAATGAAATGATTTTAAATGAATATTTAATTTGATATTCCTCCCCAGTTCATTATTCTTCTACTTTTTATTATTTAATTTGTTTGAGAGAGGTTATGGTTTTTTTCGTGGAGGTTGGAGCTGCAACATAGCTGATATAAGAAGTTCACATCATGTATAGTTTACAAATCCTATAAATGTGGTTCACAACTTCGATTTTTGAAAATACCAGGGCATGTATATGGAAATTAGGGGAACCTATGAGTTTAATTACATTTTAGGTGTTTGGAATTCACAATATCTATTAAATAAAGCCTAATTATATATATATTTTTGTGAAAGTTGAAATATTAAGAATCATATAAATTACACACCGTATAAAATGACATGATGTTAAAATTAAGGGATTAAATTTTTTAAAATACTTTTCATTGAAAATTACTTTAATAAGTCTTACATTATTCGCTTCTTTCAGTTGATGTGATCCCCTTGTATTTTTGTGAGAAATTACACCCATATTCTCCCACATGTGATTATTTTGATCAGGTGGTGTTTCATAAAGATCTATGGTGAGTTCTTTCTCTTTTCCCATTTTTTCATATATAATTATTTTAGATTTAAGGTGAGGCTGTTTTTTTGAATTTATTGAGTTTTTTTAGATTAATTTTTATGATATTTGTTTTGATATTGGTTGACATGCTTTTTTCTATCTGCAGTTGTGGTTTGTGGTCATTTCTTCATGACCCTATAGTGAATATAAAGTTGGAAAGGCATCATTGAGGTAGGATATGTATTGTGTATCTTGCATGAGGCTTTAATATTTTTTGTCTATTTTTTTATGTTTTCATATTCCCTGTAATGATAAATTAACTTGTTAATTGAATTTAAATGGTAAAGAATAATCATGTTCATGCTTTACATCATTGATATAATTGTGATATTATAGATTGTATGCGGTTGATACCACATTGAAAATTTGGACGATAGGGGTTTTTTCATGCAAGATTATATGTGTTTGGAATACATCATATATTTTTATTATTGTAATATATCACTAAAATGGAAATAATATTACTATATACGTTTGTCTAATAAAATAGTTTCCCTTTTATTATGTACTTTCCAATAACACCACTATTTTTATTGTAAATTTCATAAATATCATATTGTCAAATCTATTAACTGGTGTTTATATGTTATGATGTTTTCTCTTTTGCTGAGAAAATATGATGTTTATTTTTTGCTTTTTCAATAAAGGGTTAGATGCGGTTTTTCTTTTCGGGAAGCTTGGTAGATGTTTTGTTGGTCAGGATTTTCGGTTGCTGACATTGTGGTTTCTTGGACACATGTCTGTGGTGGAGAGGAAATGTTTTTTAGTCGTGATTTTTTTGTTGATAGACGATGGAATGATGGGAATGATGATATCAATTTGATATGTTATTTTGTTGTTCAAGATTCTAATGTATTGATGGAATAATGTGTTTATTAATGATTGAAATGGAAGAGGAATGGATTAGATAATTGGATGGAAAAATATAAAGAGAACATGCATTATGGGTTATGTGTTAATATGTGTTTTTTTATTTAAAAAAATGAATGGTGTGGATATTGGGTATGTTTGAAAATTAGAAATTTGGAATGGGTCTTAAATATTTTGTTGTGTTATTAATTTAAAATTGGTATAAAATAAAGAAATTTGTCTTTATATTGTTGTTTGGTTTCAATCCCATTGGTTCGGATATCATGTGTGGTAAAACATATATTCATCTACATATTCCTTATTAATATATACAACCCACATATATCAAGAACTACATAAATACACAAGTCTATTCAAACAATATCTTTTTTTTTCAACATCATGACAATGAGGATAGATGGCTAACTACCCACATATACATGGTATTGCATCAAGGTGAGTATATATTAAATATTATTCAATTAAGAAGTTTATTTTCTGTAAAAGGGGAAGGAATAGCTATTTTCTTTAGATATTTAGAGTGACCATGTAGTGAGGGAGCTTCTAGTTATGGTAGTTCTTGGATAAAGGATGACATGAAGTTTATGTAATTCAAGTTGATGATACCCAAATAATCTGGTTTTGTTTTTGATGTGATGTGCCTAATGTATTGGGATATATTTGTTGTGGTCATGTTGTGGGGGTATTTGAGAAAGAATATTAAGTGTGATGTGATTATATCATGTTTTTGAATGGTGGAATAAAATATTCAAGAGATATGGGAGTTCCGAAAAATATGATTCTGGGGTGTGGGAGTGGAAAAATTTTCATAAAGTGTTGTTTGGTACACATTATCACTATTTTTAATATTATTTTATTATTATTTTCTCATATTATTGGTGATCTTTTATTATTGATGTTGGGTTGGATAGTTGAACTATATTGGTGTTGTTGGTTATGTTGTTTTCTCGCAACTCCATCAGTATGATTATTTCAAAAATTAATTATGGACTTTGGGTTTCTTACTTAATATAGATATTTGACCACCCTATATATATAAATATACAATTATGTTTCTTAGGGATTATGTGAATTATATTGGACATTAATATCACATATATTTGTATAGATTATGTGGCACAACATTACGCATGATTTTTGGCATTTAATTTTTGAGACTATATAATCTATATCAGTTTAATTTATTCAAGCAATTGGGGTGGTTTTGGATTAAATTTTTATGTTACTAAATTGAGTTTATATTGGTCGATTCATCTCAAATCCTGATCTTATATTTTTATCAATGTATGTTCATACCATTTCATGAGATCTCTATATCCTTGGTTCTAGTCTCCAACTAGGGTCCTATAAGAAGCCATACTTGGGGAGTAAATATCTCTCTCCCTTAATTGTGGTATATTTGGAAGGAGGGTGTCCTGAAATAGTGTCATTAGGCATGCCAGTTGAGTGATATGATGGATTATGGAGTAATGAACAATGTGGATTCCATGGGTTGGTTTGGAAAAAGTTCAATTTTACAATGATAATTTATATATTCTAGGGAGACGTGCTAGGAAATGATATTTTAAGACCCCAATGATCTAATATATGGACTCTGAGATTTTTCAACGACTATGTGAGGTAGACTATTTGTATGGTTTCATTATAGGATATATACATGAATAATGACTACATGTGTTTCATTTTTGAATTTGGTTGTTTAGGGATGGATAAAATTAATTATGTGAATTAAAATTAATATATATAAAATCACATACTTCCAAGTTTAGGAAATTCATTAATTCTATTCAAATGTGGTTGTTTTTCATCATCAGTTTTTGGATCAGACTAATTATTATTAGTGGGGCTATCTATTGGATCATTGTATATTTGATATGATAGAGGAGGATGAATCACGAAAGGGGAAATTGATAGAGTTTCAGTTTAATAATTTTGTTTAATGTGAGGAATTTGTTTCTAATGTGGAGATAGAGAGATGGCACGTAAATATATCGATCATTATTAGTTTGATCTAGGCCCCAGGTTAGATATTATTTTCCATTTTTATTTAAGCCTGTTCATGAAGGTGTTATTTTGTATGTGATATTTTATGTTTTAAAGATGAAGGATGTAACACCCCAAGCTTTAACGATACGCTTCTCTTTCAATAATGCAATAGCTTGCATTGTACGCAAGTTCGAGTTATAACACACTGTGACTAATCAAAGTAGTTGTTATGAATAGTAATACACACTTTTTAAAATTATAGAAATTTTTTATTTCAAAATGGACTTCATTTTTGAATTTGTAATATCGAAATTAGCCCATGTGGAATTTTTGGTATTTTTCTGAGAACTTCCAATTTTTTGTGAATAGTGAGAAATACTTAAAAAAAACTTTTTTAATCAAAATAATTTATAGTGATAAATTATATTATTGAGTTATTTTAAAGTATAATTAGAATATACTTTTACCATTTTATCCAATGGTTTTCATTAGAATTAATTTCACTTTGAAATTGGACATAAACAATTATCAATCTTTTGATATATATTGTTTCTTAAAATCACGATATTTGTTGTGACAGCGGGAATTAGTTATAAAATAAATTAAAGAAACTTATATGTTTGTAATTTTTTAAAATAGAAATCATTTATGAATTTGGAATATCAATTATAGCTTCGGGTGAAATTTTGGCATTGTTCTGAAAAACTTCAATTTTTGATGAATAGTGAAACCACTAAGTTGTAGTTAAAATACTGATTTTTTTAAATGAAACATTACCACTTCTGTGTTTTGATTTTAAAAAATCCAACATACATGGTTGTCATTAAGAAGATAAAATTGGTTCAATGGGATTAAAATAATTTCGTGGTGAATAGTAACGTTTAAGTTTAATTAATCACGATTAAAGGTAATTAGTGTAATTTAAGGTAAAGATAATGTTATAATAAAATGAAATGACCTTTACATTTATCCAAACCCTATTGTATGAGTCATGTAAGACCAATAAAATCCATGGGTAAACTTGGGGACCCCCTGGAACCACTTTGGTAGGAAGATGACATTAAAAACTTTTTATTTAATGTTAAAATAAAAATGTCACAACCATGAGTTATTTTACTAAAACAATTTTTAAATGTGGTTATACAAGTCATATTTTTTACTATAAATATTAATTATAAATATAAATATATTTACTACATCATTATAGTTTTTTTATAATTTTTAGATATTAAATAAATTAAATTATCTATGACACCATGATGATGCAGCGATTACCTCATTAATTAACTATTTAAATAAAATGAAAATATAATGTAAAATCCAAGGCTTAAACTTGTCAAAAACATATTGGATGAGTATATTTCCAACCCTTATCACCATAGCCTCGAAATATATAATTTTGGGACCTTTAGAATCCGAAAAGCATTTCATAATAATGTAACATTTCAATCTTTCCAAGAGTGCCCCTCCTCTGCTCTTATAAAAGGCCCCCACCACTACCACCTTACTCACACCATCAAATCCTTTTGGCTCGGCCAAGATCTGCCCAAATACTCTCCAAAATTCCCACCCTTAATCCTAGAAGCCTCACGTTGGGCAGAATTATTCCCAAGGAATCCTTTGGCTCAAATCAAAAAGAGTTACCTAATTTTAAGGTAATGTCTTCTCTAATGTTGTTTTGTTTTATTTTGCTTCTCCAACCCCTTAAAATCTTTTTATTCCTTTATTTTGTAACAAAAGCTGTATATACAAAATACTAGTATTTTGTTATGATATTTATTTGGTTTACACTTACACACACCTTCGTCTAATGGTTAAAGAACATACTGTTTCTATGGGTGGCGAAATACTACCTCATGAAACGATGATTGTTAAATATTCTTTTAACACCTCTAATGGTTGCCATTTTGATGACACTATTTTCATATATGATATATATATTATGTTTATGTTTTCCTTATGCTTCTTTATTTCTCATTTATGGCACACTTTTTGATTTCCATTATGGGTAAACGCGATAATTTCATTTTAGGAAGTGCGGACTACCGCCCCCTTAAAGTAATTTGAATCGTTAATGCCATATATAGGATGTATAAAGGATGGATTAAATGATATATTACATTATATTATTCTGGAATTATATTATACCTTTATATAATTATATCTTCATTCCATTAAATAAGAAATAGAAATGAAAGTAGCGTTCAAGCGTACGTACGGCTTACCGTCTCCATGAACGGTGCATTTCATTTCTTACCTCTAAATGTTATGTAACATTATAAATGAATGTATATAATGGATATATATGTTATATATGATATCTAAATCATGAATATAATTCTGGATATAATGGATATTTCACCACATGAACAACTTGTAATTATAAGAAGTATATTTTTGACTCAAGTACCAAAGATCGACAAAACAACTGTTATTAACATAATTAATTACATAATGTTCATAACATGGTAATAAGTGATATAAAAGGAATAATTAACATGAAAAAGGTTCTTAAGAAAATATAAATTAACTCTATTTTATTATTCATGAGATTAAAGAACGATCGAGTCAAGTCGGACGTGAGGTAAGGGAACTTCTTAACCCAATTTCTATTCTTTGGGTTAATCTCCTACTTTAAAATTATGTCATGATATTATTATGTCCCATCTTGTATTTATAATTTATTTATGTCGAAATATAGTGAATACACATAATAGATATATTTTATTTAAAAAAATTATATTTTTATGGGACTTCGTCTCAATCTCCATTCATTGAGGCATATTTTGTTTTATACACAAATTTATTTTATACGGTGTATAAACCCCTTTGACTTTTATGTTTATTCAAAAGGAATCTTTTTTATATGAAGCATTTTACTGAACGACAAAAAGAAATTTTTTTTCTTGCCGTACGTATGCGGCGACAACGACTTCCTCTCCGCCGTGACCATTATTTGAGTTTCGACTTCCTCTACAAGCAATAACTTTTTTTAAATGAAAAATAAATACAAAGTTTTAATTTTCTTTTATTTTGGTATTGAAAATGGTTTTGAAAGTGTTTATATTATATCAATGTGTTGTATTGTTATCTTGTGATTGAAATGTGGAAATTTTATGTTTCCTTTATGCATGTTTTATGTGATACAAATATGTTATGGTTTATGATATGTTTAAACCTATTCATATGATGAATGAATTGGACATAATAAGTGATGGGTGGAGCCCGCTATAGCTCCTCGATGCATTGGTAGGTTTCATGAGACAAACTAGTGTCTTGGGATGAGGCCTTGACAAAATCTTATTTGTGGTCTTGGCACGAGGCCTTGGTTGCGTGCTTATGATAGTCTGGCATTATGCATTCCATCATTATGAAAGTGGTTATTGATATTGCATGTGATTATTCAACCAGTAGAATATCCATGTGAATAAGTAAATGGCATTGTTTCATTTTACTTTTGCCATTTTATGTTGAAGTTCATGTTTAAAAGGCTTTTGTTTTAGTTATACATTGCCTTAAATGTTTATATTTATTTATGAAAACTTCTGCAATATTGTTATCCTTACTGAGCATCTGAGCTCACCCCTTTCAATGATTTAATATTTTCCAAGATGTAAAGAATTATTTTATGAATGATCTGCAGGGATAGTCAGAAGAGGATATGAGTGTGGACTATGGAGACTTTGTTATTGTAGTTTTTTTTACTTTATGACGTAATGTATGACCTATGAATGTATCTAGTGTTTCCCAGGATACTAAACTAATCTGTCTTTTGAGACTTGATCTTTTGTGATCATGCCAATGTTACGAAGTAATGCACCGACTCCGGGTAGCTGGGGTCAGGGCGTTATAGTTGTTATCAGAGGAAGTTTAGTACTAACCTTGGAAGATAGATTTAGATAAACTCTGATTAGAGCACATAGCCCAAAGATAGACATTGAGGATTAGTATAGAAGAACTTCCTAGAATTTTGTTATTATAGAGATGTTGTGAGTTTTCCGAGCAATACATCCCTGTCTGGATACGAGCAAGTAGAGGCGGCTCTGGCACAGATGTACATAGGGGTAAAACCTGAAAACACCGCTTTGAGCTAGACTCGAACGGGAACTGGTGCATGACAACAGGCCTTACTGCACTCTTTGTTACGACACTCCCGGAGGATATGCTTAGGATAATTCACATTTTCTTTACAAAACACTATGAAGGGTTCTGAGTATATACTTCCTCAAAGAAAACATTTTTATGATTATAGATTATATCCATAAATAGTTCAATTTATCTTAAGTATTTTACAAGTACGAAATTATGTATTTTGAATCATAAACTAATCTAGTTTATGCCATTGTTTAGAAATGGTTTCTAGTGGAAGGAATGGAAACCGTATCAATGCACGCACTCCTTGTAGGGATTTCCCTCCTGCTCAAGATAATTATTGTGGATCTGGAGATACAACTGGTGCTGATCAACTTATTACCATACTAGGACAACTCACTCAGGTTATGAATAATAACCTTACTCATATGGAGCACCCTGATCCGCAACGTGGAGGATCAATGTTAGACTGCTTCATGAGGAAACAACCACCAACATTTAATGGGGGTACAAATCCATTATTATCTGAGCAATGGATAAACTCCTTAGAGAAAATATTACACACCTTGGGGAGTAGAAAAAGGATAAGGTTATCATGGTAGTTTACCGCCTCACTGGAGATGCTGATCAATGGTGGTCATTGAATCAAAATAAAAAGGAAGATGAAGAAGTATCAATTGTGGAATGTAGAGAGATCAAAGATCTTTTCTTAGAAAAATACTTTCCTCATGACCATCGAGAAGATATGGAAAGGAAATTTCTGAGTCTGAGGCAGAAGGAGGATGAGAATATCGCAAAGTATGAGGATAACTTTACAACGTTAGTGAGGCATGCTGCAGATTATATACGTAACCCAATAAGTAAGATTGATCGTTTCTTTGATGGGTTAAAACCATTTCTCCTTGAGCATTATTCTCACAATCCTTCTCGTCGTACGAAGATATTGTCTCATGTGCTATCAGGATAGAAAAGAAATTCTTTAAATCTTATGAGAATAACATAAAACAAGAGAAGAATAGAATGGTAGAACAAGATACAGATAAAGGGAAAAGGGAAAGAAGGATTTTACATTATGCGATAATTGTAGGAAGCATCACCCCAGTACTTTCCTAAAAGGAATGGGAGTTTGTTATAAATGTAGAGGAAAAGGTCACCGGGCTCGTGATTGCAAGGGAAAGAAAGAGGCTATCAATGTTGAATGCTACAATTGTAAGGAAATTGGGCATTATGAAAATGAATGTCCTAAGCTTCAGGGAAACTTACCTCAGAAAAGGCCAAGGGATCAAGGACAACCTTGTGTTGTTACTACAGTTGAAGTGGAATAATTAATGAATTGGTGCTTTTGGACTAAAGGATTATATTATGGTTATAAGGATAATGTGATATATATATATATAATGAGTTTACTACAGTACTTGTTTCTTTCGTTAAGGATTTAATATGGTGAAGGTAATCATATTTTTAGTATGTGACAATAATATAATCTTTACTTTGTTTGGGGAATCAGATGTTACAATTGATTTAAGAATTTAGAGACCTTTTAGAGAAAGTCTGGACAGAGGTATTTTGGATAACTATAAAGGTTGGAATGGATTAATTTGATCTTTGGATAGTATGGTTTAAGGTTAAAATATTTCTGAATATTAATTTTGGAATATTATAATACTATAGTTTGAGGAAAAGGATAACCTATAGGGTTGGGGATAACCCGTCGCGTCGGACAATGCTGCAGGAATAGAACCCACAACTATAGTGCGACAGGCCTTTATTACCTACCACTATCCTACAGGAAGCCCCTGGTTATTATAAAACATATTTCCTAATATAAATGGTATGTGTTAATATTTTTAACCTTGTATGATTAGGATAAATATAATATTTTTTAGTTCTATTATCTTTTTTGAGTGAAAGATGAGTTTTTGGTAGAAATTAGTTGAAACTCTACTTGTCTAGCATAAATATATATATACCTATCTCTTATTCTAGGCATAAATTAATTCTTAAACTTTAGTAAAGTGATATTAAAACAAAAAAATGTGTTATCCTAATACGTTATGTCATGTTGAACTGATAATATTATAAATCAACATAGATTGAAGGCTTTGAGGCCCTCAATTTGACAATTGTTTGTGATTGATGACCTCAATCAATCCCTACAAATATTTACGTTTTTCCTCCAATTATATATCTCTAATTTCCACCAATGTTCTCCTTATCGAGATCATAATTTGGTGGTGACTTTTTCATTTCACTTTCTCTCTTATTAAGGCTAAATTTTATTAACCTTATTTTCGATGTGGGTTTTACACAAAGGTATTTTCTATTTTCAACCCTTTATTTTCAAAGAAAATTTTCAAATTGTGAGGACGCAATTTATTGAAGGAGGGGTGAATGTAACACCCCAAGCTTTCACGATACGCTTCTCTTTCAATAATGCAATAGCTTGCATTGTACGCAAGTTCGAGTTCTAACACACCGCGACTAATCAAAGTAGCCGTTATGAATAGTAATAGCCACTTTTTAAAATTATAGAAATTTTTTATTTCAAAATGGACTTCATTTTTGAATTCATAATATCGAAATTAGCCCATGTTGAATTTTTGGTATTTTTCTAAGAACTTCCATTGTTTTTTTGAATAGTGAGAAATACTGAAAAACAAATTTTTAATAAAAATAATTTATAGTGATAAATTATACTATTGAGTGGTTTTAAAGTATAATTAGAATATATTTTTACCATTTTATCCAATTTTGTTCATTAGAATTAATTTTACTTTGAAATTGGACATAAATAATTGTCAATATTTTGATATATATTGTTTCTTAAAAATATGCTATTTGTTGTGATAGCGGGAATTAGTTATAAAATTAATTAATGAAACTTATATGTTTGTAATTTTTTAAAATAGACATCATTTTTGAATTTGTAATATCAATTATATCTTAGGGTGAAATTTTGGCATTGTTCTGAAAAACATCAATTTTTGATGAATAGTGAAACCACTAAGTGGTAGTAAAAAAAACTGATTTTTCTTTTAAATGAAACATTACCACTTCTGTGTTTTGATTTTAAAAAATCCATCATACATGGTTGTCATTATAAAGATACATTTGTTTCAATGGGATTAAAATTATTTTTTGGTGAATAGTAACTTTTAAGTTTAATTAATCGCGATTAAAGGTAATTAGTGTAATTTAAGGTAAAGATACTGTTATAATAATATGAAATGAACTTTAAAATTGTTCAACCCCTATTGGATGAGTCATGGCCGACCAAAACAATCCATGGGTCACCTTGGGGACCCCATGGAGCCACTTTGGTAGGAAAATTACATTAAAAACTTTTTATTTAATGTTAAAATAAAAATGTCACAACCATGAGTTATTTTACTAAAACAATTTTTAAATGGGGTTATACAAGTCATATTTTTTACTATAAATATTCATTAGAAAGATAAAAAGATTTAATACATCACGATATTTTGTTTTATAATTTTTAGACATTAAAAAAATTAAATGATTTATGACACCATGATGATGCAGCGATTACCTCATTAATTAAATATTTAAATAAAATTAAATGAAAATGTAAAATCCAAGGATTACACTTGTCAAAAACCTATTGGATGATTATATTTCGAACCCTTATCACCTTAACCTAGAAATATATCATTGTGGGACCATTAGAATCCGAAAATAGTTTCATAATAAAGTAACATTTCAATCTTTCCAAGAGTGCCCGTCCTCTCCTCTTATAAAAAGCCCCCACCACTACCACCTTACTCACACCTTCAAAGCCTTTTGGCTCCGCCAACCTCTGCCCAAATACTCTCCCAACTTCCCTCCCTTACTCCTAGAATCCTCACTTTGGGCAGAAGTCTTCCCAAGGAAGCCTTTGGCTCAAATCAAATAGAGTTACCTGATTTTAAGGTAATGTCTTCTCTAATGTTGTTTTGTTTTATTTTGCTTCTCCAACCCCTTAAACTCTTTTTATTACTTTATTTTGTAACAAAAACAGTATCTACAATATACTAGGATTTTGTTATGATAAGTATTTGGTTTACACTTACACACACTTTTGTCTAATGGTTAAAGAACATACTGTTTCTGTGGGTGGCGAAATACTGCCTCACGAAACGATGATTGTTCAATATTCTTTTAACACCTCTAATGGTGGCCATTTTTATGACACTATTTTCATATATGATATATATATATATATTATGTTTATGATTTCTTTATTCTTCTTTATTTCTCATTTATGGCACACTATATGATTTTCATTATGGGTAAACGTGATAATTTCTTTTTAGAAAGTGCGTACTACCGCCCCCTCAAAGTGATTTGAATCGTTAATTCCATATGTGGGATGTATAAAGGATGGGGTAAATGTTATTATACAATATATTATACTGGAATTATATTATACCTTTATATAATTATAACTTCATTCCATTAAATAAAAAATAGAAATGAAAGTAGCGTTCATGCGTACGTACGGCTTACCGTCTCCATGAACGGTGCATTTCATTTCTTACCTCTAAATGTTATGTAACATTATAAATGAATGTATATACTGGATATATATGTTATATATGATATCTAAATCATGAATATAATTAATGGATATAATGGATATTTCACCACATGAACAACTTGTAATTATAAGAAGTATATTTTTGACTCAAGTACCAAAGATCGACAAAACGACTGTTATTAACATAAATAATTACATAGTTCTCATTACATGGTAATAAGTGATATAAAAGGAATAATAAACATTGAAAAGGTTCTTAAGCGAATAGAAATTAACTATAGTTTATTATTCAGGAGATTAAAGAACAATCGTGTCAAGTCGGACGTGAGGTAAGGGAACTTCTTAACCAAATTTCAATTCTTTGGGTTAATATCCTACTTTAAAATTATGTCATGATATTATTATGTCCCATCTTGTATTTATACTTAATTTATGTCGAAATATATTGAATAAACATAATAGATCTATTTTATTTTAAAAAATGATATTTTTATGGGACTTCATCTCAATCTCCATTCATTGAGGCATATTTTGTTTTATACACAAATTTCTTTTATACGGTGTATAAACCCCTTTGACTTTTACGTTTATTCAAAAGGAATCTTTTTTATACGAAGCGTTTTACTAAACGACAAAAAGGAATGTTTTTCTTGTCGTACGTATGTGGTGACAATGACTTCCCCGCCTCCGTGACCATTATTTGAGTTTCGGCTTCCTCTACAAGCCATAACATTTTTTAAATGAAAAATAAATACAAAGTTTTAATTTTCATTTATTTTGGTATTGAAAATGGTTTTGAAATTGTTTTTATTATATCAATGTGTTATATTGTTATCTTGTGATTGAAATGTGGAAATGTTATGTTTCCTTTATGCATGTTTTATGTGATACAAATATGTTATGGTTTATGATATGTTTAAACCTATTCATATGAGGAATGCATTGGACTTAATAAGTGACGGGTGAAGCCGCTATAGCTCCTCGATGCATCGGTAGGTCTCATGAGACAAACTGGTGTCTTGGCACGAGGCCTTGAAAAAATCTTATTTGTGGTCTTGGCACGAGTCCTTGGCTACATGGTTATGATAGTCTGGAATTATGCATTCCATCATTATGAAAGTGGTAATTGATATTTCATGTGATTATTTGACCAGTAGAATATCCATGTGAAGAAGTAAATAGCATTATTTCATTTTACTTTTGCCATATTATGTTGAAGTTCAAGTTTAAAAGGATTTTATTTTAGTTATACATTGCCTTAAATGTTTAACTTTATTTATGAAAGGTTCTACAATATTGTTATCCTTTCTGAGCATCTGAGCTCACCCCTTTCAATGTTTTAATATTTTCTCGGATGTGAAGAAATATTTTATGAATGATCTGTAGGGATAGTCAGAAGAGGATATGTGTGTGGACTATGGAGACTTTGTTATTGTAGTTTTTTTACTTTATGATGTAATGTAATACTTATGAATGTATCTAGTGTTTCCAAGGATACTAAACTAATTGTTCTTTCAAGACTTGATCTTTTGTGATCATGCCAATGTTACGAAGTAATGCAACGACTCTGGGTAGCTGGGGTCGGGGCGTTACCAAGGTTTTGGATGTATCATGGGTTGAATCATAGTATTCCATCTCTAAAGAGTTCTTTTCCTCAACTATTAAGGTATTGAATATGAAAAACACATCATTCTGTGCAACATGGGAGTTTGTAATTGTGAGAGTTTGGAATCATGTTCATGGACCTTATTCACATTTTCTAGATATTTTTTCGAGTAGTTTTTAAATGTGAGACTTCATAATGAGAAACTCCATCTTTCTATCCATTATAAAGCTACACCATTAACATTTCCAATGTATATCATGGTTTAAATGAAGAAATATATGATTGGGAAGATAAAATAAATTTTATGTTTATTGTGAATGTGAAATCATTAGGTTTCTTATAGAAACATGGTTTTTAGTGGAATGTCTTATGCACCGGGATCATTATGGATTCAACTTGTGAGGATTCAACCTTAGTAGCTTCTTTCCTTCCAAATGAGGTTTTTAGTTTCAAGGATTTTATTGGACACATCATGTCAATATGTTTTTTCATTGAGGATTTCAGCCATATCTAGAAAGAATTTTTAGCAGTTCTTTGTGATCATTTTACAGGGGGTATTTTGGTTTAACAATAGCCTCAGCAATAGATTACAATGAGAACATTTAAGAAGGAGTATAAGAATATGAATGATCTATCTAGAGTAGATGGAGGAAGTAGAGGTTAACCTCTATATTTTCCTCAATATTAGGGACTTAATCCCATGTTTTGTCATGGATGTGGATTCCATTATAGTTTTAGAGGAATTAATATTGTCCAATTTCATGTAGTGGAGGAGGTAGTTCCAGAGGATCCAGAAAGCATCATATATACTATCAGTTTGTTTAGAACACTTTTTTGTTCCTTTTTTCATTCAAAAGAATTTCAATACTTTCTTTCACCCACTATATTCAAAAATCTAGGCATAGATATAGGGATGATTTATGTTCCACTAGTGTGGACTACACCATTCATACAATAGAACAACTTGTTTGATGTGTTTCAAGATTAAAGAGTGATGGTAGTGCTACATATGTTTGTGGAGATCATTTAATTATACATATGTATTCATGAGATTATATCCTCTATATATAATAATTTTATTTCATGTGTGTAATTATTTAATACTAGTAAAGGATGGTTGATTTCTCATATATGGATTTACATCATGTGACATTCATGGGTGATTAGGTTATCAGGTGGGAATTTAGTGTTTGGAACCCGTCCTTTCTTTTTTTATGATATGTCTATGAAATCAATATACACTGGGATAGTTGGGTTCCCTAGAGTAATTGTGGAGTTTCCCTTTTTTTCTAGTAGGATGTGACATTATCCACATGATATGATGTTGAGTGTAGGATATAATTTGATGATGGTATGTCTCTAAATTTTGTGGAAACTTTTTACATGAAACCTTCTATGTCATGGGAGTTGAGTGTTTAGATTTATGATTAAATATAGAATGATTTTATCTTGACAAGTGTGTCTTTGTGGTGTGCTCTAGTGTTATTCTCCAAAATTTTTGGAAGTTAGTATAAGGTTTTTTTATCAACTATTGAATGTTTAATCATGTTAACATTAGGAACAATTATTATAATCATAGGATTGAGTATACTTTGACCAGTTGAGAGGGGAATGTGGGTTTTCTAGGATTTATATGCTATCTTGATATCACCAGTTAAGGGTTAAGTGATGTGATAACCTTAAAAAATCCTTCGAATGTAGGTATTGGAACATTATGTGTATATTCATGAAATTATATGTTATTAACCCAACTACTATGTTTATGGGGACTACGAACTATCTATTTTATGATTTCTTATCCTAGTTAATCTATGTATTCATTGAGAAATTATTGATATACTCTATGTCATAAGAGGAGTATAATAATAAAATCAGGGTAGTCTTGTAGGATCATTGTTACCGAATACTATATACAATTTTTTCTATGGATAAATTCTTTGTACAAGAGAGGTTCCTTTCACAAGGCATGTGGTATCATAGAAGGGTTAGGATGTACATCCATCAAATGTCAAGGAAGATGTTTCCTGGGAAGCACCTTTGTGCATGATATATGATTAATGGTTTCTTAGACTTAGAGGCTAATATCATAGGTTTATTCATAAAAAAATTTATGTTGTATCCCTATTAATAGTGTTGTCCAGTAACAACTTGGCTATTGGTTGGAATGATCACATCCATGAAGCATTCAATCCCTTAAAGTGGAATAAAGTCAGTTCTCTAGTGTATTTGTTACATATGGAAAGTGTGACGTTGGAGGAATTTTGTGATGGTTCTAAATTGGGATTATTATTTTTAATTATGAAATATTTGGAATTAATATTGTATGTTTCATGTAAGATATATCCCTATGTGAATAACTATTCCATCAATGATCTAGAGTTTGTATAAGTTCATCTTGTGCTGAATTTTTTTTCGTATTACATCATTTGTATGTACATTGGGGTCTTCATGTGTCATAAGACAACCAGGTACATATTTTTACTAAAATATATGATTAGTATGTAGCATACCAGATGGATTTTTTTTAGGATTATGATTTTGATATCTTCTACATCGTGGGAAAAGGTAATGTTATGGTCTAAGAAATGAGTTCTAATTTTAGCAAAGATGTTGTCTACAAGATTGTGGATTCATGGGATGCATTGTAAGAGTTGGAATCCTTTCAGATAAATACAAGGGTGGATAATTTTTTTGGTTTTTTGTATTCAGATGATGAAGGTTTCTCCTATGATCTAGCAAGACGAGGAGTCTCATTGGGGATAATAATAGTCTGAGGGATGTGCCATCTTATTATCAATGGTAATTCTCTATAGGGGTGGTTTTAGGGTGCTTAAATGAAGACGTGGTTTCATTAGTGGTTTCTTCCTAGAAGTGATGCACAAGGCATTACATCATGAATTTCATTAATCCACATCGGTATAACATCCTACAATTTATGAGATAAACCATGCTCTATGAATTTAGTTTTGGTGGGTTGGGATTAAATATCTTGTAGTAGAGTTTTCAGAATAATTTTTGGTTTTTTAAATGGTTATATGTAATCATCATGTTATCAGAATATTAATATATCCATTGTTTATTCCAAACTATTAATCGGAAGAAATGTCAATTTATAATATAATTGGGTTACCTAGAGCTTTGGGAGGTTGTCATGTTGTATGGGTGATTTTGGATCTGTTGAATAAATCCTCCCACCACTATGCAATCAATGAGTCAGGAATAGTGCATTCATTAGAGAACATGTCTATGTTTGAGGTGGTTTGGTTTCATGGATTTATGTGTTCAATTTTTGTATATCAAGAAAAAAAATTTATGTAGTGAGTGTAGAGAGGATTAAAACCTTTTTTGGCACCCAATTATGCATTAGGAAAAATTTCACACTAAGATGAATTGGAACAAAATTATGACCATCCAGATGATATAGGATATTTTTTGTGAATGTGTTCTGAACAATGGGGTAACTTGGTATGAAAATTTCATTTACCAATGTTTTTAAATAAGTATATGTTTCTCCCATCCTTTAGTATAGACCATTTTGATTGTTTTTATGGGAGACCATTTCATTTTTTGTTCTATTGGATAGAGGTTGGGGAGGCAATAGTTCATGCTTCTAATGTGTTATAGAGAACAACAAAGATGTTTCATCATTTTCATGAATGTATGAATGTAGAGCAGAACTAGAATAAGACCAATTATAATCAGAAGAAGAGGCTATTGGAGTTCATATTTTGAGACCATATGTTCTTTAAGGATCCACTTTGATGAAAAAAGTGATATTTTAGCTAGGTTAGTAAGATTTTTCATAGGTTTTTTGATCCATTTATAGTGGTGGGGAGACTTGGTGTGGTGATATATTAGTTTAAATTGCTAACAGGGGGAGAGTATCCACCACATCTTCCTTTTATCTCTCGTTCATAAATATATTCACCATAACCCCATGTCATTGAAAGGGGAGACATGGTTATCTAGAACAACAAAATGGTCATTGAGTACCAAGTTGATGTCCAGGGTCTCCAACAGAATGATATGAATAAATTGACCCTTCCATTGGGACATTTTTTGTGGAGGCATGGTGGCTTGGAGGAGTTTAAATGGGACAAAGAGACACAAGTGTGTGCCTTGTACCATTAGTTTTATAATGTTTTTCCTTTTCTATTTTTATGGTGATGTAATATTTTTATTTTTTTTGGAGATATAATGTTTTCCTTGATATATTATGTGTGATAATTTTCCATCATATGAAAATGGTATGGCCTATGTATCACCCCAGGTTCAAGTAGGTAATACTATCACAATTATTTTTATGTATATAATGTGTTTGGGTGATGTTTGTGATGGTTTAGAAGTTGTTTGGATTATTATTAAGGCTTAAATAAAGGATCATGGTTGGTGCATGATTTAAGGAACCCATGCAACATATACAGGAAACTGTACATATAAATACATTGGATAAAGGGAAGGCAAAAGGGTAGGTTCATAGTTTTTCCAAAACATGTAATAGCATATGAGAAACCGGTATATTTGTAAAATGGGATTTTTCACGGTTAGTTCAATATTTTTCTAATCATACTAGACATCCATGTAAGGTACCCGTTGAGGTAGAAACTAAAATTCTTTTGGCACTCAGTTTGTCTAACTATGTGACTAATCAAGCATGATTTAAAAACAAGATCCACAAAAGTGGATCTAGTTCAGGATAAACAATTTACACCAATTTCTCCCAAAATATTATCAAAATGATATTATATCATCTAAATGAATGCAGAGTTATCTCCCATAATTATAGAGGATATTATAAGTTTTCCCTTTGTGATTTAAATCTATATTCTCAGGGTAATTCATCATTCTATACAGTTTTCCTTTATTTTTATTATATCAAATTCTCTAACCCTATAATTTTCTTAGATCTAGATATTCAATTGATATATATATATAATATAATATTTTTGGATGAAATATATTATTATATTAAGTTTTTTTAAAGATAGGTGATGATATATAAGTTTGGGAATTGGATATTCAACCTGATTTTGTGATGTTTTCATTCAGTTTTTTATTTTCTCTATGTTTCTTGGTGTACATAAATTAACATGCATATACTCTATTTATTTCATTAAGGAATAATAAAAAATTTATTTTTTTCATTGAATTTATTCTTCAAAATATTGTGAAATGAATTTTGGAAACTCTTTTTGTTGAAAGTAAAATGAGTTTTGGAAATTAATTATTTTCATGGAATGATAAATTGTTAAATTGAATTAAAATTTTGAATTTAAAATGTTTTTTTTTGTTCCTAGAAAAAAAGTACAACAAAAATTTTAGTTTTATTGAAAGTAATATTATGAATGGATTTTAAAAAAATTACTATATTATTTAATTTAATGAAATGGTTGTTTTTTGAATTGGTTTTGGAATAATGGTTCTATGTGTTCTTGTTAAATCGAGAATGATAATGGTAATAAGTCTCCCCCATAATTATTTGGATGGATAAGGGTTTGGATTTACCCCATATGATAGTTCAATATGTGATTTCTTAGTGAAATGATTACTCTCCACTTGAGAGTACAAAGAGAACAATGTTGTATTCATGGTTGGATGTGTTTATATATGGAAAAGAATAGGTATTTAAAAAATTGATCTTGTGAAATGGTTTAAAGAGTTTTTTGATTTCATTACATATATTTTTTTTGGATTCAATGTAAATTAACTAGTATGAAATATTTTTTGTATTATGATATTAACTGTTTTCAGGTGTATATATAAAATGTTATAGATAATTATTCTTAGATATTATATCCAAGTGGCATGAGGAGGGATGCCATTTGTGGAAAGACTACATAGTTTCAATACTCATCCATTATTTTTCACTATAGAGATTTTGTAGATATTGGTTATTAGGACATAATAAAATGTAATGTATCACCATTTTCATGTATTTCTTAGTGATACATGTTCTATTTGTGTATTTGGAGCATAGAGAATTTGGGATCTTTAGAGATATGTGGTTGTTTAAGAGTTTTGTTTGTTTTTTAGTTTTTCATTTTTTGCAGGGATTAGTTATAGTTTTCTGATGTGGTACTATTTATTATTGGGTTTGAAATATAATTTATTTCATGAGTTGTATTTCATTGATATCATACATCCTATACTGGTTTATTTGGTTATTTAATTTTTGTTTTATGTTTTATTTTAAATAGGAAAATCATCCCCACCCATTTATGAATCTATTTTCATTAATTTATATCCTTTGAAATCTTATGGATGTATCTTAAGGCCATGTAACCATCCCCCACCATCTCAATCCAATGAGGATGGAGGGATATGAAAATTAATATAAGCCTTGGAACATCCAATTATCTTTATTGATCATGTGGGAAGTAGTTTTTCAGTCTTGGAGATGAAATTATATTACATAATTTTTTGTGTCGGGTTGGAAGAATGTTGTAGGATTTTTGGGATATGAAATGTATTTCATAAAAATATGTAGCTAACCATTTTACTTTGAACATCATGTTATTAGTGAGTAGGTTTCATAGGTTTTTTACTGAAACATAAAAGTTTTGTAATCACATTGTTATTGGTTTTTCCAATGAGATGATCATGAAAATAATTGAATAAATAACTTTATTCAATGAGTGCATATTTCATTTTTAGTAATGAATTCTTTTTAAAAAATATTATAGTTTTGGAAAATGTTAATGTGATTTATAAATGTATGATTTTGAAAAATGGGATTATTTTTGTATTTTCAAAGGGGAAAGAGTTTTAAAATCAAGTAAAAATTAAAAAACATGTTGACAATAGAAATATTGAATTTTTAAAGGAATCATTATGATAGTATGATGTGGTAGAATTTTTAATTTTTAATCATTCATATGATAGAGTGTGAGACATTGTGAATTTCCATTTATTTAGAGAAACTGGGCATAGTATTTGTAGTAAAAACCAATCGAAAGACAATAATGAGAATGTTTTTCGACCTGATCCATAGTGGAACCAACCTATAGTTCTTAATTTCATATACTAGTTTCAGGCTATGGAATGTGGGAACATGAGTGATGATCCATGTTAAGTGGATCATTCTGTCAAATTCATGAAGAATAATCCATTAGTCTTTTGGCATAATTCGGAACCAGAAATGTAATGGTTTTAGGTAAATAGAATGAATTTTATCTTCAATATCCCTAGAAACCCTACTATGATGAATGTTAATAAGATGACGCATTGTTTTGAAGAACTGTCATTCTTGTTTTTGATATTTAGTGGATAATGTTAAATTACTCCACAACCTATGTGGTGAAAATTTGAGTAATTGATCAATAAAAAATTCTTTCTATTTATATTCATAATTCTAATAATGATGAAACTCTTTACCTTGAAGTAATAATATATATCTTTCATGGAATTTATAACTAAATTAAGAAATGAATTTTTTCACCAAAACATACTAATAGTGCATCCATGAAGTTATAGATCGTTGAATCAATGATGAAATAGAATATTTGATTGAAAATTTTTCTGCTCTGTATAATGATTTATTCAACAATGTTCAACAGAAATAATTGGAATATGGGGAAACCTCAGGATAAATGGGAGGAGTATAAAATTTTACACCTTCATAAAACAATGGGACCTCTAATTCTAGGAAAAGGAGAAAGAGGAAAACATATTTAGTAGGCAGTGGGATGGTTCGAAATAAAAAGTATAGATCAATGATACTTCCTCAAAAAACAATGACACTAAATGGATGTTTCAATGTGGTTCATTATGCAACATGGAGTGACAGTGACTTACACCACCTATAGAATTACATTTTTGAAATCAGATGTGGAATCAGAAGCATTATATTCACAGTCCTCTGAGGCTGAGTTTTTAGAAAACTTTTAGGTGTTGCAGGATGTGTATGTGTTGATATAATGATGGAAGAAAATATGTCTCGTTATAAAAACATGATATTTATGATGATTCTAAGAATACCATTAATCCTTGGGAAATTCACGACAATAAGGAATAATTTTTTGCAAGCAGTAAATTATCTAGAGATGAGAAGGTTATCATGGATGATTTTTCTAGGTCGTTATTGGCGAGAGGTAAAATTATTTTTAATTCAACCATTATGATAACATTTATTGACATATGTGTACCCATTACATTATTCCTTCTCATTATATTAAATTTTTTAGTTTCAAATTTTATATGTTTCCTTTTGTGTTAAAACATAAATGAATAATTGTTAAAATAAAATTTCAAGACTTTATGTGAAGATAATTTTCAATAAATGTTGATAGAGTAGAGTTGTAATGGTATTCTATGGTGATGTATATGGATTTATATGACATAATATTGGTTATTTATTGGATGATGATGTTTAATACTCACATAAACTCTTCTAAAACATGGGATATTTTTGCAACACATGATTTTAATAACCGTCTCTTTTGAGGAGACCAAAATGTAAAGAATTTTGAAACAAGATATTTGGTAGAAATAGTTGGAATAATCTTGATGATGATGTATCTATTGACTTTGGAATTAATTTAGGTGATCAAAAAATGTATTTTTCTTATGGTGGTTGATCAGCTTCATCATTTACTTTGAAATTTTTTTTACATATTCCTCCTATTAAAGAATGGAATATTATGAATGGTATACTACAGGTGACCATCCCTATTTCTCTTTTATCTTGTAAGATGACACCAATATAATTAATAAAATTTAATGTTTAGATACATGAGATATAAAGAAAAGGTTTCATTATGTTTACCATGTATTCATGTACTATCATAGTCATGTGTCTCAAAAAGATCGAAGGATCTCTTCAATTGTGTGTGGATTACCATATTCGTAAAAATGTTACATTAATGAATCAGTATCCACTTACATGAATTGGATCTCTATTTGATCAATTGAGAGGAGATCAGTGGTTCTATAAGATTGAACTATGATTAGGATATCATTAATTGTACGTTCTGATGGGGGATATTTCTGAGATATATTTTAAAAGTAGATATTATAATTATGTGTATTTAGTAATGGATTTTGATCTTAATAATGTACTATGGAATTTTCTGGAAATTATTTTTCAACTTTTTTATAAAAATCTATATTTTTTAGTGGTGGTGATTTTGGATGCAATATAGATGTATTCAAATACAAGGGATGTTCATGATAAATACATAAATATAGTGTTAGGAATATCGATGTATCATCCTATATATAAAAAATTATTAATATTTTATTATTGGATACAATAGGTTTGATTTTATGGATATATAATTTCTGAATGTGGTGTTTTATATGGATCTATAAATTCTAAACGAAATTTTCTATTTTAAACTCTTAATGAATGTCTTAGTGATACAAATTTTTTCCTTTTTAGCTGCTTATTAGTGAAATGTTTTTCATTATTTTTCAAGACTCGCCTCTCTTGTGAAAGCATTGAAATGGAAGAGTATTTCATGTATATATTTTTTGAGGAATGTGAAAAGTCTTTTAAAGAGACTAATTTTCACTATACATCATCACTAATCATGAAAATTCTTGAATCAGGAAAAGGGTATTTAGTGTATTTCTATGCATTATGATATTGGTTGGGATATATTCTAATGTTGAGAGATCATGATGTTTTTTATGGATTAATGAATATACAATTTGATGAAAAAAACTAAACACATGATTTGGATTTACCTATCATAGTCAAGACTTTAATAGAATGGATTTATTATCTATTTGATTAGAAATTTACTATGTAAATGTATCAAATTATCATGAATCGTATATTACCATTGTGATAATTGATTTAGAGACAAATAATATAGATGGATTACCTCAAAATTTGTTTCATTTACATGACGTATATTATTGGTAATGGATATTTGGTAGAAGATGCATTAATAATACATTTATATGGTTATTTGGAAAAAGAATCTTTAGTTGAGTGGCAACTGAGGCCGATCCTAGTTGACATTCACATTGAATGTGAATACTGAGGTGAAGTTTTATTTCATTATAGTTATGTTTGTTCATAATTTGTTTAATGTTGTTAAAGTTGAAAAAAATATAATTTATAATGTGTTTTTATATGTAATAAAATAAATAGTGGGGACATAATTAATGGAAGTCTGATGGATGAGAGATCACTGTTTTGTATTTCAAATTTTATAGGCATAACTATGGATTTTCAGAGAAAAATTATTCGTTCATACCACTATCCAATATGGGTTTCTCGTCCAAGAATATATGAAATTTACATGGTGTTGAAAGTATAGTTTTTTTGGGTCAGTATAAAATGGATAGTTTCTATGTTTGTTGCGAGATAATTAAACATTCGGTAAATTATGTCAGAGAATCAGGGTCAAACATGTACATTCTAGTCTTTATCGATTCCTGTAGGAAATGAGATAAGATAATAATGAATTATTGAATGTGTATCACATGAAGGGTTCAAATACATGATTAAATATTGGTGATTGTGGATTGGTACAAACATTCAAAATATTTCATCACCATTCATGAATCTATGATAGTGGATAACATTTTAGAAATATATATCCAAGAAGTGACAATGGCATGGAGTACCACATGAAATTGTGATAGAAATATATTTGAGGTTAATTTATTGTTTTTAGATGCACATAAAAAATACCATGGGACATTGTTGACTATGACTGTGAAGTATCATCATCAGATGGAGAGACAAACCAAACAGACAATAAAAATTTTGGAATATATGTTGTGGGCTTTGGTAATATATTTTAGGTGGCTCAAGGGATGTGAAAATGTTGTAAGTTGAGTTATTATATATCATCGGTTTTCTAAACTCGATACATAAGCTCCTTTTTATGTAATATATGGGCATCCTTGTCATTTTCCAATGTTTTAGAAAAAAACTAGTAAGATGTCTCTTATGGGGAATAACCATATCAAATAATTAATTAATAAGATCTATTTTATCATAAATGGATTGATATGACATAGATTATTAAAAATCATATATAGATCATCATTTATTGTTGTTTTGGTTTTTTCATGTGATCATGTGTTATTGAGGATCTCTTCAAGTCTTGTACATCATTTTTTTTTTGAAGCAGGACATGTTATCTCCTGGATACGTAGGAACTTTTCATATATATGAATAGGTTGGGGATGTGGATAATTAGTCTATTTTTACATGGAGGTTTAGTTAAGTGCATAACGTGTTTCATGTATCTCGATTGAAAATAGTATCGGCTTGATTCTGACCATATGATTTCAAAGGATCATATTGAACTAGAGTCTACTGCTTCATTGGTACATACCCACATGAGTATTTTGGATAATAAATATGATGTCTTGTGAGGAAAAAGCATCACTAAAGTATAGTTTTTTTTGGGGAAATGATCATATTAAAGAAGAGACTTAAGAATGAATGAAGTAAATG
This sequence comes from Viscum album, assembly GCA_963277665.1. NCBI lineage: Eukaryota > Viridiplantae > Streptophyta > Magnoliopsida > Santalales > Viscaceae > Viscum > Viscum album. The sequence goes on from OY728142.1 coordinate 1,334,347,149, forward strand.
GTCGATTATTGGCATGAACAATTTTGGGACAATAATTTTTTTCCATATTATGGTGATGGAAATACTAATTATGTGGAGATTTTAGCATGATCAATTTCAATTAAGTAACCATTTTGTTATGATTTTAATGTAAATAATGATTTTTCGGTGTGTTTAGGAGGGTATGGTCGAATTTGAAATGTTATTTGAGATATTATAACATTCCATTTTTGTTTCATAGTTTGTGGAATCCATGAAACACCAACCAAAAACATTTCATAATGAGATAGATGATACAAGGTAAGGTGGATAGGATGGCGCATGGTTTGTCCAAGCCATACAACACTCAAAGAAAAAAAATTTCTATGTTAGACATTGACAATTTTCACATTTTGATCATAGTTTTTCTAACCATGAATACAACTATTCAATACGCCCACACTTTGGGCATACTATGGTGCATGTACTATCTATTCATGTGATGAACCATGCACGGTTTGAAAACAAGATCCAAAAAAGTTGATCTTGGTTGGGATTAATAATTTAACCCTAGTTTTCCCAAAATTTCCATAACTCTGGATAGACTCCATTCAATTGAATTATATACTTATACCATTGTTTTGATGGAAATCTGAAGGATTCTCATGGTGTGTTAAATCTAAATTCACATAAGATGTCATCATTCAAGGTAGTTTTTCTTTGTTTTCATTAGATCTACTTTTATATCTATAAAAAATTCATAGATCTATTTCTATTATATATATATATATATATTAATTTTATATGAAAATTATGATTATATATCCCATTATTGGTGATTAGAGAAGACATCTAAGGTATATTTTTGGCAAATCAACATATTTTTGTGGCAATTTTAGGTTGTTTTTATTTTTCTCCATGTTTTACAAGGTAGTGGCTTCACTCCTGAATCTTCAATTTAGAACATGCAGGCTTATTTTTAAATAATTTTTTTTACTAAAAGTGGATATTATTTTTTTTGGGAATTTTTTAGTGGAAACATTTTTTGGGGACATTTTATAGAATTATGTAAATTGGGTATTTTGTGAAATGTGAAATTGGTAACATGATTTTAAAATGATTTTTTTGGATTTTTGTCAATCAAAAACTATTTTCAATAAAATGATTATTTTTTTATGATAGTTCGATTTAAATTCATTCAATAAATCTATGGTTTAAATGAATTTATTGTTTTTTCATTGATTTTTTCATAATTTTTGTGCATATTCATGTTCATTTTTTATGGATAAGGGTAAGAAGTATCCCTTTTCAATACTAGGATGTATAAGGGTTAGGGATTTTCCCCATGAAATGGTTCATTACATAGAATACTGATGATTGATGACTCACTACTCAAGAGTATAGGGCGGTCCATGTTTCATGAATGGTTGAATGTGTGGATATGTGGAATATAATTGGATATAACAAAATAGAACTTATATAATGGTTGTAAAATATTTTTATATTTCAATCCATGGATTTTTTTGGTTTTTATAAGCTTTTTTAGTATGGAAATCAAGTTATATTCTGATATAAATTCAATTAATTTGTTTATATAAAATGGTTAATATAATTGTGATAACATGTTCTATCATAGTGGCATGAGTAGAGATGTCATTTACTAGAAGACTATTGAGTTTCATTACTCACCCATACATTGGATCAGTGGTTATTTTGAAGATATTGTTTATTAAGACACATGAAATGGTAAAGTATCACACTTTTTTATTCTTAGAGATAATTGAGCTATTTGTGGAGTTGGATAACGAGGAATGTTTGATCATCAAATTTATGAAATTTTTCTTGAGTTTTTTTTTTGTATTTTCCATTATTAACTAGTATGTTTTTTATTCTTCAACTTTGGTACTCTTTATAGTGTTTTATGTTATAAAATCAATTACTTGAGTTCTCATTCATTAATATTATACATCATGTAGTGTTATATTTTTATATAATGTTTGGTTGGATGTTTTATATTAAAAGGGTAAATCATACAATGCTAATTAATGAATCCCATGGCATTTACTTCCATCCATTGGCATCATGTGGATGTCACTTAAGGAAGAGAAATTCTCCAACATCTTATTAATACAATGACGATGGGCTGGATATTAGAATCTAATTCCCATTTTATACATGTTATACAACAATGCGGTTAAATTGATGTGGACAAGTCAGTTCCACCCAGAGTGGATAAGAAATTTAAATTGAAGTATTAATTCCATTATTATTATATTGAGGGTAGTAGGGTTTTATGGGTGTTGAATTTTTTGTTCTGAGATTTTTGGAGGATGAATGGTTGTATTGAAGTGGATTGTAGTGATAAGGCTATGAAAAATCTATTGTGACCATTTATTTTTGGCATGTATGTATGATGGTAGTGTTATAGGTATGATGAGATTTTATAGATGTAACCAGTAGGCTTGTTTTTAGATGACAATTTTTATGCTTTTTTCTGGATTCTTTAGTGGAGAATTAACTGAAATGTATTTAATAAAATGTTCCAATCATCCCTTTTACATTACGTTTCTATTTTTTATGGTTGGAGGTATTTTGGGAAGTTTCTAGGAGATTTTGGTGGATTCTAGTGTTTTATTATAGTTGTTTCAAGAGGTTCTTGTTAGGTATTGTTTTCATATTTTATATAGGTCATTTGCGATAAGTTTTATTAGTAAATTTACAAATAATATAATGGTATACGGGGAAACAATTTGATAGATTACATGGCCTGTAATTGGACTTCATATTGTATGTGGTTTTGGATTACGAGTGCTTATTATTAACCTTGTAGTGAAAACTGATTTTGAAATGATTTTTTTTTTTGAAAGGGGGAATACATCTTTTATTATAATAGTGTATCAGGTGGGATTTTTCTCTTAATCTATAGGGTATGGTTTCTGATAGTAAAAAAATGATAAAATAATCTGTTAATGGAAATTTATGGGTAATAGGGGATGATTCAAATGTTTTTACAACATTTATATTGTTATGATATAATGGATTTTATGGGCGTAATGAATCTATTAAAATAGAGGCCATAAAATGTTTTTCTACAATAGATGATATTTGTTTTGACTACTGTATCTATTTTGATTGATGTGATATCACTCCAATATTGAAATTTTATGACAAGATATAAATATTTAATAAATTGGGTTTTCATTGATTATGTAATGTGTGATTACCGTACTAAAAATTTGTAATATGATAAAATCCCATTTGTAAAATCAATAAAATTCTCTTTCATGTGTCATGATGTGTGGTTTTGAATTGGGGATGATGATTTTTGGTTTTGAAGTGATATGGTGATGATGGGTGAGTTATGGATGTACTTTTTGGGTTAGTGATTTGTTGATTATTTTTAAGTGGTTTTTGGGTGTTAAATAGGGGGGTTCACATTGATTATGGTTTAGTAATTCTATGGTTTTTTCCTTGATATTATATTGAAGACATGATGTTTTGATGGTAATTATGGGTTACTTGTGATAGTTTTTTTTCATGGTTCTAGATTACTAGGTAGTGATGTAATAACTTTTTAAATAGTTATTTAACTGGTTTGGGCCAATTTGGATAATGATATGAAAATGTTTAATGGATAATTAAATGATCGGTTCTATTGGTAATTTTTGTTGGTTCATATTAATAAAACTATTGGGATGAATAAAGTGAATTTTTTGAAATATGAAATTTGTATTGTGGCTTTTTGGTGTTACATATTTTGAGGTGGCGGTGAATGTGGTAATTCTGGGACTTATTTAGTGTTAGTTCATGAACCCTTAGGTTAATATTGTCTATGTGACTATACATATATTAATGTTCATTCCTTGGTATTTATATACGCACACAACATGAATGGATAAATACCTATAGATTCCATTATATTTATATAAAGTGTGTTTTTACCAATATCCTTCTATGGAGAATACATGGATAGATACTATATCACTCCTTTTTCCTCTTCCAGGTGAGTATATATGCATAGAATATGATGGGAAGAGGTCTGTTAATGAACGTGGTGATGTACTAGGTGTTTTTATGTATGACGTGATGTGGTCATTCTATAGGGTAGATTATGTTGGGCTTCTGGAATTGTAGGTGGAGGTAACATGGCTTATTTCCTACATGTCAAGGAATCACTACTACTCTAGTTATGGATGTGATGTTATGGATAGGTATTTTCAGTTCATATATTATGTGACCACATTGTGGGGTGGTGGACTTTGTGTTTTTAAAAATGCAATGAAGTGATGTAGCTATGGGGACCTGTTATATATTATTTGGATGATATGGTAGAACCCAAAAATTTTAAATTTTGGTGTGAGAGTGTAAAATCAGTGGAATTATACTGCAGGGTACCCATTATCGACATGAACCTTCTTTTGTTATTATTATCTGCATAAATAATTTTGTGTGAAATCATTTGTGAGGGTGGGATGGATAATTGACATGTTTTGGTGCATGTTTTTTATGTATTCACATGGGTGAAATAGTATGCTTCTTTCACATGTGTAGGAGATAGTTTGGTCTACCTATTGAATTTACTTGCACGATATCCCTATGATTGTAAAAAAAATTATGGTTTCTATGAGGATTAAGAGGACCATGTTGGACATTAATATCTTTAACCTTTGGATAGCTACCATGTCATTGGAATAAAATTTATTATGGGTATTTACATTTGGGAACATTTATCTGTTCCATATTTATTGACACATTTTTTTGGGACTCATTTTTGTTTCGTTTTGTTTATTATTTTATATTTTTTTCTTGCTGATGATTCATCTTATATACAAATCCAATATTATTATTGAGGGTAATTCCACCCATTTGATGATATTTATTTCCATAGGTGCATGTCACCAAACTAAGGACTACCGAATGTGGGACCTCGGGGTCATTATATCTCTCCCCTATTTGTAGTATAAATGGAGAGAGGGGTTGCAATAACCTATGACTATGTAGCATTTCAATTAATTTTTATTATTCATGTGTCATTCTATTTTGGTTCATTATTAAAATTGTATGACATATAAATCATATTAAACCTATATTTTTTAAGAAATTATTTAATGAAATGGAAAAATATTTATGATCTTGGACTTATTTTTTATGAATTTCTTATGTTTGGACAATTCTACCAAAACATTATGTATATCATATACTATCTTATTATATTAAATTTATGCCACCCACAATAACCTTAAATAGGAATATTATGTCATGCTCACTTATGATTTCATTTAACATATTTTTTATGAATGTTATTATAAATTATATGTCTAAGAAGATTCTTATAGAAACAGATCCTATGTGATATTTTCATTATCATTTATGAAATACATTATTTTTTATCTCATCACAAAATGCACTAAACCACTCTATTTGTATGATATTTACTTATTGTGAAATGTGTTGAATATTTATCTAACATGATTTAATATATATATATATGTAATTTTTAAGTCACCTCATTGATGATTATATTTTAAAGTTTTTTATCATGGGGTTTTAAATAACTAATACTATTATGCTAAAACCGTGTTTTATTGGGGTATAAAAAAATTTTAATTATGAATTTAAAATATTTTTTCTGGATATTATTATATACGATTTATAATGGTTTTCATTTCCATCATACTTAGTGTGGTTTTATTATGTTTTCCTTTTAAACTATCATTATAATATCCCTATTTTTAATTTTCTTGTGCTTTGTTAATTGGGGAATAGATTTTAATTAATTTAATTTTTTTGAAAGTTTTATAGTTTTCCAAGAGTAATAATTTATTTTTTTAAATGAAGTTTCATAACATTATTATGAAATCTATGGAATCATGTTCAAGAATAGTTTATATTGTTCGGGTGGCATAAATAAATGTTGAATATAATAATTTTTTACACATCATATTTCATTAGTTAATTAATTCTTATGATATATGATTAAAAAAATTAATATTATATTGATATTATATTGATAATTATTTAATGGATAATAAATAATTGTGTACTTTTTAACGAGGTGAATTTTATTGTTTTTTTTATTTTTAACTTTGAATGTGTATTTTTTATGGAATATTATTTCAAGTATGACATTTAATTGAACCATTGGGTATTGAATCTGGCTTCCACATTAGGGTAAATGTTTTTATTTACTTTTTTTACTAAAGTTTGAAAATTATTTTGAAGACATGATGGTAATGAATTATATTTGATACCATGAATTTTATAAATTTAATTTAACTCATTAATGTTTTTAAAATTTTATTAACTTATAAAATATGCATCCTTGTAAATATTGAAAAATTGGGAAAGAATTTTTAGTGTAATAGTTAGACCAAACATTTTATTCAATCTATGATTGTGGGCCATTAATATGAAATTAAATCTAAAAATTCTATTTGAATACCTCATTTTTACTCTCAAAACAACACATTGATGACTGGGGGAAATTAAATGATGACATCAAAGATTTTAAATTATGAATTATCATATTATTCATATATTTTCATAGATAACAATTATATTTTGGATATGAAATCACTATATATTTTTTTCATATATGGTATTACAATTTATTTCCCAAATGTGACATCTGATCATGGAATTGGACATGCAATCAATTTGATCATGATATCTCTTTTCATAATTATTTAATTTATTACTATTGTAAGTTTGGGATAAGATGAAAAATATTATTTGGGATTGAAAAATATTTAACAGTGATTTTTTAAAATTTTTGATATGATATTCCTATTTAAATTATTTTTCATCATTACATAGGTGGATTTATAATGATTTTGAGATCTAATAGGTTTTTTTAAAATAATATAAAATGGAGATAAGTAAATTTATTTTTAAATGGAATTTAATGGATTATATGATCCATGTGGGAAATATTTTTCGGCTATTTAGTATTATTTATCCAAAAAATTTCTTAAAATGTTGTTTGATGATTTTTAAAATTAATAATTATTTATATGTTTTATTTTTAAAATATGGAATATATGGTGTATTTAATGGATTATTATTAGTTGTTATATTCCAAAGAAATAATATTTTATAATAGTTAAGATTTCATGATGTAGTTATTTGGTAGATAATAGAAGTGAATGAATTGGATGATGGTGAAATATTTAGTGAAATCTATGAATTATTTATCATAAAATGTTTAAAAATCATTTATATTATGAGGTTAGTATATGTTATCATTTTAATGTAGTTCAATTGAGATATAATAAAAAATTTTATGGAATATGAATTTTTTTTAATGTGTGGGTTTTAATTTCAAAAAAAATATTTTGGAATATGATCATATAATATGATTTTTTGTTAGTTTTGTGATGGATCAATGATTTTTATAAAAATCTATTAAACAAACACATTACATAGACTTGAAATCGTCCAATTATTATGTTCTTTTATATTCAATGTGTATCCCAACATCCATGATGTACTGAATGTTTAACTTCTTGTTACATTACCCATTCTGTGTTGTACTCCATTATATAAATGAAATATTCTACTTATATAAGTTAATCAGATATTTTACTCCCATTATGATAATATATAATTTAGTAATTTATATGTTAATATGAAATGTATTGTACCAATACTGAATATTTTTATGTGTTCCTAAGATGTATATGCTATAAACATAAATTGTGCCTCCCCAAATACAAGAGGTTGATGACTTTTAGTGATGATCCATAAATAGAAATAGGGTGTATATTATCATATAATTACACTAATACAATAATATATAAACAAAAAACAAAATAAAACAACAGAAAATGATGATGGAGTTTACATGAAAATAAACCCTTAAATCAAATTAATGCACTAGGATTCCTCATAAAACATTTTTAATATATGAAAATTATATTACTATAAATTTTTCTACAAATGGCCTGATAATATACATGTAAAAATAATTAATAAATAATAAGGGAAAACAAAAATGGTATAAAAAAACTATTTCATACTTTTTTATAACATAACATCTAGACCCTAATGCAAGATGACTAGTATGACTATGTTCCATAAATATAATGATAATAAAATTTGATTGACATCTGCCATGATGAATGAAAAGTATATATATACAGTCTAATTTCTAAAAAACCAATAGGTACAATAATTAATTCTAATAAGATATTGAAAGAATAATAAATAATCCATGAAATGGTACAGAGAAAACAACTAGTTAAATCAAGAAAATGTGTGCTAACATCAGTACAATGGAAATGATCATTACTATCTTTTAATAGATTTGGAATATTGCACAATTCAAACCAAAATTTTAAAATTATAGATCCAAAATCTCTATTTCATTAATACAATTTCAAGTTTACATATATAATAATAAGAGTGGAAAAACAAATCCTAACCCTTTGGAATAACACTATTTTGTTCTTATATACCTATATCCCTATAACGTCCCATTATTAATATTTTAATTGTGGGATAGGAAAAACATATTGATTCTAATTATAGTAAAATTATGATGATACCTCATGGATGTCCCTTAGGTCTTTATTATCAAAATGAGATAGGAGATCAATATTTATCATTACAGAAATCATATTCACACCAATAAAAATGTCATATTATTCATGATAATATATATAAGTGAAATAAAACTTTTCTAACTACTAGTCCCATTCAGTTCAATAAAATTTTTGTAGGGATGTGTCTACATATAATCATACTACAACATATCTTTTTAAATATAAAAAGTAACCAATTATAAGGAATAAATTTAATGTTAAAATATCTTAGACAGTGAAAAAAATCTATTGTTTCACAATTCCTATCAAGTATTATACAGGGCTCATTCTTTTCACACATTACCCACTATACACTCCTTTGTCACCAAACTAAAACCCTTCACAATAGTTACACCTAATGAAACCGTATTGAGGTTCATTGATCATATCAAAGTGAACAATATATCTATTTTGTCACAAAATTTGCCAAAATTATTTCTATATATGAACTACCATTCCCATATTATGATGTCATAATATAATTCTTTTACTTATATTTATTATGCGCAATGTAACCATGAAAACCCATCAATAGTGATCAACCCATTATTCTATCCTTTGTAGAGTAATGTACTTATTGTTGCCTGCATATTATCTAGCCAGTTGACTATTCTTAGTACCATACTAGAAATTGGTGAACCTTTTCACATAAAGAAATCCCATAAATGCCTATTCGGGAGGCTATGAATCTTTTGAGGTGGAACAAATATTTTATATAATAAACAAAAAATTACTCAAAATACCACACACATATTGTGTTATATGCCTCTGAAAATTATTCTAAATATGAAATAGATAATCATAATTTCCATAAAAATTTTAAAAAAAATTATTTAAGGATTTAATCTTTATTAGTCAAAAATACACTAGGGTTTAGGATGTATTTACAAGGAATAGAAACTCAATACTCAATGGCGGACATGCCAGATAAAAAATATATATATTTAACATCGTTAATCTAAATTATACAGTGTTCCATCATCGAGAGGACAACCATATAGTGTAATTTATGTGGCATGAATCGAATTGACGTAATGTGAACCAATGTACATGATGTGAAAGTATTGAATATTAAACGTGAAGAATATACAGATGTGAATACTATAAACGACCCGATAATAATGATTTATGTATACGCTGATGATATATGATGTCATATATCGGAAATTATATGATCATTGAGGACAATTTTGGATCTAAAATAAACAACATAAAACATATTTACACATCATGAAAATATCTAGGTAGAAGTCACATAAATGAAATTTCATGATTTTATTTCTTTACAATTCATGAAATGATTCGATATATTTTTATGTCAGCACTCATATGAAGGAACAAATATATTGTAATGAATATTGAACATTTAAATTATTCTTTGTTTATTTTCTAATTTCATTTAATATTCATTATATTGTATTATTTTGCCTATATTATCAATTTATTTTTGTTATTTATTGTTCCAAGACTCGTTAATTCCATATATCTATTCCATCGTTCAAATTGAATACCAATTTCTGTTACAATTCTACTACACCTCAATTTCCAATATATATTTTTTCTATTTTGTATTTGTTTTACTTTATATCTTTTGAATTATGTATATAATTTATTTAAGTTGATTAATTATTGTGTCAAGGGTGTTTCCAATTTAATTTTTTCTAATTAATATTTTCATTCATGAATAACCTATATAAGGTTCGTGATCAAGAGTAAGGATGATTTCAAATGAAATAAATCATTAAATCAAAACATGGTAACCCTGTGGATAGTAGTTATATTTTGAATAACACTTCATCCCATTTATTTTCATTACATTGATCATGGGATGTTTAATATAAGGACCATGACCATGTTATAGTTGTGAAATCTAGGACGAATAGACTCTGATACTTTATTACTTGAATCCAAGATTAATCAATATAATACAATTACTATTTATATACCAAATAATATTTGTATCATTGTTAGATCAATGTACTTTGACCTTGACCAATTGGTATACTTTGTAAAACATCACAACTTATAATATTTGTCAAACCCAATCTATTGTTAGTATTAATCATTTCACTAGACACTTATATTGACCCTGATGTATTTTCACAATCATGAAATAAAACCCATATATGTAGTGTTAGTTAAACAAATCATAAGACAGATCAAGAGGACACATTATATAAGATTATTAATGGTAGGTTTACTAAATAAAACATAGTCAATGACTGTTCAATAACAAAATGCCTCCAATTTGTGCCTTCAATAATGAGTGTTGTTTTTGAAATTTAAACATCTAATATGACTAAAACCCATAAAGAATCAATAATAATTCATGGTACAATAAAATTTCATCATTTTTTCTTGTGATATTGATGTTTAATGGAATAATATCTTTTGTTTAAAACCTTTGATTACCTAATCACTTATTCATTTCCATATTTTTTATTGTATTTTACTTTTTGTGCATGGAAAACGATCTATGTCTACACTTATCTAGCCTAGATCATGATCTATATTCCTTTGAATAAATATATGATCTTGTAAGCTCATGAATTATCAACCTTTGATCCTAAAATTGATTTATATAATTCATCAAATTTTCATTTCATCTTGTGAATGCATCATAATATCACACCACCAAACCCAAAATGTGATTAATATGTGATATATGAACATTGTGTTGGGAGACCATCAATACAAGAGAACACCATCATAGAAAACATCATTTCATCCCTCATTGGGGTTGTTCCATAAATTATTTTCCCTTTAATTTAGGAAAATTAATTCAAAAATAAACATGGACCCGTCCCCATGATCTTGAACATTTGGATGTTTATGTGAAATATGAGAAATGATCCCCATGAGAGCATTTTCATTTTCTTATAAGTCAAAGACAACATTTTCAATCAAAGTAAAACATACGATGCTATGAGACTAAGGATATTTCAATTTTAATCTTATGAAAAAGTCAATGAATTATTTAAAACTGGCAATCACGATTCCATCATAACTTGGAATCATTTAGAAAATAAAAAAATTGAAAAATAAAGCCCATAACCATGAACATGGAATCTCATTAATGATTCAAAAGCCATTAAAATTGATGAATGATAGTCTTCAAGGGAATCCCATAATCATTTTAAGGATATAATCCTTAATAACTAACATCATAGACTCTATTTTGGCTATATTTTCAAATGTTTTACAAAGGACTCCAAAAAGATTCCCATATTATAGTAGATTCCAACAACAACACTGATGGGGGTTCATGCTCATGAATGCAAAATTTATAGGAGAAATAATATTTAATATATTTGAAAGTTACTTTTAATGATAGTGTGACCAAGGACTACCCCATTATAGAATACATCATGTCCAATAGAATATAAACCTAGTATCCAAGGTTAAATCCCTTACAAATATTCTTGTATATTTTTATCTAAACATGACACCACCACCACCACATTCCCACATTATTTAAATCAAATAATATAAGATGTGGGATAACCTTATCCCATATAAGGACTATAGATTAGGGATGAAAGAGAATAAAAATCAATATTATAATTACATTTATTATAATAATCAATATCAATAGTTTTTCAAATCTAATGATTCTAGAAACAACATTTTCAGCTGGTACTAACTCATCATCAAAAACAACCCAAAAAAAGATAATATCAATAGAGGAGTTGTTAAGAATCAACATGAAATTTGGTACAACTTATGTTAGAATCCATATTTTCTTTTCAGGTACGTTTTTCTTTTTTTGGTGTTTTTTAGGAAAAGATGAGTTTCTAGAAATTTCATAATTACACATCATGTACATTATGAGTACATGTAGTGTAATCAGTTACTTCATGTATCTGAGTGTTGGACGTGTAACGGACATGCACACAGCCCTGTCTGATGACATGGAGACATCCTAATGCAGGTCCCGAAATAGGAAAGTGCACGTCTTATACTTATAAAGTACTTGTCATATACATTATTTTTTTCATTAAATAGACCATGGTTGCATATGATGGATAGAACACTCCCCTTCTCGACCTAGTTCATCTATGAGCATCTTTATGGCTGCTATTCATTCCCGATCCCCCGATAGAGCATCCGTTCTCTGACTCGACTAACTTCAATTGTGTTGGTATCGTCACAGTAATCTCATCCTTCTTCTAGAGGTTCGTTTCCAGATTCCTCTTCTTTAAAGATTTATATTCAGTTAAAAATTTAGATGTTTTGTAGATATAAGGTGTTAATGTGTGATTCAAGGCTTTACGTTCATGTATAACAATTCTACAACACCGAATAAGGTGATTTGTTCCATTCTGTAGTTAATTGTTGATTTATATGTGCAAAAGTTCCCAATACCCTTGAACAAGGAATTACAATGTATATGTTTTTTCCCTAATGTTTTCCTTCTATGCCATGGTTGTTTGGATAGAGCTTATATGTTTTGAATAGGGTTTATTTTTCCATTAAATGGGTGTTAGGACCATTTTATCTTATTTAGACCATTTGGTATAGTTTTTCCTGTTAGGATACTACTTTGTTTTCCATGCCCAATGTTGTTAGGATGTAGTGTTTTATCTAACATGATTTTATGATATTGATAGTTCAGCCATGTATTTCAAGAGGATTACATTGGATTACATGTATTGTTTTGCTCATTGGACTAACATAGGGCCGTGAGAACATAGTGTAGTCAACCATAGAGAGAATGGACATAAGGTCTTGTCCAAAGGGTATGTTTTTACTATTATTTTGTGAGAACATAGGGAGAATTAAGATAAGTTCTTCCTCATAGTGGTTGTAGTTCCTTGACATAGGCCACCAGGGGAATGTGACATATGTTCTTCCCTAGAGCACCTTTTAGTTATCGATATGAGACTATATGGGGAATTGACGGTGTGTTCTTCCATAGAGAGTCTGTGAAAAAACAAATCTAGAGGGGTTAGACGATGTGCAATTCCTAGAGGGTTTCTTGGGTTTTCTAGGTAGGACCATAGAGAATTATGATATGAGAACATCCTAGTGGGGTACCTGTTTTTCATTATCTGCTTACATGATATGTGGTGTTTCAATGATTTCAAACTCTAGGAATATTTATAGTTGAGTACTTCCTTGTTCACTGCTTCTATTGCTTATTTCCTGCCATATATATTCACTGACTGTCAGGAAAAACTTTTTTAGTGGTTGCATACGGGGATTTACTCTGACACCATTTTAAGGTCATGATTTTGGATCCAAATAAATTATATAGTTGAAGGTATAGATATGGTAATATCCCTTGTACTTTAGGTACCATACTGCTTTGGAGTTGGAGAGCATGAGGCCAAGCTGAGGCTTGCGATGTAGAGGATTTGTTTTCTATTTTCTGTCATACTTTGGTTTAGTACTTTATTTCAGCATTGTGATGTGGTTGCCTATTTTCCTTGACCTATATATCATGAATCATTATATATGTGCTCCATTTACTTATTACATTCAGTGTTCCACTGTTTACTGTTTTATGCCATTTTTATTTCTTATTCTATTTTTACCTATTTCTCTTCTACTGTGTTACTCTGCCAATGAAGGCATAGTTTCCCCACTATCACACCCAAGGCTATGGTTTCTATTCAGTAACCTTTGGAGTTAAGGGAAATGGGATTGAGTCCATGTTACAAATTGGATATGGGGTGCCTTTGGTTGGCTTCCAGAAATGGGACATTACAATGTGGTATCACATGAAATTATTTCTCCTTAACATGATTTCCAGATCCTATATCCATGGATACAAAGGAATAGTTACTTGGTAATAAGCTATGCCGAGGAGTAGCTAACCCGTGAACTGAGAAAAGCCAATCTACCTCGTTTACTACAATTTTTCTAGTATTGTTGTTTTTCTGTTGATTTGATTGAACCATTTGGTGATTCACATGCTTTTCTTAGTCATCATTGATATTATTGATGTTATATTTCTGTTGCTACCTGATGATATGAGGGTATTCCATATAATGCTTCATATATGCACTTTCTAGAAATCACATGTCATGCATTCTTGCCATGTCATTTAGGTTGAATTAGCTATTTCATGTTGTTGTGAGAGATGTTATGCTAGATATGCGTGTTGTTCTTATAGATGCCTTGATTCAATACCTGTTGTATGATAAGGTATTGTTTTTGTAAGGTATTCTTTGAATGAACACCAAACATTGGTTCTTGAGGTGTTTTGGTCCATCATGGATCAGAATTTGGGATATCATTGAAATATTACAATTGTTTATGGCATTTAAAAGATTCCAAGCTTTGATTCGTAGGGAGTATGGCCCCTTAGGTAAAATAATTTGGCACTTAGAGGTTTGTTTCATTGTTTTTCTAGGTTCTAGAGTAGTTTCTATGGATTACTGTCTAGAACAATCCAGAATACACAAATTGTAATATTGAATACAAGCCACACATTCTTTTGTTATGAATGAAACTATTTTTCTTATGTACATGTTGTGTACCACATGTACACGTCATGTAGTCTCTAATAGTGTCTCTGACTATATGGGAAGAGACATAGTAGGTGGAAATCCTTGGTAGGACACGTCGTGTACCGGATGTACATGCCATGTTGTAGAACAGTGTAACTGACCATGTCTCTAACAACATGGGTTGGTTGATTATTTTAAAATACACTCTATGTCTGTATTGAACACGTCGTGTAGTGTAACCCGAGTACTCATCCATGTAATGAACAACATGGGTAAGAAAATTCTTCTTAGTACACGTTGTGTCAATCTGGAAAAAACCGTGTAGGGTGAGTCCTATAACCGGTCGTGTGACTAACAAAACGGGTCGGTGAAGTTCATCTAGTACATGTCGTGTCTGGGACTAACATGTCGTGCAATTTTATATTACGAGAACCATGTGGAATATCCATGTAAAAGATCCCAAGCAGGGGAAGAGGATTCAAGTACAAGTCGTGTGTTAGAATAACAACGAGTCTATGTGGTGTTACATGACCTGAGTTAGCAGAAGTATACTTCCATGTGAAGGATTAAGGGAAGACACCATGTTGGCATTATACATGTCATGTAGCCATGTTTTGAAAAACATGAATCATCCTTTCTCATGTTCTATTCATACACTTCTAAGTATCAGTCCCTATTAATCTTGATCTAAGTTGTGCACCTGACCTTGGAGAGTCAGACCGCTGAGACGTCCCCTGGTTGTACACTATTTTCACAACAATGATTAGATACTGGACCTGGCCGGTCAGGGACAACCAGCTGATCCCCTAGCAGTGTTAGTCTCTACACCATCCGTCATTCTAGACATATTTGCTGATTCACATTTTTGAGATGTCTTCATAAGGATCATGTAGACCTTCTGAGGAGTACCACATTCTATATCATCTATGGCAGAGTTGATGTAGGTTTTCCAGCTGCAACATCCTCCCACCATCATAGGGGAAGGAGGACCTTAGGCTTCAGATTCATGTTAAGAAGCCATGATTTCTATCTTCAAGCATCTGGAGATGCCTCCAGAGAGGAGGGTGAAGCTCACGATATATATACATCGATATTCTTCCATGATATGGTGGTATGTGATCTCGCAGGAGGGAAAGTAGCAGGTTATGGCATGGGATGAATTCCATATTGCTTTTTATGATAACTTATATCTAGAAACCATGAGAGATGATCAATACCAAGAGTTCATTAGTATAGGGTAGGGTACTCTCTCAGTCATGGAGTGATATTCTAATTTAACAGAGCTACAGTGCCTCTTACCAATTCCAGGAGGTGATGAGTTATTACTAGAAATGATGTTTGAGGATGGTTTGAGTAACGACATATGATCACAGGTGAACATCTTCAGGTTGACTTACATCATTTCTATAGTCAACCAAGAACTGATCACAGAGAAAATTTTGAGGGATTATAGAGTTGTGAGCTAGGATAGTTCAACATACATTGTTAGTATCCCTCCCACTAACAATATGAATCACCATAGTGGGTCATCGCATGGCGATCTAAGTAGGTGAGACAAATTTTATAGTATCCTGGTGGTGTACTACCATTGTGGGAAGAGCGGGCATACAAGGCCACATTTCCTGAGAGTCCTACTGGAGTGCCGATCTTGGGTCAAGATGGGTCATCATTAAATTTTTTCCAATTCATCTCACCCGAAGCTAGTGAAATGGGTTCTTCTATGACTCCACGTGCAAGAGCAGCACCACCATTTTCTCATCAGTTTGGGAATTGATGCTATTCCGGCCGTTCAAGCCAAGGATGAGGTCATGAATGTGGTATTCATTAGCCAGGCATTCAGTTACAGCAGGTTGGATCATCTTAGAGTAGTTAGGTAGGGTCACAGGGCCATGGTGAAAGTCATAATTTTGTAGTAGAGCAGACCCAGAAGTAACAGGATTCTAGAAACTCAATCATTTTAGGTATGATCATAGTTGCATCAGATTTAGCTTCTTCTCTTTTTTATATAGGGTAATCCCATAGATTTTTATCTGTTGCCATTGTAGAGAGCCTTAGGCTTTGTATCATTACTTCTACTGATTTCATGATAGTAGAAACCATTGGGGATAAGAACGGGTAGTTTAGGTTAGTGCAAGGAGTGATCTCTTGGGATGGTGGGTGTCACTTCTTATCATATCTTTATATCCTATAAATGATAGAATATGATTCCATTCTTGGAATGGACCAATTAGTTCCCTTCCATGTAATTGTTGATTTCTATCTTCGTAGGGAGAGTATCACATCACTGAATGGAAGATCGTTTCTTCACAAGGGTGAATGGGATGTCTAGGACAGCAGAGCGGGACCCGATCATCATGGGTTGGGAGGAGTTACAACCCAGATTGCTAGTATTTATCAGGAAGACCAGGGACATCATAGATGGAATTCCTCCAGTGTTAGATCAATTCAAGATTGTCTTTCCAAATGGGATTTTCAGGATTTCCTCTAGAGCGAGATGAGGAATTTTCTATTGAGCTTATCCCTGGAGAGGCACTGTTGTACATCCCTCCTAATAGGATAGCTACACCAGAGTTAAAAGAGATAAAGAGGTAATTTGAGGAGTTGTAGTCTAAGGGGTTGATCTGTCCCAGTACTTCTCCTGGGGGTTCGCCTGACATGTTTACAAAGAAGTTGGACAATACCCTCAGACATTGTCTGGATTATCTGAAGGTGAACTAGTTGATGGTCAAGAACTGATATCTCTTTTCAGGGATTGAGTATCTCATTGATCAGCTTCAAGGATCACAAGTGTTCTCGAAAATTGATTTGAGATCCAGTTACCAAAAGTTGCACATTAGACCATTTAATAGATCCCTTATAGCATTTTGAAGCAGGTATGGTCTATATGAGAATGTGGGTATGTCATTCGGTCTCATGAACACGCCTGTAGTTTTCATGGCACTGATGAACCGAGTGTACCATCCAAACATGTATTCTTTTGTGGTGGTTTTTGTGGATGGTTTCTTGGTTTACTCTCAAACTCTACATGACCAAGCTACCCATATTGATATCATTTTGAGTACACTGAGAGAGAATCATCTATATTCTAAGCTCTGAAAATTCCACTTTTGGATGGAACAGATTCACTTTTTGGGTCATGTTATCTCCAGGACAAGAATATTAGTAAACCCATTGAATGTGAGAGTTATAGTTTCTTATGAGCTTCTGAAGAATTTATTTTAGGTAAGAAGTTTTCTAGGGAAAGGTGGATACTACTAGATTTACGAACACGAATTCTCATGCCTTGTAGTGCCACTGATGGGCCTGACTAAGTAGTGTGTGATGTACTTGTGGACATATTCTTGTGAGTCAGACTTTTAAGAGATGAAGGAAAGATTGAGTCCAGCATCGATACTATTTTGTCATGTGCAGGTAAAGAGATATACTATGTAATGTGATGCTTCAGGTGCTGGTCTTGGAGTTGTGATTATGAAGGAAGAAATAGTCGTTGTGTATGGGTCTCGGTAGTTGAAGCCACGTGAGTGAAATTACCTAGAGTACGACCTTGAGTTGGATATATTTTTTCATTGTTTACGTTGTTGGAGACATTATCTTTTGGGAGAGCATTTTGTGGTTCTCACTGACCAAAAAATTCTCACGTATATCATTACTCAGCGTGACCTGAATTTGAGATAGTAGAGGTGGGTTTTGTACCTTCATTATTTTGGCATTGAGCAAGCCTATATGCCTGGGAAAGGCAATGCAGTGGCTGATGTGTTGAGCAAGAGGACTCAGGTATAAGAAGTTAAGAAGGACTGCAGTGAATGGAAACTTATGGCTCAGTTATCTGAGATTCATTTAGAGGTGTATGATAGGCAGGGGAAAATGTTTTTTTCTTCTATAGTTGTTACTGATACTCTTGTTTCTCAAGTGATAATGAGGCAGCTATTAGTTTAAGAAGGCCTAGACTTATAGAAAAGTGTGTCAGGAGTGGACCATGTTCCTGGATGGACCATTGGTGAGGCTGAGATCTTGCATTTTCATGCGCATAAATGGGTGTCATCAAACATACATGAGAAGATAATGTGGGAGTTTCACTCCTCAGTTTGGTTAGTTCAAGCTGGAATCACTAATATATATCATTTTCTACATAGTAAGTATTTGTGTCCATGTATAAAGAGATAAATTTCTAGTTTTTTCAGAAGGTGTTCCACCTGGAAGCAGGTGAATTTAGAGCATCAGTGACCTGTAGGGATTTTGCAATAGTTACCCATTCCCAAGTAGAAGTTGAATGATGTCATGATGGACTTCGTGATAGGTTTTATATGTTCACCTCTAGGGAATTATTTAGATTTTTTATTCATTGACAGACTCACAAAGGTTTGTCCCCTATTTCCAATTAAGGATTCCTTCGGTGTTGATGAGTTTGGAAGGTTGTACATCTGAGAGATTGTACGTCTACATGGGGTTCCGCACTCCATTGTTTCAGATAGGGATGCTTGTTTTACTTATCGGGTCAGTCAGGGATTACATAAGGCTTTTGGTACACAAGTAATTTTCATTACAACTTACCATCCCCAGAAAGATGACCAGTATGAGCGTACAATTCAAGAGCATGAGGACATGCTTCGAGCATGCATCCTTGATTTTAGTGTATCTTGGGAGAAGCACATACCTACTGTGGATTTTTCCTACAGTAACAGTTTTCAAGAAACTATTCATATGGCACCTTATGAGACTTAGTACGTTAGGCCATGCCAATCACCTTTATGTTGGTTGGAGCCAGGAGAGAAAGTTATGTTATGACCTCATCTTCTCCAAGAGACCGCAGAGAAGATAGAGTTGATTCGGAAGAGGATAACTACTACAATGTCTCGACATAAGTCATATGCTGATTAAGAAATATTACCTCTAGAGTTCAAGGTCAGGGAACTGGTTTTCTGACACGTTACACTGAGGTTGGGGAAAATGAATATTAGGAGAAAGGGTAACATTTCACTATAGTATGTAAGACCATTTGAGCTTCTGGTGAGAGTGGGGTTCATTACCTATCAGTTGTAGTAACCTTAGTGGAACCTTGAAATGACCGATTTATTACACGTTTCTTAGCTCTAACATTACTTCTCTAGCCCGTGTCTTGTTTTTATACCTGAGGAGGTTGGGTTATAGGCAGAAGCCTCATTCGAGGAGTATCATATCCGTATTTTTTATCACAAAATGATGGTTCTTCGTGGCCGGTCTATTCCTCTAGTATGAGTGTTATGGTAGCTAAGATGAGTACAGAAGGATACCAGGGAGAGGGAGGAAGATGTACAATCTCAGTGGCAAGATCATTTCAAGGAATATTCTTCTACACCGCCGTTCTAGGAAAATTTGGGAATGAATTCTTTAAGGGGGAAGTTTATAAGACCCTAGATCTCATTTTCGGGTATGTTAACTTTTTTGGTGTTTTTGAGGAAAATTGGTGTTTCTAAAAATATCTTAAGTACATACCCTGTACTTTATGAATACACGTCATGTACTTTCTGGGTACACATGGTGTACTTGGTTACCGTGGGTATCCGGGTGATAGTTATGTATTGGCCATGAACACGGCCTTGTGTGTTGTCCTGGAGACCAACAAATGTGGGACCGGTGAAGGAAAGTACATACCACGTACATATAAAGTACATGTCGTGTACTTTATTTATTAAATGGACCAGGTTCGCAACTGATGGACAAAATTATCTCTTTCTCGACCTAGCTCTTCTAGGAGCGTCTATACATAAGTGATTATTTCCCAAACCCGTAATTGAGCATCTGTTCTCTGATTCGACCGTCGTCGATTGCATTGGGATAGCCACAGTAGGATCTTCTTTCTTCTAGAGCATTGTTTCATGATTCCACCTATTTCAATAGTTACATTTGGTTAATTGGTTTATATGTTTTTTAGATGTATATTTTTCATAGGAGATTCAAGGCATGACGTTCTTGTATAACGATCCTACAACACCATGGTAGGTGGTTTGTGCCTTTTCATAGGTAATCTTTGAGTTATATATGCAAAAGTTCCCAATACACTTGAATGGGGTATTTCCTATTTATGATTGTAGCCCAAATTTTTTTCTGATATGCCTTGGTTATTTGGATAGAGGTTATATGTTGTGAGTAGGGTTTATTTTTCCATGTTGTGGAGGGTTTTCCCGTGTTTTCTTGTTTTGACCGTTTTTTCTAGTTTTTCTTGTTAATCCACTTCTTTGTTTTCCATTCCTTGTATTGTTAGGATGGAGTGTTTTATATAACATTCTATTATGTTGTAGTTTGTTTAGACAATTAGTTCTAGAGGTTTACATTGGTTTCCATGTATTATTGTGCACATTTGACTTACACAGGGCCATGAGAACCTCGTGTAGTATAACATAGGGAGAATGGAGTTGGGGGATTATCTAGAGGGTCTGTTTTTAATGTTATGATGCGAGACCAAAGGGAGAATTTATGTATGTTCTTTCTTAGAGTGTTTTTAGTTCCTCAACGTGGGCCACAGGGGGAATGTGAGGTATGTGCTTCCCTAGAGTGCCTTCTAGTTAACGATAAGAGACTATATGTGGTATTGGAGGTCAGTGAATTCTCATAGAGTCTGTGCTAAAGCTGAATAAGAGGGTTTAGACTGCGTGTACTTCCCATAGGGTTGTTTGTGTTTTCAATGATGGATTAGAGGGGATTATGCTGTGAGAACATCCAAGAGGGTTTCCTCTTTGTGATTATTTTCATACTTGATATGTGGAGCCTAAATGTTTTGAAACTGTATGAACGTTTACTGTTGAGTACATCCTTATTTACTGCATCTTTTGCTTGTTGCCTTCCATATATATTCACTAACTATTAGGATCATATCTCTTGATGGTTTCTGACTGGGATTTAGTGTCACACCCTATTTTAGTTATGCTTTTGTGCCAAAATAGATGATATTGTGGCTGGTATAGATAATGGAAAGCACCCTTCTACTTCAGGTACTTGACTGCTATGGAGCTGGAGAGCATGGGTCCAAGATGAGGCCTACGATGCTGAGGAGTTCGTTACTGTTTTATTTCATATGTTCGTTTATTTCTATATTTCAGCATTGTGACATGTTTGTATTTTTTTCCTAGACATATATATCAAGAATTGGTATATGTGTGCTATAGCTGCTTATTACTTTCAGTCATCCACTATTAACTATTGTATGCCATTATTTCTGCTTCCGCTATTGTTATATGTTTATCTTATACTATGTTACTCTACTAATGAGGGAATAGTTTCCCCACTATCACACCCAGGAAAAAATGTACTAGTTGGTAGCCTCTGGAATTTATGGAAATGAGCATTAGGCATTGTGACCAACTGGGTACGGGGTGCCTATGGGCGGCTTCCACAACCGGTACATAACAACTTAGGTACCCAACATAAAATATATTACCTCTAATTCAATAAAAAATAAAATAATAAGCTTTTCTTCTTAGAGATCAGCAATTCTCACTTAGTCAAAAATATATGTCTCAATAATATCTTCTAATGCAGCAACAAAAATCGCCACCTCCAAATTGATTGTCATGTACATTTTTCGGTTTTACAAAGACACTTCCAAAGAGAGGAGGATAATGTAGTAGTTTTTCTGACTGAAAAATTGATTCATTACATGTATCATTGAGTAGTTTACTAAACTAAGATAAAATAACATAAAATATATGATTCAATAATATTAAAATATATTATTGAAAACACCCATAATGTAGCTGAGGAGAAAACACTATTCAAAGTAACCTAAAAAGCACTAATACAAGAGAGGACAAAAAAGATGACTGTTTTACAACTCTATAATATAATCTCCCTCTACTATTCTAGATAGAATTATAGAGCGAAATATAGAGAGAGAGAGAATAAAAAATGATTCTAGAAAAGTTTAATAAATTTTACATCAACATTCCATTTCTTGATTCCATCTCTTTAATGCCTAGATATTACATGATTATAAATGAGATTTCATCTAACACATGGGAAATAGATAAGCATTGATTTAATTCTTATGATGAACAATTGCCTATAATAATTCATCAAAACCTCTCACCAATAATGATAGAACCCACAAGTTTCTTAATTCCTCTACTATAAGTACATGAAATTGTGGAAGATATTTCTGGGATATTACCTCAAGTAAAAATCACATTCCATTGACTATTTTTTAATTAAAATGGTTTTGTCAATAGATAATAAAAATATGAAAACAAAAACTGTAAGTCCACTCAGTAATTTCCTATTAAATACTTTCTGAGGGTGTCTTCGACAAGTATTGTATGTTCATATTTATGGATGATTTCCATTTTAAATATATGGATGAATAATGAGATTCCCTCATCATCTTAGGGACTCCATTTCTCTCCACTAGGATGGTGTTAATAGACGTGACCTTTGGAAGTGTTATTTTTTGAGTCGGCAAAGAACAAGTTGAATTCTGTATAGTGAAATACTCTAGGGAAATAAGAGAGTCATTAAATAAAAAATACATCATTATTATTAATGAAAAAATAATTATTGGACCATTAAGGATGATTGGCAGTCCCTATAAAAATATGAAAATGAATACAATGATACCAGGGATTTGACTAACATTGAACATATTATAAGGGATTCCATCCCATAAGTCATATTTTTAGTCAATAAGAACCATTCTAAGAGGGGAGTGTTCTTAATTGAAAATTCATCTGTAATAAATCATGTCATGATCTTGAAATTCAAAGAAGTTATGAATAACATGATACCCATTATAGCTTTAATTTTTTAGATTAGAATTTATGATAATCGAGATGGTTCAATAACATATGGGATGGTTTAAGGGGGTTTCTGTCTTAAAATGTAAATTTATATAAACAAAGTTCACATCAAGGGTCATTTACAAGACATAAAGATATAAAGGTAAGGAAAAATATTAACTTTTACAATTTCATTGTATCTTCTCAAGTTTTATGAATGTAACTCTATATTCAATAGTGTACATGATATGTGACATCAAGATTAAACAACCAACTAAATTGTTTTATTTAAATGTTACCATTATAACAATGTATTTGGATTAGAGAGAGTGAATTATTTTAACTTAATTATGAAAATATGGTTTAAACATTTTTATTAAATGATTATTTGGTTACCAAATTTTTTAGAAATATAATGAAAACCCAAATTAACATAAAGGATTTGTTTATATGAAAGCCTATTTAAATTAGATTTATTATGTTTATAAAATAATATCACTATTGATGGATTACATTAAAGAAATATAAACACAATTATATATTTAAATTTCATATTAAATGTTTTTAGAAAATATATACTATCAAAATCAGTTTTAATACAAGAAGAAATATTTTACAAAAAATAATTTTTACATTTTTTTATGGAGAACCCATTTTATATTTAATTTGACACTTTTATAAGTTCTAATTGACAAAATAAATATTTTATTTGGAATATAGACATAAAAATTTACATTTGATGAAAATTATCTATTTTTCTGATAAAAGACATATTTTAATGAATAGTATAAGATATTGAATTTTAATTCAAAACTGACTTTTCATCATATTTTTTATATAGTTAGATTTTCCTTTAAATTGGTTTTAAAGGGTAATTGGATTAAGTTTTTATCTTTTAATTAAATTTTTGGCCATTGAAATTAATTTCTCATTGAAATTTTATACAAACACATGTCAATTATTTGATTGTTTTTTTTAATTTTAAAAACCCCATTATTTCATTTTGAAAAGATTAATTACATTTTATTTAATTACATATAGTTTTATGTTTTTAATTTTTAAAAATCGATTCAATATTTTTAATCATAAGGCTAATATTTTATAAATTTTTCCTTTCTATTTTTTCACATTTTGAATAGAAACTATTATAATTATTTTAATTTACCCCAGTTAAATGGTAAATCAGGTACATAAGGGTATAAAAAATTTTATAATTATATTAAACTACCCTAAAATGTGAAATAATTTTATTGGAAGACATATTTTTGACCAAGGAAACTCTATGTAATTAAAATGGGTATTTGGAATCCACATGGATGTGATTTGGGCCCTCATAACTTTTAATTTTAATATAAAGGAAAATACGATATAAATGATAATCTTCTTAATAAAATAATGTTAATATTAGTTTATATAAATTATATCATTAACTATAAATTATAATTATATATTTAATAATATTTCATAAATCATTATATTTTATTTAAAATTTTTGGCATTAAATATATACATTTTATATGACATAATGGTAATGAAATTGTTACTTCATTAAAAAAATATTCCAAAAACATTTAAATGGTATATTAAATAATATTTAAAATATTTGATAGAATACAAAAATTTTCTATATAAACATGACATGTTATGATTTTTTAATCTATTTTTTTGAAAGAATCAATTTGTTATGAATTTTTGAAAAAAGGCATGTTTGAAAAGTTTTAAAATTGACATAATTCAAACATAAAATAAAAATAGTGTATTTATTGTAATAATGTTTCTAAAAAACTATATATCAAAAATATTTCATATCATATGTCCTAATATGTCTGAACAGACACTTTTTTAGTCCATTATACATGTTACGAAAATTACATTAACATATAAAGTGTAAATAATAAGTAATCATTAATTGATTCAAAATTTTAAATTATGGTTAAACCAGAAAGATAACGATTCAAAAAAAATTAAAATATTGAATAATATAAAATTGGTAATGTGGTATGACCAAAATTAATCTTATATATTTTATATATTATTTTTAGACCATTAGTTACTGAAAATTAATTTATAATAAATTAATATTTTAAGGCATCCCTAATGTTCCCATCATATCCCATATAAAAGGGAACATCTCATTTTTCTTTCTTCCGACATACAAAGATATTGGGTTTATAAAAGATCATTTCAAAGATCTTTCAATCCCTCCAATGTTATGAAATCATTATTTTAGGTAGAACACCCTTCTTATATGTGTTACAGGTTTCCTCATATGAGACCATCTAAAAAAGAGGTATCATTTTCATTAAGTGTTTTTATTCTATTTTTATTATAAATCCTTAAAATCTCCTCCAAAAATTATATTTTAATAAATAAATTATCCTTAATAAAATTATATTTTATTACGTATATATCATCACATAAATCCATCTCTACTTCAATTAAATGATATTGTAATTAATCATTCATGTGTATGTGTGAACTATCAACTCCACCAACAAATCTAATTAGTTTTTCATAACCCTCACTCGTGATAGGACATAAAAATGGAATTAATGTCCATATGTTATATTAGTTACTTATTAATCCATAAAAAATAATAATATATTCATTATATTCATTATTCATTGTGCTTAAAAATGATAACATCATTTGTGCGTACGTGTGATCTATCAAATCCACGAAGCGGTATGGATCATATTGATTCATTACATTAATTGTATGATATATTTATGTATTTATAAATTATTATGAATATTTTAATAATATCATTATATTTATTGAATAATAATATGACAATTACCTTTTTTCCATAATGATCAATGGAAAATGGAAACATTACACAAGTGTACGTACAACCTACCATCTCCATGACTATAACATTGTTCATTTTTCATAACCATATTTAAAGGGTTGGTTTGAAAAGTATGAATAATGTATAAGGTTGATGAATATGTAATTAATTTTATTATACATATTATGGACTTATGAAAACATGGAAAAATTATATAATACCATGTTCATTTTCGACTCATGTACCGAATAATGAAAAAGTGTTTGACATGTGATCATAGAATTAACTAACATATATAAAAAGTTAATATGAAATATAAAGAGAATAAAAAATTATAATTTTCTTGATGAATGTATAAATGAATATATTATTATTATTCCAGAAGATAAACAACGAAAGAGACAAGTTAAACTAAAGGTAACAAAAATCTAAACTCAATATCCATTATTTTTTGAGTTAAATATAAATGTTAGTTGTTTTGTTTGTCAAAGATATGTGTGAATAATTTATGATGGTTTTACCATTAATATACACTTAAATATGTTTATTTTTATTTTTAACACCTAAATATTTCATTGATTTATCCTTGATCTATTAATACGGTCTCCGTAATGTACTTAGTCTCAATCTTCTTTAATTAAGGCGTATTAGGATGTTATAAAAATTTATTATTCTATAAAGTGTATATGGAACCATTTGGAAATGTTATATCAATAAATTTTATGTCTCGTGATAAATTAATATTTGTTTAATTTTAATCCATATTTTTTTATTCATGTGTTTTTAATGTGGAAAGGGACAATTTAACTAAAAACTTTTTTTTAATTATCTAATGATTTATTCTTCTAAAACCATATATTTTAGGTCCATGTCTTCAAAATTGATTTTATGAATTTATATATTTGAAAATTAATGAATCAAAATTTTATTTTCATTCAATTTATTCAATGTCGTATGGGACACACTGATTTAAACATGTCTTTATTAAATGTTTTAATATGTAATTACTTTTAAAAGATTAAAATTAGTTTGGGAAATGTTAATTAAAATAACTCATGATTAAATGTTTTAAATAGTTTTGTAAATGTATTGGATATTTTAATATCTTTAAAATATTTATTCTAATTGCAAATTAAATTTTAAGGTTGAAATATTGATAATGGAAATAATCTTTGTGTTGTGATTATATAATTGTACATGGAAAATGATGAGTAATTTCATGATAAAACATAGAATGGTTGTTATGTAATTTACTAATTATGTGTGGTTCCATGGTAAACAAATGATAGGTGGTTACATTATATCTTCTAATGAATTGGGTAAGGAGGACGTCTATATCGCTATTCCATTTAGTGATATGTGTGGATGTTTACCTTATTGTTATTCCATTTAAGTATGTATATGTCCTCTGTTACCATTATATGTTATATGTTATATTATAAGTAATTTTTGGTAATCTATTGATTACAAAATGGGTAATCAAGGAACATGTATTATGTTAACTGTATTTTACTGCATCATAAAGGTGAACATGTATTGCTTTATGATATATTATTCATGGTTTTCATGTTTTATCAAGGATAATAGTTTTCATTCTCTTTTAATACATTACTAATATTTTAATGATAATATCAGGTTTTGAAATGTTATTCATAGGTTTTAAAGAAGAATAATTTTATATATGGTGTCATGGAAAATTTTTGATTCAACCTGAAATAAAACAACACTTCATTTTAGATGTTTTTTTTTTATATAACAAGAGGATAATATTATAATATTCCACATTATATTTATATGGTTTTGTTATATATGTTTTATGGACTAATTTTATAAAACACTAAACATCAAATGTTCCTCAATGTTAATTCATTACATATCTCATGTTTAAGTAATATTAAATGTCAGGGACATACAGTTGGTATTAGAGGTTTTTTCAGACAACAATAGAGATTTGAATGTTTCCTTAAGAGTTAATGATATCCCCATGGGTTTCTAATTTTAAGGATGATAATAAAATATATATCTTTGAAACCCTTTTTTAGTCTCTATTATCGGAAATATTAAGGTGACTAGTGATTTTTTTGGAGATATTCACTTTTGAGGAAATTATGGGTTAGTAGTTTTTGGGATGAAAAATGTGAGGTATGTAACAAAATTCTAGGTTTGAATCATGTTGTGTCTATTTATTGAGGTATAAAAATAATTTTTGTCATATTATATGAATTTTATTATAATATATAATAGAAAACACTTATTATGATTGACAACCCATCGTGTCTGACAATGTTATAGGGATCGAACCCAAAACTGAATGGAAAAATGGATGTATCAGCTTCCACTGGTCTACGTGATGTCCATGGTCATAATGAATTAGTATTTTTAGTAAAATGATTACCTGGATAAATAATATGTTTATTTTTGAGTCATATATTTTATCAAACAGATAAAGAAGGGATTAGAAAATGTTTTTGGGCTTATGTGATTAAAATAATTTTGGAATACATTTACTATTTAGGGAACATTATATGAATAAGGTAAATAGAATAATATTGAATTTTGTTGGGAAATAATGGTTGAATTATCTTTGGATGATTTTTTTATTTAATTATGGACTTATGGATAATTGTTTTATTAATGGAATTAGTTAACCTGTCTATGAGAAATTGGGATTATGATAATTACATTTTGGTATGAGACATTAAGAGTGGTTGATGTTATTTGTAGATAAATGTTACAATTTAACATGGAAAACTATGTTATAAAATCCTTATAATTTTGGTTCATCAAACTTAATATAGATTATATTGGGGAATTTTATGAAAATTTAATTATCAAATGGCCTTTGTTAAACTTATGATATTACTATTGAGTTTTGGAGATTTTATAGTTTTTATTTGAACAATGGATTAATATTTTGGGGGAATTATCATATTTTATCAAAAAAATATTTTGGTTAGTATTTCAGGACATGATTAATATATAGTTACTATTTTATGGATTATGTGATTCTATAGATGTTGATTCTAGTGCATCAGGAGTGATGAATTCCTCTTGAATACTCATTGATTAGAGAAAAGATGAGTTTTTGGTAAATATTTTTTAATGGATAAAACTCCAAATTACATTTATGTATTTTTCAATATGATCATATTCATGCCCATAAATAAACTCATTGACACTTTAGAAATGATATTAACACATAAACAATTTCTTATTAATTTTCATACTACAAAGTCAATGAGTATTTAACCCATCACAAGTTTGTGGTTTTATGATTGATAACTTTTTCCTGAACATGTTTTTTTGTAACACTAAATCCAAATAATATGGATACTTTTTATTCCATATCCATTTTTTCAAGCATGCACTCCTAGTATGTGTTATCTTGGGTGACCTTGGTGCATCTCATTATTTCTTTTAATGTTTTATTTTTTGAACCCATTTTCTAATGTGGGTTTTCCATAATGGTATATTAAAAATTCATAACCTGGTTTCCAACCACATATTCATATTATGAGGAAACAATATCATAATTGGGGGAGGATATAACAACCCACGTTTTAAGGAGGAAACACTATGTTTAGTAGCGTACATGATATGATAAATCAAGATAAACAAACTACTAAATAGTAATATTTAAATGATACCCTTATAAACATGTTTTTGGAATAAAAATAGTGATTATAATTATTTGAATTAAGAAAATTTTGTTTGCAAATTATTATATAATGATTCATAAGATACCAATTTGTTTTATTAATGTAAATATAAACTGATTGAATATAATGGATGCATTTTTATAAAAATATATTTGAATGAGAATAATAGTGTTTATGAAATCTTATAAATATGTTTGGATTTTATTAATGAAATATAAACACAATTTGAGGTTTTAAATTCATATTCTATGCTTTTAAAGAAGATATAAGAACAAAATCAGTTTTATGCATAAAAGATGTAATTTTCAAAAAAGGCATTTTTACGGCCTTTTGATGGTGAACCAATTTGAAATATAATTTTTGACACTTTTATATGTTCTATTTTGAAAAATAAAACATATTAATTGGAATAATGACTTAAAAATTTTTATTTGTTGAAATTTTATTATTTTTCTGATTAAATTCATATTTTATTGAATATTAAACAATACTATATTTTAATTGAAAACAACCATTTAAACTAACATTATTACATAGTTATATTTGTATTTTAATTGGGATTAAAAAATAATTGGATTAAATTTTTATCATTTATTCCAATTTGGGTAATTGGATTTAATTTCACATTGCAATTTCATATAAATACATGTAAATATTTTGATGGGTTTTACATTTAACGAACTTGATTTTTTATTTTTGACAATAGGAATTAATTTTAAATTAATTACTACATGTTATTTGTTTTGAATTTGGAAAAATATATTCAATATTTTGAATCAAAAGGTAATTTTTTGTAAATTGGACCCTTTTATTTTTTGACTTTATGATTAGTAATTTTAGTAATTATTTTTATTAAACACAATTAATGAGTAAATCCGGTAAATAAGGTTAAAAATAAGATTACAATAATACTACACTAAAACATTTCATAACCTTATTGGATGAAAAATGTTTGACCATGAAATCCCTTGGAATGAAAATTTGGTATTTGGAATCCAAATTGTTGTGATTAATACACTTATAACATTTAATTTAATGTAATGGAAAATATTTCTTAAATAAAAATATTTTTACTTAAAAACATTTACAATTGGTTTATATAAATTATATCATAGACTATAAATAGTAATTAGAAATCTTTAAATATATCATATATCATGGTATTTTATTTAAAATTTTTAGACAATAAATAAATAAATATAATTATTGCATAATAGTGATGCAATGATATATTCATTAACAAATGATTTCAAAAAATGATATTATAAATATGAAAATAATTATTATTTGAAATATATGATGACATGTACGAATTTTTTGTATGAATATGACATGTTATAATTTAGTTAATGTATTTTTTTCATAGATATCTATTGATTCAATGAGGTTTCCTTATGTATTTTCCATTCTACTATGTTTTGAAAATCACAAACATTTTATCTTTAGAAAAATTGTTTTTCGCTAAGAATAATTTTCATAATGAAATTTCTATTCTCTAAGTAATTTTTTTTCATTACATTTTTTTCATTGTTCATTTTATAATCTATTTAAATCTAATTAATTTTATTAATATTACAAAATATGGTTTTTATGTATATCTTTGGAATCTTATAATTACTTGGTTATAGATTTTTCTGTTTTCATGTTCTGATTTGATTGAAATTCAGACTTCAAATTCTCTGAAATTGAGGTTCCGAATTCTCTGAAATTCGAACTCAGAATTCTCTGAAAATCAGTCTATGAATTCCTTGAAATTAATTCTCTGAATTATATGAAATTTAGACTCAGAATTCTCTAAAATTTATGTTCCTAATTCTTCAAAATTTGGAATCCTAATTCCTTATAATTCCAACTCTGAATTTCTCAGAATTCGGATTTCGAATTCATTGGTATTCAGACTCTAGAAACAATTCAATTACGATTGTGAATTCATTAGAAAACAAAATATGAATATCCATATTTTCTATACTCTTAATGTTAATTTTGTTAAGACTTAGAATTTTATATTTAATTAGACTTCAAAAAAATATTGGGTTAAGTTATTTCCTTTTTTTACTTATTATGAAACGACATCATATGACCTGTTTCTAAATAAACATTATTTGAGTGACGCGTGTATAGGTGCCTCTGAGATTCATGGAAAAATATGACCATTGGAGGAGGGATCTTACTATTAGAGAAGTGACCATAAACAGGAGCTCATTTTAATGATCTCAATAGATTTATTCATCACTCTATAGATTTCATGTTATGAAGTGATGTCTGAAGAGAGAGACTCTCATGATTTATGTGTATTGAACATTATCTTCAGCCTAATTCGTGTGGATTATATTTTTGATAAGTAAAATTGAGGTCTTTAGGGATTGAAAGATAGAGGATCCAACAACCTTAATGTTTGAGGACTAAGGTGAATAAGAAGACAGACATGTCGACTACATTAATCCGCTATGAACTATGGGGATCGCAAGACAGATTCCAACATTCCTAATGAGGGATTACCCAAGTGTGGATAAGACAAACATTCTTTAATTTATAAATCATGTAACCTTTATCCAAGCATGTGGGATACCCTACTCTTTTGGTAAAATGATTTGATACATGTTAATATATTTTTTTAAAGTTTATTTATACAGAATTTTGATAAAGGAATAAATTATAACATTCTTATACATTCGGGTACGTTTGTTTAATCTTTTAAGTAAGATTTTATATGCTTTAGTGTATGATAATTTCCTTATAAGCATTCATTATTTTTCATTTTCGGAACTATATATTAAAAGCTAGCTAGTTTATTTAGTAGAACTAATAGTGGTCTTGTTAATTTACCTTGTTAATCTCTGTTAAGAATAGTTTTCTATAACATTAAAAATGAGTGTTTTAAAACTTATAATTCACCCCCTCTTGTAATTGATCATCAACATTAATATTCCAATCAAACAATTGGTATTAGAGGATATCTCATAAATATGTATATTCACATATATGTCTTATTGTTCAAGTATTCCATGTTCTAAATTTTTCTTGTTTATCTTTTTCTTAGAGGATTTTATACTTGTTTACAAACTTTTTATATTAAAAATGATTTATGGAATGATATTTTCTTATAAAATGGTAGAAAAGGATTTATGTTTGTTGACAATATAAATCCAACTGCATCAACTATTTTTGATGGTTATGATTATCAGTATTAGAGAGATCGTTTGAAGACATTTGTTATTAATAGTGGAGTTAACAATTATTTCATGCTTACTAGAGATTACAAAATTCCTGAAAAAGAAGTGAAACCCTTAACCAATCATGAAAAAATTGAATATAGACTAAACTATAAGGTATTAAATACATTGGTGTCTACTATGTCCAGGAATATATATAGTAAAATTTTATCTTATGAAGCATCTAACTGTATCTGGAAGAAACTTGACGTTACTCATTTTGGGACATCAGAATTTTTAGAGAGTAGAAGAGATGTGCTTAGATCTGAATATCATGGATTTTTATTTCATTATGGAGAAACTTTATGTAAGGATCAAAAATTATTTATGACTATCATTAATAGATTACAATCAATGGGATGGAATGGTCTTCATGATGATTCTCTTATTGATAAGATTATAGATATTATGCCAAACGAATGGGATTCTAATAGAAGAGTTACTGATGAGAATAAAAAATTATCTCTAATCAATATTGATGAGATTTTTGGAAATCCAATGCAACATTAGAGAAGAATGAAAAGATATTATGATATAAATAAGATGAAGAATGGTAATGGATGTGTATCCATTACTACTACTAAATCCTAGACTCCTGAAAATGTTATAAGATCCATGTCAAAGAATGTTATCGTTCTATATAAATATTGTAAAAGTGAACATTCTCATATTGAGATAACTAATCATTTTCGAAAGATGAACAAGATAGTTGTAATGAAATACATTCAGTATATATGCAAGAAGAAATAACGAAAGGATATGAAAGGCTCGGAAGTCACTTTCTATGAATCCAAACAAGTATGGAAAATAAGGGCAGAATTTCTAAAACATAAAGGAAAAGACATGAAGGAAAAGAATTTTTAGAGAAATATAAAATATTATTATAATAATTTGGCAAAGATATTTTTGAAGGCTAAGGACATCTGGAGTGATATTGTTGGTGACAATTCAAAAGAATCCTTAGATTGCGAGTCTTCTATTCAGAAGAATCATGGTCTACTAGACAAACTACCCATTGAAAATCATTTTCTAATAGCTAAGCTACACAATGTTGAATCTATCACAAATTTATATTTGAATTAAAACTACACTAATGATAAATATTTGATTCTTCAAAACAATTATGCTCTTTATCAAAATAGAAAGCAACTTAAATCATGTTTTAAATAAATTGGTGAAGTCACAACATCTAATATATTATAGTTAGTGAAAATTGGTCTTTTTTTGTCTAACAAAAACTAGAGGTTTTAGAGGAAAATATTATTTATTTTCCTTAGTTGATGATTACACTAGATTTAAGTAGGTCTATTTTCTAGCAAAGAAGACTGAAGCTTTTTCATAATTCAAAATTTTTATAGAACAAGAAAAAAAATTAGAAAATCCTTCCATTAATAACTATTCATAGTTATCATGGTGGTGAATTTCAAAATTCCGATTTTGAAACATTTGGTAGTAGAAAAGGAAGTATGCATAACTTCTCAGCTCCATGAACTCTACATCCAAATGGTGTTATTGAAAGAAGAAATCAAATTCTTGAAGGGATAACTAGAACAATTTTGAGTTATTATTATATAGTAAAATCTTTTGAGATGACACTATATATACTTCTGGTTATACAATAAATGGATTTTTTATTAGACATATTCTTAACAAACCCCCTTATGAATTGTTGAATGGTAGAAAACCTAGACTTTCATACTTCAGGGTATTTAGATGAAAGTTATTCATTCTGAATACCGATGATAATTTACATAACTTTGAACCCAATCCTAATAAAGGAATTTTCCTAGATTACACAAAAACTTCAAAGGATTATAGAGTTTTTAATAAAAATACAATTATTGTTGAAGAAACTGTCCATGATAAATTTGACGAAACACAGATTATTGTTCTTAAATAACCTCAACCTACCTATTCAAATGTGATTTCAAATTTTTTTTCTAACAATTATAAAGGATCCTTCTAAAAATGAAAATTTTCATGAAAATATTTTTGAAGCATTTACACCTGATGATTACCAACCATATATTGATGAACATGTTTTACAATACCTAAAACAATTTTTTCATAAAAATCATCCCATTGATAGTATCATTTGTGATGTTAGTCAACCTAAAAGAAATATAACTTCCATGTGAAATGAAGTATAACATTTAGCATTTCATTCAATATTAGTACCAAAAATCACTAATGAAGCATTAGGATATGATTATTGGATAAAATACATGCAATATGAGATAAATTAATTCGAGATGAACTATGTCTAGACCTTGGTTGAAAGACCTAAAGAACATTCTATTATTAGAGTATAATGGGTCTTCAAAAATAAGTGTGATGAAAATGGAATCATTCTAATAAATAATGATAGAATAGTTTATAAAGTATAAAATCAACCAGAAGGGATAGACATTGAATAAACCTATTCTCTAGTAGATAGACATGAATCTATCCTTATTATACATGCCATTGCAGCATTGTTTAATATTAAACTTTTTCAAATGGATGTAAAATGTGCTTTCATCAACAGATAAGTTCAAGAAAAGTATTTGTTGATCAAAATCCTAGTTTTGAAGAAACAAGACATCCTAAACTTGTTTTTAAACATAAAAAAGATTTATATGGACTTAGACAAGCCCTAGATCCGGGTATGATAGACATTAAAGATTTATTTTACAAAACAATTATGTTATGGGAACTGCTGATCCTTACATTTTTATAATTAATAATTTGGAAAATGTTTGGATTTTTCTATTTTTGTTTAATACATTATATTTTGTTCAAATCATCAATTTTATCTGACTCATTTGAGAATCTAATTAAATCTGTGTTTGAAATGTGTTTGATGGGTGAATTAACAGATTTCATAGGATTTAAATTTTCTCAAAAACTAGAAGTAACATTGTATATCAACATAAGAATGTTAAATAACTAATTAAAAGGTATTGATATCACAACACTAAATGTATTTGTACTCTAATCGGTACCTCAAATTCCCATTATCTAGATGAAGCTATAAAACTATTAGATCAAACATTTTTTAGAGGTATGGTAGAAATTTTAATATAAATGACAACTAGTATTCCATAAATAATATTTTTAATATTTTTTCATACATGATATCAATCCCATCCTATGTAATATCATTAAAAATGAGTGAAATTTTTTTTTCGCTATTTAAAGGTAACCATTGTTATTGAACTCTTTTATACTTTTTGAAAGTAATTTTCTAGAAAGTATTTTGGATTCTTATTTTTGTGGATGTAGAATGGATAAAAATATACATTTGGATCTTGTCATCTCTTAGATGAGTCATTAGTTTCTCAGTCATGTATAAATCAACACTCTGTTGCACTTTCCTCTACTGAAGATGAATATCTAGCTGCTGGATGTGGTTATGGTCAACTGTAGTAGATTAAAAACACACTCAAACAGTATGGTAGGAGTTTTAACAAAAAAAATATATTTTTTATAACAATACTTCCATTTCTTTATAAAAACACCCTGCACATCACTCTCGTTAAATACACATAGATCGTTGGCATCACTTTCTTAGGGGTCACAAACTGAGAGGAGATATCATTTTTCAATTTATTAGAACACAAGATCAACATGATGATATTATTACAAAATATTTTCCCATGTATAGAATTTAATACATTAATCAAAAGTTAGGAATGATCAGTATAATGTAATCGTCCGTATTAATATTTTTTTTGAAACCTATATCCCTACATTAAGAAGCTCTTTTTCATAGGGATAGTACATTTAGTTGTTTATCAAAAAAATAATAATCAAAACTTTTTTTCGTAATAATTTTTTTTATAATCACTTTTTTTAATAATTATTATTTTTTGTAATAAAAATATCCTGTAATCAATACATTTTTTAATCCAAATTTTTCTTAATCAGTTTTTTTTTTCAGAAAAACGGATTCCAAAATTTTCCTTCCCTATTTTTTTCCAGATTCTAAAAGATCATAAAGAAGAATTTTCCACATTACTAACAATTTTCAAAGAATTCTGGAATATATGTTTCCTAATATAAGTTTTGGTAATTAAAATTTATACTTGTTGGTTTTTTAATCTTATTTTATGGAAAATTTTCAGATTCACATTATTTATATGCCAAATTTTTATCATAAAAACCTCAAAAGATTAGAAACTACAAAATAATTTTTTGGGTATTATCATAACCATCAGATCAATGTAATTTTTCTCCAACATTGGATAAATATGGTAATATGAACTGTAACCTCATCACCAATATAAAGGACCCCATAATGTTTATCCTGCATCAGATTTCAATCCCTTGGGTGTTGATGCTCTACATCTATTCTTAAGCATTGTTCTGAATTTTCATATATTCATGAATTTGAATGTATTTGGGAGAATTCATAAAGAATCTATTATCATCAATTAATAAAATTTTTAAATGAAATATCTACAAATATAGGATAGTAGATTAGTTGTTCTTCTCTATATATTATTATTGTATTTTTAAGAATATCATGTTAAATGGATTTGAGAATCAGTGTGTATCAAATCAAAATTCACAAGATTAGCTGCTCAAACATTTTGAAGAGGATCAGCTACTCAAAATTTTTTAATAGGATCATAAGGATCATAAAATGATAAATTCCATTAACAAGAAGCTTTTTACGATGATAAAAAGAAGAATGATGTTTCCCCTAACTTTGATATTTTTTTGTAAGACCTTTCTTGTACAATTTTTTCCCCATCATAATGAAAATTTGGGTATATATTTATGTGTTTTGTTTTATAGTAATAATATTTTGGTTACTATTTTATCTATGCCCATTATTCTTTTTTGGAAATCTCAATGGGTGAGAATGGAATGATAAAAACAATACTACATAATGAAGAGAATTGCCTAAGGAAGGTGGAGTCTATCTAAGGGGTAGTTTTATCAAATAAGATTTCCTTATGAATGAAAAGGCAAAATCACTTTATAGAATTCAAGAATACGATTCTTAGGGATTTCAAAACCTAAGGAGGAGATAGCCATATTTAACAAGGTCCATAAGTAAATGGAGATAAATTTTTCTTTTTTGGTCAAAAATCAAAATTTAATGTCCTTATATACTTTTTTGTAGGGATGTTGGGGCTTTCCAAAAAGAGGGATATTGTTGAAATAATAAGGTTTCTGATGACTTTTCCATTCTTCTATGTTTTCAAAATTAAAAACACTTTATATTAAAGAAAACAAAATTCCCTTAAGAATTATTTCTATAGTGAAAATTTCCCTTCAGTAAGAGAAATTTTATCCCTACATTTGATTTCATTGTACATTTTATAATCTCCTTAAATCATAATCATTTTATTACTATGTCAAAATTAGGTTTCTTATGTAAAACCAAAGAATATTATAATTCTTTGG
Organism: Viscum album; assembly: GCA_963277665.1. Classification (NCBI taxonomy): domain Eukaryota; kingdom Viridiplantae; phylum Streptophyta; class Magnoliopsida; order Santalales; family Viscaceae; genus Viscum; species Viscum album. Next base: position 1,334,385,947 of record OY728142.1, read on the forward strand.
ATATAGATTGTTCTATTTTTTGGTTCTTAATTATATTATATTTAGACTCTAAATTATATGAAATCCAGTTTCTGAATTCAGTAAAATTAGGAATCCAAATTCACATAAATTCAGATTCTAAATTCTCTAAAATTTAGACTCTGAATTTTTTAAAATTCAAACTCCAAATTCTATGAAATTTTGGTTCTATAATATCTAAAACTAATACCTCTAATTCATTGAAAATCATAATCTCAATTCCTCATAATCTAACTCGGGATTCCTCATAATTAAGACTCTTAATTCATCAAAATTATGAATCTGAATTCATCATAATTCCGACACTTAATTCCTTTGAATTCAGACATCAAATTCCACAAAATTCAAACTCTGAATTTCTTAGAATTTATACCCTAAATTTCATTGAATTCCGATTTCAAATTGATTAAAATTTAGACTCCATAATTTATAGAATTGTGATTCTGAATTCTTTGGAAAACTGAATCAAAATATCCATATAATATAGACTCTAAATGTATATTTGGTTAAGTCTCTTAATTTTAATTTTCAATAGACTCTGAAAAATTGATTTTTTTATGTTATTTCATTTTTTATACTTTTTTTGAAATGATTTCGTACAATATATTTCTAACTAACCACTATTTCAGTGACACTTGTATAGGTTCATCCATGATTCAAGGAATAAATTGCCTTTGGAGGAGGGATCTGACCAATAGATAAGTTCCTATAAATAGGATCTTATTTTAATTAGCTCAATATATTTTATAACCACTCTATTGATTTCATGTTATGAAGTGATTTATATAGAGAGGGACTCACATACTTTGTTCTTAATGAATATTTTGTTCATCCTTCTTCGTGCAACTCCTATTGTTGTTGAGTACAATCGAGGGCTTCCAATGATAGAATGACAAATTTTCCTACTACCTTAATGTTATAGGACTTTTGAGAATAGGATGACAGAGGTCCCAACTACCTTAATTATTGTGGGATTGCGGGGATAACAAGTCAGATTTTGATATTCCTATCAAGTTCTTACCCTGGTGTGGGTAAGGAACCATATCTTGAAATTATTAATCAAGGGACCTTTATCCATGGTTATTGGATACCCTACTATTTGGGTTAAAATATTTCATCCTTTTTACTTGTTTTGTTTCAATTTATTTACGCTCCATTTTAATAATGGAATAGAGTATAAATTCATTATAATATATTGTAATTTTTTTACTCTATTAAGAAAGATTCTATATGAATTTTGGTCAAATAATTGCCATGTAATATTTCCTTATGTTTCTTTTTTGAAACCATATTTCTGGAACCTAGGAAGTATTTTTAGTATAAATAAAGGATTTCAGGTGATTTAACCACGTTTAACATTGTTATACATAGTGTTCCTTATGGTTGAAAATGAATTTTGTTAATCTTGCAATTCACCCCCCCCCCCATTTTAATTGAGCATCTACATTTATATTTCAATCCTACAAAATCATTTTATGAATTATTCTAAAAATTCTTGTATTTAGAGTGTAAAAATTGACATAATTCAAATCTAAAAATATAAAATAGGTTATTACATGTTATAAAGTTCATAAAAATATATTATTTGACCAAATGGATAGGATATGTCCTTTAATTTCAAAAATTACAATTTATATGGTCATTTGAAAAGTTATAGGCATTACATTAACACCCAATGTGTACATAACAAGTTATCAAGTTAATATTTAAAATTGGAAGATAAATTTTAACCAAAAACATAAGGATTAAAAATATCCGAAACAAGTATAATTATAAGTTGTTAATTGTTATAGGACCCATAAACATCTTATATTTGACATAAATTTGTTGGGGACCATTATAAAATGAAATTTAATTTATAATAAATTTATATTTCAAGACTTTCCAAAAGTACCCCACATCTCTTCCATAAATGGGAAATGATTTTTCTCTTTTATTAAGAAATAAAAAGCATTTTCTTAGACAATATTTATCCCAAAACCTTAATATAATCCATCACTACATTATTAACTCCTTTTATTAGTCATTACATGATTCTCATAGTTGTTAAGTTGTTCCTCAAAGGTGACAAAACGAATAAGAGTTACCATTTTTGATAAGTATTTCTTTTTTATTTCATGTCCCACATCCATAAACTATTATAATTTTTTTAAATAATAAATACAATATAGTTAATATATTGATATGTTTTTATGTTAATATAATCCCCAAAATATATCTCCGCTTACATTTAATTTGAAAGGAATTAATTGTTCATGCGTACATGTGAATTATGACCTACACGAACTGATCTAATTTGTTTTCCATAACTATATATCATTAATAGTTATAATAATGGATTCAATGTTCATATGTAGTATTCATGACATATTAATAAATATAAAATAATAATATATCAATTACATTCTTACTTTCATATTCATTAAAATGATAATTTCGTTCCTGCATACATGTCATCTATCATCTCCATGATGTGGTGTGACACATTTTTATTAATTATTTAACTTGTATGATATATATAAGTGTATGTAAATTAATATTTGTCTTTAAATAATTCCATGATAATTCATTAATATTAAAATGATAATTACCTTATTTCTGTAATGATTAATGAAAAATGGAAGCGTTACTCATGCGTACGTACGACATACTGTCTACATGATTATATCGTTGTTCATTTTTCATAACTAAAATTAATGGTTTGAATTAAAAATTATGATTAATTTATAAAATTTATTACAATGTAGTGAATATTTTTCTAGATATTATGGAGTTATAACCACGTGGAAAAAATATATCATATAGTTTTTTTATTCGACTCATTTACTAAATTTTAACTAAAAATATGACATGAACTCAGTGAAATAACTAATTTATATAACATTTTAATAACTGATATAGAGATAATTAAAGTAACATGAATTATTTTATCATCCAATAATAATTTAACCTATTTTTGTTATTCCAGATGATAACTAAAAAATGTGAAAGGTCTGACTCATGGTAACTGAAATCATAACAGAATCATCACTCATTGAGTTAAATATCAATCACTACTGAAAAACAGGTCTATACCCATGGTTTTTCAAAACCCTGGGTATTGGGATATTAGGTGAACCTATACCCATGGTTTTCCAAAACTGTGGGTATATGTCCAATATACCCACTGTTGTGCCCAAAACAATGGGTATAGTTTTCTTGTAAGACTTATACCCATGGTTTTGGAGAAAACAGTGGCTATATGGTATTTTACGAAGACCTATATTGATGGTTCTTGAAAACCATAGGTATTGCTATTTTTTTGAAGACATATACCCCTGGTTATTCATAACCGTGGGTATAGTTTTCCTGCATTATTGTAGGGAAAGAAAATTCGGCGGGAAATAGAAAAAATTTGGCGTGAAGATATTTTTTCATAGTTTACATTAATATATTTATATACATATAAATATAAACTTTCAAAAGTTATTTAGCTCGGTTGGTCAGTCGGTGGGGCATGGTTGTGAGCCTATGTTCGATGTACGGGTTCAAAACCCAATGAGCATTGTTTTAATTTAAATACCAAATATTAATATATATATATATATATATATAAGAATATATATGTATATATAACATATAAAAATCCCAGCTAGGTTGGTGGTGCGGTTGCGAGGTTTAGCGCGAGTCCCATGTTCGAACCCCCACGGGCACCTTTATTGAATTCAAATACCGAATATTTATATATATATAAGCAGATATATGTACATATAATAGATAAAATCCCACCTCGGTTAGTGGCACGGTTGCGAGGTTTAGCGCACATCCCGGGATCGAACCACCATGGGTGATTTTTTTGAATTTAAATACCCCACGGTTTTAAAACTGTGGGGTCTATTGTGTGCCACACTGGAATAGCTGGTGTGCCACATGTGACTCCCATATACCCATGGTTCCCCAAGCCATGGGTATAGGCTGAGATCCCTATGTTGATGCCATTCCATCCCATGGTTTGAACCATGGGTATATGTTATACCCACAATTTTGAACTGTGGGTATAGGTCATTTTTCTAGTAGTGAATGTCATTGGTTTTTTTTCATAGAATATGTGTGAAAATTCCACTAATTATTTTACAATAAATATCAAAATATATTGGGTATATTTATAAATTTCACACAACATTTTTTCATTCAATAATCATTGGTATAATGATAAAAGTTTTGTAAGGGACTTCATCTAAATATCTATTCATTGAGAATTATCTTGATGTTATACACCATTATTATCTAGAAAGGTGTATATACAACCCTTTGGACATGTTATATCATGAAATATTATGTCAAATGATTATTAATGTTTTGTTTAATGTTATTCATTAATGTTTTTTATTCATGTGTTTCTCACATGTTAATTAACTCTTTTAGTAAAAAATCGTTTTTAATGTTTTACAGATTTGTTATTATAAATCATTCTATTTCATTATCATGATGTCAATATGGATTTCATGAATATATTTATATTGGAATGTACTTTTTAAAATGATAATTTAATTCAAGCGATTCAATGCAGTATCGGGCACTATGATTCAAAATTGTATTTATTAAATGTTTTAAAATGTTAATTTCATTTAATAATTTCAATGTTTTATGGGACACGTTGATTCAAAAGTACCAATATTAAATGTTTTAAATGGTTTGGAAATGGATTAATTTTTTCAATATCTTCAAAACATTTCTTCTTATTACAAATAAATTTTTAAGAGTGAAATTTTGATAAAAAAAATATTTTATCAGTTATGATTTTATAATTATAATTTGACAATAATGGGTGGTCGCTTGATAAACTAAAGATGGGTGGTAACATTAATATCCAATGATGGGTCATTCTTTGATAAACCAAGGACATGAGGCTATGTTATGACCTATAATACATTGGGTATGGTAGTTGAAAATATGGCTATTTTATTTAGGGTTATGCCTAAATGTTGATAATATAGATATTCCATATATGTATGATTATGTCCCAAGTTAACATTATATGTTTTATGATACATTATTTGGATTTTCTTTTAATATTTTTATTAAAAAAACGGTATTACATGATATTATATTCATTGAAGAGTATTTTAATACTTCTCAATGATTAGAAATATTTCATTCTGATAAATTATGTGTGCTTTTCATATTTTAGTAAGGCTAAAAAATTTCATTATTTGTGTATCCCTTACTGATATTTTTATGATCATCACATGTTTTGACCTATTTTTACATGTTTTAATAAAGAACCCCCTTAATGGTTAGATCAATGAAAAGATATGATTTAATATGGAATTAAACAATGTTAATTTTTAAATGTTATTTTTGGATGAAATGCATACTATTGTAAGTGTCCACATTGTATGTATTTTTATTATTGTGTATGAGTTATGACCATATTCTCTAAATATCTAAACTTGAAAAGATCCCCATACAAATATCTTGATTTATCTGATGATTAAGTAATGTCTAATCTTGGGTCCTTACACTCATGTCTTATATAATTTATTTTATTTCAATGTAATAGACCATATTTCATTGTTTTGGAGTAGGCTTCACATTCATATAGCCCCATTTCACTCACATAAATTCCCTTTTTCTCATTTCCTATCTCCCACCCTCATACCTCCTTAGTTTTCTTCTACCACATTATTATTCATCCCTCAATCTATATATTATATATTATTTTTCAACTCGTACAATGATAAAAAAATAATCATAAAATGCATATCCTAATGTATGGACCCTCTTCAACCCATGTAACTAAAATTTTCAAAACAACTACAATTGAAATTTCCCAAAAAGAATTTTTAATAATTTATTGTATCAGACTAGTCATGTCTCATGAGACATAGTCAACATCCTGATACCAGCAAGTTATTTCCTTGCTCCCACACTAGCACACATTACTACATACCTATGGGCATGTGCAATAGTTTTTCATGGATCATTTATAGGCCAGAACTATGTGGTCTAACATGGTTCTGTACTTGGATATTATCAAGAATAAACATGTCCCCATGGAGGTCCAAATAATATTTTCTAGATTGACATTTCCAGTATCACTTCAGTACAAAAAAAGATGTACAAGTAGTTTTTCTTCAAGTTAATGGCCATATTAGAGCCACACGTGGAACATGTCACATTCTATATTCGTGGAAGACCATAGGAGATCACCTTGGTAGATTTTGGCAGAAATATCAGTGTCTTCACAAATGATTTAATTTCTTTCTCAACCAATTGTTCAATGATGTTGGACCCAGCCAAGACAGATGAAATGATGAACTGTGAATTGATTAGTGGATACCACTAGAGCATCGCATATCCACATACAAAAAAGTGTTTCCCAGGGTAACATGTCACATTACACATTAGTCATAATTATATTTATTTTTCTTGATTATTTAATGATGTTACTCATGGAATAATTAGATAGATTTAGGTCATCATCCATGCATTCATCATACATGGGAATTAATGCCAACAACATTGTCTTCTAGTTAACATTTTACTAGTACACCCATGTGTGGTTTTATTAGGGTACACATATGGTAGGGTACATTATAACTCACTTCTCGCATCAATTGGGATCCTTTGATGTAAATCATCATATTTTATATCTTGTGATGATGGTGTTTATTGACCCAATCAAGCTCCAAATAACGGGTCTCTTGAGGAAGATCATTGTCTAGCTACTAGTGTTCACATAACTAAATCTAGGAAACTATTGATGCAATAAGTCATTATTTAGTAGAGCAGGATAACATTGATGACATACCTTTTACTATTGTTCCATCTAAAACCCCATCAACGTCCACAATTTCCTCAACCATACAACTACCTCTTCATTATATACAACCACTCAACCACCACTTTTCCATCGCCAGTAATGATACCATTCCCATCTAACATATTATTTGTTATATATTGTATTAGGGAGAACTGTTGAATGATATTCATCCACCTTGGAATCTCTTTAACCATGCCATCCTAGTTCACTAATTACCCAACCAACTTCCTCAACATCTTCTCAGTAACTGACAACCTATATTAGTTGGCTTTTCATCATCCTACATTCCCACTGCTCCTCCAAACTAGGTCGGGCTACATTCAAAAATTATGGACCCAAAAATCTAAATTGTGTTTATAACATATAAGGCATAATGGTTTATGGTACCATCCCTTCCCTCTTCATTGGTGATTCAATTTCTAGATTCTACTTCAAAAAATTCAACATTAGTATGGATCTGCACCTCCGCACAACCCATCAAGATAGAACCATCATCCAGAACCATGACACCCACTATTGTGGTCAATGAAACTAAATTATCTTCAGTAGATTCCATATATAGGCCATAGTTTATTTGACCATCCAATTTTTGAGATAGGTTTGCATGTGCATATTACAACAATATGGACCACACAAATAAGAAATACCCATGTACTAATCCCCATTTTTACTATATTTCATGATTATTTTTATAATATTAGGGTATTATATATTCTATAATATTTAATTTATCATATCTATCGATGGAAAAATGTTTGGACTACAGTACATGATTTATTTTAATCACATTAACTTCCACATTAATTTTTCCTTTTATAGATTTTTTCATTATCCACGGTTATTGTAGACTCTTTCATAACTCCATAAAGCCTTATATATGGGATATATTAGTGTATGTATGACATAAGACACCATATTGAGGATCTTATGATCTATTATATATAAGATCCTTATCCAAGACATTCATGGATGCTACAGATCCAACATGACCATTTTGGTCAATCCATTCTCTTTAGGTTAACCACACCTTGCACTCCCATCAGGTTGAAACCACCACCACCAATTCCTCCAAGAAGAAGAGGACATTCAATATAATAGATAGATCCAATAGATATTGTTTCCCTATATATGGCTGATGATGTCAATTTTTGTTATATATGAGATAAAATCCATATTTTCTCATTCATGTCATTGTGGTGTTTCTGTAGACTTTTTTTTAAATTTTCTTGCAACTTATATTCATAATTATTAAAAAAAAATTATATTTGATTCATGAATTTTATAACCTATAGTATTATAGTATAAACTATGTACACCATCCCATTTTTATTCTTATATATTGATTATCTTCATTATACTCTTGGCTTATCCAGTTATCATATATGTTGTGACTAACAATTATTATAGGGAGCATAATTTTCAGTCATCTTCCTATAATTTAAAAAACATTAAAACATTTAATACAAGTAAATAATTATTTAATTTTTAAAATTTATAATTTTAATCTATAATCTATCCATGATTAAATTTTTTCTCTCAAAAATCAATTTCTATAATAGTGCATACACTGTTTAATTTTAATTATGTTAGATTCCTTACAAAAAATTTATTTTTTACGCACATGGATTATTTTTTTGAATTATTATAGGTGAATTATTTCATTATAATACTACATTAACATTTTCTCTCATTATACCCATTTAAATAAAATTATTATTTTATTTTATATTTTTGAAACCCATATGTATTAGTGATTAGTTTTTAAACATGATTAGTGATTTAAATAATTTAATGTTTATTCTAGATTATTGAAATTTATTTTGATTGAATTATTTATAGATATTATTCAATTTTTTATTTTAGTATTTTATGGTACCATTCTTGAGAGGAATGTTGAACTATATTTTTATATTTTCTTCATATCATATTTCATATGAGATAATTATATCTTTTAAACCTAACAGAAATTGTATTCTAATAATATCAATTATATTAATGAAAAAAATATAAATATGATTAATTCAATAATTATTTGTCCTTATATTTTGATAATAACTTATACCTATAATCCACGTTATCCCATTGTATCCATGAATAGTCTAGTTAGGATGTATTTCTATAAATCCTATTATACCTTCTAACACTAATCTTGAAACTTTTCATGATTTTCATCTGATAATGTGTTGGGGATTTCTCAACTATAACATACATGGGATGAATATACTATGAATCTATATGGTGGAACATTTTTCGAATTTATATGAAATGGTATATTATTACCTTCAAAAAAATTATTCATAACATATTGTTTTGAAGAAAAAAAATAATTGATCGAATATTAGGATGTTCAAAAATCCCCATTTACATATCGATGATTCTCATGAATGAACATATGTGGATATGTAGGGGATTTGAAACCTATTATGTTCATTATTTCCAAATAATAAATAATATAAAAAATAGAAATAACATTATACATTATACAATATTTCATTATATTTTAATAGATAAAGATTTATCTATTGAGAGAACGAATAAATGTTTTTCTAGGAGTTTCTTTACAAATCATTTCATGGCTATTATGGATTATTAATGTCTATTTACCCTCATTCTTGATTTTGATTTCTTATCATCTATACACATAACATTAATCACAATGTCATCAAAAACATATTTCTTATTCCCTTATGAATTTTTTTTTATCGTTCTTTATAGACTTATTATTTTAGATCTAACGAAATAGTATGGGTAAGAAAATGTATTAGGTTGTGATCACAAATCCATATTAATTTTATATTAGGGCATAGGGAAATATTCATGGTGAGGTAAATTGAAATATGGTAATGGAAGTTATGGTAGTTGAGAAATTATAATTAAATAATGTTTTAAAAAAAATAAGGAACCTCATAATTAGGAAATAATGTTTTTTAGGAGTGATTCTACATGAAATTATTTTTCTATGTATATATATTTTTATTTTATTAGTTTCAATGAACATTTATTTTTTATAAATTATTTAATTTGGAAAACATTTTGAGTTTATTTATTCTTGATGACAATAATCCATTCTTTTTTTATAAATTTGATAGTCTGAATTCATATATATTGTCTATAAAAAAATTAATTCATTTTTATTATTTATTTTTGTGATAATAAACTTTGTTTTAGGTTGTTTTTTAACTGAATAATAACTCAAGTCTCAATCAATGAAATTATATATTATAGATAATTTTAACATTACACATCCTAAATAAAATTTACACTCTGTTTCATCATCAACCACACAAACATAAATCTAAATATACATGAAATTAATCCAATTAACATGATATGAATCCAATGTACATGGAATTTAAATATTAAATGATGTGAAAAAAATAATATTTAAAACATACTACTGAATCATTATGTGATCATTATTGATGATGTGAATAGATTGAATTATTATTCTTGCATAAGATACAAACCATGAAATCAGGGTGATCCTAGATCATTAGAAACCATTTCAGAATTGAAGTACATGTTTCCATACCCATTTACATATTATATAAGTGTCAAAAGATTATTAACTTAAAATAATTTCATGAAATTACCTATTTATATATCATTAAACACTCAACTCAATTTATATATGTGTACCAAACCGATGTAAAAAATAAAATTTTATAGTGCCCAAAAAAATTAATTTCCTATTTAATTATTTTCTTATTTTATTTGAAAGTAGTTTTATTTCGTTCTGTTTCCAATTTTATCGATCTGTTACTACTGGATTCAGTTCCAAGACTGGTACCTCATATATGGTGGTTCTAATGTTTGAATCAAATACTAATTACTGTGAAACTGCAATTGTCCCTCATTCATCATTGTCCATTCATAAAAGATATTATTCAATTCAATTTATATGGTTTCTATTTTGTAATTAATTTATTGAATTTATATAATGTTCATATCTAGAATGATAGAAGTTTCCCTAAATAATTTTAATACAATCATGGACAAATAGTCAAATTTGCATTAGGGGTTTGGAGTAAATGTGGGTTTAAATATAATTATTTTATAAATAGAATTATGGTAACCTTATGTCCAATAGATAGGTTAAAAAAAGTTTTATCCATTTTTTTATAAAACCCTAAACAAGTAAATATAATCATCCAAAACAATATAGTTAGAGTTAAGAAGTATATTACCATTAACTTTCTATATTTTAAACTAGGAAGGGAACTGTACTACATAATGTTTTTTTATATTTATGGATCAATGAATGGATGCATCTTATAATGATCTAATTTTTCCCATAATGACTTATTGATGAAAATTAAACCAATTAATAGGATATTCTATTTTTCTATCCAATGATATATTTAGGATAACAAATTTTTGTTAATCCAAATATAGACCATGATCACTTTTCACAATCATGAATTAATCACAAGATATGTATTTTTAGAAAAAACAATCAAATGAGAGACCATTGGCACTCCTTCCATAAGATTCTTACAGTTGTATTTCTTTTCTCCCAACCATTCATTTTGGGTTTTCCCCCACACTAACACTGTACATTTCATTAGAAACTGAATCTATTTTTCGATCATATGAATTATATTCAAAACAATTACCATGTGAAACAAAAAACACTATTAATTATGGTTATATATTTTATAAAAATATATTTTCAATACCATAATATGACATATATGGATAATTATAAATTAATTTATTCCAATTTCCCATTTTGGGGTACATTTTAAAAAAATTGTGTATATTCCATATGGTGAAGAATCACTAAAAGATATTAATGTTATACAAATATTTAAAAGGTTTTTATTTAAATGAAAATGGTATCTATGTATAATAAGTTATTATTTTTAATAATTTACATTTTTTATGTTTCCCTATTATAAATACATGTAAATGGATAACTCATCAAACTAATATCATAAAATTTTGTTTCATACATAAGGATTCATCTACCATTATACTTTTAGAGTTTATTCCTATATAATCATTTAATGATCATAATTTTTGACCATAAATCAATAAACTAAAGAGAAAAATTGTGACATTGATAAGTGAATAACTTAATGGAGATAGGGCCCAGAAATAATTGGGTATGTATGGATGACCATACATGAAGAATAATTCATTTGTTGAATTGTTTGGAATGGAATCCAAATTAGCATTGTATAATATTGGAAATTTAATGGTAGATTAGGGGGATTGTTTCCAGTAACCTGTTGCTCAATAATGAAAATTGTAAGTTGAAATTGACTTCATATAAACATTATAATGTAATTATAATTTATAAAAACAATATTATTGGAAATTTTGATCCCAAGGGGCCTCCAACAACCTATAGACACCTTAAATATTATTTTATTTGTTACAAACACAGCACATAACAAATACCCCCAGATCATAATGTATATGGTTGTCTGGTGAGTCCCGACATGGTAATCAATGCTATTACAGTATCTTTTTAGAAATAATACTACCTTGTTATACCATCACAAAAATTTTCATTTTTCTATAAAATCCACTAAAATATAATAATCCAACATCACATTCTTACATAGCAATTAACAATAAAAAAAAAATATAATTCTAAAATTTTCACTATCCCATGATAGATTTCAATTTACATCCTTTTGAAAAAAGCTGGATTAGTTTTTCAATTCCACCGGGTTTTTAGAATTTAAAATAACTCATAACAAATAAACTTCAATTTGACATGGTTGCAATCCTCATGTATTGATCATGTTTTAATAATCACAAATACTATTCAACCTATTTATATCATGTAAGTTATAAAAAATCAATTATATTGTTGTTTAGGTATAATCATGTTTTGAAGAGATCCATTCTAGATCTTAATTTCTCTACATTCAGTTTAATTAGTATATACTATCCTTGATATACTTTTATAATGATTTATTTTACAAATGATTATGTTTAATTCATTCTATGATCAACATTTCTTAATTCTTAATATAGTTATTTTGAAAAGTCTGAGACACCGTGAGTCTGAAATTGGTTATGTATTTCTAGAAAAGTAAATCAAACAATGTAACAATAAGACACTGTGAAGCAGACACCATGAAGAAGACATCATGATGCAGGCAACATGAACAAGATATTGTGAATAAGACATTATGAAGCAGACACTATGAACAAGACACCATGACCATAAGACACCGTGACTACGAGACACTGTCACCAATCCAGACACCAAGTTAAGGAGACATTGTTTCCATGACATATTTTGACTATGTTTCCTAATATATTCTATCACTTTAAATTTAATCTCTAATGCTAATATTTTAATACTTTAATTAAATGAATTAATTAATGTTTCCTTGTGGACATATCATCATACAGAACGAGGTACGAGGTTCGGAATAAATGCAACCTGTCGGTCCCAACATAGGCACTCAAATATAAAAGAGTAGTGTGACCAAGAAACAAATAACAAGAGAAAAATAGTGGTATCAGGACACACAAAGAACAAGTTGGGGGGCGTGAACATGAGAAAAATATACATTTAGGAAAATTAGATCATGCAACTCGATTCTGTTGAAGAACACTCGAAGCATACTAAAATCCTGAGAACATCTTCACATTATCATTCACCATGAAGAACCTAGGCTGAATATGTCTATCTTACGATACTATTTTTTCCAGATGAGGACTTTTGTTCTGCATCTGCTTCATCTCAGAAGTCCATAGTAGAAAATTCCTACACTCAAAGCACTTATAAACCTATCTCAATAATACTACTCTGTTGTGTATCATTTAATTAACATTCTATGATAGTGTGTATCTGTATAGAAACACACTTTGTATCCTACATTAAACTAATTTATACAAGATATCCTTACTCAAACAATATTATACTCTTGTGTATACCCACTGATATGTGTGTAAGAGGTCCATGTGTGGCATGATAGTTTGTACCCATGAAGAACTTTGGAAGAGGTCCATGTGCAGCCTGAAAATTCATGTGTACTATTGTTAACCCCGATCCAGGGTGTGGATCAAGTTTATTTATAAAAATTTCTTGGTGGCAGGTGATCACCAAGTGGAGTGGATTCGGTCTCGTCTTGAGACTGAACAACTTATTTCATATCCACCATGCTGCTTAATTTAGTCTTCTCTATTTTACTGCTCTATCTTATAATTCGTAAATCACTAAATTTACATTGATAGTTTTTCTAGGAAAGATGTTGTATTTATTTTGTCTTAGTAGAATGGCTTCTAAAGTAACTTTAATAACCGATATTATGATTACTGAGAATTAGTTAATATTATTAGAAGTTATTTAAAAATTCAAACTCTTATTACAGTATAACCTTGATTAAATCGGATTTATTTAATTTTGGGTAATTATTTTTGAAATAATTTATGTTTACAAAAAATTATATAACTACTCAATTCACTCCTCCATTCTTGAGTAATCTACTCCGACCAACATTTGGTATCAGAGGTTGTTTATTAGGACTCTGTGTAATCTTATTCAACAGTGGTTATTGATGAACATTTAAGATTATTAAATTTTTGTTAATTCTAAATTTCTCTCTCTTTTAAAGTAATACTTTATTATGGATAATAGATTGGAAGGTTCTGCAACTAACATACCCCTATTCTTTAAGGGAACCAATTATTACCAATGTAAAATTTAATTGAAAATGCATTTAGATAGTATGTGTTTTTAAATTTGTCCATACATTATAGAGGAATATAATATTCCATATTCTGATGGAATCACGTGGGATGAACCTACCAAAATATCCTACAATAACAACTACAAATCTATGAATTCTTTATAATTCTCCTAAAGAGATGAAGAGTTCAATAGAATTTCTTCCTGTAAAACATCCCATGAAATATGGGATACCTTGTTTGTCACACATGAAGGTACATCTAGTGTTAAAGAAATGATAATTTATACTTATACTATAAAATATGATAATTTTAAAATGAAACCCGATGATCTTATTTCATCCATGTATCTTAGGTTCAATTAGATTGTCAACAAAATGATCTCTCTTGGATGAGAAATCATTACTGAGGAACAAATCATGAGAATATGTAGATATCGTCTTGATAGATGGAGTGGAACCTATGTCTCTATTAGAGATTCATGCAACATCATTAAGCTACCTATAAAAGAACTCATTGGGAAACTGATTATGTATGAGGAATAGTTAAAAGTCAACAAGGAGGAGGAGGATGAACCAAAGGGGAAGTCTAATGCATTCAAGTCCACTACCTCTATCTACCAACACAAAAAAAAACTAAAAGCTTCTATATAAAGATCCACTAATGAACAATCATCACCTGACAGTGATGAGGAGATGACCCAATTAGCCAAAATATTCACGAGATTTTACTAGAAGGAGAAAATTTTCCGAAAACCTATCTTCAAAGGAAAATATGACCAATATGGAAATTAGAAGAAGGATTAGAAAAGAAGTTACCAGACTGATTAAATCTTATTCTATGAGTGTAAGCGCAAATGAAAATTCAAGGATGACTATCCAAAGCTCAAGTACAAACTGAAATTTGAGAATAAGGATAGGAAGTATAAAAAGGCCATGAAATCAACCTAGAGTGCTTCTGAGGACAGTTCAAGTGACTCAAAATCATCACATGATGAACAAGAAAACAAATCCAATTTTTTTTATGAAAAACACATCTAAGGTAACACTGGACTCTCATGTACATGATTCATACTATTCTAAAGATGAAAGTAACTTTGAGAACATGACTAATGACGAAATATTTGAATATCGTAAAATGCATGAGGAAACATGCATTGAACTAAAAGACAAATATAAGACATTGAAGAAATATAATGCTCTAACTGTGACTATTAAATCTAAACAATAAACTGAAAAATAGAAAAATTCTCAACTGCTCAAAAAAACAATAAATTCAAAATGTCTAATGAGAAATTTAAGAGTGACATAGAAATGCTTACCAATGGAAAGAATACCCTTACTCAAATTCTAGGAATAAAATTGCACCTAAATAGAACATTGGCATTGGTTATCAACCTATCAAAAGAAATCTTGGAAAAAAAAATTTGTTTCATGGTCTAGATATATAGTTTTACTCTTATTTCTTGATACAAATTATCTAATTCAATTTAAGATACACTGTGTACTATTTCCTTTTTTTACAGACCAAATAACATTTATTTTTCAAATACATTACTTAATGCTTATAGGAAACCAATGATGAAATTATGGGTTACTAAATCACTTATCACTAATATTACTGGACCCAAACAAGTGTGGGTACCAAAATCTATTTTTTCTTAATCTTTTTGAAGGAAAGATTCATAAAGAGTTCCTGTAAAAGTCTATGGCACTTGGACAGTGGAAGTTCAAGGAACATTTTAGTAGACTATTCCGGATTCAAGAACCTATACAAAATATATGGAGGACGTTTCAATTTTGGATACAATTCCAAAGAAAAGATAATTGGTCTCGACTGTATCAGTAACTCTAACTCTGTTTTAATTTCTAGAGTACTAATTTTTTATGGATTAAAAAATAATATGTGTACTATATCAAAATTATGTGATTATGTATTTCTTGTTTAATTTTGAAATTATTCTTCCAATGTCATTAATTTTAAATATGTATTAGTGTTTTTTTCTTTGAGAAATGAAAATGTTTACTCTATCAAATAAGATTCATTAGAATCTCAAAATGCCTCATGTTTAAGTGTATTTCAAAGAGATTCTTGGGTCTCGCATAGGAGACTAGAACATTTTAATGTTCACTCCCTTAGAAATCTAACAATAAAAAGATTAATTAATGACTTACACAAATTAGAGTTTCTAAATGAAAAATTGTGTAATCCCTATCAAAAGGGAAAGCAACAAAAAATTTCATTATAACCAAAGAAAGAAGTGTCAACTTCTCAACCTCTCCAACTGGTTCACATGGATTATTTGGGACCATATAGAGTTTCTTGTTTAATGGGGAAGAAATATGTTAATGTTCTTGTAGATGATTTTTCAATATATAATTGGACCTTCTTTTTGGCTCACAAAACTGAGGCATGTTCTTATTTTACTAAATATGCCAAGTCTGTAGAAAATCTTAGTGGACATAGAATTAAATCCTTAAGAAGTGAACATGGTCTTGATTTTAAAAATCATGAGTTTGAATCCTTTTGCTCAAAAAATGGTCATAGTCACAATTTCAAGCCCCTACAACACCTAAATAAAATGTAGTTGTGGAAAGAAGAAATATAACCTTGAAAGAGATAGCTAGAACTATGCTTTGTGAATATGACCTACCGATTTAATTTTGGTTTGAAGCTGTCAATAAAATATGCTACGTAATAAATAGAGTGTTGACCAAAACCATACTTAAAAAAACTCCTTATGATTTATGAATCCATAGAACTCCCATGTTTAACTACTTCAATGTATTTGGTTGTAAATTATACATCCTTATTACTAAAGACAATCTTGAAAAATTTGCATCCAAAAGTGACGAAGGTATCTTTTTAAGATATTCCACTTATTGTAAATACAATTGAGTGTTCAACAAAAGAATTAAATGTGTGGAAGAATATGTTCATGTCATATTTTATGAAATAGAACCACATGAGCCTTAAACCATTCTAGAGAACCTGTAAGATGATGTATCAAATCAGAACATTAATCCAAAATCATTAGACCACTCTGTGAAAGAATCTATGAAAAATTCTAGTTCTATAAATTCCTTATAATCAAATCACAACGAACCTGAATATATTGATTATCCTGAAATCACTAGTCCTTCCTTTTATAGAACTATTAGAACTCTTATGAGCCATCCCTTATATGTTTTTGTGGGATACTTAAACAAAGGAACTCATACAAGAGAATCTCTTAGAAATCAGGTTGAACATCACGTCTTCTTATCACAACATGAACCTAAAAACATTAATGATTCTATCAATGATGAATATTGTGTAATTGCTATGGAAGAAGAGATTAATCATTTTTAAAGGAACAAATTTTGGAATCTTGTTGAAAGAACCATGGACAAATTCATCATAGGGACTAAATGGGAGTTTAGAAATAAGGTAGACGAAGTAGGTAACATAGCTAGAAACAAGGCCAGATTAGTTGCACAATTATGTAGTCAAGAAGAAAGAATTAATTATGAAGAGTCATTTCCACCAATATATAAACATGAAACCAGAAAAAACTAAATTTATTTTTCTGCACATCTGAATTTCAAACTATATCAATTGGATGATAAAATTGAATTCTTAAATGGGTATATAGCTGAGGATGTCTTTGTGGAAAAACACCTTGGTTTTACAAACCCCCATTTTACAAATCATATTTTTAAATTATCAAAAGATTTATATGATTTAAAGTAAGCTCTAATATCATGGTATGATAGGTTGAATACTTTTCTTATTTCCAAAGGTTTTACAAAAGGAATACCTGATCTTTCCATTTTTATAAAATGAATTTCTAATGATGTATTAGTTGTTCAAATATATATGATGATATTATTTTTGGATCTTTAAAAAAATCATTATGTGTTGCTTTTCCTAAGATGATGCAAAATTAATTTGAAATGTGTTTAATGGGTGAATTGAAATTCTTTCTCAAATTTCAAATCATTCAAAATAATTATGGAAATATTTTAACTCAATGTTAATATACTAGAGATATTCTAAAACATTTTGGATTGGATAGCACTAAATGTAATGACATTCCCATGAGTACCACTTGTATGTTGGACCTTGATGAAGATAGAAAATATGTTGATCAAACCAATTATAGAGGAATAATTGCAAGTTTACTCAACATGAATTCTAGTCAACTTGACATTAGTTTTAGTTTGTGTGTGTGCGCTCTTTTTCAAGAAAATAATATGGAATACAATTTAAATGTTGTAAATAGAATTTTCAAATACCTCAAGCATACACCAAATCTAGAGCTGTTCTATCTTTGATAATAATCATTTGACTTAGTTATTCTGATTATTATTTCAGTGGCTTTATGTAAGATTGAAAATTCCCCTCCAGAACATGTCACCTTTTAGGAAAGTCACTAGTACCATTGTGTAGTAAGAAACAATATTTGGTTGCATTATCTACTTCAAAAGATGAATACATAGCTACTGAAAGTTTTTGTGAAAAATATTTTTGGATGAAGCAAACATTACAAGATTATGGGTATCATTTCAGGCATGTACCTATAAATTGGGACAACAAAAGTGCTATCAAAATATATAAAAATTATTTTTTCACATTCTAGGACATTGCATATTGATTTAAGACATCACTTTTTGAGAGATAATTATCAAAAGGGTGATATCACTTTGGAATTCATTGGTACTAAGTATCATCTAGATGATATACAGACCAAACCACTAAATTATGAGATAATAGACTACATCATACATGAACTAGGCATGATAATCCTCAAATAGATATCTTATATTTCCAGGTCTTACTATTTTATATTTCATTGTTTCATGTTTACAGTCTCATAGTTAGTTATTCGCGATTACTGTCTGACAGTCACTGTCTCTCTGTAACGCTTAGTTATTGTCTCACCAAATTATTGTCTCACAGTAACACTCAGTTACTATCTCATCATGTTACCATCTCACCGTAACGTTCATTCTCTGTCTCACCATAATGAATCTTTATGATTTTTTTTAAACTATATCGCTGTAATATTCATTTTCATCTTTTGTTTTTCCAGCACTTTTACTTTTGAAATGTTTGGTATTCCTAAATGATAAAATAAAGTAAGTATCATTTTTTCATCACAAAAGCATTATTATATTCACTCATTCATACAATTTTTCGAACCTACAACCCTTCAATCTCAATCAAACCTTCAGGGGATGCCCAGGATGAAGTTCACTTCATCGTCAACTCTTGAGAAGCGCATCTCAAAGAAGAAGAAGATTGCTCCTAAGTGAGCCCCCAAAGGACCTCTAAATCAGAATCTAGAAAACCGAGTTATTGTACATGAAAAAGAGGTTTTCCCCAATTGTCTTTTGTCCAGTAAGTCTTTGGTTTTTAAAGTTTTGCAATAGCATGTTTGGCTAGAGTGTTTTTTCTAAGGAAGACAGACCTATCTGTCCTAAGTTGGTAGCTCAATTTTATAATTTTTTTCATTTCTCCATGGATTATGAAGATTTTTTTGTCGTGAGAAGCTCGATCAATGGCTAGAGATGCTCATTCTCTTAGAGGTTATGGTCTGAATGCCATAGGATACCTCATGAAGGCATCTGTGAGGATTTTCATAGATAACCCCCACTATCAACCGAATTCATTGATCTAGAGGATGCATTGAAAGATTTAACTGGAAATGGCACCAAGAGGAGAGCCATTGCTGTTGAACTAGATGGAGAATCAAGGCTTCTATTCAAGTTTATACAAAATATTGTTAGCCCCAGAAAAGGTGATTTTTTTGTTTTGAAATATCTAGATGATTTTGTGATCCACCTTATGAAAAATGAGAAAAAGATTAACTTGTGCCAGTGTATCATACACCATATGTTTGAACGGGTCAAAGCCACAACCAAGTCAACTTCCCTATTTTTTTAACACCAGATATTTTTATGAGAAATTTTTTATTTTTATGTTATATACATCATCAAATTAGTCTTTCACTACACACAACACTAGCTTGGCTTGCTTTACACGGAATCTCGATATTTCTTGATAGCTTGCGTCATGCGCAATACCGAGTTTCACTAAACAACGATATTCTATTAAACTATTATTAAAACTACCAGTTATGAATAGTAATACCCACTTTTTGAAATTTTGTAAATTTTATATTTCAAAATGGGAATCATTTTTGGATTCGGAATATTGAATTTACCCTAGGATGAAATTTTTGTTTTTTCTGAAATCTTTAGATTTTTTATGAATAGTAAAAACCCTAGGCTACTATTTAAAAACCGACCTTTTATTTATATAATTATTTATTTTATTTTACTTTTTTTAGGTCAAAATTGATACATAATACCTATATATGTTCAATGTAATTCATTGGAGTCATTTGATAATACTTTTAGATATATAAAAATTTTATTGAACTTTTCACCGTCTTTTACCCAACTCCTAGGAGAATTTACAAATTCACCTAAAACATAATTTTACCACTTCTATGAGTGGAATTTCGAAAATACAAGAGACATGGTTAATATCAATGACTAAAATGTGGTTCAATGAGATGAAAATAATTTTTGGTGAATAGTAGCTTTTTACTTTTTTTACCACGGTTAAAGTAAATTTGGTAATTAATGGTAAAAATGATATTATTATTACCCTAAAAATGTCTTAATTATATTGGATAAATCTAATTCGACCAAATAAAACCCTAGGAATAAAATATGACCATTTAGGCCCACTTGGATTAGATTAGGACATTTAATATTATTTTATTTAAAGAATAGTTAAAATTGTAAAAATCCAAGTTTAATAAATAAAACATTTTTAATATATTCTTATAAATAAGATGAATTCGACTATAAATATTTATTAGGATGATAAAAATCATTCATAAATAATGGTATTTTATTTATAATTTTTAGAAATTAAATAATTTAATTTATTTATGATACAATGATGATGCGGTAATTATATAATTAATGAAATATTAACATAATTGATGTTATAAATACTCAAATAAATGTAATTTGAGACTTGTTATGAATTAAAATAATTTTCAAGGTTAATATGACATGTTATTATAGATTTAATTAAATAATTTAGAACTAATAATTCTGTTATTATTTTCACAAAAATCAATCACCAAATAGTGTCAAAATTGACATAAAATAGTTTTTAAAACAAATATTATATTATTAATTTTTATTTTATTCCTAAAAATCTAAGTTTTGTTTAAATGACATATATAAGGTTATATATATTAATAATAAACAACTTGGGGTTCGTTTGACTTCTTATAGTAATTTTATTGACCTTATAGTGTAAGAAAACAAGAAGTCATGGTACAAGTAAAATTATTTAACTTAAAGTTAAATCTATATGATAAGGATAAAATTGAAACCTAAACTTTTATAAATGATATTTTATGAGAGGATTTAGACCCATCCCCACCTTAGCTTAAAAATAAACCAATTTGGAGCTATTAAAAACCGAATATTACTTTATAATAAAATAATATTTTTAGTTTTTCCAAAGGTTCCCCTCTCCTCCCTAATAAAAGGGAACCTCCTCCCTCTCCTCCTCACACCACCTTGAGCCTTCAATCTCGGCCAAAACCTGAAAATTTCTCTTCTCGACTTCCCAAGAAACATCCTAGAGGTTCTGGTCTTCTTCAAAGACCATCTTTGGAGCCCAAAGAGGAGGTTAAAAAGAGGCGCTTCAAAGAAGAGGTAATGTCTTTTACCGAATCTTTCAACTTTATTTCTTCTTCTACTTCTTCTTCATTATTTGTTTCATTATATAGTAATAAAATAAGTATCACTCATATACTGAAATGTTATTATATGTATGAAAAAATGCTATTTCACCATCTATCCATCCTACGAAAAACGAAATCATCGCGCGTGCGTAGGTACGGAATACCGTCTCCACGCCATGGTGTAATCTATTTCCACCACCGCCTTACATGGATTGGTATAATGGGGTAAATAATAACTATATATGATTATTTTAACATGATATTGATTCTTGAATAGTATACATACACTCCAATAAAATTCCACAATCATGGGAACGTTATCATCACTCGTGCGTACGTACGGAATACCGTCTCTACAATGTGATGTGACTCGTTCTACATGATCTTCATTGCATAATGATTATATAAATTAATTGAATGAATAAATATGATATATATTACACTAATACCATTCTGGAAATGAGGTATATAAAACCTAAAAAAGAATAATTAGAATTTATTCGACAAAACATGCATAAGAACAGAAAGTAATAAACACATGAATAACAAGTAGCAATGAAATATTACTAACAAGAAGCTGAGAATATGACCGTATATGATATCATAACAATAAGTATGATTCTGTAATAAGTCAATGACATTATTTCAATCATTATACAGGAGGTTCGGACACTTCTGAAGTAAATCAGACCTAAGGTAATGGAAAAAATTGCAATCTCAATTTCTATTTGAGATTGTTTTTACTTTAGAATTTACTGGGGAATATTTATCATCCATGTCCATGTTTCGTCAATATGTAATATTATTTCTATCCTATGAAAATTTTTTAAATCCAAATTTACCCTTTGGTTAGATTTTAGTAAAATATATGAATGGAATCTTTTGTCATTTTTCGTACGAGGTACATTTTCATTTTTCTAACCAATGTACGAGAAGAATGTTTTTTAAACTTATACATCATGAATGGATTTTAGAACATTATTTCCATGAATATTCCTTTAAAAGTTATCATGTTTATTTTTAATCAACTTCTTTTAGTTTAAAATTATATTACATGTTATGGAATGAAAATATTTTTGAAGTAGAAAAGATATTTTCCTCAAGAATGGAGTTCAAGTGTTTTATCAAAATTATTTTACATCTAAGATAATATAGGGTTATGTTTCTATCCCTATTCTTACATTGATTTGATTATGTTATGATGGAATTATTTTTATGAAGTCCTTTTATCTTATATGATTTATGTTATGATGAAATGATGTATAAGAATCCCATTTTTTATTACATGGATTATGCTATGATGTATGATTTATGATTTTGTAGAACACATAAGAATAGATTCATTATGAGATGAGTGCGAACTATATATCCCTCTAATGAATTGGGTAAATATTTATATCTCATGAGATAGACATGGCTAGAACAGAATTAATCCGGTTCAGTGAAACAGGACTGAAACGAGGAGTGATCTCGGTTCAGAAATGGACATTGTCTGCTATGATAGTCTTGGAAATGAGTCTTGACTACTAAGAAATGATTCTCTATGATTATGTGTGTATGCCACATAAGTTTCATGTTTTAAGTTATGATTATTTTGATTACATTTCACTACTATGATTTATCCCATGTTATGAAATTTTGATTTCTTTTACGGGATAAGATTTCCAAAATGTTATGTTCTTATGAATATGATGTGATTTATTTTTCTTTTGCTTACCCTTAGTGAGCATTTGAGCTCACCCTTTTTGTATGTTTTCATTCCCCGGGTTAGGACGAAGGTTATTAAGTAGTATATTCCAAAAAGGGACTCTAGATATGATAAAATAAATGGGAGATAATGTAGATGCTTTATGAACCAGTTGTTTATGTTTCCCAATTTCTAAAGACACTATACCTATACTGTTCTTTCATGGTATTGTTATATGTTGTATTAAGTGTGCTTAAATTTTGAAGCTATAAAAATGTATGTAAAGTATGGGTTGTTATAGTTGGTATCAGAGGAAAGGTATAGTCAACCTTTGGAAACTATGATGTGAAAACCTTATTAAGAACCCTAAGGATAAGTCTAAGCATTGAACACAAATTAGTGTCTTAAAAATGACCATGAGTATCCTATGATAAGACCTTAAGTGTGAAATTTTATTCTTGATTGTGTGCTTTTCCCTATTATAATTATTGTTGCTCACACTATTCTTATTGGTTTTATTCAATGGCTGGAACACGAAGGAAGTGTGTTAATGCTGAATGCAATGGGAAATGCAATGATTGTCCCCCTAAACAACCAAACGTTAAGGGAGATGGAATGAAAAATCTTGTATCCATGCTCACACAACTTTCACAAGGTATGCATAATGCAAGACTTCCAAATGACAAAAGTAAGGAGCAATATTTTGTTGAATCCTTCATGAGGCAGCGTCCACCTTAATTCACTAGGTCTAATGATCCATTAGTTCCTGAACAATGGATCAGTACTACTAAAAATATATTTCAGTTCTTCAATGTTCTAAACATGACAAATTCAGCTTAGCAGTGTATCATTTAGAAGGTGGTACTGATCAATGGTGGAATCTTATCAAGAATACGAGGCAAAGAGATGAAATTGATTCCATGGAATTGGACGAGTTCATGAACTTATTTTTCTATAAGTACTTCCCTCGTATTCTTTGAACAAATATGGAGAAGGAGTTTCTTGAACTGAAGCAAAAGGATGATGAATCGGTTGGTACCTATGAAGAAAATTTTATAAGACTTGCAAGGTACGCTTCTGGGATCATTATCCAACCTGAGAGTAAGATTGATCGATTCTTTACTGGCTTAAAATAAAGTCTTCAAAGGGAATTAGCCATAAGGGACTTCAATATCTATGAGTAAATCGTTCGATGTTCTCTCAAATTTTAGATGGATATTGGAGTTACCCATCAGTCATATGGGTTTGATAAGAAGAGGAAAATGGAATTCAAAGGAAAATCTTAAGAGCACACTATAAATAATATGAGTTTTCCCTTACGCTCAATGTGTAGAAAGAAACATGGAGGGAGTTGTCTTAAAGGGGAATGTAAATGATTCAAATATGGATAGGAAGTTCATCGGGCTTTTGAATGCCGCAATGATGGGAAGAAGATATCTAGTGATAAAAAAGGAAAAGGATACACGGGGTGCACCTCCTACACTTCAATGTTACAAGTGCAAGGAAATGGGGCATTATGCCAATCAATTCCCTAATCCAAGGGTTGTTTATGATGATTGAAATCAACAAACTCATGAGGCTAAAGACAAAGTAAAGTCAAATGCACTTTTTATCAGCGATGTGGAGTATGAGAATGAAGTGGTGAAAGTTACACTTACCATCCACTCTAAAGTAGCAAATGTTTTATTTGATTCTGGATCCACCCATTCTTTTATTTCTGAATAATATTCTAAGTGTATCGCTATATTACCTCAATATTTAGATATTGATTTAGCTGTGACAACCCATAATGGCACAACAGTCGCATCAAATGTTTACAATTCTTCTCTGATTGAAGTTTGTGGGAAAGTGATTCCTGTAAATATTGTGATCCTTTCTATAGTGGAATTTGATGTGATTATTGGCATGGATTTTCTTTCTTTATATGGAGCTCATATCAATTTCCAAATAAGGGAAGTCACATTTCATATTCCAGATCAATCTATGATCGTCTATCGATGCAAGGATGAAAATAACCTTCTAGTGGAAATTTATTTCATCTTATGGGTCTTGATTACACTAAGTTATTGTTATTTATCTCAAATGGTTGGAGAGAAACTCATGATTAAGAATATGCCCATTGTACGGGAGTTTGATGATGTCATTCTAGAGGAATTTCTGGGTCTTCTACCAAATCGTGAAGTTGATTTATCAATAGAACTCGTACTAGGTGCTTTACCTATTTCAAAGACACTTTATAGAATGGACCCAATTGAGTTGTAGGAATTGAAGAAAAACTCCAAGAGAATCATGATAAAAGATTCATATGCCCTAGTGAATCACCTTGGGGATCACCTCTCTATTTGTTAAGAAGAAATATGGATCAATGAGACTCTGAGTTTATTATCGAGAACTTAACAAGATCACTATCAAGAACAAATATCCTCTCCCATGCATTGATGACTTATTTGACCAACTAAGTAGAGCTCAATACTTTTCCAAGATTGATCTTCATTTAGGGTATCATCAATTAAGGGTCAAAAGGGTGGATATACCAAAGACGTATTTCTGTACAAGGTATGGACACTATGAATTTATAGTGATTCCATTTGGTCTTAATAATTCCCTTGCTATCTTCATGGATATGATGAATAGAGTCTTTAGAGACTATCTGGATCAGTTTGTGGTAGTCTTTATAGATGATATTCTTTTCTATCCAAAGAGAAAGGATGAACATGAAGATCACTTGAGAATTATATTGAATACACTGTGAAAGGATAATATTTATGCCAAATTTACCAAGTGTGAATTTTTGTTTCAAAAAGATGCATTTTTTGTCACATAATCTCAAAAGAGGGGATATCTGTGGATCAAGCAAAAACAGAGGTTATCGAAAGATGGAAGAGACCAACTACAGTAACTAAGATCTGAATTTATCTTGGTTTGGATGGATATTATTGATGTTTTGTGAAATATTTTTCACGAATATCTAATCCACGCACCATGTTTACTCGAATAGGAGTTATGTTCGTGTGGACAAAGGAGTGTGAAGAGAATTTCAAGGAGTTGAAAAGAAGGTTTTCCAGTGCACCTACACTCACACTACATTGTAGTGGAGAAAGGTTTGTGACCAATAGTGATGCATCCAAGAAGGGACTGGGGTGTGTTCTCATGCAAAATGAGATGGTGATAGCTTATGCCTCACGACAGTTGAAAATCCATGAGCAAAATTACCCAACTCATGATTTGGAGTTAGCTGTGGTAATTATTTCATTAAAGATTAGGAGGAATTATTTTTATGGAGAAAGGTGTGATATTTATACTGATCATAAAATTTTAAATTATATTTTCACAAAAAAGGAGCTGAATATGCGCCAAAGAAATGGTTGGAGCTGATTAAGGATTACGGATGCTCAATTCATTACCACTTTGGGAAAGAAAACAAGATGGAAGATGAATTAAGTCAATAAGACCATGCTAGCTTATCCAAGATGAGGATCACAAAAGATCCAATATTTATGGATTTACAAAGGATGGATCTTGGAATTATAATGGAAGGGGAGAAATTGTATCTTTCTCAAATTAATGTTCTACCAACTATACATGTGATGATTAAAGAGGGACAGAAAGAAGATGTAGAGTTACAAAAGAAGAAGAGAAATGTTCCTGAATTCAACCTTGATTGTGATGGGATTATAAAGTTCAGGAATCAGGTTTGTGTTCCACCCATCCCAAAATTAAAGAAGGACCTGCTGGATGAGACTCATATTTCTTCATTCTCTATTCATACTGGAATCATGGAGATGTATAGGGACCTGAAAGAGTACTTTTGGTGGGATGGAATGAAAAGAGATATTGCGGAATATGTCTCTCGATGCTTAGTTTTTCATCAATTTAAAGCTGAGAGACAGAAGTCTATGGGGATGTTACAACCATTACCCATACCTGAATGGAAATGGAAAAAAATTACTATGGACTTTTTCACTGGACTTTCTAAAACATCCAAAGGGGAAAATTCTATCTGGGTCATAGTTGATCATCATACGAAGTCGGCACACTTCATTGCAATTAGAGAGGATTTCCCTCTGGATCAGATTGCCAGGATATATGTAAAGTAAGTGGTAAGATTTCATGGAGTACCACTTTCCATTATATCTGATCGGGATCTGAGGATTACCTCAATGTTTTGTCAAAGTCTCCAGCATACTCTGGATACAGAGTTGAGTTTCAGCACTGCTTATCTTCCTCAGAAAAATGGTCAGTCTGAGAGGACAATTCAAACTCTAGATGATATGTTGAGAGCTTGCTCTATGGATTTCAAAGGTTTTTGGGATCAACACCTACCTTTGGTGAAATTTTATTATAATAATAACATTCACTCCAGTATTCAGATGGCTCCTTATGAAGCTCTCTATGGAAGTAAATGAAGGATTCCAACTTGCTGGAATGAAGTTGGGGAAAAAATCCATTCAGACCTGATCTTATTGATTAGATGGCAGAAAAGGTCAGATCTATTCAACAACACATAAGATCTGCTCAGAGTCGACAAAGAAGTTATGCCAACAACTGAAGAAAAGACCTAGAGTTTGAACAGGGTGATAAATTATTCTTACTAATATCTCCTTGGAAGAGAGTAATGAGATTTTGAAAGAAGGGAAATCTGAACCCTAGGTATATCGGTCCTATTGAAATACTGGATTGTGTTAGGATGGTAGCTTACCGATTGGAGCTTCCACCTAATCTCTCTCAAGTTCATGATGTGTTCCATGTATCGCTCCTGAGAAAGTACATACCCGATTCTTCACATGTACTCAGCTCAGAAGTTGTACCGCTGGAGCAAGATCTTTCTTATGAAGAATAGCTTATAGAGATTCTGGATCATAGCGAAAAATACCTACGAAAGAAGACCACTCGCTTGGTAAAAGTTTTATGGAGTAACCACCAATTAGAAGAATCTAAAAGGGAGGTTGAGGATATGATGAGGAAAAGGTATCCTCATCTGTTTGTTACAAAGTGACGAATTTCGAGGGAGAAATTCATTTTAAGGGGGGTACAATGTAACCCCTGAGATTTTTATGAGAAATTTTTTGTTTTTATGTTATTACATCATCAAAGGAATCCTTCACTACACACAACACGAGCTTGGATTGCTTTACATGCAATCACGACTTTTCTCGATAACTTATGTCATACGCAATACCGAGTATCACTAAACAACGATATGTTATTAAAAGATTAATAAAACTAGCCATTTTGAATAGTAATACACACTATTTGAAATT
The DNA here is from genome assembly GCA_963277665.1 of Viscum album. Lineage (NCBI taxonomy): Eukaryota > Viridiplantae > Streptophyta > Magnoliopsida > Santalales > Viscaceae > Viscum > Viscum album. The sequence goes on from OY728142.1 coordinate 1,334,415,133, forward strand.
GTGTAAATTTTATCTTTCATAATGGGCTTCATTTTTAGATTCGGAATATTGAAATTATCCTAGGGTGAAATTTTGGTATTTTTCTGAAAACATTCAATTTTTTATGAATAGTGAAAACACTGGGTTACTATTTAAAAACTGACTTTTTATTTAAATAATTATTTACTCTATTTAAATTTATTTTAGGTCAAAACTAATACATAATACCTATATATGTTAAATGTAATTCATTGGAGTCATTTTATAATAATTTTAGATATATAAAAATTTTATTGAACTTTTCACTATCTTTTACCCACCTTCTAGGAGAATTTGCAAATTCACATAAAACATAATTTTACTAATTCTGTGAGTGTAATTTCGAATATCCGAGAGACATATTTAATATCAAGGACTAAAATTTGGTTCAATGAGATGAAAGTAATTTTTGGTGAATAGTAACTTTTTACTTTTTTACCACAGTTAAATGTAAATTGGGAATTAAGGGTAAAAATGATATTATTATTACCCTAAAAAATGTCCTAATTCTTTTTGATAAGTGTAATTCGACCAAAAAAACCTTAATAATAAAATATTACCATTTAGGTCCACTTGGATTAGAATAGGACATTTAATATTATTTTATTTAAAGAATAGTTAAAACAGTTAAAATCAAAGATTAATAAATAAAACATTATAAATATAGGGTTACACATAATATAAATTCGACAATAAAAATTCATTAGAAATCAAAAAATATTTCCTACATAATTGTATTTTATTTATAATTTTTAGACATTATATAATTTAATTTATTTATGACACAATCAGATGCAGTAATTATCTTATTAATGAAACATTAACATAATTGATGTTATAAATACTCAAATAAATGTAATATGATACTTTTTATGAATTATAATAATTTTATAGGTTAATATGACATGTTAGTATTTATTTAATTAACTTTTTTTGAACTATTCATTCTGTTATGATTTTCACAAAAATTAATCACCAAATAGTCTCAAAATTGACATAAAATAGTTTTTAAAATAAATATTATATTATTCATTGTTATATTTTCTTATAAATCTATGGTTCTTCCAAATGACTTAGATAAGGTTATATATATTAATAATAAACCACTTGGGTTTCGTTTTTTTTGTTATAGTTATTTTATTAACCTTATATTTTAATAAAATAAGAAGACACGGTAAAAGTAAAATTATTTAACTTAAAGATAAATCTAAATGGTAAGGTTGAAATAGATACCTAAACAAGTCTAAATTATATTGGATGAGATTATTTAGACCCATACCCACATTATCTTCTAAATAAATCAATTTGGAGCTATTAAAAAACTAATATGACTTTATAATAAAATAATATTTATGGTTTTTGCAAAGGTGCCCCTCTCCTCCCTTATAAAAGGCCACCTCCCCCCTCTCCTCCTCACACCACTTCGAGCCTTCAAGATCGTCCAACCCATACCTATTTCGCTTCTCCACTTCCCTAGAAACATACTAGAGGTTTTTTACTTCTTCAATGACCATCTTTAGTGCCCAAAGAAGAGGTTAAGAAGAGGCTTTTCAAAGAAGAGGTAATGTCCGTTGTCGATTCGTTCAACTTTATTTCTTCTTCTACTTATTCTTCCTTTGTTGTTTCATTATGAAGTAATAACATCAGTATCACTCATATACTGATATATTATTATAAGTGTGAAATAAACCTATTTCACCATCTATCCATCCTATGGAAAACAAAATCACCGCGCGTGTGTACGTACGGAATATCATCTCCACGCAGTGGTGTAATCTATTTTATACCACCACCTTACTTGGATGGGTATAATGATGTAAATAATAAATATATATGATTATTATAAATTGATATTGTTTCTGAGTAGTATACATACACTCCAATACAATTCAACGATCATGGTAACGATATCATCACTCGTGCGTACGTATGGAATACCGTCTCCATGATGTGATGCGACTCGTTCTACATGATCTTCATTGAAAAATGATTATATAAATGAATTTAATGAATAAATATGATATATATTACACTAATAGAATTTTGGAAATGAGGTATCTATATCCTGAAATGAAGAATAAGAATTTATTCGACAAAAAATGCATAAGAAGAGAAAGTAATAAACAACCGAATAACACGTAGCAATGAAATATTACTAATAACAAGCTAAGAATATGAAAATATATGCTATCACAACAATAAGTATGATTCTGGAATAAGTCAATGACATTATTTAAATCATTATACAGGAGGTTCAGACACTTACGAAGAAAATCAGACTTAAGGTAAGGGAAAATCTCGCAATCTCAATTTTTATTCGAGATTGTTTTTACATCAGAATTTACTAGGGAATATTTATCATCCACATCCTTTTTTCGTCAAAATGTAATATTATTTCTATCCTACTACAATTTTTTAAATCCAATTTTACCCTTCGGTGAGTTTTTAGTAAAATATATGAAAGGAATCTTTTTTCGTTTTTCGTATGAGGTACTTTTTGAATTTCCCGGCCAAAATACGAGAAGAATATTTTTTTAACATATACCGAATGAATGGATTTTTAGAACATTATTTCCCTGAAGTTTCATTTACATGTTTTCAAGTTTATTTTTAATCAAATTCTTTTTGATTAAAATTATATGACATGTTAAGAAAGGAAAATGTTTTTGAATTAAAAAGGATATTTTCCTCAAAAATGGAGTTTAAGTGCTTTATCAAAATTATTTTCCATATAAGATGATATAGGGTTATGTTTCTATCCCTATTTTTACATTGATTTGATTATGTTATGATGGAATTATTTTTATGAAGTCCTTTTATCTTATATGATTTATGTTATGATGGCATGATGTATAAGAATCCTATTTTTTATTACATGGTTTATTCTATGATGTATGATTTATAATTTTGTGGCACACATAAGAATGGTTTAATTATGAGATGGGTGGGACCTATATCTACCTCCAATGCCTTAGGTAAAAATTTATATCTCATGAGATAGACATGGTTGGAACGATAGGTTAATCTGGTTCAGTGAAACAGGACTGAAATGAGGAGTGAACTCGGTTCAGAAATGGAAATTGTCTACTAAGATAGTCTTGGAAAATGAGTCTTGACTACTAAGAAATTATTCTCTATGATTATGTGTATATGCCACAAAAGTTTCATGTTTTATGTTATGATTATTGTGATTACATTTCACTACTATGATTTATCCAATGTTATAATATTATGATTTCTTTTGCAGGTTAAGATTTCCAAAATGTTATGTTCTTATGAATATGATGTTATTGATATTTATTTTTTTACCCTTACTAAGCATTTGAGGTCACCCTTTTTGTATGTTTTCAATCCCCAGGTCAAAAAGAAGGTTTTTCAGTAAGATATGCCAAAAAGGGACTCTAGATATGATGAAATAAATGGTATAAAATGTAGATGCTTTATGAACCTGTTGTTTAGGTTTCCCACTTTCTAAAGACACTATACCTATATGGTCCTTTCATGGTTTTGTTATACATTGTAATAAGTGTGCTTCAATTTTGAAGTAATAACATTGTATGAAATGTATGGGTCGTTATAATTTTTCTCTCAGCTTACCTCAGCCATGATTTATGCCAAATGAATCATTCTAACTAATGAGAAAGTAATTAAGGATTTTAAATTATGCCCCTCAAAATCCACTATCATGAGAATGAAGATAAATTGTAATCCTTGGAAAAAGGAATTTGTAGTATAGAATGACAGAGTTTATAAGAAATTAAATCCAGTGGAACATCCTTCCAGAAAAAGAAATATTTCTGATCATAGTTTGGAACCAGATGAGATTGTGGTGTACTCTTATAAAGAATAAGAAGAGGCTGATGTTCCTCTTAGAGAAACTATTTCTGTTGAGGAAGATAGTACTCATGTTCCTCATGAAGTTCATGAAGAAGAAGGTAATACTCCTAATGATGCTATTAATCTAGAAGATCATCCTAAGTTAAAACAGACTCTTTTTCCAAATAGGATCACAAGAATACCATGGAAGAACATATAGTGGAATAAATACCTTGTATGTAAGATGATATTCTTGAGGAACTCCAAGTGGAAAAATCTTCTCCTGAAATCATTCCTTCGACTAATGAAAGGATTTAACTAGCTTTTTTGTTGTCTAGGCATGAAATGGGTGATGAATCAAGAGCTGTTTTGTGGAATTATATCAAGACCCTAATCCTCTTAGTCCTAAGAAGGATCAAATCGTTGAGGTGGAGAAACCCCCAAATCTGGATTCCACTGAAGAATCAAACCCGATAGTTCCAAGTCATGTAGAAAATCTATACAATTTCCATAGTTTCTATGATGTAGATGAATATCAGAAAGTCTCAATAGAAGGCCATGGCATTCCCCCTTTGTTCTAGTTGAAATCAGTCCCTTTTAAATCCCCTTCAAAGGAACATAAAATTGTATCAATAGTTGTTTCTAAACCTTCATCAGACCAATCATCTTTGGTAAGTAAATAGGATCTAAAGGAATTTGGTTCTACCCTATTTCCAGATGTTGAAAAAGTTCTATACTCCCAACCAACTCTTATCACACATCTAAGTGAGAATGATGCCACTTTATTGTAGGAGAAATTTATATGGAAGATTCAACCTAAAATGATTGATGAGATTCAGGAAGTTATAGTTAAAAATAGGCTTCAAAGTGATGAAGTGAATACTCTGAGAGGTATGATCAAAGAAATGAAGAAAGATTTGTATTCCAGATCAATGTTTGTTTCTCCTCCTGTAGAACATGTTGTTACTCAAACCCCATAGGATTTTGTGTCTCAGATTCAACCTTATTTAATTCCTTAGAAAAAAGGTTGCTGAAGGAAACAAATAGATAGTGAAGGAGATGAGAGAGTGTGTTGTAAATCTTAACAAACTCACTGTAGAGTATACGGGGTGTCTTCAGAAAGTGCTGAATCAACTGAAATCTCTCACCACTACTATCAATTCTTATAAATACTCTGGTCAATCCTTTAATCCTTCTTTAGAAAATGATCTAATCAGAACAGTGGTCAATGAAGAGCTATAGACTGTGCTTACTAGTTTCAATGCAGCTTCTCTCTCTGAAGTTATCAAGAATAGTGACTGAGTTCTTGATCTAGTCCTAATCCACTCAAAAATTTCTAATGATGCTCAGCAAGATATTGCTCAGAAAGACGATTTCTAATTCAACCGAATCTTCTCAATGACTGATATGATAAATCATTTCAATTATCTTGTGGAAAATCTACAGATTCCTCTAATGAATCAATCTTTCAAGACCCATGTCCAAAACCTCCCTGATTTCACTCGATTGGAGAAGAATTTTATGGAGAAAAAGGAGTATTTTGAGAAATCCATGCAGTATGGAGAGGAGATCATTACAGATTTCATCAAACTCTTGAGGCCCTATATTCATGTCTATAGTACATCTATTTTGGCTTCTACGGCTGCACCTCTAAGACCTGGATTGCCTACTTTAGGCTCCACTACTATGTCTGTCGGCCATGATCTAAGTTAGATTTGGCATGTGATTCTTTTTCAACAACTACCTTGATCTTCTACCACTCTTACTCTGGCTCCATTCGTTTTTGAAGGCCTTCCATTACCTTCTCTATCAACAACCTCACTCCCTTCATCTACCTTGACCTCTACTCCACTAGCTTCCTCTTATGCTACTATTGATAAAGGAAACGAGAACACCAGTTAGTGAAGAAGAACAATGATTACTCCTTTTTTAAAGTAATAATGTTTCTTTTCTTTTATTCCCTTCATTTTGTACTAGAAATTATTTTCTTTAATGACATAAACACTTTTCAAGACTTTTATTATTCTATCGTTTTGATAATCCCAAAAAGGGGGGAGAAATAAAATATTATAGACCTTTATTTTTTCTCTATATCTATAGTTGACTCAAATATATACCTTAAATATACATGATTTGTGATCATCAAAAATGGGGAGATTGTTGGACTCCTCATGTACTAAGCATATTTTAATCATCACAAATCCTATTCATCCAGGTTAAATCCTATGAATTATATCAAATCATGTGTATTGAGGTTTATGTATTCTATTTCTTTATCAAGATCCATTCAAGATCTTAATTGATCTACATTCAGTTTAATTACACTATACTATCCTTGATTTACATTTATAATGATTTCATGGACCAATGATTAAGTCTAATTCATTCTATGATCATCATTGCTTAAGTATCAATACATTTATTTTGAAAAGTCTGAGACACCGTCTGTCTGCCACTGGTTATGTCTTTCCAGAAAAGTAAATTAGACATTGTAACATCAAGTAGCCATGTAGCAGACACCGTGAAGCAGACACCATGAAGAAGACACCATGAACAAGACACTGTGAATCAGACACCATAATGTAGAAGCGGTGAACAAGACACCATGACCATTAGACATTGTGACTACGAGACACCATGAGAAATCCAGACACTGTGTGAAGTAGACACCATTTCCATGACATATTATGACATTGTTTCCAAATATATTCTTTCATTATAAATTTAATCTCTAATAGTATTATTTGATGAATTTAATGCAGTGACATAATTAATGATTCCTTGTAGACATATCATCAGATGGTATGATGTATGAGGTGCATAATACATACAACCTATAGGCCCCAACACAGGGACTTGAAGATAAATAAGAAGTGCAACCAAGAAATGAATAACCGACGAAAAAAATGGTAGCACGACACAAAAATAACAAGATGGTGGGTTTGAACGTGACAACAATATAGATTTTTGAAACTTGGCACATGAATCCTGGTTCTGTTGAAGAACACACGAAGCTTAATGAAATCCAGAGAACATCTTCACACTATAAAACACCACGAAGATCACAAGTTGAATTTTTCTATCTTGCGATACTCTGTTTTCCAGATGAGGACTCGAGTTTTTCATTTTTTCATCTTAGAAGTCCAAACCTGTAAATACCAACACTCAGAGAACATATAAACTTATCTCAATATTGCACCTCGGTTGTGTATCATTTTATTAACTTTCGAGCAGAGTGTGTATCTGTATAGAAACACAATCTATCTCCCGCATTAAACTAATGGATACAAGATATACTTAATCAAAAAATAGTTTACTCTTGTGTATACCCATTGATTTGTATGGAATAGGTCCATGTGTGGCCTGGTAGTTTGTACCCACGAAGAACTATGAAAGAGGTCCATGTGTGTCCTGGACAGTCCATAATACTGTTGTTAACCCCAATCCAGGGTGTGGATCCGGTTTATTTATATAAACTGCTTGGTGGATGGTGCTCACCATGTGTAGGGGATTAGGTCAAGTCTTGAGACTAAACCACTTTTTTTATATCTATTGTGCTGCTTAATTTAGTCTTCTCACTTTTACTACTCTATTGTATAATTCAAAAATCACTAAATTCACTTTGATATTAAGTCTTGGAAAGAAGTTATAGCTGTTTTGTCTTATTAGATTAGCTTCAAATGTAACATTAATAACTGATATTATTATTAATAAGAATTAATCAATCGTCTAAGAAGTTATTAAAATAGTCAAACTCTTATAACAGTATAATAATGATTAACTGGGCTTTATTTAATTTTGGGGAAACCTTTTAGAAATAATTATTTATAGGAATTTATATAGTTACTCAATTAACCCCTCCCCTCTTGAGTAATCTACTCCAACCAACATACACATTCCAGATAAAAATACACCCAATCATAAAATTTGATTCCCAATGAAGTCACTTTCTCTATAATGTAATCATCATTATTTCTACCCCAAATAATAGATTAATCTTTTTTGGCCTCCTATATAGCTGAGTGATTAGAAAATGAACAAATTAAAACAATATTATCTCACACCATATAAAAACATATAAAACATATACATAATATCAATTTTCATTATATCTATAATGATATTAAATCTGTGGTGACAACATGGTATTAGACCTCTAGTGGGCATAACGAAAATAATTAAATTTTCATGTTTATAATAAGATTATATTATAATCGATTAATATGAATGGAAGTTATCCATCCCACACTATATAATATTTACCATTAAATTTATATTATTGGTACATTTTATATATAATCTATTTTGTTAATATTTAGTATAACTCTAATTTATTTACATACATATAAAATTGGAGGGTTCAAATAAATCATAAACTATTAAAACTCTATTAATATATATTGAAAACTATTATTTATCTTCTAACCATTCACTATAATCCTTAATAATTTCAAAAGAAAATAAAAAATAAAAAACCATACTAGATTAAGATTCAAAAGTGAATCCTATAAATGTACACCAATTTTTCCAATAATATGGGTCATACTCAAAATAAATCATTTGTATGATCCCCATAATTTGACATCCTAGGTAATTTTTATGATCATAGTATTTTCATGAATTATTTTTTATCCTTGAACAACCTCTCCAAAATCAGGTTATTTCACTCCAATTTAGACATAACATACCTTTGAATGGGGTATTCATACAATATGGTACAGTGTAGTAGAACAATTATATGACATCAAGAACTGACCATCAATAAGCAATAGTCCAATTATATGTATATACAATAGTGAATTTGATCTTGATTTCAAGACTTCTATACTCATACACCAAATAGATTATAACAAATATTTTTACAAGTATAAAAACATCTATGGATGAAACATGAGGCTAAATATATAGATTCTATTTGAAATTATAATGAAATACACTAGAATCCATGCCCACCGACATTCTGTTATTTACTACCACTTACACTAGTCACATTCACAGTGTTCTTTTTCTAAGAATTAATTTGACATTTGACTAACTATATAATTACATTTATATTAATCATTCATGATAAATCATTATAAAAAAACTCTATTATCCAACCCCAAGTTAATAAATGATATATCTATGAATCAAAATTAATTTACCCCTTAATAACATTCTATAATAAATCATTCAATCATTCATGTTGTTGTCTTGATAGATATTTCAGATAAATAATGTAACTAAAATCCCTAGGTTGTTACCCAGTCACACAATAACATAATAGTATCTTCATCACATTGATTTATTAATGTACAAAATACATATATTATTTTAATAGAACTCAGGTATCATAGATTACTCACATATAATTAACAGGGTTAACTACTCACTAACTAATACTCCCATAAAAAGTCACTTGAATACAAATAATATTGATTCCATAAAAATATATTTTCATGACATAATTTCTCATAAATTCAATTAAACAACATTGATGTCAATAAAATTATATCATTACAAACTTATATATTATTAAACTACAATGTTATATTTCTCAACCACATAATTTCATGATTAAAACAATCTAATGAGGTATTCTTACCAAATTAAAAATATGTACCACCATTTCAAGTAAATTAAATATATCTAGAATAACTATATATTAATTTAAAAACAATGTAATTTATCTACACACATTCTATGACTAAATAAAGAACCTCACCTCACTCTTATGTCATCTAAATTCAAAAATATTCATCACATTCTCCAACTAACTAAATTAATTTCATATTCGTGAAATATATTAATTATATAAATTTCATTAGACCACATATTCCATTACACAAGGGAAATAAAAAGGAACAAATCTATTTTTTTAAGAATAACACATAGAGTTAAATGTCTCTAGTCAATGGGATATATACCCAGACAACTAGGCTTCGAATAACAGTAATGCAACAATTTTAAAATTGTTATATACCACAAAAATAGATATTTATGATTTATTTATAGATAAACATAACAGATCCTACCAGACTTACAAAAGAAATTATGTTATTCAAATAATCTATGTTATCTCATTCCCAAGTATAATTGTACCACATGTATATTTTTCTAAGACCACCTTACATAGTGACATCATTATACCACATGTAAAAACCACGTGAAATCAAATAATATTTGTAAAATTTTTAGAATATTTATCCATTTTTTTCAATTACATTACTGTAAATTAGTTATTTTTTAAAATGGTGAAAAATTATCATTTCTATAAAACTTATTAAAAATAAACTTTCTAAAATTACATTAATAAACAATTAAATTTTTTCTAATAAAACATTTACCTAACACTATTTAGAGTTAAAAAAATTCATAATCATATATAATTGAAGTCAATTCAATTTATTATTTATTTATGAAATCCTATTTCTTTATTGAGGTACAAGAAATTCAATTCTAATATACCATAATAACATTAATCATTAATTAATTCAATCCTAATAATAAAAACAAATAATAGGAATCACATAACCCATGAAACATATACATTCTCTATATTAGTTTTATTTAAGAGTATTTTCCAATATTCATTTTAATATTTAAATAATTTTATCTCCATCTACCACATTAATGACCAAAAAGATGAATAATTATATTATACAGGTTTAAACATCCATAACCAGGACTACCCAAATAATATATGTCTCAGATACACAAAACAACCATATATTCAATAAAATAAGTTATCATGGTTCTTGAAAAGGGGATAGTGTCCATAAATAATATTTGAGTGACTACTAATATAATCCCATAAAAAACAAAAATAGATTAATATGTAAAAAATATTAATAAAATAATTCATTTTTCTAATTGAGATTATAGGGAATAGTGAACCATAATATAAAATATAAACACAAACATAGTATTTTAAAAACTATTCATTGAACACATATACCTAATTAAAGCCCAAAAGGATTTATAAATTATCTGATAAAATGATTGTAAAATAAATTAACAAATAATATACAGATATATAAAAAGACAGACTCAAAGGATGTGTTACACACATATCCACTATCTAGTCAAGACCCTACCTCTATAACCACTATACGTCCTTGCTTAAATTATTCTATAATAGTAATATTGTATGATCACCAACAAAATATCTTGTTAAGGGTGTTAGTATAATAATTAAAAAAGCAAACAATAATAGTGTCGAAAATCTATGCAACATTTTTTAGTAGTGTATGTATGAAATGAAATATAAATACATTAATCGCATTGTAATTATAATTAATTTACGTCATAATATTTTATAAAAATTACCATGATGATTATAAAAAAGGCATTATACATTACAAGAGATTCAATCGAGACATACCAAATTCAATACATAAGGGTTCCCTAATTTTGAAGACACACTAATAATTCATAAATTATAATTTTAATAATATTAGTGGAATAACATATCCCTAATACAAATAGTGGCACCATGTTGACTTTGGTTTAATGATTGTTTAACCATCCCTATATATGTATCTCAATCAATCTTTCTATAATCCATCTCCCATTTAAAAACCCCACCATCCTCTAGGTTATTGGTAATATGGTTGGTTTTTTTCTATTTCTGGATCAATGAACACATAACATGAGTCACCCAATTGCAATGAGGATATATGTTAGGGTAAAAATTTGAAACCCCCCACATACGACCATAGTTTGGATTGAGAAAAAGGGTTAATATCAACATTAAATAAGTTTTCATTTAATACGATTTTGATTTTTTTCCTTCTCTACATTTGGAAATAGAATTTTTCTTGATCCTATCATAATATGGGGAATTTCACCTATATAGGAAATTCTATAGATCTTATGAAAAATTATGTACATTCTAATTGATAATAAATTATATAAATTTTGTTGGTGTTAGTGGAATCAATTATTATATAATTAGGAATGATAGATAAAGTTCTATTACATTAGATTTAAATATATTTTTATATATCCATGATTTTTAATCTTGTATAAATAAATTACCTATTATGGTACCTATAAAGAAACAATGAGATATAGAATTTCTTTTTCATATCTTATAGTTAATCCTCAATAATTCTCAAGGCCTTGTATAAATGGATCTTTAATTCAGATGTCTTATGTGTCTTACCTTTTATTAGTAATATATCCCCCATGACAAAATACATATATAAAAAAACCAGTTAATTTATTTTCAAAAAATTGTTGGGGAATAAAAAATGATCATAAGGATTAAACAATATATATTCTATGTTGAAGATGAATTGTGAGTGTTTTATAGAACCATATAGAACAAGAGTCTTGATACATTGAATAAAAATTCAAATCTACTATAGAATATATAAAAAATTGTCAACTAGTGGTGACCATTGTTCCTACATTAAGGAATGAGATGAAATAAAATTATCACTACTTTATTATATCAAGTCATTAATGAGAAAAGAACCAAAACAAATAATTAATAATCCAATATACCAAAACAACTATTCCCATTCTATTTTATGATTATTGAATAAAGTGTTGTCTTAGTTTTATAGATTTTTAGTTTAAATATTAATTAATTTTCATCATGTATATGAATTTAGGTGGATCATTGTTGAATTGATGGTTCTTGTGTAACATTTTCTAAGAATTAATTTTTTTTTATTTTTTATGAAGTTATTATGGTTCTTGAAAAAAAAATATCTAGATTTATTATTTAGAAAACAGAAAGTTATCAGGATTTGTTCTATTGGATTATTGTTATTGTGTCTCTCACTAATGATAATATGTTTCTTAATGTATGATATTAAGGGATATAATATTCAATTGTATTTTATAAATTTTCCATTATATTATTGATATATAGATTCCAGCAAAATTCATGAATTATTCTAAAAAAATAAAAGTTTACTACTATTATCATGTCAAGTTAGATACAACTTCTCATAGACATTTACAGATTATAAAAAACTTATAATAGTGTAAATATGAAATCCATAATGTTTCTTGTTATTTATAAGAAATTAAATTAATAAAAATAAATATTAAATGGAATTATTTTGATATAGTTCACTGAGATGTATTTACTATTTTTACAGTTATCATGTTATAAATAACGTTGGTTTGGATGATTTTTGTGGTTTTTTGGTGTTATAGTATATCATTATCACAATGATAGATTTATTTATAGTTTATGTGGCATTAAAATGATATTATTAATGTGGTTTGATTATTATTGAGGCTTTCAATTTTTTTTATAATTTCTTTTTTTAGCATAATGGGGAATTAAATGTTGTTAAATTCCACATGACAACAAGTATGGTCTATAAGTCAATTTAAAATATATAAGAGAAGTTATAAAAATTCAAATTTGTATATTGGTAAATCTTTTATCAAATATAATAACTACATATTGAGTGAATGACTTGAGGTAGTGTGGGAAATTAACATTGAAATAGAATTTTTTATATGAAATGGAAATTGGTATAAATTACTTTGAAATTAATTAATATAAAAGTATTACTAACAATAAATCTAGAAATTTTAAATGATATTAAAATTTGTGGTGCCATGTTTCCTCTGTGGTTTCATGTGAATTTGATGTGGTACGATCATTTTGAGTAATATTTGGTAACAATTATCCATATGTATTTTTCATGTTGTTATGGTTTTCATGGATAATAGTAACAAATTATTATCAATTTATGTGTAAATTATTAGGTTTGTCATGTTTGGTTAATTATATATAATAATAATCTTATTCTTATTTCTTCTCCAAAACCACTAGATATAGAAAAATTGTATTCACCCTTACAAAATTATGGGTACATATTATTTTTATAACCATCTCAGTTATAGATATAATAGAAGCATTCCTAAACCCTCTTTGATACTCATGCTTTAAATGTATCATGAACTATTATGGATTTAGTTTTAGGTATATATATGGTAATAAATTCATTTAAAACTAAGTACATATATTTTTCAGGACATGATTACTATATTTGAAGATGATTAATTTTAGTGGTATTTAAAAAAATTGTGTGGTAAAGAGGTTAATAGATTCCTTGTCCACATTATCTTTACATGAGTAAGATGTAGTGTGTGGTTCTGATGTGAGTATTTGGTGTGTGGTTATATATGTGGTTATAATGAATTGATATACAATATTCTATATTGGGTATATAAATGAATATGTGTGGTTGAGATTATGTGGATTTCTAATGAATTATTTCCCATGGCCTAAGCCATTTTGGAGTAAGAGTGGCATGATCACTTTATCATGTTTCTCCAATAGTAGGACTACTCTTGAGCTTTTAGAAAATACATGCGTGAATGTTTTATCCAATATACAACTATTTTGGGATTTGTGGTTGGAACAACATATAAAGAGATAGAAAAATACTTTTTTCAACATAATTATACCTTATATACATAAAAATAACCTCAAATAAACTCTATAATATTAAAAATAAAACCTTGAAAATAATGAATTCCCATAACATATAAACCAATGTTCCCTCATATAAAATAGTAAATAGGACTCCTCTAAAAGAAACATTTTAAAACTATTAATAATCATTATAGAGTTTGTTCTAGATCAATCGACAAATAACTCTGTGAAACATATTAAAACGGAAACACACATATATATATATACATAGAAAGACTGATATTTACATATATATATATATGTGAATATAGATGAGAAAAAATGTATATATTGAATGATCCTCTAAAAACCTCTCATGGGAATGTTGGGTAAGGGTTCTAATTAAAATTTGAATAATCATATAATAAAACTAATCTTTTATACCAGGTAAACTACAATATATGCTCCTCAATGCCCACACACATAATATTTAATATAAAATTATTTCATTATGTCTCAATAATAAATTACAATAATGCACTACATATGAAGTTTTATACTTATTTATTCATTATCAAACAAAAATGTAATACAACTAGAACCATCATCATTTATATATATATTAGCCATAATCACATAAACACCCCAATATAATTAAACCTAAATTATATATACCAAGAGTACGTACTGAAAAATACTACCACCTTCAATATAAATAAAATTCTTACAACACATCACATTCCAAAATATATCAGGTAATATGTATTAAAACATCCTAACTACATGACCTCCACTTGTGAGGGCCATACTCCACTATGTAATAAAATTTCTAAAACATCATAGATCATTATCATCATGACATTAAGGATAACATCATTGTAACATCCTAGATCTGGGTTCCTTACAAAGTTTCCCCATACCTAGTTGGTCACAATGCATCGGGCACATTTCCCTATGTAACACCCCGACCCCAGTTACCCAGAGTTGGTTCGTTATTACATAATATTGGCATGATCACAAAAGATCATGTCTCAAAATACTGATTAGTATAGTAGCCTTAGAAATAAGATTCATACATAAGTTCAACTTTACAACTTGAAAATAAATAAAAAACTAATTTCTTCCATTGGAAACATCCATGCCTCCTAAATAATGTCTACAAGTCACTCATAACTAACTTCTTCATATCCTGGGAAAATGAAATATAACAAAGGGGTGAGATCAAATTATCATTAAGGGTAAGAAAAACAGCGGATGATAACATAAATATTAAGCATGGTGAATAATTAAAACCACATGCCTTTACCAATAATAAACATGTATACTTTTATGGCAAGAATATGAGTAGAGTAAATAATTCCATAATAAAACATAATCATGGGTATTCTACTAGTCAAATAACCACATCAACAATCAATATTATTTTCATAATGAGGGAATATATAATGTCGGATATTCTGAAACATTTTGTCACGGCCTCGACCAAGACGTATAAGAATGATTATGGCCCCAGCCAAAACCATACATCAAATTGGGAAAGGGCCTCAGCTAATTCCACGTCTAGTTGTCTCGTGAGACCTACTGATGCATCAAGGAGCTATAGCGGGCACCACCCGTCACTTACTAAGTCCAATACATTCCTCATATGAAATGGTTTAAACATATCATAAACATTCGTATTAAAACTAGAATACAAAATTTCAATACCATAACCATAAAACATGAATGATATAAAAATAGCACATCCACAGTCAAACATATCACAAATCCTTCAATATAATATGTAAGTTTTGTATCATAATAAATCAACTTCAAATAAACATAAGATCTTTAAAAGGATTTTGACATAGATGAAATAAAAATTATTTTTAGAGAAATACCTCTTTCTATTTTGAAATCATTTAAGAGACATATAATTATAAAGAAAACATTTATTTTTAAAATATTTTTATAAGATTATAAGGGAAGCCTTGATGATGTTATAACGATGGAAAATAACCGCACCCACCGTATAAGTTAAACAAAATTATTACCTTAAAGTTGTTGAAAAGGATAAAAAGTACCTTGTTTGGAAAACTATGGAAAACTCAAAAAATCTCTACAATTCCAAATTTATAAGAAGTTCTTCTATACTAATACTCAATTTCAATCTTAGGTCTATGTGATCTAATCAGAGTTTAACTAAATATAGTTTCCATGGTTTGTACTAAACTTCCTCTGATACCAATTGTTACGCCACGAACCCAGTTATCCAGAGTCGGTGCATTATTACATAATATTGGCATGATCCTAAGGAAATCATGTCTCAAAAGACCAATCAGTTTAGTATTTTAGGAAACAAGATTCATACATAAGACCAACTATACAACTTGAAAAGAAATACAACATGAATTTATTCTATTTGAATCATCCATTACTCCTAGATTATGCCAGAAAGTTACACATAACAAGCTTATTAATATCTAGGGAAAATAAAACATATGAAACAGGTGAGTTCAAATACTCAGTAAGGGTAAGTAATGAAACAGAAAATGACATAAATATTAAGAATGGAAAATAATTGAAACCACAGGCCTTTACCAATAATAAACATGAATAATTTTATGTTAGAATATGAGATGAGTAAATAATTACATAATAAAACATAATCATGGGTATTCTACTAGTCGAATGACCACATGAACGATCAATATTATTTTTATAATGAGGGAATGTATAATGCCAGACATTCTGAAACTTTTTGTCAAGGCCTCGGCCATGACCTCTAAAAATGATTAAGGCCTCGCGAAAACCATAAATCAAATTGGGAAATGTCCTCAGCCAATTCTACATCTTGTTGTCTCCTGATACCTACTGATGTATCTAGGAGCTATAGTAGGCTCCACCCGTCACTTACTAAGTCCAATACATTCATCATATGAAAAGTTTTAAACATATCATAAACATTTGTATTAAAACTAGCATATGAAATTCAAATACATTAACCATAAATCATGAATGGTATAAAAATAGCACATCCATAGTCAAACATATATCAAAACCATAAATACAATACTGATGTTTTGTATCATAATAAATCAACTCCAAATAAATTTAAAATCCATCAATGGATGTTGATATATATGAAATCCAATCCCTTTTTATAGGAATATCCCTTTCTATTTTGAAATCATTTAAGAGTCACATAATTATAAAATAAAACATATACTTTGAAAATATTCTTATAAGATTGTAAGGAAATCTTTGAGGAGTTTATAAGGGTAGAAAATAGCCACGCCCAATGTATAAGTTAAAAAAAGACATTCTTACCTTAATTTTGTCGAAGAGGTTAAAAAGGACCTTGTTTAGAAAAGAACGAAAAGATTCCTTTGTAAACATCTTATTAATAGTAAACAAGGGTATAATTGACTTTAACACATAGTCTATAAAATAGTAAGAATGTGTTGTTATACATTTTTAAGAAACATGGATGTGGATGATAAAGAGGTC
The DNA here is from genome assembly GCA_963277665.1 of Viscum album. Classification (NCBI taxonomy): domain Eukaryota; kingdom Viridiplantae; phylum Streptophyta; class Magnoliopsida; order Santalales; family Viscaceae; genus Viscum; species Viscum album. Next base: position 1,334,432,825 of record OY728142.1, read on the forward strand.
CCAGTAGATAAATACCTATAAACAACCTCAGATAATATAGATATTGTGAAATAAACCCTTACCTTGTACATTTATTTGGTTGAGGGTAGGTTAACCTCCTGTATAATGGTGAAATGATTGTTACTAAACTATACAAGAATCATATACATTAATATTATATCATATATAATCTATTAACATTGATTTTTTAATAATATCATAGTATTATCATCGTTTCGGGTGTTAACGAATTTGTCCTTCATTATATTCTTTGTTATGTGATCCATATTTGTTATGGATTAGATGTATATTATTCATATCCAGAATGATATCAAGTACTTAAACATTATATTCAATCATAAAATGAGAATTAGACTTGAATGGATACGATGGGGAAGTAATCTCATCGTGTTCGTGAAGATAGTAGTCCGTATGTACGTATGAGCGACAATATCATTATTTTGATATTAAAATAATATATAATTAGATGTTATATATTATATATAGAATCATTATCATGTTATATTTATTATTTACATGTATTACAGATCATTATTATTCCCATCGAAATAATAATGTTTTGAATAACAATTACACCACAACGTGGAGATGGTAAGTTGTACGTACGCACGTATGGTGACATGTCATTCAAAGGATGGATAGAATACTGAATATGTAGTACCATATTTATAATAACATCACAGTATATAGAAAATATTGGAGTTATTATTTTAGAATGGGAATAACAATGAAAGAAGAAGTTGAAGAAGAAAATATCTTGAAAGATGGTTGTGATAACATTACCACTTAATCGGGTTCCTCCTTTTCATTTGATCAAAAGGGCTCCATAGGTTGGATTTATGATCAAACTAAGGAATATAGGTTGAATTGAGGGATGTGGGGAGGATATTTGGGAAGATTTTGGTGAAACCAAAAGGCTTTTAGGGTGTGAATAATTGGTTAGAAGTGGTGTCCTTTTATATGGGGGAGGAGGGGCTCTTTAGGAAAAACTTAAAGTATTAAATTATAACAAATTTATATTCGTGTTATAATGGCTAAGAAGTTGATAATTCAAACTCTATGTTGGGGATTTGCCTAAATCCTTTCAACCAATATATTTTAGATAGTTTTTGGTAATTATATTCACCTTATCTTTTAGTTTTAACTCTTAGTTAATTGGATTTTCATTTACCTTATCACTTTGTATTTTTATATTATATAGTTAATAAACATACTATATACATCCCAGAGACCCTCAAGTTGTCCCTTAATGATACACCAATCATGATATAAGTCGTTTGGCCGATCCTTATATTTTTAGGAATAGAATGTCAATTTATAATATAATATTCATTTTAAAAACTCTTTTATCTCAATTTTGACACTATTGGGTATTTTGTTTTTGATAAATTCATAACAGCATTATTACATCTAAAAAAATTCATATAACCTATTATAATATGTCATATTAATCTAGAAAAGTATTTTAATTCATAAAAAGTTTCATATTACATTTATTTTGATATTTATAATATCAATTATTTTATTCTTTCATTGATAAGGAAAATACTGCAATATTAGTATGTCATAAATAAATTTAATTAATAAATTTTTAAAAATTATAAATAAAATACCAGTATGTAGGAAATATTTTTAACTTTCTAATAAATATTTATAGTCGAAAATATAACATATATAACCCTATGTAAAACTTTTTTTTCTAAAAGATATATGCTTATGTAATTTTTGTATTTACTTTAACTTAATAATATAAAGTGTCTCTATCACCTACAAGGGGCTCCATGGGGTCCCCAATCGACCCAAAGATTTCCATGGTCAGCCATGTATCCACCAATAAGGTTAGGATAGGTTTTAGCGTAATTTAGTATTATTATAATATTATTTTTTACCCTTATTTACCTGATTAACCCTTTAACCATGGTAAATAAAATATTTACCGAAGTAATTATTCAAAAAGTCTAAAAATAAAAGATACCAATTTACACAATATGGACCTCGTGATTCTAAGTATGGAATCCATTTTTCTAATTTAAAAACACATAAATGTCATAAATTAATTTAAAATTAATTCCTGTTGTCAAAACATAAAACCGTGTTTTTAAGAAATAATAATAACTATCAAAATATTGTAACTTGTTTATGTCCAGTTTATTTGTGAAATTATGTCCAATGACCAACATTGTATTAAATGGTAAAAATATATTCTAAATACACTTTAAAACCACTCAAATTCATAATTCATCACTAATAATTGTTGTTATTATAAAAAAATTTTAAATTAAAATTTAGTAATTTTCACTATTCATCAAAATATAAAAGTTATCCGAAAAGTACCAAAATTCTACCGTTGGCTATATTTGCTATTCCGAATCCAAAAAAGAAGATAATTTTGAGAGATAAAATATATAAAATTTCAAAAATAGGGTATTACTATTCATAACGGCTACTTTGATCGGTTGTGGTGTGTGTTAGAACCTAAAGTTGCGTACAACACATGCTAATTTATTATTCTAAGGGAATCATACTGTGGAAGATTGGGGTGTTACATTCTTCCCTCCATAATATAATTTTATCCTTGAAATTTCTAGAATTCTACCATATGAAAAGACATGGGTGGTTCTTCATCATAAGTTCATTGGGTTCCCACGTTGCCTCTTCCATCTTATGGTTTCTCCATAGCACTTTTACCAGAGGTGTCATCCAGTTTCTCAGCACTTGTTCTCTCGTATCAAGAATCTTGACAGACTCTTCGCAATATGAAATATCGGTTTCTAGTTCTAATTCCTTAGAGATGAGTACATGTGTTGGGTCAGGCATTTATTTTCTCAACAGTGATACTTGGAACACATCGTGATGTTTGGAGAGACTTGGTTCCATTACCAAATGGTAAGCTACAGCCCCAATTCTTTCTAGAATTTCGAATGGTCCGATATACGTGGGACTCAATTTTCCCTTCATACCAAAATCTATAACACCCTTCCATAGAGATACCTTGAAGAAATATAATCTCCTACTTGAAATTCCAAATCCTTCCTTCGGTTGTTAGTATAGCTCTTCTACCTACAGTGAGTTGTTTTGATGTGGTTTTGGATTACCATTACCTTTTCCATCTTTTCCTCCACCAATTCTAGGCCAACAAGTTTTCTTTCACCATATTCATCCCAACAGGTTGGTGTGTGACATCTCTTTCCATATATTGAATCATATGGTGCCATCCGAATACTTGAATGTAATCTATTGTTATAGGAAAATTCTACCAGATGTAAACATTGATCCCACATACACTAGAAGTCAAGTGAGAAAGATCTCAACTTGTCTTCTAAGGTTTGAATAGTCCATTCTGATTGTCCATCTGTTTGAGGGTGGTAGGAAGTGCTCAAATGACGTTCAGTATCCAAGGCCTTATAAAGACTCTTCTAGAATATTGAAGTAAAATGGGGATCACGGTCAAAAACAATCGATAGGGGTACTCCATGAAGTCTCACAACTTCATTAATATATAGTCTTGTTAGACGTTACAGTGGTAGATCTTCTCTTATAGTATGAAAATATGATGACTTGGTAATATGATTAAAAATAACCCATATTGCATCGTTACTTCTAGGAGTCTTTGGTATCCCCATGATAATTTCCATCGTAATATTGTCTCATTTCCACTCTGGCATGGGAAGAGGTTTCTTTACTCCTACAGGCTATTGGCTTCTAGCTTTCACTTTTTTAAAAACCATACATCATGACACAAAATCAGTGATCTCCCACTTCATGTTGTCCCGCTAAAAATGTTCCTTTAAATATATATACATTTTGGTGCTCCTAGGGTGTATAGAGAAATTGGAAGTATGAGCATCTTCCAACAATTCCCTTTTTCAGATCAGGTAAATCGGGAACACAAAGTCTCTTCCCAAATTTCAAAATTCCATCTTCATACACAATGTCACCCAATCTCCTATCATTCACAACTTTAATATTCTTTTGAAATTATTCATCATCAGACTGAGAACTCTTTGTCCTTTCTAGTAAAGATGGTTTGGAAACCATTTGAAAAAGTATTGATGTTTCACCTTCCATAGTGATTCCCATATCCATCATTACTAGATCCATATATATAGGATCCTTTTCAACTCTCATCTTGTTAAAAACTCCATGATCCTTTCTACTCAAAGCACCTTCCACCATATTTTCCATACCCATGTGGTAGTGTATAGTGCAATCATAATCCTTGAGTAGTTCAAGCCATCACCTTTGCCTCATGTAGAGTTCTTTCTATGAGAAAATGTACTCAAAACTCTAGAGATCAGTATAAATCTCGCATTTTTCACCATAGAGGTAGTGTCTCCATATATTCAAAGAAAATATCACAGCTTCTAACTTGAGATCATGTGTAAGATAGTTTTTCTCATGAATTTTCAACTATTGTGATGCATAGGCAATAACCCTATCATTCTGCATGAGGACACAACCAAGTACTTTTTTTCGATACATCACTATAAATAACAAACCCATAATTCCCCAATGGTAGATTCAATATAAGATCATTGAATAATATTCTCTTTAATTCTTCAAAACATTATTCACACTCTTTTTTCCAAACAAATTTAACCCCTTTACTTGTGAGTTTCGTTAATGGGTTAGTCAATCGGGAAATGTTGTGGATGAAACGTCGATAACAACCCGCTAAAAAAATAAAACTGCGTACCTCAGTTATACTCATAATTGTAGGCCATTAATGGATTTCTCTTTTCATAGAAGGATAAATCGAGATTCCATCCTTAGAGACAACATATCAAAGAAAAGAAATCTCTTGAAACCAGAATTCACAGTTACTAAACTTCCCATATAATTCATGTCTTATAAGGGTCTTCAGGATAATGCGTAAGTGATTTTCATGATCCTCAAAGCTTTTAAAGTATACCAATATATAATCAATAAATAACACCACAAATGCATTTATATATTCCTTGAAAACTCTATTCATTAGATCCATTAATACATAGTGTGCATTACTCAATACAAAAGGAAATACTGTAAACTCATAATTTCGTAACTGGTTCGAAATGCTGTCTTCAGAATTTCTTCCTTCTTCACACATAACTAATGTTATCTAGATCAGAAGTCAATATTTGAAAAATATTGTCCTCCATGAATTTGATCAAATAAATCATCAATGCGAGGTAGGGGATGCATGTTATTTATAGTTATGGCATTGATTTCCCTGTAGTCGATACATAACCTCATAGATCCATCTTTCTTCTTAACAAAAAGGAAAGGGGCACCCCATGGAGATACACTAGGGAGAATAAATCCCATATTACTCAATTCCTCAAGTTTTTTCATTAGTTAATCTAATTCCACAGTGTCCATTCTATAAGGGGTCTTCCATATAGGCCTTGAACCGGGAATTAAATCAATAGAAAACTCAATTTCTCATTCTGGAGGATGTCCAGGTTAATCTTCCAGAAACACATCTACATTTTATTTCACAATAGGTACATCCTCTATTTAAAAATTCCTTTCCTCACCCATAGTTATTTTATTCTTTTCCTCCCCGATAATTGAATTTAGTTGAGCTACTGGGGGTGGATCAAAATAAGAAATAAGTGTTGATGATTCTGCTCTAATGATTAGGTGTTCCTTATCATCATCATCATCAAAAATCGTAACCTCCTTCTTCTTACAATAAATCATCGCATCATGGTCTGAAATCCAATCCATAAAGATGATTATATCAAATTCAATCATGGTAATGATGATGAGATAAGAAGATAAAGAACATTTATATGCTCTAATGGGGACTGATTCACAGAACTTTGTAGCAATGATACTTCCCTTAAGAGTTTTGACTGAAAACTCCCTTGTAAAATCAAATTAAAAATATCTAATTTTCATAGAAAACTGGGAAGATATGAAACAATGAGATGATCCATAATCAAATAAAGCATTTTCTAAACATAAGGAAACCATTAAATTACCTGCCACAACATCTTTCAGAGCTCTACCTCAGTAGTAGTGATAGTATAAGCATGGCCTGGATCCCTTGACGTTTTCTAAGGTAAGTTCCCCTGACACTAAGGACATTCATTTTAATAATGTAACATATCCCTAAAGTTGTATCATTGAACATTGGTAGTTTATTTCTTCCCCTTACATTCACGAGCAAGATGTTCATTCTGTCCACATTTTTAGCATACTCTTTTTCCTTTTAGACACGCACTAGGGTGATTCCTTCCACAATTATCACATGGTGGAAATTAAATTCTTCCCTTCTTCCATGTTTCTTTATTTTCTTTCCCAGAGTGTTCTACAGATCTCTTCTTCTCTTGCTTTTCTTTAAAGTCATAAGACTTAGAGAATTCATTTTCTGTCTTGATAGCACTTGATACAATATCTTCATATGACAAGAAGGGTTACGATACTAAAGATCGACGGAGAAATTATGTTAACCCATCAAATAAACGATCAATCTTACTTCTTGTGTTATGTATATAATCTACAGCATGCCTTGCTAACCTTGTAAAGTTAGCCTCATACTTTGAAACATTCTCATCCTCCTTTTGCATAAGACTGAGAAATTGACTTTTCATATCTGATCGCTGGTCACGAGGAAAATATTTCTCTATGAAAATCTCAATAAACACCCTCCATTCCATATTTGATACATCATCATCTTTATTTGTGTTTTGAATCAATTAACACCATTGATCAGCATCTCCAGTGAGGTGATAAACTGCCTTGACAACATTTTCCCTTTCACTACTCCCCAAAGCATGAAATAGTTTCTCTAGGGAACTTATCCATTGCTCAACTACTAAGGTATTTCTACTCCCATTGAATGTTGGTGGTTCTTTCCTCATGAAGCGATCTAACATTGATCCCCCATGCTACAGATCAGTGTTCTCCAAATGGGTAAGGTTATTATTCATAACCTGAGTGAGTTGTACCAGTATAGTGATTAGCTGATCAGCACTAGTTGCATCACCAGCTCCACTATAATTATCATGAGCAGGAGGGAAATCCCTAATAGAGGTGTGTGCATTGGTAAATTTTCCATTTATTCTACTAGGTTCCATTTCTAAACAATGGTATACACTAGATTAGTTTATGAATCACAACACATAAATCCAAACTTGCAAAACACTTAATATAAATTGAATAGTTTATAGATATAATCCATAATCATAAAAATGTTTTCATTAAGAAAGTATATACTCATAAACCCTTCATAATGGTTTGTAATGAAAATGATAATTATCTTAAGCATATCCCCTAGGGGTGTCGTAACCAAGAGTGCAGTAAGGCCCGTTGTCATGCACCAGTTTCCAATTGAGTCTAGCTTAGAGCATTGTTTTCGGGTTTTACCCCTATGTACTTTTGTTCTAGATCCACCTCTACCTTCTAGTATCTAGACAGGGATGTATTTCTCAAAAAACTCAAAAAATCTCTACAATACCAAAATTCTTGGTTGTTCTTCTATATTAATCCTCAATGTCCATCTTAGGTTTATGTGCTTTAATCACAGTATATCTAAATCTACTTTCCAAGGCTTTTACAAAATTTCTTCTAATACCAACTGTAACGCCCTAACCCCAGTTACCCAGAGTCAGGTCATTATTATATAATATTGGCATGATCATAAAGAAAATCATGTCTCGAAAGACCGATCCATTTAGTATTATTGGAAACAAGATTTATACATAGGTTCAACTTTACAATATGAAGAGAAATACAACCTGAATTTATTCTATTATAATCATAAAACCCTCCTAGATTATGCTAGCAAGTCACTCATAACTAACTTCTTCATATCCTGGGAAAATGAAACATAAGAAAGGGGTGACCTCAAATTCTCAGTAAGGGTAAACAATACAGTGGAAAATGAAATAAATATTTAGCATGGTAAATAATTGAAACCACAAGCCTTTACCAATAATAAAGATGAATAATTATATGGAAAGAATAAGAGATGAGTAAATAATATCATAATAAAACATAATCATGGGTATTCTACTAGTCGAATGACCACATGAACCATCAATATTATTTTCATAATGAGGTAATGTATAATTCTGGACATTCTGAAACTTTTTGGAAAGGCCTCGGCCAAGACGTCTAAAAATAATTAAGGCCTCGTCCAAAAACATAAATCAAATTGTGAAAGGGCCTCAGCCAATTCCACATCTAGTTGTCTAATGAGACCTACCGATGCATCGAGGAGCTATATCAGGCTCCACCCTTCACATAATATGTCCAATACATGCCTCATATAAAAATGATTAAACATATCATAAACATTCGTATTAAACTTAGGATACGAAATGTCAAAAAATTTACCATAAATCATTAATGTTATAAAAATATCACATCCACAGTCAAAAATATCACCATACCTTCAATACAATATTGAAGTTTTGTATCATAATAAATCAACACCAAATAAACTTAAAATCCATCAATGGATGTTGACATAGATGAAATCAAAACCCTTTTTAGAGTAATATCTCTTTCTATTTTGAAATCATTTAAGAGTCACATAATTATAAAATAAAACATTTACTTTGAAAATATTCTAATAATTTTGTAAGAGAAGCTTTGAAGAGTTTATAACTGTAGAAAATAGCCGCACCATCTGTATAAGTTAAAAAAATACATTCTTACCTTAATTTTGTCGAAAAGTTTAAAATGGACCTTGTTTAGAAAATGACAAAAATATTCCTTTATAAACATATTATAAATATTCAACAAGAGGTATAATTGACTTTAACCAATAGTCTATAAAATATTAATAATGTTTTGAAATACATTTTTAAGAAACATGGATGTGGATGATAAATAGGTCCTAGTATATAAATACGTATAAACAACCTCAGATAATGAAGAGATTGTGAAATAAACCATTACCCTGTACTTTTCCTTGGTTGAAGGTAGGTTAACCTCCATTATAATGGTGAAATAATTGTTACTAAATTATAAAATAATCATATACATTAATATGATATCATATATAATCTTTTAACATTGATTTGATAATAATATCTTAGTATTATCATCGTTTCGGGTGTTAACAGATTCGTCTTTCTTTATATTATTTGTTATGTGAGCCATATTTTTTATGGATTGGATTTATATTATTTGTATCCAGTATGATATCATGTCCTTAAACATTATATTTAATCATCAAATGAGAATTTGACTTGAATGGATATGATGGGGAATGAATCTCATCTCGTTCGTGGAGACAGTAGTCCGTACGTACGCACGAGCGACAATATCATTATTTTTTATATTAAAATAATATATAATTTGATGATATATAATATATACAGAATAATATAATGTTATATTCATTATTTACATGAATTACACTTCATTATTATACCCATCCAAATAATAATGTTTTGAATTACAATTACACCACAACGTGGAGACGGTAAGTTGTACGTACGCACGTATGGTGACATGTCATTCAAAGGATGGATAGAATACTTAATATGGTTGTTCCATGTTTATAATAACATCACAATATATAGAATTTATAGGAGTTATTATTTTAGACTGGGAATAACAAAGGAAGAAGATGTTGAAGATGAAAATAACTTGAAAGAGGGTGGTGAAAACATTACCTCCTAATCGGGTTCTTCATTTTGATTTGATCAAAAGGGCTCTGTAGGATTGCTTTATGATCAAACTAAGGCCACTAGGTTGAATTGAGAGATGTTGGGAGGATATTTGGGAAATTTTTGGCCGAACCAAAAGTCATTCAAGATGTGAAGAATTGGATAGAAGTGGTGTCCTTTTATAAGGGGGAGGAGGGGATCTTTAGGAAAAACTTAAATTATTAATTTATAATAAATTAATGATCGGTTTATAATGGCTTCAAAGTGGATTATTCAATGTATAAGGTAGGTATGGGTATAAATACTTTCAACCGATATATTTTATGCTGTTTTTGGTCATTAAATTAAACTTATCTTTTAGTTTTAACTCTAATTTAATAAGATTGGCATTTACCATGTCACTTTGTATTTTTATATTATATAGTTAATAAACATACTATATACATTCAATTGACCCCAAAGTGGTCCATTAATTATAAAACTAACATAATATAAGTCTTTTGTCCATGCTACAGATTTTTAGAAATAGAATATCAATTAATAATATAATATTTGTTTTAAAAACTCTATTATGTCTATTTTGAAACTATTGGGTATTTTGTTTTTGATAAATTTATAACAGCATTATTACTTCGAACCAAATTAATATTACCAGTAATAATATGTCATATTAACCTATAAATTATTATAATTCAATAAAAATTACAAATTATATTTATTTTTATATTTATAATATCAATTATTTTATTCTTTCATTAATAAAGAAAATACTGCATCATTATTGTGTCATAAATAAATTTAATTATTAATTGTCTAAAACTTATAAATAAAATACCATTTTTTAGGAAATATTTTTATATTTCTAATGAATTTTTATTGTCCAAAATATAATATATATAACACTATGTAAAACTTGTTTTTCTAAAAGATATATGCGTTTGCCATTTTTGTATTTCCTTTAACTAAATTAATATAAAGTGTCCCAATCACCTACATGTGGCTCCATGGGGTCCCAAAATTGAGCCAAGGATTCCCATGGTCGGAAATGTATCCATGAATAAGTTTAGGACACATTTAAGGTTAATTTATTATTATTATAATATTATTTTTTACCCTTATTTACCGGATTTACCCTTTAACCATGGTAAATTAAATATTTACCAAAGTAATTATTCAAAATGTCTATAAATAAAAGTTACCTATATACACAATTTGGACCTAATGATTCTAAATATGGCAACAATTTTCTTAAATTCAAAACAGAGAAGTGTCAGAAATTAATTTAAAATTAATTCTCACTGTCAAAACAAAAAGCATGTTTTTAAGAAATAATAACTATCAAAAGATTGGCACTTGTTTATGTCCGGTTTATTTGTAAAATTATGTCCAATGACCAACAGTGTATTAAATGGTAAAACAATATTCTAAATATACTTTAAAACCACTCAAATTCATATTTTATCACTATTATTTATTTTTATTTTAAAAGTTGTTTTTAATTAAAATTTAGTAATTTTCACTATTCATCAAAATATAAAAGTTATGTGAAAAGTACCAAAATTTCACCCTAGGCTAAATTCGATATTCCGAAACCATAAATGAATTCCATTTTGAGAGATAAATTTTATAAAATTTCAAAAAGTGGGTATTATTATTCATAACGGCTGCTTTGATTGGTTGTGGTGTGTGTTAAAACACAATGTTGCGTACAACACATGCTACTATATTATTCAAAAAGAAGTGTACCGTGGAAATTTGGGGTGTTACACTTCTATAATAATTATTAAATTCTATCTTAGGATATTGTGATCTAATCATATTTTATCTAAATCTAGCTTCCAAGGTCTGTACTAAACTTCATCTGATACCAACTATAACACCCCAACCACAGTTACCCAGAGTCGGTGCATTATTACATAATATTGGCAAGATCACAAAAGATCAAGTCTCGAAAGACCGATTAGTTTAGTAGCCTTGGAAACAAGATTCATACATAAGTTCAAATTTAAAACTTGAAAATAAATACAATAACAATTTATTCCATTGGAAACATCCATGCCTCCTAAATAATGCATGAAAGTCACTCATAGATAACTTCTTCATATCCTAGGAAACTGAAAAATAAGAAAGGGGTGATCTCAAATTGTCAGTAAGGGTAATAAAAATAGTGGAACATAAAATAAATGTTCATCATGGTGAATAATTGAAACCACATGCCTTTACAAATAATTAACATGAATACTTTTATGGGAAAAATATGAGATAGGTAAATAATGACATAATAAAACATAATCATGGGTATTCTACTAGTTGAATGACCACATGAACCTTCAATATTATTTCCATAATGATGGAATGTATAATGCTAGACATTCTGAACCATTTTGTCAAGGCCCAGGCCAAGACGTCTAAAAATGTTTAAGGCCTCGGCCAAAACCGTATATCAAATTGGGAAAGGGCCTCGGCCAATTCCACGTCTAGTCATCTCATGAGACCTACTAATGCATCGAGGAGCTATAGAAGGCTCCACCCATCACTTACTAAGTCCAACACATTCCTCATATAAAAAGTTTTAAACATATCATAAACATTCATATTAAAACTAGAATATGAAATTTCAATACCTTATTCATTATCCATGAATGATAGAAAAATATCACATCCATAGTCAAACATATCACAAAACCTTCAATACAATATCGAGTTTTTGTATAATAATAAATCAACATCAAATAAAAATAATATCATTAATAGGATGTTGACATTGATGAAATCAAAATCCTTCTTTGAGAAATACGTATTTCTATTTTGAAATCATTTAAGAGATATATAATTATAAAGAAAAAATTTATTTTCAAAATATTCTTATAAGAATTTAATGGATTATTTGATGATGTTATAATATTGTAATATAACCGCACCCATGGTATAAGTTAAAAAATTATTCTCACCTTAAATTTGACGAAAAGATCAAAAAGTACCTTTTTGGAAAAAGACAAAAAGATTCCATAAAAAACAATTAAGGTTATAAATGATTTTAACTCATTTTCTAGTAAATACAAAAAATGTTTTGAAATAAATTTTTAAGAAACATGGAAGTGGATGATAAAGAGGTCTAAGTAGATAATTACGTATAAACAGCCTCGGATAATGATGAGATTGTGAAATAAACCCTTACCTTTCACTTTTACATGGTTGATGGTAGGCTACCCTCATTTATGTATGTGAAATAATTGTTATTAAATTATAAAATAATCATATACATTAATATGATATCTTATATGATCTTTTAATATTGTTTTGTTAAAAAAATCATAGTATTATTGTCTTTTCGTGTATTAACAGATTTATTTTCATTAATATTCTATGTTATGTGAGTAATATTTTTTATGTATGGGATGAATATAATTTATATATAGAATGATATAAAGTCTTTAAACATTATTTTTAATCTTTAAATAAAAATTAGTATTGAATGGATATGATGGGGAATGAATCTCATCACGTTCGTGGAGATGGTAATCCGTACGTACGCGTGAATGATATTATGAATCTTTTGATATTAAAATAATATATAATTGGATATTATATCATATATACAGAATAATTATCAAGTTATACTCAATATTTACATCAATTAAATATCATTATTATACTCATCCAAAGAATAATGTATTGAATAACAATTACACCATGATGTGGAGACGGTAAGCTGTACGTATGCACGTATGGTGACATGTCATTAAAAGGATGGATAGAATAATCAATATGGTCATACCATATTTATAATAACATCACAGTGTATAGAAGATACTAGAGTTATTATTTTAGAATAGAAATAACAATGAAATAATAAGTGGAAGAAGATACGAACTTGAAAATGGGTGGTGAAAACATTACCTCTTCTTCGAGTTCGTCCTTTTGATTAGATCAAAAGTTCTCCTTAGGTTAGCTTTCTGATCAAAATAAGGACTCTAGGATGAAGTGTGGGATTTTTAGAGAATATTTGGGCCGGGTTTGGCCGAACCAAAAGGCTTCGATGGTATGAATTTGAGAGAATGGGGAGTTCCCTTTTATAAGAGGGGTGAGAGGCACCTAAAGAAAAGCTAGAAATATTAATTTATAATAAATTTATATTCGGTTTATAATGGATCTAAAGTGACTTATTTTGAGGATAAGGTGGGGATCGGTCGAAATCCACTCATCCAACAGGTTTTATACATGTTTGGGTCACTATTGTACTCTTATCTTTTAGATTTAACTCTTAGTTAAATAGTTTGACATTTACCATGTCTCTTTGTATTTTTATATTATATGGTTAATAAATATACTATAAACTGACAAGAAAATACCAAGTGGTTAATTTATGACATAACTATCATCATATAATTCATTTGGCCAATCCTTATATTTTTAGGATTATTATATCAATTAATAATATAATTCTATTCAAAAACTCTTTTATGTCAATTTTGACACTATTTAATAATTGATTTTTTATTAAAGTCTTAGTAACTTTATTAATTCGAAAAAAAATCATATAATCAATACTAATATGTCATTTTAACCAATAAAATTCGTTTAATTCATTAAAAGTCACAAATTATTTTTATTTGGGTATTTATAATATCAATTATTTTAATATTTCATTAAAAGGATATTTACTGCATCATCATTGTGTCAAAAATAAATTAAATTATTTAATGTCTAAAAATTATAAATAAAATTAAATTATGTATTAAATACATTTAACTATCTAATTAATATTTATAATCTATTTTACCTTATGTATAAACCTATATTAAAAATGTTTTATTTATTAAACATTGATTTTAAATCTTTTAACTCTTCTTTGAATTAAATAATAATAAATGTCCTAAACTAATCCATGTGGACCAAAGAGGTACATATTTTATTATTTATGGTTGTTTTTGGTATACTTATACTTATCCAATTGATTTAAGACATGTGTTATGGTAATAATAATATTATTTTTACCCTTAATTACCCTATTTAATTTTTACCGTGGTTAAAAAAAGTAAAAAGTTAATATTCACCAAAAAATATTTTTTCCTTATTCAACCAAATTTTAATCCTTGATATTAATCCTTTCTCTCTAATTTTTAAAATTCAACTCATGAAAGCTGTAAAATTATGTTTTATTTGAATTTGCAAATTTTCCTAAGAGGTGGGTAAAAGACAGTGAAAAGATCAATAAAATTTTGTATATCTAGAATTATTACAAAATGACTCTGATAAATTCAATTGGACATATATAGGTATTATGATTCTATTTTGACCTAAAATAAATTTAAATAAAATAAAAAATTATTTAAATAAAAAGTTTTTTTTCAATAATAACTCGGTTTTTTCACTATTCATCAAAAATTGAATGTTTTCAGAAAGTTAATAAAAATTCGCCCTAAGCTAATTTTTATATTAAGAATTCAAAAATAAAGTCTATTTTACTGAATTCAAAATTTATAAGTGGTATTAATTAATTTAAAATTAATTCTCTTTGTTAAAACAAATAGCATGTTTTTAAGAAACAATAACTATCTAATGATTGATACATGTTTATGTCCAATTTCAAAGTGAAATTAATTTCAATAAACAAAATTGTATTTAATCATGAAAATGTAACCTGTTTATACTTACAATCCATTAAAATGTATTATTTTACACTATAAATTATTTTGATTAAAAAAATTAATTAAAATATAGTATTTTTCACTATTCACCCAAATATGAAAGTTATCAGAAAAACTCCAAAAAAAAATTGAAATTAAATTATTATATCCCAATTCTATATAAGAAGTTTATTTTGTAAAATTGAAAATATAATTGTTTCAAATATTGGATTTTAAAATGGTTCACCATTAAAAGGCGGTAAAAGTACATTTTTTTTGAAAATTTACTTCTTTTATCTGAAAAAAAAAATGAATTTGTTCTTAAATTATGTCCAAGAAACTCATAATATGGATTCTAAGTTTATAAGGATTATATAAAGTTAAAAATTCATTTAATCTATTCATAACCGCTTTTGAACAGCTAGTTTGGAAAGTCTTGGTGCGCTTGAACTCGATGTTAGGTGTAGTACATGTTATTGAATTGCATTAAAGATATAAGATACTATGAAATCTTTGGGTGTTACACCCTGAATTCTAGAGAAATCCAACTAGAAGTGTGGGTCTTGGGTGCAATATTGGGGAAACTATTCCCTCATTGGTGGACTAACACAGTGGAAAAAAAACTTATAACATTAGCAGAATCAATAATTTCATACATTAAATAAAAAACGAAAGACTAAAAGTATATAATCAATTGAAAGATATATATATTTTTCAATAATTATTCTTGTCACAAGTATCTATTAATGTATCCAAACAAGTCACAATGATGGTATACAATACTAACTGATTGTACAATGAAAGCAAGTAAACTCCAACAAAATCGCAAGCCTCAGTTTGGTCCCATGCTCCCTAGCTCCTCGAGAGTCATGTACCCGAATTAGAAGGGTGCATGACCTTATCTACACCTGCAACAATATAATCTGTTTGGGCCGCAAATCATTACCCATATAGGGTGTGAGACGAATACTAGTAGACAACTAACCAATGATTTGAGCCTAATTGTCAGTGTATTGATATAGGATGAAATATGAAAAATGTAGTAATAAACAAAGAATTACCCAAATGTAAACAGACCTATAGTTTAAAATATATTCCTTTACATTATAAATTATTCAACCAATCATTTACAAGTAATCCTATGAGGATTTTTTCACAGCCTAACCCCTCTATATCAACTTTTCATTTAACAATAAATATAAAATGACCACCATTGATAGCTCAAACAATCTAACCCATTTGGTATCATGCAATCAAATACTCTATGAGGAATCACCAACCATAAATTCCCCCTATAGTCTTTTAATGATAAAATACTGACTCTTTGAGGAAGAAATCAACTTTATTTCCCCTTGTTGCATCATAATGATAGCTATAGAAAATCTGAGTGAGCACTCATCCTCAATCCCCCCTTTGGTCTTGCAGCGTGAAAAGTACAACAAACACACTTGGGAATCCCTCAACATCAATTACCATTGTGGTTTCCCTACACCAGGTTCCCACAACCCTGTGTATTGAAATCGTGAACAAACAATATTCTACAGCCAATAATAATCACAAATACTAATTTGATAAATGTCTACAAATCATAACACATGCAATTCAGATAATATCGCTCCCTCCTATCAACACTAGGCATGGAAAATAGAGAAGCCTAACAAAAAATTCGAGACCCAACGACCAATATCAGATCAAACATGGGTACACAAATCCATATTTAGTTAAATAATCATATTTATAATGATGAACACATACTCATGTAAACAAGGAATGGCATGCATTGATAGGTATAAAATTTCCTAAACATGCAATACAATAAACTAGGGTATGGGGTACAACATTCCCATATAATTCAGTATAAATCTACGAAAAGGAACAATCTACCTTCCTCGATGTTTTATGATCAATATTTTTGAATATCAACCTTTTATTTGACCTATTATATCATAGATATACTTAAATAATAAAATAATTCAACCTTGAATAAGTCATGTAAGATGATAAATCATGATTAGAGGCTCATGATGAAGGAAGAACTCCTTAAGGAGATTCTAAAACAATAGAAAGAGTTTGATTCTGAGAATTGTTGTTTGATCAGGGGCTCAGAGAATAATCGACAATATATGTCGCTCCTGGATGAGATGACACTATAAGAATGAGGTTCTATCAATTAGACATGTGTCCGTCCTGATTTATCAATTAAAAATAAAAGTACTCATCGTGTTATCTAATGATACACAGTGTATATTGGCCTTTACCAGGGCCTGCTTTCGACTGTGTCTAGGTCACCCCACATGACCATGTACTAGGCTATTACACAACCAATACACAACTACCCATGATAACTAGGTACATGGTATATACTCCTATGTGCATGATGCATATTTCTTAAATTTCCAGATACTCCTCTTATTCTTAGAAACATAAAAAACAAGATCCATACCTGAAATAATGACCCATGTTCATAAAGAATTCCCCCATTAATTAAATTCATCACCAAATTTTATTAACAAGGAGTCTTAGAAGAAGAATCCTCAATCATCTTCGGAAAATATGATTGAACATCAGCCTCCTTCTCCCAAGTATCGTCATGTACTCACCCATGTTTCCATAACACCTATACCATTGGAACATACTGACCACGGAGAACCTTTGTGTTACGATCAAAAATATAGATTAGATGCTCCTCGGACGATGCTTCCACCTCCAACTCAATAAATATGGGATGAAAAACATGAGACAGGTATGCAGAGTAATGTCATAGTTGGGAAACGAGGAAGACTCTGTGCATAACTCTGTATCTTTGATATAACTACAACTGATAAGAAACGGGCCTCATTCTATCCAAAACCTCAAACAGTCAGATGTATCTCAGGGAAAGATTACCCTATATTCTAATAATATTGTTCCCCAACATCGGTGTGACATGTAAAAAAATGTATCTCATAACTCAATCTCTTAAGATCATCATTGTTGATCAGCAAAAGTCTTATGTTGTCATTGTGCAGTATCCATCCACTTTTGAATCAACTCTTTCTGTTCCGTGGTCTCCTAGGCAAGACAAAGTCCCAACATAGCTGCATATCCCACCTCCAACCAACATAGGGGTGATCGGAATGGCCTTCAATATGAAACTTTATAAGGTTCTATATAAATAGAATCATGAAAACAATTTTTGTAGGAAAACTCCACCATAGGTATTTGATTCTCCAAATAGCCTCAAAAATCTTGGATGCATGCTCATACCATGTCCTCCAGCACCTGAATTGCTTGCTTGGATTGGCCATTTATCTGGGGATGGTAAGCTATACTAAGAAGTAACTGTGTACCCAAATCCCTATGAAGTACCTGCCATGAACGAGATGAAAAATTGGCATCCTGATCTGGAATTATGGAGTTGAGAACCACATGAATGTGTACAATCTCCCAGATGTAAAACCTACCCATCTCATCAACACTAAATGTCTCCTTCATCGGTATGAAATGAAAAACCTTTCTGATTATATCAATGAAAACCAAAACAACATCATTCCCTCGAGGTGACGATGACAACCCTTTCACGAATTCCATCGCAACATTATTACTCTTCTACTTGGGAATGGGTAACTACTGCAAAAGCCTTATTAGTTGCTGATGCTCTGCCTTCCCCATTTGATAGGTGGAAAACCTCATCACAAATCCAGTGACATCTCTCTTCATTCCTGGCCACCAGTACTAACGGTGTAGATCTCTATACAACTTGGTGATTAGAAGATGAACTTCCCAACTAATGAATGAAAATCTCACAAAATCTCCTCAAGTATGTCTACTGACACCCATACGCATACATGCATGTGCAAGATATCATCCTCTTTTATGGTCCATCTAGGAAAATGGTCCTCTCTTGACACACTCACTGATAGAACTAGAACTTCTTAATCTGATAGATTATCCACCTGTACTCGATCATGTATAGTAGAGGTAACAAATACAGAAGAAAGAATCATATGATCTTATCTATCATGAACCTTAAAATGAATCTCAGAGAGATGAGGAATAATTTTTCACTCACTACAGGCCTCTCGATCTTCTAGTTTCTGATTCATCATTCTAAATGCATCAGCCAGTATGTCGCCTTTCCCAGGCGAGTAGGCAATCTCAATGTCAAAGTACATGAGGTACTCAACCAACAATCACTCTTTAAAACTTAGATCATGATGATTGGAGATATACATGAGAATTTTTTGGTCAGTGAAAACCACAAAATTATCTCCCAAATGACAATGTATCGAACAAAGTAAATCATGAACAACTGCAGCCAACTCGAGATCGTGCTTCGGGTAATTCCTCTCATGTGGCCTCAACTACCAAGAACCATACACAAATACTCCATCCCAATGCTTAAGCACTACTCCAAAAATGAAACCATTTGCATCAGAGAAAATTGTTTAACTCTTTCCTGACTCTAGAAAAACTAGATTAAATGCTAAATTTAATGTCTATTTCAACTCATATATGGATTAACCACAAGAAACAATCCACAAGTACATCACACGCTTTTTATTCAGGCCTGTCGATGGAACTACTAAGAATGAAAATTCTTGTATGGGATGACTATAGTAACCAATCAGCCCTTTTAATCTCTATAACTCAAAGACGTTCTTCAGCTTCCTATAGGAAACAACTAGTCTCACTTTTTCTGGGACTACTAATACTTCTGGCTCTGAGAAAACATGACCCATGAAGTTAATCTGGTCCATCCAAAAGTGGCATTTTGAGAGAATATAATATAATTGAAGCGCTCATAGTGTACTCACAATTATTTCAAGAATTGTATCATGGTTTGTCAACATTGAAAGTAAAAAAAGATATCATCCACAAAAACAACCATGAAAGATTCCATGTATGTATTGAACACATGGTTCATCAGTTCCATGAAAATTGTAGGAGCATTCCTGAGACCGAAAAACATAACCACAAACTCATATAGACCATACCAAATTTGAAAAGCAATAAAAGGTGTATCTGATGGTCTAGCAAGCAATCGATGATAATTAAATCTCAATTAAATCTTCAAGAACACTTGGGAAACTTGAAGATAATAAAAGTGATCAACAATTCATGGTATGTGATATCGGTTCTTGACAATGAACATGTTCAACATTCGATAATTGACACAATGTCTGAGGATATTGTCTACCATTTTCACAATAGGACAGTCGAACCCAACGAAGAAGTATTGGGTCATATGAAACGCATTTCCTGTAACACCTCTAAATGGTTTGTGAGCTCCTGTAACTTGTATGTATCCATCCTATAAGGAGTAATGGACACTAGTGACACTCTTGGAACAACCCCGATTGAGAAATCTATCTCTCTCTCTGGAAGAAAAACTGAAAAAGTCCTCTTGAAGGAAATATTTGAAATGATCCACCCCAGGAAGAAAGTCCATAAATAAGGTATCCTGGTCAACTAGATATAGAATGTAAATCTGGGAAATAAATACTCCCAACCTATGATAATCAGGTCGAGCTCTGATTTTCTGGTGATCCCGTTTTCTCTTTTGTAGAAACAAACATCACTCTTGTAATGTGTACCTCATCCTACAGAGATAGAAATCAACAAAGGTTTTGAAGGGAACTATGGGATCACCTATATGAAAAATTTCTAAATCTAGAACTTAGGAAACAAGAATCGTACCACTTACTGTAGAATGTTTGATATCTTGCTCTTATTAGTTCTGCTCCACTATAAAAGTTTAAACTATACCATGTCAATGAGAACCTTCTTAACCACCCTGATCTAATCCACACTATTGTCACAGAATTCCTATTATATGACTACCATGACCACAACCTCCACCTTGGCCCGGATGGTCAGAAGAACACCAGTTCCCAAACTGATGAGAAAATGGCGGTCCTTCTCCTGAACAAGGATTCATATTAGAACATCTATAACTAGCTTCTAGTGAAAAAAAACAGATCGAAACATTGAATATGGACCACCTTTCCACATGATCTTCTCTCAACTAGGTCTCTCGAGTAATGTGGACTCGAATGCCCTGTCTTTCCACACATGTATCATACCACCTAGCTAGGTGATGGTGCATCAGGCCTACATGGATCTCGACGTGTAAAATCCAAGCGGTGCTTCCTACTTTTATCTAGAGAACACCTACTCTGGATGATGAAACAAAATTTCCCAAATGTTTTTAATCTATTAGGTTGTGCTCGGTGATCAACACCAGGTTGACTATAGAAGATATGGAAGTCAACATGAATATTTTCGCATCAGATCATATGTCATGCCTAAAACCATCCTCAAACATTCTTGCTAGAAATAACTCATCCCACCATATAATTAGTGTGAATCACTATAGATTAGTGAAGTGAGAGTAATAATCAATGACCGAGAGAGTACCCTAATCTAAAATCCTGAACTCTCAGGATCGATCGGCTATTAGGGTCTCTTGGTAGAAGTAATCATTGAAGATACACTGGAACTCATTATAATCCATAACCTGCTTGTTCCTTTCCTTTGATATCACATCCCACCTTATTTTGGAAGAATCCCAAAGCATGTAATTATCACGCTTCATCATACTTTCAATAGGCTCTCTAGATGATTTAGGATGGATAGCATGGCTTCTAACCATGACTCTATTTCATGAGGTCCTCCATCCCCTAAGAAAGTGGGACGATATTGCTGTTGATAAATCACTATCAATTCTTCCATAGTTGGGGTAGGAGGTGGTGACCCTAGAAAGTATGCATTAACCTCATTAAGACATCTCAGAACTATGCATAAGCACCTTTATCTAGAATGATGATTGGTGTTAAGACATGAACAACTAGAGGATCGATCGGTAGTCCCTAATCCACCATGTCTAGTGTCTGATCGTTGTGCTATCTCTGGTATACAACCGGATGAAATCTAAGTGGCCTGACATGGAAAGGTTAGGATCACACCTCATTTAAATATTAATAAGGATGAGAACATATAATTGAATGAAATGAATAGAATAAGAAAACAATAATGTTTTCAAAATAGGGATACACGGCGTGTAAAATTCCTACACTGTGTGTCCCCTTAATATTTTCCATGGTGTTTAATTCAACCAAAACTGGTCATGTAACACCCCTACACATAGCAAGTTATTTTTGAGACACAGTGTGTACTTGAATCATTTTCGACCTTCCAGAGTTCTTCTTAATGACTATACACACGACACCGACCTAGGTAACTCTACAAGGTGTGTGCATCTAGGACCAGGCATGAATCCCTTATGTCATTACATTCTGTGTTTCTAGTCACACGGTCAGTGACAGAGTTGAATCAAAAAAGTCTGTTAGATGATAACACTGAGTGTTCAACCTGAGTTTCTTCCACCTGTGTCGTTGGTTACATGGTTGGGTACACAGCTCTAAGAACACAGTGTGTACTCCATGTACAAGCCATATGTCACATATCATTTTCCAACCCTCTGTCTCTACCCACACAGATAGTCACATGGTTTTGGACTACAGGGCGTGTACATACTGTTGGCAGTATGTACTAATGAAAATTGGTTCCCTCTTGAATAGAAGGATACTTTTCATGTATTCATGATTACATGCCATTTATTCTAGATTTTTTCCAAAAGTAAGCCTCATAAACACTCTTGATGCCCATTAAAACACTAAAACGATCATTAAAGTGCAGAATCTTGATCTGTAGGGGCCCATACTACCCGCAAATAAATTTTTGATAATAACTTTACGTATATCACAAGGTATAACTGTGAAAACAATACATGATCCCAAAAATTCTAATCCATGATGGCCTGTGAAACATTTGGGACCAAAGATTGAATCTCATTCAAAAGAATCCTTACACAATAAGAAACACCATATAAGATTGAAGGTATTATATCAAGGAAATTATAACTATTACATGAATATCTAGCATAAAATCTATCAGAAAAACATGAAATCAATAATGAACCCTAAATGGCATGAGAAGAATGCTTGTCATGGGATATCTAACAAGTACCTATACGATGAATGGGATATAACACCCTCGTATCATCGGGTTGTAATAGAAATATAACCTCAATAATATCAACAATAATATCACAAAACATTTGAATCACCCAATGATGAAATAAAATCATTAGTAATAATTTCCAAACCACAAAATTTAAATATTCAAGGCATATTGGAATTTCCCAATACAAGGGTTAGCTACACCTAGGCCCAACATATTACCAACTGCTTATTACTTCCTATCACTGTCTATAAGATCCAAATAGTAAGTTAAATAAGAAAAGAATTTCCACTCATAACACTTTGTAACATCATGGTTCCATCTTCAGCCAGATGGTTCCTCATACCCAGTTGGTCACACATCCTCAAGCACATTTACCCGAACTCTAGATACTTCCGACATGCATGGAGGGCCTGTGATGTTATAGTGGGGAAATTATGACGTTATTGGTAGAGTAACATAGAAGGAAAAAAATGTATAACAGTAGCAGAAATATTAATTCCATATAATAAATAAACATAGAATGACTAAAAGTAGATAATCAACTATAGCATATATATATATATTTATATCAATAATGATGCATGTCATAAGTATCTAGGAAATCATCCAAACTAGTCACAATGTTGAAATACATTACTAATACATTGTACAATGAAAACAAATAAACTCCAACAGAATTTCATGCCTCACCTTTTCCCATGCTCCCCTGTTCAACTACAATCATGTAACTGGAGTAGAAGGTTTAATGTCCTTATCTTTACCCGCTACAATATAATTTTTTTTGACCAAAATCATGACCCAAACAGGGTGTGAGACGAATCCTAATAGGAAACCACCAAAAGATCAGTGTCTAACTGTCAGTGAATAGATATAGCTAGAAATATAAAAAGTGAATTAATAAACGAGGAATTACCCAATATTAAACATACCTTTATTTTCAACTACATTGAATTACATTATCAATTATTCAACCAATCATTTAAAATTACACCTCTGGGAATGTTCTCAGAGACTAACCCCTCAGTTTCAACTTATCATATAAAAATAATGATATAATAACCCCATAGGAAAGCACACATAATCTAACCACTTTGGCCTCATGCAAACAAAGTCTCTCTGTAGAAGAACGCACCATCAATTCTACCTATAGTCATTTAACGATAAACTACAGACTCTATTTGGATGCACTCAACGTCAGTTCCCTTTGTGGTCTCATAAAGATAACTAAATTCATTATGATGGGGCAATCAATGTCATTCCTCCCTATGGTCTAGTAGCATGAAAAGTACAATATGCACTCAGGGAAAACCCTCATCCTCAATTCCTCATATGATCACACTACATCAGGTTCCCACAACCTTGTTTAATGAAATAGTGCACAAATGATATTCAGTAGCAAAATTAAATCACAAATACTACTAGGATAAATGGCTAGAATTTATAATAGAAGAAGTTAAAATAATATTTCCCCATTCTAACAGCACTAGTCATGGAAAACAGAGCAGCCTAATAAGAAATTCTAGACACAACGGCCAATATACGATAAAACATGGTAAAATCCAACAATAGTAAGGTAAATAACTATATTGAAAATCAAAAACCATACTCATGAAAGCACAGAATGGTAGGCACTAAAAGGGTTAAAATTTCCTAAACACACAATACCCAAAACTAGGGTATTAATCAATTTTATCACATATAATTCAAAGAAAATATACAGAAAGCAACAAACCACCTACGTCGACAATGTAAAATCGATATAGATGAATCTATACCTTTGATTTGACATATAACATCACAGACCATCAAAAAAATCAAATAAGTTCAACCTTGAATAAATCACAAAAGAGGAGAAATAATGAACAGAGGCTCTAAAAGAAGGATGAACACACCAAGAGATTCCAACTAAGTTGAAAGTTTTTTATTTGGAGCGTAGACGATCGATCGGGGGATTAGAGAAGAATCAAGAATATCCATCTCTATATGGATAAGACAATGCTAGAATAATGGGGGTTTTCAATTAGATGTGACCCTAATATGATTTAAAAATTAATAAAAACGCACAGCATGTTTTTCAATGATTCAGGACATGTATATGCCTTTACAGGGCCCCACATTAGGCAGTCTCTAGGTTACCTTCCATGGTTCTATACCCAGACATTACATCGCCAATACACAAATACCATCGACAAATTGGTACATAGTGTGTACTCATATGTACATGACATGCACTCCTTCTACTTCCTGAAATTCTTCATTTTCTCAGAAACCACCATAAATAATGATCCATACAAAAAATGAAGTCATGTGTTCTTAAAATCTCATTGCCACAATCCATTAAACCACAAAAAATATCTCAAATATATATTAACAAAATTATATTATCCATCCACATGTTCCCTCTTCCACCATTATGTTGGCGGAAATTAGATGAACACAAAACCTCATATTGCAGTCATGATGATTTTGAAAACTTTCTTTAAGTACATAAGTAATTACCAAAAATTATAGGGGATATATTAATAATAAAAATAACTCATACTAAGGATTATCTAAATATTCTCATTTCATTTATTTTAACCACCTAATAAAAAAATAATTCCTCCACGGCACATGAAAAAGAATTATGAAACCCCCCAATAATTATGTAAATTTAACTATCCGCTCTAGATAATATAAAATAATTATAAAATTAAATTTAAAAAAAATTGTATATTTCCATTCTTCCAAGTACTAGTAGTATAACATTAGTTATAAATGTTCATTTTTATCATCACCATTTCATATATGAACATATATTTTTACAATCTCATCCCACTTTACAAAATAAAATTTAATAATTACTTCAAGAATTATCAGGAGCCCAATTTTGAACCATCTCTCATTTCAACATTTAATTAATTCATTATTGCCCTTTTAATTAATTTGGAATAATTTTTTGAATTCCATTATGAAAAAATTACATCAACCACCCATAAAATTCCTTACATAAAAATCATATTACCATTAAACCAGAAAAAGAAAAACAATTATACTAAAATATCTTTCCATCCATTATGTATCATAAAATTATTCGACTATATAATCTAAAACCTATCAGAACCCCAAAACAATTAATAATAATGAAAACCATGAAAAAAAAAATTACATCAAACACCAATAATATTATTGAATAATTTTAAATAAATATTTAAAAAATTAATACGCATTCATTTAACAAGTTATAAATATACATGTCAATACTATTTTCCACATTCTATTCCTAAAATTTGTAAACGTTTTCTTATTTATAAAATTTAAATGGTGAATGGTTGAAAAATATAACAAACATAAGAAATCATCAGAAAATATATCTACTAAACATAGAAATATCATTCTCCACATATTATTAGTAATATAAAGAACATATGTTATCTTTATCTATTTTAATACAATTAATATAGTTAATATATGTTTTGGTAAATTATATACATGAATGTAATGAAAATATAGGGATCTATATTTTACATTCCCACATTAATATAATATTTAATGTGTGGAATTCCCTTATTATATATAGTTATTTTATAATATTTTTCACCTATTAAAAAAATTTGTTTTACAGGATGTGAATAAAAAACATAAATTTATGTTAATAAGCCTCTGATATTATATAGTGAAAAAAATTATTTTGTACTTAAATAGAAACATAGTTGTAAAAAATTATAATTATCTTGGGAAATTTAATTAATCCTAATGAATCATTATGAAATATTTTTTTTATGATAATTGTTTTATCATATATGTTTTATATAAAAATAACTCAAATAATAAAAATTTTGTTTTATTACATCATTATAAAATAATTCATTTCATATGACATGGTTATAAATAGAAATTAAATATTTTAAATGTAAAAAACAGTATTATACAGAAGAACTTCTTTTTTTTATAAAATGTGTTTTTAATATAAGAAACTAAATTTGTCACTATTAATGAATTATTTTTAAAAAAGTTGTATATTATATTTTAATTGAAAATTATTATCATTTTTATAATTTTTTAACTAGTAATTGAATGAGAATAGGTTTAGTTTAATGATTGTTTTTGTAATATATTAGAAAAACCTAATTTATTTTTTTCAATATTATTTTGAAATTACATTATACAACTTATTGACAATTAAACTAAAAGAATCATTTCAATATTTGGAAAATTAATTTTTAAAGTTATTTTGTTCTCCACATTAAATTTTACTAATTATTAATAGTAAATATGTTAAATATCTGTCACCATAATAAATTATTAAAAGGTTTAACTAGGGGTTAAACTTTTAAATTATATTAAAAAACGAACATGTATAATGTTTTATTGTTGATTGGTATGTATCCTTAAATTCTAATTAGGATCTATCTATTGTAATCTCGGTTAAAAAATATCTTGATTTTTAAAATATTTTATTTAAAATATTTTAATGATATTAGAATAATTCTACCCCTTAACCTATAAAACGATAGTTCCTCACATCACTAACATAGAAAAGGATGTCCCAAGAGATCATCCAAACCATTCCACAATATCTCTCCAACATAACTCCAAACTTCCAAGTGCTTTTTGTCTTACTAAAATGCAATCTTATGAAGGCTTAATTTGTATCCCAAATGATGTTTCCAATGATGAGTTATTTTTCATAACTAATCTTTTTTTTAATTTCATTCATCCATAAACTAATATAATGATATATATTAATATCAACTTGATAAAATTATTATCGTTAATTATGGAAATTTTTTATTGTAATTATTAAAAAAATATTTATATCCTTCCCATATAGTGGAAAATTATAACATCATTGGTGAATACGTGATGAATAGAACCTCCATGATGAAATATGTATCATGTTTCTTGTATTCTAATAACTGGTAAAAATATGGACAGATAGAATGAATATAAGCCACATTAATAATTTTATTAAGATTCTTGAATTATATATTATTATTTACCATTATATCATTTCATTAATTGAAGAATCATAACATTAATCTTGTGTATGGGAAAATAATCATCTCTAAAATATTTTTTAAATCATATTTCTTCATCACATTTTCAGAATAGCAATAAATTTTAATTAAATAAAATAATATGATACATGAAAATTGATTGTGATTTTTATATAATGAAACCATGACCATAATTTGAGAATGAGAACCATCAAATTGATACATTCTTATAAAAAAAATTCACATTAATAATTATTTTGATGAAGAATTATTAATACATGTGTAATAGAATTTTTTAATAAAATTATATAAAATAAGATTTATGTGAATATTGTATAATATGGATTTATAATAAAATTTTCATTATTATACTCATTTTTTGAATTAATTTGGAGTATTGTATTACTATAGTTAAGAGTTTATCTTAAAATATCATTTTATTATAGAATTTCCTCTGTTTATTTTATAGTGATAGAAATTATATGATAATTATCACTTGAATACCATATAGAATAATATAAATTTAATTTTTGGTTAATTTAAATTTTCTTTTTATTCTCTTCTCATTAATTCCCAAAAAGAATATAATTTTATTAAGGAGACATCATTTCTCATTCGGTCAAATAATTTTTACATCCATGTTCATGTATTTTAAAATTTATTCAAGTATATATCTTTTAATGGAAAAATTAAAATTAATATTAATTTTCAAGCATGTTTAACTTTTTCATCAGACAAGAAAATATTATTTAAGTTTTTGTAATAATATATTTATTAACACTTTTTTCATGTATTATTAAATGATTCATTATATTAATCTTTACTACATAGATTACCATTCCATCAATCATATCCATTATCTGTTTGAAACTTCATTTATAATTTTAATTATTCATTTTTTTAATAATTCACACTGAAGATATTCTATTAATTTATATTTTAACTATGTTTCCATAAAAATGTATCATTTATAAACATTATTTCATGAAATTTTACATAATTTTTCCAATAATAAATTATTATGTATCAGAAATGCATCAAACATTTTTAAAATTAGATATGCTATACAGTATCTTGGAATAGAGATACAATGACATTATTTTGATACTCTATATAATGAACTAGATTTCCATTATCCTTTTAATAGTTCATTAAATATCCTCATGATATTCAAAAAAAAGTATGTGAAATATAATGAATCGTTAGCGAATGCTCATTGCATAACATAATGTAATGTAGTATGTGAGGTTTTGATTCATAACATGATAACATTTAAATTTGATAACCATAATCATTAATATCAAATTATGATATAATATGATCACATTATGATATCATAATCATGTGTAATTAATATAAAACAAGTCATGATAGTCATATTTCATGACACTCAACCAATACATTATAACATCATGTTATTTTACATACCACCAATGCACCACACTTGATATCCCATGAGGGTAAAAAAATGACCCCATTAATTTTTGGGCTATATAGTGTTTGGACCATCCTTAATAATCAGATTATGTACATTAATTTGAGTGACCCATATATCCAAAAACCTAATAATTTATTTAATAACCATTAATATACTAATTAAGGATTTTGGGTTTTATATATTGACATTTCTAACAAATTATGGATTGTTAAACTACATGATTACAACTGTTTAGAAAGGGGGATGTGTATTACCAAGGTAAATGATTGGCATGGAAAATAATAGAATAATTTCAAAGGTATAAAAGGAGTAAATAAATTTTTATAGAAAGTGTTAATGATAGTTAAATGTGCACTATCATTACATGAGAATCTTTAACATCCTGACCCTAGTTCAACAAACTAGTGACCTAATCATGTCTTCTGCATAACCATTAGTGTGCCTTATTATTCACAAAATGATGTCAACATAAAACAATGGAAAATTTTGATAATGGGGTGACTATTACCACTATAAAAAGTAGAAAAATTGTGGAAATAAATAAGAATAACAAGTTATATAACAAAATAAATAGACAATACCCATACACCATGAAAACTTAAACAATATACAAATGGAAAAATAAAATATTAGATTTTTCAAACCTTGTACATGCGATGTGTTAAATAAAAAAACACCAAATTAAGGATATAACAAATCCATCCGAGTTCTGAACCACACATGGTACCCTTATTTAAGGTCCATCCTAAATCATTCAACATACATATGGTTATTTCTCTAACCTAGATCTACATTCATGAAATCTATTCATGTTCTAATTAGGAAAGTCATGTAGGGTGTGAGTACAACTCTACTAGGCCACCACTAATGGTGTATAAATGAACATCCAGTCAATAACAATGTATTTAGTTGTCTATAGAAAAAAATACATGAAATGCAGGAAAAAATACATTTATTAAATTACCATATATTTAACCACATCGACCACAAGGTTTCCTATGACACCCGATCTATTTACCATTTCTTCATCACATTCTATAGTCTGGACTATACCCAAGGGATATCATATATAAGAATTTAATTATTACAATTCATAATATCAATACATATCACAAAAAATTGGATTCTCAATCCAATGTCATCTCATGGTCATATAATTTCTTGTCTAACCCCTTTTGTGCATTTGGATCCTCGTTCCATATCCCACAGATCAATTATCAATTGATAAATATGAGATTACATTTCCACATACAATGTACCACACGTGAATATCAATATTTTTCACTGTGGGATTTAATTATAGCATACCCTATCCAAAATATGAATATCAAAGAATCATAGGTATCACATAATAAATATTTTCCGATATTGGATTTTGTTGAAGTAGACCCTATCCCACACATGAATATCAATATTTACAAATATGGGGTTTTAAAGAAGTAGACCATGTCCTACACATGTCTGACATATATATCATAACATGAAAATTTCACATGAATCACAAAATCCCATATACCAAAACAAACCAGTAATTTATTATAAAATTAATTAATCAAATTAAATAATTTCATATTCACATAATTTCATTGATTTATTCAAAAAATAATTAAGCACGTCAATTCAAATAATTAATTCGAAAAATAATTAATCATCTAATTTATATTAATTAATTATTTATTTATTTATATAAATCTAATCCATTACATAATCACATAAATCAATATTAATTAATTCAACAATTAATTAATCATATTATGAAATCCAAATAGCCCCATAATAAATTTAGCAATTAATTGTCCCAATTAAACTAAATGTATTGTACTAAAATCTCCAATAATTCATTCAATAGAAAATTAATTTAATTTCAACATTCAATGATCTCTAATTTCTCAATTCCATAATAAATCAATTTACTTTACTAATTAATTCCATTTAATAAAAACAATTTATAGTCACCTAATAGGCTTTTTACAATTACATGCTTATGATGGAATACAATACTTTTGGATTCAATTAATATACCACTGATCTAGAACCATTGAAGAATGCTCACCAAACCAAAATTCCCTAAATCAAAGTCGAAGGGTCAAACCCAAAATTATGAATGAGGTCTTGAATCAAATATTAGTAACAATATCAAATGTATCATGATCCATCAAACATCGACCTTGATATTACTAATACAGGGGAAGCCATACATTAAATCGATGTAAGAAGAATGAGAGAGAAGGTGGAAACCACGTGGGATTTTGATTTATTAGTATGAGAGGTGTATGTCACATATGCAGGCTACGAAACACTAAGAAATGAGGTTGACTACTAAAAATAACTAGAAGAATAAAATAACTGTGTGTTAATGTCTATGTTGGGAAAAAATAGGGGTAGATATTTTAAATCTAAATTTGATTTTTATTAAAAAATCTTCCATGGTATCCTGAGAAGGGGAACACCGTTGTCCAAACTAGGAACCTTAACCATGAACCTAATTTCAAGAGATCACAATTTCTACAGGTAGGGAACAGATTTATAAAAACAATATATAAGTCATGAAATCTACCTCTATTTGAGATTTCATAGTTTTGTAGGATAGGTCATAGAGTATTGGAAACCCATTCTCCAACCATTCACTGACTTTATTAATTTCTATTTTCTCCAATTTTCAACCAAATTCACCTATGGTAAAATGCAATAAAATATACTAAAAAAGAAAAAATTTATCCTGAAACCATGATCGAGACATCTACATAGAAGGTTGGATTCTTACAGTCTCCCAAACTTATAACTTCTCATCCATAAGATATACTCACTTAAATATCTATGATTATTAGAAAAAAAATATCATACCATATATCCCACCAATCTACTTATCTCTCTCCTCCAGGATTCCTTCTACACATTCCCATGTTTCCATAATAAATGAACTATTTGCATTTTCCATCCCACCACACATTCTAATTGTGATCCCACACATGAATCATATGCTACTAAATGGAATCATCTATCTTATGATCATCATAATCCTCCTCAAACATATGAGAATGTTTGGGGTGATTCTCCTAATATTGTGACACATTGAAAACATCATGAATAGAAATATACGTATGTGGAAGATCCAGTTAGGGCACCACCGAACTATTTCTCCAAAAACTCCCAAATTGATTAATGAAAATGAGTTCCAATATAAGTCCTTGTGCCTTAAACAATGCTTAATCTTTAGTTATTACAAACATTACACACTGAGGATCTTTTCAGGTTTAGAGTTTTAGAGAATTACATCATAAATCATGCATTACATTCCACATTTAAACAAGGTGGTTACATTAAAGACAATATTCACTTTTCCTATAAAAGGAAACATATTTAAAACAACACATGGATTCTTTTTTGACACCTACTTGACACTATCATCACATCATGTACCTTTCCCTTGACCTGTGAATAAATTTTCAAAAATTTGGATGAGCATAAAATTCTCAGTAAGGGATATAAAAGTACGAAATGAAAACATTAGTCCATGTATACATAAGAATTAATGGAATACTAATTTACTAATAAAACATAAGAACATTAACATACATCATCAAATAATGAATAAATCTTAGAAATCATAAGACATAAAGGTAACTTGAGTCATTAATAACATTCTTTTGTAGGGAAAAACCCTCATAGTTATGCTTGGAATACCCATCACAGTATATTCCTTAAATCTATTTGGATAAACCTTATTTTTTAACCCCTTCGTGTTACCCAATGCATTGGAAATCTATATCAGGCTCACCCTCCCTTCATTTATCAAGGAACCACCCATCTTCAAAAATAATTCCCAATAACCATAACATAATTGTATCACATAAAACATGCATAAAGGAAACATAACATTTCCACATTTCAATCACAAGATATCAAAAACACATTGATATTATCAAAACATTTTCAAAACCATTTTAAATACAAAAATAAAAGAAAATAAAAACATCTTATTTTTTTCATTTTACAAAAGGTTATGGCTTGTAGAGGAAGCTGAAACTCAAATAATGGTCACAGCGGCGGAGAAGTCGTTGTCACCGCATACGTACAACAAAAACATTCCCTTTTGTCATTTAGTAAAATGCTTCGTATAAAAAATATTACTTTTTAATAAAATTAAATGTCAAAGTGGTATATACACCATATAAAAAAAGTTGTGTATAAAACAAAATATGCCTCAATGAAAGGAGATTGAGACGAAGTCCCTACCTCGTGTCCGACTTGACTTGATCGTTCTTTAACCTACTAAATAATAAAATTGAGTTAATTTCTACTTGATTAAGAACCTTTGTCAAATTCATTATTACATTTATATAACTTATTACCATGTTATGAACACTATGTAATTATTTAAGTTAATAATGGTCGTTTTGTTGATCATTGGTACTTGTGTGAAAAATAAGCTCCTTATAATTACAAGTTGTTCATGTTGTAAAATATCAATTATATCCCAAATTATATTCATTATGTAGATATCATATATATAATATATATCTAGTATATATATTCCTTTATAATATTACATATCATTTCGAGGTAATAAATGAAATGCACCGTTCATGGAGACGGTAAGCCGTACGTACGCATGAACGCTACTTTCATTTCTATTTTGTATTTAATGGAATTAATTCATAATTATATAAAGGTATATTATAATTCCAATATAATATCATATATAATATCATTAACTCCATCCTTTATACATCCCACATATGACATTAACGAATCAAATCACTTTGAGGGAGGTAATCTTCCCTTCCTAAAATGATGATATCGCGTTTACCCATAATGAAAACCATAAAAGAATGCCATAAATGAAAAATAAATGATCATAAAGAAAACATTAACATAAATTATATCATATATAAATATAGTGACATCTTTATGAACACCATTAAAGGTGCTAAATGAATATTTAACAATCATCATTTCGTGAGGCAGAAATTCACCATCCACAAAAATAGTATGTTCCTTAATCATTTGATGATGGTGTGTGTAAGTGTAGCTCGAATCCATCAAATAAAAACATCCTAGTATATTTAAGATACTGTTTTTGTTACAAAAGAAAGGAATAAAATGATATTTGGGTGTTGGAGAAGCAAAATAAAACAACAGAACACAAGTGAATACATTACCTTTAAATCGGGTAACTTATATTGGTTTGAACCAAAAGGGTTTCTTGAAGAGCATTCTGCCTAAGGTAAAGCTTATATGATGAATAGAGGGATGTGGAGAGATAAAATGGGAAGATCTTGGCCGAGCCAATGGTTTGAGAGGTGTGGGTAAGGAGGTAGAGGTGGGGGCCTTTTATAAGAGGGAGGAGGGTCACTCTTGTAAAGTCAAGAAATATGACTTTATATCAAAATGACTTTAGGATTTTAAAGGTCCCACATTGATATATTTTGAGGATAAGGTGATAAGGGTTCTAAATATATTCATAAAATAGGTTTTTTACAAGTGTATGTCTTAGAATTTACATTATCTTTTCATTTTATTTAAATTGATCATTAATGAGGTAATCGCTGCATCATCATGGTGTCATAAAAAATTTAATTTATTTAATTTTTAAAAAATATAAAAAAATACTACGATGTAGGAAATATTTTTATACTTCCAATGAATATTTATCATCTAAGAGATCATATATGTAGAAAAAATTAAAAAAAATTACTTAGGTGTTACAAACTATGTCATATTGAACTTTCTTTAAAAAATAAAATGATAAAAAGTCACTATCACACAAAAGTGATTCCATGGGGTCCCAAAGTTTGGAACAAGAAATCCCATGGTCGGCCATGACACTAAAAATATAATTAAGACAAATTTTGGGATCATTTTTTATTATTATGATATTATTTGATTACCCTTAACTACCTAATTACTAATTAATCACGATAATTAAAGATAATTACCATCGTTACTATTCATAATGTCCAAAAACAAAAGAGTATTAATTACATAATATGGACCTTATGATTACAAATATGGAATCAATTTTACCAAATTCCAAACACAGAAATTGCAATAATTAATTTAAAAATAATTCCCGTTGTCAAAAAAATATTGGGTTTTTTTGAAACAATATATATGAAAAGTTTGACACTTGTTTATGCCCAATTCCAAAGTGAAATAAATTATAATGACCAAAATTGGATTAAATGGTAATAATATACTCTAATTACACTTTAAATCCAATTATAAACACAATATAACCATATAATTAAATTAGATGAAAAAGCATTTTTGTAGTAAAATGCAGTATTTTTTCAATATTCATTATAAAATGAACATTGTCAGTAAAATATCAAAAATTTATCCAAAGTAAATTTCAATATACTAATTCAAATTAATAAGATTATTTGGACAAATAGAGCTTATAAAATTGTCAAAATTTTGATTTAAAAATGGTTTTCCATCAAATGGCCGTAAAACAATCTATTAAAAATATTAGATAATTCTATGCTTAAAATTGGATTTATTCTCATTTTAAGTCTCTTAAAACACTATCTAATTAATAAATAGACATAGATATGAAAATACCTAATTATTTACTTACATGGGATGTTACATACTTCCCCCCTTTTGAAAACTACATCCCCGCAATTTATTTACTCATTGAATAATTGGGGGTATTTATCCCTCATTTCATTTTTTGATTCCCATGTTGCCTCTTCAATCATGTGGTTTTTTCAAAAAAAAACCTTTACATGATGAATCAACTTATTCTATAACACCTGCTCTATGAGGTCAAGATTCTGGATAGGTTGTTCAACATAAGATGGATTATCTTCCAACTGAACTACCTCTAGACTCAAAAATTGAGATGGATCTGGCATGTAATTCATTAACATTGAAACATGAAAAACATTGTGTACCTGAGATAAACTTGGAGGAAAATCCACTCCATATGAAACTGATCCAACTCTCTCTATAATATCATATGGTCCAATAAACCTTGGTCTCGTCTTTCCTTTCTTACCAAATTGCATCACACTTTTCCATAGTGAAATTTGAGGAAGACATGATCACCTACCTCAAAAGAGAGATCCTTCCTCCTATTGTCTACATAACTTTTCTTCCTGCTCTGAGCTGTTCTCATGTGTCTCTGTATCAGGTGAACCTTTTCTGCAAACTCTTCTACCAATTCTGGTCCCATCAACTTTCTTCCACCCACTTCGTCCCAAAAAGCTGGAGTTCGACACCGCATCCCATACAATTCCTCAAATGGTTCCATCTGTATACTATAATGAAAACTTTTATTATAAGAAAACTCATCCAAATAAAGATGTTGGTCCCAACTTCCCTGATAATTCATCGAACAAGAACGTAGAATATCCTCCAAAGTCTGAATTTTTCATTCTAACTGCCCATCATATTGAGGTTGAAAATTTGTACTATAATTTAATTCAGTATCCAATGACTTTTGAAGGCCTTTCAAAAAAGTTAGAAATAAACCTAGGATCACGATCAGATATAATAGAGATGGAAACTCAATGTAACCTGACTATCTCATTAATATACAAACGAGAAAGTTGATCTAGGGAAAAATTATC
Organism: Viscum album; assembly: GCA_963277665.1. Classification (NCBI taxonomy): domain Eukaryota; kingdom Viridiplantae; phylum Streptophyta; class Magnoliopsida; order Santalales; family Viscaceae; genus Viscum; species Viscum album. The sequence continues at coordinate 1,334,470,070 of OY728142.1, forward strand.
TCTTATAGCAAGGAAATGCGCATATTTAGTCAAGTGACCAAGAATAACTCAGATTGTATTATTAACTCGAGGTGTCTTTGGAAATTCAACTATGAAGTCCATGGATATATTCTACCATTTCCACTCTGGTACTGGTAAATGTTGAAGCATCCCTTTCGATAAATGTCACTCTACTTTAACCTATTGACAAGTCAAACACTTCATAGTAAAATCTGTAATATCTATTTTTATTCCATCCCACCAGTAGTACTCCTGAAGATCTCTATACATCTTCGTAATGCCAGGATGAACTGAAAACGGAGAACTATGAGATACACATAACAACTCTCTATTCAACTGTGAATCACATGGAACACATAATCTATTCCCAAATCTCAAAACAAAATCATTATCAATGTTGAATTTAGGAAACTTACCCTTTCGAACCAGCTCTACCTTTTTCTGCAACTCACTATCTTGCTTCTATGCTTGATTAATTCTCTCTGATAGAGAATATTTCACTAATACCTGAAACAAAATAGAAGAACATCATCCACCAACAAATTATATGCCAAAGTTCATCAAATCCTTGACCATAGGATCATGTTCCAAACATTACATGGTTAATGAAGCATTACTTTTTCAACTCAAAGCATCAACCACTTTATTTTCTTTTCTCGAATGGTAGTGAATTATACAATCATAATCCTTTATTAATTCGAGCCATCTACTCTATCTCATGTTCAATTCTTTCTGAGTGAATATATACATTAAACATTTGTGATCAGTATATATTTCAAACTTTACACCATACAAATGATTCCTCCAAATTTTTAAAGAGAAAAAAACAGCAGCTAATTCCAAATCATGTGTAGGGTAATTTACCTCATGAGTTTTCAATTGAAGTGAAGCATAAGCAATTAACTTATCATTATACATTAGGACACAACCAAGTACTTTCTATGAAGAATCACTATAGATAAAAAACTCACCATTCCTGGAAGGTAGTGCCAAAATTGGAGCATTCACCAATCTTATTTTCAATTCTTGAAAACTATCATCACATTCTTTTGTCCAGATAAACATATCACCCTTCCGAGTTAGCTTACTCATTGAACTAGATAACCGTGAAAAATTTCTAACAAACCTTCAGTAATAGCCTTCAAAACCAAGAAAAATACAAATCTCAGTTACATTTGTGGGTCTTGGCCATTCTTTAACAAAAATTGTTTTTGCAGGATCAACAGTTATTCCATCTTTAGAAAAAATGTGACCACGAAAAGAAATTTATTGCAACAAAAAATTACACTATCTGAATTTCCCATACAATTTCTTTTCTTTTAATGTTTGAAAAATAATGCTTAAATAAATCTCATGCCCCCCTTTACTTTTAGAAAACACCAAAATATCATCAATGAAAACAACCAAAAACTTATCTAAGAACTCATGGAAAATTCTATTCATAATGTCCATGAATACAGTAGGTGAATTTGTTAGACCAAAAGGCATTATTACAAATTCATAATGGCTATATCTTGTACGAAACACCATCTTCGTAATATTTTCTTCTGTTACCTTCAACTGATGGTACCCCTATCTCAGGTCAATCTTTGAAAAATACTGAGCTCACTGGAGCTGATCAAACAAATCATCGATATGAGGAAAAGGATATTTGTTCTTAATAGTGATATTATTCAAGGCTCTATAATCAATTCAATGTCTCATATAACCATCTTTCTTTTTAACAAATAAGATAGGAGAACCCCATGGTTATTTGTTAGGTCAAATGAAACCTTTCTCTAGAAAATCTTGCAATTTCTCCTTCAACTCAAAATGTTCAATTTGAGCCATTCGATAAGGGGGTTTTGAAATTGTCTTAGCATCAATAACTAATTCAACAGTAAATTCAACATCCCAATCGTGTATAATTCTAGGAAACTCGTCAGGAAAAAGATTAGGATACTCATTTACCACTACCACATCATTAATCAGAACGGTTCCTTTGTTTTCTACAATATGTGAAAGGTAACATTAAATTCCATCTTTTACATGTTTCTCAACCTCTTGATATGTTATTAAGAGTAAGGGTTCATTCATGTACAAAAACTGAAATTATTTCTGAAAATAAACTTTTTTACCTCTAAAATTAATCTTAGCATGGTGAACTGAGAGGCAATCCATACCCAGGACAACATCAAACTCCACTAGAGGTAAAACAATAAGGTTTGCAAGTAGATTCCTTCCACGGATAAGGATAGGAAGACCCTTATAAATTCTTTTTTCCTCAACATTTCCCTTAGGTGTTTTTACAACAATTTCAGGAGTCATTTCTTGAGATGGAATTACTAATTTACTAAAAAAAATTCAAAGATGAAAGAATGTGTAGACCCCGAATCAAACAACACATTAGTGTAATATGAGAAAACAAACAAAGTACCTGATACCACTTCATTTGCTGGCCCAACATCTGCTGAAGTAGTTGCAATGGATTTCACCACTCTTTTTTTGTTGTAGTCTGACTGCTTCCCATCATTTGAGCTCTTTTTTGAATAATCATTTTCATAATGACCCATCTCATTTCACTTGAAACAGTTTCACTAACTGTAAATAAAATTTGGTCTTACCATCACCCTCAACTTTTCTAATGCAATCACGAGACTTATGTCCCATCTTACCACATCAGTAGAACTTTCCAGAATTCATTAGACAATCCCCAGCATGCCTTTTACCACATTTATCACAGACTGGAAACTTAGTTTTATTACCATCAGACCTTTTTGAAGAATTATTCCTTTTATCCTGCCACCACGGTCTCTTCTTCTATTGGTTGTTATAGAACACTTGATCATAGGTAAACTTTATTTCCACCTTCTCAGCACATCGAACAAGATTTTCATGACTCTTGAACTCACGAGAAGCTAAAGCCCTTCGATATTCTGGCTTTAATCCTGAGTAAAAACTATTGATTTTACTATCAAGGTCTCAGAAATAATTTGGAGCATACCTTGCCAATCGAGTGAAACTCTCTTCATAAGAAGCCACTGAGTCTTCCTCTTGCCTCAATTCCAAGAATTGTTTTTCCATCCTAAGTCAAACAGCCTTAGGAAAATAATTCTCAAGAAACATACCTTTAAATTCATCCCAGTCAAGAGCATCAATCTCATCAGCGTCCCTAATATTTTTAACCATTGACCACCACTAATCTGCTTTACCCTCAAAATGGTAAATTGAAAGACTAACCTTTTAATTGTTTGAACACCCCATGACATCAAAAATCTTATCCAGTGCTTTAATCCATCCTTCATCTAGCACATGGTTAGATGATCCTCTGAATGATGGGGGATGTTTCCTCATTAAATGTTCCACCACTGACATGTTCCTCTGTGGTTGATCTGGTTGTTCTCATTCATGGATACCAGTACCATTTATCACATGAGTCAACTGTGCCATTACTGCAACAAACTATTCAGTTCTAATTCTGACCATCTCAAGATGCTGATTCGGAGGGTCATTTCTTTCTATATGCCTTCCTAGAACTACTTCCCTATTTCCTCTATGGAAAACCATTCTGAACAAACATGTCTTAGATGAAGCAACATGGTAATCATCTAATGCTATATCATTTCAATTTGAACATAAATTTTTTTTTTTTGCATAATCATTTAATATAATTCTAACTCATAAAGTTATCTAAACTGAACTTTGATACCAACTATAAGGCCCCATGCCTTAAACATTACTTAATATTGAGTTATTACACGATTAAACATTGAGGATCTTTTTAGGTTTTTAGTTTTAGAGAATTAGATCATAAATCATGCATTACATTCCACATTTATACAAGGTGGTTACATTAAAGAAAATATTGAGTTTTCCAATAAAAGGAAACATATTTAAAACAAAACATGGATTCTTTATTGATACCTCCTCAACACTATCATCTCATCATGTACCTTTCCCATGACCTGTGAAAAACATTTCAAAAACATGGGATGAGCATAAAAAGCTTAGTAATGGATATAAAAGTACGGAATGAAAACATTAGTCCATGTATACATAAGAATTAATGAAATCATACTTTACTCATAAAACATAATCACTTTAACATACCTCATCAAATCTTGAATAAATCATTGAAATCATAAGACATAAAGGTAACTTGAGGCATTCATAACATTCTTACGTACGGAGTAACCCTCATGGTTACGTTTGGAATCCCCATTACAGTAAATTCCCTAAATCTCTTCAGAGAAACATTAGCATTACCCAGTGCATTTGAGAGCTATATAGGGATCACCTGCCCTTAGTTTATCACAGAACCACCCGTCTTCATAAACAATGCCCAAGAACCATAACATAATCATATCATATAAAACATGCATAAATGAAACATAACATTTCCACATTTCAATCACAAGATATCAAAAACACATTGATATAATCAAAACATTATCAAAACCATTTTCAATACAAAAATAAAAAAAATTAAAACATGGTATTTATTTTTCATTTTAAAAAAGCTTATGGCTTGTAGAGGAAGTCGAAACTCAAATAATGGTCATGGCGGCAGAGAAGTCGTTGTCGCCACATACGTACGACAAAAACATTCCCTTTTGTCGTTTAGTAAAATGATTAGTATAAAAAAGATTCCTTTTGAACAAAAGTAAAATGTAAAGGTGTTTATACACCGTATAAAATAATTTTGTGTATAAAACTAAATATTCCTCAATGAAAGGAGATTGAGACGAAGTCCCATACCTCGCGTCCGACTTGACTCGAACGTTCTTTAACCTCCTAAATAATAAACTTGAGTTAATTTCTACTTTCTTAAGAAACTTTTTCATGTTCATTATTCCTTTTATATTACTTATTTCCATGTTATAAACACTATTTAATTATTTAAGTTAATAATGGTTGTTTTTTCGATCATTGGTACTTGAGTCAAAATTAAACACCTTATAATTACAAGTTGTTCATGTTGTAAAATATCCATTATATCTAGAATTATATTCATGATGTATATATCATATATATCATATATATCTAGTATATACATGCATTTATAATATTACATAACATTTAGAAGTAATAAATGAAATGCACCATTCATGGAGATGGTAAGTCGTACGTACGCATGAACGCTAATTTCAATTCTATTTAATATTTAATGGAATGAATCCATAATGATATAAAGGTATATTATAATTCTAATATAATATGATATATAATATCATTAACTTCGTCCTTTATACATCCCACATATGGCATTAACAAATCAAATCACTTTGAGGGGGCGGTAGTCCGCGCTTCCTAAAATGAGGATATCATGTTTACCCATAATGGAAACCATAAAAGTATTCCATAAATGAAAAATACAGAAGAATAAGGAAAAAATATACATAAAATATATCATATATAAATAGAGTTTCATCTTAACGGCCACCATGAAAGGTGTTAATAGAAGATTGAACAATCATCGTTTCGTGAGGCAGAAATTCGTCATCCACAGAAACAATATGTTCTTCAACCATTAGACGAAGTTGTGTGTAAGTGTAGCTCAAATCCTTCACATAAAAACATCCTAGTATATTTAAGATATAGGTTTTGTTACAAAATAAAGTAATAAAAAGAGTTTAATGTGTTGTAGAGGAAAAATATAACAAAAGAAGACAAGTGAAGACAATATCTTTAAATCGGGTAGCTCCTCTTGGTTTGAAACAAAAGGGTTTCTTGAAGAGATTTCTGCCTAAGGAAAGGCTCTTATGATGAAGAGAGGGATGTGGAGACATAAAATGATCAGATATTGGCTGATCCAATGCCTTGAGAGGTGTGGTTAAGGAGGTAGAGGCGGGGTCCTTTTATAAGAGGGAGGAGGGGCACTCTTGGAAGGTCAAGAAATGATACTTTATATTAAAATGATTTTTGGATTTTAAACGTCCCACATTGATATATTTCGAGGATAAGGTGATAAGGGTTCGAAATATACCCATCCAATAGGTTTTTTACAAGTGTATGTCTTATATTTTACATTATTATTTCATTTTATTTAAATCGTTCATTAATGAGGTAATCGCTGTATCATCATGGTGTCAGAAGAAATTTAATTTATATAAAGTTTAAAAAATAAAAAAATACTATGATGTAGGAAATATTTTCAGATTTCCAATGAATATTTAAAGTTGAAGAGATAATTTATTTAGACAAAAATATATTTTTTTTCTTAGGTGTTACATACTTTGTTATATTTAACTTTCTTTAAAAAATAAAAAGATAAAAAGCCACTATCACACAAAAGTGATTCCATGGGGTGCCAAAGTTTGGCACTAGGGAACCAATGGTATGCCATGACACAAAAAGTAGAATTAGGACACATGTTAAGGTCATTTTTTATTATTATGATATTATTTTATTACCCTTAACTACCTGATTACTAATTAATCACGATAATTAAAGATAATTACCGTCGTTACTATTCATAATGTCCAAAAACAAGAGTATTAATTACATAATTTGGACCTTATGATTACAAATATTGAATCCATTTTACTAAATTCTAAGCACAGCAATTACAGTAATTAATTTAAATATAATCTCTGTTGTCAAAACAAATAGAGGGGTTTTTTGATAAAATATCTCTAAAAAGTTTGGCACTTGTTTATGCCCAATTCCAAAGTGAAATCAATTATAATGACCACCATTGGATTAAATGGTAAAAATATATTCTAATTAAACATTAAATCCAATTATAAAGATAATGTAACCAAATAATTAAATTATATGAAAAAGCAGTTTTGAAGTAAAATGTGGTATTTTTTCACTATTCATTAAAAAATGAACACTGTCTGAAAAATACCAAAACTTTATCCAAAGTAAATTTCAATGTACCAATTATAATGAATAAGTTTATTTTGACAAATAGAGCTTATAAAATTTTCAAAAGTTTGATTGAAAAATGGTTTTCCATCAAAAGGCGGTAAAACAATATTTTTAAAATATTATAGAATTCTATGCATAAGATTGTATTTATTCTAATTTTAAGCCTCTTAAAACACTATCTAATTCATTAATAGACATAGATATGGAAATCAATAATTCTTTACTTACATTGGATATTACATCCAACATGACCTACCTCTTTTTCCTACTATGAACTGATCTATGATACACCCAAATAATAACAAATTACCCTATGTATACTATATTATTCTTAAACGTCAATCATCAATCAATTTTTATCACTTATAGCCATATCCAGACGACCTTGAATTTTCTAAACCTACTCTGACATATCCAGCATGAGACTTATTCCTAAAAAATCTGACTCAAAAGCCTCCAACCAACAATGGGGTGATCTTCATGGCCTACCATAAAGCGCCTTATAGTGTGACATACAGATAGTTTCTTGTTAACATTGGTTATAGGTGACCTCCACAGGTTCCAATGGATTATACTAAGACCCATCAATGTCTAGAGAAATTGATTATAATATGTCTCCTTTAACCCATATAATATTCTCTAATATCCCATCTACATGTTGGTGTAATGATTTACTCAATAAAACACATATACCAAGTGCCTTATATAACACCTTCTAGATGAATTATGTTAATAATGATTCATGGTATGATATTATAGTGTGTGGAACGCCCTATAGGTAAAATATCTCTTCAATGTACATGTTTCATATCTAATCTACTAAGAAAGTCTTTTATACCATTAATAAATGTAATAAATTACTCAAATGGTCTAGGATCACCCCAATAAAATCATTAATCTAAGAAATTCTAAGAATACCAACTACAATGGCCATTGTAACATCATAAAAATTGCACTCCAAAATGGAAAAAACCTGTAGTAGACAATGAGTTTGTTGATTCACTACAACCACCTACTGACAAGTGTGGTATTATTTCTTAAACCATATGAACTATTTTGTTATACCTTTCAACCCAAACGGATGTGATGGGTCATGGTTCATTTTGGTAACACCTGGATGCAATAACCACATCAAGGAATAAAATGCACACATCATATCCTCATACTTTTTGGTAGTTAAGAAAACATGATTCCTAACATAAATCATATCATTCGCATATGTGATTCATTCTGAAGGTATCCCCCTGCCTTATAAGCATTCCCAAAAAGAAAAATATTTTATATCCCCGTACATCCTATCCCTGATCAAACTCAAAATAGAATAATCCACTGAAACTGATAGAAAAATTATATTCTCCTAACTCACCTGAACCAAAAAATGAATCTCATATAGTAATGTCATCAGCTAACACCCAATAGAAGACTATTTAACAATTTGATTATGGTTTTTCTTGGTAAATGCTTATATAAAAAATTTTCCCTTCTCAAGAAAATATGATATATCAATGTCGAATAAAATCATATACATAGGCCATATACACTACCAAACATTGTGAAAATACATTAATTATAATCTTGTGATATGTATACATAGTAACCTATTATACTAAAAGATATTTCAGATAACACATTAAATCATAATGCACTACTACCAACTCTAGATCGTGTATAGGGAGTTCTGTTCATGAGGCCTCAACTTATGAGTCCCATAAAAAACGGCAGGATATCCCTACATAAATACTACACCAATACCAATCCTAGAAGCATAACAACTGTATAATTGTACCATGGATTGTGTTGGATTAGGATTGTTGTCAATGTAAAGCACTTCTTCAACACTAGGGGAAATTATCAGATGATCCACTCTGTAACACCCCGAGATTTTATGAAAATTATTATTTTTAATTTTATTGATGTATTTTGGTGTACGCTACACCAAAAGGAGCTTTCACTACACGCATCCCTGACTTGTCTTGCATTATACGCAATTGCGACCTTCCTCGATAGCTTGCATCGTACGCAATACTGAGTTTCACTAAACTATGATATGCTATTACAATATTATTTAAACTAGCTGTTATGAATAGTAATACCCACATTTTGAAATTTTTTAAATTTTATCTTTCAAAATGGACTCTATTTTAGGATTTGGAATATCGAAATTAGCATATAGTGAATTTTTGGTATTTTTCTGAAAACTTTCAATTTTTGATGAATAGTGAAAACACTATGTTATTATTTAAAAAACGAATTTTTATTTAAATAATTATTTATTTTATTTAAATTTATTTTAGTTCAAACGTTATACATAATACCTATATATGATCAATGTAATTCATTGGGTTTATTTTATAATAATTTTAGATATATTAAAATTTTATTGAACTTTTCACCGTCTTTTACCCACCTCCTAGGAGAATTTAGAAACTCACATAAAACATAATTTTACCGCTTATGTGAGTGGAATTTTGAAAATCTGAGAGACATGGTTAATATCAAGGACTAAAATTTGGTCCAATGAGATGAAAATAATTTTTGGGGAATAGTAACCTTTTACTTTTATTTACCATGGTTAAAAGTATATATGATAATTAAGGGTAAAAATGATATTATTATTATACTAACACAAGTCCTAATTCTATTGGATAAGTGTAATTCGACCAAAAAAATCCTTAGAATAAAATATTACCATTTACGTCCACTTGAATTAGATTAGGACATTTAATATTATTTTATTTAAAGAATAGTTAAAATAGTTAAAATCAATGTTTAATAACTAAAACATTTTTAATATAGGGTTATACATAAGATAAATTAGACTATAAATATTCATTATAAATCTAAATATATTTCCTACATAATGGTATTTTATTCATAATTTTTAGACATTAAATAATTTAATTTATTCTTGACACAATGATGATGCAGTAATTATCTTATTACTAAAATATTGACATAATTGATGTTATAAATACCCAAATAAATGTAATTTGAGACTTTTAATGAATTAAAATAATTTCATAGGTTAATATGACATTTTAGTATTGATTTATTTAAATTTTTTTGAACTAATAATTCTGTTATTATTTTCACAAAAATCAATTACCATATAGTGTCAAAATTTACATAAAATAGTTTTTGAAACAAATATTATATTATAAATTGTTATTTTATTCCTATGAATCTATGTATCATACAAATGTCTTAGATAAGGTTATATATATTAATAATAAGCAACATTGGGTTCGTTTTTCTTATTATAGAATGTGTATTAACCTTATTGTGTAAGAAAATAAGAAGACACGGTAAAAGTAAAATTGTTTAACTTAAAGTTAAATCTAAATGATAAGGTTTAAATAGAAACATAAACATGTCTAAATTCTATTGGATGAGAATATTTCGACCGATACCCACCTTAGCTTATAAATAAATCAATATAGAGCTATTATAAACTGAATATGACTTTATTATAAAATAATATTTTAAGTTTTTCCAAAGGTGCACGTCTCCTCCCTTATAAAAAGGGCACCGCTTCCCTCTTCTCTTCACACCCTTTTGAGACTTGAAGCTCGACCAAACCCTGCCCATTTATCTTATCTACTTCACTAGCAACATTATTGAGGTTCAGGTCTTCTCAAAAGACCAACTCTACTTCCTTAAAAGGAATCTTAAAGGAGGTGCATCGAAGAAGAGGTAATCTTTTCTTCCGATTCTCTCAAGTTTCTTTCTTATTCTACTTGTTCTTCTTTAGTTATCTCATTATAAAGTATTAAAATCAGTATTAATTATATAGTGATATATATTATGAATATTAAACAACCCTATTTAACTTTCTATCCATCCTACGGAAAACGAAATCACTGCTCGTGCGTACGTACGGACTACCATCTCCACGATGCGATGGGATTTATTATCAATGTTAACCACTCATGAATGATTATAAAGTATATATAATGAATAATAATGAAATATATGACATAATAATGATACTATATTTATTTATTTATTTATTTATTTCATCTACTTAATTCCATTCAATTCAATAAGGAAAGGAAAACAGCGTTCATGCGTACGTACGGCCTACCGTCTCCATGAACAGTGTATTTCATTCCATTTATCGATCTATCATATATATATGTATATGATGAATATATATTATATATAAATCATTTTTTACATTCTTTAATTTAGTAAATCAGTATATAAGTAATAATATCAAGAACATCAAGTTGAATCACTTACAATAAATGAAATGATTTTACCCAAATCGCTGCTTTTATATCGAATTTACAAAAGAACGGGAAATATAATGTCATAAGTAAACCATATAAGATATCATAACAATGAATATGATTCTGTAATACGTCAATGACATTATGTAAATCATTATACAGTAGGTTCAGATACATACGAATCATATCAGACATAAGGTAAGAGAAAATCTCACAATCTCATTTTTATCTGAGATTGTTTATAATTTGGTATTTACTGGGATGTATTTATCATCCACATCCATGTTTCCTCAATATGTAATATTATTTCTATCCTCATAAAGTTTTTAAAAACCAATTTTACCCTTCGTTGAGTCTTTATTAAAATATATGAAATGAATCTTTTTTCGTTTTTAGTACGAGGTACTTTTTGACTTTTCTGGCCAAAGTACGAGAAGAATGTTTTTTTAACTTATAAGGCATGAATGGATTTTTATAATTTCATATAAAATTAATTCCAGGAAGTTTACTTTACACATTTTCAATTTTATTTTTAATCAACTTCTTTTAGTTTAAAATTATATGACATTTTAAGAAAGGAAAATGTTTTTGAAGTAGAAAGGATATTTTCCTCAAGAATGGAGTTCAAGCATTTTATCAAAATTATTTTCCATCTAATATAATATAGGTTTCTGTTAAAATCCATATTTTTACATTTATTTTATTATGTTATGACGGAATTATTTTTATGAAGTCATTTTATCTTATATGGATTATGATATGATGGCACGATGTTTAAGAATCTCATTTTTATTACATGGGTTATGATATAATGTATGATTAATGATTTTGTGGAACACATAAGAATGGTATCATATTGAGATTGGTGGGACCTATATATCCCTCCAATTCATTGGGTAAAGATATATATCTCCTGAGATAGACATGGATGAAATGTCAATTTAATTCGGTTTAGTGTTATAGGATTGGAACGAGGAGTGAACTCAATTTAGAATGGGAATTTATCCATTATGATGGTCTTGGCAGCAATGCCTTGGCTAATATGGAAATAATTTCATGTGCTTAATGGATTCCACAATTACATGTTTTATTACCATTCTATCTTATCATTACTAATGATCCATTATGATCTATACCTTTTGTACATCAAAGATTTATGTCGTTGCTCATGATTTTGATGTTTAGATTTTATGTTCATGTTTTTGCATTCCAATGTTTGTGGATTGTTTCATGTTCTCTATTCTTACCCTTACTGAGCATTTGAGCTCACCCTTTATATGTTTTCTCTTCCCTAGGATTTAAATAAAGGTTTTAGGTAATAAAAAAAGGGGGAAGATCTTTATGGGAGATGTTGAAGATCTTTTACCATGATTAGAAGATTATTTTTCCATGTTTCCAAAGACACTAAACTATTATGGTCCTTGTGTGTCTGTTTTTATTATGTATTAAGTATTCCGCAAAAGTAATGTAATGTCTATGTACATCAAGCATTGGGTCTCTACAGTTGGTATCAGAGGAAAGGTTTAGTTAACCTTTGGAAACTAGGATGCGAAAACTTTAATGAGATCCCTAGAGATATTTCTAAGGTATGTCTAGGGATATCCCTAAGGTTAAGTATAAGTATAGGTTATAGTCCTAGAATTATGGTAACAATATTAGAATTAAACCTACGATGTTAGATATTGAAGGTACTCCCCCTTTATTATGTTGTTTTCCTAGCATGATTTTTGCCTCTTCTGCTATTCTTTTTGGGTTTTAGATAATGGATGGAACCTGAAGGAACTGTGTTGATCAATGTAATGGACAATGCAATGATTGTACTCTTGAGAAACCAAATGTGATGGGAGATAGAGTGAAAAATCTAATTTTTATACTTACACAAGCTATGAATCATTCTGTATTTCCAAATGATCAGAGAAGGGAACAGTATTCTATTGATTCCTTCATGAGGAAACATCCACCGTCATTCAATGGGTCTTCTTATCCACTTGTTACTGAATAATGGATCAGTACCACTTAAAAGATATTTTCCATACATAACTGTTCAAAACATAAAAAAGTCATTTTAGCTATTTACTGTTTATAAGGTGAAGCATACCAGTGGTGGACTCTAATTATGAATACAAGGCCCCAAGATGAAATTGAATCCATGGAATGGGACACGTTCAAGAACATGTTTTTCAGTAAGTACTCCCCTCATATTCTTCGACAAAATATGGAAAAGGATTTTCTTGAGATTAAGCAGAAGGATGATGAATCTGTTTGTATATACGAAGTGAATTTTACAAGACTTTCAAGGTATGCATCTGGCTTTATCATCCAACCTGAAAGTAATGTTGATTGATTTTTCAGTGGATTAAAACCAAGTCTTCAAAGGGCATTAGCTATAAGAGACTTCAGTAACTATAATGAAATTGTGTGTTCTGCTATCAAGGTAGAACTGGAAGTTGGTGTAACATATCCATCTCATGGTTTTGATAAGAAACGAATGACACAGTCCAAGGATAAATATCAAAATAATGGGGAAAAAGATGAATGTTTCTTTATGCTCAAAGTGTGGAAAGATGCATGGTGGAGATTGTCTTAATGGGACAAGAAAATGTTTTATGTGTGGAAAAGAAGGTCATCGAGCAATTGAGTGTTGAAGTAATGGAAAAAGTGTTGCTACTGATGAGAATAATGAAAAGACTGCAGAGAACGTACCAACAACACTTCAATTCTTCAAGTGTAGGGAAATGGGGAATTATGCTAATCAATGCCCTAATCCATGGGTTAATGATGATCAACGTGAGCAACCTCTTAATGAAATAGATATAGGGAAGTCACATGTGATCATTATTTGTGATGTTGAGTATGACAATGATGTTGTGTAATGATTAAGTGTTTATGTAATGGGATTTCAAAATAGTATCATGGAATCTCATTTATAGTATCGTGGAATTTTGAAATATCTGTGTATTGGTCCATTGTGGTTTTCTATAAGAATATGGTACCAGTAACCATGAAAAGTGATACAAATATTTTTCAAAGCAGATGATATGCGCATAATGAAGGGATTACGAGAAAATAAATTGTTTGATAGTATTCATGAGCTCATGATTGATATAAGGACTAAGTGATCTCATGGTTTGAGTATATAGAATTTTTAGGATTTTAGTATGTGGAAAGTGTTAACTTTTAACTACATTCATGTTTTCACTAAGGTTCAATGGGTATTAATGTTTCAAGAGAATACATGATTAAGGACTTCCAAGGTTTGGAATGTGATCAAAAAGATATATCGTATGATATATGGGGGATAAATGATGGTATTCACGTACTTGTTATGTGACCTCTCAAGTAATCATTTTCATTACACTATGAGATTGGACAGAAGTATTTTCGATAAGCATAAAGGTTGGAATGGATTAAGTTGGACATCAGATAAAAAAAATTTAAAGGTAGATTTTTTTTCAATATTATTTATGGAATGTTATAATAATGAAGATTTACAAAAAGGACAACATGCAGGACGAGCGACAACAGGTCGTGTCGGCCAAGGCTGTGGGAATTGAACCCACAACTGAAGTGCGACAGGCCTTTATCGCTTACCACTGGCCTACAGGATGTCCATGTTTAGTAGATACCAGTTTTATTATATTAAACAGTATGATATATGAATTTAAAGTCTATTTTAGGAACCATATATGATTAGTCTCACTATAGATAGACTTATGTATTTTTGATAACTTTTTCTAACCTTTTGTCTAAGAGAAATGGAATGACCCATCATTTTATCACATGATCTGCTAACACTTCACGAATGAAAAATTCAACTTCATTTATTTAAGAGATGAAGTGGAAATTGTCCATAGAATGACCAATGGTGAGACTGTACCATAATCAAGAAATTATTTCTTAAAAACATTAAGGAAATGATCATGAAAACCAAAAATGTTGTCCTAGTTCCCTTATATTTGATGAATCAAATGGTACATTAGATCATCACAAATATACGGCTTTGTGATTGTTGGATTTTCCATAGCCATGTTCTCTACCACTCTCCATAAGAACATGATGGTTATATTTTTCTTCCATATCCATATTTTCACCTATGTTATCCTATGTGGAAACCCAGTGATTAGTTAATTTGGTTAACCGTTACATTTCATAATTTACTTTTTAATGATTTGTTTTGTTATTCCTTTTTATTATGTGGGTTTATATTAAAGAAACTTTTTAGTAGTAAACCATTTATAACCCCGAAAAATTTCGAGGCCGAAAATCATTTTAAGGGGGGTAGAATGTAACACCTCGAGATTTTATGAAAAATATTCTTTTTAATTTTATTGATGTCTTGTTTTGTACACTACACCAAAAGAATATTGCACTACACGCATCCCAAACTTGGCTTTCATTACATGCAATCGCGACCTTTTTCAATATCTTGCGTCGTACACAATACCGAGTTTCACTAAACTACGATATGCAATTAAAATATTATTAAAACTAGATGTTATGAATATTAATACCATATTTTTGAAATTTCTTAAATTTTATCTCTCAAAATGGACTTTATTTTATGATTTGGAATATCGAAATTAGCCTAGGGTGAATTTTTGGTATTTTTCTGAAAACATTCAATTTTTGATGAATAGTGAAAACACTATGTTACTATTTAAAAACCGACTTTTTATTTAGATAATTATTTATTTTATTTAATTTTATTTTAGGTCAAAATTGATACATAATACCGATATAAGTTCTATTTAATTCATTGGATTCATTTTATAATAATTTTAGATATATAAAAATTTTATTGAACTTTTCTCCATCTTTTACCCACCTCCTAGGAGAATTTAGAAATTCACATAAAACATAATGTTACCGATTCTGTGAGTAGAATTTCGAAAATACAGGAGACATGGTTAATATCAAGGACTAAAATTTTGTTCAATGAGATGAAAATAATTTTTTGTTGAATAGTAACTTTTTACTTTTATTTTCCACGGTTAAAAGTGAATAGGGTAATTAAGGGTAAAAATGATATTATTATTACCCTAACACATGTCCTAATACTATTTGATAGATGTAATTAGACCAAAAATAGCCTTAGGAATAATTCTTGACCATTTACGTCCACTTGGATTAGATTAGGACATTTAATATTATTTTATTTGAAGAATAGTTAAAATATTTAATATCAAAGTTTAATAAGTAAAACATTTTTAATATAGGGTTATACATAAGATAAATTCAAATATAAATATTCATTACAAAGATAAAAAGATTTCCTACATAATTATATTTTATTTTTAATTTTTAGATTTTATAAAATTTAATTTATACATAACGAAATGATGATGCAGTAATTATCTTATTAATGAAATATTGTCATAATTGATGTTATAAATACCCAAATAAAATTATTTTGAGACATTTTATGAATTACACTAATTTTATATGATAATATGACATGTTAGTATTGATGTAATTAACGTTTTTCAAACTAATCATTCTATTATGATTTTCACAAAAATCAATTATGAAATAGTGTCAAAATTGACATAAAATAGTTTTTAAAACAAATATTATATTATTAATTGTTATTTTATTCATAAAAATATAAGTATTGGCCAAATGACTTATATAAGGTTATATATATTAATAATAAACAACTTTGGGTTCTTTTATCATGTTATTGTAAGATTATTGACCTTAGAGTGTAAGAAAACAAGAAGAAACGCTAAAAGTAAAATTATTTAACTTTATGTTAAATCTAAATGATAATGTTTAAATAGAAACCTAAACTTGTCTAAATTCTATTGGATGATATTATTTCGACCCATACTCACCTTATATTTTAAATAAATCAATTTTTAGCTATTATAAACCGAATATTATTTTATTATAAAATAATATTTTATGTTTTTTCAAATGTTCCCCTCTCCTCCCTTATAAAAGGGAACCCCTTCTCTCTTCTCTTCACACCATTTTGAGATTTTAAGCTCATCCAAACCCTGACCATCTCTCTTATACACATCCCTATAATCATTCTAGAGGTTCAGGTCTTCTCAAAAGACCAACTCTACTTCCTTAAGAGGAAGCTTAAAGGAGGTGCGTCGAATAAGAGGTAATCTTTTCTTCCGATTCTCTAAAGATTCTTTCTTCTTCTACTTCTTCTTCTTTAGTTGTCTCATTATAAAGTAATAACATCAGTATTAATTATATACTGATATGTTATTATGAATATGAAACAACCCTATTTCACATACTATATATCCTATGGAAAACAAAATCACCGCGTGTGCATACGTACGGAATACCGTCTCCACGTCGTGGTGTAATCTATTTTCGACCACCACATTACATGGATGGGTATAATGGAGTAAATAAATAACTATATATGATTATTTTAAATTGATATTAATTATGAAATATTATACATACACTTCAATACAATTCCACGATCATGGGAATGATATCATCGCTCGTGCATACAAACGGACTACCATCCTCACGATGTGATGAGATTCATCCTCCATGTTAACCATTCATGAATGATTATAAAGAATATATAATGAATAATTATCAAATATATTACATAATAATGATATTTTATTTATGTATATATATATTTATTTCATCTACTTAATTCCATTCCATTAAATAAGGAAATGAAAACATAGTTCATGCGTATGTACGGCCTACCGTCTCCATGAATGGTGTATTTCATTCCATTTTTCGATATATCATATATATATATCTATATTCTGAATATATATTATATATAAATCATGTTTTACATTCTTTAATTATTTAAATCCGGATATAAGTAATAATATCAAGAACACCAAGTTGAAACACGTACAATAAATGAAACGATTTTACCCAAATCGGAGCTTTTACATCAAATTTACAAAAGAACGGGAAATATAAAGTCATAAGTAAACCATATATGATATAATAACAATAAATATGATTCTTTAATAAGTCAATGTCATTATTTAAATCCTTATTCATGAGGTTCGGATATATACGAAGCATATCAGACATAAGGTAAGGGAAAATCTCACAATCTCATTTTTATCCGAGATTGTTTATAATTTGGTATTTAATGGGATGTATTTATCATCCACATCCATGTTTCCTCAATATGTAATAGTATTTCTATCCTCATAAAATTGTTTAAACCCAATTTTACCCTTCGGTGAGTCTTTAGTAAAAGATATGAAATGAATCTTTTGTCATTTTTAGTACGAGGTACTTTTTGACTTTTCCGGCCAAAGTACGAGAAGAATGTTTTTTTAACTTATACGGCATGAATGGATTTTTATGATTTCATATAACATTATTTCCATAAATTTTCCTTTACAAGTTTTCATGTTTATTTTTAATCAACTTCTTTTAGATTAAAATTATATGACATTTTAAGAAAGGAAAATATTTTTGAAGTAGAAATGATATTTTCCTCAAGAATGGAGTTTAAGCATTTTATAAAAATTATTTTCCTTATAAGATAATATAGGGTTCTATTTCAATGTCTATTTTTACATTGATTTGATTATGTTATGATGGAATTATTTTTATGAAGTACTTTTATCTTATATGGATTATGTTATGATGGCATGATGTTTAAGAATCCCATTTTTATTACATGGGTTATGCTATAATGTATGCTTTATGATTTTAGGGAACACATAAGAATGGTTTCATTATGAGACTATTGGGACATATATCTCCCTACAATGCATTGGGTAAAGATTTATATCTCATGAGATAGACATGGCTAGAACAGTAACTTCATCTGGTTCAGTGTTATAGGACTGGAACGAAGAGTGAAATCAATTCAGAATGGGACTTTGTCCACTAAGATGGTCTTGGAAGCAATGCCTTGGCTACTATAGAAATCATAAAATGTGCTTAATGGATTCCAAAATTACATGTTTTATTACTATGATAGTTTATCATGACTAATGTTCATTTATGATATATTCCTTGTGTACTTCCAATATTTATGTTGTTGCTCATGATTTTGATGTTTAGATTTTATGTTCAAGTTTTTGCATTCAAATGTTTATGGATTGTTTTATGTTCTCTATGCTTACCCTTATAGAGCATTTGAGCTCACACTTTACATGTTTTCTTTTCCCCAGGATTTAAAGAATAGTTTTACGTAAGAAAACAAAAGGGGAGGATCTTTATGGGTGATGTTGAAGATCTTTCACCACAATTAGAAGATTATTTTTTTGAGTTTCCAAGGACACTAAACTATTACGGTCCTTGTGTGTTTGTTTTTGTTATGTATTATGTATTCCAAAAATGTAATGTAATTTCCATGTATATCAAGCTTTGGGTCTCTATACATTCCATTCAAAATTATCTCCCTTCATAGTCTATAATTAATGGGACTCTTCCATGCTTTAAAAATCATGGATAATACTTCAATAATATACTTCTATACCCATAAATCTATTAATATAAAAAATGGAATAGGGTTTCACCCAATATTCCAATGTCAGAATCTTCTATTGGTCCACTAACACACCTTCTTCATGGATGATGAGACCTATGATGTTTTCCTGATGAATTATAAATTGAAAATTAGATAGTTTTACATATAGTTCGTTCTGTTTCAGTTTACTTGAGATGACATTTTCATGTTGAGAATGATCATCACGAGTCTTGGATTACAACAATATTTCATCCACATACCCAATGACAAACTAATATGGGTTTGTATATCTGATTATATTCATCATGGCCATAAAATTATTGGTGTGTTCTTTAGCCCGAACTAAATGAAAAAAAAATACATATAGTCAATATATACATCTAAATGAAGTCCTAGGTATTTTAAAAGGACAAAATATCAATTAATGATCCCATGATCTCATTTAAATTAGGGAGAAAAGATAATCTCTACATAACTAGTAAAATATATCATCTATATGTGGAATAAAATAGTTTTTCATCATAATAATTTGTTTCACGATTAGGTAGTCTACACAGAAGTGTACTATTAAATCTCCATTTATTCCACAGAATACAAGGAAACCCAATGGGGAAATACATGTATGGATAAATCTTGTATCCTCAAACTCATCTAGATGGGAATTGAGGTCCTGAATTTCTGTTAGTGACATTTTTTATGGTCAAATAAAATATTTTATCTCAGGAAAAGAGTTCGATGAAAAATGGTACAACCCTCTCTACTGTAATCCATTAGATGTCTGCATGAAAAACATCCAAAAACCTATCCACTATGGGTTTAATGAAATCATCCTTCATACATAAATCATATAGAAATATACAAGAAAACATGGGTGGTAAGCTCCCCTAAATGATTGTGATCTCTCCCTACAAGTCCCACCTAGATATCCCAATCTCTATACTGAACATTTATTTCACACATTAAGGATGTAAAAGTCACTCTCATGAAATAAAAACCAATGAGGGATAAATATAGTTCTTATGAATCCATAATAATAATTAGTCCAAGACCTGACATTTCAAGAATAAATAGATCCCAATGAAAAATACATTCCCCGTCAATAAGAGAACACCCTTTTCACTAATTGATGTCTCTCAATCAAACTCCAAAAATTTTATAAACCATAATAACCTCATTCATGAACTATACTACATGGATAAAATCACATAAATGTATTGATGATATAAAAGAATAAGAGGTGTTGTACTCAAATAATGAACAAGATAACAAGGAAGCAACACAAATATTACTTATAACTTTAGATGGTTAACACTCTCTTTCCACAATTGTATGTTGACCTAAATGTATCATTCTTACACCTATTATCAATGATGCAGTATATGTCCCCTAAGTTGAATCACTATATTGATATGGTAACTATTTCACAGAAGCACCTCATCCAATGCCTCTATCACCACATCTATTAAAACTACAACTGCTAGACGTGTATGGTGTAATATATTATCACTCCACACTCTAGTTCAGTGCATGTATTCCGTAATTAACCATATATTTTGGGTTCCTTAAAAACCCAAAATAGATCTCCCATATTTCATTTTTCTATACACTCTATATGTTTTAAGGAGAACTATATAGGAATGTGACTAGACCCTCTATAGTAATGATATATAATAAGACTATGGTCAGGTGTGAATGAACTTTTCCCCAAACTACTATTATTTATTTCATTATAGATAACATTCTCGTAATGAATTATTCTTCTCTAAGAATTCATACCTCCAAACCATCTATTAGAAACCACATGTCCTATAATGGAATCCTCGTTCAGATTCTTATATGATATTAGACACTTATTACACACATTTGAAAACATATTTATCTTTTTTCTATTGTCATTTCATATAATATCACATTTAAGAACATCTTGAATCTCATTTTTCATCATATCCACATCTCATACAAAATACGAAGAAAGGAACTAGAAATCTATAAAGTGTTCAAAATAAAACATCCCAAAAAAACAGCCATGTGTCTGCCTCATGAACTCAATTACTCTCTCCTGCCTCAACATCTGTGGATAAAAGTTATCTTGGAACATTTTCAAGAACTCATTCTATAACATACCACCATCTTATCCAATATATTCCAGAAAATCTATCAAGTTTTTTTTGGTCCTCAAATCATATTAGTATAAAAAATAACCACCTTCCCTAAAGGAGTCTCCAAATGGCCAGGTATAGTCTCAATATACTCAATCTAGATATTTTTTTACCTCTGATCCACCATATCTTGTAAGAATATGATAGTGATGTAACTAAAAATCCCATTTATGATCATACATACACATTAGTACCCATTATAGGTCTCTCTTGATAATCAACATGTAGAAATCAATTTTATCATGGTCATCCTCTCATTCTTCACCACCTGAAAATATTTGTACCTTATATTCCGATAATGGTGGATCATCTCCAACCATAACCTATGGTCAATGTATCAATATGTATCATCATGGAGTAATATCTATAAAATTCCAAAAAAAATCATAGATAGCATAACTAAAAATTAAAACAATTAAATCTATGAATTTTCATAAGGGTATAATAATCTATCCTCCTTTCCCTCATAACATAATCAAAACATTTTCATAATCACTACCCCAAACAATATTACATCTAGTACATGGTTAACATATAAAAATTTAATTATAATTTTTCTAGATTTTCATTTTTGAAAAATATATTTTAATCATATAGATTATTTCAATATTTCTCAATTTCACATTAATAATCATTTTTAGTTCCATTAATCATGCAATGAAAAAAAAATTATTTTCACAACATAATCAATCATAATTTTCATGTTCATTCCTAAAATATTAAATGTAAAAAAAAGTAATCCTCTATTCCTAGAATGATGCATGCACACTAAACTCTTGTTCTGTACTGGGCCACATGTCAAATATCATTAAATCTCAAAAGTAAATAACATCCCACAAAATGTGAAAACCCCAAGGTGAAATTGAATAAAATGTTAAAACATACCACAATTACAATAATCCCACCATGGGTACTTGGTTATTCCCGCATACATGGGTTTTCAAATCCCATGCAATAATTCATAACTCATGCCTAAATCTTCCAAGTCTCCTATAAACCTTTCACAAATAGTAAAAAAAGGTAAAGAAGTTAAAACATAAAACTGATAAAAATTTATAACATGAAGACATGGGTGACACACACCTGTTCAAGGAGTTGGTCCACTATATGACCTCAAGTGGACCCCCCCCCCCAATCTCCAGTGTCTACCGACTGATGGTGATAGTAAATATCAATCATGGGGAGTCTATAACCTCTCAATAATGTTATAAAATATTTTAATTAAATTTGAATAACATGTATATATAACCATATAAGTATAAAATACTAGTATCCAATGATAAATTAATAGTAAAAAAATCCAATTTAAAATAGTATATGTACAATTCCAAGTACATGCAATGTGTCAAATGAAAAAACCAAAACTAAGACACTGAAAACTACAGTCATGTATCAAATCAAACCAGGTTCCTAATCCATGATCCATAGCAATTCACAAATCTAACATATGGGTATTTACCTTAACCTTTAATGAACACATCAAATATAGTTTTTTACTGATTAGGATGCCCGAGTATCAGGTGAGTATAAATCAGTAGACCACCACCAATAGAGTCTAATACCATATTTGTTTAATTACAGTCTTTACAATTTTATAAAGAATAATGTAAATGAAATTAATAAATAATTTAAATTAATTAAATTACTCTTTATTTAACCATATAGACCATGAGGTTCCCTAAGACACTCGAACTCTCTATACCAGGTTCCACCCATTCCTGATACAAAAAGATCTCCATGGGATATCATATATCAGAACAATGGTTTTACCAATCATCATCTCAATTTAGTTTATGACCAATTGGAGAAACATTCCTATGAAAACTCATGGGAATGTATTTTATGGAATAACACCCCATGTGTATTTAGAGCCTTAGACCATCTCTCACACCTCAGTTATCAATTAATCACTATGGGATTTTGATGCAGCATGCCATGTCCTACAGACAAGTGCCAATATTTATCAAAACGGTAAATTGATGATGAGAACCATATAACATTCTGGAATATTATAAAATCATTGGTATCACATTATAAACATATATCACTATTGGAATCTGAGGGAGAATAACATGTCTTATACATGAATATTAATGTTAACCACTACAATATTCTAATGCATCCTACATTTATCACACATTTTTATCACATATATCACAATATCACTATATCACATGTATCACAATATCACATTTACCACAACAACCAATTAATTAATTCACTGATTAATTAATCAATTTCAAAAGGTCTGTATTCATATTATTATATTAAATAATTAAAAAAATAATTAACCAAATAATTTCCACTAATTATAAAACAATTAGTATATAAAATAATATAGTTATTTTATTACATTCAATATATTAGATAATGAAATCAATCTACATTCATTAAATAAATAAATAAATATTCAAATTCTACAATCCAAATATCACTATAATTAATTCATTAATTATTTATCCAATATCATTCAATTTAATTTTCTAAAGAATACAAAATAATTAATTAAAAAATTAATTATAACTATTCTAAAAATGTCAAATTCCCAATTTTATAATTCTTAAATTAGTTTATTTTCCTAATTAATTAATTCAATTTAGGAAGTTTAGTTTATAATCATCTAGTAGAAATTATTTAATTACATATAAATAAGTAAAATCAAATAATTTTGAAGTTTAAAAATAAATCACGTACCTAGAATAATAGATGAGTGATTTCCCAACAGAAATTCCCCAAATTGGAGATGAATCATCAAACCCATTTAGAAGAGTGAGATCTTGAATCAAATGCTTAAAACAAGATCCAAAAAATCACAGTCCAACAAATTTAGATGTATTTATTATTCTAATAGGGAAAAAATACCTTAAAAGAGTGGGAGAATATTGGGTTAGAGGGATGAAACAACACATTATTAGGGACTTTTGTAAAGAGAGGATTAGGTCTTTAATACAGGCTTCAAATCATCAAGAACGAAATTTAGGATTCCTTGGATTGGATCCTTAAAAAATGATATTAATCTATTAGGACTGAGTTATGGGAGTATTTTATGTTAAAGTAGATGTTATATATTTTTATATATATCTTTCAGGTCATTTTAACCCACACATATGATTGTTTTGGTTAGGGTATTACATTTTGTCAAACTATTTTTCTTAACTGTTCACCTCTTCTAGAGGGTTCTCATTTTTTTATATAAGGGAGAATGGTTATAAAAATTGTTAATTGTCTATAAAACCCCCCTATCAATATGGTTTCATGGTTTGTTAGGCCAGGGTGCACGGTTTGGGAAAACTAGTACCAAAATTTACACTTCCATTTTCCTTCCATTTTTCTCTAACAATCTCTCAAACAAACCCATAGTAAAACCTAATCAAAAAATTATAAATGAGTGGAAAAATAAAAATGAACCCATGATTGAGACATATCCCACTAATATAAATATAACATAGAATCATAGGGAATATAAATTGATATTTAAAATTACTTTTCATTTTGAAAAAAGATGAAATTAAAATTCATAATATAAATAAAATAAATGAATAAAAATGTGTAAGAGATCATTTACTTAACATTATGATGGAAAATGATTACGGAAAGAATAACTAGGTAATTAGAACACCTTGTTATGTTTTTAAATATATTCATGGATATGAACTTATTTTATAAGTTATCATTAGTTTAGTGAAATGAGAGGTTGCATCAATACATATAAACAAATAGTACAGAACACTTCATTATTTCCCTTACATCTATTTTGGACTCTAGGTGAAAATATTAATCAATACCAAAAAACATCAGGTTCTTTATCCAATAGTCTTTCTAAAATTGAATTGGTTTACAATATTTTATTATTATAATAACCATCATTTTTAATATAATTTTATTCATGATATTCAAGTGACTCACATTCATAATTATTTCTCTAAAACCCTCATATAAAATATATGTTCAGTGAGATTCATTACAGGTTTGAACAATTAATAATATAAATAGAAAAATAAAATATTATAATGGGAAAAATTATTTTTAGATATTTCATTATTTTATAGAATTTGTAACATTAATTTTTCAATTATAATTTCATAATGTGTATCGTATATTTATACCATATTTAATTTTTACCCATAAATTCAACCATCATAGATTCAATTGAAAAGATAATTATTAGATAAAACAATTTTTACATCATAATGAAATATTTTTTACAATATAAATTTTTTAAATATAATAATTTCTTATTTTTAATTAAAATGCATATATATTAAAACACAATTATTTCAATGACATGGATAACATTATATCAATTTTAAAAAATTTATTGTAACAAACATTATTTAATTTTATATATAACGTTATTTTAATTAATAATAAATTTTAAAGAAAATAATATTCATTTAATAACACATGGTTTTATAAAAAAGTGTTTTTTAATTAAAAATATATAATTACTATAAATAATATTTTTGTTTCCTCATATAGATATTTAATATTTATCAAAAAAAATATAAACTATATATATATTAATTGTGAAATGAGATTAATATAACCATTATTTTTCTTAATTAGTAAATATATAAATATATACTACTAAGGCCTAAATACATAAACATGTATTAAAATAGAAAATACCCTAAGTGTTTGGTGTTTTATAGTTGTATGTCATTTTCAACATTTGATAAAATGGGGTTTTTTGGTGACCACGTTATTCTTGAACATCACTCATAATAGGTGTCAGTAAATTTTTTGTTTTTGAATATTAACTTGGTCTTGGTAAAGGGAAAATCTCAGTGAAGCAATATCCCTCAGGAGGTATATCAAATGGGATTCTAAGGTATGATTTTACTAGTTATGTCTATAATGATTTGGTTTTATATTAATTTGATATTATTATTTTCTTTAATATACACTAATATGAAACACCAATATAGAATGTCTATATTAGCAATGATTAGAATCTTAATTGTCTTTTAAGACCAAAAAAATTAGGAAGTATTTTATTACTACATATAATAACCATGAAATATATTGAATATTTTTTTGGAAATAATTATTTAATAATGAAATTATTGATTTAGCATGGAAAAATAATTTATAGATTTCTAGATACCTAAATTATCCCACATCAGAAATATGGCCCTAGGAATATCATTTTATACACAAAAGTAGATTAGTTTAATTATGTTTCATTACTATCTATGGTTCTCATGTTAGCTTCAATTACATATAGTTATTCCATAAAACTTTTTCAAGATGATTTTTCTTAATTCATGGATCATTGTATCTTTAATCTATATTATTCACAAGAAACTACAAAAACGATGGATCATTCACCTAGGGTACTACCTATTGATTATGTACTTGTGAGGGGTTTGGTATATAATTACTTTAGAAGTATGAATAGAACACATCATGTACATGATATTTGTTATGTGGAGTGAAAGTCTATTATAAAAAACTCTAATGCATTCAAGGATATGGAAGAGTAAAATATATCTATGAATAATATTTCTATCATCTCAAACTCATGATTTTCTTTAAAAAAGATATTTGAATTAATTCCTTAACTCTAGCCTCAATATCATTCTATCATAATTGAATGTGTGTCTTGATTTTCTATATTCAATACATGGATTTTTAGGAAGTTCAATAGTTTGAATGTTATCTATAATATCATAGATAATATGGAGTCCCAATAGGTTATACATCTCAAAAACATCACATCATGTGTTAGTGTGAAACCTCTTTAAATATAGATCCACCTAATGTATTATTTCATTGTTGAATATAAACTATTTTTATAAGATAATTCTATTTGGGGAATTTGAGGATCCAAACCTTCATCAATGTCCACTGAACATGATATCATTATTTTCTAGAGATTTTAAATGCTTCTCATATACTAACCCTCAATCTATTGGTGATAATGATTATTGAAAATCTTTTATGTGTTGTATTATTATTGTGTAGTTATATAGTTCAGTAGGGTAAACATCATATATCAGTAAGATAATAAGGAGATTCACTCCATGAAATATCAACAATTCACTTATTTATATCATAAAAATAAGGTCAAAAGGGTAATATTCTTTTACAATAATTAAATGTGTATATTTTTTAATGTAACTGTTAAAAACCCAAAAGTATTTATTGTCATTACATGTCACCGGGAGTGTTACAAATAATCAAGAACAATAGTTTCCAATTTTAATATTTTTCTGGGAAATGGGTTAATCATATTGGTAAACTTATTTAATTCAGCCATAAATTATTTTCATACCATGCATCAAGATATAAACTCAAAAAATATTCCACTATACATAATGGGTTTTCAGGTAAAAATATCAATGTTCCAAAAACTTATGACTACAAATTTAGATAATATAAACACCAAAATATTTTCAATATTTTACTATAGATCCTCATTTTATTTTTCCTCTTCTATAATCCTCTTGATAATGGATAGTTGAGCATTTATTTAGGAAATATTGGATGAATATAATTTTATGTATCTCACGTACATTAATTCATTTATAATAATATTGGATCCATTTCAATCATTAGTATGGATAATGTTTTAGGATCGTTTCAAATTAGATAATCATCCACTTTTTCCACATGCATTCATTGTAATTTATTTAATAGTCTAAATACCTAAACATGATTACTAAATATAATTAGTTTATATTGAGATACATTTTTTGAATATATGATCTTGAGGATAATATGACCTACTAGAGAATCACGCCTATCCTTGGATATATTGTATCACTAAATCCTTAATGGTCTGATCAATAAAAACAAATCCCAATCATGGGTTAGGTAATTATGATCATGTATATTTAATTGGTGGGAATAATAAAGTATAATGTTGTTCAATTTTATTTATTTCACAAACCAAACATAAATTGGATGAATCATTTTTGTCTCAAATCCTTAAATAATTTTGGTTAATGTGGTCATATGTGTAGATATTATTCTCTTGTTTAACTATTTAATAATCTCTTCTAATTCAAAATTCTAGGAAATATTTTCTCCCTACGAGTCAAATTGGTTATTGGGTTTTGATCTTAAAGAAAATATTCTACCAAATCAAATAATAACATTTCCAAAATCATAGGAAAATACACATCTCCATCATAGATGTTAGTCATGGTGTTCCTTTACTTTACTCTATCTCCAAAGGATCCAAAGATATAAAATTATGTGTGATATCACTCCCCATAAATATTACTTTTCACATCTAAAACTCAAATTTATTAAAATTAACACATATATATTATTTCACAATGTCATTTTTACAAAATTCAACATATCATAATATTAAAATTTTCATTTGGATGAGATATATTTTTTTTCTTTAGTGCAACCACAATATAATCAATACTATCCCTAATTAATCAATACATTTTTTCCAAGAAAATAATTAGAGATTTATTTTTTATCAATTTAATAAAAATAATGTAGTATTTTTATACATAGATATTATGTCTTTTTATATGAATATTTATTATTTAAAAAAACAATTTTGGAATATAATAATTTAGTGCCTTTGGATACATGATATGTTGTCTTCTAATTTGGTGAATGATATCCAACATCTACCATAAATATCTCCCCTTATCGTAATATTCACTAATATACACATAAAAAACCACTCAATATAACATAGGGAACTAAAATATAAGAATGGGTTTGATAAGATTATAAGTAAGGGTAAAAAATAGATATGCATAACCATAACGTGAGGTTATGAGTACTAGAATATATGAATAACATTGAAAAATACATACCATACTTGTCATAGATCATAATATGTGTCATAACATTTGTATTTTATGTTCATAAGATATGAATCATATGGAAATCAAAAATCATGAGTCACAAGAATATAACATTTTCATAATCCATGGAATTTTAGTGTACACATAAGAATATAATATATTATTTGAATGATATCCTCCATGAAATTTACGACATCATTTGATGGAGCTAACAACAAGTATACCTTCATTAAACTTTGGATGAACTCTCGTGTACACTATTTTAGGATTCAAAATAACTCCAATATACCCTTATTTCTCATATAACATTAATCTTTCCCCAATTCATTGGAGAAAAATATATTTCCCTCCCTTCACATAATTAAAATAATATATATGTCTTCCAAAAGATCATAAAACACTCATCATTTCATAACCCATTACATGATAAGGTTTTAATAAACATTGAATACCATTTTTTCATTGGGAACCAATCTCATATTGGGAATTGGGAGAGATTATTTAATATATGTTAAATCTATAATAGTGTCTTGGCTATGAGGTGGGAAATTCGTGGTCATATGGTGAACAGTGCTGGGGAACCAGACCAATGGCATATGAACCAGGTTATTAAAAATATCTATTCACACATTATGGTTGATGAAATGAGGATTGAATTTTTACTCAGGGAGTTACATTAAAATTGTTTCATACATAATCCAAAATATATTTGGGTATATATTCACAAGGACTACCATATGATGTGATAATTAAATTTTAACAGTATTAAATCCAATATATCAAATGGAATTTGCATCTCTTGAGGGAATGATCTATGATAAACAAGATTGATATGATGAGAAGGCTGTAATTGGGGGTAAACGGATCAGTTTCATAAAAATTTCATCATTTCATCATAACATAATCATTTCAAAATGAAGCTAGTTTTATAATAATTTCAACGTGGTATTAACCATGAAGTGAAATGGGATTCATAAACATGTTTTCAACATATGACATTCTAATAAATAATAGTAATAGTGTCATTGAATAATATTCTCTGTAAGAAACATGTTACTTAAATGGATGATAACTTTAAGGGAATATGATTTTGAATGATAAATCCAATTTTATAATTCTATATGAATATAACATTTATTTGAAAATATAGTTTTATATAAATTATTCAAAAATTTACTGGAAAATGAAATTATTTGAAAAAAAATAAAATATTATAAATAATGGGATGCATTTTTGTATAAGGTTTTATATTTTGTCATCAGTTGAAAATGATGATCAACATGAAGTATGAGATTAATAAGAACTATTATGTTATTAAGAGACATGCATTATATCATGAGGGATAATGTAGAGATTTTACGATATAATAATCACCATACTAAGCTGAGAAGATGATAACTGTCAAATTTAGGATTGAATACAAAGACTAATGTTTCTAGTAGATAGAGAATTAAATAAGTTTTAGTACTTTCCTTAGAGAATCAGATGATACTAGATCTCAATGTTCAAAGAGTATATATCACGAAGGAAGGAGTTTGTGATGAATGATGCTGACTGTTACTGAAGAAACATGATAGTGAATTAGTATGGCTATTCTTACAGAAGCATATATTATGGATTTCTACATAACAGTGATTGAGATACATAATAGTGAAGGAAATCAGAAGTGGATGAAAATCATGTACCTTGGAACATAGACCATGTACCATGTTCTTGGAATGGTTCACGGCCATGTACCTTACAATAAAAATGGTATGTGGAGTGGTGCACAGAAACAAAAATGGTTCGCAGAAACATTTCATGGTGAAGGCATCTGGTATATAGAATGCTACTGAAAATGGATTGCAGGATGGTTTGCGGTGATCGCAGAACAATTTGTGTAATGGGTCACATTACTGAAAATGGTTCTCTATAGAAAGAGTTATGTTACGTGTAATGTATTGTTGTTAGATGAAGAGATGTAGTATATAGATTGAAAGGCACATGATATGTGACTGATGGTTCGAAGGATTGCTATGGTTTAAAAAACAATAGTGGTACACAGTGGAGGCTTGTAGTAATGAGATAGAGTTCAATATGTTCTGTAGTTTTTCCCTCATTAAAAATCTATGTAAACCAGATTAGCGGAATTCGAGGAGCTGTTTTCTTATATAAAAAGATATAATCCCATTATTAATGGAGAGGTATTTCGATAAGAAAATGTCATCAATATAGATGAACTCAACTAATTTCAAAATCGGTATGCATAAAAGATTCTTCATAGGATGATTTGTTATGTGAAAGACAAAATGATTCTAAAATTGAAAGGAGTAGTCCTCCAAAGATATTTTTCTTAAGAAAATGTTGTATGTATGAGATGATATGATTCACAGAATATAAAGAATAAGTTCATGGAAGGTAGAGGAGGTAT
This sequence comes from Viscum album, assembly GCA_963277665.1. Lineage (NCBI taxonomy): Eukaryota > Viridiplantae > Streptophyta > Magnoliopsida > Santalales > Viscaceae > Viscum > Viscum album. The sequence continues at coordinate 1,334,501,941 of OY728142.1, forward strand.
GCCAAGGTGGTAGGAAAAGGGGATATGTGAAAGAGGTAAACAAATGTTGCATGTGAAGGCGGTGTGAAAAGCCGGTACACAAAGGTGCGATGTGCGAACCAGGTGTGGTGCACAGAGCAGGTGTAGTGCACAGAGTAGTTGCAGTGCATGATGCAGGTTCAGTGTGCTGATTAGAGGCAATATGTGGAGAATGCATAGTACAAGTAGTATGACATGTACATGAAGTAGAGGTGGTAGGCAGAGAATATGAGGTACGTGGAATATGTGTGGTACACAGACCCTGAGTGTTATATAGATCGGAGATATTATGTAGAATCAGGGGCTGTTACTAGTAACAAATAGATCATAAAGAGAGTTTTTTATTTTAGTTAATAAAAAGGGAATATGTTATAGTGCATTCAGAAATTTTAGTAAAAGATAAGATAGAATATAAAAGAGAATTAATTCCGGACATCGATTCCTGTAGTGCCTCATGATGAATGTGGACAAATACTTTTCATGCCAATCTGTTAAAGCAACCTTCATGTCGTTAAACTAAGTGAGATTTCTCCCAAGGATGTGAGTTAGGGGGATCAACTAGAGTTATCTGATAGAAGATGTGTGATATATGTGATCCTTTTCAAAGGTAGTGTGCCTAGGATAGAGTGGGTGTTCCCGAACCGTTGTAATATAATGCTAGTGAAGATTAGTGGAATTTGGAACGACCGGAAACATGTTACGGTATGCTTCTTTGATGAAGACCTTAGTCTTGAACCGTATACCATTTTGGTGTTGTACCTATGTATGTGAATGTCTTAATTACTACACATATCAATCATACAAGGTTAAATAAGTTTCAACTAACATGGTAACATGATCCAGTAATGAATAGAAAAATTTAACTACCTGATTCACCCCCACCCCCCACCCCCCTCTTTTGGTGGTCTAGGGCCCTTTATTTGGAATCAGAGACATGGGTTTACATATTTGGATACACTTCAGTAATTATATTCTAAATAAGATTTTATTTTCATTCTTAACGATAACAATGATGTCCAGTATATATGATGATTTATTCATCTCTGAGCAAAGGTCTACATCAAAAAAGTACCATGACATACAAGAAAAAGATAGACAATATACATTTGAGGAATACCCTCTTGTCCAATTATGATTCAATTTCTTGTTCTTCAAGACCATCCAATACTAAATAAATATTAGGCTAGGAAATTAAAGATAAGGTGGATTAGGTTTCTACCTGATGAAAGAAAGATACTTATATCTCATTTTGTATTGATAATGAGAATTTGAGAACCTATATACAAGATATTCATAATGAAATAGTTGCTAATATTTGTTGAATATTTCAATGAATTCATGTTGAGACCAACCGACTTGGAAGATATGATAATAATATGTAGTATGTTTTGGTATAGAATGTTTCATACTTTTAAAAGCTCTCTAGACAGATTGAGCCTTTGAATAAACAAAGAGGAAACATGAAATAAATACATCAAAATGGTTCAAAGAAGTTGATGAGCATGTTAGAGTTAGAACGACTCTAGATGAAAAGATCCATGCACTTGAAGCTATGATTAAGAAGGGAACTAATGTTGAGAGTTTATATTAGGATGAAACCTCCATGAAATTCAAGGAACGTGACACTTTGTTACAAACCAAAGTCAGTTTGCATGAACAAGGCGGTGATATATTGAAAAGGATTGTGATGATAAGATGATAATTACTGAATATTATAAGATCATCCTAAATAATGAATGCCTAAAATTATAGTCCTAGATTTCAAATCATGAGAATACACATATTGAGGATTCAAAAAATATTGAAATAGTTGTACCGGGTACTCAATGATCGTTGAAGGATTCATAAGCTAAAAGACCTCAAACATGTGATAACAAGATCATGGATTCACTCATTGATCTATCAAAAGTAGCTAAGAAGAATAAGTTAACATCCAGACCATCTTGTACTCATGCTTCTAAATATGTTTCCATAAGTAGTACGTACTGGAAGAGAAATACAAAACTTGTTTGGATGAGGATAGGTGATGAGTTACCCATCCCTATGTCTAGGCTAAAAAGGAAAGAGAATGTGATATTTTATTATCCACAAACAGAATAACAATTCAAGAAGAAGGACCAACAACATAATATAAATAAATCATGATTTTGGGTCAGTTTTGGTACTAAAATAGATTTAGGCATTGTGCATTAATCTAATGGTACAATCCTCATAATGAAAAAGCACAAAGCAAACTTACCTCATGGGGGAGAAATCCAGAGATGAATAAGAAACATCAATATATCCAGAAGCATCTGTTTACTATATATTGATTTGGAATTCTAGATAACCTCGGTGATTTCTACAATGGTTGTGGTGACAAGGTTGATACATGTCCATATCAACATGCATTCATCATTTCAAAGAAGAGAAGACCTCTAATGTTGGTAAATTATGAAGTAGCTACCATGTGACAAAATTAGAATAATATTGTGAACACAAATATTCCCATGAATATTACAGAAAGGGACATTGAGAATAACCTGGATTTTAGTTCCATGAAATTGAAGGTAAAATCATCCAAAAGTGAAACTAAGAGGGACAAAACTGTGATGAACCGTGTGGTATATTCCAACCAAATGAATATTTTTTATAGGAAATGATTTCTATCTAGCCAGAAGATTTTTAATGGATGAAGAAACATTAAAATGACAAGCTAAGTCATGTGGTAAATGGAAAATATCATTCATGTGATGAAGATAAATTGAAATAGATGTTTAAAACAAAGATAAATACATGTTTTAAAGATTTTTTGTGTGACAAATACAAGAAACATGGTCACATTTAAAAAGGATCTCTAACCATAATAAAAATACATGAAACTATACATAGAACAAGTTAGAATGTTTCGTTCATAAAGTCTATTAAGAAGAACAATTATCGACACAAAGAAGAAGAGAATGTGAAGAGATCCATGCCAATAAACCTAGATGAAAACACTAGTTTTGATGTACAAGCATCAATACTAGTGTAAATAGATGAAGTTGGTTGAGAAAAACATGTCAACAGTGTAGATAAAATTGTAGAAGCCAGGAGGAACCAACTTATTCAATAAATCATTTATGCATTCTTTTTGTGCTGACAATACAAGGAATAAATGTTGAAGAATGCTCTCAGGGGAGAACCAGGGAAGTAGTGAATGCTATTAACTCTTGATAGCTAATCTGAATATGTTTCCATCATTGGATGATCCTTAAATTGATATTCAATGATTAAAAATATGAAGGATCACCCTTGATGACGATGATGAAGAATGATTCCTCTGAGGGGAAGTAAAATGATGAACCAACAAGAATTATTATTTCAATCCTTATGAAATTAAATTATTATTATATTCAATTAATTTTAAAATTTCTTGAAGAACTTTTCCATTTTAAGGGTATTTTATTTATTAATCTATCATCCTTAGTATCACAAAATGAATATCATTTTAGAATGTGGGTGTAACTGAATTAATCAGTGACATAAGAAGAATGGAATTTCCCCAAATCCACCTATCCTACAAATTTCACTTGAATTTTTTTCATATTTTTTTTGAAGTGATTGCAGGAGTTTCTGGTTGATTATTCCATATCACATTCAATTTCATCATATTAAAATCAAAGTAAAAACCCATTGAAGATGAAGTATATGAGTCTCATCTCATGTGATATCATGATCAGTGGATAATGGACAACAATGTTGTATAAATAAAATACTATTTTTTTATACATTGAGAATTTATTAACTATACATAGAGTGTAATGACTTATGGAACATTTCTCAAGTATGGAATGATACTCATTCCCATTAACATTATATTTCTTGTCAGTAAGGGGGAGTGATTTTAAATTAATTTTTAATGCTGATAATGATGTAAGGATAGATATAAGATTCTTATTTTGATATTGACACATTCATTTGATGTAAACATTAAGGTATTATGAAAAAATATACAAAGGGAGAGATTGTTGGGATGACTTTGTGTATATAGTTGTATTTTTTTCAACAATTGTCAATGAACATCAAAATAAATAAGGATATGAAGAATAAATCCAATGTTTTTAAGATATATGAATTATTTCATGAGGGATTATGAGGTGATTTGAAGATATAAGAATGGTTACTCCAGGTTGAGAATTTGATTCTAGTCATAATCAGTGTTAACTGCAAAGACTGATGTTGCTAGAAGACAGGGAATGTTTTTAGTTGATGTACATTCCCTAGATAATCTAATGATGATGGAACTAATTTTTCAATGATTATATATCACAGTGGAAGGAGTTCTTTGTGAATGACTCTAACTGTTAGAGAAGAAAGATAATAGTGAATTTTCAGCGGGGATCTTGATGAAGATATTTATGGATTTCTGCATAGGAGAGAATGAGATTCATAATGATGAAGGAAATTAGAAAAGTAATAATACCTCTTACCATAGAACATGGACCATATACCATGATCCAAGAATGGATTAAAAACCACATATTATGCTACAAAAACAGTACGTATAGTGGTGTGCAGAACAAAAAGTAGTTCATAGTGATGATGCATGGTGAATGCGTGAGATACGTGGAATGATGCTGAAAATGGATTGTAGGACGATACACGGTGAAGGCATAACTCTTCATGGAATGAGTCATTTTACCAAAAAATGGTTCACTACAGAAAGAGTTGTTGTATGTGGAATGGCATATTATTATCAAAAGAGATGTTGTACATAGACTGGAATACCCACAGTACACTATTGAAGGTACACAAGATTTTAGCGGTTTGGGAAACATGATTCATACATAGTGGAGGCTTGAAGTACAGAGATAGAGTTCAATATGTAGTTTAGTTTGAATCACATTGAAAATGGGGGTAAAAGGATTAACAAAATTTTCCGATTTATTTCCTTATATAAGGATGGATAATCCCATTATTAAGGGAGATAGAATTCGATTAGAAAATTTCTTCTCTGAAGAAGAACATAGCTAATATTGAATGTTGTATGTAGAATAGATTCTGCATAGGATGAAGTTGCATGTGAAATAAAAAACTGTTAGATAAATTGGATGTTGTAATCCATGGAAGACATTTTTTATAAGAAATTGTGGTATGTTGGAGATGATATAAATCACATAATTTGAAGTACATGTCTGGAGAAGGTAGAGGAGGTTCCCAAAGTCTATACCCTAAGTTAGTACGTAATTGTGGTATGAAAAAGAGGTACAGATAGGTGGTCCGTGAAGGTGGTATGCAGAGGCAGTATGTAGAGACACGGTTTGAGAAGCATATGCGAGAAAATAGTAGGTGCAGTGAATGGAGCAGGTTTGGTGCATAGAGCAGAGGCTGTACACAGAGTAGGCATGGAACATGGATCAAGAACGGTATGCAGACCATGAATTGAACTCATAGCATAGGTTATAGGTGGATATGAGGTGGTATGTGGAACTTTCATGGTATGTAGTCCATGTGAGGTACACTTAGCAGGCATGGTATGTAGATCTTAGATAGTCCACTGAATTAGGGAGAGTTTTTGAAGAAAAATACATCATAAAGAGAGTTTGTGATTGTAGTGAATAAAAGGGATGAAGTTCTAGTGCTTTTAGCAATTGTACTAAGAGAAAAAATGAATTTAAAATAGTATCATTTTGGGACAGTGATGAAATCATTGTCTCATACTGAATGGAGTCAATGAATTTTCATTCCAATCTGTTGATGCAAACTTTACATCGATAAATTGAGTGAGATGTCTCCCAAGGAATTGATCCTGGGTAGTAAATGTAAGTGATCTGAGGGAAGAATTTTCATATCCCTGAACCTAGTTAAAGTCATTGTACCTGGGACAGAGTGAATGTTCCCCAAACTTTGTAATCCATGAATAGTAAAAAATAGTGGAATTTAGTAAGATCAACAACCTGTGAGCATATGATCACTAGACATAGCCCTTAGTGGTGAACCAAGTAAAATTTGGGTGTTGTGCTTCTACATGTCTATGTTTTCTTTATTACACTTATCTATCATTCATGGTAAAATAAGTTCCTACAAATGTGGGAACAAGATGCAGTAAAGAAGAGAAAACGTTGACAACGTAATTCACCCCCCACCCCTCAGGGTGGTCTGTGATCCTTTAATAAAGGAAGCATTAAATTATATAATGGTCATGATGATGGGAAATTAAATTCATTACATTCTAGTTAAAATAATGAATTTTTCACATTTATAGTAAAACAATAGGAAATGTGTAGATAAAAATTAAGATCCAACTCAATGAATTTCTTAAAAAGTAAATCATAGTTAAATTTTTTTGTAATCGATTTATAATATTAATATATTTTTAAATCATTTTTAGAAAGCCTCATTTTTTTGAATAACATGTCCTCATTGAAATAGATAAATAAGTTTTTTTTTCTTAAAGACCTTTCTTTTGAACTCTTGATTAGAGAAATATTATAAAAAAATTGAAAACTTTTATTCTCAATGAATATTTAGAGGATAATAAAATAAATTTGTTTTAGGATATATTTTTTATAATATTTCATCATTGGATGTAAAATCATAAACAATCATTATTGGTGATGGGATTCTAACAAAAAACCCTCACCTATTTGTAATCATTGAATCCCAATCCAATTGAAATAATACCACTAAATAAAAAATATAAATAAATTGAAAAAGTGATATTATTTTTCATAATAGTTCATGTGGAAATTATAAACAACTCATAGAAAAACATATGTGAAAAATATAATTAATATCTCAAAGAATTTAAATTGAGAAAAAAAATACTTTTGTACATTGGTAACTATTTAAATATAAACCCCATGAAATATATATCAAAAAATTTACATGAAAATAATAATAATTTAATGGATAATATTCATAAAATAAAAACCTATTTATTAGATAAACCACATAAAATAAAAAACTTATGAATATGGATTCTATGTCATATAAAATAAAAGACTGAAAGAAATATCTTACCGCTATGGTAATCTCATGAATCATATTCTATATTAAATAATGAAATAAAACTAAAAATAAAATATTATTTAAAAATTAATATTTATTATATAAAATTTTATATTTTGGGAATATAAAGTTAAAAATTAAATTATTTCTTCATATGGAATAAGTCTCCGAGAAATTAATGTGACACTGAAAATCTGTTATATTAAGTCTCGGCTTCATTCATACATGATTGAGCATCTTGTATAAAAAATATATTTTATTATTACTATATTAAAGAACAATACTTATATATGTCATAAAATATTTAATTTACGTATTTCCTCTTATTACAAATTTATTATCAATTCTTTTTTAATATAATGTTTTTGGAAATAACTGCTCTTTTTTGTGTATTTTATGATTTGGTATTTTTCGTCCTATCACATTAATCGTGGTTCTATAATCTATGTTACTTTAATAATGATATATATATCTTCAATATTCATTATATATATTTATATATAATTATATTAATCCATGAATGTTATCAATAGAAAATTAAATACAATGATCATGGGGATGGTAGGCCATACAAATGCAAAAAATGATGTTTCCATTTTATAGACCGGTCAAATTAAATAATGGTAAAAAATATATAATAACTACATAATAATTTTTGTGTAATATATATCCCATATTATTGTTATAGCTATCCTTAATACCATTCTTATGAAGCTTATGTGCATAATTATTATCTTCACATTGTGATGTGGTAGTCCACCATACACACAAATGACGATATCAAATTTCCACGAAAAGGAATGTATGGTGGAACATGAGTTATAATGATTATAGAATCATAATAATTGCATTATAACATTATATATACAATATATAAAGTATTATTTCAATCATTTAGGGGTGGTAACTGAGAAACTAATTACACTAGTTCATGAGTCAACAGTGCACCGTTCACACGAATGATGCTTTCATAACCACCTTGATGGAAGTAAAGATGAATAAATACAAAAATAATAAAATAATAAAATTATTATTAAATTGGATATTATTTTTTCATTATATTATATTGGATAATCAGTATTCACATATGGAAAAATAATAATGTTAAAAAATAAATATGTTATGAAAATTACCATCTCATATAGAAATAACCTTTGGATCTCCTATTAATGACAATAGAGATTGTATATTTCAAAAAAAAATAGCTATATAATGTGCCTATTGATGTTGGGGATAAAATTTTCAAAGGATTGTTCATTTCAAGGTACTTTAAAGGGGTCAATTTGTATAGGGAGGGAGTTTTCTTTTCTATGTGGTAAAATGAAATCCTCTTTGAAATTACCTTGATATGTCATTTAAGAATAAAAAAAGATAATGTCATTCCAATGAAAAATATTACAATTGAAATTATATTCAATATTTGTAATTATATGATGTTATAATTTCAATATAATTGGATTTTTTAATGTGTTGGATCATTTATCACACTTTTCTTTTTAGTTAAACCATTTTTGAATCCATTTTTACATTAATAATGATTATTATTAGATTTACTGTGTTTACTATTGATTTTGGTAAAATATTATTTCTAACTAGTTCTATAGACCCATAATGTACATTGGAATAATGAAATGTTCATTTCAGGTATCATGACAAGTGTACATAGACATGAAAAAGGTACATGGCCAAAGTATGAATCCAAGGTAAACAGACACGACTATGGTACTGAAATACGACCAAGGGCTCATGGAGGACCCTAAGTGGTAGTGGCATGTCATGTTGTCCCCTTCCATTCTTTTTATGGATTCATGGGTAGTCATCCATGAACTATAATGAACATGGTTTGGAAATAGTGAAGGACCACAAACAATGAGGGTCCCCTTACTTGGTTTCAACCCTTCATCTGAGAAACTTTCTATCTCTAGGACATATTTGATTTAGAATCTGATTTTGGAACATGAGTAGCCAATCCTATTTGTTTTTACACATATAATGTAATGGTTTCCATCATAGTGTAATTTTAGATACATGTACTATTGTTTTATGTGTTTCAATTATTTTATAATCACACGATGATACCATTTATCGAGCACGATCATTAGAGTAATACCCCTTCAAGGACTAGGGAACATATCTATTATCTTCTAAGTGTTACACCATATCTAATAGTGTTTGGGTATTACTTATTATAAGTGGTACCTACATTATATGATATCGCATGGTTCCTCTTTCTACTATGTTGTATCCCTTATCTGGTAGAGTGTGAGTCCTCTATACACTTAGTGGTACCCCCTATGAATGAGTAGGGAAGATGTCCCCTATGCACCGAGTTGTATTTGATATAGTTTGGGTCCTCGTTACATTGAGTGCTGCCCCCTGGTAGACTAGTGGGATGGACCTCTATCTACTAAGTAGTACCCACCTCTGAAATTAGGGAGCGATTCCTCAATCTATTGATTTTTACCCCTGTAAATAGAATTAGGGAGTGGGTCCTATACCTAATGTGTGGTACCCCAAAATAGACAAGGGTGAAATAGTTATATCTATAGAGTGGTACCCCTAATGGAATTATGGTGTGGGTCCTATATCTACTGAGTAATACCCCAAATGGAATTTGGGAGTGGGTTCTCTTCCTTGTGTTTTCTCCCTCAATTGTGAGACATATTAATGAGGCGTATATCAAAATGGATTCTTCTATTGGATAGACACATGAGATATTGCTCATTATTGGTGGAAATCATGTAATATTTGAGACTCTTTCATGGGATGGGTTGTAAATTAGATATCACTTTTCACTATAATTTTATATTCATTTATTAGGATATAAATATCGTTATTCATGTTTTTTTATATTTTAAATATCTTGATATAGGGTGGGATTTCTATTCCTTTTGTGTTTCTTACTTCTCCCCCTATAGAATTAGCGGAATCTTATTGATATATATACACTCACCTTTACATGGTATTTTCCCACACATTTTGTGTCATATGCTTGAATGGAACATGTCGAGGATGACTATAGAGGGAGTAGGTATACCCGAGTTCATTAGAAAACCAATTGTGGTTGGGTCTTTGAGATTTGAAGGTAGTATTTCTTATCACATGTCATTTTCCATTTAGTTAAGTAGCCAGATATTTTTTATTGGATTGTATCATTTCCTTTTAATTTATTTTTTTCAAGGTCATTCTTAAAGGAACCCTAGATGTTTTACAATGATGTTTTGTTCTATATGTGATTCATATTTTATTATCAATCATCTACATGTCATGACTAAGAATATTGGTTGTGTGTATAAAAGAATATTAGTAAAATGAATCGCAAATAAATTATGCCTTTCAGTGCTATTATTTATTCATTGGTAGACAAAGGAAAGTTTTCAATAGTTGTGGCTTGAACTTTGTTGGTTTGGGCAGTAACAGATTAGTGTCAAAGGTTTTTTGACCCCGAGAAGATATTTCATTTCATGTCCCCAAATGATTAATTGTTTGTGACTTATGGAAATAGTGTCAAAGTTTCTACAGTGTGTCTCTCAGGGTAGGGAACCCAATGTTGGTGTCGATACTGACGTATCCATCCAACAAGACTATAACCACCTCATGGTTGATATGGAAAAAAGAGACATTAGTTTTAGGTAATATTTTTTCATGAATCATATATGATTAAATATTTTTGAATATAAATATTTATTAATCTACCCATATATGTAAATATGAAGAAATGAGTTTTCTATATCTACATTAAATTATAAGTATTCCTCTATGGAGTTAGTTATCCAGGTTATTGATTTTAGATCCTGGTAATGATCTTATGAGTGATTTTGCCTCATCATAGGGGCCATAATGACAAAATATAATTCATGATAGATAGGTAGTATCACCCCAAGAATTTGAGAAGTAGATAGTACCAGTAGATTAGTATGAGCATGAGTGTAACTTTTTTACACATCATGTCTTCTAGAAATAAATTGTAAAGAGGTTCCCGAGTGATCTTGATCCTCATGAAGTTTAGGATTAGATATAGTTAGTTATTTGATTTTTTTGTCTTATCTATACACCTATTGATCATATTGTTTCACTAGACACTAGACATTTATTTAGAGTAGTTTGGATCTAGTAGAATCAGGTTAAGTAGATACATAAGGGTTCGATACTCTCATGGATAGATTTATAGAATCAGTTTCATGAGCAATGCTACCCCTCATACCTACACTCAAATTAGATTTATTATATTATGAAACATCAATATGTTGGGATTTCAATTTATAATTATGTTGTGTAGTTAAAATAATTTTTGTGGTACTCACACTATATGATTATAAATGCCTACATATATGAAAAAAAGTTAGATATGGGTCTCTAATGATATATTTCCCCAAGTGTGGTACCCCTATTAACTTGCACATATGATAGAGTGTTTGATCTGGTTCTAGTGATAGAAAGATTCATGTTAGGGGGACTCTAGAATGTTAGATCTAGTAGTGTGTGATATTGGGATGAGTCATATGAAGTAGCTCTATTTTTCAAGTTGATGATATCATAGCGCAAGAGACCTCCTCATTTCTTAACTCAGAAATGTGGTATTATGGTAGAAGGACAATAGAGAGGACTACAGTAGCCCAGGGAGGGGTGGTACTATGAATTTTATAATCTATGTCCCTTGGTGTGAAATTTCCAAATATAAACTACTATGTAAGGATGTTAGATAGAAGATGGACCCCCACGACTGAGGTGGTGTCATGATCACAGATCTCCCAGGGGATTTCATGGTGCCCCATGGGTGGGAGATCTTGAATAAAAGAAATTAGGTCTATGGTAGGATGAGATATTGATGTTGTATGATGTTATGAGCTCTTTTAATCACCCCCACTAGGTGGACAACATTAGGAATAGGGATCTAGTGGTTAGGGCCATTTTCAATAGCAGACTACGGAGGAGTATAACCTAACAAAATATGATATGATTATTTGAATGATCTATGTTATTTATACTAATAGTTATTTTTGATTACCAACAATTTTGGGTCATTTGATCACCTCTTTACTCATAGCGTGAGGTATGAATATCCCATTTGAGGCATTTCCCAATAGGTTTTCATTGAGGTTCCAACATGGAAATATTCTTATAGATCATTTATATGATGGATCTGGGATGTCCATATTGGTGGAGGTAGGTATTAATTGATCCTTTAGATCATCCCAATGAAATAATAAATCTACATCTTGGTTATGGGTTTATTATCCTTGGTCTGATCCTAGATTGATTTCCCACGAAATAAATTCAAATGACTTCTCACTAATGGGCCTATATTCTCCCTTATGATAGAGAGAGATAACATATAGTGGGATGATTGGGTTTCTTTTGAGATGAAGGCTATATCCCATTACCCGTAAGTTATATAGTATATACCAAGGAACCACAAGAACTTACTACACCTAGTTTTCATTAATCATGGTGAATTTTTTGGATGTATATCATATGGACATTATGGAACTATCATTGAGGTGGGATATGGATTTTTTCATCTAATTAAACACCAAGTCATGTAAACTATATTCAATGTCTTATCATATGTCCCCCACTAACCCCATAGAGCTACATATGATGTTGTAAGACATTAAGAGAATGGTTTTATCCAACCCAGTGTGTCTTCTTAGAATGCAATAGTGACGTCTGTGTGAAAAAAAAAGTTGAAGAGAAAGACATTTATTGATTATCATCACATGAAATCGGCCATGATTAAGAAATAATACTCCTAACCAAATATTTTTTCCATATTTGATCAGTTTCAAAGTGTGATATATGTCTTGAAGAGGGACCTAAAGCCTTATTACAACCAGTTTAGTGTTCATGAGTCTAATATTTTGAATCCTACATTCTGATGATGATATAGTCATGAAGTGTTCATGTCAAAGAATTTTAGTCTGAAAATTTCTCCTACTATGTATTTAGATTATATGAACAAGATCTTACATCTATACATGGAGCAATTTTATGTTGTATTCATTTCATACATACTCATATACAATGTGTTAGTGGAGGAGCACGCAGATCACATAAGGATTCCCTAAAATTTCATTAGGATAAAAACATTATGGTAATCTCTTGATGTTCTATTTTTGATCCAAGTGTTTCAATTCGTGGGTAATTTAATTTTAGAGTTTGGTTTAAGAGTAGAGATAGAAAAGACCAATGTATCACTTTCTTGGGATCCACCCATGAAATTTTCAGAGGCATGGATTCTTCATTTCATGGATGAATACTATTAGATTATTTTGATATATATATTTACAATTTCATCCCATTTCAACTTAAGGATGAGGAAAAGGAAATAGAATACCTGGACATAGTAGTTCTTGAGATCCATTGAGGAGTTGAGGTATATGATGATGAGTGCTCTTAGTTTTATAACATCAGATGAGGGAATGGAGTACATAGTGTATTATGATTACTCTAGAGTTGGGATTGGTTATATGTTGATGGAGATAAATGATTTTATCCTATATGGTTAAATGAAATTAAGACCCTATGAGTATAACTATGCATCTCTTGACCTAGAGTTGGGAACAACAGTCTTACCTCTATGGTTTTGGAGGAAGAATCTTCTTGAAGAGATCATGATTTTTTACACGAACCCTTAGAGTCTGGGTTATGTCTTCACCTAGAGAGACATGAACCCAAGATAGAGGTTTCAGTTAGATTTCCAGAAGGATTATGACTTGGAGATAATATATAATTTTGGAAGGGGAAATGAGGTGTCATGTTACTTTAGATATGATTCATAGGATTTTTTATTACAGGGGGCTTCATATTAGTTTAATTTATAATTGATGACCCTAGTTGTGGAGGAATTTGTATCATTTTTCTCCCAATGATAATTACTCATCCACTACCCAAGCATGTAAGAGTGTCCTTGTTGGGATACATCGACTACGAGGTGTTATGTAACCCTATATGTTCTAGAAGGTAACCAGATGGATTTTCTGATGGTGTAAATCATGACATCATATTTTAAGAATTGGTAGGGGTTATAGTGATGATGATGAAGTAGGTGATCATTGATTTTATCCCATATCCATTTTCTATACAACTCGGTGTAGGTAATATGTATAATTACAATTAGTTTTAGTTTGTGTGTAATTTCATGAGGTGGGTGTGGATGTTTTCAAATTTTGATACATCATGTTTAAGTATATAAATACTAATAAATAGTTTTTAGAATGTTCTTTCCAGTCACATGGGATCTCGAGGGGTAAATTTCATGACATATCCTTAGAATGTTTTATTGGGGTTCAATATATTTCCAGACTCAATGACACCATATAGTTGATAGATCACTAAATTATGATTTCAGAACCATTACATGCTATCAGGGAGTAGATAATGTTGGTGACTTTGTGGTAGTTTATCTAATTTGATATTATTCACGTTAATAACATACCCTTGCATAATTTCTCCATTCATGTTTTTTGGTTCATGTTATGTTTTTGAATATTACTATAGGTTTCATTATGGAATAATATTAGTATTTGTACATCCTTTAATTGACTAACAGATGGGATGACTAAATGCACTATATTGGTACTGGATGATATGAATAGGTATTACATGTTATACTTATTCCTTTAATTTGAGGAACACTTTCCATTGCTATATTTTTCATTCAATAATAATTATCACTCTACTGTTATCCTGAAAACATTGTAGGAACAAAATGGTAGAGCTTATATGTCACCCTTATGTAGGAAATATATTAGTGAGTCATTTCTTGTTGGGACATATATGTTATAGGTGATGATAGTGAAAGGTCAATGTTGACTATGAGTAGATAAGGATAGCTCAAAGTTGGAAAAATATTAACCAGATCGAATTCATTATGCCTTGTAGTTCATGTAGAGAGACCATGTCATCCTGAGTGTCTCTCCCAATAAGTATTGTGGTTATTTGGTTGATAAGGAATGAAATCCTACTAGTTTACCAAGCCATTTTTAGATCTTGAAAATGTTTTTCAATGTGTCATGCCACCTCTCTCTAACACCATGATAGGAGTGGTTGATCGATGTATTTGATGTGTCTCACCTAAGGAGAAGTGTTCTAGAATCCTTGCACCTCGCTGAATGGGTGAGATATATGTGTTTTACTGAGTGAGTTTATTTTATAACTCAATGGTTATTGATTACTGATATGTTCAGATCCTATCTGCTTGAACCATCCACTTTTTTTGTGCATTTTGGTTGCACTAGAGTATACATGATATATTTTGAGAGTGGGATATCTATATGTGGGATCAGAATTCCAACCTTATTGGATAGTTTTTAATTAAAAGGTCCAAAAAATAATTGTGGGAATAATGTAGGGAAACATTTTTCCTTGTAGGTATTTGTAAGAAATCTAGAAATATTTTTTGAGACACGTGTTTCGACAATGTGTGATTCGGGTGACAGTTGGGGTTATGCTTATTTTTATAAAAATATTAAATATATTTTTGAATATGTGGGTAAATTTTTTAATAAAATATATGATAAATATTAAATGAATTATAATATTGGAAATATGATATCATAGTTGAATTTGGGTTTTGAGGTTTCCATTAGGTGTGATTGGGTGTTGGATGATGTAGGATGTTCAAATCAAGGCACCATTAGTGGGTGTGTAGAAATTAAATTAATTGATTAATTTAATTATTTAATTTAAATTATGTAATGATAAATACTCTATAAATATATATTTAAAGCTCATATCCATTGTTATCCCCATTACCCTTAACTAGTTGAGAGTAGGATTCCCCCACCTGTCGAAGGTGAATCAAGATTAGTGGACCAGGAGCCTCTAGATCAAGATGAATTGAGGAACATACATGAAACAGACCATCCTCCTTCATTGGTGAATTAGTTCTTCAACAATGAATGATATAAATCTATTTAGTACACAATATTTTTGTTTTTCCCCCTTTATTAAAATATTTAAACACATATTTAAAATAGCTTTATTGTTTTTTGATTTATGAAACCATCAAATTATACATTTACATATTAACTAGATTATTTAATTTGTTTAATCCCCATTGTTCAATGATTTCTCACCATATCTTTCCCCAAACTAATTCATTTGAAATGTACTATCGGCCAATGAATTTTTCACATTTTTCATGATTTTCCCCTAACCATTCTTCATTTTAATCATCATTGGGCCATGATTTCACAATTCGACTATTTCTGAGAGAGACTGAGTGAGATCAAATTACCATATTCATAGAAGATTAATGTCCAATAAATAGATCATTGATCTATGAAAAGATAGACTTTGGATATTGGGTGCGTATTATTTTAGTATGGAATTAGAGATTCCATATGAAATATAAAAGGAAAATGGGCGATGAAGGTTCATATGACATTGAATGATGAATTAGATATCCGATTTCTAGCCACCAGGGGGCCCAAAAAAATGTTGTTGGGGGATCTGACCAATATTGTGTGGTCAAATAGTGGGATTTGTTACAAAGGATTCACATTGTGATGTAATAAAATAAATATGGGTATCTAAAAAACCATTACAAAAAACTATATAGTATAAATAACACACAGTGTTTATGACCCTGGCTGTAAAAGCTTGAGTTTCTAGGGTATTAGATATCACATACTGTGTGGGACCCCAAAATTCCATGTGACCTGGTTCTTGAACAAGGGTATGTACTCTATGATTAAATAGACTTGGGAAGGGGCAAGAACATGTTCAGTGTACATGGAAAAAACAAAAGTATATTCCATAGTACATTTTCAAGGTATCTGTACATGGATTAAGAAAACATACATTTCCATGAGCATGGGAAGGACCCAAGGTGGCTATGGAATGATTTGTAGTCCCCTTATATAGTGTACCCACCTTTATGAGGAATATTCCAGATCTCATATATAGTTTTTTTTTGTAATCATATATTGGTTGTTGAGTAGCCTCTCTTGTGTTTTTTCTGTATAGATCTTTATGTGATCAATTTTTGTGTATTTTTTCATATTATTTGAGATGATCAAAGTCTAATGATTAATTAGGTTTATAGTAAAATTGAATTGATCAAGAATAATCATTAGACTCCACCTCCCCCAGATAGAGTATGTTGTGCTTCCTTTATCTTTTGAGTTGTACACCTATAAAATACGTTGTGGGTTCCCATTACCCAATGTGGAACATCGTTAATGGACTAGAGAACTAGTCATCTATATACTAAGTGGCACCCCACTATAAAATACAGTGTGAGTCCACCATACACTGAGTATTACCACTTATTGGAAAGGGTGTGGGACATCTTTCTACTATGTTGTTCCCCATATCAGATAGGTTTTTGTTCCTCCTTACACTATGTGGTACCCCCATGAATTATTAAGGATCATGTCTTGTATCTAATATGTGGCACCCCATATAGAATTATAGTGCATGTCCTATATATAATGATTGTTACCCCTTTATGGAGTAAGGGAACATGTGATTTTTCAAGTAAGTGATGCCCCCTAATAGTCTAGGGTTTATGTCATCAATATGCGTATTTGTACCCCCTAGTGAATTAGTGCGTATGTCCTGTATCTAAGGAGTGGTTCCACCCTATGTAATTATATAGTTGATAATATACCTTGAGATTGATTCCCCTTGAATTAGTTATATATTTGTGAGGTGTGGCTGCATATTAGTTATTCATCAAGATTAATATACATTATTATCATCATCATTGATGGACCTATTGATACTACTAACACACTTTCTTATATATGTTAGTGTGATTGAGATACCCTTTCGCTATTGGTTGGGATTCATTTGTTTAGAATATATATATATATATTATAGTTTTGTTTGATATTATCACTCTATTATTATGGGTTGATATTTCTATTTCTATCATATCACTTACTAATACACCTTGATCTCATAGAGCATCATTTCAGTTATGTATATACTCATTTCATTATGGGATTTTACTATATGTTTTTGGTCATATTAATATTAACGATTGGTAGGTGGATATTGCATAGGGGGATTAAAATAAAATGGTGCATTTGATGATGTATGGTGGAAAGGGAATGGATAATCGAATCCGGGATCTCTCAATACTATACATCTATAGTTTTTTCACGTTGGGACAACATTTTTCTAGAATGTCTTTATTTTACTTTTTTTACTTTTTATATTAAACTATCATAATCGTAGAATCAATCTATGTCTTACATATAAAATTTACTCTCTTGAAATTTAATCATATATTTTTATTCTTCTACACTTATACCTAGAGATTTTTGGGTTTTTGTGTGTATAGGTAAATAAAGAAAAGACCAGTAATATTAGTTATTCTATTTGGGGCCCATCACTAGCCCCTATCCTATAG
Source organism: Viscum album (assembly GCA_963277665.1). Taxonomy (NCBI): domain Eukaryota; kingdom Viridiplantae; phylum Streptophyta; class Magnoliopsida; order Santalales; family Viscaceae; genus Viscum; species Viscum album. Next base: position 1,334,520,296 of record OY728142.1, read on the forward strand.
ATTTATGCATATAGTAGTTTCCACATGAGCCCCATTTGGTCTAGACATGAAATTGAATACCTTATATGTCTAGTGGTAGAACAAACTGGGATGATCACAGGTTATCCAAAGAAAATGAATCTTTATATGGTGAAGTAATAGAATAATAACTAAAGGATAATTCAATGTTAAACATAATACATTTCATAAATGGTAAAGCATATGACTATTCCAAAAGATAAAAATAAAAATATTTGAATGAAGGCCACTGAAGTTACAAAATTAAAATATCTTTAATCTCCCAAAAAACATGAAGAAGCCCTTAATTTTCAAATACAAATCATTTGAATAACTTCATCATGTATTTTTTTGAAACATGGTAGTAACCTGAATTTCAATAAAATCGCCATGAAAACATGAATGATTCCTCATTCCTTTAATAAAACCATTTCAATTTGAATATATTACATAAATATAATAATATTGTAAGGTTTATCAATGAAAAAAAAACCAACATATCCACAAATAATTTATCTCTTTTAAGTCATCATTACTATAAAATTATTTATATCAATATCCATCAACTCTCTTTCCATTCTTAAAACAATTTTACCTACATTAGGAAAAAATGTATTGTTATCATGCAATAAAATAATTTCACACTTCCATTAAATTTCTTTTCATGGTCATATACACCATTAATCATGTGTATTTCAAAACCATAATGAAAAAATTATACTTCACAATCCCTACATAATGAATTATTCATATAATATATTTTCATAATTCCAATTCATAAACAAGAAAAATTATCCCACCTCATCCTTAATCCATTAACAATAATTCATCATATTATTCCTTAATAATCTTCCATAAAAAATGAAATATGATTCATGTATTAAAATTCATTAGTATCATTTTTATTATTCATATATTTTTTTAATATAAACAATATTATTAGAACAACAAATACAATTTTCCTGTAATTCATAGTCTCTTCAACATCATACGTAAAACCATTAATCATACAAGAATACTAATTCTCCACATGTGACTTCTACTTCGGTAAGAAATATTCATAATTATAATAAATTCCACATCTAAGTCATTACACAGTTGATGATACCATAGGAATAGCATTTTTCACATCTATTTCAGAAACAGAAATTTTCATTTTCCCTTTTAGTCACATTCTTTTTTTTTCTTATTTTCATAACCCAAATCATTTTGTCGTCCCTATAAGACAATATATAGAGTGAATCTTCTCATATATTTGAAATATGTTAAAACAAATTATTGTTCCTCAATGTAATCCACCACCCAAACACTTAATGAACTATATCCTTCTATCATTGATGATTTTTTGAGGTGGTAAAGGTTCTAGTTGATAATAATGTTGTATGATAACTAATTTCGAAAAAAAATATCATACACTCCAATAATAATTTCATCTTGTTGAGCATTAGAAAATTATCTATAAGAATCAATTTTAGCAATGTTTTTTATGTTTTCGTGCATTGACTAAAACCAAAAATCATATTGTGAGAAACAATAATCATCATTGGGAATAACTTAATCAATGAAATCTATTTATATGGTGTCCATACAATGAAATCAAATATTTATTATATGAAAACGTGGTTTTATGAAATGTTATTCAAAATCATCTTATTTTTAAATCCATTATGATATTTTTTGATGTAGTTCATGAATTTCCAATGAATATCTCCTCGGAGACTGAAACATGGTGTGTAGCAAGTCTCATTGCCCTGAACTATGATGTGAAAAATTCTAGATAAATGTAACTTTTTGGAGCTAATACCCCATGGTAACTATATTTAATAGCCACATCTACATATAGTATCCAGAAACTAATGATATTTCATTGAAACCACTTGCTATATTAATTCAAAAAAAAATATTTTTTTTAATCATTGAAACATACATAGAATTATCCGTAGACATATCTTTAGGGACCTCATTGAAAATTTTTCATCATAGTTTATAAAAATTAAACTAAATCATTCCTATAATTACAACTATTGTGACTGATCCATTACATACCAAAATATTAAATTTTTTTAGTGAATAGTCATTATATTACCCAATAACATGCTTGAGAACTATAATAGTTATCATATTTGGAAAATAGGTAAATAAATATGTAATTTGGTGAATTATATTAATCATATACCATAATAATATTTCACATTATTACTCTTAGAAAACATACCCAACATAAATCCATTCACCATATCTGAGGGAAGTGAATTTTAAGAATAGTTGAGCTAGGACACTCAATAAGGGAAAATGTGGTATATACATAAGAATAATGTCAGCATACGGGTTTGAGAATACACACATAAAATTTGATAAACCATACCCTGAATATAAAAATTCATAATACTGAGTAATGTAAAAATGATTGTCCATTCATAAGACATGAATCATATTAAAATCAGAGGACATGAATCATAAAAGAATTAAAGATTCATATTACATGAAATATTATGATACACATAAATATGGTAAATATATTTTCAAGGATACCAACCAATAAATTCATATCATTTTATTACTATACATACCACTACTATATTGAAATTGAGATAGGTATGTCCTCACATGTACAATATTTTGGGCATGGAATATTATCTAATATACCCTTTGAACTAATATAACATTAATCATTTCCCAATGCATTGAATGGAGATATAGGTCCCACAATAAATGAAAATAATATCATAAATTTATGTTAAATAAGATCATTAATAATTAATCATATCAATACCCATGATTTGAAATGGTTTTCATAAAACAATGATAATATCATAACCTATGAAAAATAGACATGTTTCATAATCATTTCATGTTTTCATAAAAATATAACCCATTGAAAAATAATGGGTGTCATAAATTTTTTTTCATTGTATAAAATATGGAATATAAAATCATTCCACAAAATTAATTTCAACAAAAACCATTTCAAGAAAGAATAGAAATTATATCCTTATATAATATACCAAAAATTGACCAATTTATGTCAATAGATTTCAATATAAATATATAATATTATTTTTGTAATATAATTTAGATGGAACATTTCATGGGGAAAATAAAATTTTATTGAAAATACATTTTTTAACTAAAAGTACAAAAAACAATCGGAATGAATTTTAGTTAATATTATCCTTCAAAAAATATAAAAACAATATTTAAGTAACATAATTATATTGATGTATGGATAATTCAATAATTTCTTTCACATTAAAAAAATGATTAGTTTCACATTTTGGGTGAAATAGAAACATGATATTTTTAAAAATATCATAAATATTTAAATAAAAGATTATTTATGAAATTAAAAAATGTTCAAAATTTTATTTAATATAAACTTTTTATAATGATAAATCCATTTGAGAATTTTTTTTATAAAACATTGTTCGTGAAGAAAAATAGGTTCTTAGACAATGAGAAAATAATGGCAATTGTTCATTAAAATATTCTCCTAAACTCTTCAGTAGAAAAATATAGTAAAGTGAAGGGAAAAAATGTATACTTATTTTATAACCAAATGATATGAAATTTCATGATTTAATTGAGATATATATAATAATATTTCATTATAAGAATCAAAATCATACAGAATTGTGATACATGATTAGATTTTATTATAAAATTTTTTCCATATTAGAAACATTGATTCATTATACAATGAATGAATTAAATTAAATGTATCATATTATATAATAAAATGGAGTAAAATCATGTTTTAACATGTCAAAATTTTATTATATACACCTTATAGATGAATCATGGTTCATAATATAACTTATGTAACGAATAAGAAAAAATGAGAAAAAATCCATTATTAATTTCGTAACTACTAATCCAATAAAGGTATGTATATTCACCACTTAAAATAATAACATGTTGAATAAGTATTATCTCAAAAAAATTAAAGTGTGAAAAAAATCGCGTACCACATTGGTTATCTATTGAATATTAAAACTCAGTAATAAATTAAATCAAATAAAACCCTATATATCATTAATATAATTTTATTCATGATATATCATTTTAAATGGGAATTATATATATCATATGAAAAAACGAGTGGTGAATGTGGCGTAATTCTTCTACAAACAAATGAGAGACTGTAAATCCATTTCTGAAAGACTCGAATTCATTTTGGTATGTTCGAGAACCATATATAATAAATAAATGTTTATTATAATGATATTAAAAATCTAAATTATAATTATTATTCCATATATGATTTACTTATGTCCTGTTATTAAACATTTATTAACAATTCGTTGATAAAATCTAGTTTAATGTTATAAGCACATTGTTTTTATTGGGTGTTTTAATATTTATTTATGATCTTGTAATGCCCTGACCCCATAAGCCCAGATTCGGTGCATTATTACATATCATTGTAATGATCACAAATTATCAAGTCTCGAAAGACCAATTAGTTTATTATCATTAGAAGTACTAGATACATTCATAAGGTTTACATTGCATCATAAAATGGAAAACAACAATAGCATTGCTTCCAGGGAAAACACTAAGATCCCATAGACTATCCCTGCAGGTCAGTCATAAAATAATTCTTCACATCTTAGGAAAAATAAAACAATTAAAGGGGTGAGCTCAAATGCTTAGTAGGGATAACAATATAGCGGAAACATTAATAAATAAGCACAAACATTTAAGGAAAAGTATAAAACAAAAACAAAATCCATTTCAACATAAAAATCATAATAATATGGAAAATATAAGTCAAAATAATTCCATTTACTTACTTACATGAATATTCTACTATTCAAATAATAAAATGAAATATCAATAGACACTTTCATAATGATGGAATGAATGATGAAACAATTTCATAACCACATTGTCAAAGGCTTATGCCAAGACTACAAAAAAAATTTGTCAAGGCCTTGTTCCAAAACACTAGTTTGTTTCATGATACCTACCGATGAATCGAGGCGCTATAGCGGGCTCCACGCATTACTTACTATGTATAATGCATTCTTCATATGAAAATGATTAAACATAACATAAAAATTCATACTAAAACTAGTATAAAAAATGTCAATAATTTATCTATAAACCATTAATGGTGTAAAAATAACACATCCACAATCAAACATATAACAAAATATTCAATACAATATGAAAGTTTTGTATCATAATAAATCAACTTCAAATAAGCTTAAAATCCATCAAAGGATGTTGACATAGATGAAATAAAATCCTTTTTTAGAGAAATAGCTGTTTCTATTTTGAAATCATTTAAAATAAAATATTTTAAAATATTCTTATAAGCTTATAATGGAAGCTTCGATGATGTTATAATAGAAGAAAATAGCTGCACCCGCCGTATAAGATTAAAAAACATTCTTCCCTTAAATTTGTCTAAACGTTCAGAAAGTACCTTGTTTGGAAAATAATGGAAAGATTCCTTTCAAAACATATAATGTCAAATAAGCGTATAATTAACATTATCCCATTGTCTAGTAAATAGTAAAAAAAATCTCAAATATATTTTTTAGAAGCGTGGATGTATATGATAAAGAGGTCCAAGTAGATAATTACGTATAAACAACCTCGGATATTAAAGATATTGTGAAATTAACCCTTACCTTGTACTTTTCCTTGGAAGAGGGTAGGTTAACCTCCTATATAATAGTTAAATAATTTTTATTAAATTATAAAATATTCATATAAAATAAAATGATATCATATATGATCTTTTAATATTGCTTTGCTAATAATATTTTAGTATTATTGTCGTTGCTGGTGTTTATAGATTCGTTTTCCATTAGATGTTTGGTTATTTAAGTAATGTTTGTTAAGGATAGGATGTATCTTATTCATATTCAGAATGATATTATGTCTTTAAACATTATTTTACTCATCTAATGAAAATTAGTCTTCAATGGATACGATAGGAAATGAATCTCATCTCGTTCGTGGAGAAGGTAATTTGTACATACGCATAAGCAACAATATTATTCTGTTGATATTAAAATAATATATAATTAGATGGAATATCATATATATACATAATCATTATCATGTTATATTTATTATTTACATCAATTAAACATCATTATTATACCCATCCAAATAATAATGTATTGAATAACAATTACACCAATACGTGGACACGGTAAGTCGTACGTATGCACGTATGGTGACATGTCATTCAAAGGATAGATAGAATAATGAATATGGTTGTACCATATTTATAATAACATCACAGTATACAGAAGATACTGGAGTTGTTATTTTAGTATGTAAACAACAATGAATGAAGAAGTGGAAGAAGAAAGGAACTTGAAAGAGGTGATGAAATTTACTTCTTCTTCGGATTCTTCCTTTTGATTTGATTAAAAGGGTTCCATAGATTGGATTTATGACTAAAGGAAGGACTATAAGATAAAGAGAGGACAGTTGAGAGGGTATCTAGGTAGGTTATGTCTGATCCAAATTCCTATGACGGTGTGAATTAAAGAGATTGGGGAGTTCCCTTTTATAAGAGGGGTGAGGGGCACCTTAAGAAAACATAGAAATAATATTTTATAATAAAATCATTTTAGGTTTATAATGGATCCAAAATGAATTATTTGAAGACTAAGGTGGGAATGGGTTGAAAACCTCTCAACCAATAGGTTTATATAGGTTGGGGTCACTATATTAACCTTATCATTTATATTTATCTCTTAGTTAAATAGTTTGACAGTTTCCATGTCTCTTTATATTTTTATATTATATTGTTAATAAACATAATATATAATTCTAATAGAACCCCAAGTGGTTAATTAATGATACAAATATCATTATATATGTTTTTTGGTAGAACCATATAATTTTAGGAATAGTATATCAATTAATAATATAATATTTGTTTTAAAAACTCTTTTATGTCAATTTTGACACTATTTGGTATTTTGTTTTTTCTAAATTAATAACAGAATTATTACTTAGAAAATATTCATCTAAAAAACCCTAATATGTCATATAAATCTATAAAATTAGTGTAATTCATAAAAATCCTCAAATTACATTTATTCGGATATTTATAATATCAATTATTTTAATCTTTCATTTGTACGGTAATTACTGCATCATCATAGTGTCATAAATAAATTTAACATGTTATTGTCAAAAAAATATAAATAAAATACCCTTATGTAGGAAATTTTTTTATTTTTGTAATGAATATTTATTGTCTATTTTATCTTATGTGTAACCCTACATTAAAAATGGTTTAGTTATTAAACATTGAATTTAACACTTTTAAATCTTCTTTGAATTAATTAATAATAAATGTCGTAATCTAATCCAAGTAGACCTAAAGGATCATATATTATTCCTAATGTAATTTTTGGTATAATTATACTTATCCAATTGAATTAGGACATGTCTTATGTTAATAATAATATGATTTTTACAATTAATTACCCTATTTACTTTAACCGTGGTAAATAAAACTAAAAAGCTACTATTCACCAAAAATTATTTTCATCTAATTGAACCAAATTTTTCATACTGATATCTACCGTGTCTCTCAGATTTTTTAAAATTCTACTCACAGAATAGGTAAAATTATGTTTTATGTAAATTTGCAAATGCTCCTTGGAGGTCGGTAAAAGACGGTAAACCATTCGATAAAATGTTATACATCAAATTTTTTTATAAACTAACTATAATTAATTACATTGAAATTATTTAGGTATTATATATATTTTACCATAAAATAAATTTAAGTAAAATAAATAACTATTTAAATAAAAAGTTGGTTTTAAATTATAACATAGTGTTCTTCACTATTTATAAAGAATTGAATGTTTTCAGAAAAATACCAAAATCTTACCCTAAGCTAATTTTAATATTATGAATTAAAAAATTAAGTCCATTTTACCAAATTCAAAACATAAAATCTGCATTTATTTATTTAAAATTATTTCCCATTGTCAAAACAAAAAAAGCGGGTTTTTAAAAAGTAAAAACTATCAAAATATTGACATGTGTTTATGTCAAATTTAAGTTTTAAATTACTTATAATGACCTAAATTATATTATATGATAAAAATATAATCTAATTATATTTCTAAATCATTAAAATTCATAATTTAAGAGTATAAAGTATTTCCATTAGAGAAGTTGTTTTCAATTAAAATTTAGTGTTTTAAACTATTCATCAAAATTAAAAAGTAATCATAAAAGTACCAAAAATTAATCCGAACTAACTTTTAATGGCCTGCTTCTAAAGAAAAAGTTTATTTTTTCAAATTTTATATATTAAAGTGTCAAATATTGGATTTAAAAAGGGTTTGCTATTAATATGCGGTAAAATTACATTTTTTTTAAAAATACTTATTTTATCTGAAAAAATGAATTTGTTCTTACATTATGTCTATGAAACTCATAATATAGATTCTAAAATTATAAGTATTATATTAAGTTAAAAATATAGTTAATACTATTTATAACCGCTTTCGAACGGCTAGTTTGGTAAGTCATGGTGCCCATGAACTCTGTGTTGTGTGCAGTGAAAGTTATTGAATTACATTGAAGAAATAACATACTATGAAATCATGGGGTGTTACATTATTCCCTCCTTCAATAAATTGCATCCTCACAATTTGAAATTGTTCATGGATAATAAAATAATGAAAATAGAAAATACCTTTGTGGGAAAACCAACATTGAAAATTTGGAAAAAAAAATTTATTTTTAATATGAGGAAAAGGGAAATGAATGGGTCACCACCAAATAATGATCTCAATTAAGAGAAAATTGATGTAAATTTAAGAAGCATAATTAGAGGAAAATCATAAATATTTATAGGGAGTGATTGAGGTCATAAATCACAAAGAAGTGTAAAATTGAGGGCCTCAAATCGATCAATCTATGATGATTTAAAATACCATCAGTTCAACTAAACATAACGTATTAAGATAACACATTTTTGGTTTTAAGTTCCCTTCCCTAATGTTTACAAATTAATTTACCCATATAATAAGAGGAATATATATATATACACACACTTTACAAGTAGAGTTTCATCATTCAACTAATTCCTACCACAAACTCATCTTTCACTCCAAAAGATTTCAAAAAATATATTCTACTTATCCTAATCGTATTGGGTTCCAAAAAAATTATGAATTTATAATTCACCTACCAGACCCTTTAAAAAATCTAGATTATACAATCTAGGGGATTTATGCAGTCCAATGGTAGGCGATAAATCCCACTCTCACCAAGGTTGTGGTTTCGATTCCCGTAGCTTGGTCCGACACGGAAGATTGTCACACGGTATGCGTGTTGTCCTTTTTATAACAATCTCACAATAAACTTAACAATAGTAACTGATTTCAAATTTAATCCATTCCAACCTTTGGACATATCCAAAATACTTCTATGTAAACTCACAGCCAAAAATATATAAGGAAGTTGAACCCAATGAAGATCCTTTTTTCATGTAAAAATATGTGAACACCATCATCATGTATTATTTTAAAAGATGGTAACACCCTGATTTACCATAAAACCTTATTGATTACATACATGCTCCATTATCATTTATATAATACTGGATATATTCTTTATATCCAAAAATATTTAATATTCCAACAATGATGAAATTAAAAAACTATTAATCAGTTTCAAGGAAGCCATGAATATCCAATATATTTTATCCAAATAAAACATATCTTATTCAAAAATCACTACCTCATTATCAGGACCATATTATCGATTACCATTCCTTCAGCCATGTATTTTTCAAAAAATTTAGCTTATTATTGTGTAACTTTTTTTAGAACAATATAATATCAAATCCTCAGTAAAATAGTATTGCAGTATAATCCTTATTTATCCTCATAATTCATATAACAAGTATATTGTTGATAAAAAACTCAAATGTAATATTTCTGTAATAAAAAAAAGAACACTAGTCATTCCTCTTCATCTGAGGTAGTATCAAAACATTATTATTATCCAATTGCATCATTTGCGGTATACTCTGAAGACTAGGACATTGATTCGTGTAGTGTCTCAATGCCTTGCAGATGAAGCATTTTACATTTGAATCCTTTTTCTTTCTGTTGCAATCATGTACTTGGTGTCCTTTTTCTTCAAACTTATAACAAACTCCCATTCACTTAAGGAATTTATCGAGGTGATTATTTCCATAATTATCACATATTTAAACATCCTTCTTTCCCCTCTTCCTTTTATCCATCTTTATCTCTACCATCTTTTTCTTCTATTTCTTCCCTTCATAGCCATAGGAATCGGATAATTCTTTACTTATCATATTAACACATGATACTATTTTGTTCATATGTTGAGAATATGTGGGAGACTATTTCCTTTCTAAATGTTGGCTTTATACTAGGAAATATATGATCCTTTTAATTTTTTTATCAAATGTATTGTTGGAGTTCTCATTCCTTCTGCTAGGGGATATTTTTTAACAATGGAATACACAAGGCCAGTTTATGAATCACAATTCATAATTCCAAAAATGTAAAATACCTAACGTAAATTGAACTGTTTGTAGATATAATCCATAATCATAAAAATGTTTTCTTTGAGGACGTATTTAATCATAAATAATTCCTAAGGGCTTGTAATGAAAATGTGAATTGTCCAATGCATATCCCCCAGGAGTTTCATAACCAAGAGTTCAGCAAGGCCCGTTGTCGTACACCAGTTCCCATTCAAGTCTGGCTCAAAGAGGTGTTTTTAGGTTTTACCCCTAGGTACATCTGTGCCATATCCACCTCTACCAGCTCATATCCAAACAGGGATATATTTCATGGAAAACATAAAAAATCTCTACAATACCAATATTCTATGAAGTTATTCTATACTAATCATCAATGTATACCTTAGGGTAATGTGCTCTAATCATGGTTTACCTAAATCTAGATTCTGTGGTTTGTACTAAACATCTTTTGATACAAACTGTAACACCCCAAACCCAGAATCCTAGAGTTGGTGCATTATTACATATTATTAGCATGATCACAAAAGATCAAGTCTCGAAAGACCGGTTATTTTAGTAGCCTTGGAAGTACTAATTACATTAATAAGGTTAGATTACATCATAAAATGGAAAACTACAACAAAATTGTTTCCATGGACAACACTAAGATCCTAAATACTATCCCTATAGCTCAGTCAAAATATAGTTATTCGCATCATGGATAAAATAAAACATATAAAGGGGTGGGCACAAATACTCAGTAAGGATAACAATATAACAAAAACTTTCATAAATAAGTATAAACATTAATGAAAATGTATAAAACTAAAACAAAAACCTTTTTAACATAAACATCATCATAATATGGAAAATCTAAATCAAAATAATTTCATTTACTTACTCAATTGGATATTATACTAGTTGAACAATCACATGAAATATCAATAGCCACTTTCATAATGATGTAATTCATAATGATATAATTTTATAACAACATATTCAAGGCCTTGTGTGAATACTACAAATAAAATTATGTCAAGGCATTATGCCAAAACACTAGTTTGTCTAATGAGACCTACCGAAGCATCGTGGAGTGATAGCGGGATCCACCCGTCACTTTCTAAGACGAATGAATTCATTATAGGAATAGGTTTAAACATAACATAAACATTCATATTAAAACTAACGTACGAAATGTCAATAAATTATCCATAAACCATGAATGGTGAAAAAATAACACATCCACAGTCAAACATAACACAAAACATTCAATACAATATAAAATTTTTGTATCCTAATAAATTAACTTCAAATAAGCATAAATATATCAATGGATGTTGACATAGATGAAATCAAAACCTTTTTTAGAGAAATATCTTTTCATATTTTAAAATAAATTAAGAAAAATTTTAAATTTTAAAATATACTTATAATATTTTAATGGATTCTTTGACGATGTTATAACAGTGGAAAATATCCATACCCTCCGCATAAGTTTAAAAAAACATTCTTACCTAAAATTTGTCAAAAATGTCAAAAAAGTACCTTGATTGGAAAAGGAAGAAAATATTCCTTTCAAAACATATAAGTTCAAATAAGGGTATAAATTACTTCAACCAATTGTCTAGTATATAGTACAAATGTTTTAAAGTACAATTTTAAGATGCACGGATGTGGATGATAAAGATGTCCCATTAGATAAATACGTATAAACAACCTCAAATAATGAAGAGATTGTGAAATTAACCCTTACCTAGTACTTTTCCTTGGTCAAGGGTAGGTTAAACTCTAGTATAATAGTGGAATATTTTTTGTTAAATTATACACTAATCATATAGATTAATATGATATCATATATGACCATTTAATATTGCATTGTTAATAGTATTTTAGTATTATCGTCGTTTTGGGTGTTAACTGATTCATTTTCCTTTAATTTCATTCTTACGTAAGTAATGTTTCTTATGCATAGAATGTATATATTTCATATTTAGTGTGATATTATGTCTTTAAACTTTATTTTTAATCATCTAATGAAAATTAATCTTGAATGGATACATTTGGGAATGAATCTCATCACGTTATTAGAGACAGAAATCTGTACGTACGCACGAGTGACAATATCATTCGTTTGATATTAGAATAATATATAATTGGATTTTATATCATATATAAAGAATAATTATCATGTTATATTTATTATTTACATGAATTACACATCATTATTATACCAATACAAATTATAATGTATTGAATAACAATTACACCACAATGTGGAGATGGTAAGTCGTACATACACATGTATGGTGACAAGTCTTTCAAAGATGGATTGAATAATGAATATGGTTGTACCATATTTATATAAACATCACAATATAGACAATATACTGGATTTTTTATTTTAGAATGGAAACAACAAAGAAATAGGAAGTGGAAGAAGAAATAAACTTGAAATAGGTGATGAAATTTATCTCTACTTTGAGTTATTATTATTTTTGAAATTGATCATATGGGCATATTATAATGGATTTATGACTAATGTTAGGCCTCTAGGATGAAAGGAAGATAGTGGAGAGTGTATTTGGGTAGGTTTTGGCGTAGCCAAATGGTCTTGAAGGTGTGAATTAGAGAGAAGGGGGAGTGCCCTTTTATAAGAGGGATGAGGGCACCTTAGGAAAAGCAAGAAATATTATTTTATAATAAAATAATTTTCGGTTTTAAATGGCACAAGAATAAATTATTTAAATGATAAGGTGGATATGGGTCGAAAAACACTCAACCAATTGGTTTTAGACAGGTTTGGGTCACTTTATTAACCTTATCTTTTAGATTTAACTCTATGTTAAATAGTTTGACATTTTCCATGTCTCTTTGTATTTTTATATTATATAGTTAATAAATATACTATATACATATATGTGAAACCCAAGAGGTTTATTAATGATACCACTCTAATTATATAATTATTTTTTCTGAACAATATATTTTTAGGAATGGAATATTAACTATTAATATAATATTTTTAAAAAAAAATCTTTTATGTCAATTTTGACACTATTTTGTATTTTGTTTTTTCTAAATTCATAAAAGCATTATTACTTTGAAAAAAATTAATCTAACCAACCCTAATATGTCATAGTAACCTAGAAAATTAGTGCAATTCATAAAGACTCTAAAATTACATTTATTTGGATATTTATAATATCAATTTTTTTAATCTTTCATTAGTGCATTAATTATTGAATCATCATTCTGTCATAAATAAATTTAATTATTTAATGTCTAAAAAATATAAATAAAATACCATTATTTAAGAAATATTTTTATATTTAAAATGGTTATTTAAAGTATAATGTATCTTATTTTTAACCCAATATTAAATATGGTTTAGTTATTAAACATTGAATTTGACACTTTTAACTATTCTTTGAATGAAATAATAATAAATTTATTAATCTAATCCAAGTGGACCTAAAGGATCATATTTTATTACTAAGGTGGTTTTTGGTTGAATTACACATATCCAATAGAATTAGAACATGATTTAGGGTAATAATAATATCATTTTTACCCTTAATTACTCTATTTACTTTTAACCATGGTAAATAAAAGTAAAAAGTTACTATTCCCCAAAAATTATATTCATGTTATGAAACCGTATTTTTCTTACTGATATCAACCGTGTCTCTCGGAATTTTGAAATTAAACTCATATAAGAGGTAAAATTATGTTTTATGTAAATTTTCAAATGCTCCTAGGATGTAACACCCCAAGATTTCCCAGTACATTATTTCTTCAAAGTAATGCAATAACTTACACCACACGCAACATTGCGTCCAAATGCATCATGACATACCAAACTAGCCATTAAAAAGCCGTTATTAATATTATTAACTGAATTTTTAACATTATATAATCCATATATTTTAGAATCCATATTATGAGTTTCTTAGACATAATGTAAGAACAAAATCATTTTTTTCAGATAGAAGAATTATTTTTCAAATAATGCAATTTTACCATCTTTTAATGGAGATCAATTTTTTAATATGATATTTGAATCTTTTATATTCATTTAAAAAAACTCCTTCTTTAGAATTGGGACATAAGAAACTAGTTTCAATAAAATTTTTGTGTTTTTTTGAAAACATTCAAATTTTGATGAATAGTGAAAAACACTGAGTTATAGTTTTAAACAGAAGATTTATTTAAATTATAATTTATTTAATTTAAATTTATTTTTGGTAAAAATAGATACATAATACCTATATAAGTTCAATTAAATTCATTGGATTCAGTATATAATAATTTTAGATATATAAACATTTTATTGAACTTTTCACTGTCTTTTACCCGCCTTCTAGGAGAAGTTACAAATTCACATAAAACATAATTTTACATTTTTTGTGAGTGGAATTTCAAAAATCCGAGAGACATGTTTGATAAAAGTAAGTAAAATGTGGTTCAATGAGATGAAAATAATTTTTTCTAAATAGTAACTTTTTACTTTTATTTACCACGGTTAAAAGTATATAGGGTAATAAAGAGTAAAAAGTATATTAATATTACCCTAACACATGTCATAATTCTATTGGATACATATAATTCTACCAAAAAAACCTTAGGAATAAAATATGAACCTATTTGGTCCACTTGGATTAGATTAGAACATTTATTATTATTTAATTCAAAGAAGAGTTAAAAGAGTTAAAATCAACGTTTAATAACTAAAACATTTTTAATATAGGGTCATACATATGATAAATTCGACTAAAAATATTAATTAGAAAGCTAAAAATATTTACAACATAATGGTATTTTATTTATAATTTTTAGACATTAAATAATTTAATTTATTTGTGACACAATGATGATGTACTAATTACCTTATTAGTGAAATATTAAAATAATTGATATTATAAATACACAAATAAATATAATTTGAGATTTTTAATGAATTACAAGAATTTTATTGCTTAATATGACATGTTAGGATTGATTAAATGAATTTTTTTTGAATAAATAAAGTTACTAATACTAACAAAAATCAATTATTAAATAGTGTCAAAACTGACATAAAGGAGTTTTTAAAATAAATATTATATTATTAATTGATATAATATTCATAAAAATCTTAGGTTTGGCCAAATGACTTATATAATGATATATATGTAATTAATGAACCACCTGGGGTTCTATTGGTAGTTTATAGTAAGTTTATTAACCATATAATATAAAAATACAAAGAGACATAGTAAATGTCAAACTATTTAACTATGAGTTAAATCTAAAGGATAAGGGTAAAATAGTGACCTAAACTTGTATAAAACCTATTTTTTGATTTTATTTCGACCCATACCCACCTTATACTCGAAATAAGTCACTTTGGAGCCATTATAAACCGAATATGAATTTATTATAAATTAATATTTCTAGTTTGTTCTAAGGTTCCCCTCACCACTCTTATAAAAGGGATCTCCCCCTTCTCACTAATTCACACCTTCAAAGCCTTTTGTCTCATCCAAACTCTACCCAAATATCCTCTATACTTCCCTCACTTGAACCTAGAGGCCATAGAATTATCAGAAAGCCAACCTATGGTGCCCTTTTCATCAAATCAAAAGAAAGAACCCGAAGAAGAGGTAATGATTTCACCAACCTCTTTCAAGTTCCTTTCTTCTTCCACCTATTAATTATTTTTTATTACCATTATAAAATAATAACTCCATTATCTTATATATACTGTTATGTTATTATAAATATGGTACAACCATATTTAGTATTACATCCATCCTTTGAATGACATGTCACAATATGTGCGTACGTACGGTCTACCGTCTCCACGTCGTGGTGTAATTGTTATTCAAAACATTATTATGTGGATGTGTATGACAATGATGTGTCATTGATGTAAATAATAAACATAACATGATAATGATTCTATATATATGATATAATATCCAATTATATATTATTTTAATATCAAAAGAATGATATTGTCGCTCATGCGTATGTACGGACTACCGTCTCCACGAACGTGATGAGATTCATTACCCATTGTATCCATTCAATTATAATTCTCAATTGATGATTAAAAATAATTTTTAAGGACCTGATAACATTCTGGATATGAATAAGATACAACCTATCAATAACAAACACAGTTTATGTAACAAAACATATAAAATAAAACGAGTAAGTTAAGACCTAAAACGACGATAATACTAAGATATTATTAAAAAGTAATGTTAAAACATCATATATGATATCCTATTAATGTATATGATTCATGTATAATTTAATAATAAATATTTCACAATTATATAGGAGGTTTAACTACCCTCACCCAAGGAAAATTAAAAGGTAAGGGTTTATTTCACAATCTCTTCATTATCTGAGGTTGTTTATACGTAATTATCAACTAGGACCTCTTTATCATACACATCTATGTTTCAAAAAAATGTATTTCAAAACATTATTAATATTTTTTAGACTGTAGTTTAATGACAATTATACCTTTATTGAAGTTTTTATAAGATGTTGATAAAGTAATGTTTCTGTCGTTTTCCAAACAATTTCCTTTTTAAACTATTTGACAAAATTAAAGTAAGAATCACTACTGGAAATCAGATCTTTCCCAACACTTATATACACCCTTTCCCAACGGTTCTCCCAAACCGTTGGGAAAGGGGGGTCTTTCCCAACGGTTTGGGAGAACCGTTGGGAAAGGGTCCTCAAAACACCCCTTTCCCAACGGTTTGGGAGAACCGTTGGGAAAGGGGGGGTCATTCCCAACGGTTTGGGAGAACCGTTGGGAAAGACCCCCTTTCCCACCCCTTTCCCAACGGTTCTCCCAAACCGTTGGGAAAGACCCCCCCTTTCCCAACGGTTTGGGAGAACCGTTGGGAAAGACCCCCTTTCCCACCCCTTTCCCAACGGTTTGGGAGAACCGTTGGGAAAGGTCACTCTTTCCCAACGGTTCTCAAGAACCGTTGGGAAAAAGCATCAAAAAAATTCAACCTACAGCCAACACCAGTACACCAAACCAATACCTATCCCAACGGTTTTGAAAACCGTTGGGATAGGTTCTTTACTTTTTCCAGATCCACTAATCGAGAACATTATATAAATCAAAATTTAATATAATTATGATAATACATATATATATTTATGAAATTATGTTTACAAAAGTGATGTTAGGTTAGTGGTTAAGTCGTTCGATTATAAACGAGGGGTCGTGGGATCAAATCCCAGCGGATGTTTTATTTTTGGAATTTATATACCAACGGTTCCATTACCGTTGGTATAGATTTCATATTACCTATACCAACGGTTCCCAAAACCGTTGGTATAGGTCTATACCAACGGTTTTTGGAAAACCGTTGGTATAGACCTATCCCAACGGCTTACTTGGCTACGGTTCTCCAAACCGTTGGTATAGGCTATACCAACGGTTTGGAGGCCTATACCAACGGTTCCAAACCGTTGGTAAAGGTTAGTTTTCCAGTAGTGAATGTTTTTTAACTTATACATCGGGTGCAGCTATTTTCTACCATTATAAACTCGTTGAAGCTTCCCTTACAAGCTTATAATAATATTTTCAAATTTAATGTTTTATTCTATAATTATATGACTCTTAAATTATTTCAAAATAGAAAGGGATATTTTTCTAAAAAGCGTTTCGATTTCATCTATGTCAACATCCTTTGATGGGTTTTAAGTGTAGTTAGAGTTGATTTGTTATGATACAAAACATTCATATTGTATTGAAGATTTTGTTATAGGTTTGATTTTGTATGTGCTATTTTTACACCATTCGTGATTTATGGTTAAAGTATTGACATTTTGTATTCTAGTTTTAATACGAAGGTTTATGATTTGTTTAAAACTTTTCATATGAGGAATGTATTGGACTTAGTATGTGATGGGTGGAGCCCACTATAGATCCTTGATTCATCGGTAGGTCTCATGAGACAAATAGACATGGAATTGGCCAAGACCCTTTCCCAATTTGATTTATAGTTTGGCGGAGGCCTTAATCATTTTTAGACATCTTGGCCGAGGCCTTGACAAAATGTTTCAGAATGTCTGGAATTAGACATTCCCTCATTATGGAAATAATTTTGATGGTTCATGTGTTCATTCGATTAGTTGAATAGAATTGATTATGTTCTATTCTAGCATTATTTACTCAGCTCATATTTCTGCCATAAATGTATTAATGTTTATTATTGGTAAATGCCTGTGGTTCCAATTTATCACAGTGCTTAATATTTATGTTATCTTCCGATGTATTCCTTACCCTTACTGAGCATTTGAGCTCACCCCTTTCTATGTTTTATTTTCCGAGGATGTGAAAAAAGTATTGTGTGACTGACTTGAAGGGGTAGTCTGATGGGATATGTGTGTGTACTATAGAGACTATGTTGTTATAGTTTTTCACTTTATGATGGAATTTATGACTTATGAATGTATCTAGTGTTTCCAAGGCTACTAAACTAATCGATATTTCGAGACTTGATCTTTTTTGATCATGACAATGTTATATAATAATCCACCAAATCTGGGTATCTGGAGTCGCGGCGTTATAGTTGGTATCAGAGGATGTTTATTACAAACCTTAGAAGCTATATTTAGATAAACTCTAATTAGAGAACTTATAAATAAGATGGAATTTAAGGATTAGTATAGAAGAACATCCTAAAATTTTGGAATTGTAGAGATTCTGTGAGTTTTCCATGAAAATGCATCCCTGTCTGGATATGAACATGTAGAGGCAGCTCTGGAACAGATTTACCGAGGGGTAAAACCCGAAAACACCGCTTTGAGCTAGAATCGAATGGGAACTGGTGCACGACAATAGGCCTTACTGCACTTTTGCTTATGACAATCCCGAGGGATATGCTTAGGATAATTCTTATTTTCATTACAAATCATTATGAAGCGTTTATGAGTATATAATTCCTCAATGAGAACATCTTTATGATAATTTATTATATCCATAAACCATTCAATTTACGTTAGGTATTTTATAAGTTTTTAATTATTCATTGCAATTCATAAACTAACCAAGATTATGCTATTGTATAGAAATGGCACCCAGTAGAAGGTATGTGAACTCCAGCAATACGTATAATCCAAAGAGTAAGAAGGATCATATCTTTCATAGTATTAATCCAACATTTAGAAGGAAAATAGTCTCCCATGTATTCTCAACATATGAAGAAATAGTATCATGTATTAATAAGATTAAAAAATAATTCTCCGAGTCCTATGGCTTTGAAGGGAAGCAAGAGAAGAAAAGGATAGAAGAGAGAAAGGTGGGTAAAGGGAAGAGGGAAATAAAGAATTTTCACATATGTGATAACTATGGGAAGAAAGACCCTGGAACATTCCTGAAGGGAATGGGAGTTTCTTATAAGTGTGAAGAAAAAGGACAACTAGTACGTGACTGCAAAGGTATGAAACAGGTTTCAAATGACCAATGCTTCATCTGCAAGGAGTTGGGACACTACGCGAACCGATGTCCAAATCATCATAGTATTCCCCAAATGATGCTATTGGATAATAACCAAGTTATGATACTACCATGGATAAGGAGTAATGATTAGAGTTCTTATGTTTTTGTTATATAATTATGTCATTTGAGGGTTGTATCAACAATGTACTAGTTATAATAATTATGGAGTATATAAGGATTGTACTACAATACTATTTCATTAAAGACTTGAGATTGTGTGGAACCAAGAAAAGTAACTCAATAGCAGGAATTTTTTTTGGAAAATATATGGTTGAGATAAGGATAAACCATAATTCGGTTCTGATACCGAGGTAGTGATTTTGGAATAATACATGATTTATTTGGATAAAATATATTGGATATTATTGACTACCTTGAAACTGAATAATGATTTGTATATTCCATCATTGTTGGAGTTTTCAAAATTATTGGTTAAAAGGAGTATATCCAGTATTCTATAAGTAATTAGGGATCATGAATGTAATCAATATAGTTTTATGGTAATTTAGGATGTTGTAGTGTTTTACAAGAATACATGATGAAGGTGTTCATATGTTATTACACGGGAAAAAGGATCTTAATTGTGTTTACCTTCCTTATAAATTTTGGACTATGAGTTTGGAAAAAATTATTTAGGATTATTCATGTTTGATATTATTTTTGGATTTCTATAAAAAGGATAACCTGGTGGTCGGCGTCAACCTTTCACGTCCGGCAAGGTCGTGAGACTTGAAGCCGCATCCAAAGGGCAATAAGGGTGTATCATCTACCACTGACCCATGTGATGTCATGGATTTAATAATGTAGTTTTTTAAAAGGGTCTAAATGATAAATTATAAATTTATTTTTTGGAACCCTATATGTACAAGATAAATAGAATACTATTAAGTTATATTATCTTGAATTTTTATTTTTTGGTAGAAATTAGTTAAAGGATGAAACTCTATTGACAAGAATACATTTTCTTTTTCTTCTCTTATTCTTTGATGAAATATATTCTCAAACTTTAGGTAAGGTAGCTTAAAACCAAAAATGTGTTATCGTAATACCTTATGTTTTGTTGAACCGATGGTATTTTAAAACATCATAGATTGGTAGCTTTGAGGCCCACAATTCTACAATTGTTTGTGATTGATGACCTCAATCACTCCCGATAAATATTAATGTTTTTCCTCCAATTATATGTCTCCAATTATCACCAATGTTCTCTTAATTGAGAACATAATTTGGTGGTGACTTTTTCATTCCCTTTTTCCTCTTATTAAAACTAAATTTTATTTACACAAATTCCGATGTTGGTTTTCCCACATAGTTATTTTCTTTTTTCCACTTTTTATTTTCGAAGAAAAATATCAAATTGTGAGGACACAATTTATTTAATGAGGGAAGAATGTAATACCTCTAGATTTCATAGTATGTTACTTTTTCAAAGAAATGCAATAACTTGCACCACACACAACACTGATTCCAAGTGCATCACAACTTACCAAAGTATCCATTCAAAAGCTGTTATGAATACTATTAACAAAAATTTTAATAAAATATAATATTTATAATTTTATAATCCATATTATGAGTTTCTTAGACATAATGAAAGTACAAATTCATTTTTTCAGATAAAAGAATTATTTTTCAAAAATTGAAATTTCAATGCCTTTTAATAGAGAAACCTTTTTTAATCCTATATTTGAAACTTTTATATTCATTTTGAAAAAAAATAATCTTCTTCTTTATAATTGGGACATAATAATTTTGTTTCATTAAATTTTTGGTGTTTTTCTGAAAACTTTCAATTTTTTATTAATATTGAAAAACATTGAGTTATAGTTTAAAACTGAAATTTTATTTAAATATTTATGTATTTAATTTAATATTATTATATGTCCAAATATATATATAATACCCATATAAGATCAATGTAATTCGTTGGAGTCAATTTATAATAATTTTAGATATATAAAAATTTTATTGACATTTTCACCGTCTTTTACTAGCCTCTTAAAAGAATTTCCAAATTCACATAAAAATTAATCTTACCACTTCTATGAGTGGAATTAAAAAAATCCAAAAGACACGGTTGATATCAGTAAGTAAAATTTTTCTCAATGATATGAAAATAATTTTTTGGGATTAGTAAAATTTTTTCTTTTATTTACAACGGTTAAAAGTAAATAGGATAATTAAGTGTAAAAATGATATTAATATAACCCAAAAACATGTCCTAATTCCATTGGATAAGTATAATTTGACCAAAAACAACCTTAGGAATAAAATATGATCCTCTTTGGTCCACATGGATTAGATTACGACATTTATTATTATTTAATTCAAAGAAGAGTTAAAAGAGTTAAAATCAATGTTTAATAACTAAATAATTTTTAATATAGGGTTATACATAAAATAAATTCATCTATAAATATTAATTAGAGAGATAACAATATTTCATACATAATGGTATTTTATTTATAATTTTTATACATTATATAATTTAATTTATTTATGACACAATGATGGTGCAGTAATTGTCTTATTAGTAAAATATTAAATTAATTGATATTATAAATACCTATATAAATCTAATTTGAGACATTTAATGAATTCCATAAATTTTTTTGGTTAATATGACATGTTATGATTGATTAAATTAATTTGTTTAGAATTAATAAAGTTACTAAGTCTTTAACAAAAATAAATTATTAAATAATGTCAATATTGACATAAAAGAGTTTTAAAAACAAATATTATATTATTAATTGATATAATATTGCTAAAAATTTGAGTCTCGACCAAATAAATTATTTGATGATAGGTATGTCATTAATTAACAACTTGGGGTTCTCTTGGAAGTTTATATTATGTTTATTAACCATATAATATAAAAATACAAAGAGAAATGGTAAATGTAAAACTATTTAAATAAGACTTAAATCTAAATGATATGGGTCAGGTAGTAACCCAAACTTTTCTAAAACCTATTGTTTGAGTGGATTGCGACCCATACCCACCATACCCTTGACATTAGTAACTTTTTAGCCATTATAAACTGAATATGAATTTATTATAAATTAATATTTCTAACATTTCCTAAGGTGCCCCTCACCCCTCTTATAAAAGGGCACTCATACTTCTCACTAATTCACACCTTTAAAGCATTTTGACTCGGCCATACTCTATCCAAATATCCTCTAAACATCCCTCAATTCAACCTAGAGGCCTTATTTTGATCATAAAGTGTACCTAGGGAGCCCTTTTGATCACATCAAAAGGAATAACCTGAACAAGAGGTAAGGATTTCACCACCCTTTTTCAAGTTCCTTTCTTCTTCCACCTCTTTTTTCTTAGTTATTCACATTATAAAATAATAAATCCAGTATGTTATATATAATGTGATGTTATTATAAATATGTTACAACCATATTCAGTATTCTATCCATCCTTTGAATGACATGTCACCATACGTGCATACGTACGACCTACCGTCTCCACGTCGTAGTGTAATTGTTATCCAAAACATTATTATTTGGATGGGTATGATAATGATGTGTAATTTATGTAAATAATAAACATAACATGATAATGATTATGTATATATGATATACCATCCAATTATATATTATTTTAATATCAAAATAATGATATTGTCGCTCGTACGTACATACGGACTACTGTCTCCACGAACGTGATGAGATTTATTCCCCAACGTATCCATTCAAGTATAATTCTCAGTTGATAATTAAATAAAATTTTTAAGAAATTGATAACATTTTGGATATGAATAAGATAAAACCTATCCATAAAAAACACGGCTTATGTAACAAAACATATAAAAGAAAACAGGTATGTTAACACATGTAACAACGATAATACTAAGATATTATTAACAAAGCAATGTTAAGAGATCATATATGATATCATATTAATGTATATGATTCTTTTATAATTTAATAACAACTATTTCACCATTATAAAAGAGGTTTAACTACCCTCAACCAATGAAAAGTAAAAGATAGGGGTTTAATTCACAATCTCTTCATTATCCGAGGTTGTTTATACGTAATTATCTAGTGGGACCTCTTTATCATCCATATCCATGTTTCTTAAAAATGTATTTCAAAACATTCTTACTATTTTATAGAATATGGGTTAAAGTCATTTATACCCTTTTTGACTTTTTATAAGATGTTTATAAAGGAATCTTTCTGTCTTTTTCCAAATAAGGTTCTTTTTAACCTTTTCAATAAAATTAAGGAAAGAATGTTTTTTTAACTTATACGGTGGGTGCGGCTATTTTCTACCATTATAAACTCATAGAAGCTTCCTTTACAAGTTAATAAGAATATTTTCAAAGTAAATGGTTTATTTTATAATTATGTGACTCTTAAATGATTTCAAAATAAAACGATATATTTCTCTAAAAAGTGTTTTGATTTTATCTATGTCAACATCCTTTGTCAGATTTTAAGTTTATTTGGAGTTTATTTATTATGATACAAAACTTCCATATTGTATTGATGGTTTTTTGTTATGTTTGACTATGTATGTTATATTTTTACACCATTGATGATTTATGGTTAAAGTATTGACATTTCATATGCTATTTTTAATACGAATGTTTATGATATGTTTAAACCTTTTCATATGAGGAATGTATTGGACTTAGTATGTGATGGGTGGAGCCCTATATAGCTCCTTGATGCATCGGTAGGTCTGATGAGATAACTAGACATGGAATCGGCAGAGTCCCATTCCCAATTTGATATATGGTTTTGGCCGAGGCCTTAATCATATTTAGACATCTTGGTCGAGGCCTTGAAAAATTGTTTCAGAATGTGTGGAATTATACATTCCTTCATTTTGGAAATAATATTAATGGTTCATGTGGTCATTTGACTAGTAAAATACCAGTGATTATGTTTTATTATTGCATTATTTACTCAACTCATATTTCTTCCATAAATGTATTCATGTTTATTATTGGTAAAAGCTTGTTGTTTCAATTATTCACCATGCTTCATATTTATGTTATCTTCTGCTGTATTGATTACCCTTACTGAGCATCTGATCTCACCCCTTTCTATGTTTTATTTTCCCAGGATGTGAAGAAATATTTTATGAGTGACCTGCAAATATAGTCTGAGGGGATATGTGTGTGGACTATGGAGACTATGTTGTTCTTGTTTTTTACTTTATGATGTAATGTAAGACTTATGAATGTATCTAGTATTTCCAAGGTTACTAAACTAATCAGTCTTTCGAGACTTGATCTTTTTTTATCATGCCAATGTTATGTAATATTTCACTAACTCTGGGTAATTAGGGGCAGGGCATTACATAGGAGGTGGGTAAAAGATGGTAACAATTCGATAAAAATTTACACATCTATTTTATTATAAACTAACACAAAGCAATTAAATTTAACATATATAGGTATTATATATATTTTGACAAAAAATATATTTAAATAAAATAAAAATATTATATAAATAAAAAGTCGGTTTTATATAATAACATAGTGTTTTTCACTATTCATCAAAAATTGAAAGATTTCAGAAAAATTCCAAAATTTTACCCTAATATAATTTGGATATTATGAATTCAAAAATGAATTCCATTTTAACAAATTCAAAATATATAAGCTTCATTTATTAATTTAAAATTAATTCTCTTTTTCAAAACCAAAAAACGGGTTTCTAAAAAGTAAAAACTATCAAAAGATTGACATGTGTTTATGTCAAATTTAAATGTTAAATCACTTATAATGACCTAAATTGTATAAAATGGTAAAAATATAATCTAATTATACTTCAAAACCATTAAAATTCATAATTAGACGCTATAAAGTATTTCGATTAAGAAAGATGTTTTCAATTAACGTTTAGTATTTTTAACTATTCATCAAAATATGTATGTTTTTAGAAATGTACCAAAAAAATTTCCAAACAAAATTTTAATGTCCTACTTCTAAAGAGGAAGTTTATTTTCTCAACATTAATATATAAAAGTTCCCAATATTGTATTTAAAAATGGTTCACCATTAATAGGCGGTAAAATGGAATTTTTTGGAAAATACTTCATTTATCTGAAAAAATAAATATGTTATTACATTATGTCTATGAAACTCATAATATGGATTCTAAAATTATAAAGACTATATGCAGTTCAAAATTTAGTTAATACTATTCTTAACTAATTTCGAATGGCTAGTTTGGTATGTCGTGGGGTGCATGAACTTCGTGTTGTGTGTTGTGCATGTTATTGATTTACATTGAAGAAATAACGTACTATGAAATATTGGGGTGTTACAGATCCAATTACATTGATCATGATTATATAATATATAGAATTATAAACATGATATAAATATAAAAAATATTCTATATTAATGTATTTATATTAATATATAAGGGATATAAATAGAAAATCAAACACCTTGTTCATCTATATAATAGGTTGTATGTACGCATGAATTTTGTGTCAGTTTTTTCAAAGGATTGAATAAATGGTACATAAATTAATAATTTTAATTATTTAATAATATTTATTTCATATATACCACATATTTATATAGAACCCATGCATATTACATTCCCAAGAAACCGTATCTAATGAATGAATCCTATTAGTTATGAAGGTTGTAGTCGACATTACTCTAGAAAAATGATATAACATTCACAAAGAATAAAATTTTAATAGTAAAATGTGAAATATTTATTATATAAGAATAATAATATCATAAATATAAATTATAAACAATAATTAAATAACTATCTCTATTATTGGTCGGTGGTAAAAGTAGAAAAATGGCATCGGTATGTGAGGTTGTGATCCTCCTTTCAAGAGAATGATAGATTCATAACAAATTTTATTACAGTGGAGGAGGATGAATATTATTCCTTTACCATAATGAAATTTTAGATACTTTTTTTACAGTATTTTATTAATGAATATATAATATATTGTGCAAAAATATAGAAAAAATCATTGTTTAGAGAATTACCTCCTCTATGCAAATCCTCTTTCGAATCATTACATAATAACCTTAGGGTTTTTGTTTTCTAAGAACCAAAAGATTTATAATGTCTATATAATTTTATGAAAAATAATTTAGAATTTTTTTGGAAAGATAAAGATCATGAGAGGTTTGAATATGTGATATGAAGGAGTGTAAATATATGAGTAGTAAATAGATCCCTCATGTAAATTACATGGGAATTTCCCAAAATAATCCTAAAATTAGAAATTAAATCAAATTTAAAATCATTAAAAATTAAAATATATTATATCCTAGGATTTATATGATTTAAATTGAACTAAGAAATTATATTTTGACATGTGTATGGTCATTTTGACACATATATTTTTAGTATAACCCCTAGAAAACCCATTTTAAATGAATTGTGGTCATTATAATTTTAACAATTTCATTATTAATTTTTATCAAAAATTAAGTTCAAATTATCAGAGTATATAAATAATTATCATTAAAAATATGGAATTAATTTTTGTAAATCAGATTTTATAATATAAAAAAACCAATTTTAAATTTATCATATAGACACGATGTGAATGGTGGTTTTCCAAAAGATATTCTACCAATGTTTAAAAAGTTTTTATATCAATATTCAATATGAAAATTATTACAATGTCATAAATTTTATAAATAAATGCATAATTGTCCTAATTTTACATGAATACCAACTTAATATAGAACTATAATTTATTAATACATTAAAAACATGTTATTTATTAATTAAAATTTATTATTTTTCACTATTAATAAACACATTATTGTATTAAAAAATCTATAATCATTAACCAAAATAAAATTTTGTATTTTTATTTAAAAAAATTGAAATAATTTTTCACTAATTAGAAATAGTTCATTTTAATTTAATACACCATAGGCGAGAAAACCAAATTCTAAAAAACAAATATAATTTTAAGGGTAAATTTTCATTTATTCTTATATATTATATATTAACATATAACATGATGAAAAACTCATGATTTAACATATTATTTATAAAATTAATTAAAAATAACTCAAAAATTTATTTATTTAATTTATTATTTCAAAAAACATTTGTTTCAAATAATTGGTTTCCATACAACTATATTCATGATTATAGTATAGTTTTAATTTAAATTTTTAATTAATTTGTTATAAAATAATTTTATTTATACATTTGTAATCATATATTTTCAATATTAATTTACTCATATTCCTACACTACATTCTAAGGTCTATGCAAAAAACAATAAAAATAAATAAAATTTTATTAACAGTATGTCACATTTCATTTATACTCAAAGTTGGATGTATCGAATGTTATTCTTAGTATTGACTCTAACATTAAAAAACATGGTGTTCCTTGTAGGAAAAGTTAATCACATTTTTCTATGTCCAAGAAAATATTAAATATGTTAAATAAATTTGAAAAAAATATTTCAAAAAATATTATAATGTTAAACTCGTAGTGTTTATATCTTATATAAATATAACAATTTGGGGAATCCTCATTTTATTGAATTACATCATATTATCCAAGTTGAATACCCACTAAAGAAAATTAATTTTTTCCACATAGATGAGAAATGAAGTCATTAATCCATTTAATGTGATACTTGTTCCTTATCTTGATCTTGGTGAGGTCATGATAATTAATGTAGAGGAACATTAACCCATCATTATTTAAGAATAAAAGGAAGGGTTAACAACATGGTAAAGAACACAGGCATATAAAAATGAAATAAAAATTATCATATAATTTCTCAATCAACTCATTATGTTTCATATTGGACACTCTATAGGAAATTAGGTATATTATAAATTATTATATTTTAAATTTTATTGTGAACTGAACTTCTATGCTAGGTTTTAAACATAGTAGTTCCTCAGGTAACACAATAATATATTCTATAACAATGAATATATAAAAAAGGATTATATTTTCCTTTCTATTAATTATTTTAGCTATATATTCTTTTTTAATTCATAAAAATATCTATTCTTTAGTTGATGATTCATAAATAGATACATCCTCCTCTATTTAATTTGACAGATTCTATTGAAAATATGAAATATTGTGGGTGATTTCAATCAACAACAAATTTACTCCATTTTTATAAATTTAAATAATATCCAAAAACATAATAATATTTAATTACAATATATTTATTATGATGTGTTTCTCTAGGAAATTCATCCTTTATGTATTGTCTATAGGGATTTTATATGCTTTATATGAAATAATTAAACCATTATCCAATTTTATATTTAGATAGACATCAATGTTTTGTGGTAGAATGATAATATTTTAAAAAAACAATCATGATATGACATAATGAGTTAACCAGAATAAAATTGTATTATAGATATAATGGAATGAGTAACTAGTATACTAATCATGATTTCATTGTTAGGATCCACCACAATAATAATGATATAATATGATCACCCTTTCTCTATAGAACATATAAGTTATTTTCACTCTTAATCATTGAACACCATTATCATAGTTCATTATTCATTATATTTTTATATATCATTGTTGCTAGATAATTGGAAAATAGGATGATGGTCTTCAAAAACACCCATTTCTTCTAGCACATCGCTATATTTCTCCTATCAAACTTAGATATATTGGTTTGTTTTCTTCCCACACTTAAAAACATTTCTTATCCAAATCATTAAATTTATGGAATACTTCTTCCTATAATTTTTTTCTAGAGGTATGTTTATGATTAACACAATGCAGATATTTCACCATTTTTCCTATAAAAATAAATATAATTATTCAATTCATATTTCTTATATTATGTTAACCTTGATAATTATTAATCATTATTTAAAAATTGTGGGAATATAATACAATTTCTCCATATCAATAGTCATTGTAAAATTAATATGATTTAAAATAATTCTTAATTATCTCATTAATTATGTAGTAAAATTTACATTTTTGGTTTTAACAAATCCTCTATTATATCATTTATGTATTTGGTGGTTTTAAAAAAAACACAATGACATATTTTGTCTTCATTTCCATTCGTCAAAGGAACTCCCTCTCTATTTAATATATTGGGAGATGATGAATATACTTATTAGAAAACTTTTTCATGACTATTTCCACTCTATTACATTGATACCATCCTTGTACATTGTATTTTTCATCAGAATCCACAATTTATCATCATTTCGCATTAATCAATAGATAAACCACATGTCCATCTCTTACATAGATTACTGAAAGAAATATATTAACATTTAAATGGTATTGATCTATTATTCAGTGATTAAAGGATAATAATATCCACAAACACTAAGAGGCATTATAACCATGAAGTTCATAATATCATCTTTCTATTTCTTAAGGGAATATGGTTTCTCTTCATTAATAAGGTTACTTTGAGAAATTTGAGTTAATATTATTAGTATTATCATGATGTTCATCAATACTATGCCCATTATATTGGGGACCTTTTTTGGATAATCATCACATATCCTATTATATTTTTTATAGACATAATTTACCCCATTTATAGATACTTAAAAATTTAATAGTAAATTTTTGAAGATCATATTAAAACTATTAATGACTAAAATGCTATATAATGAAATTGATGGAGAGATGACTCTAAAAAATTATGTGGGGATGTTTAGGGTTATGAGCCAAGAAGTTTCGGAGGAAAAAGGATGAACAAATCAAAAAAATGTGTGAAAAAAACCTGGGTGTAGAATAGGTCATGATCTATACCCCATGGTCATGATGAGTAGTCCATGCTAGATATGATATTCCAAAAAACCCAAATAATCATGTTATAAATACTCTTATTTATCCCCTACATTATGTGTACCTCAGGTACACGATGTTTAACTCAAGTACACGATATGTACCTCAGGTACACGAACTGTACCTCAGGTACACGATTTGTACCTCAGGTACAAGATCTGTACCTCAGGTACACAATCTGCACCTCAGGTACATGATCTGTACCTCAGGTACACGATATGTACCTCAGGTACATGATGTGTACCTACCCAGTACCTACTCTCTTGATGATCCCCCATTCCCGACATGAAACTAACACCATGTACACGACGTGTAATTTAGATACATAGTGGGTACCTATTCTGTAGTATGTAATAAACCTGTAAAATCACATCTCAGGGTTTCTAAAACCCAAAGGGAACATAAAAAAAAGACATACCTGATCGAGGTTATATGATGCTACAAACTCCCCACCATAATGAATTTACATCCACGGGAAGTTATGTGGAAGATGTAACATCTGGAAAGAGATAGGGCCACTACTCCTTCATCAATGACTCGAATTACAATGTATCATTATGAAGAGATCCTTGTTTCAGTAAAACACTTAACTAATGTAATTGAAATCCCACACAATAATTTCTTATGAGAGCTAATGATCTCAAATGGATTCTTTAAAACAGAAGCATCATATTCGAGATCGATTTCTTCTCTACTCATAATATGAGTGGGATCATGGTGATACTTCCTAAGCTGAGATATGTGAAAAAATGATTAATGTTTATCAACTGAACAGGTAGCGCTAACCCATAAAATGCTTTCCCAATGTATTCGGTGATTTGCAAGGGTCCAACACATGTTGGAGCTGATGTTCTTCATTATAATGTCTATGGTGACCCAACCATGAGAAAATATTCATGAAAACCCAATCACCATGGGAAAAACATCGTGATTCTTATTAAAATATATTTGATGTCTTTTGAACAAGACATGGTCCAACAAAATATACTTTACCCACTTCTTCCCAAAAAAATTATGATCTACATGGGAAACCATACAACACATAGAAGGGGACTATTTTAATTGTTGACTGATAACTACTGATTTAAAAAAACTCAACCATTCCTTGATGGGAGTCCCATGATTCACCGAAATCCAAGCTGCAAGCATGAATAATATCCTCCATGTTCTAAATCACACTTTATATCTAGCCATCTTTCAGTGGATGGTAAGTTGTGATCTAATTGAACAGAGTCCCCATTACCTCTTGAAGACTCCTACAGAACCTCATGGTAAACCATGGTTCCCTATACAAAACAACGTTATAAGGACTCCCATGAAACATCACTATCTCTTATACATACAACATACATAGATATTCTAAATTAGTTATATCTTTGATCAGAATACAATTAGAAGACTTTTTCAACTAATCAACATCCTCCCAAATATAATTTTCCCTCAGGGCGTTTATGGATAACCAACATCCAAATACATAGAAACCTAATCCTACATCCCATGTTTCACATAGAGAGGATGATGTAAAGAAGATGTATTCATGTTATCTTATTTTATTCATTGGAAAGTGTAATAGTGGGACACATAATTTTCAATGTCACATTTCATACTCAAAAACTGTAATTATATTTTATGTCATAGCACAACATCGTAGAGCCTGTATGAAGGTCCCATGAAGACCTATGAAAATCAATCAAGTTTGATCTTTTAAAATTAGACAGGACAAGAACTCGATTTCTAATGTGAATCATGCCATATTATGTAAGTAGAAAACAAATAATTGTCTATCCAACATTATGGTTTTCCCGAATCATTTGAAATTCATCATCCTACTACTGATATTTAATTATATACTCTAAAAGAGATGAATATAAATGAAAAAAATTTAGAACCATCCCAGAAATATTCTCATGACTATCCAAGTGAAACTAAGAAAACCCCCCATAAGATTCCACTATCTATTCAATACCATAATAGCCTCTGAGGGTACCTTCCTACTTAAAGCAATCAAAACAAAATTTCTTTTCCACCAAGTGTATGAAATATCAATGTCCAAAATATGATTGTATTTGACTCATCATCTCTATGTGTGATATAAGTCTTTCTTCGAATTATTATATCTCATACACTTCTGATTAGAGTTTATAATGATCATATCCCCAAAGAGACAGTTAACCCAACAATTAAGTGCATGCATCACCACTAAAAGTTTCAATTCAAGGGTGGGGTAGTTCATCTCATGTGGTCCGAGTTGATTATATCCATAAGCTACACTTGATCATCCTGAAAATGAATGATTCTCAAACCATCAGCAAACGCATCATAGAACACCACATATCCCTTACCGAGATCAAGTAAGATCAGAATAGGTGTTGATGTCAGTTGTCATTTAAATTCATCGAATGAAGACTAACACTTCACATTAGATAGTAATTTCATTACATTCTTTGTAAGAGTAGTCAAATGCGATGACATATTAGCGAATTCATTAATGAACACTTAGTAGTACCCTAAATGACCAAGGATCATTTGAATTTCAATGACATTACAGGGTTAATTTCTTTATAAAATAGATTTTACCTTCTATGGATCAACTAATAATCCATGATAAAAAAATATATTTCCTATAAACATCAATTATTTAATCATGAAATGAAATTTTTAATGCTTCCCTTATAGATGGTGACTTCTGAAAACATAAAAGAACAAACTTAGGTGCTTCTCATGCTCACACTCAGATTTAAAATAATCTATTATATCATCAAAAAACTACCAAAAATGCTTCAAGATATTAATGGAATATCTAATCCAACAAATATATAAATATTTCAAGACAAATATTTTGACCCAAAGACATCACAATAAATTTATAATGGTCATACTAACTCCTGAAGGCCATCTTCATTGTATCAAATTCCAAGACATTGTGTTGATGGTAACCCGGTCAAAGATCAATATTCGAGAACAACTTTTCCCTATATAAATGATCAAACAAATCATCCACATGAATCAACGGATATCTATTCATAACCGTTACTTAGTTTAACTTCTAATTGTACACAGAAAACAGAAGTGAACCAACTACTTCATTTGATATGTGAATATGGGATTACCAATGATAAACACTAGGGGAATGAAATATTTTACCAACAAGCCATCCAAATAAATCTTGATCTCGTTCAAGTCTATTGGTTCTATATGGTTTGCAGGCATCGATATCGGCTCCATACCTAGAACTAGGTCAATCTTGAAATCAAAATCTCTTTCTATAGGAAGACTCGATAAGTCTGGTGGGAACACATTAGGAAAGTGTCATAAAAATAGAAATATCCTAAATAGAATAAATGTTATTAGAATCAAATGAAATAGAAACCAATAAACTCTTAGTCACTAGGTGGGATGGTCCAACATGACCAGACCTCAAGACCCACTCTCCAAGAAACACACAGGAGATCCCATTAGAATCATGAAATAAAATTCACTGATGATAAAAATCAACCTTAGCTCGATGGGTGACATGATAGTCCATATCGATGATGATGTCAAATATCTAGAGATGAAAAATGATAAATTCCTACACCCACTCTATGTCAACAATCTTCAACGAATGATAAGGATAAAAAACCATTCTCTTTTCTCTTTAAAAGAGGATTCACTAACTCCATTGTAAATGGAATTTGTTCTAAGGGAAATATAAGTAAATCAATAAAACAATCAGATATAAATGAGTAGGAGGAACCAAAATCAATCAAATTAATTTCAATAAAATCTAAAATAAAGAGCATACCTAACACTATTTTCATACCCACAACCACTTTCATTGGACAATCATCAACTACATGTGAATGATTCAATATTATGGTTTCTGTATAGAGCCCTATATTCATTGATTCTTTTGACATCCCAATAATTCCCTTTTAAGATAACAAACCATGATCATAAACTAGCATATTCATAAACTGATAGAAATGTTATTGGTGACCAACATGTCCAAAGATAGTGCACATATTTGCAGTAATATGACAAGATCATGTGATGTGATTCCCTTTCAAGAACTGATAGTAATTTAGAGGTACACTATGAACTGAAACATATGTTGTAGAGGTGGATCACTACTGAGACCCACCACCACCGCTTCTTTGATGGTCCAGGAACATTCATGTTTTCTCATGTAATCCATTGAAGTTGTCACTTGATGGAAGAGAAAGTTGTCATCACCAAACATTCCTTCCTTGTCCTTATCGTCCATAATTTCTCTATCCAATCACTCCAAATAGGAAGAAATATTTCACATGAGCACATGTGTTCTAATATCTGGGTGCAAGCCCAGTAGGTACTTAGGTGCCTTTAGTTTTCAATTTCATACCATGTATAGAGAAAATCTTACAAGCTCTAAAAATGGTTAGGTATATGCTATCAAAAAATTCTCTCCCAACTACAATGCTAAAAAATCCAAATATTTTTTAAATCTAAGATACTTTGGAAAAAACAACAAAATGAATAGGTTTTTCAAACCCTTCTAATCAAATCCCGCATTTCTGTCTCTCTGGACTATAGAGACCCACCCATACTTGTCAGAACCCTCGAGTCTGAATTTTTCATACTTCACCAAAATATTCTTAGGTTTCCTTTGGATGTTTATGATTAGATAAATCCAAAATAGACATTACTCAACCTCTTGAGGTTGTTTATTCCATTTAATGGATAGTAGATTCCCTTTCATGAACTCTTGAGATCAATCTCTTTCTCCTCCATCTCCTGGTTGTACTACAACCAATGCGTTCTGAACTCATGGAACATCTAGATCTATAACATGGACAACTATTAAAATAGTATAAATGTGATTCGGATCTATAGGTGTATTTACATGAGAAGTATCAGTTGCACCATCTTGAGGATCTTGTGGATGATGTCTCATAGGAATACAACTGTATACAGAAACATTATAACAATTATACATTGAACAAATATCTGTTCAAACATAAAAACACATAAGTACATAATGAGATTTTAATATTAAAACCCAACACTACATATATAAATCATGACTTCCCTTGGTATCTTTAGTCTTATTATGAAATGATCTAGCCATGCACTCATCGCAAAAAAAACTCCCGAGTCCTAAAAATCCCACCTACAGTTTAATGGACATCCTAAGAAATGGTTCTTGAGGAAAAATCACCTTTCATACCAAAATTTAATGAGTCGAACCAGGTTTTAGGGAATCCCAGCACCAAAAACGATATGTCTTATACCCGAAGAGCTTTCTTGATCCCCAAAGGTTGGTGACAAGCACCCGGTCATCAAACAAAAAAATGGAGGGAATAATTTCTATGGACCTAATCTGCAACAAAACATATATATAGGTCAAAAAAATATCAGTGGATGATTAAAAAATATATATTTTATACATATATGGGAGAAAAGTAGAAACAGGGAAACTAAAATAGTAGCTAAAACTCCAAAATAAAATTTTGGTAGCACAAGATTGAAAACCACATATCTACTCTAATGATGGCAGGGAAATCTCTATCCATATCAACTCAAGTTACCCATCCCAGATGACATGATCCTACCCAAATCAATACGATGCATTGCATTCCCCTACACTGAAAGAAATTAATGTTCTACACACCACTGAAGTAGTGCACATGATGTGAGTTGATGGGCATAGTAGGATCCCACCTTGGTGTTACATAACAAGCATATATATAAAAATCATATTTTCTAGTTTTAAAATAAAAAATGGCATGATAAGTAGTAAAATAATTTTACAAAAAACATGTTGCTTATTTGCCTTTTCCATACTTATAAATAAAAAGTAGGTATATTAGTTTCAAATTACATATTCCATATCATTTTTCATGAGCCTAAACATGAATATAAAGGCTGAATCAAAAATTCATGAAATAAAAAAAGAATTATAGGTATCACACACCATGGAAAACTAAATTCATAAGAATAAGACTACTCGTACTATAAGAATCATGTGCACAAATCTGATCCAAGAACAACGGGCCATGTAAATAGAGGAATACCTCATGAGTAAACCCCCCGAAATTGTCAGTATAAGTCCCTTATAACCATAGGCCCAGGATATAGAAGAAAACCATAGAAAAATACTCCATTATAATTACAAATTAATGGATGATGGTATCATTCTAAACCTCATACCTTAGTACCCATGGTAACCTATGTTGTCTTTTTCAAAATCCCATTTCAATGCCTTGAAAATCATTCAAAACCATTCACAATCCATTTATCAAAAGATACGGAATACCATTTCTATTTAAAAACCCTTTTTCATCACACACAAATTAATTCCAATTTCAAAAATCAATATATTTTTTAAATGTAACCAAGCACATTATCATAGGATAGGGTTGGAACCACATACCTTCATTTTTGGGTCCTACATGCTTGCAACAGAATCCAAAAGCAATGAACAAAAAATAATGCAATAAATGAAGGCCTTATAATCAATACCTATGATCAAAGTATTGATTTAAAATAGAATACAAGGGTTTTTTGGACAAAATAAATCCCATGTACCTTAATAAAAAATGTTTGCTACAGCACAACTAGACAAGAAACAACCATCGAGAATAGATCATACAACCGGTCTAGGTGAGGACAACAAAACCCATCCAACACATATTAATTGACATGATTACACAAGGATGGGGAACATTGAAGATTAATCACATGGAAGAATCATAGAGAAAATAAATCCAAAGAGACACACCATAGAATCAATTATGAACTAGAGCCGATCATATAGATTTGAATGGTGAGAAACCTCTGAAAAGGCCTCGGAGTAGATTACGGTTGATAGCTAAAATTGAATAGAAAAATGGACCATAGAAATAAAAATTGCATTACCTATACCTGTGAATGGGATTAGTAACAATGCGTACCCCTTTTCCATGACATGTAGTCCACACTGAATATTTTATGATGAAAAACCCATAGCCTTAGGTTAAATATCCTCTCTCTAACCCCTAGATGATGTGTACATCTGGTAAATGATGTGTACCTGCTCACCATCTCCTCAAAACGTGATCCCCCATTCACAATATGAAATAGCACCATGTATACCACATGAAATTCAGGTACATGGCATGTACCTATGTTGTAGTCTATAGTAAACCAAGAAAATAAAATTTAAGGATATGTAAAACCATAAGGGATATTAGATAAAGGAAAAACATACCATATCGAGGTAACGATCTGTTAAACCTGAGTTATTCAATTCTATACATATGAAAATGTATTTCCACCTAAAAATTCATCATTGAAATACCCAAAAATGAAGATAATCCGGCCTTCTCATATTCTCATTATCTCGTATACCTTCTTAAAATTGGATGTTTCGATAAAAAAATCGACAATATGTGCATTATTATTTCATATAAAAAATCACAATGATCAAGAATATCCCCATATATTTCCTCATACTAGTGAATGTGATATAATTGTATGACGTCAATGTTTATTACATGTTATGGGTCATAAATGTACTTCATATAATAATATACATCAAAATGATTGTGAATCTTATAGAATGGTGGTGAAATCCCCAAATTATAATCTATGGTTTAAATAAAATTAAAATTACATAGGTTCTGATATACATCGGGATAATGATATATTATTTATGAATACCATTATTTAATATATTTTATAAATTCATATAAACACCTCATCACTAACATCAAATTAAAACTCACATAGGTGATTATCAGTATAGATTTTTTTGCTGACAATGGTTATCCCTTAGTTATTATTGAATAGATATAAGTTTATATGAAATTTAATCATATAGATCCGGTCCAATTACTATTCCTTGTCCAAAATTATCCTAGTACATTGGATTTTACACTTTTTTCATAGATTTATTAATAAGGATACATAGTATTTCTCAAGTGGAAGCTATTGTTGTAAAAATCCTCAACTATGTGGAGATGTTGATACCAACCCCATTCAAATCCAAAGAACATGATCTCAAAATAACATAGATAATTTTAATGGTCATCTCAAACTATACATCTATCTATGGATGATACACAGTGTTGAAAATCAACTATGTATCAATATCGTGAGGAAGACTTTTACAAAACACCATTGTAAAAATTTAGTCTTGATTAGATGTAATAGAATGTTATACTCCATGCAACATAAAAACTTCATTATATTATTTATAATTTAAATGTTATCAACATAGAATTATTCACTTATAGATGTTATGGGTAATGAATTCATAAGAAGAATGACTACAATTATTGTAGAAATATGACCATCATATTTTTTAGTGAGCCCGAGGAGAAAATAAATAGTTTTGTGTTCCTATTTCCATTCAAATATGGATAATGGTGGTAGAATCATATTAAAAATTTAATTATCCATAATATAATGTTTTTATAACAAGAATTAAGATAAATAAGTTGAAATATAAATTATAGTGTTATCCCACTAGAAATATTATTTCACATAGGACATTGAGATGCATTATACCCTTGTTTTTCTTCGGTAGTAGGTAAAATCCCCATGGCCTTTATGGATAAAATAGGCTATTATATGTCTTATGAGTTATCCAATAACCAAAATTATGTTAATCTATTTCCTCAAACTCATGAAATTAATGATCCCAACAATTTCATTAATACAAAATATCAGTAGTAACATCTCAGGTAATTAAAAATTAATACATTTTAATATCAATTAATAATTGTGAATTTTATGTCAATTTTAGTTTAATGGGGTCACTATGTGCAAGAGCATACTCGACACACAACAACTGGTTTCTCCAAAATATAATGTTTCACACAATACTGGGTTATTATGAAAAATAAAACATTATTTATATTATTATTTTATAATGTAATTTGTGCATAGAATTTGTATTGTATAGAATTAACAAAACTAACTATATTATATTTCCACATATTAGTTAAATGATTTTACCTTCATAAAAAAATTAGGATAATAAATCCAATTTCAATAATAAAATACTCATATATTTTTTAAAAATAAAGTTCTACTGCATTTTGATGTAGAACCACTTTTAAATATAGTTTTTGACAATATGATATGTTATATTTAAAAAATACATTTTTTATAGTTAGATTTGTAGTTTTAATTAGTTCTAATATATAATTGGATTGATTTTTTTCCTTTAATTCAATTATGTTCATTGGATGAAATGTCACATTGAAATTTGATATAGTAACATGTCAGTTTTTTGGGTTTTACTTTTAAAAAACGTGTTTTCTTAAATTGACAAAAATAATTACTTTTAAATTAATTACATCAAATTTTGTATTTT
The DNA here is from genome assembly GCA_963277665.1 of Viscum album. NCBI lineage: Eukaryota > Viridiplantae > Streptophyta > Magnoliopsida > Santalales > Viscaceae > Viscum > Viscum album. The sequence continues at coordinate 1,334,560,429 of OY728142.1, forward strand.
AAATTTGAAAAATGGATTCGGTATTTGGAATAAGATATTCCAAAAAATTTATATAGGAATCTCTTATTTTTTTGTCATTATTACTATTAACTTTGGTTATTTTTGTTTACCATGATTAAAGGTAAATCAGTTAAATTAGGGTAACAAATAATATGATAAGGATAATAAAATAACCCTAACACCTTCCCAAATCAGATTGGTTAAATAAATGTTTACCCCTAACAACTAAGGAGAGAAATTTATTTGATTAATGGACTTTTTTTCATGAATCTGATTAAATTATTATTAAAAAAGATACTACATGTCACTATATATTCTTTTATAAGTCTAAATATTGTAATGTAGTGATATAGTTGATGAAACTATAAAAATAAGTAGTCATACTAAAATAAAATGAAATTATATACATCAATTTAATTTATTTATAATATTTATATATTAAAAAATTACCATAAATATGGACGCAACAATGATACAATAATTATTTTTTCAAAAGAAATATATAATAAATAATATTATATATAATAACATAAATATTATATGAAATATTTTATGTTATCAAAAAAAATTTAAGGTTAAAAATAAATTTTATAAGACTTTTAAATAAATTTGGTATAATTTTTATCTCTGTTTGGATTTAATTTAAATTTATATAAACAAATAGTGTTTAAATTGACACTATTAATATTTTATAAAAATTACATTTCATTAAAGTACAGAAAAAATATAAAATTAAATAAAATATTAAATTATGGATTTTATAATGACTAAAGGTTCATTAATTATCCAACTATGGGAAGTTGACCCCATATGAGTACAATTAATATCTTCTTAATAATTAAAAAAAATTTACCATAATTTAAATTAAATGAAAATAAATATGGGTTATCTGAAAAGATAAGGGTTAAATTGAAATCCATAAATTTATAAAAAATATTGGATAAGAGGATTTTAAATTATTATTATCAAATAATCTACGTATCTCATGTTTGATCTTTTATAATTTAAATTTTTAATTTATATAAATTTAATAATTTATGAGTTTCTAAAGGTGACCATCCCTCTCTTGTGAAAAGTTACCTGCTCTTCTCTATTACTCAAATGTTATGAAATCATTTTTTGGCCATGTCTTGAAAAAAAATATTCATATTATCACTTTCCTCATCTTTAATTCCTTATATAGTTAAAAATTATTTCCATGGAATCCTTTTGGTATAATCTAATTGAATTTACCCAATGAAGAGGTATCACCTTCCATCATGCTTTCTAGTTTCATCTCCATTCTCAACTCCCTATAATATTATTATCTTATTATTTAATAAAAAAACAAGTATTATAAATATACTATGATGTTTTTAGGATATTTGTTTACTAATATTACATACACATATATTTAATGGGTAACAAATATAATATTTCTTTCTACAGAGAAATACTCCATCACAAAACCATTATTGTTCAATTTTCTACTACCAACTCTCATAGATTCCATAATGAAAAAAAATATATCTCAATATGATATATAATATACATATATTCTCTCTAATATTCTTTAATTTTTATTTATAACATACATTTATTATTTCCATGTTGTGTAAATACAATAATTTCGTTTGTGGTAGTGTGGACTTCCAACCCATCATAGTAATATGACATATTCATGATGTACATGGAACTTATAAAGGATTGATATATTAATAATATTATACATATATAAAATTAATATTTTATGGTTATGGTAATATACATTTATATCATATAATTATTATTATTTTAATACGACAAATAATCAATGATGTGTGTATGCATTTGTACGACCTACCATCTCCATGAATGGTAAAATTAATTTTTATCTCCAAATATTATGGATTATTATATATACATATATAATAGATATAAATTATATTTAAATAATTACTAATATTTTGGAGGATATGGATTTTATACCACATTGACAATTTACATCAAAATAAGTTCATTCTGGACATAAGTACTGAATATCGAAAAAAATCATATATGAACTTAAATAATTGTGTAATTTTTATAAAAAGGTAATTAATGATATAAAAGTATTAATAAAAATTAAAAAAAAATTAATTAAATATGAAAATATCCTATGATTATTATTAAGGAACAAAAGTATTGTTTGTGACGAGTAAGACTAAAGGTCAGTGAGATATTATCTTAGTCTCCATTCATTGAGTAAAATATCCATGTCATTGGTTTTTATTCAAGAGTATGTGTGAATTAATTATAATTTTTTGACACTAAATATCAACTAATATTTGGTTTATTTATATTTTTCACCCATAATTATGTAATTGATTTATCCTTAATCTACTGATACTTTATTTGTAAGGGACTTTATCTCAATCTTCTGTCAATGAAGCATAACTTGACATTGTGAAACACTATTATCCATTAAGGTGTATATGCAACCCTTTTTACATGTTATATCATGAATTAATATATTTTCTTAATATTTAATGTTATTTTTTGTTTAATAAAATAATTATGTTTAAACATGTTTTTCTCAGGTGGTAAGGGTCTCTTTAACAAAAAACATTATTTCAAAATTTTTATTTATTTATTCTTATAATACTTTATATTTAATTTCCATGTTATTAAAATAATTTTAATGAATTTATTTATATTGAAATTAATGTTTTAAAATGTTAGTTTCATTTAAAATTTTCAATAGAGTATGAGGCACTTTGATTGAAGTGAAACATTTTTTAATTTTTAAAAATTTTTGGGAAATGGGTTAAATATTTAAATATCTTTAAATGATTTATTGTGATTAGAAATGAAATATTATGAATAAAATATTAATAATTGAAATTGATTATGTGATTAGATTATATAATGGTAGTTGGAAATTTGATAAGAGGTTAAAAGATAATCCAAAGATGGGTAGTTACATGATAATCCAAAGACGAGTGGTTCTATGATAATCAAATGATGTGTTGTCATGTTATAACCTTCAATGCATTGGGTATGGAATTCAGACGTTTGGAAATTCCATTTAGTGATATGCGTGGAATTCGACGGTATAGTTATTCATTCTAATAATGTTTATTTCCTATGTTACCATTATATGTTATATTATTCTTTCAATGGGTTTAATGGTTATCAATTATGAAAAGAAGGTTATGAAATTATATTATATTAAGTGAAGTGTATCTAATAATTTCTAATTGGAATGTTTTTTATATTAAGATATATTATTCATGGTTTACATGTTTTCCGATTAATAAAATTATTACATTTTTGTGTATCCCATACTTTTATTCTTATGCTAATCTCAAGTTTTGAATTTTTTTCACTAGATTTTAATTTTGAATTGTGTAAGGGATGTGTTCAAGAAAAAATTATTATTTTTAAACATGAATCAAAAAAAAAATTATTTTTAATATTTTTATTAGAAAAATGGATATTGAGTAGAAGAGCCTATATTTGAATATTTGTGTTGTAAAATATCATTTATGGCCTAATTATATAATTCTCTAAAAAAGAAAAGATCATAAATATTAAATACACTCAAATTATTGACAAATTTCAAAATTAAGTAATGTTAATGTTATGGGCCTTATCGTTGGTATCATAGGATGGTTCAGACAACTTTTGAGATTAGGATTTCTTCTGAACAGATAGAGAAATCATGATGGTTTTATAATTTTATGATTGATCATAAATTTTACGTCGTAGAAACCTGTTTTGAGGCATTATGTTCTGAAATATTTTGGTTAATAATGGTATTTTTGGAGACATTCACCTTTGAGGAAATTATGGTTTATTTGTTTTTTGGATTCAAAATAAATTTCATGAAATAAAAATTGAGGATAAAACATGTTATGGTTATTTTTAGGTCTTTATAATAATTTCTGAATATTATAATATATTTTTTTATAAGTAAATCTTATAGGATAGAGGACAACTAGTTGCGTCGGTTAAGGATGTGGGAATCGAACTGCCAAGTAGCGTGTGATTGGTATTTATCACCTACAACTATACGAAGACCCTACTTAGTAATATTTTTTCTTTTCAGTTAATCATGATAATGGAAGAAAATTAATTTTATTTTTGGAAATTAATTTTTTGTCAAATTGTCTATTTTGGAATTAGGGTATTACTGTTCAATTTTAGAGATTCAAAGTAGCCTTTTTCATTATATAAGATTATTTATTTGGGAAATTAATTTATCATATCCTAACCATTTTATTTTGTTAATGTATAAATACAAGATGAATATCCAATTAATCTTTTATTGATTATGTTATTATATAAACATTGATTTTAGTGCTTCAGGTGTGACTAAGTCATCTGGAATACTCATTAGTTATTGAAAAGATGTGTTTGTGATAGAAATTTATTATAGGAGGAAACTATATGTTAAAAGTATCTGTTTCCTTTTGGTCACGGTCAAACTCATTAATAAATTAATAAAAATTATTAAAATTATCTAGAAAACGTTTTCCATTTACATTTCCTACTGTGAAATCAATGAACATTTTACCTATCAAAATTTTTTGGTTTTTTGATTGTTAACATTCCCCTGATATTTTTTTCAATAACTCTCCATCAGAACAAGATGGTTATTTTTTATTCCATATCTATGTTTTTCTACATGGAATCAAATTATGTGTTATCTCAGGTGACATTTTTACTTCTATTTCCTTCTTTTAAGGTGGCAGTTTTATTACCCATTTTTCTAATGTGGGATTGGAGTAATGGTATTTTGAAAAATGAACCCTTAGTTAACAAGCCCAAATTAAAAACTGGGAGGATGAAATTTTCAAAGGGTGGGGTGGGGAGAATGAAACATACAAGACAATTATAGATTAATAACATGTCATATCTATTAATATTTATGAATTAGATGTTATTTTTTGTTCAAATGGGACACTATGTGGAATATAATACCTGGTACACAATAATTGGTTTCTCTGATATCTTATATTGCACATAAATATGAATTATACTAAAAAATAATAAATTATTAATATTACTATTTTAAATGGTAGTAAACGAAAATTCTTTGTATTGGAATAAGTGAACAAAAATAACTATATTATGTTTCTACATGTTTGTTAAATGTTTTAACATTAATAAAATAAATTTTGGAGAATATTAAATCCAATCTAAATCATAAAATACTATAATATGTATTAATAGGTAGTTTTACCACCTTTTGATGGAGAAGGAATTTTAAAAATACTTTTTTGATATTTTGAAATTTTCTATTTGGAAAAATATACTTCCTATATGGAAGTGGGACATATAAATTAAACTTTGTTGAACTATTTTTTTTTGTGGTAATATTCATATTTTAATTAATACTGAAAAATAGTGCATTTTAATCCAAATCTGACAATTATTAAATTTAATTTATATATATAGATTACACATTTAATTTGTATAACTATATAAGTGTATTATGTTTTTATCATTTAATCCATCTTTGATCATTGGATGTAATTTTACATTGTGATTCAATATAAGAACCTATTAATATTTTGATGGTTCTTACTATTAAAAGCTAATTTTCTCACATTGAAGAGAGAGAATTGATTTTAAATAAATTACTATAAATATTTATTTTGAATTTCGAAAAAAGGATTCAATATTTGGAATCATATGGTCAATGTTGTGTAAATAGGTCCCTTTTATTTTTGGACCTTATTATTAGTAACATTGAAAATTTTTATTTACCACAGTTAAAAGAAAATGAGGTATATTAGGGTAAAAAATAATATGATAAGGATAATAAAATTACCCTAATAGCTTCCAAAATATTATTTTCTAAATCAATGACAACACTTAATACCAAACTATAAAATTCATTCGTTTAATGGAATTTTTCCCTGAAAGTAATGTATTATGTGTTTTTAAATAAAGATAGTGACAATATGTCATTATCTTATCTCTTATAATTATAAATATATTAATTTATCGATAATAAATTTTAAAATTTAAAAATTAATAGTTTCCTAAAAACTAAATAAATTATATAAAAAATTTCATTTATTTAAAAAATTTATAGAATAAATAATTAACATAAATATTGAACGAATTGTGAGACAACAATTATTTTATTATGAGTAATATCTAAAAACTCATATTATATATATTAAAATAAATATTATATGAAATATTTTATGTTATCCACAGTTTCTATAGGTGAATATGACATGTTATAAGACTATTAAATGATTTTTTTATAATTTATCACTCTTTTTAGATTTCAAATAAATTAAATGTGATTAATTGTTTAAAAATTGACAGTATTGTTATTTTTTAAAAATAAAAATTTATTATATTATTTAAAATTCATAAAGATATTTTAAAATAAAAAAGTTATATGGTATATGGTTTAAAACATAGTTATGTATAAAATTATTGAAAATTAACCCCTTATATCAAAAATTATTAGCCACTTAATAATTAAATTCTGGTTACAAAAATTGTGATTAAAAGAGAATAAATAAGAGAAAACCGACAATATAACTGTTACAATAAAAAATACTTGTGAAAAAATTATAGGATTAAAGTATTTATAAATATAATATCTTATATTTTAAATATATAATGTTGGACACTATTTAATTAAAAAATTAAGTGATATTAATTTATTAATTTAAGAGTTTTGAAGGGCTCCCTTCCCTCTCCTACAAAAACGTATCCTCTATTCTCTAATTTTCACACTTCAAGAACCCATTTTATTAGCCATGAATATAATGAAAATAATCCTATAATTCCTCCCCATTTCATATTTTCGTCACTTAGGGATTAAATCCTCATAAGGAATTCTTTTATTATAATCCAAAGGAAGTTACCTGATTAAGTGGTAACACCTTATATCACACTTTTTAGTGTTATTTCCATTCTCCACTCAATATAAAATTCTTATTTTATGATTAAAAAAACTCTAGTATCCTGAATATACATTTATTATTTTGTTACATTTTTTTAACCTAAACTTACACACGCCTCCATTTAATGTGTAATGAACATATTGTTTCTTTGTACGACGAATTAGTGCCTCACAAAATGATGATTATTCAACCTTCCCCTGTCACCTATCATGGTGGCCATTATGATGAAAAATAGAATTCTATATGATATATATTATATTTATATTATGTCTATGCTTTTGTAATTTTTATATAAAGCATAACATTGTAATTTCAATGTTATGTAAATATGATAATTTCTTTTGAGGAAATGTGGACTACCTCCCCCTATATGTGATACAACTCATTCACACTATACGTAGAATGTATAACGGATGGTCTTATTAATCATATGAAACATATATGAAATTAATATAATAATTATATTTAAATTTAAATTTATATAATATAATTTATATTCATTTAAAATTAAAATGAAATGAAATTACGGTTCATGCCTACGTACGACCTACAATATCCATGAATGGGGCAATTTATTCCATATATCTAATATTATAGATTCTAATGAATCCATATATACAGGATATAAATTATATTTATATCATGAATACTATTCTATACATATTGAACATTTTACAAATAACATAATTTAAATAAAAAAAAGTTCATTTTTTTCTCAAGTACCGACTATCAACAAAATATCTATTATAAACATAAATAATTATGTAATTTTCATAACATGATAATAAATTAAACAAAATGAATAATAATATTGAAAATTTTCTCAAGAATTCATAAATTAACTTATGTTTATTACTTCAAAACCAAATAAATGTACATCGTGAGTCGGACTAAAGGCAATGTAAATCTTAATTCAATCTTCCTTCATTAAGTAAAATATCCATGTCATTGATTTTGTTTTTCCAAGAATATGTGTGAATAGACAATAGTTTTATTACATGTAATGTCCACTTATATTTGCTATATTTATATTTTTCAACCAGAATTATATAATTGAATTATCCTTAATCTAATGATACTATCATTTTTAGGGATTTCATCTTAATCTCCTTTAATCGGGGAATATATTGATATTGAGAACATTTATTATCCATCAATGTCTATATACAACCCTTTTGACATGTTATATCATGAATGACAATATTCTCATGGTATTTTATGTTTTCTTTAATGTTAAAATTTAATTATTTTTATTCAAATATTTTTCAATTGGTAAGGGTCTAAAACAAAAATATTTTTCTAATGTTTCAAAGATTTATTCTTCTATACACGTCTATTTAATGTCCATGTTATCAAAATGGTTTATATGAATTTATTTATATAGACATGAATGTTTTCAAATTTTAAATTATTTGAAACTATTCAAATTATTTTTGGAAACTTTGATTCAAAAGTCCTTTTATTAAATGTTTTAAATGGTTTTTGAAATAGGTTGAATATTTTAATATCATGAATTAATTTTTTGTGATTAAAAAATAAATTTTATTATTGAAATGATTTTAATAAAAAAAATTATTATTATGATTATATAATGGTACTCGGACATTTGATGGTTGATTAAGTGAGAAATTATAGATGGTTCATTAGATGATAAACCAAATATGGGGGGTTCTGTTATAAACCAAGGATGGGTCGTTATGTTATAACCACCAATGCATTGGATTTAGAATTTGATCATATAGAAATTCAATTAAGTTATATGTGTGTAAGTGAACCGTATGGTTATTATATTTATATATTTTTATGTCCCAAGATAACTTAATATGTTATATGTTTATTTCTATGGGTTTTACTGTGATATTTTGCTTACAAAAGAGTAAAAATGAATTAATATTATGTGAAGGGTATTTAATACTTATTAAATGTAAAATATATTACATTAAGAAAAATTATTATTGGGTTTAGATGTTATCTAAGGCTAATTTTTTTCTTTCATTGTGTATCACATACTGAGATTTTTATTCCAATACCATGTTTTGAATTCATTTTCACAAGATTTTAATGGAAAATAGTGTCATGAATGGGATAAAGGAATGTTATGATGTTTAAACATGAAAAAAACAGGAATCTTTTTAAAAAAAATTATGGAAAAATATATATTTATTAAAAGTATCTACATTGTAATATTTTAGTTTTCGTGAATAATTTATGGCCTCATTCTCCAAATCTATAAATGTAAAATTATACTCACTATGAAATAGAATCAAATTATTGACTAAACTCAAGATTAATTATTGTTTATGGTTTATTCCTTATATTAAAATAACCATAAAGGTTACAAATAAATTTATTCATAGACCCACTAAATGTAATGTAATTCATCCTCAAATAAAATTTTCTAATAAAACATATAAAAAACCAAAAGGGTTATATTTCCAAATAATAATCCCAAAATATTATAAATCCAGTTAACACCCATCATAAAAAAAAACTCCAATTTTGTGTCTATTACATTAATCATATAATAAATCTGAAACCCATAAACAAAATATGGTGTTAATTACTCTTCAATTATTCCTATCTTAACTCATATTGTCCTTAAAAATATAATTTACCATTTATTTGTTAAAAAATCAATGGAAGAAGTGGTTAATATTATCAGTGATAGAATATAAAATGTTATTCCATTATTCTACATTCCATTTAAATGGAGATAATCAATTATTGGAAAGAAATCAAATTTTAATAATATATTCAAGGGGATCATTCATAAAAAAATGTAACATAAAATTACCAACAGAGGCATTGTGGATAATATTGTCATAATTATAAAAAATTTCATCATTAATTTTGATATCATATGTATTGAATTTTTATGTTTCTATTCCAATTTTATTGTGGATTATCATCCTCATAATTACATAAATTAGTATATTGATTCTAATAAATCCATTTATTCTTAAATTTGAAGCACTGGTGTGTGTGGTGTATTTTATGGGGCTATATATATATTCATAATATTATAATACATCATCCATTGAAATCAAAAATAAATTTATTGGTGAACTTCTAGACATTATTAAACAAATTAATGAATCTTCAATAGACAATTTCTTCCATGATCCCTTCCACACATCAAGAATTAATGAAATCTCATCTTCTTCTCAATTTGTTTTTTAGTCTCTCATTTGAATCACATATTCTATTTCTTTTAAAACGATTAATAATATTTTTGGGTAACAATAATCTAAATTTATACATTGATAGATAAATAACCCTTTTATTCATATATACTAATGTACCTTTTGGATAACACCATTCAAATACCTAGTTCAGATCCATTGAAGAATCAATGAACATTAAATTTTTTTGAATGATAATATCATTGGGTTACCATTGAAGACATATAAAATTATCCTCCTAAGTACCAAAGGATTCATTTTACCTATTTTTAACTCAAATAACTTCTACTCCATTTTGGTATGTTAAATATATGGAAATTACTTATTGAAAAATAATATCATTAACACTACATAATATATAAATACAACATCAATAAGTAGCTTGATAATGTTGATATAATTGTTTTATTTATCTACATATCCATCTAAATGAAAGATATAATATATGAATTTTTTATATTTAAAACACAAGAGAACACATAATATATTTATAATGGTACTAATCAGTTTCATTGAATGTATCAGTGTAGTTGAACAAAAAAATTATAGTGGGATGTTCCTCATCATGTACTCAAGTGAATATTGATTTCTCGTTTTCTTGTTTGGAATTCTAAAATTATTCATATATTGATAAATTTGTGTATTTATACCAAAATGATATTTTACTATGGCTGCTATAAAAATTATTTTCTTAGAAAGAGAATCATTTCATTGTATTTTCATTCAATATTAATGCAATTCGTTTTGGTTCCAACCATCTTCTAAATCTAAAAATTACATTTTAAGAAATAGTATTCATACTGATGAAAAATATGTTGTAGGAAGTCTACATAATGACATATTATATTTAATCTACAAAATCATTTTATTAACAATGTTTATTATTGATCACCACCTATTATATATCATCATTATGATTCATAATGAATTTTTTAATTTCAAAAGAATTTCACATGGGAGTGTCAAAATTGGTTCAATGTAAGGTTCATTTTCATATCCTAGGTTACTCTCATGATATGACTGCTACAACCTATTTGGAGTTATAAACCATAAGTGTATCTACTCCAATTCCACATCCCCTTTTAGTCTCAAGAAATTGATCTAATTTTCCTAAAACCACCCATTCTATCCTACACTAATATTACAAGATATTTTTTACATATAATTATCCATAGATATATCCATGAACATATCCTTAGAGATCCCACTAAAAGGTTCCCATCCTATTTTACTAAGGTTAACATACTATTTCTATAATACTAATTGTAATGTCCCAATGATCTCTTATGTAAATATTACATCTTATTATATTAATATGTATTACATAACATAACCATACATGAATGAATAATTTATTACTAGTGACTATGGATAAATTAAATCAAAAAAACAAGTTCATTGGTGAACTACGTATTTTTCCAATATGTTTTTCATATAAAGAAACAATCATATAATTATCTTAAATATAACCTATCATCATATCTTGGGGATGAATAAAAAAGGGTGATGTCAAATGCTCAATAATGGTAAAAATGATATTTAATCAATTAAACAATAATATCATGAGAATAAGGGTATGAAATCATGACCATAACATTTCATAACCAGATCATATAATTCATTGGTCATAAACATGATTCATGGAATCAATCATGGTAGTACATAAGACTAAAATCCAAAAATGAATCAATGTAATGACACTATGAGATAATATCATTGGAATAAGACATTTATTTGTAGTATAAAAGTAATATTATAACATTTTTAATATGTGAAAATATATGTATGTTCATTATTATCATTAAAGACATGAAATTAGGCCCTCACATAATCATATGAACATTAATGTATGTCTAACCACAAAATTGTGTTAATTAAATTAGGTTTTCCCTAAAAATATTTCATTACCCAGTGTATTGTAGGAATATATTGGTACTGATCATCCTTGGTTATAATGTGAACACCATTATATGTTATAATGTATAGATCATATGTGTTTATAACGTAAAATTACCACCATTATTTATTAAAATGAAACAAATAATGTTCCTCAAAACCATTCAATGTTTCCATTTTGTCATATTATTTTCCAATCCCCATGTCCGCATGTCAATAGATCTACACATGCTTGATTCATTATGAAAATTCCATATACATGAGCTATATCTCATCAATATACCATTTAATCATATGGTAATTAAATACCATGTTCCATTACACCTTTGGCATTTAGAACAAGGACATATTTCAAACAAGACTTGTAATGGAAGATGGACACACACCTGTAAGTACATCCAAAACCATTATGAACCAATTTCTTTGACATAATCATTTATATAAAACAAAAGTTTTATTGAAAAATATTTTTTAAAAATATTTCAATAAAAACCAATTTTTATTGAAAAAATTTATCATGCATCAAAACCAAACTACCATTTTTTAAATAAACATTTTAATACATTTTAACAAATCATTATTCACAAAAATATAAAATTCATAATGATCGCCAGAACATCTCTAGAAAAAATTTTACCACTAATTTCACATTAATATCACATTTGATTTGATAAAATTTAATCATTATGATAATATGATTTCATGTTTTAGACAGAGGAGTAGAGAGTGAAGCCACCTTCCATATGTTTTATGAAAAAAAGAAGAAAATTCAGAAAACATCCACAAAACCAAGTTGAATCATTAAAACCCCCATATATCTCTTACTCTATGATCAAAAAAATCATAATCAAACATATTTTTATTCCAAAAACATAGATAGACCCACCACAGGTACATATCTATGAAATCTAGAGGGAGTGAGGGAGGTAGATAGAGTAGTAGAACTATGGAAACCCACCAAGAACAACCATGAACGATCAATTACTGTTAGAATATGGTTTAAAAATCAATAAGAGAATCCTTCAAGTTACATCTTGATTGATGGGAGGACAAATCATTTCATTTGAGACAAAATAATATCGATTAAGGGAAGAATGTGAAAAAATACAAGGCATTTAGCAGCCAAAACATGTGTGGTACGCAATTTTAGGATCCTACATGTGAACCCTTAAGGTTAGTCACACAGTTAGGTAAATCATGTTCTATCCATGAGCCATCCAGTTCAATAAGTATGAACCTCACATGATGGGATCACACCATTTCTAAACCAAATGGAAACTATGATAAATCACAGAATCTCAAGTTTCAAAGTCTAACAGAGGCTTTCACAATGTTTAGTCAAACCGTATACCACCCATGAGCCTTCCCATTAGACCATTATTATAAGTGAACAATTTCATATTGTAATTTCATAGTTTTTACAAACCATTCAAATATATAAAATCCCCCAAAACAATATAAATGTTATGCAATTTCTCTCAAACATCACCCATATAATTTAAAAACATAAAAAAATAAAAAATATGATATATACATGAAACTAGGGGTCCTAAATTCTCACAAGCATTTAAATTTTCATCACCAAAATGTATAAAACCGACACCTTACAGAAATAGCGATGAAAATTTTTCATTCATTTCCTTCTTCTCATCACAACCCTCATCCTAAAACTCTCCATGATTCCATAAAACCCACACTAGTCTAATAAATTTTCCACATAATATTTTCTATTGACAATGGAAAATCTATACCATGATATATACCAAAAAAATCATCCAACCATATTTCTACATGATCCCATCAAACCACATTTTCATGATCCTGTTGTTACTTTTTTAAACTAAGATTCAAGGAAGACATTATGAACCACAACGAATCGTAGTGTAAATACCAACTAATATGACACCTCACCAACCCATTGTATTTTCTCAATAGGTAATATGTGGGAAGGAGATAAGTTTCTCGTACTTCAAAAATGATGTTTCCCACACCTTTGACAGATCATAAAAAACACATTACCACTCAATGGGTAGAACAATAGTCAACAATGATGATCAACATATGATTTATGAAGAATCTTTGTTTTCGCGATCATTTCCCTAATCAAATAAATGTTATTAATTATTTCATGGAATATAATCAGACCAATTTGTGAAGTCTCTCATATTTTCACTGACAATGTGGAGATAGGAATGGATTCCCATACAATGATTTAAACAATGACAGTTTTATAATGAGGTGATAATTGTTGTTATAGGAGAACACCACTAACAACACATGAACATCCAATAATCCACCAGAAACTATTACACATGCCCAAAACATGTCATTCAATGTATGATTCATCCATTCAGAATTTCATTCCATCTAAGGATGAAATGCCTTCCTCTTAGTCAACTTAGTTGTAAGGGATTTCTCTATGTATTTCTCGAAACAAGCTGTATACCTCAAATATAATTATTAAAGGATCGAAAATGTAATTCAATGCCTCTTTAACACTTCTCATATATATATTTTTGATTCGTCCACCACCATATGAGATTCATGAGTATGGATGAAATGAGCTAACTTAATGAGCTAATCCTCTATCTCCCATATTGAATCATGCTTCCAAACTATTCAACGGAATCCTATTTTAAAGTCCATAGAAATCTAATTGTATTTTAAAATAGGGATGGGTATGGAGTAAAACATATGTGTTCATTACAGATTCATTGCCTTAACTTACTTATTAGATAAAATTCTCAAAAAAATCATCCATTTTAATTTACATGTTGTTCTACTTGATTTGTGCATTGAATGGATTATACAAATTCTATATCCAACAATGAACAACCCATATTGATTGGTGTTATTAATGATGAACCTATTAATATCAAGATATATTTATGACCATTTGATTTCTGACAACAAATCTGAAATCTCACCTAGTATTTGGTCCTCAATGGTCTCCCCACTATTGAATTTTGAGCTTTAAACCACACATAAAAATATATATATATGTTCTCCCTTTACACATATTTACTATTTCATGAACCAAGTAAATTTAAAAAAACCCACAACATCACCTCAGTCATCACAATCCATGTTCATGTCTACAATCACTAACATCAATTGTTGCTGATCTAGAACTACTTTTGACAACAAATATTATGAATTTCTGCTTAAGGAATATACAAATGAATTTTAATTTCATAGTATTAAAATAATATCAAATTGAAAAATTTGAGATTATCCATCAATAATCAAGTTCATATTTAATTTCTATTGTGTGAAAATATTCTTCATGCTAATATGATCAATGATCATAGTGAAATTCTCACCAAAGAGATAATGATGCCTTGTTTTCATATAATGTGATACATCTACTAAATCCAAGTCATGTTATTAGTAGTTCACATCATGAACTCATATCTTCCTTGAGTTTAAAAAAATTGTGTCTTTTTAGGAGATCACACCACAAACCAAATCAAGAAGAAACAAATTACCCCACATATACATATCCTAACTCCAACAAAATCATTATAAGTGCTGATGTAAGGAATACATTATGTCCTTGAGAAGACATTTTTCATTACAAGATCTATTTCAATGTATCATTATTCATTGTAAATGCTATCAGATACGATGATAGTTGTGAAAAATCATAAAGAAGCCTCAATAAATACCAGTTAATCCAAGGAAGATACATATCACAAAGATGTTTTTTACTTGTATCCAATAGATTATAGCCTTGATATTTTCTTGATCCATTGAAATTTTTTTCAAATATCACAAGAAAATTAAAACATTAATTTTATATCCAAACTCACTCATTTATAAGTTGGTATACAAAATAAGATCCCCCTTGATTCACAAGATTGTATCCATGTGTTTTGAATTCTCAGCCCTTGTCCTAGACTTCACAAATAGTCTTCCTCATACACCATGATACATTAATATAGATATTTCTGAGATATATGATTCATCAATCCCATAAATACTTCTAGTAAATATGTATGAGAGAAAGGAATTTCAACATATTCATAATTTATATATCTTTTTTCTGAAATATTTCTTGAAAACGTCCTCTATCTGAAGTTACAATTGGTGAAATATTGATCCCAAATTACATTTAGAGAACCACTAAACTGTCCTCAATTGATCAAATATAACATAAATGAATTGAATTGGATATTTGTTTATTATCATAACATTTTAATTCTTATTATAATTCCCCCACAGTCACAAAGTTCCCTTAACATTTTTCACAGAATATATTTGTGCGTCCCATAGAGATGTGATATGATAAATTAACCCTCTGTTCTTCATCACATACAACTACACATTAATCTCCCTTAATTAAAATATTTCAATATGAATAGTTTTAAGGTAATGAGGACTTAACTCTATAAGAAAATCCATCATAAACTACACTTCATTTATCATTTGTAAACCTAAGATATTTTTGGGAAACACATCTCAAACTGATCAACCCCTATTGGAACGCTTTTATCCTCAATCTCATCCATCTATGGAAATGAAAATGATCCAAAATTGAATATGTTAATTATAACTCCTTGAGCCAATAATCCCATTTCACCTTCCATTGCATCCTAATCTACTTGAAAAAGATGCTCAATGAAATATTCATTTTTGAAAATAAATTATATTGTAAAATAGTCAATATGACTATAGAACATTTTCAACGAATCCAAACAATGTATTATAACAAATACATATATATAAACCATAGAGAAATCCCATTTCTTCTCATCTCCATAATAGGGTAATAAAACACGCTCTATACCCAATGGATTAACACTCATTGTGATGTGGGTGATTATGATGTTTTATCACAAAATAAATCATCTCAACATTTAAACATTAAAAATCAATAACAGAATAAAAAATAAAGTAGTGGGATTCACTAATAAAAAAAATTAATAATTGTATAATTAAACAGAATTATACCTATCATTTTAGATGATCTAGGTTAATCATCAATAATAACCTATTATGGTCCATATAATTTTTTTCTTCTACTTTTCCCATTATTTCACTATTGAGATTTTACTGCATTAAGAGTCATGGTATTCCTAGAATCACCATGTATAGGTCATTAATACTGAGGAGAGTTATTTTTTCCATATTCTTATTGAATCATATGATTTAGACGACATATGAGAAGTTTCATAAACACCCAAACTCAGTGCACTGTAACAATAATGTAGAATATTCCCCCATCAGGTAGAAATTGTGGCAATCTCTATGTGGTTCCATGCAATATATCTTCATGTAGGTGATGGAACCCCTTTATAAACATCCAACATTCATCTTGGGTCTCATAGGAAGCTTCACTAATCTAGATGTCTGATTTTGATTCACGGTCCCACCTAGGAAATAGGTGTCTATCTTCAGTTTTCTCCTAGAATTAAAGTTCCCACCATTTATAATAGGTATCAACAATATTTTTCCACCCATTAAACATGAGAACTTCCATTCATCTATAATCACTATATTAACTATGATTCTATAATAAATAATATTTTGATTAACAATATTCAATATAATCTATTATGTCATCCTTTGTTAAAATATAAATGAATTCAGGGATATAAAAGCATCAAACTCAAGATAAAAGATGACTAAATTCATGAATTTTTCAATATTATCTATGAAAGAAATATTTTCCTAATTTTAGATGATGAAATCCATCATTTATTAAAATATTAACATATAAGGGTAGAATTGATTGTGGGAAAATTTCTTAAAATACTACCATTTAAGGAATTGGTATCATTTTACATGTACTAGTAGATCCCACCACTACAGTTCAATATTTTCCATCATTTGTTTCAATATATTGAACTTCATCTATGATGTTGTGACATTGTAATCAATGATTGACTCATCCTTTTAAAAAAAACCTATACCTTTAATGGTTCTGAATCTCTCAAAAATATGATAGGATTATATTTCAGTAATTGGACAAAACGATCCACTTACCTTAGATATTACCCGGTCTTATCCATCTTATTTCATATATCCAATGTTTGAATGTCTTGGACTATACTATAAACTAGCAGTGGGTTCACCTATGTCTCAAGTGCATCCACATTCTCAACAGTATCTTGTTATTATGGTCTCCAATTCCTTCTGGGATCTATTTTATTGAAACAGATGAATGGTCATAAGTTTCACTCTCTATTAAATGAATTCCTATGAATTATAAATTCTAACACATGATATTATAAAAAAAATATTTCATAATATAAACTAATTTTGAAAAATATGTACTGGAATTTGAAAATCAAACCATATCTTAAAATTCTAATCACAAACTTATAAAAATATGACTTTTAATAACAATTTACAAATTTTTCAACAACAATTTTTTTATAACTAAATAATAAATAATTAGAAAAAATTATGTATGAAATGCTAGTGGGATTTCATTCCTCTAATATATGTAATGCTCATCTCATTGGATAAACCCATGACATTGAAATTTAAATTCTTTTTTAGTGTCTCCAAAACACATATGTTCCAAAATCGCTAGTAACCAAAATATCTTCCTTAAATGGTTATATACATATTTATATTCACCACATTTCATGTTTTGACAATCCTATAACACTAAATAATCCCAACTAAATTAATAAACTAGAATACATTCAACTCCATGATCGGAAACTAATATTGATTCAACAATATACAATGGTTTAGACAACTTGTTCTAGAATAATTGGATAAATAATGATGATACCATATGTAACACCCCCCCCCTCCAAATTTACTTTAGAAGGTGTTGAAATTATACTCAGCCTTAAGATACTTTTCCAATATGCTAATTTATGTAAAAGAATTTTGGATGGATTCAATACATGTGGGGGGATATTTTCACTTCGAAAATAAAACAACCAACAAAAGATGTGACAAGAGAAAAACCACTATATTTTGGATGTTATAAATCAATGTAAACACAAAATAACATTTATAAAAAAATAAACAAAATCCATGTTCAAAATCAATAAACTACAATATCAAAGTACACCGTAGAGAACCACAAAAATAAAAGACTCCAATAACAACTCCAAGCACCAAATATGTTTCATAATCCAATTTTATAAAATAGACCAAGTAGAATGAAGTAGTTCTGTAGATGTGTTACACTTTAACATTTCACCTGACTCAATATACAACATATACAAAACCACCAATGTTATAAATAATTGGTGAGTAATGAAACTCAGAAGTTTCCTAAATGGCTTCAATACTCTCTCCACTAGTGTGGGATAATTCCGCACTTTTTATATAAAAAAATTATATAAAATATATTATATAAATAAACTTAAAATATTTTATCACACAACCAAAACTACATTTAAAAAATTAATTTGTCAATCCAATGTTTTTTTCCACAAATTTTCCCCATAATGTTCTTCAAAACCATTCCATGATTCCATTTTGGAATATTTAGTTCTAATCCACAAATCGACATATCTTAAAATCCAAACATGAATGTTATGTTATGAAAGTTCAAGACTAATAATAATTTTCTCATTGATCAACCATTTTGTAATAAGTTAATTAGATCACATTTTTCATTACAACTTTAGCCCCCAGCACAAGGTTATGTTTGGACCAATCTTCATAATGTAAGTTTAACAGACACTACCAATTATTCCCAAAACCATTCAAACCCCATTTCAATGCCAAATATAGTTTAATAAAGCAATTTATTTATTGAAAACCATTTTCCAAACACTATTTCAAGAAAACAAAAAAAATATTAAATCCATTTTCGAAGAAACAATACCAAACAACCATTTATAAAATCATTATTTTAAAATCATTCAAGAATGAATACTCTTAACTTCCCAAAATTTATAAGGATCCACAAACAAGAACTAAATAGGGTAACTATCTTTCCTTTTACCCCAAATTCCATAGTCAATTTCAATAAATTTAATCAATTTTAAATAATAAATTATTTTCTCAATAAAGGAGTTGATATTGAACCTACCTACCTGTATTTTGTGAGGAAAATGAAGAATGGAATGAAAATTTATATTAAAGGGGTTGAATATAAAAAAAATACAACCAAAATATCTTCTCCCATCATTAAACACATAAAATAAAATAAAAATCTTAGAATACACAACCATATATCTACCCATAGAAGATATTGATATATGAAATAAATAGAGAGTCGGAGAGAGAGAGAGAGAGATAATGAGGGGGTGTATATCTAAGGGAATCCAAAAAATGCCCACTAAGAACAATCCCTTATTGTGAGAATAAGTATTCAAATCAATAAGTGAAGAATTCATATCCCCTCTGGAATGATGAGATGAGATTCCATTGCCTTTAGGAATAAATAATGTCATTTTAGGGACAAATGGAAGGATAAATGAGATATTTAGAGAACAAGTCATATGAGATTCATAGTTTTAGCTTTTTACATGGGAACTATGCATGGTTAGTCCCATGGTTATGAAAAATTTGCACTAACTATGCATCATAAAAATCATTAATGAGGAACCACAAATGGTTCACTCACACAATTTCTATCCCATGATCCAACTGGTCCAAAGCCCGCTATTTCACGTTTATGGGTTCTCTTAGGCTTCCACACAGTTTTTTCAAACTGTGTGCAGCCAATGTACCTTATGTTTACCCCCTAATTTATTTTACATTGTTTCATATCTTTGTTTCAAAAAATTTCATATTGTACACCAACCATACAGCTATAGAAAATCTGTTAAAACCCTCAAATGGTTATCTTAAAACTAAGAAATGTCACCCATATACATTAGATATTCAAAAAAATAAATAACGATTTACTAGATACTAAATGATCTAAAATAGGTAACACCAAAAGTAGTCATCTTAGATTAAAAATAATTTCAAATTATCATTTAAACCATTTCTTAGGGAAAATATTTCTTCTAAATTGAAGAATAAAATTTGGAAACATGTGAAATTTTGAGAACATTTTTATTTTAAAAAAACCTTGATAACTTATAAGGGAATTGTTGAAAAAAATTTATAACAATTTTTTATATAAAACATGTTTTAAATAATGTTAGATAAAAATCATTTCAAATATATTAGGAAATATTTGAAAATAGTTTAATTTTTCAATAAATAATATAATTTGAAAACCTGTTTATTAGAAAATATCATTAATAACCTGTAAAATAAATTTATTTAATGATTGGTCCTGATGTTAGAAAATTCCATTAATGTTTTACATGTAATACTAATGATTCTTTTTACATTAATGGTAAATTACAAGTGAGAATTTTTAGTAAAAAATATGATTATTCTTAGGAAATAATTAATAGAAAAAATGGGACAAAAATTTTTTAATAATCATATATGATTAATTGAAAAAAATAGATGCATGTTTTCTGAATACATGATTTTTAAAAATAAAATTGATTTCTAAATTAATAGAGAGGTAATGTCAGATGTTCATAGAAATGTTTTCTTTATTATATAACATACCAAATTGTAGAAAAATGTTACAATTACATATCTATATCATGAATAACCATAATGGAATAAAATTCATGTTATTTATTTATATATAGATAATAATATTTTATTATTGTAACCATAATCATAAAAAATCCTTATAATTTATGAGATTGTAAAATGAAATCATTACTACACTGGTGAAATTGAATCATATGTTCAAGGAAAGGATGACATAAATTTTAACATAAAATATCATGAGGAAAAATAAATTAATGATATCATATTAGTAATTTGTTTTATATACACCTCATGATTAATAAATGTTAATAACCTAACTTATGTCTCAATGAAGATAAATTGATATAATAATCCCTTGCTAGTCTAATAACATTTTAAAAATAAACCCATGAAAAATATATCCTTAAATAGATAAGTAATTTTTGAAAATAATTGTCTAAAATTATCATAAAATACATTCATGGGATATATATACACCACATATAAGTAACTTGTGGTGAATATAGAATTTTTTGAAAGATATAAAAGTGAGGAATAAATCACATACATTAATTCATTAATTCCATTGTACGTGTTCGAACATCCTATATTACAAAGAAATGTTTATTATACATATATTAAAGATAAATATTCATATATAAAATACCATAATAGAATTTATTATGATCTTTTATTAACCATTTATAATAATTCATTAAAAATTCTATTTAAAAGTTATGTTTCGTGTAATGAATTATAGGTTTCACTTAAATGATTGATCTATTATATTTTTGTTACTCTAAATATTTTCATGGTTAAATCAGAAACATAATTATAAATATTATATATTTATCATATATATTTTTTATGTATGTATTTATAGAATTAAATAAAATTTAGTGATATGTAATGAAATACACAGTTCATGGATATGGTGGGTTGTACATACACATAATTGATTTTTTTCAATTAATTATTACATTGAATGAATAAAAACTAAAAGGTATATAAATTATATTTAAATAATCATAGTTATATAATAAATAAAATTAGTAATTAATGCCACCATCTTCAACACATTCCATGTATAGCGTGAACTAATCACATCACTTCATGTGACAGTATACTGCGGGAAAAATGAAAAAAATTATCATATTCAAAAAAATAGAGAAAAACTTGTATAATTTATATAAATAATAAATAATCATATTAAAATCATAAATATATTAAATTTAATACATAAACTATAAATCCATCATTATACCCAAACTTAAGTGGTGGTTATTGAAAAATTAACGACATCGGTTCATGAGGTGATAGACTGTTTTACAGACGAACAAGGATTTCAAAACCAATTTTTTGAAAGTGTGTGTGGTTTTAAGATGTACCATTAAAATAAAAAATAAAATCTTATGTAACGTTATTTAGTTTTAAAAAAAATCTTGATATGAAAATAGATAAATATGTATGAGGAAGAAGGAAAACAAAAACTCTCATTGTTGAATGTCATCCCTTTTTTAGATATCCTTTATAGGATTATAGAAAAATTCTTACATGGAGGTATTTATTCATAAACTATGATTCTAGGATAAGTGGATGGATGTTGGGATATAATTGTTGTATTATTATTTTGACCTAAATGACATGAGATGTTTGAATGATGGAGAGGCTATACAATTTTATAATTTAGAAGGACTGTCATTTTTTTAAATATTTAAAATTATTCACTATTGGGTGGTCTTATTTTTCTATTTTGCCACCAAAATTAGATAATAATAGAGGCTATTGTTAATGTTTTTTTATAAACACCTACATCACATAAAAATGGATACATTTTTATCAAATTATTTCATTGTCTTTATGATTTCTCTATTTCATCAATTATTTTTTTCGAATGGAACTTGTATATTTTATTTCCCTAGCTAATTTATTCATTAATTCAAATATTAAAAAAATTAAAAAAAATTAATAAATCATTATTCAAAATATGATTTATAATTTATTAAATAAATTTCACATTATTATATAAAATTATTTTTAATTCACATTCATGTAATCTATAATACTATATTTCAACCATGATCATGTTATTTAATTACATGTATTTCTACTAATAAATATTGCCTAAAATGTATATACGATAAATATATAAGATATGTTTTTGTATTTTTATATGGAATCCTTCTTTATAAATTAAATTCACAGAAGTGGTAGAATTTAATTTAAAATTAATCCCATGGACGCAAAGAGAAAGGTGGTTTTTAAAGGGAAAAAATAAAATATTTATAATGATTGAATATCAAATTTAAATTTGAAAATGATTAAAATTGACTATATTAGATTAATTGATATATAATTGAACTAATTTCTCATTAAACCCAATTTAAAATATAATTTAACATTACAATTAAATTAATTGAATATTAATTTTTCATTAAGAATTGTGAATTTTTCATTATTCATAAAATATAAAATTTCAAAAAATCTCAAATATTACCTCTAAGATAATTTATCACGTAATGAAATAATAATAAATTTTATTCAATATAATTTATTTTGTATAATTATATGAAAATAAATTTAATTATATTCCACTAATACTAATTACAATATATATTTTTTTAAATAGTACATTTAAAACGTAGAAACACTTTTCTAAAATTAATTATTTTATAATAAATATGATTTCATTATTTAAATGTTTTTTAATATTATTAATTTTTTTATTAACATTCATAATGCTATTTTTATTTCTTATTTCATAGTGGTCGTCTTAAAATAAATATATTAATAATAAATAAATATTTTAAAAACACAATGTTGTGTGTCACACAAGCAGATTTAGTCTTATGTATAGAGAAATATTAACTTGGTATTGCATGTTATAGAATAATAAAATTTAGTCCATATAAGAGAGCAAATTAAATAAATTAAATATATTTTAAATTATAATAATTCCTTTAAACTTTTGTTATTAAAACTAACTATGGAGGGGAAAGTTGTTCATATGGTGTGTGTTAAAACCAAAATTCTTCTTATATTATTTATAAAAAGTAAAAAAAAATTAAAATTAACAGACCTATCTTATCAATCCATTTTAAGGGAAAATATATTTTTAAAAAAATTTCATATAAAATTTATTTTTATAATCGTAAAATCAATCATCAAAAAAATTTATATAATATACGAACACTAAAGAAAGGACTGAAGACTGAAGGTACGAACATGATATGTTTTCTACAAAAACATTATTTCTGTATTTTGATTATATATTTACAGGAAAATTAATAAATTTAATTTAATCATATTAAATAATAATAGTTCAAGTAAATAAATAAAATTTTTGTTTTATACACGATATAATTTATAAAATGGAAAATTTACTCATAAAAGATCTCGATAAAAATGGGAATATAAATCCAACACTTCCCATTATTGTATATTTTTTATCATACAAAACATAAGAGAAATAAATACAAATTAAACACTGAATAAAATTAAAATAACTATATACATGATATGCATTTATAATTGGGTTGTATATATATATAAAATTTTATGATATTTGTATAACATCATTAACAGGTTAATGAAATAAATTTGAAACAACGTACCTTAAAAGATTCAAAATAATCGAGTAGTGTCACGAACCAACCCGGTTCGACCCCGAACCGGTCACCCGAGTCGGTCCGCGGCATGGCCCGAGAGGCGTTCCTGATCCTCCCAGGCTGGCAACAAGCACTAGGGCATCACAGCGTACACGTGGGAATGATTTCACCCAATAAAATTTACTAAGAAGCAGAAATAAAGAAACGACAATAAAATAAAACAGCCAAAAACATAACTAACCTGTCCTTCGAACCAAACTCCTCGCGACCCCAAGAGTCGATCGTCAAACTACAACCAACTCTCGTCCACGGTGAGCATGCTCGAGTCAAACCTGCAACAGAAACTAAAAACAAGAAAACACTATAGGCGTGAGTATTAAAACTCAGTAGGCTAGCCCGATAAATCTATTCCCAAAGCACTACCATTAAAAAGAAGAATCTACCAACTTCAAGTTTCAACTACATTATAGAAAATATGGGTTTTCACACACACACACTTTCCATCTTGAAAACAAGTAACAGTCCATTGCCCTTTTTAATTTAGAACAAGTTTAAAGTTGAAAGAAACAGGTGAATTGCATTTTAAAACATTTTGCGAACAATTAGAAAACCAAACTTTAGTTGTTAGTCAAAAATAAAATCACACACAACACACACTAAGGGCAATGGGAAAAAGTGGAACACAAGGCTCGGCACCCAAACTCGACCTATCAATCATCTGCCATACAAAAATAAACACTAAAAGAGACATGGGTCGAACCTAGGAGATCGTGAACAAACCAGAACGTACTATACATCCGACTCATCCTGAAGTCATGCCCTAACTCGATGACATCATAACGCCCTAACGCCCGGCATAGCCCTGCATGGCCTAACCGAGGGGCCCAATCCCCACAGCAGCAATAACTCAGTATTCTCCTGCTATGGGGCCTCTAGCCAGTGCGTGATCTAAACTAGTGCAGCAATCGTTCTCAGGAAATTCACTCAATATGCCAGGTTCCCATGTCAACACATATAACAAAAGAGGAGTGCATCCATAATGTAAAACTAGTCGAGATGCACAAGAATCACATACTCAGCTCACCAAATCAATTCCAAAAGAAGGATCAGACGTCGTCACGTTTAAAACTAGAAAACACATTTAAAATCTCATTTAGGTAGACCAAATCACCATTTTAATTCTGAAGTGCAAACATAAGGGCCAAAGGGGCATTTTCACAATTGCGCAACAACTAATCATTAAAAATCTTTCGGTACGATGCAGAGAAAGAAGCAGTTCAAATTCTAGCAATATAACTACTCTAAAAATAATAATATTTTAATACTACTTCCAATTTGATGAAAATTAAATAAATGACAAGAAATAAGTAAATTCTAAATTCAAAGGCATGTGTTGTGGGGACCAACCTCAACTCGCTACCCAATCACAACGACGTGACACGCCTCGCATTAGCGAACAAGATGCGCATGTCGACAGTTCCGATATCACGGGATTACCATGCCAGCGTGCTACAACAAAATTAAAACATTTAAAAACACATAAACACTGAATTAAAATAACTCTAATGAATAAACAATGAAAAACCATCCCAACACATTTTCAAAACATAACTTGCAGCATCTGCATTATTTACTAAACCGCCTCAAAGTTTATAAAACAATTCCAAAGAATAACATATAGAAAACCACTTTTCACACCCACGCGTCATTTTGATACAATTCGCACACCAAGGTACCCCCAAAACACAATCTGCCCCTCATTTATAATCAACAAATCATTAAAAAAATTTATAAAACAATTATAAGAAACAAGGGGAGACTTTCGTATCAAGAACACGCCCAGAGACAACTTCAACAATCAAACGCACACCAAAACACCATTTGCACAATTAAAATCACAAATTACACAATTTAATAAAATTGTTAAACAGTATATAATCAATTTCCATCAAAACGAACCTCATTTCATAAGATAAAATTCATTCCAACGATATCAAATGCCTAATTAACAAACAAGAACGGTGCAAACAACACGCAGTCAAAGGAATCTAAATTTAAAGAATATACACCATGGGTTACTACCTCAATTGACGATAAAATTCTGGAAATTGGTGAAAAACACCATTTTCACCTCAATTTCACCCAAGGAAGATTAAATCGCACCTAAAACAACCATACCGGACCATCAATTTTAAGATCAAATCCAAAAATAAAATAAACCCCAACTAGGGTTTGGGTAAAATAGAACCCTACCAAAGAAGGAAGACTTCCGGGGAGGAGGGGGGGTTGTCGTCGGAAGGAGGACATCGGTAAAGAGTGGCGCCGGCGAGGGGGAAGGTGTGGCTAGGCTGGGGCGCGCGCGGCAGGAGCGGGGGAGGCCGGAACGCTGGCCGAGAGGAGGCGCGGCGGCTGGGTGTCGGCTGGGCCGCTCACGGTAGGAGCAGGGGAGACCGGGACACCGGCTGGGAAGAGGCGCGGCGGTCGGCGGCTGGGAAGGGTGGCGGTGGCAGGCCGGCGACGGGGAGAATCGCACACAGCCAGGGAAGGGGAGAAGCGGCCTGCGCGCGACAAGGGAGGGGGAGCGCGTAGGGTTAGAGGAGAGGGAAAAAAGAAAGAAAAAAAAGGAAAATAAGAAAAAGAATAAGAAAAATGAGAGTAAAATAAAAGGGAAAATAAAATTAAGACAAAACAAAATAAAACAATTTAACTTAATTATAATACTATAAATTAATTTGTTAATTAATTATAATGGAAATAGTTATTATAAATATACATACACATATTTACATACAACTAAACATATATAAAACATGTGAACGTATATATAAACCTATATATATATATATAAATACATAAACATATTGATAAATTTAATATTAATAATAATTATTATTATTATAATTACAAACATATATACATATATATATAAACCCACATGAACAAATTTATAAACATACATATATGAATATACATGACATATTATAACCATATATGCATATATATATACTCATATGCATAAACACATTTACGCATAAACATATAATGTTAATAAATATATATGCATCATCATACGTGTATATATACACATATATACATACATATATTCATATTACGTTAAAAATATTAATAATAATATATGAACATATATACCCATATACATAAACATATATAATCATATATATATGTATATATATATAGATATTAATCCACTCAACGAGCAAATTTAATAACGTTAAAACTAAAAGACCGCGGGGTACGCGCACACCGTACGGTACCCAAGTGGAATGCAAACGGGCTGCGCAACACAACTGTATGGTGTTCGTGCATTATCTCAAACCATAAACTCATCCAAACATTAAAATTTCCAACCGGGACTCGCCCGCACACATGCAAAAACACCCGACGCCATGATAAATAAAATAAATAAAGTAAAATAAAAACAGGTGTGACAATTCTCCCCACCATAAAGCTTTCCTCCCTCGGAAATCCATAACAAGTTCAAAACCCCAAATGAAAAACCGACATTACTTCACAATTTAAAGAAAAATCTAAACAACGACAACAAATAGATTCTGAAACACTCCCAAAAAGGGGAGTGATAAACCAAAAGAACTTATATAATATGAACGAATTACCCGCTAAGTGTCACCCACCCCCAAAAGTGTGACCACCTCCAGTTGATCGCTTTAAAGGACAAAGAACATTAACAATAGTAAATTGAGGCACAACATACACACACCATAACACCATTCAACCAGACTCAAACAATTTCTTCATCCTCAATTCAACCTTAAAACACAACATCTGGAACAACGCCAATAAGACACGACAAATCTTTTGAAACCAACAAATAGGTCAAAACCACATCCAACGCGTATCTCTTAAAACCTTACTCCAATATGACACTGAAACTCTCACGCCCCGACTCCTTACCAAAAGAAGAAAAATAGAGTTTTTTGGTTCCATATAAGGCCAACCACAACCCAATCAAAACTTAGAACAAAACTGGGAGATTGACACGGGAAGTCCGAACGGACTCCCCACTATAAGAAACAAGCTAAATTGAATTTGGCGAGACCCGTGACGGTTATTTCCACCACAAGTGTCAAGTCGGTTTCAAGAATAGGACTAGAACGCCATCACTTGAGACAAAATTCATGATCACAAGAATGTTCAACATAGGGAGGTCGAATGGACTCCCCACCATAAAGCTTTCGAGAAGAGAAGAATAGGAGGACCTCCCAGCATTATCACCAGCCACCACTGCCCACGGGTGGGAGGGGGGGCCCTGTCCAACACACCACCCCCACTTGGAAAGAATAAAGCGAGCAGCTCTTAATAAATGGGAGCAACGACATGACCAGGCAGTTATTACACATAAACTAGGCATAATGAGGAAAAAGATTCCGACTACGCGCACTTACTGATAACAACACCCTGTCGCAAGACTTCACCTTTTGTTGGAGTTTCCCCGACTACGCGCTAGCTTCACTCTGAGGCCTGTGGCTGGAGTTCTGATGAATGAAGAATCTTCCGGCTTCGCAGTCAGGTTTATGAAACCCCATAAGCATGACCCAAGAACCATAATTTTAACAATCAGAAATCCATAAGATCAAAGGTTTAAAAGAGTTCAGCCACAACCATTCTTTCAACTGAAAGAAAAGAACACCACAAAACTGTACAGGTAACGAGTACTACATCCAAGAAACATTACAAGAATAAAACATCAAGCTCATCCACCAACATCTCCCTACTCCTGCTGATGGGCTGAAGTGACCTTCAACGATCCAGGTCTGGATTTAGCGCGCTTCTTGGAAACACCTCGGAAAAATCTTTTCAAGTGACCTAGACGTCCACAGGTGTGGCAGGGTCTTGGAGCACATGGACATGTCATCCTTTTGTGACCCTATCTACCACACTGGTGACAGATCACAACATTGCGCTGTGAAGAAGATGACTGAAGGTCTGAAGGCCTCTTTATTCCTCTACCAGCACCACCAACATCAGGTTGCTTCTTACTCTTCTTACTAGCATCATCTGAAAGGCTTCCCAAAGCTGGAGGATTCACCACCTCAAGTCCTCCTACTAGCTCAGCTTCAGCAAGAAAGGTTTGCTCGACAACATCCGAGAAGGTGGTTAGG
The DNA here is from genome assembly GCA_963277665.1 of Viscum album. Lineage (NCBI taxonomy): Eukaryota > Viridiplantae > Streptophyta > Magnoliopsida > Santalales > Viscaceae > Viscum > Viscum album. The sequence goes on from OY728142.1 coordinate 1,334,590,596, forward strand.
TTGAGCTCTTCCACTCTCGAACGCAGCTCAGGTCGGAGTCCAGACTCAAATTGACGAGCCTTTCCGGGATCATTCTCAACAAACCACTAATCATATGGAACTAGGTCTACAAAATGTCTATAGAACTCCAGTACCGATTCAACGCCCTTCTGAAGACAACACAACTCCATCCTCTTCCTCAACTTCGCCATCTCAGAGAATTGTTGTTGGATGAACGATGACTTGAAAAACCCCCATGTCAAATCTTCCCCAGGCTTGTTCCAAGACATGGACTTCCACCATTTCCAGCTTGGACCTTCAAGCATGAAGGTAGCCAACTTCACCTTTAATGACTCAGGTAGACCAATGGAACTGAACTTCCTCTCAATCTTCTGCAACCACTCCTCTGCCTCAAGAGGCCCTGCTTGTCCATAAAAGAGAGGAGGGTTCAACTTCCGGAACTCCAAAACATAATCGATGGGTTGACCAACTGGAGGATTAGCTGAGGATGCACCACTTGAAGATGCACCTTGAGCATCCATCAAGCCTTTGTGGGGGCGAACACTACGGAACAAAGAAACGAGGAACTTGATCATAACATAACCAATACCATTTGAAATTCAACATTACTCAATGAGTTTCAAAATGAAGGAAAAACCCATTCACTAAAGGGGAAACTAGTAATGATGGTTGACTCGACCATATGGTTGGCGGCCATACATCAGCCATACCATCATTACCGAGAGAATTGTAGGGTGAAGTCTCCGTCTCCACAAGGCTTTCCAGGCCCTGTGAGCTCACGAAGCTACTTTCCCAACTCCCTTTTCATTTCCCAACATAAAACAATCCAGAAGACCCAAAAGACACTAACAACCCAAACATCTCATGGTAACTAGAGGTTTAGAACGTGCAAGGGTTCATGACGTCCTTCCTGTTCCCCTGCCTTGAGTCCGAGCAACTTTACTCCCTTTACCATGACAACTCCAAATAGCAATGGGAGCTATGAAAAATAAGGTCTGCTCAGGAGCCGACCTGCTCTGATACCATTTTGTCACGAACCAACCCGGGTCAACCCCGATCCGGTCACCCGAGTCGGTCCGCGGCATGGCCCGAGAGGCATTCCCGATCCTCTCGGGCTGGCGACAAGCACCAGGGCATCACAGAGTACACGTGGGAACGATTTCACCCAATAAAATTTACTAAGAAGTAGAAATAAAGAAACGACAATAAAATAAAACAGCCAAAAATATAACTAACCTGTCCTCGAACCAAACTCCTCGCGACCCTAAGAGTCGATCGTCAAACTACAACCAACTCTCGTCCACGGTGAGCAAGCTCGAGTCAAACCTGCAACAGAAACTAAAAACAAGAAAACACTATAGGCGTGAGTATTAAAACTCAGTAGGCTAGCCCGATAAATCTATTCCCAAAGCACTACCATTAAAAGAAGAATATACCAACTTCAAGTTTGAACTACATTATAGAAAATATGGGTTTTCACACACACACGCTTTCCATCTTGAAAACAAGTAACAGTCCATTGCCCTTTTTAATTTAGAACAAGTTTAATGCTGAAAGAAACAGGTGAATTGCATTTTAAAACATTTTGCGAACAATTAGAAAACCAAACTTTAGTTGTTAGTCAAAAATAAAATCACACACAACACACACTAAGGGCAATGGGAAAAAGTGGCACACAAGGGTCGGCACCCAAACTCGACCCCTCAATCTTCTGCCATACACAAATAAACACTAAAAGAGACATGGGTCGAACCTAGGAGATCGTGAACAAACCAGAACGTACTATACATCCGACTCATCTTGAAGGCATGCCCTAACTCGATGACGTCATAACGCCCTAACGCCCGGCATAGCCCTGCATGGCCTAACCAAGGGGTCCAATCCCCATAGCAGCAATAACTCAGTATTCCCCTACTATGGGGCCACTAGCCAGTGCGTGATCTAAACTAGTGCAGCAATCGTTCTCAGGAAATTCACTCAATATGCCAGGTTCCCATGTCAACACATATAATAAAAGAGGAGTGCATCCATAATGCAAAACTAGTCGAGATGCACAAGCATCACATACTCATCTCACCAAATCAACAAACCCAAAATATCACTCCAAAGAGACTTTTCAAAACATTAATTTCATTAAAAGTACCAAACGGGCCTCATGTACTTATTCAATACCAAATCAATTCAAAAATAAGGATCAGACGTCGTCACGTTTAAAACCAGAAAACACATTTAAAATATTATTTAGGTAGACCAAATCACCATTTAATTTTGAAGTGCAAACATAAGGGACAAAGGGGCATTTTCACTGTTGCGCAACAACTAATCATGAAAAAGCATTCAGTACGATGCAGAGAAAGAAGCAGTTCAAATTCCAGCAATATAACTACTCAAAAAATAATAATATTTTAATACTACTTCCAATTTGATGAAAATTAAATAAATGACAAGAAATAAGTAAATTATAAATTCAAAGTCATGTGCAGTGGGGACCTACCTCAACTCGCTACCCAATCACAACGACGCGACATGCCTCGCACTAGAGAACAAGAAACGCATGTCGACAGTTCCGATATCATGGGATTACCTCGCCAGTGCGCTACAACAAAAGTAAAACATTTAAAAACACATAAACACTGAATTAAAATAACTCTAATGAATAAACAATGAAAAACCATCCCGATGTGTTTTCAAAACATAACTTGCAGCATCTGCATTATTTACTAAACCGCCTAAAATTTTATAAAACAATTCCAAATAATAACATATAGGAAACCACTTTTCACACCCACGCATCATTTTGAGACAATTCGCACACCAAGGTACCCCCAAAACACAATCTGCACCTCATTTATAAGTCAACAAATCATTAAAACATTTTATAAATCAATTATATGTAACAAGGGGAGACTTTCGTATCAAGAACACGCCCAGAGACAACTTCCACAATCAAACGTACACCAAAACACCATTTTCACAATTAAAATCACAAATTGCACAATTTAATAAAATTGTTAAACAATATATAACTGATTTCCATCAAAACGAACCTCATTTCATAAGATAAAATTCATTCCAACTATATCAAATTTCTAATTAACAAACAATAACGGTGCAAACAACACGCAATCAAAGGAATCAAAATTTAAAGAATATACGCCATGGGTTACTACCTCAATTGACGATAAAATTCTGTAAATTGGTGCAAAACACCATTTACACCTCAATCGCACACAAGGAAGATTAAATCGCACCTAAAACAACCATACCGGACCATCAATTGTAAGATCAAATCCAAAAATAAAATAAACCCCAACTAGTGTTTGGGTAAAATAGAACCCTACTAAAGAAGGAAGACTTCCGGGGAGGAGGGGGGGTTGTCGTCGGAAGGAGGACGCCGGTAAAGAGTGGCGCCGGCGAGGGGGAAGGTGCGGCTCGGCTGGGGCGCGCGCAGCAGGAACAGGGAAGGCCGGGACACTGGCCGAGAGGAGGCGCGGCAGTTGGGTGTCAGCTGGGGCGCTCGCGGCAGGAGCGGGGGAGACCGGGACGCCGGTTGGGAGGAGGCGCGGCGGTCGGCGGCTGGGAAGGGTGGCGGTGGCAGGCTGGCGACGGGGAGAATCGCGCACAGCCAGGGAAGGGGATAAGCGGTCTGCGCGCGACAAGGGAGGGGAAGTGCGTAGGGTTAGAGGAGAGGGAAAAAAGAAAGAAAAAAAAGGAAAAAAAGAAAAATAATAAGAAAAATGAGAATAAAATAAAAGGGAAAATAAAATTAAGAAAAAACAAAATAAAACAATTTAAATTAATAATAATACTAATAATAAATTTGTTAATTAATTATAATGGCAATAGTTATTATAAATATATATACACATATATACATATAACTAAACCTATATAAAACATGTGAACGTATATATAAACCTATATAAATATATATATATAAATACATAAACATATTGATAATATTAATATTAATAATAATTATTATTATTATAATTACAAACATATATACATATATATATAAACCCACATGAACAAATTTATAAACATACATATATGAATATACATGACATATTATAACCATATATGCATATATATATACTCATATGCATAAACACATTTACGCATAAACATATAATGTTAATAAATATATATGCATCAGCATACGTGTATATATACACATATATACATACATATATGCATATTACGTTAAAAATAATAATAATAATATATGAACATATATACCCATATACATACACATATATAATCATATATATATGTATATATATATATATTAATCCACTCAACGAGCGAATTTAATAACGTTAAAACTAAAAGACCGCGAGGTACGCGCGCACCGTACAGTACCCAATTGGACTGCAAACGGGATGCGCAACACAACCGTATGGTGTTCGCGCATTATCCCAAACCATAAACTCATCCAAACATTAAAATTTCCAACCGGGACTCGCCCGCACACATGCAAAAACACCCGTCGCCATGATAAATAAAATAAATAAAGTAAAATAAAAACAGGTGTGACAAGTAGAATGTATTGAATGAATTAAAACCATATGATTCAATAAATTTAATTTATATATTAATATTGTATCAAAAAAAAATATTTTTAAAAATTTACTTGTTTTTGAAAATGGAAATTGGTGAATAACATTAGAACTTGTCTCAATGAAGAAAATGGAGATGGAACCATAACCTTGTGTCTATATTTTCTAATAATTACATTATCTTAATGTAATATAATATTAAACATTTCATAATTATATTACCGAACCATATTAATATATAAAATATCCTTTATAATCTGATTAAATAATTTTAACAAAAGTTTTCTGACAATCCTCTATTAAATCATTAGTTTAAGTATTAGCTGTATCATTTTTCATATATGTTTTTTCAGTGGTTACGATCTACAAATATTGATCAAGGACAATCCATATATGATAATATAATAATGGTATTAATATCCAGTATATTATTTATATACATATTTATATCGTTTGATATTTTTTTTGATGAAAATGAAATACATCACTTCAGAGAGGTGATAATCCATAAATACACTGCTGTTAGGTTTTCACTCTCTGATTGTTAGAATGAATGGAAGTTAAATGTTAATTATTACATTTATAAAATTTATTATATCATATATATATATATATAATTATCTAATTAAATCAGATAGTTTTACAAACCACATAATGTGAAAATGATAAAAAAATCACATCACTTTGTTGAGGTTGTAGAACGCAATTACACATGAGTGACGTTATTAATTACTAATGGATGAGACTGTAAGAATGATGAAATTGTATTTTAATATGAGAATAATAATTATAAAATATGTGTCATATACAATCATTAAACCAATTATAATAACCATTATATAAATATGTGGGTGGAAAGTTAATTTTATGGCTACATAAATGTTGTTTCCAACATGTATTCATGAGTGATAATTTGATCTCCCATTTAATTTAGAATATGTGGTAATTAGATTTTACATAATCATAATAAATGAAATCAATATTTATGATACTATGTTAATTTTTTAAGGATACTAAAACATTATAAAGGTGTATAAAGAAATAAAATACATGGATATTCAATAATATTTATACCTCTTCATTAAGAGATATCATTTGGCCCATAGTATAATCCCTTATGGATTGGTCTTATATGAATACCATAATAAATATAATAAAGGGAATTATTCAAAAATGAATTTTGATAAGGTATTGCCTAATATAGAATGTTAAATATATAGATGATGGAGTGCGCCTTTTTATTAGTGTGGGGAGGGACACCCATGGAAGGTTCTAAAATATTTCAAATATATATTGTTAATTTATTGTGAATTTTGCTCTATATTTATTACCTATAGATTCTAAAAGAAAATTATTTTTGATATAGTATAGGATATGAAACATCGTGCCTAATAGAATGTGAAAAATATAATTTAATTAGGAATGTAGTAACAAAGATGATAAATTTGTTGGTATAATTAATATTATCTATATTATGAAATGTATACTATTAACACATTTATTTAATAAATACATTGGTTATAAATTGATTATAAGATAAAATAATTTTTTTAAAATTGAATGAAATATTTTTAGGAATAAATTTATTTTTACAAGTACATTGTCTTTTCATAATAATAAATTTATGTATTCACCATTTCTAATAATTTTAATGGAATTTATTTGTTATATATTCGATATGTTTTTATTTACGTAATCTATTATTTTATCTAAATTTGTGATAAATAATAATTATTAATCATCCCTTTTTTGAAGAATTTTTTATTTAATGTTATGTTATAAATTATTTTAAATATCAATTTTATTATATTATATTTTATATAAAACAATTTTAGATATTTTATCTTATTATAACTACAATTTTTATATAATTATTTTTAATACATATGAAAATTTTAGTTTGGAAAACTGTTTCTTTATCATGTATATGGTATATTTTTATACAAAATATTCCCACATAAATGAATTTAATATGGTAAAATGATTAAATGTTTTCAATAATGATAATTAATAATATATAATAAGGTTATATGATTTTTTTTCATGATGAAAAGTCAAGTATTATTAAAATTAATTCATATTATTATGGTTAAAATGAGATTACATGGGGGTCAATGAAAAAGATAATGGGTATCATAATAATAATCATTTTCTATATCCTGTTACATTGACAATTATAGACCATATCATATCCCACCTACAAATATTTGGTCATTTTGAATAATTTTACTAGTGAAAGGCTTTATAATTTTGGATTATGTTGAAAAATTTCATATCAGTGTCCAAGAAGGTCATGTTTCCCCAATAATTAATTAGATACTCTTATAATCACATATTTAAACAACTAAATTGATATATATATAAAATGACAAAATTATTCCCTAAAATAATTATTTATTTTATATATGAAATTTTCTTCCCAAAAGTAAATCATTGGGTCCCTATCATGAGAACCAATAAATTTTCTCCGAATAGATGGTATGTGTAATTAGTAGTCTCCTTCTTTTTTAATTTCATATTTAACAACCATAAATTATGTATTAACAATTCCATTATAATAACAGAGTTATCTTAAAAAACCTTAGATGTTATTATGTTAATTAAATAATCTATATCATTCATATTATCCATCAAATGGTAATCAAAATCATCAATTGTGTGTATGATGATAATCCACCTCACAAACTAAAGTATTCCATTTTCAATCCCCACCTCCAATAGATGGATATAATGAAAAATTAAATTTATTTACCTGGTATCTATGAAATTAGTAAAATCCTAGTTTATAATGTAACATAAACCTTCTCACCACCCATTGCTTTTGAAACATATAATGTTTCTCATGTGTATATTTGCAAAACCGCACACAGATAGTATTATGATATTAATTATATTTCAATATAGCCTACATTTTAATAATTATATATATATGAATATAGATTTTATATATGACTTGATAATTATTCTTTACATTTTAATTATTATATATCTTTCTTTTGATACATCCATTGGAAAATAAATTGAAATAGCATTCATGTGTACATATGGCCTATCTATCAATGAACAGTCTGCGTGATTTGTTCATAAATAAATTTTAGGGAAAATTTTAAATGATTTTATAATTAGTATACACGATGTTTATATCATTTATAAAAGTCTAGGGTTATTTAACCATTATAAATGTATAGGTAAAGAAACTACCAAACCATATCATATGTGAATAGTTAATCAATTAACCCTGAAATGTAATTTAAATAAATAAATTTAATAAATAGAATTAAAACACTATAATTAAATTATAGAATATATGATATATTTTTACATGATTTTGAAACATATTTATAATTAATTGATATTTATAAAATATGAGTTTAATTCACAAAAGAAGTAAGTCATATATAATGTTAGATATTTTCATCTCACTTTTACTTCCATGATATGTGTGAAATATTCACCACTTATTTCATTTATGTGGTGTATGTAATTAAAATTGGTAATATAATATAATGAATCGATCTATATTAATAGGTTTTAATTTTTTATTTGGTTTTATTAAATTCATGGGGTTATGATTCAAAATTTACCTATGTGGAGTGAGTTTGATTCAAAATATCATCATTATTGATGATTGGTTATGTTTATCTCTACCTTGGGAAAATTATTTGGTATTACTATCATAAAACTAATAAATTTTCTTCACTTATAGTAATTCATTATCTTTTAATGTAATACCACCATTTTGATCTCATTGATAATTATGTTTTTTAAGAAAATAATTTAAAAAGAAGCCCACATTATATATATTCAATCATAAAATTGATTTGTCTTCCATATCCATTTCTTCTAAAAATATTTCAATGATTGTATTAAAATTACGAAAATAAGTTATTATATTGACTTTCCCAATTATTTGAATTTTTTTAATTTTTTTTGAATAGAATCATTATACAATTTTTTGAATAAATCAGTTCTTGAAATTTTGTCCTAATACATGAATGAAATATATATTTTAACTTACTTGATAGGAAAATAAATAACAATTTTCATAACTACTCACTTCCTCAAATGATATATTATTTTATTAAAGTGTATTTTAAATTAATATAAATTTCCCAATATTTCATGAACTTTTAGTTATATAATGGTATTTTCAGAATTGAAATGTCGTTTTCCATAAGAATTCATTAATGATAGATTTATGGAATTTATATCAATAAATATCAAATTAAACTTATTGAAAATATCCCTTATAAGGATATGTTGTAATGTTACCATACATATTATATCCCAAAATATATTATGATAATTTCAACTAGGGACATTCAATGATGATATTATTTGATATATTACTCTGAATAGTTTATGATTATGATTATATAATGGGAAATATATTAAAATTTCATATGATGGATTTTACAAACATATGATTATGTATTTTATTTTTACCCATTTTATATAAATAATTAATTGGTCATAGTAAGTGATGGTCATAGCCCACTATAGACCACCAATGCATTAGTTGGTCACATGATGTATACCATCATAGATAATCAGGTGAGGCCTTATGCATTTATGTATGATGTCTTGGAAAGAGGCCTTAATGTCATGTTTATATTATTTAGAATTATAAATTCCAATAATATGATATTAATTAATGATTTCAATGTAATTATTTGATTAGTTAAAATATTCATTGATGTGTTTTATTCCCATGTTATTATTTACATGGAATTATATAATTATATTGTATTTCTTCATTATTAACATTAATATTCATGTTATTTAACAAAGAATTATTTTTAAATTTTTTACCATTCCATATTTATTAGGAATTATTTGTTCATGGTAACATCCATTGTATTCATACCTTTATTGAGCATTAATGATCACCCCTTTTTAATGTTTCAATTACTCAGGATTCTAGTAAGTTTTATTTGACTGATATAGAGGGATATAATAATAAGAGTTATATTGTTCACATATAATATACTATTTTTTACTCTTTGTTTCCAATTTTACTGTTAAAAGAAATTATGTAGAGAGTTTATCAACACTAATAAACTATTTCTTACACAAAAATAGAATCCATGTATCTTGTTCCAATTTAATGATTTATCCACTAACTATATGCTTCTATGGTGATGTTCTTTGTATTTTATATTAGAGTAATCATAGTGGAAACCAAGAGATAAAGATTTATGAAATTATGGAATTAGTATATATAAATTTATGAATGAATTTGGTGTATGTATTCAACTAATAAAATATCCTAACGAAATTGGAATGTAGGGAATATATAGATTTCCTAGTAATAAATCCCTATCCGGATAATATAAGTGGATGTGTTACTAGAATAGTTATACTTATGGGAAATATCACTGAAAATAGAATATTGGGAAATGATGTAATCATAACTATGATAACATCAACAAGCCTTAGTAAAAAACTGGTTTACACACCCAAGTGATATGATTTTTCAAATAAAACATTACATTACAATACATTAAGTGGATTTTATAAACAACTATTCTAAAAAATTTCTATAAGAAACCATGTTTATGATCATGATGCTATATACTGATAAAATATTCAATTTATGATAGGTGTATCATTCATTTTGGGATAAAATATTTTGTTTCATAATGTTATAATAAAATATACACTACTAAATTGTTATGATTTGGAGCCTATTGGATTGAATGAGAATTGTCTCAATGCATGTAATCTTTGTAGGGATTTCTTTTCCAAGAAATATAATGAATCTTGAGATAGAGTGGCAGCCTAATATAGTAAAATTAAAAAAAATATATTAGGGCATATAACTCAATTTTTCAATAATATCTTTTCTCATATAGATCATCATATTAATCCAAAATGGTGTTTGAAAATGATATACCACTTCCAATTTCATCAACCTTAATATTTTATTAAAAAAAATTAGCTGAGTAGTGGATAATTTCCCCACAGAATGTATTCCTCAATTTGGGAACAAATTAATGGGAGGTATTTTCATGGAATATTATCATCACTCAGGATATTTGTATCAATATTTATTACTTATTTTCAAAAACTAATGATAATAAATAAATATTAAACATGTTTGTTTTATTATTTTATGGTTCACTTCATGGAAAAATATATTCTTCACCAAGAATACGTAGATATTGAGAGAGAATTTCTATGTATAATACTAGAAGGGTCTGAAATTTTTTTTATATATTAATACATCATTAAAAGTTTATCATTGTATCATGAAAACTAAATACATCAAAAATTGTGATATATTTTTAGTTTGGATGACGGGATAAAGAAAGTACAATTTATTAAACTACTCTCTTGACCCATCACATCATAAAAGGACATGGTATTTTGTTCCAAAAATATAGAGAATGAATTTAAAATGTCTTACAGATTCAATGTGAAGAAACCAATCATTAGGATCTATGTAATAATATTTTTAGGGGGAATAATAAAATAAAGGATTTTCTAACATTTGATAATTGTGGAAATAAACACATGAGTATGTACTTGATCTGATGGGACTCTAAATCAATTGTGTAAAATATTTACCATTAAGGGAGTGAATGAGATTGTCTGAAATAATATACTAAATATAAATGTATTGACTATAAGGAGATCTTTCAATAAACAAATTAATTCCCCATGATCCAACAAAATACACCTCAATATAATCCATACGGTCATGGATTAAATTATTATATTAATAACATAGAAGTGGTGTGGTTAAATTTCTCATGTAATTGGATTCTTATACTATGTTATATTTTTTCCATTTATTAAAATTTTATAATAAGAAATATGAAATGTATATGATTTTTAATATAGTGGGTTTTCTATAATGATTTGAAAATGTATGTGTAATGTTATTGATGATCATAAAATTTAATTAAACGTAATGTTGATTTTTCTTATGAACACATTATTTGTAAATGATTACTCTTACAATTTTACCGATATTGAAATAATAAATACTAATAGATGTTTATGGAATAAAAAAGTAGGGCTTAAATTTTTTTAGTGATTTAATGATTTATATTATCTTTGATTATGTTTATGTATTTTTTTTAGATATAGAATATATGCGATAATATGGGAGGTTTAAAAAATAGTGTGAGGAAAAAATTGAAGCAACCATAATTTTATTATGGTATTATAATGAGAATAGTATAAACATATTTTTTGGGTGATAATAATATTTACATTAATTATTTTTTATCCTATTGTTATGTTGGTTTTTAAAAATTAATAACCTTACTTATGAAAATTTTTAGATTTTTAATGTTTTTAGACTTATTTTGAATAGTCATTATGACTGAACATTTTTTAATTAACCATGTTCAAATTTTTAATTAATTGAATAAATTTGGTATAAAATTATGGTTCATAAAAAATATTTTGAGAATGTAAGAATGAGTTATGGATGTTATGATTTAGTAAAAATTTAATTATAGTTATTTAAGAATGATGATTCATCTTGAATATAGATTTTTTGAATTAAAACATGTGGTTGAAATGATACTTATCATATAAATGAATTTATATATTTTAATATAATTCCTCTTCTAAAGTAAAATTAGATTTTATTAAAAATATTTTCCATTTTACTTCATTTTTGTTGAATCGAAATTACTTTTCATATTGAAATAGTTTCTAAAATTGTTTTCACAAACTTTAATATATAATTTATTTTCAGTTGAAAAATGATATTTATTACCATCCAAATTTATTTGTTATTGTTATTAAAGTTCATATCTACGCATCTCAAAAAATTTCTCCTTATTATGACCAATGTTACATGTTATTCTTGGTGAAAATCATATTTCTTATTCTCTCTTATAAATATAATTTTTATTATAATTGGTTTATTGGGGCTCTTGACTTCTTCTAAGAGATCCCTTTCTTATAGGGTTACTCAGTGGACATTATTCTTGTAAGGACTTGGTATATTAAGGAATGTACATCCCTATATTAGGTAGATAAAAATTTCATTGGTGTGGCTATGATGGACATGTAGGCTCGATTAGTGCGGTGGAGTTTTGGTAGGTGTTCTGATCGGGGGTCTCAACTTTTCATAGGGGTGTTAGCATTTTGGTTGTGAGGACATTGGATATAACGATGTGTCCTACAATTTCATGAACTTGTAGATGCTAGTGATGAAAAAAATTCATTCCCATTAAGATGATTGATTTTGGTGAAGCATGGATTGACATATGACCTTCGTCTCATCATCAGCCGCTTCAGGACACATTCCAACCACAGTTTATCTATCTCTCTATTTCAGCATAATTCAAGATGGTTTAAGATGAATTAGATGATTTCGAATCATGGATTTTCAGTGGGGGTGAGGATTTTTTGGATGGGCTGCATCTAGTTTGGTTGGCATTATAGATCCATTGGTGGTTGAGGTTTTTGGCTCTATGATTCTCCTTTTTGGCTTTAGAAGTGGCATTTACCAATGTTTTCTATAGTTTTTAATAGTTTTAGATATGGTCCTCTGGTGGTATTTGGTGATGAGATTCATCAAGTAAATTGGCCACATGTTTCTCTTTTATTTCTCGAAGAATCTACCACCATCTCTGATGTGAATCTGCAATTTAGTCTTGATGGTGATTTGGGATGTGAGGGAGAGATACCACATGTGTCATTTTGATGGTTACATCACTATCAGATACTAGAGGTTGACGACATGGAGGATATATGATATCTTTTTATTTTTGAATGTGAGATCACCCATACTCTCAAAAGGGAATAGATCTACATCAATGAGTTATTGCAGGAAGTATTCCCCCGAGCATGGTTAAGCATATTTAGATGATCAAGAGGGCATGTTATTTCCATCAGTACCAAGCCCTTGCAACTGTGCATGAGACATCTAGGTGAGACATCATGAGATTCTGGAGGCATGACATAACGTTTTAGTCACTCGGGTGGGCATGTTCCTATAGTCTAATCTGGAATGAATTTTTTTTATGTTTTTTTGAAGTTTTTTGGCTTCACAATTACCCCTAAAAACTATCATTTGAAAATAAAAACAATATATTTGGGAAGATAATGTTTTATTCACACTTATTATAAAGACGAATTATTAAAATAGTATTATCAAGTTTCAATCCTTTTATTAAAGGGGAAAAGGTAAAAAAATTTACGATTTAATATATTTATAGTGAGGAAAATTTACCACCCCAATATTTTAAAACAAAGAATTATTTTTAGTATTTTATATGGAAAAAAATTCTATATTAAATAGGTCATGATGTAAATTATTTAAACATGAGCATTATAACCCATCTAATAAAATATTTGGTATAACATTATATAAATATATTAAGATAAATATATTTTTTTAAAGGATATGAGACCTTGCCCCGAAAAGCAAGGCCCCTTATTAAAATAAAAAATCTAACTTACATGATCCAAAAAAAGGTGATATTTCCAAATCCCTATTCAAATCAGGAAAAAACATCTGAGAGATTATCATACCAGATGAAAGCAACACCATTAATTCCATTTTTTTCCAAACCATCTGTAACAGAATTAGCTTCCCGTTAGACATGATTTATAATGTGACAAACAGATCGAAGGGAGTCCAAGCAGTTCACCCAACAATTATAAAGTTTCTGAGATAGATGATATGATCCTTCTCTGATGGTAGAGAAAATAATAGTCAAATCACATTCCAACCAATGATTATTCCATCCATGATGTTTGGCCTACTCGTTGGAAACAATAATTACCAACATCTCACCTTAAATTGAAGATGTTATACCACAGGATCCATGAAAACAACCAATCACCTGACCATGATGATCCCTAAAAATGGAGCCATACCCAGAAGGTCACATATTTTCCTTCTAGGCACCATCTAAATTATGTTTCCTCCAACCAAAAAGTTTTTCTTTCTATAAAACATCAAATATACCATATAGAGATCTAAAATTTCATTTGATTCTAATTCGAGCAAGAATAGAAAAATAATGAACAGAATTATCGCAAAAATGATTCACTAGTAAGCATACCATAAGCATCACAGCAAGGAAGTTTGAGAAAGAAACTGTTGCTGAGAAAGTCTAATTCCAAGGAAGAACATGGTTCCTAGTAGACCATATATAATACAACAACTAAGAAGCAACAACCTGAAATAAGTCAAACAACTGTGAAGAAAGATAAGATACTTCCATCTATGAATAAACTCTGTGGTGGATGTCAACATAGGATATGAGAGTTAAATTATGTCCGCTAGAGCCTTCCACATTGAGGCAGCAGTAACACAGTAAAGAAACAAATGATCATTATCCTCTATGTGTTGATGACAAAGAACACAAGAGGAACATACAAAGATACCACATTGCTGAAGATAACAATCCGTTGGTATCTTTTGGTGAGAAATTATCTAGACCATATTGGAGCAAGATGGTCTGATAAAGTTTTTATGCAATTACCCATCAAATTTGTTTCCAAGATATAATTCAAAGAGAACTCATAATAATAAATTAAAGAGATAATACCATTAACTACAGTCTCCCATCCCCAAAAATCATTCCTATTAGAAAAATAATGATTATTTACAATGTTGACAATGTGGATTAGAAGACCCTCTTTTTTGTAATGTTGATCCTTGATAGTAATATCCAAATCTATGTTGCTATCATCCATCACAAGGTCTATCTAGGGCTTATCCATCCATTTGATTTTTCAGAAATAATGGGACCTCTGGAATGAAAATCAATTGAAGAGAATATGTACTAGAAATCTGGCCAAATAGAGGAGTCAAGATGATTAAAAGAACCAATCATTAACATATTCAAGAATTTTCCATGAAGAAAGTATAAGGCTTTTGAATTACTATTATAAAGTATCCAAATGAAGGAATCTTGTAAATAGTCATTAAATATTACTAGATGTTTAATACCCAAACCCTCAACATCAAAAGGTTTGTAGCATTCAAAACAAGGAACCGTAGCGAGCTTTCTTTTGAAGATGCTTCCACTCCAAATAAAATTATTTATATAGGCATTGATACATTATATGAGAGAAATAGGCCATTATAAGCCATAACGGAGTACACAAATATAGAGATAATAACAAATTTAACCAAACAAACCCGACTAGCCATGGAGAGAGATTTTCTATTCCAAGTAGAGAGATGCCTCCTGACATTGCTAATTATCTCTGTGAAATATCTTGATTTTGGCTTTCCACAAAATAAGGGAACCTCTAAATAATTAAAGGGAAGTAACCCCTTCTTAATGTTCAGCTCATTAATAATGTAATTTTTCCTCCGTTCACTAATGTTCTTATCAAAATAGACATGGGGTTTCCCCCATCTAATATCTTGACCAGAGGCAGAAGCATAATTCCAGAGATCTTTTTTGATGTTATTTATATTTCTCTTGTCCCCCAAAGTGAAAATGATAATGTCATCAGTATACAAAAGGTGGGTGGGATAAATAATACCTCTACCAACATAAATAGTCTTCATCCTCCCATTTCATGTCATGATAGAGAGGGGCCTACTCAGATAATCTTCTACAATAGAGAAAATAATCGCATAAAGAGGGTCTCCTTGTCTAACCCCCTAGAAAATTCAAGAAAACCAAGAGGGGATCCACTGATAAGAATTGAGATATGATTAGAGTATAAAATTTTCTTGATCTAAGTAATAAAGGTACCATCAAACCTAAACATAAGAAGAACTTTGCAAATGAAACACAAATTCATACTATAAAAATTCTTTCTAACATCAAGGTTAAGAGAAATATTTCCACCTCTAGTGAATCTCATGAAAAATTTCACACATTCAGGGGTAGTGATGAGGCAGTCATGAATAGACCTTCCCTTGATAAAAGAAAACTGATTATGGGAGACATTATTACTGGGAATTTTCATGAGCCTCATGTCCAAGATTTTGCTAATAATTTTGTTAATGGTTTTGACTAAGGAAACATGTCAGAGAAAATGATTTTCATTAGCATTATCCACCTTTGGGATAAGAGAATGAAACTAGGCATTAGTGCCATAAAAAATAATACCACCCTTAATGAAATGATTAACTAGTTTTCAAACATCATTTTGGATAATGTCCCAATAAGTTTGGAAGAATAAATTACAGAAACCATCTGGACCTGGGGAGCTTTTTGATTTTATGCTAAAAACAGCCTCTTTGATTTCAATGCTCAAAGGCAAAGAGGTGAGATTGAAAATATCATGATGGGTGAAAAATTTGGGAATGATGCCCTCTACAAGATTTTTAAGTAAAGAAGTACCATTAAAGAAATCATTAAAATAAGTTATGACATGTTCTGAGAGATACCTATCATTTTCAATGATCTGGTCTCCATTATTAATCATGGAAATAGTTTTAGAGACCTTCCGAATTCAAGGTAAGGAATTGATGGATTTGATTTTGTTATCCCCATGTTTTATCCATTTTACCATAAAAATATCTCTCTGTAAAGCATCTTTAATGTTCAAGATACCATTGAGCTTTGAAACAGTCTCAGAATCCTCCTTCAGTCCATTAGAAGAAGTAGTCACTGTATTATGTACCTGCAAATGGTGAAAAGAATCTTGAAGGAATAAAATATCCTGATCAATATAACAAAACTTCTATTTTCTCCATAATATCAATGTTATTTTATGAATTTTTATTTTGGTTATACAAGAAAAAATATCTTGACCATAATTGACAGAATTCCACGAATTTTCAACAATAGAAGCACAATCAGGATGGTTGATCCAAGACTTATTGAAACAAAAGGGAAAACGGGGTATGTATTCATTACCAATATATTTCACCAAAATTGGATGATGGTCAGAATTAATTCTAGGAAGCGTTATGTAGGAAATAGAATCCCAATGATCAAGATAAGATTCAAAATAAAAGATCTGTCAATTTTGCTAGCAACAAATTTATTTTAAAATATCTTATACCAAGTTAATTTATCCCCAACTTGATTAATCTCATGCAAATCATTATAATCAATACAAGACTTGAACTCCCTATATGAGATAACATTAAACATGGCTCACATCTTCTCATCTAGATGAATAATGGAATTAATGTCCTTAAAAATAATCCATGGATCATATATGACAGAGCTAAGAACATTAATATTCATCTACAATATCCTTAGATCATAATAACTATTATTAGCATAAAAAGGGAGAAATAATTATGAAGACCAAAAAGCATGAAGGAGAAAGTTATATGATGTCCACTATTATCAACAAAAGATATATCAGTTAAGGATGAATGGGCCAAAACCAGATATTTTTTACTTCAGAGAAGCAGAAATTATAATCAACAAGATGGAATCCTAGAAATTCTAAATTAGAAATTTTGAGAGAATATATTCTTTTGGGATCATATATACCAATATAGAGAGGTATGTGCTAAAAAATAAAGGATTTGAGGGATCTCATGTTATTCTGTTTAGCTAATCGCTGATAATTCCAATAAAAGATCTTCATTTAATCTTAATGCTAGGGTTAAAACACCCTTTTATTGTTGCGGTCTCTTTGATTTTCTAGCCTTATGGGGTCTCTCTACTTTCCTTTTAGGACTATTGGAGCTTTTTACACCATGATGGTGATCATCAATTTTCCAGACATTGAGTTTTTCTTTTTTTTTTGAGTGTCAGGGAACACACCGTCATTAGAAATTCAGTCCTTCTCATTATGAATGAGGGTTTTTTCTTCATTGGGTGAAACAAATTTGGATGACGAATTATTCTTGTTACCAGAATTAGGCATAGAGATAGAACCATAGGTGATCCCAGATGTAGATGATAAGGAACTAAGTACAGCCAAATCATCCAGTTCTTTATGGGAAGTCAGTAAGGTTTTATAAGAGATAAAACTATTGTGAACAGTGTTGTAGTTATCAATTATTCCATCGTTGTATGACTCTAAGATGATAATATTCCTTTGAGTAGATTTGATTTGGAGAACAAAAGTTGGATCCAAGCATCTTTCAAGTGTACTGGACATAATCAGTGTGTCCAGATTTCTATGAACAGTGGAAGAAATACTTGCGGGAATTGAAACGTTACATTGGGAAACAAAATCTTATGAATCATTTTTACCAGAACATGATGTAATCGGAGTGTTTGTAATGTCTTGATCATCAAGAAAAATGCTGGAATTGACCCCTGGAATGGGAGCATAAAAGTTGTAATTGCAAATCTATCCAGATTTGATAGCAACGGGAAGATCAGGTTTAGAGACATTTTCATTCTAAGAGTTTTCAAGATAAAAACTGGCTACTTTAGGAGAGGAATCATTTCAGATAGTATTCAATAATGGAGATGCCTCCTTATCATCCATTAATGATTACACAATATCAAGGATATCATTTTAGAAATCTTGAAATAACCGGTTCTCCTCATATTAATTCTGTGAGATTGTAACCAGATTACAACCATCATTATAATATTCCAGTAAATAATTCATAATCCTCCTTGCAATAATATTCAGTAACTGGGTTAACTGATTGGATAACCATAGTTTTTGGTTATAGGTTACACTCTTCCTCCTCTGATATATCATCCCATGACACTTTTAGAGATGAAGGAGGAGCAAAGTGATTGGATTTGGGAACATTCGTAGTATAAAGAGAACTTCAGGTTTGGACAGGGGGCACTAAGTTT
This sequence comes from Viscum album, assembly GCA_963277665.1. Classification (NCBI taxonomy): domain Eukaryota; kingdom Viridiplantae; phylum Streptophyta; class Magnoliopsida; order Santalales; family Viscaceae; genus Viscum; species Viscum album. The sequence goes on from OY728142.1 coordinate 1,334,609,827, forward strand.
TTCAGAATTCCTTTTTTCTCCATAAAGACATCTTTGTTCTTTTGGTTCCTGTTAACTTCAGTCAATTCTGAAGCTCTAGGTATAGATTTTAGCATTTATTTGAATCATCCAACAGTTAGAAATTGTATTCCATATGATTTTTCATACATCACAAAAATATAGAACATTCTCATATTACAATCTAATATCTGAATTGAATCAATTAGCATTAAACAGAATGCAACTAGGTCTTTTGATTTCCAAATTGATATCCACAATGACTCTAGAAATGAAACCAACTTCACCATCCAGGGTAAGCTAATCCAACTTAATTGTAGTGTCGAGACATGATGCAATATTATTTAGAATTCTAGGATACCAATACACCTAGTTTAATCCATGCAACCTTACCTAAATTTCTGCATTCGATTTCTTGAGTGTGAAAGGATTAGAATAGAAATCCCATTCAGATACTCTCAGGACATCAGGTTTGAGTTGAAGATTGCCCATATTCAATACCGAATTCAATGTTTTAATGGAACTGAATATGATTTGAAAATACTCTTTACCAATTGAGATTAATTTACAATCCCTCATACCCCAACAGTGTGAAATTCAATTTTTGAGATCATTATAAGACCAGGGATTATCCCCTTTTGAGTAAATCATACGTCTATGCATAGAGAATGTTTATAGATCAAGCCTTTTCTACAAAACATCTGGATCAACAACCACTAAAATCCCACCATTCTGTAACTTGGTGATGTTTGATGACATAGATGAATCCTCTTTTGTAGGATTTGAAAAGCAAGAAAGAGACTTCACAAAAGACAGACTCTTTAATCGTAAATTCGATGAATTTTGAGAGCCTGAGGGCTTAAAATATTCCTACAAGGCATGATAATTATCCTTGAAATTAATTAAATGGTTTTCAATTTATTAGAAATTTAAATAAAAATAAAAAAATAAAATGAAATATTTCTCAGAAAAAAATGTTTGTAATTGCACAATGTATTTTCATCATAATAAATTAAATTCACCATAATTAGTGAATTTTTGTAAGACGATTTATATATTATATATTAATTAAATTATTTTATTTATTATATAATTATTTATAATAATTATATATGAATACATCTAATGTATTCTTAAAAAATTATTTTTATATATAGTGTGAAAAATACTATTTTTGATTGAAAACTACCATTTTGTTTAATGAATTTACAATGTTCTATTTTTTATTCAAATTTTAGTAAAATAAAAATTCATTAACATATATTATATAATAAAATTTTATTTATATTTGAAGAAACAATTTGTTCAATATTGATATAATAACTCATTATAGATATGAAATGTTTTCATATGTAAACAGTTTTTTCATCTCATTTGACAGTATAATTATAAAATAAATAATTCAAATTATATGATTTTATTTTGGTAATATCTATTAATTATTTATAATCATAATAATATAAATGATATATTATGTTCATCTAAATTTTATTTTAAAATATTTTTTAAAAAATTATTTTTTTAATTATAATGGTTAAAATGGGTTTACTCATGGTTAAATGAAAAGATAACGGTATTTTTTCAACAGAAAAATTCATGAATATTTTTATATAATTATTTTTATAACATATATTATCATACCATATATTATATGGATATTTGGAATAATTTTCCTGGGTGAGGACATTATTTAATTTGGATTTGATTTGAATATTTCCAAATTGTTTTTAAGAATGTCCCCTTCCCCCACTTATAAATGAGAACACCCTCACCTCAATTAATCAGACATATTAAGAAATAAATAATGAACATACCCTTCTTAAATATATATCAAAAATCATTATACACGTTTAAGATTCTATGTTCCTCACAAATTTAAAATCCTATTGGATTTAATATGATATCTAATAAAGGATCATCTAAGATGAGACGGTATTCTTTAATAAGGTCCATGTTTTTATTTATTCATTTGTCAACATAATTATATCGTAAAAAATTTAATATAATAATAACTTTATATCTTATATTAAATATATTTTATGATGTTAAATTCATTATCTATAATCATCTTCTTTTCCATCAAATGGTAAACATAACCATCTATCTTGTATACGACGTACTACTACTTCATGTACTGATGTAAAAAGTATTCAATCACTACCTCTCATGGTTTCATATAATAAATGATTTAGTTTATATATATATATATATATATATATTTATTTATTTATATTTATGAACAAATTGTACATATGGAATTATAATATCAAATATACCTTTTAACCGTCCAATATGTTGGCAAAAGATAATGTTAATCAAGCATATATGTGTACTACCACTTAAACATATTGATGTGATGGACTTTTATTTCATTATGAAATTGAGTGTGAGAAGGATATTTTAAATGTATTAATATGATATATATATTTATTATATACAATTTAAATATTATTTTCCATTCTTTTGTTACATTATTTGGAAAAATTAGAATAAATGCTCATGCATATGTATGGCCAACTGTCTCCATGATAGTGAAAAATATTTTCCATGTTTAACATCTATTGAATATTATAAATAACCAAATAATTAATATATATTATATTTTCATCATTTATTTAATTATTTAAATTATATAACAATGGTCAATTTATAATGCCCAAAACTACCAAACCAAAACATACGTGAAAACTGAAGTAGTAATCACTCGAATTTGTATTATTAATAAGTAATTTTTAATAAAATGGTGGTAAATTATAATATGTAGATCATATAAAGTCTTAAATATAATATATTTTATTAATATAAGTATAGTTAAAAAAATATGTGTTATTTATGAGGTAAAAAAACATAAGACAAAACAATTACCTAAGGTAGGGGTATCACGTCTTGATTTTACATTCGTGAGGCATGTGTCATATTCAGTGATAATTTATTATTACATGTATATGTGGTGACAGTTTGAAATTTTATATCAAGAATATATATTTTTTCATTGTATTTAATGTATCGTTTTATTTTATTTATTTCATTGTGATTATGATTCAAATGTTACCAAAGTTTAAATGGTTGATTCAATATCTATTCATTATTTGGCATTGTTTTTATTCATTTATCCAAAGGAAGGATTATTTATTATTACAATCATAAAACCATTATATTTTATTATATTTTATTTACTGATGATATTATTATGTAATAGTATCATTTTTGTCTCTACTTTACATAATTTTATTATTACTGTTGTTTTTTGAAAATCCAACATTATTTAACATTTTAGTGAAAAAATGTCATTCTATCATACCCATGATTCATAAAAATATAACAATAAATTTATTAAATCTATTGTAATATATTTGTAAATTAATTCTTACCTATTTTTGTCTTAATATATCAAATTATTTAAATTAATCATCCTATTAATTTCAGAAAAGGTACTTTTTTAATTTATTTGAAAAAATGGTGAAATGAATCATTGTTTTAATATACTCACCATGAAAAATATTTCATACTCTCAGTACCCATCCTTGACATAAACAATAAATTATCAACTTCAAAGGATATTTTTAATAGAATCTATTTTTAAATTATTTGGGTAAATTTTTAATTTAAAAAGTTATTTTAAAAAATTGAAAACTTAGTTTCCCAAATAGTGTTTTAATGATCTATTTCAGGATTTTTTATTCAAGTATGTCAACATCCATTATTGTACATATAAAACATTGGTGTTTAATTTATTTTTTCCATTCATATTTTCAATTATGATTATTTATGTAACACCAAGATATTTTTATGGAATTTTTTTATTCAAATGAATTTTTTTCTATTGATATATTATTTTTAATGTAATAGTGAGTTTATATAAACTATGTAAATTTATTAAAACTAGTATGTTTCCCATACATAAGAACCAATAAATAAATAAAAAATTATTCTGAAAATTCATTAACAGTTTGAAAATATAACAATTATCGTTAATGAGAAATAAGTTAAATTTTATTGTTATTTGTAGATAATATTAGAACAATTGTAGAACACTGTGAGACATCATCATAATAGAAGAAGTCATAAATTATATATGAAGTGGGATGAAATTTTATTTTAACAATATAGTAATAATTTACTTGATGTAACCTACATTTCAAATAATAATGACTAATAGTGATTATTAATAAATGTGAATATTAATTATGAATTTCAACATACAAGAGATAATTTGAAACAAATAGAAAATAATTAAATGTTTACAATGAAGGATTTGTTTCTAAAAAGGATGAATTATTTAACAATAGCTTCATCTTCATGAAATTATAAAGACTAACCTTTTGAGGGACAGTGTCATGGAAGTACTTATTTGTAAAATCCCACAAGTATAGGTCGGACTCATTGCTATAGTGGAGAACTTATCTTGTATGTTGGGTTCACATTATTGTTGGTCTGTGAATCAATAAATATTGGTGGAAAAAACTATTGCAAATATATTATTTGTATACGGGATACTTAGCAGAAAAAATAATTGAAAAAATATTCAATATATATTTTATTAAACTCTAATAAACGTAGATCGATATTGGAAATTAAAATTTTAATTGTAATATGAAACTAATAGAAGAATTATAGTTTTTCCATTACCTTTAAATTCATTACATAATATTAGACAATTTTTCAATTTAATTATGTCTTCTTTTTGATGGGATGTAGTTCATTGGCAGGGCTTGTTTTTTCCAAATGTCTCGAGACATTGTAACTTTTCATTGGACTACGTCAATAGCATCATACCCACTCAACATTATTTTCTCCATAAATAAATGACTATAATGAATAATTGGAAAATAATAGTGACAGGTGAATTCATTGAAGTTGATAGATGATGTCTAACATTATACAAATAATAATAAATTATGTGTATGTATAGTCATAAATTAAATGGAAGTTACATGAATTATTGTATCATTTTAAGTTTTAAAAATGCCCAAGGAATAATATTTAATGAGAAAAAAACAAATATTTGAATAGGTGAAATACTTTTAGTTTTTTGTAACAAATTCATCACCACAATTGCAACTAAATCGTAAAGATTTAGTTTATTCATTTTTCTATCATTCGATGTGAAAATGTCACTTAATTTTGTAGAATTACCATTTCAACAAGTAATAAATCATAAAAATCATAATAAATAACCATCTTTTCCAAACTACATAATAATATTTATAAATAAGATAATATATTAATGAGTATTTAAATTTGAAAATCATAACTTCTAAATATAATCATAAAAGACATACTTTCGGACCAAGTAAAGAAAAAATAATTGTTAATATAATTTTGTGTTATAAATAAAGTTGTGCTTGTTAACATTAGTAAATTTATAAATAATTCATAAAAAAATTCGAGGTAGTTAAATCATATCATGTACATCACTGAGTGTAATAAAAATAAATAGTTATTCCCTCATATTAATGAGAATTATACTCATTGATGTCCCATAATAAAATCTAATAATATAAATAAAAAATTTCAAAATAAACACTATAATTTTTATATACAATAAAACTATAATATGATTCTGATTTAAAAAAAATCAATATTTCCAAATAAATAGCCTTTATTTTGAGATTTTTTATCTAAAAATATAATCTTATTAAGAACAACTAACAAGAAGTGGGTTGATTATTTTATTTACTTAGTTCTTGATTAATGTGTTATCCAATGTATACTTACTATTGATTATGATAATATAGTGTACCATTGTTATTAAAGGTGAGAAGCTACATAGATGAAATCATTTTATGAAAATCTATGACTTGTGAGGAATTTTACAATACATATATAACAATAAAACTCTTTTCAAACAGTTATTTATGATTCTTTATGTTCTTTTACAAAATTTACAATTAAAAGCCATCATTATTCCAAATGTTACACATAAAAGAGAAATAAGTCTTTTTAAATAAATTAATATTTAATCATTAAAATTATGTATTAATAGGGTAATTATTTTTATATTCTACATAACCATATTGAACAGAAAAATTATATACCGATCTTAACATTGATGGCCTAATTTAATTTTTAGTAGTATTTTTATAATAATTTAAATAATTATGTTATAAAATAATTAAATTATTTAATTTTGGTATAACAAGGACGAAGATCATCATTAAAAATCTTTCAAAATAGACATTTTGAAAATCTTTTTGGATAATTTAGAAAATTACTAATACCTTTTTTTCACTGATAAACATTTGGGGAAAAAATAAATCAAATTTCAATGTTATATTAATCAATAGTTTTTATTAAATATACTAATATATAAATAAGAACTTTATAATTCAAAAATAACATTAGTTTTAAGAGTTTATAATAAAATTTATTATTATACCAAAATAAAAACACAATAGCAGAAATATATTAATACACTAATATTAGTTAAAGAATAAATTTTTTGACAACTAGTCAAACTATGTAGCTTGTAATACTTCCCAAAAACTGAGCTGGTTGTCACGAACCAGCCCGAGTCGACCCTAAAACGGTCACCCAGGCCAGCCCGCGACAAGTCCCGAGAGGCATTCCCGATCCTCCCGGGATGGTGACAAGCACCAAGGGCATCAATAGAGTACACAAGGGAACGATTTCGACCATATATAAACAATCAAACAAACAATGGAAATAAACGGACAGCCCAAAATGAATTTATATAAAAATTGAACTAAATATTATTTGTACAAGAAAATAAAATTAGAACAAAACCAACAACTCAAATGAACAATCCCGATGAAAAAAAATAACTCCATGTGACACTTCTGGTCACTCTCCAACACAATGATAAAAAGTCGCCCAAGGTGATCGAACTAAAGATGAAACCTGCACAAGGGCTAAAAAAAGAAGAAGACTATAGGCGGGAGTATTAAAACTCTGTAGGTTAGCCCGGTATTCTATTCCCAATGCACATTACTTTAAAATAAAAGAATAATCAATTTATAGTTTTAAATTCAAGATTTGAAAGTATGGTTTTCAAATGAGGTTCCATGCTATAATAATTACCAGACAAAAACATGCATGTTTAATAAACAAAAATGCAAGTAACAATTATTTTCAAAGAGGTGAAACTTCAAAATGAACATAGTTTTCAAGAGGGCTGCTTTAAAGAATTTTAACATTAAAATAAATAACACATAATACTGAATTTACCAACCAAACACACCGTATGCCGACGGTGAGTACAAAATAGCCAATGAGCACTAGTCACAGGAATACCCCTAGGCACTAGTTAGTTGTGAGCCCCAAGTACCTCGTATCTCGGTGAAAGTAACCATAATAAATATCTGTTCTCGTGCACGAGCCACTAGTAGGGAACATACCCATAAACTAGTGGTCCCCAATCATCATCATCATCATAGTTTATTTAGTGTTGTCATCGTAAACTTGCTACGTGAAACAGGGGCTAACCCCCACAGAATCACTAGCATACTAGTACACGTCCGCCCACCTAGATACCCGAGATTCCATTTAGTGCTCAATCAAGTTAAAAATATTATAAAATACATATTTCACATCCACATTCCATTACAATACCATAAAAACACAAACAACCCATAATCATTCTTCACATTTCTTACACTAATCAACAAACCGCTAAATATTTTGGTAAAACAATTTCATGAAGTGTATTGAGGCTTTGCACATAAAACTCTTTCAAAAACACTCTTTAAATTATAAACACACATCATAACCAAACCAAATAATATTTTTCAGCCCAATAAACATTTAATAAAATCATTTAATGGACCATAAAACAATCCCAATTGCACAAATTGTTATATACAAGTAAAACATTCCTTCATTTCTAGGAAATGCCAAACGGGCCTTTAATTATTTTCTCAAAACTATCCTTTGACGAAGGTATGAATTTTAATGCTATTAAGGATCTATATAAACACAATTTACAGAATAAAACCACATTCATAAATCTCTTATAATACTCAGGTTACATATTCAAAACACAACCATTTTCATAAAGATGTGAAACAGTCCATTTTTGGGCAACTCGGGCCAAAATATGTTGTAAATCAAAACCCAATTGATTGTAAAAACAAATAAAAATAGGAAATCCATATAAGTACCCAAAAATACCATTTATCATTATTAAAATTTCTTAATAAATCCAAACAAATAACTTTTAAATCACACATCACAAATAAAAGCCAACCGGGAAATCTACCGAACACATGACATGCCCTTTTTAAACAAAACAATATATTTTAAGTACATGAAAAGGAATAAAACACCAATTGAAATCCATATTTTCATTCAAGATACTGTAACATGTTAAAAATACCATATACCAGATTATAAACCTCACAAAATATTTGCAAAAGATAACGGGACATTTAAACAAACACTTGTTGAGAACTTTCATGACAAAACAACACTACCGTTCACAAACCAATGATTAAACAACCACTTTGAACACCAATAAAATTATCCAAAGGATGAAAAACAATAATAAACATATATATCTGGTGTTATATATAATAAAATGATGAAACTTAAATAATAAAGTCATGTGCAAGGGGTATCCTACCTCAAATCTTTGGCGTAATTGAAACGCACACCCGAAATCACCCGCCGCGGGTTTATAAACCCTAAAACTATAAATACCAGACCTAAACAAACATAAAACCCATCAAAAAACATTTTATAACAAAACCCTAGGTCGATCAAGACTAGGGTATAATATAAATCAAAGAAATAATGAATGGAGGGGGAAGAGGAAGGAGAAAGGAGAAGGAATCTCACCTTTCACCCTAGAAAACTCTTCGTCTTCCATTAGATCTGCAACCCTAGAGGGAAGGTAATGTCTTGAAAATTCATGGAGAGACTCCTAAGATCTTTAAGAACCAGGTAAATAAAATTGGTGGCCAAAAGAGTAGGAATTGATTAATTTTTGAATGATACAATTAACCTTGTCAAATCTGGACGATTTGAGGTATCCTGAGAATATTCTCCTTCTTACGTGACCCATATGAACTCCAAAGAGGCCAAAACGATATTGGGGGTGATTATAGGGATATTGGCTTCGGGTGGGAGGTGGAATCACCGAAAAATATTAAAATAGAAAAATATATAAAAGAAACAAATTATTATTTTTAAACAGGAAATGGGCCCATGGGCTGGCCCAATACCTAAATGAATAACCCAAATTCACCCGGCCTATGAATTTATAATGGGTCCAAAAGGATAAATAAGTTTTAATATATCAGTATAGGACAAGTGGGAAGTTTAATGGGTGAAAAAAATTAAAAAAAAAGAGTTATAAAAGAAACAAATTCGGTTTTTAAAACTGAGAATGGGCTCACGGTTGGCCCAAATCATGAAGTAACCGCCCTTTCGTCAAAAACTCTTAAACAAGCAATGGGGATCCCAAATTATGGTGGTTAGACACATATGAAACTTAAAAACTCAATATTCATCTCATAAAATACCCATGAAATGGATCGGTATTTCTAATGGGCCGGATCAATACAAAGGCAGAAAAAAAACCATGTGTGACAATTCTCCCCACCATTAAAGCTTTCCGCCCCCGGAAAGCCATAACACTTTCCGGCTGAAAAAAACAACAACACCTAAGGATTCCAGAATGTACTCCCCAACATTAAGAATCAACTAGCACTAGAAATGTTCTTAGGATGGAAATCCAGGAGACCCATGGTGGGTCTCCCCACCATTAGAAACCAACTAGCAATGAATAGACAAGAGTTGAACATGAGCTAGAGTTGGGACTCACTCACACAAGCCCAAAAAAAACACTCCTACAAAAACCTACTATTCCAAGTTAATAGGGTTACAACATGAACATATAAACCACCCACTCCCAAATGGAGGGGACAATAACTTGGTCGACACATTCAGCACAATTATGGAACCCCGTCACTTGGGGATGGGAGGGAAGGGGACCCAATAATTTGGCCACTGAAACAACAAAAGAAACAAAGAAACTACCCAAAGCTCTCACCCTATGAATAGGTAACACCAAGACTGCATCTGATTTTTACAGGCGGTCCACACAGGGACATTGATTGAAAACCCACATCCATGAAGGAATAACCATAGACACTGTGTGAGGGGTTAAGTCCACCACGTTTGTTGCGACAAAGGGAAATTCATAGAAATGAAGAACCAAAACATTGACATAGAAAATAACTTAACAAAACAGAGGAGTAAGGGTCATAATCGAGCACTCCACACCTCTGTCGATTTTCTGACTGCTTGAAAAGCTTCACTCCGAGGCCTATGGCTGGAGTCCTAATTCTTGAAGCATTTGCGGCACCGCAGTCAGGTGATAAGGATCACACCACTCAAAAAAAACCACACTTGATCACCAAACAAAAACCTTCATCTAAATAGGAACTCATAGATACATATCAAAATTCTATCTCACTCCAAACGAGGGGCAGAATGGACAGGGAATATGACGAAACACATCAACATCACCGAACACAATTGCTCTGTCCAAAAGAATTATCATGAACTAGAAGCACTTTTAATAGATACCAAACTACTCTCTATTCCAACAAACAGGTTGAGGCATCATCAAAAGAGGTGGATTTAACATTTGAAATGAATCCTTAGGTTGATCAGCAGGAAAGATTTCCAACGGAGAACTATCACTGGCCACATCACAACATCAAACACATCTTTAGAAACCCAATGAAAATTACTCCAAAACCAAGACACCAACAAGATATCATCTCAATATTCAACAAGAGTATGAATTGTAGATCAAAAGGAAGCTTACTGAATAAACAACTCTTCTACAACATAGATAAATCAATCCACATAACCATTGGTTTTAAAAAAAGGCCACAATTTTCAGCTCAAAACAATTTTGAAAAATCAAACTAACTTGGTGGGTTTCCACATTCACCAATGGTGTTTCATCAAGTCTCACCCACATGCACATTTCCATGCCACCCCTGGCACCCAACCACCATACTATATAGGCCATACTTCCAGATATAAATAAAACCATGCATGTGAGAACCCATGAAAACACCAAAGGCTAAAATTAAACATCATAATTCAAAAAAAACAATTTACCTTCAAAAGGAACACCAACCACCAAGTCAAAAAACATTTTCATATTTCACAAAAAAAACCACAATTAATTAAGAACCATTTTCTTAAAAACCTACCTCTTTTCATTTTTAAAAACTTTTTAAATAACCAAGCCACTCCAAACAACCCCTTCCCATTTTTTTTTAAAAAAAAATTCAGCAAGTTATATTTTCATAATCCGAGGTCCATTGAGACCAATACCGTTTGTAGTAAAACACCAACCGATCAAAACCAATTTCCAAAACTAATTTATCCAATTCAAAAACTGTTTAACATCCTAAAATACCCCATTTAAAAAAAAGATCCAGAATCACTTTAAAATGATTCACAATTTCAAAACATTTTATTTCAACAAACCACAAGTTTAGATTATGGATAATCCAATTCCTATAAATCATTTCTGCTTCCCTCCATTTTTTTCACCAAAACACAAACTTACAAAACCATTATTATATTTAATTATTGAAACCCCTTTTTTCACTTTTCAAAATCTAATCCTTACATTAAAACCCATTTCCACAATTCTCACACAAGGATTTTAAAAACAAAAATTCAGAATTCAAGAAAGGTTCAAGAGACCCAAAAAAAGGGAACTTGTGTCAGTGGGTGACTTGACCATATGGTTGGTGGCCATATGCCAAACACAACACCAACACAGAGAGACCTATTAGGACCATTCCCAGCTCCACATGGCTTGCCAGGCCCTGTGAGCTCACGAAGGCCATTGGTCAGACTCCCCTTGTCATATCCCAATACAAAACAATCAACTAGAACAATGGACACTAATAAAACCGGACTTCCATGGAAACCTGAGGATTAGAACAAGAAAGAGTTCGCGACGCTCTTCTTGAACTTACCCCTCAAGTCACAACAATCCTACTCCATCTACCTTGACATCCCCAAAATAACAAGGGTGCTCTAAAAAGAAAGGTCTGCTAATAGTCGACCTCCTCTGATACCATTTTGTCACGAACCAGCCCGAGTCGACCCTAAACCGGTCACCCAGGCCAGCCCGCGACAAGTCCCGAGAGGCGTTCCCAATCCTCCCGGGATGGTGACAAGCCCCAAGGGCATCAATAGAGTACACAAGGTAACAATTTCGCCCATATATAAACAATCAAACAAACAGTGGAAATAAACGGACAGCCCAAAATGAATTTATATAAAAATTGAACTAAATATTATTTGTACAAGAAACTAAAATTAGAACAAAACCAACAACTCAATTGAACAATCCCGATGAAAAAAAAATAACTCCATGTGACACTTATGGTCACACTCCAACACAATGATAAAAAGTCGCCCAAGGTGATCGAACTAAAGATGAAACCTGCACAAGGGCTAAAAAAACAAGAAGACTATAGGCGTGAGTATTAAAACTCAGTAGGTTAGCCCGGTATTCTATTCCCAATGCACATTAATTTAAAATAAAAGAAACATCAATTTATAGTTTTAAATTCAAGATTTGAAAGTATGGTTTTCAAATGAGGTTCCATGCTATAATAATTATCAGACAAAAACATGCATGTTTAATAAACAAAAATGCAAGTAACAATTATTTTCAAAGAGGTGAAACTTCAAAATGAACATAGTTTTCAAGAGGGATGCTTTAAAGAATTTTAACATTAAAATAAATAACACATAATACTGAATTTACCAACCAAACACACCATATGCCGACGGTGAGTACAAAATAGCCAATGAGCACTAGTCACAGGAATACCCCTAGGCACTAGTTAGTTGTGAGCCCCAAGTACCTCGTATCTCGGTGAAAGTAACCATAATAAATATCCGTTCTCGTGCACGAGCCACTAGTAGGGAACATACCCATAACCTAGTGGTCCCCAATCATCATCATCATCATAGTTTAGTTAGTGTTTTCATCTTCAAACTTGCTACGTGAAACAGGGGCCAACCCCCACAGAATCACTAGCATACTAGTACACGTCCGCCCACCTAGATACCCTGGATTCCCTTTAGTGCTCAATCAAGTTACACATATTATCAAATACACATTTCACATCCACATTCCATTACAATACCATAAAAACAAAAACATCCCATAATCATTCTTCACATTTCTTACACTAATCAACAAACCACTAAATATTTTTGTAAAACAATTTCATGAAGTGTATTGAGGCTTTGCACATAAAACTCTTTCAAAAACACTCTTTAAATTATAAACACACATCATAACCAAACCAAATCATATTTTTCATCCCAATAAACATTTAATAAAATCATTTAATGGACCATAAAACAATCCCAATTGCACAAATTGTTATATACAAGTAAAACATTCCTTCATTTCTAGGAAATGCCAAACGGGCCTTTAATTATTTTTTCAAAACTATCATTTGACGAAGGTATGAATTTTAATTATATTAAGGATCTGTATAAACAAAATTTATAGCAGAAAACCACATTCATAAATCTCTTATAATACTCAGGTTACATATTCAAAACACAACCATTTTCATAAAGATGTGAAACAGTCCATTTTTGGGAAACTCGGGCCAAAATATGTTGTAAATCAAAACCCACTTGATTGTAAAAACAAATACAATTAGGAAATCCATATAAGTACCCAAAAATACCATTTATCATTATTCCAATTCCTTTATAAATCCAAATAAATAACTTTTAAATCACACATCACAAATAAAAGCCAACCGGGCAATTTACCGAACACATGACATGCCCTTTTTAAACAAAACAATTTATTTTAAGTACATGAAAAGGAATAAAACCCCAATTGAAAGCCATATTTTCATTCAAGATACTTTAACATGTTAAAAATACCATATACCATATTATAAACCGCACAAAATATTTGCAAAAGATAACGGAACATTTAAACAAACACTTGTTGAGAACTTTCATGACAAAACAACACTACCGTTCACAAACCAATGATTAAACAACCACTTTGAACACCAATAAAATTATCCAAAGGATGAAAAACAATAATAAACATATATATATGGTGTTAGATATAATAAAATGATGAAACTTAAATAATAAAGTCATGTGAAAGGGGTATCCTACCTCAAATCTTTGGCGTAATTGAAACGCACACCCGAAATCACCCGCCGTGGGATTATAAACCCTAAAACTATAAATACCAGACCTAAACAAACATAAAACCCATCAAAAAACATTGTATAACAAAATCCTAGGTCGATCAATACTAGTTTATAATATAAATCAAATAAATAATGAATGGAGGGGGAAGAGGAAGGAGAAAGGAGAAGGAATCTCACCTTTCACCCTAGAAAACTCTTCGTCTTCTATTAGATCGGCAACCCTAGAGGGAAGGGAATGGATTGAAAATTCATGGAGAGATTCCTAATATCTGTACTAACCAGGTAAATAAAATTGGTGGCCAAAAGAGTAATAATTGATTAATTTATGAATGATACAATTTACCATGTCAAATCTGGACGATTTGAGGTATCCTGAGAATATTCGACCTCTTACGCGACCCATATGAGCTCCAAAGAGGCAAAAAAGATATTGGGGGTGAGGATAGGGATATTGGCTTCGGGTGGGAGGTGTAATCACAGAAAAATATTAAAAAATGAAAAAGCTATAAATGAAACAAATTATTGTTTTTAAACAGGAAATGGGCCCATGGGCTGGCCCAATACCTAAATGAATAACCCAAATTCACCCGGCCTATGAATTTATAATGGGTCCAAAAGGATAAATAAGTTTTAATATATCAGTATAGGACAAGTGGAAAGTTTAATGGGTGAAAAAGGATGAAAAACAAAATAGTTATAAAAGAGACAAATTCGGTTTTTAAAACTGAGAATGGGCTCACGGTTGGCCCAAATCATGAAGTAACCGCCCTTTCTTCAAAAACTCATAAACAAGCAATGGGGATCCCAAATTATGGTGGTTAGACATATATGAAACTTAAAAACTCAATATTCATCTCATAAAATACCCATGAAATGGATCGGTATTTCTAATGGGCCGGATCAATACAAAGGCAGAAAAAAAAAACCATGTGTGACACTGGTAATGTGCGCTATCAACAATTTCATTAACATTTATTAATGATGAATCATTTGGCATCTAAAAATTATGTTAGAACAAACTGCGAAAAAGTATTACCTGGGATGAAGTTTATATTTAAAAAAGTTTGGTGAACACTTCAATGTATTCATTATTCAACATTTTTTTATTTATGTCTCCCTAGGGGTTATTTTTTATTACTATCATTAACCCAATATATATTATAATCCTATATTCATTCATGCTATTTACATATAATAATATAATTTTTATCTATATTTTTAATATTATTAATGATAAAATGATATATAAAAAATAAATATTTATTTCGTGTTACAGTAGAAAAATTCATTTTCATCCATATTCATGATTTCTAAAAAAACATAAAATTTTATATCAAAATTATATAAATTACATACTCAATTTATTTTTTCCTATTTTCATTTATTTATAGAAATGTTTTGAAATTAATATTCCTACCTCCTTTCTAATAAGGAAATTTTTTAATTATTTAAAATAATGGTGAAATGAATAATTGTTTTAATATACTATAAATGAAAAATATTTCATAACATCACAACCAATTTTATCATTAAATAAAAAAATTATCATTTTACAAGGATATTTTTATTAGAATATATTTTCGTATTATTTTATTAATTTTTAGTTTTAATATATGTTTTCCAAAAATCAAAATCTTATTTCCCTCAATAATTTTTAAATGATCTCATTATGGAATTTTTTATTCATGTATGTGAAAATCTATTTTTCTACACATAATTCACATGGGAATGATGTAATTTTAGCATTCATATTATTTATTTGGATGGTTTTTGTAACAAATAGATATTTTTATGTAATAATATCTTCTAAATGAATTATTTTTCGTTGACAGATTACATTACATGCAAAAAAGAGTTTATACAATACGTGTAAATTTTGTAAAATATTATAATTTTATGGTCAACTCGTAGAAATCATAGATTTTTTTGGAATACTAATTAAAAATTTATTCAAAACATATTGTTCATACATTTTCATTGTTCATCAAAAAAATATTTTAAATTAAACTACAATTGAAAATTTAAGATATATTTTTTTTATTTTTTTCCATATAAAGACATTTTATATTAATACATTAAGATTATTAATAAATTGGTGTATTATATTAATGAAATTTATTTTTTATAAACATAATAAATCTGTTTAATATTAATCCAAAATTATTGTAGGTATAGAAGTGGAACAAAAAACCCTGTTGTTATTAAAAATTAATAGTGACTAAAAAATTTATATCATGTTTTGTTCGAGGGATTTTAAAATTTCTAAAGGATCCAAAATGATATTTTACTAATCATTACAGGACACATGGATGAATTATTTACAGAAATATTTTTTTAACATGCTTTTAGTTCATTTTCATCCATATCATTTTATATTATTCCTTAACAAACCCATTCCAACATTAATAGTGTTAAATAATATTTAATATTTTTAATATTATTAATAGTAAAAAATAAGTAGTATTTTTTATATTATTTATAATTTATTTTTCGAGATCATATACTTTTTCATATGACATTACATGATTTTATGTATAATTATACGTTAAAGTAAAAGTTAAGGATCGTAATGTCTTCTGTCTTTGACGACTAGGCCCATAAAACATAAAACATTGAAATAAATAAAATATTTCTTTATTTAATAATAAAATTGAGCACCTATATTCAATTAGGCTATAACATATTCATTGTATTACATAGGGATACCATGAGAGATGGGATGATTGAAATTCCCAATAAATAAAATACATATTAATAAGGATTTAGCACATGGGTTAAAAGGCATGGAAGTACGATATAAAAAGACATGGAACATGTTAAATCATAACATATAAACATATTATAATATAAGAATGGTGTCTTATTAAAGTGGAAGAAACCTAAAACATGAATTTATTATGAGTCAATTATAACTGGCAAGACCGTTTCACATGGTAGCACAAGTCAAGGCTAACCACCAAGGTCATTGCACGTGGTAGCACAAGTTATGGCTAACTGCAAAGACTGTCGTACAAATCATCTCATTATACATAAAATTACCAAATAGATTTCTATCTATGAAAACCATTATTTACTTGTTCATGAATATGATTTCCACAAATATAATCATACATAGAAAATCATATATAAACATAAGGGAACCCATGGGGAGAAATGTGTATCACATTCATGTCATAAAATTAAATTTATGGGAAAATCATAAAAGTGTCCATAATAGAAATGAATTAGTATATAAAATTCCATTATAAAGTAAAATAGGAATATATCATGGTCAGTGATTTAAAACAGATGTTACCACATGAAATAAGAGTATTTACGTAATTAATTGCATCAATACATTTTAGTACAATTTTAAAGAAAAAAATAAAGAGAATTTAAAATAGAAATGGAAAAATATTTTATATAAGTCCATAATTGAGACATGAATATATTCATAATACAAATACTAATTTAAAAAAAATTCATAATTAAAAAAATGGTATAGTTCACTTGAAATTGTGTAATAATTTCAGATGTTTCCTAAAAACGGGTTTGCATATTGGTATGTATTGTGGATGGAAACACATAAAAGAATTCATATCCCTAAAATTTAAAGAATAATGAATATTAAAACATGATATTTGAGAATATTAAAAGAAGATAGATGTTTTAAATAAAAAAATACAAATTCATGTGTGTGAAGTGGATAATAGAGCAACCCGAAGGAATAATGGTTATTTGGGTAGAATACCTTAAGGAATATCGGCATGGGATCAGGTGTACATAGGTGGTCTTAATGAGGGATAAAAAGATTTATAATCATTTATAAATCAGTATGGATATATGAGGAAGTTGAAAAATCATACCCCAACCTTAATAATTATATGTTAAGGGGCATAACATAGTGGACATTCCTGATTAAAAGTGAAAAAGAGGGGATCCATTACCTTAAGTATGATGGTGTTCTCCACATTATATTAATGAAATGAATAAACAAATTCGGTTAATTAGGTTATAATTGCATAACATAATATATATTTAAATTATGTAGTATAGTCCTTTTGATTTAATTCATAACATTTTTGATTGTTTATGAGGTTCAATTTCATTGTTCGGGTCTGTTTGTTTCCTTGGATATAATGATCATATCACTTATATTCATGTTTGTAGAATAATTTAAAATTTCATTGGAAGCTTATAATTAGAGTTCTATTCTATTATTTATCATACATAATTTTATATGGTTTTAAAATTCATTTGGTTTCTTGGTGTGAAGATTAATCCTTATATTAAACATCAGTTTTAACTTTTTGGTAAATTGGCAGTTTTTGGCCACAAAGAACATGTTTTGGTTTATAAATCAAAACCATGTGTACAGAAGGAATACAGAAACATAAATGATACATGTTGAATATTTCATATTCTAGTTCAACCATAATAATGGTTTTATGACCATAATTTATTATTTAAATATAAATTAAAAACAAATCATCATTGAAAGTGGTAAATTTTCACATCTCAAAAGGAGTTTTAATTTTTTAGTATTAATGAAATGGAATGGGGAGATGATGATGAACTATTACTTTATTATGAAAACATTCAAGTAAATTAATGATAATGGATTCATCACAACATTTTTATGAATGTATTTGAGGAAAGAAAAATAAATTATATGAACTTGACCATAAAACATTGGATAAGAGATCCCTTATAAAAATTCGCCAGTCAAACGACGTCGCTTAAAATTACATAAAATATCATTATGAGATACAGGAAAGGAATGTAATAATTATTATAAAATATGGATTATAATGGGATATAATAATATATATCCCAACATAATCTAAATTAAATTATAATGAATTACATACAATGAAATCTTGAAATGGATAAGAGAGATGAATTCCCTTACCATGAAGAGTAACTTCTAAAACACGATGGTTGGGACCTTGGTGGCTTGAGAAGAATAATAAGGGGGTGAATCTACTAGATCTTTGAAGATGGTGAATTGGTAAAGAATTAAACTGAAGGAATTTTTGGGTATTTGTAGTAAAAGAGAGACATGTTTTTATTAATTTCAAAAGACACCGCATTAGTGGTTTTTTGAAAAACAATGGTCTTTACCATGGTATTTTCCTATGGTATAATCCACAAGGGACATCTCAAATCATATTTTACTATAAAAAAGTATACCAAAATTTTATATTATTTATTACTTCATTTTGATTCCATTAAACATACAGAAAATTGAAAACTATATTTTTACTATTTATGAAAAATTAAAGTAGATTAGAAAAATCAAAAAAAATCACCATATCCATTTTAAAACATTTAGAATTAAATAATTAAATCAATTTATGGAAAATAACTTTCTAAATGTTTTTTATTTTATTTTTTATTAAAAACTTATTTTATTCAAAAAAACAACATTAATATAGTAACTCAGTTTATTATACCTTGGAAAATTAATCAAGGTCCGATAAAATTATATTATAACCATAAGACAATAATGTAAAAATTTATGATTACATTTTATGAAAATAAATTTCCATTTTAAATTAGCAAATTAGTCATAAAATAGAAAATAAAATAGTATTCACATAAAAGGGTATGTTACTATTAAAATGGTATGTTACTATTAATCAAAAATTATGTTTGACTTATCAAACACTAAATAACCTATAAATCATAATTTTTTAGGACTATTTATTGAAATTAAAAACACTGAAATGAAAAAATTATGTTCAAATATCAAATAGTAAGTAGTAGTTCATTGTGTTGTGATTTCATGTGATTATATGACATAATTAAAAATCGGTATTTTCTATTGATAAAACATTGGGTCTTTACATAATTCCCCAATTATGAAATTTCAACATTGAAATATGTGGGTACATTTCCGTGACTTCCTACTATAATTACCATGTTTTTTCTTCATAATTACTATTCCTCAACAGTACTTTGTGTTGGTGAGTATTCTTTTTACGTAAAAAATTATCTCTATGAAACAATATCATCACTATCTTGCACTTTTAGGATAGACCATTCTCCAACTATAACACCTCTGAAGATAGTTCATGTGAAGGGTATGGTATGTACTTCTTCAAAAAAGTTACATGAAAGACTTCTTTAACTTTTGACATGGTGGGTGGAAGTACTAGCCAATAGAAAATAGCCCCGATATGATCAAGAATATAGAAGGGGATGATGTATCTGGGATTTAACATTCCTTTCTTCTAAAACATCTTGACCATCTTCTACAGAGATATCTGTAGAAATACAATGTCTCCAACTTTGAACTCCTGGAATCTTATATGATTGACTCCATAACAATTTTATCGACTTTAGCCTGCCTTGATGTGTTGCGGAATATTTTTCACCTTCTCCACCATTTCATCACCCATTTCAGGCCCTATCTACTTACTCTCACCAGCTTCATCCCAAAACTCATGTGTTCTACACATTGTTTATGGAATTCTTTGTATGGTGCCATTCGAATGATCGAGTGGAAACTATTATTGTTGGCGAATTCAACCAATGTAAGATGTTGGTCACATCCACTGTTAACATCTATCGAATATTCTCTCAAAATATCTTATAGTTTCTCAATAGTTCGCTCAGATTGGCCACCAGTTTGAAGATGATAAGCCAGACTGAATATCAATTCAGTGCTTATAGTATGATGGATACATTTCCATAACATCAAGATGAGTCTCAGATTTTGTTTGGATACAATAGATATTTGTATACCATTCAAGCTTACCACATCTTGGATATATATATCTGTGAAATTTGATCTAATTAGAAGTCCTCTAAATTTGAGATAAAGTGATTTGTCTTTGTAAAACGATCCAAAATGACCCATATAGCATTGTTTCTTCTAGATTTCATTGGAATTAAAATGAATATTATTTTAGTGATGTTTTCCCACTTCCATGTTGGTATGGATAGTGTTTTCATCATCCCCTTAAACATTTTTCCATTAGCTTTAAATTTTTAAAATACCATTCACATTGATGTATACTCATAAATCTCTTTCTCTGTATAGTCCCACCAAAATTTCTCTCTAATACATTGATACATCATTGTGCTCCCTGGGTGGATAGAGATGGTTGAGTTATGTGCATCATTTAGAAGAACCGTCTTTATCTGTAG
This sequence comes from Viscum album, assembly GCA_963277665.1. Lineage (NCBI taxonomy): Eukaryota > Viridiplantae > Streptophyta > Magnoliopsida > Santalales > Viscaceae > Viscum > Viscum album. Next base: position 1,334,631,162 of record OY728142.1, read on the forward strand.
ATTATATAGTACACATAATAGTTACCCAAATCTTATAACTCCTTCATCATCAATAACAAAAAATGAGGGTTTCCCTTTTTTTATTGCTTCCACCCTTATCAAAATCCTAACATCTATTCTATGATAATATTTTATAATCTCTAAAAGTAATGGTAGAACAATAATTTGAGAAAGGATTTATGAGGTTCCTCCCTTAATGATTCCCTTGTCTATCCTCTACAAAATTAATAAGACAATTCCTTTTTTAAAATCTCATCATTGATAAAGATGCATGATCTTTTCTTGGAAGATCATATTCTACCATAATTACATTAGTAGGATGGTTGTGTATTGAGGGTTCATAATCCTTGATTAGATCTATCCATATTCACTAGAACATATTAATATTTTTCTGTGTGAATATATATTTGATACTGTTGTCATCATTATATATCTCACAATTCTCCCCAATGAGATAATTCCACAATATTTTTAACTCAATGATAATATCTACCAACTCATATTATTGTGTGGGATAGTTTTACGGATGTTTTTTCATGTTTTTATAGGCTTAGGCAATGAAATTTCATTTTACCTTAGATTCTACTAATGGGGTACTTCTAAAATATTCAATAAGAACATTCCAACATACTTCAAATTTTGATACAATACTCAAAGAAGTTTTCACTAAAAATTTTATATCATTTCATGTGGGAATTCAATTTTTATAGAAAACAAGAATTATATTCTACTAGGACATGAATCAAAATACATTATGACATATATAACTTTGAAGTAGTGGTTACATGTAATTTATTCATCATTATCCACCATAGCATAGAATCTTTTGTGCTACCTTGATCATGGATACTGTTGATGCTCATCATGATTCTAATCTCTATTAACAGAGCATCATATTGTATAATGACCAACATCAACACAATTATGACATATAACTATGTATGATACCGTATATGGATATTTTATTCTATTTATAACATGATTAATTATTTTACGATAATTGGACACATGGTGCACATTATTTCAACACTAAAAAATTATCACTGTCCCTTTGTGAAATTTACCATGGAACATTTTTTCACATTTGTTCACAATGGAAATTGGATCTTCTTTCCCTTATCATAATTATCAGATGGACCTCCATGAGAGTTCATCTTCCTCTTTCTTGACTCCTTTGGGAAATCAACCTCATACCAATTATTAATCCTTATTTTTTATTGTTGGTTTGCTATAATCATGATATGTCTTTTTGGAGCTCCAATTTCTTGAGGGATCTTATTTTCGAAGTCAACACATTATCATTCACATCAGTTGTAAACCCGATTACTCCTATTACCGGCCATTGGATCTAATGAAATTAAAACATAGGGATGATTATCACATAAAGGGGAGCCAATGACATTAAAGGGATAACATAAAAATTACACATATCTCCTTTAATTATGTCTTTATAGGTCCTAGTCTATGTAATTCATGGTCTATATAGTAATGTATATTCCTATGGTATCTTTTTTTCCCTTTATAATGGATCGTACTAAGATTATGAACATACCAAATCATATCCCCCAGTAGTTTCAAACCAAATGTGTAGAAAGGCACACTATTATGCACCAGTTCCTATCCGAGTCTTGTTTAAAGTAGCGTTTTCAGGGTTTAACGCTAGATATATCGATTCCATAGCCAAATATTCCTTTTTGTATCTATATCGGGATGTATTTTCTTGATAATACACTAACTCTATACATACCATAATCGATGTGTTCCTTCATATACTTAGTCTCATCCTTAAGGTTATTACGAATCTTTTCTATTACTAATATCCAAATCTAACGATAAAATACTCTGATACAAACAATATCAGCCAAATATTTTTTCATATAACATTAATAGATTTTAAGAATAATTATACATCATTGAAAAAGCCATGGATCATAAACTCTAGTCTATTTGAATACTAGAGACATAAAATGGCAAAATATGGAACTAAATAAAACATTTAACTATTTAATATTTAAATTGAGATCCTAACATACATTTCTCTCAAGCATCATAATAGGATAACCATGGATATGATGAGAAAAGTGATGAGCTAAAACCCCAAAAAGGGAAAACATATCAATAAAGCATTAACACATCGGTTATATAGAATGGAATAATGATATAAAAAGTTATGGAACATCTGAAATCATTAAATATAAATATAAATAATTATAAAAATTTGAAATCACTTCATAGAAAATTTCTAGTATGACCGTTATGACCGTCACAATTCATAGAACAAGCCAAGGATAACTTCCAAGACTGTCGCACATAACGTATCATGAGAATCAACTTTACCCAATACATTGGAGTGCTATCTTGTCACATATATCTTCATATGTTAATTAATATTCTTTCCAAATAAATAATAATAAATAAAAAATCATACATAAACATAAGGGAACCCATGGAGAGAAATGGTTATAACATTCATGTCATAAAGTATAATGAATTTAAGTATCATAAAAGTTTCTATAAGAGAGAGGAATTAAAATATACATGGACATTAAAAGGGTAAAATATACATATAGAATGTTATGTTATGTCAAAACAGAGTGAAATAATGTTAGAATAGAATTTTCGAAATTCTTAGCGTTAAAACATTATTGTACAGTTTTAAGAAAAATACTAAAAAACATTTAAAATAAAAAAGGGAATAATAATTAATATAAAATCAGAAGTGAAATTATATGTTTTTATAATAAAAATAATAATTATATAAATCTAATGGTGTATTAAAACAAATGGTAGAGATTAGTTGAAATTGGGTAAAAAGTTTGGAGGTTCCCTTAAAACGAGTGTGCTTATTTGGATGTATTGAGGGTGGAAACACTTAAAAGAATGTGTGTCCCCAAAACATAATGAGGTATAGATATTGAAATATGATTTTGGAAGATATAACCATGATTTATAAGTAGTAAATAAAAATAAAATACCACATATTTTTGGTAAAAATAAATATAGAGAAACTCGAAGGAATAATGGCGGTTCGAGTATAATCCCTTACAGAATATCGTCATAGTATCAGATGTAATTAGAAGATATTAATGAAAAATAAAGGTATTTATCAACATTTATACATAATTAGGGTAGTATAAATAATGCGAGAAATCATACCCCGACATTAGAAATTATACATAAAAGTTAATAACATATAAGACATTCATGGATAAATAGTGAAATATAGGGGATCCCTTACCTTAAGTCTGATGATGTTCTCCACATGATACGAAGGACCTAGATAATAAAATTAGGTTCATTAATTTATAATTATAGATGATATTATATATTTAAATAATTTTTAATAACTTTTTTTAGTTCATTTATATCCTCTTTATTGATAATGAGGTTCAATTTCATTGTTCACGTCCATTTGATTCCTTGGTTTTAATGATCGGTTTACTTTTATTCATGTTTGAAGAATCATGTAAAATGGGAATGGTTATCTTTAATTGAAGTTATATTCTATTATTTAACATCCAAAATGTGACATGGTTGTAAATTTCATAAGTTTTCTTGGATTGAAGACTAATCATTATGTAAAACCTTAGTATCCTTTTATGTTAATAAGGTTTTTTGCCACAATGAACATGTCTTGTTTAATAAGATAAAAAAAATGTGTAACAAAGTGTTCAATGACCATATATTAAACATAATAAATATATTATAGTCTTATTCAACCAAAATAATTTTTTCATGATCATAATTTAATATGTTAATAGAAATTGAAAACCAATATTCCACGAATGGGATATAATAGAAAATCCCAGATAGTGTTTTAATTTTTCTAGTATAAATGTATCCGAAATGAGAGATGATGAATAATTATTCCTTAATCATGACAAAAGCTTGTATATATAAGGTACTTGAGTCATTAAAACAACTGGATGAATGGATGTTAGTAAAAAAATGATATGAACATGAAAACAAAAGAAATGATGAGTGATCCCTTATGAAAAATCGACTTCATAACGTTTTCCCTTAAAATTTCAAAAATATTATGATTCGATAAAAGAGGGGTCTATCATAATTATTATGTAATACAGATAGTAAGGGGCATATAAATTGATATATCCCAACATTATCCAATTGAAATTACAAAGTATAACATAAAATAAAATCTTGAAATACAGAAGGGAGGTAGATTCTATTACCTTATAGAGTAACATCTAAGACAAGATGGTTGTGACCTAGGGGGATTAAGTACACATTGGGATGACTTTTAGGGAGGAAAAATACCTCATAATCCTAGATGATTGATTTTGAATAAATAAAAATGAATTAATTTATGGGTATTAAAAGGTAAAGAGAGACATTTTTTATTAATTTCAAAGGACACCCCATTAGTGATTTTATTACAATACCAGCGGCTAGCCCATGGTATTTTCAGATGGAATTAGCACTTGGGAAACCTAATAAAATATTATAAAATATAAAATCCAACCATAATTTCATATTAATTATTAAATTATTTTGATGACTTTAATCATACTGGAAACTCAAAATTAAATTTATAATATTCACACAAATTTCAATTATTTTAGAAAAATCAAAAAAAATCACCCTAACCATTTTTTAACTAATAGAATTCAAAAATAAAATCAATTCTTTGAAAATATGTTTTTATGTATTTTTTTAATATCAATTTTAAATAAAAACATAATTTATTTAGAAAAACATTAAAACTATAACACGTTTCATTACATCATGAATAATTAATCAAGGTCCCATAAAATTATATTTTAACCAAAAGGAAATAATGTAAAAATTTATGATTACATTTAATGAAAATAAATTTAGATTTTTAATTTTTAAATTAGTCATAAAATTGAAAATAAAATATATACGACATAAAACATACTAATACATTTACTATGATCATGTTTTCATTTATAATATATCTAAATTTAATGTATACAATCATGGGTGAAGTTTATATTTTTTGAAAGATTTTCATTTCATTACTATTAATTACTATTCATAATGTTAAGTTTTTCTTCATAAGTGTATGTCACTATTTATAAAAAATTGTGTTTGTCCAATCAAACTATAAATAACCTACTGATCATAATTTTAGATAAACGTTTTTCGTAATTCAAAACATATAATTGACAATATTTTGATTAATCGTCACATAGTACACAATGGTTCCTTGTGTTGTGATTTCATGTGATTATATGACATACTTACAAGAAGGGATTTTCCATTGATTGAAAATTGGTTTGTTACATTATTATTCAAAAAAATTAATCATTTTTTCCATCTTCATTAAAAAAAATTTAAAAATTTTATTTGTAATTCATCCTATAGTCGCGATGAAAAAGATATTTCCCAAATAAAGTGGTCAGAACACTACGGGAAAAAAGGGTATTTGCGACGGGTTATTTGCGACGGGAATAAATCCCGTCGCAAATAACCCTGTTAAAAACTTATTTGCGACGGGAGTATTTGCCCGTCGCAAATAAGTAGCCTTTTGCGACGAGGAAGGCTATCCCGTCGCAAAAGGCCTGGCGCCCTTTGCGCGCCAAATCGCGGGAAAACTATTTGCGACGGGAATATTCCCCCGTCGCAAATAACCGGCGGCGGTAAAAGGTATTTGCGACGGGAATATTCCCCCGTCACAAATAGTATGTCGGCAGGTGGTTATTTGCGACGGGTCTCGTCGCAAATAACTATTTAACCGTTGACCGTAATAAATGCTGGCTAAGGTATTTACGACGGGTATCCCGTCGCAAATGGGCCCGTCGCAACTAATCTAACCTATAAATACCCCCATCCGTTTTTTTCAAATCATTCTCAAATTCCATCTTCTTCTTCTCTCAAGATTTTATTTCTACAGTTCAGTTTTTCTCAAGTTTAATTTTTTTCTCCGGAGTTGGTATTGAAGTTTTGAAGAACGATCAGAGATCAACCTCAGATCAATTTTCAAGGTATTTATATTTATTTTAATTTCATATTTATTTTTAATGTTTTATTAGTTTTAATTATTCTTAATTAGTTGTAATTTAATATTGTTTACATTGTTTTATAACTTAATAATTAGTAATAAATACTAATAATTAGGAATAATAACATTATTTAATTATTAATATATTTTATTATTAATATTAAAATACTATAATTTTTTATATATATACAGTTCTCTTTTCATCTGTGTGTTTGCTGTCTTCACATGTATTATTTGTATATGGAGATAGAAAACACACAGATGAAAGGAGAACTATATATAAATTAGAAAATTATATTATTTTAATATTAATAATAAAATATACTAATAATGTTATTATTCATAATTATTGGTAATTATTCCTAATTATTGGTAATTATTCATTTAATTAGTCATAATTAAGAACAATTACCAATAATTACCAATAATTAGTAATACTTAGTAATAATTACCAATAATTCGTAATAATTACCAATAATTAGTAATAATTACCAATAATTAGTAATAATTACGAATAATTAGTAATAATTACCAATAATTAGTAATAATTTCCAATAATTAGTAATAATTACCAATAATTAGTAATAATTACCCATAATTCGTAATAATTAGTAATAATTAGTAATAATTAGTAATAATTAGTAATAATTACCAATAATTAGTAATAATTACCAAATATTAGTAATAATTACCAATAATTAGTAACAATTACCAATAATTAGTAATACTTGCCAATAATTAGTAATAATAACCAATAATTACCAATAATTAGTAATAATTAGTAATAATTACCAATAATTAGTAATAATTACCAATAATTAGTAATAATTACCAATAATTACCAATAATTAGTAATAATTAGTAATAATTAGTAATAATTACCAATAATTAGTAATAATTCGTAATAATTACCAATAATTAGTAATAATTAGTAATAATTACCAATAATTAGTAATAATTAGTAATAATTAGTAATAATTACCAATAATTAGTAACAATTAGTAATAATTAGTAAAAATTAGTAATAATTAGTAATAATTACCAATAATTAGTAATAATTACCAATAATTAGTAATAATTACCAATAATTATCGGTAAATAGAAGTAATTAGCAATAAATAGAAATAATTACCGGTAATTAGTAATAATTAGTAATAATTACCAATAATTAGTAATAATTACCAATAAATAGTAATAATTACCAATAATTAGAAATAATTACTAATAATTAGAAATAATTACCAATAATTAGAAATAATTGCCAATAATTACCAATAATTAGTAATAATTACCAATATTTAGAAATAATTACCAATAATTAGAAATAATTACCAATAATTAGTAATATTTACCAATAATTAGTAATATTTACCAATAATTAATAATAATTACCAATAATTAGTAATAATTACCAATTCATTCCAATAATTACCAATAATTCGTAAAAATTTGTAATAATTACCAATAATTAGTAACAATTAGTAATAATTAGTAACAAATTGTAATAATTAGTAATAATTACCAATAATTAGTAATAATTATCAATAATTAGTAATAATTACCAATAACTAGTAATAATTAGGAATAATTACCAATAATTAGTAATAATTAGTAATAATTACCAACAATTAGTAATAATTAGTAATAATTAGTAATAATTAGTAATAATTAGTAATAATTATCAATAATTAGTAATAATTAACAATAATTAGTAATAATTACCAATAATTAGTAATAATTACCAATAATTAGTAATAATTAAGAATAATTAGTAATAATTAAGAATAATTAGTAATAATTACCAATAATTAGTAATAATTACCAATAATTAGTAATAATTACCAATAATTAGTAATTATTAGTAATAATTACCAATAATTTGTAATAATTACCAATAATTAGTAATAATTACCAATAATTCGTAATAATTACCAATAATTAGTAATAATTACCAATAATTACCAATAATTAGTAATAATTAGTAATAATTAGTAATAATTAACAATAATTAGTAATAATTAGTAATAATTACGAATAATTAGTAATAATTAGTAATAATTAGTAATAATTACCAATAATTGGTAATAATTACCAATAATTAGTAATAATTACAAATTATTAGTAATAATTACCAATAATTAGTAATAATTAGTAATAATTACCAATAATTAGTAATAATTATCAATAATTAGTAATAATTAGTAATAATTAGTAATAATTTGTAATAATTAGTAAAAATTATCAATAATTAGTAATAATTACCAATAATTAGTAATAATTACCAATAATTAGTAATAATTACCAATAATTAGTAATAATTAAGAATAATTAGTAATAATTAAGAATAATTAGTAATAATTAGTAATAATTACCAATAATTAGTAATAATTACCAATAATTAGTAATAATTAGTAATAATTATCAATAATTAGTAATAATTACCAATAATTAGTAGTAATTACCAATACTTACCAATAATTAGTAATAATTACCAATAATTAGTAATAATTAGTAATAATTACCAATAATTAGTAATAATTAGTAATAATTAGTAATAATTAGTAATAATTAGTATTAATTACCAATAATTAGTAATAATTACCAATAATTAGTAAGAATTACCAATTATTAGTAATAATTACCAATAATTAGTAATAATTAGTAATAATTACCAATAATTAGTAATAACTAGTAATAATTAGTAATAATTAGTAATAATTATCAATAATTAGTAATAATTACCAATAATTAGTGATAATTACCAATAATTAGTAATAATTACAAATAATTAGTAATAATTAAGAATAATTAGTAATAATTAAGAATAATTAGTAATAATTAAGAATAATTAGTAATAATTACCAATAATTAGTAATAATTACCAATAATTAGTAATAATTAGTAATAATTAGGTCTATCTCAAAAAAAAGTTTGTGTCAGTCGTGTATGATCTAAACTCTATAATTATCCTAGCTTGAGTGTTTTTTCTAACAAATTATTCAAAACCAGTAATGCTTTTATATTTTATAGAGACATATGGAACAACGAGGTCATCAACAATCATTATTAGGTGACCGCATATGGATAAATCAACGTAGAAATCCAAACGGTTCTGGTTTAAATCCAGTATATGTAGAGGGTGTGGAGACTTTTTTATCATTTGCGGCATCAAATCCAGAATTTGTTTCAGAAGACAAAATAAAATTCCCTTGCAGAAAATGTGCATTGAGAACGTTTGACACGTTTGACAAAGTGGGAGAACATCTCTTGCATTTTGGTTTTCAACCAGATTATGTATTTTGGTATCAACACGGTGAACGCAGTTCAAGAGCAGGTGATACCAACTTGATTCCGGATCCATCCCGGTTTCAATATTTAGTACATGATGTTGCATGTTCATCTGTTCAACATACAGAAACTCCGGCTGATATAGCTTCAAATCCTGAGTTGGCACCGTCTGAATTTTATGAGTTGTTGAAGTCTGTTGAGGATGCATTATATCCTGGCTGCAAGATGAGCAAATTAGAAGCAGTTGAAAAATTTATGGCTATCAAATCAGATAACGGAATGTCAAACACCTGTTTTGACCAGATATTTTCTTTGCTTAAAACACTGTTACCTGAACGAAATGTTTTACCTGCAAATTACTATGAGAGTAAGAGGCTGGTTCGAAATTTGGGACTTACTTGTCAGAAGATTCATGCATGTTCAAATGACTACATTTTATATTCTGGGGAAAAGGAGTCGTTGTATAGTTGTCCCACATGTGGGCAACTGAGATATAAAGAAGGACAACACGGGAAGTCTGGTTTGATTCCTGTAAAATAGTTGAGATATTTTCTGATTACATCCAGACTCCAGCGTTTATTCATGTCTAAGAATACAGCGACAATGATGTCATGGCATAAAGAGAATATTTCAACCGATAAAAGCTTGAATCATCCAGCCGATGGTGATTCATGGAAACATTTTGATAGAGTGTATCCATCCTTTGCTTTAGAAACTAGAAATGTTCGACTGGGGCTTTCCACTGATGGTTTCTGTCCATTTGGATCTTATGGTAGTCAATATTCTTGTTGGCCTGTTTTTTTAACTCCGTACAATTTACCTCCATGGATGTTGATGAAGGAGCCATATATCTTTTTGACTTTACTAATTCCAGGATATCCGAAGAAAAATATTGATGCTTATTTGAAACCATTGATTGATGAATTAAATTTATTGGGGAGTACTGGTGTCAATACATATGATGTTGCAACGAAACAGAATTTCATACTGAGAGCAGCATTGATGTGGACAATAAGTGACTTCCCGGCTTATGGGATGTTATTTGGCTGGATTACACATGGTCAGAAATCATTTCCTTACTGTATGGGAGAGAACAAAGCATTTATGCTCATTCATGGAAAGAAACCTTGTTAGTTTGACTGTCATCGCAGGTTTCTTCCAGCTGATCATCCTTTTCGCAGAAACAGATCTCATTTCAGAAAAGGAACAGTTGAAAGGGAAGGACCTCCAAAGTGAATGTGCTTTCACTGATGTGCAAAGAATTGATGTTTTTCAAGAGAGTACTCAAAATCAATATTTTTTTGCAAAGATACTTGAGTATCGATGACGAAACCCCACATTTAAGAGTCGGTGATGACGATGATGTTAATGATGTCACATATGAATTTGAAATGGTAAGGGATGAAGCAACTGTAACTCGAATGGATATCGATGATGTTGAGGAGGAATATGAAGATGACATTGACATATATGAAGATGATGATGAAGATGAACACTGATAGAATTCCATGGTATTTATATACAATCATAATATGTATATATGTATATATAATAGTAATTATGAATTATTTTCTAACAACATTAACATTTTCTGTTTCAGATGGACGACGCCACATTTCGTGAGTTGGCGGATGCTGACCTGACTTTCGATGCGGATGAGTTGCTGCCAGATGTCCCTCAGCCTGCAGGCGCTCCAGGGAGTACGCGGAGGGGGCGCGGTCTTGCACGATTGATGAAAAGTTGCGATGAAGAAAGCAGGAGTGTCAGATTTTGAAGAGTCTTGTAGAGCACACCGACCAGAGTACATTTCATCCCATGTATGGGATGGATTATGTGTTCACTGGTTGAGTGGTGCCTTTCAGAGTAGATCATAGGTGGGGAGGCAGAATCGGGGGAGACAGGAGGTGACTCATCGAGCTGAGAGTCGTTCTTTCAGTACTCATAGACAGCATCTGGTACGTACATTATTTATAAATATTTTATATAACTATAAATATTAACAGTTTATTTTTTATTCTTATAGGCTGTCGAGCACCCCGATATTATGGAGTACGACGTATATCAGAGTATGTATAGTGATCCTACTACTGGGGAGCTCAGAGGTGATCGTCAGCATCACATCGTGGTTAGTATTATTTGTTTTCAAGTTTAAAAATTAACTGTATATAATATATTCACAATTTTAATTTTAAATTGCAACTACAGGAGTTGTATGAGGCTGCAGCGTCACAGGCCCGGCCTGAGAGTCAGGCCGAGTCATCAGATCAGACCACTGGCTGTCAGTTTGATGAGGCGACATGGATGCAGGCCACCCAGTATGCCTTCGAGAAGGGCCGGGTAGTTGGTATCAGCTCTCGACTGACTCCCGGAGATTATTATGGCAGTGCTGCGATGTCGGCGTCCAGCTCAAGAGGAGCTCGTGCATCTTCTTCTACTACACAGTATGAGGATCAGTTGCGATCTCAGACTGCACTGATAGAGAGTCTCCGACAGGAGCAGGAGCAGATGCGTCAGCAGCATGAGGAGGAGCGTCGACGCCAGCAGCAGCTGTACGAGGAGCAGACGAGTCGGTGGCAGCAGCAGCATCAGGAGCAGATGGAGTACATGCACCGACTCACTCATGCTTTAGGGATGGAGTTTCCTCCACCACCATCTGCAAATCCCCCCCTCCCCCCCCCTCCTTTAGATTAGAGTTTGTATTTATGTTATAAATTTTGTGAAATCAAAATATGATTTTTTTTTCTATTCGTAGTTTCTGTCTCATTATAAAATATTTATTAATATTCTATTATTTTTTATTTTTGAATTATAATTCTATTATTATTATATTAATTAAAATAATTTATTATTTTTATTTGTGAATTATAATTCTATTATTATATTAATTAAAATCATTTATTAATATTTTATTATTTTTTATTTTTGAATTATAATTGGATTATTATTATATTAATTAAAATAATTTATTAACAATTTATTTTTTTTATTTTTTTATAGTATTTGCGACGGGATACTATTCCCGTCGCAAATAGTATTATTATTTTTTTATTTGTTAAAAAATAGTTTTTGCGACGGGCCCCGTCGCAACTAGTTTTTTACAAATATACCGAGTACTAGTTACGACGGGGATTCTCCCCGTCGTGGAAAAGGGATTTAGCGACGGGCCCATCGCAAAAAAATGTTATTGCGACACCATTTTCAGCAACGGGTCATTTGTGATGGGACCCCATCGCAAAAAGCCATTTGCGACGGGATCCCGACGCAAATGACCTGTCGCAAATACCTATTTTTCTAGTAGTGGAAATTTTAAAAATATTTCTATAGAAAAAATAAATATTAAATATATAAAAATGGCCTAATTATTATTATAATATAAATTATTGAAAAATTTTCTTTAAAATAATTATATTTTAATAATTTTTATGTCTTTAAATTTCATAAAGGATATTCAATTTATTAATACAAACTAGGGGTTTCACTATTCATCAAAACAATTAACAAATAAAATAATTTAGAACAATTCACTCGTAAATAATTTTTATATTTTTATATAAAAAACTAATTTCTTTCAATTAGTATTAATAATGTGGAAAAAAATTAAAATAACATTTAAAAGTGTGAATAAACTACCTTTTTGTGAAATATATTTTTTCAAAAACAATTATTTTTATTTAAAATTATTTCTAGTTTATATATAATCAATATATATATATTGAATTTATTTTTTTAATTATATATCATATAAGTATCATAGTCAAGTAATTTATATTAATTCTTACTATCATTATAGTATTATATAATAGTAATGATTAAATAATTATATTTTAATAGGGTACTGTGTCATTTCAATCCAGGTGTTGTGTGTGTTGCAATATATAAACGAGAATGAATTTATTAAATAATAAATACATCATAAAGTATATGTGAATAAAATAATTTTTATATCATGGTGTTTTGTGTCATAAATTCTATCAAACATGATCAACTTCTTTTTAAATTTTGTGGATTTTAAGTTCTCCTCCCCCCACCCTAAATAAATCATGTAATCATAATTTTATCATGATCTTAATAATCAAGAGTATGAAAATTGAAAATAAGTTTATTAGAAAACAAAATGATAAAATAGGTTAATAAATATTCTACTTCATAAGAGAAAATTTTATATTTTAATTTCATACATAATAAATCATTATTAGGTTTCCATGTAGGAGATCATTATTTGGAAATGAAAAATCAAAAATTGAAGATAAATTTAACAACCATGGGATAGTTAAAATTTATAGAGAACACAATATATAAGAATGATAAACCCCAAAAAACATCATTCTATGATAATTTATCATACCATTGATCAAAGAGAAATGAATTTATTATGATAGAATATTTTGCAAAAGATCATTTTCCATACAATTTAGTTATTATATTACCATTTTCATAGAGAAAAAATATATATATATATATATACTTATAATTTTCATCCTTTGGATATTCATTGTCCAGATACTACAATATATCATATTATGTTAAATTAATATACAATTTGATTTTTTTATATTTTTATAATTTAAAATAACATTTATAAGATTATTAGTTTGACAATGGATTCATTATATCCACATATATTTTTATAAAAAATTTTTTTGAGTTATTATACAATAATATGAAAGGATCAGCATAATCTATTCTGGGTGTATTTAACCTTAAGACACAACCAAAATATATCAATACCAATTTAGGATACAATTTTTTTTGAATAAATGACCCTAAATTAACATCATATTTCACATAAAAACACAATCTCTCTTATTTTCACAATCCAAATACTTTAATACATTGAAAACCAAAAAAACGTAATAAAGACACACATTCTTCTAGAAATTAAATTTTATGTTGTTGAAAATATTCCTCAATGAAATACTTTCTGTGATTTTTGAGATATATGACATAAACCATCAAACAACTAGCATATTTAAAGGGTTATAAATAAAATCCCTTAAATATATACTTATTATCTTAACATCTGGAAAATGTAATGTGACATCACCCCTTAATTATGTTTTTTTTAGTTGTTGAAATTGTCACTAAATAATATTTCACAGTCTTCAATACTAATCAACATATTATATTAAATACTTTAAGAAATAATATTGGAAAAAAATCCTTATACATTTTATAATTCTTTTAAATAGAATATATGAGATAAAATAGTCATATTATATAATACATTAATCAAAATGAACTATCATTAATCATCCCACATCATCAGTACACATATCATAAGCATGACCATGACCGTGTATCATTTTATAGGTTATATTCCATATAATTTGGAAACATTTGTTTGTTTAGTACCCCATGTCCTTATAGATGAATCAAAAAATAAAATTATTCATTCTTCCCTAGGCGTTCATGCTCGTAATTTCCATTATCTCTTTGGTTGAAGAATACTCGCATCCACTTCATTAACATCTTATAATCATTTCATTCACAATTATAACATATTGGTAAAACATATTTTTATTATTCTAAATTCCTATTTCTTCTTAAATTTTTATATTGTTCACATTATTCCATTCTAATCAATAAATAATAATGATATTTATTACTATTTTGATATAATATAATACTATGTCATTACATGATGAGAAAGGTCTGCAAACAAGATTTGTTCCCAAAATTGGCATAAGAGCTTTAATGAATCAATCATTCATACTATTTTGATTAGATTCCTTGGGTTCCATTCCTTTATCTATGTTAAATTTATAAATATCATAATACAATATATTATTCTAAAATTTTATCAACCATAATTCATTATCCATAAACAATTGAACTACAAAACATTAATCTAAGAATTTATTTATGAATAATATTATTATCATAGTCATAGTTTCAATGGAAAATTTTTCAAATAATAAAAATATTTTCAAATGATACTTAATGATTTTATATAAAATATTAATTATCTTTATCATATCTATGGGGAGTGACAAACTAGTTTCTAAGTAATTCTGCTTTTCATGTACCAAGTTACACTTAAGGAATTAATGACATTCGTTTTTTGAGTAATTACTCCAAGGTAAATATATGCATGAAAAAATCTCCTTATAGTATCCAAATATAGATTCATTTATATGAAAAAAACATAATATATATTTTAGAAAAAAAATTAGGATATTCTTATATATTTTTCCTTAATTTCCATCATAATATTATTTTCCAAAATATTTTTTTAGTAATAATATTCCCTAATTATTATTCATAAATTTTTAAGATACTAATTGTAATTACTTGAACTCCAGTAGCAGTGGAATAGTGCATACATTATTACATCAAAAAAATATAAAATGACTAATTCTCATTTGAACAAATATTTTAGTTATATAAGTAAACTGTACCAATAATGGAAATAAAAATTACATTTTAAAACATAAAAATACTATTTATCTTTGATAACACCATTATTCAAAATATGGATTCAATAAATATCAATCAAAAACCCTTTCATATAATACTATGAAATGAAAAATATAATAAATATCTTAGATCTGGTACTCTATAAAGATATGACTAGAATGAATTCATTCAAGAGTAAATAATAATAATCAATTTATAGAGGTAAATAATAGAAACACATTTCATTTAATTAATAAAGACAGAATAATATTGAAGGAATTAATGTGGATAAAATAAATTCATATAAACATTCTCAATATATTAAATATTAAACATGGATATAAAAAAATTAAATAATAACATTAAAATTAATAAATTATCTCATAATGAGGAAACTCGTAATTATGTACACACTAAACTATCAATATCATTAACAATATAGTTTAAATCTATGGGTTGAAACCCATCTAATTTGGATAACTAATTTATAGCAGGGGACCTATCGATGCTTCGAGTGTTATCTATATCCAGTCCGCACTCATCAATTACTAATTAGATTTATGTTTTTTATAGTAATGGAGTGAAGGGAAATAAATATATATATACATATTGAAAAAGTAACAAAATAAATGTTAATAAATACTATAATCATATAAAATTATTCATAATCCATCGATGATTAATATTGTTAATGGTAATAAAATTATACATTATCAATCAAACATATTTATTTCCATGTGAAGAAAATATTTATGTTATAATTATAATATATACCCAGTGTATTATATATATAATAAATGTATGATGTTTTCATTGAATACAAATACCAAAAAAATATCATTAAATTTATTTTTATGGGAAAGAAAAATTTTACATGGAAGATATATTAAAAAACTCACAAAATATATATTTAAATATACTTCATTGAAAATATCCTTATAAATCCTGTAAATTATCAATTAATAAATTTAACATTTATGATGGTGGAATATTCTGTCCTTTAAATTAATTATAAAATTATAACTCCTTTATCATTTTTTGTAAAACATAAACAGTTCATGTTTAATAAATACATGATTATTTCTTTAAAAATATCATTAAATTCAAAAATATGTAAAATATGTTTAGAAAAAAAATTTAAAAGGGTAATAATATTTTTTTAAATGTTTTTTAATACATGGGTTTTGGTAAAAATGATTTTAAACTGAATTCTCAAGTAAGGTAATATTTTTATAAAAACATTTTCTCTGTTGTTTTAAGTTATAATAGTGAAAATGGTACTATTAAATGAATAAATTCATTAATATGAATATTATATGAATAAATAATAATATTAATTTATTAATATCATATAATTATACCATGTTATACATAAACTAAAATAATCCCAAATAATTAAGATATTGTGAAATAAACCATTTCAACTTTTGACACTTCTGAATTGTAAGACATAAAAATTATATAATCATTCTATAAATCATTACTTAAATTCAGAAAAATTAATAAATTAAATAATTTATTAATGTGGATGTATATATCACTCACAATGGAATAATTGTTGAGGATGTTGTATGTATCACAAAAGTAAAAGTGACACGGGAATCCATTTACCTGTGATTGACATCATTCTTATGTTTATCAACCACCATTATAACAAATATGTCATTATTATACACATATTAAATATCCATAATAATATATATCATAACATATATGATTAACATATAGTTCATTATCTCCCTTTAATTAATTATTCTTTTTTAATACAACTCTTTTTGATGATAATTTCTTGTTTTTTTTAATTCAATAATTTTTTCCTATTTAATTTGATATAGGTTACATCTTATAAATATTTATAACAATGATATAAATTTAACATGTATCTATTATATATATATTTTTATATATCGATTATACTTAGTGATATTACATGGATTATATTACAATTAGATAAAATAGGCCGAATGTAAGACTGAATGATATTTCATTTATTTTTCATGGATAGATCAAAATAAAAGTAAATAATTTTAAATATTTCTAAAATAATTAGTATGTAATATATATAATTTATATTAACCAAATAAAGTTGTAATACAATCCATGTAATTATAACTAAAAAACATATCATATCACTAGGTGGAGGTTGTAGTCCATATGTAAGCCTGAGAGATGTTATTAATTTCTAATGGATTATGAGATAATAAGTTAGATGATATTTTATATTTCAAAAAATATTTATATATCATTAATATCACATTTTGTTTCTTTAACCTTACTACCCATCATGTAATGTATAATAGAAAATAAATAACTTCACTTTATTAGGCCGCAGTCCGCCATGCAAACAATGAACATTATCATATCCTCCACAAAATGGAAGGTAAGAAGTTATAAATGATAAAATAACACCATAAGTATAATAATTTCTTAAATATAATATAAATTTATTCATAAATCCTTAAATTCATCCTTGAAATGTGGTTATGGAAAATTAATAACATCATTCCATGAGGCGATAGTCCTCTGTAAACACAAATGATGCATTTTATCCCATTGGATGTGAGTGAAAATGGATAAATGTTATTAAATTAGCATAAAAACATATATTTATATTGTAGATATTGGTTTTTTTATTTTTTTCATAGTCTAAAATTATTTTATGGTGTTTTCTGATGATGTAAAACAAATAGTCATAGTTAAAAAAAATTACTTACTCTTTATATAACCTATTTATAATTATCCAAATTCCATAATAAATTGGATTTATAATCTCGGAAACAAGTATTTTTTTAGTGAAACTGAGAAAAAAAAAATTATGGCCTTTAATAAGTGAGGTTAGTGGCATAATTTTAATTTTTAAAAATAAAATGGTGTACCCACATTTCTCAAAATTGAAAATTCAAAAAGGACCATTAAATAAAATATTATTCGATATGGTATATATATGTACATAAAATGTTTTTGGTAATGTTTATAGTAAATTTTTCTCCAAATTTATTTAGATTAACCCTTAATAAACCCAGTATCACCTCAACTGCAAATATTAATGTTTAATGTTTTTAATTTTAACTATGGTAAAAATACCAAGAGTTCTGTATTATATAATAAAACATAATATTATTCAAAATATTTAATCAATTTTTACTTAATTAATTTCCAATATTTATGAAACATTAATTCAAAATTATCCCCCATATTCGTTTAAAAATTTGTTTTCCAAAGTCAAATGTTTCAAAAGTTTAAAAGGTTATTTTTTGTAAAAAAATAAAAACTAAATTATTTACAAATTATATAATAATATTAGTGGCTATATAATTGAACATACTTTTTATATCCATATTAAATACATTTAATGATTTGTAACACTTTAACAGAATTGAAAATTCTTAATAATAACATATATTTTTCAGTATTCATTGAAAAACATTTCCTTTCATAAAATTATAAAATATTCACTCCAATCTAATATCATAAAATATGATTTATTTATTTATTTATTTTTCATTAAATTTTCTACAAGTGTCAAAAATAAATTTTCAATTATTTTTGAAAATCATGAATAATCCACCATTTAGAAAAATACAACTTTTTGAGAAATAATTTATTTTCCTAAAAAAGATTCAGATATTATTTATTAAAAATATATTAAAATGTAATGTATTATGTCAATGATTATACATTATTGTAACATCCCAGATCTGGGTGCCGCACACAGGTAACCCGAACCCGGTTTGTCAAATAACCTCAAGCGCATTTATCCAAACAATAGAGGCTACTGACTAGCAGTGAGGGCCAAGGCGTGTTAATGGGGAAACTCTTCCCTAATTTTCAAAGAATATACTGCCGAAGGAAAATAGTAATCAATCTATTAAGCAGTAATACAATACATCAAAAGTAAACAGTGGAATACTTTTAGTAATAACAAACTAGATAATATATAAATGATTCATTTAACATGTGTCAAGGAAAGAATCCAAACTATTCACAATGATAGAAATACAATACAGAATCCAATGAACTAGAAAAATTAATCAACAATAGAATCACAAGCCTTATCTTGGTTCTATGCTTTCCAGCTGGAACAGTAGTCTAGTACCTGATGAAGAAGGGCATGTTCCCTTATCTATACCTATAATCACATAAGTTGTTTCATTCCAAAAGCATGACCCCATTAGTGTTTGAGATGAATCCCAATAGGCCACCACAAAAATATTAGCTCCAAACTATCAGTTAATATATATAGTTGGTAAAACACAGAATGATTAAATAAATTAGGAAGTACTCAAAAGTAAACAATCCTATAATTTCCAATTAAATTCATTTTCATTTATTATTCAAATAGTTGAATATTGTAATCCATGGAATCTAGACTAAACTCAGAATCCCTAGTGTAATAGAAGAAAAATAGATATCTTAGAAGACTATCTATACAATAATTTAACACTGAGTCTATGATTGTGAGACGGATTGGAAGACCCATCATAATCATTAAATTATTCAATAACGACCCATTGGTAATTTTATCACAGTCTATTCCCCCTGGCCTCATATAAAAATACTTCTTTCAATAACAACCCTTTCAGAAGCTCTCACGATTTATCCCCTTTACTCTAATATAGCACTAAACATTTACAAATGACCACCTGGGTAGCTCACATGGTCAATACCCCTTGGTCAAAAAAAAACAATAAAAAAACAATAAGAAAACACATAGAAGCTCTCACAATCAATACCTCTGGGTACACATTAAAACAACTCATTTCATTAAAACCCTCTAGGTAGCTATCCTGGTGCATCCCTTTTGGTCAATGACCACGTAGAAGCTCTCACATTCAATACCTCTGGGTCAACATAACTACAATTCATACATAATTGACCCTACCTCAAGAAGCTCTCAAAGTCAAATCCTCTTGGTCAAACTTTCATAATTAATGTCACATGCATCTCATATAATCAGTAACTACATCCTAACTAACAAGGCATGAAAAAAAGGCACACCTAACAAGAATCCTAAACTAAATTTCCAGAAAATAGCCCACAAGGGAAATTAACACATATTGTCCCCTAATAAATGTATATAACATTATGTATAAGAAAATACCCATTACCAATCTACCAATCCATAATGGGTAATAAACATAGTCTAATTACCAATTCACAAATACACCGAACATACATGTAGAAAAAATTTAGAATATATAATCCAATTATGGTCAAGTAATGAAAAGATCCCCCTACCTTGATGTCGTACAATCAATACTCTTAAACATCGGCACTTGAATCTTCTTAGAATGGCCTAGATCTAAAAAATGCGAAAAAACGTTCAACCTTAAATAACACATGAGAGATGAAGAATAATGACGAAAGGATCGATGGCGTTTCATAACTCACTAGTGGGATTCAACCAAACATGAGGGAATCTCAATCAGTGGTCGAACGGAGAATCAAGAGTTCGATCTTGGTTCATCACTCCTGAATTCTAATGTATGAAACACTGGAAGAAGAATTTGGTTCTGGACATGATATGTGACCATGATTTGATATATCAAATAAAAATACATGGCATGTTCATTAATTGTACACACCATATATTATCCTTAATTGGACCCAACCTTAAGCCCTCTTCCTAGTCAGCACACTGACATGTACTGGGTCATTACATAGACAGTATGCGGTTGTATGCGGAACCCTGGTACATGGCATATAGTTTGATCATAAAAAACCTGAAAACATGATACATACCAAAAATAATGATTTGGGTTCTGAAAAAATTCCTCCCTTAAAACAATTCAACACCGAATTTCCCTTCCAAAGGTGGTTAAAAAGAAGCTTCAAACAACATAGGACATAATGATCGTATGCCCACCCCCTCTCACATGTCTCATCCTATAATTGCTCGTGTTTCCATATCCCCCATACGAGAGGAACTGACTGGACATGGAGAGCCTTTCTACTACAATACAAAATCCAAATAGGGTTCTCCTTGAATGATGCATCCACCTCCAACACAACATTTTTTATTCAAAAAAACATTATACTTGTCTGAAAAGTAACATCGTAGATAAGAAACAAGAAAGTCATCGTGCATACCCTGATACATCAGAGGTAACTAAAACCAGTATGAAACTATCCCAAGACTATCCCAACCCTGAAACGCTCCAAAATATATTGGTGAAAGATTCTAATGTCTCATAATCAACATATGTT
Source organism: Viscum album (assembly GCA_963277665.1). Lineage (NCBI taxonomy): Eukaryota > Viridiplantae > Streptophyta > Magnoliopsida > Santalales > Viscaceae > Viscum > Viscum album. The sequence goes on from OY728142.1 coordinate 1,334,653,039, forward strand.
CCAAACTCATTGTGACATGTGTGAAAAACTGATAACCGACCCCAAACTATAGAGGTTATCTCAGTTGATAAAAATAAGTTTTCTTGATGAGATTGTGCAATATACACCCACTTTTGAATCAACTCCATCTACTTAGTGGTCTTTTAGACAAGACGAGGTCCCTACATATCCAGCTCTCCTAATTCCAACCAACATAGTGTTGATTAAGATGGTCTACTGTACAAAGCCTCAAAAGTTTCCAACTGAATTTTTTCTTAAAAACTATTATTGAAATAAAACCCCACTAGGGGTTTGTTTATCTCCCAAGATCAACCGAAATATAGGATTCATGCTCAAATCATGTCCTCCAAAACCTAAATCATGTGCTCAGACAAGACAACTATTTGGGGATGGTATGTTTTACTCATAAGTACTTATCTATCAAACTCATTCTATTGTCCCTTCCAGACATGAGACGTAAACCGAGTGTCCCTATCTGAAAGGATAGAGTGTTAAACCCCAAGAAAATATAAAATCTCTTGGATGTACAACCTTCCATTCTCATCATCATGGAATTTTTACATAATTAGAAGGAAATGTGAATCATTCGTGAGTCTGTCGATAGTGACCCAAACTGCATCATTTCCTCAATGTGACCTTGGTAAAATTCTCACAATATCCCTTATGACATCATTCCACTTCCAATAGGGAATGAAAAAATGTAGAAAAATCATTTCCAGTAATTTATTCTAAACCTTCATCTACAAAAATGTGGAATATCTCCTAAGAAAGCCAGCTACATCTCTCTTCATACCTGGCCACCAATACTGACAGTGTAGATTCCATTACATCTTAGTGACACAATGATGAACATCCCATTTTGAGGAATGTAATTCTCACATCAACTAGTAAAGTATGTCTATTTAAAGTTATACGCATCCATGAAAATGAAAGACCTCAATGTATCCTACGTTCCACCTAGGAGTAGGTTTCTCACCTAAGAAACTCCCCTATAGGACTAGACCTTCGAAATAAAATAGATATCTATATCTCTCTCAATCAATAAGTGAAGAGGTAACAACTATATATGAATGAAACATCTATAATTATCTATCCTGAACCACGAAATTAATCTCAAAAAACAGAGCCATAAGATGTCACTCACTGCTTGCCTCCTAACCAACAAGTATCTGAGTCCTCCTACTCAAAACATTACCATTGAGTTTGCTTTCCTATGCATATAGGAAAGTTCAAACCAAAGTACTAAAGGTACTCAACCCACCTTCACTGTCTCAAATTTTGATCACTCTAAGTAAAGATATTAATGAAACAATTGTTATCATTGAATACTATAAATTTATCTACGAAAATATTATGTCTCCAATAGTGCATGGGTTGAAAAACTACAGCCAACATGGGATCATACATTAGGAAATTCCTCCCATGTGGCCTCTATTAATGTGACTTGAACACAATGACTCCTTACCTATTCATAAGAACTTCTACTTTCTCGATACCTGGCCCATCATATTAAATTTTGTTACTCTTCACCAACTCCAGATAAATTTGTATCACTGTTGTGGTCCACCACTAATTCCGCTCCAAAAAATCTGAATTACCGGAATCTGTCCACAAGTACATTGCACATATCTTATTCAGGACCATCAGTGGCACTTCTAAGCATGAAAACATCCATATAAAACTTCAATAGTAACCAACCATCCCTATAAAACAGATTTCCTCAAGGATGTTCTTAGGACGCTCTTAATAAACTACTGCTCTCATTTTCCTTATGTCTACTGATACTATTATCTATGAGATGACATGACCAAAGAAGTGAATCTAGTCCATTCAAATTTGTCATTTTAAGAGATCACTATATAACTGATGCTCCCATAGTGTACCCAAAATGAAATAAACATAGGTGGTATAGCCATCTCATGTATGAATGTACACCGAGATATCATCCATGAAGACGGTCACAAAAGAATCCAAGTGAGGATGGAACAGTAGGTTCAACAGTTCCATAAAACTGCCAGCACATTTGGGAGACATAATCGAATAACCAAATACTTTTATAGACCATAACTTCTCCAAAAGGCCGAAATATATAAATATGATGGTCTAATGAGAAAATTATGTTAATCAGATTTTAAGTTAGTCATATAGAACACCTGGGCTCCTCAAAGATGATCAATGAGATCATAAATCCTCAAGAAAGGATATCGGTTCTTGACCATAAACTGGATCAGCTTTTGATAGTCCACACAAAGTATGAGGGTACCTTTTTCCTTCTTTGTAGAAAGGATAGGTGAACCCCAATGAGAAGTACTAGGTTAGATGAAACCATTTTCTTGGAACTACTATAACTTCTTCTTAATCACGTGTAACTCAGGTGTAGCCATTATATAAAGCGAAATGGACACTGATTCTTATACTAGAACAAACTCAACAGAAAAATATACCTCTTTATCAAGAGGTAAACATAAAAATATGTCTGTAAAAACATCTCTGAAAATATACAACATCGAAGGAATGTATATATGTGATGTCCCATGGAAATCCATACATAAACTAGAAATATGGGATGTAATTTTTCTCAAACCACGATGCTCAGGTCCAACTCTACTTTCCTGGACATCCCATTCCACCTTTTGTAGAATAAACCCAACCTCTAGTGCTTTGAAACACACCCTATAAAGATATTAGTCGATAATGGACTGTAAAAAGACCAACCATTCCATTCCGAGAATGACATCGAAGCATGTAATCTCTTTGACATTGAGGTCCCATATGAAGTGAAACCCCCCAACCTCAGAGAAGGAACACCTTTCACCAATGAAAACTGGCATTCGAAATCCCCAAATAAGATTATAATGTCATAATAGCATTAGAATTAATGATACAGATCCCAAGGCTCCCCACAATGGAAAATGATACGAAATTATGGGAAGCCCCTGTATCAAAAAGAGAAGAACCTAAAAATGTGGAAACTATAATCAGACCTCTAATTGTAGTAGGTTTGGGATCCTCCTCATGTTGGGTCTACTCCACTATAAGAGTTTGACCTATACCACAGTCATATGACCCTATAGGACTACCCTTAGCAGATACACCCTACAGACACTGAGAACATGTCGTCTAGCTACCACTTCCATGACCACCTCCTCAGGTTGAATGACCTAACTAACTCCAATTCTCTAATGGATGAGAAACTATTGGTCATACTCCTTAATGTGTAGTCATAACCTATCCCCTATCAATCTATGTTGGTGAGAACATATGAAAAAAAATCTAAAAATCTTACCGTAAGATCGCCACTCAGCTGGGTCTTTCTCACACTGTGGTCTCGTATGTACAATCATACCACACAGGTAGCATACCAGTTGGAAAACATAAAAAACCTCACTTAAAATCTCCCTGCAGTGCTTCCTAAAATTTTTCAAAGGGGTATCAGCCCTTGATGCCAAACCGCCTTGGCTCGTAGCTCCCAAATCCCTCATATTTGGTTTAGTGATTAGTGCATAAACTACCAGTGAATATACATAGCATGTAATATTCATAATGAAGCAATAAACTAAAATGTAATCAAATATAAATAATCCTACAGTTTTAATTAAATTCGATTTAATTTATAATTCAATACATGTAATCTTGTAATCCTTGGGATATAGCATACGATTTGTATCCCTAGTGTAATAGTAAAAAAACAGATGTCTTATAAGACCTTTAATGAAATCAATCCAGACAGAGTCCAAGCATGTTCTCTATCTTGGAGTACAAGCCACAATCATTAAATTATTCAATAATGACCATTTGGGAATGTTCTCATAGTCTAATCCCGATGGCCTAAAATAGAAATAAAACATTTAATAACAACCCTCTAGGTAGCTCTCACTATAGAACCCCATTATCCTAACATATCACTAAACATTTAAAATAAACCTTATGGGAAGCTCACAAATTCAATAACCCTTGGTCAACATAGCATTAATAAAAATATAAACCACCACCTCGACGGTCTCACGTTCAATACCCCTTGGCAAACATTACAACAATTCATTTAATAGTAATCCTTTGGGAATAACCCAAGGTCTAACCCTTCTAGTCTATGACCACCTAGTAGCTCTCATATTTAATTACTATTGGTCATCATAAAAATAATTCTTACAAATATGACCCTACATCAGGAAGCTCTCCTAGTCAAATTTCCCATGGTAAAAAATTCCAAATTCATGTCACATTCATCTCATATAATCAGTAACTCCATCCTAACAAATGAGGTCTGGAAAACAAGGCAAGCCTAACAGGCATCCAAAACCAAATAGTCATATAATAGTTAATAAGGGAAATTCACCTTTGGTGTCTGATAATCATGGTATAAAACATTTTTCATAATCAATTACCCATTATTAATCAACCAAGCCATAATAGGTAATAGTCAAGGTCTAATTCCAAATGTGTAAATACCCAAAACAATGGTATTAAAAAAAATTAGCATATATAATCCAAAGATGATCAATGAAAAGAACAAACCACCTACCATGATGTTGTACGATCAATACTTGTGATCAACAGCCATTGAATCGGCCTAGAGTGACATAAATATATAAAAAGGTAAAAAACATTCATCATTATATAACTCATAAGGGAGGAAAAATCATAATAAAAGGATCTATGGGAATTAGGTATTTACCCACGGGATTCTAACACAACCAAATGCATCTCAATCAGAGGTTAGATGGAGAATCAGGAGTTCGATCTTTGTTCATCATTCCCGATCACCCCTGTATGAAACATGGGAGGAGTACGTTGGTTCAGGACACGAGATGTGACCTCACTCTAATAAATCAAATACAAATAAATCTACATGTAGTTTTCATTAATGGTACATTGTGTGTAGTATCCTTAAACAACCCCTACCTTAAGCAATCATTCGGGTCACCACATGACCATGTACTCATCCATTATACCGACAGTATGCGGCTGTACGCGGTACGCTTGTACAATGAATGTACTCATATATACATGATGTGTACATAGAAAATTCTCATTTCTTACTTTTTCCTCAAAAATACATAAAAAATAGATCCATACCAAAAATGAATATTTTTCATAGACTTATAATATTCATACTATAATTATTATTACTCATACCTTCTATCTTCACATCTAGTCTATAATATTCATGACAAAATAATAATATTTTAATTGAGTATCATGTTTTATTCAAACATAGTGTTGCATGAATTGTAAGAAATCAATGATATTGACTTTATTTAAAAATAATAAATAATAAATTATTAGGGTGTTACATTCTATTATTTTATTTTTGTTCCATGTTATAAATGTTTTTTTTGTTTTCCCATTCTATTTAAAAATCTCAGGGTATTACATAAACTCAAAAATAAATTTCAATGTCAGCAATACTATAAAATTTAAAATGATAATTTCAATAAACAATTTAAACCAATAAATAATTATAATATCAAATTCATGAATAAATTAATAAATATAATTCCCCCATTCATTTCTTCTCCAAATATATAAACATACCACTTAATAAATTTCTCAGGTAATAACTACCGTTTAATATATGTTTGAAAATCCATAAATGAAAACATACATAGAAAAATCCATATATGTTTCATGATTTATATAACCATAATATCATGAATATTTCTATAATATATGAAAATTCATGAATTTTAATGTATAAACACTTCAATCATTTCACTTTACTAGTTTCAAAACATAGACCCTTCCATTGTCTAGAAGTTAGGCTTTGGATGATGGTATTTGAAATGATAAATCCCAATTTCTCTTTACATAAGATATTGAACTATAAATTGTAAAATGGGATTTAGTTCTTTATCCACCATAAAATTTTTCACCATTCCCTAGAAAATATTACACTTCATCAATATTTTCAATGAAATAATTATTCTTTACTTCCGTGGAGACATTTCCCACAATTATTATTCTATTATTATTTATATGTAGTAAATAAAATATTTTTTCATCCATTATATTCATGAAACATTATTTTTATATAAAAGTGTTTATTCAAAAAAAAACTAAAATATGTTTAGGATTTTAGTATAATAATCAGATTCCCCCTAAGGTATTATCACAATATTACACATATAATTTATGATATCATTTAATTTATCTTGAGGGAAATCACATCATCATCAATAAAATTTAGTTTTAATAAGGTTTTTCATGGATTCATCTATTAACTAGAACAAGAAGCATAATATACGAAATAAAAATTTGTAATCATGTAATCATGAAAAATCATTCCGATGAATTCAAAATCATGACACATTTATTTCAACATATGATTTTGTTTTCTTAATGTGGGCTATATGTGGAAATGGTATTTCAGAATCCTTCATAATGGTTTATAGTGTCAAATTAGGTGTGTTTTAAGGGGCCATTCACCATGTACTAGACTAATGGAAAAACTATACATGACAAAACCTTATTATTGTTATTACCACTAGATGGTTTTGTTCCAAAACCACATCCATTTTTATTATCCACACAAGGATTTATTTATAAGGAAAAGGAATATTATCTACCTTAAAAAATTATGTTATCATATAAATAATAATATATTAATTAATATCATTAAATTGTTTTTATCCTTGTTTCCAAAAGTTACAAAAACGTTGATTACTTCCAACATTAGAGACACCAACATTTCATACTGATATACTAAATATTATTAAAAAAAATTCATTACATACCAGTTCAATCGAAGTCCTAAACATATTGGTATTGTATTATTGGATGATTAAATTCATGAAATAGCATTTTAAAAATTATTTACATAATTAACTATTTATTTCTTCATAAAAATCACCTTATTTAGATATATCATAGCTAAAAAATATTATTCACAACCTATAGAAATGATATATATCAAAGGGTGGGATCATAATCTAGTTTGGGTAAATAATAAAGATATTAATCAATGTTAATAATATAATATTAATGGTATGATAACATGATCATAACAATATAAAATCATAGCCATCCTTTTTTAGATCTCAAACATGAAACATAAAAAATTATTTATCAATAAAAATGAAAGATTATCATGAGTAAGTAGTCATGAATAATTAATACTGACACATTAGAACACATCTTAAGAGTAATACATATGTACATGATATTTATATTTTTAGCAATATGTCTCACCTCCCATTTAAGACAACCCTTGACCTGGCATTTTTCCAAGACTGAAGAGAATTCTGGATCCCACAAGCTGAAAATTAGTTCTGATGAATCCAATAACACATTTGTAATTATATTACTTTAAACACAATATTAAAAATCAATAATGTATTTAAATTTCATCTTTTAAAACTTAAAAAAAATTAGAAAATACTAATGTAAATTTCATGATTCATAATTATATTCACTTTTATAATTATGAACCACAAATACGAATATGCTGGGGAAAAATAAATTAAAAAAATTCATCTCATGTCATGAGGGTTGATACCAAAAATCCAACCACAATCTACACCTTCAAAAAATAATTCCCAAAAAATTTATATTCTCTTACCCCTCCATAGAAGTCTTTCCCATTATATATTTTAGAAAAATTTGGTATAAAAACACCCATTAGTGCATATAGTATTTGAGCTCACATTTCATGATAAATCCCACCAAATGATCCATTCATTTCCCTTATAAGAAAAATAAACATTCGAGTTATGAAAAATATTAGATAGTTTATTTTTTAAATGAGATTTTAATATAGACAGAATTAAAAATCATCAAGAAGAAATTGAAAACGTATGATTTTGTGTAATCCCCATGGGATTCTCTAAGTATCTATGTTTATTTGGGACCTAGTATCCTTAAGCTTTTTTGGAGAAATCTGATAAACATAGTTTATTCTGCAACATGAACCCACTAGTCACAATCATCACATTTATTTAATGTTAAATGAAAATACTTCTAAGATGGGTTGGTAATTCCTAGAAAACTTTTCATAGTCTTTTATACTTGACAACTAATATTCCCATGTTATTCACCCCTTTTAACAACTATAAGAGTTCCCCTTAATCAGAAAATAGTCTATTATAAATCAGACATGCCATTTACAATGGGGATAAACAATTTCAAATATATTCCACTCCAAAACCATAGAAGTCACCCATTATCACACAAACTCACACGTGCATAATTTTATAACACTTCTATAAATATATTATTGTTTTTATATATAATCTAATAATATCATAACATTTAATTACCTAACATTTTTCTTGAAACCACTAAAATTTTGGTTGAAAATGAAATCTATGATGATTTAAGAACATATCAAAGTAATAATACACCACAACAATCAATAGCCTAAAAATGAGACTATATCAAACTAGGATAAAAAAATACCACCAGAAAGAATGAGACTCTAGTAGAAAGGGATATGTGATCAATAAAAGATGATATAAGAGATATACCAGAATAATTCATGATAAATGAAGCTTGAATCATTCAATAATTTGAGAAAAGGCGGGGTAGATAAGAGGTGAAGGTGATCCCTAGTATGTAGGTTTATAATGTTAAAATTAATGGGTCTAGGAAGGTCTAAATCAAAGAGGGGAGGATTTCTAATTTCATAAATTTGAAAATTTGGATATAACCTATTGTGTTACAGAGTAGCCTTCAATATCATGGACCAACCATGGGTGTGTCTTGTTTATAATAAGGTGGTGGTTGTATGGTTATCTAAATCTAGGAACACTATTGTGAAATTATTTATCCATTAATGATATTCCCACTATCTTTGCCTCACTGTTTTCAGGGTAAAAGTGAAATGTTTCTACTAATCAAGGGAAACCCATGTATTACCCTATATCTATCCAGAAAACACTATTTTTCAAGGAAAATCAATAAAATTCTATATAATAAAATAATGATCCAAAATAAATAAAAAATAGCTCAAAAAACATTATGTTTGTTATAATTAAACACACCATGAAAAACATCTACCATAATAAATTAAATCTATAATTTGGTCTGAAAAAATCAAGCGAGAACTTCTTAACCAAATAAATATATTCCCACATCTCATATTTTCTTCTCATTCTACCACACTAACCAAACTAATGTAATTATTTCCATCAAATAAAAAACACCTGGGTTGGAAAAATCGTTACTTTAGTTATTTGTTAACGATATATCATGTTCAAGTTGGATATCATTTCAACATAGTATATTATAAGTTTTCGGATTATAGTTATCTAACTATGATATGTGGAAAATATCATGAATCAACATTTACTAATATGAAACATCAAAATAATATTTTACACTACTAATAATATTTTTCTTCTTAAATGTCATGACATACTATTGTTTATGTTTCCATTACATACCAATATATTGATGACCTACATGATGTGTTACTTTTAGAAACACCCATTGACCCCATGATAACTCCAATTCTAAATGTCATTGATAGGAATATGATTTTAAATGACATAGAGAAATCATCAAACAATACCTTAACATATGAAACATAATTCTATTCTCTATATGGTGTCTTGGTCCCATTATATATGTCCCTCCTACATCTATAATGTTTTAAATAGAATTAAATGGTTGACCAGAAATAACTTCAAACAGATCCATGTTATCCAAGAATATCTAAATGTTATTCTTTGAAAATTTTATCTTTCATTGATTTTTGCGCCACAATACCCCAAAATCTATGACTCACCCATGATGGATGAATTCCAAAATCTAGTTTAGAAACTATGTTTGGTGGTTAGTTTTAGGATGATAATCCATATCAAGATAGACCAATAACCTCATTTTTTAACTCATTCCATCCCTAAAATGTGAAGTCAAACTAGGTTCCCTGTCAGAGAAGATATAAATTAGAATGATGTGTATCCTTATTGTCTCTATTACAATCACCCTACAAAATAATTCAATATTATTAGAGTATCTGATCAAAAATAAAAGGGTTAAATTAGTTAGAGAATAAATTTCCTCCCAAAACACGTTTAATATTTTGGATTAAGGGGGTAATTTGATGATGGATTCTAGCGATACCTCATCCCACATCAAGGATGGAAGGTGGAGTTAATATAGTAATATTAAGGGTCTCTAGTTCACTTTTTTACCTTTTTAATTGTATAATATAGAGATTAAAAATTAGCTATATCACATCTCAAACATGGATTCAAAAACAAGTGTTTCAAATCATAATTTATTGATGTGGAACTAAAATGGATATTCCCCTATGTTTACTGATAGTCCTGCTACACTGTAATTTTCCATGATAATTGAATTACAAATGTATTGCATTAATAAAATAAAACCATCAATTAAAAATTTCCATTCTGTATATAGTTACATTATCCTTTTTCACATATCATTACATTATTGGAAGCATAATTGGTCACTAAATTACAATCCAAGGATCTTAATGTAACGTGTCACTTGAAGGTTATGTACATAATTAAAAATCATGAAAAAATATTTTATTTAATATACATAGGGATATCCTAACGTCCATTGAGATCAAATATCTTCATAGTATGCCATAGGGAATTCATAAAAAAGGGATGATCCAAAAATCCCAGTAAGGAAATAAGAATAGGATGAAAACATCGCACAAAGGATAGAAAGAATATCAGGGTGTAATAAAAGACTAGATACATGAATAAAAAAATGAAGAACAAAATTTATAACATGGGATCATATAATCATATAATAATTTGAATTTGTAAACAATATATAACCTAAAATAAACATGATTCATGGCTAACCACCAAGACTATATAACATTATAGACAATGTCACATAAAAGAATCTAGTTCACTCTCTATCCCAACATGACATCTCATTAGACTAAACATTACCCATTGACTAGATCACTATTTGGGAGAACCCATAATAACATGGCCCTGAATATGTTTTCAATATGAAGATTTGTATGTAAGAAAATTAACATAAAATAAATGTTACCCATGGAATGAAATGGGTATTATAATCAGGTCATAAATAATTACAAATGGGTGTGTCATAAATCATTACATGAATGAATGGATTTCAGACATAAATGGAAATTATTAAATGTAAATATTTATATATAATGATAAATAGTGTCTAAATAAAGATAATTCATTTTATAGTAGTGTATAGAAAACTTTAGAAATCATCCACTTTATTGCGGTTTTATGGGCAAATATTATAATGCCTTTAAAACATAAAATCAATAACTAATTTAAAAGACCAGAAAATTAACCATTTAAATTTTTCATGATAAAAGGAGTGATTTCATAACAATATATGGATTATAACAGATTATGGGCATCACATGAGAATGGGTATGAATTCAAGAAAATTCTCTTTAATTGGGCTAACTTATAAAGATGTTTTAACAAGAGAACATTTTTTAAAACATGTATTTTCACAAAAATGAAATATTATATTATATAGATATATGAGTTTTTACATATAAAAAGTTGTTAAAAGAGGTTCACAATAATAAATAATCATTACATGGGTGTAAATAGAGATATTGTTTAACACAAATGAAAAATGGCCGTTTGTGTAGAATTCCTTTATTGATGTTTGAAATAGTTCTAAACGTAATATTAATTACCTAAATAATGAAATTATGTTAATTAATTAATATATACAGAATAATTTCAACTTGGGATTGATGTACTATTATTTAATTACATTCATTTATATCCTTTATAAAGAGTTATATTCTTCAAATTCATCATTCGAGGGTGCTCATTTTCTTTGTTTTCGTAATAAGTTCTTGTATATTAGAGTATGAATGTTAATGGAAATATAAATCTAGAATTAAAGTGATATTTTATTAAAAAATTAATGAAGGTTAAATTGTTATATAAGACATTTTGTATTTTTTATAAAAAAAAATTCATTAGATAATATGTTAGAGATAATCATTTAGATTATTTTATGCAGTTTTCTCTCAAAACTAGATAGCTTTTTTATTGTTTAACATCATGTGTATATAATTATTATAGAACATTAAATAGGCTATAATAAATATATTATAAATTTTTATGACACAAAAATGGTTTATGACTATCCTTGAATGTGTTAATGGATAATGAAAATTTTTTGTCATTGAAGGAGATAACATAACATATAATGAACGATGTTATAATTTCTAGATTCAAATGTAGATGAGAAGGTGGTTGGATGATGAATTATTAAATTAGCATAAAACATTTTCAGTATTCTAGTGTATGATGTGTTATAATAACATTTTAATGATCGTAAGTAAGTGGAGAAAAATAAATCAAAATAACATGAAATTAAAATAAAAGAAAAAGAAAGAGGAATTTACCTCTTGTATTTCTCCTCTTCAAGTGCCACCATAAGAAAAACGATTTGTTCTTTTGATGATACAAAGAGATCCAAGATATATGGGACATTATTAGGAATATATTTTTTTATAATTTTTATAAGGATTAAATCATGATATTTTTAGGAGAAGAGGTGGAGAGAAAGGTATTTATAGGAGATAAGATGGGTGTTTTCTGATTATTTTATTCATTAGTTTATTATTTTGGATGAAGACTAAAAATCATATGAGATTTATAACCAAATATATTTAAATAATAAAAGTCAGTTCTATATTATGGTTTTTACATTAGATATGACCCATGAAATAGTGTATCTAACATATAATTCGAAAACACTGAAAATTACCATATATTTCTATTCACCAGATATTCATGTATTTTAGAAAGATACCAAAAATTCAACCTAACCTTTTTTGAAATATAAAATTAAAAAATGAACTCCATTTAATGAAAATAATTTTATATTAATGAGAAATATAAATTTTAATTAAAATCATTATTTACTCTATAAATACAGATTTTTAAATTATAACTGATTTAAGAACAAATTGAAATATTTACTAATGTATCCTAAAAGTACCATATAACAATAATATAATTAAATATTAATTTATGAGTAAATTTAATAAGAATGATTTTTTTAAAAAAAATATATTATTTATAATATATAAAATAAATACAAATTTTTTAAAAAAATATCAAAACTTAATTAATATTCTCTAAACAAATTATTTACTTATATTATGATATAATTATATATTATCACCATTTATATTTATTATAATTTTTATTTATACTTTCATAGTTGTGTTTATTATTCCATTATTTAGTTTACTATTCATAATGTTGATATTACTATTCCAAATTTAAATTTAATATTTTACCAGTATAGATTCCTTAACTTCTAGAGTTTCATATTATTTCATTCTTTCCCCATTTATAAAGTTCTTATTGTGTTTTATTTGAGATATTATGTGATTTATACTATATGAAATAATTTTTAGAAGGTAATTTCCATTGATAAATGTTTAGGGTCATTACATCCCCCCTTATAAAACATCACCCTTGAAATTTCCTTTTAAATTTTATAGATAAAACAGTTGAGGGTACTTCTCATTCATACATCATCTAGTTCCCAATATCACCTATTAATATAAATGGTTCTACCATAGTACTTTGATCATGTTATACATCATAAATCGATGAAAATTATCTCTATGATCTAAGATCTTCACTGGCTGAACCACATAAGAAGGTTCATTATCCTACTGTAACATGTTTGAAATTTGTACATTTAAAGGATGGGGTATATACTTAACCAAGAGGTATATATAGAATACATCATGAACATGATACATGGTTAGTGAAAGTGATTTTATAGAGGTCACGACACCAACACGATCATGAATCTCTATGGGTTCGATGTACATGGGTCATAGTTTTTCTTTCTTACCGAATATCAAGATTCACTTTCATTGAGATATGAGCATTAATATTGTCAATCCAACTATAAACTCATATTCTCATTATATTTTTTTTCATAACTATTTTTTCTAATATTAGATTATTTGAGGTCTGGAAGAATCAATTTTTCCTTCTCTATTATTTCATCGACTATTTCAATTCCCAATATCTTATATTCACCAACTTCATCCCAAAATGCCAGTGTTATACAAATTTTCCTATAAAGGGATTCATATAGAGCCATTTGGATGCTCTAGAATAAACTATTGTTATAATGGTACTCAACCACATGTATATGTTGGTCCCATACTCCTTTATAAGTCCATATAACATGCTCTAAACAAGTCTTCATGTGACTCTATATTCCTCCCTAATTGGAATTCTGTTTGAGGATGACATGTCATACTGAAGCTCAAGTCAATTATTATAGCATGTTATAGACTTTTCTAGAACATCGAGATGAATATTGGATGTCTATCACATACAAATTATAGTGGTAATATAGGAATCATTACCAATTATCTGATATATATTCATCAATGTTGATCGAGTGAGAAATACCCCTATATTGCAATAAAGCGAGATGTCATTGTATGATAATCCACAATAAGCCATATAGAATTATTTCTTATGGAGGCATTCCTAACTCAATTGAAAATTTCCATGGTAATTTTATCCCACATCGAAGTTTATTTGGGTAGTGGTTTCTTGTTCTAAATAGACTCATTCCTTTTGGCCTTCACTTGCTGACATGATGGACATTGATATATACTCTATGATCTCATTTTTTATATTTTTTCACCAATTGTTCATTCAATGATCATGATACATCATCTTGATTCCTTAGTGAATATATAAGGTTGACCTATGTTCATTATTCACAAGATCTTAATTTATCACTGTTTTGGATGGTACACATACTCATGCCAAAATATCATAAATACTTCCTCATCTATTTTAAACATTGAGTATTTTATTTTTCTCTTTTCTTCCAACATCATATAAATTTTAAAAACATTTCTTTGGGAATCATTTATTTTCACTACAAGGGATGGTTGATATTTTATTTGAGAAGGGATTTATGATTTTCATTTGTTAATGATTCCCAAGTCCATACATTGATGGTCTTTCAGTATTGGATCTTTCCCAATTTCCATCATTATCAATGATATTGGATAAATTTTATGTAGAGAATATGTGAAATTATTTTCCTTACCAAGATGGTAGTGGATAGGAAAGTCATAATCCATGATTAATTATAAACGTATTCATTGTAACTTATTTTTACCCTTCAGTGTGAATATATATTTGAGATCCTTGAGAAATGTATATATCTCACACATTATCCCAAGGAGATAATGTTGTCAGATTCCAAATGTTAGGATTGTAGCTTCTAACTCCAAATAATGTGAGGGATTGTTTGACTCATGAACTTATAATCTTCCTTGAGAAAATGGCTATCAATTTATAATCTTTCATTTACATAAATCCTACGAAATTATTTAAGGACTCATTGTACTCCACAAATATTTCTCAAAATATTTGTAGAGTGAGAACTGGTGTAGAGATTATCCTCTTTTTAAACTCTATGATGAAATCACCATAATCATTGTTCCAAAAAACTATTCTACTTTCTAGTTATTCTGGGATAGTGTTTTCTTCAATTGTGAGAATTTCATCACAACTATCTACTAATAACTAGCTAAAAGAAACAAAATACAGATCTCCATTACATATTTTGTTATGGTACATTGATATATTTTATTTTCCTTGGAAGTGTCCAGAGATATCCCTTTATCGATGATTAAATGCCCAAAGAATGATACTTAATCAATATAGACCCCAAATTATCTATAAATTTAATAATGTTTCTCCCATCACAAAGACATCAGGACAGTATTCAAATTTTCTACATATTCCTCTTTTATCATGGAGTGTGTAAAAATAACATGAATACAGATTACCAAATATTTTTTAAGGTAATCCCTTAAGAATCAATACATTATGTCCTATAAAATCTCAAGACCACTAGTGAGTATGAAGGGAATAACAGAGATATCATAGAAACTATACCATGTTTGAAAGGTAGTATTGCGACTATCTTTCTTCCTCACCTTTAATTGGTGATTCTTCCATTGATGTTACAGCTTAGTGGAAAAAAATTCCCCACATTAAGGATAAAACACGTCATCTATCTATATAAGGTTAGACATGTTCTTTATTATGAATTTTTTGATCTCCTGATAATCAATGTTGATGTGCATTGATCTATCTAACTTCTTGATAAATAGGAGTTGCAGAGCCCAGGTTGAAGTACATAATAATATAATATCCCTATCCAAATTCTCTTGTAACTTCTTCTTTAGTTATTCTACCTCAATGGTGTCAATTATATAATGTTAAATAGATATAGGTAGAGATCTGATAATAATTTTAATTGTTAACTCATTTTCTCGATCAAGATGATGACAAATAATTTCATCAAGCAATACATTAGTATAATCCCAAATAAAGGGAATGTCTTCTAGAATGATTCTAACCATTGTCCAATGAATTTGATCTAGATATGATTGGTTATTAGGAAACAATATCCATAGCAAAGATGATGATATTGAAGTATATTAAACTTCCCCCTGACATATGTACAAAATTAGATGATGTTTCAGGATGTGATGATTGATCTCCCTTTCCTTATAGTTATTGTTGGCATTGAAGAATGACATCTAATACATGCCCAATATTGCATTAAACTCTACTAAAGAATGTATAATTTTTTTGGGGATGTTCATTCTATAATCATTACCTGGGGAGGATTTATAAACATTGGATGCAATAATTTCCCAATTTGAGGTACTCATAGATAACTCAACCTCTAAATTTTTAGGTGTCTGTTGAATAGACCAGCTAATATTAAAAAAAATGAATGAATTCATATAACCAAAATAAAATAGAATATTGAATTTTACTAAATTAATAACCATTATACATGACACCACATCCTTTTTGGGTCTACCCTAGTAGTAGTGGTAGTATATTCCCTCCTTTGATGTCTTAGAGGTTGTTGTTGTTGATTTCCTCGAACAACACTTTTATTTAGTAAATGGTTTGAATTATTCCATGGTTACTTGCCATTTAAACAAATTACTATAGATATAATTTTGATCATAACCATAATTATTCATCCAAATTAGTGGGATTCTTCATATCTCATCGGCAGTTAGTATTTTTATTCCCTTCTCATCCATATTTAAAGAATCTATTGGTTCCCTTTACAAATTTTCTATGATTCTTCTTCCCACACTATTGAAATGTTGGTTGTATTGTCTTCCATCCATCATGGGATTTATCACCCATTTTAAAATCTATTTTCCCCATTTTCCCATGGGATAACGAGACCATGGAGAGTCTCTGATTTCAATTTCTTTCATGAGGGCACAACAAAAAAATATCATTATAAATATCTATGTCTCATATCACTAATTATTTTGGTAAACAATGATTTGTCCTTGTAAAGTATTTATCAACTATGATTTTGGTTTTCCTAGAAAATCCATATGCATATCATGAAATCCTAATAATTTTGTTTATTTATACACCCTTGTAGAATCATCTTACATTTTTTTAGTATGAGGAATTACATTTACTTCATGAGATGTATGATTGAAGAAAAATATTTATTAATAAAATATTCTCCCAAAATATTCCCATTACCTGGAATAAATTTCCTCTTTGGACATTATTTCCATGATTAGTGTCCACCACTGATCAGCATCCCCATAAAAATTATAGATTTCTATCTCAACTTCCTCTTCTTATGATAATTGAAGGATAAAGAGTATCTTATAAATGGAGTTAATCCAGTGTTATTCCAGGAGGGTATCATAATATCTAATAAACCAAGGAGGAATTTTCCTCAACAATGATGGAATGATCATATGATGATTTGTTGGATAAGTAGGATGTTTCAAACGATTTATGTTATTATTCATAATTTTTTCAAATTCAGTGAGTATCATAATGTTGTTCTTTGAATAGATTCTAATAATATTTGGAAAATTGTTAGGGAAACCATCGCATTTCTAATCACATAGAATGTTGGCACGAGTTCGTCTATATAAATCCAATAACTATGAAAGATAAATTACAACTTGGGTAGCATTAATACTTATATAAAATTAATATAAATAGAAAACATTTAACATAAACAAATAAAAATATAAATGAAAAGTATATGATAAATTGTTATTCAATTTTTTTTAATCATGGTTACTCATGATCCATTTTTTAATGTATATTCTTTTGGATTTTTTTGTTCCCTTCATAATAGTTTATAATGAAACTATGAAATTACCAAATAATATCCATAGAGAGTGTAAAAATTGGTTTATAATAAGGCATGTTATCATGTACTACGTTACATTTAGTTAGTGCACATGAACCACAACCCAGTTGGTGAGGACTCCTTAAGTGCATCCAAGAGAGCCGGGATCAAATCCAGGCGGAGTCCAATTTTTGGGTGCTGTAGCAGGGACTATAGCAGGCACTGTAGCATGTAATGTAGCACACACTATAGCAGGAAATGTGCAGAACTATAATAGTTACTATAGTGGGTATTGTAGCATGAACAGTTTAGCACTGTAGTAGCATGCAATATTCCCCCGTTTTGGCCATCAGGCCATCGATTTAGTCCTTGAGTTCTTTAAGGACTTCTGGCCACCCAAGCCTTCGGGTCAGTAAGGCCTTCGAGCCACCTCAAGGCCTTCGGGCCACTTTATGTGATGATGAAAACTAGACAACCTACAAGGAACAAGATTTATAAGGAGGATGTGTAAGGAACTTTCACCATAGCAGAAGCTAAATGGATTGCAAGAATGAGAGAGTATGACACCTGCCATCATGACAAGCCTGTGCATGCACAGGAAATCCAAGTTGAACAGCCATGTGATGGTGGAGAGCTTATTTCCCAATGAAGATTTTGGGGAGGAGCACTCATAAGTAGTTAGTCTGGGTTGTATATAATGTTTGAATCCTACGAGAAATTAACTTCTCTATGCCCTATGAGATATGTGATACTTACATCTATGAGCCTTGTGAGGGTTCCAACTCACCCCATGAAAGGTGGATAATCAAAAATAAATAAAAAATGAATGATTTTGGGCCATTGGAGGAGGAGTTAGTCCTATTAATCCTCTTCATGGTTGTTATTACAAGGTACATAAATTCCAGAATAACATCCCCTTATAGTATCCAAACATCGATATATTTTCATGATAATCAACTTAATATATACTTAATAGAGTTGGGATTTTTTTTACCAAACACAGTCTTATCCTAAAGGGTTTTTCTAAAGCTATTGAATCTGAATCCCAAAATTAGATCGACCATTCCCTAATATTGACTATTGAAATACTAGAATTTTACAAAAAGACAAGACATGATTTTTTCCATAATTATCCAAAAAATTAAAAGCCAATGACAATAATCTCCAGTGTCTTGGGATGATTAGCTACATAATTAAAATTCATAAAAAAAACTTATTTTATTTTAACTCTATAATGATCTCCAAAACCCAATGAGATCCTCCATCATCATAGGATCACTTTTACAATTCCTAAACTAAAGGGTGGACATAAAAATCCGCATAACTTAATAAGTGTAAAAGTAAATCATTGCACAATGGTTAGAAGACATAACATGATGTCATAAATGTCTAGGAACATGAATAAAAATAAGGAAGTGTAAAATTTATAACATCAGAATATATAATAATGGAATCATTTTTATGTTCAAACAATATATAACATGTCAAAAAATTGAGTCCAGGCTAACTAAAAAGACAATATATCATGGTGTACAATGTCCAATATAGGAATCTAGTTTACTCCCTATTCCATCATGACGTCTAATAATACTAAACAATTTCCAATTCATTATATTACTATCTAGAAACAACCATCATAACTTGTTCAATAATATTTTTTACACATGAATGATTGTACATAAGGAATCAAACATTACATAATGGTTACCGATTAAAATGAATTCGTATCATAATCATGTCCTAAGGCATTAAAAAAGGGTGTACCATTATTGTTTCTATAAAATAATGGATTTAAAATATATATGGACATTAATAACTAAAAATAGGTATATATATTGGTAAATGGTTTCCAAATGAAGTGAATTAATTTTAGAAGAGTGTTTAGGAATCTTTAAAATTAGCAACTTTAGTTTGGTTTTAAGAAAAAATAGTACACTATATTTGTAATGTAAATGGAATAATTTTTTAAATGAATCCAAAAATGAACCATGACTGCTTTAAATTATAATATTAGTTAATTAATAATATGGATAATAATAAATTATTGGATGCACATTATAATGGGTAATAATTCAATAAAATACCATTAATCAGGCTTTCTCATCGATATGTTTTGAGAAGGGAACCATTTTATAAAATGATTTTCCCAATAAAAGAATGAGGGTATGATCCAGACATATGAATTGTGAAAATATAAATAAAATATATAATAGTGACAAAATATTAATTAGGAAATACATAGTATTTATGATAGACTAATTAATACCAAGAAGAAAAATGGGGGTTCAGCTAGAAATACTTTACATGTGTCTAAAAAATGACTTCAAATGATCTTAATGTCCTGAATAGTCAAATTATATTCATGAATTAATAATTACATAAATTTTTTAAACATTACTATATTTATTAAAATTTTATTCAGTTCATTTATGGCCTTTTTGACGAGTTATAATGTTAAATTTCATCATTTGGGAGTGCTCATTTTCCTAGTTTTCATGACCAGTTCTCTTATATAAGATTTTGGATGTTCATAAAAATATAAATTTAAATTTAAATTTTTAATAATATAATGAAAATATAGAAGATTAAATTTTTATATATGTCATTTGGTTATTTTAGAATAGGATTAATAATTAGATAAGCTGTTCAAAATAATCGTTGGGATCATTTTGGGAAATTTCACTCACAACGAACTTGTTTTGTTTTTTTATATTATGATAGGTTTTTATAATGAATATAGAAATATAAATATGAATAATAAATACATAATAATATTTTTAATCCATTATATTTTTTTATGTAATTCCATGAACGCATTAATGGAAAATGAAA
The DNA here is from genome assembly GCA_963277665.1 of Viscum album. Classification (NCBI taxonomy): domain Eukaryota; kingdom Viridiplantae; phylum Streptophyta; class Magnoliopsida; order Santalales; family Viscaceae; genus Viscum; species Viscum album. The sequence continues at coordinate 1,334,674,018 of OY728142.1, forward strand.
AATTTGCATCCATGAAAGAGATAAATTAAAACCACATGATTGATGCTTTCATTTCCATAATGAAAGGTAGAGGAGAATGGGGATTGACGATATATTATTCCATTATCATGATAAAAATTTATTAATTGTGGTGTAATGGTGTTTCCATAACATTTTAATGAGTGGTGTTGAGGATAGAACAATAAAAGAAAAAAATAGATAAGAAAATTAAAGAACCTGAAAAGAAAATAAAAGAAAAGTAATGATGAATTTACATATTGTATTTATCCTCCTTGAGTTCCTTAATAGGGAAAATAATTCTATTTATTAATGAGAACAACTGTTACTGGTCATGGGGGAGAGGTTTTGGATGATATTTTAACATAATTTGGACAAGGTACAAATCTTAATAGGTGTTAGGAGAAGATATGGAGTGCGGTGGTATTTTTTGGGGAAGAGAGTGGTGTTTGATCATAATTTTATTAATTATATTTTTATTTCTCCTCAATAATGTGAAAAGTATGAGAATTATTACAAAATATTTTAATATAATGAATGGGAGTTGGATATTTTTGTTCATACATTATCCAACTCTCAAGGAACAGTGTATTTAACATATAATGTACAAATAATGAAAATTACATTATTTTACTATTTACCAAAATATCATGTATTTTAGAAAAATTACAAAAAATATCCCTAACTATTTTTTGAAATATTTATTTCAAAATGCAACTCAATTTTATGAATGTATTTTTATATATATTACAAATTTAATTATTATTTAAAATTATAATTTCTTTGAGAAATATATATTTTAAACTTTTAACAGATTTCATAACACATTTCTAAATTAAATAAGGAATCATGAAATTATTCAATAATCATAATATAACAAAATATTAATTTATGAGTACATAATACTAGAATAAATTTACTTTTAAAAACTAATATTAATTATAATATTAAAAATAAATACTTATGTTTTTCAAAATAAAATTAATAATATATAAAACAATTATTTACATAAACTATGATATAATTTTATAATATCTTCATCTATAAGATTCATAAATTGAATTTATACTTTCACAGGTGAGGTATTTATTCTATGGTCTTGTTTACTATTCATAGGGGTCCCATTATTATTCCAAAGTTCATGTTTATATTTTATCTCTATAGGTTCCATAAATTCTTAAAATACGTCATATTTCATTAATTCATCATTTATAAAAAAATTATTATGTATTATATTTGAGTAGATGTGATTTAAACTATATGACATAATTATAAGAAGATAATTCCCATTGAAAATAATATTATTCCGTTACACCATAAAAACTTGACCACTATTTAGAAACAGAAAATATAGCTGACATAGTTCACTTCAAGGATTCTCTTTCATCACAAGATTCATAAAGAATTATATAAATTTGTGATATATTAAAAAATAACACTTTAATCCTCATACTCTTTCATGTGCAGTGGAGAAAAGATCCCAATTAAACTGCACTCATCACTAGATTCCTTTAGTTCATTAGTTGTTTTCATCTTTTATGTAGAATTAGACACCGCATTTCCCATGCCTATAGTGTCTAATATATATAGGTTGGACCCCGAAAGGAACTTGATTAATTATTGCTACATCAAGATCATATACATTAGAGGTAAAATATGTCATAAAATTGTTCATTCTGAATAGACTATAAATTTTTCCCGAACAATATATGGATTCTATCACATTAGATAATTTATCATGTATAATAGATCATTATCAAGGGTTGGGTAATTTTCCTCATGTGGATGGAGTTACTAAGAGCTATACAATCCTACATGTTCACTATATATCAGCACACAACCCAAAACAATCCTTTTTACATTGAAATAATCTAAATAACACTGATCATGAGTTTGAAAGATAAACATAGGGGTGTTTGTAATCTATTTCATAATATCCACAAGTAACACCTTAAATTACAGATTTCATGAGAACTACATACCTTTTCCAGTGAGTGAAATCATTAGAGATTAAATTCAATAAAAATCTCAAAAATAATTACTTATAACACACTTCCTATCTAAGAAATCACAATATCTAAAATACATCACTCAACTCCTCACAATCATCATTACATCAATTTTATCATGGTCAACAGAATATCCATTATCTGATATTATATGCCACATAAGGTTCACTCATCAGATCCCAAAAAAGTATTAGAGTTTAAAATTTAAAATTTTATATAGAATTGTACATATTATAACTCTCAAATGTTACCCGACATTATCCTCAAATAATTAATAGACTGAAATATCATCCAAAAACACCAAGGACCATGAGTATTGGTATCTATGTAATACTTAGTAACTATAATCCATTAACACCTTTGGATTATTTACCATTAATAATGTTATAATTAAAAACCGATAGTGTTTCTTCCTACATTATAAATCTATATTTGGAATTTCTTCTTCTCCCACTGTGAATTTGTGATACCCTGAACAGATAGTTCTTTTAGAACAATGTTTTTCTGTTGATATATTCAATGTGATACTCAATTTATGTTAAGGCATACATTTTCATCATTGTTAACCTATTAAATATCTAGAAATTGTTACACAATTAGAGAGATTGGTTGACCTTCAAATAAAAAAATATAGTAGAGGCATATGGAATTATTCTACGGTGAATTAACCTTGGGAATTATAATTCAACTATTGAAATTAATTACTCACTCAATAGAGAGGAATCCATATGATATTATTGAATAGATTTATATTTTCTTCATATTGCCAGATCAATAGTGAAGACCTTATTCACTTTAAGAGGTAGAATTTAATAAACATATGGAAACACAACTATAAACTCCTTCAATATGGGTGGTATTCCACACTTAGAGGCATTACCATTATCTGCCAACATCTTAGAAGACACCTTATAATAAATCCTACTTGGCTCCAGATTTTTTTTCCTGGATTCCCTAATCTCAATATCCCATTTTCCTTAAAAATTCATATTTATTCCTTTGGGGGCCTTGAATAGCACATGCCGATGATAAAAGTCAATATGGTCTATTCATAATTCTATTCAATGAATCCCTATTATCATATTAATGAGCTTACATACAAGAATAACAAACTCCCAGTTTTTATCAATTTTTGATATGAAGATAGGACACATCAAAAATTAGAAAAAAATTTCCATTATACTTTCTAGAGGACTACATTGATAATTAGTATATGATGTATACCTTGTATAGAGTTTTAATGGATCACAATATAAGAATGAATGAATGAGTAAGAGTCACATGTATCATACAATGAAACTATCATGGATTATGTAAAAATTAAAGTTCATCAAATAGTTTCATAACATATATCTAATTCAAATGTTACCTGATCCATAACATTAAAGTACATCCCCATTATCTGTTTCTATTGCTTGTTAATAGACATCACATATTCCTTAATATGACTCCATCTGATAGAGGACACATCCTTTACAATATGCCTAGAAAAGAAAATTCCCATATATCTTGATCAGTAAATTTGAATTAGAAGTTCCCTAGGTGTTGTAGACCCTAGACCTCATTTAAAAGTGGGACAAAAATATTAATACATTACGAGTAACCCATGTGTCCCTAATGATGGTAGAGTTTTATTGGATCTCGAAATGTTTACAATATGTAGCATAATATTTCCTAGGAAAATATAATTATAAGTAAATCACCTAAAAAAATAATGAATTCATCTAGTTTTTAAATAATGAACAACCACAATTAATTCTTGGATTCTCACAATTAAATTCTGTTACAAATGATCCAAAACAACATTATCTCCACATTGTAAGCAATCCACAAAATCATTACCTATAATCCTACTTAATCTATACCATAATAAAATGGTCAACTACTTTTGAATGTGTCGTTTTCATGAACTATAAAACTTGAGATCGAGTTTATAACCACATCCACATTTAAAATCATTTGTATTTCATGTTTCATTAGAAAATCACTCAGGATAATAACTAAACTGCATCGAAATGGGGTCAAAATAATCCAACCCTAATTAATTTCCTTGATGTAGGTCTAAAAACACTTGACATAGTTAGGGTAAAATAATCGGGGTTTATTCTACTATTGACAATGACCATGAAGTACATTCATCACATATGAAAATGATTCTCTACCAGTACTAATGACTCACACCTCTAATGACTAGGCCTAACAAACACAATCATTGAACATTTTATTTGGTGATATACAGATTCCTTATGAAATCAAATACCCTCTCAATTTTATCAGCTCAATATTCTGAATCCATTGGATAAATGTTTCTATAGAATAAATGGGTCGTATTCAAAGAAACCCCTGATCCTTATCATTCTTTAGACATGCATTTCATTTCTTACCCCAAGAAGCTCATAAGTCCTCTCCAGGATCATAAGCGTGAATATCATTAGACACTATCTTAACTAATTTTGGACCAACCATTGAGGTAGAACCTTCTCAATATTATTCTTTGGGCTACTAGATTTGTCTTTGGAGGTGAATGAGGTTAGAGTATTTAAAGAAATTAAAATAGAAAAACCAATACATTAGCCCATGGAAAATCAAACTAACATGTTAAATCATTTACATAAATTGAAATAGTATTATATCAACTAAATCATCAATTCCAGCCTCTCATCCCAATATTATTGCTCTTTCATAGTCTACAAGGTATGTCTTACAGCTTGTAATGAAGTCAACCATATTCCCCAACATCCCATGGTAAACCAAGGATTATCATGAAGAGTGCTAGCTAGACAACCCACTTACCACTAGAACCATATTCCAAGATAGTCTATTTTCTTATATAACCAAACATTCCCCACTAACAAGACATAAGGATCGAAAAAATACATGCAAATAGTGTCATTTTTTCATGAATATGGATACGATTCAAATCAACGTTCCAAACAATCTAGACACTAGAATGTCCCTAAGAGTGTTAAAAATCCAAATAACATGACAAATAGATCTTAGGTATAATATTGCTCTTTTTTATTGATTTTCCAATATGAAAAAAATAACCAATATTGATACATTATTTACATAATGATGTATCTAACAAATAAAACATGTTAAAAAAAGGAAAATACATGGAATGAGTCATGTTTACATTTAAAATTACAACCATGAACCAAAAAAATGGGAGTGAGAAAACTGCTTAAATGAAATAATACACTTTCCATGATGGTCAATAATATTCACGACACTACCATCAACACCTACCTAATTGAACACAGCTATGTGGAGTTACATCTTCTATTTCAATGGGATGCCTTTCCATTATATGGGAGAGACAATACATGTTATATGCACCCTAAGTTGTGTATTTATTGTTTTATTACACTTATAATGTTGTATTACAATATATTTTACATTCATTGATTTTATATGAAAAACAAACATTCTAGTTTTTAAGAAATGAATATTGTCTAATTCTTAGAATATGTTTTAACATTGAATAAAAAAAATTCATTAATAAATTTAAAAATGTAAAAATGAAAATACAATATAAGGGAAATCTCTATGTAGATATGGTTTTTGTGGATCTAGGATCCTCATATTCTTAGTTATAAAGCATGTAAATGAATGATCCTATTATACTTGATCCCACTAATCCCATTTCTAATAGTTTAGTTCGTTTTGTATCATGATCCTTTTATGTACAATAGGATATTCCCAGATTAAATGTCCCATTATTCTAACTAATATACATAGTATTTTAATTTGTTGAACCCCATTTATTGTCCATAATATGTAACCTTTTTTAAAAAGTAATACATCAAAAATTAGAAACACAATTTTTAGTTGGGTTAATCACTTTGAATTCCATTCACACAATGACAAATTTGAAATCATCAATTTGAATAAAAAAACAAAAATTATTTTCAATTATTTTTATAAATATAGACAATAATAATTAATATATAAAATATTATAAAAAAATTGAACCCCTAACCATTTTTCATGAAATAACTAAATTTTTTGTTATAAGAAGTGTGATAAGATGAATAGGGACCCCAAGAGAGAAGGAACACATCATAACAATTAAAAAACAGATAAAAAATTGAGACTAGACCAACAGTGGATCAATTTGACTACCAAATAAAAGGATAATCATGAATAAATGGTAAATATACCATCTAGAGAAGAGATGAGGGTTCTAAATAAATATATCATAATGAGACATTTTTGACACACACAGTAATTGTGGAATATATGAGTTGGGATGAGGGATAAGTGATCATCAGGATGTGGGTTTAATGTAATGAAATAAATTGGGTTAGTAGAATCAAAATTGGGAGTATAAAATTATAATATCACAAAATTAAATGTTTTTATAGGCCAAATGGTTTGGCCGCATGGTCTACCAAACTATGACCTAACCATGTGGAAGCATTTATCTAAAGGGAAAGAGGATGAAATTTTATATAGGGCATAAAATTATGCATTTATCCTAGCCATTCATTATTATAAATACAATTTTATATTTATCACAATATACAAGAGTTAGTTTATAATTTCTACTAAAATTGCACCAACTGTGAATCACCCTCCATCCATCTAAAAATCTGATTTTTTCTTGGGGAACAACTGGAATATTTTTTGAACAAATGAATGAAAAAAATTACAAAAAATGGTTCAATAACTGTCAATCAACAAAAAATATATAAAAATTTCCATATACAAGGATCACATATAGGAAAATCATTTTGTAATGGGTTCACTTTGCATTCCACATTTCCAATATCATGGGTCACACCCAATAACATCTTATTGGAAAATGTCACATAATTTACTTGGTCACTCCCATTTAAATTCTCTGTTAATGTTTTTGATATTATTATTTACTCAACTTATTGGAAAGATATATAATTATAGTCCCCCTATTACATAATAAAAATCCTATATACGTATTCTAAAAGATCCTAAATCATTATAATCACATCATCAAATCAAAATCCAATAAAAGGATATATTATTCACAAATAAATAATACTAAAAAATCATTAACCATAAAATGGTTGAATAAATATGGTTGAAATGTATTATATCCCCAAGGGATCATATGAAACATCAATTTATTATATTATGGATATAAATTCCATTAAAACACCATTATAACATTTCTTGAGGAAAATATTTATTTTATTTGAATCACAAATTTAAAATCTTAAAATTTACAAGATATAATGAAATCGTTTTTGTTGAAATTTTTTTTACATATATGGTATTAGTTAATTAATTTTTAATTCATGGTGGAGGGTAAAAATATTAATACATTATATGATAAAACAAAATTTCTATTCATTTTTTTGATAAAAAGACCAAGGAATAAAATTTTGAAAACAATAAGAAGTATCCATTTTAAACTATTTAAGGTATATTCCAAAAAATTATGAAATGATATTAAAAAATATTTCTATAATTTAGAAATCATTGATGAAAATATTTTTTAACAAAATACTAAAATTGAAAAATGATTCTTGAATGAAGGAAAAATTAATTTCATTATATAAATAAATTATTTAAGTATATGAGTACATATAAAAATAAAACATAAAGAAAAAATTGAAATATCTTAAAATTAATTTATTTCAATTAAATAAAAAATATTATAGAGATCGGTCATATAAATTTATCTTCAAGATATTTAATCAGAAGAAATCCGATAAAAATGGAAATGTAATGTTAACCCATTTCTAATGTGGTTACAATTCAATCCTAGCCCTAATGAAAGAAATATTATGAGAGGAAACATTAATTAAAATTATAATATTCATATGTATCATATAACAAAATAGTGGTGTAGGTTATAAACATCATAAAAGTAGAAAAATCTATAACATAAGACATGAAAAATAAAATTTAGAATAAGAACCATTACGACTTTTGTATTTTTTCAATCAATTGAAATTAAACAATTATTAATTTTTTTGATTTATAATATCTATAATTAATTCAATTATTTATCCACAATAAATTCCTTTACATTATATAAACCACGTAATTATGAATTTCTTTCATTAAATTGAAACATGTCTTAATGAAGATAAATTTAGAAGAACCCCTTACATCAAGGTAACCTATCCTGATTAACAATATAACCATACATATGATAAATTTATATTTATTATAAATTTTTAATATGATAAAATTATTTAATATAATATAGTATATGATCCACTAATTTCAATTCAATTCCCGAATATTAATAATATTTTATCTACGTTATTATGTCAGTTGTTGACTACTTCATTTTTTATGCTTTATCTAGTTCAGTAGTAAGAGTCCATGAATATTTATCATGTTTACACAACATCGACATTTTAATAATGATATAATTATAATATATATGAATCATAGAAATTTTATAACCATTCATATTATGTGTATATGAAAAATAATTATATCACATTGGGGATATGGTAATCTGTCTATACACATGAGAGATGTATCCACTATTCGATATATGAAACAAGAGAAATATAAATTAAAATAAAAAATTAAAATATCATTATTATTGTATAAATATCATAAAAATTATTTAAATTTATCATTGTTATATGTATATTACGTTAAAATGACAAAAATCACATCACATTGTGGAGGTGGTGGTCTACACTCATGCACAAAAAACAATATCATTAACCAATGGATTAAAATTTATGAAGGTATAACTTATATTATTAATATTAAATGATAACATTTCATAAATACAATATAAAAATAATAAACCCATTATATTAACCATATATGAATGACAGTGTTGAAAAATGAATTGTATCAACGTGTGGAGGTCGTGGTCTACACATACTAATGAGATATAATTTAATCACCTATTAGATTGAGAAGAGGATAAAAATGAGTTTTAAATAATAATAAAATTATTATCTTTGTCATAAATTAATAATCATGATTTCATTGATACATCATTCTTATAAAAGAAATATGAAGAAATAAGCTTATAATATATTGTTTAAGTTTTATACTACTTTGTTGATATACCATATTTGGTATAAAAATTAATCCATGAAGAGTTGGTCTTAGGAGAAGAACAAACTATATAGGAATAATGTAGGGATTCAATTATGTATTCTGAGTAGGTTTAGGATAATATTGAATGCTCAAATTTTGTTAGTTATAAAGGATTATTGATTCCTAATATAATTGAAGGGAGAGACACAAGTAATTTCGTATATGATTTCAATTTTATAGGGTCACATATAAGGTAAATTTTATCCAATTATCAATTTATTAAAAAAAATTATATGGTATTATTTATATTTGGTAAACAAAATATAATTAGTGATTTTTTGATGATATTTATTCCCATATTTAATATTTTAGTCCCCCAATAAACATTTTTAATCCTAAACTATGCTATCAAATGATTACTACATTTTTTATTCTATATGAAAATATCAGGGTGTCCATATTAGATTAAATTATCTATATTTTTTCAAAACATTGAATCCATTTTATTAGATAAAATATATATGTTTTATCATTTAATTTTAAATAATCAAAAAAAAATTCTGTATTGAGAATACCTTTTAGAAAAGTAATTCTTCAAGCACAAAAAATAATGTAAAACAAATATATTCCATTAAACACTCTATAAAATGAATTATAGAATATATTATTGAATATATAATATAAAATTTTCATTAAAAATAATTTAATTTAATTATTAATTTAATTTAATTGAATAAAAACTAATTATTCTAATAGAGACTATTTTAATCTAATGCTTATTTATTCACAATAAAATAAAATGATGAAAATATAAATTTTATTTTGTTTAATACATAATTAAATATTATATTTATTTATTTATTTATTATGATACATTGGGATCAAATAAAAAAATATATGTTATTTTACATGAAAACAAAGTTCTGTTTTAAAAAAATCATTTTTTTCATTATTCACAATAAAATATATCTTCGTTAAAAACCACTTATCTAATTTTGAAGGGACTATTAAATTTTTTTATAAATTTTATAAAATTTAATTTCCATATAAGTTAGTAATTAATTAAAATAAAATTGTGTGATATTGGGAGCAAAAACAACTTTGATAAAAACATATTTTTTAGGATAATATTATTTAGATTCTATTTATTACTAATTTACTATTCATTAATCAATATAATTTATTTATTTAAATAATTATTAATGATTCAACTTTTGACACTATTAGTACTAGTACCTTAAAATTTAACTTCTTATTTATAATATGTTACTTTATCATAGTTTATTTAAACACATATTTTTGTATAAAGTAAGATACAAAACACATTAAAGAGAAATAATTATCAATAAATATTATGTTGTAAAATATATTCTTAATTGAAAATGATTATTTGAAATGTGTGGAGGTTTTTGGTGACATAGGGAGTAGATTGTGTAAATGAAAGATAATTTAATTTAAATATGAAATAATTTGACTTTTTTAATGATTTTATTTCCCTAATAAATTAATCTAACTGGAATTAGATTAGTTAAAAAAACTAAAATTAATCATAAACAAGAATTTATGAAAACAATTCAATTTTTGATAATGAGAAACTTCAAAATAAATTTATTTATTTTTAAAAAAAAATTCCTCCCATTTTATCGATCTTAAAAATATAATTTTATTTGTGAGATTCTTGGTCAATGTAAGTACATGTATTTTATAATAGATATATGATATGAATTCCTTAATATTTATTTAGGGGAATTATTTATCTATTTATATAAAATACCTATAAACTTTGGATCGAAAATGAATTCCATATTTACCATCACCTCTCCTATTTTTTTGAGACGATAAATTTTTGGATAAAGTCATGTGGGAATTTAAAGTATTTTAGAATATTTTTTGCATTTTTGGTGACATTGTATCAAAATCTAGTGGCCCTAAACTCTCGAAGGGGTCGTTATACCATAACACTAATGTTTAGTTCATTCAATGCCAATGAACAATGGATTTCACTGTAGAGTTTCTCATATTTGGAGGTTCTTCTATATTTATTGTCATGGAGTGTTTTTTTGGGGGGATAGGACATGGTGTTTTTCAAAACCCTATAATTACATTTTACATGTTAGTTTTAGATAATTGATATTGATATATGTTAAGGAGTTAATATGACTAAAAATATCTTATTAAATCCTTTTTGGGGAATTTCTTTGGAATTTATTTGGGGCCTTAATTTTAGAAATCTAAAGTGTGGAGGAATGGGTTTTCATAGGTTCTTCCTCTCAAAAGGAATACTAAATGTACAGTACATCTTTTTATGTTTTTCATAAATATTTATTCTAAAGGGAAATAGTGATGAGTGCCTAAAATAGTTTTTCTTTATAAAACAATGCATTATGTTTTTATTTTATTATACAATATATCCCTTCCCATTTAACCATGGATGATATTTATATTGATTTCCATAGGGATGATCCCTTTATTATTTTTTGTTTTTTTATTCACATAAAACATTAATTTGTCATGTGTTTTGGAATTATTGCCTTAAAAAACTCATAGTTATGGTGTTCCAATCTCTACCATGATGTTTCTTAATTTACACCACCACACCACATTAATCTTCATACATTATGGAACCTTCAAGCCTTGAAAGAAGCTTGTTACTTCATTTTATAACTTATCCTAACTAAATGGGAAGAAACTTATTTAATATGATCAATTATGGGAATGATTTGGTTCTCCATATTTTTTATCCTTCCATTTCCTTATTCTAAAACCCATGTCATGTTAAATTAGAAGTAGATTCTAGTGTCCATAGTGTGAAGTCATTTTCCATTTAGTGTGAAGACATGGATCAGTTCATGAATCCTTCGACAATCCAAAAAACAGAATTTAATGAACATGATGTAAAAATTTTCTTCCCACATGGTTATTTTTATTTATTTTTTCATGTAAAAATAATTTGTTGTCATAATAGATAAATAAACATGATTTGGATCACATTTGAGAAAGTATATAGCCAATGTGACCTATTCTGATATTTGATCCCATGAGTGGTACTGTATTACCATAATGAATTATTTGATTATGATCACATAATATTATTAGTTTCTCCCATATTCCTCTGGATTATATTATTTCCACTTATGATCTACCTTTTATATGTGATAAATTTATTTAGAGGTAACATTTTTGGTGTTTAGATCATGTGGACCATCAAGACATGATTTTTCCTTAGAGGGGGAGTAATCTTAAATGGTAATGACAATTAAGTTAGACTAGATAAGAGGTTGTAGATATAATGAACCCATTTAATTAATTATTGGTGATTAACTTGAGGCTTATTTATGCTCATGGCCTAGTTGGTCTTGGGATGCATGACGTATATTGGGTAACCACTAACATTCTTTAAAACACATGACATATATATGGAACTGGATTCAAATTATATTTATGAGTTAAATAGATTATTTGATACATAGAACAATTATAATGTATAAATAATTTCCTGCTGTTTTATATTGAAATATTGACGAGCCCAGTTTGTTGTTGGGATACTTTGTAAATATCCTTACCATCCATCAAGCAGGGAGCTGGACTATGTATGGTGGGGAGTTTGTGATGTCCTTTTTAATCTAGGACCATTAAATTTTTTTTTATAATTTTGTACTTCCTATTCATTTGTTATTAACATTTGATAGACCTGTATAAATGAAAATAATTTTTTAATGAGGCATTAGTTGAGTCCTATTGAGTTGGGTAACCAAACCCTATATAGAAATTTTGGTGTTCCAATAGTTTGGGTTACTAGAAATCTAGGGAAGGGAAATGTCCCTATGGTGGATGGTGGATTTGAGGAGTATAGAACTAGTAGTAGAATGTTATATACTCTAGAGTAATCCACAACTTTTCATTTATTTAAATAAATTGTTAACTTTATTATTTCTATCCACTTTAAGAGAAAATTAAATGTGTGAAATTTTTAGTTTTATTATTTTCCACTTATAATATATATATATATATATATAATTATTTTAGATATCCAATGAAATAATAATGGGGGTATTATCTTCTTAATAATTGACATTGAACCTTGTTTATAGTTTGAAGAATTTTGTGTATGGGGTGACCTGCAAGAAAATCTTATTTGAAATTTGGGAGGCTATTATTTTCCAACACGTATGTACCCAGATGGGTGGGCCTCAAACCACTTCCATTATTTCCAATTCTTAAATAAGGTAGAGGATAGACTAAGTTGATTGAAAGGGCTAAAGTATATATATATATATAATTGTATTGTTTCATTATTCCCATTTGGAGGTGACTGAAAATGATTCAACAATAGGATGTTCATATACTATTGTTGTAACGACCCGAAATTTTGAATAAATCTTGTTTCCTAATTTTGTGTGTTATTTTTTTTATACTAAAAAAAACTCATTTGATAACATGAGTATAATAAAAATGAGATCGTTGGGTTTTTACTATTATATGACCAGTGGTCAATATGACTGCTGGAAACTAAAAGTTTCGATTATTGTCTCTAAATACAAGTGATCTTGGTTAATTAATATAGAAAGAAGATTCGATGGTGTCACCTAGTAGTCTTGGACTGATTGAATCCCATCTAACAGAACTTGGGAAGGAGGTAGCACTATTGGGCTTTTCTCTAGAACAAACACAATCCGAACTTCATCGTGTGAAGCTAGAACGGAATCGCCTTCGCGAGAAGTTCAAACTGATAGAAATTACTACTCGTGTGATGTTGGCCGAGCCTCCCTCAGATTTTCTCACCTTAGCACACCTTACACTTAGGTCCTATGCTGGTATGATAAGGGGCTATGTAAGGAGACTGTAATTGCCTTGTGTGGTCCTTTGTTTTAAATAAAAAATTTGATTTCTTCTTATGATGAAGTTTATGAATTTTCAAATGTCCGGATAAATATAGTATGCATATTTTTGGTGAATTTTTGAGAAAGGATGTTTTAAAAAAAAAATTTGTAAACTGTATATAATAAAAAATGTGTAATGATTTTCCAAAAATGGTCTTCTACAATTATGTTCAGTACCAAATTTAGAGTCTTATAAGATCAACTTAATTTTTGATGAATAGTAAATTATGAATAGTGATTTTATGCTTAGGATTAATAATGTGACCAAATGGATTAGTAATATCACATAAAGAAAGTATTAATATAATCTAGGCACCTTTATTAAGTATTGTGATTCAATAAAATAGGTAAATAACTATTTCATTAATTATTAGTCAAGTATTAGTTTTTTCAGGTGAATAGTGTTTTTTTATTAAAAATTAAATTAAAATTATTTAGAAAATTATTTTTATAAAATGGATTTCATTTTTGAACTCAGAGAATCGATATTATGTTAAGGTAATTTTTGGGGATTTTTCTAAGAATGTTGAATTTAAAATGAATAGTGAAAATACAGTTTTAGGGTTTCGGTATGTTAATGACATCATAACTGTGTCATGATAATTTCCTGAGATATTTTAAGTCTTGGCCGACCAAAGGTGATGAATTATTGTATGGGGGACCCATGTTTCCAATACCAAGTGCAAAAACCATGGGCAAGCCCATGGTTTTTCCAAAACCACCAATGAGGTGTCCCTTGGCCATTAATGCCATGTCCCCTCACTTTCCCTATAAATACCAAGCCATACTCTCATCCATTAGACTCCGAAATTTCCCCCAACGAAGATCTGGTCTCATTACCTCCCAAGGAGTCCTCCCATGGTTCCCCCAAGCCCTCAAGGTCCAAACCTTTGAGTTTTAAGAGTTACGTTTTAAGGTAAGGGATCTGACAACTCTCTTTCTTTTCAAATTATCTCTTTTATGTCATTTCTTTTATGATTCATGATCTTATTTTGAATGATGTTCTTTTATATTCATCTTACTTCCCTTTTCATGTTCATATGATGAGATACCCCCTCTTTCTCTCATCATTTCATTTTATGAATGTTAACGTGGCGTCGTTAGGCTGCCGAATTTTTAAGGGATTCTTTCACCCTTCTCGTTTTCAATATTTATTTTCATGTCAAGTCTTTCATATTCCTTTTTATTATGTTGGGGTATTATCTCTAAATATATCATACTGATCTTTTATGTTCAGATGATGAGAGACCCTATTTGATCTCATCAATTCATTTTTGTTGAAGTTTAAGTGGCGCCATTAGGATGCTGAATTTTAAGGGATTCTTTCACCCTTCTCATTTTCAAGATCTATTTTCACGTCAAGTCTTTAATGTTCCTTTTTATTAAGTTGGGGTATGATCTATAAATCTATAATACTTATATTTTATGTTCATATGATGAGAGACCCTATTTGATCTCTTCAATTCATTTTTGTTGATGTTTAAGTGGCACCGTTAGGCTGCCGAATTTTAAGGGATTCTTTCACCTTTCTCATTTTTCAATGTTTTACTTTCATGTAATGTATTTAAAGATCCTCTTTATTATATTGTGGTATGATATCTATATCTATCATAATGAACTTTTATTTTCATATGATGAGAGACTCTATTTGATCTCATCAAATCATTTTTGTTGAAGTTTAAGTGACGTCGTTAGGCTGCCAAATTTTCATAAGAGAAATCTTATTTTCTGTCTTCCTTTCATGTTCTTCATTTCCTATGGTATGTCTTTAAAATTTCATTACCATGTTCTAAAATCCATTAAATTTCTTTCCCCTACTATTTTATAAATCATTTATGAGTGGGTTACCCATGTCCCCTCTCTTTTCAATGTTTTCTAAAACCTCGTAACATAGACGTTATGCTGCAGAATTTCCGTCTCAAAATGTCTCTCTATTTTTCTCAATTTCATTTATTTTATTAATTTAATACTCAAATATCTTTCTTATAAAGGGGTATTCACATATATACAAAACTGTTCTATATTAAATTCTGGGATTTACATACATGAGACCCTCTTTCCTTTCCGTGGGTTTAAAGTGACATAAGGATCATGTCTTTAAAGCTGTTTTTTTTAAATGTGATGACTATGAAATAAAACCCATTTCTTTTATCCTATATGGGTTTTTTAAGAAATTTTTGATGTTGATATATGTGGATCACATGATAATAAAGACAAATTTAAGGGTGTTCCCTTATATCCTCCAATGCATTGGGTAAAGACTTAATCTCTAGAGATGACCATTTAGACTAATACCTTGGTGAATAACCTTGGTAATTTTTATTAAAACCTTTGGGATGGACCTTGGTGAAATGGAAATGATTTTATTTGTAATAATTTTTAGCCACATGTTCAAGTTATTAAATAAGTTATTTTTATTATGATATGCCTCATGATTTGTTTCTCGTGCCTTAAAGTTATTTTTTATGACTTTATTAATGTATCTAATGTTCATATGTTAAATGTTTCCATTGTTTCCCTTACTGGACATTTTCCTCACCCTTTCCTTTGATTTATGCTCCCAGGTTATGAGATTTTGTAATGAACATAGGATGAACAAATGAATAATCCTTTCAAGTGTTTAAGAAGAATGTTTTTTTTTCTCATGTAATAAATTCATGGTTTTCAAGACACTAATCCTTAAAGATCCTCGGTTTTGTAAAATGTAATGAAAAGTTATGTTATAAAAATGCAGAATGCCATAGTTGGTATCAAAGTATGGTTTAGTTATTTGTGGAAATTAGGATATGAAAACTTTAGGAAGAAGCCTATACAAAAGTTTATATATAAGAAATCTTCATGGTATTTTGGTGAGTATTGAGTAAGGGGTTGCCAAGAAGATACATCTCTGTCTGGATATGAGCAGGTAGAGGTGGCTCTGGAACAGATGTACATAGGGGTAAAACCCGAAAACACTTCTTTGAGCTAGACTCAAACAGGAACTGGTACACGACAATGGGCATTGCTGCACTCTTGGTTACGACACTCCCGGGGGATATGCGTTGGTAAATTCATAAGCTTTGTATGAACCATTATTAAAGGAACAGAGATAATATAAAATAATGATTTGCATAAGAATATATGATCATGGATAACCTAGATTGGAAGCTAGGGGATCACAAGTTAGGATATACTTTTATTCTAAAAATTTATCCTTTTATGCTTAAATTTTCCTTTTCATGATTATTGGCTAAGTATTTAAGCCCCTAATTATACTACTTTTTCTTAGTTAATAGAGGGAAATGGAAGAATATGTACCAACACCCAATGTGATAGGAAATGTGATGATTTCCCTATTGATGTGATAGAGATGACGAGATATCAAGTTAAACATATTGTGATTATGCCAAACCAGCTATCAAAAATCACAATTAATAATTGGTACATAGTTGAATGCCCAAATTCATCAAATAAGAAGAAGATGATGTCTCAGGGATGTTCATCTGATAAAGTTGATAAGGGAAAGGATACCAAATTTATTTTTTGCAAAAAGTGTGGTAAGAGGCACCAAGGAGAATGTCCCAAAGGAAACGGGAGATGCTTTAAGTGTGAGAATATAGGGTATAAAGTAGCCAATTGCTTCAAAAAAATGGATAATGTGATGAATAGAGATAAGGTTCGATCAAATGTACCTTATACTTTTCAATTCATAAATGTGGAGAAGTTGGACATTATCCAAGGCAATTCTATCTTGGAATGGATGAGAATCATGATGAGCATCAACAATATTCGAGGATAAGGGAACAATGCAAGTCCTATGCTGAGATGGATCATGATGACTGATGTACATGTAACTTCTTCGCAATAATTGTCTATGTCATGTTGTATTTTAGTTTGTGCTCTATGAGCATATCATTAATGTTTTCTAAGAACATCGAGTCACTACCTAAGGTGGATTTATATCATTAAGGAAAACATCTATTGTTATGTACCACGTGTTGATGAAGTTAATCTGATCTTCTTAAAAAAGGGTGATTAGGGTATTAATAGATGATTATTATTTGGAAGACATTCACTATTTTGGGAACCCTATTTGATCGTGGTAAATAGATTACTATGTATTTTCTTTGAGGAGTAAAGGTTGAATTATATTTTGAAGAATTGATGAATTTAAGGAAAACATATAGTAATTAAGGTTACATATGTAAATGATTAACCTATCTTGGGGAAAATGTGATTAGGTTAATTACTTTTGTTATAAGATGATAAGAGTGGTTGATGTTGTTTGGAGATGAACGATAAATTCTATCTTGGAAGACTATGTTATGAGATCGTTCTTATACTTGGGTTTTAATCTTAATTTGGTTTATTTTGAGGAATTTTAAGGGCAGTTATTTTTGGAATGGTCTATGATGAACTTTGGGTAGTACCATGTAACTTTGAAGATTTAAAAGTAATTTCCCTTCCTATGGGATTCTTTCTTTTTGAAGAGTTGTTTTATCTTACCCTTTCTGTTTTTCGGATAATGTTTAAATATAGAAGAAATTGATAGTTAATCTTTTGTGGATTATGTGACTCTCAAGAATATGATTCCTATTTTTTGATGAGACCAACTGTTTTTGAGTGCTCATCGTTTGGAGAAAAGATTAGTTTTCGTAGAAGCTTATTAAAGGATGAAACTCTACTTGAAGGCATATATATTTCCTTATGTTTTTTTCCTATGTAGTAAATTAATTCCTCAAAATTTTGAATAGGAACGTAAAACAAAAAAGTTGTTGGTTTACGTTTCCTACTAAGTAATCAAAGACCATTTACACACATCATAAGTTTGGGATTTTCTCATGGTTAACTTTCTCCTAATCATATTTTCTATCACTCTCCCTCAAAACTTGACCCTTTGTTTTTTATTCTATATCCATGTTTTCCTACATGGAATCCTATTATGGGTTAACTCGGGTGACCTTTTTTACTTCCAATTCTTTCTTTTAAAGTAGTATTTTTACTGACACATTTTCTGATGTGGGACTTTCAATGATATTTTAAAACCTAATTTTAAAAATTTCGACGACGCAATTTCTTAAGTGGGGAAGATTGTAACCACCTGAAATTTTGAATAAATCTTGTTTCATAATTTTGTGTGTTATTTTTTTTATACTCAACAAAACTGTTTCATTTGATAACATGAGTATAATTCAAATAAGACCATTGGGTTTGACTGTTATATGACCATTAGTCAATATGACCACTGGAAACTAAATGTTTCGATTATTGTCTCTAAATACAAGTGATCTTGGTTAATTAATATAGAAAGTAGATTTGATGGCCTCACCCAGTAGTATTGGACTGATCGAAGCCCATCTAACCGAACTTGAGAAGGAGGTAGCACCACTAGGCTTTTCTCTGGACCAAACCCAAGCTGAAATTCATCGTGTGAAGCTAGAAACAAATTTCCTTTGCGAGATGTTCAAACTGATAGAAATTACTACTCGTGCGATGTTGGCCGAGCCTCCATCAGATTCTCTCACCTTAGAACGCCTTACACATAGGTCCTATGCTGGTGTGATAAGGGGCTATGTAAGGAGACCATAACCGCATTGTGTAATCCTTTGTTTTAAATAAACAATTTGATTTCTTCTTATGATGAAGTTTATGAATTTTCAAATGTCCAGATAAATATAGTATGCATATTTTTGGGGAATTTTAGAGAAATGATGTTTTAAAAAATGTTCATGTAAACCTTAAATAATTAAAAATGTGTAATGATTTTCAAAAAATTGTCTTCTACAAATATGTTCAGTATGAAATTTAGAGTCTAATAAGATCAACATAATTTTAGATGAATAGTAAATTATGAATAGTGATTTTAGGCTTAGGATTAGTAATGTGACTAAAAGGATTATTAATATCACTTAAAGAAATTTATTAATATAATCTAGGCACCATGATTATGTAATGTGATTCAATAAAATAGGTAAATAACTGTTTCATTAATTATTAGTCAAGTATTAGTTTTTTCGGGTGAATAAAGTTTTTTTAATTAAAAATTAAATTAAAAATATTTAGAAAATTATTTTTATAAAATGGATTTCATTTTTTAACTCAGAGCATCGATATTATGTTAAGATAATTTTTGGGGATTTTTCTGAGAAAGTTGAATATTAGATGAATAGTGAAAATACAGTTTTAGGGTTTCGGTATGTTTAATGACATCGTAACTGTGTCATGATGATTTCATGAGATATTTTAAGTGTTGGAAGACCAAAGGTGATGAATTATTTTATGGGGGACCCATGTGTCCATTACCATGGGAAAATACCATGGGCAAGCCCATGGTTTTTCCAAAACCACCAATGAGGTGTCCCTTGGCCATTAATGCCTTGTCCCCTCACGTTCCCTATAAATACCAAGACATCCTCTCATCCATTCGACTCCCAACACTCCCCCAACGAATCTTGGGTCTCATTACCTCCCAAGGAGTCCTCCCAAGGTGCCCCCAATCCCTCAAGGTTCAACCCATTGAGTTGTAAGAGTTACGTTTTAAGGTAAGGGATCCGACCACTCTCTTTCTTTCCAAGTAATATCTTTTATGTCATTTCTTTTATGCTCCATGATCTTATGTTGAAGGATGTTATTTTATATTCATCTTACTTCCATTTTCATGTTCATATGATGATATACCCCCTCTTTCTCTCATCATTTCATTTTAAGAATGTTAACGTGGCACCGTTAGGCTGCCGAATTTTTATAGGATTCTTTCACCCTTCTCATTTTCAAGATCTATTTTCATGTCAAGTCTTTCATGTTACTTTTTATTATGTTGAGGTATGATATATAAATATATCATACTGATCGTTTATTTTCATATTATGAGAGAACCTATTTGATCTCATCAATTCTTTTTTGTTGAAGTTTAAGTGGCGTCGTTAGGCTGCTGAATTTTAAGGGATTCTTTCACCCTTCTCATTTTCAAGATATATTTTCACATCAAGTCTTTCATGTTCCATTTTATTATGCTGGGGTATGATCTCTAAATATATCATACTGATCTTTTATGTTCATATTATTAGAGTCCCTATTTGATCTCGTCAATTCATTTTTGTTGAAGTTTAAGTGGCGCCGTTAGGCTTCTGAATTTTAAGGGATTCTTTCACATTTCTCAATTTTCAAAGTTATACTTTCATGTCAAGTCTTTCAAGTTTCTTTTTATTATTTTGGGGTATGTTATCTATATCTATCATACTGAACTATAATTTTCATATTATTAGGGACACTATTTTATCTCATCAAATCATTTTTATTGAAGTTTAAGTGACGTCGTTAGGCTGGTGAATTTTCATAAGATAAATCTTATTTTTGTCTTCCTTTAATATTCTTAATTTCATATGGTATATCTTTCAAATTTCATTACCATTTTCTTAAATCCTTTATATTTTGTTCCCATACTGTT
Source organism: Viscum album (assembly GCA_963277665.1). Lineage (NCBI taxonomy): Eukaryota > Viridiplantae > Streptophyta > Magnoliopsida > Santalales > Viscaceae > Viscum > Viscum album. Next base: position 1,334,695,332 of record OY728142.1, read on the forward strand.
TTATGGATCATTTTTGAGTGGGTGACCCATGTCCCCTCTCTTTTCAATGTTTTCTAAAACCTTGTAACATAGCTATTATGCTGTAGAATTTCCGTCTCAAAATGTATCTCTCTTATTCTCAAATTCATTTATTTTATTAAGTGAATACTCAAATATCTTTCTTCTAAAGGGGTATTCACATATATACCAAAATGTTCTATATTATATTCTGGAATTTACATACATGAGACCCAATTTCCTTTCCGTGGGCTTAAAGTGACATAAGGATCATGTCTTTAAAGTAGTTTTTTTAAAAATGTGATGACTGTGAAATGAAACCCATTTCTTTTATGATATATGGGTTTTTAAGAAATGTTTGATGATGATATATGTGGCTCACATGATAATAAAGACAAATTTAAGGGTGTGCCCTGATAGTGCTCCAATGCATTGGGTAAAGACTTAATCTATAGAGATGAACATTTAGACTGATACCTTGGTGAATAACCTTGTTAATTTTTATTGACAACTTGGGGATGGACATTGGTGAAACGGAAATTATTTTCTTTGTATAATTTTGTAGCCAAATCTTCATGTTATGAAATACGTTATTTTTATTATGATCTTCCTCATGATTTCTTTCTCATGCCTTAAAGTTCTTTTTCATGACTTTATTGTTGTATCTCATGTTCACATGTTAAATGTTTCCCCTATTTCCCTTACTGGGCCTTTTTCTCACCCTTTCCTTTGATGTATGATCCCAGGTTATGAGATGATATAATGAACATAGGATGAACAAATGAATAAGCCTTTCAAGTGTTTAAGAAGAATTTTTTTTTCTCATGTAATAAGTTCCTGGTTTCCAAGACACTAAACCTTAATGATCCTTTGTTTTGTAAAATGCAATGAAAAGTTAGGTTATAAAAAGGCGGGATGCTATAATTGTAGTGTCTAGAAATAATTTTATAGTCAGTTCCATTAGTATAGTAGGTCAATATATCTCTTAGAGTTATGTTATAGATCACAGAGGATGAGTTATTGTCGAGTATCTTAATGTTATTGATCTTAAACCTAGGATAATGGGAGGGGATCACCACATTAGACTCAGGATACATAAGAAAAAAAGGTTCATGGTCATGGAGCTAAGGAATTATACTTAAACATTGATGATGAGACTCTATAAGATTATTTTGAGGGGACATCCACTATTCTATGTATGGTCATTATTAGGTTAACATTAACTACTTCTATGTTTGTACTAGTTATTCCAATTCTATTATATCTTACATTGTATTTGTTCTACTAGTCCAACCATTCAAGTTATCACCCATGTCATCCCTTTATATACCATTGAACACAAAATAACATAATTTATGTGATTCCTAGAGTCCACTTTAGTAATCATCTCCTATGTGATTTTTTGGGAAATCATGATTATAAAAAACATGATGTTCATTGTTATTGTCATCTTGGATTGGATGAAAAACATGAATATTTATGATTATGGATATAAGGAACATGTTTCATTTTCCCATATGAAAATTGATAAGATCATGATGACTTGGGAATAGGAAATGTGAGGTGTATAAGTTTGGATCGGCATGAGTCAACTTTCCAAGATAAGGGTATAGATGGTGGTGATGGATATTTTTGTGGGATCAGTGTAATCCCATCCCCCACATGTTTCATCCATTCCATGATATCTATCATGGACTCTGTAAAAAATTCACCATAAGAGTTCATACTAATAGAGCATTCAACTTTAAAATTCATCTCATGATAGGTGAATAGACTGTTTTGATACCCCCATATCATTTGGAACCCAATTAGATGATGTATATTATGGAACAACTGGAATACTTTGAGATAAAGGTCATTATTAGGCCATGTTAATCACTATCGGGTGCACATATATTGTTTTCCAGTAATGTGGATGGTATCCATTGACTATGCCAAGATTATAGGATTTTGAACCAGGTGATTTTGAAAAATAAATAAACCATCCAAGGATGAGCATTTTTTTGACCAGTTATTGGGATCCCAGTTGCTCCCCAAAAATGTTCTTTAATTTTTCGCTCAAATGTTATTACATATAGGGGTGGAAATTAAAATTAGGGAATTTAAGAGTATGTGTGTGTTGTATGTGTACTTTTCAATTATTCTTGTACTAAAATATGCACTAATTGTCTTCATGGATCTCATAAAAATGAACTTGCATCCATACCAGGACTATTTCGTCACGGTGTTCACAAATGACGTCCTTAAATACTCTCATACACTGGATAAGAAATTATAAAAACATGATATTCTCATAATATTTCAATAATCACATTGGATTTATGACATGTTTTCAAAGATTAAATTCTAGATTCAAGATGTGAAGTAACTAGGAAATGTGTTTTATGAGATAGTTTTATCCATGGACTGTGAGAAATCTGTATTAGTGAGGTCCTAGATATATCATTTATATGTATTTAATATTAGGATATTTCTTGCATTATTTGGATATTATGAGAATTTTATCCAAGAAATATCTTAATTATTTTCACCCTTTTCAACACTAATGAAATAAGATTTAATATGAAAATTTACATCCATTATGATGATGTTTTCCTTGATATTAATAAATGGTTAGTGAAACATCAAGTATTTACACTCCTAAAGCTTGTTATTTTTTGTGAAGTGTACGGTGAAGCATTTGGAATTGGTCCAGAAGTATTTCTAATGTATAGATTATAGGTAGTATAATATTGTTCATGTAAGGATTGAAACCAAATAATAAACTAAAAAATCAACAACATGGATCATACAGTCATGGTAATCCTATATAGTGCTACAAATGATAGCGTTTTCTAGTGCGTCAAATAAGTTTAGTTTTTATTATAATTTCTTCAGTATAGTAGCAAACCCTAGGTCATCTCTTGATAGGGCCTTAGATAATTAATTGAAAAAGATGGTTTTGATTATGAATATATAATATTATTTGGATCTAATAAAACATGGGGTTTTATGATTAAATATAACAATAGAAATATAAAGAGATAAAACAAGGTATAAATGAACAAGATTAATTAAACATAATCAACCCAGAGAAGTATCATGATGCTCATCCTTCATCGCTTCAAAAGAAGGTGTATTGATCATTTTTTCTCGGGTTTTTAACTCCTATTAATATAATTTTATTGATTTTATAGTAGGGTACCTCCTAGGGTTTAGTCAAAAACACACAATGATTCACTAGACACCATCGATGACTGGGTGATTTGTGTTCAACATCATAAGTGAAACTCGCCAAGGCAAGACACGAAGAACTCAATGTGTTGTCCTGGATTGTAAAATATTTCTTTGAGATACCATGAAATAAAATTACATAGCCTTTATTGTGTATAAGGGAATTAAATATATCAATATAAACCCCACAAACACCACAATTTAATGATGGAGGAAAATTTGATGAACGTTGTGTGAAACATCACATGCTCGGGTACCCCCAAACAAGATCATTTGAGATTGAATATAACATACCTGAATATAAATCAATTAAATTAAAATAGAAGATGAAAAAAACAAAAAACATTGAATAAAAAATATCTTTCAAAATAATACATTTTTGAATCTCAGGATTACATCACGTTCCTCCCTAGTTGATCACAAGGGGTTTAGAAACCTATAGGAGGGGAGGAAGAAGAAGATGTTGAAGTAGTACTTCCCATAGCCTCTAACATATTTAAGAATGATATGGAGACACCATATGGACTCCCAAATGACAAAACCATTCCTTTTAGTCTAACTACCTAATGGGGAGCCCAGGGTTCCATTTTATTGAATAATTGGAAGGTGGTTTTGGGAACACAGATTTCTTCAATCAACTTGTACCATGCGTTTCGGCCATTAAATAATGGAATCTCCCTTTTGAAAAAGCTTGAATATTGTAGCCAAAATTCCTGAATATCACCACCAAATGTTTGGAATAATTTGGACAAGTAGATCCATAGATAAAGGAAAAATTCTAGAACGCAAATTTTAAATACTCACAAATTCATTGTTCTGGAAAAATTAGGTTCGTTGGGCCCCGTTTTGGACAAATTGGTCATGGGTTTCTTCATATTTATTGTATCACAATATATTTTGGACGATAATAAAAATATACAAGCTCATTTGGATGCATGAATGTTTTTAAATAGGAAAAACAATAGAAAGGTCTTCATTGATCCATGCAATTTTAGACCATTTTTCTTCATCTTCATCATAGGCAATGCAAATAATCTCCTCCTACATTGAAATCATAAAATAAATTAATATTAACCATTTAAATATTGATAAAAACAATATAATGGATTCAAATTTGAAGTATAATTTATTATGATTTTTTTAATATTCAATACAAAATAACTATAGCACATTGGTGTTAGGGTGAAAATGAAACAATGAATCATTGTACGATCACACCCCCACACCAAAACATTTCTAATATAGGTAAAAGTATAATATCTTAATCCTATCTAATTCCTAAATTAAATGTTGGAAAACATCCATGATTCATTTTAATTGAAATTCATCATGTCTCGTTTATGGAATTGATTTTCTTATCTTCTTTATTTTAACTCATTCAAATTTGGTCAACTTTATTTATTCACCCATGATTCTTTTTACAACCAACCACACCTAAATGTTTTACCTCTTCACTCAAGGAACATATGAATGTGGATTTATTCTCTTTTCCCAGAGTTCATGTGATCTTACAATATGCTTTCAAATATTCTCATTTCTCTATCTGTAGAAACTAGTGTGCTACTCAAGAGGACTTCCAACAGGTTGTTTTGTGGTTCTTGGGTTTATAGGATTTAATGTTTTAGATTCTGAGGTAGAAGAGGAGTGTTTAATCACTTTTTTACAAGACATGGCAAAAATTAGCAAGTTATCACAATGAATATACACACTCAACCCCTCACAAAGTGTAACACCTCCAACTCACTCTCCCCAATGTCTATTTTAGTGGGTCACAAACAAGAAGTGAATAATAATGAGTAAATTATCCCTTTTCTCTTTTTTCTTCTCTTTTTTCTGTTTTTTAATGTACAAAACTATTTTTTTAATGTATATTTTTTCGATATAATGAAGGAAAAATGCATAAAAAAATAATTTATTATGGATGGTTAACCCATTGCCCAAGGAAAATGTAGGCACACTTTATATAAACCCATAACAATGATTATCTCCCTATTATTACAATCAAAAAATCCTCTCTCCCACACGTACTAAAAAATTAACAATAATATACATAAGAGATGGGTATGTAGGGATATATTTTCTTATAATATGGCTACCTAACAAGCATTTCAAGATCTCTATGGCATTAGAAGTATATAATGTCACGGTGGCAAAAAAATTAAGGTAAATTGTATTAAAATATTTTCAATGAACAATATCATCTACCATGAATGTAGCATATATGAATCATATGAAATCAAATAGAATTGAGGAATGTTATAGTTTCTCTAAATGACTCAAGAATCTCTAGAATGTGATTAAAAAAATGATTATCCAATAAAGGTATTAGAATATCTATCGGTTAAGGGACTAAATTATTGGTAATTGTTAATGAGGCATGGGTTTCAAAAATCAATTAAACACCTAAAAATGATTAGAATATCAAAATTCCAGAAAAATATTCTATATCAACATTTATTTGAAAATCATTTTTCCAAAAAAAAAATTCTAATAAATCGAAAATAGCATGAAAAATGATTTTGGATATTTTTTTTAATAAATATTTTTATATAAAAACATAAAATAAGGAAATATAAAATGAAAACACATTTTTATATTTTTAATTTTTCAATTTTTTTGTTTAATCGTATCTATGACATGTCACCATCCCCCACACCTAAAAGTAAAATTGTCTATAATGAATGTATTTTAAATAAATAGATAATAAATAAAGGTAAGGAGTTGGGACAACATTATATGTGGTGTCATATGTGGAATATATCAATTGTATTTAATCTATGAGATGCTTTGGAAAATCCTCATAAAAGTGTTTGAGCCTTATCCCATTGATTGTAATCTGTTTTCCACTCTTCTCATGTAAAACCTGTGTAGCACCAAATGGGTAAACAACAATAAAAATATATGTACCGAGTCATCGGGAATGAAGTATACCTGGGTAGAGCTTTAGAATGGAATTATAAATTAGGACATTCTCACCAATATAGATCATTCTCTGATGAATCATGAAATCATGGGTAGCATTGGTCTTTTCTTTATAAATCAAAGATTTTTCAAATGCATCAAGTTAGATTTCTTCCAACTCTTGAATATATAGCTTCAAATGCTCACCTACATCTGAAAGATACATATATCATTGTTTAACAACCCAATATTCATGGTGTTCTACCACCACTGGGAGGTTACAAGCCTTTCCAAATATAATTCTGTTTGGTGACATTCCGATTGGGGTTTTAAAGGTTGTACGATATGCCCAAAGTGTGTCATCCAAGAACAAAATACACTCTTTCATGTTGTATTGTACCATTTTTTTCATGATTATCTTAAGTTATGGATTTTTTATATCTGTGTGTCCATTAGTTTGGGTTTGATATGAAGTAGAAACATTATTAATAACCACATACTTACAAAGAAAAAATTTCATGTTGCGGTTGCAAAATCTGTAACCCTGGTCACTAATGATGAATCTCGGTAAACCAAACCTACTAAAAATCTGAGACGACACAAAATCACACAACCACTTAAGAGTTATCGATCATAGTGGAATTTTTATCCATCCATTTAGATACATAGTCAATACCCAATAATATGTACAAAAAATTAATTTGGAAAACTCCCCCATGAAGTTAATACCCCATGCGTCAAAAAGTTCACAAAATAGCATGGGTTATTGGGGAATTTTATTCCACATGGAGATATAACCTATAAATTTACAATGAATACATGACTTTAAACACATATGGGAATATTTATATAATTTTGGCCAATAAAGTCATGATTCAAGGATCTTTGAAGCTATACGTTGAGAGCTAATGGGCCCCCATAGGCCAATGTGTGGAAGATGGTCAAATGAAGGTGAACTCATGGTCAGGGACACACTGAAGAACTAATTTGTGATGAAAAATTCTCTCCAAGTATGCATAATCAAAAAATGTACCACTGATAATCTTGCAGAATTCTCTACGATTGTGATCTGCTAAAATCAGTGTGGACCCTAGATGTTGTTAGAAAATTCACAATGTACGCATACTAGGGGTAAGGTCTACAACATCACAAAGGTTCTCATGAGGTAATAATTCTCCAATAGAGAGGGTTGAGTCAACATGATGGTCCAATTTTGGGAAAACCCTATTAATGTGGTCATCTAACTCATTTTTCACTCCACTCAAATCTCTAATCTCAAATTCAAACTCCTAGAGGGGGAGAATTCACTGAATGAGGTGGGGTTTTTCTTTAGGTTTATTTAGGATAAAACTAATGGAAGCATGATAAGAAAATACAATGATTTTAGACCTGATAAGATATGAATGGACTTTTTCAATTGATGTCACAATAGAAAGTAATTATTTTTAATTGGTTGTGTAGTTTTCTTTGGAAAGGTCATGGGTACGTGAGGCCTACGCAATGACATGAGGATCCTTCTCCACCCTTTGTGATTAAACATCCCTTACAATAAGTTTAGAGGCATCACACTTAATTTCAAAGGGGAGATCCCACATTGGTGGTTGGATGCTAGGAGGTGATGTGAGATTCCTTTTTATTGAATTGAAATAATCCTCATAATTTTTACCAAACACAAGATAAAAATACTTTAGTAATAACCGGGATAAGATAAGTATGATCTTACTAAAGTATTTAATGATTTAGCAGAAAAAATCAACATGACCCAAGAATGATCATACCTCACAAACACATTTTGGATATGGAAGGGTTGAAATTAATTCAATTTTTGATTTATCCACTTGAATTCCCTCTTTTGAAATAACACACCCATGAACTATCCCATGTCCAACCATAAAATGGAATTTATCTTAATTTAATACAAGATCATTTTCTATTCAACGACGAAGGATAGAACCTAGGGGAGCCAAATAGTCATCAAAGGATTTTCCATGAACCATGAAATTGTACTTAAAACCATCCGTGAAATTATCTAGTTACTAAAAAAATACTCAACATACATAGCTAAAATGTGTCGGGATCATTATATATACACAAAAGGCATCCTTCTATATGCAAATGTTCCAAATGGACAGGAAAATGTTGACTTTTATTGATCCTCAGAAGCTATATAGAATTTTTAATTACCCGAATATCAATTGGTGAAAAAATAATGTGACATACTTTCCAATGATTCTATAATTTTTTCAATGAATGGTCGAGGAATGTGGTCCTTCCACGTGGATTGATTCAGTCAACGGTAGTTAATACAGACTCGCCAACTATTTTTCACCCATGTTGTAGCCAATTAATTCCATTTACTTGACACAATTGTTATTCCTATTTTTTGGAAAAATTTTCACTAGGCTAACCCATTTACTATTAGATATATGATAAATGATCTCCGCATAAAGTAATCTGCTGACATCTCATTTTACCACTTCAAGGAGAGTGGTATTCAACTGGCATTGATATTTTCTGATGGGTTTATCCAGATCATCCAAAAGTATAAGTTTGATAAAAATAGATGGTCTAATCCATGGAATACCATCCAGTGTCCATTCTATTTTTTTTACACTCTCTCAAAAGGTTGATAATTTTTTATTACTTATGTTAAGAGAAGTTATTATAAATTAGGACAAGAAATTGGTTAATACCCTTAATATAGGCATATTTAAAATTATATTTAAGTGGTTTTAATTTCAACATGATGTGTTTTTAGACTGAGTTAGATGATTTAGGGGGAGTGAGGTCCATGAAAATCATTATCTCCTAATTTTTATTCTATTCAGATAGAGAATCTATTGAAGTTAGATTTTCATAATCATTGACGGTCATGGGTAACTCGGAAATAAAACACTCATCAATTAAAGAAAAAAATTTACACTTTCCAAAACCCACACAACACTCAAAATAAGAATAAAAACTCAAATCATCCAAGGTTGATGAATATGAAAATGAATCAGAGTATGTGTTTAGGAGAGAATTGTGTGTGTGTTAATTGTTTGAGATAACTTCCATTTAATATATAAGAAGAGTGGGGTGCTCTTCAATGGGGTGTTTCATAGCCTCAAAATGTTATAAAATACCTTTTATCCACAAAACTCCATGGATTGAATACCTTGGTGAACATTGATGGTCATATAAGCTTTTTTGAAGAGTTTCCTCCCATGTATGATAGGGGCGTGTCCTTGGGTTCGGGTATCTTCCATCTCAAGAATATTGAAATCAGCCAGAAAGATGATATTTTTCACTCTTACAAGGACATCTTATGTCACTCCTATTGGATGCGTAATAATCTGGATTGCACGTTTCACAATAATGCTTGTTGGTTGAAGCTCTCAAATCTGTAGATATTTATACATGGAGTGAGGCATTAGATTAATGGAAACACCTAAATTTAACATATCATCAAAAATAATTTCTCCCCTCTTGTACAAGCTATTGTGAATGTGCATGGATCCTTGTATTTGGTTAGCATTGCTGGTTGAATCAAGGCTGAGACATTCCATCCCAAGATGACTCTCACATTCTCCATTATCCTCCTTCTATGGGTGAAAATTACATTAAGAAATTTGGCATAAGGGGGAATTTTTGTGACTACATCCTGAAAAGGAATATTAACTTGAACATTTTTAAATGATTCCATTATTTCAGTATCCATCTCTTTATCATATTTTTTGATAGATTTAGAGAGTGTTTGGGGGAATGTAAGTGGAATGGATTGTTCATTTGAATAATCAATGATTATTGGATTAATCTTTTTATTTTGTTTTCCTTCATTGGAATCTTTTCTATATGGATAATGACTGTTTTCATGAGGGGTACATACATGTTGCATAGAATGAGTAGAATGAGAAAATTCCTTACCATTATGATGTTTAACTGCACATATGTAGCCTTTTCACTTTGGACTAGAAATGGTTTGGGATGGTAGTTGTCTAGAACATTTCATCTTAACCTCACCAATGGTGTTAACAAACTATCCCAATTAAGTTCATAGGTCTTGAATTTCCTATTTTGTGGTATTTTAGAACTGGAGGATCGGAAAATACTTTTGTATCACCATGTCCTCGATGATTGGTTCATATTTGGGAAGAGGTGGATTATTTTTTTCAGAAGTTGAAGGATAATAAGGTTTCATAGGTGGTTATTGTTGATACCAATTCTTCTTGGGGTTGCTTTAGTTTCCATCACATCGGTACTGGGGTGGTGCTTGCCATCCGGGGTTTGGATTTGGCCTAAATGGTTATTTATTTAATGTATGTTCTTGTTGGAATGGATTTCATGGGAACACGACAGCACAAGACTCTAGTCAATCTTGATGTTGTGGTCACTTGTCAGAAAAATGAGTATTTTAATAACAAATAACACAATGTAATGGAACATGAGTTAATTGTGAGTTACCTTATTCTTGAGATAATTTCTTTATAAGGGTATGAATATCTTCAATATAGTTATCAACATTTTGTTATTAAGATTAATGAATCACCTCATGAACTCCTTGAGTTTGTGTAATAGCTCATGTAGCAAATTGTTGTGCATTTTGAACCACATTGGCTATTAATTCATGAGCAGCGGAAGGTGTTTTATCAACTTGGAACCACCATCTATAACAACAATCATTCCATGATTAATGGGGATAATTCCCTCAATGAAGTATTGGATTAATAGTTGTTCACTAATCTAGTGGTGGGGGAATCTTGAGAAAAGTCTTTGGAATCTCTCCCAGTATTCATGAAGGGTCTCTCCTTGTGGTTGCCTAATTCCATAGATTCCCTTCCTAATTGCTGAATTTTGGGAGGATGGGAAGAAAATATCCAAAAATAGTCTTTTAAGGTCATTTTATCCCCCCATCATGGTAGGAATATAATATATCCATTATTTTGATACACCATCAAGGGATAAAGTGAAGGCCCTAAACATAATTAACACCTCAGACACATTTTCAGGTTTCATGGTAGAGCACACTAGGGGAAACTCATTAAGGTGTTTATGAGGGTCCTCACCAGGAAGACCATGGAATTTTTGATGATGGTGTATGAGGTCTGATCTTAGCTCAATAGTGGCTACTTCCTTGGGATATTTGATGTAAGCATATTTGTACTTCACACTTAGGTGGTCAGTTCTTTTATGGTTTGATTAATTGCACCCATGTTTTCTAGTGTTTGATTGGGTTCAATTTTTGGTTTGTTTATGGACATATGAGGTTCCAAAAAGTGTTCCTTGGTGTTAATTTATTGACCTTATCTATATGACTTGATTTGTGAATGAACTGATTTTTCAATTTCATAGTCAAATTCCAATAGTGTTTCATTAACAGATCTTGTCATGCAACAAGGATGTCTCATTTGATTGATTGATTGTTTTTTATTTTTTAAATATTTTTTTCGAAGATGAATGAATTATAAATAACTATGAAATTAAAGGTGTAAAAAAAATATACTTTAAACTAAAAAAATTAGAGAGAGGGGAGATGGAGAAGAAAAGGAAAAGGGTAGAGAGAGGAAGAACAAACATAAACAACCAAAAATAGATACAAAAAAACAAAAAAAACAATTTAATTGGGATGGGGTATTGAAAGGGGTACAAATTAATATGTAAAATAAATAAATAAAATGAAATTTAGAAAAATGATCTTAGATCCCTAGAAATGACACCAATATTTTAACGCATTTTTTGAGTACTTCAAATTGGATGTTTAGTTTTTACTAGAATTTCTACAGATTAGTATCAACCGTAGGTCATCTCTCGATAGAACCAAAGATAATTAATTAAAAAAAGGGTTTTTATTATGAATATATAAGGGGATTGAGACATAATAAAACATGTGGTTTTATGATTAAATATTACAGTAGAAAATCTAAAGCTATAAAACAAGGTTGAAATGAACAAGATTAATTAAATGTGATCAATGCAAGGGAGTATCATGATACTCATATTTCATCACGTTAAGAGAAAGGGTATAGATATTTTAATCCCTGGTTTGTAACACATATTTACATAATTTAACTGATTTTATACTAGGATACCTCTTTGGGTTCAGTCAAATACACACAATGATTCACCGGACACCGCCAATGATTGGGTGGTTTGTGTTCGACTTCATAATTGAAACTCCCCAGGACAACACATGAAGAACTCGATGTGTTCTCCAAGTTTTTTTGTTGTTTATTTTTGATACCATGAAATAAATTTACATAGCCTTTACAGTGCATATGTGAGTTCAATTTTCCATTATGAACCACACAAGTACTAGAATTCAATGATGGAGGAAAACGGGAGTAACGCTATCTGAAACATCGTATGAAAGGGTACCCCCAAACATGATCATTTGAGTTTTAGCATAACATACTAGTATATAACTCAATTAAATAAAAATACTATTTGAATAAAAAAACCTAAAATATGTAATTAAAAAGATCATTCAAAATAATACAAGTATGATGCTCGGGATTGCATCACGTTTCTCCCTAGGCGATCACAAGGGGTTTAAAAACCCATGAAAGGGGAGGAAGAAGAAGATGTAGACGTAGAACTTACCATAGCCTCTTGAGAATTTAAAAATGATGGGTAGACACCATTGGGACTCCAAAATGGAAGCACCTTGCCTCCTATACAAACTCTCAAATGGGGAGCCCAAGGTTCTATCTTATAGAAAAATGGAATGTGGTTTTGGGCACACAGATTTATTCAAACAACTTGTACCACACATATTGACCGGTAGACAATAGAACATCACTTTTGAAAAAACTAGAATGTTATAGACCCACTTCCTGTCTACCTCCACCAAACGTCTAGAATCAATTGGCCAAGTGGATCCATTGATAATGATGATTACAGAACACCACTTTTGACTTCACACAAATTCGGTGTTCTTGATAGATCACATCAGTTAGGCCCCTTTCTAGAATAATTTTGGATGGGTTTCTTCATAATATTTTTATTCCATTAAATTTTTAACCATAATAAAACATTTAAAACCATATTGATTCATTGGATTTTCTAGACAGGAAAAACAATGGACAGGTCGGCATGGATCCATGAAAATTTGGCCCATTTTTCTTCCACTCCATCACCGGACCTCCAAATCATCTCCTCCTACATTAACATCTTTGAAACAAGTAACATTTCCCATTTTAATAGTTATAAACAGAAAATAATTTAATCATATAGAACGTTCAATTTTTTATTATTTTTATAATTTTCAATACAAAAGAATTTTAGCACAGTGGGGTGAGGGTGAAAATAAAATAGTAAATCATGGTACGATCAGTAAACAAAATCACTTTTTGGAGGGTATATTGTGTAAATGGAACACAATATAATTCTATATAACATCACATGGATGGATATAAATATGAAAAAAATAACTAGTTTTAGTATCTAAATATAAATTACCATGATTTAATATATTATATTAAGAATGATAATGTAATTTATCATTCATTCATTCATAAGATGTGGGTTCTTCAAGATCAAGGTTAGTGGCCTCAACAAGATCGTTTAATTTTATTAATATTGCAGTTTGATTTGAGGTTAAATGTTATTTATTGATAGGGATTGATTACATGTCATCATTTTGTGGTGACAGACTTTCTTTTATATTTGGTGAAGGATTGATAGAATTCACACATAGAGTTTGTTGTGATGATAGAACAATGAGTTCGAGGAGATCTTATAAATAGATTTTCATTAAGAGAATATGATATGATTATTTTGAATAATAGAGACATTTTACATATTATATAAGAGAGGATCCAAATTTTTTATTACAATTAAAATATATGGGATGTAGGTAACAGTATTAAAATATGTGACGAAACAACCAAAGATAATTATGGGTTTTATGGAATATGAGTGACGTCAAAGGGTATGTGTACTGATTTTTTAGCTACATATCATTAAGGATTGAGAAATATAATTTGGGTGGGATAATCTAGCCACTTACAGTGAAATTGTTGAATAGGGAGGAGATCATAATGTAATTAATTTTGGGTTTCACCTAGATCATTAGGGATTTAAGATGTGGTATGGGTATATTTTGAGGGGATGATGAACCTTTCCAGCTTTTTATAAATATGAGAGACACTCATAGTGGATGAAATTAGAGAAATCTACATCTATGAGACCATATGATTATTTGAAGTCACCATGATAACTATAGTATATATATTCATGTTTTATGCCTTGTTTTTGGATAGTCATATAAATACCCTAACAATATGAATATTTATGGTACTGAGTGTCACATCCCAAAATAGAGAGATCGTATGAGAATTATATTTGAATATTAGATGATATTCTTTAAGAATTAATTGTAGAACATGGTGGTTCATTGGATCACAACCTTTTCATGGTTAATTTTGTAAGGAAAAATATTTTTACATGGTTCAAATTATATTAAACCATACAAGTATCTTTATTGGAGATAATTTCCTTTCATTGTTGATTGGATTTAGTTTAATAAGGATGTAGTTAATGAACCCAATTGATTCTAGGATAACTATAAGGGACTTATGCAATTTAAAAATAGTGTTACCACAACATAGAGTTATAATAGATGACATGATAACTAATGTGGGATACTATTAAAATTCATAGTGTGTGATCAGGTTTTACTAAGAGAGACTACTATGTTAGGCTACCAATATTTATAGAATCATGGAAATCTATAACCATTTTTGGAACATTTTAGATCACTAATAATATTCAAACAGTGTCATACCATCCTAAAATTCTTCCTAATTGAAGAGGTATGCATGATTTTTTTCATGTTTAATAGATATGATGGAATTATCTAGGCCATTCAGATGTCATAGACTCTGAGGATATTGATATGAAGAATGGTTCATATTTTAAATAGTGTCCTAGGTATAAACCAAATCAATAATTTTCTCTGACAGATGATGGTGCAAATTTTATAGACTCAGTGGCACAATGTGTGGATCTTGGAGGATATGTGGGCGAATGATATGTTCTAAGATAGAGGCCTAATTTGTTCAATCCAATAATCATGACACACTTCTCATGGATGATAATTAATAAGAGGGAGATAATTATATCTTCACAAAACATTTAATCATTGTTGATTTCCTTGTATACCATCCCTTTTCCATTATTTTTCAGTTAATTCATATCTGGGTAATGACTTTGGGGAATTGAAAATGTTTTCAAGTATTTAGTGTATTTTAAGATAAAAATTTATCCAAATCATGTGGAACCATTCCATAGAAGGGGTTTTTCCACTATAAATCTACATAAGAGTTTAGGGAACACCCAAGATGATGGGTTAACACCATAGAATTATTGTTTGAGGGAGGCTATTCCATAGCCATCAACATGTGGGTATATTATGGGTGGTTATGCTGTGGAATTTTAAAACATACCCTAGAGACATTATCCAAAATAGTTTTAGATATTTTCAATTGTTCATTTATCATGATAAAAGACTCTTAAATAGGGTGTTATGATATTGGATTGAGTAATATGTTTTTGAGTTTATTTAGGGCCATCATTTTGGAATTCAATAATCCTAAAGAGGGTATTTTCATGTGGTCTAGATAATAGGATAATCTCAATGAATTCCCTTGATTTTTAATTTCATTTTCATTTCATTGGAGTTTATATTGTCTATAGATATTAATCCTTGCATCAATGATCTCCATACACCATAACAGTGAATTTTTCATTGAATGATTACACTATATTTTTTCTATTTTCACTCTAGATGTTGCTTCTCATTATTTCCCTACCATAATATATTTCTTTTCACTAGGGGGTTCATTGACATAGAATATCTATTTTTCCATTTTTTGGTAGTCTTAGTCAGTCCACTTCTATTCTAAGGTGGTTTTTTCTATACACCTCCTTATTTTAGTTCCCCCATTTCATCATGGAACCATCGAAACATCTAGGCATCTTATTTATTTATTTTTTTTCTCTTCATGGAATTGTACATAATGAATATAATTGATAAAAATCATCCTTGGGTAATAATTACCTTTTCCATTTGGTTTTTTCTATTTTCATTATTATAGACCACAATTACTATTATATTGTAATATTTTATATGATTCCTTACCCTGATATCATGTTCGAGTTGTTGTGTTAATGAGAATCAGGTGACACCACCTTTGAAAACCCATTGTCATTGATGTTTAAAAAAATGGTGTAGGTAAATCCTTACCCCTTAAGGGTTTATTATATATGATTCCATGTTATAAAATTTTTTATTTCATAACTTATAATCATTCTTGATTGTGATCAAATTTTAATGTGTGTGTAAATCATTAGGCTCTTTGTGATATTTGTCTCAAGGGATGACACTAGTGTAACTTATATCAATTTTTGAATTTGACCATGTTTTGTTATGTTATATTTTTATATTTCGCATGTTGATATTATTTCCATGTGTTATTTACTATGTATGTATTCTATCATTATTTGTAGTTATAGTTCTTGGTGTTAAAAATTTGTAGACCATTGTGAAATAATTATGTCATAGAAGGGGAATGTGATAGAACTGTGACAATGGTTATGATGGTCATATGTAGAAGGTGGATATATAATGATTTAATTTAATACCAAGTAGGGGGAACTATATTCCGATGTATTGGGATACCATATTCCTAAATGACATATAGGTTTCATTATGTATATTGTGCAATCAATAACTATATGTGACATACAAGATGTTTATCGAGCACTCGACATCTCTCTAATTTGTGAGAATCATCTGATGCTTTTTTCCTAAGACAATACGAAAAAACACAAGATTCTATGAGTTTTTGGAGTGAAATATTCTCTATATTATTGGCTAGGTTGGATACTTTTTACATCCTATCTGCATCCCTTCGATATAGATCCAATCAAATTACGATAAAAGGATTATGGTGTTATGGTTTTCATATGATGGATCCATTATGGATATTAAGATTATATTGTGAATATGAGTATATTATTATCTTTTAATAGACATGTATACTATAGATAATATGTGTAAGGAAATATTTTGTGTCTTAATTACACTTTACATGGGTATTCATGTTCGTTTTTAGATTTCAGGACTAGAGATCAGATGAAGGGTTACTTTTTTATGGTGGAAAAATAACCTGAAGACGATATATATGGTAATGGGAATGTACAAACTCTATAGGATGAATCTATTTTCCAATAATTTATATTCACTTATTAAACAATTTTGGATTACAACATTTAGTGCCAATTTATTTTTATTACAAGACTTTTAACCATTATGTCTCACATGTACTATGATTATATGTGGATATATATTTAACCCCTTATTATTACATATATTCAATGTAATGATATGATGAGTACATTTTCTCCACTAAAAAATATAGACGGTTGCTGCTAGTCACTAATTCATCTGTATGGGAAGGCACACAAGAGAACATATGGAACTCTATATTTAATATTGTGATTGGTGTTGTGATTTTATTGTATAAAAATTCAGTTATCTCCTTGATAGAGATTTTTCACATGGATACCCTCTGTATTCATAAATCGTTACTCTAAATATCTTAATATGTTTCAAAATATTTATTCTAGATCATAAACATCATGAAATGGAAGGTGAATTCTAATCTATAATAAAAAAGAGACACCACACAAATCTTCATTTGGGTTTTTTGTCAGTTAAATTATATTTTATTTAATGAAATATTTTATTTTCTATAAAATTTATTCCAAAATGATATAAAATTTTCATTTTTCAATGATAACTAAGAAGAAACTTTCTAGTGTTTATAAATGTGATACAAAGGAAGATTTATCATTACGTTATTAAAAAATAATAGTTATGTTATTTAACAATATTTTAAAATAAATATTCAAGAGATATCCACAATCCCATATCACATGAGACTATAATTTATATTGGTGACAATGGTTGTAATATTGATTAATCAATGTTATGAAGGATTATTTGATGCCTTCAAAACATACTGACATATATAATGAATATAACATTTTGGATTTCATTATGTTCATGATTCCAAAGAAAACCTAATGAGTTTCATCTAAGAGGGATGAACATGACCTGGTACAATATTAAATAGAATAGGAATAACCATACCCATGATGAGGCTTTAACAACTACAACCCAAGATTGAATCCATATTCTAGGGGGTTGTGGATAACACTAAATGACTAACTAGCCTGGGGAGGCCTATTCGTAAGAAGATACGCACACATCTATATTATTGCAGAAATAGACAGGGGATGAGTAAAATTTAAAATATAACCAAAAATGAATAACTTCTAGGTTGTATAGGAGTATGGTAGTACATTCGGAAAGGAAAAGGGGAATGTAGATGCATAACCTGAAATATTTCCCAACCAAAAAAACTGGAAATGTAAATTCTTGGGAGAGACAAGGTTCTAAATCCCATTTTACGACTACACTAAAGGGTCCAAAGTATTAGGAATCCCTATGATCCTTTGAAGTCACTACCAACCTATCCCTCATAAACATTAGATAGAAAAAATATAGGGAAATACCAAGTAGTGTTGAGTATATACATTCTAAGTAGGATGAACCAAATGATTAAGGGGGAGAAGTAAGAGATACAATAACAATAAAATAAACGCATATGCATGATATAGTCAAGGAAACTTCTCAACCTAATCCATGAGTGAATGATATAATGTCCAAACACAAGGGGATTGACCATATGTGTAGATGAACTACACATTAGGTCTTCAAATTATATAAAGTGATAGTAGACTCATCTAACCATGATAATCTAGGCACACAAATCACATGGCATACCTTCCACATCTTCATCTATTATAAAAATATATTAAAAAATCAACGGGTATGGAAACATAAGAATATATACATATATTATCAATCTAAAGATGAAAAAATGAGAGCATAATTGGGTCCCAATTTAATTGCACAACCCAAGAATATGATTATCCAAAAGTTCCAAAAAAACTTTTAACGATGCCCCTTATCTGACATATTTTCCTAGAAGTAATTGTGCAAGTCAAACCACACCTCAGCACTGTGTCACACTGTTGAGTGGGAACCAACTCAATGTAGAGGAACCATGACTAGGTGAAATAGTATATATACACAATATTTTTCATTGGGGACACACATCATATATCTACTGAAGGATACCATTCAGTAATCATCAAGGACCCATTACCTATCTCTACTAGAGGGTAATAATCTGTAGTCATCAAATACTCCACTACTCAACTCTCATAGAGGGTACTATATTGTAATAATTGAGGACTCTACTACGGAACATTTCTGTTTGGATGTACCAGGTAATTTTCATCAACACCACCTCCCAAACATACTATAGGGTACTACTCATTAATCATCAAGGACACCAATACCCACCTCTAATGGAGGGTACTGCATGGTAATCATGGAGGACTCCACTACCTAGCTCTTCTTGATGTAACTGCTCGGTAATCATTGAAGAATACACTTCCCAAATCTCCAAGAGCATAATACTAAGTAATCTTATTTTACTCAATTGTGAATCTCTGTTTGAGGGTACCACTAGGACATCACCGAGGATTCCACTGCCATGGTCTGCTATAGGGTACTACTCAGACATCATTGAGGACTCCATAACCCATCTTTGTTGAAGGGTAATACACAATAATGGTTGTTTAATCCACTGCCAAACTCTTATATTCGGTACAAATACATATGTATTTGATGATCATGTGCAATAACTAACATCATCAAGCATTGTCTATCCATCTATCAGGATCGGAACATTCCACATTGTATCTCAAAATCCCAAACAGAGACAACCATCATGTTATTATCTTAAGAAAACTATGGATAGGATACTACCATGAATAATTCTACATTAATGAAAAGGATATATTTAAGCATGATATTTACTAAATAGACAAAAATGATACATAGAGTGTGAGGGGAAACACACTCTGGGTTATCTCCCTCCACCACCTTGTCTTTTCTTAGCTAGTGCAGTGCTCCATGTACGTGTAGTAGTACACATGATGTAGGTGGAACACATTTTGTGTCCCTAATAACTAGGACCAATTTGTGTCCTTCTATACAATCCCATCTAATTTCAATTAGTTTCCACATAATTTTTATAAATGATGTTTTTCATAACATGGGGGGCATCTTGTGTGCTCTCATTATGTTAGTGTACTTTGGGACATGGTTGTGTTCTTGTTCATGTAATCCCATAGAGAGTCTTAAATAGTGTGCTACATCATATGGTTCTTCCACCTGAGGAAAAGTTCCAAGTAATGTTATACGGATACATGACATGAAAACATAAGGATTTGTTGAAACTCCAAGTGACTGTGGTTAATGGGTCACATGACATATATTCATTCATGTACACATAGTGTAGTCATATTATTTTCATAAATACATTTCTGCTACACTCAAATTTAATATAATCTATCCAATTGTTTTTGTCTTATTTTCAACCTATAAATGTCGAATCTAGGCTCGATCAATTTTTTTCATCAATCATTATCTCAAAAACATATTTTGATGGACCTCAATAGTCCTTTAATTTATCAAGTACACATTGCAATCCACAGATAATCCCTTCACCAGATATTCTATAAATTTTTTACTAAATTGTCACCAATAACATAAAAAATACAAAATATATATCCTATTTCACCAATAAAATCATTAATATTCATTTATTCATGGTTCTAGGGATCTTATCGGGATTGGTATCACCAACAATGTTAAACTACGACCACGATGTCCTGCATGATTTGAACATACAAAATGCATGGTGGAGAACATAACAATAATTTTATTATGGATATCTGATAATAATTTTTTGAAAATGATCAAGAACAGAAATATAGGGATAGATAATATTTAATAATAAATTTAATATTTCAATTCATGTTAACATAGTCAATCTTCATTTATCGTTGATCTATGGAAGATATCGATCATTTCAATTACATTAATCAAGAAGGGTGTAAATAAAATATTCATGAGTCCCACCTAGAGATTGGATAATTATTCATACAATAATGTTATCTATAATGAACATAACAAATTTCTACATTCACTAAATCGGGTTTTTCCCTAATCTAGAGTGTCATCGTCATCCAAGGTGTCACACCAATGATGATTAGTGAGAGGTTATCAACAAATCTGATAATTGTGGAGATAACCCTATGTGGTTCTCCATAGTTATATATTTATAAAAAAAATAGGTTTAACTAATGAGTTAATTTTTTTAATAATTATTGAATCAACAGAACATACCATCCATCATGCTTGAAGTCCAAACATCCTGCACTGACCTATTTTAAGGAACATATTAGGAATATAATGCATTCCATTCTATTAGTTGTCTAACATTTTTTATCCAATAATCCATTTATGATTAATCTATTTTCCTTTCTAAACTATGTTGGTAAAATATATAATATATATAATATTTTTATAATATTACTTCTGAACACACGGAATGTTATAATCTCACACCTAATAATCTCCATGCATTTGAAATATATATGAAAATATATATATGTCTTACAAAGAAAAAATTGGGTCTCCACAACCTTCCTTCCTTCAATATTTTCAACCATGAAAATAAAAACTACACAAGAACCTCAGGATACTAATCCTACACTTACCTCTCCAGATCCTAGTAACTCACATGCATACTCGAGTGCTACCACAACATGTGGACCAAGGGATGGTTCATCCAAAAAGGGTCATATATTTTCAACCATTTATTTACACCATGTTCACTACAATGGTGTATCCATTCTTGATTTTCAACACCCCCTAGTCGATGATGTGTATGGGGACAGGTGCATATCCCCTAAATTGTGAAACATGGATGACTTTGTGAACTTAATATAGTTGTGGGGGTTGGGAGAGGTGGTTAGAAACCTCACCAAACATCAATATGATCTTGAAAGATCAAATGAACATTTGATATAAGTAGCCCCAATTGACGAACCTCTGAAATATTCATATTGGGGGACTCTTAGGAAAATTTTATCTCCCTAATAAAACTTCCACGGCCTACAATGACGATCTTTATATGATTTATTTCTATAACTCGACATCCTCATATGTTGAGGGATGAACCAAAATTTATCGGTCATCATCAGGACCATCTCTAGGAACACAAGATATGTCTCTCTGATCACTGTCATATAAAATGGTAACCTATACGGTCCCTAATACAAGGCCTGTAATGAACCCATGCCAATGGTAGAATGGTATATGATCTTTTATATAATATCTAACAATAGAATGTGATCCTACTAGCTCTAAATTATGTATAAAATGAAAGACCTCACCATATCCTCCATCAACTAGATAATGTACTTTCTCAGCTCAAATGTTTGTAGGTTAATGTTATTTCTCATCATCTTTTGTCACCAGAAATCCTTCTATAAGCCACTCCATAGTAATTTCAAAAACTATAAACTCATGATCATATATAATAATTAGGGAACCCCATGAAGGTAATGATTTCCAATATATACATCTTCCCCAAAATATCTATTTAATTATTCTCCTTATTAGGAAACGATTTTTCCAACATTGTGAGATGGCCAACAATAACCTAGATGGAATCATGGTAATTAAATGTTCTTGTAATCCCCACCACAAACTCCATGGATTTTCCATCCCACATCCACTCTATAAAATTATTGGGATGCAACAAACCCACTTGAAGATGGAGCTCATCCATCACCTAATAACAGGTGAGTCACAAAGAGAAGATCTTGGAAACAATTATCCCCATGTTGGATCCCCGAAAAAACTAGTATTATACTATGAACAACATACCCATAGTATAATGTGATGTTGGGGGATAATTTTGGATCTTTCACATCACCTCCGCTTTCATCATGAATGGATCCACCATCCATCATTTGAAAAATAAGATGTGACTACCTCTTTCAAATTATCAATCTAGTGAGACATGTCTAGTTATCTGGTCACATAAGAACTTAGAGTCAATGTCTACCATATGGGACCCTATAACATTATCAAGAAGAAATGGGGACAACACACTTGTCTACAAAAAAAATTATCCTCCTTCCCCACTGTGGAATAATTTAGTGATGTTAAGTAATATTTTACCTCAAGCACCAAGTGATCATTGGAATTATTACTAATGGAATCTAATACAATTTTTTCCTTCGATAAAGAATATAATATCTCGAATCCATTTTTATGTAGGATATCCAACCAGTGCCACTATTTAGATTCATGTCCCACTCTTTGATTACATACATGAGACTTTGATGGTCTGAGTAAACCACAATGTTCTCTCACCTAAGGTAGTTCATCCACATCCACATGGTGAAAACTGCATAATCAATATCCTACTTTTGAGTTGAGTAGTTATACTCATGGGGTCTTCAATTCATAATCCTTTATGTAATCACTTCCTTATGTTACATCAACAGAAATTGAGCCCGAATCCCAAGGAATAGCAATACAATACTAACTATTTTTCTTCCTATGGTATTATCAACACCAAAGCATACATCAGCCTCAACCTCAAATCCTTAGTGCCCCTATGAATCAAGCTAGACAATGTCAATGGATTCCCTTTTGGTATCAATGTACACAATGGTGGTTTATTTATATAAAATCTAAAAAACTATCATATAGTACCATTCAAAGCCAAGAAACCTCCACTCCTATAAGACACTATTGGGTGGCTCCCATGAATGAACTAAATAAATATTTTATGGGACAACTGTTAAACCATGTTCAAAAATGACATTCCCAGTAATTTAAAATTCATGTTTCATGAACCAAAACATTGGGAGTTTCCCATAAATCTATTTCTCCTGAATAAAATCTAGTTCATACCCAAGTACCCTTCCTTTTCCTCCTATGATATAGAGTATATGATTATGATTTAAATTAATATGTTCAAAACCTATTCCATGTAGGGATGAAAAAGAAATTTGATCAATGACATAAGCATGTAGTGTGGATTCATCACTCTCAAAGGCATTGCTATAAACTCACAGTGTCTGTAGTGACATCAGAATGCCAAAATTGAAATATCCTCCCCATTAACCCTCATCACGTGGTTTTCCGATCAAGGATTGATCTTT
Organism: Viscum album; assembly: GCA_963277665.1. Lineage (NCBI taxonomy): Eukaryota > Viridiplantae > Streptophyta > Magnoliopsida > Santalales > Viscaceae > Viscum > Viscum album. The sequence continues at coordinate 1,334,719,590 of OY728142.1, forward strand.
GAGGACCATCTAAGGATTAATAATAATTCAAAAAGGTCTCCAATATTTATAAATCAATACATAAAAATTATTGTGGACTAATTCCTGAAATAATAACATTTTAAAAACAAAAGATAAAATCCATTGTTTTATGAACAATTCCATAGTATACTAGGGTGACACAGTGGGTCTAAATAAACCCATCCTTTAATGTTCTACATATTTAATAACAAATTCCAGCGTCTGGTAGGATTTATTTGATTAACCATTAAATATATCATAGTTGTTCTAGGATGCAAGTTCATGGGAAAAAATCATCTCACACCTCAAATGTAGTCCCAACATTTTCATGGTAATATGCCCATATAATCCTCAAGAACTAAAGTAATTCATAAATTTTAAGGGTCTTCACATTAATGGATATAATCATTAACTAATGGGTGATGGATTTCCACCTCCTACTTATAGAACCCACTTGTCTCACAATGAGATCTCTTTCACCCATAGTGGAGAAGCACATTCCATTAGTGTATAAGAATATTACATAACTACAATGAATGTTAATATATTAATGTACCATAGAAAACAAATCCATACCCATTATGTATTCATTGGGTTCTATCATGATGAAAAAAAGTTCCCACATGATCCTCTCTCTAACAAGCGAAATCCTACATAGCTGGGAGATGAAAGAGACATTAGAAGCATTCCTTGTAGTTACAATGATTTGAAGTAGTTGGAAGAGAGACATAATTGGGAGCTCTAACTATGACATCACTCTCATAGATATTAAGGAATGATTGACTTATATGACTAATTATACAAAATTATCAGATGATTTTATATTGATAAAATATTTTAGCATTTCGTGCATTGTGGGTTTATAAACCTCAAAAGCCTATATGATTCCATGGCCTGATCGCTAAAAACCCGAGCCTGATGTGGGACTCCTGGTGGTGGTTTCGGATTGATATCTTATTATCGTACACTACACATACATCATAATACTCCTTTTTTAGCTACGCATCCCTTAGGACCACTATGTCATTAGCAAGGAGATCCCGGATCATAGTGTTTCCTCTGTTGTGGCGGTCCATCAGCTACCTTAATGTGATCCTTAGCACATTTGGTCTGACAGTCATACACTATGTTACCTCACTCATCCAAAATATAGCATGTAACCTCAATCGGTATCCCTAGTGCTATTCCTTATCCCTATATCACACAAACTTCTTCCTGAGCCTGATTGTGAAGGGACGTTCTATACTACATTCCTAGAGATCGATGCCTTCATGATACTGCGTATTACATTGATATGTGATGACCAATACCTACAATATATATGTATAATACCTCTAATTGAAATATCACTATCACAAGTTCCCACTACATCACTCGTTGTAGTTGGGGATAAACAAGGGAACCCAATTTTCACAGATCTCTTTGTGTAGTCCCTTCTCTAACATTTCATATCAAATATAGCTACACATGACCATGTTAAGAGAATATTTATAATGTTGTATGAAGCTCAATAAATACTAATAAACATTCAACCCTCCCATATACAACTCTATATGCTCTTTAATTGAAACAATGTAGAAGAAGTATGGTCATTTCTCTTCAAGGAATAGTTGATGGAAGCTCGTACATAAGAGTATCAACTCACCCTGAATTTGTGTAACAAGGATCCAATAGTTTCTAGATGCACCATGAAAAATTATCGATTCTATAGAAACCTCCGGATCCATTTGAGGTTCAATCATTCTTGAAGATAAAGTATACATTCTCTAGATTATCATCATCTTCCTGAGGATCAATCTTGTCGCATAACATCAGCGGCCCCAAGTACCATAACTTGTGGTGTTCTATAAGAATGTTTGCTTATTAATCCTGATATTCAATTAATATATTCTTCATTTTAGGTGTATTTTCTTCTACCTACACACTAAGAGGATGGGGCTTGTGTTAAGAACCCTGAGCTGAGTCCCCTTCTCACATCAGATCATCATCACCATAAGGTACCTAGTATCTTCACTCTATGTAATCGTAGATTCCTTGTGAATTTAACATTACATACCATGAAAAGATGAGAATATATATATATATCACTGGAGAGAGAAAAATGGAATGCCAAAGAATCAATCCTATATGATGCATGTTCTATTGATCTCACCATCAAAATTCAAAGTATGACAAGTTGACAAGTAAGTAGTCAAAGTACTAGATAATTCTTATGCCAGACTCCCATAATATCATTGTATTCTTTGTCCTAAGAGATATAATCACAAAACATTTACATTATTTGCATAAATTCCAAACAAATCCTAAAAAGGGGAACAGTCTGAAAAATATACCAAGGAATGAACTTGTTTTGATACAAATCATTACTACCAATACCATGCTGGGGCATGTTCCCAGACTACCCAAAGACAGGATCTATAGGCCAGTGGGTGGCGACCCGTGATATAGTCATATATTTCCTATGGATTCCTTATCTTATATACCAGTAAGAAAAAAAATAGACATCAATATCCACATTGAAGTGCTAATGGATAGAGTAAAAGTCGTGACACATTTACAAAGTAAACCACACCTACATAACTTCTATGGCATTCAAAAGTACTACAATGATAACTATAATGAAAAGGGGAAAATATAATCCCAACTATAAATATTTTCAATCCTAGATTAATAAGATGTGTAGACTATTACGATACACTAGATCTTGAATCCCATGATACGACTACTATGCACGGTTGAATGTACCATGTATCCCTATGATACATTGATGTCACTGTCGACCTCTTTGAAAACTGTATAAGATAAAAACATGTGGAAAATGTATATTTATGGGTGATTATATATATATTCAGAAGGATGAACTGAAATATGATGTTGTATTGTTAAGGCATACAATATGATTCAAAAGTCATTATATAAATGATATTGTCATTATAACAAATCAAAACAAATATGAGTGATGGTATCCTTGTCCAAATACAAGAGGATTCATACATTGATAGATGAACTATATATCAGGTCTTCAAATATTATTGTAGGTGAGTAGACTCATCCAACAATGAGAAGATACACAGTGAAAACACCTCACATACCCCACACAAATTCGCCTCTTATGGAAAGAGAGTAACAAAATAAAATGGTATGGATGTAGAAGAATATATGTATGTATATATATATATATATCTATATATATATCTATCTGTGTTTATGATGCTTTCCTATGGTGCATGTTGTCCAAAGAGTGTGTCAACAATCGGTTGGACGATGACCTTTTTGTCCTGTATTCACACATTCCAAAGGCAGGTTTCATTCATCACTTCTTTAGTGATGTTTTCTCCTTCATCAAAATGGAATTATGGGATTTAGGTCCCGACATCTAGGTATTCCTCTACAAATTTGATCACCTAGCCCAAGTCCCCCTTAACGATTATCATTTGTTTTTATAACTCCTTACAGTTCCATAAATGTGTTTATTTGAGTTCATTATGTTGTGTATATTAAGATATTCTAATGGGTCATGTCAGTGAAATAATCATCAGCCATGGATATAGTCGCATTGGGCTTCGCTAGCATGATTTTATGTTGGAACATTGGTACACCTAAATTATACCTAATATGATAGATTCTCATGTACATAGAAGTGGATTCATCCCACATTGAATGTGGGGAAGCTTATGATAGAGTCAGATATCTTAATTTTTCTGCATCTTCCCATGATTAACATAGGGTCTATTAGAATTTTAATGTCTTTTGGTGATGTATCACATTGATTATAACACTAACGAGACTGTATCAGATGGGGATACTCCTTCAAGGGGGCACATAGAAGATTTACTAGATGGATGGATCGTAATTCCAAATAAGGATATACCTAAGATGGTGAATCTTGAGGAGATAAGGATTCACACTGTGAAGGTAGGTCTAGACATCACAAAATATGGATTAGGGAAAAACACCCCCAAAAGGTGAACAAAAAGGTATACCATTATATGGGATTTGTCTTCAAGAATGATTTCTATATACCATGTTTTAATGATAGGGATCAAAACCCATGTTGATAGAATGGGTGATTTGGTTCTTACACCTCCAATGGCCTGAAGGCCTTCGTTTTTTTATTGATTTTGATAATCCACCTTTCAAGGGGTGAGGTGTAACCCTTAAAAGTCCCGTAGGCATAAGTATTATATGTCCCGTAGGCCTTAGAGTAATTAAATGCCCATAGGCTTCAAACATTACATACAACCCAGACTAACTACTTGGAACTACTTCTCCCTAGCATCTTCATCGTGAAATCAGCTCTCCACCTTCATATGGTTGTTCGGATAGGCATTCCCATGCATGCACAGGCTTTTCCCGATGGTAGGTGTCATACTCTCTCATTCTTACAATCCGTTTAGCTTCTACTATGGTGAAAGCTCCTTGCTCCTCCTCCTTTGAAGTTTGTTCCTTGTAGGTTGTCTGGTTTGCATCTGAACATAAGGTGGCTGGATGGATATCATGTGTGGGGATTATGTATGGTCATATGACTAAATGATTTAATGATAAATGGAATAAATGCGGGTTACATATGAGTAAATACCTTGTTGGTTGTCATGTTTCCACCAGGACGTGGTGGCCCTGGTACGAATCGGGAAGATTGGTTCATGATTGGATGTAGGGGGTGGAATGAATGAGTTGGAACTAGCATTAAGGTAATTGAGTTAGGCTTTAATCTCATGAAGTCATCCTACATATCGTTTTAGATAGGAATTGATGTTCAGCTAGTTTTTTTGTGCAATGAGACACCTAATGAGGAGGCCAGTGAGAATAGAATGCTTGGGTAAGGCCATGAAGTATTTAAATCACCTAGGATGGGGAATAATCATCCTAAGATGAAATGTATCATATAATGAATTAGGATGGGAAATGGGTGATGAAATTGAACCTCAAGGTGGATTCCTTTGTATCCAAGTTGATGTGAATCAAATTCCATGTAGCTCAGGATGGTTTCATATAATCGTTCTGTACACAAAGGAAAATGACCTAAATATGTTTTAGGGGATTATGCAGTGTTTGAGGACCTTTATAATAGGGTAACTCTAGGTTGGTGGAATATGGTGATATGTTGGTCTAATATATGGTTATCATCCCAGGTGGATCAGAAAACAACAAAATATGGATCAGAGAGATGTTCCCCCCAAAAGGGAAAAATCACATCAAGAATGTATATTCACAAAAGGGGGAAACAGGGATGACTATTAGTTGGGTTTGATCACAAAATTCGTGTCCAACATAACTGAAAGGGATCAAAACCCATGTTGCTCAGATGGTACATTTTAACATCATGTATGATAAGTGACCCAATGTGAAATATTTAGACAAATGGATCATGGGGAGTGATTTTATTAAATATCAAGGTGGTTTCCTAAATACCATATAGAAAAGGTAGGGATAAAATTCTACATTGTTCAGGAAGGGTTCATAAAATTTGGGAATGCAAAAATGAAGTAGACCTAAACACATGCCATGGTATTACATTTGGATAGAATCCTAGAGAGAATTTAATATACGCCGCTTAATATAATCCCAGGTGAGTCATTCTAGGTGTGGGAAACAAGTTGTTTAAATAAACTGGAAAATAGTTTCATTAATAATGTGGTCATGAGGGATGATTTGGAAATTAAACATCACTAGTTGACCAAAGAGATAGATATTGTGACTTATTCTAAGAGGAAAGCCCGAGAAGGTGGATCGAGGCTTACATATAGATTGGCCAAGGTTCACATGGAGAAAAATCCAAAATGGAGATAGAGGGGGGGAGGGAGGGAGGATGATATCACTAGTATCATTTCTGGTCCTCTCAAAAATGTCACACATGTAGGGATCATATTTTATTGTCATGTGATGAGGAAATGTATTATTGGCATTTTGAGGTCAGAATGCATAGATGATGAGGACTCAATCCTCATTACATTGAATTATATAACTTATATAAAAACATAATTATGGAAGGTAAGGCACATTAAATTCCTACAGGGAGTTAGGTGGATTAGTGGTTGATCGAGGGGTCCATGATAGTGTACATATACAACGAAGAAATATCAATTTGAATACCTACATGTTGAGGAAAATGGAATGGAAAAACAACATGAAGACCCTCTTGAGGAACTATGAAATCACATTAACAAATCCTGGAGTTCCATGCTAGAAAGGGGTTGGTGAAGGAAAGGGGGACTATAGAGAAATGTGCTTCATGAAGGAAGGTTTCTTCCAGAATAGAGGGTTCTTCAAGAAGAAAATTCAACATTGGGTTAGATAATAACAATAGAAAAGATTAATTTATTTAGACAGTGAAATGAAAAGGATTAATATTTCATTGATCCTTGACTAACCCAAAGGTTCTTTATTCATCATGAATGGTAGAGGCCATTGTGAAGGGAAATTGTACCATATGTAGAGGCCATGATGAAAAAAGAAGGTATGGATCACAGGTTTCAAATACATTGGGGATCCATTTTTTTTTTGTTCACACAGGGATTCCTGAAATAGGTGATTTGGAAGGTGAAGGGTTGAGAAAAATTGGTTTTGAGGTGGAGCATTATATTTATTTGAAACAAAGGTTGGTATAGCTCACTGAGCATGCCACGAATGAAAATATTGTACCATGAAAAATAAGTGATGATGAGATGAGATGAGGTGACATATAACATGGTCGGACTCACAAAAGTGACCATTGTATTGGGGATTGTAGGGCTTGAAATAGAGAAAATGTGACACTGAGTAGTTACTAGTTGTCTTTGGTATAGGTCATAATATCAAAGAGGATAGTCACATCAGTGATCGCAGGGCTTATAATAGTGTAAAAGTTACCCTATGGAACCAAGGGGTGTCTTTTGGATCATTCAGACTCACAAAGACACCATCATATGTGTTTTTTTTTCACACAAAGGCGAGATATCCTCATGACTAAGTTTCATGAAACAAGATCCATTTCAGTTTTTTGATGGATTTTATGGCCATTTGGGAGCATATTATCCTCGAACTGGCTATGTCATTATCCATGCATCTAGAATAATTATTTTTTTCCCCAAAAAATGTCCCCCATAAAAATTGGAGTTGAATGAAAATAGGTTCAAATTCTAAAGGCATTTCACCAAAAAAAACATTGTATTGTGAAGCTAGATCGTGAAGAATAATGGGTGGAACATTACATGATGATTTAACAATCGAAGGACACTGAAAAGTGTGGGAGAAGTTTCTTGGGATTCCAGAGTTAGCATCACCTATAAATAGGGTTATTGTTCCTTTTTTCATATATAGAACTCTATGAATAACTAAGTTGATGCTATTTGTTCGTGAAGCAATCCACCCCAAAAATGAAACATTGAGAAATGGGTTCTTCAGTCTGGTGCTCCGTGAATGATTCATAGTGAACTGGTATATCATGATGTATTTCTCTATTGTAATGCACACTGCAAAAAATTCTCCAAAGGCTGTTACTTCACAAATGATATCTACAATGAAGAATCATTAAACAAAATTGTTAACATACCCATAAAAAATAATTATGTCTCCGAAAGATGTCTTCTCATGAGGTAGCTCAAAAAATTCATGGTGATGCTTCTCAAAGTGATGTAATGGATAACAACATCCGGATAAGGGATTATGTTCATATTACATTGTTCTATAAGTAATTAATGGATATGATGATAGATAAAATTTATGATTTCTCACTAATAAAAAGGTTTCCATTATATGGTTTTGGTTTATAGGATGATTTATTCATTCCAGAGATCAAATGAGATCCGTTGAACTACTGTTTTTGGAGAAAACTAGGTCAACATGAGTGGTACATGGTCGTGAATGGTCACGTCTGGATGGACCATGCCTTTATCACAGCGTGATGCCTCTATAACCATCTCAACAATGTTTATTGTCAGGTGTTGGAGGAAGTTATGTCCCAAAATCATTACAAAATAATCATCTAGGAATTTCATGTGATCATAGAAAAGTGGTTTTTTAAAATCTACCACCATTGCTAGGGTGGAAACATCACCAACGAGTGGGATTGGGATTATTGTGTCTCTGTGTGAATCATGTACCATGTTTGAGATTGTTCTATGGTATGTCGGCCTGAATGAGGTAGAATGGCATTCACAATTCCACATATCCCAACCAATGGGAATCGAAAAAGTGTGGTTTAGAAGGTGGTCCCTGGATACCTAGAAAATTTTCATGCATCTTGGAGAGGTCGTCATCATTCTCTAGGATCTTCATCAGATCTTATGTATTCCAATTATGGGAGAAATGTATGAAGAGTTACTCCCTACTAAGAATACATGGGAGTATGAGGAAAATATTCTGACACTAGAATTGATGTTCATAAATATGGTTCTAGTAAATAAATATAATAAAAATTACACCCGGGATGTCCCCTTCAAATAGTCGTTCAACTATTTTCTGAACATCCCACTAGAAATGCCTATTATGGGAGACAAAGTGCCACAGAAACTACCAGTGGGACCACAACCTATTTTATGGGAGCTCAGTGAGGTAGGGATAGATCATACTGGTGAATCCTAGAGGATGTCTATTAGTGATGGTGGGGATAAAACATTACTAGTGAATATTGGAAAATTGAATGGTTGGGAAGGTTTATCTTACTATTGATATGGGGATGGATGCTATAGTTTAGGTATCTACAAAGAGGAGCATATCCTAGAAAATTTACCATGGGAATGATGTTGGCATAATGAAAATTCATCTACATGGGCATCTTGTTGCTAGAGAGGTTTTATCACATACATCAGCACATTAGTAAGGAAAAGAGGTTGTTACCCATGTGCGGTCTATTTCATTTATTATACATATAGTTCACAAAACATATGGGTGGATTACAATACATAATCTCATCCCTCCACATAGGATACACTCTTGACCTATAATATTGAATTTTGTGGGATGATTCCAACTCCAACTAGGTCTGATGGATAAGTTGAGTAAGATGGGAAGGGGAAACCAGTTCATTATCCACTCATTCCATCAAACAATTAGATAATTTTTTTATGAAGACACTTACAAAATATACGTGTATCCATATTTATGTTCTTCTTGGACAGTTTTATAGTGGAATTGGTGGACTGTGATCCCATATAAGAGCCATACAATCCACAACAATTTTCAAGATAATTTTAATGCGTGTAGAGGATTACCATGCTGGTGTACTTAGTGGGGAATCCTGATGACCACCCATGCATGATGAGAAAGATCTTGATGATGTTCACATGTGGGGAGTGTAATAATTGAATGATTTTCCACCATCTACTATAAAATTTGAGATGATTCACTATAATGCATACAGATGGGTAGTCAGTTATCTAGGTGAGACACTAAGGCATCCAACAATCTGGGCTAGGAAATTAGTGGTCTCCACGTGTTTATGTCCTAGTCGAATGAAATCAAGGGGGAATCTTGAGGGTATTTAAAAAATAGTACATTGTGATTAGGTTATGTATTTATGTGGAGAAATACATGAAGCAGCAGTAATTGGAGCTGAAGATACTAAGGTGGCAGTGCCAGACTAGATGGCTCCAACCAGTTGGACCTGGGAGAAAAGGGAATCATCAGAGGGGTTCTGTGAGATGCATAAATTACCACCAGGGATGCATGTTTGTCAAGATGATATTGCCCATAATTTCATATAACTAAAGGCCTAGAAAAGTAGAATGTTTTAAACAAATTTCATCAACACTAACAACATTTCTAAAAAACTGAACATGCACGAGATAGAGATTCATGGAATCTAATTCTCTAAAGTTTCCCTCTACACGTCTCCTGATGTGGAGATAATGATTGTGATATAACTATATGAACTGGTGAACTCACAAAGCACTTCATATGCACAAAAAAATCTTTTGATGGTGTTGTTGAACCTAAATTCCCCCCACCCAATGTTGTCGATGGATGAGCTATAATATCTTGTACCCTTTATTAACTCAGATAGATTCTAGGGGGATGTGTATGAAGAGGAGGAGCATAATAAGGGTGAAGATGGATTATCTCTTAGGGATACCTCTGTTGAAGAAGTAAATATAGTGTGCTTATAGGGAACTTCTATGAGTGGTTTATTTACAACACATTAAGTAATATCTAACTAATACAATAGGGACAATATCCTTCCCACATTATCATGTTTCATAAAATGATGTATATCTACAAAAAGAGACTTTTTTCTCTATGCCCCTACTAACAAGGAAGATGATGTGGTGAAGGGTGTGGAGGAACAAGCACCTGGACCCACTTCTATATAAATAGTTGTTTAGAGTCCAGCGGTACTAGGAAGGAAATGATAAACTGTTTGGAATTATTGGATCCCATAGTAATGTATGTGGGATCATTCCCTCGTACCCCATAAATGAAAAGGCAGATGAAAAACTATGCAGTTGAACACTGTATGTTCCATTCTCTTGAAGCCATATCGTTTTTATATTCCATCAAATTGGTTGATATGACCTTCATCTTTGTAGTCCTATGAATGGACGGTATACTTTGGGTATGGATGGTCGGAGGGCACAAGACCCCTTTTCTGATAAATACAACTGTCCATATGGAACCATGTACCAAATATGTCCATGTTATGGTTCCCCATAATGATGAATTGTGATATTGAGTTGAACCGTTGGTGTAGTGGAACTAGGTTTGGTCTGGATGACATCATTTATGTAGAATAAATTGAGGAGGTCCAAATTGATGACATGGATCTTGACTTGACAGATGATATGCCAAAATAATATCCAACAACAGTGATCCGAGATGCATTTCTGGAATATAAACATGTTGATCATTTGGATCTGGATGAGTCTGACTCTGATTAAGATGAGTGTAGTTAGAAGGAATAATTACGAGTATAGAAACTAATCATGAACCTTCTTGATATGGTTTTATAATCATAGAGTATATGTTAGATGAGATATCTTCTCATTTGGATGAATGAAGAATGCACTATAGGGGAAGATACATCACATTTCCACATGCTAATCTCGGTCTATCTCACTGAGAATATTAAAGAGATAGCCATGAAATCAGATACTGCATTGTACTAGAAGAAATTTGAGCCTACCCAGAAGTTCAAAGTGGTCAATCAGGATATCCAACATCTTGATGATACGATGAATGAGAGCTAGACATTCATCACTATGAATATTCGCCTCATTGAACAACTGATGTCCAAACTGGTGGATTCCCAAGAATAGTTAGCCCAGGTGAATCATTTGTGGATGAACATCAATTTGAACATGATTGAACATAGATCAGGGTAGATGCACATTATCCTATTCCAATCAATGATGTGTGGGAGATCATGAAGTGGTCGGAATCCCTAGAAGATACACACCATAGAGTGGTGGAACTGAGGAATTCCATTGAGGGAGCATATCCATAAGAGTTGTGCTTTGGCTAAACGAAACCATACATATCCCTGGGTACCTTCTTATTTAAGTGATGTTCATGGAAATCCTATTTTTTGTTGTTTTCCTTGACTTCCATAAATCTATAATATCCTTGATATAGATATTGATATATCTATAATCACATGTGGTTCATACCTTGTGTGAGAAACAAGGGATTATCACATAACAGACTTTGTATACGATAGTACATGAAAATCACCTAACATCCAGGGTCAACTATTTGTCAGGAGACCAACCAATCTATTCATGTAGATAGAGGGGGTTGTGGTTATTTAATAGTTTTCCTAGAGTAAAAACATACGTTCCAATCATGATCTAGTACGTAAGAGGGAAAACCCTGGGTGCATTGGAATCAATCTAAATTAAGGGGAATGAGAAATGACAATTACAACCCCCAAAATATAGTACACAGTGATGGTGGCTTCATGATGGAGGATAACAATTGATAGTATTGGAAACACAACATTAAGAACATGTTAGCTTGGAATGGGATCAAACAAATGAGGCAAAACCACTGACCGAATATGAAAACATGGGGCATAACTCAAAATATTGTTTGATGTATTCTGAAACGTTAGCCCGTGACCATATTAAATACAAGAGGCCAAGTATACATACCACTTGGGGGTCCCATAAAACAAGAAATAATATATGGATACAAATAAAGTGTATGAAATATATGGATATGGAGTGATGGAATGTTCAAAAGTATTCCAAAAATATTAAAACTATGCCCATTTGATGAAATCACAATGGGTGTGCATATTGGTTTGAATAAACATGAAACATACTTCTCGTAAATACCTCTCTAGTGAGTATATAGAATTCCTAAAAAATGACGATGATAGACACCTAGTTTCATATGGTGAATATGATGCACAAAATAGTTTACCATCATATGACCCGAACATTGAACATAGTATAAGGTCAAAATCCCTAAAACCCAAAAAACAGTTTAATGAAGTGTAATATGGACTATGATTTCTATCCCTATAATATTTTCATGCAACGAAAGAGATGAACCTAGATTGAATGAGCCAAATTTGGCATGCACACCATACAAATACCAAGGAACAAAAAGAAAGGGGGAATATGTGATGTAGTGAGGGATGAAACCCAATATGAAAAAAGGCCAAGGATACTCACCACCAACCATTATACCACATATTTATATGAGGATCATATATTAGGGTTATAATTTTCATACTATAATTGGGGAAAGAGTGTAGAATGGACAATTAGCCTAGGGATGGACCTAAGACAACATTTTTAGGTGTTGATACGTAACCTGTATGGATGAAATTTGAGATGGATCTAATTATTGAGGGTTCATGTAATTCAACGTCATGCATGATGAATACAAAAACACATTGTATTGTCATATGCCTAGGACATGAGCATACCAAAGGGGAAATGTGTGGTGTATTACAAAACCCGATGTGAATGAGGGCTAAAGGGGTCTACACCATACCACCCATTATTCAAAGGGGAGATGAGTCCTAAAATGATGATGTTTGTAGTTTAAAATAAGGTTGTTTGACCCAGATAATATGATATCCCAATGTTTCTATGTATCCTTTATCGGAAGTAATCAAGCCACATGTAGTTCATGACTTATATGTAGTTTAATGTCATACAATATATGAAGTGGTGATTCAATTTGAAATGTAAGAACAATGTTGTGGATGGAAAAAATATTAATGATCTAATCATAAATACCATTCCTATTAGGATTAGAATTTATCCACACCTAGTTTTGAAGAAATTCTATCAGACATGTCTTACCCATGTACAGAGGAATAAAAGAACATTGAAATATATTTTTTGTTATTTTGTTGTTGTTGAGAGTTTTTTTCATGTGACCATCCTGGGATAAAAATTTATGGTTTCACTACAATAATATGTCCATGAGTCATTATTTAAAAATATAAGGGTGGATAACAAGTCACAATGGTGATTCTATATCATTCCAAAATAACATAATGTTTTTGTGTTTTATTCATGTAGTCAGGATGATGATGTCATAGTTTATGGTCATATGATAGGGCCTACCCATGCACTATAATTTCATGAGGAAAGGACTTAATAGTTCAATGTCATGTGGAATGAGGTAGTATTGTTTAACTGAATGTGGATTGGATGAAAGGGATCTTAGTTTACGGTCATATAATTTGGAACATGGGGTTACAAACTCCTACATGATGGTATTTCCCTACTGTTGGCGCCAAAATATTGCACGAAAGGAAGGGACGGAAAAGAAGGCTGGCATGCTGCCTTGTGAAGCACCGTCGCGAAGCACCCCGAGCATCACGGTCTCGCAAAGCTCCGAAGGAGGTAATTCTCTGCGAATGGCCTAACGTTCGCGAGCCCGCCGCGAAGAACCCCGAGCATCGCGGTCTCATGAAGCTCCGGAGGCGGTAATTCTCCAAAAATCGCCAGACATTTGTGAGCCCTCCACGAAGCACCCTGAGAATCGCTGTCTCGCGAAGCACCGGAGGTGGTACTTCTCCGCGAACAGCCTGACGTTCGCGAGCCCGTCGCGAAGCAACTGCCGCCCCTTCGCGCCGCGTGAGTTCTGCTTCGCGGTGCCCCTTGACTATAAATACTGGGCTCCCCCTGAGTCCAGGAGATGGAAAATCCGACCTTTTGGCTTCTTCTCTCCCAAATCGCGAAGCACCCTGTGCCCCTGGGAATCATGAGCTCTGCGAGGTACTTCTACTTCGTGTGATGCCTTTGCTTTGTCTCATTTTGAGCCCCTCTTCTGAGAGGGATGCCCTTCGCGAAGCTCAAGGGAATTCATGAAGTAAGGGGATTCCCAAGGGAACTCGGGCAGCCGCGGAGTGTTTATGCTTCTCGAAACACCCAACATGTACTAGTGATCCCTATGCTAAGGCGGGATCATTGCACATCACGAAGCACACTGCTTCGCAGCAACCTGCTTCACGAGAAACCTCTTCTTCGTGAGGAAGTACTTCGCGAATACTGTTCTACTTCTCGAAGCACCCTCCACTCACACCTATGCCCTATGCTAAGGCTAATGCACTTCGCTTCACGAAGCACACTCCTTTGCTTGGCAATTCCGCTTCCCGTGCGACCCTCCAGGTATGCATGATGTGATTTCAAAGTCCCACGGACAATACCACTTGTAGTATTTCTTCGCCTAATGCTTCTTCGCATAGGCATGTTAATGGCTATTGCTTCTTCGCATAGCCACGCTAATGTGGACCCCTCGATGGTCTGATCCACAACCCCCCTTGACCATGGCCTTGCCAGTACCTTCCCTCCCCCAAGGAACAGAGCGTATCGGTTATGTAAGTCATAGGGGTGTGGAGTGAACCCACCTCATCCGAGCTGCAGGACATTAAACTGCCAAGCACCACATCCTCAACACACGATGTTAAACTATGACCTGACCTCATGCCTCGCACGAAGGGTCCCCCCAGCTCGAATATTCTTTACGCCACTCGTCTCCATGGGAGTGGAATCACCCATTCACAAGGGTTGATATCCTCCTTACTGGAGTGGCGTATGTTCTCAGTAGAAGGGCGACCCTAGTTCCCCAACGGATGGCTGCACTCCTGCATCTCCGTGCTTCCCCACTACCAAGGTCATTGGAGGGCGTGATAGGGAACGAGGCACCTCCCATCATTTGTCACAAATCCCTCTTTCGTTGCTCTATGCCGCACTTCGGGCCTCCATCCTGGAGTAAGTCCCAGCACTAATGGGCCGCCTAACGTGTAATCCCCTCTTCACTTCTCACGGATACACCCTTCACGGCGTGATCGTCGGGTCCTTGCTGTCTCTTGTTTCTCACACCGAGCATGACTCACGTGGGCTTAGAGTTGGCATTGGCCATGACAATACTTCGTCCAGCATGATGTTAAAGTGCATGCCCTCGTCCAGCATGACGTTAAACTGCATGCCCTTGTCCAGCATGACGTTAAACTACATGCCCTCGTCCAGCATGATGTTAAACTGCATGCCCTCATCCAGCATGATGTTAAACTGCATGCCCTCGTCCAGCATGATGTTAAATTGCATGCCCTCATCCAGCATGACGTTAAATTGCATGCCCTCATCCAGCATGACATTAAACTATATGCCCTTGTCTCGCATGACATTAAACTGCACAACCATTTGAACTACGAGGTCTTTGATCCATGTCAAGTCATGGTACATAGGAAGCCTCCCAGAGGTACAAGCCTACCCGTCATTTCTTCATGTCGGGTCCCATCCCCGTCCAGCATGACGTTAAACTGCATTCCGATCCGACGGCAAGCCGTTGTGACTCACCCAACCTGAACTATGAGGATTTTGATCCGTGTCAAGGCATGGTACGTAGGAAGCCTCTCTGAGGTTCAAGCCCAACAATCATTGGCCCAGACCGTCTCCTTGCCGGTGTGCCAAGCCCCCCATTTTTAATCTGAACTACGAGGACTTTGATCCATGTCAAGTCATGGTACGTAGGAATCCTCCCAGAGGTTCAAGCCCATTCCCCATCGGACCAAGGTCCCTCATTCACGTCGGTTCGCCGACACCCACCACCTGGTCGTTCCGACCTCATTCATGTAGGTTTACCCCCATACCGCATGACGTTAAACTGTATTCCACCATTCGAACTACGGGGACTTTGATCCATGTCAAGGCATGGTACGTAGGAAGCCTCCATGAGGTTCAAGCCCACCGCCCATCGTACTTTCACGTCAGGGTTTACTCTCATCCAGCATGACGTTAAACTGTATTCCAGTCCGACGACAAGTCGTTGTGACCAATCCGAACTACGAGGACTTTGATCCATGTCAAGGTATGGTACGTAGGAAGCCTTCACGAGGTTCAAGCCCACCACTAGTGGACCCCTGGGTCTACTTTCATGTCGGTTCACCGATGAAACCCTTTGAACTACGAGGTCTTTGATCCATGTCAAGGCATGGTACATAGGAAGCCTCCTAGAGGTTCAAGCCCATCTCTCATTGGACCAAGGTCCACATTCACTTCGGTTCACCGACGAAGCCCCTCTGAACTATGTGGTCTTTGATCCATGCCAAGGTATGGTACGTAGGAAGCCTCCACGAGGTCCAAGCCCACCACCACTAAGACCCCCCTGGTCCTCTCCTTTCACGTCGGCCTTCCGGCATTCACACCTGAACTACGTGGACTTTGATTCCCTGCCACGGGGATACGTAGGAGGTCTCCTCGAGGCTCAAGCCCAACTTCACCGTCGCCCCTGCGATGGTCCTTTTCCATTCCCATCTCCACTTAATTCATCCATCCATCCATTCCTCTTCACAGCCGTCCATAGGCTGGTCTCGGTATTGGGTCCCCCTTCAAGGAAAATCCCTCAATCCGATCCATTCTAGTTAATTCTCTGATCGGGCTGATCCATCTCCACTGGACGTTAAACTCATGGCATACCCTGCGTTAAACATAGGAAGTTGAGAAAAACCTCAGACATATGTCTATGGAATATAATTCCCCACGCTCGATGTGGGATGCCTCGGGCCTCCACGCCCTCGAGAAGCCCTGTGACCAGGGATAATAGACAGACATGCCAGGTCCCTAGTATCCAAACACGCTACTGATGCCTCAACATGACTACTCCCCCGACTGAAGGTTGCTACCCTGACCGGACCCTTTGGAATGTCCCGATAGAAGCAGTGTAATTAACCGGCGTCCATAGAAAAATGGCACTAGGAAGAGTTTCACGAACAACGTATTAAATATATGAGGGAGACCCGGACTAGGTGACGATTTCCAAGGAGGAATCCACGGAAGGAAGAACCGACATCCCATCATCCCGTTTTGATCAATGAGCAGACGTCCCTGAATAAGGAGAGAATGCTGCCCGCCTTTGGAAAGCGGGAATGCGGGGCAATAGCAGCGCGTCCTGTACAGACGGATGCGCACGCCCCGGCGAAAGCGTTGGAAACATAAATGGTGAACCCGACGTGAAACTCTTCTCCTCAATGTGGAGATTAGTAGCGTTTGAGACACCAGTAGATTGATGTGTCACTGGATCCACATATCTGGTGCCTGGTCCCTCCAAGAAAATAGCGGGCCTGTTGTGAAACTCACCATCAGTCGAGGCAGTAGAACATGGGGCACTCCGTTCTACAGCATGTGGGCATGGATCCTTCTTACAGACGTGGAGAATGGAAGGACGCTGGGGAACTGGTTGTCAATCCTTTTCCTTGCAGTGCTGATGAGTTGATCCCTTCATTTCTCAGGAACCAGGTTTCTGTTACAGAGACACGATCACCGCCCTCTCGCCTACGCAGGGGCAGGGGAAACACCGCCACAGCCACCCCGCATGGCGCCGCTACCGCCACAATGGCTGCCACATCGAAGAATACGGGGTGCCCACGTCCCCTTTCCCCATCAGAGGTCATCCAGCGAAGGGTGATTAACAACCTCGTACGCAGGTACGGGGAGGAAGGGGTCATTCCAACTCGGGATATGGACCACTTGGACCTGGAGGCTTCCAAGACCCACCATCAATGCCGCCCTAATAGGCCACGCAGGGATCCCCTGCTCCCCACCCCAACGTTCAACTGTTTTGGGAGCCTGTCCCCGGAACGCCTTGACGACTCCTCGCCTTACGCTGATGAGGCGGGCGCCGTCCGGCTTGACCCTCTTAGGGTCCCAACCCAAGGGCTCCATGAAAGGGCTCCCGTCCTGCCACGTCAGCGCCGCCGTCCGACTCCGCAGGAAGAGCAGGCAGGCCATGCCCCTGCACCACCTGCGCCAGCTCGTCTGACCCGACGTCAGCGTCGGGCCCGGGTTGAGGACGCTCGCCCAGATGCATCGACGTCAATAGCTACAGTGTCCCGAGCCACCTTTGACGTGCATCATGGAGTCCCTACATACACTGAGCATGGGCACCCTTTCTCCCAACCAGGATCGAGACCCCAACCGCCCCACAGGCAGGCTGGGTTGACTCTCCGGGTTGCAGGCTGGAGCGGTGATCACCGCGAACCAACCCACAGTGATGTCACCTCGTAAGGAGGCCCTCCTCATACCACTACTCCACATAGCATGGGTCATCCCCGCTCCAAAGCTCTTCATGGAGGAATGCCTCATGCTACCCCCATCCCGAAGGAAGACCTACCCAGCAGTAGTGACGCTCGGCGCGGAAACGTTTCCTGCACCCACTATACAGGGTATGGAGTCCATCCTCCTTCCCCCGACTGCCGATCTGAAGGTATTGTCCATTCGGTCCTTCTTCAACGTGGGGGCCCTCCCTATGTCCTCTCTGCAATGGGCGAAGGTCCTCCCCGCCCCAGTAACTTGGGGAGTGAAGGTCAGCCTCGCTCTGCCTGCATCAACTATGGAGGTCCTCCCCGTGCTCCTGCTGATTCCAACAGAGGCTCTGCCCATGTGGGTGCTGTCCGTGGAGGTCCTACCCATGTACCCTTCGACATTTTCCCTAGTTCCCCTCGCACCTCGGCTATCTCGAGCGGGGGGTCCCTCTACCACGGTGTCAGTTCTGCCCCGAGGATACCTATTTGTGATCAACCCTGTCCTGGAGAGCCACCCCGGGTAGGAGAGCGGGTCATCGCCGCCATAAGAAGAATCCTAGGAAGGCCCGAGTGGAGATCAAACCTTCCCGCTTCTCGGACTCTGAAGTGGAATACGACTCAGCGATGGAACCTTCTCCCTGCTCCTCTGTATTAAGGACTAGGGCAGGAACCAGGCGCGTTAGCCTCATTCTTCCGGAATATGAGGTCCACCAGATTCCCATCTCCCTCCGTAGGTACATCCAGGAGGAAGAAATCGTGGAAATTCCGCAGGTCTCGACCGTGCAATCACCACCATTGTCACCAGAAGCGCCCTCTACCTCTACCAGAGATCATGGAGAGCTGTTTTGGTGGCCGACGGCAGTAGAGCGACGACATGACCTATCGTCGGCAGTCGTGACTTCTGTGCTGGAAGCTGTGGCTATCAGCCCATCGTATCGTGACATCATGGCCAGGTCACCTCATTCTTCAGAGGATGGCCTGGAATTCGGCGGCCAGTCAGCTCGTTCGCCGTATTCTCCACCGCCGAGTTTACTATCCCAGAGGTCTGCCTCGGTACAACTATCGGTCCCTCAGCTGCCCCTGGTTGACGAGTGGGGCAATACAGGGCCAGACCCCGAGTCCGAACCCAGGAGCTTCTGGAGAATTCTCACAGCAGACTACTTCTCGGATAAATTCTGGCCGATGGCGGCGCTGAACTTTCACGCACCAGAGTCCCTTACCCTTGAAGAAGTGGGGTTCTTTTGTCGAACCCTATGGGCGACACACTTTCTCCTTCATTACGAGTGGGTGGTGTACCCCAGAAGTCGAGAGCACTTCAAAGAAATCGGCGAGCAATGTCGCCTGATCGATTTGGCCGCACTCCTTGTGTCCCAGCACTCTGAGTCGCCAGGCCGTCAGAACGCCCTTCAACGGAAATGTGCTCAGAGTTTCAAAGTCCTTCATAGATTCATCAGGGAATCTACCCCCCATGTGAAAGTCCGTGGTTGGGGACACTATGCCGCTCTCCTCTTTGACCATATCTGACGACAGCCTGATTCGGTATGCGACATTGAGGACATGCCCTCGAGAGGGGTCGCGGTCCACATGGCTGACATAGTGGACAAGGAAGATGAGCTTGAATTCCTCGATGGAGACTTACCCACCGAGAGAGTACCGCCATTACTGGACCCATCAGGGAGGGTTACCTGTCAGCAGAGGAACCTGCTAGGCCTCCCCGTACCCACCGAGTCGCTGGTACTCGGTCGAAATACCGGCGAGGGTAAGGCGCACGTCGGGACTGTCAAGCACTCCGACCCGTCTGCCTCTGTGCAGAAAATGGACGAAGATCCCGAGAAGGCCACGTTACGCCAGCAGCTTGCTGAGCAGAAGAGTCTGGTTGATGAACTCTTGGCTGAGCGCGCCGCAGAGCGGCGACCCGACTATGGTAATCCCAGGCCGGGGCAGCAGGGGCAGGAACAATTTCCCCGCAATGAGATGCTTCTGGGAAACCCTGATTAGGCTACTTCTGCAGACAGGGAAAAATCCAGAACTTACGGCAAGAGGGAGTGATACGTCTCGGAAACCCCCCCCCCCCCCCCCGAACGACAGGGCAATCTGAAGAATCCAGTCCGGGTTCCCCCAGTCGCCCCACAGGTCGTTCTGCCAGTTGATCCATGAGCTACCGAAGCCATCTACCATGTTGAGGAACCTGGAAATGCACTTGTGATCAGGGATCCCCGTCAAGACAGGCACCCCCACCCGGATGATCTGATAGCGGCACTCACAGCCCACCTCAAAGCGTTGGAAACGCGGTAGGTGGCGGTACCACCGGACGGCAAGCCGTATCCCGCGTGGGTGGATGATATGCCCGCTCCCCCGGGTTTTGGGAACCCCACTTTCTCGCCCTTCAATGGGACAGGGTACCCACCGCATCACTTGGCTCATTTTTCTTCCAGGTGCGGCCCCATGCTAGGGACCCCGGCCCAGCAAGAAGCCGCCAAGATCCGATGTTTCGTACAGACATTGGAAGGTCCTGCTTTCGTCTGGTATAGCCAGCTCCCTATCGGATGGGTGACCGGTTGGGAGGATCTCCGCCGACAGTTCCTATACCAGTTTAGCTCCACCACGTGAAAGACCAGCATTGCAGACCTCTTCAAGTGCAAGGAAAGGCCTAATGAGCGAGTCGCAGATTTCATCACCCGGTGGAAGGGACTTACATATTCCCTCGATATGCCACTGACTAAGAGAAATTACTGACGATGTGTGTGGGAAACGTCAAAAAGGAGCTGGTACCCTCCCTAATTACCCATAACTACCCTGGAGGGTTCATAGATTTCTCAGATAAGGCTCAGCGCCTTGAGGAGGCTCTGCAACAGGCTAGTCAGGCACGTTCGTTGCCCCCTATGATCCCAGCCAGGAGGACCGCCAGAGCCGAACCAGCCGTGGTGGCCCAAATAGAAGCCCCTAGGCAGCTGGAATTATTACCAGTGGCACCATCCCCGCAACCCTGCAGAGGTCCTCCACCTCAAGCGCAGGCTCCCGCCCAGCAGCGACCGCCTCATAATCGACAGGTTCCCCAGCGCAATGCGCCACCTCCACCTAGGCGAGACAATCAGGAGCCGCCTCCTCAGCAGGCCCCTTCGGCCCCTCGTTAAGTCCAGGCCCCCAGGGCCCCCTATCCAGAAAGAAGGCACCAGACTTATTCGTTCAATGAAAATCAGGTCCCTGGCTACTTCCGAAGTACTCTAGAGCAAGGGATTGTGTGCCTGCCCGAGTGCAGAAGGCCGGCAGAGACGCATCTCACCGATCACTCCAACTACTGTCCTTATCATCGGATTTTGGGGCACACCCTCAAGCAATGCTATGTGTTTAAAGACTGGCTTCAAGACCAGGTCAACAAAAACATAGTCAGGTTGAGCCCGGCTCTAGAACAAGTGGCGGGTGTCTTTGCAGGGTCAGAGATCGGTAGCGACAGTGAAGGCGAGTGGCAATTGGTTCCCAGCCGTGGATCCTATAAATACGACGACTGGATGACCCGAAAAACCGTTTTTCATTCCCATGGTATCATCCAGGCACGCCTAAAGCATCCAGAACCTTCAGAAGAAGTAGCTGGTACCTCTGCATCGTCTTCACAGCCGACCACTTCCCAAAAGGGCAAGCAGCGATGACGCAAGAAGAAGCAACGCGCTCCGCCGGTGCCATCGTCATCCCACACTCTCGGCGACTTTATGCCCCCTGAAATGAGGATTCCTCCTAGAATCCTCCTGGTGGTGGATGAATCCTCGAGTGACAGTCAGGGGTACTCTTCGGTTAACACCGTGGAGCTGGTAAAGCCCTATATGACTCCCGAAGAGGGGGAACACCAGGCGAACCTCCCCAACGTTTCCAGCCGACGTCAACGTCAACGGAATCAAAATCGCGCCGGTCATCGAGGTACGTCAGCAGGCACTTTCAGCCAAGCCGTGCAAGCTAATGAGACCAGACAGTCGGCTCAGCGCAGAGCTCAGCATGCGCAACCCCATCTAACTCCCTCAGCGCTACCTCCACCATCGTTTGTGCTACTAGATTAGGGAGAGCTTCCTTGTTCGTATCACAGTCAGTCTTTCCCGGCTATAGGATAGCCTCCACTATCCGATCCTATCCCGATGACTACTCTCCAGGCTTCAACTAGTAGGAAGAAATATGTAGCCAGTACTATCCAACTGCCGGTTCAACCGGCAAGACCCGTGATGCCTCCAAATGCCGAACGACCTCCTGTAGGCAGAGGTTCGCGTTTGGCGTGAAATTATGATGTCCTGAAGCACCTGGTTGGCATTCCGACAAGGCTTTCTATCCTTGAGGCCCTTCTCCTATCATCTGAAATGCGCGAGGCACTTTCCGAGGCCCTAAGGAGCCCCGTCTAGTTTGATATGGATGTAGCAGCTGTAGAATCCTTCCATACCGAGACAATTGAGAACGTCCAATGTCAGGAGGTTATCTCATTCTCTGGTGAAGATGAGGACCCTCCCATACAGGGGAATATTCGCCCTCTGTAAATCACTGGCTACTTCAATGGTGTGGAAGTCCGCTGTTGTCTCGTTGACACGGGTTCTGGAATGAACCTAATTCTGACTCGAACGTTGCAAAAGATGGGTCTGTTTGAAGGTGATTTAACTCCCTCTGACCTCAGAATCTAGGGGTACAACCGCACCGACGAAACCCCAGTCAGCAAGATCCGCCTGAAGACTTAGTTCAGTGGATTAATTTCCAGCACCGAGTTCATGGTCGTCTCTCAGGACACTGCCTACAACGCGTTGATGGGTAGGCCATGTATCCATCTGCATGCAGCGGTCCCTTCGTCGTATCATCAGTGCCTCAAATACTCACTCAACGGTCGAGTAGGCGTGCTCCAAGGAGATGTGTATCCCTTCGCCTCTTGTGAGGCCCGCTATCTGGATGCTAGTTATTACAAAAGCAAGGATAAGCAAATCCTAGTAAGTGAGGATGAACCCGCCCCGGTCACAAGTGATCCCTGGGAAAGCATGGATGATGCCTACATCCTCTCGATCCACCAATTGGAGGCCACGACCCCCGACATGGGGCAATGTTTTGTTGTTTCGAGTACAAAAGGAAGGCATGTTCCTGTGTCCAAGCGACGGCGGAAAATCACCTCGTACTCCTATATAAACCAGGCTCAGGTGATCCCGGAACCTCCTACCCCTGTACGGTACTGGAATGTCAGGATTATGACAACGGCGGTGCGCCATACGTGTCTCTTCCACTGGGCTGGAATCAACCGACTCAGGCCGACACGTCACCACTGCTTTGATATCATCAAACGTGGCCCCTTAGGCCGAAGTCCAGATGGGATAGGGTCGACTGCCTTCATTACTATGGTCTCAATGGCGAGTGAGTCTCCTGATAGGATGACCACTGCTGCCCAAGCCGGCACCAGCTGCCCCTCAGACTTTGATAGCCCAAAAGTGTCTCCCGTCGCGGGAAATCCCCCCACGGGTGGAGAGGAAGACTTGGAGGATGCTCCCCTGCCTTTGAGGAAGGTGTATCTACCACAGTTGATGAACTAGTACAGGTGAAACTTGGTAGAGAGGCAGATCTGAAACCCACGTTGATCAGTGTAGCCATGTCCCCCATGGAGCGGCAGCAGTACGTAGACTTCCTCAAACAACACCGTGACATGTTTTCCTGGAGTTACAACGAGATTTCAGGACTAGATCCCCAGGTAGCCGTTCACCGTCTGGGCCTCCCGGCAAACCATCGTGGGTTTAAGCAGCCTCCCAGGAAGATGCACCCTTCTCATGGTGCTATGGTTGAGGCCGAAGTTGACAAGCTTATCAAATCAAACTTCGTTAAGGAAGTCCAGTACCCCAAGTGGCTTGCCAACATTATGCCAGTCAGGAAGAAGAATGGGCAGATCAGAGTCTGCATCAACTTCTGTGATCTTAATAACTACTACCCGAAGGATGACTTCCCACTCCCGGTGACGGAGTTATTGATTGACGCCACGGCCGGGTTCCAAGCTCTCTCTTTCATGGATGGGTATTCCGGGTACAACCATATTCAGATGGCCCCCGAGGTTGAGGAGTCCACTGCCTTCAGGGATCCCCAAGGTACCTTTTGCTACCAGGTTATTCCATTCAGCTTGAGAAATGTAGGTGCTACTTATCATAGGGCCATGCACCGCATATTCAAGCCGATTCTCGGGACGCTGGTGGAATGCTACGTAGATGACCTAGTGGTCAAATCATGTCGGCGCCAGGACCATCTCAAAGACCTCGAGAAGGTGTTCGGTTTCCTTCGTTCCCACCACCTGAAGATGAACCCGTTGAAGTGTTCCTTCGGTGTCACCTCTGGGAAGTTTCTGGGCTTTGTTGTTAGATACCGAGGTATTGAGATTGACCCAGAGAAGATCAAGTCCATCACCCAAATTCCTCCCCCGAGCAACATTCAGGAACTTCGAGGTCTCCATGACCACTTAGCCTATATACGCCGATTCATCGTGAATCTGGCCGGAAAGTGTAAGCCCTTTTCCCGGCTCATGAAGAAGGGTGCCGCATACGAATGGGATGAGGAGTGTCAGACCGCCTTCGAGGAAATCAAGCAGTATCTTCTCCAACCTCCAATTTTGATGCCACCCGTCTCCGGAAAGCCACTAGTCCTTTACGTGACCGCCCTGGAAAGATCCCTTGGTGCACTGCTCGCCCAGAAGAATAACGAGGGTATTGAGAATAGTCTCTACTATCTCAGCCACATGCTTCTTGATACAGAGGTCAGATACTCCCCTATCAAAAAGAGCTGCCTTGCACTCATCTTCGTCGTGAAGAAGTTGTGACATTACCTGCAGCACCATGAGGTGCAATTGGTATCTAGGGTAGACCCACTGAAGTACGTCCTGAACTGCCCCATGCTGACTGGGCGACCAGCATGGTGGGCGGTGATTCTCCAGTAGTTTGATATCAGGTTCGTACCTCATAAGGCCATTAAGGGACAGGCGTTGGAAGACTTTTTAGCTGCCCATACAACCTCCGCGGATCAATACCTGGACCTGGATTTTCCTAATGAGATGATCCTCTCAGTCGATCATGTCGTCCCATGTTGGAAAATGCATTTCAACGGTGCCTCACGGAGCCCCATCGGTAGGAGGCTCAACGATCCTAATCTCAACAGAGTGGGCCTGGGTATTGTCTTTATTACCCCGACGCAAGTCGTCCTGCCGTACTCGTTCCTGTTGTCAGAAGGTTGTACGAACAACGAGGCAGAGTACCAGGCTCTCATCACCGGTCTTGAGTTGGCCCTTGAGATCGATGTGCCCCATCTACATGTGAAAGGAGATTCTGAGCTGGTAATCAAACAGGTTAATGGTGACTACGTCGTCAGGAAGCCGGAGCTTGTACCGTTGCTGGAGTATACCCTATGCCTAATGGCCCAGTTCTCTTCTCGACCAGAGATTACCCATGTCCCACAGTCACAGAACGTTCAAGCAGATGCCTTGGCTGGCTTAGCCGTGTCGCTCGCAGAACCCGAGCAAGATGATTTGATCATACATGTGGCACACCGGAGAGTCATTTCCCCCGTCACCCAAGAGGACAATGATGGCCTGCGATTAATTCATCTCACCGTCGGAACCTTTATGTCAGGGGTCCCGGATTCTTCAGACACAGTGGTTGAAGCCACTCCCGACTGGAGGGCACCTTTTGTTGAGTATCTCCAAAATGGTTGCCGCCCGGACGACCGGGCCGAGCGTGAGCGAGTCCGATGCCATGCGCTGCAATTTACCCTCCAGAGCGGCCCCAGTCTTGAACATATCCTTTATAAGCGTAGCTTCGATGGCGTCCTCCTCCGTTGCATTCAAGGAATAGAGATTCCTCAAGTTATGCAAGAGGTTCACGCCGGTTCTTGTGGCGCCCATCAAGCTGGGCCGAAGCTGTCCCATCAAATCCAGAGGTTGGGGTACTTCTGGCCCTCTATGATCCACGATTGTATTGGGTATGCCAAGAGATTCCACGCGTGCCAAGTTCACGCTAACTTCCTGCATCGGCCGCCGGAGCCCCTCCACCCTACCAAGTACTCTTGGCCATTTGCGGTATGGGGACTTGATGTAGTGGGACTATATCCACCGGCAACAGCTCGCTAGTGTAAGTTCATCCTAACTGCTATAGATTTCTTCTCCAAGTGGGAAGAGGAAGTTCCACTCAAAGAGGTCAAGGCCCGTTCCATCGTTGACTTTGTGAGCTCCAATATTATCCACCGGTTTGGGGTCCCTCACGCCATCCTCACTGATAATGGAACCAACTTCCGAGCGGATGAACTAAAGAAATTATACGCCAAGTACAAAATCCGTTCGAACCATACCTCCTGCTACCACGTGCAGGCAAACGGACATATCGAGGCATTTAACAAAACCATATCTAACATTCTTCAGAAGATGGTTGGTCGGAACAATAAAAGTTGTCCGGACAAGCTCCCCAACGCCCTCTGGGCTTATCGGACGACGACTCTTAACTCTACCAAGGTGACCCCATATTCCCTGGTGTATGGAGCTGAATTCATCCTACCCATTGAGATCCAGTTGCCATCGTTACGCACTGCATTCTATGATCAGCAGACATCAGATGAGGTAGCCGAAATCCGTCTAGCTAAATTAGAATCACTGGATGAGAACCGGATTCGTGCCCTGCACAATCTGGAAAGGCATTAGGATAAGATAGCGAGGGCTTTCAACAAGAAGGTTCGTCTGCGCTCTTTTCTACAGGGCGACCTAGTACTGTCCCTTCGAGCACCAATGATTCCCAGTAGGAAACCGCCCAAGTTAAAACCCAAATGGGAAGGGCCTTATATCATCCATAAGGTTTACCCCAATGGGGCGTACTCCTTGGTGACCACGGATGGAGAGCGCATAACCCCTCCCACCAACGCCAGGTTCCTTAAGTGGTACTTCACCTGATCCTAGCTGGTCCCGCATGACCTTAAACTGCATCTTCGTCCTGCAAGACGATACACTGCAAAATGGTCCGAGCTCTATGACCTTAAACTAAGATCTCCAACGTCCTTACTACAAGATGTTAAACTGCAAGCCAGTCAGGCCTTCCTGACTAAGGCTCAGCCTCAGGCCCCTTGGCCTCCTCGGGCCCATGGCCCCCGTCTTCACTGCGAGACGTTAAACCACAAGCTGGTCAGGTCTCCCTGACCGCAGCTCGGCCTCAGGCCCCTTGGTTCTCCCTGACTTTCCGTCTTGCGGGATTGTATGGTTTGGTGTAGGATTACGTCCTCATTCACTTCAGATTACTTGCCGTACCTTACATATCCCAAAATGAGATGCATCCTCGTCCCGCATGACGTTAAACTGCATCTCAAGAACTACGTGTGGCTTGATTCTCATCATAATGGGATATGTAGGAACTCTCGGACACCTCATCTTGAGCCCAACCCCAAGCTTTTCTCTTCCACTATCCCCCCTGGGAATAGTTTCCTTGGAGGATCTTTGTGTAGTGAGGAGTAGACTTTCTTAGCCCCTCTCATACAACTCCACTCATACATGGATTGTAAGGGTTGCACCATGTGCCCACTCCCGTTCTTCTATCCTTCCACGTCCTCACTGCATGACGCTAAACTGCATGGCCTTCAAGAACTACGTATGGCTTGATTCCCATCCTAATGGGATACATAGGAACGCTCGGGAATTTTGTCCGTTGGCCCAGCCCGAAAGCCGAAATCTTTCCCTTGGGTCAAGACATATGGCAGCGTGCACACTTTTTCCCCAACCCACGTCGAGCAAGCCTCGACCTAGCTGCACCTCCCCCTGGAGATGTTTGCCTCTTTCATGGATGGATACAGCTATGCTTCACCCACTCCTTGACTGGGATTCCATAATTTTTCACACCTATAGGGACCCCCAAGAACGTCCTGAATACTACGCCCAAGGGCTCTCCTACCGATATGGGCCAACGCCCCTGAGGATTTTCAAGCAACAAGCCGATACAAGTCCCGCATTGCGAATTTGGTCAACGGTCTATGCTCATTTTTTTCTCCCATATCAGGTCACCATAGGAACGCGGTGTTTCGAACATGGTCAACAGTGTCCTGGATCCTCAGGTCCACCCTGAGATGTCCCAAACATCGAGTGCAGTGATTCATTCTACCCCATCCCGAAGTGACAAGCTTCCCCCCGGGTGGTGCTAGTGGTCGGGCCCACGGCCCCGATTCCCCTATAAGGGGTGTACGGTGTGGTGTGGGATTATGTCCTCATTCACGCCGGGATCATGTACCATGTTGTACGCCTTCCCTTATGAGGCCCATCCTTAGGCCCCTTGGCCTCCTCGGGCCCCCAGCCCCCGTCCTCATGTAAGAAGTAAACTGCAAACCAGACAGGCCTTCCTGGCTGATGCCTGACCTTAGGCCCCTTGGCCTTCTCAGGCCCCTCCGCCCAACCTCTTACCCAGGGTGTACGGTGTGGTGTGGGACTATGTCCTCATTTACGTAGGGATCATGTACCATGTCGTACGCCTTCCCTTACGAGGCCCAGCCTCAGGCCCCTTGGCCTCCTCGGGTCCCCGACCCTCGTCCTCACTGCAAGATGTTAAATTGCAAGCAGGTCAAGCCTCCCTGACCAATGCCTAACCATCAGGCCCCTTGGCCTTTTTGGGCCCCAGCCCGGGTCCTCTCTTATAGGAGTGTATGGTGTGTCATGAGGTTATTTTCCCATTCACGTCGGTTTATTTTCTATACAGTACACCTCCCTTGTTTGGGGGTATATTACTCCCCCCTCCCGTCCTATATTACGTTAAACTACATCTAGAGAACTACGTGTGGCTTGATTCCCATCCTCATGGGATATGTAGGACCACCTGAATGTCGAGGATTCGGGTCCAGCCCCATCTCTCGGGAACCTTCATCCCATCTTGGCCCCTTGGCCTACCTTCCTCCATGAGAGGATTATATGGTGTGGTGTGGGATTATTTCCTCATCCACATCGGTCTCGTAATGACCATGCCATGTACCTCTCCCTCCTGAGCTGTTTCGTCGATCCCTTTTCGGTATTTCACCAATGTGCCTAAGAGTACTCTGGTTTATTACCTGGAATGCCAAGCTTTACTCGGACACGTCCGTACCCGCTTTTCATGCTTTGTGTATCCCTGCATCAGGGATTCCATCATCTTTCACACTCGGAGGGACCCCCAAGAATGGCCTGGATACTTCGCCCAAGGGATCTCCTACCGTTACGGGCCAACGCCCCCGAGGGTTTCGGACAACAAATCGATAAAATCTCGCGTTGCGAATATGGTCAGCGGTCGATGCTCGTTTGTTGTTCCCACCTCAGGCTAACACGATATGGACGCTGCATTTCCACCATGGTTAACAATCTTCCTCTATCGCCACGCCAACCCATTAAGCCCAAAATGTCGGGTACACAATTCACACCCTTCATCACTTCATCGTGTCCAAGTAGAGTCTCGGAACTCTTGGTACTTTTCCTTTGTGCACGTCTGCGCGTTGGGGAAACAAGCCGCGTCAAAGGTGTACTTTGGGGCTCTCTACCAACTCCCCTCTGATGGACACCCCAAGTATCGCGATAAGGATCTCCACACTTGTTTCCCACACCGAGTTTAACTCACGTGGGCTTAGGGATCGGGTTGACGTCTGCGCTAACTTGGGAAGTTGTTACCATTCATGGTCCGAGCTCTAAGACCATAAAATAAGATCCATCTAGAACTACGTTCAGCTTGATTCCCATCCTCATGGGATACGTAGGACCGCCCGGACGCCCTGTCTTCAGGTACATCCCATTTAGGGAGCCAGTCTCTCCCACCTGTTTCACCTCTTACCTCTATATAGGCCCCTCGTCCTAAGATCTCCCTCTCTGAGTGGCGTACAACATGATGTGGGATCATGTATTCATCAATTTTGTTTTATAATACTACGCACGTTCCCCGCCTAGCATTGTCTCTGCTATGTCTGCGCTGCATGATGATAAAATGCATGTTTGGTCCTATCATACGACCCTAAACTGTGACATTATCGTCTTGGCCACACGACAAAAAACGGCACTGCACTGTGGTGACCTCATTGTAGAGGACATCACGTTGGGTATTGGTCACGTGCCATGCCATTTTTCAATTACTACCACGGCTTGATCCTTGTGGTGACGCCACGACCTACTACTCTAGGCATGTTGCTTCACAAAAAAACCACTCATCTTAAAGGACAAACAAGATTTATCAAGTTCCGCTTCTTTTAGTGCAGGGGCCACACCCGCACTCCCCTTTTCCCCTGGCACTGGTATCTTACCATGTCACATTTCAAGAACTACGTGAGGCATGATTCGCATCCTTATGAGATACGTAGGAGCGCCCGGGCACTTCCCCGCAGGCCCAGCCTAACTTTCACTTTTGGTCCCTTGACCTAAAACTTCTTCCAAGGGGGTCGTGCGATGTGATACGGGATTACGTCCTCATTCATGTCACGTGTTTGAGTTACTCCACCATGTGCCTCTTATGTTTCCTCCCATCCATGGTCCGAATTCTATGACCCTAAACTAAAATCTCCCTATGGGAAAGGAATCTGCTCCCTCTATCTAATATGTCTCGTTGTTGTATTCAGATGTGTTTTGACAGAGAGCCTGATGTGTGGGGTTTTCATAGGGACATCCTTCTTATCCCATGACCATGCTTCGTGAGCTCTCTATTTGGATCCTCATCCTCTTCTACATCTAAAAGGACCCTCGGATGACATGGATACTAGGCTTAAGGGCTCTCCATGAATGCTGGACCTAAGGGCCCTCCAATCGTTTCGGGCCAACGTCCCTAAGGATATCTGACAACATTTGTGAAATGGTACCGTGTTTCGAACATGGTCAACGGTCAACCCCCATTTGTTTGTCCTCATTCTAGGCTAACGTGATATGGATGCTGGATTTCCGCCACGGTAAACAGTTATCCTCCATCGTCACGCTGCCATCATCGTGATCTGAATCTCGAGCACCACGATTCACACATTTCCACTTCCTGAACGTCAAGTGGAATTCCATCATACTCGGCTCTTTCTCTTCGCGCATCTAGGTATGCTAAATGATCGTGTTAGTGTCATTGGGCCGGTATTCACTGAGTGTCCCTTTTCCCTAACTTGTCCCTTTCTGTGTCGGGAAATTCCCACCACTACTTCTTGTTTCCCACACCGAGCACGAATCACGTGGGCTTAGTAGTTTTGGCAGGATTTGTACCAACACGACCGGGCTTATCATCGTCCCGCATGATGTTAAACTGCGCTTTCAGAACTACGTATGGCTTGATTTCCATCCTCATGGGGTACGTAGGAACACCCAACCACTCTGTTTTGGGCCCAGCCTAATCCCCACTCTTGGTCCCTCAACCTGAAGAGTTTCCTCCGGGGGTATGTGGTGTGATTTGGACTCCAAGTCCTCATTCACGTCGGTTTCATATCTACCGCACCATACGCTTCCTGGGATCTTCCCTTTTATTCCACATCCTATCGTATGACGTTAAACTACAGGAGTCCATGTGTCCTCGACGCATGACACTAAACTGCGGTTCTACCCTAAACAAGTTCAGGATGCCCCATGTTAACCATGGGATGTATCAGAGCCTCTATCAGAGAGGATTTCACCTGCCAGTGTTGGTCTTTGACTGCACTGTGCTTCCAGAACTACGTATGGATTGATTCCCATCCTCATGGGATACGTAGGGACACCCAAGCATTTCACCTAGGGTGCAGCCCCATGAATCGTAAAATCCTATTCCGCCCCCTGGTCGGACCCCTCATAGGGGACCGTGTAACTATGACTCTGCCCTGAACAAGTTAAGAATTCCCCAAGATTACATTGGGAAGCGGTAAATCCCCTCGCCAGAGAGGCCCTGTCTGAAAGAAGGAATGATCCATGATCAAACCAATGCGCCCATATGGTGTACTCGCACTACGATGGTGTAACTACCTAAGTGTTGGACTCTGTTCAGACAAACCATCACTCCATATTCCATGCTTTACGTGCCCCTTATTCGGACCCTCTTCCCCTTTCATGTCTGACGGGACCCCCTAACGGCCTGGTCTCATGCCGCATCGGCTCACCTACCGTCCTGGGCCAATGTTCCGGAAGGCTGGCCATATTTGGATGGACCCCCTAACAGTATGGATGTTCGGCCTATTGTCCGCCAACTGTCCTGGGTCAACTTCCTGAAAGATTGGCCGACAATATTTGTGACATAGTCCCGTGTTTCGAACATGGTCAACGGTTGACCCACATTTTTGTCCCCATTATAGGCTAACGCAGTATGGATACCGCTTCTCCTCCATGGTTAACGGTTGTCCCTTATTGTCACGACATCCCCACAGTGCTCCGAATCTTGGGAATCGTAATTCATGCTTCTCATTTCCGTATTTTTGGATTGATTCCAGTGCCCCTGGTGTTGCACCGTTTGTACATGAGGGCACGCTGAAGAAATGGTAATTCAGCTATTCTGAAAAATTCCTTCTCCGGTCAAGCCTCTCCCATATTTCGAAAATCCGGACTGGTAATCCGAATCCCGGATGCCCGGAGCATGGTCTCCACTCCTATGTTATGCGGGATGAGAAGGCAACTACCTCCTATTTCTCACATCGGGCTCGACCCACGTGGGCTTGGGGAATTATCGCCGAACGTCCCACAGACATTGTAGGGATGTAACGAGGCAATTCAAACAGTGGAAATCGTGCACTCTACGGCATTCAAAACAAGGAAGGAAGAAATTGAAGAACGAAAGTACCAATAAAAGGTTTTTTTGGTATGTTACAATACTCGGGGGTTGAATCCCCCCATGGATGGGTTGACCCCATCAAAAGAGCATTACAGCTCCGCCACCCGTTGGCTTGTGGTGTCCAAGGCTTGTTGCCGATGACTCAGCTCCCGCTCCTCCTCTGCAGTGGCGGGGCGTAGTTCGTCAGCCTTGGCTTTGGCCCTTTCTACCTCAGCCTGAACTGCAGCCATCTTTCCAGAGGCCTGCCTCATGAGCTCCTTTGCATCCGCCAACTGGGCCTTCAACTGGGAGACCAGCTCAGATTGCGCATTCAGAGAGGCTGAGTGCTCATCCGCCTGGGTCTGCAGCTGTTGGACCTCGCTTTCGGCCTCCTGGAGCTTCTTGATGTTTGTCACTTTCCTCCGCTGCTAACCCACGCTGAGTCCACGATCATGCTCTCGGATCTTCTCAGCCATAAGATCTCGGATGAGCGCATGAGGAAATTGGGCGTCCACTCCCCCAGCGCACAGTTCGCGCAACCGCGAGCAGAGTCTATCCATTTCATCCAGCCATAGCGTTTGGGGGGTGTACTTGATAAAGTGCGTGATTAGCTTCCATGACCGGCGGCGGACTATGCTGTTGTCTTCCTCGTCAGAGGCCGTTTTTTCCCATTCTACACGATTGGAAGGATCGTACGTGGGATACACCTACAGAAAGTCCTCGATGGGATCTACATCTGGCGTTGAATCTGGTGCGACATCTGGTGCCAAATCAGGCGCGATAGGAGTAGGGCCAGCCGGCCGATCCTCTTCATCGGAGTCCACCTCAATGACCTCAGGCACGACCCTGCTGGTGGTCCCACCAGTAATGATGTGTGTTGCAGCTTGAGGAGATGGGGGGGACTATCACCACCATCACTGGCATTCCCCTAGGAGGGATGCCACCAGACATCCTGACTAACCTTTCCGCAGTATCCCATGCCAGTCGGAGAACTGTATAGCAAAGAGGGACATAAACGTTAGTTGGCATAATCTACATATGAAGACAAGGAAACCGGTAGAGGAAACTTACAGAGGTCAACCTCCTGGTGCTGCTCTTGAGCCGATACTGATGGGACCCCGAGGTGAGGCCCTCCGTATACTGTTGAAAGGTCTGGAGATTCCGGAGGAGCCACCTCAGATGCTCTGATCCCTCTAGACGCGAAACTGGACGCAACCATAAGCGCGGGTTCTGAAGGTCCTACATCATCACCTGCCGAGGGTCGAGAATGAGGCCTACGTACAAGTTCCTCTTGCATGGCTCAAACATCGGTGAGAAGACCACAATGACCCAAGAACGGCCCATAAGGAAGGAAGCTCGGAATGCTACCTCAAGAGCCTCTGCGAAATTGTCGGAATCTGAGCCTTGATCTCCGACCTCGCCCTCCTCCAACGGGCTCCCCCCTCCAGCCTCATCCTCCTGAGAGGAGTCCTCTGATTCTTCCGACAGGGGGAAGTGCTCCCTCAGATCGGTAGCCGATAACTATGGGGGGACCGTTCGATTCAGCAGTACCCTCACCTGGTCTATCATTGGGCGAGGGACACCACTGGAGTTAACGTAATCCTCCAGCTCGTCCAGGTATTGCTTTGTATCCGCCGGAGACGCCATGAAGCCGGCCCGGACTGGGCCTATGCCTGGTAATTCCATCCCGAGGCGATTCAGGTGGGCCCATATCTCAGGTGGGCTGAGGAATTTCCGGTTGACATCCCAAATGTCCCAGGCTTCCGGGAAGACGGCATCCTCTGCCATGTCGATATGACGCAGGTGCTTCCCCAGAGCCTGAGTGGATATCCTATGAAATCCCCTCGGTGGCTACCCCTCCGGATGGCCCTGCTCTTCCAGAATCACCAGGTCCGCCGCTGCTGCCACACCCTCGGCCGATGCAGGTCTCGCCGCCATGGCAGCCCCGCAACCGCGAGTGGCCCTAGCTGCCCTCTGACCCCGACCTCGAGAGAGAGGAGGCCCACCGTCACCGACCCGAATAGTTGGTTGCTTCAGCATCTCCCCTAGGTAAGCGGCTTCCCAACTAATGGCATACTCCTTCACCAATCCGAAAGCGGCGGTGGATGGAGGCAATAGAATTCGAATCTTCCCATATTCTCGTGTGAACATGATCCACATCTTCCTCATCACACATTGGTTCTCCTCGTGACGCACCTCCCAGTAGACCTGCGGGGTCAGCCGCTGGAGGCATCGGAACTGCCACGCAAACCGGTGCGGGGTGTACGGTTCGCAGAGTGGCTCACGATCTACTCGCACCACCAAAACTACACCTCGAAAGGCCAGGAGGTAAGCCCGATGTTCTTCCGTTCCTCGCCCTTCGTCAGTCAATATCCTCATCGGCAATGGGAAGGGGTGGAAATTAAACTCATCCGCCCTCCAAACCAGATTCAGCAACATCGGCATGGCTAGTTTGAACGGGAAGCTCCTGGCCGCGTTTAGGATGGAGGGGCGGAAGTTCGATCCTGGTGGTGAAATAGAGTTTGGATACTCATAGATCCCCCTGATGTGCGCTGCGATCCACCCATACAGGAGGTGGAAGGGCCCGCATATCCTTGGCGGCTTCTTGCCTTCGCTAATGTGCCACAGCATTCTGTACAGTTTGGCGAGCATTGGAATCCCCAGATTGATCTACTGCCCCATGGCCAACATGGACGCCATAATAAACGAGCTGGGCCACACCCCCATGCTTGTATCCCTCACCGGTAGGATCCAACCGCATATGAGAGCCGCGATAAATGCCGCCAGCCTGACTATCGGCTGTTGTTCAGTGCTGACACTGAAACCCCAAGTCTTCCATTGACTATCCTCTAAGACCCACCAATACGAGTGCCCCTTACCCCGTTGGGCCGCCCTCGGACAAGTTCGAGGCCTCGGAGGTAACTCTCAATTCTCTAGGAAATTCAGGAAGAACTTAAACCATATTCTAAAGTGGACATCCCCCACTGCCTCCTTATCCTCTCCAAGGACAAATGCCATCAGCACTGACGCCAGTCGCGGCATTTTCTCAGTATCCTCCCACGCGCTCATGATGGGGAGGAACTCATCATACATGGCCCCCAAGATCGGAACCCCAGAAATATGGTGGACATCCCACAGGCTGATGCCCACCTCCCCGTGATGCAGGTGAAAGGTATTGGTCCTAGACGACCATCTGCACAACAATTCTGGCATCAGTTGTTTCGGTTAGTAAATGTAGAATTGGGAGGCCCATGCCGCCTCATATAACCCCACTCTCCTCAGCTCGGCCCCAAACTCCCCGCATGAGGCACCTACCCAGTAGGCCCAGGCCTAGTCATCAGTAAAATTTCCACCCTGGCGCAGGTCCCACTCATCAGACCATCTCTTCTTCGAATCCTGCAAATCCGCCTTCAGCATGGTATGGTAGAGAGGAGGGGACGTCTCCGATTGCAATGGCTTCCTGTCAATATCGTTTACATGGTTGTAGAGACAATCAGCGGTGACGGGTGTGAAGTCCTCCCGTGCGTGACCATCGGCCGCCCTGAACCATTGGTGCTGGCATGGTGTACTCCTGAACCAGCAAGCTGGTTCATCCCTACTCACCTCAGGGATGAAGACGTCATCCCTCAACCTGAATCCGTACAATGGCTGCTTCTTAGACTGCGGATAATTCTTATGACCCTCCGATAGCATATCTGTCAAAGAAGTGTGGTCCGAATGGCTTCGGAACATCTCCCCAAGGCCTGGATAGTTGGCCATCTCATCCTGACAGGCGGCATATGCAAGCACACCCAATACAGCTTATTGATGGGCCATTTCGATTCCGGCCCTCAGAAAAGGATTTTTTTCAGAATGGATCATGAAGATGGATCGCGAATCCGGATCGTGAAGGTCGGTCGCGAGGCAAAACTGCAGAGTCGGACCTAGGTCGGCAAGCAGAAGTTTGCTTGGCGCAGTCGCGGAGTCGTTGACCCGCGGTCTGCCGCGAAGCTCGATTCACAGAGAGTAGTCGCGGAGTACGAGGAACTTCGCAAAATTGAGAGCACAAAAAGACAAGTAAATCGCATGAAGACAAAAGACGTCGACCCCCCTATTTATAGGCGGCGATCCCGGAGCATCGCGGCACGCCTCACCTGCGCGGAGCATCGCGGCGCATCTAGATCTGTGGCCCCGGTCAGCACCGCAGGCCCTCTTCGCGAGGTCGCATCGCGAACCGCCGACAATATTGGCGAGTTTCCCTCAGACTTAGACCCTTCACCCTCTGTGGCTTCAAGTATTAGGGGGGGGCATTTTTTGGTGGCAAAATATTCCACGAAAGAAAGGGATGGAAAATAAGGCTGGCATGCTGCCTCGCGAAGCACCGCCGCGAAGCACCCCGAGCATCGCGGTCTCGCGAAGCTCCGGATGTGGTAATTCTCCATGAACGGCATGACGTTCGTGAGCCCACCGCGAAGCACCCCAAGCATCGCGGTCTCGTGAAGCACCGGAGGTGGTACTTCTCTGCGAACGGCCTGACGTTCGCGAACCCGCCGCGAAGCAACTGCCACCCCTTCGCGCCACGTGAGTTCTGCTTCGCGGTGCCCCTTGCCTATAAATACTGGGCTCCCCCTGAGCCCAGGAGATGGACAATCCGACCTTTCGGCTTCTCCTCTCCCGAATCGCAAAGCACCCTGTACCCCCGGGAATCATGAGCTCCGCGAGGTACTTCTACTTCGCATGACGCCTTTGCTTTGTATCATTTTGAGCCCCTCTTCCGAGAGGGATTCCCTTCGTGAAGCTCAAGGGCATTCGCGAAGGAAGGGGATTCCCAAGGGAACCCGGGCAGTCGCGGAGCGTTTATGCTTCGCGAAACACCCAACCTATACTAGTGATCCCTATGATAAGGCGGGATCGTTGCACATCGTGAAGCACACTGCTTCGCAGCAACCTGCTTCGCGAGGAGCCTCTTCTTCACGAGGTAGTGCTCCACGAATAGTGTTCTACTTCGTGAAGCACCCTCCACTCACACCTATGCCCTATGATAAGGCTAAGTCACTCCGCTTCACGAAGCACGCTCCTTTGCTTGGAAATTCCACTTCCCGTGCGACCCTACAGGTATGCACGATGTGATTTCAAAGTCCCACGGACAATACCACTCGTAGCGTTGCTTCGCCTAATGCTTCTTCGCATAGGCACGGTAAAGGCTATTGCTTCTTCGCATAGCCACGCTAACATGGACCCCTCGATGGTCCGCTCCACAACCCCCCCTTACCATGTCCTTGCCAGTACCTTCCCACCCCCAAGGACCAGAGGGTACCGGTTATGTAAGTCCTAGGAGTGTGGAGTGAACCCACCTCATCCGAGCTACAGGACGTTAAACTGCCAAGCACCACGTCCTCAACACACGACATTAAACTGTGACCCGACCTCATACCTCGCACGAAGGGTCCCCCCAGCTCGAACATTCTTTACGCCACTCATCTCCACGGGAGTGGAATCACCCATCCACAAGGTATGACATCCTCCTTACTGGAGTGGCGTATGTTCTCAGGAGAAGGGCGACCCTAGTTCCCCAATGGATAGTTGCACTCCTGTATCTCTGTACTTCCCCACTACCAAGGTCAGTGGAGGGCGTGATAGGGAACGAGGCACCTCCGATCATTGGTCCCAAATCCCTCTTTCGCTTCACGCTACCGCACTTCGGGCCTCCATCCTGGAGTAAGTCTCAGCACTAATGGGCCGCCTAACGCGTAAGCCCCTCTTTGCTTCTCATGGACGCACCCTTCACAGCGTGATCGTCAGGTCCTTACTGTCTCTTGTTTCTCACACCGAGCATGACTCATGTGGGCTTAGAGTCGGCATTGGCCATGACAATACTTCGTCCAGCATGATGTTAAACTGCATGCCCTCATCTAGCATGATGTTAAACTGCATGCCCTCATCCATCATGATGTTAAACTGCATGCCCTCTTCCAGCATGACGTTAAACTGCATGCCCTCATCCAGCATGACGTTAAACTGCATGCCCTCATCCAGCATGACGTTAAACTGCATGCCCTCTTCCAGCATGACGTTAAACTGCATGCCATCATCCAGCATGATGTTAAACCGTATGCCCTTGTCTCACATGACATTAAACTGCACAACAATTTGAACTACGAGGTCTTTGATCCATGTCAAGGCATGGTATGTAGGAAGCCTCCCAGAGGTCCAAGCCTACCCGTCATTTCTTCACGTCGGGTCCCATCCCCATCCAGCATGACGTTAAACTGCATTCCGGTCTGACGGCAAGCCGTTGTAACTCACCCAACCTGAACTACGAGGATTTTGATCCGTGTCAAGGCATGGTACGTAGGAAGCCTCCCTGAGGTTCAATCCCAACAATCATTGGCCCGGACCGTATCCTTTCCGGTGTGCCAAGCCCCCCATTTTTAATCCAAACTACGAGGAATTTGATCCATGTCAAGGCATGGTACGTAGGAAGCCTCCCAGAGGTTCAAGCCCATTCCCCATTAGACCAAGGTCCCTCATTCACATCGGTTCACCGACACCCACCACCCGGTCATTCCGACCTCATTCACGTCGGTTCACCCCTGTCCCGCATGACGTTAAACTGTATTCCACCATCCGAACTACGGGGACTTTGATCCATGTCAAGGCATGGTACGTAGGAATCCTCCACGAGGTTCAATCCCACCGCCCTTTGTACTTTCACGTCTGGGTTCACTCTCATCCAGCATGACGTTAAACTGTATTCCAGTCCGACGACAAGCAGTTATGACCAATCCGAACTACGAGGACTTTGATCCATGTCAAGGCATGGTACATAGGAAGCCTTTATGAGGTTCAAGCCCACCACTAGTGGACCCTAGGGTCTAATTTCATGTCGGTTCACCAATGAAACCCTTTGAACTACAAGGTCTTTGATCCATGTCAAGGCATGGTACGTAGGAAGCCTCCCCAAGGTTTAAGCCCATCTCTCATTGGACCAAGGTCCACATTCACGTCGGTTCGCCGACAAAGCACCTCTAAACTACGTGGTCTTTGATCCATGCCAAGGAATGATACGTAGAAATCCTCCACGAGGTCCAAGCCCACCACCACTAGGACCCCCCTGGTCCTCTCCTTTCACATCGGCCTTCCGGCGTTCGCACCTGAATTACATGGACTTTGATTCCCTGCCATGGGGATACGTAGGAGGTCTCCTCGAGGCTCAATCCCAACTTCATCGTCGCCCATGTGATGGTACTTTACCATTCCCCTCTCCACTTCATTCATCCATCCATCTATTCCTCTTCACAGCCATCCATAGGCTGGTCTCGGTATCGGCACCCCCTTCGAGGGAAATCCCTCAATCCGATCCATTCTATCTAATTCTCTGATCAGGCTGATCCGTCTCCGCTGGATGTTAAACTCGTGGCATACCCTATGTTAAACACAGGAAGCTGAGGAAAACCTCAGACATATGTCTATGGAATATAATTCCCCGCGCTCGATGTGGGATGCCTTGGGCCTCCACGCCCTCGAGAAGCCCTGTGACCAGGGATAATAGACATACATTCCAGGTCCCTAGTATCCAGACACGCTACTGATGCCTCAACGTGACTACCCCCCCGATTGAAGGTTGATGCCCTGACTGGACCCTTTGTAATGTCCCGACAGAAGCAGTGTAATTAACCGTCATCCATGGAAACATGGAACTGGGAAGAGTTTCACGAACAGCGTATTAAATCTATGAGGGAGACCCGGACTAGGTGATGAGTTCCGAGGAGGAATCCACGGAAGGAAGAACCGACATCCCATCATCCCGTTTCAATCAAGGAGAAAACGTCCCTGAATAAGGAGCGAATGCCGCCCGCCTTTGGAAAGCGGGAATGCGGGGCAACAGCAGCGCGTCCTCTATAGATGGATGCACGCGCCCTGGCAAAAGCGTCGGAAACACCTACCAAAACTCCTCTGTCTACATGATCCAAACTCAATGTAGGAAACAAAGAGAATTTTTAGGATTTACACATAACATGAGGATGTACAACCGTGAAAAAGAAATTTCATATGGGAATATCCAAACCAAGCTAACATTCATATTCAATTTGTAAAAATCCATGGAGGAACAAAAAAATAAGATATTAGAGACCCATTAAATAGAAGAGTGTGAAAAATTTAATCACAACATATGATATTTATGATGCAATAGGGTCTGTATAAAGATGGAAGATAACTATTTACCATGTATGAGATATGACAACAATATCATGTAGCCTGGGATTAGAATAGAAAATTGAGTTTCAACCACTGACCTTATTCAAAATGCAGAACCTATAAACAAATCTCATTTGAAATCATCCGACATGTTGGCCTACTATGGTAGGTGATTCCTAAGGCCCAGAATCCATACCATTTGGGGGACATATAGGATGATAATTATGTTGGAAATACATATAAATTATCGTGGGATTTGTGTATGTACCCATGTAGTTTAACGTCATGTGCTAAGATGTATGTGGTTAGGTATACTCTCAGGGGTGGTAGATGGTGTGGCTGTTGTAAACCCGACATGAATGAGGTAATAAATGTATGGACATCACAATGTCTAATCCATAAGAGATTATTAATGCAGAGATAGAGAAAGTATCAAAATGGATTTGGCTGGACCACTGAATAAAATTTTAAGAATTCCTAAATATCCCATAGGAAAGGGAAATAAATCCAAAAATAGATAATTTAAATGGAATGGAAGATAGTAAATACCATAATTATTGATATCCTCTTTAGGAAAAAAATTGTCGTTGTTGCTAAATTTACTATATTGCGCACTAGTGCACTAAAAAAATTGTGCTATGGTAATAGTGTATTGAATGTTATAGGTAGATATGTGTAGTGAAACGCCATGAGGCTGCTCGACAAGAATGAGGAACAAAAATGAGGTCCTAACCACACATTCCTATGTAGACAACCTAGAATACGGATGTGGTGAAGAGGTTTATGACTCTGCTGGTTGACTAAGAGATGGAATTTTTGAGTGTCCCTATGTATTCCCCAAGGGTGATAATCCATCCACATTTAGTTGTTATGATATCATAAAATATGGCCAATGCCAAAGGTGGAATTTTTTCCTAGGGGAAGACATCCTAGTTATTTGTAGACTACCATTATACAAATCACATGAATGATGCATAGTATAACATAATTCAATAAGGTTGAGGGAGATAATAGTTTAAGGTCATAGAGATTAGATCATTCAAAATAGGAAATATGGAGTGTATCGCCCTTAAGTAACATGGCGTGAATAAGGACCAAATATTATAATCACTACCCTAAACATTTTTGGAGCATGACCTCCTAGTTTATTGTCATAGAGTATGGAATGTAGTGAAATGTGATTCTTAAATGTGGCAAAAAACATTATCAAAACCCTAGGCACTTGTGACCTATTCTCAGTGTGGGAACAAATGGGCAATGAAGATCTTTAGAACACCTGGAAGGGAATGATAATGGAATTTTTATGAGTATCCAAGGAAAATCCCATGAAAATGGTCTACCCACAAAACACAAAAATATTCATGATGTGATGACACTAAGGGTACTATAATATCTCTTCGATGTGAATATGTGAAAAGATATACGAATCACAATGTAATGTTTTCGGTAAATAAATGGGTTTGCATGATGATGGATGAAAAATTTTGAAAATTATTGAGACACAATATCCATGTTGAGTATATCGGCATGGGAACAAAAACATGATGGTCAGCCGCTGAACATATTCTCTATACAGGACCTATCCAAATATGTCATCAATTATCCTCTATGACATTGGACCAGGAAGGTAGGTGGTCCCTAAGGCTAGTATTCCATACCTTTGGGTCCTTTTATTTTCAATGATGACGATTAACCAAAAAGGTGGACACATGAAGCATGAAAATGGAATGAGAGAATATCCATGCAGAATCCAGCACACTCAACCCTACACCACAGCGAATATCAAATGTTGATGAGGCATCATAGAGGATAGGAGATATAATTAATGGAAGAATTCTTGAATAGATGAGTGGAAGAAAGAAGAAAATGGATTGATTAACCAAGGTCTAAACCAATAGAAAAACTGGATTTTCATTCCAATGTATCCCATTAGGATTGGATTCATTCCATATATAGTCCTTGAATGTTGTTCAGTTTAAGATTGTGTTGTTAGGATAAATGGGGGGAGGTATCCTAAAAGGGAAATGTGTACGGGGTGGATGAAATAACCTGGCATGAATATGTATAGAAGAAGTCCACACTATAACATTCACAATTCTAATAGATAACTCAAGGCATGGGGATCATAGAAAGAATTGAAGAACACAGGGATGGACATAAAGACATAATGTTCGGGTGTTACTACATATCCTATTAAAATGGGAATCAATCGATATATCATTCTTGGATTCCACGAAGTTCTACATCTGCTTATAAGGATAAAGCATCTATTTATCATCTTGAAATACAATGGGGGAACATTCATCTTAATGTATTGAAGAGTAGAAATATAATGATATGTAGGTTAGCATATTGCAGGAATGATGGAATTGTTTAACATCATATGGGATGGGTGATATCAAAGTTTAGTGTTTTAGAACTCAGATCATGTAAGTTAATTTCAATAATAGATGGAAAATTTGAGTAATCACATGATTGAATTGATGAATAAAAATAAATGGGTGATCCTATATATCCAGTGAGGGAAAGAATCAGGACATACATAGTTCATGAATTCTATGTAGTTTAATGTCATTTGATTATTATCTATGAATAGTTTAGTGTATTGTGGGATGGGGTTAAAGTAATTTCATTTTAACATCAAGAAGTACATAAAAAAGGGAAACAGGGCTTGCAGTTTAATGAAATGCAGGAGAATCGATGAAGTTTAACTTCATCTGGGAAAATTATGCTAGCCTATTTTATGCCCTTCATCATTGATGAGAGAATCTATTTAACATCTTGTAGGATGATTTTGTATAATTTTATATGTGATGAATGATGACATAGTTTATTTCCATAGATCTTAGACCGTATGATGGTACCTTTCTACTGGGTATATGTACAATGATGAGTAAATGCACGGATTATGAATGAGGACCAAAACAGGACCACAACAAACAAGATAGACTCAGAATGAAAGGGTTGGTTCAAACCTGGAATGGGCCTGAAGAAAAAAATTATATGGCGCTTCTATATATCCCATAAGTAAGGGAACCGGGCTACATATAGTTATTGAATTCCATGTGGTTTAATTTCATTTAGGAATATAATGTTGGGAAGTCTTATATCATTTAACCTAGAGGATACAAGAGGTTTAACATAATTTAGGATGAAGGACATCTTAGTTTATGGTTACAAAGCATAGACCATAATATCGAGTTATATTTTATTATCATAAAAGGATGATAAAGGTCATGCAGTTTA
The DNA here is from genome assembly GCA_963277665.1 of Viscum album. Classification (NCBI taxonomy): domain Eukaryota; kingdom Viridiplantae; phylum Streptophyta; class Magnoliopsida; order Santalales; family Viscaceae; genus Viscum; species Viscum album. The sequence continues at coordinate 1,334,764,176 of OY728142.1, forward strand.
TCATCATGTAATAAGGAAGAAAGGATGCTTTGCATAGCTTATCATCATGTAGAACATATCGTACAATTTAACATCATGTCTGATGACAATACTAGGTAGTTTTACATCCTACAACCAATATGAGATAATGTCCTCATGCAATGTACTACTTCACAAATTTTTCATTGGTTGGAGGAGTAATCCACTATACATCCATTTTTAACAAATAGTATACACCATTTAGTAAACCTTGTGGATGTTATAGGGTCCTTCAAATGTGGGTTTCAATGTCAATATCTTCCTATTGGGTATCATTGGCATCCTTAGAGCCAATACTAGGTCACATTTAATGATGTAGAATAAAACAACATTCTAGTCCAATGATCTGGATATCATTTTCTAGTGCCTCCCCAGATTCCAAAAGGCCAAGATCCTATTTTCAATGAAGGCATCCATCTCTGCCGGAAGAACATATTCTAATTTTTCTGATGTTTACTAATATTAGACTATTGTACCGAGTGAAGGTAAAAAAATATCTATGGGTAGGACTACCTCTGTTTCATATAATACAGAGTATGGTGACACCTGGGCCAAGTTATGATTTTTTTCTGAGAATTACAATGAGTGTTGGTGATCATGTATATAAAACACTTCATATTCTTTAAAAAATCGTGTTTTTTACGATATTAGAGATGGTCATTTTAAATTCCTAGATATTAGCACTTTCTTTCACATGGTAATGATATATGTGGTTAGACTAGATGATGTTCTTGGTGTAAAATTTCATTATCTCAGCACACAAAAATTAATACCATTACCAGTGAGGACAGCGTGAGGGAATCCAAATAGATATGTGGTATTTGATATTGTGATGTTAAAGATTGAATTACCCTTCATTTCATTGAACATAATTTCATACTCCCACATGTAAAGAAAGCAATGGTGGTCAAAATAAACCAATATTGGTGAGTTGTTGATGGTGGATAATGTCCCACGACATCGAGCCCCCAGACTAAAAATGGATAACAGTACATTGTACTATGGGGGATATATTGGTCTATGCCAAATATTAGAATGTATCTTACATTTCTGAAACCATTTTTTGAATTTGATACTACCATGGGGCATGGTGAGACAGTATTAGACCAACCATAAAATCTTGTGAGATAATTTTGAGACTTTCTGATAATATCTATATGAACCAGCATGGAATTATTACATAACCATGGGGATATAACCTCCTTGAATAAAATATATGAGAAATCCACACAATCGATATTTGTACGGGACCTCATCATGGGATGGACCACTCTTGAGGGTGAACTACACAGCACACCAATAGATTCTATCATGTTCACCTCCACCTGTTAGAAGATTCCCATGGTGGAGGCACTCGAAAAAATGAATTGTCCAACCAGGGTTCTCTTTTGATGCAGTAGGGGGACCATGAGGTCTTGATGTGGAAGTATCATTGGTAATATATCTAAACTTCTGTCTATCATAATCATCAGAGGTGATAAGTGTGGCGACCAATCAATAAACCACATTTATAGTCAAATAGTTTCGGCCAGTATTCACAAGAGATGAGGAGAGGCTAGCCAATGAATCAGATCATCCATAATATGACCGAGGAACATTAATGACCTCACGAAAAAAAGGGAAATGGTACATCATGTGGTGATCAAACACTAACAGGGGAATGAACATTGGCTTCCTATTGATATAGTCACCATTGAGTTTCCTGAGGACTAGTTTGAAGTCCCCCTTCACATGTAGATGGGGTACATCAATCACAAGGGCCCTGGAATGTCCAAAAAAGACGACATGATACTCTGCCTCATTATTGGTTTAGACTTCTATCAGTAAGAACAAATAGGAAAAAACAACTTTTTTGTGATTCATGAGGAATATACCCATTCAAACTCTATTGAATCTAGGGGTTTTCATCCTCTTAATAGATGGTCTCATTAATGCACCATTAAAATTCATTGGAAAACATAGAATGACCTGATACACTAATATGATGGCCTCATCCATGAATTCATGATCTACTGAATACTCTACAAGAGATAGATGTGTGGATACAGAATCTGTTAGTGTATAACCCTAGAAAACATTTTGCAAATCAAACCTGATGTTGAACCACTAAAGGATCACTTCCCATTGAGAAAGTTGGACGGTCAATATGGGGTTATATAGAATGTACTATTGTTGATCTATGCGTGACACTAGTTGTATCTAACGTTTTCAAGTAATACTGCACTTTCTATATTACAAAAATCAAAATGAAGTTTCTCTTCTTAGTAGAATAATATCTAGTTATTTTATCATAAAACATGTGGCTAAGAAAATATGATTTTTTCTTCATCCATCCATTATTCATCTAATCATCAAGGGAACTGAGGGTTCATTCTAGGTTGGTTACCTAAATGACAAGTGGCATTCCAAAGAATGGTGGAATCATGATGGGTGGGTATTTCAGGTACTTATTAATCTCCTAAAACTATTTTTACCAGTCTTTATCCCAATGATAGAGGTAACAATTCATCATGATAATGGATAATTGTTTAGATTTTATTGACAGATTTTGGATTAATCAACGTATGTAGGCTAAGTGGTCTTAGATGCCTTGAATATCTAGATGATTGCTCAGAGGATGAATTTGACCGATTACCTTTATCATATCTAGATCGTTTTCAATGCCGCTTTTTATGATGACAATGAAGTGAAATTTTCCAGAGGTAACCTCAAAATCACACATGAAGGGTTTCATCATCAGATGGATGGAACATAGGAATCCAACATAGTGTTATGATCACTGATACATTTCTCAATTTAGCGGGACATGACTAGAAACAAGTCTATATTGAATTCCACCAGCATATAAAGGATTAATTTGAATATGTGGTGCATGGACTGCTGATAGGTGGCTCCAGCATTGATCAGACTGAAAAAAATTAGCTGGAGTTCGAAGGTACCAGGAAGTTCTGTAAAGTTGGTGGACTCTTCATCCTCAGGCACAATTCAGAACTCATTATATATTGAATACACATCCATGAAGAAGATGTATTTGAATCTAACAGTGATGTAAATAAAAGGCTTTATCCTAAGAAGGCGAGACTAATCCATTGTTCTGTGATGTTTGAGGTCCTAGAAGTCGATGAAGACTCTAATTTTCTATTCTTCTTTATAACTGGAAATATATTTATTAACCATCTAGGGTAATAAAAATAAAGGTCTATGATGGATTTTATGAGCTTCTTAGCTTTGACCTCAATCATATAAAAGTGAGATGGGTGCTTATTTTTAGAGGCTATTTGAACCCATGATGCCTTACTGGGAGACCAAGTTAGTGAAAGTTGACTCAAAAATCTATCCCTTTCATCTCATCATAATTCAATGATGATAAATATTGATGGAAATTCAAGAAATCGACATACTATTGTTTCTCATCTGTAAAAAAATTTGTGTTGATCAACGTTGGTCTTGGGGCTTCCTTGGTACTGAGATTCACCGGTATCAACTCATTGATTATGGTAGATACACTAGCTTCAAATGAAGGAGGATAAATTATGAGTTCTCTTCATAGTCTAATATGAAATGGTCATCAGAGGGAAGAAATTATTCTTAATTAGATGAACCCATATGAATGATGGTGCTAGCTAGAGTAGAGGTGGAATCCTCATAGGTAGAATAATGATCTTCTGAAACTATGGAGACAAATTTTGCTGAACTGATTCCATCAAGTCTTCAACCGAGGTGCCTATTCTTGACAATATCAATGTTGTGGTGGAACCTCAGCTTTAGTCTGATCAAAATGGATCATCAAAATAAATAGTTATGATGTATCTATGATTCTATGGGGTGAACATACTGATATTATACATGGGTATGGGTCTCTGGTATGACTTGGTCCTGATTCATTGAGGAGTATGAGATGGTCAACTATGATTCATTAAATAAGATCATGATTCTCACTCTTGAATGAGACAAAAATATATCATCCAATGTTGGGTGTTGTCACCTCCAACCAATGAATTAAGAGGATGGGGGCATCATCCCTGATTGTCCATGGGTCATCAAAAACAATAGTATGCTCAAAATCATTATCCTGAACCTATTTTACAATTCTATTCAAGTTTTCATTGTCTAAATAGTGGGATTTATAGGATGAAAAGGGATAATCATCACCTTAGTGAATTCCCATTTGACCGTTTATAGAATAATTGAGAAGTTAATGATATGATGAGGGATAAATTGTGTACATATTAAGCCAAGTTATACCCATAAATGTGTTGTAGGTGGTGTCCTGTGAGACAACTATAACCTCAATGCTCACAAACATGCCACCAAACTAGATCTTTAGGAGAATTCTTCAACGCTACATTCACTCAGTTAAGTCATAATACATATTTTTCAGGTTAGACAGATCCAGATCAACATTATACAACCCTATCACGAGGTGTTTCTAGTTTAGGATGAGATTGATCTGATAACCAGTGTCGAGAAGAAAGAGAAAGACATACACACCATTAAACAAGCCAGTCATCTATAGTTGAAGAATGCGGCCTTGTATGGGAGAACCTTTATCTTCCCCTATGAATGAGATGATGTCCTAAAATTCTACATGCTCATCTTCCTCATCATGTAAGGCATCTGCAGATGCTACCTCTATTTCTAATTTTTTGGGGCTTCTGAATGCCTCTGTGATGACTCGATGCATATCTTGAAACATGAGGATATCTTTAAGGATTGAGAAATATTATTGAATTATTGAAGGATGACTCCATAAATCATACATCGGCGCTAGGCACATATTGTTTCAAATATGTTGTTTCTCTACGGTGTGTGGTATGATTAGAATTTATGGTCGCACGTGTAGATTCTGGATGGTGCTAGGGATATCTTATTCTTCACAATATAATCAATGAAAAATGTTTACTAGATGACTATTATATGGATATAATATGGCTATGCATGAACCCATATGATCATAGTACAGTCATGGGAACCCTTCTTGGTCGAGTATCATTAATAAGGATGGGAATGAATATGATGATATTAGTTGAGAGGTCTATGAATGTTAATATCTACATTGGCCTTTTTTAGACTTAGTGGCATGAATTTCAATGCTTGAGGCATTTTATGATGAGTTCTGATGATTCACATATGCACTGTTTTGCTAATGATGGTGCCGACCAGGGACATTAAGGGGATATTTTTTCACTCATTATTATCAGGAACCATGTAAGGGTTCACCAACTCTTTGGAATTCAGAAATTCATACTCCTAAACATAAATTTCAGAATCATCCATCATTGGAAATATTATAGGGGTGATTATCATATCTAGTGGCTAAAAGTCATTAGCTAATTAGATGGATTAGGAACTAGTAAGAAGATTTTCATTCAATTTCGCACATCGTTTCCTGCTCTTCTGAGAAGTAGATGGACATTGTTTGGATGTAGATGTCATTACAGGAGGAGGTCTAATGGAATCAAATGGGTTAGGATGACTCATACAGGAACAAATGATACCATGACTGTGAGAAACCACTTTTTGAGCCATCCATTTCTTCAACTTCTAAGACCCATGACTGGAGACCTATTTTCATTCATCATCACTCTCGTTATATGGATATTCTAAAATACATTCCACATGGGCTACATCCACTCCCAATATAATATCATTGTTTTTTGACATGGTCCTAGAGATACTCCTTAAACACATATCACTTTTTAAGTATATGTATGTAGATTAGGTGATAGTGGATGTACTGGGAACTATCCATGAGACCAGCCTCCTGGGGTCACCATCATTTTGGAAACTACATGATTCCATGATCCATGGTAATACATAGATAACATGGGACCTCAGTCTCATCAATTGATTTACTCACATTTCCCATTTCTGAGAAAGGAACCCTAGGATTCTGTACATGATGGGGGGATGGAGTTTAACAAGTAAGTGTAAACTGAATTTTTTATTATGTGGTAGTTTTTAATTACATAGTGGTGCCATCTAATTTTTAGGTGGTTGATGCTGAGCATGAGGCTAGGTATGTGGTTGTGGCCTTATGTAAGGTTGTGGGGGTAGCTCCTAAATTGACAACTCTAGTGGAATGAAGTCCCCTACCTATGCAATGAAAGCAGTATAAATGTAGGAAGTTCTTCTTGCAGGAGCTATAGGAGGGGATGAGTGTTCATTTTAGGCCTGCTTTAATGATTCTTCTAGGATTGGAGCCTTGTAATAAAAACTCTAGAACCCACCTTTGAAATTCTAGGTGACAATGGAGAGACCCAATTCAGTCATTACCTTCCTCATAATCATCATTAGTAGCTTCTCTTCATTTAGTGTCACGTCGAGTTAATAAAAGAGTCCCTTCCACCTCATGATAAATTCTACAACACACTCATATGGTAATTGTTTTCAATTGATGTCATCAGAAATACTAGTATTCTGAGTGTTATATTTAAACTAATAAATAAGAATCCTTCAATGATCCACCCAACTAGATATGTAAGAGACTGGTATTTGGTTGTACCAGAATAATATGGTCCCTTCTATCATCTATACAAAACACTATATATTGGCGGCCTCCATCTGAACAGGATATCCCACCATGTGTCTACTCCTTGAAATAATGTGGCCTAGATGTTGTAGGGGGTACCCTATCTCATTGAATGGGTAGAATGTGGAATTCTCAAAGCCTGGTGGTGTTGGAATATTATCAATCCCCATCAGATATGTCTTCCCACCATGTTTTATTTTAACCTATCATGTCTCAAGGGCCTCCATGTGGGCAATGAAATGGGTCCTTGGATTATCCAAGTTAGGGTACTATCATGATGAGGATTCGGGACCACCATCCCATTGGAAGGATCAATAAATGATAATCTAGTTCAGTGGATCATGGATAGGATAGTGGAACATCCTATGGAACTGCTTGAGGAGTGGTATGTGAATAAGCAAGAGAAATGACATTATGAGAAACCGGAGGGGATACTTTGAGTAACGATGTGTGGATTTGGTTAATGGATATGATTCTTGTGTCATTATAGCATATTCTGTGATTCATACATTAGTTTCTTTCCAGAAACCCTACCCTAAACCCTGTAAATATGGGAAGGGATGTCGAGCTCATTTGAAGGCATCTCACCTAGGGGGGCTTGTAACTCCCCTTCCAACCCTAGTGGAGGAATTTTTGGATCATAATGGGGATCACCATAATATGGACTTCATTATGTGATACATTCATCAAGGAGATAATTGATAAACATTTTTTGAATTTTTTTGGATCAGTGTTTCCTTTTAGGAACCATCCTCCATATTCTGTATTGATCTTGATGGGTATGAGGTCATAAAAATCCAAGACTTTTCTTTCCCTTTTTGGGGTCCCAACCTAGAGGCATTTACGGAAAAGTATATACAAGGCCAATAAAGTTGCTTCTATGCTGAGTGAAACAGACTGGGTCATCCAAAATAAAGTGTGGAATTCTAAAAGGAATGTTCTCTTTAATGATTCATATCTCATTATCCTTCTTTATGGCACTATCCTTGATCACCATGACTACACTAGGATGAATATTCTCAATATCACCCAAACAATATGGTTGGCATAGGATCTGGCGAAAATGAATCGCATTATACTAACCCAATCCATGAATCTAGACATGTAAATATGATTCCTTAATAATGTAGCAAAACATAGTGAATCTTTGGAAGCATCATTGATGACAGTTCTGATGATAACTAGGTGATGAATGGTGTGGAGCCACATAAAGAACAACTAACTTGACCATGTGGAACTTCTAGAAGATATCATCAAATTGATCATTGCTTCTGGGATAATCCAACCAATGATGAAGGAGAAGAAGATGCATCATTCCCAGTTTTTGGTGAGGACACATGACATCGTCCTGGTTTAGGGTCTCTGGTATGTTTATGTCTAGAGTTTCGATCGGCCTCACCATCTTTCTGAACTGGTCTTCCATGATAATGTCTCACAAAAATCTCAGTTTAGAATTGATATTAATTAATTGGTTCACACATTAATCAATTGGTTTGGAAAGCTATATAATAATAAAACTGATATAGATAGATATTATGGAGACCTGACTAGTGTAGAAACTTGTGCGCGAGCTGATAGGACACTGCATGTTGGGCTGTATTTTGGGGAAGGAACTGACTGCATCATCATGTCCATATAAGATGGAGTGAAAACAACTATTTCCTATATAAGGATAGTGTCCTTGTAATGTGGTTCCGGCTACTTAATATCATAAAAAATCTCCATAAAAAATCTATGTGATCTCATGATTATGAAGAGAGTGAATCATATGATAGTAGAGATGAATGTGTGAAGAAACCTTGAATGGGATCCCAATCATCCTCCTCCTACAAAACAAAGTGATGGGATTCAGGGATCAGCTACTTCTCACATTCCAGGAGCATGAATCAAACAAGATGTGTTCCCACCCCAGACTCTAACATAGAGGATTGAGGTGAGGTCTCCATTATTGAATCACATTCTTCCTCTTAATCTAAAAATTCAATGGGATTGATTGGGATATGGTGTTGTGAAAGATAATTCCTTCAGTGGTGATCATTCCCCATCCATCCTTAGTATTATTCATCAAGGAAAGAAAAATTTCTGACATGAGGAGGACCGCCAAGTGGGTTAGAACTAGAGCATGGAATAAATCCTGCCATGTGAGCTAGGGTACAAGGTGCACTCGAGAATTTGATGAATAGAACATGGGGTGGACCATCGGTTCTGCTGCAAGATGCATAGGTTGGACATTTATGGTAGGAAGTGATGGAGTGGTGAGGAACTTCGTTGGACCTAGCCAAAATATGGGGTGGTCCTCCATGGTGATAAGTAATGGAGCTCAAATTAACATCTCTATGTTTGATGTTGTTATCGTGATGGCCTCTGCATGATCTAGGAATGAAGCGAGGTAGACCTTCACATTGAAAACCTAAAATATGGGGAAAACCACCATACCTCCGATTTGGGCCATGAGGAGGATCTCTATGTTGGGATTCAACAATATGTGGAGGGAATCCATTAAAATGTTTCTAATTCCATGGGGAGGACCTCTATTCTATTCATAGGAGGGAGTAGGGACTCCACACTAGTAGACGATGCTACGAGGAGGTCCTCTATAAAGAATCAGAATATAATGGATTTTCCACAACAACATTAGCTCACATCGTCTAACGAATGAGTCACCCAAATGTACCCTTGGGGGGATGGGGTCTTGATCTCTATAAAATAAAGGTTTTACCCTTATATATAAAAACAATGAGATGATTGTATTAATCAGTGGTGTCATGGTCCACTTATGTTATGGAAGATGATTCCCCTGATGGGTGTCCACTTGAGGTTGTTCCAACATTTATATTGGGTTAGCTGAGCTTGGGCTAGTGGTGTAGGTGTAGAGATCTCCATCCCCTCAACCTGGGGAACTAGAGGGCATATTTGACATCACATAGTAGGAACCCTCCTTGGCAGCACCTTGGCGGAGATCATATCCATGATGATTTTGGCGTCGCTCACCTCATCGTATTATGAGAATGAGTGGTATGAGTGTTATAAGGATATTCTTCTGAAATTGTATGAAATTGGAGTGGGGAGTAGAAGTTACCTTTGAATCCATTTAGGATGATGATGATGGTGAGTTATAAAAGCCTAAAGATACTAGAGGGACATATCCCTCATTGGGATGACTCCATCATATTCCTATCATCGAATGAGAATGTAAATCACCCTCCTCAAAATGAATTCTGAGGGCGAGATGGGGCATGGAAACTTGGTAGCTATAGTTGTGGAGGCTATCACAGTGGAGGTAGAGCTATGTGGGATTGATATGTTAGCATTTTCACTACCCCTACATCTACGGGTGGGATTATACTGGTTTTCAGTAGCATGGGTCCTAAAACTCATTTTAATTAAAGTATCAAAAATGATAGTAGGAATGTAGTGAAAGTTCCCCAGTTTTGTTAAGTCATCCATAGTTGTATTGGGAGATCCATGTTGACGATGTCATAGACTGAATTTCTCAGTAATTTTTTACTCAAAATCCTCGATAGATCCATAAAAATCCCTCTTCTTTTTTGGTGAGACATGGTGTTAGATATCAGGATTCGGTGGAATTATCATCTGCTAATGTCATGAACAATACTAATCCCCTAGTTGAAGGATAAAATATTCATTTCAACTTCACTATTTTTGTTTTTGACACTTTTCTCCTGGCCGTGTCACCTGATGTTTCTTTCAATGCTCAACGGGAAGGTGACATTGTCTCCCAACATTCATATACTACCATGGCTGGTAGAATTAATCACTTTTTTAGTTATGTTTTCTCCTTGATCAAAATGGGATGATGGGTTTTTGGTCCCTCCATCCATGGATTTTTCCACAAAATTGGTCGCCAAGTAAAGGCCTCTCATAAGGATTAAGACATTGTTCAAGAATCATCCCTTAGTTCCATCTCATTATAGACACCGGTTATTTACAGTGCTTCTTTCAGGATATACCAAAGGGTCTGCTCAAAAAAGAAAACATTGGTTAGGGTTGTTGTCATGTTGGGAATAGCTAGCATGTCTAGATTCTAGAAAATTGGCACAGATAAATTTACAATTATCAATGGGACTTTCGAGGGTGTAGATGCCTAAGGCATCCAGAGTCGAATGTGGTGAATATTATATTGGAGGTATGTCTCCAAGGTCTTCCTTGGCAACCCATGTTTATCTAGGGGTATTCCATGAGATTATCCTCTTTCATAGATGGATCGTACTAATCAGAACATTTATAATACTGGGTCAGAAGGCTATATCCCTATGTGGGAGCACCTAGAGGGTTTACCCAATGGATGGATCAAAAGCCCCAAAAAAGATGGAATTGGGATGGTGTATCTCATGGAGTGAATCATTCACACCATCAAGACCTATCTGGACATCACACAAGATGGATCAGGGAGGCGCACCCTAAAAAGGTGAACACCAAAGATTACCATTGGATAGGATTAATCATTAAAGAGGTTTCCTATAAACAATATTTTGAAAATATGAAATGAAACCCACATTGTTAAAATGGGTGATTTGGGTATTACACATGGATATATACCAATTGAAAAAATATAATTGTTGGTTGGATATGATGCACAAGGATTATGTATGGTTGAATACTCAGGTTCTATAGAGATATATTAGATGAATGGGTCTTACGAATGGTTAGCAGCTAGAATAAATGGTGTAATCTAACTAGGATGTGGAGTCCTAGCTTAGAATCAGGATAAAATATGGATGACCAGATGAAGTTCATGGAATTAATGAGGTGGAATTTACATGATGGTGATGGTGATAGGATTGAACCTTAGGGAGTATTCCTACGAATCCTCATGGCTATGATTCTAATTCCACTAAGTTTTGAGGGGGTGATGAAATACCTAAGGAGGTGGCCCATTAGATTAGAATTCATGGATAAGGACACGAAGGACATAAAACCTCTGGGTTGGTGCAAGGTCTTCCCAAGATAGAAAGGATCAAAGGAGTAATTTGAATTGGAAATGGGTGATGGGCTTGAACCTCATTGATTATTCCTATGTATCCCAATTTTATTGAATCAATATACACCTAGTTAAGGATTTGGGAATTGAATTGTGGTGTACACATAGGAAAATAACCCAAAGATGTTACAGGGTATTATACATGGTTAATGGCACTCCACAAGATCAATGCTCTTAGTTGGTGGAGTAGGATGACATGCAGGTCTTATGAGTAGTTTGGTGACCATGTGGATCAGAATTCCTTAAGGACAGATATGATATATGTGTCCCCAAAAAGGAAAGACATCACATCCAGATGATACATCACTATAAGAGAGAACCATGGTTTACCATTGGTTATGATTGATTCTCAATGTAGTGTACCACATACCTGAATGTGATCAATACCAACGTATATCGGAGGGTGAAGTTTAACATCATACTGGATGAGTGAAATATGTTAAAATAGTTAGGTCTAATCGATTGTGGGGATATTTGGGATTGAACCTTCAAGAGGATTTTTACATACCCTTCTTAAAATGAAAATATCTAATTCCACATAGTTTGGGATGGTGCATAGAATTCATGTGTACACAATGAAAATTTACCTAAAGACATTCCATGGGATTATGTGTCGTAAGTGCCCCATAGAGGATTTCAAGGTCACTTATTAATCTAAAACCGTGCAAGTCATGCTCGGTGTGGGAAATAAAAGGTGACCGAAAACCCAACAATAATTCTATGAGGGATGATTCCATGTGGGGATTTGGGGGAATATTCATGGCTACCGGCATAGGGAGATAAATATTAGGACTTATTCAAAGAAGGAATATTGGGATGGTGGTTTAAGGATTTCATAGAGACTTCCAAAGGTCTATATGGAGAAAAATACTAAAGGGAGTGATATAGAAAGTGAAGGGAAAGAAGAATTCCCCTTTAAAGTCCTCTTATACTTTTCATTCATGCACCAATCAACTTTTATCATCATGTGTTGAGAAAGTGGATGATAGGATGTTTACCATCCAACAACATGGATTTTGAGGAATCATTTCTTATCCATTAACTTACATAACCTATACCAATCCATAATTGGGGAATGGGAGGAACACATAATGCTCAATTGGAATGGGGTGGAGGAGAGGATGTTCGAGGGGTCCTCATTAGTATATCCGTTCCAGGATGAAATATCTATTGTAGTACTTATGTGATGAATGATATTGTTGGTAAATGAAACATCAATCACAACTCAAGGAATCAGGAAATCACTTCTATAAATCTTGGAGGACTATGTAATAAAAGGGACCATGAAGGAAAGGGTCTCATGAAGAAATGTTTCTTCATAATGTAAGGGGGCTTCACAAATTAAAGACATCAGCGGAACATAGCTTCGCCTTGGAAAAGTGTTCTTTTTTGGATAGTGCATCATGAAGGCTTAATGTTTCATGGAGATTTGAGTGACCTGATGGTGCAATATCATTCATGAGGGGTAGAGAACATTTCAAATGGAATCCCTATAATATATAGCTGAAATGATGAGAAAAAGGAGGTATGACTCATGGAGCATAGGTACTATGGGAAATACATTTTTTTGGATTGAAAACAACTACAGAAAACTGAGCATTAGATATTGAAAGGTCATATTAACAATGAATTGGAGGGAGTGAAGCCTTATATTTATAGGAAATGATGGTCATTGTACCTCAACAACCTCTCTATAGAGCAACAAAAGTTACCACATTGAAAAAGTGATGACACCGAGTGATGTGGTGATGTATGATAGGGTCAGAATGAAAAAGAGGGTCATCACATTAGTGATCATGGGGCTTACCACATACGAAACATGGTGACGCAGAGTATCCATTCGCCATCAAAATCAGTCAGGCTGACAAATAGGAATCCACTTTTTATCTATACTTATGTAAACTACTCAGTAATCATTGAGGGTGCCACTACCCAGTATTGATGCAGGGTACTAATCAGTAATCATCAAGGACTACACTTCCATGATCTTATAGAGGTTACTACTATGTAATCATTAAGAACTGCACTACCTATCTCTAGTGAAGGGTACAACTAAGAAATCATTGAAGAAACTGCTACCCATTTTTATTGGAGTGTAATTCTTGTTAAAATTCAAAGACTCCCCTTCCCAGCTCTGTTGGAGGGTATTAATAGGTAATTTTGGAGGACTCTACTACCCATCTCTACTATATTGTACTACTCAGATATCATTGAGGAATACACTTCCCAGCTCATGTAGAGAGTAATACTTATAAATAATTGAACAATCCATATTCTATCTCTTCTAGAGGATATTACATGGTAATTGTTGATGAATCCACTTCCCTGGTTTTTAGGGTAATACTCAGTATGTATCTAGTGATCCTACATGATCACTGCCACCATCGACCCTCATCTAAATGAGCATCATTCATGTAACATTTTACATCATATCTCAATATCCATAACTCTGATCACTGTTAAATTTTATGTAGAAAAGAAACAAACATAGGAAACTTCTATAAAAAATGTAAGTTTAATTGATAAAGGTAATAAACATTGATGTTTCCTAAAAATAAACTAAAGGTTAAATGGTATGTGATGGGACCGACATGATGTGTTGTCCACCTCCACCACCTGGCTATTTCACTAGATAGTATAGTTCTCTTTGACCATGTAGTAGTACATGAAATTTAGGTATACTATTCACCTATTAAAAGATAACCGTGACTGGAATGTCTCCAAGTAAAATCATTCCATGTTAGTGTACTTTTATAATTCTTTTTGTTTCTTAACATGAGGTTTAAACCATGTTCTATATCCATGTTTGTGTACTCTGGTACACAGATCTATACCTAGCTATGTAATATCACACAGAGTCCAATATGTAGGGTATATCACACAGATCAACCACTTGAGGATGAGGTATATGTAATGTATGAGGGATAAATGTAATTTCATCCTTATAATTTCCCAATACCATTGCGACCACACATAAGGGGCTACAGAGACTGTGTTCATCCTTGTAAACAACGAGTATTTTGGATTTTTTCCAAAAATACATATCTACATCCCAGGCTTGAAATCCAATGTATCACATTGATAATATATGCATTTGTTCCTATAATCATTGGATATAGAAAGGATGTGTTTTTTTACATCCATAATTCACTAGAAATTAGATTCTGGTGATTATTGGTATTTCCTTAATTCAACATGTTTGCAACACATGCCTTGGTTGATTCTGTAACCATATATTATATCACTGTTTTTCAAATTTCTCTCAACATTCCTTTTAAAGATCCTAGATCTATACTTATTTCATCAATCCATGACTTTACCATTTTTTCACATTATTATGTGGGTTTTATTAGGCTCAGTACAACCCAGTAATGTCGATATATGACCATGGGTTCCTACTAGTGATGAATGTGAAGAAATCAATGGTGGAATTCACAAGAACTATCATTTTAAGTATCTCTTCAAAGTTTTATTTTACAATGATTAAGAATATGAATCTAGGATTATAAATAATTTTATAATAAACTTGTATTTAAATACACGAGATCTTGTTCAATGCATAATTGGCACAAATGGATAGAAGGGATTGATATGCTTAATTATTTTAATCAAAAGATAATAAGCCGCAAATTGTTGAGTCCTTTGAGGATATTGGATTATTAATTTTCAAAGAACACACTATATAATGATTAAATAAATATGTTCTTTCCATTTCATACTAAAATTCTCTGATATGGAGTTCTATCATCGTCAGAGGTGATTTTGTAACTAAAGGGAAAGGAGAAGATTTAGTTAGATCCCAATATTATGTTGAAAACCCTAGGAGTATATACATGGTAGTATATTTATAAACAATTATTTTGTTAAAAATTAATTAATGAATTAATTAGGAAAATCATTTGTCTACTAAACTTATCACCAATGTGTGAAGTGTACAAACTCCCTAAGATAAACTATTTTATGTCTCACTTATGGTAAACATCTTGTCGCAGGATCATCTTTTGTCACAGATTCCTAATCGGATCTTCTGTTTTAGATTTATACTACTTTATTAAAGAACCATGAATGAGTAATCTATAATATATTTATTTTTTTTATAAAATTAATTCCGAACACATTAGGCCGCAGAATCACATGTTGTCTCATCACCTAAATTTGGATATAAATATAGAAATACTTAAAACAATTATGGAAAAAATAGTGTCTCTATAAAACTCATGAATATAGATATTTTTTTGATAAATTTACATCATTTTACATTACTTTTTAAAATAATAAAAATTATGCATGAGATGTTTTAGATATATAATCTACATATTAATTTTCTTTTTTATGGAATGTCTATTTTTGGAATTTATTAGATGTTGAATCTGATAACCCTTTTCTTAATAAAATATTATGATATTTAAGATTCACATGAAACAAAAAAATTATTTGGATTCCTTTAATATATGAACATATTATGACTTCTATTTCATTGTCATTTTCTTTGGGCATGATAATTATATTGAAAAAAACTTGTTATAGAATATACTAAAAATTTTCATTATACTTGGGATTTGAAATAATGTATTTAATTATAATATATATTTAATAACATGTAAAAAATTTATATGAATATGTTTCAATGAATAATAAATTATTATAAATTATTATGGACTAATTACTTAAATTTGTATTGAAACACATAAGTTTCATAATAAATTATTATTTGTAAATACCCTTTTTGATTTCATTTTAATTATCCATCATTAATAAAAAAAATTATTTATATTGGTAATGAAATTAAATTAAATAGTCTTTTAATTGGGTAGAGAATCTAGTTTATTTTTAATGGTAAGGTTAAATATGTGTATGATATAAAAAATCATAATAAAAAATCTTTAGAAGTAATTAGTTGGTAAATTAATCTTAGATAATGGATAATGTGTTGACTTTCATTTTTACAAAAAATATAATAGAGGATATTCTGGTCCCCTTATATTGATTGAGGAGTCACTAGAGCATCAATAATTTTATGGGTGAAGAAATCCAACATGATATTAATAAAAAATGGTGGACATTGAGTTGATCTTTATTACAATATCATAAATTGATAAATTCATCTACACTCATCAGTTTTAGATATCTAAAAAATTATATTATCATATTATGAAGTGTTTAGATATTTATTATTTTGTTTAAATGCTTATTATTTCTTCATGTGTGAATTAATTAAATAATTTTAATCATAATTTTTTATTTTAATCATTAAAAACATTCTTATGGATGTGTAGGAGTCTAATTATAGTTGAGTGGTCTTACAAAGGACCGAGGATCTACTAAGATGAATTCCATTATAGTGTGAAAGCTTGTATTCCAAAATTATGGGGATGATATAGACAAGTAATTACCCATTCACACTTTCATCAACCAGAAATCCTATATGTTTCTCCATAATATATATATATATATATGAATGTGTTACCCATATATACAATGAGTCATACCATGTCACATGAAATTTTCATCATGAATAGATTTATTAATAATTATGGTGAATTGATAGTATCATGATGAGGAATCATTATAATTTTGTATTTCACTATCCCAATTGATTATGTGATTTATACTACAATCATATACATCATGTCGTAAAGGATTAGTTCATAAAATAGCTAGACATGATATTAATTTTTTTTATATAATTATTGACATTGTTATAGAATATATTACATGATGATGTGATTCTCATGTACCAATTATCTATTCAAAAATATAATAATATTGTTTTTATTATAATGAATTTAGATTCAATATGATATAATCCACTATAACATGTCGTACTACTACTTAAATGGTATTCAAGTTCTTTTGAATCAACATTCCATATCATTGAGATATGAATACCACATCATAGAATGTTTCATCATGTCATAATTTATATGGAATGTATAAAACATACTTTATAGTTTTAAACAACGTGAATGTGAAATTTGATGAAAAAATTAAGATTCTTTAAGATATCAGACTACACATTCCATGAGGCAATTTTATTAGATTAATGGATATAATATAGGTACATGGATGATCAATTTTTTTTTGTAACATGTCATATGATAAGTGGATATTGATCAAATTATAGTTGATCATTGATGTGTGTTTATGATATTTCTATCCCATCACTCAACCCAATTTCTTTTTCCCCAAGAACATAAAATTAACTTGATCAAACCTCTGTGAGAATATAACCCTAAAAACAATAATATTATTGTATTTAAGATGAGATAGTAAAATAGTGAAATACATAAATACTAATATCATTAATTATGAGTAAACCCCCCCCCCCCCAAACAATGACCATGGATCTAAAATGATAAATAAAAATGTACATATGACTTGGGATTGGTCAAAAAAATTAATTTCATTAAAGTTATTCCATAATTATAAAGATTATATAAAATCATATAATGTCATTGAAATGGGTAGGATCACACTAAAATGGATTTCCAATCATGAAATCTTGGGGGTGATCTCTACCATGATATGGGGTGTCAAATATAATATATTTAATGTTTAGAAGGAAGTTTTTTAACACACAACTAGTTTAAGAAATAAATATTTTTTCAAATAAACATAATTACATTGATATGTTCCATTACATGGGAAAATGTTTTTTATGAAGAGTGTAGTGATATTAATATAATCATTTGAATATTAGTATTATAACATACACATTAAACTTGGTGATATGAAAAGAAATAACCAAATATGATAATTGTTTATATATGTTTAGACAGAAAAAATATAATGACTTCAAATTACTTAAATAATAATATAGTTATAATAATAATATGAAAATTTATTTTTCTGAATAAACATTATTTTTTTTGTTTTTTTAAAAGAGAATATAAAATTAAATTTTTATACAATTATGAAATAAAATCTATTTCTCTATTAGAAATGTCAAAATTATCATGTGGAGATTTTTATGTCCCTTTATGAATCATTTTTTAAAATGGATATTGAAAATCATTTATGTTTATTGAAAATAATAATTTCATTACAATAATTTTAAAAAGATAAATTTCATATTATATTGAATTAAAAGTAAAATTATTTCAATTATGTATTTATAAATCCAATATATGTCATTATAATAAATTTAATAATAAAATATGATAATTAAATGTTCAATAATTATGAATGAAAATAAGAAAAATGTTTTTTAATCACGTCTATGGGGATAATTTTAAAAATAATTCATCCAATTTTATATATTTAATTCACAGAAAGGGAATAATTATTTTTAATCATTATTTTTAATAATATAAAACATTTTAAACTTAATATTTGGTCTTAAATAAATTTAATATATGTAAAAATTAATTACCATGGTTATGCCAAACACAGATTTACCTTGCGTTAAACTAAATAGAAATAATGTCAAAAAAAGTTAAATACTACTAAAATTATTTTTTATATACATATAAAGAACTGGTCACATATATTGTTTAGTAAAGTAACATTTTTTAGCATTGTTTCATGTCAAAAACATTTTTATAACTTTCTCTTTTAAATAATTCCAATTGTGTCCTCTGCCCCACTAAATAAGGCCACTGACACTCCTTACATATCAACACTTCCAAATAGTTTTTTAGATAATATAATTGAAAAATAATATATTTAAGCTAGTAGACACATTTTAATGTAATTTTATTTTTTTATTTGGAAACCTTCCTATGATTCCGTTAGTTATAAGCCTAAATAGGTTCTCTAAAGAAGCAGTAATGATTATTGGACGAAGGTTTTTTTCATTTCTTATTACGCCATTGTCAAATAAGAATAAAATATTTTATATATAAAATTATAAATATTTAACATATAATGAAATCATATTGTGTTAACTTCACAATATATATTATTATTATTTTCAATAAACTAGGAAATAAAATCTTCGATCAATTTTATAAAGAACTACGTCCTCATGAACCAATGTAATTTTTTTTTCATCAGCACCTCTCATGGGTTGATATAATGATGAATTTTAAAAACGTATATGATATTATTGAATTAAATAATCTATTATAATGATAATATCAAAAACAAGTTCTTATTTTTAATTCTATTGGAATACTACAGTGTTATTCTTCTGCTCAGAAGACTACCAACTTACAATTCAAACTGAGTAGTTTTTCATTTATTCTTTAAGTGGAAGATTAAAATGATAAATATTTGAAATTTATCTGATCAATGTGTTATGTTGATAAATTTATAAATCATATATATTAATTATCTTCCATTAATTACATATACACAAAAATATATAAAAATTATTCAACTGTACGTATGAAATACCACATCTATTAATATTTTAATCCATTATACTATATGTAATTTTTATGATTTCTAAAAATTTTAATATAATGATATGTATGATATTTATATAAATATTAATATTATTTAGATAATTGAACCATTTTAAATTATTTGGGATCAGAATTACTAATCCAAAACATATAAAAAGATGAAGCAATTATATCCTGAAATATGGATTTTAATAAATAATTGATAATAAATGGGTGATAAAAGATTACGAGTATATAGTATGTATCACGAAACATATGAGTATGGTATTTTTTTTGTATGTATAATAAACATATATTTATTATATTTATATTCCCAATTTGTATGAATAATTTCAATAGATATGATAATGTTTTTCCATCTCACTTTTATATTCTTGAGTCACATACCACATTTACAACTTGATTCTTTTTTATTGGATATATAATTCCCATTAATTAATATTATTATGATTAATATGAATTTTATGAAGAATTACATGATAAAATATACTTCTTTATTATATGGGCACTAGTATTCAATGGTTACCAATGTTTTCAGGGTTTACCGTTATATTTTAATTAATTATAGAGTTTGTTTATAAATGTAGTTCTAATAATGATATCGTATGATATTCCTATCAAGAAAACATGAATCATATTATCACATGTATTTTTTTTAAATTAATTTTCTCCATTTTTTCTTACTTATTTTTTTTCTCAATATTCCAAAATAATATTTTTATGGAAAACTAACTTCAATTCTATATTTTTTGTAAAATAAATCCTCTTCCATGTCCTTATTTTATGAAAATGTTTTAAATAAAACATCTCCCTAATATACAACAGTTGATTAATGTATTTTTTAGAATATATTTACTTCTAAAAATGGATTATATATAATCGTCTTGATATTTTCTAAATAAGGACTTAAAGTCATTTACCCATATTGTTAAAGGAGTATTTATTTTAACGTAGAATCTATAAGTAATTTTTTATTATTTTAAGACCCCTAAATGATTTAAAACTTCCTTTTCATGACTCTATTATCACAACAAAGTGATAGTTTTTTTCCAAAATTTTAGAAACTTGGATATTTTAAATTTATTTCAAAATAAATAGTATTTTTTCTTCATCAATGATTTAATGATTTTTATGGAATTTATATTCATCAATGAAGACAAAAACTAGTGTTGGGTAATTATTATTTGGGATTTGAACTAATTTGACCATCCTTAATATATCTCTAGATGGTATATTATTATGATGATGAGATGTTGATGAAACCCTTCCTTCCGATGTGTTATTCTATGAATAATTTATTAGCTGATTATGAAACCAATTTATTTCAATGGTTTATGATATGAAGAAATATTTTCTACCTTATGGATAAAAAATGTGTGGATTATGTTATGGGGGGAAATATATCTATCAGAAATGAATTAGTAAATGATTAATGTTCTATGAGATCAACATGTATATGGTAGGATATCCCATTCCCAAAAAAGATTAAATAGTATGTTATCCAACGCAGAAAGAGGTAACACCAAATGTTATCTGTAGCACAAAATAATTATTGATGGTGATTTTACCAAGCCCAATGTATGTATAAATCTTTTTATCATAATACAAACATGTTATGAATGTCATATATGGTTTACATGACATGATATTTTCTGTAATTATGTTTATGAAGCTAATAAATATCTTTTATCAATGTAATGTTACTATTGATCATGTTCTTTAGATCCTTTGTAAATCATGTGTAAATACTAAAACAAATATTTCAAAAATATTTCACCTTATTTTATTAATATTAAATTTATTATATAACAATATAATTTAGAATTGTTTTTTTCTAGTGACTTTGGAATCATGGACCCATAAAAAACTATTCCAAAATTTTACGAAATCTCTCAAAATGTTCTTTAAAATTAGATCCACTACTATACATAACATACATAATACCATTAATCATAAAATGTCAAAAAATCATATTAAGGGGTGATAAAAACTCATCATTAACAGTAAACAAGGGGTATATTAACATATAATTATTTTAGTGGTTTCAAAATATAAAAATAAAATCGAAATAAATACCCTTCATATCAAAGATCATTAACATTTGTCTTTGAATAAATCATGGCTATTTATAAGAAATTATTAATTGATGAACCAATGAAATTGATCCTTGAGAACATAAAATAACCAAAAGACACATCTATTATACACCTAAGAATACAAAATAATTTAATAGTAGTTCAAGGATCATTGCCAAGACTATCATAGTGGAATGGGTTCACTCCCCAAACCATCGTAGTAGTCAATGTTCCCGCACAAAAATATCATAATAGAAGTAGTACCTTATATTACTAGGTTAAAACCTTTTCGATTTATTTCTATCTCATCAGATATCATTCATTGCCTAATGGATTAGAGGACGATATTTCCACCACCCATAAAAATATGAA
This sequence comes from Viscum album, assembly GCA_963277665.1. Taxonomy (NCBI): domain Eukaryota; kingdom Viridiplantae; phylum Streptophyta; class Magnoliopsida; order Santalales; family Viscaceae; genus Viscum; species Viscum album. Next base: position 1,334,786,523 of record OY728142.1, read on the forward strand.
ATCCATTCATATGTATGCCCTAACATAAAACATATTCTTCACAATATACCCAAGGAAATAAAATTGTAATCTAAAAATTTTATTCTGATCCTAACCTATGTAAAAGGTATGAATTTAATAATCATTTCATCATTTCATTAAATTACATCACATTGAAAATAAATCATGTTTTAAATAAATTTTATCAGGTCATATCCCATTGTATATAAAAAAATTATCAATCATCTTTTTATAATAAAAATAAAACAATAATATAAATAATAATAATAGTACACATGGATCATATCTCACAAAAATAATAATAACAACAAATTATATCATCATATAAGGAAAAAAATTTTGAAATAAAAAAAAATTGGAATATTTCTTAATGAAAATACACTATCATTGAGAATGAGTTTATATAAATTATAAATTCATAAAATATATTAGATATAATAATTATTTAAAACAAATATGAATGAAAATAAATTTCAATTTAATTTAAATAATGTATTTGATGTCAGAGAATTAATTTCAGGATGTGGGTGTTAAAACAAATACTTCATTATCATTTAAGTTAAAATCAAATGGGCCTTGTTTAGAAAATGTGTTGAATATTCCATTAAAAAAATTAGTTAAAGGATAAAAAATGTTTACCATTAATTTAAAAAATAATTTTTAGAATGATTTTATTTTTAAAATTTTACAGAAAATATTTTTTTATAAAAAATGATTTTTTTTCCGAAGATATAAATTTTGACGACTTTTTATAAAAACATTTATATTAGTTTGTACATAATGGGAGTAAAATGTTGAGAAAAAATGTGTTCAAATGAAATAACTATAGGATAATAACAATCATGATTTTATTTAGATATAAATAATAATATATCATTATTGGAAGCATAATCATAAAACACCTACTAAATGATGATATTTGGGCATAAACCCATTATCACATTGGTATTTATCAAATCATATCCCCAATTATAGAATAAAATAAAACGATCAATTTAATATAATTAAAAAATATTATTAATGATGCAAAATTTTTATGGTGATGTATATTCTACTCCTATAAGAATATAGGTGAATAATATAACATCTGTCTCAATGAAGGAACTTTATGAAAAAAATATGACCTTAAGTTGAAATATCTTTCAGACATTATAAAAAATCCCTTACAAAAAATATAATATTATTATTTAGATATTATCAAACCATTAATATATATATCATACCATATATGACTTATTTATTACCATTTAATAACTTTTTATTAGGAAATAAATGTTTATGTCATGTTTTTAGAATTAAAAATATTGTTTGTTCATTTACGTTATGATTTGTTATTATTATGCTCATCGTACATTAATCGTAGTAAAATCATCAAAAGAATATTTCAAATGATAAAAAAATCATATATATTATTATGGAATTATTCATAGTTATATATTATAGTTAGGGATAAATAATTAAATACATCATTCATGGATACAGTATGTCGGAAGTACAGATGAAGATTATTTCACTTTTAATTATTTATTTAATGAAATAATAAGATATAATATATCAAAATTAAATATTGTTATAATTTCATATATATATATATATATATATATTATTAAATAATTATTTATTACCATCTATGTAAAGTGTGAATGAATCACATCGCTTAACTAGGAGGTAGTGTGTTGTACACTAGAGCAGTGTTATTTTATTCCCACATATTTGTATGTTAGAAGTTACAAGTTACATAATAATTACATAACAATAATAATATAATAAATATTATATATTAACATTTATTCCACCATTATATCTGTCCTTGGTAGGTGGTAATAGAAAAAAATAATATATGTTTGTGAGGTGGGGGTTTTCCAAATTAAAAAATAATAATTATGTGTCCCATTAGATTTAATTGGATAAGGTTGTGGGTAATTATATATAAATAAAAACGTAACTCTATATAGAAGATAATTATGTTAATATATAATCATGGTATAATATGATAATTGTAAAAACCCGATTCTTATTCTTGAGGTACGGGTTTTTTCTTTTCCTTTTTCCTGTAGTGTTTTTGTGAAAATAAGGAAAATAGGGGAAAATCCAAAATTTTGTGGTTACACGCCATGTACTTTTCCACACGTCATGTACTTTGGCTGTGTGGGATGAGTACACAGGGCGTGTAGCCCTGCCGGTGATGAATGGTGTAAAAACTGACTATACGCCATGTAGTTGGTATTTACACGCCATGTAGTTAGTCGACAGGTGAACCGTAAGGAGATGGAGGTAGCTGCCAGTGGAGTGACAATACAGGCCATGTAATCATGAAGACACGCTGTGTACTCATGTCGATGGATGAATAGTGCCACGCTGGCGAGAAGCCTCCAGAGGAACAGTTTAAAAAATGGAAAGTACACGTCATGTACTTGAGAGTACATGCCATGCATTGGTTTGACTTAAAACAGGTAGTAGCCTCCTCTATTCATAGAGGAAGCTTAGAACGCTGAAGGGGGTCTTGGAAATATGTATGTAGCTTTGGAGATCACCCGATCGTGCATCGGGAACCCGTTTTCTTCGTCGTCGATCTCTTTGGGACCGCATGGGTAAACCCTCTCTTCTATTGGTGCTATTGTTAGAAATTCTTTCCCAAGGGTGAGTTATTTACATTTGAATGGGAATTATCTTATCCCATATCTACATCGTTCTTGGATAATTCGGGAGGCGTCGTTCACTTATACGGATCAGGGGTGATCGAGGTATGTGGTCTGGTGTTTAAATTCCAACTGTTATGCCTTTTTGTGTACCGTTGTGCTACGAACCCATGTTTTGGGTGTTGTATGGTTGTGGCCTTGTCTATTTTGAATACCTATAATTTTATAGGTAATTTAATGTAATTATTAACTACTATTTGGGATTGCTGCTTGGATCTAGGACCACCCCTGGGGTGAGTTCCTCTGTTTAGCCGTTTGGCCAGGTTACCTGAGGGTATACTGTAAAATTTAGCATTCTTTAATTGCCTTGAGAGAAATTGTATATATTTTATTGATTATATGTTTTGCTCAGCCCGGTTACTTGCGCCGGAGGGAAGTATTCTATTTAGCCTGAGGGCAGTGTTCTTTTTATCCTGAGGGCAGTGTTCTATTTAGCCAAAGAGAAGTGTTCTGTTTAGCCTAAGGGAAACTCCTTTTGTGCCTGTGGGCATTAGAATCTATGCTTGAGGGTGACACTTTGTACATCTGAGGCCAATATCTATTATGCTTGTGGGAAATTACCTGTGGGTTGTGACTCTGATTACCTGAGGGTAAGGTTGTATGTCTGAGGACAGTGGTGTCATGAATATTCACCAAGGTAATTTTCATATGTTGTACCTTACAAGTTAAAGTACAGGCATGGAATGATTAAATGAATATTAATATGGAAATATTACTGGTAGAGTTATTTACTTTATATTAATTCTTAGTTTATTTATTTTACTACTGCACACTGTTGTTGCACATTTTTCACTGACAGTTGGGCATGGTCATTTGGAGGGTGCCTACTGGGATTTATTTCTCACACATTGTTTGTGTCATGTCTTCAGCCCAAATAGACTATATTGTTGTAGGTTTCTACTCGGGCAAGAGTCACGATACAGGTACATGATTATTGTAGGGAAGTATGAGATCATCGAACCGAGCTTTGGCTTGCGATGTTGTTGAGCTCCTGTTGCACTATTTTTTTTTGTTTTGTTATACCTTGTACTTGAGATTTATTGTATTGTATTGCAGTGTATCATGTTTTGGAAGTTTTCATAGAATAGTGACATGCTGCATCTTGATTTATATATATATATATGACTGTTGGTTCTCTTTACTTCTGTTGTCGATTTCAGTTGTATACGGTTTACAACTTTCGCTGTTGTATATTATTTATCCTTTTCGTTGCGCTACACTTTGACAAATGGGGGCATAGTTTCCCCACTATCAGACCTAGGCCCTCGCTTCTAGTCATCAGCCTCTGGCGTTTGGGGAAATGCGATTGAGGTCATGTTACCAACTCAGATCGGGGAACCCGTTGAGTGGCACCCGGATTTGGGACATTACAATGTGGTTTTAAAGGCATATTATTTTCCTTGAATTACTATTTGGAGCCTTAGTTTGGGATAGGACGGACATGGTTGTTGGTAATAAGTTGTGCCCAAGAGTAGCTAACCTGTGTACAGGGAAAATCTAGTCTACCTCATTTATTGCAATTTTTTCGGATTTTGAAAATTTTACAGTGTATTAAATTTTCACCGTTGGGTGATGAAATTATGATTGTGCTTTTTATATGTTATACATGGGTTCTATTTAGTTTCACCCCGATGAGATGAGGGTAGACCATCTCATGCATCATTTAGACACATGCTAGAAATCACATGCAGCATTAGAAATTGCATGTTGTTGTGATAGTTGATGTGCTAGAAAGTCATGCTATTGTGAAAGATGCTTTGATAAATACATGTTTTTTATAGGGTATTGTTGTGTGAGATTGCTGATAGAATGGACACCAAAATTTGTTTTTTGGGAATTATGGGCCCTCATTAACCAGAATTTGGTAGACCATTAACGTTTTTTCCTTGTTATAACATGTATATGATGCCAAGCTTAGATTCACGGGGAGTATGAGCCCTCACAGATCGGAATTTGGCACTTAGGTGTTTATTTCAGTTTTTTTATGGGCTCTGGAGTAGTTTTGAGACATACTGTCCGAAAAACACAACAGACACACTGTGTAGTTCTATAGACACACTTCGTGTGTTCTTCTGTTTGGAAAGAAATGTGAACTTTTTAAGTGCACACCATGTACCCTCAGTACATGCCGTGTAGTCGCTTCCCGTGTCATAGACCGTGTGGGCAGGGACACGGGGTAGAGAATGGATTGGGGGAACACGTCGTGTACTGATTGTACATGTCATGTAGTGTTGACCCAGAGTCCACTCGTGTAACTAACCACGATAATGGAGGAAATATTAAGACATACACACCGTTTTTACCTTGCACATGCCATGTAGTGTCAGCCGTGTAGTCGGTCGTGTATTGAACAACACAGGTAAGTCTAGGGTTTCTCTGAACACGTCATGTCTTTTTGAAACATGTCATGTAGTGTAACCTGGGTATAAAGGCCATGTCACGAACAACAAGGGATGGTGAAAAATTGTAGAGTACACATTGTGTGCCTGTGGGACACACTTGGTAGGTTTGTTTGTTTTTAGAGAGCCATGTGGATTAAGCCGTGTTGAAGGACACGGGTAGGGAAGGAGGTTTCAAATACACGATGTGTAGTCCGAGGAAACTCCATGTGTTTGGGGTGTTACACGAAAAGTTTTAGCTGGAGTACACGCCCATGTGAATGGCTTGCGAGAACACTTCATGTAGTATTTATACACATCGTGTTGTGATGTTTTGTAAATCTTGAATTCTTTCTTTCTCCTATTCCCATCTTGGTCTCCTTATTTTTTGTCTTTGATAAAACTTGATCTAAGGCGATCGTTCGAACTTGTAGAGTCATGCCTCCAAGACGACCACCAACTATTCTCCAAGAGATAGGAGATGATTATACTCCTGAGAGGGTAGGCCATGGGCTACCAATTGATCCTCCAGCAGTGCCAGATGTGACTCTAACCATTATACCAGACACAGGCATGGAGGCTTAGTTCTGTGAAGGTTTCATTCCATTTATGCAGACCTTCCGTGGAGCACCACAGACCGCCACATCTATGGTAGAGCTGACGCGTATATTCCAGCAGTATCATCTGCCTACGTTTTTAGGGGATGGCAGACCACAGGCTGTGGAGTCCTAGCTGGGTTCTATGCAGACAATTTTCGAGCATCTTGAGATGCCTATAGGGTGTAGGGTCAAGTTGTCTACATACATGCTACGTGATTCACCATGTGGTGGTGGGATGTTACTACCCAGTCTGAGCATCACCGAGACATGGCATGGGAAGATTTTTAGGTATCCTTCTATGAATTTTTCTTCCTGGAGACGCTGAGGGTAGATCGAGCTCGAGAGTTCATGAATCTACAGCAGGATGCCATGTTAGTGATGGATTATTCTGATTACGTCACATATCTACAACGCTTTGCACCTGTTCTAGTGTGTGATTAGATGTTTAAGATTAGATGCTTTGAGGATGGTCTTCAATATGACATATGAGAACATGTGAATGTTTTCAAGTTGCCTATTGTGCATGCTATTGTAAACCAGACACTGATTACTGAGTGGAACCTGTGGGAAGCTGGTGATGTTGGCCAGGGTGATTCAACATGAGTTTCTATTACGATCTCTACCGGTAAGAGAGAGAGGCGGATGGATTTCCCTCATGCTGGTGGTACTATCTAGGAGAATACATCAGGTGGCTAGGCCATATGCTACCAGTGTGAAAAAGAGGGGAACAAGAGACTGCAGTGTCCACGTTACCCAGTGGAGTGTCGAGCTTGCGAAAAGATGGGTCATCTACAGCGCTTTTGTAGGGCAGATCTACTAGTGGCTAGTGAGAGGGGTTCTGTGCATACTCCACATGCAGGAGCAGGACCAGAAACTTCATACCAATCATGAAATTTGGGTACGTTAGGATGTGCAGGTAGAGATGGTGGTCGTGGCTGTTGTAGCCAGAAACTAGGATCTCAAAGGCAGTAGGGTGTAATAGCTCAGGGTAGCTAGGTTGTGTCGCAGGGCCGCAGCACTGGGTAGGCATATGTAGTGGAACTGACCCAACAAGAGCAGGATCCCGGAACTTCTACTTCCATAGGTACTATTCTATTAGCTTCTGTTTTATCTTTAGTACTTTTCGATACGGGTTCTACGCATAGCTTTATTTCTGTTCCCATTGTGGGGAGCCTTGGGCTTTATGTTTCTTCTTCTTCTAGTGTTATGACACTAGCAACTCCCTTGGGAAATAGAACGACTGGTGTACATCAGTGCAAGGAGTGCCCCTATAGGTTGGTGGGTGTCACATTCTATATAGAATTCTATGTCTTGGAGATGACGAGATATGATTTCAATCTCTGGATGGACTGGTTGGTACCCTTTCGAGCCCTTGTGTATTGGTATCATCTCAGGATAAGTTTCACGTCACCAGAGGGTAGAGAGTTTCTATACAAGGGTGAATGGGATGTTCAGGAGATTCGAGTTGGACCTAAGTATCGTGGGTAAGGTGGAGTTCCATCCCAAATTGCGAGTTCATATCTGGATGATCAGGGTAATTGTTAGAAGGATTTTCTTCCAGTAGTTGACCATTTCAGGGATTTCTTCCCAGAAAACTTTTCAGGTCTACCTCCGTAATGAGAGGTGGATTTCTCTATTGATCTTGTTCCAAGAGCAGCACCAGTATCCATTCCTCCTTATAGGATGGCTACACCTGAGTTTCAGGAGCTCAAGAGATAGTTAGAGGAGTTGCAGTCAAAGGGTTTCATCCAACCCAGTATATCTCCTTGGGGTTCACCTATCCTTTTTGCGATGAAGACGGACGGTACCCTCAGACTCTGTCTGGATTATCTGAAGATGAACCAGTTGACTGTTAAGAACCGATTTCACATACCAAGGATTTATGATCTTTTCAATCAACTTCGAGGAGCATGAGTGTTCTAGAAGATTGTCTTGAGGTCTAGATATCATCAGTTGCACATTAGACCATCTGATATACCTCTCATAGCCTTTAAGAGAAGGTATAGTCTATATGAGTACTTGGTGATTCCATTTGGACTCACGAACGTGCCACAGTTTTAATGGATCTGATGAATCATGTGTTCCACTCCTATCTTGACTATTTTGTGGTATTTTTCATGGATGATATCTTGGTGTACTCTCAAACTCGACACAAACATGCTACCCATCTTGAGATCATATTGAGTAAACTAAGAGAGAACCGACTATATGCTATGCTATCAAAGTTCCACTTTTGGATGGACCACATACACTTCCTGGCTCATATTCTCTTAGAGGCAGGATTTGATGCAGACTGAGAGAAGGTGAGAACATTAGTTTCCTAAAATAATCCTATGAACGTGTTTAATATATAGAGTTTCTTGGTGCTGGCAGGTTACTACAGGCATTTTATTCAGGACTTCTCCTACTTAGTAGGTCCGTTGATGGGTTTGACTAAGAAGGGTGTTAAGTTTGTTTGGTCAGAAACATGCGAGATAGCCTTTCAGGAGTTGAAAGAAAGGTTGACCTCATCACCAATACCGATACTTCTAGAGAAAGTTAAGAGTTATACAGTATACTGTGATGCATCAGGTATTGGGCTGGGAGCAGTGTTGATGTAGGGTGATCGAGTTGTTGCGTTTGGGTCTCGGCAGTTGAGGCCACATGAGAGGAATTACCCGACACATGACCTTGAGTTTGCAGTACTTGTTTATGAATTGAGTTGTTGGAGACATTATCTCTTGGGAGATAATTTTTTGGTTTTCACAGACCCAAAAAGTCTTAAGTACATCTTTACTCAGTGTGACCTGAATCTGAGATAGCGAAGGTGGGTTGAATAACTACAGTCCTTTGATTTTGATCTTTCCTATACACCTTGTAAGGGTAATTCAGTTGCCAATGCACTGAGCAGGAAGACTCAGACACAGGCTGTACATGAGGGCAGTGGTGAGTGGAAGCTTATAGCTTTGCTCTCTGAGATGCATTTGGAGGTGCACAATAATCCAGGGCAAACCTATCTTTCTTCCTTAGCTGTGACTTATACCCTCCTCGATAGGCTGATGATGAGACAACTATTGGATTCAGAAGGCCTAGTTCTGCGGGAGTCGGTGGCAAGCGAGGACCCTCCTCCTGGTTGGGCGATAGGCGATGATGAGATAATTCATGTCCATCGACATGTATGGGTTCCAGGGGATATACGCAAGGAGCTGATGTGAGAGTTTCATGTTTCAGCTTGGTAAGTTCATCCTAGAGTTACCAATATGTACCATGAATTGAGACGTCAGTACTAGTGGCCAGGTATGAAGAATGAATTAACTGGTTTTGTTATGAGATGTTCCACCTGTCAGCAGGTGAAGGTGGAGCATCAGAGGCCAGCTAGACTGTTATAGAAATTACCCATTCTAGAATAGAAATGGGATGATGTATCGTTGGATTTTGTGACGGGGTTGCCGAGGTCACCTCAAGACAATGATTCAGTGTGGGCTGTTGTTGATAGACTTACAAAGGTAGCTCACTGTTTTCCAATCCAGGAGACCATCGGTGTTGACGAGCTCACGAATCTGTTTATCTGATAGGTCATACATCTTCATGGGGTCCCTCGTTATATCATTTTAGATAGGGACTCCCATTTCACATCTCATTTCATGTATATTTTTCAGAGAGAACTGGGTATATAGGTGATTCTGAGAACAACTTACCACCCTTAGACTGATGGCCAGTCAAACCATACAATACAGGTGTTTGAGTACATGCTGCGTTAATGTGTCCTAGGCTTTAGGGGCTCATGGGAGAAGCATATACCCCTAGTTGAGTTTTCCTATAATAATTGTTTTCATGAAACTATTTAGATAGCACCATACAAGAATTTATATGGTAGTCCATTTCGATCACCCTTGTGCTGGATAGAGGCAGGTGAGGCAGCTTTACTAGGACCACGTCTCATGTCGGAGACTTCAGAGCAGGTCCAGTTGATTCAGCAGAGGATGGATACTGCATAGTATCGTCAAAAATCTTATGTTGATCACTATAGACGAAACTTAGAGTTCATGGTTGGGGATCAGGTTTTATTTCCTGTTTCACCGAGGTTGGGACACAGGTGAATCAGGAGACATGGTAAACTTTCACCAAGTATATGGGGTCATTTGAGATTATGGAGAGAGTCGGGTCGGTTGCCTATCGGTTGCAGTTTCCGCAGTGGTACCAGGCCATGCACGACGTCTTCCATGTATCTGAGCTATGTCATTATCACTTAGACATGTCTCACGTTTTCAGCCCGAGGAGGTTGAGATTTAGGTCGATGTATCCATTAAGGAGCATCTGATTCATTTTGTTGATAGGAGCACAAAGGTTCTCCGAGGCTGGTCAGTTCCTCTCGTATGGGTTCTATTGTAGCGTGGCTGAGTGTAGGACAAAACCTGGGAGCGGGAGACCAAGGTACGTGCTTAGTGGCCAGAGTTTTTCACATCTTTATCTTCTCCACCCTTGGAAGGGAAATTCTAGGACAAATTGCTTTAAGGGGGGAATTTTGTAGGAACCCGATTCTTATTCTTGAGGTACAAGTTTCTTATGTTCCTTTTTCCTGTGGTGTTTTTGTGAAAATAAGGAAAATTGGAAAAAATCACAAATTTTGTGGGTACACGCCATGTACTTTTCCTCACTCCATGTACTTTGGCCATGCGGGATGAGTACACTGGGTGTGTAGCCCTACCGGTGATGAAAGGTGTAAAAACTAACTACACGTTGTGTAGTTGGTATTTACACGCCGTGTAGTCTATCGGAAGGTGAATAGTAAGGTGGTGGAGGCAGCCGCCAGTGGAGAGATTGTACATGTCATGTAATCATGAAAACACGGCATGTACTCATGTCGATGGATGCACAATGCCACGCTGGAGAGAAGCTTCTAGAGGAACAGTTTAAAAAAATTGAAAGAACATGTTGTGTACTAGAGAGTACACGCCGTGTATTTTTTTCACTTGAAATGGGAAGTAGCCTCCTATGTTAATAGAGGAATCCTAGAATGCTAGAGGAAAGATCGGAAGGATGGCCAGACCTTTGGAGATCACCTGATCATGCACCGGGAACCTGTTTCCTTCACCGTCGATCTTGTTGGGATAACACGGGTAAGCCCACTCTTCTCCTAGCAATGTTCTTTCCAATTATTTCCCAAGGGTGAGTGATTTACATTTGAACGTGAGTTCTCTTATCCCAGGTCTATGTCATTCATGGAAGATCCGAGAGGCATTTTTCACTTATACCGATCAGGGGTAATCGAGTTAGGTGGTCTGGTGTTTAAATTCCAATTATTGTGCATTTTTGTGTATAGTTGTGCTACGAAGAAATTTTTGGGGTGTCGTATAGCTGAGGCATTGGCTGTTTTGAATACCTATAATTGTATAGGTAATTGAATTTAATTATTAACTGTTGTTTGGGATCGCTTCTTGGATCTAGGACCACCCCTGGGGTGTATTCCTCTTTTTAGCCATTTGGCCAGGTTACCCGAGGGTATATCGTAAAATGTAGAATATTTTAATTGCCTTTAGTGGAATTGTATATAATTGCTAGATTATATGATGGGATTGTCTCGGTTACTTGCACCTGAGGGAAGTTTTCTATTTATCCTGATGTCATTGTTCTATTCCACCTGAGGGCAGTGTTCTGTTTACCCTGAGGGAAACTCCTTCCATGCCTGTGGGTAGTAGATTTTGTGCCTGAGGGCGACACTTCGTACACCTTAGGGAAATATTTGTTATGCATGTAGGAAATTTCCTGCGGGTTGTGACTCTGATTTCCTAAGGGTAAGGATGTATGTCTGAGGACAGTGGTGTCATGAATATTCACCGAGGATATTTTCATATGTTATACTTGCCAAGTTAAAGCACAGGCTTTCCATGATTAAATGAACATTAAGATAGGAATATGACTGGTAGAGTTAGTTACTTTTTAGTACTACTTAGTTTATTTCTTTTACTACTACACACTAGTTGTGCACATTTTTCACTGACAGTTTGGCACGGGCCTTTGGTGGGTGCCTACTGGGATTTATTTCTCACACCCATTTTGGTTCATGTCTTCAGCCCAAACAGACTCTATTTCTAAAGGTGATGATGGGGGAAAGAGTCCCTATATGGGTACATGATTGTTTTAGAGGAGTAGGAGAGCATGGGACCAAGCTTAGGCTTGAGATGCTGCTAAGCTCATGTTGCACTGTTTTGTATTGTTTTGTTGTACCTTGTACTTGAGTTGTATTGTATTGTATTGCAGTGTATCTTGTTCTGGCTGTTTTCATAGAATATTCACATGTTTTATATTAATATATATATATATGTGATTTTTGGTTCTCTTTACTTCAGTTGTCCATTTCATTTGTATATTGTTTACAACTTCTGCTATTGTATATTATTTATCATTTCCACTGCGCTATAGTTTGACAAATGAGGGCTTATTTTCCCCACTATCAGACCTGGGCCCTCGCTGCTAGTCGACATCCTCTAGAATTTGGGGAAATTCTCTTGAGGTTATGTGACTAACTGGGTTCATGGCACCCATTGAGTGGAACCCAGATCTGAGACGTTACATTAATTATGTGTAAGGAGAAATAAAATTAAATTCTCGGATATTTATGTTACATCTTCTTTGAAAAACCTCTTTTCTATTAACTCAAAATCCATCATGTATTTGAATTATGAATAATTTAAATATTAATGGTTGATAATGGGGATGTAAAAAATATATATTTGTTGTTAATGGCCTAAAATAAGGGTTATTGATATGTGAATTGGATAAAATCTTGTGTATCCTTTATATGTGAGGTGAGTGGCACACATGTAATTTTGGGAACACCAAAAGTTGTACCCTAATTTGTCCCATTCTAAAAGGCTCAAAAATGGTCCATTCCTAAGAAGTAGAAATTATATGGTCTAAAAATCGAAAACCAATGGTTGTGATAAATTTTATGGGTCATTGTTAATAATTATTATTTTGTTTCACACATCAGTAAATATATTTTCATCTTAACTGCCAAGAATAATATTACCATTTTACTATTCAATAGGGAAAAAAATATATGAACATATTAGATAATATATATTAATAATAGACCAAATATTAAATAAAATTTTAAATTCATTTCATATATTTCATAAAATATAATTTAAAATAATACCTGCAAACATGATGAGAAATTCTCTTTCCTATGAGAAAATGATCGATTGTTTAAAAGCATTATATATAAAAATTATATACGAAAGAGATTACAATAAACTAAATATGATTAATTGAAATAATTTTGAATAAATTTTTTTAAAATCACTTATAAATAGTAACATCATTATTTATACCAATAACCTAAAAATTATAAAAAGAACTTTTAATTTTCATTTTTAATCGAAAAAATAATCATTCTATTAAAATTTCAAAATATCACCCTAATATAATTATCATTATATTATTTCAAAATTATAGTTTAGTTTATATCATTATTTTTATAAATGTGAAAAAAAATATTATTGAATAATAATTTATTTCATGAAAATTTGTACTTTAAAAAAATATAATGACTTTAACGAAATTCAAGTACATATTATTACTATGTTTTCTATATAAAAAAGATTTTTTTTAAAAATCCTATTCATTCAGCCATATTTAACGAAATGGTATTAATGGTTATTTTTAAATAATATTTTTAATAGTATTCTTCATGTTCATAATGTTTGGGTAGTGTGTAATGAAATATATCAATGAAATTTATTTTTTCCATAAAATATAGAAAATAACATGGTGTTTCCTTAAAAACCACTAAAAATTAATTTTACCATACATATTATTTCATATTCGTATAAATAACTAAGAAACAATATTTGTAATTAAATCCAAATGTTATCATGTAGCTTCCTAAAAATAGTGGGTTCCCAAAAAACATTAATCAGTTGAGTGGTCTTGCTTCATATAACTTTTTATGTACAGTCCAAAATTTCTAATTGTTGTTATTTATAAGAAATATAATTAATTATAAATGATACCTATATTTTTAATTTGAGTTAAGGGTAAGATACATACTTACTCATAATAGATACAAGGAACTCATCTTTAACATGATAGAGGTTTTTTGGAAGCACTAACTGATAAGCTATTATCCCAATATGATCAATAATTTCAAAGGGACTGATATAACATATGATTAGTTTTACCTTCATTCAAAATATTTTTACCTTCTTATATGGAGAAGTTATTAGAAACACCCTCTCAATAATTTCAAATTCTAATTCACCCTATTAACTACTAGACTATATTTTTTATTGAATCTGAGCTTCTTTAAAGTGTTGTTAATGGATCTGACGATCTATTCCAAAAAAAATCTAAAATGGGTATTGATATCATTCTTTATTCAACATAATTATAATTCATTGAAACTATACACTTTATTCCATATTGTGAATCATAAGGAATAATCATTATACATGTGTGAAAGTAGTTGTTTTATAAAAACTCTATTAGGGGAAGGTGTTGATCCCTATAACATTCAAAATTAAAATAATCTAATATCAACATATCATTTGGTGTTTTAATTATTCTCTCCCACATACCAGGTTTTAAATTTTGATAGGTAGTTCTGAAAATCATCTCTATATGATGAGGTTTTTGAAGAGTTCCCCAAAATATTGAAGTAATACTACATTCTCCAATAGACATAATTGAATGTGGTACTCCATTAAACCTCTCCACATACATAATACATATCCTAGAAATATAATATAAATGGAAATATTATATGATATTGATTAATTGAGATATCATTATATGGTGATCAACTACAACACATATATCATTATTCCAATTAGATGTTTTTGTGAATCTAATGAAATAATCTATGGTGATGTTTTCATGTTTGCATTATAGAATGAGTAATGGATGTAAAATACACTTATACATTTATATATAAATTATATGTTGCTTAAATACCATGAATTTTGAAACAAATTTTATGATATATCTCTTCATTTCATCCCCCCATAAGCACTCTTTCAAATATCTACACAACGTTGATCTTATATGATGAATTTATAATGATGAACTTTGATATTCCTCATACAACACCATCCTAAAATATTGTATGGACATGACACATATATGATTTCATATCCATATTATTTTATCATGATCATGGTTATGCTCAAAAATGACTTTTAATAGTTTGGTTCTCTACATCTGCCTTATGCACTACATTAATCATTACATGGATAGATGGTTGAAAATTAAATGGTGACAGATAATATTTCTCCCATTCATCTAGGATATCTAGAACAATACATTGAAAATAAAAAAAATAATTGGTTCTTTTTTATCCACATCATGAAGAAGGTACCTTGATATATTTTCCTCAAAGCATCAGCCACCTTCTTCACTTTCCATTAGTGGTAATGTATTGTTCCGTCATAATTATTAATCATCTCTAACTGTCTTCTCTATAAATATTCAAACCCTTCTATGTAAATATATAATTTAAACTTCTATAATTGTTATACATATCACACATATCAGAATAATTATAATGACTCCATAACATTAATGAAAATATTACCACATCAAACTCCAAATTATGTGTTCATTAATTTTTCTCATAAACCGTCAATTGATAAGATGATTATGCAAAAAAACCTTCAATTTACATAAGAACGCATCCCATTATCTTATATGAGTTGTAAATAGATTCTAATAACCCTTCCCCACTATAGGAAAATGTTATAAAATGTGTTTTGCCAGATATTCTCTTAATTTTAATTATATTTTTCTCACACACATCTTTCAATAGATACTTGGATCCCTTATGAGATAACATAGTTATTTCATTATATAATCTTGAAAAAATATCCACAAACCATCAATAATATCTATTTAATCCAATAATACATTGGATTTGAATCATTATTTTTTATAGACAGACATTTAGTGGCCTTTTTCATTTATGTATCTACCGATATATGCTCTCATGGGAATATATAATCTGAAAAATGGATCTTATTTTATCTTAAATTCACCCTCTATAAAATTTTCATTTTATTAATCCTATTTTGGGAATTAATTAAATCAATCAAGTAATAATCATGATATTCCTTTCACTTTCAATAGATAATAATTTTATATAAAACAAAATCCAAAATTTGATATTGTTAATATGTAAATACAATATTTTTTAAATCCATGATGACAATAGCGATATTAGTACGACTAAATTAAATCAATATTTATTGATAGTTTCTATGAATTAAATATATTTTTTTCTTATGTCATTTCTTCTTCATGACCATCAAATTATGATATCCATAAGTATGGAAAATATTAGAAATTATTTGAGGACATCACATTTGATCAAAGAGGACATCAATTCATTATTGAGAATACTTAATTATAATAGTGATCTTGTTTAGATCCTAATAATAAAATATAGAGACTCATTGATCAGTATTTATTCAAATAAAAAAATAGGGTCACCCTAAGGTAGAAAAACCATTTGAATGAATAAATTTGCAATGCTATCTTGGATATTCCACTTTAAATATCAAAACTCAGTTATGTCCTTTCAATAGAATTTATTTGAAAATTTTTTGGAACATGGTATGAGTTTTAATAAAAAAAATACCTTAAAATTAAGTGGAAGAACCTAAAATAATTCCACAAATGATTAATCATATTCCCTCACAATAGTAATGCCATTAATTTAAATTCTATACCAATCTATATAATATACACAGCCATTGTGAATCAGAATCATAACCCATTTAATGAATGTGATCTCCATTAGAAGTTTTTAATTGTCTTTACATTGATATAAGATTATATGATGGTTTGTAATATCAAAACTGGCATCCCTTCCTAAAAAATTGTAATGGTATTCATGTAAAAATTGACAAATACTTGAATGAAGTATCATACAATTCATGCATATAAATAATGACAATATTTGTTTAAAGAACATTACTAAAAATTTCATCTAGAGAGGAATCATATTATTGATATGTGATCATCATTACATTTGAGAGTTTCTTTTCTATTTCTACATCTAGTAGTTATGTGTAATATTGATACCCTTAAAAAATTATTTAGATATGAATGAATAGGTATAACCATAGTCAAATAATACATTTTTAGTTCTAGAGTAGAGTAGAGGGTCTTCATACCTTTCACAATATCATTATATCAACCCAAATCATAAAAATTGATCAAAAAAGATATAAAATTTTCACTTTGCATAAAATTATGATAAAATTGGTCATCATCATTAATCATTTTATTTAGTAACTAGTTTTATAGTTCTTTTTCTTTATTCCTTTGGAACATTGGAGAGTGTGTGGTGCATTATATGATGATTTATTTCTATTTTCATTATTAGATAACTTACTTCCACCACATCAAATTTTAATTACATAATTACCATTTATCCCACACTAAAATAAATTTCATTATATCTTATAATGATTTTCTCCATGTTTTCTTCTACACCTAGAAAATGAATCAATGATCATCATATTCATTACATTTTTTTGAGTTTTATTTTTAAATCTATCTTTTTCATGTCATAACAATGATATTGGTATAAAATAAAATCATAATTCCCCCCTTTGGAGAACTTAAATTGTTTTATTCACATCTTTTATAGTACCTTATGGATACATCACTTAGAATATTTGGTTATTACCCACTCAAGAATGGATTAATGTTAATTTTATGATGGGTGATAATTCATTAATGATAAATCACTTGTACAGTGAAAAGATTCCATGGGAACTAATATATTCATCATTCTTCTATATTAGATGTCTAAATTTAATATATTTTTTGGTATGAATGATTTAAGGAGTATACGGATTGAGAAATTATCTCTTATAACTATCACAATCCATGTTGTAAATTTCAACAATTTACCTTGTATTCTTGATGAGCGTCCACCATTAATATGATTCACAGTCCAATTGATGGACAAGAAAAATGAATTTTTTATTTAAAACAAATGATAATAGAAACTATCATTTTAGTGGTACTAATACAATTCTTAACAAATAACTTATTATTGGATCTATTAAAGGAATGTGGATGTTTCTCCAAGAAGGTTGTAACAGAACTTTGTTCTCTCATTTTCTTATTTTTATCTTTATTATTCTTCATGAAATGAGAATTTTCTTTGATTATAACAATGAGATATTTTCTTCCAAATCCTATATCACTTCATTGTTCATGATAAAAATCATGGAACTATTTGTCACACCAAAAATTAACATGGTTTAGTTGGGATCCATAAATTTAATATTCCAAAAATCATTGTAAAAGAAAAACTAATAATATTAGTGAATCATAAAATATTGGAAAATACATGTATGATATATCAATCTTGACACATTTTTTTAAATCAATGACACTATAGATTATTCCTTGGTTATTCAAAGTCAAATTATTTGGAGATATTTAATCATGGTTAATGTAGTGCTCCTAAATTTAAAATTCATATCTACTACGAATTTGATACTAGTTGAGTCACAAAGAATATTTTCATGCACCAGGTGACGATTGGGTTTTGATCAATACACCATCTTCCATGTTATACCCCTATGAACCTCTATTCTAGATCATCATCTAGTTGTAGTATCAATGCATGGATTAATTTTCCTAGAAACCACAAGATATATACATTACAAAATTTCCTAGTCATTCTCATATACATTGTCCCATTCATAAACATATCCGTATATTTTTCACATAACTATTTAGAATAATGATTTTGGTGTTGAACTACACCTTTATCTGATAAAAAGTGTAAAAAATCATCTCAATCTAAAATATTACACTATACTAATTAAATATTAAATACATTACATATGAATCCAAACTATTAGTGTATTGGTATTGTGGATTTTTAGAATTAATAATTTAAAAAAAATGGTCTATAAGTGACCTACAATATCTCCCACTATGTTATTAAAAAAGAACCTTTTTCATACATATAATATATAATTTCAATCACCATAACCTAGGGAAAGGATATATAATAAATGATGATATTAGATGATAATTAACATTAACCATGTATATACCAATATATCATTGGTATAAGGGTATGAGAACATGATAATTACATTTGAAACCCATATCATTCATATCATATCGCATCATATTGAGTAATGGAATAAATTATTGTACATATAAAGAAATAAATTATTATGGAATCAATGATCATGAGACATGAGATCAAAACATTCACATAAGATATATATTTCTTGCATACAAAAAAAGTACATTAAATAATTTTCAAATTAATTCATGGGGCATCATCAGTAATATCGTAGTGCAATTCTTAACTCAACAAATGATTTTATTTTTCAACGATCACTCCCATTGGTATCATAGTGCATAATGTTCCTTAAAGAACCCAGTTCCCTCCCCCATACCATTAATATTTATCTTATTGTATATCAATCAATACCCATTTCGTTGGTGCAATATCTTGATCATTCTTATCACATGATAAAATCATACTTATGTATTAAAAATGAAAATAATTCATTCATTACATAAAAATCCATGAATATAAAGGAGGTTCATAAATAATTCCACCTAGAATATCCTAGTAAAAAGAGACAGGTTTCAAAATAATTTAATTAATTCATCATCGAATAACCATTGAAAAAAGAACAATGTTGCAAACAAATTTTATAATGGTATAACTTGTGGAACAGAAACATAATTTATATACATGATGCCATCATTAGTATTAACTAAACCATGATTGGATAAGAACCATATCAGTATATATTGTCTCTTGAAAATAAAATTTTCATTAAATTATGTGATATTATATTGATAATAAATTTGAAATAAAATTTTCATTAAATTATGTGATATTATATTGATAATAAATTTGAAATAAAAATTCCATTTTACATCTCTTGAAGAAAAAATTGTTTCTTTTAAGTCCATTTTTTTAAATAAAAATAATAATAAAATAATTTTGAAATATATTTAAATGAAAAAACATAGAAATTTTATAATGTAATATTAAAACATTATAGTGGTCATGAAATGAATAAAATATTTTTCATGGAATACATTTTAAGAGAAATATTTCGTTTACAATTATGATAAAAGTTAAACATTCTTTTTTTGGAAAATCACCAGAAGACTCAATTATTATTATTTTTTAAATAATAATTGGTAATAATTTCTTTATTAAATCATTTATATAATTATAAAAATATTTTTGAAAACATTTCATGAAAACTATATTTATGGATGAAAACCAGTTTTTGACTGAAGAGAGAAATATAATTCAATTTTCCTAAAAACAATCATTGAAATATTATGTACATAAATATTTGAAAATGAAGTGGAAACATGAATTATCAGGAAATAAACTTGGAAGATGAGAATTAATGAATTTATTAAGTCATTGATCATAATATTTCTTTATTATAACTATATCAATAAATAATCCCTATATAAGATGAGATTAGATAAAATAACGAATACCACATTTGTATATTTTGAATCATTTTCCCCATTACAAAATAACATACAATGGAACATATAATATCATTTAAATAGTGATATTTAATATATAACTTGTCACCTGGTATTTTCATAAACCAAATATAAGAATATAGGTTCATAATATATGTTATGTTTCAATGAAAAAAATCATAGAAAAAACTTGTTACTTAAGTATCAAATATTTTCATACACATTAAAATGTCTTGTATAATCAATATATATTTTTACATATATTAAAAAATTATAATTATAGATTTCACACAATATATAATTTATCTGTGATTTTTTACTTCTTTATTAACAATTCCATGTTAATGTATCATTTCAGGTGATACAACATTTTTTAGAGAATGATTTGATTTTTTATTTTTATTGGTCATATTATTTGGATCATGGATATGTAATATATATCAGGATAAACATAATATAAATATATTATGTATTAATTATAATTTTTTTATATAATCCATAATAGTGAGATATAGAAAATGAAATACCCAATTCGTAGAGATGGTAGAAAGTACATACCCTTAATCAATGTTTCCATTTACTTGACATATTTCAAGGAAGAAGGGTAAATAACATATCAAAATTATAGAATAATTTTATTTAATTTATATCTCATATTTTCATTAAACCAATCCTTATTTCATTAAATTCTATATGTGAATGAATCACATTGCTTCGCGTGATAGTAATTCACTGTACATGTGAGTGTCATTATAATATTCCCACATAATAAATTTTAAGAAAGTATAAATGATTTGATATTTCAAAATTTATAAATTTATCATCATTTTAATATATGAAAAATTTACCCATCTTTATATATTGACGTGAGTGTTGGAAATGGAAACTAAATTACATCGATCTGTGATGTTGTAGTTCACATTACACACAAATGAGGATTTCGTATCCCATCAGATGGATGTGGAGATTATGCAATGTTATTACCTTATCATAATTAAGTGTCAATATACAAAATATAATTTTGTTATTATATAATTGTGTTTTTTAAATAAATAAAGAATATGAAAAAGGAAATAAAATAAAATTCTCATTTATGGATGTTTCCAATTCTTCAAATAAATTATTTTGGTTTCCCCAAAAATCCTTCATGAGATAGATTTCTTACAAAAATATATATTCAATGACGTGGATAAGGATGTAATTAAGATATTTTTTATATATTTATAGAAAGAATTTGATTTTAAATAGTGGATTGGAGTGTAAAAGGGACATCCTTTTATAAGTGATGTGAGTGAAACATCTGTAATTTTTTTTAAAAAAATAGATATGTTTAACTATGTATTGGATTTAATAAAATTCCCTATAATAGAAAATTATTCATACATAATCAAAATAAGGTTATCATAATTCTATAACTTGGGAGTTGGATATTTGTTTGTTATGTTTTTACCATAATATTTTTATATTAACGTCCCTAT
Source organism: Viscum album (assembly GCA_963277665.1). Lineage (NCBI taxonomy): Eukaryota > Viridiplantae > Streptophyta > Magnoliopsida > Santalales > Viscaceae > Viscum > Viscum album. Next base: position 1,334,808,161 of record OY728142.1, read on the forward strand.
AAAATTCTTTTTCCCTTATCCACTATATATAATTATTACCCTTTTTTACTATTAATTATTCTAAAAACATAAGATTCCATTATTAGGTAAAATAAAATATACTTATTCAAAATTTGGAATCCATATTTCCCCATTCAATTCACATGAGTGGAAATTTTTAATTTTATATTAAACACACAAACATGATGAGAAAGTGCATTCTAATGGAAAAACGATTAAATGATTTATAAAATTATATAAAAATTATTTTTAAAAAGAAATTTTGTTATAAATTTATTTTTTGTAATATAATTGAACTATGTTTACTTATAAACACATTATAAAACAAAATTAAACTCACTATATCCTTAAAAGGAATGTTAGTTTCTAATAGAAAACATTACTATTAAATATTTTTAGAAAAATGATTCATTGTAGAATAATTCCAAATATTCACCCAATGTGAATTTTTACATAATGATTTATAAAATGGATTCCATTTTAAATAATCAATTTTCTGATTTATTCAAAATTTATTTTTATTATTTTGAAAATTAATATGAAAATTTTTTATATTCCAAAACCTAGAAATACATTAATGGAAATTAAGTAATTCTGATCAATATTTTTTTTATATTAAAAAAATTATAGATAATATTTAAAATGTGGTTATTAAAATTGATGGCTCCATGTTTAACAACATGGTAAACAGTTTTTTGTTCACCTAATAATATTAATTTGATTATTTTGATAAATAAAAGATGGTTTTCTATGTAAAAATAGCTATCAATGAAATTAAATTTACCCAAAATAAATAAATTCTGAAAAAATAGTTTGTCAGATTTTAAATAATGAACAAAAATGATTTATTAAATGAATCATGTCTATTTTATATGGTATGAATAGTGATATTTAGCAATTTTATCCCCATTTTATCATACCCTTATGCTCATATTATGTTGATATCCCCCGTGATCACCCTTTTTGAGAATCTGAGCTCACCCATTTCTTTTTCCCCATGTTATGAAGAAATGTTTTATTTTGTGAATTGCTATGAATTTTAATATTTGAGTGATATTTATAATATATATTGATTAACATTTATAAAATAATATATTTATTTACAGTTTCTATAAATACATAAAACCATTATGGTTTATGGGTGTGCCTTTGAGAATTGTATTTTATATAATGTATTATGTTGTAATATTTTTGATTGAAATGCATGGGTCAATATATTTAGTATCAATGAAACATCCCCCTTAAATAATGAATATGATATTTATTAATATTTTTGAATTATATAACATTTTTACTTTAATCAAGATTCCATGTTCAATGGATTACCTGATACAAAACAAAGGGTTTCTTTGAAATCTTACGTTACACACAAAGTTATGTTTTAAAAAAAATAAAATATTATTATTATTATTTTAAAAGATAATTAATGCATAGCCATTATATTGGAAGGAATGAACAGTACTAACTATAATATTATTATACAGGTTTGTTAAATGTTTTTACATTTATCCAATAAAATTTTTATTTTTAAAATGGGAATGAATCCAATTTTAAAAATAAACACTCTAACATAACCTTAATTGTGGTTTTAAGACATTTTGATGGAGAACCCTATTTAAATCTATCTTTTTCCACTTGTATATATTATATTTTAAAAAATAATATTCTTCTTTAGAATTTGGACATCAAAAGGTACTTTTGATGAATGTTTGTATTTTTCAGATAATTTTTGTTGTTTTGTGAATAATGGAAAATACATCATTTAAATTCAAAACTGCATTTTAATCTTACTTTTTTATATAGATAGAATATTAATTTAATTGGATTTAAAGTTTATACGGATTATATTTTTATTATTTAATCAAATATTGATCATTGGAAGTAATTTCACTCTTAGATTGGACATAAACAAAGGTAAATCTGTTGATATTTATTATTTCTTAAAAACACTTTTTGTTTTGATAATTGGACATGATTTTATGTTTATTTCTACCACTTATGTGTTTTGAATTAGGAAAAATAGATTCAATATTTGGAATCCAGATGTGAAGATAGGATATATAGGTATGTTTTATTTTTAAACATTATGAATATTTACTTTTGTAAATATTTTATTTACCATGGTTAAGAGGTAAATCTGGTAAATAATGATAGAAAATAAAATTATAACAACATTAAATTACCCTAACATGTGTCCTAATACTATTTTCTGATACATGTCTGACCATGGATATCTTTGCTCCAATTTTGGGACACCATGGAGCCACATAAGAGTGATAATGGAACTTTATATTAATTAATGTAAAGTAATGATAAAAATGACTAGAAACATATATCTTTTAGTAAATAAATTTTACATGGGGATATATAGGTTATATCTTAGACTATAAATATTCATTGAAAATATGAAACTATTTCCTATATCATGTTATTCTATTTGTAATTTATATTCATAAAATTAATAAAATTCTTTATGACACAATGATGATGTTGTGATTACCTTATTAATAAATGATTTAAATAAGTTTCATTGTAAAATTTAAAAAACTATCCCAAAACTTTCAAATTATTATTGGATTATTTTAATTCCAACAGGAATCATATTATCTTTTACATTAATTATTTTTGGACATTTTGAAAACGATAATTATTTTATAATAAAATAACATTTTAAAACATTTATAATGAGAAACTATACCTTATAAAAAGCCATCACCTCTAATGCTTTACTCACAATTATCAAGCCCCATGGATCATTCAACCTCTTCCCAATTGATATCCCTACATCCCTTTCTTCCACCTAGATGTATTACCTTAGGTATAAATCACTTCAAGAAATCCTTTTGGTTCAGACCAAAGGGAGTTACCCAATTTAAAGGTAATGTCTTCTCTTAAGTTATTTTCTTTTATATTACTTCTCTAAACCCCTATACTATTTTTATTCAATTTTATTTTAAAAAGCCATTATTCTCAATATAATAGGTTTTTTATGGGATGTATTCCATTTAAACTTACACTCCTCCATCAAATGGGTAAATAATAGACGGTTTCTATGGATGGTGAACTACTACCTCAGGAAACTATGATTGTTCCATCTACTCCTTAAACATATTATAGTGGCCACTAAGATGTAACTACATTTATATGTGATATATATATATATATATATATTCTCAATACTTCTGTATTTTTTATTTGTACCATACCTTTAGGGATTCTATAATGGGTACACGCAATAATTTTATTTGAGAAAGTGTGGACTACCATCCCATAAAAGTGATATGACTCGTTCATGCCTTATGTGGAACATATAAAGGATGGAATTACTGAAATTATAAATATGATATTATACTAGAATTTTTATATACCAATATAATTATGTTTTCTTTTGATCAAATACTTAATAGTATTGAATGTAGTATTCTTGCTTTTGTACGGCTTATTATCTCCCTAAACGGTGCATTTCATTTCTTATCTTCAAATGTTATGTACAATTATAAATACATATATATAATAGATATATATGAAATATATCATATATAAATAATTAATATCAATATAAAGATAATGGACATTTGACCACATAAACAACTTGTAATTACAAGAAGTTAATTTTTGACTGAAGAACCAAATAATGACAAAACAATCGTTATTATCGTAAAAGGTTATATGTTATAAAAAGAATAATTAACCTGAAAATGATCTAATGAATGTTGAAATTAACATTAGATTATTATTCAGAAGAATATAGAATGAACGAGTCAAGTTGGATACGAGGTAAGGGACATCATCTCAATCACCTATCATTGAAGAATCCTATGATTTATATACAAAATTAATTTATATAGTGTATAATCCCTTTTTAATTTTCATTAAATTCAAATGGAATAATTTTCTACAAAGCATTTTACTAAATGATAAAAAGTGATTGTTTTTTTTAACGTACGTGTTGAGAAAGGTCATTCCACCACTACATGTGTAATTTGATAATTGGATTCCTTAACAATAATTATAGTTTCTAAAAATAAAATTAATACCATATACTCTTTTATGTATTTTGGTATTGAAAATTCTTTTGATAATGTGCTTTTTATGTAAATAAATTTAAATAATTTATTGTGTTTGAATTATGGAAATTCTATATTTCCATTATATTTGTTTTATGAGTAATGAATATGTTATGGTTCTTTGGCATTTTTTACGTATATGGGTGGTTCCATGAAAAAACTAGGGGGGGTAAGAATGAGATAGCTCTCTAATGCATTTGGTAATGTGATGGAGGTAAATGATAATTTTTCTCCTATGATATTCAGGAAATATACTATTATGTTTATTCCAAATGTAACTCCCTATGATGCTATGAAAGCTAAAATGTATGTATGTTATGGTTGCAAAATGTTACATTTATGATTTATGATTTCTATGTGTTATTCGGAAATTTGATGATTTCAGGAGTCATGACCTTATTCTTGGTATGTATTGATGGAATATTGTTTTATTTTTTTATTTTATAATCATTACTAAGCTTTTATATGTTCATCCCAGGTTTTTAAATTTTTTTCACATTCCTTAAAAATAAACAGGGAGAAGTATAGGATCTAGGAAAAGTCATATTATCTAAAACATGGAACTAGACATGACACTTCTTTCAAGACTTTTTATTTTATGAAAAAATGTAAACATTGTAGAAGTTCCTACATGTAATATTGAAGATTGTTATGTATATGTTATAACTTAATTATATAATTCCCTAAACATGAAATGATCCTCAATGTTAATTATTATCCTAATTCAAGATTTTGTAATGTTTGAGTTCCGGTCATTATAGTTGGTATCAGAGTTTAGTTTAAACAACATTAGAAGTTAAAAAATTATTAAATTAATGTCCATATATTTTTATAAATATATAATATGATTGAAATTACATAGAATTTATAGATTACCATGTTGCTTCACCTACGATATTTTTGGGTTCATAATGGTTTTCCACAGAGGAAACAAGGATGATATGATGGGATGACATAAATAGGAAGAAAACCTTTCAAATCAGCAACCAGAGATGGTTATAATTGGGACTCAATAGTTTTTTGCGGTGATGGAACATTTTACTCAGGATATAAATGGTGGTGGCATCGATGCATGAGATCAACCAAATCAACCATAGAGGAATATGTCAGTAGTGCAGCATTTCATGAGCAACATCCCCTATCATTCAAAGGATCATCTAACCCTATGCTATTTAAAGGGTGGATTAAATAATTAGAAGTTATTTTTGATGTCATGGGGTGTACATAACATCAGAAGGTTAGTCTTCATGTTTAACATTTTGAAGGTGAAGTCATCCAGTGGTGGTCATTGGTGAAAGATATCAGGGAGATTGAACATATTGATTCTCTTGATTCGGATAAATTCAAAGGTATGTTTCTTGATGAATTTTTTCCTATGTTGGTTTTTCATAGGTTAGAAAAACAATTCCTAGAATTGAGGTAGGAGGTTGACTCAGTAGCTGCCTAGGAAGAATAATTCACTCAACTACCATGGTATGCTCCAAATTTCATATGACATCATGATATTAAATTAAACCGGTTTTACATAGGATTGAAGCCAAATTATCAAAGGGATTTAGCTTTTTGTGAGGTTAAATTTTAGGAAAAACTTGTTCGATGTGAGGAGAATGTGTAAATGGAGTTTTCCAATGATTAGATTTTATTTTCAAACAACAGAATAATAGGTCGAGGTGGAACAAGAGAGGGAATGAATCTTTAAAAAGTATGATGGTATGAAAAATATCTTTATAGTTTTTGAAAATTGTGGTAAAACCCACTCTAGGGAATGTATTTTAAATTCTGGTAAGTGCTACCGATGTGGTAAAATGGGACATAAGGCTCGTAATTGCACTTAAATAAATCAGGTTATTGGTAAGACAAAATCTGATTTAAATCAGTAAAATTTTTCAGGTTCAATGAAATGGGTCATTATGCAAATGAGTGTCCAAATAAGAACTCAACTGATGGAAATCATACAAACTACAAGCAGAATGGGATGGTAAAATCCATTGCAACTACTTCTGTAGATTTTGGGCCATCAAATCAAGTAGTATCAGGTACACTATTTGTTTGTTCAGATTATTCCAATGTGTTGTTTGATTTAGGGTCTACAAATTCATTCATTACTAAGAGGTTTTCTAGTGAATTTATAATTCTATCTCAATATATGAATCCTAAACATATTGTAAAAACATAGGGGGGAAATGTTGAGACAAAAATATAGAATAAAAAAACCTTCATGTTTATGTGTGCGGAAAGAATCTACCTGAAAACATTATTATTTTTCCTATAGTAGAGTTTGATGTTATTTTTGGTATGGATTGGCTTTCTTTTTATCATGCTATGATTTACTGTAGAGCTATAGAGGTTTCTTTTCAGAAATATTTTCAGTTTGTGTACAATAATGAACACTTACTTTTGATAACATATCAGGAAGTAGAGAAACTAGTAAAATATGGAAAAGAATTTTACTTTTCACATATCGTTGTAAAAAAGGAACTATTCATATTAATGATGTTCTTGTTGTAATAGAGTACCTTGATGTTTTTCTTAATGAGTATTCTGGTATTATACCTAATCAGGAAGTTGAATTTTCTGTTGACTTAGTTAATGATGCAAGGACAATTTCAAAACCCCCTTATCGAATGGATCAAATTGAATTTTTAGAGTTAAAGAAGCAATTGAAGGAGTTATTAGATAATGTTTTCATTCAACCTAGCACATCACCATTCTGTGCTCCTATCCTATTTGTTAAAAATAAAGATGGTTCAATGTGAAATTTCATTGATTCTAGAGAACTAAATAACATCACTGTTACGAACTTGTATCCTTTGTCTTATATCGATGATTTGTTTGATCAGCTCTTGAAAACTCAGTATTTTTCAAATATTGATTTGTGGTCAGGGTACCATCATTTGAATGTAAAGGAAGTAGAAATTCTGAAGAACTCATTTCATACTATATATAGCCATTATTAATTTTTTTATATACATTTTGGGTTAACCAATGCACCTGATGTATTCATGGATCTTATGAAATGAATTTTTCGTGAGTTTTTGGATAAGTTTGTGGTCGTGTTTATTAGTGATATTTTGATTTATTCTAAAAGAAATGAGGATCATGAATGTCATTTAAGGGTTTCCTTTAAAACCTTAAAAAACAATACTATTTACGTAATTGAGAAAGTGGGAGTTTTGGTTACTAAAAATTTCATTCGTTGGTCACATTGTTTAAAAAATGGCATAATTGTTGATCCCTCTAAAACAAAAGTTGTTTAAGAATAGTCAAGACATACAAATATAACTGAGATACATAGTTTTATTTGTTTATAAGGTTATTACCATAGTTTTGTTGATAATGTTTCATGGTTATCTATTCCAATGAAATGTTAACTATAAATGGTTTTTAAGTTCATCTAGAAAAAAGAATGTGATTATTGTTTTTAGCAATTGAAAATAAGATCATAAAATTCTGTAGTTTTTTCATTTCCTTTTAAAAATGGTGAGTTTGTTATCTATAGTGATGCTTCGTTGAAAGGGCATATTTGTGTCCTTATGTAGAATGATAATTTAATTTATTATGCTTTATGTACATTGAAACCTCTTGAGTTAAATTACAATACACATGATTTTGAATTATCTACTATTGTTTTTTCTTTATTAATTTGGGGGCATAATTTGTATGGAGTAAAATGTGAAATATATACTGATCACAAAATTCTAAGGTATATTGTTTCTCAGAATAAATTGAACTTGAGACAGAGGAGATGGCTGGAATTAAACAAAGATTATGATTCCAAGATTCATTACCATCCATGAATTGAAAATAAAGTGGATGATGCTATAAATCAAAAATTTAATGCTATATTATCCTTTTTACATTTGGAACATGATATTTGATTAATGATTTGATGAAAATTGGCCTAAAAGTTGTTGGTGCTAGAAATTCTTAGGTTTTTTTTCAGGTGTTAGTGAAATCATCTCTATCAAACATAATTAATCAACCATAGAAGGATGACAATGAGTTTCACAAAAAGGTTGAGTTGGTTCAGAAGGGAAAGTTGCCTAATTTTAACACTGATAATGATTGGGTTCGAGGTTTGGGAAGTGATTATGCATGCTTTGTCATTCACAGTTGAAGAAAGAGTTATTATGTAAAGCTCATAGTTCTCTATTTTCAGTTCATCATGGCAGTACTAAGACATACAAAGACCTTTTGGAGTATTACTGGTGGAATGGAATGAAAATATATATTGCTGATATTACTATTAAGTGTTTGATTTGTCAGTAGGTTAAAGAATATCGTCAGTTACCAAAAGGGATGCTTCAGCCTTTACCAGTTCCAGATAAGAAATGGGAAAATATATCCATGGAATTAATAGTGGGATTACCAAAGACATCCCAAGGAAATAATGAAATCTGAATTATTGTTGATCAATTGACAAAAACTGCTCATTTCATCCTATTATTGATACTTTGTCTCTATATTAACATTATCGGTTATATATTAAAGAGATAGTCATGTTTCATGGAGTTCCCCTCTCCACTATATTTGATCGTGTTCTAGGTTTTACTTCAAAATTTTAGAAAGTCCTTTAAAAGTCATTGGGTAATGAATTAAATTTTTGTATAGCTTATCATCCTCAATCAGATGGGCAGTCAAAACGAACAATATATACCTTGGAGGATATGTTACGTGCTTGATCAATGGATTACCAGAAATGTTGGGAACAACATCACTCATTGGTTTAATTTTATTATAAAAATACTTTCATTTAAGTATACAAATGGATCCATTTGAGGAATTATATGGTAAGTGGCGTCGAACACATACTTTTTGGGATGAAGTAGCTGAAAGAATATTGATGTGACCCTAATTGGTATAAAATATGGCATAAAAGTTCATCTGATTTATAAAACCATGAGAATAGCTCAGAGTAGGTAGAAAAGTTATGTGGATAACTAGAGGAATTATGTTTCATTTGAGGATGGTGATCATGTCTTTCTCATAGTTTCTCCGTGGAAAAGTGTGATGCATTTTGGTAAGAATGGAATGTTGAGTCCAAGGTTCATTAGACCCTATGAAATCCTAGGGAAATTTAGATAAGTTTCCTATATAGTGGATTTACCTCCATTTTTATCCTTGATTCATAATGTTTTTCATGTTTCAATTTTGAGAATGTATTTTCTGGATCCATCACATGTTTCAAGTCCCGAGGTAGTTTAGTTGGAAAAAAATCATTCATATGAGGAACAACCAGTCCTGATTGTTTACGGAAGGGAGAACGTGTTGTGGAATAAAGCAATCCATCAGGTAAATGTTTTTTGGAAAAAACTTATGGTTGAAAAGGAAACATGTGAATCTAAAAATTCTTTGAGGGATAAATACCCCCATTTATTAGATAAGTGAATAAAATTATGAGGACACAATTTCTAAAATGGGGTATGGATGTAAGATCCCTGGAAAATAAATAATATGACATTTTCATATTTATTAATATTTGTGAATTAAATATTAATTTTACTATAAGGGGGATTTCATGTTTAATAGAATAGTTGATATGCAACAACATGTTTCTTTTAAATATTATGTTACACACAACATTATGTTTTACTAAAAAATAATATAATATTATTATTATTTTAAATAATAGTTATCTCATTGCCTTTATATTGGTGTAAATGAAAAAAACTAAATAAAATTTGATAATAAACGTTTGTTAAGTTTTTTTACATTTATCCACTAAAAGTTATATTCATAAAAGGTGAATGAATACAATTTTAATCATAAACACTCTTATATTCTTTAAAAGGTCGATTTACTACCTTTTGATGGAGAACCCCTTATAAAACTAGTTTTTTTCACATTTATATGTTTTATTTTACTATATAATATTATTCATTTTAATTGGAACATCTAAATTTACATTTATGGAAATTTTGGTATTTTTCTGTAAATGTTCATTTTTTTAATAGTGAAAAATACCAAAATTTAATTCAAAACTAATTTTGAATCTATGTTATTTATATAATTAAAAAAATATTTTAAATGGGTTTAAAGGGTAATTGGATTATATTTTTACCATTTAATCCAATGTGGGTCATTAGAAATAATTTCACTCTTAAATTGGACATAAACATAGGTAAATATTTTGAGAGTGAATATTTCTTCAAAATAGGCATTTTTTAAAGACATGAAATAATTTTAAATTAATTTATTCCACTTATATGTTTTGAATTTAGAAAAATAGGATTTTATATTTGGAATCAGGTGGATCAAATTGTGTAAATCGGTATCTTTTACTTTTATATATTATGAATATTGATTTCAATAAATATTTTATTTACCATAGTAAAAAAGATAAATCTTGTAAATAAGGTTAAAAAAATTAAAATAATATTAAATTACCCTAAAAAATGAACAAATCCTATTGGATGATACATGTCATACCATGTCAATCCTTGGGTTAATTTTGGGCCCTCATGGAGCCACTTATGAGTGATTATGACACTTCATATTAATTAATTTAAAGTATTGACAATAATGACATAAACATATATCTTTTTGTAAGTCAATTTTTAAATATGGTTATATAAGTTATCTAGTTAACTATAAATATTTATTTGAAATATAAAACGATTTCCTACAACATTTTATTTTATTTACAATTTTTAGACATCAAATAAATAACATTATTTATGAAATAATGATGATGTAGTGATTATCTTATTAATAAATAATTTAAATAAATGAGATTATAAAATTTTAAAAACTATCCAAAACCTATACAATTCTTATTGTATAATTTTATTTCAAACAAGATTTATCATATCTTTTAATTTAATTAATTTTTGATCTTTTGAAACTGAAAATCAGTTTATAATAAAATAATGTTTTCAAACTCTTCTAATGTTCCCCTCCCCCCTTACAAAAATCCATCAACTCTAACCCATTACTCACACCTCTAAAGCCCCTTGAATCATCCTTGATCATTCCAATTAAGCACCATAAATACATATATTAATCCTAAAATCAATACCATAGGCATAAATCACATCAATAAATCCATTTGGTTCAATCCAAAGAGAGTTACTTGATTTAAAGGTAACGTCTTCTGTTATGTTTTTTTATTTTACTTTTCCAACCCCAAAACTCATTTTATTACTTTATTTTATTACCACACTAGTATAATAAATGTAATAGGTTGTTGTTATGATAATTATTCAAACTACACTTACACACACCTACGTCTAATTGATGAATAACATACAATTTCTGTGGATGACAAATTGCTGCCTCACGAAACAATGATTGTTCAATATTACCCTACCACATATTATGGTGTCCATTAAGATGGAAAAGTATTTATTTGTGATATATACTATATTTATATTGTATATATACTTCTTTATTTTTTATTTATAATATACCGTTATGGTTTCCAAAATGGGTAAACGCTAAAATTTAATTTGAGGAAGTGCGGCCTGCCGCCCCCTCAAAGTTATATGACTCATTCATTCCATACATGAAACATATAAATGATAGAGTTATTGAAATTATATATATTATATTATAATTTAATTATAATATACCTATGTATCATAAATATTTCATTGTATTAATTAAGAAATAGTAATGAAAGTAGCATTCATGCATACGTACGACTTACCGTCTCCATGAACAGTGCATTTCTTTCTTATCTCTAAATGTTATTTAATATAATATATAAATATATATTAAGGATATATATGAAAAATAATATATCTAAATCGTGAATATAATTCTGGATAAAATGTAATTTTGACCACATGAACAACTTGTAATTATAAAAAGTTCATTTTTGACTAATTTACTACATATCGACAAAATGATCATCTTTAACATAAATGAATACATAATGTTTATAACATGGTAATAAGTGACATAAAGGGAATAATTTACCTAAAAAATTATTATTATTATGTAAGTATAAATTAACATTAGTTTATTATTTTTGATATTAAAGAATGAATGTGTCAAGTCGGACATGAGGTAATGGAATACTTCTCAATCATTATTCATTGTGGTGGTCTTTGATTTATATATGTCATTATATTATAAGGTGTATAAACCCATTTTACTTTTCATTTCATTCAAATGGAATATTTCTCTACAAATTGTTTTACTAAACATAATAATTGAATGCTTTTTAATGTATGTGGTTATAATGATCTTTCTGCCATCACGAGTGTAATTTGATAATTGAATTCCTTAATATGTCATAATGTTTTTAAAATGAAAATAAATACCTATACTCTTTAATGTATTTTAGTATTGAACCTGGTTTTTATAATGGATTGGTTATGATAATATATTTTCAAAATATATTTTGATTGAAATGTGGAAATGTTTACTTTCGTTTATGTTTGTTTTATTTGCTATGAATTGGTTATGATTCATGGGTATTGTTTATGTATATGGTTGGTTCTATGATAAACCTCGGGCGGGTGAGCCCGGGAGAGATTTCTAATGCATTGGTTAATGTGATGGAGGTGAACAATAATGTTTCTCCTTAGAGATTTAGAGAATATTCTGAGATCGGTATTACAAATGTAACTCCCTATGAAGCTATGAAAGCTACAACTTAACTATGTTATGGATTCCAAATGTCAAATTTATGATTTTTTATTACTATATGTCATTCAAAAATCTGGTGATGTTGTGAGGTATGAGCTTATGCTTGGTATGTGTTCATTGAATAATTTTTCCATTCTTTATTTTATAATCTTTACTCAGATTTTTATGCTCTTACCATGTTTTGAAATGATTTTCACATGAAATAAAATGATTAGGGTTGGGGATGGGATCACATTAATGTCATGATGTCTGAAACATGGAACTAGTCGTGATGCTTTTTTTCAAGAGTTTTTATTTTATGAAAAAAATGGAAACTGAGTAGTTGTTTCTACTTTTAAATTTTTGAGATGTAATTTAATGGTTATGGACTAATTCTCTAAAACTATATGCTTGAAAATATCATCACTATGAATTATTCATTTAATTCAAGATTATTTAATGTTTTAATGCTTGGTCCATATAATAAAAGGAATGGATTAATGAACCTTTGGTAACTAGGATGAGAATTATTTAGTGATATATCTACTGACCTTCCATTGGTTTTTTGTAATGAATTTACAAATGATATATTTCAGTATATGTCTAAGGATTTTTGTAATGCTAATTGAATGTTTACAAAAAATTCCAAGATTATTATTTAATTATAAAAAGAATAATTTGATTTAAATTAAATATCTATTGGGAAACTTCATGTGGGTGTAGATTTGGAATAACTATATAAAGGGGCACTAACCCTATAAAGGACTCATTGAGATGTAATCAGTCATAACTTGGTTCACATAAACTTTCCATATTTCAATCAGAGTTTTTTCACATTAAATGTAAATGATTTTTATATTCATAATCTATTTGTGATCAATTATTAATGATTTTAATAGTTCATGTGACATTTTTGAAACAGAAGGTGTTATATATTTAAGATAAGGTGACATGATCTATAAATATTATTAATGATTGATTACTTCAATAAAGATACATCTGGTTCATGTAAACCACTCATATATTATTATAGAAATTATTATTGAATGATTAATTATATATGGTAATAGTTAAGATCAAATATTGTAGTTATGTATTTAATATTATACAAGGAAGTGCATTTATATCATGAAAATTATCCGATGATGTTCACGTTATTCTTAATTGTTATTTGATGAATTAGTATTTAAAACCCCAAATATAATGATGATGTGATCTCATGCCTATTATTAGTCTCTAGTTTTTGTTTATGGGAATTTTATTGTATCATATATTTTTATTCACCATATAGTTGAGTTTGAAGAGTTATTATGCTAGGTTTTGAGTTGTATATATAAATATCACTTCAATATTTGATCAAAGAATTCATGTTTTATATTCTAAACCATGTAATGATCCTTTACCACTGAAATAATTAATATTTCCATATAATTGAAATTGGACCCACCGTATGTGTCTCAATTCATATTCAAAAGGGGTTTTCATCTAAGATAGTTGATGTGAAAAATAATATCAATGATATACCTATTATTTCAGGATTTTTGTATTTAATTCCAAAAGAGAATTATATTGTTCAATAGAATTATGAATTTTATGGTTAAATATATCTCTTAACTTGATCAACACAAATATAAAAGAAACCATAATTAAGGGAAGCTATTTATTTTTAGTAATTAAAGAAGATACACTATGAGAAACATGGTATGGTATTAATTTATATAATTCTTTATCCTTTGGGTTCACAAGTACAATTTTATAAGAATAATAATGGATCAATGGTAATATTTATTGTTTACCATGAATAAAACATAACCACAATATAATACATTCTACATGTAGCCCAAATTTATGATTTATTCAATCAAATACAGGGGCCTTAATACTTTTTTAATATTGATCTTCATTTAAGATGTTGTTAATTACCAGTAATTAAATAGGATACAGATAATAACCAATTTCACCCAAGGTATAAAAATTATTTATATATATTGATTCTATTTGTCCTTACAAATTCCATGTTTATCTTCAATGATTTAATGACTAGAGATTAAATTTAACAATTTTTAGTAGTAAATTTTGAGGATATTCATATATATAATTTAAGATCATAAAAGATCATGAGAGTCACTATATAATGGTTCTAAAAACTTATTGAAGGATAAAAAATTTGTAAAATTTATGAATTCTGATTTTTAATAAAAATATTTGTAGTTTTTGTTCATATAATCACTTACAAGGGAATATTGATTGGCCCAATAAATAATGGGTCTATTCAATGTTGGCCATGACCTTCTTCTAGGACTGAGATACTTTTTTTTCATAGTATGGGAGTATTTTATAAATTCATTATAAGTAATTTATAATTATTATAAAATCATGTAACTAATTAAACATGTAAAGAAGATGTGTTCGATTAAATTGATGAATGTGACAGAAATATCATGGAATGGAAGAGAATATAATTAATTTACCATCTTCTAACATTACACTGATGTGGATAAGGGTTTTTTAATTAAAACAATGCATAAAAGGGTTTGTGATTCATTCTCATGAAAAATGACATATAGAGATAATATTCCACTCAAAATTTGAAGGTTTCAAAAAAAATTACCAAACTCATTAGTTGAGTTAGCTAGAATATTTTTTTCATGAAATATATGGAGGAATTATGTTCATAGAGAATTGTGTGATATATATACTAATCAAAATACATTAAATTATATATTCACATATAATGAGTTGAACATAATGATTATGGTTAGAGATGATAACTAATTTAAACATCGCAATACATTACATTCATAAGAAAGTGAACAATGTGGCTAATGATTTGATTCTAATGGATCATTATAAAATATCCATTATCATAATTAAAAAAGATCTGTTAAATCAAAATTTTATGAATTTTTATGGAATTATTTATGTATGGGTATAAATCACATCATTTTCAAATAAATCAAAAACCATTTATTTGTGTGAGGATTATAGAGTTTCAAAAAATGATAAAGATATATAATTGATGGTGGGAAATGGTCCCAAGAACAAAATAATATAATATAAAATTATATGGTTAATAAACCCTTTACATTTAGTATATATAATAGTTTTTGAATAATGATATGTATAAAGTGTATCATAGTTTCTCACTTTCTTGTCATTGAGGAAGTACACTCTTGTATAGTGAAGTGAAATATTAATTTTTATGGGATTATATAATGAGGGGTATTGAAGAACATGTCTCAAGGACCATTTTATGTCATAATGTTATGTCTGAGAGAAAAAATTTCATAGGAGATTTTACCACTATTACCAATCCTTAAATGAAAATGGGGAATCATCCCCATGAATATTATCTTCAGTATCATCTAGTTTTATAAAGGGAATAATGTTATATGTTTTTGGATCGATTTTCCATATAAATTATTTGGAATAATATATGAAGATATGATTTCTCAATATTTTAGTATTATATGATATACATTAAGTATGTGATAAGTTTATATAGAGTAACAAATTCACTTTTCATTGAATAGGAACTACAGATTACTTTCATGTTCTGGTGACATTTACTCTAGGCATTATATATAAAATAATGTTTCAATACAACATATCTTCTATAGATTTTTGATCTGTAAGAGAGGAAAATTAAAAATAATAATGTTTATTTTTATATCTAGTTTTATGCATTTAAAATCTGGTTTTGATCAACACCTTCTTTTAGTTTACTTTTTAACAAAAATATGGCTCACTAAAACATTCAAATGGATCCTTATAATGGTATATATGGAATGAATTTCATAACTACAAAAAGATATGTTATATTTTGAGAATTAAATATATTATGACTAGTACTAGAGAAAAAAATCTAATAAAATATCATATCATTTCAATAAAACATAATGGAGGAATAAATTAGATAAGAATTTAATGTTGAAAATAATCGATGCAATCTAAAATTAAATATTTTGTGAAGCCTTTTCTATAAATATATTCTTGTAAGAATGTTGTTGTATTTGGAAGGAATTTAAATCTAATCCCTCATTATATATGCCAATTTTAAATTCATCATCATATTGGGATGGTATCATATTAATATGTTGTTCATTTAAACCACTTGTATGTTCACAATGTATTGTATGTATATATACTATATTAGTATATACATGGCCCTTCAAATATTTTACACTTAGAAAAATTCTATTAGAGTAGTATATTTCTTATGAAGAATGAATGGTGGATATTCTATATCATATATATAATTCTCAATGAAATAAGATAATCCATCTGGTCAATGTTTTGTTATGAAACTGCAAATTTTAATAAGCTATGTGGTAACCTTTGTATTTGAAGAGGGTGAAATATTTTCATTTGTTTAAACTATAATGTTTTTTTTCTTGGGTAAATTTTCTTTTGTAAATATAATGAAATATTCTGAGATCTTAAGAAATATTTATTTTCAATTAAAAATAATTTCTTTGATTTATTTGTTTACATCCACCATGTATTTTTAATGAATCACAATAACCTATTAATTTTATTCTTTTACTCATGAACATTATACACTAGATTTTAAAAATAAAATTATATATAATAAATAATATATTATAAAATTTAATATAATGAATTTATAATGATAATATTGATAGATGATTACCTAATTTTTAATAAGGTCATTAAATTTTTTCAAAAATAATTTTTTATAAAAAAAAAATTTTATTACATTTTGTGAAAAAAAAGAAAAGAAATTTTATCACTATTAGAAAATTAATTTTATAAAATACACTCCTAAAATGATATAAACATGTCAAATTTAAGTTATGGTGAATTTATTTTATTTTTATAAACTATTTTATTTTTAATGGAATTGTGGAAAATATAGTTTTT
Organism: Viscum album; assembly: GCA_963277665.1. Lineage (NCBI taxonomy): Eukaryota > Viridiplantae > Streptophyta > Magnoliopsida > Santalales > Viscaceae > Viscum > Viscum album. The sequence goes on from OY728142.1 coordinate 1,334,825,686, forward strand.
TTTTGAGAAATATTTTTTTTCAAATCTTTTAAAAAATTCCATTTAATATTTATTAGGATTACATATAATAATAATTTATTTAATTCACGTTTAATCAACTTTTTCATTTTAATCTACTTTATGTTAAATTATGATATAAAAATGTTCTATAATTAAGGAAACATTTTCTTGGAAGCCCCATTTTTTTATTAGGAATCTGGGTATAAATAATTATTAATTCATTCCTTTAATGTGAATTGAATTTAAAAAACGAATTTAGTCTTTTGAATAATAATATATTATTTTACACAATATGGTCAACTAAATTTATTTTCCTAAATAATATTAAATGAAATATAAATTAAAAAAATTATTATAAGATAAACAAAATGGATATGGGATAAAATAAGATAAAAATACATACACTTAAAATTTCTGGGCCATATATAGGCCATATAATATTTTTTTATAATAAGATATTTTAGACAAATTTATCATTGAAAATATTATTTATAACTTTATTTTTTAAAAATTTACATCTATTTAATTTCCCCACTTATAAAGGTTTAACTCCTCCCATCTCCAATAAAAACATCAAAATTATTTTGTTATAGTAAATACCTACCAATTTATCATCCTAAATTGTATTAACATTCTATAGATGAATTATTTTGTTTTTTAAAACCAATTAGAAATGATTTATGAATAGTTAAAATAATGATCTATAATAATAAGGTAATATTAATAATCGTATATTTTTTTGATTTATTTTTTCTTCATCATCCATCCAATATATGGACGGATGACTACCATCTCATGATATGATGTAATTAGTTTTATATAAAAACCTGTCATAGATTGATATAATAATGGATATTATATATTTATAAGATATTTTGGAAATAATAATACATATTTAATTATAATCCCACAAATAACATATTATATTAACTTTTGTGGGAATACGATAATGATGCTTGTGTATTTTGCTACCTATCACCTCCCAGAGTGATGCAATTATTTTGTCCACATAAACATTACATGGAAGGTAATAAGGATAAATATAATAAATATACTTCATTTATAGGACATCATAATGACACTATTGATTTGATATATTAATTATAATTATTTTTTTCATTTTCTTAATAAATTGAAAAAACAATTTCTATATTTATTGTAATCCATCTACGTCAATGGTGTAAATCATTTATTAATCAATATCATATTTGTATGAAAAAAATATTGATATAATCAATATATATTATATTTATTTTAGGGTTATAATTATAGAGATAAATGTACAAGGATCTCTATACAAGGGCTAAAACAATTGAACCAAATCATACATAAAAGTGGAAGCTTTTATCTAACAAAACAATGATCATAACAAAGAAATATTTAATAAAAGTGATAAAAGGTTATAAGTAAATAATATATGGAAATACACTTTTTTAATAGTTTTTATTAGATTTATATTTAAACTATATTTATTATAAATTGGTATGGAATATTGATAATGTTAAAAATTGCGGTAATGGATTTTCATCTCACTGCTGTTTATGAGAGAAATAAGGGATATTTATCACCTTTTTTGTTTTTTCTATATACTATCTATTAATTTAGACTATTTTCAAATATTTATTTTTATATATTATATGTTTTATATATATGTTTCTCTCATTATCTACTCAATATTCAATGATAATGTTTTTGTGGAAAATCTAGTTCATTTCTCTCTTTTGAAAAAACTTATTTTTTATCCATGTCCATATTTTATGAAATTAATTAAATAAATAATTTAATATTATATAATACTTGATTAATAGAGTTTTCAACAATATTTGTATTTTTAAAAATGTATTAATTTGAATATTCAGGTCATATTCTAAATAATCCCCTTTTATCTTTTTTTGAAAATGTGCAAATACTATTTGATTTAACATGTATTACGAAAATAATACTTTCAAAAATCATCACTGATAAATGAAATTATGTTTTATTTAATATTATAAAAAGTTATTTTAATAAAAATTACTTTAATATTTTTTAAATTAAGAGACATTAAAATATTATTTTAAATGGTATATATATTTTTATCGAAAATGTTTTAATGAATTTTCTTTTTGAATTTGTTATCATTAATGACTAAATATATTGTTGTTTCTTATGATTTTTTGGGGTTATTATCCAATTTAACCATTCTTATGATTTATCCACATTTTCTAATATTATTATAGTGATATATTTTAGAAACTCATTCCATTTACATTTGTTAGATAATGATGAATTTATGAGATGATTATAAATCCCATTTCATTTTTATGGGATATGATATGGTGAATTTATTCTAGTATCATTCCTATAATAATGTATAGCTTATGGTATTTGTGGTTACTATATCTCCCTCTACTAAATTAGTAATATATAATTGATATATGGGCATAATGGTTAAATGTCTAGTTATCTAAATCCTGAAAAAACATACAATTGGGGTTATCCTAAGCCCAAAAAAGGTTACATAGGAGATTATCACAATCCCTAATCTGGGTAAATGATAGGTTATCCCATGACCAATGTAGGCACATGGTTGGTCTAATAATTAAAAGAGATTTATAAATTTCTTGTGGGTTTCCTTGATATGAGAATTTCTATTCTTTTGTGCATTCTAGAAACCTATGTCTTATGACAATGTTATATTCTAATAGATTATATTTATTGACTTCATTATAATTAATGTATTATAATATTACATGATTTGATCTATGAAATATGTTTATGATCTATTCTAAAGTGTTTATGTTTTCTAAATAATATTCCCTTTTTTATCTTACAATTAAGCACATGTTATGTTAAAATCCCCCATGTTACACGTATATAGCATTTATTCTCACCCATTTCTTTTGTTTCGATTAAATATGTTATAAAGAATGGTTTTATGTATTTTATTTCAAGGAAGTTTACTTTGTGAGATAATATTTATTCAGTATGTTTAATAAAAATCATGAAATAACAATATTGAGCATTTAGAATCCATATAAATTTATCATTTATTATCCTAAGGTTTATATTTGTGAAATTTAACGAACATTCATCTATAATTAAGTATTACATATGTATGAAAATCTTAGGTTTATATATGTTTATTTGACAATAATGTTATCCATGAAAAAGTGTTTTAATCCCTATAAATATTGAACAGTACTAATTAATCCACCATAGACCTAGAAAAAATAGACACAATTTATATTAAAACACAATACACTATTGAAATAGTGCTAAATGTTGATCAAAAATGAAATTCTCATCCAAGGATAAAATAATTTCATTCCAATTAAGGAACACTCATATGAATAATAGTAAAATTATATAAAAATTTATATTAATTATTTAAAAATAATTTAACATAGAATGCCAGCAATAACTAGATAGAATTGCAGGAAAATATCAGTCTAATCAAAACACAACAATAACCCACTTTATACCTCAATCATATTGACCACAATTTGAAACACTATATTACATTAAAAGATAATCTAAAATAATATTTAAATGGAACAAAAACTATATTCATACCACAATCATTGTATCAATGTAAAATTAAAATAATTTCATTGTATCATCGGAATCATATATAAATATTAAATAGTTTTACTATTTTCGGAATTTTTCAATATTGTTTCTTTTGTTACACATTGATTTTATTCAAAAAAAATCTATTCGAGGATGAATTATTACGGAATGTCTTTTGAAAATCAATTATCCAGGATATATAATTTTACTGACCTTATTACATACTAGACATCGTCATTAAAATTGTGTTTTTTAATATTACTCGATATTAAATGGTGGATAAAACATTATTATATAACAATATGTTAATTGATTCAGTGTTAACCAACCCCATTCACAAAGATAATTATATTTTTAGATTTATATAAAAATATGTGTTCTCCCAATAAATATATTTTATTCTTCCATTATTTGATGAACCCTTGTAATATATTGGTTCATCATTTCTTATCTATTCTTATTATTTTTCAGGGTTAATTCGTATTTCTTAATGATATTTATCATTCTTAATCCAAGATCCCCATAATCCCTCTCTTTCATTATTTTCCCCCCTTACACTCATTTCATTTTTTTTATTTGAATAAGTGTGTTTCGTTATAGGTTCCTTAATTTATATTTTTTATATCAATATCATAATAGACAATCAAATGATTTGGTATTGTAGTGGTTCTCTATATATTTTTTACAATTTAATAATCAAACCTTGTTTTTTCTTATGTAATGTTTTTAAATCAAGAAATATGGTTGGGTGTTGAAGAATTATCCATTTAATTATCTATTTTATTGTGTAGTTTTTTTGATTACTTATTCATTGAGTGGATATTTTCAATTAACATAAATGGATAAATAATTTATCTAAATGAATCATAAGGGAGGAGATGAATAGATTCAAATTATAATTTCATACTATTAATTGTTTGATTTATTTACTTTTTTGAATATATATATTGTTACATATATATTTCATTTCTTTTGTGGTAACTTTATCCATTATTCATTGTTTAATTACGTAATAATGGAAACTAACAATACTATCAGATATATAATACTAATATTTTTGTTTTAATGATAAAAATAGAAAATTAATATGCTTTAATTATTAAATACATATTGTTTGATGTGGTTGGTTTATATAGTTTGTGTTGGATACTATGATATTTATGTTCATTTAATTGTTATTGTTTATAATAACGGTGCGATTTGTATTTGAAGTGGATGTTCCTGATATTGTTGTTTTCAGAAAGGATAATGTGATGATATTGTCCTTGTTAATGAACTTTTATTATTGTTAGCCTAGAATGTTGTGTGGGAGATATGGTATGACGAGTGAATTATGTGTTTCTATCATTATAGAGTGAATTCTTTTCTTTTAATTAAATTTAAATAATTAACAAGAAAAGAATTTAATGTATAATGTCTTGATTATTTAATATAGTGGTGGGATTATTAACTTATGTAAAATGAATATAATACATGATTATGTGGTAGTTAACATTGAAAATAATGTTATTTATCACATGGAAATGTTTGAGAATTAATATGATATAGATATAATAATACATGAAATGATCTAATAAATGGGAATTAAAAATGATTTTATTAATTAAAATTATATTATTTTTATTTATATTCATTCATAAATTTAGTGATTTTTTTTTAAATTTTGGTAATTACCTTAGAGGTTTTATTCTTGAATTAATATATTTATAATGGATGTATAATGATATTTTAATAAATTAAAATAGGTTTTTGAGATAAATATCTCTATAAAGTTTTTCATTTTAATATATATCAAATATATTATTTTTTTAATTTAATAAATCATGTTTACCTAATGCTGAAAAATATTTCTTCATCAAATATAATTTATAAATTATTATTTAAATTTTAATGTGATATAATTTGACAGATTATAGTGATCCAAAAAATTTAAAGATTAATATATCATCATACTATTGTGTAAAAGGATTATATAAGAATTATATTTTTTATTAGTGTCTTGAATGTAAAATTAAATTAATATATATGAAATTGTTATTACTAATATTTTACATAAAATAATATATTATTAAATTAATTAATATTCAAAAAAATTATAATCATCCAAGGGAATGAAATATAGATCTAAATATCAACCATGGTCCTTTTATTAAAAATTCTTCTATTTATGTAGACATTCCTAACCCATTAATATTGTAAAATTTGTTACCACGGTTAAGGTAAAAAATGATTACCAAAGTGGTTAAAAAAAGAAAAAACGGTTAATATGACATATAAACCTATAAAAATATTATTGTATAAGATATCAAATATTTTAAGTCAACTCTCTACTCGGATCTTACGATGGTGGAACCCTAACGCATGTTGAATGAAGCTTTTCCCCCTCTTCTGGGCAGTGGGAGGGGGAGGATCATTTGGTTTTACCACCTCTGAAGCCCCAGACCCCCTTTGTACCTATTAATAACCCTAATTATCTTCCAGAGATTTTGATGATTGTGCTAAATATGAAGGTTCTCAATCATCATTTTGGAAATCCCCATCTTCCAATCTCAGTGTCGGAGTTCTCTGAAGTGACGAGGCACCTAGACATGTCCCTGGTGGCTCGATTCAACTCTAGAAGGCCATTAGTGGATGACATTGATCGGTTTGTCTTTGGTAAATGGGACTTGCGAGATCACACAGTTGTGGGTCTTCTTGATAATCATCATTTCATGATCCAATTTTCTTCTGAAGAAGATCAAGTTTGTGCATTGTCTAGTGCTCCCCATCGATGCAACAATTGAAAATTTTTTCTCTTTAGGTGGACGATTGACTTCTGTATGAACCGAGATCCTACTTCCATTCTGATTTGGGTAAGTCTCCTCCACCTCCTTTACCCTTTCAAAATCGAGAAATTATTAGAATTCCTGGTAATATGGTAGGTTTTTTCTTATATTCTGATGTGCATATGTCAACTTTGAGCCACTGGATCAATCCTCAGTGCTGTGTTGAGGTGTAAATTTCTAGACCTCCGGTGGAATGGGTTTGGATCTCTATAGGGGAGGAATTTTGATGGAAGAAAATTGTTACTTACAAATATTAGATTGTTTAATGGTCAAACTACAATAGATTGGGGCACTCATGTTTGATATGTCATACTGGAATTAAGAGCCGGAGGCCACAAAGACCGAGTATGAGGACAGAGAACAGGAGGTCTGTTGTGGTTGATACTGGAACGACAACCAGTTTGGGACCTCAGGATACAATGACTATTGACACATACATGGGAGCTCAATAGAATCCATTGTTGTCCATTGTATTATATCATCATGGGAAGGATCTGAATCAGGGGAATTATCTGAAGGAAACTATTCCCAGGGGTGCTGCTGGTGGTGGTACAGCTAGCCCTTCAGGTGAACTGAAAATTGCAGAACTTCAGCAGGAGCGAGAGGCCTCTACTCTGTTGGAGCAAGATGTTCTTACTTCTGTTGGCGTCATCCGAACTGATGTTGGTGTGGCTAATCAGAGGAGGGGGAGCAACAGTGGTGTTTTGAGTAAGGGAAAGAAGGGGATTGCTTTGGCTACAAATAAGGACCACAGGCCGTCTCCTGCAGTGAAGGAGCTAGATTCTGCTGAATGTAATGCTACTAGAAATGTTGGAGTTATGGAGGCCTTTGCTAGTAGCTGTAGTGGTTAGGGTAAAGTTGATAGTAATGTTATGATTACAATACCCACGGGGAATCGATTTCATGTGTTTGGAAATGCAACTATGGATGAGACATCTCCATTACATGGTAGTGACAACATGCAGAACAAGTCAAAGGATGATGCTACATCACGTAAAGATGGGATAAATGTTGATCAGGAAGTGGTGGAGCACCCCCATTTTTTGGCTATGGTTGACACGAATCGTTAGTTTCAACGGGACCAGTTAGTGAAGTATCAAGAGATGCAGATCCTCAGAAAATGGGGGGATCTTGCTGATAGTGATAAAGAAAACGATGATGACAAGGTCAGACCATCATACAATTACATTGTCCTATGGGGGGACAAGATACTTTTGGTGACCTAGGAAATAATGATTGCTTCTCTGCAGGGAAAGATGAAAAGGGACTACTCCAATTTTCCAAAGCCAATGTCTACCATATCTAGTATCCGGAATATGAAATCTTCTGTTGAGTTTCTCTCACTGTAGCGGTTGAATTAGAGAAGGAAGTACACTAATGTTCTGAAGCATTATGAAAATTCAGAGTGGGAATGAGCGACTATGGAATAATCATTTTATCATGGAGGTGGTGATGGGTTTGATTTTGAGGATATGTAATGGGTGTTTTGGGTTTGTGATGTTTATTTCCTGGTTTTTTCTTTTATTCTAATAAAATCATCAGGGGTTGTTCCTCTGGATTCACTTTTTTTAGTATTATTGGATGAGGTTATATCTATATTATTCTCCATTTCGTATATTTAATTTTCCTTTTCAATAAATTAATTTTATAATTATATTACTATACATAAATATTTTATGGAATTCCAAGTGTCTCATATCACTCCCTTATAAAAGGACACCTATTTTTTCTCATATTTACACAAAAATGAGCCTTCTAAATCAATCAAAACATGTATAATTTTATTCTAAATATCCCAATCCGTTTTATATTGTACAATAATCCATATATAGGTGATCTTGAGGGGTATTAATATTTTTTTCCATCCAACCCACATTTCATGACCCGGAACCGTCGATTCTCCTCCTCTTCCCGGCGGCGCGTGGGCTGGTATCACACGGGCGCGTCTTACGGCTCCACCGCGCCGCCGCATCCAAAACCCCGACGGGACTCTCCGGCGGCACCCTCTCCCCGACGCTCCCAATCAGCGCCATGCATCTCGGCAGCTTCCCCTTCTCTACGTGTATGGAGCAGCGCGCGGCGGCCGCCGTGTCGGATTCTTCTCCGTGGACAAACACCGCAACGGCGGCGGCGATTTCCGACGGGGTGGACTCCAAGAAATCGATGGCTTTAACCGCGCTCAGTACGAGCTGCGCCGATCGGGAAAACAGAGATCTGGACGGCCGCCGATCGCCGGAGATCTCACGGCGGAAGCAGCCCAGGAAGGAGAAGGGCGTGACGGCCTGCATCCTCCATTTCAGGGTGGTCAGAACCAGGAGCTCCATTCTCTTGATCGCCTCTGCGCCGAACACGAATCTTGGCTCTCCCACATTCACTTCGTGAACCGATAAGAATCGATCCAGGTAATTCGCAGAAAGACAGACGGCGAGGGGCTTCAGATTGAGAATGGAAAGCTGCCTTCCAAATCCACTCAAGAGCCTCCCTCCTAATCCCCACGTCCACGTCGCCGCAACGGAGCCTCCCCAGATAATCATCTCTGGGCAGGTGCTCCGTCTGTCTCGCCGCCATTAAACACACGCTCTCGTCGCTCGGCGATGAAAACCCAAACCCATCATCTGCGGATTCATTATTTTGATGTTGATGGTGCGATGCAGCGAAGAAATGATCCGAACCGCCATCCCAGTCCAGATCATCGAAGCATAAGCTGCTGTTTTCTGAGCATAGAAGAGTTGAGGCTGCGGAGTCAAAGATATCCGCCATTGACCTCGAGAGCCCTCAGAAAACAGCTTTCATTAATGAGCTATTGGCAGCTTAGAAGATCCGCATTGCAGGACCCTGGATGAAACAGAGAGAACGCAGGGGAGCAGGGGAAGGAGACGAAGTGCAGAAGATTGAAAGCGTTCTTAAGGGCTATTAATATGATATCTTATTGAGTTATTCAAAATAACTTGTAATCAATTTAATCAGTCACTTTATTTTTACACATCATTTTACCTCATATTAATATATTTTGATTATCCTATAATAATTATAACAATATCATAAATATTTTGAAATTTTATTTTTATTAATATAATTTTAGCTTATATTAGTATCTTTTCCATTAAATGGGAAGTGAATGTATCATTCTTGTGTACATATGAAAATAACCTCAATAAGGAGAGAAAATTTAATTCTATATCACCATATATAATATAAGGTTTTTATTATTTTTGTAAATTTTACAGAAGATAATTATTATATAATTATGGTTAATTAATTATAATATCACCGCTACCATTTTAACATCATATCTACTAGAAAATTATAATCTCCCTTATGCTTACATGTGGACTGCCACCTACACGAATATATGTGACTCTTTTCCATTTTGTTTTACATGGTTGGTAGTGATGATAATTTGATTTATACATAAAATACATATGATATAATAAATAATATTAAAATTTGAATTATTATTTACCTTTATTCAATTCCATCTACTGTAAAATTGATACAATGTTAAATAACATGTATGGCCTTTCATCTCTACGAATTGTGTAATTCATGTAATTATCTAATTTTTTTTTGGATGAATCTATATATTTATATAATTTATATATATGTTATTTTATAGTATTATGAATATTTCAATGATGAAAGAACCATAATCAATGTACAGGTACATTAACATGTGAATTGATATTCCCAAGAATAAAGAAAAACTAATACCAAATAATCATAATTTTATAATGGAATAATTAATTAATGGGTGATAAAAAGATAAAATAGAGAATAAAAGATATGATAATTAAATTTATGAATTTATTATATATTTATAACAAAATTATATTTATTATAGTTTTTGTTAGTGTTCTTTTGATGAAAGTGGACCTCAAGTGATGAGATTTATTTTACAACCTCATTGTTTGTTGGGATTTTAGGTGATTATGGTTTTTTTGTAGAAGATTAATGATATTATTCACTATAATAACATGAAATTTTTTATCCTCTAGTTTTTTTGTGGAAATTAATTTTTTATTCATTTTGGTCCCATTAATTTCTCAAGAGGTGAAAAAAAATTAATGAAAAAGGACATATTTCACTCTATGATTGAAAATATATTATCTTCCATGTCCATTTTAAAACTTATTATCACAATAATTTTTTAATATAACACAATGATTTTTGGAAGTTATTTTTACACATTATTAAATTTTCTTTAAATTATATTAATTTAATAATATTTTCATTTTATAAACAAAGTACTTTTTGACTTTCATTTTCATGATATATGAAATGATAAATTTTTTATTGACATGTTGAAAAAAAAATTATGATTATTATTATATTATGGGTGATAAAAAAATTATATCATCCTCCAATGTATTTCAAAAATATTGATATATCATGGGAGAAACATGACTCTAATGGGGAGTAATACCATCTAAGTATGGTTGAATAATTTGATAGCCTTGGGTTTGATTGTTGACAACATCACTAGTTTCTACAGTGAAATTATTAAAAAATTACAATATTTTAATTGATACTATAATACTAATTAATGGATTCTATATATTAGATTTTATTCCAAAGAATAATTTTTATGCCAATTTTATGATCTCAAGAGTTATGTTATTTGATTTAATTATTATTCATATATTATTAAATAAAATGATTTTGGAAATGACTCAAGAATATGATAATTGATATGGAATGTATGGTTTTATAATGATATTATTGGATTCTCATACCCATATTTTCATTTTATGTTTATTTAATCACTCATATTTATATTTTATAACTTTATTAAGAATCAGTATAAAAATTTTATTTTGTTTCTTCTACTAAGCTTATAAAAATGTATTTTGTCTATAGGTCTACTAAGGGTTCCTTTTATGAAGATCAAAGTTGTAGACGAATTTGATATATTAAGAACAAATGAAATATATTTCCCAAGTTCTAATTAAATTATAGCTATTTTATTTTCAAGTGTATCATTATGTTTTGTAATGTAAATTAATGTAAAAAGATGTGATATCAATGTATAAAATTTATTATTAAAAAATAGTTGTTTTTAAATAATGTTATAGTGAACCTTTGGAAACATTAATGTGGAAACAATTAGTGATGAATAATATGTTGTTAAACCAAAAAAAAACCATGTCCAGATTCAACATGTGAACTTCACTATAAATAAGATATATCTGAGTCTAATTACCCATTAAAGAGTTGGATGAGTATATCCATTAAATTAATCTAGCATATGGTTTGGGATTAGTTATTGGACAATGTTTTTAAACTATTGGGTTAAACTCTGTTGTTAATTATAATTTTCCATAAAAAAAATTTGAATTTTTTCAAAAGATAATGATTGGTAATGACCAAGGTAAATCTTATGTTGCCAAAGATAAAATAGAATTTTTTGGGATTCATGTATCCTATAAATTATTTTTATTATTATATGATTTTCCCCTAAGATTATGATTTCTCATGTAATGTTTTTTTGTTTTATTTATTAGATAGAACCCAAAAAAATAATTTTAATGCTAATTGTAATAGAAAATGGAATGATTTTCCACGTGTGAATCCAAATGTTTTCAAATATGGAAGTAAATGTCATTCCCATATGATTATTAAACACTCTTGTACTATGAATCATGATTAACATATAACCAATAAATGTTATGAAAATATATTATTTACTCCTTCAAGAGGAAACAACAACCTTCTTTTGTTAAATCCCTTAATCCACTAGTTACTGGGAAATGGATCTAATGAACTGAAAAGGTATTTCTTATCCACCTTTTTTAACAAATAAAATGTATATTTTTATATATCTATTGGATGTTAAACTAGATCAATGGTGGACTCCAATAAATAATATTTAAAAATGAAATGAAATTTACTCTATCGACTTGGTAGAGTTTATGGGATTGTTATTCAATATATACATTCCTCACCATTATTATATGAAAATGATGAAAAAATTTCATGATGTAAATATGATCGATGATTAATTTGTTGGAATGTATGAATAAAATTTTAGAAGATGTGATATGTTCTCTTCTAGTATTATCATCTAACCTGAAATTAAGGTTAATTGATTATTTAATGGATTAATACTACATATCTGAAGATCATTTTCCATAAGATACATTAGTAGATCTGATTGAATAAATCCATATGATATTATATATGAAATATAGATTACAGATACTCATTACAATCAAGGAAATGAGAAGAAAATTATGATTTTATTAATTGAAAATTTTATAAACTGTGGAGAAAAGAAGATGATATTTTCTTTTTTGGTTGATGTGGGGAATGAAACAAGGAGTGTATTCACTTGAGGGGACTAGAATATTCATTGTTTGTGTAATTAATGGTTAATGGGAATTATAATTCCTATGTAATGGAAATAATTTAACTACTGATTCTAATAAATATGATTGAATTAGTTTTTTTCATCCACAATCCATTATTTAAAATTCAAGGGTTATAGGAACTATACTAACCCATTATGAATTATGTAGCTTAATGAAGATGATAAATTTTAGAAACCTCTTAAAAACCTAGTCAATAGAAAATCTCAAGCGGTAGATACTTTTGATGAGGGGTATAATAATGCAAATTATATTTGTACCCATATTATCATGTATACTACTGTAACAGAATTATTTGTTTCAGGATGCACACATAATTTTATATTTGATAATATTATAATTGCATCACATTACATCCTCAATGATTTAAAGATAAATTAGAAGTGAAAACCATAATGGTAATATTATTGAATAAGAATACTACAAATATTATTTTATGGGATTTCTTTAGATTATTATTTCTATAAAACTCATATATTTTATCTTAAGCCTAATTCACGGTTAATTTGTGAATGTATTGGATTAAATTACATAAATAACACACCAATTTGTGATGAATAAATGTTTCTATTGAAATTGAATAACATCCTATGTACATGTATCATTATGATTATAAATATTATCATCCCATTGAAATTTAATATGTTGTATGGGTCCTGATTCATATTTAAATTTTATTTTAATCTCATATGGTTGGTCAAAAAACAAAATAGTTGAAATTAATATTGTGGATGGATTTTTTGTTTTATTAGAAGAATAATTTTTTAGTCTTCCACTAAATCATGAATTAGTTTTCTCACTAGAAATCCTACCTGGTTCTACACCAATAATAATTAATCTATAAATATTGGCCCTGATTGAGGTTTAAAAAATGATTAATCAGCACTAGTATAATATTTACAAAAGACTCATTTGGAAATTTTCATCACTTTGGGGTGATCCTTTTCATTTTTTATATATAATGATATATCAACTCAAATCTAATTTTTTTATTAAAAACATAAAATTAGAAAATTATTTAGTAAGAATCGTATTCCTCACATTGATGAACTTTTTGATCAATAGTGTATATCTCAACACTTTTCCAAGACTAACCATCATTCTGGATATCATCAGTTGAGGTTATATACAGTGAATATATCCAAGACATGATTTCATAAATTTTCTGGAATCTTTTAATATGTAGTGATTCAATTGTTTCTTTTTTATTACCCAACACTCTTTATTGATTTTATTAATATTTTCATTAAAGAATACCCTATTACTATTGTGTTAATCCTTTTAGATCGAATTTATATATATTATAAGTGAATTGAAGAGAATGAATATCACTTAAATATTGTAATGATGATCTCATGGAATGGTAATATAAATAAAGTATATACAAAGAATAAATTTTGGCTATAAAAGTTTTCATTTTGGGGGAATGTAATCTCATGTAATGGAGTATATATAGATCCAAAAATTACAGATGTCATTAAAATAGGCCAAAAAATAAAATTTAATGAGATATATGGTTTAATTTTGTTGGGTAATTATCAACTCACTGAGAAATTTTCTTCATATATATATAATCAACTCACAATGGAAACTATGAATTGATCCATGTTATATTGGACAGATGAATGTGAGGAACATTTCAGGGAACTGAAAAGAAGTATAGTTACTACACCAGTGCATACTATATGTAAAATTCATTCCACATTTATTTTAAAATCAATTTAAATTATTAAAAATGTGCCTTGTCAAATATCTCCATTGAGAAGAGGATACATATTTATCAATATTTCTATAATAAATAATAATATGGTCAATGTGAAAACCATATGTAAAAATTTTAAACCACTAAAGAAATAATTATATCAATCATATAATAACATTTATATTAAAATAAATATAATTTACAATGAAAAAATATTACTATAATGAGATAGTTTCAAGAGAATTTTAATAATGACCAAAGAAATTGATATTTTAAAGATACATATTACCACTTGGATGTTTTAAAATCAAACAAACTTTGAAGGGATCAATAAAATTGAATCATAAAATACTATGATTTATTATTTAATAAATATATTATATTAGAAAGTGACAGTGTATACAGAACACCAATCTGAATTGGTGCATAATAAAAAAATAAGTCTCAATATATTGTAAATTGAAAAACAATTCCTTAGTTTTTTTCATTCTTTTAGTTAAGTGCAATTTAAAATCATATATAATGGTTTAATCAACATATTAACATACAAAAGATCAATATTAATGTCTAAGATATAATATATACTATTTTTGACACATATTATAACTTGTTCATCAATAATTCTTCATCGTTATCATCATTTTGGGCGATAATTTCCTTGTTTTTTAACTATATATTGACTTCTTATAATTGTTCTTTTAATTATATAATGATTTCATCATATCCAATATGATAAAATTATTTTCATATCATAAATATTTTCTAAAACTGTTTTAGAATAATCAATAATATATAGTGATAGGAAATAAAATGCACAGTTCACGGAGATAGTAGGCCATACGTAAGCATGAATAATCCTTTCATTTTTATGTCATATTAGAATAATGAAATGTAAATGATATATAAAAATATATTTATATTATAATTATTTTATAATATATATTTATCATATGTCATATTTTTTTTAAAACCATCCATAATACATTCCATGTATAACATGAATGTATAATATCGCTTTGTGGATGAAGAAGTCCATATGCATCGAAACAATGTTGTTGTATCCAACAAATGGAATGAATGAATAAATGTGTTATATAAAAGTTACACAAGGTTGAATTTATCGAATTATAATATATATCACATAAAAATACTATTTACTTCATAATTAATAACCATGATAGGTGATAAGTGAATAGTTAAAGACATCATTTAACTAGGCAGTAGACTATCTTACACACGAGCTATTAATATGTTACCCATTTAATAGAAGTGTGTGAAATTATAGGTAAAGAAACAAAATAATATTAATTTTTTCATACATATGTTATTTTATAATTATGAAAAACAATTGAATGGTTTGTGGAAGAAATATAATAATGTACTATTTGAATAATGTTGCCTCTTAATCAGGTATTTTCTATTAGATTAAACTATTATACATTAATTGTTGTATTTATTCCAAGATGTGAGGATTATAGTAGAAGGATAAGTATTTTTGGAGCATATTTGGATAGATATTGGTAGAGATGAAGTTTCATGAGAGGTGTGGTGAAGGGGAAGATTTAATACCCTTTTATAGTGTAGTCGGTGTGGTATTCATACAAATTCAATAAAGGTAAATAGTATTAGGGGGAATCCATTACCACGTGTTGTTAAAAATGGGAAAATAATGATTTAAATTGAATTTTTTCCTAGAAAAACTCATGAAATGGAAGTAGAATATCATTTTTAGAATTTGGTTCCATAGTATGTATGATTGCATATTTATTTCATTTGGGTTTTTCATTTCGATAACAAGTATTCTAGATTATATAATCCATCCATTAAGAATAGATGAAAATGAAAATTATTAGAATATATATAACCATATAATTGTAAATATAAAAACTAATTTAAAAAATTCTAATCACATGTGTGTATAAAACTAGGTTTAGAATAACCGCATGTAACACACAAATACACTACCTTAACATGACATGTGCTAACAATGATTTCACAAGTTAAGGGTAAACATGATTAATATAAAACATCAAATGGAAGATGAATATACCATAATTTATATTTATTGACAACTAAAAATAATGTTTTATAATATATTATTATTATTATACTTTTAATCTTTTAACAAAATATCATTTATTATAAAATAACATTAACATCCATTTCGGAATTATTTTGTTAATATTAATAAAAAATATCACTGAAATGATAAAATTATATTTTATTAATTTAACAACTATTTATCATGACCTATAAATCTACAAAAATAGTTACCAAAATATTTTATTCAATTTTATACACTTGTATTATTGTTTGAGTCATTTATTTTAGTTATTTATTAACTAAATAATCACTACATTGGTGTTTTTAAGCATATTAAGTTACTAATTCATCACTAATATTATAGATAAATTATCATGATAAAAAAACTAATTTAACATTCAAATTAAATTTTAAATCTGAACTATGTAGCTTCTTCAATACTCTAAAACATTATAGGACTTAAAATAAACGAATGTATATTTGTCTTTCTCTATATTTTCATAACTTATTTTATTATTCACATTTATGAACATATGTCCCAAAAACTCATAAAATGATAAATAAGAGATATATTATTGAAATATTGGCATCTATTGGATTTTGGGCGTGTTTCTAGGTCATTTGTTCTTTAATTATATATTTTAACCACTATGTAAAGTGTTTTTTACCTTATTCAGTGTAATTAATTTTCATTACTTTCAATAATCTGTTTGGTCAAAAAATAGGTTTATCTTCTAATACTATAGATATTATACTGATTCATGAAATTTGAACATATTTTTTAAAAATTAAATTAACATTATTATAAAAATAAACATTAAATCTAATCTAGTTGACATTGTGAGCAATCAGGTTTTAAAATTAATAATGTTCCAAAGTTCATTATGTTTTTATATCCTAATTAGATATAAATCTCATTATAATGATGTAAATTTCATTAGTATCTGGATTATTGATTTATTATGAAATTTAAAAAAAAATTAATCTATAATTTTACATTAATATTTATTTAAATTAGAATAAAAATTCACTATAAAGTTTTATTTTTAAATTTTCATCGATAAAATAAATCATTTTAGAAAAAATACAAAAAATTCCCCCAAAGATAATTTTGACATTTAGAATTCAAAAATGAAGTTAATTTTGAAAAATAAAATTTATATGTCTGAAAAATATTTTTTTAATATATTTGGATCATTAAAAGGAGGTAAGACATGGCCTTACCTATAAAGCAAGCTAACATAATGTTAAGGGTTGAATAAATATAACATGGAGTTGAATATAATTCATACTACAGAAAAAATTAAATTTATTATAAACTGAAAATATTCTAATAACCTGAGTTATTACATGATGAGTAATATATTACCTTTACAAAATCATTTATATTTTATATATATCACATTTATTCATTAAACCGAGCCTTAAGAGGTTCCATGTAATGCTTAAATAGAAAACAAATGACATGTCTTTACATGAAGGTGCAATGTCATACACATATGTGATGTTATCATATTATAAATGAGTAGAATATAATAAGTTATATTTGGTATTTTAACTATGTATGGATAATAATATCATAAATATCATATATACATATTAAATCTAAAATTATATCCTTCTGTGAGCGGTGGTTATGGAATATTAATAACAACAGTTCGCGAGGTGGTTTTCTTTCATTCACACGATATACAATTTAATTTTCTATTTGATGGAAGAGGAGACAGATATAGATAGATAAATTATATAAATAAAATTTCAATATATGGAATATAGTGGTGTTCTTATATTGTCATTGTACAAAAATATTTGAAAGAGGTTGTAAAATAAATAAAATATAAACTTGTTTTTATAAATTTTACCTCTTCTTTGGATAACATATTTAGGTTTTAACCATAATCAATCACATGAGGTGTTTAAAAATATATAAGGAATCTATGATTTTTGGATGGATATAATGAATTTATTTTTCAAGTAATAAATTAATCATAATTTTATATAAATTTGTAGAGGAGTGGAGTGTTGGTAAACATTTTAAAGTCAAGGTGAGGGAACACATGAAATATAGAAAAATATTAATGTTTAACCACATTTAATGATTACAAAGGGATCCAAAATGGGTCATTCTCAAAAATTATAGGTACAAATTTCTAATTTTGGATGTTTAATAGAAATTAGTAAATTTTTGGGAATTTTTTATCCATTATAATTTTAGTTTAACCACTGGTAAACACATTTATAAATAAACCAAAAAAATTATTTTTTAATTTTTTTATTAATTATGGTCATAAATGTTTTTTATATTAATCTATAAAATAAATTAATCTAATTAAAAAATTACATTTTATAAATTTCCATTCATTTTTGATGAAAAATTTAGTAAAATAATAAATATGAAGAAGAAAATAAAATAAGTATTCCAAGAGAGAAATCATTCAAATGCTTAAATTTATTTTATATGATTTTTTTTGTAATTTATTCCTGTGACTTAAATATGATTAATTATTATATATTTGAGATAATATTATTTTTAAAACCATATAAAAATTGTACCTGGTAAATTATTTAGTCAAATTTACATTTACAAATAATAACTAGTATTATTCACTATTTATTAAAAAATAGCCCTTTCAAATAAATCCAACTTCAACCACATAAGTTAATAATTACATGTTGATTCCATAACTGCTGTTGTTTTTTTCATATAAATTATATAAATCAAAATTTTATTATTATTTTTCAAAAAATAATATTTAATATTTCATTGAGAAAAAAGTATTTTTCGATGAATATATAAACACTAATAAAAATTAAGTCTATTTTATCGATATGATTCACTTATATAAAAGAATTATTCTTAATTTTTAAATTATAATTTTTATTACTCATACAGTCATGTTAAAAAAATATATTAATCATCATTTTTAAATGATAATATTAACAATTTTTTAGTGGTTTCTTAAAACCTAATATTGTATATTAACAAATTATAGTGATGAAATTAAATATATTTCAAAAAATTATTTCTTAAAATATTTGGGTGTTATATCATACACCACAAAAAATTGATGTAACAAATAATATTCCTTCACATTAGTAAAAAATTTTGGATACTACCTCAAGATTACATTATTATGTTCTAAAGTTGCTTCTGCATGATGGTGAGTAATCCACAATGCATTAACTATCTATGTGGTCTTGTTTTATATAACATTATCTATACGATCAAAAATATCTTCTAATTTTCCCTCATTAGAGATAAAATCATCTATTGATGTGACATATGTGTTAATTAAATGTGATTTATTAAGTATTTATTTCCTTAAGAGTGATACAAGGATCATATTCTAAACCTAAGAGATCATTGTTAGGAGAACCAAATGACAATCTTGAGTCCTATTAGGATAAATAATCTCTATTAAAAAGATATAACTAGGGCTTAGTTTTACCTTTTTAAAAAATATCATTATATTATTCATTGGAAATGTTCTTAAAAAAAATTCAACAACTTTAAATTCCAGATAAAATCAATGATTGAAAATATAAATTATTAGCCAACTATGAGATTTCATTATTCTTTATATAATAACTCTAACATTCTCTATGATTTTTTCATCAAACTCAGGATCCAATATATTTTTATCACTAAATTCATTCATTTAAATTATACATGTTCACTTATTGACATGTTTTCTATCTTAAAGACCCATATTAATGGTAAATTTAAAGCTATTATTATTATAAAACACTACTATATAAAGGTCTGGATACCAATTAGATTATTAATCCATTGAAAATGATCTAATTATATCAAATAGTTTGTTAATTATCTCTATAAAATAACCATCTATATGAGGGTGAAATGTAGTTTTTAAACTATACTCTATATAATGATATTGATGGGTAATTATCTAGAATACCAGTATAATCCTTGGATCCTGATTATATATAATGTAATTAGGATATTTATGAAACCCAACCACTTCTTCATTGTATATTATTGAATTATAATTAATTGAAAAGAATTATTTAATAGCGATGAACTTTTCTAACTTTCTATGAAAATCAATTACAACCAATATAGTATTATGTATTTTTGAAATGTTTGTGAGTGATATAATAATATTAGTTGTGATGCAACCACATTTGAATTCAAGTATCAATAATGGTTTATCATACCCATTGACATTATTCATTTAGTCTTATCATGATGACATACTATGACATGTTTTTAATGTTTATAAATTTATATTTTCTTGTTGTCCCACAAGAAATATTCATTCACATAGTATAGTGGGTGGTGATACATCATTATTGGCCTTCGATTATTGGTTTGTTACCCAGAACCATACCAGATACAACAAGCTAGCACCTGATATACATTTTATATTTCCCCAAATCAATATAATATAATTCATGAAATATCTCTAAATTTCAATAAAAAAAATTAAAACATCAGAAATGATAATATAAATCATAAATGTTACCTAAACCATTAATCAAATAGAAAAAATAATTAATGTATTCCTACTCAAAAAATACAATAAAACATAATCACACCCAAAGGGGTGTATTGCCAAAAATATCTCCTGAAATATGCATTATATTGATAAAAAATCATCTAGAATCTCAAAAATTGGTATCTAAGACATATATCTTTTGATAAAACTTATACTAAATAACCATGATTGTATCCATAACTCTTTTGATAATCTCACATAGAGAAATATATTCTCTAAAAAGACAATTCCTTATTTATTATATAAATTAAACATTATCTTACTCAATAATATTTCTATTTGATGCTTGGGATCATAATTAAACTTATATAATATGAAATATGAATTCAGTATTCCATAATACATGTAGCTGGAGATTATTAATTATTATAACCAAATAACGATTCATTAAATGATACAAAATTTTATTTTCATAGGTATCATTCAAAAAAATATGAAATTCCCTAATAAATAGTGGTGGATACATGTACACTAATTATCATGATTCAGTTCATCCATTCTTATTTCATATGTTATTCCCTTATATTTTCTCTTCTTAGGATTTTGTGTACAATCATCCTCCTTGCATATATATTATAGAATTGATTCTCATAATTATTAAACTCATTGCACAAGAAATACTAAGGTATGTGTTGTGTATTAAATGGACTATTATCTCTCTTTTAATAATATGATAACATTTACCCATCACTTTGAAATAATTCCTCTTGATGAATTTATTTCAAAACATAAAGTAATTAGTATCCCCTTTATGACAATTTCATCATTTTTCACTTCCACACTGCATTTATAATATAGTGACCATATTGTATTTCCTAATATTTTTAAGAGTATACCTTGAACTACATTTAATTATTCATTTCAAAACCTTATGACTAATGGGTTACTGAAATATCCATTTCCACCTTATTATCACATAAAATTATTTAATCTTACATAATTAATTCTCTTATGGTTAATGACCCTTGGAAAATTGGTTTTAGGACACCCAATATTCGATCAACCTTACATTAATGGTGGTAAATAATACTAGAAGAATACCTCACAATTTTTTTAAAACAATTTTATATTTACGAAATTATTAATCATACTCTTGATAAAAGTCCAATAATGATCTATTTCACCATCGAAAAAATAAATAACTAAAATGAATTTTTCATAATACAAAAAAGGTAGAATGAATATTATTATTGCAGTGGTCCTAATCCATTTATCTACAACTATTGGATCAATTTAACCACTAAAATAATGTTTATTTTTCGTCATGAAGGACTCAACATAATTTTTACCAAATTTTTTCATTTTTAATTTCAACATGATTCATAGATTGAAATTTTTTTGATAATAGAAATAACATTATGACTTCTATATAACAAAACATTTGGTTACTAATTTGTAAAATCATCGTATTTTTTGTCTCATTAACAATTAACATAGTTCTATTAGTTTATAACCATTAAAATAAAATTATTCTCTAAGAAATTACAACTATATTGGGAAAAAATAATTAAGAAAAAACCCCTTATATATTTTCATAAATATGAAAGCCATATTTATAATCTATGAGAACATATCCTCAACCTAGGTCATTCATGGTTAGTGATCAAATTATTCCTAATGTTGTATATTGAGTGTGTGAATTTACTATTTATATGACATGAAATATTCAAACAATGTTCATAGTAAGACCCATTATTGTATACCATGTAACACATTAAATAAGACAAAAATTATTATTTTTTTATATTTAGTACCCTGTGTTAAATCTGATACAGAAACACATCCATATATTGAATCCATAGATGGATTTGATTACTTGTAAGTACATCACTATATAATTCACAAATATTCAATGATATTTTCATATGAATTGAATTATCATTAGACATATCCTTTGATATATATCTTGGGATATTAATAATGTATTCTCATCCTTATTTATAAATGATAAAAAATCGTTTCTCTGACACAATATTTATAAACCCAATATTCTCTTTTAGAAAAATAATTACTTATAGATGAATATTCATTATAAAACAAATAATATATTAATTAATTATTAAGGACTGCTACCTTTGAAAACATAGAAACATAAGAATCTTTTCTATAAGTGAGTTATTTCATCACTTATTATGTTATTCAATACTAGAACAAGTAATAGATATATCATACATAATATTTTTTCTCATAAAATGTTCATAACAAACATAAGAATGGGTGATCTCAGATTGTAAATAAGTATAAAAATTGTTATATAACAATAACATGAGTATAAGGTTTTTTGAACATGATATTAAAATTTTAATAATCAAACCCTTTATCTAACATATCATCTACATGAGTCATATTTTATATAATTTATGTTTATAAATCATTAATCATAATGAAATCAAACCAAATGACCTATTAGAAAATAAAATAAATATAATAAATAGATATGTTGTCATACAAATATGTCTATAATATATTATGTCATGGTTAAAAAAATACATTTATAACATGTTATTCTAGGAAAATCCACCAATGTACATACATTCAAATTTAGATAAGCACAAATATACCCTCTTTTAGTCTAGGGTTAACCTACGATTTACCCTTTTTCATGATCAAGTTAACCTCCCATGTACCATTTTAGCTCATAGAAAAATAATCATTCCCAAATGATTTGTTGGGGTATATAGCTTCCACCCATCACATAAACCATAAAATTTTTGTTAGAAATGTAATAAAACATTTATTATATCATAACTCATGAAATAAAATGGGATTCATAAACAGTTCACCATTTCCAAATCCATGGAAAATAGATGTGTTTTATAAAAAAATTATATTTTAATCATAGACTTTCACATGAAAAATAATTGAGTTTCAGAACATTTACTCATTCAATAATAGCATAACCCTTGGAAATGGTATAATTATTATATAAATATTTTTATAACAAAAATAAACCTTACAAAGAAAGTATATACATGGTAAAATTTGATATTTTTCATATTAAATCATATATTACATCAAATAATTTACTATTATATGAAATTTTTATTAATTATCACATGAACTATTCTTAGTGAAAATAGAATTTTATCATTTATATTATTTAAAAATAATAATAACAATTACTAATATATTTTCTAAATCCGTTTCATTTAATTATATCCTAGTAATATTATAAGGGAATGAATAATTCATTGATCTGTCATGATGGAGGAAAATTCTATTCATTTCGAACATGTTTAAAAAAACATTCAAATTTGTGGTAAATGAGAAATGGGTATTTTTTTCAAAAATTCATCAATATTCTTATTAAATAGTTATTTAAAAATGAAACCATGGTTTAATTTTTTTAACTGTCATAGATGAAGTTTAGTAAATTACTAAAAAAATATAATATAACATAGATTTGGAATAAATATTGGATTTCTAATGAAGAGATAAATAATATAGGTTTTCATTAAAAAAATATTTTGGAATCATAAGGATTGAGAAATGAAGAGAAATTATGTTATATAATTAATTAAATATAGCTTAATAGAATTAAATTTACTATAAAAAATATATACCAATATTTCATTATTGAATGCATAATCATAAAAAATAATGACAAACAATTAGATTATAACATCAAACCCATAACAATTGGGTAAATTTTGAATCATAAGAACCGTGTATGAGATAAATTTTAAAAGAAATTAAAATAACATTTTTTTGTTGGAATAATTGAAACATACAATCATGGGAATTCTGTAAAACATAAGAAATAATTTGTCATTATATGATATATTACTCCAAGAAACAAATACATGATAATAAACCCTTATGCCCTGATATCCTTTGTATTCATTTGAAACTAATGTAAAATAACTATATCATTTTTATAGATCAATTATATAACAATTATTAAATATAAAATAATAGATTTTATTTACATATTAACTTTTTTTACATATTTATTAACATTTTTTTGTCAAAATCAAGTTTCAAAAAATAAATACTTGATTTTTAACATATGTTTTGGATTGGTATCATTAATACAATAATTTTTATCATGGTTATATCAACCTTAAAATTCTAAACGTTATAATAATATTATGTATATTAATTTAATTGATATTTCGAGTAATTCATTAAATTTAGACATAGAAAAAGAATTGAACTATTCATAGAGACGGTATGTTGTATGTTTGCATGAACATTGTTTCAATTTTATTAATGGATGAGATGATTGAATGGTGAATAATATATTAAATTTAATTAATCATTTATATTTCATATAAATATCTTATATTCAATAATTTTACCATTATTACAATACTCTTAAAGAGTAAGTGAAAAATGAATCACATCTCTTCGCAAGGCGGTATTCCACCATAAACACGAGAAACATAATCATATTAACACATATTATAATGTAAGGATATATATATGATATTAATTTCCCATAGTTTTAATTAAAATATAAATCACTTATACAAAAATTAAATCCAATATTATATTATGTTTAGATACGTGGTGATAAGAAATGAAATAATATTTGTTCGCTAGGAAGTAGTCCACCATTCACACAATCAATGGTTCTATTTTATATTTGATTATAGAAAAGGCTGATTCATTTTATTGTATTAAAAAAGTAAATAGAATTATATTTTCTATAGTTGTTTAATTATATATTAGTATATTAAGATGATTTCATGGAATTAGAGGAACAAATAAAACAAGTCAAGAAGTATTTAATTTTAACTCTTCTCTGTAGAATACCTTTATGTTTATACCTAAATAATTTTTAGAAGGGTTACCCAAATAATTAATTCACAAATAATGTGGTTAGAGGTTACATGAATATATATGAAAAGTTATTGACCCATTCAATGGGTTTCAGAAGTGTGAGGTGTAGTGGACTTGGGGTGACCTTTTATAAGTGGGGGAGAGGATGAACATGGAATTTTTGAAAAACAAAAAGGGAAGCCACATTTTTAATCTAAAAAATGTATAAATAATTTTATATTATATTAAATTAGTTGTTATAATCTTAATATTAATATAAAATAACAATCAATTTTTTTTTTCATTTTTAACACATAGAATATGATTTTTTTCCCAAGGAAAATAGTTATTACCTTAGCCGTAGAAATTGGTTTTTTTATTCATTCTTCAAATTAAAGAAAATATATTTATGTGAACATATAATATAATATTAATTATTATAATTCTCAATATGGAATCAATTTTTTAAGAATTAAAATCATTAATGTGGTATAATATAATTTAATAATAGTAGTAGAGGGGTGGCCTTTTATAAGCAGGGGAGATGACATAAATAGAATTTTATTAAAATATTAAATTATAGCCATGTTTTTTCTCATAAAAACAGTCTTAAAATATATGCCTTACCTCATTATAGTAATTTTAAAATATAATGGGTTAAAATAATATTTATCCCTATTTATCATAAAATTAATAATTTTACAAAAAACATTTTTAATTTGGGAATGTAGATTTTAAAAATGAGGATTATTTTTTAATATTCATTTTCCGTGACCTATAGGAATTAATTTAAGTTTTTGTGCAAATCACGAGAAAACCAATTTTAATAAATATATTGTTTTTTTAAAAAACCATTCTTTTTTCATTCATATGAATCTTATTTTTTTAATCAATATATATCCATTGTATTTATATTACAAATGCGTAAATAATATAACATTTGAATAATTTAGTTATTCGTATTCATTTTATCCATCATCATGATAAACTACTATGAAAAAAGACAACTTATCTCCCCACCTATAAAAGGACACCCCCTCTATTATCCTCTTCAAAATATAAAATGTATTTGGATCATTAATACCTAGAAAATTCACATAATTTCCCCACTTCAAATATATACATCCGATTTTTGATAATAAATATATCCTATCTTTTATTTTTTTCAAAACATGAAGAGCCCATCCAATAAAGAGGTGATATTCTTAAATAATCAGTTTGGATTTATTTCATCTTTAATATCAATAAAAATTAAATTAAACATAATAATTTAATAAAAATAGTATTTACCATATACTAAGGTGTTATTTGTTAACTTGATAACCTATACCATTCTTCTTTTCCTTCAAATGGGAAACAAAATCATTGATCATGTGTTCGAAGGACTACCCCCTTGTGAAATGAGGTATATAATTTTACAGTAACACCTATTATTATTGGATATATTGGTTTATTTATTGTTTAAACATAATATTTATTATATAAGTATATTTATTTAATTATTATATCATAATCAAATTGTTGCCTTTCTTTCTTATATACAGGGGATACAACATAATGAAGTAATCTTTATCACATATGATTTACATGGAAGGAAAACATGAAACATTTAATGTTTATATGTAATATATATAAAAATATATGATATTTATAAAAATAATATATAATTTTCTTATTTACCCATTCACTCATTAATAGACTTATGTAATTATCGATGTGTATGTAAAACATACCATCTCTATGAAGCGATGGAAGTCATTTTCGATGAAAAACTTTCACAAATTGGTATAATAATGTATAAAATATAAAAATGTTATTTTTAAAATATTATATAATAATTATGGAACATGTATCAGACATAGAACTCTAATGATAAAACTCACTTGATAAAAAAGTAAATTAACACAAAAAACAACAAAAAATATAAAAAATTATTAAAATTGGAGGTAAAATGTTTTAGGAAATTTATATATATTATTATAAATATTAAAATGTTTCTAGTATAAATTAATCAAAATATGAATATAGTTATATAAGAGGTTAATTCATGTTAAACTAATAGATAAAATGAGGTAAAGGATTTAGTCTCAATTTCCTTTTTTAAGAAATATTTAATAATATGAACCTATTAAATTTTAAGTTGTGTGTTTCTTCACATTGAATGTATTTTAAAAGTGTAAATAAATTTCTGACTATTATTGTTTTTATTAACTTTATTTTTCAGTGGTTATAAATGATAACGTTAACAAAGAGATAAAAAATATATTTTAAAATATCACCTTCATAGATGATTTTCAACTTTCACTAGAAATAATCTCATTATTCTTATAATTTTACAATGGAAATTATGTTTCTCTTAAATTTAAATATTATAGTATGATTGATAAGAATATTTTCTAAAATTTATTCAATCTTAACATATGATTATTACTTTGATTGTCAATTGGTTAAAAAGGAAATATTGATAAATATATATCCTTTACTCAATAATAATCTTTGATCATAAGGATAAATGTTTATTGAAATAAATCGATTGCTAAATATATGAGAAAAATTATAGACATGAAAATATAGGTGGAGAACTTTTATTGATTTCTCCTCAATGCATCTATGTGACTCGTGAGAAATTTTATTTGGCCAACTCAGATGGGATGTTACCCAAATTTTTAAATAGTCTAGTAAAGGGTCATAATAGAAGATGTATCATGATTGATGAGATGAAAAAAATAAAATAATTAAGAAAATATTTTATTAAGAATTCATTTAGTATTATTATAAATGATATTATTTCATTGATACTACATCTATATGAATATCAATAACATTTTACTTATTAAATGTGAAGTCTATTTAGTTAGTTACTTTGTTATATTTATTATGCTATATTTCATGATTTTTTTATTAAATAGATTATAATTTATTTATTCCCCTAGATAATGTAATAATATTTTTTTAATTATGATAGTTTCTTCTTTATGTAACACTTAATTAGAACTTCTTGTCACCATTATTTTGATAAAATTCTATTGAATATGAAAAAAGTTATATTTTAAAGAGAATCAAGGTTTCAAATCATTTTAGTTTGTTTTGATATATGTTTTTATATTCCCAATGTAATGTGGGTATCATGTTTGTAAATGGTTCTTAAAGATTACTAAAATGTTCAATATTTTATGTTGCGATCACTTTTATTATGTTCTATACTTAAAACATATACAACACCTTCATGTTACTAGTGTTGGGATCGTTATAATTAGAGTTAGAAAACTTTTATTAGAATCCTTACGAAGTAGATTAATAAAAACACATATGAGGGAACATAACCCTATGATACACATTGATGATAATTATATAAGAATATTATTATGTTTTCATATGGTCTATATTATGTGTTTTTATATAAAACTACTCTATTGGGATAATAAATGTGGAAATTGTTATGGAACATTGATATCTAGTAGAAAAAACTAAAAAAAATATTCTTATGTTTTGAATCGAGTGTTTTCTCATATATGAAAATTATCATTTCTACACACCTAGACTGACAATCAATTTATATATGATTATGATAATTCAAAATTTCTATATCAACACATATGAATCATTTTGAAATAATTAAAATACCATGGAATTCATAATGTGTTGATTATATGTTATTTTCATAATCTATCTCCATCTGTTATTCCATTAAAAGGGAAATGAAATATATGATCCTGCGTAAAATGAACTACAGCCTCATGAACTGATGTAACCAATTTTAAATAATAATTATCATAAATTGGTATAATTATATATTTAAGGAATATAGATAATTTAAATGATATATGTATGCATCCATAATTATAATATCATATATATCATATTGCATTAATGTGTTTTTGAAATATGAAAACATTGCTCGTGTGTACAGAGGACTACTACCTCCAGAGGTGGTGTGATTCGTTTTTTCCATAACATTATACATGGAAGGTAGTAAAGATAATTTTAATGAATATATGGGATATATATCACATGATGTAAATTCTAGAAAATTAATATATTTGAAATCCCTCACCCTTTCACTCGTTAGGGTAATGATATCACCACCAATTCATACATATGGATTACAATATCCATAAAAGGAAGCAACACATATTCCATTTCCAACATTGAAAAATGGATTTAATAATTCTTATAATGTGTAAATATATATATATATATATATATAACATTATTATCATTATATATATAAATGATTTATATCCTTTTTTCTTGAATATAATTATTCATGGGGAAAAAAGCGAAATAAGCTAGTTAACTCCAGAACCAATGAAAATAATGAATAATTATAATTTAATGTTAGGTAAAATGTTATAACTATATCATATATTATATTAACTATATGATAATGGTTTGCGTATAAATTAACTAAATCATTAAAACAATTATTCCATACGGTAAATCATTTCCAACCAAAGGTATATATGAGGTAAGGGATTTAATATCAATTTTTATTTTATTAGTACATACCTGTTGACATGATATTATTCCCTTTTATGGGGTTATATATACTATACAATGTATATATTTTAACTAAATAAATTTTTATTATTTATTTGTTTCATGTTTATTCTTCAAGGGGTTACAATTTAAAAGTTACCAAATATGTATTGATTATTTGAAAAATCTTTATTTCTTTTGTGATTGTTTACATACTAGTGAAGAAATAAATTTATTATGACCATATTTAATTATATATTATATTTATATTAAATATAAATATTAATTAAAATAGCTAGTGTCATTGAATTTTAACAATTATGATGATAAATAAAAAATATTTTCATCCATTATAATGAATTTTTGCAAACATGGAAAAGAATTACACCCCTCATATCTATATAAAAAATGGGTGCCCCTGTATTCAGAGACATAAATGACAATATCATTCTCACCTCCATTGTCACCCTATTTTATATTTTATCCACCACATGATTTCATTCCATGTATATGTCACGAACCTGCCTGATTCAACCCTTAACATATCACCCGAGTCGGTCTGTGACATGTTCTAAGGAGTGTTCTTGGTCCCCCTTGGATGAAAACTAGTGTTGGGGATCAAAATAAATAAAGAGGAAATGCTTTATCTTAGAAAAAACTATAATCATATATATAAATAGAATAAATATAAAACACAACAAAACCAAAAAGCTTTATCTCTAAGAAACAAACATTTGATCCAGTTATAAAGTATAACAAAAAATGAAACCTGTAATAAGACACCACTTCAATGATATCTGTGTGACCATTAGGTCACCTCCAGTAAGAAGATCAAGACTACTCTAAATGAACATCCACTAGGGTGAACCTGAGAAACAATGAACCTGCAGATGAAATGATAGAATATGCATGAGCACAAAAAAAATTATTAGTAGGGATGCAAAAAGTAAACCATGGAATCCATGTGGTTCATTACCTAGCGTTGTCTGAAGACATGTGATTTGAAATACAACTATAAAAATAAGGTTTCCTCATTTAAAAAAACAACACCCCTTTCCACTATGAGAACCAACTCACTTTATATATCATTTCCCAAACAGTTTAACATTTTATAAACAAAACCAAACAAGTAATATCCAGGTTGTGATGAGTGGAAATAAGTAATCAAAAAATGATGTAAATAAACTAGTGTAGATGAAAATAAAAAGAAATAAATTATGTAACCATGGTTGATCCTGAAATTCCCTAGAAAACCCCAAGACACATTTAGTTTGGAACCACCTATCGACGTATGGTAAAGCCCCATGGTCTATAACCCATTGATCTCCATCCTGACAAAATGAGAAGCAAGTCCCACATGGCCTCTCAATCTACTTTGGGGAACCTACCCATCTAATCAAGGTTTGTGATTAACCATCAATTGAAAATCTATAAGACACCCAATAACCCTAGGTGGTTATAGTAACATTTTGTAACTTGGAGGTCCTCGCAGGTGTGTTTCAATTCACCTCAAATTCCTACACCAAACACTGACGACAATATTCAATATCCCGTAAGAAGGAAACCCCCATATAAAAGAGCCACATGTACATATTCATACACTTCATATCAAATTAAGGTTCCAACTTGGATTCCATACCATTTAACAATTAAATCATTTCATAAAATTTACAATACTGTCAATTGGTAATGCACTTTCACTAAAACATGATCTTTTTTAAGGAGTAGTAAAAAAAATTTCATTGGGTTAAAAATTCCAAAGAGGCGTTAAACCTTTAAAAACTCAAAACAAGGCATTTCAATAATGGTCTTTCAAAATTATAGAGTGTGGAATTAAAAAAAAACAAATGGTCCCTCATTCCATACATCCACCAAAACATACCCCAAAGCCGAATGGGCATATGTTCAATGATTTACATTGAAACTATTTTAAATAACCACACAAAGGGAAAAATGATTCTTGGAAAACAAAAAACTTTTATAAAATTTAAGGATTACAAGAAAACAAAAATTTACACTACCACATTTATTCGAGGGCACATCTATGTGTGCACCTAGTGCACCCATGTATATGTCAACATCAAATGTTACCATAAAAATTAAAAGGGTTACCAAAAAACATTTCCCATAAAACACCACTTGATTTAAAACCATCACCACTAACCCATATTATTTTAATAGTACACATACCAAAACATTAATTCCCTTAAACCCTTACCAAAGTGTTTTAACATAATAACAATGACTTAACAAAACCAAATCCTACGTACCCAACCATGTTCATTAACAAATAAGGGAATTTAAACATAATAATGTCTATACATTTCATAAATACTCAATTACTCATTAAATGATCAATGATAGTTGAAACATGCTTCGTTGGTACCATAAACCAATCCAATTTACACAAAAATCATTTATATTTTTTTAGCAAACCAAATCTATTCGAAAATACCAAAACAAGTTAAATAAGGGTTTCATAGGGGTTAGAAATTGGTTTGTAAATTTATTTAATAATAAAAACATCAAAGAGAAGACATTTGGAAACCGAAGCATCGAAAATCTTGTTGAAACTTTCTGTGAATGGAAGTAGACTTCAAGGAGAGGGGGATATTATCCTCATGAACCATCTGCATGCCCTAGACACTTGAAAAAAAAACCACATGTGCCAACCCTAACCCTATGGTTCATCCAATGGAGGACACACCAATGAAATACCTAAAAACAAATAGGGTAAGATAAAGAGAATATATTTGATGAAGGAAATATGAAAAATCACTAACCATTCTTGATAAATCTACAAAAAATTTCCCCAAATCGATGAAAGAAGGAAGAGGGATCTATTTGGTAGATATCCAACACCTAGGGATTCATGTGAGAGGAAAAAATAACTCAAATTGGAGATATACAATGAAAAATTTAATCATGTAATGGGCTATATGGTTTGGATGCACCATTTTTCAAATAGTACGCAAACCATGAAGATAGTGCCAGAAAACTCCTAAAAATTCACATGGTTATGTTGAATGGTTTGGGATTACCTGCTCGCATTTTGAGACCCAAAATGTTTTCCATCCTCCCACCCCCCCAACTTACAGCCCAAACACTAGGGAGGTCCACCTAATTATCCATGAATTTTTTAAACAAATCATAGAGGTTCCGAGCATGTAAAAAACTCTCTAAAATGAAACTTTATCTCAATCCCAACAACAGAAATTAATAATCTGTATAAAAGGAACCCCAAAAAAAGAAAAACAAAAGTAATTTTGTTGGGAACTCAACCCAAACATCAACCAAAGGATTCAACTTTGAGAAAAGAATAAAATAAATGAGTATTTGTGGTCGGGGTGGGATAATTATCCCCACCACAGTCACTTTTTACCACCAGAAAGTCACCAAGTCAAAAGGTAGCTAGAACATGACTTCATGTCCAATAAAAACCAAATAAAACACGAACTACATGGTTACTGTTCATTCCACAAGTAACACCCGAATGATAAAAAAGAAACCACAAAACATGAATGAGGATTACTGGAGAACACAATAGGGTTCTCCCTACCATAAGAACTAAACTAATATGAACAATATATAATTCCCAAAAAACACACTCAATACAACCATGATCTAGGTATTTTAAGACATAAAATATTCTAAGCATATCACATAGTTTGGTTGCACGATTTTACAAATTTTGTGCCAACTATGCCAAATGCCACTACCTGGAAAATTACAAAGCTACACGGTTATGAGACCTACCACATGACCATGCACTGCCACATAGTTTTTTATGCCTGCATTACTTGGGATTCATGGTTTTGACTAAACATGCAATAACCATGCTTCACCTGGAAAAAATTTAAAAAAACTCCAAAAACCAAAAATCTCAACCGGGTCAAACCTGAACATCTATATATAAGCTGGACACTACCACTAATTATGTAGGGAACCTCCCAAACCACGCCAAAAACCAATAAACTAATTCTACAAACTCATGAATCTTTAAATGACCACTAACTAATGTTAAAATGTATACTAGATTAAAATTTGTAAAGACACACTCAAGGGATAATGAGTATTTTCATAGGCTAAATTCTGATCGACTCAACTTCTTAGGTCACAAGAGATCTATTAGATCTCAACATTACCACAAAATGTTAACATACAATATCAAGGAAATAAAAACGAGGATATATTGAACATTTCCATCAAAACACAAAAAAAATTTGGGGAATCATGTAACATCCCAAGTAAGTAAATAATTATGTATTTTCATATCAATGTCTATTTATGAATTAGATATTGTTTTAGTGGATTAAAATGAGAATAAATCCAATATTAAGCATGTAATTCTCTAATATTTTTAAAATATTGTTTTACCTCCTTTTGATAAAGAACCATTTTTAAAATCAATCTTTTGACAATTTAATAGGCTCTATTTTTCAAAATAAACTTATTATTTATGATTGGGACATTTAAATTTACATTGGATAAATTTTTGGTATTTTTCTAGCAATGATCATTTTTAATGAATAGTGAAAAATACTGCATTTTACTTCAAAACTTCTTTTTTTATCTAATTTAATTATATGGTTAGATTATATTTGTAATTGGTTTTAAAGTGTAATTAGAATATATTTTTACCATTTAATCCAATTGTGGTCATTATAATTTATTTAACTTTGGAATTGTGCATAAACAAGTGCCAAACTTTTCATAGATATTGTTTAAAAAAACCCGCTATTTGTTTTGAAAACAGGAATTATTTTTAAATTAATTAGTGAAATTTATGTGTTTGGAATTTGGTAAATTGGATTCCATATTTGAATCAGAAGGTCCAAATTATGTAATTAAGACTGCTTTGTTTTTGAACATTACAAATAGTAACAATGGTAATTGTCTTTAATTATCCTGATTAATTAGTAATCGGGTAGTTAAGGATAATAAAATAATATCATAATAATAAAAAATGACCCCAAAATATGTTCTAATGTTACTTTTTGTGTCATGTATGGCCATGGGATGATTTTTTCAAAACTTAAGGACCCCATGGAATCAGTTTTGTGTGATAGTGACACTTTATCATTTTATTTTTAAAGAAAGGAAAATATCACAAAAGTATGTAACACCTAAGTAAAAAAAATTTAATTTTATCTACATAAATTATCCCTTGGACTATAAGTAGTCATTAGAATGATAAAAATATTTCTTACATCATAGTATTTTTTTTTATAATTTTTATACATTAAATAAATACAATTTTTTATTACACCATGATGATGCACTTATTACCACATTAATGAATGATTTAAAAAAATGAAAACATAATGTAAAATCTAAGACTTACAGTTGTCAAAAACCTATTGGATGAGTATATTTCGAAACCTTATCACCTTATACTCAAAATATATCAATGTGGGACCTTTAAAATCTGGAACTCATTTGAATATAAAGTAACATTTCTTGACTTTCCAAGAGTGCCCCTCCTCCCTCTTATAAAAGGCCCCCAACTCTACCTCCTTACCCACACATTTAAAGCTATTCAATCATCCAATATCATATCATTTTATCTCTCCACATATCTCTGATCATCCGAGAATCCTTAACTTAGGCAGAAATCTCTTCAGAAAACCCTTTTGGTTCAAACCAAGATGAGTTACCTGATTTAAAGGTAATGTATTCACTTGTGTTCTTTTGTTTTATTTTTCATCCCCAACCACCTAAACTCTTTTTATTCCTTTATTTTGTAACAAAAATAGTATCATAAATATAATATTATGTTTTTATGAGAAGGATTAGAGATACACTTACACACACCTCTGTCTAATAGTTAAATAACATACTGTTTCTGTGGATGGCGAATTTCTTCCTCATGAAATGATGATTGTTCAATATTATTTTAACACCTTTCATGATGGAAATTAAGATTTCACTATATTTATATATGATATATATTATGTTTATTTTTTTCCTTATGCTTCTGTATTTTTCATTTATGGCATACCTTTATGGTTTCAATTATGTGTAAACACGATATCTTCATTTCAGGAAGTGCGGACTACCGCCCCCTCAAAGTGATTTGATTCATTATTTCCATATGTAGGATGTATAAAGGATGGAGTTAATGGTATTACATATGATATCATACTATAATTCTAATATTTTTTATATCATTATTATTTCATTCCATTTAATACAAACTAGAAATGAAAGTAGCGGTCATGCGTACGTACGGATTTCCGTCTATATGAACGGTGCATTTCATTTCTTACCACTAAATGTTATGTAATATTCTAAATTCATGTATATACTGGATATATATGATATATATGATATCTACATGATTAATATTATTCTGGATATAATGGATATTTTACCACATGAACAACTTGTAATTATAAGGAGTTTATTTCTAACTCAAGTACCAATGATTGACAAAAAACCGTTATTAAATTAAATAATTGCATAGTGTTCATAACATGGTAATAAGTGATATAAAGGGAATAATGAACTTGAAAAATGTACTTATGAAAGTATAAATTAACTCATGTTTATTATTCAGGAGGTTAAAGAATGATCGAGTCAAGTCGGACACGAGGTAAGGGACTTGGTCTCAATCTTCTTTCATTGAGGCATATTTTGTTTTATAAACAACTTTCTTTTATACGGTGTATAAACCCATTTTACATTTACATTAATTTAAAAGGAATCTTTTTTATATAAATAATTTTGCTAAATGACAAAAGGGAATGTTTTTGTTGTACGTATGTGGTGACAATTACTTCTCCGCCACCGTGACCATTATTTGAGTTTTGACTTCCTCTACAAGATATAACTTTTTTATTAAATGAAAAATAAATACCATGTTTTAATTTTCTTTTATTCTGGTATTGAAAATGGTATTGATAATATTTTGATTATATCAATGTGTTTTTGATATCTTGTGATTGAAAGGTGGAAATGTTATGTTTCCTTTATGCATGTTTTATGTTATACAATTATGTTATGGTTCTTGGGAATTGTTTATGAAGATGGGTGGTTCCATGAAACAATAAGGGTGGGTGAGCCCAATATAGCTCTCCAATTCATTTGGTAATGCGAAGGGGTTAAATGATAAGGTTTCCCTGAAGAGATTTAGGTAATATACTGTGATGGGTATTCCAAACGTAACCATGAGGGTTACTCCCTACATAAGAATATCTTGAATGCCTCAAGTTACCTTTATGTCATAAGATTTCTATGATTTATTCATGATTTGATGAGGTATGTTATAGTGCTTATGTTTTATGAGTAATGTATGATTTCATTAATTCTTATGTATACATGGACTAATGTTTTCATTTCGTACTTTTATATCTTTTACTGAGCTTTTTAAGCTCATCCCATGTTTTTGAAATGTTTTTGACAGGCCGAGGGAGAGGTACATGATGTGATGATAGTGTCAAGGAAGTTTCATGAAAGAATCCATGTTTTGTTTTAAATATGTTTCCTTTCATGGAAAAATTGAATATTGTCTTTAATATAACCACCTTGTTTAAATGTGGAAGGTAATGCATGATTTATGATCTAATTATCTAAAACACTAAACCTAAAAATATCCTCAATGTGTAATCTCGTAATAACTCAAGATTAAGTAATGCTTAAGGCCTGGGGCCTTATATTTGGTAACAGAGGTCGATTTATATAACTTTAGGAGTTAGATTTCTATTAAATGATTATCCAAAAATATTTTTTTATTGTAAAATTGAAATGATATATCATTTGAATATTACCGTGTTGCTTCATCTAAGACATGTTTGTTCACAATGGTTATCCATAGAGGAAACAGGGAAACAGTGCTAGGAAGGCATACAAAAGGAAATGACCTTCCGAATCAGCATCCTGATATGGTCAGAATTGGAACTGAACAGTTTGTTGCAGCAATGGCACAGTTGACTCAAGTGATAAATGGTGGTTGTATCCATGCACGAGATCAGCCAGATAAACTGTAGAGGAACATGTTAGTGGTGGAACATTTCATGAGGCAACATCCCACATCATTCTGAGGATCATCTGACCCTGTGCTAGCTTAAGGTTGGATTAAAGCACCAGATAATATTTTTGATGTCATGGGGTGTTCAGACAATCAAAAGTTTAGTCTTCCAATTTACCATTTGGAGGGTGAAGCAGATCAGTGGTTGTCAATGGTTAAAAATATCTAGGATGCTGATGAGATTGATTCCCTTAACTAGGATGAATTCAAAGGTATGTTTCTTGAGAAGTATTTTCCCAAGGCTGTTTGACATAGGATGGAAAAACAATTCTTGGAATTGAGGCAAGAGGAAGACTCAGTGGTTGCATATGAAGAAATGTTCACTCTATTGGAAAGGTATGCTCCAAATTTTATAAAAGACCTTGATAGTAAAATCAATAATTTTTACTCAGGATTAAAGCCAAAATATTGGGGGGATTTAGCTTCTTGTGAGTTCAAGAGTTATGAAAAGCTTGTTTGATGTGATGAGAAGGTGGAAATGGAGTTTTCTGATGATCAAGACTTCTATAACAACCAATAGAAGAAGAGACTGAGGTGGGAGGAGAAAGGGAATAATTCTTCAAAATGGTCTGATGGTAAGAAAACTAAGTTTCCAGTTTGTGATAAATGTGGTATAAGGCATGCTTGGGAATATCTTATGAATTATGGAAAGTGCTAAAAATGTTGTAAGATGGGACATAAGGCTTGTGATTTCACTAAAAAAGATCAGGGTGATGGTAAGACCAAATTTGATATACAGTTAGTGAAATGTTTCAAGTGCAATGAGATGGGTCATTATGAAAACGAGTGTTCGAAAAAGTGCTCAAATGATGGGAAGCAGTCAGACTACAAGCATAAAGGTGTGGGGAAATCCTTTGCAACTACTTCAGCATATGTTGGGCTATCAAATGAAGTGGTATATGTTACTTTGATTGTTTTCTAATATTATGATAATGTGTTGTTAATTCAGTGTCTACATATTCTTTCATCTCTAAAAATTTTTCTAGAAAACTGGGAATACTATCTTAAGAAATGGCTCCTGAACTTGTGGTAAAAACACCTAGGGTAGATGTTGAGGCAAAAATAATTTATAAGAGTCTTCCTATCCTTATCCGTGGAAAGAACCTACTGGGAAACCTTATTGTTTTACCTCTAGTGGAGTTTGATGTTATCCTGGGTATGGATTGGCTCTCTGTTTACCATGCTATGATTGATTGTAGAGCTAAAGAAGTTTCCTTTCAAAAAGACTTTTAGTTTTTGTACAATAATGAACCCTTACTTTTGATAATATATCTAGAGGATGAGAAACTTGTAAAATATGGAAATGAAAGTTACCTTGCACATATTGTTGAAAACAAAGGAACCATTCAGATTATTGATGTGCCAGTGGGAAATGAGAATCCTGATGTTTTTCCTGATGAGTTTCCTGGAATAATACCAGATCAGGATGTTGAATTTACTATTGACTTAGTTCCTGATGCTAATCCAAATTCAAAACCCCCTTATCGAATGGCTCAAATTGAAATTTTAGAGTTGAAGGAGAAATTTCAAGATTTATTAAAGAAAGGTTTCATTCGACCTAACACATCACCATGGGGTGCCCCTGTCTTATTTGTTAAAATAAATGGTTCTATGAGACATTACATTGATTATAAAGCCTTTAATGACATCACTGTTAGGAACAAATATCCTTTTTCCCATATCAATTATTTATTTGATCAGCTCTAGGGAGCTCAGTATTTTTCAAAGATTGACCTGATATCGGGGGTACCATCAGTTGAAGGTAAAGGAAGCAGATATTCTGAAGACCGGGTTTCATATAAGATATGGCCCTTATGAATTTGTATTAATGCCTTTTGGGATAACCAATTCACATGTTGTATTCATGTACCTTATGAATAAAATTTTTCATGAGTTCATGGATAAGTTTGTGGTTGTTTTCATTGACGATATTTTGGTGAATTCTAAAAGTAAAGAGGGGCATGAGAGTCATTTAAGGGTTATTTTTCAAACCATAAAAGAAAAGAAATTTTATGGGAAATTCAGAATGTGTGAGTTTTGGTTGAAACAAATTTCTTTCCTTGGTCACATTGTTTCTAAATATGGAATAACTGTTGATCCTACAAAAATAGAAGTTGTTAAAGAATAGCCAAGACCCACAAATGTAATTGAGATTCGTAGTTTTTTTGGTTTGGCAGGCTATTACTGAAGGTTTATTAGAAAATTTTCACGGTTATCTAGTCCAATGACTAAGCTAACTCGGAAGGGTGCTAAGTTTATCTGGACAAAAGAATGTGATGATTGTTTTCAGGAATAGAAAAGAAGATTAGAGAATGCTCCAGTTTTGGCACTACCTTCTAGGAATGGTGAGTTTGTTATCTTCAGTGATGCTTCAGTGAAAGGACATGGTTACGTCCTAATTCAGAATGATCAGGTAATTGCTTATGCTTCACGTCATTTGAAAACTCATGAGTTAAATTACCATACACATGATTTGAATTAGCTGCTATTTTTTCACTTTAAAAATTTGGAGGCATCATCTGTATGGTGTAAAGTGTGAAATATATACTAATCACAAAAGTTTAAAGTATATATTCACTCAGAATGAACTGAACATGAGATAGAGGAGATGGGTGGAATTAATCAAGGATTATGATTGTACAATTCATTATCATCCTAGAAATGTAAATAAAGTGGCTGATACTTTGAGTCAAAAAAGTAATGCTTCATTAATAATTTTACATTTGGAACATGATACTTTGGTTAAGGATTTGATGAACTTTGGCATAGATGTTGTTGGTGCAGGATGTTCTTCTGTTTTTTTTTCAGGTATCAGTGAAATCTTCTCTATCAAACAGAATTATGTAAGCACAGAAGCAAGATAGTGAGTTGCAAAAAAAGGTAGAGCTGGTTCTGAAAGGTATGTTTCCTGAATTCAACATTAATAATGATTGTGTTTTGAAATTATGGAAGATATTGTGTGTGTTGTGTGATTCACAGTTAAAAAGAGAGTTGTTATGTGAAGCTCATAGTTCTCCATTTTTAGTTCGTCCAGGAAGTACTAAGATGTATAGAGATCTTCCGGAGTACAACTAGTGGGATGGAATGAAAAGAGATATTTCTGATTTTACTGTGAAGAGTTTGAATTGTCAAAAGGTTAAAGAAGAGTGGCAGTTACTGAAAGGGATTCTCTAGCCTTTACCATTACCCGAGTGGAAATGGGAGAATATATCCATGGACTTCGTTATGGGATTACCAAAGACACCTCGATGTAATAATGCAATCTGACTAAATCTGCTCATTTCCTTTCTATACGAGATAATTTTTCCCTAGATCAACTCTCTCATTTGTATCCTAAAGAGATAGGCAGGTTACATGGAGTTCCCCTCTCCATTGTATCTGATAATGATCCCAGGTTTACTTATAACTTTTGGAAAGGCCTTTAGAAGTTGTTGGGTACTGAATTAAATTTTAGCACAGCTTTTCATCCCCAATCAGATGGAAAGTCAGAAGGAAAAATTCAGACATTAGAGGATATGCTACATGCTAGTTCTATGGATTATCAGGGATGTTAGGACCAACATCTTTCTTTGGTTGAATTTTCTTATAATAACATTTTTCCTTCTAGTATATAGATGGCACCATTTGAGGCATTATATGGGAAGTGATGTCAAACTACAGTTTTTTGGGATGAAGTGGGTGAAAGGAAGTTGATGGGACCAGAATTGGTAGAAGAGTTGGAAGAAAAAGTTCAGCTGATACAGAGACACATGACAACATCTCAGAGAAGGTAGAAAAGTTATGCAGACAACAGGAGGAAGTATCTCACTTTTGAGGTAGGTGATCATGTCTTCCTCAAAGTTACACCATGGAAAAGTGTGATATGATTTGGTAAGAAAGGAAAGCTAAGTTCAATGTTTATTGGACCATATGAAATTCTGAAGAGCGTTGGATCAATTACATACCGAGTGGCTTTACCTCTGATTTTATCTCACGTACACAATGTTTTTCATGTTTCAATGTTAAGGAAGTACATGCCAGATCCATCTCATGTTTTGAGTCCAGAGGTAGTTCAGTTGGAAGAGAATCTATCTTATGAAGAACAACCGGTCCAGATTTCTGACCACAGGGAGAAAGTGTTACAGAATAAAGTTATTATCAAGTAAAGGTTTTGTGGAAAAACCACATGAAGGAATAGGCAACATGGGAATATGAAAATACAATGAGGGATAAATACCCCCACTTATTCTATAAGTAAATAAATTGCGGGGACACAATTTTCAAAAGGGGGGAAGAGTGTTACATCCCAAGTAAGTAAAGAATTATGTATTTTCATATCTATGTCTATTTATGAATTAGATAGTGTTTTAGAGGCTTAAAATGAGAATAAATCCAATATTAAGCATAGAATTCTCTAATATTTTTAAAAGATTATTTTACCGCCTTTTGATGGGGAACCATTTTTAAATCAATCTTTTGACAATTTTATAAGCTCTATTTGTCAAAATAAACTTATTCTTTAGGATTGGGACATTTAAATTTACATTGGATAATTTTTTGGTATTTTTCTGATAATGTTCATTTTTAATGAATAGTGAAAAATACTGCATTTTACTTCAAAACTACCTTTTCATCTAATTTAATTATATTGTTACATTATCTTTATAATTTTTTTTAACGTGTAATTAGAATATATTTTTACCATTTAATCCAATGGTGTTCATTAGAATTTATTTCACTTTGGAATTGGGCATAAACAAGTGCCAAACTTTTCATAGATATTCTTTAAAAAAAACCCGCTCTTTGTTTTGACAATATGAATTATTTTTAAATTAATTATTTCAATTTATGTGTTTGTAATTTCATAAAATGGATTCCATATTTGGAATCAGAAGATCCAAATTATGTAATTAAGACTCTTTTGTTTTTGGAAATTATGAATAGTAACGACAGTAATTATCTTTAATTATCGTGATTAATGTGTAATCGGGTAGTTAAGGATAATAAAATAATATCATAATAATAACAAATGACCCAACATGTGTCCTAATTCTACTGGTTTTTTTATTGCCGACCATGGGATGCCTTGTGCTAAACTTAGGGACCCCATGGAATCACTTTTGGTTGATAGTGACACTTTATCATTTTATTTTTAAAGAAAAGAAAATATCACAAAAGTATGTAACACCTAAGTAAAACAATTTTAATCTTGTGTACATAAATGATATCTTAGACTATAAAGAGTAATTGGAAAGCTAAAAATATTTCCTACATAATAGTATTTTTTATAATTTTTAGAGATTAAATAAATTAAAATTTTTATGACACCATGATGATGCAGCGATTACCTCATTAATTAATGATTTAAATAAAATGAAAAGATAATGTAAAATATAAGACATACACTTGTCAAAAACCTATTGGATGAGTATATTTCGAACCCTTATCACCTTATCCTCGAAATATATCAATGTGGGACCTTTAAAATCCGAAACTCATTTTAATATAAAGTATCATTTCTTGACTTTCCAAGAATGCCCCTCCTCCCTCTTATAGAAGGCCCCCACCTCTACCTCTTTACCCACACATCTCAAGCCATTTTCTTGGCCAATATCTGCTCATTTAATCTCTCCACATCCCTATCTTTATCATATAAGCCTAACCATATGTAGGAATCTTTTCAATAAACCCTTTTGGTTCAAACCAAGAGGAGTTACCCGATTTAAATGTAATGTCTTCACTTGTGTTCTTTTGTTTTATTTTGCTTCCCCAACCCCATAAACTCTTTTTATTCCTTTATTTTGTGACAAAACAAGTATATTAAATATACTATTATTTTTTATGAGAATTATTCGAGCTACACTTAC
Organism: Viscum album; assembly: GCA_963277665.1. Classification (NCBI taxonomy): domain Eukaryota; kingdom Viridiplantae; phylum Streptophyta; class Magnoliopsida; order Santalales; family Viscaceae; genus Viscum; species Viscum album. The sequence goes on from OY728142.1 coordinate 1,334,869,811, forward strand.
ACACACCACCATCTAATGGTTAAAGAACATATTGTTTCTGTGGATGGAGAATTTCTGCCTCACGAAACGATGATTGTTAAATGTTCATTTAACACCTTTCATGATGGGCATTAAGATGTAACTGTATTTATGTATGATATATATTATGTTTATATTTTCCTTATTATTTTTTATATTTCATTTATGGAATACCATTATGGTTTCCATTATGTGTAAACGCGATATCTTCATTTTATGAAGTGTGGACTACCACCCCCTCAAAGTGATTTGATTCGTTAATGCCATATGTGGGATGTATAAAGGATGGAGTTAATGGTAATACATATGATATAATACTGTGAATCTAATATACATTTATATCATTATTATTTCATTCCATTAAATACGAAATAGAAATGAAAGTAGCATTCATGCTTACGTACGGCTTACCGTCTCCATGAACGGTGAATTTCATTTCATACTTCTAAATGTTATGTAATATTATAAATGCATGTATATACTTGACATATATTATATATATGATATCTACATCATGAATATTATTCTATATATAATGAATATTTTACCACACGAACAACTTGTAATTATAAGGAGTTTATTTTTTACTCAAGTACCAGTGATCGAGAAAACGACCGTTATTAACTTAAATAATTGCATGGTGTTCATAACATGGTAATAAGTGATATAAAAGGAATAATGAACTTGAAAAAGGTTCTTAAGAAAGTAGAAATTAACTCAGGTTTATTATTTAGGAGGTTAAATAACGATCGAGTCATGTCGGACACGAGGTAAGGGACTTGGTCTCAATCTCCTTTTATTGAGGCATATTTTGTTTTATACACAACTTTATTTTATACGATGTATAAACCCCTTTGACTTTTACGTTTATTCCAAAGAAATCTATTTTATACGAAACATTTTACTAAATGACAAAAGGGAATGTTTTTTTCGTACATATGCGGCGACAACGACTTCTCCGCCACCATGACTATTATTTGAGTTTCGGCTACCTCTACATTCCATAAATTTTTTATTAAATGAAAAATAAATACCATGTTTTAAATTTATTTTATTTTGGTATTGAAAATGGTTTTGATAATATTTTGATTATATAAATTTGTTTTTGATATCTTTTGATTGAAATGTGGAAATGTTACGTTTCCTTTATGCATGTTTTATGTTATACGAATATGTTATGGTTCTTGGGGATTGTTTATGAAGACAGGTGGTTCCGTTATAAACTAAAGGAGGGTGATCCCAATATAACTCTCCAATTAATTGGGTAATGCGAAGGGGTTAAACGCTAAGTTTTCTCTGAAGAGATTTTGGGAATATAATGTGATGGGTATTCCAAACGTAACCATGAGGGTTACTCCGTACGTAAGAATGTTATGAATGACTCAAGTTACGTTTATGTCTTATGATTTCTATGATTTATTAATGATTTGATTAGGTATGTTAAAGTGCTTATGTTTTATGAGTAAATTATTATTTCATTAAGTCTTATGTATACATGGACTAATGTTTTCATTTCGTACTTTTATATCCCTTACTTATCGTTTTATGCTCATACCATGTTTTTGAAATGTTTTTCACAGGTCAAGGGAGAGGTACATGATGTGATGATATAGTCAAGGAAGCGTCATGAAAGAATCCAGGTTTTGTTTTAAATATGTTTCCATTGATGGGAAAAGTTAATATTCTCTTTAATGTAACCACCTTGTTTAAATGTGGAATGTAATACATGATTTATGATCTAATTCTCTAAAACTATAAACCTGAAAAGATCATTAATGTGTAATATTGTAATAACTCATGATTAAGTAATGTTTAAGGAACATGTCCTTATACTTCACACCCCTTATCACTCCATAATGTGCACGAGCTTCACCTAGAGACCAATGGATGAGGCTCCAATGGATGAACCATTTCATGCGTCATAGTTAGGAAACACATCCTCCGATCTAGACATCATTTATAGATAATACCTTTTAGAAGATCTCCAAATGAAAAAATGACCATAATGGTGTAAATCTTCAGAGGAGGACAATAAGGAATATTTTAGTGACTAAACTGACTGCACTAAGAACATACTAAGAGAACAACCTGAAGAACTAGAAGATTGAGCTAGTAAAGGATGTTTTCAAAAACAGGTTCATCTAGCACACCCCTATATTTAGAATGGGGACCGTCATGAGAACCAATATCCCTTGAATTAACCCCAAAAACAGTTCAACCATGAATGCATCATCCCCAAACTTCTCAAAACAAGTTTCACCAGATGACATCACTTTTTCCCAAATCTCAGGATGAAGACCCCAGATAAATAGAAGGGTGTTTATTTTATCTCCTTATGCTTATTCTAAAGATAATGGGACTATATCATTAAAATTTTCAACACAAGAGTTCACTAACTACTTACCCTCTTGAACACCTCACTACACCACCACCTTGATCAACATCACCTCCTATGGTATAAATTATGGGAAAAAAGTGCCCTTAAACACCTCCCACATCATCTCTCCTTGAACAGAAGATAGAAATCCCTTACACCAGAAGCCGAGAGTCAGTGCATTATTTTAATACATTGGCATGATTACAAGGAATCATGTCCCAAATGAACTTTCATTTTAGTAGTCATGGAAAATATATTACAATCATGAACGTTATATTACACATTTGAAAATAAAACATAACATAACAGATTCTTTGAGAACTTCCTTAATCCCATAGCATAAAGCTACTTATCAATCAGAAAAACACTTCTTTAAATCCTTTCAAAATTAATCATAAAATGGGGTGAGCTCAAACGCTCAGTAAGGGTAAGAAATTCAACGAAATATAACATAACCAATAGGCATGGTGAATAATTGAAAACACATGCCATTACAAATAATAAACATGAATACTTTATGCTAGGAATAGGAGATGAGTAAATAATTACATAATAAAACATAGTCATGGGTATTCTAGTAGTTGAATAACTAAATGAACCATCAATATTATTTTCATAATGAGGGAATTTATAATATAGGACATTTTGAAATTTTTTTCCAAGGCCTCAGTCAATACATCTAAAAATTATATAGCCCTCAACCAAAACCATATATAAAATTGGGAAAGGCCTCAGGAAATTCCATGTATAATTGTCTCATGAGACCTACCAATGAATCTAGGATCTATATCGGGCTCCACCCATCACATACTATGTCCAATACATTCATCAAATGAAAAGGTTGAAACATAATAGAAACATTTGTATTAAAAACAGCATATGAAATGTCAATACTTTATCCATAAACAATAAATGGTATAAAAATAACAAATCCATAGTTAAACATATCATAACTCATTCAATATAATATTTAATATTTTATTTTTAATAAATCAACATCAATCAAGAATAATATTAAAAAAGGATGTATACACAGGCGAAAATGATTTGTAAAACTCTTTGAGTGAAATATCCATTTTTCATGAAAAAAATTTAATGTCACAAAATTTAGAAAGGAATAAATTTAGAAATTTTTTTGAATCAAAGTGTCCAAAACCACTTTGAAACTTTTTAAAATAATTTACATTTTAAAAAATTAATGTTCATATAAATAAATATTTAAAACCATTTTGAAAACATGGACATTAATGAGAATGATTTAGAAGAATAAATATTTAAAACATTTAAAATAATGTTTTAGTTACAGATTTACATAAAATAATCATTTTTGAAATGAACTTTATGAAACATAGACATGAATAATATATATTTCTCAGAAAATACATACACATAAACAATATCGGATAATAATGAGATTGAGGAATGAACCCTTACCTTGAACATTCCTTTGGATGAAGGTACGCTTAACCTATTGTATAATGACCAAAGTATGTTATTAAATTATACTAGAACTATATTCATATTTATTATATCATAAATGATTCATTTATTAATCTATACAACCCATTTAATTTTTATTTTTATGTTAAATCAACATATTAGGTAATAATCACTTTCTTTATTGTACGTGTTTTAACTTGTTATTCATGATTGTATACTTTAGATCATGATTTAAATTCTTCAAGGATATAAACCTTGATTTATATATCATATATATATATATTATAAATATTTATAATATATATATATATATATGAAATGGAAGGCACCATTTATGGAGACAGTAGGTCGTACATACGCATAAACATTGTTTCCGTTTTCATATCATTTTGAATGGAAGTAAGTGAATATGATATATGTTAGTACACACACACACAAAGATATATATATCTAAATTAGAATTATTATGTCATATATTACATACTTATTAATGATATATGTTTTTATAATCATCATTGAATGGTGATCATGGAAATGAATCTCATCGCGTCATGGAGGTGGTAATCTATACGTACGCACGAGTGAAAGTATCATTATATTGATGGTGAAATGATATGTAATTGGATGGTATATAATATATATAGAATTATAAACATGTTATATTTATTATTTACATCAGTTAGAATAATTATTATACCCATCCAAATAATGATGTGTTTGAATAACAAACTACACCACGACGTGGTGACGGTAAGCCGTACAAATGCACGTATGGTGAATTTGACATTTATAGGATGGATAGAATAATAAATATGGTTATAACATTTTTATATTAACTTCACAGTATTTAGAAGATACTTGAGTTATTATTTTAGAATGAAAATAACAAAAAAGGCGATGTAGGAGAAGAAAAGAACCCGAAAGAGGGTGGTGAAATCATTACCTCTTCTTTGGGTGTTTCCTTTTGATTTGAACAAAAGGTCTTCTTATTATAGATTTATGGTCAATTTAAGGTCTCTAGGTTGATTTTAGGGAATTTTAGAGGATGTTTGGGCAGGTTTTGGATGAGAAAAATGGATTTGGTGGTTTTAATATGAGAAAAGTGGAACATCCCTTTTATAAGAGGGGTGAGGGTCACTTTAGGAAAATATTAAAATATTAATTTATTATACAATAATATTAGGTTTATAATGGGTCCAAATAAATTTATTTTGAGACTTATGTAGTTATGGGTCGAAGTCTTTTCAACCAATAGGTTTTTGACATGTTTAGGTTTCCATTTTAACCTTATCTTTTAGATTAAACTCTTATATGAATAGTTTAACTTCTACCATGTATTATGGTATTATTACTATATACGATTAATAAAATAACACTAAACTTCCAAGAGAAACTCAAGTGGATAATTAATGAAATATATAAATTATGTAATCCCTTTGTCAGAACCATATATTTTTAGAAATATTATATCAACCAATAATATAGTATTTGTTTTAAAAATTAATTTATGTCAATTTTGACACTATTTGGTATTTTGTTTTTTTTTGAAAGTCATCAAAACTTGAATACTTCTAAAAATATACATTGAATCATCCCTAAGAGGTCATATTCACCTATAAAATTCGGGGATTTCCTAAAAACATTGAATTTATATTTATTTTAATATTTATATTACCATTTATTTGATTTATCCATTAATAACGTAATTACTACATCATCATGGTGTCATAAATTAATTATATTATATAATGTCTAAAAATTATAAATAAAATACAAGTATGTATGAAATCTTTTTATATTCTTAATGAATATTTATTTTCAAATTTATCTTATGTATAACCCTATATTAAAAATTGTTTAGTTAATAAACATTGAATTTGACACTTTTAACTCTTCTTTAAATAAAATAATAATAAATTTCCTAATCTAAACCAAGTGGACCTTAAGGATCATATTTTATTCATAAGGTTATTTTTGGGTGAAATACACTTGTACAATAGTTTTTGTACATATGTTAGGGTAGTAATAATATCATTTTTACTTTTAATTACCATAGTTACATTTAACCGTGGTAAATAAAAGATAAAAGTTACAATTCAAAAAAAATTATTTTTATATTGTTGAACCACATTATACTTTCTAATATCAACTGTGTCTCTCAATGTTTTTAAATTCAATTCTTAGAAGCGGTAAAATTTTGTTTTATGAAAATTTGCAAATGTCCTAGGAGGTGGGTAAAAGACGATAAAAAGGCCAAGAAACTTTTTATATATCTAAACATCTTATAAAATGACTTCAATGAATTACATTGAAATTATATTGGTAATATGTATCTATTTTTACATAAAATAAATTTAAATAAAATAAATAATTATATAAATAAAAAGTCGGTTTTAAACAATAACGTAGTGTTTTTCACTATTCATCAAAAATGGGATGTTTTTAGAAAAATACCAAAAATTGACCCTAAGATAATTTTGATAATTTTAATTCAATAATGAAGTCTATTTTACCAAATTAAAAACAGAGAAGTTGAATTTATTAATTTGAAATTAATTCCCATTGTCAAAACCAAAAAGTGGGTTTAAAAAAACTATCACAATATTGACATGTGTTTATGTCAAATTTAAATGTGAAATTTTTATAATGACCTATATTTTATTAAATGATACGAATATAATATAATTATAATTCAAACCCATTCAAATACATAATTTAACACAATAAATTATTTCTATTAAAAAATTGTTTTCAATTAAAACAGAGTACTTTTCACTATTTATCAAAATATTAATGTTATGAGAAAAACACCTAAAATTTATCAAAACTAAATTTTTATGTCCATATTTTAAAGAGGAAGTTTATTTTTTCAAACTAGATATATATAAGTGTCAAATAATGGATTTAAAAAGTGTTCTCCATTAAAAGGTGGAAAAATTTCATTTTTTTGCAAATACTTATTTTATCTAAAAAATGAATATGTTTTTATATTATATCTAAGAAACACATATAATGGATTCTAAAATTATATGGAATACATAAAATTAAAAATTTAGATAATACTATTCATAACTGCTTTTGAATGGCTAGTTTGGTTAGTCGTGGTGCGCTCGAACTCAGTGATGTGTGTTGCAAAAGTTATTGAATTACTTTGAAGATATAACTTACTATGAAATCATGAGGTGTAACATTATCCACTCCTTCAATAAATTGTGTCCTCTAGATTTTATTTTTTTCTTCAAAAATAAAATGTTGAAAATAAAAAAAAAGTTTTGTGAAAAACCCACATCGAAAATTGGTTTACTAAAATTTATTCTTAATAATAGGTTAAGGGAAATGAAAATGCCACCACCAAATTATGATCTCTATATAGAGAACATTGGTGGAAATTAGAAACATATAATTGAAGGGAAAATGTAAATATTTATAGGGAGTGATTGAGGTTATAAATCTCAAAAAAGTGAAAAATTTTGGGCCTCAAATTCATCAATCTATGATGATATAAAATGTCATCATTTCAACAAAACATAAGGTATTTGGATAACACATTTTTGGTTTTAAGATCCCTTCTCTAATGTTTTATAATTAATTTATTCAAAGAGTAAGAGAAAAATATATATTTGAAAAGTATAGTTCCATCCTTTAGCTAAATTCTTTGACAAACTCAACTTTCACTCTAAATGATAATTGAACTTAAAAATATTTGAATTATCTTAATCGTATAGGGTTATTAAAATAATAAATTTATAATTCATTTGTCAGAATATTAAGAAAGCTACATTATAAAAACTAGGATGTCATGTAGGCCAGTGGTAGGTGAACAACCACATTGGTCTTCATTTGAGGGTTTTTTTCATGGCCTTGCTAGATGTGACGGGTTGTCACCCGACCTCCACATTTTCCTTTTTATGAAAATCCAAAAATAATCTCCTAAAATGATTTAACCATAACAATAGTATCCAATGTAAAACATAATCAATTTCAAGCATTAGACATGTTCAAAATACTTCTGTCCAAATTCAAAATTAATGATTTATAAGGACGGTAAACCCAATGAAGATTCTTTTGGCCATGTAATAACATGTGAATACCTTCATCGTGTATTATTTTAAAACACGGTAACACCTTAAATTACCATAAAACCTTATTGATTATATTAATTCTACCTTATTCCTTATAGAATACTAGATATATTCCTTATATCAAAAAATTTTGAATACTCCAACAATTATGAAATAAACAAACCATTAATCAGTTCCAAGGTAGTCAATAATGTCCAATATAATTTATCCAAATCAAACTTCTCTTATCCCAAAATTACTACCTCAATCTCTGGACTATATTATGGTTTATCAATCCTCCAAACATGTATTTTCCAAAAATATTAACTTGTTGTTGAGTCACATTCCATAGAACCATATAATCTCAAATCCTTAATGAAATAGTATAGCAGTATAATCCTTCTTTATTTCCATAATTCATATAACTGGTATTTTATTGATACAACACTGAAATGACATAATTATTCAATAACAACATAAGAACACTATTCATTCCTCTTCGTCAGTGGTAGTATCAAAACTTGATTATTATCCAATAACATCATTTGTGGTATACTTTGATGAATTGTACATTTATTCACATAGTGTCACAACCCATTACAAATGAAGCATTGTACATTTGAATCCTTTTTCTTACCCTTGCATTCACGTACATGGTGTCATTTTTCTCAACAAATATAAAAAACTCACATTCCCTTTAATTATTTACCAAGTTGATTCTTTCCATAGTTATAATGTTTGGTAAAATCCTTATTTCCCCTCTTCAAATTATCTATCTTTCTCTCTACCATCATTTTCTTCACTTTCTTCCCTTCAAATCCATAGCTCTTAGAAAATTATTTACATATCTTATTAACACATGATAATATATCTTTATATGTTGAAAATATGTGGGATACTATTTCTCTTCTAAATGTTGTCTTAATACCATGAAGGATATGATCCTTTTTACTCTTTGGATCATATATATTGATAGAGTTATAATTTCTTCTAATAGGCGTCATTTCTAAACAATGGAATGCACTTGGTCAGTTTATGAAGTGCAATGAATAATTCCAAACTTGTAAAATACCTTACGTAAATTGAACAGTTTATACATATAATCAATAATCATAAAAATATTTTCTTTGAGAAAGTCTTTACTCTTAAATCCTTCATAATGGATTGTAATGAAAATCTGAATTATCCTATGCATATCCCACAGGAGTGTCGTAACCATGAGTGTAGCATATCCCATTGTTGTTCACCAGGATACCCCAGGTGAAGCCCGATACTCCTTATCGTACTTTTCACACCTATGTACATATGTGCCCAAGCCTCCTCTACCAGCTTGTATCCCAACCGAGATGTATTACTTATAAAACATAAAAAATCTCTACATGACCAAAATTCTAGGAGGTTCTTCTATACTAATCCTCAAAGTTTATCTTAAGGTAATGTTTTCTAATCATAGTTTACTTAATTCTATTTCTATGGTTGTTGATAAAATTCTTTTGATACCAACTGTAATTCCCTAAACCCAGAAGCCCAGAGTCGGTGCATTATTTTAATTCATTGGAATGATAACAAAGAATCTTGTCATGAAAGACCGATTTGTTTAGCAGTCTTGGAAAATAGATTACAAACATGACTTTTACATTTCTCATTAAAAAATAAAACATAACATAAATTATACTTTTAGAATTCCCTTATTCTCCTAGAAATACCCTGCTTATCAATCATGAAACACTTCATGGAATCCTTGGAAAATGAAATATAAGAAAGGGGGAGATTAAATGCACAGTAAGGTTATGCAATATAGCAGCAGATAATATAAACATTAGTCATGGTGAATAATTGATATCACATGCATTTACAAATAATAAATGAGAATACATTATGGTAATAATATGAGCTTAGAAAATAAAATAATAATTAAACAAGTTCACGGGTATTCTACTAGTCGAATAACCACATGAAGCATCAATATTATTTTCATATATAGGGAAAGTATAATGCCATACATTCTGAAACATTTTTCCAAGGCCTCAGCCAAGATATCTCAAAATGATTTAGGCCTCAGACAAAACCATATATCAAATTGGGAAAGGCCTCGACCAATTCCACATCTAATTATCTCATGAAACCTACCGGTGCATCATGGAGCTATAACAGGCTCCACCCATCACATACTAAGTCCAATACATTTCTCATATATAAAGTTTGAAACATAATATAAACATTCATATTAAAACTAGTATGCAAATTGTCAATACTTAATCCATAAACCATGAATTTTATAAAAATAACACATCCACTATTAAACATATCATAACTCATTCAATACAATATTCAAGATTGTATTTATAAAAAATCAAAATCAATCAAGAATAATATTAAAAAATGATGTTGAAATAGTTGAAAATGATTTTTAAAACTCTTTGAGAGAAATATCTCTTTATCATGAAAACATTTAATAGTCACACAATTTAGAAATGAAGACATTTAAAGAAATTATTGAATCAAATTGTCCCATACTACTTTGAAACATTTTAATTGAATTAAGATTTTAAAACATTCATGTCTATATAAATAAATCCTTAAAACCATTTTGAAAACATGAACGTTAATGATAATGATTTAGAAGAATAAATATTTAAAAGATTTAAAATGATGTTTTAGTTAAATATGTACTTAAAAGTATCATTTTTGAAATGAATTTTATGAAACACATACATGAATAATAAATATGTCCCATACACATAAACAATCTCAGATAATAATGAGATTGAGGAATTAACCCTTACCTTGAACATTCCTTTGGTCGAGGGTAAATTGATCCTCCTATATAATGACCATAGTATGTTATTAAATTAAACCAGAACCATATTCATATTTATTATATCACACATGATTCATTTATTAATCTATACTACCCATTTAATAATGAATTTCATGTTAAATTAACATTTCGGGTAATAATCGCTTTCTTTATTTTATGTGTTTTAACTTGTTATTATTGATCGTATCATTTAGATCATGATTTAAATAATTCCATAATATAATTGATGATTTATATATCATATATATTTAGAATATAAATATTTATAATAGATAGATATATGTATTGGAAGACACCGTTCATGGAGACGGTATGTCGTACATCCACATAAACATTGTTTCCATTTTCAAATCGTACTAAATGGAAGTAAGTGATTAAAATATTTGTAAGTATATCTATATGTATATATAGAAGCATTATTATTTCATATATTACATTTCTTATTAATAATATATATTTTTTAATCTTTGAATGGTGAACGTGGAAATGAATCTCATCTCGTTGTGGAGACGGTAATCCGTACATAAGCACAAGAGAAAATAACATTATATTGATGGTGAAATGTTATGTAATTGGGTGTTATATAATACATAAAGAATAATTAACACTATATATTTATTATTTACATCAGTTATACTCATTATTATACCCATCCAAATGATGAAGTGCTTGAATAACATACTACACCACGACGTGGAGACGGTAAGCCTAACATACGCATGTATGGTGACTTTGTCATTTATAAGATGGATAGAATAATAAATATTATTGTAATTTTTTTATAATAATGTTACAGTATGTATAAGATACTTTAGATAATATTTTATAATTGAAACAAAAAAAAAGAATAATTGGAATAAGAAAAGAACATGAAAGAGGGTGGTGAAATCATTACGTCTTCTTCAGGTGTTTTCTTTTTATTTGAACCAAAGGGATCCAAAAGTTTTCTTTCTGACCAAGTTAAGGCCTCTAGGTTGATGTTATTAATGTTTATAAGAAATATGTACAGGTTTTGGCCGATCTAAATGTCTTTGGATGTGTTAATTTGAGAGAAGTGGATGTTCCCTTTTATAAGAGGGTTAAGGGTCACTTTAAGAAAAGATTAAAATATTATTTTATTATACAATAATATTTGGTTTATAATGGATCCAAATAACTTTATTTCGTGTATTATCTGGTTTTGGGTCGAAATACTCTCAGCCAATAGGTTTTAGACAAGTTTAGGTTAGCATTTTAACATTATATTTTATATTTAACTCTTAGATAAATAGTTTTTCTTTTACCATGTCTTTTTGTATTCATACACTATATGGTTAATAAACATACAATAAACATAAAATAGAACCTAAATTGGTCATTAATGACATATATAATATTATTTATTCCCTTTGGCCGATCCTTATATTTTTATGAATATTATATCAACAATTAATATAGTATTTTTTTTAAACATTAATTTATGTCAATTTTGACACTCTTTGGTATTTTGTTTTTTTAAAAGTCATCACAACTTCATTACTTCGAACAAGATAGATTGAATCATCAATAACATGTCATATTCACCTATAAAAATCTTTTATGTTATTTATACTTTGAAATTATATATATTTTAATATTTATAATAACCTTTATTTTATTCTTTCATTAATAAGGTATTTGCTACATAATCATTGTGCTATAAATAAATTTAATTATTTATTATCTAAAAATTATAAATAAAATACCATGATGTATTAAATCTATTTAACTTTCTAATGAATATTTATAGTTAAATTTATATTATGTATAACCCTATATTAAAAATGGTTTAGTTAATAGACTTTGAATTTAACACTTTTTACTCTTCTTTAAATAAAATAATAATAAATGTCTGAATCTAATCCATGTGGACCTAAATGATCATATTTTATGCCCACGGTTGTTTTTGTTTGATATAAACTTATTCAATAGAATTAGGACATGTGTTATGATAATAATAATATCATTTTTACCTTTAATTACCATAGTTACTTTTAACCGTGGTAAACAAATGTTAAAAGTTACTAATCACCAAAAATTAATTTCATCTTCTTAAACCACATTTTACTTTCTGATATCAACCATGTCTCTATGATTTTTTATTTTCAATTAATAGATGCATTAAAATTATGTTTTATTCAAATTTTCAAATGTCCTTGGAGGTGGAGAAAAGATGGTAAAAAGTTCAAGAAATTTTTTATATATCTAAAATTATTATAAAATGACTTCAATGAATTAAATTGAACTTATATAGGTATTATGTATCAATTTATACCTAAAATAAACTTAAATAAAATAAATATTTATTTAAATAAAAATTCGGTTTTAAAAAATAACGCAGTCTTTTTCACTATTCATCAAAAAATGAATGTTTTCTGAAAAATACAAAAAATTGACCCTAATATAATTTTATAATATTAATTCAATAATGAAGTCGATTTTATAAATTTAAAAGCATATAATTTTAATTTATTAATTAAAAATGAATTACCGTTCTCCAAATCAAAAAGGGGGTTTTTAGAAAAAATAAAAAATATCAAAATATTGACATGTGTTTACGTCAAATATAAATGTGAAATTACTTATAATGACCTAAATTGTATTAAAAGATAAACATATAATCTTATTATACATTAAAACCATTCAAATACTTTATTTTAAACTTTAAATTTTTCGATTAGAAAATTCATTTTCAATTAAAACATAGTATTTTTCACTTTTCATAAAAATATGAAAGTTATCAGAAAAACCCCAAAAATTTATCGAAACTATTTTTTTGTTCAAATTATAAAGAGGAAGATTATTTTTTCAAATTGAATATATAAAAATGTAAAATATTGGATTTAAAAAGGGTTCAACATCAAAAGGTGGTAAAATTTCATTTTTTGGAAAGTACTTTTTTCTAAAAAAAAGTAATTTGTTCTTTTATTATGTCTAAGAAACACATAAAATGGATTATAAAATTATATGGACTATATAAAATTCAAAATTTTGTTAATACTATTCATAATATCTTTTTAACAGCTAGTTTGATAAGTCGTGGGGAGCTCGAACTCGGTGTTGCGTGTAGCACAAGTTATTAAATTACATTGATGTTATAACCTACTAGATATAATGGTGTGTTACATTCTCCCCTCTTTCAATAAATTGTATCCACACATTTTGAATTTTTTCTCCGAAAATAAAATGTTGAAAAGAATACCTTTGTGGAAAACCCAGTTCAGAAATAGGGTTAATAAAATTTAGTCTTAATAAGAGGGAAAGGAAACTAAAAACGTCACCACCAAATTATGATCTCGATTTGGAGAACATTGGTGGAAATTAGAAACATATAATTGGAGGAAAAATTCAATATTTATACAGAGTGATTGAGGTCATCAATCACAAAAAAAGTGTAAAATTGAGGGCCTCAAACCCATAAATCAATTATGATTTAAAATATCATCGATTCAACAAAACATAATGTATTAAGATAACAAATTTTTGGTTTTAAGATCCATTCCTTAATGTTTTATAATTAATTCATTCATATAATAAGAGAAAAAATATACTTTATAAGTACAGTTCAATCCTTTAACTAATTTGTACAAAAAACACATCTTTTCTCTCTAAAAGATAATAAAACCAAAAAATATATTAATTATCCTAATCATATAGGGTTATAAATATAATGAATTTATAATTAATTTGTCAGAATATTAAAAAAACTACATTATACAAACCAGGACATCACGTAGGCCAGTGGTAGGTGATGCACCCTTTTTGGTCTTTGATTGCGGGTTCAATTCATGTGGCCTGGCCAGATGCGACGGGTTGTTGTCCGACCTCTGTGTTGTCCTCTTTATGAAAATCTAAAAATAATCTCATGAATTGATTTAACCTTAACAATAGTATCCATTTTAAAACATAATCGATTCCAACCTTTAGACTTGTGCATAATACTTTTGTCCAAATTCACAATCCAATATATTATTATGATGGTAAACACAATGACGATTCTATTGGCCACGTAATAACATGTGAATACATTCATCATGTATTATTTTAAAACCCAATAACACCATAAATTACGATAAATCTATATTGATTAAATTCAGGATCCCTTAATCCTTATAGAATATTAGATACACACCTTATATCCAAAAATTTTGAACACTTCAACAATGATGAAATAAAAAACCATTAATCAGTTCCAAGGTAGTCAAGAATACCCAATATAATTTATCCAAATCCACCATCTCTTATTCAAAAAATACTACCTCAGTATTAGGACCATATTAAGGTTTATCTTTCCTCCAACAATGTATTTTCCAAAAATTTTAACTTTTTGTTGAGTCACATTTCATATAACCATATAATCTCAAATTTGTAAAGAAATAGTACTATATTACAATCCTTATTTATTTCCATAATTCAAATAACATGTATTTCATCGATACAACAATGAAATGACAAAATTCATTAATAACAACATAAGAATACTAGTTATTCGTCTTCATAATTGGTTGTTCCACAACTTAATTATTATCTAATAGTATCATTTTTGGTATACTTTGATGACTTTTACAATGATTTACATAGTGCCCCAACTCCTTAGAGATGAAGACTTTTACATTTGAAAACTTTTTCCTACCCTTGCATTCACGTACTTAGTGTCCTTTTTCTCTATACATATAACAATCTCCCATTCCCTTTAAGAATTTACCAAGGTTATTCTTTCCACAGTTATGACATATGGAAAAATCATTCTTTACCCTCTTTCCTTCATCGATCGTTCTCTCTACCATCCTTTTCTTCTCTTGCTTCCCTTCAAAGCCATTGGACTTAGAGAATTCATTACTTATCTTATTATCACAAGATACTATTTCTTCATATGTTGAGAATATGTGGGAGACTATTCCCATTCTAAATGTTGGCTTAATACCATGAATGATATGATCATTCTTACTCTTTGGATCATATGTATTGTTAGAGTTCTCATTCCTTCTACTCAGTGACATTTTTAAATTATGGGATACACTAGGTCTGTTTATGAATCACAATGAATAATTCCAAACATGTAAAATACCTCATGTAAATTGAATAGTATATGGATATAATCTATAATAAAAAAAATCATTCCTAAAGAATTCACTCCTAAATCCATCATAATGTCTTGTAATGAAAATGAAAATTATCGTCAGTATATCCCATGGGAGTGTCATAACCAAGAGTGTCTCAAGGCCTGTTGTCATGCACTAAGATATCCCAGGTCAATACTGAAACTCCTTGTCGGAGTTTTCACTCCTAGGTACATCTATTCCAGAGCCGCCTCTACCTGCTAATATCCAGAAAGGGATGTATTTCTTGGAAAACTCAAAAAATATCTACATCACAAAAATTTTAGGTATTTATTATATACTAATCCTAAAATTTTATCATATTGTAATATTCTATAATCAGATTTTATCTAAATATATTTCAATGATTTTTCCTAAACTTCCTCTAATAAGAAATGTAACGCACCGACCCCAGAAGCCCAGAGTCGGTGCATTATTTTAATACATTATCATGATTACAAGGAATGAAGTTATGAAAGACCGATCAGGCTAGAAGTCTTGGAAAATATATTACATACATGATCATTACATTACACATTTGAAATTAAAACATAAAATAAATGATTATTTGAGAATTCCATTAATCCCATAGCATAGCCCTACATATTAATCACAAAACACTTCTTTGAATCCAGGGAAAATTAAACTTAATAAAGGGTGAGCTGAAATGCTCAGTAAGGGTAAGAAATACAGTAGAAGATAAAATAAATATTAGGCATTGTGAATAATTGAAAACCTAAGCCTTTACAAATAATAAACATGAATACATTATGGCAGGAATATTAGTTGAGTAAATAATGCCATAATAAAACATAGTCATGGGTATTCTACTAGTTGAATAACCACATAAACCATCAATATTATTTTCTTAATGAGGGAATGTATAATGCCGGAAATTCTGAATCATTTTTTCAAGGCCTTGGACAAGACGTATAAAAATTATTTAGGCCTCAGCCAAAACCATATATCAAATTGGGAAATGACTCAGACAATTCCACATCTAATTGTTTCATGAGACCTACCGATGCATCGTGGATCTATAGCGGGCTCCACCCATCACATACAATGACCAACACATTCCTGATATGAAAAGGTTGAAACATAATATAAATATTCATATTAAAAATAGCATACAAAATGTCAATACTTTACCCATAAACCATAAATGGTATAAAAATAACACATCCACAGTTAAACATATCATAAATCATTCAATACAATATTGATTATTTTATTTATAATAAATCAACATCAATCAAGAATAATATTAAAAATGGATGTGGACATATTTTAAAATGATTTGAAAATAACCTTTTGAGAAATATCCCTATCTCATGAAAACATTTAAAAGTCACACAATTTAAAAAGGAAGACATTTAAAGACATTTTTTTTATCAAAGTGTTCCATACTACTTTGAAACTTTTGTAAGGAATTAACATTTTAAAACAATCATGTCCATATAAATAAATCCTTAAAACCATTTTGAAAACATGGACATTAATGAGAATTGCATAGAAGAATAAATATTTAAAAATTATAAGATGATATTTTAGATAATGAGTTACATAATAGAATAATTTTTGAAATGTCATTTATGAAACAAAGACATGGATAATAAATATGTCCTAGAAAATACTTGCTCATAAACAATCTCAGATAATAATGAGATTGAGGAATTGAACCTTACGTTGATCTTTATTTTGGTCGAGGGTACATTTAACCTCTTGTATAATGACCATATTATGTTAATAAATTATAACAGATCCATATTAATATTTATTATATCATTCATGATTTATTTATGAATCTATACTACCCATTTATTAATTATTTCCATGTTAATAACATTTCAAGGTATAATCACTTTCTTTATCGTATGTGTTTTAACTTTTTATTCTTGATCATATCATTTAGATCCTGATTTAAATACTTACAAAATATAAACCTTGATTTATATATTATATATATTTATAATATTAATATTTATAAAAGATAGATATATGAAATGAAAGTCATCATTTATGGAGATGGTAGGTCATACGTACGCATAAACGTTGTTTCCGTTTTCATATCATGTTGAACGGAAGTAAGTGAATAAGATATATGTAAGTACATAAAGAAATATACATATATATATACACATTATAATTATTATTTCATATATTACATAATTATTAATAATATATATTTTTATAATCATTGTGCAATGATGAACGTTGAAATGTATCTCACCGCGTCGTGGAGACGGTAATATGTACGTACACACGATCGAAAATATCATTATATTCATGGATAAATGATATGTAATTGGGTATTATATCAAATATACAGAATAATTAACATGTTATATTTATTATTTAGATCATTTATACTCATTATTATACACATCCAATTAATAAAGTGTTTGAATAACAAACTACACCACGATGTGGAGATGGTAAGCCGTACGTACGCAAGTATGGTGACTTTGACATTAATAAGATATATATAATAATTAATATGGTATATAGATTTTTATAATAAAATCATTATATGTATAATATACTAGAGTTATTATTTTATAATGGAAAAAACAAAAAAAGAGGAAGTGGAAGAAGAAGAGAACTTAAAAGAGGGTGATGAGATCATTACCTCTTCTTTGAGTGTTTTCTTTTGATTTGAGCAAATTGGATCCATATGAAGACATTATTCTCAAGTTAATGCCTCTAGGATGATGTGAGGGAAGTTTAGAGGATATTTGGGCAGGTTTTGGCCAAGACAAATGGATTTGGAGGTGTGAATTTGAGAGAATGGTAAGTTCCCTTTTATAAGATAGTGATGGTCACTTTAGGAAATTATTAAAATATTAATTCATTATACAATCATGTTCGGTTAATAATGGCTCCAAATGAATTTATTTCAAGACTCAGGTGGTTATGGGTCGAAATCCTCTCAACCAATAGGTTTTAGACAAGTTTAGGTTACCATTTTAACCTTATATTTTCAATTTAACTCTTAGATAAATAGCTTAACTTTTACCATTTCTTTTTGTATTCATACAATATATGGTTAATAAACATACTCTAAACTTAAAAGATAACCTCATGTGGTTAAATAATGACATATATAATATTAGATAATCCCTTATCCCGAACCATAGGTTTTTAGGAATATTATATCAACAAATAATATTGTATTTGTTTTAAATATTATTTTATATCAATTTTGAAACTATTTGGTATTTTGTTTTTGTGAAAGTCATCAAAACTTGATTACTTCGAACAGAATACATTGAATCATTCCTAACAAGTCATATTCACCTTGAAAATTCTTGTATGTCATAAAAAAATTCAAATTATATTTATTTTAATATTTATAATACCATTTATTTGATTCTTTCATTAATAAGGTAATTACTGCATTATAATTGTGTCATAAATAAATTTAATTATATAATATCTAAAAATTATAAATAAAATATATAAGAAGTATGAAGTATTTTTATCTTTCTAATGAATATTTATAGTTGAATTTATCTTATGTATATCCTTAAATTAAAAATGGTTTAGTTAATAAGCTTCGAATTTAACACTTTGAACTCTTCTTTAAATAAAATAATAATAAATAACCTAATCTAATCCAAGTGTACCTAAAGGATCATATTTTATTTCTAAGTTTTTTTTAAATACACATATCCAATAAAATTAGGACATGTGTTAGGGTAATAATAATATCATTTTTACCTTTAATTACCCTAGTTACTTTTAACCGTGGTAAATAAAAGTTAAAAGTTACTATTCACCAAAAATTATTTTCTTCATATTGAACGACATTTTACATTTTGATATAAACCGCGTGTCTCTTGGATTTTTGAAATTCAATTAATATAAGTGCTAAAATTATCTTCTGTGCATATTTGTATATGTCCTAGGTGGTGGTTAAAAGATTGTAAAAAGTTCTAGAAACCTTTTATATATCTAAACTTATTATAAAATGACTCCAATGAATTAAATTTAACATATATAGATATTATGTATCTATTTTGACCTAAAATAAATTTAAATTAAATAAATAATTAATTTTAAAAAATTGTTGGTTTTAAACAATAACGCAGTGTTTTTCACTATTCATCAAAAAATGAATGATTTCAGAAAAATACCAAAAACACACCATAACCTAATTTTGATAATATGAATTCAAAAATGAAGTTTATTTTACCAAATTAAAAACATTGAAGTTGAATTTATTAATTTAAAATTAATTTCCGTTGTCCAAACCAAAAAGTGGTTTTTTAAAAAACAATTAAAACTACCAAAATATTGACATCTGTTTATGTCAAATTTAAATGTGAAATTACATAAAATTTCTTAAATTGTATTAAATGATAAAAATATAATCTAATTATAATTAAAAACCATACAAATAAATAATTTAACTCTATTAATTTATTCGATTAAAAAAGTTGTTTTCAATTAAAACATAGTATTTTTCACTATTTATCAAAATTTGAAAGTAATCAGAAAAACCCCAAAAATTTATCAAAACTAAATTTTTATGTCCATATTCTAAATAGAATGTTTATTTTATTAAATTTAATATATAAAAGTGTCAAATATTGGATTTAAAAAGGGTTCTATTTTAAAAGGTGGTAAAATTTCATTTAATGGAAAATAATTGTTTTATCTGACAAAAATTAATTTTTTCTTATATTATTTATAAGAAATACATAATATAGATTATAAAATTATATGGAGTATATAAAATTCAAAATTTAGTTAATAATATTCATAACTTCTTTTGAACGACTAGTTTGTTGGGTCGTAGTGCGCTTGAACTCAGTGTTGCATGTAGCCTATGTTATTGAATTACTTTGATATTATAACCTACTTGAAAATAATGGGGTGTTACATTCTATCCTCAATAAATAAATTTCATCCACAAAATTTGAAATTTTTCTTCAAAAATAAAATTTTGTAAAAAATACCTTTGTGGAAAACCCACATCGGGAGTTGGGTTAATAAAATTTAGTATTAATAAGAGGGAAAGGAAAATGAAAATGTCACCATTAAATTATTATCTTGATTTATAGAACATTAGTGGAAATTAGAGACATATAATTGGAGAAAAATTGTAAATATTTATAGAGTTATTGAGGTCATCAATCACAAACAAGTGTTAAATTGAGGGCCTCAAAGCCATCAATCTATGATGATTTAAAATATAGTTGGTTTAACAAAACATAATTTATTAGGATAACGCATTTTTGGTTTTAAGAACCCTTACCTAATGATTTATAATTAATTTATTCATATAATAAGAGAAAAAATATAATTTACAAGTAGACTTCCATCTTTTAACTAATTTCTACCACAATCTCATCTTTCACTCTACAAGATAATAGAACTTAAAAATATTTTAATTATCCTAATCATATAGGGTTCAAAAAAATGAATTTATAATTCATTTGTTAGACTATTAAAAAAACAACATTATACAAACTAGGACATCACGTAGGCCAGTAGTAGGTGATGCACCCTTGTTGTTCTTCGGTAGTGGGTTCATTTCTCGTGGCTTGACCGGATGTGATGGGTTGTCACCCGACCTCCGGATTGTCCTTTTTATGACAATCCAAAAATAATGTCATGAAATGATTTAACCATAAAAATAGTATCCAATGTAAAAAATAATCTATTTGAACCTTTATACATGTCCAAAATACTTTTGTCAAAATTCACAGTCCATGATTTAAAAGGACGGTAAACACAATAATGATTCTTGTGGCCATGTAATAACATGTGAATAAATTCATCATGTATTATTTTAAAACATGGTAACACCCTAAATTACTATAAAAATATATTGATTAAATTCATGCTCCATTATTCCTTATATAATACTAGATATATTTCTTATATCCAAAAAATTTGAATAATCCAAACATGATTAAATAAACAATCCATTAATCAGTTTCAAGGTAGTCAAGAATATCTAATATAATTTATCCAAATCTACCATTTCTTATTAAAAAATTACTTCCTCAGTATCAGGACCATATTAAGGTCTATCTTTCCTCCAACCATTTATTTTCCAAATGATTTATCTTATTGTTGAGTCACTTTTCATAGTACCTTATAAATCTCAAAAACTCAATGAAATAATACTGTAGTACAATCCTTATTTATTTCCATAATTAATATAACTATTATATCATTGATACAACACTGAAATGAAAAAATTCTTTAATAAAAACAAAAGAACACTAGTCATTCCTCTTCATTAGTTGTTGTATCATATCTTGATTATTATCCAATAGCATCATTTGTGGTATACTCTGATGAATTGTACATTGATTCACGTATTGTCCCAACTCCTTATAGATGAAGCATTTTACATTTGAAACCTTTTTCTTACCCTTGAATTCACATAATTGGTGTCCTTTTTCTATAAACATATAAAAAACTCCAATTCCCTTTAATAATTAACCATGTTGATTCATTCCACATTTATCACATATGAAAAAATCCTTCTTTCCCCACTTCCCTTTATCCATCGTTCTCTCTACTATCCTTTTCTTCTCTTGATTCTCTTCAAAGCCATAGTACTCAAAGAATTATTTACTTATCTTATTATCACATGATACTATTTTTTCATATGTAGAGAATATGTGGGAGACTATTTCCCTTCTAAATTTTGGATTAATACCATGAATGATATGACCCTTCTTACTCTTTGTATCGTATGTATTGTTGGAGTTCTCATTCCTTTTACTCGGTGCCATTTCTAAATAATGGAATACACTATGTCAGTTTATGAATCGCAATGAATAATTACAAAAATTTAATATACATATTGTAAAATAAAAAGGTTATGGATATAATCCATAATCGTAAAAATGTTATCATTGACAAAGAATTTACTCCAAAATCATTCATAATGGCAGGTAATGATAATGTGAATTATCCTAAGCATATCCCCCGAGAGTGTCGTAAAAAAGAGTTCTATAAGGCCTATTGTCGTGCACCAAGATACCCTAGGTCAAGCCCGAAACTTGTTCATGATGTTTTCACTCCTAGATACATCTATTCTAGAGCCTCCACTACTATCTCGTATAATGACAAAGATGTATTGCTTGAAAAACTCACAATATCTCTACATCACCAAAATTCTAGGAAGTTCTTCTATACTAATCCTCAAAGTTTATCTTATGGTAATGTTCTCTAATTATATTTTATCTAAATATTTTTCCAAGGTTGTTACTATCATTCCTCTAATACAAACTGTAATGCCCCATCCCCAGAAGCACAGAGTCGATGAATTATTTTAATACATTGGAATGATTATAGGGAATCAAGTCCTGAAAAATAGATCAGTTCCGCAGTCTTGAAAAATATATAACATACATGATCATTACATTACACATTATAAATTAAAACATAAAATAAAGGATTATTTGAGAATGACCTTAATACCCTAGAATAGACATGCTTATCAATCATAAAACACATCTTAAAATCCTATGAAAATAAATCATAGGAAAGGGGGAGATCAAACTCTCATTAAGGGTAAGAAATACAATGGTAGATAAAATAAACATTAGGCATTGTAAATAATTGAAAACACAATCCTTTTCAAATAATAAACATGAATAATTTATGGTAGTAATATGAGTTGAGTAAAAAATTCCATAATAAAACATAGTCACGAGTACTCTACTAGTTGAATAACCACATGAACCATCAATATTATTTTCATAATGAGGGAATTTATAATGTCAGACATTCTGATACATTTTGTCAAGGCCTCGGCCAAGATGTCTAAAAATGATTAATCCCCTGACCAAAACCATATATCAAATTGGGAAAGGCCTCAGACAACTCTACGTCTAATTGTCTCATGAGACCTACTGATGCATCGAGTTTCTATAGCGGGCTCCACCCATCACATACTACATCCAATACATTCCTCATATTAAAATCTCAAAACATAATATAAATATTCATATTATAACTAGAATATAAAATGTGAATACTTTATCCATAATCCCTGAATGGAATAAAAATAACACATCCACAGTTAAACATTTCATATCTCATTCAATTCAATATTAAAGATTGTATTTATAATAAATCAACATCAATCAATAATAATATTAAAAAATTATGTTGACCTAGCTGAAAATGATTTGTAAAACCCTTTTTGAGAAATATCCATTTTTTATGAAAAAATTTAAAAGTCAAACAATTTAAAAAAGAAGATATCTAAATACACTTTTTTGTCAAAGTTTCCCATACCAAATTTAATATTTTGAATCAAATTAACATTTTAAAACATTCATGTCCATAAAAATAAATCTTTAAAACCATTTTGAAAACATGGTCATTAATGAGAAGGATTAAGAAGAATAAATATTTAAAACATTTAAAATGATGTTTTAGATAATGAGTTACATAAAAGGATAATTTTTTATATTTATTTTTTCGAACATGGACATGGATAAAAAATATTTCCCTAAAAATACTTATACATAAACAATCTCAGATAATAATGAGATCGAGGAATTAACCCTTACCTTGCACTTTCCTTTGGTCGAGGGTACATTTAACCTCCTGTATAATGACCATAGTATGTTATTAAATTATTACAGAGCAATATTAATATTTATTATTTCATACATGATTCATTTATGACTCTATACTACCCATTTAATAATGATTTTTATGTTAAATTATCATTTCAGTGAATAATCACTTTCTTTATCGTACGTGTTTTTACTTTTTATTCTTGATCGTATCATTTAGATCATGAGTTAAATACATAAATAATATAAACCTCTATCTATATATTATATAAATTTAGATTATTAATATTTATAAAATACTGATATATGAAATGGAAGGCACCGTTTATGGAGACGGTAGACTGTACGTACGCATAAACGTTTTTTCTGTTTTCGTATATTAAAGAACGGAAGTAGGTGAATAAAATATATGTAAGTACATACATATATATATATATATATATATATATATATCTAGTAGCATTATTATGTCATATATTACATAATTATTAATATTATATATTTTTATAATCATCGTGGAATGGTGAACGTGGAAAGTATCTCATCACGTCGTGTAGACGGTAATCCATATATATGCATGAGTGAAAATATCATTATATTTTGCTGAAATGATATATAATTGTGTATTATATCATATATAGAGAATAATTAACATGTTATAATTATTATTTACATTAGTTATACTTATTATTATACACATCTAAATAATGAAATGTTTGAATAACAAACTACACCACGACGTGGAGACGGTAAGCCGTACGTATCCATGTAAGGTGTCTTTGTCTTTTGTTGGATAGATAGAATAATGAATATGGTTGTACCATTTTTATAATAACATCACAATATTAGAAGATACTTTAGTTATTATTTTAGAATGGAATCAACAAAAAGGGGAAGTGGAAGAGGAAAAGAACATAAAAGTGGGTGGTGAAATCATTCCCTCTTCTTCGGGTGTTTCTTTTTGATTTGAATAATAGGGCTCCATAGGTTGGCATTATGATCAAGGTAAGGATTATAGGATTATTTTAAGGATTTTGAGAAGAGATTTGTATAGGTTTTGGTAGAGACAAATTGATTTGGATGTCTGAATTTTAGAGAAGGGGAAGTTCCCTTTTATAAGAGGGTTGAGGGTCACTTTAGGTAAAGATTAATATATTAATTTATTATACAATCATATTCAGATTGTAATGGATCTAAATTTAATTATTTCACGCCTTATGTGGTTTTGGGTCTAAATCATCTCAACCAATATGTTTTAGACAAGATTAGGTTACCATTTTAACCTTATCTTTTAGATTTTAATCTTAGATAAATAGTTTAACTTTTAACGTGTCTTCTTGTATTCTTACACTATATAGTTAATAAACACACTCTAATAATATAAGAGAACCTAAAGTGGGTCATTAATGACTTATATAATATTATTTAATCCCTTTGGCCAAACCTTATATTTTTCATAATAATATATCAACCAATAATATAGTATTTGTTTTAAAAATTAATTTATGTCAATTTTGACACTATTTGGTATTTTTTTATGAAAGTCATAACAACATGATTACTTTGAACAAGATACATTGAATCATCACTAACATTTCATAATCAGCTATAAAATTCGGTGATTTCATAAAAACATTGAATTTATATTTGTTTTAATATTTATAATACAATTTATTTGTTTTTTTCATTAATAAGATAATTACTGCATCATCATTGTGTCATAAATAAATTTAATTATTTAATGTAAAAAAATTATAAACAAAATACCATGATATATTAAATATTTCTAGATTTAAAATGAATATTTATAGTCTAATTTATCTTATGTATAACCCTATATTAAAAATGGTTTAGTTAATAAACATAGAATTCAACAGTTTTAACACATCTTTAAATAAAATAATAATAAATGCATTAATCTAATCCAAGTGGAACTAAAGGATCGTGTTTTATTTATAAGTTTTTTTTGGTTGAAATAAACTTATCCAATAGATTTAGGACATGTGTTAGGGTAATAATAATATAATTTTTTCCTTCAATTACCGTATTTACTTTTAACAGTGGTAAATAAAAGTTAAAAGTTACTATTCACCAAAAATTATTTTCATCTCAATGAAAAACATTTTACTTACTCATATAAACCATGTCTCTCTGATTTCTAAAATTAAATTTACAGAAGCTGTAAAATTATGTTTTATAAAAATTTGCAAATGTCCTAGGAGGTTGGTAAAAGACGGTAAATAGTTCTTGAAACTTTTTATATGTCTATCTTATTAAAAAATTACGCCAATGAATTTAATTGAAATTATATAAGTATTATGTATCTATTTTGTCCTAAAATAAATTTAAATAAAATATTTACTTATTTAACTAGAAATTTGGTATTAAACAATAATGTAGTGTTTTATAGTATTAATCAAAAATTGAATGTAAAAAAAAAACAGAAAATTCACCCTAATCTAATTTTATATTATGAATTAAAAAATGAAGTCTATTTTTCAAAATTAATAATATAGATGTTTAATTTATTAATTTAAAATTAATTCCCATTGTCAAAAGAAAAAAGCATGTATAAATAAAATAAAATCTATCAAAGGATTTACATGTGTTTATGTCAAATTTAAAAGTGAAATTACTTATAATGACCTATATTGTATTAAATGATAAAAATATAATCTAATTATACATCAAAACCATTCAAATACATAATTTAGCACTATAAATTATCTTGATTAAAAATGTTGATTTCAATTAAAACCTAGTTTCTTTTACTATTCATCAAAATATTAAAGGTATCAGAAAAACACCAAAATTTAATAAAACTAAAATTTTATGTCCATATTTTAAGGAGGATGTTTATTTTGTCAAATTGAATATATAACATTGTCAAATATAGGATACAAAAAGGGTTCTCCATTAAATGGTGGTAAGTTTGGATTTTTTGAAAAATACTTCTTTTATTTGATGAAAATGAATTTGTTCTTATATTATGTCAAAGAAACACATAATATGGATTCTAAAATTATATGGAGTATATAAAATTAAAATTTTAGTAAATACTATTCATAACTGCTTTTGAATGTCTAGTTTGGTGAGTCGTGGTGAGCTCAAACTCGGTGTTGCATGTAGCGCATGTTATTGAATTACATTGAAGATACAACCTTCTACAATGTCATGGGGTGTTACAGAAGATTGAAAATCCAACCTCCACTAGTTTAAGGATGGTCCATAAAAAAACCATTGAATTTCACAAACTCTTAAAGGGTCTGGAGATTCCAATGACCTAAAAACACACTTGACTTCTTCATGCCACTACCCATTTTCAAGAAGACCTTGATAACAATGAAAGACAGGTAACACTCTTGTAGAATCAAAAATAGGACATGACCCATTAGGAACATTGGGGACCTTTTTGGTGGTTTTTAATAAACTACATGAAATGAAGAGACAAAATACAATTTCAAACTGAGGACCAAAAAATTAGGAACACCTCAAACCAAAACCAAATGGACCAGGATCCATGTAAAATAAAACACCTCAAAAACATCATTTTTAATAACCCAAATTTTATTTTTTAATTTTAAAAACATCCTTCATCCAAGGAAAATTCCCAAATACCAAAAACACATTTTTTACAAAGAACCAAATTCAGAAATCATGTACTCTTTAAAATCATCTTTAGGAAAACCATGCTACACTTTTAATTCCAAAACCCAATACATGGTATCCTATGAACTATCACATGTCAATCAATTCATTCCCATCCTTTCATGCCAACACAGACTTCTCACACATACTGACACACATGTAAATTCCCATAAGAAATACAAAGGTCCACATTCCATTAAAATTCTCAAACCCAAAATAATTTTAATGATTGAAAACCCACACACCAATTTTAAATCATTTCAGAAAAAACATATCCATTTTTAAATCCATTATCATTTCAAATTACACTTTCATATTCAATATACAGTTACCCCAACTGAAACCAAAATTAATCCCAACCAATAATGGACCACTAGAATGATGGAATACTATCTATGCCTAACTCAAATACATAGTGGTGGGCCATCCCCTAGTAAGGCATAACACTATGTGGGCCTTGAAATGTGATCTTGGGTTCCACAAGTGTCACCACCCTATGTGAGGACACAAAAAGACATAATTTCACCTCCATTGTCATCCCTCTATCTAAGGAAACCCAAAATAAAAGACCTAAATATTGAACTACACATGGTGACTCTAGGTTCAACACAAGAGGGGTGCATGATTCCCCTTATGCACCTATATCATGAGTCTCAATAGTCTAAATCTCCATCTACCAGACACACCCCAAAAACAAAACCCCTCCATGATACCAATGTTTCAGGACCCAACCAAAATCATCCCTGAACCGGTCACTCGAGCTGGTCTGCAATATGTCCCGAGGAGCATTATAGATCCCCCATGGGGTGAAAACTGTAGTCGGTCATCAAAATAAATCAAGAAGTAAGAATTTATCCCATAAAAAAGCTTGGATCATATAAAATAATTGAAAAAATTGTGAATGCATAAAAACCAACAAATAGATCTAAAAATAGATACAGATACATAGTACCACTAAAAAGAAGCGAAACCAGAAACATAACCCTACAACAATGATATTCGTGGGACCCCTTGGTCTCCTCCAACAACAAGAACAAGACTAATAAAAATGAGCATCCACTAGGGTAAACATAAGCAACACTAAACCTATAGATGAAAAGATAGGATTTGTGTGAGTATAAAAAAATGATTAGTTGTGATGCCAAATGAAACCACAAAATCCATGTTTTTCCATAACCCAAGTATTTTAATGACGCATGATTGGAAAAAAGATATAAAAATAAGGTTTTACTATTCAAAGAAAATAGCAAATATTTCCAATAATGAGAACCAACTCACCCAATATATCATTTCCAAAAAATATTACCTTTTTAAAAAAAACCAAACAAGTAATATCAGTGTTGTGATTAAAGGAAATTGGTAAAAAATATGAGCTATAAATATACCAGTGTAGTAGAAAATAGACATGAAATACAATCTACAATCATGGTTGATCCGAAACATCACTAGAAAACCCTTGGACACACTCAGTTCAGAACCAACTATCGGACAATTGTGAACCCCCATAGTCTATAACCCATTGATCACCCTCGCGACATAATCAACAAAAATATCTCTTAGTCTCTCTATCAACAATGGGAATCGACCCCTCTAATCATGGATGGTGATTAACCATCACTTGATAACATATAAGGTACTAAGGTATGCATGGTGATTATAGTAACACTATGTAAGTAGGATGCCCTTGCACGTGTGATTCACTAACTGACATTTCCTAACCCAAAAACGAACACCAACATATGATATCCCAAAAGAGGGAAATTCCCCTATTAAGGTTACCCATGTGCATATAAATACACATCATATCAATACGATGGAACCAACAGATCCATTATACCATTTAACATTTAAACCATTTCAAAAAATGCTCAAAGCTGCAAACTAGGCACACACATTCCCCAAAACACGATCTTTTTAATGGGTAGTGAAAAATATTCTCTTTGGTTAAAAATGCCTCACTATCCTTAAACATTTCAAAACTCTCACCAAATAGTTTCCATAATTGTATTTCAAAATTCTAGAGTGTACCAAAATCTTATTAAAAAAACAAATTTCCCCTCAAGCTACACATCCACTAAAACACACCCAAAATCCATATAGGAATATGATAAATGATTTCCTTTAAAAACATTTTAATGAACCACTTAAAGAGACAAATTATGTTTGGAAAACACTAACAATTTAATAAATCTATGTGTATAATAATACAAGAATTTATAGCACCACCTTCATTTGAGGGTATATCTATGTGTGCACCGAGTGCACCCATGTATGTGTCAACATATAACGGAACCCTACACATTCAATGGGTTACCCAAAAAACATTCCAATAAAACACCACAATATTTAAATACATCTCTACTCACCAACATTATTTTTATAGAACACAAACAAAAATATTAAATCCTTTAAACCTTTACCAATGTGTTTTAACACAATAACCCATCCATTACATAACCAAATCATATACACTCAAGTAGGTAAATTAATAAACAATTATATTCCAACATAATTATTTCTATACATTTCATAAAATACCCAATTTCTTATTAAAATAACATAAAAATTAAAACTAGATTCCTAGGTACCATAAACCAAGGTAATTTATAGAAAAATCATTTAAAACCAATTTTTAACAAAAAAATCAATTCCAAAATACCAAATATGTTAATCAGGGGTTCCAAGGGGGTGTGAAATAAGTTAATAAATTTATTTAAGAATCCAAGATTCAAAGGAAAGGATTTACCAATGAAAGTAACGAAAACACCTTCTGAAGCCTTGTGCGAATGGAACGAGAATTCGAGGAGAAGGAGTTCAAATAACGAAAAACCATCTGCATACCCTGGCTACAAGAACCATGAACCCCATAAGACATCCCAAACCCTAGGGTTAATATAATGTAGGATACCCCAATAAAATCCACAAAAACAAATAAGGGAAGAGAAAGTGTAACACCCCAAGCTTCCATGATATGCTTCTCCTTCAATAATACAATAGCTTGCATTGTACGCAACTTCGAGTTCTAACACACCACGAATAATCAAAGTAGCCTTTATGAATAGTAATACCCACTTTTTAAAATTATAGAAATTTTATATTTCAAAATGGACTTCATTTTTGTATATAGAAATTATCCTAAGTTGAATTTTTTGTAATTTTCTGAGAACTTCGGATTTTTGATGAATAGTAAAAAATACTTAAAAACAACTTTTTTAATGAAAATAAATTATAGTGATAAATTATAATATTGAGTGGTTTTAAAGTATAGTTAGAATATATTTTTACAATTTTATCCAATGGTGGTCATTATAATTAATTTCACTTTGAAATTGGACATAAACAATTGTCAATCTTTTGATATATATTGTTTCTTAAAAACACACTATTTGTGGTGACATCGGGAATTAATTATAAAATTAATTAATGCATCTTAAATGTTTGGAATTTTTTAAAATATATATCATTTTAGAATTCGGAATATGAATTATTGCTTAGGGTGAAATTTTGGCATTGTTATAAAAAACGTCAATTTTTGATGAATAGTGAAATCACTAAGTGATAGTTGAAAACTGATTTTTCGTTTAAATGAAACATTACCACTTCTGTAATTTGATTTTCAAAAATCCGACATATATGGTTGTCATTATAAAGTAAAAAGTGGTTCAATGGGATTAAAATAATTTTTTGGTGAATAGTAACTTTTTGTTTAATTAATCGCGATTAAAGGTAATTAGTGAAATTTAAGGTAAAAATGATATTATAAAAATATGAAAATACCTTTAAACTCTTCCTACCCTTATTTTACGAGTCATGGTCGACCAAGACAATCCATGTGTCAACTTGGGGACCCCATGGAGCCACTTGGGTAAGAAAATGACATTAATAACTTTTTATTTAAAGTAAAAATAAAATTGTCACAAACATGTGTTGTTTTACTAAAACAATTATTACAAGGGGTAATATAAGGTAAAATTTCAACTATAAAAATTTATTAGAAATATAAAAATATTTCCTACATCATGATATCTTTTTTATAATTTTTAGACATTAAATAAATTAAATTTTTTATGACAACATGGTGATGCAGCGATTACCTCATTAATTAATGATTTAAATAAAATGAAAAGATAATGTAAAATATAAGGGTTACACTTATCAAAAACCTATTGGATGAGTATATTTCGAACCCTTATCACCGTATCCTCGAAATATATCATTGTGGGACCTTTAAAATCCGAAAATCATTTCATAATAATGTAACATTTTATGACTTTCCAAGAGTGCCCCTCCTCTCCTCTTATAAAAGGCCCCCACCACTACCAACTTATTCACACATTCCAAGCCATTTTGCTCGGCCAAAATCTACCCATATACTCTCTCAACATCCCTTTATTACTCCTAGAAGCCTCACTTGGGGCATAATTCTTCCCAAGGATGCCTTTGTCTCAAATCAAAAAGAGTTACCCGATTTTTTGGTAATGTCTTCTCTTATGTTCTTTTGTTTTATTTTTCCTATCCAACCCCTTAAAATCTTTTTATTACTTTCTTTTGTAACAAAAACAGTATCTAAAAGAAACTAGTATGATGTTATGAGAAGGATTTGATTTAAACTTACACACACCTTCGTCTAATGGTTAAAGAACATACTGTTTCTGCGGGTTGTGAAATACTGCCTCACGAAATGATGATTGTTCAATCTTCTTTTAACACCTCTCATGGTGGCCATTATGATGAAACTATTTTTTATATATGATATATATTATGTTTATGTTTTCCTTATGCTTCTTTATTTTTCATTTATGGAACACCTTTATGATTTTCGTTATGGGTAAACGCGATGATTTCATTTTAGGAAGTGCGGACTACCGCCCCCTCAAAGTGATTTGAATCGTTAATACCATATGTGGGATGTATAAAGGATGGAGTAAATAATATTATACATGATATTATACTAGAATTATATTATACCTTTATATAATTATAATTTCATTCCCTTAAATATGAAATAGAAATGAAAGTAGCATTCATGCGTACGTACGGCTTACCATCTCCATGAACGGTGCATTTCATTTCTTACCTCTAAATGTTACGTAATATTATGAATGAATTTATATACTGGATATATATTATATATATGATATCTACATCATGAATATAATTCTAGATAAAATAGATATTTTACCACATGATGAACTTGTAATTATACAAAGTTTATTTTTGACTCAAGTACCAAAGATCGAAAAAACAACCGTTATTAACATAAATAATTACATAATGTTCATAACATGGTAATAAGTGATATAAAAGGAACAATAAACTTGAAAAAGGTTCCTAATAAATTATAAATTAACTCTAGTTTATTATTTAGGAGGTTAAATAATTGTCGAGTCAAGTCGGACATGAGGTAAGGGAACTTCTTAACCAAATTTTCGTTCTTTGGGTTAATCTCCTACATTCAAATTATGTCATGATATTATTATATACTATCTTGTATTTGTACTTTCTTTATGTGTACTTATAGTGAATACACATAATAGATCTATTTTATTTAAAAATTATCTTTGTAAGTGACATCGTCTCAATCTCCATTCATTGAGCATATTTTGTTCTATACACAAATTTATTTTATATGGTGTATAAACCCCTTTGACTTTTAAGTTTATTCAAAAGGAATCTTTTTATATGAAGTGTTTTACTAAACGACAAAAAGGAATGTTTTTATTGTCATACGTATGCGGATACAATGACTTCTCTGCCGCCATGACCATTATTTGGGTTTCAGCTTCCTCTACAAGCCATAACTTTTTTTAAATGAAAAATAAATACCAAGTTTTAATTTTCTTTTATTTTGGTATTGAAAATGGTTTTGATAATGTTTTTATTATATCAATGTTTTGTATTGATATCTTGTGATTGAAATGTGGAAATGTTATGTTTCCCTTATGCATGTTTTATGTGATACGATTATGTTATGGTTTAAGATATGTTTAAATCTTTTCATATGAGGAATGCGTTGGACTTAATAAGTAATGGGTGGAGTCCGCTATAGCTTCTCGATGCATCGGTAGGTCTCATGAGACAAACTAGTATCTTGGAATGAGGCCTTGACAAAATCTTATTTGTATTCTTGGCACGAGGCCTTGGCTACGTGGTTATGATAGACTGGCATTATGCATTCCATAAATATGAAAGTGGTTATTGATATTGCATGTGATTATTCGACCAGTAGAATATCCATGTGAATAAGTAAATGGCATTATCTCATTTTAATTTTTCTATATTATATTGAAGTTAATGTTTGAAAGGCTTTTGTTTTAGTCATACTTTTCCTTATATGTTTATGTTTATTTATGAAAGCTTCCGCTATATTGTTATCCTTACTGAGAATCTGAGCTCACCCCTTTCAATGTTTTATTTTTCCCAGGATGTGAAGAAATATTTTATGACTGACCTACAGGGATAGTCTGAAGGGGATAGAAGTGTGGACTATGGAGACTATGTGATTGTGATTTTTCACTTTATGATGTAATGTAACATTTATGAATGTATCTAGTGTTTCCAAGGCTACTAAACTAATCAGTCTTTCGAGACTTGATCTTTTGTGATCATGCCAATGTTACACAATAATGCACCGACTCTGGGTAACTGGGGTCGAGGCGTTACAGTTGGTATCAAAGGAAGTTTAGTACTAACCTTGGATGCTAGATTTAGATAAACTCTGATTAGAGCACATAGCCCTAAGAGAGACTTTGAGGATCAGTATAGAAGAACTTCCTAGAACTTTGGTATTATAGAGATTTTGAGAGTTTTCCGAGAAATACATCCCTGTCTGGATATGAGAAGGTATAGGCAGCTCTGGTATAGATGTACCTAGGGGTAAAACTTGAAAACACCGCTTTGAGCTACACTCGAACGGGAACTGGTGCATGACAACGGGCCTTGCCGCACTCTTGGTTGCAACACTCCCGGGGGATATGCTTAGGATAATTCTCATTTTATTTACAAACCATTATTAAGGGTTTATGAGTATATACTTCTTCAAAGAAAGCATTTTTATGATTATGGATTACATCCATAAATAGTTCAATTTATGTTAAGTGTTTTACAAGTATGGAATTGTGTATTTT
Source organism: Viscum album (assembly GCA_963277665.1). Classification (NCBI taxonomy): domain Eukaryota; kingdom Viridiplantae; phylum Streptophyta; class Magnoliopsida; order Santalales; family Viscaceae; genus Viscum; species Viscum album. The sequence continues at coordinate 1,334,904,978 of OY728142.1, forward strand.
GATTCATAAACTGATCTAGTTTATGCCATTATTTAGAAATGGTGCCTAGTGGGAGGAATGGAAACCGTATCAATGCACGCACTCCATGTAGGAATTTACCTCCTGCTCAAGATAATTGTAATGGAGTTGGTGATACAACTGGTCCTGATCAGCTTATCACCATACTGGGATAACTCACTTAGGTTATGAAAAATAACATTACTCGTATGGACCACCCTGATCCGCAACATGGAGGATCAATGTTAGAACGATTCATGAGGCAACAACCACCAAAATTTAATGGGGGTAAAAATCCATTAGTAGCTGAACAATGGATAAAATCCTTAGAGAAAATATTCCACGCTTTGGGGAGTAGCGAAAGGGAGATGGTTGTCATGGCAGTTTACCGCCTCACTGGAGATGCTGATCAATGGTGGTCGCTGATTCAAAATAATAAGGAAGATGAAGAAGTATCAAGTATTGAATGGAGGGAGTTTAAGGAAATTTTCTTGGAAAAATACTTTCCACATGACCATCGAGCGGATATGGAAAGACAATTTTTGAGTTTGAGGTAAAAGGAGGATGATAATGTTGCAATGTATGAGTCTAACTTTACAAGGTTAGCGAGGCATGCGGCATATTATATACATAACCCAAGAAGTAAGATTGATCATTTCTTTGATGGGTTAAAACCGTTTCTCCGTCGAGCATTAGTCTCACAAACCTTCTCGTCGTACGAAGATATAGTCTCGTGTGCTATCAAGACAGAAAATAAATTCTCTAAATCTTGTGACAATAAAGTAAAGCAAGAGAAGAAGAGAACGGTGGAACAATAGATAGATAAAGGAAAAAAGGGAAATAAGGATTTTCCATTATGAAATAATTGTGGGAAGAATCACCCCAGTACTTGCTTAAAAGGAATGGGAGTTTGTAATAAATGTGGAGAAAAAGGTCACCAGGGTCATGATTGCAAGGGAAAGAAAGAGGCTATCAATGTTGAATGCTACAATTGTAGGGAAATAAGGCATTATGCAAATTAATGTCCTAAGTTTCAGGGAAGCTTATCTCAGAAAGGGCCAAGGGATCAAGGACAATCTTAGGCTGTTTCTACAGTTGAAGTGGAATAATTAATGTATTGGTTCTTTTGGACTCAAGGATTATATTCTAGTTATAAGAATAATGTGAAATATATAAGGATTGTACTGCAGTACTTTTTGTTATCATTAAGGTTTTAATATGATGAAGGTAATCATATTTTTGTATGTGACAATAAGAGAGACTTTACTTTGTTTGAGGAATCTGATGATACAATTGATTTTGGAATTTAAATACCTTTTAGAAAAAGTCTGGATAGAGTTATTTTAGATAACTATAAAGGTTGGAATGGATTAAGTTGAACTTTAGATAGTATTGTTTAAGGTTAAAACATTTCTGAAGATTATTTTTGAAATATTATAGTACTATAGTTTTAATAAAAGGACATCCTGCAGGTTGGGGGATAACCCGTCGTGTCGGAAAAAGGTGCAGGAATCGAACCCACAACCATAGTACGATAAGCCTCTATTACCTACCACTAGCCTACAGGAAGTTCCTGGTTATTAAAAAATAGTTTTCCTAATCTAAATGGTATGTGTTAATATTTTGAACCTTATACAATTAGGATAAATAGAATATTTTTGAGTTCTATTACCATTTATAGTGAAAGATGTGTTGTGGTAAAATTTAGTAAAGAATGAAAGTCTACATGACAAGTAAGTATATTTCCTTACGTTCTTAGTAAATCTCTTAAATAAATTCATCAACATTATTAAAGGTAACTTAAAACAAAAATGCTATCTGTTAGCTTTTCCAACTGGGGATTCAATGACCATTTAACCAATCATAAGATTGTGATTTTCTTGTGGTTAACTTTCTCCTAATCCTGTTTTATAAAACTCTCCATTAGACCTGGATGGTTTGTTTTTCCACCATATCCATGTTTTCATAGAATCCTAGTATTGGCTATCCCGGGTGACCTTTGTACTTATCTTTCTTTATTTTAAAGTTATATTTTTATTAACCCTATTTTTGATTTGGGTTTTCCACAAAGGTATTTGCTACATTCAACCTTTTATTTTCAAAGAACAATTTCAAATTGTGAGGATGCAATTTATTGAAGGATGGGAGAATGTAACACCCCAAGCTTCCATGATATGCTTCTCCTTCAATAATACAATAGCTTGCATTGTACGCAACATCGAGTTCCAACACACCGCGACTAATCAATGTAGCCGTTATGAATAGTAATACCCACATTGTAAAATTATAGAAATTTTATATTTCAAAAAGGACTTCATTTTTTTATATCGAAATTATCCTAAGTTGAATTTTGTGTAATTTTCTGAGAACTTCCAATTTTTGATGAATAGTGAAAAATACTAAAAAAAAACTTTTTTAATAAAAATAAATTATATTGATAAATTATACTATTGAGTGGTTTTAAAGTATATTTAGAATATATTTTTACCATTTTATCCAATGGTGGTCATTAGAATTAATTTCACTTTGGAATTGGACATAAACAATTGTCAATCTTTTGATATATATTGTTTCTTAAAATCACATTATTTGTTGTGACAACAGGGAATTAATTATAAAATTAATTAATGAAACATAATTTTTTGTAATTTTGTAAAACAACCATCATTTTTGAATTCGGAATATCAATTATAGCTTAGGGTGAAATTTTTCCATTATTTTGAAAAAACGTCAATTTTTGATGAATAGTGAAACCACTAATTGATAGTTAAAAACTGATTTTTCGTTTAAATGAAAAATTACCACTTCTGTGATTTGATTTTCAAAAATCCGACATACATGGTTGTCATTAAGAAGTAAAATGTGGTTCAATGGGATTAAAATAATTTTTTGGTGAATAGTAAATTTTATGTTTAATTCATCACGATTAAAGGTAATTAGTGAAATTTAAGGTAAAAATGAAATTTTAAAAATATGAAAATACCTTTACACTTGTCCTACCATTATTGGATGATTCATGGCCAACCAATACAATCCATGGGTCCACTTGGGGACCCCATGGAGCCACTTGGGTAAGAAAATGACATTAATAACTTTTTATTTAAAGTAAAAATAAAATTGTCAGAAACATGTGTTGTTTTACTCAAAAAAAATTACACGGGGTTATATAAGTTAACATTTCAACTATAAATATTCAATAGAAAGCTAAAAAATATTTCCTACATCATGATATTTTTTTTATAATTTTTAGACATTAAATAAATTAATTTTTTTATGACACCTTGATGATGCAGCGATTACCTCATTAATTAATGATTTAAATAAAATGAAAAGATAATGTAAAATCTATGGCTTAAACTTGTCAAAAACATATAGGATGAGTATATTTTGAACCCTTATCACCTTATCCTCTAAATATATCATTTTGGGACCTTTAAAATATGAAAAGTATTTCATAATAATGTAACATTTCATGACTTTCCAAGAGTGCCCCTCCTCTCCTCTTATAAAAGGCCCCCACCACTACCACCTTATTCACACCATCCAAGCCATTTGGCTCGGACAACCTCTACCTAAATACTCTCTAAACATCCCTATCTTACTCCTAGAAGCCTCACTTTAGAAAGAAGTCTTCTCAAGGAAGCCTTTGGCTCAAATCAAAAATAGTTACCCGATTTTAAGGTAATGTCTTCTCTTATGTTCGTTTGTTTTCTTTTGCTTCTCCAACCCCTTAAAATATTTTTATTACTTTATTTTGTAACAAAAAAGTATCTAAAATATAATAAGATGTTGTTATGAGAAGAATTTGATTTACACTTACACACACCTTCGTCTAAGGGTTAAAGAACATACTGTTTCTGTGGGTGGTGAAATACTGTCTCACGAAACGATGATTGTTCAATATTCTTTTAACACCTCTCATGGTAGCCATTATGATGAAACTATTTTTTATATATGATATATATTATGTTTATGTTTTCCTTATGCTTCTGTATTTTTCATTTATGGCACACCTTTATGATTTCCATTATGGGTAAACGCGATGATTTCATTTTAGGAAGTGCGGACTACCGCCCCCTCAAAGTGATTTGAATCGTTAATGCCATATGTGGGATGTATAAAGGATGGAGTAAATAATATTATACATGATGTTATACTTTAATTATAGTTTACCTTTATATACTTATAATTTCATTCCATTGAATATGAAATAGGAATGAAAGTAGTGTTCATGCGTACGTACGGCTTACCATCTCCATGAACGGTGCATCTCATTTCTTACCTCAATATGTTATGTAATATTATGAATGAATGTATATACTGGATATATATTATATATATGATATCTACATCATGAATATAATTTTGGATAAATGGATATTTTACCACATGAAGAACTTGTAATTATAAGAAGTTTATTTTTGACTCAAGTACCAAAGATCGACAAAACGATCGTTATTAACATAAATAATTACATAATGTTCATAACATGTTAATAAGTTATATAAAAGGAATAATAAACTTGAAAAAGGTTCTTAATAAATTATAAATTAACTCTAGTTTATTATTCAGGATGTTAAAGAACGGTCGAGTCATGTCGGACACGAGGTAAGGGAACTTCTTAACCCAATTTCCGTTCTTTGGGTTAATCTCCTACTTTCAAATTATGTCATGATATTATTATGTCCTATCTTGTATTTGTACTTTCATTATGTGTACTTATAGTGAATACACATGACAAATATATTTTATTTAAACATGATCTTTGTAAGGGACTTCGTCTAAATCTCCATTCATTGAGTCATATTTGTTTTATACAAAAATTTCTTTTGTACAGTGTATAAACCCCTTTTACTTTTACATTTATTCAAAAGGAAAGTTTTTATACGAATCATTTTACTAAACGAAAAAAAGGAATGTTTTTCTTGTCGTACATATGCGGAGACAACGACTTCTCCATCGCCATGACCATTATTTGAGTTTCGGATTCCTCTACAATCCATAACTATTTTTAAATGAAATATAAATACCAAGTTTTAATTTTCTTTTATTTTGGTATTGAAAATGGTTTTGATAATGTTTTTATTATATCAATGTTTTGTATTGATATATTGGGATTAAAATGTGGAAATTTTATGTTTCCTTTATGCATGTTTTATGTGATATAATTATGTTATGGTTTATGATATGTTTAAACCTGTTTATATGAGTAATGCATTGGACTTAATAAGTGATGGGTAGAGCCCTCTATAGCTCCTCGATGCATCAGTAGGTCTCAGGAGACAAACTAGTGTCTTGGCACGAGGCCTTGAAAAAGTCTTTTTTGTAGTCTTAGCACAAGGCCTTGGCTACGTGGTTATGATAGTCTGACATTATGCATTCCATCAATATGATAATGGTTATTGATATTGCATGTGATTATTCGACCAGTAGAATATCCATGTGAATATGTAAATTGCATTATCTCATTTTAATTTTGCCATATTATGTTGAAGTTAAAGTTTAAAAGGATTTTGTTTTATTCATACATTGCCTTAAATGTTTATGTTTATTTATGAAAGCTTCCGCAATATTGTTATCCTTATCGAGCATCTGAGCTCACCCCTTTCAATGTTTTATTTTTCTCAGGATGTGAAGAAATATTTTATGACTGACCTTCAGGGATAGTCTGAAGGGGATAAAAGTGTGGACTATGGAGACTATGTTATTGTGATTTTTCACTTTATGATGTAATGTAACATTTATGAATGTATCTAGTGTTTCCAAGGCTAATAAACTAATCGGTCATTAGAGACTTGATCTTTTGTGATCATTCCAATGTTACGCAATAATGCACCGACTCTGGGTAACTGGGGTCAGGGCGTTACAGAAAGAGATGAGATTTCATGAAGGAAACCTGAAAAATCACCAACATTTATTGAGAAATCACCCCAAAATCACCCAAATTCGAAAGAGGACGGAAGGGGGATCACAGTAGTTGATTGGAAACAACGAGCTGTTATATTTAGACATAGAATCACCAAAATCATTGATCCACATATATTTTTATTAATCTCGTATTAGGCTACATGGTATAACAGCACAGTTTGTCTATCTTTGCTCAAATTATGCAAAAAATGTTGGAAAACTCTTAAAACTCAGCATGGTTAGTTTTCATGGTTTGAGAACTTCATTATAAAACCGTGAGACACCCAGAAATTTCTAAAATCCAAAAAATTACACCCCAAACTCTAGGGAAGTCCACAAAGTGATACATGAATGTTTTAAACACAAGAGGGAGATATTTAGGGCATATAAAACTCTCTAACATGAAACATAATCTCAATCTTAACAAAAATAAAAAATAATAGGTATAAAAGGAAACCCAAAACCATAAAAACCTAAGTTATTTTATTTGGGAATAAACCCAAACCTTTACCAAAATATCAAACATTGAGAAAAGAATTAAATAAATGAGTATTTGTGGTCGAGGTGTGAATGTATACATGTGATAATGTCATATTTTTATTGTTTATAGGATTGATACATTCAAACTAGTAAAACTAGAGTCTAAAAAGAATAATATTTTTTTTACCACTTTTGTGGGTTTAAAAAAATTAGTGTTAGATTCAATCTATAGGGAATTAAATTTTTGGTAAGTAGTATGATTTATGAAAAAATTTTAGCATAATTCATCACTATATATAAGGCCAATGCCAATATAATTTTGAATGAAACCTTCTACGAAACCATAGTGTGTGTGAAAAACACAAGAATATTATGATGGAACCAATTTTCCTATGATATATTAATTATCAATTTCATGTATCTATGAAAATATTTTAGGAATACAACAAACATTTTTTAGTACCATGAAATTCATTTTCCTACCCAGTAGAACCAAAAATCAGAATATGTTGAGATCATTGATATAATTGTTAATTTTATCAACAAGTAATCCTTATGAAGCATCTATCTCGAAGTGTGTAACATAAATTCTTCATGGAGGGTGAGAAATTGACTCTTAAAGATTCTTGATTTCCTTTATCTCCCCAAAAAACGAAAATCAATGACACGTCACTTCTTTTAAAACTATAAACATTCCCACTCAAACAAGTTTTATTAATTTCAGCCATGTGATTTTCAAGATTCATGTTTATATAAATCCTATTATAGAATGAGCATCCTATGCAATTCCACATCCTTTGAGAAAAAAAATTCCACAAATTGGTTTTTACAATCTCTTCATCCTACTATCATAAGGGGCATGCCAATACATGCTTTTGAACTTATTTCATCAAATGTTCTTGGGTTGACAGCTATTTTTTCATATTTTCTATAGAATAATGAATTTATATTGTATTATGAAGTGTACATTAAATTTCATTAAACAGGATAGTAGCATGAAGAATCATGAATATTTGATCATGTAGTAATCTCTAGCACTACACTGACCATTTCTATTTTCTATATGTGTATCTGATGTAAGGAAAACATACTTATTGATCTATATACCAACTAGGTAAGGAATAATCTCATCATTACATTTCTTTATTTATTAATGAACATAAATTATCATTTGATTTCAATTTGAGTAAAAATCATAATTTCATGTATATGTTTGTCCATCTATGTTATCTTCCAACAGTTCAAATTACACTATTGACATACCATCAATTTTAAATTCTACATGATGCCATTATAGGAATTCATGACATATTACACATATATAAGATGCATGATAATGGGGATAATTATTTAATAATCCTATTTATTATCCCATTTATAGAAAATTATGATAATTTTTATTCGAAGTCAAGATAAACCATATAAATGTGATAATATGTTCTTCATTATATATTCTAAGTCCATTGATCCCCGGACCTCCCATAACAATTGCAATTATATATTACTTGAATGAAACATAAATAAACATCCATTCATAAACCAATAATGTACATATAATGTTCATGATTATAGACTAAAGTTCTCTTTATTAGTCATCTAGACCATCTTTATAATGAGAAGAAATAAGAAAATGTTAGGCGATCACCAAAATGAGAATTATTACCATTCCAGATTATGAAATGATCATTACCATTAATCTACCATATGATCAATGAAACTAGAATATATATATTAACGATGTTAGCTTCTCACCTTTCCCCAAAATATGGGGACCCAAGGATTGAAAAATAGGATGGATCCCATATTCACTCCCAGTGATCTGGTGTTATTAATTTTTTTTCCAATAGGTATTCCAGAACCAACAAACAATGAAGGTCTTTTTTTCGGAAAATGGATTAAAATAACTGCTTATTAATGTGTGAACAAGGATTTAATGTAAGGTATGGTTTTTTTCATCATTACTAAGAATAATAATGTCATCAAGAGACAAAATATGTGATGGAGTGAAAGCATATCTACCAGCATTAATTTGTATATAAAAACAATTGGTTCTCATTTGTTGATTCATACAATCATATAATCATTACCAATGGAAAAAATAATTCATGAGAGAGTATATTCATGACCAACACAATTTTTGAAATGAAACAAATCTTCATTTTTTTCCATTAAAAAGAATATATAATTTTGTAAAATCCAGTATACTACTGATTGTCAGGATGAAATCACTTGAAATAACCATTTTTCTTGATGAATACATATTGATAGATTTCCTTAATTAGGTAAAATTCAATATAGATAACTATCTGGGATGAAAATTTTCCTACATCCAATTTCCCATTAATTAGGATAAAATCATTACAAAATGGGGAATAAAAAATTAGGAATATTCATATTAGGAAAAAACCTAGAATATATTGGTTTTAGATGCTCTTAGATCATTACTCTCAATCTAATCATGATAAATTTTTATATAATTTTGGGAATAGGGTTTCCATGGGAAATCAAACTAATTTATTTTATTAAATAGCATTCTCATTCATGGGTAATAATATGATTAAGTATGAATTTAACCCATGTGTAATAGAATAATTTTTGAGGAATTACATCATTGCATTATCTATATGCTTGTGCAGAATTTCCAATTAAAACATTAAAAAAAATTTCTGAAACAATCAGGACCGACATTAATCTCCATTTTTATAGAGAATAATAGAATCATCAGTTTCTATTTTGAAGGATCCATTATAAGGTCTTGATTTTAATACTCCTTAATGGAGGGGGAGATATTATAAATCATATTACATGTTAATACTATCCCATAATTAGAATAAAAAATATTAATGTATCCCACCACATCATTATAAATATATTCTTTAGATGTATACCAAATTCCATCCACACAAATTATGGTATTCCCTATTATGGTTTATGTTTCCTTCTATAGTCAATGGAAAAAAACATTTATTCATGTCCCCGTATTTCATCAATTTAATATTGAATTAAAGTCTTCTCATTTTTCCTGGATAGTAAGGATATAATCCATCCTATTTTCAGCCCAATATTCCTCTCCCGGTATGTCAGTTTCAGGTTGGTTCTATGTTTGATTGTCTTTAATTTTCACATTTGAAATATTATTTTTAGAATCAATAATTGAAAATGACTTCTTGATCCATTATTTTAGAATTTATTTACAACAGTTTAGTTCTTAATCATGAATCCAAATTGGACTACCATGAGTATTAATATTCCAAGCCTCACGAATTATTTCCATGCATCCTATATTGAAAATCCATCCATTATTGAATTTAATGTCTAAGATAGTATAACATTTAGTAATAGTGGAAGACTCAAAAATTATATGACTATATTTCTAATGGTGTTTGTGGAGTGAATAGCCTGAGACCCCAATAACCCAGTTGTGTCATTAATCTGTATAACACATCAATCATGTTTTCTTGATTTTTTTATATTGAATGTTAATAAAATCATTGTGAATTAGGATATAGAGAATAGTATTTTTGAAAAATTATATAGATCAATGCATTTAGAAAATTCCAATGATGCAGGCTTGATATTGTTGGGACATGTTTTTTCCACAATCATCAATATGGTGTTGAAGTCTCCCACAGTTATCCACCAATTTCTCATTGTGTTAACAATAACATCATATTCCTTGTATAATTTTCTTATTATGATATATTATTTGTATGAATACAAAAATGAAATAGTTATAGTGGAACATAGAGGGTTAAAATAGACATAAATAGATTGATACTGTTTTATGAACTTTTGAGTATGGATGATAACATGTTTATAAATCTAGTTATTATCCATGTCACTATATTATTGGTTATGATATAAAAAACAATACCCCAGATACACCCATATAAAATCCTTCCATTTATAAATTCACATTATAGGATCATCAATTAAATTCATCATCGGTTTTTTATCTGTAAAATAGTTCCAAAGTGATATAAATATTAGGTAATTTCTTATCCATTGAAAAATCAAATATATGACTTTCATTTTATTGGGCTTTATACCATGTTTTAGGCCTCATTTTCAACTCTACACCCATTTTCCAATTCCTTTTTCACATTCACATTTTCCTTTCAGTCAACATGAGATGTATCCATTTTTTCATTACTATTATTTCTATATTTTTTGGTGACCATTACCCTAGAAGAATAATACATCACTTATCAATTTTTTTTGGATCGATATCAACCTAGTCACATTTATGTAATTGCTTTACCTAATTATACTGGAAAATGAAAATAAATGGAGAGAATTTTTTAATTTAATTACAGATTTAGAGGGTTTCCACAAAGGATTCATCTTCATTATGGCCTTTGTGAGTAAAAATTTCTAGAAGGGGCTTCCCTTGTATGAACTCTCAATAGATGGTTCATTTTTTGTGTGATATAATGAATATGAAGATATTTATTTCCTCCTTACATTTCTGTGTTAGAAAATAAGATTAATCGATCTCTTTAATCATGAAAATGGTATATTCCTTCTCACTATTGTAATCATTAGTAAGGTTGACAAATAATTTAAAACTGAAGAAAAAAATGGGTTTTCATTCTTATTGGATATTTTTCATGATACAATCCTCCCTTCTAGTTAAGACCAATTATTCATCAATGGTATCAGACATGTCCACTACCACAAGTATTCTTTCATAATTTCTAAACCTAGGATGATCTATTTTCTTATAATTTCTATTTATATACCCAAAAGTGATGGAAATATCCCAAAGAATTCATGAGTGAGACTGTAGAAATTTGAGTTTAAAAATATGAATCCACATATATTCATGAGAATTCCTAAAATTTTTAGGGATAAAAGTTCAACTCCCATTCAGGAATTTATATTAAACTATGTTATAAGGGCACCAAAATAAGGATCTAAGATCTATTTTTTCACTCACATGATGGGAAAACCACATGGTAGTACCCTCATCCAATTTTTTTCATTCTACAATCCTAAAATCCAATTATTAATACAATTAGTCATGTGAGTTCATTAAATCTTCAGATCATAGTAGTAAGGGTATCATGATTTCCTAGAATATTACATACAATAATTAAGAACCTGCAACCTTCATAATAAATTTATTATTATTATACATGATATTTCCTTATTAATATTGTATATAGAAGAGTATAATTCATAGTTTATTGATTAAATAAAATCCATGTTCACTTGGATACCTCCATAAATTTATTATTCCATTTTTCCTATTGATGTTTTTGATTTAATATAGTGTGTTTTTATTAATTCACATTTCCACATTGAATATGATTTATTTACTTCTAATAAATTATAATGTATGTAACAATAAATGAAATTTTGATATTAAATGTATTATTACCCTTCCCCCATTATATGAAGAAGAAATACGTGAATGAATTTCATGGATATATATAATGTGATGTTTTTATGTATTATGTTTTTCAGTTCTCAATGTAAAATTGGTATCATGTATGTATTTGGTTATGCATGACTACTAATCTATTCATTCCTTTTGAGATGGGATTTTATGTTCCTAGTTCCAATGTAATAATTTACATAGTGGATCATGTTTACTATATTGAGTTCATTACATGACCTCTATACATTTTACAAATCAGGCATGTACTTCCTCTTGATATATACACGGAAAACATCATCAACCATATATAGATATGATGAAAGCACTAAATGATAAGTTATAATATCGATACAATATAAAATTTCCGAGGGAAATATTTAACTAGGGTACAATTTTTACATACTTCCAAATAGAATTACCATATTATATAGAATAATGTGTAGAAACACGTGGTCATCAACTACAAATCCCATATCCTGATGGCTATTTCCACCATTACATTATTACTAATGATGTGATTCCTTTATGTGTTACTGGATGTCTTTAGTCATCTAAACCATTATATCAACAACCTAAGGATTCAAGTCATTTATCTTTAAAATATCATCCCAACACATTGTAGTTATAAAATTATTTCCCTTGAGAGATTCATAAGGATCCATCTGAATTCATAATTAAGAAAAATAATTGTATGAAAAATCAACTAGAACTAGGTGTTGATTCCATCCACCCTTAAAATTAAAAAAACAACATGTCGAATTTTCCACTAGTTTATTAATTTTTCTCTCATTATACAAATTATCCATTGTAATGTTATATTTTCCAAAAGCTAAACTTTATAGAAACATATTAATGATGACCTCACCAATACAACAAGGTAATCCTCCAATACTGATTGGATAAGATGCAATGTGGAACTCTATACAACAATACTAGTTAACTAATGTATATTTTGTCAATAACAACAATAGATAAGTATTTTCAAACAGTGGTGTTTTGTGATATCATTGTTTTGTAATTTATTACAACACACATATCCTGATGTACCTTTATCATTTTAGGGTGTCCGATGTCAAAATCATTGGTAATATTTTTCCATTTCTATTATGGTATAGATAATGGATGTAGAATCCCATTATATGTTATTATCATAGTCATAATTTTTTGAAAAACCCAGAATAATGAAACATATTAAAAATTATCTCACTTAATGTAATCCCATAAAAATATTCATTACACATGTCCTATGTTGAGAGATATACCCATTTCCCATTTAATAGTGGGTTATATCACCACTTCCATTCTTAATGTGATTGACTTTCATCTATAACATGTGTTTTCATTTCAAAAAACTATATTAATATAATTCCTATAACATCAATAAATTTTGACAACCAATAATTACATAAAAATAAAAGATATGATAAACCCCAAAAGAACCTATTACATTAATCATATCACTATACAATGTCAAGGAATTCCTCCTCTAATATCTTTTTATATTAATATAAAATAAAACCCAATAATTTTATTGAGATATATGTCTCATAAAATATTCTTAATCTTTATAAAAAATAACCACATAAAACATAAAAAGGGGTTTCTATTATGCTAACATTAGGATAAACATTTAAATCATAAACTCATGATTGTAACCATAAAAAATGGGTCAATTTCATATATATAAAAATATTATAACAAAATATCATTAACCATTTTTTTAATAATATCTTCTATTATAAAAAATTTTATTAAATGGGGTTGTTCAACCATGAACATATATATTATATTATACAATCTCATTATTCTAGAATCCATGTATAGGTAGATAATAATTTTATAAAATCAAATAATGTTCTATTAAAGGATTAACAATAATATATTCATATGAATTATTTATAAAAAAACACAAAATTATAAACAATGGAGAGGATGATAAGTTTTTTCTAATTATCATGATTCACTTATTCTATTATGAAATTATATGATTATATTTTTTCTCTTAACTTTATATGTTGTATTTTCTTATAATCCTATGAATCCATTGTATTAGTCCTTTGAATCACATGATTCTCACACTCCATACTGATTAATAAAATGAGTGTGGGTGGTAAATTCTATTGTGGATTCTCCGTTTTTTAACAAAATCATTCAATAAAATTGGTAATAAGTCACCCTTTGACCATTCTATAAAGAGTAAAATTTTTCTAGTACCCATAATCCAATTTATATTACGTTTCCTTCCACACATTGAGCATAATGTAAATATCATCTTGTTTTCTCTTAGATTTTTAGAGTTTCATACAATTTCATATTTCATTTAATTCTAAATTTTAATGATTTATCAGTAACCTCAATATCTATTTCTTGATTAATATCACATCGAATAATATCCTCATAGTTAATAATGTATGTTTTGGAAAGAAACCTCTAGATACTTGGTCTTATGCCCCAGAAGAATCAATCATCCTTACATTCTCGTTGGATGATAATACCAGATGTGTTCCTCACAAGTCATGTAAAACTATAATCACACATATGAAAAAAATGAAACCACCATATTTTTATATGAATTAATTTCTTCTTCATTATATGAATAAAAATAGAATAAATGCCTTAACAAGAAAGTTTTTCATAATTTCATCACATTACAAAATGGAAATTTCAAGCTGTTGACCTATGTTCTTGATAAGAGTCCAAAATTTATATTATTATCTTTCCAAATAATAAAAAATCAAATTGAATTTTTCATTATCCAAAACAATAGATAATATAAAATAAATTTTCATTGTAAAAAATCAATCCTAAGAAACTATTGTATCTGAATAACCACTAATAGAATGTGGATGTTTCTTGATGAAGGACTCAAAAAAACATTGTTACATAAACTCATAAATTTTATTTTTAGCATTATTCATTGATAGATAATGTATTATGAGAATATGAACAAGAATTTAAACTCTCTCCCCAATAAAATTGGGTTTCTATATAGGAAAATAATTTCATCACCCATTCTGCTTAGCATTAACCTAATTCATTTAGGGTCAATCCATTTAATAAAAATAAAATTCATATTTAATGAAATTATAATAATAGTGGGAACCATATAATAATTTAGAATTACATATATGATATATAAATCATGAAACCATTTATTCAATATTTGACACATTTGGCTTAACCTTGTCCATTCATTATTATTTTTTGAATCCCTCACGATAGTTTATAAAGAGTCAATGAATTTTTAAATCATTTTCCCTATTTTTGTAAAAATACATTCAATGGAAGGCCAATTTTCATATACTAGGAAACTATTGATTCATGACTGGAAAACATTTTCAACTGTTACTACCATAGGTACAATGTTTGTGGAATAACATCAACTTATAGTATCTAAATATGGTTGTAATTTATTTCAATATACTCACTTTATGCATAACCAATATTCAAAGATACTTTCCCATAAATTAAATTATACTTAGAAAAATAGTTAGGCATATACCTTGGTTTGTATTTAATGATTTCTCATAATTGATTACAATAAATAAATAAAACCTGAAATAATACAATCCTAAAGTACTGTTACTTCTAGTATATAAATATTACAACATAATAAATGAGTATTAATAAAATAAGATAATTATTCTTGAAAGAAATAATTATTCATAGGGACTACGGAAACATAAAATTATCCATATTGTAGATACATCAAATACCACTATGTCTTTATTTACTAAAACCCTTTATAGTCAAGTCAAACATACTACCTTTCTTCATATCATGGGGAACAAAAAAGTATAAAATAGTGAGATTAGATTCTTTTTAATGGAAAAATAGAGATATTACTACAAAAAACGAGAATAATTTAGTTATAATAATAGAATAACAATAAAAAAATAATACCCTCCATGTCATAGTTTATTATCTTTAGTAATGGAAGAAATATTAATGTTCATAAGATTGGAATCATAAATGATTAAAAGAACATGATTCATGAGATCATAACATTGGTATAAGATATATTTTATTAAATTAAAATAAAAAATTGGTATCTTATGTCAATTCTATCCACCAAGACATTATTTACATATTAGGATTAGGATAACCACTCATGTACCAACTTAATCAATAGGATAACCTCCAATAAATTTTTTTGGGGATTATGTTAACCTTCCATGTACAAAAATTAAAGAATGGGATAACCTCTAATGAACCCATTTATCTCATATAACATTAATAATTAACAAATTCATTGTGGAGAGATATTGGTACCAACCATCAAATTAATCATACATTTGTGAGCTAAAAAATTATAAAATAACTTTAATTTCATAACCCATGAAAATTATTGGGTTACATGAACATTTTGTTACCAAAAAACCCATGTAAAAGAAATATGTGTCACAATAATTTCACTATTTAATCATATAAAAACGCCTTTGAATCAAATTATATTCTCAAAAAATTAATCATTTTATCATTTCATAAAACCTAAAAATATAATGGGTCTTACAACATATTTTTATCAAAGGAATATACCATCCAGGGAACGAAAACATATTGTATAATTGAAAAATATAACAAATAAATTTTATGTAACATAAATGGTTGTAATATTATATATAAATTTATTTTCAAATATTACATGGATCATACATAAATGAAAATAAACATTCAACTTTGAAAAAAATTATTAAAATCTAAAAATTAAAAAAATATACATTGCAATGAAAATATCAGTAAAATATTATAAAGGTATTATTAAATAATTTATTATCATTGGTGATAAAGAATTATGTTCATCTTGTAAACTTTTAAAATAATAATTTCTTTGAAATTTTTATTACTATCTAAATGATTTTTGATCAGGTGGAAAAAAAGATTTATATTAAAAATAAATGTAAAACATAAAAAGGAGATAAAAATAAATTTAAAAGGTTATAATTTAGTAATAAGTATATCATAAATAATTTTTATAAGACATGTATATGGAATAAAAAATTGTTTTTAACTGAAGATGGATATATAATCTGTTTTTATAAAAGAATTATTTTCGAATATTAATTACATAATGAGAGGAAAATGAAAAACCACTATGTATTCTCATGGATTTAATAGTGAAAAAATATTCAATATTTTATTTAGAAATAGATCAAAATATTTTATAATCGAATATATAATAATAAATAATCTTTTTAAATAATGTTATGGTAATATCAAACCCCTTCCACTTTTGAAGCTTTGAAATATTATTCCCAATGAAATAATGAAACATATATGGATATTTATATCCCATAATTTTAATGAAAAACAATTTTAAGATACCTTCATCGTATATATACCCACAATAAAAAATAATCATTGGTAATTGTGACACTTGTTTTTGAGAAATAAATGACTAACTTGACATTTATTACCTATATTCTTGATTTCATTTATTAACATGAAGACTCCATTATAATAAATATATTAATATTATAAATTTATTAATAAACCATTATAATATGTATCATACCATATATATTTAATTTATGAACCTTTATTACTTATTTATTTATATTTACTTTTTTAAATCACTTTTTGGGTAATAAGTGCTTCACTTCTCATGTATGTTTTGGTTTTTTATCGTCAGTAATTTAATGTTCATAATGTTTACAACATAAATATAATTTTAACATTATATTTATATATATATATATATATATATATATTAAATATTAAATATATATATAATTTTTAAAATCAATTAATTTTAGATATATAAAATGAATTACACTATTCATGGAGATGTTATGCCAAATGTATGAATGAATGATGATTCCATTTTCTCAATTGATGAGAAGAAAAGAAGGTTATTAATATAAAACCATAAAATAATAATTTGTATCTCTTTTATATCACATATATTCATTAAATATACCATTATCTCATTCTTTTTAATACATTACTGAAAAAGGATTCACAAAAATTCCCTAAGTAGTAGTCTTCCATGCACACGAGCGATGTTATTATATTCCCACAAAATGGAAATTAAGAAGTTATATTTGATATTAGAATTAAAATTAATAATAATGCAATTAATTTAATATGTAAACATTAAATCCATCATTATACACATCTTTGACATTCGATGATGGAAAAAAATAACATCGGTTCACTATGCGGTTGTCAGTCGTACATAGGATCGACGATTCCATTTTCCATTTCATATAATATGAGGTGTAGGTAAAACATGATGTTAAAAAATAACATCTAACTATATGGTATATATGGTTAATATTATGTAATTATATATTAATAAAATTTAATTATGTTTAAGAGGAAATAAAGTAAGGACAATAGTTTAATAATTATATCCCTTGTGTAGAGAACCTATTTACGAATATATATAAAGTCATGTAAAGAGGTGTTACTAAGAAATATATGTATATTAGGTTGTATATAGTGAATTAAAAATCATATTTTTTTTTAAATGGTTATACAAATTGATTTTTAATTTGGGTGAGGATATGGGACATGGTTGTCTTTTATATGTGGGGAGAGGGAAGACAAGGAATTTTTAAAACAATAAACTATACCCATGTTATTAAAATTATTAAAGAATAAAGATAATTACAAAAAAAATTGGTTATAAGTTAGAAATATGTTTATAAAATTGATATTATGCATGTTTTTGTTAATTTTTTTCCTTTTATTTTTATTTTACCATCCGGTAAACCAGTTTTTACCATAACCACTATAATTATTATTAATGATTGTTTCAATGAAATATGGTAAAAAACGTGTTTAAAATATTATATTATATTATTTATACCAATTAAAAATAATGAAACTATTTTTTCAAGTTCATTTAATAAATGTGGTGGAATTTGCACAAATATTAAACCCAAATACATGATTAAAATTCTTTTCTATTGAAAAACCCATCAAAAGATTAATATGATTTTGTGTAACAATTCATGATTCAATTTATTTCAATGACTTTAATTGGAATATTAATAAAATAATTAATGTACTTTAAATTTAAAAAATTATCAAAATGGATTGTCATAAATTCGCTAGACCAAAAAGATAATTTCAATAAAAATTAATATTTATTATTATTCAATAAAAATTTAGCCATTTATAAAAAACATTAATATTCATTGTAATAAAATTTTATCTTTTTATTCCAAAATTTATCTTCATTTCATTAATTACATTTTTTAGAAATTCCAAATCATATTTTTTATTAATTATTCAAAATAAAAACTAAAAATAATATTTTAGATTAAAATTATTTATTTTTGAAAATAAAGACATTGATAAAAATTATGTACATTATTATCTATATGTTTTATTTATATGAAACCATTATAAATAATTATTAAAAAGTTTTATTTCCTTTATTTTCAAAAAAATTTATTCATAGTTAATAATGGTTGTGTTTAAATGCTGATATTAATACTTTTTCATGGTTCATTGAAGTTCAGTTTTGAGTTTAACAATAGTTATCAATGAAATTAAATGTATTTTAAAATCATTTTTCAGAAAACATCATAGTGTTTCATCTATTATAAGGATTTATTTTATTTAATGAATATTTATACAATTTTTTTATCTATGTATGACTAGTATGATTCAATATTGAAATCACTAGATTAAATATAAACAAATGAATATTTTTTTAATAACACTATATTTAAACAATCTATTAAAAATAAAAAATAAAAAATAAAAAAATTATCAAATAAAATTATTTTTAATTTATAATATAAAATATTATTTCATTTTTATCAAATAAAAATTCAAAAATTGGGAAAAATTAATCCAAATATCACTGTGGAAAATAATAAGAACATTATTGATTAAAATGTAATTTTAATTAAAAAACAAATTTACACTCATTCCATTTCTATTAAATACTTCATAATCAATGGTAATTTATTTTATTAAATATTTTATCTTCAATATTTGTTGAAATAATTCATTTATAGTGTCTTATATCACTATAATTGATAATAATAAATTTCACAAATAAAGAACGGTTTACAAATATATCTCATTTAATCATATGTGACCACATTTAAGCAAATGATTTCATAGTTCTTAGGTCTTAATGAGAGTATTTATGGTGAAAAAAATTTCCTAACATTATTTCATAATTACTTTATTCATACCCATACCTTCCCACAAACCATCTAGGGTATAATATGATTACTCAAATACTAATACATAATTATTATATAATGGTTTGTTAGAGCTGGGTGTTTTGTACCGTATAAGAATTGAAACCTAATATGAACTAAATAGGATACAAAATACAATATCTAGTGTTCCATTATCATGTTCTTAATGAAATTTTATCCTCTAAATTTTAATTTGATTTTCTCTAAATGTTTTATAAGAAAATATTAATAAATCCATATATAGTTTTTATTGTGAACATTAATTTCTATGTGAAGACCTTAAAACAATAATATATTGTGCATCTATAAAAGTCATAGTCATATATGAGTCTCTAAATCTATACGTGATTTTTCAATTTTAATTTATGTTTATGACCTGACAGATTTGAAAAATTATTATATAATCAAGGTAAAGACTTTATATTAATATATATTATTGATTAATTTTTAAAATTTCATCCTTTTTTTGTTTCTCACAAATTAAAACTTGTATAAATTCTATCACTTCGTTAAATAAATATTCAAGAAGTATTTTTCATTCTAGAATAACATTAATAAATACATAATGGTTCAATAGATCCAAAAATGAAATATAAGTTATTCTTATTAATTTAAGTGATTACCAGATCTAAAATGATATTTACAAAGTAATATTATATCATATGTGATTCAGTAAAAAATTAATCTCTATAAGCTCAACAAATAACATAAAATGTGCTTCATAAATTATATAATTAATATATAAAAATAAATTTATTGATTTTTTTGACCAAAATTGAAACCTAATTATTATAATTATTTGATGATATATAACTTAATGGAAATCATAACATTTATCTCAATATTACTACAATCAAATTAAAATTCTAAAAGAAAAAAAATTATTCTATAAGAATACATTTTCCAAAAGACACTTATATACTATATACATAACATGAGATTCTGAATAAATAAATAAAAAACTTCATGATTCTAAACATTAACTCAATATTTATTCCAAATTTCATATTAAACATCTTACATAAAATCCTTTTGTATCAAATAATATCACATTTACATTTTATCCTACGATATTAAAAAATGTGTTTATATCATAAAAAAATATTAATCAATCTATCAACCAATTATCTTTTATATTTGTAGTTATATTTAAAATAAAATAAATTTTCCAAAATATATAGTATCTATTTATCCTTATTAAAAATAATTAATTCACCAGTGAAAGTTTTATCAACATTAATGGTTAATAAATTCATTCAACTAATGTGAAAAATAAAAGAGTATTATTCCTCAAATAAACATTTCATAAAAACACATTCTAAATCCCATGGTTATAATCAACACAATATCACCCAAAATATCCTTTATTAATATAATCTCACATAACATAAAACCAAAAAAATAGTTATCTATTCTATTAATCATATGATAATTCATATAAGAATTAGTGGATAATGGTATCTAAATTATTTAAATAACTTTTTTTAATCATCCAAACCACTAAATATATATATCAATTATCTTTAACACCATCTATAATTTAATGTATCATTATCAACCCATAATTATAGGACTTATATTTGGGGATTTAATTTTTCAATAGAATTATCTTGTTAGTATATCATTTTTTAGAATTATGATAAACTCTTATAAAATAAAAATCAAAAATTACATCATCTACTATTCCACATAATTAATATTTTTCCAAAAAAATCGGGATTATTTTTAATAGTAGTGTTTCATTGAAGATGTAATTGATTCATTTAAGATTATTAGGAAGAATAATTTTTGATCATTATATGGAACCCACCAGTTTTTAAATCATATGAAATTCTATATAATTATATATTATCATAATGATTATTTCATGAGGCAAAATAACTAATGATACACTTTATTCTAGTGAAATAATTAAATCAGATAAAAATGATTAGAATTTTCTTAATAAAACACAAATGATATTACTAAAACACATCCACATATAAAAATCTAGAAAATATTGTATTAGTTTTTCATGAACCATTTTTATGAATTAATAACAAATGTAGTCACCGTGAGGAATGTGGGTCCTCATTAAAAAAATCATTGATAAATTAACCATTCACTAGTAAATGTTCAAAAAAATTCATTACCTCATAAAATCAAAGAAAAATTCTATAAAACCTACTTTTTTTGTGAAAAATGTTAGTATTCTTGATAAATATTTTCATAACCCAAGTTCACTCTTTTTAATCATGTGTTAGAATAATTGAATCCCTATTAATTCTATATGAGTAACAAAATTTTATTGACACTCATTTTCTTCATTTATTTAAAAATTAATTTACAATGTATTTCCAATTTATATTTTTATAACATATAATTATGATATATATCATTACACCAATAATCATATATAATTCTCTCGTATTGTAATATAAAAAAAATCATGTAATTTAGTATAATTGGAAATTAATAATTCAATAATTCTTTATGAAAGAAATTAATCAATTCTCAATTAGAATAATAATAAAATCTATATTAATCATAAATTCATTGTTTAAGTTATTAAATCCAATATTTTAAATGGAAACCAACATTAATATGTATATAAAACATGATGTAATCTTAAATAATCCTAATTTCATGATTAAATCACTCAATTTGATAATTCTAATATTCTATTAAGTGTAATATACATCAGTTAAATTCTTCAATTAAATGGATTAAGTGAATATTTTCACACTATATATTATTTTTATTATACATTCATAATTACTTTAAACTCATTTACAAACAATAATCATTTTATTAATAAATTATTTATGATTATATTAGATGTTTTGAGGATGTTTGTTTTAAGATCGCATAATAGCATCATAATTTTAAACATGGTAAGAATAGTTCATGGATCCATTAACACCAAAATCATTTACATTTTATAATTATAATATTTTTAATTAGATAAATTCTAAAAAATTAACATGTATGATGGGGTTAAAAATTGAACCAAATCATTTATTTGAGAGGAAACATTATAGATACACTTGAATGGCAGGATTATTTTTCTACTAAGTGTATTAAAAAAAACATTTATAGTATTTTACCATAACATAGTAATATCTATTTTATAAATTCCTCATATGTTTAATATTATTCCCTTTATTAAAATTATTAATTTTTTGAAATTGAAAAACTTAACTCTTTACTGTGATGGTTTTCCAAATATTTTCTCATAAAAAATTCCACTGGATTCGAGTGTAATAAGGTAAGTGATATAATTTATTTAAAGAATAATAATTAATTAATAATTAATTAATAGATTACTTTGATAAATTATTTTAACCACTGAAATGTACTGGTGATGAAAATCAAAAGTCATCACTTTGTGGATATTGTAGTCTATATGTACATACATGAGAAGTTTTTTCCATAGGATTAGAATGAAGATGAAAAAGGTATATTACATAAACATAAAAATATTTATGTACAAGATAAATAAATAATAACTTATATCATTATTATAAATAGATATTTTATGTGGGTATATGATTATTCAAACAAGAAACACCTGTTTATGAATAATACATCATCCTTTTCAATTATCCTTCTTATTAGACATTGACCCATATTAGGTTGCACGTTTGTTGAGGATTGAATCACTATGACATGGGGAGTGATATTAAGAATTTATTAGGTTTTATATTATTTTATCTATATGTATAATTTTTTGTGCAGTGGGATGATATGGGGTGACATTTTATATTTTAGGGGTTTGGCGCACATGAAAATATTGATAACCATTTAATATAAAACATGTCTTTCAGAGAAAAGTTGAATGAAATTTAAATATATAAAAATTTAGGATTTGGGGAAATTATTTTAATGAATATAACATGTCATGTATCAAATATAGTCAACTAAAATTATTTTAAAATTCTTTAGTTATGAATGTATTTAGGATAAGGTCAAATTATTCTTTAAAATAAATTTTATTGAAAATATTTAATAATTTTATTTCGTATGGCTAATAAAAAAATTTAAAAAATCATGACGAAATTTTATATGATAAAATATGTTTCATTTTTATAAATAATAATATATAATTATTAATAATATAATTATTGTAGTTTTTATAAAATGATTTATTTTTTTGTGAATTAAAAAAAATTATTTTTCAAAAACTATAATTGATAGTCATTAGATCAGTTTAATTTAAAAGTTCTATATGGTTTTGGATTTATATGTGGTCACACGATATTAATTTTCATAACCATAATTAAATTAAATATATCATAATCAATTTTATACATGATTTTGGAATAATATCAATTTTATGAATAAAATATTAATTTTTAATGAAACAAATTTTCATTACATTTTGCAAGAAATATAATTAACATAATTTCTATTAATTTTTTAAATAACATATTTTAATTTTCATTGAATATTAGTAATTAATTTTTTATATTTACTAATAATTTTTATTTTATATTTAGATGCATTGAAAATTAATTTTTTTTATTGAAAATTCATAATAATAAATGGAAAATTATTATAATTTAGGTATTTTTTTTGATAATGTCATAATACATCTTCTTAATTATTATTGGACTATATTAATTTGATCATTGTATTCATAGATTGAAAATGATTTCATATTATTCTATGATACTTTGAAAAATTCAAGTAATTTTTTGAAATTATTTTATTATTTAATAGAGTGTCACTCACCTCACGAATAAAATTTCACTTCATCTCCTTACATATATGCACACATTGAAACATTTTATTCCTATTTATATATTTTATAATACATTAAAAACCTATAACAAATCAGTAGTGTATTTTTACTCAGAAAAATACAAAACATTGAACTATTAAATAGTAAGTTGAAGAATCCAATAGATCTTGCATTTAAATTGAGAGGGGGAAGGGTGAATTAGTTTACACATGTTTTACCAATTTTTCTGTTCATTTAATTTACACCTTTTTTATTCTATCCTCTGTACATTTAAGAGAATAAGAAAATTCCCTCTTTAAAAACTCAATTCTACCAAATATAAGAAATAATTTAAGTGAACCACAACACAAAGTATTTTTACAACATTCCCCCACCAATTTTTTGACTACATCTTTATTATGTTCACGTTTATCCAAGAAACATATTCTCCACTATGAATGAATCACCAATTACAAGTCGATTGGTTTTATATCTCCCAAAAACCATCGAGTGTTGGTATGTATATTCTCAAAAATTAATTAGACTTCCCATAAAGGTTCATTATAATCTCTTCCCACCAGTGATTCATAAAAACCACACTAACACAATCAAAAAGATTAAAAGATATTCAAGATGCGACTGCAACAAAAAAGTGAAGCATCCTCTTCTAGCCATGTTGAATAAACTAATTCTTCATGTGTTCACTATGAATAAAAATATTATATCACTAATGAATATAATCAATGAAATTGTATGCTATTCAACTCAATAAACTCTTCAGAATTGTGGAAGATAACACTTGTAATTCAACTCAGTGCAGTATCAGAATTAACACTGAAAATAATTAAATAATCATCATGTTTTCATCTCTAGGATTTTTTACAAAATATATCTTCAACTCAACTCAATTATTAAACACACAAATATCATGTTTTTTTAAATAAATTCATAATTATAATCTCATGAAAATTCATAATTAATTTCTTTCTACTCACCATATATATATCTTCATTGTGCAATAAAATATACAAAACATTGAATATTATTTTGATCTTCATTAAGATCATAGAAAATGATTACACCTTCCTAAAATACAATTATATTATGTGATATTATTCATATAATCCTTTATTATGTTTTTGAAAAACTCAAAAAAGTATGAGAATAATTATTCATACTAGTACTACAATATCAAAACACACATATTCTATCATACTTTCCATCTCACTATAATTTTCTTTTTTGTGCATATCAACATATGTATCATGTATAATCTAAAAATTATGCATGAATGTTAATATTCATTAATTAAACTCAAAGTATGAAATAATTATATTATATATCCATATAATAATAGTATGATAACCCACATAATTTCTATTGATAAAATGTATGATTTCACTTAGTTGTTCTTTCAAATAAATCGAATGATTCCACATTAATCATCTGTAGAGAACATAATATCTCTAGAAAATTGAACAAGATTATAACAATAATCATCATCCTTTACATGAGTCAAACATATAATCTTCACAAATACATACTCATTATTCTTTATGAATTAATATATTGTCATTGATAAATCCTCATGTAAATATAAGAGATTATATGTTCTTTCTTCTTTGGATAATTGAATACAACATATGTCCACATAAAATAATAATATAGGCATTATTAATATATTTCTTCCTTCTTACATGAAAACCTATTATGGTAAATGTTATATGTGCAACATGTCATCTTCACGAGTTACTATGTAATAATACACTATAATTAATTTAATGAAATTAATCGTTCAAGACAGAGAAATATGAATTTCACTCTCTAAAGTTAAAACAAATTACATGGTGTCTCCTATTCATTGGAAAATAGAATGGGTAAATTCATGTCACATTAAAAAAGTTAATGCTTTTTCAAAACATGATTCTTATTAGAGAAACATTAGGAGTATGAGATACATAACGAAGTCCCTTAGAAGACTCACCATATTTTTTAAAATATGAATTTAATATAGTCCTTTGAGAAAAACATCAAGAGTGCTATGAACTACATAACGGATTATAACACCTTCTTTACTTCACACAAATAGATGTTTTGGGGAACTCCTCTTCCACAAACCAAAGAGATTCGTGATACACATTTTTTCAAAAACAATATTAAAAAAAAACTCTACTCTTGAAACCAAATTCATTAGATGGAATGTATATGTAAGGAAAATAATCACTAAACCTTTTAGAATAATGAAAAAATGTATGCTCTACAAAACATCACAATCACATAAATCATACATTTTATCAATGATTTAAATCCATTGATTTTCCTTCAATAAATTAGAAAAAAAAGAAAAGAATTTTGTTAATCATTCTAAAATTTTCAGGATTATAAAAAAATTAATAAAAATAAGTAATTATTATTTAGACAAATCTATGTTAGCTAAATCTTCAAAAAAAAAATTACTTGAGAAGATGCTGTGTACATGATAATTGAATGGACAAGAGAAATTTTTGGAGCAGAATGACTTATTGTGAAGTATAAGGGGATTAATATGATTAACGAGTGACATGGAAATGGGAGTAATTTATAGAGAAGTATCTAGTGGTCTTAGTGAAGAAGATAAAATCCAAATCTTATCGGATGACCATGAGAGTAAATGAGAAGATCATACGGTCAAGGATTTCGGTGAGACAATAAAATGACTTGGATAATTAAAATGAGTATATTTGAAATTTATTTTTTTATAGATTTGAAGAACACAATCCATAGAAACATATCTATTCGAGTATAATATTTGGCCCATTTTTTAAAATATAGGGAAATTTAAATTCTACAAAATTTTCAAGAAAGGAAATATCAAACCCTCTTTATCAAAAAATCATCATTCATACTTCATGAAAAAAAATATTTATTTTCCTTGAGAATTTAATTTTTAATGTTGCAAATAGTATGATGACTCGATTTAATAAAGGAAAACTTTTTTAACTAGATACCATCTCTTCAATCCACCTAATTAATATTGTTTCATTATTTAAATAAAATTCTTCAAGTCAAAACATCATTTACAAATCATGAATAATGAATAACTCTCGAAATAAATAACATTTTAAAATTAGGAATAACTCTCCATATCAATTCGTTGTAGAAAATCAACATTATATTTCTAACACATTTAATATTTATAAAACAAGTGTGTTGACAACAATTAAAACCCAAATAATTCTTTTTTTCAATTTTTTTTTCATAAATCTACCCCTTTTTATTTATTGTCTATACCCATTTTACATTGTAAGTCAATTTACTATTTTCCCTCAGAATTTGTAGTAATGTTAACTAAATAAGTGTGGTAAGAAATTGAAATCATCTAGTTTTATAATATGTAATATTTTTCTCTCCTTGAATCTTCTCATTTCATAAAAAATTCCATGTAAGAGAAATTTAACTTGTCCTACGTGAAATATTGAAATGATCATCATTTTCAATGAAATGGATCATTAATTAATTATATCCTAGTGTACATGGTATGTACCAGTATATAAAGTAGGAGAACTCAATCATGTAATCAATGTTTTCAATAAAATTTTCAGGATATGATGCCGATAATATTATCATTTTTCAATTTTTTAAAAAAATATATTATGCTTATCTACGTTATTTACCTCAACAAACAAATTAAAAAAATTCATCTTCAATAATATATTTCCACTTGATAAATCAAATTTAATTATTCTATCAAATTATTCATTCATCCTCTTTTGATTTATAATTTTCATATATAAAAATATACAACCATGACTTATTTTAATGAAATGATTAAATTTCAATGATTTGAAAATATTAAATAATTTTTTTATCTGAACTCAAAATATTCATGTGATATTAGTAGAGATTTTAAAATTTGGTAATTGTTCAGCTTTTCTCCCCCTAAAATGTGGAGATTTATCTATTTTATTAATCATGATTAACATTATTCAAAGTCTATAATTTATAACAATTTTATAATAATTTAAAATAATGAACACTTGGATGGATAACCCTCTAAATTTTGTATAATATATTTCACCCCTCATATCTTAAGAAAAACCCTGGAATATATGTCCAACATTCAATTTCATACAAAAGAGTAACATTGATAAAATATAAAGGCAATAAGGGGGATCTTCAATGATTTTTAGTTACATTGGTAGGGATGAGACTTATCTACCAACCCATAAATTCCAATCAATTATGATATAGAATTTGGAAAATTCATCATTCTTGATTCTTCTTTAACATTCAAAATTTTATCATTTATGTGAAGCATGATCTTGTTGATTTATTCAATATTAATATTAGATAGAAAATCATATTTACATTAAAAATTAGTGAAATTTCATTCATCTCTTTCTACTCCAACTTATTATCAAATTCCATCATCTCTATCCATATGATGATAAATTATTTTAGAAAATTCTCACACTCTTTATTGTATTAAGACTCATTACACATAGTAGCATTTTTTATCATAGGAAGTCATTGGTTCATTTCCATTTCTATTCACTAGTTCTATTTGTTCCTGAACCAATGTCACAAATTTATCAACAACATACCCTAACATTTATCACCTCGCACACAAATATCTAATAATCAGATGATTATCCCATATAGAAAACGTCTCTCTAAATAATATTTTTTATTCTAATTCTCATGCACCAAATATACCATTTTATTTTAAGCAGAGTTTAATTTCATTTTCATATTCTACTTTCTTACCTTATCAATGGTGTATATGACCTATTTGAATAGATCCATTATATGGAATTTTCATCCATATTATAAGTATCTTTCCATTTTTATGGAATTTATATAATAATTTTTCTTGGATGTATCTTTTTTTCATTATTTTGAGAATATTCTTCTTCTTATAATCATATCCTATAGAAGATATATCTGAAGTGCCCAGATCAGTGTGAATCACTGAGAGGGGGAGGGGGTGAATCAGTGATCCCTTAAAACTTTTTACTAATTGATTCTTAATCAATTAAACCTCTATGGCTGGTTAAAGCCTCGATCCACTCTTCTTGTATCTCTCAACCTTTCCCGAATGATGCAGTAATGAAAAGGCACAGGACACAAGGATTTACAAGGTTCGGCACCAAAGGCCTACATCCTTGCCATGCTCTCCAAGCATGGATTCTCCCATTATAATCTGTTAGTATTACAATGGTCGATACAGCTTCCCACCGTATCTCTCCTGAGTCCCACAGGAGGGTCTTTATACTGCGTCCCACAGTGTTACCAGAGTCCCACTGGCCTGCTCCAGAATCCCACTGAAGACTTCTTCTCCCTGAGTCCCACAGGGTCTTCTCCTGGCTCCTCGAGTCACACGAGTAGCTCTTCTTCACTTTAAGCTTCTTCAAGTATCCTCAGCAGTCTGGGATAAAGACTGCTGGACTTGCTCTGTACCTCTGATCACTTGTGATGATCAGGTCTTCTCGTCTTGCTCGGGCTTTATCACCTTCTTCTAAGGATGACCCGGCTTCTCTCCAACTACTGAATGCTCAGACAAATAATATCTCTAACTTCAGTCTGGTCCAGTCTCAACTCACTTCAACATCATGCACTGAGTGCATGGCCTTCTCAATTCTTCAAGAACCTCCTGGTCTTGGACAACTCAAATGCACACCACTGATTTAGCACTGTTCACGTGTGCACGTGCATGCATGCATGCATGCACTCCCCTTCTTCTTCTCTTGGTGCAATAAACCCACAAGGGGTGTAAACTGTTTAAGCACACACCTTTCCACAATCTTCACACACTTTATTCAAATTGTTCACACACTCACAAGTGTGTTGTACTTTAGTGTGAGGGTCTTCTCTTCTTCCTAGTGTGTACACACTTTGTTTTGCACGCACACTAAGGTTCGGCCACTCCTTTTAATTTGCACACACACACAACATAGGTTGAGTTGTGGTCTTCACTTGTTGCACACACATGACTTGGCCTTCACATCACTTCTAGCACACACACGGCCTAGTGTGCTCTTCCTCTTCACTTAGCACACACAAATAATATTCTTTAATTTGTTCTTCAATGTGTGCACCCACATAAGGGCTACGGCCTCCTTCTTTAAATGCACACACAAAGTGCAAGCTTTGCCTTTCTCCTCTTTGAAACCACACAAGGCTACTGCCTTTTCTTCAAATGTACACACAGTAGAGCCACGGCCTTCACTTGGTGCAC
This sequence comes from Viscum album, assembly GCA_963277665.1. NCBI lineage: Eukaryota > Viridiplantae > Streptophyta > Magnoliopsida > Santalales > Viscaceae > Viscum > Viscum album. The sequence goes on from OY728142.1 coordinate 1,334,935,832, forward strand.
ACACAACTTCACTTTGCACTCAAAGGGTGCAAGGGCTCGGGTCCTGCTTGTTTAGCACATAAGCACTAAGGCCCTTGGGCTCTTCTCCACTCAAGGCAAAGCCTCGGCCTTTTTATTCTTCTTTGCACACCTACTGCCAACAGCCTTTCTCCTCTTCTGTTTTTGCACAAAAGGCACAAAGGCCCTCGGCCTTCTCTTCACTTGGCACACAAGCACAAAGGCTCGGGTCTTCCACCTTCAACGTAGACGCGCAAGTGCTTGATGAGCCGCGGCCTCCTCTTCTTCAACAAAGCACAAGGCACACTTGGTGCACAAGGCAACTGGGGCGCGCAAGCCTCGGGTGAAAGACACCGCGGGCGCGCAAGTGCTACCGCGCAGGGGGCACGGTGCACAGAGGGGGCGCACAACTTTGTGCTGCCCAAACTCCTTCCTGTCGCGCAAAGGATAGCGCACAGGGGACTCCTCCTCCTCCTTCTTCTTGTCGCGCAAAGTTGTTGCGCGCAAGGAACTCAGCCACGCAAGTTTTCTTGCGCGGGGCTTCAACTTCACGAGGCAGAGGCACTCGCGGGACTTCCAAATTTTTCAGCAGTGTTTCAGCAACAGAAATGAGAGCCTCGGGCTATCCTTTTATAGGCGAGGAGAGCTCAAAACTTCCGCGGGATATAAATTCAAATTCCCGAACTTCTCGGATCTTCAAGATTTTCCAAATCTTTATTTTTATCCTCTGTTTCACGCGGGATCTTTATTTCTTATTCCTCTACGTGCATGCGACTCATAACGCATGCACGGCCTTCGGTTTAGGCTCATCCCATGCAAAATCATCAACCACGTGGCCTCGGCAGCTTTGCTTGCCTCGGCCGAACTCGAAATCCTCCAAACATTGCATGCATGCTCTCTTAATTGCATGGATGGATTCGGTATGTCCAGACGATCACAATGGAGGTCTTGGTTTCGAAAATGGTGGCCGGATGCTCGAGATAGGTCGTCGGGAAGGCGCCTGGTTCAGCGGGGCTCGCGGGTGGCTTCGCATGAGCTCGAGGTAGAAGATGGACGCCGGGCCGTTGGATGCGGCGATGGAGATTCATCGGGCGGCCTGGATTAGATCGCGGCGCTGTGGATCAGATGTGCGGCGCAGATCAAGCGCGCGATGAGTCGGACGGCGGAGATTTGCTCCCGGGATTTTTTGCCCGTCCCACATCGAAACGCCGCGGGTTTTTTCCGCGGTTTATCACCCTGGCGCTCCCATGAGCGGCCAGTTGAATTCTCTCCCCTCCCGGTGCCGCCCCGCACCGGGTTCTCTCTGCGGGCGCGTTCTGCGCCCACCTTGCTCCCTGCGGGCGCGCTCTAGCGCCCACCATGCACACACACGGGCGCGCTCTAGCGCCCACTATGCTCCCTGCGCTCCTCCGGGCGTGCCCCTGGCGCCCTTGCGGGTGTCCTTGGGTGCGCCCTGCCGCCCTGGCTCGCCCCACGGGGTTCCCCCGGGCGTGGTGCCCTAGTGGCCCATGCCTTGGGGTTGAACCCCCCAAGGTGCCTCGGCTGGCCTAATTTTTTGGCAAAGGATAGAATAAAGACTTTATAAAAACCAGTTTCTCCTCCATAAAAAATATGCCAATTGCCAAATGCCTCCTTCTAAGCCATTCTTCCTCCTCTTTATTTCTTCTTCTTCATTAGAATTCATCATCCTTCTTCAACATATATTCATCATTCAAGAATGGAATTCTTGAAGGTTCTTCCTTCAACCGATGCTCCTGAATCAAATAATTCATCAAAATTCTTCAATGATCCAATCAGAGATCAAGTTGGATCTTCTTCAAATTCTCATGCACTAAGTGATAGTGCATGGACTTTATTAATCCACTTCATCCACTTAGAAGTTGTGGATGGATCTCTTCAACTCCTCATGCATTGTCAGTACAATGCATGGTCTTCTAATCATGTTGTGACATTGTATCATCAGGATACAAGTTCTTAGAACTTAAAGATCAGTTCAGCAATCGTCAGATTTACATGGAGAATGTTTCAACCATATTCTCCAATGCCACTTAGTGAATCTCCTAAGTGACATTCCTCTAAGTACCATGGCCATTCTCCTTCATCACCATCACCATCACATCCTTTGACATTCACATCTTGACTCCTTGACATCCATTCATTCCAAGACAACTTCATGCCTCATTGACAACAAATGCAACACATTGCACTTCAATCTCCCCCTTTGTATTTGTTGTCAATACACTCCTTCAGCACCATCACCATCACATCCTCTAAGTGACATTCCTCTAAGTACCATGGCCATTCTCCTTCATCACCATCACCATCACATCCTTTGACATTCACATCTTGACTCCTTGACATCCATTCATTCCAAGACAACTTCATGCCTCATTGACAACAAATGCAACACATTGCACTTCAATCTCCCCCTTTGTATTTGTTGTCAATACACTCCTTCAGCACATATGAATGGGTCAATATGTGTGCCCAATCTTTTCTCCCCCTTATTGGCAATCAAATGCAAAGGTGTGGTGTGGTTCACTTTCAAATATATCTTCCTCCCTTTTAAAAGCATTTTCTTCAAAATCACTAAGAGAGGGATGATGTCACATGTTCTTCTTTAGCAAAGAACCTTTAGTAGATCAACTCTAAGTCTACTTGGGCTAACCCGGTGTAGAAAACAAGAGTGATGTAACCAAGGAACTCAATGCTGTCCACAATTCTCTACACATGTGAGATCATGCTTAGGGGTTTGAAATTTTTCAGATATAACAATGAATTTGCTAAATCCTGCACATACTTCACAAAACTCATTAGAAAGTTCAGTGCAAAGATAAAGCTCCCCCTTTCATCCATTTGCCTTCAATCCATACTCCCCCTTAATTGACAAGATAAACTCAATTAAGAAACAAGGGATGAAAGTATGATTGGAATACCTTCAGCTTTTCTCAAGATAGTATTAAATCTTAGAATACCATCTTCTCCAGATTGGCTCCCCCTCAAGGGGTGCACTCCATTCTGTCCAAACCATCCTCCAGCTGAGAATGATCATCATCTTCAATTCCCTGCAATGTCAGCACATGTAAATACCAATAGTATAAGGGAATAAGATGGAACCTCCTTGGTTCATCAATGTGAACAACAAGGTTGAGAAGATTCTCTCAACCGAGATGTCCCATTTTCACCAGTCTTCACACTTGCACATTTGATCTTCATTGATGATTGTGCTGGTGTGGTTTTCAAAACATCTTCATGTGAAACCTTTTGTTTCCTTTTTGCCTTAGCAATTGCCAGAACTTCATCTTCAGCTCTCTGCAGATCTTTGGCAAGTTGCAACTGATTTGGCCATATGACTAGTGAGTCACTTGGGAGTGTGGCCTCAGTTTTGGAAGTTCCACATGGTTCTTTTGATGCTGTCAAGCTACCTCTCTTAGGCAACTTGTTTTCAATCAATTCCTTCTTCTTCTGGATTGATTGTCTTCTGGAGTTCAGTCTGCTTCTATTTAGTTTCATGGCTTCTTTACAAAGATCCATGATATGACCTTTCTTTCCACAGTAGAAGCATTTCTTGGTGGTCCTTCTGGATGCATCACCCTTCTTGGACTCAGACTCCAAGGACTTCTCTTCATTTCTCAAACACTTCTTGGGAGCATTTTCTACTTTCTTCTTGCTTCCCAAGGAATCTTTTTGAGCCAGGTTCAGTGATCTTTTCTTCTTCCCAGCTTCGGATACATTCGGAGATTGATATGTATCAACTCTTTGACCACTTTTGCAACCATCCCAGATGTTGTCAAGTAATCCAAATCTATTTGCAGTAAACAGATGTCTCTGGACCTGTGGATGTTGCTTCTTTTCCTCTGGCTTGCTCCCCCTAGGCATGGGCTTCCTCTGTGCTTTGGCATTTAGTGGATTGTACCAACAATCCTTTGCACAATGCCCATACTTGTTACAACACCAGCATTGTCCCACGAATCTTGACCTCTTCAGTCCTTCTGATTGTAGGGTACTTTTCTTGACCTGTTGTGCTGTTTCAGGAGAGCTCTGCTTCTTTACTGTCTTCATCCATATTTGTTTGGAATTATTCTTCCATCCTGCACTTTTAGTAGAAACACCATTAGAAGCATCAGTACAAGATGGTATGGATGGTACCTTCTTTCTAGAAGATGTTGCACTTTTATTGGAGGATGTCTTTCTCTTAGAATCATCCTGCTCAAGGTTCACTTGAGTAGCAACATTTCTTCTTTCAGCTGACTGGGAGGATTCAGCTTTGGGTGATTGCTGATTTTTCAATATCACTTCTAGTTCTAGGCATTTCATGTTAAGGGAGTTCTTCTCATCCTCAACAGTTCTTAGCCTTCCTTCCCAATTCTGTTTCAGCTGTTCCATCTGGTCATCATGCACCTTCTTTATTTCATGCAATGAGTTGTCAAGCTCCTTCACCATTTTGACTTTGTCTTCAATTTGAGCATCTCTGACAATCATTGAAACTTTATGCCTCTTTTCCAGTGCATGGAAAACATCTTTGATTATTACTTTAAATAATTCTTTCTCAGAAAGGCTTCTCTGCAATTCTTCAGCAGTGTCTTCATATCTTTCATTGCAAAGAGAAACGGTTTCATCTTTAGCCTTCACCAGCTTTCTGAGAGTGTTGGTTATGCCAACCCTTTTAGCCAATTGATCTTCCATTGCATTGGCTTCTTCTTCTAACTGTGATTTTTCTTCATGAAGATCATGGATGCCTGTAGCTATACACTTTGCCACTTCCATGGGAACTATCTTCTGAAGATATTTGAGTGCACTTTGAAGATCATTCATTGTTTCAACTTCATCACAGCTAGGACAGGCTTTCTTCATCTTCTTGGCCTGTTTCTTCTTTCTATTTTTCTGAGTCTTGGCAGAAATCTCCATTTGAGGCTGGTCGCTCGTTTCCTCAAATCTGCACTTCATAAAGACTCCCTTTGGATCTTTTAGAGGTAACCTTCCTCTGATACCAATTGAAGTGCCCAGATCAGTGTGAATCACTGAGAGGGGGAGGGGGTGAATCAGTGATCCCTTAAAACTTTTTACTAATTGATTCTTAATCAATTAAACCTCTATGGCTGGTTAAAGCCTCGATCCACTCTTCTTGTATCTCTCAACCTTTCCCGAATGATGCAGTAATGAAAAGGCACAGGACACAAGGATTTACAAGGTTCGGCACCAAAGGCCTACATCCTTGCCATGCTCTCCAAGCATGGATTCTCCCATTATAATCTGTTAGTATTACAATGGTCGATACAGCTTCCCACCGTATCTCTCCTGAGTCCCACAGGAGGGTCTTTATACTGCGTCCCACAGTGTTACCAGAGTCCCACTGGCCTGCTCCAGAATCCCACTGAAGACTTCTTCTCCCTGAGTCCCACAGGGTCTTCTCCTGGCTCCTCGAGTCACACGAGTAGCTCTTCTTCACTTTAAGCTTCTTCAAGTATCCTCAGCAGTCTGGGATAAAGACTGCTGGACTTGCTCTGTACCTCTGATCACTTGTGATGATCAGGTCTTCTCGTCTTGCTCGGGCTTTATCACCTTCTTCTAAGGATGACCCGGCTTCTCTCCAACTACTAAATGCTCAGACAAATAATATCTCTAACTTCAGTCTGGTCCAGTCTCAACTCACTTCAACATCATGCACTGAGTGCATGGCCTTCTCAATTCTTCAAGAACCTCCTGGTCTTGGACAACTCAAATGCACACCACTGATTTAGCACTGTTCACGTGTGCACGTGCATGCATGCATGCATGCACTCCCCTTCTTCTTCTCTTGGTGCAATAAACCCACAAGGGGTGTAAACTGTTTAAGCACACACCTTTCCACAATCTTCACACACTATATTCAAATTGTTCACACACTCACAAGTGTGTTGTACTTTAGTGTGAGGGTCTTCTCTTCTTCCTAGTGTGTACACACTTTGTTTTGCACGCACACTAAGGTTCGGCCACTCCTTTTAATTTGCACACACACACAACATAGGTTGAGTTGTGGTCTTCACTTGTTGCACACACATGACTTGGCCTTCACATCACTTCTAGCACACACACGGCCTAGTGTGCTCTTCCTCTTCACTTAGCACACACAAATAATATTCTTTAATTTGTTCTTCAATGTGTGCACCCACATAAGGGCTACGGCCTCCTTCTTTAAATGCACACACAAAGTGCAAGCTTTGCCTTTCTCCTCTTTGCAACCACACAAGGCTACTGCCTTTTCATCAAATGTACACACAGTAGAGCCACGACCTTCACTTGGTGCACACACAACTTCACTTTGCACTCAAAGGGTGCAAGGGCTCGGGTCCTGCTTGTTTAGCACATAAGCACTAAGGCCCTTGGGCTCTTCTCCACTCAAGGCAAAGCCTCGGCCTTTTTATTCTTCTTTGCACACCTACTGCCAACAGCCTTTCTCCTCTTCTGTTTTTGCACAAAAGGCACAAAGGCCCTCGGCCTTCTCTTCACTTGGCACACAAGCACAAAGGCTCGGGTCTTCCACCTTCAACGTAGACGCGCAAGTGCTTGATGAGCCGCGGCCTCCTCTTCTTCAACAAAGCACAAGGCACACTTGGTGCACAAGGCAACTGGGGCGCGCAAGCCTCGGGTGCAAGACACCGCGGGCGCGCAAGTGCAACCGCGCAAGGGGCACGGTGCACAGAGGGGGCGCACAACTTTGTGCTGCCCAAACTCCTTCCTGTCGCGCAAAGGATAGCGCACAGGGGACTCCTCCTCCTCCTTCTTCTTGTCGCGCAAAGTTGTTGCGCGCAAGGAACTCAGCCACGCAAGTTTTCTTGCGCGGGGCTTCAACTTCACGAGGCAGAGGCACTCGCGGGACTTCCAAATTTTTCAGCAGTGTTTCAGCAACAGAAATGAGAGCCTCGGGCTATCCTTTTATAGGCGAGGAGAGCTCAAAACTTCCGCGGGATATAAATTCAAATTCCCGAACTTCTCGGATCTTCAAGATTTTCCAAATCTTTATTTTTATCCTCTGTTTCACGCGGGATCTTTATTTCTTATTCCTCTACGTGCATGCGACTCATAACGCATGCACGGCCTTCGGTTTAGGCTCATCCCATGCAAAATCATCAACCACGTGGCCTCGGCAGCTTTGCTTGCCTCGGCCGAACTCGAAATCCTCCAAACATTGCATGCATGCTCTCTTAATTGCATGGATGGATTCGGTATGTCCAGACGATCACAATGGAGGTCTTGGTTTCGAAAATGGTGGCCGGATGCTCGAGATAGGTCGTCGGGAAGGCGCCTGGTTCAGCGGGGCTCGCGGGTGGCTTCGCATGAGCTCGAGGTAGAAGATGGACGCCGGGCCGTTGGATGCGGCGATGGAGATTCATCGGGCGGCCTGGATTAGATCGCGGCGCTGCGGATCAGATGTGCGGCGCAGATCAAGCGCGCGATGAGTCGGACGGCGGAGATTTGCTCCCGGGATTTTTTGCCCGTCCCACATCGAAACGCCGCGGGTTTTTTCCGCGGTTTATCACCCTGGCGCTCCCATGAGCGGCCAGTTGAATTCTCTCCCCTCCCGGTGCCGCCCCGCACCGGGTTCTCTCTGCGGGCGCGTTCTGCGCCCACCTTGCTCCCTGCGGGCGCGCTCTAGCGCCCACCATGCACACACACGGGCGCGCTCTAGCGCCCACTATGCTCCCTGCGCTCCTCCGGGCGTGCCCCTGGCGCCCTTGCGGGTGTCCTTGGGTGCGCCCTGCCGCCCTGGCTCGCCCCACGGGGTTCCCCCGGGCGTGGTGCCCTAGTGGCCCATGCCTTGGGGTTGAACCCCCCAAGGTGCCTCGGCTGGCCTAATTTTTTGGCAAAGGATAGAATAAAGACTTTATAAAAACCAGTTTCTCCTCCATAAAAAATATGCCAATTGCCAAATGCCTCCTTCTAAGCCATTCTTCCTCCTCTTTATTTCTTCTTCTTCATTAGAATTCATCATCCTTCTTCAACATATATTCATCATTCAAGAATGGAATTCTTGAAGGTTCTTCCTTCAACCGATGCTCCTGAATCAAATAATTCATCAAAATTCTTCAATGATCCAATCAGAGATCAAGTTGGATCTTCTTCAAATTCTCATGCACTAAGTGATAGTGCATGGACTTTATTAATCCACTTCATCCACTTAGAAGTTGTGGATGGATCTCTTCAACTCCTCATGCATTGTCAGTACAATGCATGGTCTTCTAATCATGTTGTGACATTGTATCATCAGGATACAAGTTCTTAGAACTTAAAGATCAGTTCAACAATCGTCAGATTTACATGGAGAATGTTTCAACCATATTCTCCAATGCCACTTAGTGAATCTCCTAAGTGACATTCCTCTAAGTACCATGGCCATTCTCCTTCATCACCATCACCATCACATCCTTTGACATTCACATCTTGACTCCTTGACATCCATTCATTCCAAGACAACTTCATGCCTCATTGACAACAAATGCAACACATTGCACTTCAATATCTATATTTATTCTTATCAAGTTCATTTATTGTGGTATCTTCTCTATATCAACATATGAATTGTTCCAGGATGATACGTACCAGCAATCATTAAAAAATTTACCACGTCTATTGAAATAATAACATAAGTCATCAATATAATCCAATCAATGATTGATAAAAAAATTCATCAACATAGAATAATTATGAATCATGTGTGAAGGATTTATCTTTTGATCAGATCTAATCCACATGAATACTGGCATTTTTTTTAATTATCATGCATATACATAATATGCCTACAATCAATAGCTCGATGTTCAAATTTCCAACATCATGAGAAATTTACAACAAATCTTTATTTCATCTTCTCTAAAACAACATATATATATTTTTAAATAATCTTTCTTTTGTAAAATATTATTATTCATTTGATATTTTCATGTGGAACAATAATTCAAATTTTTCATCATATTAACCCTTGATGATATGGTGGATTTATCATCAATGTTTATTTACCTATGTTTGAATATAATAGATTTTGGAACCCACACTTGAAGATAAAATAACATTAGTACAATCATGAACTTCTATATAAATGGTTATATATTACAATGAGCATGAAATAGATTTTTTGTTAGATAATCTCAATCTCATCCTCCCACATGAATGAGACATTTCAAAAATAAGACTCTTTTAAAAGTTACAATTGTCATATTTTATGATATAATAATTTTGTAAAGATTCATCCTGAATCTTCTTAATATTTATATTCATAACCTCAAACTCATGATATTTTAGATTCAAAGATTTATTCTATTATTCATGTAATATCACCATATCATCACATTAACTCTTAGAAGTATTTAATTTTTTTCCGTTATATTTTTCAAATTTACATACATTTCCTACAACTTTATATTGAAAAAATTTATCTCATCTTCTACAGATTTTATTTTTTCTTCCTATTGACACATAATATTCTTTATATGATCATCAATATTTTGACTTACTTCAAGTAGAAAATTATTCATTTCATTAATTCACTTCATCATAACAACTAGATGATCTTATTTAACATTCATAGAGGATCTATTTAGTTACTCTAATGCACAGATGAATTATGTATAAATATTATTAGTCATATATTTGTCAAATATAGTCCTATTTAATTCATATTTAATAAAAATAAGTATTTTATTGAAATAAAATTTAGATCATTCTTTTTATTTTTCTACTTATATTAATATCTCATCCTTTCCTTTGATTTCAAACTAAGGTTCTATAGAATTCATGATATTTTTATGATATAATAATATTATATAAATCAACTTCATAATGAAATTCTCAAAAATTTCATTATAACATACATTTCATTGCACATGATCTTCAACACAAGAGAAATTTTCATTGCCAGACGACGTGGTTTCATTTATAGAATAAATAATTTTGATAGATGTTTACATAATTTAACATTCATTTCCATGGATTAAATTATATACTCATATTTCTTTTCCAAATGTGGTTTCCATCATATATATCCTTGAGGAAATAAAATATGTTTATGGAAACATCAGTAGGAACATTATTTTGATAATTATTTTCTGAGTAAAAAATGCAGAGTGATTTAACAAATTGATAATATTTTCCTCTTTAATCATACTCATCATAGAGGATCTTTATCAAATAATTTAATAGATACTACCGATAGGAGACCTGTATAACTATATTAATAGTTTTGTGAACCCAATTTCATCTTCAAATTGTTTTTCATCATTCATTAATCTTTATTCTATATGTTCTTAATGTTTTTTAAACAATATTCCTTATTGGAATTAGTATGGATATAAACTGAATTATTCATCTGAGACAACACCATTAATTATTCCAATTCAAAATTTCACTTCATATAATTTTTATTCAAATAATAGGGTCAATTATATCGATTCCCTAAAAGTTGTACATATTCTATGATGTCAATTGATATTTCTAGTAATTCATGCAGGTATATTGAGAGGGGGTTATTTAGTGCACACACATTTTACCAATTTTTCATTTCTTTTGTATTACCCCTCTTTTATTATAATATATGTACTTGTTAGTGTGAATGAATCTTCCCTTCTTAAAGAAACAATTATCCCATATGCAAGATAGATAATAAATTATAACATTTAATTGTATTTTTACAATGTTCTCCCTTAATGTGGGTGACTATTTTCTTGCTATGTTTACGAGTATTTGAGTCATATATTTTGAAATATGAATGAATCATCAATTAAAAGTGGCTAGTTAGATGTCACATTGATGCAATGGTTGGTAAGTAAGACCATTTTACCTAATTAAAAATAAACCCCTCAAGTTTTATTTATGTATGAATCACACCAGTATTTCACAAACACAACATTAACACAATAAGAATAATAAAAAGATATTCCAGATGCCACTGTAATAAAAAAATGATCCCCCTCTTCATGAAAATGATAATAAACTGATTCATCGGCTACTTACTACAACTAAAACTACTGGACATCCACGAAATATAATTATTGTCAAAACAAGATAGTCAACTCAGTATATTCTCATGAATTGTTGAAGATAACGCTTCTAATTTATCTCACTATAGCATTAGAATTAAAAAATTACTATACTACAAAAAAATGAATGTCTTCTTCCACATTCTTCACTAAAAAATATTTCTTCATCTCAAATAAATATTACACACATCAATATCATGTGTTCTAAAAGCAGGTAATCATTATCATAACATAAAATTGTATAATTCAAGTAATTATTCACACTACATACATATCTTCTTTGTGAAATAAGAAATTCACTACACTATGTATTCTTAATATGTTCATTAATCATATTGGAAATGCTAACACATTCCTGAAAACTGATTTTATTATTTGATAATTATTATAGAATCCTTTGGTTTACCTTAAATGAACTCAAATAAGTAAGAGTATTCTTTTTAATAAAAGTAACACAAGATCAACAAACACATATACTATCACACTTTCCTTCTCAATATACATCTCATGTTCAAACATATCAACATGTACATAATTTATAATTTTCAAAGAATACATGAATTTTATGTTTCAAGAATTTAACTCATAACAAGTTATTTGTACATTATTCATCCATACAAAAATAGTTATAGAACCATTATTTTTTAATTTATGGAATAGAATGATTTAATATTGTTGCCTATTAAAATAACATGAATAATTTGAATATAGTATTTCATAAAAAAATAAAACTTCAAGATAATTACACAAGAGTATCACACTGATCGTTTCTTTCTGACACTCAAACACATCATCTACACAAGTACATACTCATCATTATTCTTGAAATAATATTCAATCACTGATAATTATACTTGTAAAAATGTGTGAGGTTTTTCCTTCTTCTTTTCATAACAGAATGCATCATAATTTTACATTACATAACAAAGTAAAAATTTTCACTATATATCTTTATTCCTACATGAAAACATGAATTGGTAAATTCTTTGGGCATGAAAGGTATTCTTTAAGAGATACACTATAATCATTGAGTTTCACAAGTTTACTCAAATCATTTACACATGATAGAGAGACACAAATATGAATTTAAATATCTCATGTGAAAAAACATTATGTAGTTTCTGTTTTTCATCCGTAAAATGGTACATAAAATTTATGTTCACTTAGAAAAAAAATTGTATGCGTAAACAATTTCATTCAGAGATCAACATTGACAATATGATATACCTAGAAAAGGACAATAGAATCATCTATGTCTTGCTGAAAATAATAAGTACATAGAGTCCTTTACAAAAAAATTAAGAGTGCATTTCACTATTTGAAGGCTTTTAAATATTCTTCACTGAGAAAAAACAAAATCATTGGAAACTCCTCATAAATAAAGTAGACAAATTCAAGATATTTTATTTTCCAGAAACATTAATTTCTCAAAGAAGCATAATAGTAGGAATTTAATGCTTCTAATGGTATTTATAGGAATATAAATTCATCACAGAATTGTCATGAATCAGGATGAACTTCCCACTCAATAAGATACCACAATCACATAAATCATACATATTCTCCATAATACAAATATATGGTTTGATCTTGGATAAATCATGAAAACAAATCATTAAAATATTTTAATCATAATAATATTTTTTGGATGTCAATATTATGATTAAAATCATTGATTTATTTTGGGATATATCCCCATTCATAATAGATTCTCGTAATCTTGATGGTGATGATGATTTACAGAGGTTGATCAAATGGACATGAAAAGTCAACCAAGAAGATAACATGATCATGGAGCTCAGGATTCTCGATTAGATTCATGAGCATCAGTACATGGAGTATTAATAGTACATATGACTCAGGAGATCTCAGTGAAGAAGATGAAATTCATCACTGATGAGATGACCATGAAATAAATTGAGTAGATCAAGTAGTCATATACTTCTGTGAGACAATTAAACATCTTGAATAATTAAAATTATTATATATGATGGTTATAATATTTTTTTTGTAAAAAATAAAATCCCAGATATGATCCTTTATTCTATTTGTATAATTGGTCCCTTTTTCAAAATAAAAGGAAATTTGGATGCCTGTAACATTTAAAATGATGATATTCCAATGAATGATTCATAATAACTCTTATTCTATAATTCATGAATTAACATTTTCCTTTAAATAAAAATTTACATTATTAATATTATAAATATTTTTTAAACTCAATTAAAATAATGGAAAAAATTATTTTAACTAGAAACAATACCTTTAATTGAAAAAAAATCAATATTGTATCTTTATTTATTGAAACTTTCTTAAATGAAAACAGAATTTCCCAATGAAAAATAATAAATAACTCTATAGATCAAGAACATCACCAATGGATGCATAAATAATTATATTAATTAAATGGAACAACATCAAATATTAAATACCGAAAAATTTAATATCTATCCAGTAAGAGTATTGACACAGATTTCATCACAAATAATAGTTTTAAACAATTATGGTTCTTCATATAAAACATGATAATTTCCAATGAAGTCATATAAATAAAATTTATATTTTATGTATATTTTTTCCTATTCATATTTAAATTATTATTTAGAAAAAAATATCTAACAATCTAAGTATTATTTATATATTTAAATTTTGTTATTATTATGGGGAAACAATTATAATATATTTTTTCATACAATGGAAAATTAAAACATTTCTCGTGCATGTGTGGAGAAAAACCTCTATGAAGTTATACATTTAATTTTTTATTATGGGATCACAAGGATTGTTAGAATAATTGAATTAATCAATATATTTAATTTTTATGCCAAATTTATGAGTATATGTAGTTATTTTATTTTTTTTAAATATTTCCCAGAAATATATTATGAAATGATAATGTTAATGATTTGATTGTGTGATCTTCCATCTCTATGAAATTATGTACATCACTTTCCATGATTTAAATAAATTTTGAGTTTAAAAATTGTATTTAATTTATAAATATAATTATTGTAACATCATTATAATTATTTAACAAGTGGATCCATATTGTCTTTGACCATGGTCCGTACAACAATGTATTTTTGAGGATTTAATAAAAAATACTCCAAAACATCCAACATGAACAAAATATTTTTACTAAAAAATAAAGAAAAGTAATTACTGATACCAATGGAATATTAATAATGAAATTATGTTTAAATGGTTCTTAGTAATGTATAAAATTAATATATTTTTTTATACTTGATTTAATATATTTTTTTTTTCAATTCACTCTTAAGGTAAGGGATATCTCTTCTCCATTACATTTCATTGTGATGTATTCAATTTTCACCTAATTTTCACAATGGTTTGTTATAGATATTAATGTATTTTATCATTTATTTTTACTGATGGTAATGTGTTTTTCAAATCTATTACATGTTCGGTTCATCCAAATAATTATTATTCGAATTGTATGAACATCATAAGGGATATTATCTTGAAAAATTATTATTATGATTTCCTGAAAACTACGGGCCTTGTAAGGGTTCCCCCTCATCCCTTGAAAGGGAGGTTATCATAAATCAATAAAAATGGAGGCCTTCGGTCACAAAAATTATATATTATTATTATATACATCATAATTTACATATTTATTTAGGAGTTGACGAAAAACCATTAATTAGATAATTTATATGGTTTCCACACATATGTAAAACCAATATTTACATTTCCCACTGAATGTAAAATGTAATGAAAAGGGTTGTTCCAACAAAATAGTAAAATACTGGTATAAAAAGTATAACAATGTTATTATAACTCTAGTTTCATATATGATTTAATGGATATGGAAGAATAAATAATGAAGAAAACAATTGTTTTTGAGTTATAGATATTCATCAGGAAACATCTATTAGAATCCACATAAAAAACTATAGGTTTTTATTTTTTTGAATATAAAATTTAGGACATAATGAGAATTTTATGTGGTGTATTTGAGAAAAACATTCTAGTCAAATGGCTCAAAAAAATTTAGGAATAGAAGACATGTTGTTCCCTTTTATATGTGAGGTGGAAGGTAGTCATTTAAATACATGAAATATTAATAAATAATATGTGTGTAACTCATATAAAATGCATCCAAATAACCAGATATTCTATAATAGGTAGAAAAAGCAGTAATATAAAATAATAATATGTGTCTTCTTAACCATTATTTTTTTGTACAACCACCTCATTAAACATGTTTGACTTTAACAGTTGAAAAATTATTAAATATTTAAGGGACATGATTCTTATTTAAAAAATTCAATATGTCACATAAAAGAAACAATATTTATAGGATAAAAAAATCACCATAAATTTGAATTAATATATTCTATTTATGATTTTATAGTGATTTAAAAATATTTTCTTCTAATTAAATACCATTTCAAATCATTTTTGGGACTAATCAAAAAATGTGGATATACAGGCATTAAGGGAAATTTTGATTTAGAACCTAAATTTTATTATCATTATAAATAATTTATAATATCTTAAAATTTTATTAGAGCACAAATATTCCTCCATGAAATTTAATTTTAATAATTTTTAGCTATTTTACCTCCTTTTTTATATTACATGAAAAAAATATGCATCAATGATTCATAAGAATTCAATGTAATTATAAAATCACAAAAATATATAAATAATTTATGATTATTTACATAATTTTTATTTCTAATATTTTACATATTGATTCAAACATATATAATCTTAATCAATTTATATATCATGAAATCTTATCAAGTGAAGGACAAGGATTCCGTGTAATCAATATTGTGATAAAACGTGATTGAGGTATTAATAGAATGATTGTGGCACCATTGTAACGTGTTTCCAATTATTTTTTGATGACCAAATGATCAGACATATCCAAAAAAATAAAATCATGTTTTGGGTAGATTTTGAGAACTTATTCAAGATTTATCACCCTACTTAACATTTTGTACTCTTTACCATTACGATTTTTTTAATGTTATTGTTCATTTTTTAGAATATTGAAATTAATATTGATAAAAAATAATAACCATCATAATTCAAAAAATGAAATTATTTTATAAGTATTTATTTTGTAGATTTAGATGAAATTAATTTAATTATAAATATATATATTAACGAATATTTGTTTTTATAAAAAATACACATTAATGAGTAAAAATTAAAATATAACTATATAATGTATAATATTAATTTCTAAATAATAATGGAGAATATAATTTCTAAATTTTAACTTATTTTTCTTTAAAATAATTCCAATCCAAAATAGAATATCAAAAAATTATGAGATGACATTTTTCATGAAAATTGGTATTTTTCATTATTCCCCAAAAATCATATTTCTTAAAAAAAATATTAGAAATTTATATTAATATTTATTTTATTTTTTGATTTCAATAACTTATTCCATTTTAAAAAATGAAATTTATAAAATTGTATGACATTAATTTTAATATCCATGAAAAAATTCAATAAAGGCTATTTATAACGAAAAATAATTTTTAGAACCGAAATGGATTTTAACATATTTCCATTCTAAATAAAAACAATATATTTTTTATTTATTTTCAATTGATAATGATGTTACTCGTATCATTATAATCATTTATAAATATTTATATATTAAATATAAAATTATAAAAATACATTAAAAACATAAAAAAATTATGATAAATATCTTAATTCATAAAAAATATTTTTTATTCATTTAAAACAAAATTATAATCAATTAAGGATTTAAAATACATTTAATTATGAAAAAAATAAACATATATATTTAATAATGATTTTAATCATTTCGGTAACTTCTAATCCAATATAGTTGAAGTAATTTTTAAATTTAAATAATAATATTTATATACTATATTAATAAATGGTATTTTCATGTGTTTTAACCATGTCAAAATAATTCATTACATGTTAATTCCACAATAGAGTACCCAATAATACTCTATATTATTTTCCATTTCGTTTAATAAATAATTTTTAAATTCACTTTAGAGAAATATCCGGATAAAATATTATCATGATCCATATAAAGATCACTAAACATCATTGGTAATATCAATATACATCATCATTGAGAATATATTTTTATTATTTCATCTTATAAAAATTATTTATTTAACAAATCATTCAAAAATATAATAAAAAAATTCATATTTCACTCCATGATATGGGGAAACAATATATCCCTCTAAGAAACATAAAATGAAAATTTCATAAATGAATGGGAAGAAGATATATTTTTAAACTCAAATTTAACTTGTTTAGGATGCTTGAAAAATAATAATGGATATGATTGTGAGAAATCATGTTCAAGCCATATATATTATTAAACTAAATTTTAATAGTTTGGGAAAGAGTGAAAAATTAAATATATATAAATATATAAATAATAGAAATATATTTTTAGATATTTCTTAAGTAGGTAAGAAATACCCAAAATGACTTTTATCAACATTTTATGCATATATAATACTATTCATGGATCATTGAAAAAGATCATAGGCATAGAAAAATTTATTTAGAAGTCATACGTTACAATATAACTTTGAAAATAAATCCAGTTGCCTATAGTCATGTTAATATTTGTACTATCTATAAATATTGAATAAAAAACATTTTAGTTATTTAATTTAATTAAAAACATTCATTTTCAATTAATTATCATCATTCAATTATTTTGGGTCATACTATTTGTAATTAATTAAATAAATATTAGATATCTCATTGTATGTTCTGGGGTCCAAAATTTTACAACATAAAAATAACAACAAATCAATTAACTTGGTTAAATATATTTTAAATTTTAAAGAATCTATTATTTTTTTTTCTTTACACTTTGGGATATTATAAGAAAATTTTTCATATTAAGGAACACAATCAATGTAAAATCCACACCCTTTGGATACTCAATATAGAAATATTATAAATAATGAGTATAATTTAACAAAAATGTAGATAAATTTATAATTAATAAAATATTTCATGAATGGTGTTTTGCAAAAGAAAATAAAGGCCCCTATTTTATAAACAATAAATATTTACTATATGAAATAATCTATTTTTTGTGATAGAAATTTCATTTTCGTGTTCTAAATGGTGAAATAATATAATTATAAAAGAAAATAATTTATTTTTATCATGAAAATAATATATAACATTCATCTAATTTGACATGGTTTTTGTGGAATCCTAAGGTGATCACAATAACAGATGACCATTAGTAGAGAGTCCCTTTGGTGATTAACTATTTTATTAATGAACATAGAGAAGGAATAAGGAAATGTCGATGGACAAAATATACGGAATTAATTAAAACCACCATATTATAATGAAATTATTTGATAATGTAAGATTTAAAATATGATTCATGGATTTTTTATTTTTAGGATTATACCCATTCAGTAATATTTAAATGAACACAAATATTTTTATTTAGAAAAAAAAATTAATCAATATATTTTAATTATCCAATTTATTATATTACTCTAAAAATTTGGAAATTTTAACTTATCCAAACCCCCTTGATATCCAACTTTTTAATAAAGAAATTAGATAATCATATCACTTAAAATATACACCTTCTGTTGTTTTTCTTTTAGGATTTCAACCTTCACTCTTCATTCATTAGTACCTAATGTTGTTTTTACTATTGATTCAACTAGATAATAGGATAAATTTTCATTGTGTGATCATTTTTGGGGTTCATGGATTACATTATTTGGTATTGAAAAGGTATTTTTGAATGATATATGTACCAATCAATTATTTTATATGTATTTAAAATGGTATAAATAAGATCTATTTTCTATTATTTTGTATATGCAATAATGAGTCGAAATCAGTCATGATATATTATATCATTATAACATATCCATTAAATGATAAGGTATGAATAGAAATAAACCCATTATTATAGAAAATTTTAATGTTTCCAAAATGAAAACTATTTTTTATCAATAATGAAATATTACTAAATTTTATGTAAATTCATCTTATAATTCAAATATGAATTTTCAATAAAGATTGTATTTATTTCATTTATTTGATAAATTTTTTTAATAATTTCAACAATTTATTAAAGTTATATTTTTTTAATGCATGTCATTTTTCAAATAGACATTTCAATAATATATCAATCAAATCTTTTAGAAATTTTTTAAAAAAGATTTATATACTAGTGAATAGTTGAAAATTCATTTGTTTGGAATAACAATAATTTATAAATAAATTAATAAAAAAATTTGATAATTATTTTTATAATTAGTTTTAAAAGTATAATAACTATCATTTTGTTATAAATAATATAATTAATTTTAAATTTTTTTGATATTATATTTTTTAAAATGATCTATTTTTGGGATTAATAAATAATTTTTCTAGACAAGGTTTTTAAGAGAACAATGTGTTTTTATCAAGAAAATTAATTAATTCCCCAAATTTATATATAATTTTCAACTACAAGTTTTCCATAAATTTATCCAATTTTATACATAATTTAATATATGTAATTTCATTTCCATTATTACCGATAATCATTTATAAAAACTAGATTTCA
This sequence comes from Viscum album, assembly GCA_963277665.1. Classification (NCBI taxonomy): domain Eukaryota; kingdom Viridiplantae; phylum Streptophyta; class Magnoliopsida; order Santalales; family Viscaceae; genus Viscum; species Viscum album. The sequence continues at coordinate 1,334,955,428 of OY728142.1, forward strand.
TTGAGTTTTGTGAACATATTTACAATAGAAACATTACAATTATAAAAATCTAATATAATAAAACATATTCCATATATGAAATGTTAATACATAATATAACTTAATAGTTTCAATAAAATTTTTATAATGTTATTTAAAAAATGTACATTTTATTAAACATGGTTTTTGTTAAACTAGGTATACTAAGGGAGGAGTAAAATGAGGAGATCAGTGTATAGATGGTAAAAAAGACTTATTCTCATTGGTGGAATTTATTTTAATCATATCATAGTATATATTTGAATTTTATTTCCATTATCATCCACAATCCCATGAATGTGTCCTTATATAACTGATATATATATTTTGTACTTCCATCGGTGTCCCTCCCCTCACCAATAAAATGGAACATCTTCTCTACCATTATTCAATAAAAATAAACCCTTTAACATATAAAATCGAAAAATATGCATTAATATATTAATTCCCATAAACCATGTTCCCCTTTTCTTTTCTTAATACTAATTTCCATTGATTAAGTTGAATACCACATGGGTCTCTTAAAGAATATGTATAAATCCTAACTAAGGTATCTCAAATTTATTTATTTTATCTTCCTTCTAAAATCAAATCATCTCCAATATAAAAAGATAAATATAGTGTCATAAATATAATGAAATTTTATTATTACTAATTAACAACCATTTTCACCTCCATTCCATCAAATTGAAGTGGAATGCGTCATTCATTCATACATTCTGAATATCTCCACCACACAATGATATGATTAATTTTACATTGTCACATCACATTGTTTTTCATAAGAATGGATTTAATAAACTTATATGTTATTTATGAAATAATTATAAATCATGAATTATAAAATATTATTTCTGTAACCTTAATTTTTTCTATTAATAAATGAAATTATGATTTGTGTGTACATATGGACAACCATCATAATAAATAGTTTAATTAATTTCTCATTCTCAACCTTTTTTTATGGTACTAAATTAATTTTATAAATAATATCTATTATAATTATTCAATTTTTATCATTTTATATATGATGAAAAAATGATCATTATACAAGGAATATATCTTTTGAACCAAAACATTCAAGAACAAAGACACTATCAACACCCAAAAATATATATTTTAATATTTAATATTTAATAAATGGTTATTGAAATGCCATATGTAGACAATATGTGTACTTTTTGTCATTATTTTTGTATTGGTAAAAAATTATAATTAATTGCAATTTATTAAAAAAAATTATTCAGCATTTGATGTATGTTACACATGAGTTAAGGGTTTTATATTATACTATTTATTTTAACATGATTTTATCTGAGATTGTTTTAGAAAATGATTTTATATGATAAATCTCTCTTAAATCATATTTTTTTATAAATTTTTATTTTCAATAAATTTTAGTTTTCTTTCTCATTTAAAATTTTTTATTCTCTTTAATTTATGAATGATGGTTTTTAAATAAAATTTATTTTTGTTTTTCTATTCTACTTTGAATATTATCTTTAATTTCCAACTTTTATCTGAAATTTTAAATGAAATTTTATTCAATTTTTCTATAATTTTGGTTATGTTATCTATTATCCTTTTATAACATTCAAAATATACGAATTCAAATGATTCCCATTTTTTGTTTCTGAATATTGTTTTTCTTACAATTGTGTGATTCATATATTTGGTTTAATATATACCAGAATAATGGATTTTACCACCATCATGACTAATATTATCATTGACGCTTCACATTCATGATTTAATGGTTATTTTTAAGTAAAATAATTTCCAAAATTATTTTATAACATTATTATACTTTTAATATTGTTATTCAATAATGAAAAGTGTATATTCAATAATAAATTATACTTGCAACCCTTTAAAATTTATATATATCTATAATAATATTTATTGATGTTTCATATGATTTATAGGGATACGGTCGAGTGGTATCATTTTTATTACTTAATGGGATCTTTGGTAACTATTATTTTGAAATCTTAATGAGACCTAACTTCTTTTCCCAATATTATACTATGACGCAATGATAATGGTTTTCATGATTATTTTAAATACATATGAGTGGATTGTTATTATTTTAATGGTGGGTTATGTAATGGCCTGGACCCACCTGGTCCATTACATTTTCAAAGCTTGGCTCCACTATGAAGGTGGCACCGTAATGGTGGCACCGTGATGGTGGCACCGTGTCCTCACCAAGCGGTCATCATTCTTTACCAGTTCCCAACCTTTCCACTCCCGCAACATAGTTTTTGATGTAAAAATGATTTAATTCCCCCATTCAAAGCCATTTAAATCCGATAAATAATATCTAAAATACCCCAATAATTGGGAAACCCGTAACTTACCAAAACCTGTGGTTTTTCTATGGTGTCTCTCCCTTCCCCGTACCTTCCAGATCCGCCCATGTTATGAGTTTCCTTTTGGTTAAAGAAATTTGTTTAACACATAGCCGTTATGACCACCTATCTGAGGAGAATTTTTAAATGACAATTAATTTAAGCGTGCGTAACCACCCAACCCCGTGGTGAAACTACGATCCGACTTTATAGCCATTCAAAATTCCATGTCCCGTAATAATGGGATCTCATCATTATATCATGCTAGAAATTATTCCTTCTAACTCTTGGCTAGTTTACTTTTCTTCTTTGTGCATTTGGAGTTCCACTTCTCGAGGCAAGTGGAGCTCTTGTGATGGATCCTTTCTGCTCACCCATGGAGTCCTAGACGTTCCTCCCCTACAAGTCACGCATCCCCAGTTCTAGGCACATGGAGGAGAACTTCAATCCTTGACAAACCAATAATGTATTTTCCTTCGTCTCTCCATAATATGTATCATGAGGGGTGGGTAAGAAACTATTTATGTGGGAATGGATAAAACCGAGCCTTACCAAAGATAATAAACAGACTATTAAAGATTGATGGGGTGCGTTTGAGAATTCTATTTTACTCTTTAATAATTTATATATGTTGTGAACTGTATGGGCTTATGCTCAATGAAAATCATGGTCGTTGGTGGTCTTTCCTTGCACACTAATGAACCCTTGTCTTCTATGATGATAAAATGACTTTAACATGGAAATTTGTTAATCACCTAAACTCAGTTGGTTAAATGGATTCCTAGTGAACATGAATCCTTGTGTTGTCACCCCAGTTAACCAATATAAAGAAGAACCTAATGAATGATGTGCTTGAACCTAGAAGTTTCCCTACTCTATTTTGGTAGTAGGTGGGTTGTTCTGTTTGATGCTTATGGGGTGAAGGGGATGGGGATGGGATCCTCTGTTATGGAATGGTTGTTGGTTGTGAATCTGAAGCTGTGTGTGGCTATATCTCGAGGCCTTTTTTGGTTCAAGTATTTTGAAGGATCTCAAGGATCCCTTTGTTGTTGTGACTTTACAAGAAAACAGGGTGTGGATTCTAAAATTTCTTTTGGGTGTTTCACATTCTATAGCTTGTGCTTATGCCTGTTAGTTGCTCAGTAGTGTAAAATTTACGTAAATGGGATCACTGGAACATTAATACATGATTGGGGTCAATGGGGAATTACTTTCTGGGATGAGTGGTGACATGGTCGTGGGTTTGGTGTTTCTTGTGAATGAGTAGTAACTAGGGTGTTTTTGATTTTGTTGGTTTTGGAACTCCTAGGTTGGGATGAGTTCTTGTTATATAGATTATATAATTGTTTTTCTTATGTTTCTTATTCAAGCCCTACTAAAGTTGACAACCAGGTACCGAACACTCCCATTTCATGGGAAGGGTGTTTTTCCAAACACTCATATTAGTGGCTGGTTATTAGCTCCTTTTCTGCTCCCTTTCCTGAATAGCCCAAGACTCATCGGGAAGGTTGTGATGGCCTGAGGTCCATTATAGCCCAGGATTATTTGGGAAGGGTAGTTTTGGTGGTTTCCCAAGTGTGTCCGGGAAGGTTATTTCCCAAGTGTCTTCGGGATGAGGCCCAGTTGTCTTCGGGCGTGGCATTAGTTGTTCTGGCCTAGGTGTTTGCAGGTGTGGTTATGCGTAGTTGTTCTGGCCCAGGTGTTTTCAGGCGGGATGTGTGGTGGTGTACTAGGTGTTTCCGGGTGGGGTGTGGCAGTGGGACTGTCGTGACAATGGCGGGAGAGGTTAGATGCCTAGGATGTCTTCAATAACCAGTGGGGAAGTGGCGCGGGGTACCCAAACATCAATGTGTTATTACTATTATATTTCATGACTTGCTTTATTTGGGGAGCGTTCCATGGTGAGGCATGGGTGGGAAGTTTTCCTAGCTAGGTGTTTTAGTTATCTCTTTTCTCTTAGGGCATTAGAATGCCTCCCCACTTGTGCACGAGAGCTTTTGGTTTTCCCTACTGAGTATACTTGTATACTCACCCTACGAATATAAATCTTTTTTCAGGTTTCCAGGATGACATTAGGGATCGTGGAGGGCCGTACTTGTTCAACAATTGGGATAGTTGTTGCTGCTTTTTTTCATTATTTTGGTACATCTTTTTGGGTTTTTTTACTTGTGTTTCTTTTATTTTTGGAACATGCATATGAGAATGGTTTGTTTTGTCATTACCTGTAATTCAAATTTTGGTGTTGTTGGGATTTACTATCTTATCTCCTGATCTTAATAAATTAAAAGGGTAATGCCTTCAATATTTTGTGTGATTCTATACCATTGGTTCTAGTCACCACTCCAGGAACTATTGATGGTGGGTCTCATGGGTCATTATCTCTACTTCAACTTGAGAAAAGGGACACTAGGTTGCCAGACCCTTCCTTCTTCAAGTTGATGGAGAGATAATGACCCCAGAGACCCGCCTCCAATAGGTCCTGAAGTGGCGACGAGCACCAAGGGTATAGCATAACGCACAAGATGGAAGGAATTATCATTTTTATTTATTAGGATCAGGAGATAAGATTTTAAATCCCAACAACACCAAAATTGGATGTACAAGTAAATCGAAAAAAAAACCATTCTCATACGCATGTTCCAAAAGTAAAAGCTACAAAAGTAAAAGAAAATCCTAAAAAAGAAGTACCAATAGAATGAAAATATCAACAACAACTGTCTCAACATCTGAACTAGTACGACCCTGCATGATCCCTGAAGTCCTCCTGGAAACCTGAAAACAATTTTAGATACATAGGGTGAGTATACAAGTATACTCAGTTGGGAAAACCAAAAGTTCTCATGCACAAGTGGGGAGGCATTATAATACCCCTTGAGAAAATAGATAACTGAAACATCTAGCAAGAAAAACTGCCCACCCATGCCTCAACAAGGCATGCTCCCAAAATAACACAAGTCACGGAATATAATAGTAATAACACATCGATGGGTGGGTACCCCACGCCACTTCTCCACTAGTGTTTGAAGACATCCTATGCATAAAACCTCTCCCGCCATTATCCCCATAGTCCCACTGCCACACGCCGCCCACACAAACCTGGGCCAAAACCAAACATCCCGCCCGCAAACACCTGGGCCACAACAACCATGCATAACCATGCTCAAAAACACCTGGGCCGGAACAACTACTACCATGCCTGAAGACACTTGGGCCTCATCCTGAAGACACATGGTAGACATACTTTCCAAACACACCTGGAAAACCACTACAACTACCATGCCTAAAGAATCTTGGGCTATAATGGACGTGAGGCTATCACAACCAACTTGATGAGTCTTTTCTATTCGGGAAAGGGAGCAGGAAAAAAGTTAACAACAAGCCACTCATAGGAGTGTTTGTAAAAACACCCTCCCCCATGAAATGGGGGTGTTCGGCACTAGGTGCTCAACATGGGTGGGGCACAAATGAAAAACATAAGAACTACATTTATATATTATATATAACAAGCACTCATCCCAACATAGGAGTTCCAAAACCTACATAAGCACAAACACACTCATTACTAATCATTCACAAGAAACACCAAACCCACGACCATGTCACCACTCATCCTGGAAAGCAATTCTCCATTGAGCCCATTCTTGTTTTCATGTTCAGTTGATACCATTTAAGTAAATTCTGCACAACTGAGAAACTAACCGGCATAACCATAAGCCAGAGAAAGAGAAACACCCAAACAACATTTTAAGCATTCACACCAAGTTCTCTTGTAAAGTCATGACAACAAAGGGATCTGTGAGATCCATCAAAGTACTAGAAACAAACCAATCCTTGAGATATCGCCCCACACAACTTCATATTCACAACCAACAACCATGCCAAAACAGAGGATCCCATCCCAATCCCCATCACCCCATAAGCATCAAACAGAACAACACACCTAATACCAAAATAGAGTAGGGAAACTTCCAAGTTCATGCACATCATTCATTGTGTTCTACTTTCTGTTGGTTAACCCGGGTGACCACACAAGGATTTATGTTTAATGGGAATCAATTTAACCAATAGAGTTTAGGTGATTAACCAATTTCCATGTTATAGTCATTTAATCCTCACAAAAGACAAGGGTTCATTAGTGCACACAGAAACACCACCAATGGAGATGATTTTCAGTTAGCATAATCCCATACAGTTCACAACATATATCAATTATAAAAGGGTAGAACAAAATTTTCAAATTCACCCCATCATTCTTTAACAGTCTATTTATTATCATTTTAAAGGTTCGGTTTTATCCATTCCCACAGAAACAGTTGTGTACCCACCCCACACAATACACAGTAAAGAAAGATGAAGTAAAATACCAACTTGGTTGATCATGGATCGAAGTTCTTCTCTACATACCAAGAATTGGGGATGCGTGACATGTAGGGGAGGAACGTCGGGGACTCCAAGGGTGATCATAAAGGTTCCAGCACAGGAACACCACTTTCCTAGAGAAGGGGAACTCCAAACGTACAAAGAAGAAAAACATACTATCCAAGAGGAAGAAGGTACAATTTCTACTGTGATATAAAGATGATATCCCATTGTTATGGGATATGGAATTTTGAATGGATATAAAGTCGGATCTTGGTTTCACCAAGTGTTTGGGTGGTTACGCACCATCTGGAGCGTGTAGTGGTCATGTTCGCACAAATGTTGTGGCGACATTACCTCATTTGGGAGTGCTTTTTGGTCTTCATGGATCACAAAATCTTGAAGTATATCTTCTCCCAATGGGTCCTGAACTTATAGTAGTGAAGGTGGATGGAGTTAATTTAGGACTACGACTATGAGATTTTCTACACCTCAGAAAAAGGGAATGTGGTGGCTGATGCCTTGGGTAGGAAGTCGCAGAAATATGTGGTTCGAGAGTCAGAAGATTCATGGATGGAGATAGAGGAGTTGGATGCCCTGCACCTGGATCTATGTGAGGATGGTGGTAGAGGTTGTCTATTTTAGATGATAGTGGAGTCCTCTCTCCTAAAGAAGATGGAGGAGTCATAGTGGGGAGACATAGAGAGTTAAGTAATGCATGACAAGGTTAACCATGTCGATGCTCCGAAAGGGTGTAAGGAGGATGGTCAGAATCAGATGCTTTTCAGAAGGATGATGTTTGTTCTGGAGACGATGTGTGAGATAGTTCTTTGTGAGTTCCACAACTCACCCCTGGTAGTACACCCGGGAGCTTCCAAAATGTACCGGGGCTTGAGAGGTCAGTTCTGGTGGCCCGGGGTAAAGCGGGAGGTGGAAGAATTCATAGCAATGTGCCTCCTATGTCAGCAGTTGAAGGCTGAACACTGCATCCCAATGGGTTTTTATAACCTTTAGATGTCCTTGAGTGGAAGTGGGATGAAATCTCGATGGATATCGTCATGGGACTACCTAGAGTTCAAGGAGGTTGCGATGCTATCTTGGTAGTGGTGGACCAACTAACGAAATCGGCCCACTTCCTAGAAATCAAGAAGTCAAGTACAGTGGATGCCCTAGAACAGAGGTACATGGATGAGGTGGTGCGGTTTCATGGAGTACTGAGATCCATAGTCTTGGATAGGGATGCACGGTTTACCACACAAGTCTGGAGAGGATTGTAGCATGATTTTGGCACCTATCTACATCTTAGCACTGCTTTCCACCCCTAGACAGATGGACAGAGAGAGCACGCCATCCATATATTGGAGTATAGGCTACGAGCATGTACTATGGACTCTAGGGGATCATGGTAATGACAGTTTCCACTGGTGGAGTTTTCCTACAACAATAGCTATCACTCTACCATTTTCATGGCTCTGTTCGAAGCTTTGTATGGGAGGCCGTGTCGCTCATCTGGGTGTTGGACTGAGGATGGGTAGGTAGGTGTTCTTGGACCAAAGGTGGTGCAGATCATGATAGATAAGGTTCAACTTATAAGGGAGAGGATGAAGGTGTCCCAGGACCGGAAAAATTCATATGCCGATAATAGGAGGAGACCCTTGGAGTTCTAGGTCGGGGACCACGTGTTCTTGAAGGTCTCCCCTCGGCATGGGAAACAGAGGTTCGATAGGGGGAGTAATATTTCTCATAGATTTGTTGGACCCTTCGAAGTGTTGTGGTGGGTCGGTGAAGTGGCTTATCATCTAGTACTACCGCCGCTGCTACTGAGACTGCACGATTTTGTCCATGTGTCTCAGCTACGATTTTATCTACACGACGATTCACACGTCCTCGACTAGGGAATGCTAGATATCGAGGATGACATGACTTTTGTGGAAGGACCAATGAAGATTGAGGATCATGATGAGAAGGTTCTCTGTGGATGGACCATTCCATTGGTTCGTGTGTTTTGGAGGTATGGCGGGCTCGAGGAAAGTACCTGGGAACAGGAGACGCAGATGTACGCCCAATACTTAGAGTTATTAAGAGTTTTTTTTCTATTTTTTTTATACTTGTTTGTGACATAACTCTTTACCATGTTATATATGGAACATGTGGTTTTCCATATTCTTTGGATGTGTTTGAAGAGTCCTGACTATGGGTAGGGGAGGACCCGATCCCTGATCAATACACATTATGGTGGATGCGATTAAACCCGTGAGGGCGAGTCAGTGCCACCCAAAGCAGATAGTATCTTGACATGGAGGAAGAAACTCCCTAACCCATATGACTGGACAGTTTCACCCTCGCGTGTTTCCTGGTTACTTGAGGGTGAGGTGTTCCAAGATGTCGATGAGGGTCACTTTTGAGAGGTATCTTTCGAGGTGGTTGTTCAGAACACCTCTTTTCTTCAGGTATAGTTTTGATTCTTGAGGACAACAATAGTTTGAGAGGTATCTGATGTAATGTCTTGGACCCACCTGGTCCATTACTTTATCAAAACAGAGCTCCACAGTGAGGGTTTCACCGTGACGCTGGCACCAGTCATGGTGGCACCGTGACTCGGGCACTGTGGGGGTGGCACCATGATGGTGGCACTGTGATTGTGGCACCATGCAGGTGGCACCATGACGGTGGCACCGTGGGGGTGGCCTCGTGATTGTGGCACCGTGGGGGTGGCACCGTGTGGGTGGCAACGTAACGGTGGCACCATGTCATCACCGAGTAGTCTTCGTTCTTTCCCAGTTCCCAACTTTTCTGCTCTTGCAACATATATTTTGATGTAATAATGATTTAATGCCCCCTTTAAAAGCCATTTAAAGCCCATAAATCATATCTAAGATCCCCCAAGAGTCGGGCAACCCTTAACTTACCAAAACATGTTTTTTTTCCTCGGTTTCATGCCCTTCCCCGTACCTTCCAGATCTGCCCATGTTACGTGTTTCCTTATGTTTAAAGAAAGCTGTTTAACACATAGCCATTATGACCACCTCTCAAAGGAGAATTGTTAAATGACAATTAATTCCATCGTGCGTAACCACACAACCGCGTGGTGAAACCACGATCTGAATTTATAGCTGTTAAAAATTAAATATCACATAACAACAGGATATCATCTTTATATCAGGCTAGAAATTCATTCTTCTTCCTCTTGGATAGTCTCCTTTTCTTCTTTGTGCATTTGGAGTTCCCCTTCCCAAGGCAAGTGGTGCGCCTGTGTTGGAGCCTTTCTGCTCACCCTTGGAGTCCCCGACGTTCCTCCCCTAAAAGCCACACATCCCCAGTTCTTGGTGTGTAGAGAAGAACATCGATCCTTGATCAACTAGGTTGGTATTTTCCTTCGCCTCTCCTTACTGTGTATCATGCGGGGTGGCTGCGCCACTGTTTCTATAGGAATGGATGAAACTGAACCTTAACAAAGATAATAAATAGGCTGTTAAAGAATGATGGGGTGTGTTTGACAATTCTGCCATACTCATTTATAATTTTTATATGTTGTGAACTCTATGGGATTATGCTCACTGAAAATCATGGCCGTTGGAGGTCTTTCCTTATGCACTAATGAACCCTTGTCTTCTAAATGACTGTAACATGTTAATTGGTTAATCACCAAAACTCGGTTGGTTAAATGGATTCCCAGTGAACAACAATCCTTTTTCGGTCACCCCAGTTAACCAACAGAAAGAAGAACCTAATGGATGATGTACTTGAACCTAGATTTTTCCAGACTCTATTTTGGTAGTAGGTGTGCTGTTCTGTTTGATTCTTATAGGGTGATGTGGATAGGGATGGGATCCTATGTTGAGGCACAGTTGTTGGTTGTGAATCTGAATATGTGTGGGGTTGTATATCGAGGCTTGGTTTGGTTCTAGTACATTAAGGGATCTCAAATATCCCTTTGTTGTTGTGACTTTACAAGAGAACCGGGAGTGAATGCTTAAATTAATGTTTGGTTGTTTCTCTTTCTATGGCTTGTGGTTATGCCTGTTAGTTTCCCAGTAGTGTAGAAATTACATAAATGGGATCACTTTAACATGAAAACAAGAATGTAATCAAGGGGGAATTGGTTTCCGGGATGAGTGGTGACATTGTCGTGGGTTTAGTGTTTCTTGTGATTGAATAGTAACTAGATTGTTTGTGGTTAAGTTGTTTTTGGAACTCCTTGGTTGGGATGAGGGATTGTTATATTTATTATATAGTTGTAGTTCTTATATTTTTTATTTTTGCCCCACCCAAGTTGAGAACCTAGTGCCGAACACCCCCATTTCATGGGGGAGGGTGTTTTTACAAACACTCCTATGAATGGATGGTTATTATCTCATTTTCTACTCCCTTTCCAGAATATCCCTAGACTCATTGGGTAGGCTGTAATGGCCTGAGGTCCATTATAGCCCAAGATTCTTCAGGCAGGGTAGTTGTGGTGGTTGCCTAGGTGTTTGCGAGTAGGTTGTTTCCCAAGTGTCTTTGGGATGAGGACTAGGTGTCACCAGACATGGAAGTAGTTGTTCCAGTTGAGGTTTTTGTGGGTGTGTTTACGCGTGGTTATTATCTCCCAAGTGTGTGTGGGCGGGGTGTGGCATTGGGATTGCGTTGACAATGGCAGGAGATGTTGGATGCGTAAGATTTATTCAACAACCAGTGGGGAAGTGGCGCAGGGTACCAAAACATTGATGTTTTATTACTATTATATTTCTTGACAAGCGTTATTTGGGGAGCATGCCTTAGTGAGGCTTGGGTGTGCATTTTTTCTTTCTAGGTGTTTCGTTTATCTCTTTTCTCATGGGGGAGGGTGTTTTTCCAAACACTCTTATGAGTGGATTGTTATTATCTCTTTTTATGCTCCCTTTCCCGAATATCCCAAGACTCATTGGGTAGGATATGATGGCCTGAGGTCCATTATAACCCAAGATTCTTTGGGCATGGTAGTTGTAGTGGTTTCCCAGGTGTGTGTGGGCATGTTGTTTTCCTAGTGTCTTTGGGATGAGGCCCAGGTGTCTTCGGGTGTGGCATTAGTTTTTCTAGCCCAAGTGTTTGTGGGTGTGGTTACGCGTGGTTGTTGTGGCCTAAGTGTTTGAAGGCGGGATGTGTGGTTGTGGCCTAGGTGTGTGCGGGCGGGGTGTGGAAGTTGGACAGCTGTGACAATGGCGGAAGAGGTTCGATGCACATGATGTCTTAAATAACTAGTGGGAAAGTGTTGTGGGGTACCCAAACATCTATGTGTTATTACTATTATATTTCTTGGCTTGTGTTATTTGTGGAGTGTACCTTGGTGAGGCTTGGGTGGGCAGTTTTCCTTGCTAGGTGTTTCAGTTATCTCTTTTCTCACAGGGCATTAGAATGCCTCACCACTTGTGCACGAGAACTTTTGGTTTGACCTACTGAGTATACTTGTATGCTCACTCTATGTATATAAAACTGTTTTCAATTTTCCAGGAGGACTTCATGGATCGTACTTGGCTGTACTAGTTCAGACGTTGGGACATTTTCTGTTGCTATTTTTCTTTATTTTGGTTCTTCTTTTTGGGTTTTTCTTTTACTTTTGTAACTTGTACTTTTAGAACATGCATATAAGAATGGTTTGTTTTGGATTTACCTGTACTTCCACATTTTGTGTTGTTGGGATTTACTATCTTATCTCTCGATCCTATTAAATTAAAAGGGTAATGCCTTCCATCTTGTGTGTGATTCTATACCCTTGGTGCTAGTCGCCACTCCAAGAACTATTGAAGGCGGGTCTCAGGGGTCATTATCTCTCCATCACCTTTTATAAGGAAGGTTTTGAAACATGTTTTCCCTTCTCCATCTTGCTGAAGGCGGGTCATGACAGAATGGTATCAGAGGAGGAGGTTGAGAGATAGGATGGAGTTTAGAGTTAGGCATAGTGAGGATTACATGGGATGGTAGGGAAATAGTGTTGACTATCTTGGTTTGTGAAATAGGATAGAGAAGACCAGCTAGGGAATGGGATTTTAGGGCCCCCTGTGATCCGATGCAAGAACTCTAGGCTTACCGAACGTCCAAGTGAGGCTACACTGATTGTAGGTTAGAGACCCTAGGAATGGTACATGCTTTATAATGAATTTTTTTCATGTGTTTCATGTGTATTTTGGGTATTTAAAATGAATAAGAAGTCTAAGAAAATTTAAGAAGAATATTATACAATACTTTAGATTAGGCATTCCTTGTTTACCTTGCAGCTATGGCACCTCGGAGATGACCACATGTAGTGCGAGCGATAGAGGCACATGAGGTTGACATGGCCGATCGGCAGAGGACTGACTGAGAGGAGGAGGACAATCAGTGGTATAGGATGCTTTATGCCTTTCAGAAACAGACCCTTGGGAAGTACGAGGGTAGCACCTTAGACATGGAGATAGAATGTTGGATAGAGGAGTTGGTGATAGCTTTCAGCTTGATCCGGGCTCCGACAGAGTACTGTGTTCCTCTGGCTATAAGCCAGATGCGGGGAGCAGCGCGTCAGTGGTAGAAGCTCTACCTCAGGGAGAAGAGGGAGGCAGAGGTTACGTGGTCTAAATTCAAGAGGGAATTCCAGGCAGAATTCCTCTCTTCCACAATAAAGGCTGAGAAGAAGAAGGAGTTACTCTCCCTCCAGAAAGGGAGCGTGTCAGTGAGAGTGTTAGGGATCAAGTTCAAGGAACTCCTCCGCTTTGTTCTAGAACTCTTTCCAGATGAGGAGTCTCAGGAGAGACGTTTGGATGAGGCACTTCGACCTTCTCTTCAGTATTATGTTACTCCCTTCACCTTACCGACATACTTGGTGGTCCAGAACAAAGCTAAAGTGGTGGAGAGGATGCACACGCTGGGAGGTGTATCGTGAGAGGGAATCTAGTTGGGATTGTTGGAGGGGAAAGCCGTCAGCAGCTGACCTCCAGCATCAGGGCCCTTTAGGTTTCGACTAGTTGTGAGAAAGCCCCAGCAGTTCCAGTTCTGATCTCCCAGTCCTCACGCCATCCTTTCGGGCCCAAGACCAAGATGCTTCAACTGTGGTAGCCATGAGCACCTTCAAAGTCAGAGCTCGGACTGAGTACAGTATAATGGGGGTGGGTCAGTGCAGCACCCGCCCCAGCCTTAGTAGATTCCATCCATACCCTTTCAGCAGTAGTAGCAGGGAAAACAAGCTCCCGCTCCTCCACGGGCAGTTATCACAGGAGGAGGCCGACCTCAGGGTGCTCCTCAGGGACCTCAACCAAAGTGCAGTTGGTGAAGCAGCTGACAGCCGAGGGGTATGAGAGCAGGGCGTGGGCATTTACACGCCTCAGAGGCAGCACCTCCAGCTGGCCTAGAAGTCGTTCAAGTTACGATAAACTTGTTTAGTACTCTTGCATCTTCCTTGTTCGATACAAGAGCTTCGCACTCTTTTGTTTTGTTCGGTCTGGCCCGTTCTCTGGGTCTATATGCTGAGAGACTTCTAGTTCCCCTTCTGTTGATTACACCAGTCAGAGGTCAGACCGACTAGTTTTATGTTTGTAAAGGGTGTAGACTGATGATTGGGCCACATCTTTCAATCAGGTATCTTCTATTATTGCAGATACATCCATATGATGTCATCCTAGGCATTGACTGGCTGTTCTCTGTATATGTAGTTATGGATTGCTTCCAAGGAAGGAGTGTGTTTTCAGACTTGGGCAGCCGACGTGTGACTTTCATTGGTGAGTGGGGTTACCAGGAAGGTAACCGGTGAGTGGATTACCTCATTTCCTTGTTAGTTGAACTGTCAGTGGAGTATGCAGATACATAAATGGCAGAAGTCCCAAGAATCATCGATGAGTTTATGGAAGTCTTCCCTGAAGTGGTGGTGACTCTACCCCTTCGACGTTATGTTGAGTTCGGGGTAGTCTTGCAACCTGGTGCCCATCCAATTTCAATAGCTCCCTACTATATGTCACCTTATGATGAATAAGGGTTTTGTTCGACCAAGCGCATCACCACAGGGTGCACCGGTCTTATTTGCAAAGAAGGAAGATGGTGGTCTCAGGCTGTGCATAGACTATAAGAGAAAAAATCAGGTGACAGTCAAGAATCGATACCCTCTTCTGAGGATATATGATCTCTTTGACTAGATGAGGGGAGCAGGTTGCTTCTCTAAGATTGACCTACAGTCGGGATATCACCAATTGAGGGTGAAAGAGGGAGAAATCTCGAAGACTACCTTTAGATGTAGGTATGAACACTTTGAGTTTGTAATCATGTCGTTTAGTGTATCCAATGCACCGGTTGTGTTCATGGGACTCATGAACTCTGTCTTCTATGAATACCTAGATCAGTTCATAGTCGTGTTTATTGATGACGTACTTATCTACTCAAGGTCAGAGGAGGATCATTCTGAGCACCTGAAAATGGTTTTAGAGGTCCTCTAAAACCACCAAATTTATGGGAAATTATCCAAGTGCATGTTCTGGACTCGGGAAGTGCACTTACTTGGGCACATGGTGTACGAGAAAGGAATAGTGGTGGACCCTTCGAAGGCCGACGTGTTTGTTTCATGGGAAGCACCCAAAATTGTGGCAGAGGATCATAGTTTCCTTGTACTGGCAGGTTACTACCAGAGGTTTGTACCCAACTTCTCTCGAGTTGCTGCACCTTTCAAATCTTTGACCAAGAAGGACCAGGCTTTCATATGGGATGGGCAGTGCAAGGGAACATTTATCTATCTGAAGGAGAGGTTGGTGAGTGCCCCAGTGCTATGGTTTCCCGAAGAAGGGGTGGTGTATGAGGTGTTTTGTGATGCTTCAGTATAAGGCCCCAGCTGTGTGGTGATGCAAAGATAAGGGGTGATCTTTTATGGGTCTAGAAAGTTATGTCCCTATGTACGTAATTATGTCACCATGATATAGATCTTGCAACAGTCATGTTCGCACTAATGTTGTGGCGACATTACCTTATCAAGGAACGCTTTTTAGTTTTCATGGATAAAAAATGCTTGAATTATATCTTCTCCTAGCAGGACCTGGACTTGCGTAAGCGAAGGTGGATGAAGTTCCTTCAGGACTACGACATTGATATTTCTTACACCTCAGGAAAAAGGAAATTTGGTGGCGGATGCCTTGAGCAGGAAGTCACAAAAGGATGTAGTTTGAGAGTTGGAAGATTCTTTGAAGGCGATGTAGGAGTTGGTTGCCCTGCACCTCGATGTAAGGGGGGATGGTGGTAGAGGTTGTCTATTTCAGATGA
The DNA here is from genome assembly GCA_963277665.1 of Viscum album. Taxonomy (NCBI): domain Eukaryota; kingdom Viridiplantae; phylum Streptophyta; class Magnoliopsida; order Santalales; family Viscaceae; genus Viscum; species Viscum album. The sequence goes on from OY728142.1 coordinate 1,334,971,384, forward strand.
CAGTGCAATCATCTCTCCTATGACAAGTGGAGGAGTATCAGTGGGGAGATATAGAGAGTGAGGTAATGTGTGACCAGATTAACCATGGCGATTCTCCGGAAGGGTGGAAGGAGGATGGTCAGAATAGAATGCTTTTCAGAGGGAAGATGTTTGTTCTGGAGATTATGCGCGATAGAGTTAATGGTGAGTTCCAAAACTAACCCCTGGTCATACACCCGGGAGCTTCCAAAATGTATTGGGGCTTGAGAGTTTAGTTCTGGTGGCCCGGGGTGAAGCGGGTGGTGGCATAGTCCATAGAAAAGTGCCTCATGTGTCAGTAGCTGAAGGCTGAACATAGAATCCCAGGGGGTCTGTTATAAACTTTAGATGTCCCTGAGTGTATGTGAGACGATGTCTTGATGGATTTCATCACGGGACTACCCAAAGTTCAAGGGGGTTGCGATGCTATCTGGGCAGTGGTGGACCGACTCACGAAATCTACCCACTTCCTAGAAATCAAGGAGTCATGTACGGAGGATTCCCTAGCACCGAGGTACATGGATGAGGTGGTGAGGTTTCATAGAGTCCCGAGATCCATAGTCTTAGATTGGGATTAACGGTTTACCTCCCGAGTCTGGATGGGATTGCAGCATGCTTTTGGCACCCAGCAACATCTTAGCACTGCTTTCCACCCCCAGACAGATGGACAGACAGAGTGCACCATCAAGACATTGGAGGATATGATACGAGCATGTATTCTAGATGTTGGGGGTCATTGGTACGACACTTGCCTCTGGTGGAGTTTTCCTACAACAATAGTTATCACTCTACAATTGGCATGGATCCGTTCGAAGCTTTGTACGAGAGGTTGTGTCGCTCACTCGTGTGCTGGACAGAGGGCGGAGAGGCAGGTGTTCCAAGCCCGGAGGTGGTTCAGAGAAGGACGGAGATGGTTCAGCTTATACGAGAGAGGATGATGGCGGCCCAGGATCAGAAAAAGTCATATGCCGATAAAAGTAGGATACCCTAGCTATTTGAGGTCGAGGACCACGTGTTCATGAAGGTATCCCCTCAGCATGGGAAACAGAGGTTCAACAAGGGTCTTAAGCTTTCTACCAGGTTTTTCGGGCTGTTTGAAGTGTTGTGGCGGGTTGGTGAAGTGTCTTATCAGCTAACACTACCACCGCCCCTACTGAGACTGCACGATGCATTCCATGTGTCTCAGCTCCGACGATATCTACATGACTATTCACACTTACTCGACTGGGGAAAGCTGTATATCGAGGACGAAGTGACTTTTGTGGAAAGAACAATGAGGATCATGGATCATGAGGAGAAGGTGCTCCGTGGATGGACCATTCCTTTGGTACTTGTCTTGTGTAGGCATGGAAAGCTCGAGGAAAGTACCTAGGAATGGGATACGCATATGCGCGCCCAATACCCAGATCTGTTTTGAGTTATGTTCTCTTTTGTTTGTACATGTTTGTGATGGAATGCTTTAACTTCTAAACTATAGAACATGTGGTTTTTCTAATCCTATAGATGTGAGTGAAGAGTCATAACTATGGGTAGGGGAGGACCAAATCCCTAATCAAGACGCATTAAGGTGGATGTGATTAAACCTGTGCGGGCGAGGTAGTGTCATCCAAAGCATATAGTATCTTAACATGGAGGAAGAAACTATCTAACCCATATGACTGTATAGTTTGAACCCCCGAGTGTTGCCTAGTTACTTGAGAGAGAGGTGTTCCTAGATGTCGATGAGGTCACTCCTGAGAGGTATCTTTCGATGTGGTTGTTCGGAACCCCTCTTTTTATTGGGTCTAGTTTTGATTCTCAGGGGAAAGAATAGTTTGAGAGGTATTTGATATAATGGCCCGGACCCATCCGATCCATTACATTGTCAAAACACGGCTCCACTATTTGGGTGGCACCATGGCAGTGGCACATTGATGGTGGGACCGGTCACTGTGGCACCATGACGGTGGAACCATGAGGATGGCACGGTGAGGGTGGCACCATGAGGGTGGCACCGTAATGGTGGCACCATGATGGTGGCACCGTGTCCACATCGAGCAGTTATCGTTTTATCCTAGTTCCTGACCTTTCCACTCCCAAAACATATCTTATTACATAAAAATGATATAATTCCCCCCTTTTAATGACATTTAAAGCCCATAAATAATATATAAAATCCCCCAAGAGTCGGGAAACCCTTACCTTACCAAAACATGTGGTTTTTCCTCAGTGTCACGCCCTTCCCTGTACCTTCCAGATCTGCCCTTGTTATGATTTTCCTTATGGTTAAATAAATTTGTTTAATGCATAGCCGTTATGACCACTTCTCCAAGGAGAATTGTTAAATAACAATTAATTCCATCATGTGTAACCACACAACCATGTGGTGAAACCACAATCTGAATTTATAGCCATTCAAAATTCCATATCCTATAACAATGAGATCTCATCTTTATATCACGCTTGAAATTATTCCTTCTTTCTATTGGCAAGTATCCTTTTATTCTTTGTTCATTTTGAGTTCCCCTTCATGAGGCATGTGGTACACCTGTGCTGGAGCCTTTCTGCTCACCCTTGGAGTCCCTACTGTTCCTCCCCTACAAGTCACACATCCCCAGTTCTTGGCGCGTGGATGAGAAGTTCGATCGTTGATCAACCAAGTAAGGATTTTACTTTGTCTCTCTTTACTATGTATCATGTGGGGTGGGTACTCCATTGTTTCTATGGGAATGGATGAAACTGATCCTTAACAAAGATAATAAACAGACTATTAAAGAATTATGGGGTGTGTTTGACAATTCTGTTGTACTCTTTTATAATTGCTATATGTTGTGAACTGTATGGGATTATGCTCACTGAAAATCATGGCCGTTGGTGGTATTTCCTTGTGCACTAATGAACCCTTGTATTCTGTGATGATTAAATGACTGTAACATAAAAATTAGTTATTCACCTAAACTCAGATGGTCAAACAGATGCCCAGTGAAAATCAATCCTTGTGTGGTCACCCCAGTTAACATACAACAAGAAGAACCTAATGAATGATGTGCATGAACCTAGAAGTTTTTATACTATGTTTTGGTAGTAGGTGTGTTGTTCTATATGATGCTTATGGGGTGATGTGGATGGGGATTGGATCCTCTATTGTTGAACGGTTTTTGTTTGTGAATTTGAAGCTGTTTGGGGCTATATCTCGTGGATTGGTTTGGTTCCAGTACTTTGAGGGATCCCACGGATCCCTTTGTTGTTGTGACATTACAAGAGAACCGGGTGTGAATGCCTAAATTGTTGATTGTGTGTTTCTCTTTCTCAGGCATGTGGTTGTGCCTGTTAGTTTCCCATTAGTGCATAATTTACTTAAATGGGATCACTTGATCATGAAAACAAGAATGGTCTCAATGGGGAATTGCATTTCGGGATGAGTGGTGACATGGTCGTGGGTTTGGTGTTTCTTGTGAATGACTAGTAACGAGGGTGTCTGTTCTCTAGTTGGTTTTGGAACTCCTAGGTTGGGATGATTGCTTATTATATTAACTTTATAATTGTAGTTCTTATGTTTCTTATCCACGCCCCACCCAAGTTGAGGACCTAGTGTCGAACACCCCCATTTCACGGGGGAGGGTTTTTTTCAAACACTACTATGAGTGGATGGTTATTAGCTCCTTTTTTACTCCATTCCCCGAATATCCCAAGACTCATCGGGCATGCTGTGATGGATTGAGGTCCATTAGAGGCCATGATTATTTGGGCAGGGTAGTTGTGGTGGTTTCCCAGATGTGTGCAGGAAGGTTGTTTTCCAAGTGTCTTTGGGATGTGGCCCGGGTGTCTTCAGGCCTGACAGTAGTTGTTCTGGACCAGGTTCTTTTGGGTGTGGATATTCATGGTTGATGTGGACCAAGTGTTTGCGGGAGGGATGTGTGGTTGTGGCCCAGGTATTTGTGGGCAGGGTGTGGTAGTGGGACTGCGGTGACAATGGCGGGAGAGGTTCGATGCAAAGGATGTCTTCAATAAGCAGTGGTGAAGTGGCGTGGGGTACCCAAACATAAATGTGTTATTACTATTATATTTCATGACTTGCATTATTTGGGAAGAATGCCTTAGTGAGGCTTGGGTGGGTATTTTTCCTTTCTAGGTGTTTCGGTTATATATTTTCTCATGGGGTGTTAGAATGCCTCCCCACTTGTGCACAAGAGCTTTTGGTTTTCCCTACTAATTATACTTGTATGCTCACCCTACGTATATAAAACTATTTTTCGGTTTCTCGAAGGACTTCAGGGATCATGTAGGGTCGTACTAGTTTAGACATTGGAACAGTTTCTATTATTGTTTTTATTTCTTTTGTTACTTTTTTGGGGTTTTCTTTTACTTTTGTATCTTTTACTTTTGGAACATGCATATGAGAATGGTTTGTTTTGGATTTACCAATACCTCCACTTTTGGTGTTCTTGGGATTTACTATCTTATATCTCGATCCTATTAAATAAAAAGGGTAATTCCTTCTATCTTGTGTGTGATTCTATTCCCTTGGTGCTAGTCGTCACTTCGTGACCTATAGAAGGCGGGTCTCAGGGGTCATTATCTCTCCTTCAACTTGAAGAAAAAAGGGTCTAACAACCTGTTATCCCATCTCTAATCTTGGTGATGGTGGGTCATGAAAGGTCAACTATATCCCCCCCAATGAATTCAGAAAATAATAATATATTATTATTCATAAGGGTGGATGTGATTTTATTTATTTCCACATTGGGTGAACATTGATAGTAACTGAAATCATAAATAGGGTTCACAGAAGGTTATCCCACCCAGAAACCAGAACATGGATTGTTAGCCTATTTCCAGTATGAATTGAATATCATATTTTCCATAGTTGACAAAATATGTTAATGATTTTGATAATGACACACCTTATTGTACTATTTTATAACATGTTATTTTTCTATTTTTATACTCTCATAGATGGTTTCCTTTGATTCATCATTGATTCATGTTTTATGAGAATTCATTCTTAATGGACAAACATATGAATATGATCTACAAATTTATATTTAAGATTTTCATATTTAATTTACTTGTTCATGTACCCTTACGATAATGTTATTATTAATAACAACCAATAAATGATTTATCCTTTTATTATCCTTACTAATCATCATGTCCCACAATTTATTATATATTTTTTTTCATGGATGTAATGAATTTTTTATTAATATTATTATTTATATGGGTTCATTGTGTGGTGAGAATAGTAGAAGCTGATGTTGTACTTTAATGTACTAGTTTTTTATGACTCCATATTTAGTAAAAAACATTTCTATAATTTATCATAATAAAATAAATAATAATTTTTATCTAATAATATATAATATATATATATATATATATATATAATTTTAGGTCTCCTATGTTTGTAATCGACCGTGATTTAGTTATTTTTGTAAACATGGATAAAAAACATCATTAAACCCCTAATGACAACCCAATAGATTGGATAATAACATGTGTTATGGAAATAAAATGAGTATCAATTTCTTGTTAAATCAATACTTTTCATTATATTAGGAAGTTGATATAGAATGATAAAATATAAACCCTATGGATAAACACCCTGAATGGGGTGGATTGGGTATGAAATTTATTTTCATCATAGATGGATGAGTGGGGAAAATACCAAAAACCAAGATAGACACACTCTTGGGATATTAATGGAATAATTATCCAATTATTTATGACAAAATAAAATTATTTTAGTAGTTAATTACCCTAGATGGTCTATATTAAACATTTAGTATTATAGGATTGGAATATTGTAACACTATTTTGACATCACATTACAGATTCCCATTATAATATGATATCCTAAATGATTAGTTTATCTCACAATATTATTTTTTCAGTTAATGGATAATACAAGAATAAGTCATGTTATCATTGAATGAGATGAAACATGAAATTAGTTTACACCAATCAAACAAATGTTATGGTCATTAGAATAAAAAACATATATCACAGCATATGAAACTATCATTATAAATGAATATAATTGATCATACAAATGATTAATGGAGGGAAAATATGATATTTTTTTATTCATGGAGAAACAATAAACATTTTTAGTGGTTCCATTGATTCACTAATTTTTTAGAAATTTTTTGTACCAATGAAATGATATTTTAAAATATATTGTTATTGAATCATGAATATGCTATTTCATTTGTCTATCATTTAGAATGCATTGATGATTAATTGTGTAATCATATAATAAATTTTAGTAAATTGGTATAAATTGAAATAATTTAGATGAATGATTTTAAGAGGTTAATTTTTTATATGATATTTCCCTATAATATCCATATAGAATGAGATATGGTATAAGGACCCAACATTAAACATTGCATAATTTTGAATTAAGTAAATAATTCATATTGTGGATATTTTTTGGTTTATAGTTTTCTGAGAATTAGGCCATAAATTTTACAGATAAACATTAATATTACATGTAGACCTTACCACCCGGTACCCATTTTTTTATAAAATAAGAACTCTTATAAAACATGTATAGTTCCATGTTTTAGGCAGCATGACTTTTCCTTGATCCCGTCCTTGACCATTATTCATATTTATGTCATGTGGAAAACATTTCAGTAACCTGATATTAGTATAAAAAAGATATTTATGGGTTATAAAATAAGGAATGAAAACATTATCCCTTCAATAAATACAAATCACTTAAACCATACTTTTCAATCATACATACCTCATGAAATCATAAGATTTATGAATAACACACAAAATTCATAAATCATAAATTTAAAATATGGAATACATATCATAATTTCATTGTATCTATCATAACATAGTAGGGAGTTAGGTTGGAATACATGTCACATTATATTCACTATATCTCTTAGGAAAAACACTAACGTTTACCTCTGTCACATTACCCAATGCATTGGGGAGTTATCTCGGGCTCTCCCACCCAAGGTTTATCACGGAACCACCCATATACATAAACAATTCCCAATAAATATACCATATTCATAACAGTTAATCAAGCGTAAATTAAAGATAACAATACCACATAGCAATCACAATATATCATTTTAAGATATAGACATAATAAATGCTTTATCAAACCATTTTTAAAGCCATCTAGAACATTTAATAAAGAGATTTATGAAATAAAAATGTCCCATTACACATTACAACTTTTAATGTAATTAAAATTTTCAAACATTATTATCCATATAAATAAATCCCTAAAACCATTTTAAAAAAATAAACATTAATGAGGAATATTTAGAAGAATAAATCATTAAAATATTTAAGATGATATCTTAGTAAAAGTGTTTTTAAAAAAATGATAGACACTTGAATAATAATAATTGAGGAATAAAATTTAATAAGAACTATATAATATCATGAGAATAAAGGGATTATTTATACGATACTCCAAAGGAAAATATTTACACCATATAAGAGTGAATTGGTTCATAACAACACTGAAATCTCAATGGAAGGTAAATTGAGATGAAATACCTAATAAAAACGGTATCCTTAAATTAAGGATAAATAAATTTCATAATAATGTGTGAAAAATATAAATAAACCCAATATAATTGAATATTTAGTGTAAATCAATCATAGAAATTTCATGAATATTTTTGTAAAACAACACCAATGACTTAGATGTATAACTCAATGAATGTAAAATGAGTTAAAATTACTCTTACAAAGTTCGTATCAATGACTTTAGAATTTATCAATGTAGTGATTATGAGTATGAAAATTATATCCACACAAAGGGGATTGGAAATTAATACATAAATAAATTGTGATTCCACCCATAATCATATCATGACATAACTAAGAATTAGAAGATTAACCCAAGGATTGGAAATTGGGTTAAAAGGTTTTGTTACCGATATGGTAACTTATGAAATATATACCACATGAAAGAAGGATAATACAATGAAGATGTAAATAACCATAAACTATATTAAATTAATAAATTAATACAATCATGGGAAGTATATATACCACACAATATAAAATAGTTTCAAATATATCATGAATCTCATGGGAATAAAAAGTGAGGTGAAAACATTTTACAACATTGTAATCAATCGATTCATATGAAAAAAACTTAATAACCACCAATATGATCACAAAATACCACAAATATAAATTGAATCATGATAATATATATCAAATTTCATTACACAATACAACACATGAAATAAATAAGTGGTGAACAATGGAAATCTCATGGAATTAAAAGTGAGATAAGAAACCTATTACCTCATGTCTCATGTGACCCATTTGTTCATTTTTATTCTTGAATAATAAACATAAGTTAATTTATACTTTATTAAGAAAAATTTTCAGGTTTATTATTCAATTTATATCCATTATTACCATGCTATAACAATTAGTTAATTATTTGAGTTCATATCAGACATTTTGTCGATGTTCGGAACATGAGTAAAAAATGAACGTGTTATAATTATAAATTGTCGATGTGGTAAAAATTACATTATATCCAGACTAATATTCATGATTTATATATCATATATATCATATATATCTTGTATATCTTGTTATTTATGATAGTATATAACATTTGGAGATAAAAAATGAAATGCACCGTTCGTGGAGACGGTAAGCCGTACGTACGCATTAATGGTACTTTTATTTCAATTTCATATTTAATAGGATAAAAACATAATAATACCTTGATATATTATAATTCAAGTATAATATAATATATAATTTAATTATCCTAATCTTTTATATGTTTCATGTCTAGCATGAATGAGTCATATCACTTTGATGGGGCGGTAGTCCAACTTCTTCATTGAAATTGTCGTATTTACCAACTATGGAAACCATAACGGTATTCTATAAATGAAAAATAAATAATCATAGAAACAATATACATATAATATATATATCACATATAAATACAATTCAATCTTAATGGCCACCATTAGATTTTGGGGGATATGATTGAACAATCATCATTTCGTGAGCTAGTAGTCCGTCGTCCATAGAAACAGTATGTTATTTACCCATTAGATGGAGGTGTGTGTAAGTGTAGTTTGAATAATTATAAAAAAAACAACATAGTATATTGATGATAATTGTGTTGTTATTAAAAAAAGTAATAAAAATAGTTTATTGTTTTGTAGAAGTAAAAAAACAAAATAACTTAAGAGAAGATGTTACCTTTAAATCGAGTATCACCATTTGGTTTGAACCAAAAGGATTAATTGAATTGCCTTATGCCTAGGGTAAGGCTTATATGAGGTTTATAGAGATGTAGGGAGATTAATTGGGCTTATTGTGGATGAGACAAGGGGCTTGATAAGAGTGAGTAATGGGTTATAAGTGAGATCATTTTATAAGTGGGAGGAGGGTTACTTTATGAATTTTTAAAAATTTATTTTTTTGTATAATTATTTTCAGTTTCTAATGGTCCAAAACTCATTAAAGTCGAATATAAAATGAATAATGTTCGAAATAAAATCATACACTAAGAATGGGACATGTTTTTGATATTTTTTTAATGTTTATAATCTTATTTATTTAAATCATTCATTAAGGAGGAAAACACTATATCATTATTCTTTCATAAATATTTTTTTTATTTGATGTATAAAATTTATAAAAAAACCATGGTGTAGTAAATATTATTAGCTTCTAATTTAATATTTATAGTCAAAGTGATAAATTATATAAACCCTTATAAAAATTGATTTACTAGAACATATATGTTTATGTCAATTTTGCCTTTACATTAAATTAATTATTATAATGTGTCATTATCACTCCCTAGTGGCTCCATGGGTCCCAAAATCAACCCAAGGAAGTCCCTGGTCAGAAATGTTAAAAAAAATAAGATTAGGACACATGTTATGATAATTTAATATTATTATAATATTATTTTTTTACCCTTGATAACAGATTTTCCTTTTAACCATGGAAAATAAAATATTTACTGATGTAAATATTCATAATGTCTGAAAATAAAAGCTACCTATATACACAATTTGGAAATCCTGATTCCAAATGTTTAATCCATTTTTATAAATTCAAAACATATAAGTGGATGACATTAATTTAAAATTAATTTCTGTTGTAAAAAAAGTGTGTTATTAAGAAATAATAACTATCAAAAGATTGACACTTGTTTATGTCCAATTTCAAAGTGAAATTACTTAAAATGAATAAAATTGGATTCAATTGTAAAAATATAATCTAATTAAAATTTGAATCCATTTATAAATTTATTCTAACCATATAATTAAAATAGACTAAAAGGAAGTTATTAATTAAAAAACAGTATTTTTCACTATTCATTAAACAAATGAACATTATCAGAATAATACCAAAAATTTACCCAAAGTAAATTTTGGTGTACCGATTCTAAATAAGAATTTTATTTTAAAAAATATAACATATAAAAGTGAAAAAACTATATTTAAAAAGGGTGTTTTTATTAAAAGGCTGTAAATCGTCATTTTAAAGATTATTAGAGTATTTATACATAAAATTTCATTCATTCACATTTTAATCCTAAAAAATTTATTTTATAAATAAAAAAATATTTAACAAACATATATAATCATTTTTTTGTTAATTATATTCATTTTGACCAATAAAATAGATAGGCCTTAAATACCATTTAAATAAATTATTTTATTTTTTGGTATAACTCAACGTTGTGGGGAATGTAAGTTTTCAATGAAACCCATTGTTGCGTATCAGGTACACCATCGAACATAGAATAAATTTTGATGTAAAACTAATATGTCATTCAAAAATATTAATAAATATGAAAATTTCATATTATTTATTTACTTGGGATGTCACATCCTCCCCCCTTTGGAAAATTGCATCCTCTCAATTATAAAACTGGTCTTGGAATTATCATTAAAAGTTCTACATCAGAAAAAGTGTCAATAAAACTATGAAATTAAAAGAAATAAATAGAAGTAAAAAGCTCAATAAAGATAACCCATACTATGATTTAATGAAAACATAGATATGTATGAGAAAAAATACCGTCATGTTCTTATGGAGAGTGATAGAAAACACGATTAGGAGAATGTTAACCACTAGAAAATCACAAAATTTTTATGGGTTAAATGGTATTTCTTTCCCCGATAAGAAATGTTAATATAAAATGTTTTTTAAGTTATATTTCACAATGTTGAGTAATTTATTTTAGAGCTTGAATAATAACTTAAGGAAACATACATACATTCCATGTATACATTCATCCTTTACTAGATTTCTACCACAAACGGATATTTTCTCCAAATGATGAGTATTCAAGAGGACTTGTTAACATTGAAAGTGTTATAATATACTTTTAGAGAATTACATAATAAAAAAAAATATGAACTATTTTTTCCCATACCATTTGACATTAACTAAAATCAAAATGGCTGGTACAAAATCAGAAATCCCTAAAAAGGATAATCTTTTACTAGAATAAAAAATAATCTTAATATAAAAAATTTCTCAAACAATACCAAAAGATAAAAAAATAACAATCAGTAAACATCTTCCCAGAATATTCTTCAAATTGATCCTAACTATGATTGAAACACATATCTCAGAAGGATATAATCAGATTGTATTCCAAGATAAATTTTAACATTTATCTCCAAAAAACATCATCTACTCTTAAAGTCTCATACTAAAGTGTAATTAACCTAATAAAATATTTTCTATGATAAGATAATAATTTCTAGAAATAACCCAAATCACCATTTGAACAAAATAAATACATAGATACTTACAAAATAAAAATTTCAACCACTACTCCCCAAATGAGATCATATTCTAATCTATTTTCCTTAATCATATAATGTTCCACAAAAGAGAGAACGTCTTCCCAAATAACCATTGACACTTATTCACAAATTATTTTTTCTATATTAAGGATATCTATTAATACATAAGTTCCAAAAATAAACTTATTATTGATCAATAATATCATTTAACTAAAAAGAATAAGACACTCTAACCACAGACATCATGTAGACCAGTGGTAGGTGATAAATCCCTATCACACTTTGTTGTGGGTTTGATTCCTTCAGCTATGTCTAGTGCGATGGGTTCTCACATTTTCATCTTGATAAACTTTTTATAAAACTCCCAAATAACTCAAATACGTTTAAACCTAAAAGGTGTTCTTTTACCTTTAATTTTAATCCCAATACATTTAGACCTAAATATATTATATATTGTAATTTGTTTCACCTCTGTATGATAAAATAAAATTATTCACAATAGAAAAAACATCACACCATGATCATGGCGTCCATATAGTTTCATCATTATCTTCTTCACATAGGTATAAGGTCCATGCATTGCAAAAATGATTTATAGATCCTTCAAAATAATTTTCTAACATCATCCAAATACACATTGTACAACTTGGGTCATATGGGTGCTTAAAGAATTTTTTTTTTGGAAAATAATCATGTATGAAATATAATTTCAAAACATCTGATAAAATATGATTTTCATAAAACAATCAGATCAAATTTGAGATAAAACATCCGACCTATGGTCATTTTAAAAGAACATAAGTATGTGTTGTAAGACTATATTATAAAAGAAAATATAGATAGGTTGCGCAAGGGTCTCCTTCTTCAACACCGTTTTCAAAATCATAATATTCTTCAAAATGTTTTGATAAGGTAAAATATTTAAAAATGCCTTTATAATATTTAACTTTATTGAAAATATCAGAATATTGTTAAAATGGGATTTGATTAAATACAACCCATGATCCGTGATGATATCGAGGTATAGTGGAGGTGTTTGATACCCCAAAAAACTAGTTTCAAGTGAGTTGTAGGCAATAAAATGATTCACGATCATTTGACCATGACATTTTAATAATTATTACAAACTTGTCATCAAGAAGAGATAGGATTGTCATTTGAGATCTCCCTCCTTCCATTGGTAACTGACCTTCCATTGTCGAAAAAATTTATAAAACAAGGATTTAAATAAAATAATAAACATAGTTACTAACCATGTGTTTAACAAAAACATCTAATCCCTAAATTTTTCTAAACCAACCAATGATATCAAATATAAGTACTGGGCCTCAAACATTACATAATCTTGAATTAAGTTAACAATTTACATTGAAAATCTTTTTAGGTTTAGAGTTTTAGAAAATTAGTCCATAAATTTTACATATCAATATGAATATTACATTTATACATTTCTACTTAGTACCCATTATTTTCATAAAATATATTATCTTTAAAAACATGTCTAGTTTCGTGTTTTAAAGATTCCTGAATTTTCATTGATCCCATCCTTCACCATTATTCATTTTTAATTCATATGAAAAAAATTTCAAAAATAGTGGATGAGCCTAAAAATATCATTAAGGGTTATAAAATAAGGAATAAAATCATTAGCCCTTCAAAAAATACAAATCAATGAAACCATACATTTCAATCATAACATACCTTAGGAAATCATATGATTTATGAATAACACATAGAATTCATAAATCATAAAGTTAATCTATGGAATACCTATCATACTTACATTGTAGATATCATATATATGTAGGGTGTTATGTTGGAATAAACTTTACAGTATATTCCTTAAATCTCATAGGAGAAACATTAATGTTTACCTCCATCACATTACCTAATGCATTGGAGAGCTATCTCGAGCTCACCCACCCATGGTTTATAATGGAACCACCCATATACATATACTATGACAAAGAAGCATAACATATTGAGAACTATTAAAACAAGCATAAAGTAAAGGTAACATTTCAACATTGCAATAACAACATATCATTTTAGGATATAGATATAATCAATGATTTATGAAACCATTTTCAACACCATTAAAATCATTAAATTAAGATATTTTTGGAATTAAAGTTCTACATACCAAATTGAATTATTTAAAAGAATTAATATTTTAAATGATAAATTTACCTATAAATATATTCTAAAAACAATTTTTAAATCATGGATACTAATGAGAATTATTTAGAAGAATAAAGTTTTATAACATTTAAAACGATATTTTAGTTAAAGAATTTTTAACACAATGAGAGACACTTGAATAAAAACAATTGAAGAATAACATTTAATCAAAACAATATAATATCTTCAGAATAAAAGGATTCAAGATATAATATTCCAAAGAACAATATATACACCATATAAGAGTGAATTGGAGCATAATAATAATTAAGTATTAATGGAATGTAAATTGAGACAAAATCCCTTATAAAACAGTAACCTTAGAATAAAGATAAATAAATTACATAATAATAAGTGAAAAATATAAATACAATAAATATTATAGGATATTTAGTGTAAATAAATCAATTAACTTTCACACATATTTTTGTAAAAAAAACACTAATGACATGGTTGTTTAACTCAATGGATGGAAATTGAGTTAAAATTACTCTTATCAAGTTTATATCGATGACTTGGGAATTAATAAATGGAGTGATTATGTGTATAAAAATTATATCCACCCAAAGGGAGTGGAAATTATAAAATCTATAGATAAACAGTGATTCCAAATATAATCATATCATGACATAATTAAGAATTAAAAGATTAACCCAAGGAATGGAAATTGGTTTAAAAAGTTCCCTTACCGATTTGGTAACATACAAAACATACACCACATGAAAGAAGGAAAATAAAATGAAGATGTTAATACCCATATATTAAATTATATTACAAAATGAAAAAAATAATGGTCAGTACATACACTATACAAAATAAAATAGTGGGAATATATCATGATTCTCACGGGAATATAAAGTGAGATAAAAACCTCTTACCACATTATAATCAATCGAGTCGTATGAGAAAAATTTAATAAGCACCAATTGAATCACATAATACCAGGAATATAAATATAATCATGATATAATATATCTAATGTATAGACACAATACACCACTTGCAATAAACAAGTGGTGAACAATGGAAATCTCACAGAATTAAAAGATAGATTAGAAACCCCTTATCCCGTGTCCGACATGAATCATTTGTTCCATGTTCTTACTCAATAATAAAAATAGGACAATTTATACTTCCATAAGAACCTTTTTCATGTTTATTATTCCTATTATATCAATTATTACCTTGATATAACAATTAGTTTATTATTTGAGTTCATATCAGACATTTTGTCGATGTACGGAACATGATTTAAAAATGAACTTGTTATAATTATAAATTGGCCATGTGGTCAAAATTAAATTATCTAGAAAATGATATTAATTATTTAGATATAATATATATCAAATATATAAAGTTTATATATGTATTTTTAATATTACATAACATTTGGAGATATGAAATGTAATGCACCATTCAAGGAGATGGTAAGTCGTACGTACGCATGGAAACTCATTTCATTTCAATTTAATATTTAATTGAATAAAAAAATAATGATTCATTGGTATATTATAATTATATTATAATATCATATATGATATAATTATATACTTCCATTACATTTTCCACATAGGGCATGAACGTGTCATATCACTTTGAGGGGGAGGTAGTCCGCACTTCCTTAAATAAAATTATCGTATTTACCCTATATGGAAACCATAAAGGTATTATGTAAATGAAAAATACAAAATAATATAAAAAAATAAAAAAATAATATTTATTACATATATATATATATAGTTCTATCTTAATTTCCACCATAAGAGGTGATAGGAGAAGATTGAAAAATCATTGTTTTGTGAGGAAACAGTTCGTCGTCCATAGAAAGAGTATGTTCTTCACCCATTAGATTGAGGTCTGTGTAATTGTAGTTCTATTTCTTATCACAAAATCATTCTCATATATTTATGATTTTGGTTTTGTTATAAAATAATGTAATAAAATGTGTTTATCGGGTTGGAGAAGTAAAATAAAACAAAATAACTTAATAGAAGATGTTACCTTTAAATCGAGTATCTCCCTTAGGTTTTAAACAATAGGTTTAATTTAATTTCCTTCTTCATAGGGGAAGGATTCATGGAGGAGAAGAGTGATTTATGGAGCTTAATTTGGTAGAGTATGGACGAGAATAGGGGCTTTATAAGTGTGAAACGTGGGATAGAAGAGACGACATTTTTATAAGGGGGAGGTGGGGCGCATTAGGAATAATTAAAAATATTATTTTATTATATAATTATTATATATTTATAAAGGTCCAAAACTCCTTAAAGTATAAGATAAAATTAATCATGTTCGTAATAAAATCATCTCATAATAATTGTATTGGTTTTAGATATTTTTTTATTTTTTTATAATATTATTTGTTTAAATCATTTATTAATGAGGTAAACAATGAATCATTATTACGTCATAAATAATTTTATTTATATGATGTATAAAAATTATAAAAATATACCATTATGTACGAAATAATATTAGCTTTAAAATTAATTTTTATAGAGGAAGAGATAACTTATATAACCCCATTTACAAATATATTTACTTACTGGAATATGGTTATATAAATTTTTTCTTTACATTAAATTAAATAATAAAAAGAGTCATTATCACTCCCAATTGGATCCATGGGGTACCAAAATCGACCCAAGGAAGCCCATGGTCGAAAATTTATCATCCAGTAGTATTAGAACCAATGTTAGGGTGTACCGCATCATGCCCCTTCTATGACAGAGTTGACACAGGTTTTCCAGTAGCAGCATCCTCCCACATTCACAGGAGAAGGGGGACCTCAAGCTACATAGTCATGGTTAGAAGACATGTTTTCTATCTTCGAGAATCTGAAGACACCCCCAGAGAGGAGGGTCAAGCTCACTACATTCATGCTACGATATTATACCAAGAGATGGTGGGATGTGATCTCACAGGCAGGACGCTAGAAGGTCATGGCTTGGGATGAGGTCTAATGTGCCTTCTATGACTACTTCTATATGAAGACTTTGAGGAATGATCGAGCCCGAGAGTTATTGGGACTAGAGCATGGTACTTTCTCAATCATGTTGTACTCTTCTCGTTTCATAGATTTTCAGTGCTTCATGCCTATTCTAGGAGGTGATGAGTTATTCCTAGAGATGAAGTTTGAGGATAGTCTGAGTCACGACATCTGATCACAGGTGAACTTCTTCAGGTTGACATCCATAAATTCTATCATCAACCCGGAATTGATCCTCGAGCGAAATTTGAGTGATTCTGGAGTTTTGAGCCAGTTCGGTTCCACATCCGGAGTTAGTATCCCTCCTACTGATAGTAGGAATCGCCGTTGGGAGTCTTTGTGCTTTGATACGGGGAGGAGAGACACTTCTTCTAGTAGCCAGGTGGTGTGTTACCAGTGCAGGAAGAGTGGGAATATGATTCTACATTACCTGAGACACCCAAAGGAGTTCCGATCTTGCACAAAGATGGGACATCTTCAGCGCTTCTGTCAGATCTTCTCACCAGCAGCTGGTGACAAAGGTTCATCTATGACTCCTTGTTCAGGAGAAATGCCACCAGTTTCTCATCAGACTATGAACTAGAGTTCATCCAAATGTTCAAGACGAGGTGGAGGTCACAGTTGTGGTAGTCATTCACAAGGATTTCAGTGAAAATAGGGTGGATCATCTTAGAGTGGTCAGGAAATGTCACAGGATTGCGGTTTTGGCCAGACTTTTGCATTAGATCCAACCCAGCATGAGAAGGATCCCAAACCCTCTACAGTTCAAGGTACGATTGTAGTTGCCTCAGTTTTATCTTATTTTCTTGTCGATACAGGGGCTTCGCATAGCATTATATTTGTTGTTGTAATGGAGAACCTTGGTCTTTGTATCCTTAGTTATGCGGATGCCTTGACTTTGGACACACCGTTGGGGACATGAATGTCTAGTTTACATCAGTGCAAGTAGTTCCCTATGGATTTTGGTGGGTGTCACTTCTTATGGGACATTTATGTCTTAGAGATGACAGTCTATGATGTCATTTTCAGAATAGACTAGTTAGTTCCCTTCCAGGAAGTTGTCGACTTCTATCATCGTAGGGTGCATTTCACATCATCAAAGGGAAGATTGTTTCTTCATAAGGGTAAATAGGATTTCCAGGTGAGTAGAGTGGGACCCAAGAATTCTGGGATAAAATGAGTTATATCCCAGATTGTGAGTTTATATCTGGATGAATAGGGGACTTAAAAAATGGACTCTCCTCCAGTGGTGGATCATTTCACGTATATCTTTTTTTGAATACTTTTCAGGTTTTCCTCCGGAGTGAGAGTTAGAATTTTCTATTGAGATAATGCCAAGAGTGGAACCTGTGTCCATTCCTCCATACTGGATGGCTTCACCAGAGTTACAATACCTTAAGAAGAAGTTGGAAGAGTTGCAGGAAAAGGGTTTTATCTGACCCGGTACTTTTCCTTAGGGTTCTCTTATCATGATTTCAAAGAAGGCATACATTACACTCTTACTTTGTGTGGATTATCGGAATCTGAACCATTTGATGGTCAAGAACTGATATCCCATTCTAAGGATTGATGATCTCTTTGATCAGCTTTGTGGAGAACGAGTGTTCTCGAAGATTTAATTGAGATCTAGTTATCATCAGTTGTGCGTTAGACCATGTGATATACCTCTTAAAACCTTTTGGATTAGGTATGGTATTTATGAGTATGTGGTTCTGTCATTAATTCTAAGGAATACACATGTAGTTTTCATGGCACTGATGAACCGAGTGTCCCATCCATACATGGATTCATTCGTGGTGGTTTTCGTGGACAATATCTTGGTGTACTCTCACACTTGACATGACCATGATTCCCATCATGAGATTATTTTGATTACCCTGAGAGGGAATCACTTATATGTTATGCTAAAAAAATGGCACTTTTTGATAGATCAGATTCCCTTCGTGGGTCATGTCATCTCGAAGACCAGAGTATCAGTAGACCCTAAAAAAGTGAGAGAAATAGTTTCCCGAGAACTTCGGAAAAACTTTTTTGAGGTAATAAGATTTTTAGGGCTGTCTGGATACTATAGAAATTTCATACAAGACTTTTGACACTTAGAAGTGACATTGACGGGATAGATTAAGAATGGTGCAAAGTACTCGTGGATAGATTTTTTTTGAGTCAGCCTTTCATGAGATGAAAGGGTGGTTGTCTTCTTTACCGATACTTGTTTTTCTAGAGCAGGGAAAGATCTATAATTTTACTCTAATGCTTCAGGTATCAGGTTGGGAGCTATGCTTATTCTGGAACAAAAAGTCATTGTGTACCGGTCTCGGCAATTGAGGCCACATGAGAGAAATTACCCGGAACATGATCTTGAGTTGGCTACAGTTGTTCATGAATTATGTTGTTGGATACATTATCTTTTGGGAGGGATTTTTTTGGTTTTAAAAAAGAACCAAAGCCTAAGTATATATTCACTCAGTGTGACTTGAATTTGAGATAGCAAAGGTGGGTTGAGTACCTTCAGTTGGTTGAATTTGAGATTGCCTATACACATGGAAAAGGTAATGCAGTAGCTGATGCGTTGAGAAGGAGGACTCAGATACCGGATGTTCAGGAGGCCAGCAATGAGTGGAAGTTTATGGTTATTTTATCTAAGACGCGTTTGGAGTTTTACGATAAACATGGGAATACCTTTTGTTCTTCTATAGCAGTTACCTCTACTCATCTTGACCGAGTGTGAATGAGGTAGCTATTAGATTCTGAAGGCTTAGTTATACAGGAATGTGTGTCAGGAGAGGACCCTATTATTGGATGGACCATAGGCAAAGATGAGATCTTGTGTTTCCATGGGCGTGTAAGGCTGTTATCAGACATACACGAGAAGATAATGTGGGTCATTCATTCCTAATTTTGGGAAGTTCATCCTGGAGTCAATAAGATGTATCGTGATCTACACCATCAGTATTGGTGGCCAGGTATAAAGATAGATATTATTGGTTTTGGGATGACGTGTTCCATCAATATATAGGTAAAGGCAGAGCATCAGCGAACTAGAGGGATTTTACAGCAGTTACCCATTCGTGAGTGGAAGTGGAATGATGTTGTTATAGATTTTGTGACAGGTATACTGAGGTCACCTCAAGGGAATGATGTTGTATGGGTTTTCATTGACAGACTCACGAATGATTATCATTTATTTTAGATCAAGGATTCCATCTATTTTGATGAACTAGAAGGTTGTATATCTGAGATATTCTATGTCTACATGGAGTTAAACACTCTATCATTTCAGACAGGGATGCCTGTTTTACTTCTGGGTTATTGCAGGAATTGCATAATGTCTTGGGTACACATGTACTTCTGAGTACAGCTTACCACCCCTAGACAGAGGTCTAATCTGAGCTTACGATTTGGGTGCCTGTGGAAAAGCTTCGTGCATGCATCCTGTATTTTGGAGGTTCTTGGGAGAAGCGAATAACTTTTGTGGGGTTTTCATACATTAATAATTTTCAAGAAACTATTCAGATGGAACTTTATAAGGGTTTGTACGGTAGGCATTGTTGATCACCCTTATGTTGTCTGGAGGCTGGATTAGTAGCTATGCTGGGACCTCATCTTGCTCAGGATACCACATAGCAGATAGAGTTGATTTTGTAGAGGACGGCTACTACACAGTCATGATAGAAGCCTTATGCTGATTAGCGGATACGACCACTGAAGATTGATGTCGGGGATCTGGTTTTCTTACGTGTCACACTGAGGTTGGGGCACAAGATGATTAGAAGGTCGGGTAAGATTTTTCCAATGTACGTCCGGCCGTTTGTGGTGTTAGAGTGAGTTGGGATGGTTGCATATCGGTTGTAGTTACCTCAGAGGTACAGGGCTATGCATGATGTCTTCTACATTTCTCATCTCTAACATTACTTCTCAGACCCGTCTCATTCTTTTCAACCTGAGGAGGTTGAGTTAGAGGTGGATTCCTTGTTCGAGGATCATCCTATCCATATTTTTGATTGTAGAATGAAGGTTCATTGAGGCCATTCTGTTCCACAAGTACGAGTGCTATTGCATCACGGAAAGGTACAGGATGAGACTTGGGAGAGGGAGGCTGATGTATGATCAAAGTGGCTAGAGCTGTTTGAGGATTCTTCTTCTACACCGCCTTGCTAAATAAATTCAGGGACAAATTTCTTTACATGGGGTAGTTTTTAAGAACATAGATCTTCTTTTCAGGTATGTTTTTCTTTTTCTAGTGTATTTGAGAAAAATATGTGTTTCTGGAAACTCTTGAAGTATATGACGTGTTCTTTATAAGTACACACCATATACTATGTTGTCACTCATAGTAATTTCATATCCATGTAACGACCAAGCACAGTTATATGTGTTGTGACCTAGAGACCGCCTAATGTGGTCGTCGGTAAGGTCAATTACACACAGTGTACTTATAATGCATATGCCACATACTTTCATTTTTTTCATTAGATGCACAGGGTTCATGTCTGACAGGAAGGACCATCTCCTTCCAGTTCTGCTTCGTCTAAGAGAGAGCATACGACCATGATATTTCCACGATATCCTGATCGAGCATCTATTATTTGAATCAACCATTTTCGATTGCGTTGGGATCGCCTCGGTATGTTCTTCCTTCTACAAGAGCTTCATTTCATAATTCCTACACTTTCAAGAGTTATCACAGTTTGATTTTTATTTTCATTTTTGTAGATCTACAGTGCTCTTGGGGGATTCAGGGCTTGAGGATCATGTATAACGATCTGGCAACACCGAGGTAGGTGGTTTTTTCCTTTCCGTTGAATGTCTTCGAGTTATATGTGAAACATTTCCCAATACCCTTGAACGGTGTATTGTGCGTTTATAGTTTTTTCCCTGTTAATAGACTTTTATGATTATATGATTTATTAGAGGTTAATTTTATTAGAATATGGTTAATTTCATTTCTTTGGAAGTGTTTACCCATGCATGTTTTCTTGTTTTGACCAGTTTTTCTTGCTTTCCATGCCTAGTATTATAGGATGGAGTGATTTTGTTTATCTGCCATGTTGTTATGTTATAGAACATTATCTAAATAGTTACTGAGGATTACATTGGCCTCTATGCATTGTTATTATTGTTTTACTTACACAGTTTCGTGAGAACATGGTGTTGTGGACCGTTGGGTGAATGGACATAAGGGCTTATCCAAAGTGACTGTTATTGTTGTTATGATGCGAGACCTTAGAGAGAATTTAAGTGAGCCCTTCCTCAGAGTGTCTTTAGTTCCTCAATATGGGTCATTGGGGGAATGTGACATAAGTTCTTCCCTAAAACACCTTTTAGTTATAGATATGAGACTATAAAGGGAATTTACAGTGAGTTCTTCCCTAATGAGTCTATACTAAAGCTAAACCAGAGGGGTTAGAATGTGTGTACTTTCTAGAGGGTTTCTTATGTATTCTAGGTAAGACCATAGAGGATTAGGTTGTGAGAACAACCTAGAGGGTTACAAGTTTGTGATTATTTTCTTACTTGACATGTGATGTATGAATGCTTTGAAACTGTAGGAATGTTTACTATTCAGAGCATCCTTGTTTACTGCTTCTTTTGCATATTACCTTCCATATATATTCCCTGAATATGAGGCATAGATCTCTTGATGGTTCCCTACTGGTATTTAGTCTCGCACCCTATTTTTTCATGCTTTTATGACCAAACAGATTATGTTATTGCAGGTATATATACGGGAAAGCACCCTTCAACTTCAGGTACATGAATACTTTGGGTGCTGGAGAGTATGGGACCTAATAGAGGCTTGCGATGATGTGGAGTTGTTTTCTTATTTTCTTTTTTGCTTTGGTTTAGAACTATATTCCAGAATTGTGACTTGTATGGATGATTTCTTAGAGATGTGTATCATGAATCATTTACATATGTGTGCTCCTATTGTTTCTTCATTAGTCTTCCACTGTTTTCTATTGTTTGGCATTATTACAGCTCCCGCTATTGTATATGGGTTTTCCTTTCACTGTGTTACTCTTCCAATGAGGGCTTAGATTCCCCACTATCACACCTGATGCCCTCACTGCTTGTCGGAAGCCTCTGGCTTTCAGGGAAATGTGCTTGGTTCCATGTGACCATCTAGGTACGGTGCACCACTGGGTGGCTTCCAAAACCGAGACATTACAGGTATTAATAATTTTTTTAGGGGAAGTAATATCTCAAACAACATACTTATGTTAGAACATATTATCATGTGTTAACAGGAGAGAGAATAAATTCTATAAATATGAAAGCATTGGAGGGAATAATTAGAATAAGATGATTCCTATGAAAATTATGGTTAAATGGAAGAATGTTAAAGAAGGAATCTCCTATATGTGATAATTATGGAATTAAACACCTTGAAGGTTTATTAAAATGAAATGGATTTTTCTTCATGCGTAGAAATAATGGCCACCACAATTGTTATGGAATGAGAAGTAATTTTTTTCCAATGTTCAATACTTCATCTATAAGGATACGTAGAACTATACAAACAAATTCCGTACCCATCAAAGGGAATGTACATTAGAAAAATCCAGAATATCAAGGTCATGTTTATGATATCCTATATAATAATTGGAATTATTTGTGTTCTTTTGTTTGTATTCACAAATTTTATTATTTTATTAAATTTCGTTGTTATCCAGGTTATAAGAATTATGAATTCTATAAGGATAATAGTATAGTTTTTTTCATTAAGTATTTGAAATCAAATGTTGAGATGTACTGATGAAAATAAAAATTTAATCAATGGAAATTTAAATTCACATGAAACACATGATTGAGGGAATTATAACCCTTAATATATTCCTGATGTTGAGATAATTTTTTTCAGATAAATAAATAATTGTTATGGAAAATTTAAATTAGATAGTAATAACTACCACTGATCAGGTTAATGATAATATTTTATTGTAAATTTATTAAAATTGATTCTAATTTTTTATATCCTATTTATTTGGGATTTTCATATGTTTACCCATTTTTGAAAAGGTTTAAGTTAATCATTAGATTATGCTTTAGAGATTAATATATTACATTGCAATATAGAGAGTTTGAATTTTGGAAGCCATGTTCTGACCATATTTTTGTTGTAAATAGTTTCATATTGATAGAATGACCTACCTCTCTTTTATGTATCTTAATATATTTCAATAGTTTTCTTTAGTTCATCTAGCATAATAAAATATTTTTTGGATATTCATTTCTTTAGAGTTGGTGGGGGATTGAATATAGATCTAAGAAAAACCAATGGATGATTTTACTTTTATCTAACTTAAATGTATCTAGAAATTAAATATCATCATATTTATTGATAGTAAAATACTTCCTCAAATTTTTGAAAATGGTCTTGAAATAATTTTTTTCCAAATACATTTATATCTAATAAATTAGTTGATGTTTTAATTCATCATAGTTTTATGGTTTTTAGGCCCTTAACACTCCATTTATCATTCAACTTCTTGTGGTTAATGTCATAAATCACAGAATATAATTATTTGCACATTCCTCCATCACAAAAACGTCACTTTCAACAATTTTATCCAATATACATTCCTTGTTATGTGTTATAACATATGATCATTATAGTCCCATTTCTCTCTTATTATAAAGATAGTTTATTAACTCTTTTTATGTTTTGAGTTTTCCACATATGGAATTTTCAATTATCTGACCATTTATTACTTAGATCATGTTTAAATTACAGAAAAACAATTTATTTATGGTTGGTTGAATACAAAACTACCAAATTATTAAATAATAACATCGTATTCCATAGCATATGAGATATGAAACACCAATCAATGAAGAAAATATATCAACCAAATCCATTATGATATATTTATTATGAAATAAATTCAATCTCATCAATATATTGGATTACACAAAAATTGAGTTTCTCTTTCATTGCACACAACACATACAATATATTTTATTATACATGAAACTAATTATATAATGTATTTTACACTCCACTGAGTTTGAACGATATGTGATACATTAATACAATATTATTAATTAATTTTATATTTATCATCCATTCATTATAATTATAGGTATGATAAGGATTATATAATTTATTAAAATATATTGTGTACACATCTTTAATTTTTTTATAATAGGAATAAAATAACAATTAATTTAAATGAAATGAAATTTTTTCTGAATAATTTCTTTAGAATTTTTTTAATTGAAAATTGTGAATATAATTTGGATTTTCTTTTATAAAAAATTGAAATTATTTTGAAAAAAAAATCATTTATTAAATTGGAATTCCAAAATTATCATATTATGATTTTTGGATTTTTTTATAAATTTTTATTTTTTGATCAAATTTGAAAAATACTATAATTTAATTGAAAAATATATATTCGTTTAAATTGTAAACAAAGTTAAATTATATTATAATTTTTTAATGTAAATATAGTTTAATTATATTTCAATTAATACTATTTATTTCATTGTAATAATTATCATATTCTGTTTTAATTTAAAAACATTATTAACTTTTGAACATTTTCCCTTTAAAACCTCACTTTCTAGATATGTCTAATATATTAATTTTAAATTAAATTATTCCACTTAATTGAATTGAAATTGGAAAAATGGACTATATATTTATAATCATACTAATTTATAATTTATAACAAGTTAGAGATAATTCTTTACCATAATTTATAGTGAAAATAGTACAAATTAATTATCATTATTATAGTAAAAATGAACTTACCATGTGTTAAAATAACAAGATAAGTGTTAAAAACGACCTAAAACATGTCCAAAATCCATTATATAGACATATGTATACCATATATCTTCTATATTCATTAATTTTTAATTTTAGTAGGTTTTTCAACAATAAAATTACAGCTATGATTGAATATTTTCAAAACAATTACAAGTGTGCCACTCACCCACCCTATAAAAGGACATAGCTTATCCCCTCTTCTTCAAAAATTAAAACATACATTTTCCATATAATAAACACCAAAATCACATAAAAACACCCCTCACCATCATATAATCTGTATTTTGGTTATACATTTATAATATGAAAGATTTTGTTGTATCCTAAAGATGATTCCTGGAGAAGAGGATGTTAAAAATCATTGAATCAATATGGAGTTTGAGGTACTAGATTCCTATCTCAATTTTTTAATCTATGAAATACATGTCATATTCCCCACATATTTATTTTATGGGTTTTCTGCATAACCCATGAATGTATTTTAGGATTCATCTATTGAAAATTATGGGTATTTTCATATCCATTTGATGATCCCTTATTCATGTGTCTTCTAATTCAATACAACATAATACATTAGGTTTTTAGGTTAAAATAAATTTTTTTATAATTATTTATACTTATTATTCTTCCAATAATGAATTACTATGATCCATCCTACAATATGATTTAAATTTTTCTTCTCATCAGGTTATTTGTAATTTTTTATGTAATATTACACTTTCTCATCTCTTTTGTACATAAAATAATTGCAAAAATGTTTTCTATAAAATAAATCATTATTTATCTCTTTAATGGGAAATCTATTTTATTCATAATAATAGGTTATAAAAAAAGAATTTAAATTCTTTTATCGTTATCTAAATGATTTATTAAAAAATTTATACGCGTGATATAATTTTTTACAAAAATTTTTAATAGGAATCTTTATTTTATTTTCTAAATGAAAAAATTTACTGTCCTTTTTATAAAGAAAATGAAAGTTTTTTTTCAACTTATACGATATGTATGAAATTAGCTACCATCAAGAACTCAAATTATTTGAGGAATCCTTTTAATTTTTAGAGGGTTTTTTTTAAAATAAAATTCATTTCATTATTTTCTTAACATTTTTTATTTTATTTTAAAATAGAAGTGTTTATTTCCTTAAATTAAAATTTTAAATTAATTTTACAGAATTTAGATTTATTTATTAAATATATCCTTTTATATAATTATGATATATTAGGGATATCTTATATTGATATCAACTTTAACATTTTTTATAATTTTATATGATTAGTTTAACTCTTGTTGTCCAATTTTATTTGCATTCACCATTTTACTCAAAATGGTTTTTGATTATATTAATTGATGGGAGTATGTGATAACTATAATTGTGATTGTTTTTAACAATATGATTTATTTTATTTATATTATGTTTTACACCATTAATAGGTGGAAAGTTTTGTGAATTTTATTTGATGATCATGTCCCACTATATCCCCATAATACATTGGTAGGTATCATGATACAAACAATATATGGTTTTGGACGTGGTCTATCCCATCTATATTGATGTATTTCTATGATTCCTCAAATGTATTAGATTCCTTTATGACAAATTAATGATGGTCCTATATGTATCAGAATGATTCCCCAATAAAATGTTTTAGATATCAATCATAATTAATTTCATCATTAAGAATTAAACTATTGGTTTTTTTGAAGTTTGAGCTTTGGTCAAAATACCAAAGCAATTTTATTTCCAAAAAGATAAGAAAGGTTACATGAGTCTAAAAGACGGTATGAAATTACAATCTTTAACATTCAAAGGAATCAGGTTTTCTGGGAGCTCCTCCAGAAAGGTTATGACTTGATCAATTCCTTTGTTGGCGAGAGCATCCGCAACCATATTTTCTTCTCTGTAAGTATGAGTTGCAATGTAGTTGACGTCATGGAGAGATTGAAGACATTTCATCCAGCGCGTAGTAAGTGGAAAAGCAAGAGGAAAATCCCCCTTTTAAATGGCATTCACAACAGTAGTAGAATCACTTTCAATCCACAAGTTGTTCCGCCCATGGAGAAAATCGAAAGCAATGGCACGAATCACACTCGGCATCTCAGCTTCTAGAGAGGTTGTAGTACCAGAACCTCCAAAAAAGCACCCAACGATGTGACCAAGATGATTTTTGAAGACGGTGCCACACCCAGCGGGTCCGAGATTTCCTTTAGAGGCTCCATCCACATTGATTTTAATCCAACCTGGAACAGGGGGTCTCTAGAAAACCTCAAAAGTGTGTTTCAGTTGCGTGAAAATGGCATTAACTCAAAGATGTCTAAGGATCATAGAGTCTGCCACAGAGTTGTTGCAGGTTCCATTCTGAATCGACGCGACTTCCCGAATAGTAATGAGAATTCTCATTTTACCTACATTAATGTTGTGTGAGCAGTTATTATAAAGAATTGTATTTCTATCATACCAAATCACATGAAATAGCTCTGCAACCCCAGCTTGGATCCAGTTTCTGATGTGTTGTGAGTTATCCATTGCAATACAACGATTAAGCTGCTCGTCAATAGAGTTATGAACTGGCTATCTGCAATCAAAAGTGTCAAAAATATAGTTCCAAAGAGCAGTGTAAGTAGCGCAAGATAGAAATAAGGGATTAGTTTCTTCTCTATTCTAATTGCAAAAATGACATTTTGAACAAAGTTGAATTCCAAAAATTTGAAGACGAGAGTCAGTGGGAACCCTATTGTAGGCGAGATGCCAAACAAGAGTGAGTCTGGAGGGTTTAGTCTAAGGTTTGTCAAAATATTTAATCCCTTTCAAGTCATTTTCTGGATTATGTAAAGAGTTATTACAGATCTTTTTGGAGTTTTGAATCCCATTATGAGAAGGTTCCAAAATCAAGAAATCACACGAGGTAGAAAAATGGTAAAAATCAATAATTTGAATAATATTGTCAGGAAGGTTATCAATGTGAGAGTTAAGAACATTACTAATAGTGGACTCCATCAATACAATATCCTTACTTTGATAACATTTTGTTATGAACTGAATCTGGACGCCATCAAAATCTGCACCTAACACAATCCGTGACAAGGGCTGAAGGGCGTTCCCAACACCCAAGGGATCGAACAAGAGCCCCACAAAATAAAATGACTTTGGATAGACGTGGGTTAGACTACATGATTTTGGAAAATATGTGCTAACCAAGGTAATCCTTATATCATCATGGTTTTCTAGGGAATGGTTTCTACTAACCATGCACAATCTGTGTGTTTCACCTATCTAGCCAAATTTCAAACCTTTCTCTAATAACTCAATGGAAACCAAATGGGTAAAGAATGACATTGGGAAATAACATGGGCATGAGTCCCTCAACATCTATCCACTAATAGGAAAACCTAATGAAAGATGACAAAAACAAATGTTTAAACTTTTCTCATCTTTCATACTGAGGATTGGGCTTTGACCAATGGTTTGAAAGACCCTTGTATTTCCCCGGACTATGCATCAGTTTCATTTCAGGATCTATGGTAGGAGCTCAAATGATTGATGAATCTTCGGACTCATAGTTTGGATTTTCAAACCCCTCAAATGGAACTTCTACTTTGGGTTCCATAAAAACTATACCCTGATCCCATATGGGTTCACCATGACATAACACATTCCAATCTGACTTATCTAACTCGACATTTCACTAAAACATGTGCTTTGAAGATGCACACTCATCACCCCTTGTTTCTTCAGATGAGAAACAAAAAGGGGAAATGATATATTGAAATACCATCCTCTAAACAATGGATGTTGAGATCTCCCTAAAGGAGACACACTTCTAACATAACAAAGACTCACAAAATATTTTACAACATCACCTTTATAATAAAATGATCACATCGCATCACAAATCATCACTGAACATGACTATTACAACTGATAGAGACAATAAATGTGAAGGGACCTTATACCATGTCCCCAAAGAACAAAATATTTCAGAAAGTGTCCATAACAGCCTGTCATGACTATATTTCCTATGGTGTTGGTATAACATGGATCCCTACTTTGAAGATACTGCGAAGGACCCAGAGTCCCTCTTAGAAACCCTGTACACTAACAACCCCAACTACTTTCACCTTTGACGAATCAGGCATCATTATAAAATAAGGTCACTTTCAACCTTCCATGAGTAGTCTCCTACTACAAGAGGATCCATGAAATCAAGAATGGAAGGGGTTTAGACTCAGTATACAATGCTAAAGAATAATATTTCTTATATTGATCAACTATATGATCTTCCAAAGGCAATAAAATATGGTCAGTACTTCAGTGATGAATTAACTCTTTGTGGGTTCATACCTTATCTAATGAGTAAATCCAAGGACCCAACCAAGATGGTCCATCAGAAAAAACATACCAAAAAATAGAACCAAATAGATGTGGTGAACCACCATAAAGGCTTCCCAGACATTTCTCAGAAGAGACCACTAACTGGCCTTTCATCCTAGCTTACCAACCAAACACAAAACCAAAACATCATTCAAAATAGAGGGGTTCTTGTACTAAAAAATACCACAAAAACGACATTTCAAAAAACACATTTGTACCACCATCCAAAACTAGTCATCAATACATCATGTTTTCCATTAAAATTATCTCTTTTAAAATAAACGGGTCAGCAGTTAGCGTATCCACCAATGGTACCCCATGGGCCTCACAGTGCATGTTTTCTTGCCAGAATAGGCACCCTCCTCATATATATCCCGGAACTCATCAAGATATTCCATTAACCATCCATCATCCCATGTAACCACATGTACATGGTCGCCCATGGAAATTCCAAAGGTTAAAACAAAATTTATTTCCACTTTTCAAAACCAAAACTTTTAACCAATACGTACATTTTTTCTCAAGTCCTCTATCCAAGAAATAAAAATACCAATTTACATCTTACAAATAACTTTTTTTAATGGCCCATTAATTCAAATAATAAATCACTTTCATGTCAGAAACATTAATTTCAAAACATCTCATCCCATTTCACAACACTCCAGGTTTTTTGAAAACTCTCTTCTATCAATCCCCATTCCATTGAAAACTCATCAATTCTTATTTAAATCAAGGTTCCAATGATTCAAAAATCATTTCAAAAGATCACCAGTCACACAAAAAAACACAATTTCCATTCATGTACACTAATTTTAAAACATTTATCCATATTTAAAAACACTTCCAATTTCAAGTAAAACCCAATTTCATACATCCCTATTAAACTGGGAACTCAAATTTTCTCATTTTAAAACAAGATCCCAAAATTTAAAAAGACATTTAAAATTATCTTTAGATACCAAATCAAAAACGATTTCAATACTCCACATATGACCTCCAAAACATTACATCCCTTTAAAACACCATTCAATAGTTTATATAATTCTATTGGAATCATTACTTCCAAAACCAACTTTAACATTGTTCATGCTTTCAAAAGAGGTGTAAACACAACATTTTCAATTACAAAAATATTATCAAAATTCAGTTCTACCATTTCAAATGTCAATCCACATTCTCTTTACTGAAAAATCAATTCAAAAAAGATATCATTTCTTAAATCAAGTTTTTTTTCATTAATACCATGTTCCAGAATTCCAACACCAAGAAACAAGAGACAATATGAGTAGAAAATAGTTTCTGTGGGTGACTTGGACATATGGTTGATAGCCGTACACCAATCAATTCACCATCATGGATACTGTTCTAGTGAAATATTCTCATCTTTTCAAGGTTTTCCAGGCCCTGCGAGATCACTAAGACCATTACCGGACTCTCTTTTCATTTCCTATAATTCTCATCAAACCAAGAAAAGCAAAGGACTCAGATAAAACCCAACTTCCATAATTGACTTGAATCACGTCATGATGTTTGATGGCTAGGAACCCTACTCATAATCATTATTACATGCCCTGATAATCTTAACTCAATAATATCCAGACCTTTACCAAAATAACATAACCCATTGAGTGATCCTAACCAACATTGATAACATTTTTTCACGAACACAATATGATCACCATCAAAATCAGCACCATACACAGTCCTCAACAAGGCTCGAAGGGCTTTCCATATCCCCATTGGTTGGAAAAGTTCTGAAGTATCATATAATGAAATATAGAAACTATTTACAGGAGTTTATAAACATAAAACAACTAAAAAAATCCAATTTAACAAATATGGATTTTTCAAAACAAACCATTTTTTACAAAAAATTAAAAATTGAATTAAATAAATTAAAACAATTATCAAAGACTAAAACAAATTATTAAACCCAAATTGGACATCCCAAGAACCACCTCATTTCAAGAGAAAACTTCTTCAAGACTAAAACCTGCCTCTAATACCATTTTGTCATGAACTGAATCTGGTCTCCATCAAAATAGGAACCAGACTAGGTCCGTGATAAGGCCCAAAGGTCGTTCCAAATCCCCACGGTCTAAAATAACTTCCCATGTATCATAAAATAAAATATGGGAATTATTTAATTGAGTTTATAAACAAAACACAACAATCAAACCAAATATATCAAATATCCATTTTTCAAAAAAAAAAAATATTTTACAAAAATGCATCATTGAATTACACAACATTATACAATTCAAAAATTCTATATCAAATGAAGAAACCCAAAATGCACAGCCCAAAAACCTCATCATCATATGTGGCACCTCCCCCAATCCATCTCCACAACACTGCATCCTGATGGATTGCAAAATATTCAAACCATTGGTACACAAAGGTATACCCAAACCTGTGAAAAAAATAACCTAGTCTACTTACACCCAAGGGTGTAAGTAGGATATGAGCCATAGCACATTGGGATTCCAATAATAAAGGATATGATTTGGTAAACATTAAAATTAAAAAATATTGTATTTTTTTATTAAATATGACATTCAATTAAAATTTCTAAAGAGTTGAAACATTAAATAAATACAGTTTTTAAGTGGGCTACTTTAAGGAATCAACAAATTTAAAAAGAATTTCAAAGCCACTAAATTTTCCTATAAAATATACAGTATTATGATAGATAGAATAATTTATCTAATGAGCACATGAAATGGGAAATAACCCCTAGGCACTAACCCACTGTAGGTCCTAGGTACCTCGTATCTTGGTAAAAGTAACCACAAAATATCCATTCTCGTGCTCGCACGCCACTAGTAGAGAGAATACACATAACCTAGTTGTTCCCCATCATAATCATCACAATCATCTTAGTTTATTTATTGTTTTCATAATTAAACATGCTACGTGAAACTAGGGCCAAACCCCATAGGATCACTAGCATACTATTACACGTCCACCCATATAGATACCCGGGTATTCCCACTACTTCTCAAACATGTTCCAAAAGTCATGAAATAGCATTTTCACATTCTTATATCATATCCACATCCCAAAAAATCCAAACAGCCCAAACACATGTCACATAATCCCCTTTTTTTATTCAAAATCATTTTAAAACCATACTCACACCAAAACATCCTGCGACATGTTTCATGTATCTTTCACAATTTGATCAATACTTTAAGAAATTTTATAAAACATGACCAAGATAGTAACTATCACATAAAATTCCATTCACAACAAATGGACCCTTTTAAAAACATATACCCATACAAACTGTACATAAAACTCCTTCTGACACTTTTTGTAACTCAATAACCCATTTAAAAATTTCATAAAACACTTTAATGAAGCATGACATGGTTTTTCACCTAATACCCTTTCAAGAACCCTCTGTTAAACCCAAAATCACACTAAGAAACAACAGCATAAGAATTGGAATCCCATTAAACATTTAATAAAACACATGATTATGTTCTAAAATAAATTCAAATATTATCACAAGAGTTACAGATGGAAAACACCGAATTTGAAGCAAAAGTGAAACAATAAATTTATTCGCATATCCAACTAATTGAAAAATGGTTCAGCAACATGAAAATAATTTAAGGAAAATTAAAAATAATTGAATCAGGCATTGTAACTCATCATGAAATTCTCACACATGGAATCACCTAACTTTTATGTCAAAACCATCAATATGTTGTGAAAAATGTCAACCACACCACAGCTACACTACAAGGGAGGGAAATTGAGCCATAGACCACAGTATTTTACCAAAAAGGCTCCAAATCAAACCCTAGGTAAGAAATCTTGCTTGATGACAATTTATAACCTCCAAAAAATAGAATTAAACCATATGAAAATGGGATTATCATGAGAGGAACCCCACTTACATGAGATATCGGGAATAAACCGACCCATATACACTAGCCTGTTATTTTCCAAACAGCCAAAAAAGAAATTATGGTTCAAATACAGAGTATTAGGTCATGTAAGAACTGGGCTATGTAAAAAATTGTAAAAATTTAAGGACTAATGAAATTTTTTTTTACCTCTATAAATTAGGACGATTTGAGAAATCCAGAGAAGTGTAGCCCTAATTCACAATAAATATGAGCTCCAAAGTAGAGTAGGAGGGCATGGGGGTACCCTTTGGGTATGTGGGCTCATGTGAGAGTATGAATTACCAAAAGACCATAAAAATGGAATGAAATATAACAAAATTCAAAACTATTATAGTAGGAAATAATCTTTCAGACTGACCCAATACCTTAATAAAAACCTAAATACATCATTATTATGGATTCTTATGAGGTCCAAATAGATATATTAGTTTTAATATAAAATGGGATGAAACTATGGGATGTTTAATGGGTGTAATATTTTGAATAATGAATGGGTTATAAAAGAAACAAAATTTGTTTTTTAATCGGGAAATGGGCTTACAGTTTTACCCAAATCATGAATACTCATCCTTTCCTCCAAAAATGTATTGGAAACCCCCACAAAAATGCATGAATATAAATTAAATGAAATAATACCTAAAAAATCCATGGTGAGATAATTATTGTGGTAATTAAAGTATACATTTTTTCCTTTATTATTATTGATAAAATTATGGAAATTATTTTGAGAACATTGTGAGTTTATTTGCAAATGATTTAATATAATTGTAATTATTTTTCATTTTGTGTTCCAAAATAAATTATAGAAAATCTCTCATTATAATGATCCACATGAAAAATTATACTAATTATAATTTATAAAATGTATGAAATATTACATAATGTGTATAAAGATTCATCTAAATTGAACTTATTTTATATAAATTTATTTGTGAAAAAATATATTTTAATGTTATGAAAAAAATAAATGAATAAAACCCTTTACACCTCATAAATTATGAAATTTAGTAGTGACATATTATGGGAACTAAATATGTGCTCAATTTTATTATGTCTTGTATTTTGGATAATCTTAGTCCTCTTCTTAAGGAGGATGAGTATTAAAAAATTTATTTATGATTAGAGAAATAAAAAGAAAAATGGAAAAAAAAGAAGTAAATTAAAATTGTTGGATTTCCCAATTTTTGTTGAAAAGAGAAAATAAGTAAAAAAAAGTAATCATCATTTAAGTTATAATCAATTTATCATATGAAGAAAAATTCATTTTTAGAAATTTAATTTGATAAACTATTAACAATATAAACCTCCTATTTAATTTATTGTTCAATATTACATTAATTATTTCAATTACATCAGTTCTGATTCCTAGATATTATCAACACTAAAACCCTTTGTAAGTTAGGATAACTACAATAAATGATGCATCTAAACTATATGTTAACACTAATACATAAATGATAATAAAATTTTTTATCTCATAATTACATATTATTTTTAATATATTATAATATTAGGAACATCATTATAGTGGAAATATGATTTAATGGAGTTTTATTTTTATATAAACACTAATTTCAGATCCTGAGGATATTTTCATTCAAATTAATCTTATGTTCAATAAATTCAAACAATAGCAAACAAAATACACAATTTAATTATTATTTTAATAAATGATCCTTTAAAAAGTATAATAATTTAAAAAAATTCATGAATAATATATATTCATGATCCAGAGATACATGATAATAAATTAAATAATATTAATGTTTTTCTTTTGTAAAAACTTTCTTCTCTTTTGTGGGTATATGTGTCATAATAGTAATGCTGTAGGGAAAGACTAGTTTTAAATGAAATAATCATATTATATAAATAATATATTATTTGAGAGACATTTTAATAAATAAATTAATTTCATAAATGTATAAATCAAAATAAATGGATGAGGGGAATATTATTCCATTAAATGAAATTAATTCAACAATATAAAGAATAAGAAGACATGGTTTAAAAGTTCCACACATCATGATATATCTCTCTCATAATGTTTTCAATAGGTCAGTGGATGAAGTTATTCTTATACCATAATATACTAATTCAATATTCAATATATCTATAGATGAATAATATATATTTATGTAGTGACTCATGATTTGGAATTCAGAATTTCATTAATAGAATATGGATAAATCATTCAACAAAATTGACTCGGTAATGATACATGAATTGGTTGAAATTTTATCTTGAACCATGTATCTCTTAAATTTGTTAGAGGATTTATAATAAATTCCCCTAATATCTTATAAAAATAGTCTATATTTATGAAAAGTAAATAATGTTTTTAATGAAATTTTGTGTAATAATACATTTTATTAAATCCACTATGGCTTTCCATTAATGATATATTTTTTCCATGAAATATGGTCCCTAAAAATCTTAATCTACATTATAAATGAATAAATATTTGTGCTTAAATTTTCATCATAATTTAAAATAAAAAAATATTATGAGGTTTATTAAATTAAAAAACTAATATGGCTGTATTTGAAGGGTAAAAAATTATTTTCCTGAAATTTCCAAATTAATTTTCGAAATTGATTGTTATAATAAATATTAGAATAATAATCCAAATGGGAAATCATTTCAATTAATATAAAAAATTATTAAAAACTATTTGATTGTTCAAAATCTCTTCTGATACCCAATTTCATTTCATGGGAAAAAATATTGAATATTCAAACCAAATTCCCACAAAAATTATGAATTGTAGATTTTATGTGATATTTTGAAAGGAAAACCAATTGTGGTCTCATGTATAAAAATAAATTAAAATTATATTTTATATCTCACATTAAATATTTTTAACCATAGCAATCCATCAATAACAAAACCACGTCCTACCTAACATTAATGTTATGATTACAAATAATTCAAGAAGAATATAATCTTGAGATATTCTCATAGTTGGATAGTAAATGTGTTATCATTGGATTATAAATATTAATATTTATAATCACTAGGAGACATATATATTTTAACAATTATTTCAACTTCATAAAATTTGTTTTCAAATATACGGGTTCATTAGACACATAAATTAAAAATTTAAAGTAAAAAGTAGTATATTTAAATCTTATATAAATTTTCATTATTATAAATTAAAAATAAATAAATATACCCCACTCATTTATCTGTTAAAAAATATTATCCACACTTCTTATAGTTGATATGAATCATTAGTCCAAGAGATAATGTACTAAAAAGATTCATCATAATTATATTTTTTTATTTTTTTCTAATGAATATGAGGTGTAAATGGAATATAGTGAATAATTGAAATATCATACCCTATTATATGGGATATATTCATGTAGAAAAAATTAATATCAATAAATAAATCAATGACACCTCTAGTTTTACTTTTTATTTTATTGAGAGTATGATTAAAATAACCATAGTACCATGTATAAAATTAAAACATTCTCAATCATCTCTTAAAATAATTCATTTACTAATAAATAAATAAAATACCAGTAATGACATACTACCCTATAAATAAATAGAAAATCAATAAAATGAATGTAAAACTCGAATAAAATCAATTGAGAATATTTGGTGTTAATGTAATAAAAGATAAATCATCTTATAATGTGGCTTAAACATATGTAGAAGTACAACTATTCATATGCCTCAATAGAGATTGGTGTATGTTGTGACCTGACCTTAGAAGCTCAGAGCTGGTGTCTACTACCATTTCAATGGCATGATTATAAGGGAAAAAAATCCTTAAGAATTGACGAGTTTATTTGTCTTTGTAATCAAAATTCAAGCATTAGTATTAAATTATAATTCTATAAACTAATTATAATATATTTTTTTCATTCACAGATTACTTTGTTCCATTTAGCGTATCCCTAAATAACTATCACCGTAAATTTGATGAAATCATAGGGAAAGGAAACAATATAATGTTTGCCCTAAATGATCAACAATGGTTTTGTACATCTGAAATAGTAATGAATAAATGAAAAAAATAAATATGGCATGGAAAAACCTATTCACACATGATATAAAATCAATAAAAATAGAGCGATTGAGTAAACAATATAACGAGTCAAATAACTAAAACATATGTCATTTAAAATAAATCGATATGGAATTATATATATGGAAAGGTAAATAACTGAATCATAAGCCATTAAATGAATTATATGAGAAGGAAATGTATTTATATCTTATGTAAAATCCAAAATTTCATGGATAAATAATAATAAAAATCAAAACTGAATTTTGATTGAAGGAAATTCTAAATTATTTGACGTTATAAGTGTGGAATATGGAAAAATATATCGTCGGGACTATTCACAAGATAGTTGAAAAGATCAGATTGAAAACCATATAATTTCTACAACTATTTTGTCTCATGAGAACATGTCAATGCTTTTAGGTTCTATATAATTTTTGGTCAGCACCCACCACTTCCAATCTAAATCATTACACATATCGAATAATTGATTTAATTAAAAAAACGATATGACTTATAAATTATCAATATTGATTAAAGAATATTGATTTATATATTTTTAAATATATATTAATGTAAAAATTAAAGAAAATACCTTATCTTAAAATGGTATAATTTTATGAAAAATAATCATATTCATGATAAATAATATAGATTCTTAAGGAAAATTTAACATCAAATGATCATACGAAATTAAATATTTCAAGATGAATGAAATTAATTAATGTAGTTAATTGAAATACTATCCTCAGTCAATGAAATTAAAAATATTCTAGGTGAATAATAGGATGATATTAATACAAAATATCCGTAGTGGTGTATGGATAAATGGTTGTTCTTGATGATGTATAAAGTTAACCTAAAATGAAAAAAAACAATATCATAATTATTTTGAAAAAAACAATGTTAATGTCCTTCTATTTGAAAAATACTTTTAAAAAAATTAAGTTAAAAATTATCTTTTTAAACTTGTAAATTAATCTTTAATGTAATGGTGGTTTGTAATTGCGTATATTTCATAAAAGGTGAAAAGAACATTACATTTCTAAGGTAAAAAGTATTAAAATTTCCCCTAATTGAAAAGATATAATAATATTCCATTAAATTCATTTTTAAAAAAATAATTGTTTAAAATTTATTTAATAAATTATATTTAATGGTTAAAAAAACTATATTTTTTTATAATTTATTGTTTTTGGAAGAAAATATGCCCTCTTAATATTGAGAAAAATAATATTGGGTTTTCAAAAAAATATCTAAACTAATTTGAACAATAAAATGAGTAAAATGGTACAATTACATGAAAGGGGTCATTAATAACAAAACAATAATATAACTAAAGGGATTATAATTAAATGATCATGTATGTACCATTAATGTATATTCAATAATAAGCAATCTCTATTGTAATGTGATTGTGAATAAACCATTAAAATGATCATAATGTTTATGTGATAATTAATCAATGAATTTATTATGTTTATAAAATATAAATCCACATATAATAATATTTAATAATGAAATAGAAATTCCAAGTCAATATATACATAATCCTCTAATATTCATGAAAATGAGGAAGTAGTATAACCCAATGAGAAATAATTGAATTAGTAATTTTCATTTTGCATTAGCATATTTATGATCAAATCCATTTAAATTAAATAATTCTAATTGAAACTAAAAATTACATGATGTATGAATTATTTTAGAAATTACATGAAAATGAGTACTATATACACCATGAATATAAATTATAGTCATAGTAATAAAATACGTCTTAATGAAATGAAATTGAGACCAAATACTTTACCACATGGTATCATTTGAATTTATAATCCCAATGAATGACCTAATTTCAATTCAAACTATAAATACCACAAAGATAAACTTATTAATGACATAAATTACAAGAGGGTATTTCAATTCACAACATAAAATAAATAATGTTGAAAATGGTGTATCTCTCAATGAATGAAAAGTGAGATAAGAATCACTTACCAGGGGATTAATTTTATTTTTTTCATCATTAAACATTGATATTGTGGATTATAACATGATAATAACTTCTATAAGAACCATTATATTATTTATAATGTCATATATCAACTTATATACTATATTATGTCTCCTCTAAAAACAATCATTGTTTATTTTCACTATTTCGTGAGTTATTTTCCATGTTTTTCGTTAATGTTTTGAATTTTTACTTTTAGTTCCTATTACTTAGATCATTATTTCATAATATCTTGAATTTTAACCAGGATTTATATATAATATATTTTCATTATTTATATTTTTTTATAATAATCCATAACATTTTGATATATGAACTATAATACACTATTCATGGAGACTATAGGTTATATGTGTGCCTGAACAACACATCCATTTTTTATCATATACAATAGAATGAAAATGAAATGATATATATATATATATATATTATAAATATCATATAATATCTAGGTAATATATTTAATATATTTTTATTAGAAATCTTTTTTATACACTACAAGTTTAGCATGAACCAATCACATTGTTTTCAGGAGGCGGTAGTCCACACTTCCACAAATGATGTTATCATTTCCCCTCATAATTGAATGTATAATCATATGTGGAATATAAAAATTACCAAAGAATTTATAAATAATAAATTTAATAAATATAAAAATTAATTTATAAATATATAATTATTCAATCCTTGAAATGTGGTAATGAAAGGAGGAATGACCTGGGTTCGTGAAGCAGTTGTCCTCTGTGCACACAAACAAAGATTGTGTATCCCTTTTAATGGATGTGTGTGAACATGAAGGTATATTTCATATCATACAAACATAAAATTATATTTACCGTAATTAGGTTTTTAAATAATATTTATATATAAATAATTGAATGGATTGATAAGTAAATGAAATAAAAGTTATAATTGAATAATGTTTTCCATTTTTTAGTTAACTCATTTTGTTTTATTAAAAAATACATCATAAGTTTCACTTATGCTAAAATATATCCTTCAATGATATGTTTATGTAATTTTTATTATTATATTTACATGGTATGGACAATACATAGGTCTTAATTTGAGTGAATATGCTAGAGGTGTTAATGCCTTTTTATATTGGATGATGAGTTGTATTATTGTTAATATAAAAAGGTAAACTAAATTTAGAGGGCTCCAATAAATAATATTTATAAAATAATGATAAACAGTATTTATAAAAGATTATATGTATAAAATATTTCCATAAAATTTGTTCTTTTCTTGTTTTGTGTTCATTTTTTCATTACTTTTAAGGTTTAGACCCTTATTAAGCTAAATTTCTCCTTTATCATTGTAATTTTTTTTAATTACTTTCAATAATATTTTTTGTAAAAAAATAACATAAACTTAATATATGTAATATATTATTTTCATTAAAAATATTTAATACACTTTTCTAATTTCCAAAAAAAGTTGGAATAAATATATTAAAAATTATTCTCACAAATGGGACAATAAAGTAGGTTTTTAAAGTAAAAATGTTAAATGGTTCTCAATATTTTAATATCCAATTACAATTTGAAATTCCTTAAATTTACCTAAATTTGATTTATTGTTTCATAATAAATATTATTTTACATTACAAAATTTAATATATAATTTAACACTAAAAATGTTTTACTTGAAAATAATAGTTTCAAATAAAATTTAGAATTTCCACTAATAACCAAAAAATTCATATTCTCAGAAAAATAAAAAAATTCATATAAGGTATTTTATTATTTATTTAAATAATTAGTTTTATTTTTATGTATAAATTTTGATAAATTTTAACATAATTTATTTAAAATAGGTTCTCCATTAAAAGGATGTAAATTTTCATTTATAAAAATTTATATATTAAAGTGTAAAACTATATTTATTCTTATTCATTCCATATAAAATCTATTGGATGAATATAAAAAATAATTTATTGAATATATAGTATATATATTTCATTAATATACTTTACTAATATTAGTTAATTTTATATAATTTCATTAAACACCATTGTGAGCATAAAAATATTTCCTTTGCATTAAATTATTATTTTTTCATTTTAAAATAATTAGTAACTTATAAATTTATCAAATATTTATTTGAAAATTATATTTTATTAATATACTTAATAATATTCATTACCAATTATTTAATAGAAATTTTATATCTTATTATAATTTTTTAATAATATATTGTTTCTTAGGAGAAGTCAGTCTTTCATATAACAGAAGCTTTCACAAAAAATCATTTTTACATGTGATGTTGGGTAATTAAATATTGTATTAATTTAAATCTATATAATATATTAAATTTTATTTTAAATGTTAAATATATTGAAATATATTCAGTGGTTATATTTTGTTATGTTTTTTTTGGTTTTTCAGGTCATAGAAGCTATCAAATAAAATGATCATACCCTATAATTTTTGGGTTTTACATTCTCCCTACCTTAATTAAATTGAATCCTCACAATTTAAACATGATATATGAATCCTAGGGTTTAATATTTTTAAATTATATTATTTAAAAATGTATATCAAAAATTATTTTGTAAAATATACACTTAATAAGAGTGTATGATAAGTACAAACATCATATAGAATAACTTTTATCTAGGCTTCTACATATGAATAAAGCAGTGGAATGTTAAAATATTGACTTAGGAGAAAATCGTACATAATTATAGGGAAGGATTGATTTCATCGATACCAACCAAGTGAATGAAAAATGGATAGCTTAGGGCCTCAAATCAATAAATCCAAGATGATTCCAAAGACTATTGGTTCATCAAAAATGAAGGTATTAGCATAATATCTCTTTTTTAAAATGATTTTATTTTTTATGAAGAAATAATTTATTGACAATGAATATAAAAGAATTTAATTACTTGATATGTTTCAAATTTATATGATACTTTTTATATTTTGACTGTTCTTCAATCAAATCATAATTCATTATTTACTCAATGATATGCATATCCTAAAATGAAATTTTTAGATTTATAAATCACTAAAATTAACTTTTTTAGATCATAATATCCTTAAAACATGTCTCCAGTTTACACTAACTATTTTCTAAAACTAATGTAATTAATATTGTAATATGTAAATAAGAAAATTGATACCACTGGCTTTTCATTGAAATTTATTCATCAAATTATTTAAATAAAATAATTAATCAAAACACCAAGACATCACATTGATCATTGGTTGTCACAAACCACTTTTCGTCATTCAGTAATACAGTCAATCCTGACTAACTTATAGGTTTTTTTTCGTAAACCATCTAATTTTTGATATTACTACGATGTAAATCCATTAAATAAAATCATTAAATATAATTTTAAATATGGTATTCAATATAACCTTAGTACAAAAATACATCATCCATTTATTTTCTCATACTTACTTACGTGGTCTATAGTAGATCTTTTAGAAAATTTCATTAGCTTGGATAATTCCTAGGTTCCCCACATATAAGGAAAGGT
The DNA here is from genome assembly GCA_963277665.1 of Viscum album. Lineage (NCBI taxonomy): Eukaryota > Viridiplantae > Streptophyta > Magnoliopsida > Santalales > Viscaceae > Viscum > Viscum album. Next base: position 1,335,014,948 of record OY728142.1, read on the forward strand.
ACAATAATTAGACCCTCATGAAGAGATTTATTTCATTCCGTTGTACTATAAATTTTTCCTCATAATTTCATTTCATTATGTCTTTCTTTCCCACACATAAGTCATTTACATGTTACATTGAGTTACTTTCCTTGGTGTCTTTATCCACGTTTCTTTCATAATAGAAGTCAATCCTTATTTTCTCAATTGTATCTACAACTCATGATCATAGAGTCCTCCATCATCAAATCCAAGGGCAGTTTTTGGAGTTTGTTATGGTTTATATACTTAATTATATTTTGGGAAAACTAAATAAGAATGAATATAATATATTTCACTACTATCAACATCTCATTTGTTTTCTCATTTCTAGCACCTAGTCCTTCATGATCAATGTTAACATGATTCATTTGGGTTTTATCCATTGTAAAAAACCAAAAACTATATTTTTTTTAAATGGTCATAGTTAGATGAATGTGTAATAATTTATAAGTTATCATGACAACCTATTTTTAATCTAATAATTTCACTATTAACCTAGGTTATTGAATTTATTCACATATTAAAATACTTTTTATGGTTTTTTTCAGAAAATGTGTATTATACTAATCATATTTCCTACTATTATGAAACCATGGGCATAGTAAGGCATGTTTTCATGTTTTAGGTTATGTTTGAGTCAAGGCTGATGCAACATTTGGTAGATGTTACCCCTAGGTACATGTATTCCATAACCACATCCATTTGTAGTATCTAGATAGTGATGTATTTCTAAAAAAACCATATAATATCTATATAACTGAAACATTAGGATGTTGTTGTATAGTTATCCTAAAATTATATATTAGTGGTAAGTTCAAAAATATTTGTTACCCTATATCTATTTCCTATAGTTTTTACTAAATTTCCTTTGATGACAACTGTAGTGTACCGGCCTTAGAATCCTGGAGTTGTTATCATCTATTATTACATTATAATGTTGTCAGTGAATCAAAATACCAAAGGATCAATGAGTTATGTACTCGAGTAAAAACAAATACACACTTCTGCCTTAAATTATAATGGATTATTCTAATTATAACTTTATTTCTTTAGTTGAAAACATTATTACATCTAGTGTGTCCCTTCATATCTACCATAGATATTTTGATATAATCATTGAAAATGTAAATAAATTTATAGACCTGGAAATTTCCAGGAAATGTTTTTTGAAAATTATTTGGAATTTATTGAGTCCGCAGTTTCTAACAGCGCCAGATTCTGAGGCCCGATGTGCCCGAAATAAATTTCTAAAGTTTTGTTCGGGAATGTTTAGTAAAGGTACCTATGGGTTTTTCTATCTTTTGAATCGGTGCTCAGAATTGAAAACCAAGGACACTGATGAACTCGCAGTGCCGGTATTCGCCTAAGGGGACCTTTACCGCAGTTGCTTTTGTTCGAGAGTGGAAGTTTTAATTTGGGGATTCATAATAAATTAAATAAAATTGTTTTGTTACACAATTTTATTTTTAAGTGGTTGTTATTTCCTCGAAGGAGGCGTGGAGGTGAGGCGCACACCCCACAAAACCTCCCATGAGAGGATAATGTGTGGTGGGGGCCACACAAGCCACTAACCTTTCAACTCCCACTTTAAATCCCTTAAACCCCTTAATCCTCTTTAACTTTTGAACTTCCCTCCTGATGTGACAACTCTCCCTTTAATTAAATTGGAGCCTCTTCAACTCCTCCCTCCCATTTAATGAGCCAAACCATCTATTAAGTTAGAAGGATGGAACATAATGAATTCAAATCTTTTTGAATTCATTATGGAATTCTTTTAATAGGTGTGTTATTTTTATTTGATGTTGTTTGGCATTAACTTGTTTTGGTGGGACTTGGGAGGATTTAGAGGATATCACTCTCTCCAATGAATAACATGAAGAACTCGATCATCTTATCCACTTCTTTAACCGAGGCAATAAAGTGAGGTGACACCATAAAGAACACCATTTATTCTCCTCTTCCTCTGTGTCAAGAAAGAAGATGCCACAGTCACCAATGACAACATTATTTTTCCTCTGACGTTGACAGAATGATATCCATCTTGCACGATGCCATCTTCCGCGATGCCTGACTACCATGATGCTCATCTTCCATGGCTCGTCGACGTGCAATGTTTAATACAAGGTAGGGGGTTTTGTATAATTTTAAGTGAATAAAATTATATCTCTTTCTTGATGAATGCATTGGATTGTATTTAGCCAAATGATATCACCTAACGAAGAGGGCATGGGCCGAACGAACACATCCCAACCACCCTCTATTATATCATGATTATTTTAGCAATGGCGACCAGAGGAGGCGGCGACCGCAGGCAGCAGCGACGATGACTGAAAGCGGCGACCGTGCACCGGCCGCATGGGTGAAAACTGCCACCCGCAACCGCGGGCCGCTCTTGCTGAAGAACCAGCCGGCTACTACTGGGCGTGCTGGTGAACCAAAAAACCTACACATGCCGTGCGGAGGAGGTGTGGACCGCATCCGTGGGCTGCTTGCTGGATGAATCGGCCGGTTACGGCTCGCCGGGAAGGAGAACGTGGCGCCGATTGGCACCGTGCTGCGGAGAAAACTACGGCCCATGTTGTGTGGGCTGCTTCGACGGGTGAACCAGATGGATGCCTACCGGCTGGGTAGAAGAAAATGCGGTGCCATGTGGGAGGATAGTGGCCCACTATGCAGACTACTCGTGCCAGACAAACCGCTCGGCATCGGCCTGCCGGGCCCAAAGGAGGGGCGGCGCCGATCGGCGCTGCCGGGCGACCCGAACCGGCCCGCGACCCTGACCGGGTTAGTGGGTGGGAAGCGCCCCACCAAGATTAGTCCATGGTTGGGTCACGCACCACCAGGAAGGGCCGACCCCTAGCCGGGTCAGACCTGCCGAACTGGGTCAGGCCGTCCCTCCAGCCCAATAGGCTTGATGGGTCGAGCCCGTTTCGCTTAAACATGAATATCTTCTAGACCACACATCCGATTAATGCACCATATGTGGCACTGGGATCCCTGTGATGATATAGTCCTTTTATGATACTTTAATTGAGTTTTGAAAAACTTTGGAAAATGGCTGGGTTTGGAACGAGCGTAATTTCAACCGGGCCTCTGGAATGGAAAAGCCAATAACTCTCAGACTGGGCGTCCGATTATCGTGTTGTCTGTCACGTTGGGTTTCTTTTGATGAGGCAAAACATCGATATATCAACTCTATACTTAGTTATATTTGATATATCGACCCCTTTTCTCAAGGAGCAGACCCTACCAGAATCGAGTGTGCCGTGTGCTGGAACCTTAGAGCCAGGTTCAGCTGCGATGACTACTCTACTAGGTTCCTACGTGGGTTCAACAGGGATGAATTCTATACTAGGATTCTACGTGGTTATGGCAGTGATGAATACTATACTGGGATCCTCTGTGGGTTCGATAGTGACAACTACTCTTCTCGGATCCTCCGTGGGTATAACAGCTTAGTTTAATCAGTGACTACATGTGATCATCTCTATCGTTATACGAAAGATTTATACCTGTGTGAGTAGAGTCTTGACATTTAATAATTATCATTAAGGTGATTGAATTTCCTTCCTATGTGGACTGGGTGGTGTTTGGGCTCTAGAGTTGGAGCTGGGATGTGATTTCTAACTTAGGTATATGTATGGGAATATACCTATGTTGAGTTGGTTGATACTTCGTTATTTTATCTTTATTCTATGGTTTATCCTTCGTGGATTCTGGGAGAAGTTTGGGGGTCTCAGGGTCCATACTGAGTATCGTTATACTCACCCCGACATGAGCTATACCTACAACTCTTTGTGTTGGATATAGACGACGGACAACATTGACGGAGGCCGAGAGAGAGCCAGGACCGGATGGTACCCAGGGGTGGACCACATAGAGAGACGGCACACGGAGTGGACCGATAGACGTGGAGTGATGAGGTGGATATCTGTTCCTACCATTAAGGTAGGATACTCGACAGACGTTCTAGGAGCTTCCCTTTTTGGCTATTGTCCCTTTTTCCGTTGTACTTGTTTTCATTGTACCTGTACTTCACTGTTGGTCTTGTATTTCCGACGCCTTTTACTTTCAACACTACTTTTTTTATATAGTATTCACTTAGTGCTTTGCTTCCAGCTTACTCTGTTTTTTTGTTTGTTACTACTATAATGGAAATGCCTTCCCAACATAGGTTTTTACACCTTTGGTGCTAGTCGCCATCCCCTGGCCTAGGGAAGGCGGGCTTGGGGTAGTCACGACATGGGCCCCGAGGACAGGTCGTGACAAATTGGTATTAGAGGAGTCAATTCTACCAAAAAACTCAGGACTCTGATCATTATTTTCTGTGAAGCAATAGTGTTAAGATTATTGAGTGTGGTTTTTAGTCCAGGGAGTCCAGTGTTGGTGCAGCGGCTGACGTATCCATACACCAAGACCCTAACCTCTAATTTTTGGACTTAGTGCATGAAAACACTGATTGCATGTGTGTTTCCTTTGAAAAAGTTTTTTTTGATTACATTGTGTCATCTCACCAGGTATACTGTTTTAACCATAGAATACCTATTTCTTTTCAGGATAGCCCCACAAATTCATCCATCTAGGGTTCTAAGTTTTGTACGAGATGGTAACCCACCGAGCGATAAGGTCTCGGTGTAGGGCCCCATCACAGCGGAGGCACCAGTGGTACCACTACCCGCTGGGCCCCAGATACCACCAGCTTCAGAAGTAGAGAGTTCTCATCACCTAAGTGTGTTGTAAGAGTTTGAAAACTAGAGGCCACCTAGTTTTTGTGCAGAGACAGACCCACAAGCAGCTGTGGATTGGCTGGAGGCTATAGTGAGAGTTTTCATATTGGTAGGGACACCATCCAACCTTATGTTGATCCTTGCAGTGAGTCTCCTTCACACAACAACAGGTAGTTGGTAGAGCCTGATGCTCTCTGTTCATGATGAGACATCTTTACTTTGGAAGGACTTCGAGAGTATCTTCCACTCAGAGTTTGTTACAGCCACCCTTCCTGCGATGCGGATTCAGGAGTTACTTCATCTACAACAGGAAAGCATGACAGTAGCTCAGTACTCTGTGAGGTTCACCGACCTCTCATGCTACTCCACAGATATGGTTCAAGACCCATTCATTAGTGCCTGGACCTTTTAGTAGGGACTCAGGCATGAGATCAGGGCTTCGATGATTCCTTTCATCTTCCTGACGTAGGCGGAAGTGCCGGAGCGAGCCCTTCTAGTGGAGAGTTTTCACGCTGAGCAGTCACCAGTGGTGAGACCCACCGCGGGACAACACATAGAGAAGTCTTCTGTAGCCTGCGGTAGACAGTTGATGCAGATTTCCAAGCGGACTAGGCAATAAGGTGGGTGACCTCAGGATACAGGTTCAGTTGTGTAGGGCCCAATAAATAGATCCAGCCATACGAGGGGCAGGTAGTTCTATGCATGCGGTGGGTAGGGTCACATGGCTCGAGACTACCCGACCTACCATGCGGATGAGCAGCAGATAGTAGAAGGACCTCCCAGGCAGAGGCGGAGGTTTGAACGTGGTGATCCATCAGGAGCAGGAGGACGTTGCAGAGGAGTTGGCCGAGCAGCGGGTGGTGGACGACGTTTCGAGGCACTTCCATCACCATCACAACTAGAAGGTCCACCCCGACCACAGGGAGTTGGCAGACAGATATGGGCTCAGCTTCAGGCAGTCGAGGCTTATGACCACGGCGCACCTGAGATGATTCGAGGTACTATATGTGTCTACTCCACCTTTACTGCAGTACTTATAGACACAAGTGTGAGTCATTATTTTATTATTTATGCCCTTGTTCGGAGCTTCAAGATTAAGACGGAGCCGTTGGATCGATACAAATGGGTATAGACTCTTACAGGAGTAGACTCGGTGATTACGCACTGGTGCTGCAGTATGAGATTACTCTAGGAGGCAAGAGATTTGGTTGGGATCTTCTTGTAGTGCAACGAGGCCTTACGACGTCTTCTTGGGTATGGAGTAGTTATCAACAGTTCATGCTCAAATTGACTGTATTAGTTGGAAGGTGCTGTGTATCCGCACGGATGGTACCAGGTTCACCATCACTGGTGATATTGGATCCTTTGTGGTGCAGGATGGACTTGTGGAGAGGAGGGGGCAACCGTTCACACATCAGCTAGCTAGTCTCATCCTCGGAGTGGTTGATGTGCAGAGTCTGAGTTTTCCTGTTGTTTTGGATCATTATGTGGATATTTTCCCTGAAGAAGTTATAGGATTACCTCCTCGCAGAGAGGTTAAATATACATAAACTTGTACCCCAGGAAAACCCCGATATCTACTCCAGCAAATCGGATGACTCCCACCATGCTTCGTGAGCTACGTGTACCGCTAGAGGACTTGCAGGTGAATATTTATCTGACCCAGTGTTTCACCTTGGGCGTCACTGATTTTGTTCGCCAAGAAGGTGGATGGGAGCTTGCGATTGTGGGTTAACTACCATCACCAAAATCAGGTGACCGTGAAGAACAAGTTCCCACTCCCGAGGATTGAATACCTCTTCGATCAGCTCAAGGGAGACTGATGGTTCTCGAAGATAGACCTCATGTCAGGCTATCACCAGCTCAGAGTTTGAGATGAAGATGTGTAGAAGACAACCTCCAGGTGTCGGTATGTCCACTACGAGTTCTTGGTTAGGCCTTTCGGTGTAACCAATGCACCAGCAGTGTTCATGAGTCTCATGAACAGGATCTTCCAACCATACCTCAATCGTTTTGTCGTAGTATACATCTACTTCATACCGATTTACTCAACTACTGAGGAGGAGCACGCCTACCATTTAAGGGTAGTACTAGACACACTTTGAGAGCACCAGCTATATGGTAATCTCTCGATGTGCCAGTTTTGGATTCAATAGGTTCACTTCTTGGGACACGTCATATCAGAGGCTAGAGTTGTAGTGGATCCAATGAAGATCGAGGTAGTACATGCATGGGAGCCACCTAGGAGTGTGATAGAGGTAAGAAGTATCCTGGGTCTAGCTGGGTACTATCAGAGATTTGTGCCAGACTTATCCAGAGTTGCAGCACCCCTTTCATCTTTGAAGAAGATGGGGAAACCCCTCATGTGGTCAGAGAGATTCTAGAAAAGATTTCAGGAGCTGAGGAAGAGGTTGACCAGTGCGCCCATATTGAGGCTACCAAAGGAGGGCATTGGGTACATAGTTTGATGCGACGCATCAGGGACCTAAATCGGGTGTGTCCGGATGTAGGAGAGAGCAGTGATCGCATATGTTTCACTGCATTTGAGATAGCATGAGCATAACTACACTACCCATGACCTGGAGTTAGTAGCATTGGCCTTCAGCTTGATGATTTGGTGGCACTATCTGATGGGCGAGCGCTTTAAAGTCTTCTTTGACTACTAGTGTCTCAGGTACATCTTATTGCAGAAGGACCTGAACCTGAGACAATGAAGATAGTTCGAGTTACTCTAGGAATATGACTTCGAGATAGTCTATACTCCTAGGATGTGGAACATTGTAGCAGATTCACTCAGCAAGAGATCAGACATTTAGCTACTAGGAGAGGTGACAGAGCAGCTGGCCAGGTTGTAGATATAATTTGTGGATAGGGATGGAGATGCCTTTCTGTAGTCTCTCACAGTCACTCATCCATTGCTTCAGCGAGTCAGCGAGGCACATCGTGGGTACAATGACTGTGAGATGCGATGTGCTCAGATATCCTCAGGGCAGGCACCTGATGTATTTTTTAAAGGTGGGGAGCACATCATCCTCTTTAGAGGATGTACCATGGTAATAGTTGCATTAGAGGAGGAGGTGCTGAGGTAGTTCCACACTTCTTCTCTAGCGGTATATCCAGGAGTGGAAAAGATGTATCATGACCTCATACGACAGCATTTGTGGTCGGGTTTGAAGAAAGAATTAGCAGAGTTTGTCTCATGATGCTTTACTTGTCAGCAAGTGAAGGTGGAGCACAAAGTTCTAGAAGGCTGGGTTCTATCCTAAGAGGTTCCAGAGTGGAAGTGGGACGGGATATCCATGTATTTCATGATGGGGCTTCCATGTAAATCCAGAGGACACGACTCTATCTAGGGTGATTGTAGAACGACTCCCCAAGTCAGCCCACTTCCTTCCAATCAGAGAGCATGGATTATTAGATAGTTTGGGATATCTTTATGTTCATGAGATTGTACAGATTCATGGTCTTCCATCAACTATCATCTCCGATTGAGATGCTCATTTCACATCCCGGTTATGAAAGGGTTATAAGAGGCTTTTGGCACGCAGCTTCGCTTAAGCACCGCCTTCCGTCCTCCGATGGATGGTCAGACTGAGAGGACCATTCGAACTCTCGAGTACATGTTTCGTGCATGTGTCCTTGACTTTAGTCACAGCTGGGAGGATCACTTACCCTTGGTGGAGTTTGCGTACAACAACAGCTACCACTCCACCATCGGGATAGAACCTTATGAGGCACTGTACGACCGACCTTGTAGATCACCTCTATGATGGACTGACCTAGGGGAGTCAGAACTTGTAGGACCAGAGATGTTGCAGGCTACGATGGAGAAGTTACAGATCATCCAGGAGCAGATGAATACTACATAGAGTTGACAGAAGTCCTATGCTGATATGATATGGAGACCACTAGAGTTTGAGGATGGATACCACGTCTTCCTACGGGTATCACCTCGATGAGGTCTACAAATATTTCATCGGGGCATCAAGTTATCTCTATGATTCATTGGTCCTTTTCAGGTCCTCAAACAAGGTAGTCTTGGTGGCTTACCTCTTGGCCCTTCCACCTCAGTTCCACAGGGTGCATGACATCTTCCATGTATCTCAGCGGAGGAGATACCTGCACGACCCATCCCACATCATCGACCACAGGGAGCTGGACATCGATGATGGGGAGACATTCATGGAGGTCCCAGGGGAGATTGAGGATTGACAGGAATGGGTCCTATGTGTATGGTCGATTCCTCTGGTACGCATTCGCTGGAAGCACGGGAACCTCCGAGAGAGCACATGGGAGAGGGAGGCTCATATGCATGCTCAATACCCTCATTTGTTTCCCTAGTGTATGTTGTAGATTTACGGGGACATAAATCCCTGAGGTGGGGGTAATTTAAAGACCTAGAAATTTCAAGGAAATTTTTTTCATAAATTCTTTGAATTTTATGAGTCTGTAGTTTCTGACGGCACATGATTCTGAGTCCCGGTGTGCCCGAAATCGATTTCTGATGTTATTTTTGGGTAGGTTCAGTAAAAATATGTGAGTGTTTTTATATCTTTTGAACCGGTGCTTGGAATTGAATCCCGAGGACACTGATGAACCCGCAGTTCCGATATTCTTCTAAGGGGACCTTTACCATAGTTTCTTTTGGTCGAGATCAGAAGTTTTAATTTAGGGATTCATAATAAATTAAATAAAATTGTTGTGTTACACAATTTTATTTTTAAGTGGTGGTTATTTCCTCAAAAGAGGTGTTGGAGGTTTTGGCCACACCCTGCATAACCTCCCATGAGAGGATAATTTTTGGTGGGGACCACACGAGCCCCTAACCCTTCAACTCCCCCTTTAACTCTCTTAAACCCCTAATCCTATTTAACTTTTGAACTTCCCTCTTGATGTTCCAACTCTCCCTTTAATTAAATTGGAGCCTCTTTAACTCCTCTCTTCTATTTAATGAGCTAACCCATCTATTAAATTAATAGGATGTAACTTAATGAATTCAAATCAATTTTAATTAATTAAGCCATCCTTTTAATAGGTGTGTTATTTTTATTTGAGGTTGGTTGGCATAAACTTGTTTTGGTGGGACATGGGAGGATTTAAAGGATATTACTCTCTCCAATGATGAACATGAGGAACACGATCGTCTCCTCCACTTCATTAACCGGGGCAAGAAAGTGAGGTGACGCCAAAAAGAATGCCATATATTCTCCTCTTCCTCCGCGTCATGGGAGAAGATGTCATTGTCGCCAATAATAACATTATTTTTCCTCAAATGATAACGGAACGACATCCATTATATGTGACGCCATCTTCTTGCGACGCCCAACTACCGCGAAGCTCGTATTCCACAACTCATTGACATGCAAAGTGAAATACAAGGTAGGGAGTTTTGTAAAATTTTATGTGAATAATATTATATCTTGTTGTTGATGAATTCATTGGATTGTCTTTGGCCAAATGATATCGCCTAAAACGGAGGGCATAGGCCGAACGAACACAGCTCGATGACCCTCCATTGGTTCGTGATTAATTTGGCAACAAAGACTGAAGGCGGCGGTGACCAGAGGTGTTGGCGGTCGGAGGTGGTAGTGACCAGAGGCGATGGTGACCAAAAGTGATGGCTGCACACTGGCTGCGTAGGGGAAAACCGTATCCTGCAACTGCGGGCCGCTTGGGCTGATGATCCGGCCGACTACTGCCGGTCGGGCTAGTGAACCGCGGAACCCATAGGTGCCGCACTGGGGACATGTGGACCGCATCAATGGGCCTCTTGTTGAATGTTCCTGCAGGGCCGGAGTCCGCGGTGCCACTTGGCATCACTCTGTGGAGAAAACCACGGCCCGCACTGGGTGGGCCGCTGCTGCGGTCGAACCGGTCGGTAGCCTGCCGACCGGGCGGAAGAAACCGCGACGTCGTGTGGGAGGATAGAAGCCCGTTGTCTGGCCCACTCATTCTAGACAAACCAGCGAACTTCTATGGGCCGGGTAGCAAAGAGGGGCAACGCCGCTCAGCGCCGCTGGGCGAGATGAACCAGCCCGCGACCCGGGCCGGGTTCGCTGGTGGGCCGCACCCCACCGTGGTAGGCCGACCCCTTAACCGGGTTGGACCCACCGGGTCAGATTCCTAGGTGGGCCCTGCTTCACTAGGCTTGACCGACCTCTAGCTGGGTCAGACCCAACAAACTGGGTTGGTCCGACCCGCCTGCCCACTGGGCATGATGGGCTGGGCCCGTTTCGCTTAAACATAAATATCTTCTAGACCGCGCATCTGATTGGAGTTCCATCTACGGCTCTGGGGTACCCATGACGACATAGTACTTTTGCGATACTCTAAGTGATTTTTGGAAAACTTTGGAAAATAGCCAGGTTTGGAACCAGTGTAATTCCTACCGGGCCCCTGGAACGAAAGATCCAATAACTCTCTGACAGGGCGTCCGATTGACGCATCGTCTATCGTGTTGGGATCCTTTTGATGAGATGGAACATCAAGAAACATCAAATCTGGACTTAATTATAGTTGATGTATCTACCCCCTTTCTCAAGAAGCGGATCCTCCCGGAATCGAGCGTGCTATGTACGGGAACCATAGAGCTAGCTGCGACTGCGATGACTACTGTACTAGGATCCTATGTGGGTTCGATAGGAATGAATTCTATACTAGGATCCTACATGGGTTCCGCAGTGATGAAAACTATACTAGGATCCTCTGTGGGTTTGGTAGCGACTACTACTGTACTGGGATCCTCTGTGGGTTCGACAGCTTAGATGAATCAGTGACTAAATCTGATCATATCTATCGCTATTCGAAAGATTTATACCTATGTTAGCTGACTCTTGAATTTCAATCATTATCATTGATGTGATTGACATTACTTATTTTGTGTACTGGGTTGTGTTTGGGCTCGAGAGTTGGAGTCAGACAGTTATTGGTATCTTAGATATATGTATGGGAATATACCTAATTAGAGTTGTTTGATACTTCGTGATAGAATCTTTCTTCTGTGGTTTATCCTTCATGGATTCTGGGAGACCTTTGGGGGTCTCTGGGTCCCTACTGAGTGTCGTTATACTCACCCATTCACGGGCTATGCCCACACCTCATTGTGTTGGATGCAGACTACGGACAACATTGACGGAGGGCGAGAGCAAGCCTGGAATGGGCGGTACCCGGAGGTGGACCACATGGCGGGACGGTACACAGAGCAGAACGATAGACATGGAGTGCAGATGTGGACATTTGTTCCTACCCTTCAGGTAGGATACTCGTCATTTGTTACTGGAGTTGCCTTTTTAGCTATTGTCCCTTTTTCCATTGTACATGTTTTTGGTGTACCTGTACTTTACTGTTGGGCTTGTATTTCTGGCCCCTTTTACTTTCCACACTACTTTTTTATAGAGTATTCACATAGTGCTTTGCTTCAAGTTTACTCTGTTTTTTTGTTAATCCTATAAAGGAAATGCCTTCCCAGCTTAGGGATTTACGCCTTTGGGGCTAGTCACCAGCCCCTGGATTTTGTAAGGTGGACTTGTGATAGTCACGCCACGGGCTCTGAGGGCGAGTTGTGACAATAAATAAAAATGACACCAATTTTTCAAGACTTGTTAGTAATATGAAAATAATAATAAATCAGTGAACTTAATAAATTTGGAAAGGAAAAAAATTTAACACATATTACATGTAATAAAAAATATAAGAAGAAATGATTAAATAATATAGAAAGTTAAATATCATAGAACACATGTTATTAAAAATATTGATAAAAAATATTCAATATGGAATGGTAAATAACTAAAAACATTATATTTAATTAATAAGTTGAGAATGAAATTCATCTATAGATAATGTAAAATAGAAAATCTCATTGAGAAGTAATTATAATATTAACAAAATTCCTAATAAAGGTAATGCTTACTTTTTTGACGTCATGTATGAGGAACATGAAAACATATATTGTCAAGAACATTCATAATTCAGATTAAAAATAATTTTATAAACATATTTAATTTTCACAATTGATTTTTCTCATGAGAACCTATTGGTACATTAAGGGGCTACATAATTCTCATTCCCCACTTGTCACATCCAATAGAAAGCATTCTTTATATCGAATAGTCAGTTTTATTAATAAAATATATTCTATATCAAATATTTTTATTTAGTATGAATACAAATATATCAATATTTTACAATATAATCAAATATATATATCTAATGAAATAAAATATTTAAAAATGGAATATTGTTAAGGAAATAAACATATATATGATAAATAATATCAAAATTTTGGGGGAATTTAATGTCTTATGATCATAGGAAACTGGATATTTCAGGGGGACTAAAAGGAATAAAGAAACCAAATTTCATTACAATCCATGGATTAATAAATAAATAACTATATAGTGGAATAATATGTAAGATATCAACACAACATATCCTACGTGGAGTATTTATAAATGGTTGTTGTGTTTGATGAATAGAAATACCATAAACAGAAAAAAAATATCCTTTTAATTTAAAAAAAATGGAAAATATCTTAATTAGAAAATCACTTATAAATAACATATTCATTAAAAACATTCCTTTTATTCTTTCAATGTATTATTTAACAAAATTATGGTGTGTAATTCTATATATGTCATACAAGGTTAAAAGAACATTCATTTTTCAACAAGAAAATATTTGAAAATTCCTTTGTTTCAAAAGTGAAAGGAAGAATCAATTGAAAATATTTTTAAAATAAAAATTTATGATTACAATGTATTTAATTAATATTTTTTGATATTTTAAAAGAATCATTGAAGGACATTTTATTAAATAGTTTTTTTTTAAGAATACAGTTTCTCCCACTAATGGGAGAAATGATGTTGGGTTTTAAAACATTATTTTCTATATAAACATGAGTACCAATTAGTGGATAAATTGTATTATAATATAAATAAGGTATTTTGTAAACAAAAGAGAATAAAATTAAAGGGTTTATTATACTTTTATCATAGTAATTATTTAAATGGAATTTCATTAATCGATTATCTTGATTAAAATGATATTGTGAAATAATCCTTTAAAATGATCAAAACGTTGAGGTGGAAATTAATGAATGAGATGAATTTTTTTATAAACTATAAATAAATATTTTTTAATGAAAATAAATAAATAAATTTACAATTTAATTATATAAATAATTACTGAATATTTTTATTAATGAGTTAGTAAGATAACCCAATGAAAAGGAATTGCGTTATAAAATTTATTTACCACAAGGTAACATTGTGTTAAAATCACATTACATGTAATATATAAATTTTAATCCAGAAAACTATTAATAATTAATTAATCAAGATATTAAATTTCAAGAGGTTTAATATATGACATATGAAATTATTTTGGCATATAATGATACCATATTCCTTAATGAATGGAAATTGAGATAGAATCCCTTACCACGGGGTAACATTTCAATTGGTATGCCCGATGAATGAAATAATTTTAAATGAAAAAATAAATACCATTAATATTGCATTATTAATTATATAAAATAATTTAGGGTCATTATATAGACCACACAACATAAACAAGTGGTGAAAATGGGGTATGCCTCAGAAAAACAATAGTAAGAGAAGATCCAATTTCATAATAATTCCTTTTAGTTGAATGGTATTTGAACTACTATATAGTTGATTAAAAAATTGTAATAAAATATAGAAAACAATAATCTTGTTTATATTCTCTTATATTGACTCTATATATTATATTATTAGTTTTTTTGTAAACAATCATTCATTGTTTTCAATATTTTGGGTCTTAATTACCGTATTTTTTTAGTACACTTTGACTTGTTCTATGTTGTTCTTGTTTTAATAGATGGAGATTTCTTCATCTCCAAAATGTAATCCTTGAAATAAATATAAAATATATTTATTATATATTTTTATTTATAATAATCTATAATATATGAATATATGAAATTAAATGCATTGTTGATGGAGATTGTAGGACATATGAATGAATAAAGGATACTTCAATTTATATATCATAATTAAAAGATTGAAATTTAAATGAAATATATATATTTATACTATAATTACATTATAATATTTATTTCATATATGTCACAAATATTTATTAATACCCTCTTTAATAAATTTAATGTATATCATGAATGAATCACATCACCTTGAGGAGGTGGTAGTCCACGTGTCGAAAAAGGATATTATCATATTCCTACAAAATAGGAATCCGGAAGGTATGTGATATATAAAAATTATAAAAGATTAAATAAATAATTAATATAAAATAAATCATATAAAGACTATAAATACATCAATAATCCAACCATAAAATGTTTTAATGGAAGAACGAACAATATTGGATCGTGAGACGGTTGTTTATCGTACACATGAACGACGATTGTGTGTCCCATTTGATGGATGTTTGTGAGAGTGTAGGTATAAATGATATCGAAAAAATATCTGAGAATATTTAATATTATTTTTAATTATAGAATAATTATATAAAAAATTATTGTAGGGTGTATATTTAAATGATACAGAAGAGATCATTGAAGAATGTCACCTCAAATTTAGGTAACACCTTTTGGTTTATACCAATAAACATCCTTGGTTATACTTATTCACAAAGTGAGGATTGTAGGATGAGGCTAATTAATTTAGTATATTATTAAAATGTTTTCATTTGATACAATGGGATTTTGAGGTGTGAATAAGTGGGAGAATTTTGTAACTTTTTATAGTTGAGGAATAGTGGAATTCTTATACGTTTTAAAATATAAGCTTTATTTGGAGTTATCCCATATATTATGTGACAAAAATAATGTATTTTTTTCCATATAAAGGAATTATATGTTATAAATATTCCCAAAATTTTGTTTTTACATGTTTATATGTTTTTTGTGCCTTATGAATGGGGATTATCCCCTTATGCTTAATTTTACCTTCATCGTTGTAATTAAATTTAATTATTTGGAGTAATTATGTTTGTAAAAAACATCCATTAATATTAATTATAAATTATTTTTATTCATAATATTGAATCTACATTTTCTAATTGAAATTGTATAAGTGGAAAAAATTAATTTAAATTTAATCCCACTAAAGGGACAATAATGCATTTTTTTAAAGTAAACATATTATAATGCTTAATATGTTTTTATGACCAATTTCAGTGTGAAATTGTTTCATATATACTAAAGTGGATTAATTTATATATAATTGATATAATTTTACATTAAAATAATTAAAACTATAATTTAACAATATAAATTATTTACACAACAACATAAATTTCAATTAAAAATATAGGGAATGGATTAGCACATAAGGGTCTCTACAACTTAGGGTTCCTTCCGTCACTTCCTTCATCTCTCCTATCATAGTTCGTCTCAAGTTTACTCTTTAGTCCTTCAATTTGGAACCCTCATGGAGTGTGGTCTGTCATAGTGGTGGGGACATGTTGGATCCTTCTTCTTGGAAAAGATCATCGTCTTCTGGCCTCTTCTTGCCCTAACCTTCGAGTTGGATAGGGCTTATATGGCGGTGCAATGTTGGTACATGGTTTTTTTATGATGCTGTGGTAAGGGGGTTTTCAATGCATTTAGTGCCGGTTGTGAGTGTGTGGGGAGGATCTAGTCTTTGTTTGAGGATTTGAAGGCAGATCTAGGATCTGTGTTTGATTTGTTGTGAGGTATTCATCTAGAATGCTCGGATTTTGGAGGACGTCTCTCTAGTGTTGTTTTGTTCATTTCTCTATTGTTTGCATTTATGGTTTTTCTATTGATTGAGATTAAGATTGGGGGATCTACATTTTTTGGTTTTGATTTCTTGTTTTCATTGAATTCACGAATATGGGAGTGTACTCATTTTGAGATTGTTTGAAGATCATAGTGGTAGTGAAGGTTTGAAGCTGTGAATCAGTGTGTGGTTCTAAAAACTCTTGAGTGTTGGGTTGTTTTTCTATTACATAATCATGAATCAGGACCTTAAAATGATGACATGAATATTTTTGGGTTTGCAAATGAAATTCCCACAGGTCTATTTTTGGTGTTTTTTTATTATGGTGTTTAATTCATGGTTTTGGTGGAGCTGTGTGTTGAATTTGTGGAATCAATGGAATGGAATTTTCATATTGTGAATCATTGGGTCTCATTTGGTTCGACGTTTGTGGGTCACTGCATTAGTCTCTCAAGGAGTTCCTTTAGATAGGGTTTTGAGCAGTGGGTTTCTCTTGATCATCCCTACATATATGGATGTTTGAGAGGGTATGGATTTTCCATCGGTTCTAGGCTAGTGCATTCATGCCCATGACATTTTTCCGATTGTGAGGTGTAAGAGGAAGTTGATCTTATTATCTTTGATGATGGGTATGGGATCTTCTGTGAGGGCTTGATATTTGGACTAAAACGATTTCTCCATGGTGATATGTTGTTTTAATTCATGGGTTCATGTATGGTTTCTCACATTTTCCCCAAAAGTGTATGAATAATAAAAATTTAAATTTTCAGTAAATTAAAATTCCAAATTTTTCAGTACACATAAAAAATGAAACTTCTCAAAAAAATACCAAATATTCACTATAAACTATATTTTATGGTCCTATTTCAATAATTTTGTTTATTTTTACATTTAAAATTTATAAATATTCAAAAACTTGGATTCAAAAAATGTTATTTTTTTAAAAATAGTTAAATTTACTATTAAAAATATATTATTTTTACACTTAAAAGGAATATTCTTATATTATTTTTATAAGAACTATTGGGTGAATATTAAAATTATTTGATTTAATGCAACATTTATTTATATCTGTGTGTGCTACAAATACCAATCACTAATATTAATTAATTTAATTTATTAGGATACAACACTTATGTGGTCATAAAAACATTCTCCTAATATCCGATTTTTTTATATTATTTTATTTGTTTGTTAACATATTAATTCATATTTTATTTTTGTAAACCATATATTTTCATAATTTATATAATTATATTCACACCTGACCATTTAATAACTTGGTTATTTCTTATTATAATTATTTTATAATACAACGTTGTTGAGTAAAACTCGATCATGAGTATACCACAAGATATAGATGAAAATGCAAATTTCTTACAATGGAAGATAAATCAGTATTAATTTAATTAAAAGATATAGAATATATTAAATTTATTTACAATGTTAAATATAAATCAATGCCTCAAGAGTTTATAATTATTTTCACATTTTGTGTTTCATTTCATACACAAAATTAAATATAATGACCTTACATTTGAATATAGGGGTGTTATAGTATAAATGGTTTGTCTGAATTTAAAAATAAGAATTTTAAAAAAATGTTACAAAATATTATAATTTAATTTTTTTTTCTAAAATAAGTTTTTTAAAAAATATCATTTTTTTACTAGTTTATAAATTCGCTTGCAAATTATAGGATATATATAGAAGAAAAATAAAAAGGCATGTATATATGTATTAGGGCTGGAATAAAAAATTTGAAAATTTATTCATAGACATGGATGTATAATTTTTCATATATATATATATATATGTATGTTTCAAAATAATTTTACATGGTGAATTTGAAATTCAATAATCATTTAAAAATACTATTTTCAAAAATAATACAAATTATCCAAAAATTAATTCATGAATGAAAAAAGATAATTAATAATCATTAATTATTAATTATTGTTAAATGTTATATAGTAAAAAAATAATAAGTAATAAGTAATATTTATGTTGAAAGACCCCCATAAATTAATTTAACTACCATTCATTTATGATCCTGCAAAAAATAGAGAATAACTCAATTAATCTACTAAAAAGGACAGATAAATCCAATTATATTTTACCTCAAATTTATTGACTTATTTACATAAATTATATATTATAAATCCTATTAACATTTATATTGTAATTTAATTAAATAATAAAAATAGAAAAATGGGAAATATGGGTTGAAAATGTTTTCTGGTCATTTTTATGGTGTGTTGTTCTTATAATTCCATTAATGAAGAAATACTAGTGTGTTAACCCCAATATTATATTGGATGGGGTTATTTTGTTTCAGACCACAACATGTGGCATTTTGGGTGTCCATGATCTGACCCCAAGAATGAAGACAACTATTATAATGTAAAAGTGGACATCCCCAAGATTGAACACTGAATATAAATATATATGGGAATATGTTAAGGTATGAAGGCATGCTCCAAATATTTTTTGTTATTTCCCAACTCAACATTATCATACTTTTGGTGCAAAATAGGTTGTATCATCACTATTAAATAATTAATGTCTTATTAATATTACTCTTAAATTACCAAAAGTTTATTGTTTCCTTGTCCAACCATTAAAACCATATCTTACAATATAGTGTATTCATTATCATGATTATCACCCTCTGGGGATTGTATTTGTATTTATCATATAAGATAAAAAATATATACTATTATTGTTTAATTATCTAAAAACATTTAATTTCATTATTATTCCAACTCCTGTTACTTTATTAACTAATTGTATGATATTATGGAGTGAATCCTAGAGGAAGTATAACAGTTGTGGGATGGAATGATTTTTCAAAATATTTATTCATGTCTATACTATAATTAAAAAATATTTGAGGGAATATAATTTAATTTTTTTGATTACAATATTCTTATTTATGGAACTATAGAAAATATCACCATAATATTTTTTGTTCCTTGGATGAAGCATCATGATATTGGTACTCACGAGCTTTTTAGGTCCCTAATACTATCATTATATATATTCCCTCTACATATACATTAGAAAAAAAAACCATACATGTTTTTATATAAATTTAACAGATTAACCTAGAGTTTATTAAGGTTTATCAAGACATAATTGAATATATTTTTTTGTAAAAATATATATTCAAAGATAATTCTAAATATTATTGATTAAAATGGTTTAATCTCTAGAGAATAAAATAGTTTAATGAAATATACAATTGGGACTCTAAATATAATTGTTTGATTTTTACTATTCATATTGCAAAATATTACATTGGTTATTTAGTTTATAAGGATGTGAATTAAAAAACATTTACAATTAGATGAATTAAAAAAAATAAGGACAAGGAATTATTTTATTTTTGTTTTTTTAATTTTTTTATTGAGGTAATATTTTATAAAAAATATATATAAGAGTTTACTATATAAAAACAATTATTTGAAAAATATTTCTTATGAAATTTTATTCAGTAAAGTGTATCTAATATAAGCCATATCATAAATAAATTATTTATCATTATCTTAAATATTAAAATTCATTAAATTATCATCCCTTAATCTTATTAAACAACAAAACAATTTCAAACAAAAATGTTCACAATATTTGATAAATTTTAATCCTGGATTAAATATATAACATATAATTCTGAAACCCCAGATTATTTATCCTTAAATATAAATTATTTTCTCTTTGATCAATTTGGGAATATATAAAAAATAAAAATGTTTATTATCCAAGATTGGGTAATATATTTAATAAATATTATTTGATCCTATATTTATTTTTAAATTTTATCTAATTCTTATAAACCATATATTACATGACCTGACATGGTATGTGATAATTACTCAAATTAGTGATCTTTTAAATAATATAATCCTTAAAAAAAATAAACTAATAGTCTATGGTTTTCATCAATGGATTCTGAATAAATAATTACTAATTTGTTAAATTTCAAGTATTATAAAATTATTATGCTTCTATGGTAAAATGGGTCATCATAAAATCATTTCCCTAAAAAAATAATTGATAATAGATAACCAAAATCCATTTATACTCTAAAATTAATGAATAAAATATGTGAAATAAATAAGAATTAAAATATATAAAACTAATGAAATTGAATAGAAGTAAATAGTTATATTAAAAAAAAATATATACTACATAGAGAATAAAAATAATGCAACATGGAATACCTTCATGCTTTTAATGATATCCCTTTAATAATTCTTATTCAAATGTATGGGAAGAAAATATTCTCTATACCCAATCTCTTATTCAGAAATCATATACATGAATGATGAATAATACATATTGATAATTTGGATAGGACTCTAGGGGTTTAACTATCAAAATGGTTGAATTAAGAATACTATATAAAAATATATCATGTGATTGTATATAAATTATCCTAGGAATTTATGTGGACTTGATATCTCCCAAGTTGATATAAATGTATGAATTTGATTCTGTTAACATTTTTCTATTATTTTAGGCCAATTTATCAAATATAAAAATGTCATATAGATGGAGTTGTGTGGAATGGTCCAATCAGTCAAATCACGTCTTGTTCAACATTAAAGGGAATAGTCACCAATTAAATCAACTCTCTATATATCGTGGTGTATAAGAGGAATATAGAAATAATAGTGTAAAATAAATAAAAAAATCATGTAAATATTAAACACACGAATAATATAATAATATACATAATAGGATGTTCTTACAATGATATATATATATATATATATATATATATCTAAAAATACCAAAAAGTATTTCAAACGAAAATTTTCATTATATTCGTATTTAAACATTAATGAATGAATACAATATCAATTATTCTAAAAAAGAGCTTTAAGAAACATGATTTTTTTGAAATCGTATAAGGGATA
Source organism: Viscum album (assembly GCA_963277665.1). NCBI lineage: Eukaryota > Viridiplantae > Streptophyta > Magnoliopsida > Santalales > Viscaceae > Viscum > Viscum album. The sequence continues at coordinate 1,335,036,365 of OY728142.1, forward strand.
TGAAATGAATGGTTGTAAATACATGTAGGTATGAATTTCATAGATAAAGAGGTCATTATATTCGGTATATTTTTCATCATAATTTAATAAAAATTCAAGCGACATTTGGTTACTCCTAGTTAAATAAATATATATTTATTAAATTTTTACTATTGAAAATATTTTTTTTTCAAATAATATAAAATGACCCCTCTTGAAAAGATTATACACAATTAATAAAAATTTATAATCTATTTAATTATTATATTTTTGTAAATATGATATTGTTGAAAATTTATATAATATATAAGATATATCAAAAATATATTATTATAAAAGAATGATTTTAAATATTAATTGTTCTTAATTTTATTTCCTTTTAATTACTAATAAAATGTATTTTAATATATTATTCAAATTAATAATATTCTTTTAATTTATCATATAACCATATGATATATAGTTTTAATTATATATTCTTATAGATGATAAATAGAAACATATTTGTAAAATTTATTATTAAACATAAAAAAATATTATTAGATATCTAAATATATTTTTATTAATTATGGACATAATTTTTTTTATTAAAATAAATATGAGAAATATGAAAAATAGTATATATATATATTAGTAATCAATAACTACTTTTCAATTTAAATCTTTTATATAAAAAACCCTCATGATTTTTTTGTAAGAACTAAGGATAAGATATGTATTAATGGTAGTTGTTGGAAAACATTTAGATTTTATAGATATCATAGAAATTCCCATGACTATGAATTTCATGGGTAACCAATTTCTCTGACTCCATTCATGTTTTAGATATTTTTTTATCTTCGTAAACCCAAGGGGAAGAAACCCTCAATCACTTCCTCAAAACAATCATCATAAGAAAGACATCTACTACATAATGAAATTTTATTTATATATTTTTTGGTTTTAATAACATTGTATCCTTTATTTATACCGAATAATTCAATGACATTGTTACTATATAATCATTTCATTTTTAATTAATGTTATTTTCGTTTCATGTTTCATTTAAAATAAGATATCAATTATATAATTTTTCATAAAGGGACATACAAAATAAAATCATGTTGTTTTACATTCCAATTAAATAAATTTCATCCCTTATATTTTTATATAACTCTATAATGAAAATAGATCAAGTTTACAATAATATATAAGAAGACTCATTAGATTATATCAACATTACTATAATTTTAAATTAAATTAAAAATATTTATTAATTCCTAATAGAAATAAAGAATATTGAGTTTCACCTTAATCATTTGATTTAAATACACATCATGTTTGGCATTAAGGCTCATATACTCAAAAATATTTCCATTAAAGTGTTTATAGATATCTTGGAATAGTTTGTAATTCCCAATTTTCTTTGTAATATGAAATTTAATTTCCATTTTCTCAAAATTAATATATCCTCCTTATAGTTAAGAAAATAAAATGACCAAAATAAAATAACACCAAGGGGAAAATAAGATATTTTTTAATGTATAAAATTTAAATATAAATTAGATAATAGTTGAATACACTTTATTGAATCCTAAATCATGTAATATCATTCACTAATTATTCATTACATCATAATATGGGTAGTTAATTGATCCTAATATAAATAATTTTACTTATAAAGTATTTTTTATAATCCAAATCAAATATGAAATTTGTCGTTATTGACTTGTTGGTCAGTATACCTAACACCACATCAATTTTATAACCAACTTTTAGTGTAGTGATCCCTTATACATTATTGTCAATACATGGAATTAAAGTATTTAGTTATTGAATTACTTCATTAAACCTTGTTTTTGTTACTTTTAATGTAATTAACAAACACCTTATAATTTATGCATTGAATTATTAGTGGATCTTGAGGTCACTATTTTCTATAATCGAATTTATCAGATATACCCATCCAATTTCCATGACATACCTATTATCAATGACATTATTGTCAGCAAGTGGTGATTTTTATTATTCCATAATGGAAATATCATGGGTTATTTTTCCTAAACATTATACTTTTTGGTGAGTGAATTTTGTTTTATTTTTATGACATTATGTACAGTTTCTATAATTTTTTTAAAAAAATATTCTTTTTAAAAAATAAATGATAAAAATGAAATTATTTGGTTTCTATTTCATATTTAATAAATCATCTATCGATATCATTATAATGATCCAAGTCCTTTATTTATGATTTATTTTGATGAAATGGTTTTATGATACTAATAAATCATTAACATTTAATTTCGGGGTCAGTGATAAATATTAAACATTTATTAATTTATTTTCATATTCCCTACAAATGTTCCAATGGAGTCATTGTAAATTTTTTTTTGGATAAAGTAATTCCCAATTTATTTTATTATGGAGTTCTCAATGTAAATATTACATTAAAAATATATCCATAATATCCTCACATTTCATTGAGTCATGTTATTCCCATTATCATTTTGTTATTAATCAAATTCAACTATTATTCATTTAAACCGTAAATATGGAAAATATAATATATAATTTTCATTAATTTATAAATGAATAATAGGAAATATATCTTATAATGTAATAATCCTTCCTTGTTAATTTTTTGACTCGAAGAACCACTAATGCTCAGTGGGTTTTAACAAATAAAGACTCAATAGTGAATTTGTACCTATTTGGTGTGTTTGAGAGATAAATACGGGTTAAGTTATTATAAATATAATAATATAACATTTTAAGGATGTTTTTATCCTTATAGAACATCCAAAATTTTTTACCTTTGGATGATCATTAAAATATCCATCACTCACATCGTCAGCCTAGTTCATCCTTGCTCCATCAATTATAATAAGTAATTATAATACGAGGTAAAGAAAACATAAATAAAAATACTTCATAAAATATAAAATTATTGATATAAATTAAAAATGATTATCATACACTGAAATATGAATATCTAAATTAAAATTTGGGTTATTCATTTTTATATTCTTATTAGTTTTTTTCAACTAAATAGTTAAATATTACTGCTCTAACTCAGTTTAAATCATTCATTATAGTTAAAATAGATCATGAAAATCAGTAAATAATATTCTCTAAGTGTTCCAAACCTTGTATTATATTTTCAACACATGTTCAAGACCCATTTAATGTTATATTAAAACCCAACCAACAATTATAATTGATTATTACCCCATAGTGTAATTACACCAGAGATTTCATCAACCATATCACTTTGAGATTGGGATTTAATTCCCAATAAAAAAACTAAATATACAGAAAAACATCAATATTTTGTATTATCTATTGAGTTTTAATTTTTTTAGTTTTTCGTAATCACCATAGTTTACCAAACCCCACTACAATACCAACTGAGATGCTCAATACCCACACACAAATGTTTGGTTCATATAACATGATATATTTTTTCGAGATCTAATACCAAGTGAAAAATATGAATGTAAGACCCATTTACATTTAGTAATTCCATAATTATATCATTAAAATTCACACAACATCACATAACACTAATGTTTAGTGCATATGGATATCATATATTTGATCTTATTATATATGAATGGGTCATTAAAAGTTCCTAGAAAATTTTCCACCCAAGATCTCCAAATAGAAATATCATACAAATACACATCCTCATTTTGTGATGAACGGAATCATAAAAAAGGGGAAATCATAGTTTCTTAAAAATTTTGTACATAATAGTCATAAATTGAAGAAAATTTGAAAAAAATTGATTAGAATATGGGTCATAGAAAATAGTAAAAATATATGGTCACTAACATTAAACAATCAAACCAAAGAAAAGATAAACTGAAAATATAAAATTATTGAATAAGGATTTCATTAAAATAATAGTGTAAAATAGATATTAAAACACTAGTCATTTATTTTTGAACATGATATAAGAAAGATATTGTGATATCTCAACAATCATACAAGGTTTTTATCATTTAAACCCTAGTTGGATTCAATTTTAAATAGGTAATAAATTTACATTTATGAATAAAATAGTATACAGGTGGTGTCTTAGTTATTTGAGACATTACAAATAAATATAATATTCTAGCTGATGAATAGTTCACTATTTGCACATGGTCAGAGATAACTATGTGCCGTGATAGAAAACCATGTGTCTGGACGCCCTTTTTTAGAGGTTGGAACATAACAACCTAAATGTATATCAAATAATATGTGTTTCACAACCAAACCGTATCACCTATCTCTATCATGGAAAGTGGAGTATACCAGGTTAAAAATGATTTGTAAAATTTTACATCCAAACCATGTCCCGCATTGATTTGGGTGAATTTTACATTTTCCACCATTGACGCAAAATTTTCCTTTGATTCCCCCATCATTAGCATGGATTATGATCTATTATACTCATGAATCCCATGGATTAAAATCCATATGTTCTTAGTTGTTTGAAGAATCATTATTTGATAATAGATGCTCTAAGTGATTCTACCTCTCCAGTATCATTCATTTCTTGATTGAAAAATCTTGTTTAATTTATTGTCACTATGAACCATCTAAACACATTTATTCTAGTAAATTATATGTTTCGGAATTCTTTAATGTTTGTATTCAAATAATTATCTATGGTGAAGAAATAATTTTTCTAAAAAAATAAGGTAGATATTTTATAAATTATATCTCATAGTAATGTGGTTTATTCATGTGTTTCATGTAATGATAATGCACTTCCTTGATCTATATTAATTTTTCTTAAATATGAAAAATGATTTGTGTCTTTTTTAGAAGTGTAAAACCCAACAATAACCATGTTGGTCTATTGATGATTATGATGCCACATGTAGGTTCATCTATGTAGTGTGATGCTACCTTTAAATTAGTATAATTACATGTAAAATAGGGGAATTAAATGGTTTATGGGATTGAAACATTAATTCACATGTCAGGTCTGCTAGATTTTTAGGGATATATATATATATATGGAAAGGTTAAATGGGCTATAAGATAATTAAGGGTAAATGTAAAAAAGAATTAAAGTAGTATGTCTACATTCAGAAATAACTGAATGAATGTGTCAAGGATTTTTTCATGAATAAATTTAATATTAAAATAGTTATAGAATGAAACAATGATATTTTATAATGGAAATTGATTTGATTTAAAATTTTGTTTCAATGTTGTTTAATATACCAAAACATTAAAGGTAATTGTTTATAAAACAAACATGGGTGTTGATTATTGATGTTCACACCATGGAAGAGATATTGGTCATGGATTCCCATAATAGTAGTGAGGGTTTTTCATGAGGTGCCATACTATAGTAATTGTGCAGGTCATGGGTTTTTACACCATGTAAATAATTTTGGTCATGAAACTCCACACCACACATTGTGTTCCAGGACTTATGAACAATGGAATAGTGAATTATACGGTATAATTAATTATGTTGTGATATAAATTTTTTAATTCTGATGGTATTTTTATGGATTATGGGAGTCCATTGGGCGTATTAAAAATTTATTATAGATGAAACTATCCATTATTCAAACTTTTATGTTCTTTATTTATAATTTTATAATCACTATTGTCAGAGTGGATATTGTTGTAAACATTATTTTTGATGTCATATTGATATGTAATCAAACCCTACTAGGGACACATATTGGTACCTAATTAGATTCTATGGTTTCATGTAACAATAAGGGTATCAAACTCATTATAGATGGTAGAGTCATTATTTGGGGATGGAGAATTGATGATGGGACAGAGATGATTTTGATACCGCTTTGGGGGATATTTTTTGATCATTTATTATTTTGGGATTTATCTTTACACATAAAACTAGAAGAATATTCCTTGTTTATTTTACCATGTAGAGGGAATGTATATTGTTCTGGGATCAATTATATGAACCACAATTTGTTTAGGTTATCAAGTATCAAGGACATATATATTTTTTAAAATGGTTTTCATTATTGTCTAGTCTATTAATGCAGGTATAGTATCATCACAGAGATCATTATACCCTCACAACTAGTTGGAAACCGTTTTTCTATAGGGATGTGTGCAAGAGGTTATGTAGAGAACCATCTTGGGGAAAAAATTTTAGTCGAACCCAATCTAAGATGATAAAATAGTGTATCAGAGATGTTTTCATTGTTTTTGTTTTACTATTTTTGAATGGTATATAAAATATTAAAATTTATCATGTCATGGTATTGATATTTTTTACAGAAGTATCTAACCCATGTGTGGGGAAACCACTGTATCCCAGGGGGAGATTATTGTTATTTATATTCATTTATTACAATTAAACAATATTTCAGCTTTCTGTGATACAAAAATTGTGTGATTTTATTTTTCCCTAAGATTATATTCATGGCCTACCAAGGAATAGGGTTTGTATAATATGGAATTATATTACCTACCCAATGTTATATGCAATAGAAACCATGTTATAATCATAGTTAAATTAATGTAATTGACTGGTCCAAGGAAATTATAATTGCCTTAATTTTTTTTATTACGGAAAATAGTTCTTGATAAATATTTTTGTTTGTTTTAACTGTGTTTTTGTAAATGGAAGTGGTTAAAATGGGATCTAAAAATAATTAAAATTAAATATTTATTCTACACTTTATAGCCATAGACCATGATACATATGGTGTTATGTAGTATTTATGTATTTTTAGTGACATTTGGATAGTTTATGTGTAGTGGAAAATTATTAAATAACATGATATTTATTTTTTGTCAATGGAGGGAGTTATATGTTTTTCAGTTGTTCATTTGGCATTGTGGAGAGATTCCACAATGATGAGATTTACTAATTTGGGGGGGAGGAAGACATCATCTTGAACGATCCTCATGTAGTGGTATAAGAAACCCCATTAAATTATAGTAATAAGGGGGGTATAAAATCATTGTAAAATCAACCATATTTTTCAATTTATGGAGAGAGTACCAATGAAGGATGTATCCAGTATTTAGACCTAAATAATTTTTTTGCTGCAACACCCTATAATGTTTTCTGGAGAGTGTGGATATGAGGAAGCAATGTTCTTGATTTAGTCCATCTTGATGAATCTATATCACTTATTTATCCATCAAAATAATATATTTACACTAGAAAAATAAAAGTTACAAAGACCAAAAAATATCATGTAGTATATCCAGGATCAGTAGAAGTTGGTGGATGGAATGGAATGGGAGAAAATATAGGTGATCTTCTTGGATCCCTTTTAACCCTATTACCCTAATGTAGATGAAAGTTGAATAGTTTATTTTATAATTAAGGAAGTATAATGGGGATGGATTGTTCTAATCTCTTTATGGAAATTCATAATTTTTCTGAGACATTTAAAAATTATGAGGCTATTACATTATGTTATTTCAAGATGGAATTATATTTGACTTCATTCCCCCAGTAAATAACATTCATATAATTATGTTTTAGTATATAGGGGATCATAAATTATTTTATAATGGTAATTTAAAGAAGACATCTAGTTAGAGGAATACAGTTTCAGTTGTCTGATATATTTGTATGGATTTGGATAGTAAAAATCATCATTATGACAGCCTCTACCATAGATGTGGTATACAGAGTAACCACATAAGAGGATCATCATCCTAGGGAGATAGTTCAGTTATATTTTATCAGTTTTCATGATCGGTTAATGTGTGCAATTAATGCCTTTGACCACCAACATAGTGTAGGGGTTGTCTTATCATGGGTCAAATAAGAAAATCCATTAGAACACTCAAAATTGGAATATTAAAATAGGATTATTTCAACATCAATGTTTTGGTATGGGATCATATACCCCATATCATCAAGGTAGTTGAGGTTTCCCCAACAATACTAGTCAGGGTTGAAGACATTTTGAATTTGGATAAGAGTGTTTCTATCATTATGATTATATTGCAATGGGGAATCGAGAAGATGCATAGGGTAGATTGACAATCCATTTCTATAAATTTCATCTTACTCCAAATGGAGGACATGACGGGACATCAACTCTTAGCGGTACGATTTATGGATATTCCAAGATTTATAGTTCATTATTTTACACAACATCCTATAATTTTATTATATCTATGAATTTTTTAAATTTTTTGGATATAGTGGTGGTGTGTATGATTGAGGTTACATCAATTGACACATAATTTAAAGTGTGATATGAGGCTACTTGTCAAGGTAAGGTGTGTTCCCTCAAGGTTGGTGGGAACCGTCTTCTTTGCAGCATGTATATTCTTTATTTTATTAGATATGACCTAAAATTTTTATTGGATGAGTTGGATATATACCAGTGACACATTTATTATTAAAATAGGATAGTGAGTTTCATATCTCTGATTGGTGACACCTATGTTCACTATAGATACTACAATATCTATAGAGGTCATATAGATAATTTTTCTGAAATTTTTTTTAATCCCTTGTCCAAGATTATGATTCTATTTCTCATTGGTGAGAGTATTGGGGATGAATTTTTCCAATAATAAAGTATATATATCATTTTTTTATATGGAAAGGCTTCTTAGGATTTATACCTAAGAGAGTTTTCAAGTTCATGATATAGATACTTCCCAAGGATAAGATAATTTATATTCCACTATATATAATAGAACTAGTGAAGTATCAAGAGCTTAATAAACAATTTGTAGAGTAGGGTGTTAATAGATATATCTATATGAGCATGTAACCATTGCGATGATTACTTTTTATCAAAGAAGAATGTTAGTTTATGCAATTGTGAGTTGATTTTTATTTGTTGAATCATATTATGTCTAAAACTAATGTCTAATTTCAGGTATTGAAGAATTTTTTTAGTTGTTGGGGGGTTATAGTGTGTTCCCCAAAATATATTAAATAATAGAATATCATTAGATGATAATGGTACCTTATGATATGCTTCAAACATCTTTTATAAGTATGTGTGGATTGTAGTAGTTCATTATGATGTTGTTCAGGCCAATGAATTCAGTCTCTATATTTCAATATCTGATGAAATATTTCATTAAACCATTCATATATCACCATTTATATGATTTTTATGATGATATATTAGGTTACTCATAGACTAATTAATATCAATCCACAAATTGTGAAATCATATTGTGTACACAAAGAGAGAATTAGATATATGCCATGATATCTAATGGTCAATTCTTGATATAAACTTTATCTCATTGGGTGATGTTTTAGTTTACCAAGAGAATATCTATGAAGTATTTTCTTTAAAGAATACAATTATATTTATTGTTTAGAAATATTTCTAGGTTAATGTTGTTACTATAAAAGGTTCATCAATGACATTTATCACATGGTAGTGTTACTCTCAGGCATGAGCAAGAAGGGTATATGTTTTGAAATGGTAGAATGATGTGAAAACTCATTCCCTGTGCTAGAAAAAATAAAAAAACTACACCAATCCAAATATTACCTAAATCATGTATGGAATAAACCCAATATTTTGATACATATTTAATTAGACCTTGGGTAGTGTTGAGGATTTGACATTGATATGTTCTGTTTGGATTATGGATGTTTATCCCATATAAATAGAATTATTGAATGCATGTTTGCAAGATGGATGAAGTTGTTTATGCTCTAAATTTTCGATTTCATTATCTCTTGGGTGATGTGTGTTTTATTTATACTGATAAAAATATCATTATGTGTATATTTTCCCATCTTGATTTAAATATTTAGAATCCTATGTGAGTTTTTTTTGTGAAACCTTTTGAATATGAACTATATTATACACCATGAATGGGGAACACTATTTATGAATATTTTAACATAATAATGCTAACTTAAAAGATTGGTGAATCTATTTTAGTGTTTAGGGTGATGGGTTTGTTCACAGGGAGGTCTAAACATGTTTTTAGGTACTAAGAACTAATGATACTAATGTCTTTATTAATTGATCCCATGCATATGAATTAGATAAAGATGAGATTGCATGAATATTATGCATACATTTTTTATAGATTAATTTAATGGGTGGGGAAATATTTTTATTATAATATTGATGAAAATGAAATTATTAATGTTTGTGGCCATTTTGTTGAACCTAATTGTTTTTGGGAAAAGATGATTCTTAGGTATCATGACCCGAAATGGGAAGTAGAACCTTGTAAAATTAAGATGTGTTGAGATATATACTTACATTATTGGTGTCCAAGGATAAAAAAGGCGATAGAAAGATTCATTCTATGATTTTTCACTTTACAATAGGTGAAGGTTGAGCTTCAATGACATGCTGGTATGTTACAGCCGTTTCCAATTCAGGAATAGAAGTGTGATGATGTTTCTCGAGATTTTTTGGTAGGTATTCTATGTATGCATAAAGAAAATGAAAATATTTGAAGATTATAGATCTATTAATTATTTTTTCATATTATTTGGATTATTTGAGAGCCTTCCATTATTGAACATTTAAGAGACTTATATGTTTTGGACAGAGCAAATTAAAATAGGGTTATAAATGTAATAGACTTTAATCATGATTTGAATTTTTATCAAACATAAATAAAGGTTATATAAGGATCTTGGTACATTGGTTATTCAGAGAATATATTTTTACCAAAAAATTAATGTAAAATCATGACATATTATTCATTTATTGTAATACATATTGATGGAATGTTTCTTAGACATTATTAGGTATTAGCGGAAACACATAATTGTTTTCTCATTCACCTATATCAACCTTTATCCGAAGATAACTCACATGGATCTATGTGAGACACTCTATAGTAGGCTATGTAGATTACCATTGTGTTCAATAGAAGTGGGTGATTCATGATTTTTTAGTTTGATCCCGATTTATGAGATACAAGAGAGGAGTCAATAGATTCTGAATCATATGGATGCATCCCAGAGTAGAGATAATTCATAAACTAATTGATCTTAACAAGGTATTGAGTTTTTAGTGTGTGATTGTATGTTTCTTTCGGTAAAACCAATGTTACATCACAGTTGGATTAAAAAATAGTGTATAATGGTTCCAAGGTATATGGGTATATTTAAGATTATATAAGAGATAGAAGTTGTGGTATATAGATTAGAACTTCCAGAATTGTGTAGTTCTAGAAATGATGTTTTTCATGTGTCATAGAATCAACATTAACCTCATGATCCATCTCATGTGGTCAATGATGATGACATCAATCTTCATGTTGATTCATCCTTTAATGAGAACATAGTTCATGTTCTAGATCATATACATAAAGTATTTTGGGGTATTTCTTTGTTATTGGTTCAAGATATGTGGACGCATGGTATTGTTATATAGGAAACATGGTTTTTAGAAACAGATATATGGGCTTGGTGGTCTGATCATTTTCCTATTGAGGCATAGTAATTTTAGGGGGTGTAGCTTGAGGATGAGATTTTATAATATGGTGAGGATGAAAGATCATAATCCCCATACATGTTAAATATCATTTTAATAATGGTTATATTCATTTTATATTTAGTTAATTTAAATATTCTCATGAATAAAATGGAATTTGGTGGTGTCTCGGGCGATGGAGACAAAAAAATGGATAAAACGATTCCATCTAGTGCAAAGTGCATGGTTATTGATAGTCTTTATCCTTGGTCTATGAATCATTATTGAATGTACTCCATGGGTAGATGTAATAGAATTACCACTCTTGAGATCAGAAAGAAGTGCGAAAGGCCCAGTCAAATTGTGTGGCCCTATATTCTTTTCAATGTTGGAGGACACACTGTTTTTACATGGTTTGGCCACCTGTGTGATCAAACCATTCACCTAAATAATGTGGGAGAATTTCCAACCCCATCCATTGTATTAAATTTTTCATACATGGGTTTTTACTTAATTTCAACCTCTAGAAGAAATGATTAAAAATTATTCCTCTCAATCTTACTACTAATCCATATCCTCTGATTCATGGCCCTTTGATGAATAATTGTTTGAAAATCAATTCTAAAGGTGTGTCTAACACTACCCAATCTTCTATTTTAATGAAATATGGTGGGAAATTTCTCCACCTCATTATTTTTATAAACCATTGATTTCAAATATATTATATGTCTTAGTGTTTAAGGATACTGGAGTTTCAATAAAGGGTCATGGTTAAGTGAGTGGTTCTCTAATAACCTGAGGTCATTGGTCTACATGTTATATCCTATTTTATTAATTATTATAATTTTGTATATATTTTTTAAAACATGATCCCCAACTATACATTAAAATCACTGGTAAAAAATGATAATTATGAAATTAGTAAAATTGGAAAACCCTAAATATACCATAGGAAGGCTATTGATGATTATTGTACATGATGTAGGGTAACACATGGGGAGTTACACTCACATTAATGTAGTGTATTGATTTTATAATAAAAATACATTAACTGATTTATAGGGTTAAACCTTTTATATGTGTTACTTGTATGTTAATATGATTTCATGACTATTTTATTAACATGAAATGGTAGTAAAGGCTATGTGATGATTAAGGGTACATTTTTTAATTGAATAAAGGGGTATTCCAATGGTGATAAATTATTGAATTTTTTTAATGTATTTGGTCATGAATAAATGGTAATTTGACCAGTTTTGGAATGTATATAATATATTGAATAATTGAAATAGAAATGACTAAAAATGGTTCAACCTTATTGTTCAATATGGTAAATTTTGAAAGAAAAATGTTTATAAAATTGATATAGGTGTTGGTCATGGAAGTCCAAACCAACGTATATATGTTGCTCACAATTGTCCATGTTAGGAATGGGTGTCATTCATGGAGTAGCAACACATGTTAATGCTTTTTCTCATAGCATTCCATCACATGGATATGATATTAGTCATGGAGGTCCACATAAGAAATAAGTGTCAGTCAAGGTTCTCCACATCATAGTTTGGGTACCATGACTGATTCTATGAGTTGTAATGAATTATAAGGTATAATAAAATCCCCTTTTATACAATGTGGGTGACCCTTATTGTAGTATTATTGTACCCGGGATCCATTAGTCTATTTAGATACTACAAAATGTTGACATATATCTTAATTTATTACTTTATAATTCGTTATATCTACATATTCATACACTGGTGTTATATTCATTATTATTGAAGACATTTTTTGTGCTTGTGGATTGAGATTAACAAATACCCTTTTTAGGCCAGCAATGGGCACCCCATCATATTTGATGGCTTCAGATTAGGATAAGTGAAAACAACCTTTGATAGATGGTTGATTTTTTATTTGGGGATGCATAATTTTTTAGCAAACTAGGATCATTTCATTACAATATTTTATATTTTACTTCATCGTTTATTATTTTAGGATTTCGAGAAACATGATATAGTATAAGGAAAATTGATTTTTTTTCTACTTTTTTGTTTCATTGTAGCCATTTTGTGATATCTTTTTTTATTAACAGTTGTTTTTTAATTCATTACTAGATTCTAGGACATTTTATACATATATTTCTAATTTTTATTTACTCTAGTAATGAGGGTATATTCTCCCTACAAACATCATTTGGTTATCACTACTAGTCATTAAACTCTGTCATATAGGAAATAACTCCACACGTAAAGTGGAAAACTGAACTAGGGAACTTGTTATAGTTGAACCAAGATCAGGAAATTATATATTTCTAACATAACAATATGAAATTATTATGATAATATTACATGTATCAAGAATAACTACTATTTCAATCCTTACATAATGGTATATGTTAAACATATTCCCAATAATATATAGGATTGGTATAGTAACAAGTGTACCCTCTGGGGATTTTTATAATAACCCATACACCTCATTGGGATCTTTATTATAACACATGTACCGTCTTTTGATTCTAATATAAAATAGTGTACCCTCTATAGAATTGGATAATAAAATGTATAATATATATTCCCTCCATGAGATATGAAGCATTAATCATTAAATGTTTTGGGATATAATCCCAAAACAATAAAATAATAATCTAATGTATATTTTTTTACACATTAAAAACATAATTCATCATGTTATAAATAAAAAATGGATAAAATATGTGTTCAATGTCACTTTCAAGGGGTTTTACATGACATGACCATACTAAATTTATCTTTAGTTGAGAACAATAAATATACTAGGAAATGAATTTTATTAATTCATTAATATAAAAATTTATAAAACACAATTCCAAATGACACAGATCATATGATGATAAAAAAATGTGAAATCATAAAGGATATTTCACTATACTCTTAATCACCTTGATAAAATGGTGATATTTTGAGTCACTATTAAATATAATTTTCAAGAACATGATTAAAATAATTTTCCAATAATTATTTCGAATTAATTCTTTTTTATAAAACATTAAATGGATGTAAAATATTTGTAGGAATATGTGGTTTAGAATATTAATGATATTAAAAAATTATAATCATTTTAGTATTTAAAAATAACATTATTAATACCCTTATTATTATTTTTAATAAATCAACATTATTAATTTAGGAAAATAGATTATGTAATACTTTAGGGTCAAATTAATATTATGATTCAAAAATAAGAATGAATTTTTTTTCAAAAGAATGTATATATAAAATAATTAATGACAGATATTAAAATGGATTAAAAGAAATATTAGCAACAACATTTTTTTAAGAAGTGATATCTATAAATCCAAGAAGATATTGTTCAGAAGTAATAAATTACCAATAAAATTATAATGATATATATTATTATATATTCATAGTATGAAGGGATAAATATTTTCTAGATCATTTTAAAAGATTAATAATTAAGGCTTAACTAAATGAGTGGTTTCAATATAACTTCTCACATTTAATATTGACATTAGTTAATTAAAATTAATTACTCATTATAATTAATAAGTGACAATTAAAAATATTTTAGAATATAATTTTTTATTACCATTTCTAATATACACCTATAATTATTCATTATAAAATTATTTTTATGTTACTATTTATTTTCATCATGAGATATTAGCACACATGATTGTTTCATACATGTTTTATAGTATCGATATTGATCACATTCATTGTTACAAATATGATTATATGTATACTCTTTATTGTCCATCCATATTATTTCGTTGATGAATTATAATGTTCTAATTTCACTAATAGATAATAATAATTTTTATTTGGGGAGATAAAATTGTTCATGAGATGGTTTTGGAATTTTTTAATAATCTAAATTTGGTATATTGATAATTATTTTAAATAAAAAATAAATTTATTTAACTAAAAATAAAAATTTGGTTATTAATTAATATTTCAATAATATATTTTAAACAAGTTTCCATATACATTCATTATGGAAATTAAAGTAATTATTAAAAAAGGGGAGTAATATAGCTAATAAGCAACATATTATATTCATTTTATAAATAATAATTGAATGTATGTATAAAAATAAGGAATATGATTAACCATTATAAGAATAAATTCTCTTCCTCATTGTATGCCGGGTTTAGTTAGTGAAATTTTCAATGATATATTGTTATTAATATAACACAAAATATACATTTCAAAAGAATTAATGAGGATATAAATATAATTTTTAATAAATTAACATATTATTTAAACAATTAATTCTATGAGGTTATGAAAAATGAAATACAAGTTTCATAGATGTTGTAGTCTTCACCTACTATAGTAACATTTTTTTCAATGAATGGGAGGAAAAATGTTAATAGTCTTCCCATTAACATAGTATCATTTTTGTATAATAATTAATCTATGTTCATTATGTTAATATATTATGAATTGAATTAGAGTGTAAATATGGATTTTAAATGGTTGTGGAGTGGATAGTAGTAATAGTGAACAGTTGATCCATCCATTAATGGTTTCTTGATAATATTGGATTTGAGGATTTTTTTATGGGAAAGGATGTTTAAAAATATATACCAGGGAACTCATATAGGTAAATTGGTATTGATTCATTATAAACTCTTGGAATAAGTGAGGAATTTGTGGTGAAGTAATGTGACACTTTTATAGGTTTATAATGAGAAAATTAATTAGAAAATATGTTGGATTAGTTTTAAGATGAGAAAAATAATACTTATGTGGTTTACAAGTGTAATTGTTAGTGTGATATGGGGGTGAGACATTAAGGCATACTAATGTTCATTTATTGGGTATCATTGTCATGTTACTTTATTAGAATTAAATCCACATTTGGATATCCCTTTTTACCCATATTAACTATGAATAACTATTTTCCATGGTAATTATTTTAATTAACTATTACAAAATTAAATGAATTTCAAAATATTGTTGTAATAAAACATTATTTTTAATATATTTAAAAAAAATTTAAATTCAGTGAAATAAAGAAATAACATTTAAATTAATAATTGTGATATTATTTTGAAATGAATTTTTTCAATATTAATTTTTCTTATTCATATTACCGATCAATTACAAATTATATAAACATTTTTATATTTTTCATAGTATAAATATTTTTTTAAAAATCATAATTTCACCATATGATTTATTTTAACCATAAAATATATTCATATTGTATAAATATAATGCTACAAGTATAATATGTGTTTAAGAAAAAAAAATTATTTGTCATTGCAGTATATTTGAATTAGATATGAATACTTTTTCATTAAAATTTTGAATGTGGAATTTATAAAATTTAAGATTATATATATATATATAATCTAGTATGTTCATAATTATATTTTTTTTCATCCTAACATATTCATGCAAAAATATTCAAGATCCCCACTAAATATTAAGAGATATGATTTTTAGTAGATGTAATTAAATATGGATGTTCATAAACTGTTTATCTAGTAGATATTTCCATGACCTAGAATTTCCCACAATACAGGTTTCTCTCAATCAAAATTAATTGTTGATCAAAATATGCTTGGTCTATGGAAAATTCCTATGGAAGATACCTATAATTCATACTCGATCAAATGATCCTCATATAGAAACCCCATAATAATTATTTCCTATTATCTAATTTTTCATATATTTTATAATATAGTTACCTATATTTTAACATAATAGTTCATTATACATGTAACATTGTAAATATTTAAATTATAAAATATTACATTTTCATATTATATTCAATATGATATAAACTATCAATAATTGTGATTATATTAAATGGATGTATATAGAAAAACCAAATGGTATTTTATGTATTCAAAATATTTATTTTTCAATCTTCCTATATGGTATTACTATCTTGTTTTATTATTTTATATAAAAATAATAATTCAATGAAAAAAGTACAATTGATGATAATTTTTTATCATGTTGAGATTTGAAAGAAAAACATTGGATATTACCTTATTTATAATGGAATTAAACAATAACGAAAATAATATCTTATATTATAGAATGTGGAAAAAATTGAGTATCTTTACATATATTCCAAAATTTATTAACAATTCAATATCACATTTTCCATATCAAATGAAATTATAATTTAATAACTCTCCATTAATACCTCATATTTTGAATCAATTTTATAGACCACCAATGACATAGAGTAAATCATTAATAACCTTAATCAAATCACTATCGCTATCCTTAAAGGACCCACTTTTTTAATAAATCCATTTTTACTCAATGATATAATTGAATCCATTGAGAACAATAAATGATCAATAGTTTCAATATCGTGGGATGCAAAATGGAAAAATTTATAATCTATAATTCTAATTAATATTAATCAAAAAGTTCATCCCTGACTATTAGTTTATTTACTAGTTTTCATAACATGAAATTGTGAAAGTGATGGTTATAATGAAACACCCACATGTTCAATCACTATTCTTAAAAACAATTGAAAATGGTAAAAAATGAGTTTTATTTATTCTAATGTCATTCATTTTGAATATATTCATTAATATTGTTAATACAAATATTATATATATTTCTAAAATAAAAAGGAAAATACCATAACTATTTATGAAAAATGATGAAAACAATACAACTATATTCATTTTCTTATAATCCATTCTACAAGATAAAATTAAATTCAAACAACAATAAATAATTCCACGTACATTTAAATTTCAAAGATGGATTTACATTCAAATTAATTTAATGTTTCAAGATGATATTAATGAGATTGAATAGGGAACACAACAATTGGGAATTACTGAACCCTTACACTATTATTATGAAGTTCTATTTCAAATTAATTATTACGAAATGGTGATAAAATACATTTTTTCTAAAATTACTCTATCAATTTTCTTCGGTCATGCATGAAGACGAATATCAACTCATATAAATATTAAATAAAAATATCCCAATGAAATAATTTGCAAATGTTATTAAAAAAAGGGTTATATTTTTTAAAATATTAAGACATTCGACAACACTAAAATAGGGGAAAAATATTTCATAATTAAAAAATATTTCAATAATTATTTTGAATCAAAATCTTATTTGATTAACACAAAAAAATATCCCAATTTTAAAAACTTTATTATGAGACCAGAAAAATAAATATGAAATTTTTATGACTTTTTAAACTATATTAACATTAATATTTTCCCTATAGGTAAGAAATTATCCAAATTCTTAAGAAAATATTTTATTTAAAATAATAAATTTTATTTATTTATAATATAAATAAACATTAATAATTTTCATTATTAAAAAAATATATGTCCTTTTAGATGGTTGGAAAATCATATTAATATATACATAAATATACTTTAGATTTCAAAAATTAGATACTTTTATTCTACTAAATGAGAGTATTGTTTTGTGAAAAAATTATGCTCCTAAAAACATGCTGTCACATAAAAATTATCTTACACTGTGAATGATTTTTCAATTGGTAATTAAAATTATGTGGGAACCATAATTATATAATATGATCCTACTTGATATAATTTTATTCACTTGGTTCATCTAATTGTGTTGGCATAATGAACGTGACATCATTTTATTCAATTTTCCAATGCCTAAACCTTGAAAATACCATTCTAGTGAAGCCTCCTCAGTGGAATACTAGGTTAAATTATTAGGGCATGAATATCAATGTGGAACTGAATGATTATGGATTCAATTAATAATATACTTATTCAAGGTTTATTAGTTTATAGATATTAAAAATAGGAAATTTTTTATTATGTATTCCCATCATAATGAGTTCCCCTATTTACCAGATAATCATTATGTATTCCCAAGACTATGATTCTAATATCCACCCCCACATTTCATGGAACCCATATGATCATTTATTATATATATTGGTACAAAATGACTATATGGGTATACCAATTATCATTCAATTAGGTATATTGACCAAAAATTATTAACAAAGATATATTTTCTTGTTAATAAAGTTCTATATCCCCATCCCGTTACAAATATATTAGTGTAGGGGGCATATTTATGGGCCTCTGACCATGCATATGCATCAAAATATACATTCAACTCAGACCTTTTCTAGATGCAAAATTATTGACTAAATTAATGAATAATAATCACTATATTTATTATTTTAAATCATATTATGAAATGACAATATTTATTTCAACGAATTAATATGTATGGTACCATGAATACTTATAAACCATAAAAATATCAGTTAATATATTTTGTTTTGGATTTTAATTTACAACAATATGTAGTATCCCTATTCATAGTTCATACATATCACCAAACATCTAATTTCTATTGGGAAGTGTAATGTCCCATACCTCTCTAGTCCTTTCCTTTGTGAAAATCTAGTGTTTTAGTGTTCCGGGAGGTCATGGTGACTTATCTGTGAACAGTTCCGATGGTAGACCATTTTGAATAGTGAAAGGGTAACCTTCTATGAATAGTTCTAATGGTAAACCATTGTGAATAGTGCAATGGTAACCTTAGGTGAATAGTTCTAATGGAAGACCATTGTGAATAGTGAAACGATGACCTTATGTGAATAGTTCAAATGGTAGAACATTGTGAACAGTGAAACGGTAACCTTAGGTGAAAATTTTCAACATTAACCTTCTGTGAAAAATGAAACGACAACCATAAATGAACAATGTCTCCTGAACGGTGAGGTTTTTGTTTAGTGTTTCCAGAATGGTGAGGTTCCAACGGTGAGGTTTATGAATAGTGTTTCCAGAATGATGACATTTAAGAATAGTGTTTCTATAATGGTGAGGTTTATGTACAGTGTTTCCAGAATGGTGAGGTTTATGAATAGTGTTTCCTGAACGGTGAGGTTTATGAATAGTGTTTTCAGAATGGTGAGGTTTATCTACAGTTAATCTAGAATTGTGAGGTTCATGAATAGTGTTTCCAACTTCCATCAATTTTCCCCATTTCACATTTCCTTAGACATAAAATGAATTTAAAGCATTGTTTTTAGGACTTTATAGCCGATTCAAAGACCATAACACCTATATTAATTAATCATAACACTTGGGATGTTTTTACTTGGTCAAACTGCATGGTTTAATTTGATCCACTTTAAATGGAAAATTAAGAGTAACTTAAACCATCACTCCATTAAATCATTTAAAGGGACGAGATATATTCCTCTAAAATTCTTTCTCCTTATTCTCAGGGTTGTGATGCTCGAACATTCGATTCCTTCCCATAGGAGTTTCACAATCAAACATTCATCCTCAGATTGTTTCTGCTCGATTTTGATGCAACCAAGTTATATCAATCAATCATTGATATAAGGGACGTTTATCATCATTCTTTTGGTGTTCATCTTCTCATGATTCTCCATCCATGTTATAGCATGTGATCTCCATCCTTCTAATGGATTTCTCATGGGTTTTGGTTGGTGCGGTCGTACCAGGGCATCCTCAGGTAGAAGCAGTTGTTGCAAGAGGAGTATTGTGACCCGTTGTGTGGACTGTTCTCATATATAGAGCATCAAGAACCGTTTGAGGTAGGGGATTCATTGTTTTCTCTTCTTTTAAGTGCAATTGTATCATAAGCATGATTTATCCTAGTATATGACAATGTAATTTACCTAATAAATATTTGAACCTGATAAATAATTTTTTATCGATCATATTTTACTGCTTCTTATTTTGCTAGATAGTGTGATATATATTCTTGATTTGTTTAGATATTCATTCTTGATGGAAATTGGTAATGAACGTAAAAAGTAATTAATTGACAATTGATTGGTTAAAATATTAAGAGGAATGTATTTGAATCTGGTTCTCCTTGTTGGGATTTTATTTTAATCAAATTCGCAAAGTAAGCATGTTTAATTATTTTTTATAGATTACTGATTAGGTTTTCCAAATTTAGATCCTATGAATAATAGATCGGTTAATTCTAGATCGATTAAAGAACTGAATTTTTGATACTTCCTTGAAGGGTTCTGAGTTACCCTCTTGATTGTTAAAGGTCTAAGAGCCCAATTTTTAAGATGTTTTTTCCTGGTGCTTGTGTTGTGATGTCATCCTGGGTGGTAGTTGTGGTATGCGGGGGCATGGAGACCATTGGTTGTGGCAGCAGATGACTCCTATAGGGTAGAGATGCATTAGTTTATGCATGTGGGTGTCTGGGAGGACATGAGGGATAATGGAATGGGATGGATGTGATTTTTGGATGCTTGCCGATTCTTATTTTTTGATTATCTTATTTACTTTTCCCCACATCTCAAGGAAGTTGGTCTTGCTTACCCTTCTTTGAAAGAGATGAAGACATGCGGGGTAGGCCACGTGCTTTGTGTATTTAGTTTCTCAAGGGAGGATGGGTCTACGCTATTTCTATATGTGGTGGAGACACAATGGGTAGTACATCTACTCACCATGTTGTGCCCCCTTGTGGTTAGTAACATAGAATGTTTTTCTAGAATGCATAGGAATATGGAAATGTAATTCTGTAATGAATAATTGAATAAATGATGTTAACCCTTAGTGTTGGAGTATTAGGAACATAATGACATAGTTTTAATTTTAAAGGGACAGTAGACTTTGGGTGTGATATAAATGATGTTTAATGTGGAATTGTAAATAGTTAATTAATGTGTAAGGAATTAATTAATGTAAATTGGAATTGATAGAAATGGAATGAAATAATTAATTAAATCTCTTTAAATGGTTGTGTGCTTATAGGATACCCAGTCTTAGAAGTGGGATCCTAGAGTCTGAGAGACGTTATCTGTTGTTGATACTAAGACTCGGTTATGCCTATAGTGTGGTTGTGAGATATAGTATATTCTTTACTATTTGTGTTTCTATATGCTACTCCACCTTGTTAGTAAGGGAAACTGACACCTCGGGGATTTCGAGCCCTAGTGGGTGTTTTTTCCAACATTCTTGATGAGAGGATGAATGGATGACTACCCCCTTTGGCCCCACACTCTTCTCTTGGTAGATACTTGTGCTGGTAGGCACAGTGGTTAGTTTTTCCCATATATGTGTGTATAGGGTTGTAATGGATTTTGGTTATTCACACACACATATTCTGAATATAGAATCCTATGGACTAATATATGTGTAACAATTATAGGCTATGATGGCTTGAGGATCCTTACTCAGTGTATGGGCTGTAATGGCTTGAGGTATAATGCGCGCCATATGATACACATTATGCGGGATGTGGTGGCTTCTAGAAACTACATGGTTACTAATCTTACATGGACGTGGTGGTTTTGTTGCATGAGGTGCATGTTGTGGTGCTTCACCCTGGAGTCGCAGTAAAGCCTTTTTGGAGAATGATGCTCAGGATGGGAGAAATTGGGGAAAAGTGGCAAACCAGTGGGGAAGTAGTAGTGGGGTAACCTTGATATTATTTACTATATTATATACTCTTGTACGTGTTACATGGTCAGAGTAGTGATAGTGAGGCACGAAACTTAGTATACCTGTTGAAATGATGAGTTAGTTTCACTTTTTGTTCACTATTCTTTAGCATTCTTTCTTTACTTTTGAAAGAGAGGATTCACGAAGGATATAACTAAGTATATTGATATACTCACCCTATGTATACATATAATATTTCTATGGTCACTTGGAGATGGTTGGAGATGAGGCTGGTTATTACTAGCTTGTGGTTGCAGGAGCTATTCCGGCTTGTGGTTGCTGCTGTTTTACTTTCTTTTTGGTACATGCAGTTTTCTACTTTCAGTTGTAGTAGTTTATCATGAAATTTCATATGTGTACTTGGGATTTCATTCATCTTACTAGTTGAGTTGGATTTGGTTGGTGTCTATCTTATCTCTCCCTTCCGGATGTGTTTCCTTAGATGCTAATTCCTTCCTTTTGTGTGTTTACTATACCCTCATTGCTAGTCGCCAACTCGGGGCCTACTGAAGGCAGGACTCGGGGGTCATTATCTCCCTTATGACATTGTCAGTCCAGGAGGGGTAAACATTATGGGGAGGGGGTCGTGACAGAGTAGTATCAGTGGTTTGGTTGAGGGATCAGATAGAGTTTGGAGTTATGCACATGTGAGGTTGCACGAGTTGGTAGGGAAAGAGAGGATTTCATGTTTAGCAAGTTAGGTAAACACTAGAGTCCGACTAAGACATAGGAATTTTTGGCTCCATATTATCTGATGTATGGACCATTAAGTTTACAATGGATACTAAACAAGGTGATACTAGTTGCATAGTTGAGCCCTTGGGAATGATCATGCATCATTCTTCTTTATGCCTGTGCATGAATGGGTAGACCTTAGTATAGGTTAACCTAAAATGAATATAATAATACAATTAATTAATTAATGTTGAGTCTTCCATATTCCAGGTTTAGGAGCTCTAACGGTTTTTTTATTTCATAGGTATGGATCCAATTCAATGTTCTCTTCAGGTTTGCGCAAAAAATGTCTAGCAGGTTGTTCCAGTAGATCGCCACAGGGTAGAGGTTGATGACGACGATCCTTGGAGAAAGACACTCCGAGAGTTTTATCTCCATATTCTGAAGAAGTATGAGGGCTCCGTTTCATATGTAGTCACGGAAGACTTGTTAGAGGAGGTCAAGATCGTCTTCTATTCGATCCATGCCCAGAAGGAGAACTGAGTGTCCTTGGTTGTGACGTTGTTGTGTGGAGCAGCGAGGTAATGGTGTTTCTTGTTCCTCTGGGATCATGAGGAGTCATCGATCACATGGGAGGAGTTACAAGACAAGTTTAGAGTCAAGTTTCTTTCTTATACTACGAAGGAGTCCAGTCACCAGGAGCTTCTTACCCTTCGACAGGGGAGCTCCAATGTTTGAGAGTTTGGAATCCATTTCAAGAAACTTTTACAATATTCTTCGGACCTTCTGCCAGATGAGGAGGCCAAGGCGTCGCATTTTGAGGAGGCTTTGCATCCAGAGATCTAGCACCAGGTCACCCCATTTGTGATGAAAACATATCTTGCGGTGATGTTAAGGGTAGAGGTTGTTGATATGAATTTGAATAAAATATTATCATCACGAGAGGGGAATCATCATGATTCATCGCAAAGCAGTGATGGGGTCTGAGTTTCCCTGTTTTTAGGGAAGAAGAGTTTCTGTTCAGCTGGGGGTAGGTCCCAGCCCTTCACATATCATTTTTACAGAGGCAGAAACTCTCAAAACTATACCTTGGGATCAGGTGTTTGTTTTCTTGTGGTGTTCGTGGTCATCAGCAGCGAGAGTGCCCGGCCTTTTATAACAATCATCGTGCACAAGGTGCTAAGATCCATGTTCCTCCATTGAGGAAGTTCCATCCGAGGTAGCAGTAGCAGGTTGCACTAGTATTAGATCAGCAAATATAATATTGGGTAGGATAATGGATAGCCCCATGATGCTCCCCATCTTTAGAAAGCATAGCGCGGTCATGGTGGTGGTCAGTATCTACATTAAAGAGGCCATGGAGGAGGTCATGGCCAGGTTCATGCTCTAGCTTTGCCAGCTCCAAGAGAACCAGACATTATTTGAGGTACCCTTTTCTTGTATTCTTCCTTGGTGTATTTCTTGTTTGATTTAGGAGAGACACACTCCTTAGTATCACCTACCCTTGTCCATGCTTTGGGACTTGAGGTAGAGAGACTTCCAGTGACCTTTGAGTTGACTACGTCAGTTGGAGGTCGAGCTGACTTGTTTGAAGTATGTAGAGACTGTGAGCTAATGTTGGGGAAACACCGCTCTTGGAGAGATTTCCTATGTTAATGAATACAACCATATGATGTCATCCTCAACATGGATATGGTTGTATTCGATATAGGCTATCTTGGATTTCTTCAGGAAGAAGGTCGTTTTCATTGGTGCAGATGGGGCGATGGTGGTGTTTGTTGGCGAGAGAGATCCTCAAATGGGTTGTAGTTGAATTCCATCCTTATCATCCATGACGGGTGAGATGATGCTGAGTTCTTAAAAGGTTCATCAGTTGGAATTTCCTAGGGACGTAGAAGAGTTCCTTGATGTCTTTCCCGTAAAGGTTGTAGCATTACCCGCATGATGAGAGATCGAGTTTGTGATAGAGATACAACTTGGAGAGTCTCTTATCTCTATGTATCCATATAGGATTCCACCTTATGAGTTACGAGATCTATGTATACAACTTGATGTTATATTACTATTCGGTTTTGTTTGGCCATGTGTGTCACCATGGGGTGCAACTGTTTTGTTCGTGAAGAAGGTTGACATTAGTTTACGGTTGTGTGTCGATTATCATCGCTTAAACAAAGTGACAATAAGGAATCAGTATCCTATTCCATGTATTGATGATTTAATCTATCAACTCAAGGGTTCGAGTTGGTTCTCAAAGATCGACTTATGGTCAGGATATCATCAGATGTGTGTAAATGATGAGGATATCCCGAAGACTACTTTCCATTGTCGTCATGGGCATTATGAGTTTGTTGTAATTCCGTTTGGTGTAATTAAGGATTTAACTGTGTTCATGGGATTGATGAATGCTCTGTTCCCTGAGTTCCCGGACAATTTTTTAGTGGTTTTCATTGATGATATCCTTATTTACTCAACATCAGAGGAGGAGCATGAAGAGAATATACACGCTGTTTTGAGATTTCTTCATCATCATTAAATGTTTGGGAAGTTGTCAATGTGTGATTCTTGGGCTTGATAAGTATGTTTCTTGGGGAATGTTGTGTCCCAGAAGTGATTAGTTGTGGATCCATTGAAGATAGAAGAAGTTGTGACTTAGGCATCCCCCAATACAATGTTAGAGGTGTGAGTTTCCATGGTCTCACAAGCTACTACAGGTGGTGTGTATCCAATTTCTCAGGAGTTAAAACTCCTCTGAAAGAATTTACCAGGAAGGATTAGGCATTCATATGGACTGATCAGTGTCAGGAAGGTTTTGAGTATCTAAAGGAGAAGTTAGTTAGTTCTCCAGTTCTTTGACTTCCAACTGAGGGAGTCCAGTTTGATGTTTTCTACGACGCCTCGCATCTGGGGTCAGGTGGTGTTCTCATGCAGCAGAGGTCATTTGTTTCTTATTGGTCTCGGTTGTTGTGTCCCCATGAATGTAACTATTCCACCCATTATCTTGAGTTGGCAGCCTTGGCGTTTTCAAGAATTTGTGGAGACACTACCTCATTGGAGATTTCTTTGTTGTTTTCACCCATCATAAGAGTTTGAGGTATGTTTTCTCCCAGTGTTACTTGAACTTATGACAACATCAGTGGATGGTGTTCTTACATGAATACAACTTTGAGATATCATATACTCCTGGGAAGGGGAATGTTGTAGTTGATGTGCTTAGTCAAAATCCATATAGTGATGTTGTGCAGGAATCTCGTGATTCCTTAATAGTAATGGAATAGTTTTCAGTAATACGCCTTGATATGGGAGAAGTTAGGGGTAGAGGCTGTCTTTTTCAGATGATTTTATAGTCATCCCTGATATAGAACATGGAAGAGTCCTAGTTGGGGGATCTAGAGGTGGAGGTCTGGATAGACAGAGTTGTTTGTGGCGAGGTCCCTGATGGTTTGTCGGAGGATGGACAACACTGAGTGTTATATCATAGAAGGATTTTCATTCCTCTGATGATGTGTGAAATTGTTCTTAGAGAGTTTCATAGTTCTCCTTTTGTGTTGCATCCTTGTGTGAAAAAGATGCACTGTGCCTTGAGGATCCAGTTTTGGTGGCCAGGGCTGAAGCGTGCTGTAGCAGAGTTTGTGTCTTGATGTTTGGTCTGCCAGAAGGTGAAGTCTGAACACCGTTTTCCTGGTGGTCTTCTCTAGAGTTTAGAGACTCATCAGTGGAAGTGGGAGGACATCTCAGTGGAAATTGTTACTACTTTACCTCGATATCCAGGAGGATATGATTCTATTTTGGTGGTAGTGGATCGTTTAACAAAATCGTCCCACTTCGCAGTGATCATAGAGTCGAGCTCAGTGGAAGTTTTGTCACGACAGTATCTGGAGGAGGGGGTGAGACTTCATGGAGTCACAAGGACAATCATTTCTGAGCGAGATCCTTGTTTTACCTCCAGGGTGTGGAGAGGTCTCCAACATTCTTTCAGTTCTCAACTATTCCTTATCACTGCTTTTTATCCTCAAATGGTTGGTTAGATAGAGCGAACTATCCAGACTCATGAAGTCATGTTATGCTCTTGGGTACTGGATTTTGGAGGTTCGTGGATGAAGCACATACCCTTGGTGGAGTTCTCTTATAACTATAGTTATCACTCCCTCATCGTTATGGAACTGTTTGAAGCCTCTTATGGCCAACCTTCCCATTCTATGTTGTGCTGGACTGGGGTTGGAGAGTCAATAATTCTCAGATCGGAACTAGTGCAGAATACAACAGAGATGGTTCAAGTGATTTGTGAGAGGATGAAGATGGTGAAAGATCATCAGAAATCAAATGCTGATCAAAGGAGGAGACCCTTAGAGTCTAATATTGGGGATCATGTGTTTTTAAAGTTGACTCACCATCTTGGGCAGCGACGGTTTGGTCATGGGAGTAAGCTTTATCCTTTCTTTCTAGGGCCTTTTGAGGTGTTATCTCAAGTTGGAGTTGTGGCATATCAAGTATCACTTCCCCTACAGATGATTTAGATACATGATGATTTCCATGTATCATAGCTCCTTCATTAACATCATGATGACTCTCACATCATCGATTGTGGAGAGATCGATGTTGAAGATGATGTGACCTTTGATGAGAGTCTTATGGAGATCCACGACTATAAGGATAAGGTGTTTCATGGTAATTCTATTCCCTTGGTGCATGTCTTTTGGTGACATAGTGAATTGGAGGAGGGAACCTAGGAATCTGATTCAAAGATACGTTCTTAGTTTGCAGAGTTATTTGATGCTTAACTCTTTTCATGTAACGATGTCCCCTTTGTGATTAGAACTTTCTTATTTATAATATGAATTTCATTTTCTGCTTCTTGTGACTTTCTCTCTTTTGAGAGGTATCTCGATGGGTGATTTTTTGGACCCCGTTCCGTTCTCCCTTTTGGGGGGTTTTGAATTCTTGATGATGAGAATGTTTTGAGAGGTATCTAATGTAATATACCAGGCCTCTATGGTCCTCTCCTTTGTGAAAATATAGTGTTTGAGTGTTTCGAGAGGACATAGTGACTTATCTGGGAATAGTTCTAATGGTAGACCATTGTGAATAGTGCAACGGTAACCCTAGGTGAATAGTGTCAATGTTATCCTTTTGGGAATAGTGCATAGTACCCTTAGATGAACAGTGTTTCCAGAACGGTGAGGTTTATGTATAGTGATTCCAGAAAGGTGAGGTTTATGTACAGTGTTTCTATAATGGTGAGGTTTCTGTAAAGTGTTTTCAGAATGGTGAGGTTCCAAAGGTGTGGTTTATGAACAGTGTTTCCATAATTGTGAGGTTTATGTAAAGTATTTCCAAAATAGTGATGTTTTAGTATAGTGTTTCCATAACAGTGAGGTTCCAACGGTGAGGTTTATGAACAGTGTTTCCAGAATAGTGAGGATTATGAACAATTTTTTCAGAATGGTGAGGTTTATGTACAGTCTTTCCAAAATGGCGAACTTTAGGTATAGTGTTTCAAGAATGGTTAGGCTGATGTATAGTGTTTCCAGAATGGTGAGGTTCATGAACAGTGTTTCCAGCTTCCAATAGTTCGGCCCATTTACATTTCCACTGATGTAAAATTCATTTAAAGCCTTGTTTTAGCGACTTTATGGATGATTCAAAGGCCATAACTCCTATATAATTTATCCCTAAGGCTCGGGATGTTTTTACTTGGTCAAACCACGTTGTTTAATATGACCCTCTTTTAATGGGAAATTAAGCATCTATTAAACCATCGATCCTTTAAATATTTTAAAGGGACGAAATATCTTCCTCCCTAATTTTTTATCCATGTTCTTAGGTATGAGACCCTAGAACATCCCATTCCCTCTCATAGAAGTTGCACAATAAAACTTTCATCCCTAGATTAGTTATGCTCGGTTTTTATGCAACCAAGTTATATCAATAAATCTTCGATATAAGGTATGTTTTAGCATTGTTAATTTGGGATTCATCTTCTCCTGTTTCTCCTTCAATATTATAGCATGTGATCTTCATTCTTATAATGGAGTTTTCTTGGGTTTCGGTTGGTGCGGTCATACCGTGGCATACTTGGGTGGATGCAGTTGTCACGAGAGGAGGATCGTGACCCTTTGTGTGGATTGTTCTCATATAAAGAACATCGAGAACTATTTCAGTTAGGGTATTCATTTCTTCTCTCTTCTTTTACGTGAAACTGTATCATTAGCACGATTTATCACACTGGATGACAATGGAATTGACATAATAATTATTTGAACCAGATAAATAAATTGATATCGATCGTATTTTATTGCCTCTTCTTTTGCTAGATAGTGTGATATCTATGCTTGATCTTTTTAGCTGTTCGGTCTTGATGGAAATTGGTAATGAACGTAAATAGTAATTAATTGATATTTTTTTGGGTTAAAAGATAAAGAGGCATGTAATTGAATCCAGTTCTCTTTTTTTTGATTTGATGTTAATCAAATTGGCATAGTAATCATGTTTAATTATTTTTTATAGCTTACTGATTAGGTTTTCAAAATTTGGAACCTATGAACAATATATTGAATAATTCTAGATGGATTAATGAACTAAATGTTTGATAATTCCTGGAAAGGTTTTGAGTTACCATCTTGATTGTTAAAGGGCCAAGAGCCCAATAACTAAGATGTTTTTTTGCTTCTTCTTATGTTGTGATGTGATCCTGGATGGTAGTTGTGGTATGCAGGGGCATGGAGACCTTTGGTTGTGGCAGCAGATGACACCTAGAGTGGAGAGATGCATTTGATTATGCATATGGGTGTCAGGGAGGACACTAGGGATGATGGAATGGGATGGATGTGATTTTTGGATGCTTGTTGATATTTTTTACCCTTCTTTTGAAAGAGGCTAAGACTCACAGGGTATTCCATGTGATTTCCATGTTTAGCTTCTCATGGGAGGATGGGTCTACACTCTTTCTATAGGTGGCAGAGATTCTATGGGTCGTACATCTACTCAACATGTTGAGCCCCCTTGTGTTCAGTATCAGATAATGTTTTTTCTAGAATTCCTGAGAATATGTGAATGTAATTATGTAATGAATAATTGAATAAATGATGTGATCCCTTGGGGTTGGAGTTTCTAGAACATAATGATGTGGTTTAATTTTAAGGGGAAAGTGGACTTTGGGTGTGATACTAACGAAGATTAAATTTGAATTTTAAATGGTTGATTAATGTGTAAATAATTAATTAATATAAATTGGAACAGATAAAAATGGAATGAAATGATGTATTAATGCTCTTTAAATGGTTTTATACTTATAGTATACCTAGTCATAGAAGTGGCAACCCGTAGTCCGAGATACATTAGCAGTAGTTAAGTATAATACTGGGTTATGCCCATATTGTGTTTGTGAGATATATTATATTCTTCACTTTTTGTGTTCCTATACACTACTCTACACTATCAGGAAGGGAAACTGACACCCTAGGGATTCTTGGCCCTGGGGGGGGGGGTTGTTTTTCCCAACATTCTGGTTAGAGGATGAATGGCTGAATACCCCCTTTGGCCCCACTATTTTCTCTGGGTAGATACATTTTCTAGTAGGAAAAGTTGTTGGTTTTCATGATATATGTGTGTAGAGGGTTTTAATGGATTGTGGTTATTCACAAACATATATTCTGGATATAGTATCCTATGGACTACTATAGCTGTAACGCGTATAGGCTATGATGGATTGAGGATCCTTACTCAGTGAATGGGCTGTAATTTCTTGAGGTATAATACCTGATGTATGATACATGTTATGAGGGATGTGGTGGCTCCTAGAAACTACCTGGTTACTTTTCTTACATGGATATGGTGGTTTTGTGGAATGAGGTGCGTGTTGTGTTGCTTCGCCCTGGTGTCTGTGGGAACGCCTTTTTGTAGAGAGATGATCAGGGTGTGCGACGTTGGGGAAATGTAGAAAACTAGTGGGGAATTATTAGCCGAGTACCCTTGATATTATTTATTATTTTATATAATCATGTATGCGTTACATGGTAAGAGTATCCATGGAGTGGTTTTGAACATAGTATACATGTTTAGATGATGAGTTAGTTTCACTTGTTGTTCACTGAGCTTTACCATGAATTTGTTACTTTTTCACCAGAGGCTTTGTAGAGGATCCTACAAAGTATAATTTTATACTCACCCTATGTATATATAAACTATTTTTCTGGTCAGATGGAGATGGTTGGAGATCAGGATGGTTATCACTAGATTGTGGTAGAAGGAGCTTTTCAGGCTTCTGGTTGCTATTATTTTACTTTGTTTTTGGTACTTTCATTTTTTTACCATTCAATTGTAGAAGTTTTGCATGACAATTCATATGTGTACTTGGGATTTATTTCATCTTACTGGTTGAGTTGGAGTTGGTTGGTTTCTATCTTATCTCTCCCTTATGCGGGTGTTCTTTTAGAGGGTAATACCTCCCATTTGTGTGTTTACTATACCGTCGATGCTAATTTCCAACCCAAGGTCTACTGGAGGCGGGACTCGGGGGTCATTTTCTCCCTTCTCACATTGTCGGCCCCAGAAGGGGTACACATTGTGGGGAGGGGGTCATGAAAAAATATATTCATTTAGAGATCATATTCACTTCTAGATAAATTTAGTATGATCTATTTTATATAGAATTACTGATGTAATATTCATCATATGTAAAGTGGTATAATCTCATTTAACTTTAGTAGCAAATTGGCTGACCCCAATGTAACATTCATGCATATATCACATACTTAATTTTAATATAAACTATTCACCTATTAATACATTGAATGTGCTGTTAAAATACACATTATTTGTCTTAGATGCATGAACTATAATGAAAATTAATGTTTCAGTAATCTTATTCAAAAACAGGTTCATCAATCAGTGATGGATCAACAACCATTAACGGTTTCTTAGTGATCTGTATCATATGACCGCAAATTGTATTACATGTCGCATTTAGGGTGAATAAATAATGAATTTTCATGTTTAATTTAAAATGATACATATGAACCCCATGTAATCAGATCAATCCCAAATTCAATTAATATACCACCTATATAGAATTTGATAATTTATGGAGTACTCATTTTTATAGATTCAAACAATGGAATTACTAACTAACAATTTAATTATATAAAACATTACAAGCATTATTTTTATTACAAATTAATTCAGGATTTATTAAATAATATTAAACATATTAAAACATGAATGATAAATAATTCTATTGAATTTTGAAATATAGTTCATTCTATAATGACTTAAAATTTGAAATACTTCATATGAATTGAAAACCTCTTTATCATGGTCATACTTAAAACTGAATGGGATAACCTCAGGACATACATAGTAAAGGGGTGAGATATAAATCATTTTAATGGATAATACTTTCATTAAATGAAAATATCAATACATGTTATGCAATAGGAATATAAATGAGGCCTAAAATGGGTGAGATTCATAAACATGAACAATGAGGCAGAACATAACATGACAAGAATAAATGAAACAAGGGAAATGTGGAGACAACATAATGTAATGTATCAAAAACATAGGTCAAAGATAAAATACAATAAATCATAATGAAAAACGTTCCATAAAGAAATCAAGTTTACTACCTTTACTAACAAAAAATATCATAAGACAAAACATTACCTAATGCTTTGGTGAACTATATAATTCTGGGTGCATTCGTCACTTTTATTTCATTATAAAGTTCAAATGTTCTATATAGATCATACAACATGGAATCATTCTTCATCATATTTTACTCAACCATCAAGGTCTTTGTAATATATACATGTAGGTACTCAATTAATAATTATAAGAGAATAAATATGAATACCCTTGATCGGAATTGGGTATGTTTTTTTACTAAAAATATTGCCATGGAATCCCACATTGAAATTTCTGCAGCACAATGGGGGAACATAAATGTTCATGGAAGTGATTAATGATAGTGAAGAGGGGATATCATAATTTATATAACATAATTGATTTATGGGACATGTGAAAAAATAGACCCCAATATTAGTAATTGAAAATAAAATGGAACAATATGTATAAGATTCTTTAATATAGTAGAGAAAGAGGATATCATTTACTTGATTTTGTGACTCCTAATCTTGGGAGAATATTCCTAATAGATTAGGTATTACATAGGAGGACCCTTGATTGGAAATTTTAGAGTAAGGTCAAGCTACAAGGATTTTTTGTGAGGATATATTGGGGAATTTTTGGGTTTATATAGAAAATGAGGGGGAAATTTTTATTGGTTTCTCAAACATATCTTTTGGAATTGATAATATAAAATAACCAAACCACAAACCATCCCATGGTCTTTTTCTGACATTTCTATCACTTGGGATTGGTATTGATTATTTAAAAATGCTATTGTCCAAGCATTAGAAAATTATTCTCTTTCTAATGCGGAAGGGAGTCATACATCGAAGGAAATCATTATAAAAAATATATCAATTGATTTGGAATATTTATAATGAAATTAAAAAATTACTAAAATAAACATAAATTAACATTATTTTAATTTCAAAATATATAATTTTTCTTGTAGGCCATTTATATTATTTATTACATCAGTATTTTGACATTATGGTGTCATAATACACACCTTATATTTATACCGTAATTAACTTTTACATAAAAATTTGAATATATTATAAAAATTTAAAACATTCACCATTGGATTTTTTCTACATTCTAATTCCAAAAATATAATGATTTTATAAAAAAACTTTTAACAAAAAAATTTACATTCATTTTTAAAATAATAATTGATTTTTTTTGAGATTATATGGGTTTTTTAAAATAAAAGTTAACGAACACTAATAAATATTTGTATATGACATCATAAAAATTATATGTTCATTTATAATTGATGAACCTTAATTATTAAAAAAATTATGATTTTTTTTAATTTTAAAAAATACATTATTTCATCAAAATTAATTCCGTAATCGAATTTGAATATTAACCTAAATACCATTTGATTTATATTCTGTTCAATTAAAAATAATTTATAAAGAAACAACAATATGATGAAAATATTTTCTATATTATATATAATATATATTACATAATCATAATTATAGGGTCCTGATAAATATCCCATTAATACACCAGCAAATTCCCTTTGAGTAATGTCTGTGATGGCGATACATTCATGGGGTTGTTCGGTATATATAGTTTGGGTGGTGATCTCAGTAAGTATGAACTTCTAATTTAAATAGTTTTTCTCATGATAAATTAATTATATCTCATCTTTGTATTGTTCTTGGTCAAATCATGGTGATTCATTGTCATTCGTATTATTTGAAAAATGTGCTTCATGGTGTATGGCCCTAGAGGTTGAGGCTATCACTTCTTTTGTATATGTCAATTGGATTCATTAAAACCATTTAATTATGATAATAATTTTATCACTAATAAATGTCTATATTATCATATGTAATGATGAGAAATGTTATTTTAAATTATATTAGATATAATTAAATTAAATAAGATCATTTGTTTTCTATACCCATATTATTTAATATCATATTTAATTCTATAATAAAGGGAATTTTGTTAATTAAAATTATAGTAATTACAATATTCCACCTTCTCATATTACACCCTCAAAATTTTTATTTCCTACACTTAAATAGATGATATTAATTGTATTTCATATCATCATCTATTTCCGATGTTACTTCTTCATTATTTTTGTTTCATGATAGTTCTTTCATGAGGTGAATTATCTTATTCATTAGAACATTGTCTCTATGATAAATGATCTTCATTATATTCTTATCATAGGAATGTTAATTATCTAATGGTACAACATCATGATTCAGTATATGTGAGTGGTATGGTATGAACTACTTCAATTGGGATACACGAAAAACACATGTAATTATGATATGTTCAGTGGTAGTACCAGTAGATCGGGCAATGCTCAGATGTGACCAAGGATCTCAACAGGGTAGATGTATCCTTGAATATCATTCCCATTATTCGCAAATCTCATGAATCTATTACATGGATATATGAGTATGAATACCATATATCCAACTTTAATCACTATGCCTAGTTGACTATTTTCATCATATCTCTTCAATCGACCATGATTAGCCTGGATGTACATCTTTATAGTCTTAAACATTTCCACCATTTCCTAGCTCATTTCAGGACCCAGTAGCTTGTTTTCCCCAACATCATCCAAGCATATTGTTCTTCTACACCACTCCCCATAAATGACATCATAGTGAGCCATTTCTATTCTTAGGTAGAAACAATTATTATTTAAGAACTCCACAGAGGAAGATGTTGATATGATAATCCTTTTTAATCAATTGATCACGCTCTCAATATATTATCATGAGTCTGTATGGTTATCTCTAGTTGGAAATCAATTTGAGGGTGATAAGAGATTCATAAAACTATCTCTATATTTATATCATGTTGTAGTCTCTTCAAAAACATAGATATAAATCGTTGATCTTGATCAGATACCATCAAGAGTGGTGTTTCATTCAAAATGATTTGTAATCTACTATATATCCTTTCAAGTTAGTCATGTGATAAGTTCTATTTAATCCTAGTTAAGAGAATAGTCTTTGAAAGATGATCCATCATAACCCATATATCATTATTTCCCCTTGATTTTTTAATAATACTAGTGGGAATATCTATGGATATTTTTTTCCCATTTCCATGTTAGTATGGTTAATGGATAAATCATATCCTGGGATTTTTTCATTTTATCCTTCTCCTACTGACATACATGAAATCTTGATGTCTATTATACGATATCCTTATTCATATTGTCCCACCAATAGTGCTCTAAAAATCTCAATAAATCAACGTGATTCCTATATGGATGGATGAAGTTGAACTATGTGAATCATCCAATATCTCATATTTAAACTCAAATTTTTTTTCTACAAATAGTCGAGACCTAAAATTATGACTCTTTATTAATTAATATTGAGCTTTGAGGATTTACCCTTTTATATATTTTATCCTTTCTTGTGAATTCCCAAATCAGTTATATGAATATACATTATCTTTTCTAGATGGGACGGTTGGGAAATCATTTGTTATAAGTTTGATGATATTCTTACCTTTATGAATCTTAGGTTTGTCCTATTCAAGTCTAACATGATCATATCCATCTCATTTGTCATCAATGATAGATTTTTTTGGTCTGTTGTAGTTAAAGTTTCATCCACATTATTTTCTTTCTCATGATGGTAGTGAATTAATCATTCATTGTCCTTGATCATATATAACCATCTTACTTAGAATGTCTTCATCTATTTCAGTGAAAATTTATAATTAAAGATTTTTGATCTGTATATATTTTACACTTCTCCAAAAAGATAATATTTTTCCATATTTTCAATGTGAATACCACTCGAGCTAACTCTAGATCATGAAATGTGTAGTTTGGTTCATGAAATTTCAACTACCTTGAATCATAGACTATCAATTTTCTATATTTCATTAAACACAACCCATTTCATTCTTCAAATAATTTTTTAATACAATGAAATATTTTCCACATAGTGATATTTTGAGTACAGTAGTCATGATAAGCCTCATTTTAAAATCCTTGATTCCCTCTTCACATTCATCTTTAAAATAAGATGTGACAACTTCAACGTAAGATTAGTAATAAGGGGTCACAATCATGACAAATTTATCATAAATATATGGGATTACTAGGCTATACCACAAAAACTATAGATATCTATCATAGAAACTATCTTCATCCTTACTTTAATTGCTTCTATCTGGTAAGAGTCCATAGATAACCTATTACATGTGACGATGTGACCCCAGAAAAAGACATCCTTAGACCAAAAATCAAATTTTTTTCTATTTGCATAAATTTTCTCAATTAACTAGTTCATTAGTGTAGTGATGAGATTATCCTCATTCACCTCCTAGGTATTATATATTATTAGATTATAATTTATAGATACTAACACAAAGGTATCGATGTAATTTTTAATGATTATATTCATCAAGTAGATAAATATTTCTTGGGAATTAGTGAGTCCCAATTGAATTACTAGGGACTCATAGTGCTCGTACCTTGTAAAAAAATAAATCTATTGGATATCACCATTCCACACGCTAACATGGTAATATCTCTGCCACTTATCTACTATTGATTATTATTTTTCACAACATAGTTGATTGAAAAAGTAATACTTGTATAGAAGAGGATGCATTTTCTTTATCGTGATCTTTTTGACCTCACGTTAATCAATGTAAAAGTGCATTGATGCATCCTAAATATTGACTAAGAGGATTGTTACACCACATTGTGAAGCACTTTGATGTATGAACCCTTTATCAAGATTCTGATGTAGTATTTTCTCCATATTCTCTTGTTCAACAATATTAATTATATATGTAGTCCTACATAATAACAATTCTCTATGTATAATGTTGAATAAAATTTAATCCTCATGCCCACGGGGAATACTAAGAAATTCTACAGGAAACACATCAGGTAATTCTGTAAAAAGTTCATGTATTAAATGATAATATTTTCCTTAGAATAAATTATTAGAGATACATGATTTTTCTCATAAGTAAATAATATCCATGATTGAGATGCTTGTGAATATGAAAATTCTACCCCCTCCATGAACATATATAGAATCGGTGATCGATTCGTGATACACAGAGTTATTTAATTATCATAGAAGTTTAATTTGGATCTATATATTGAACATCAATCCATTATCATAATTACCCCAAATTACACAATAGGTTATAAGAAATGTGTTATTGGGATGTTCAAATCAATTTTGTAATGGAGGATTTATATACATTGGATGCAATAGTTTATCCATTTTTCATTTTCACAGACATCCCAACTTCAATGATTTTTCCTAGTATTTAAGTAATTATTCTAAAATTACATGATATAAAATAATTCATAGAAGCAGAATCAAATATTATTTTCACTATTTCTGAATTAATATTTATCATATAAGTCACCACAACATTTTTAGGATAAACCTCAATTTTTATGATGCATAAATCTCAGAGTTACTACATCAGAGGTTGTTGGATGTATTCAAAAACCCTTTTCTTTCTATGTTGGTTTTTAATGTTCCCTTATTCATTTCAGTAAATTAAATGAACAATGTGATGATTCTAAAATACATCATTCCTTTCCTTCATTGCATTACTATGTTTTCCCTATTGATAATTTCTCTCTAGGTGTCATTTCATCACACATCTTGATCATTTCCATTCCCCCATTAGGCATTTTTTAGGGTTCTTATTTTTGAACCATTTGACAAGTGTTAGGATAAAATTTCTTAGAAACATTATATTTAATGATTGGAACACCATATTAAATTACATATTCTATTTTTTATCCCTATGATACTCTTGAGATTCCTTGACCTATATTTCAACATTTATAGAACATCAAAACTAATTCCTCATAGATATCAAAGTATTGTATCCTTGAGGATTATTTTTATGTTGTTTTATCCCATATATAGAAGCCATCAACCTTGAATTTGGGGGTAACGACAATGTTGGAGGTGTATCATGAATTAATTGTGTGGTTTTCCTTGTATTATGTGATATATTTATCATCATTTTACAAGATTGAATAGAAATACATTTTCATTTTATGTCAATGTGGGTGAGGATAATATTTATTGAAAAAATATTCCATAATTACTTCCACATAATCACTCTAATACCTTTCCTCATATTTGAATTATTGATCAATTCCAAGGAAAATTTAATATTCGATGTCTATATGACTATCACCCAGTAGAAATGTCAATTCTATGAGACATAGAGTGATAGAGAATATCTCTATAACAGAGGTGATTTATTGTTCCTTGATTGAGGGATCAGATAATCCATTGAATGTTTGAGTCGATTGTCTCATAAAGGACACAATTATATTTTGTTTGTTCCTAGGTGAATTTGGTCCCACCTCCTAATTTATGTTTCTATTCATAACCTGAGATAGCTAAGAGTGTATCGTTATAATGCTCAAGATTCCCACTCCCACCTGGTTGGGTATATCATTTGAGAAGTCCTCAAATTTCTTTTCACATTAGGTTTTTTACCCAATACCTCAAATTTATAACCATTAGAATGTTTAATTACAAAATAATAAAATATTATTTTAAAACTATTAAACTCATAAAATTTAATCCAAATAAATTAATGGGATAACATACAAATTACCTGTGTTTCCTCAACTTATAAATTTCTAGTCCACAGTCTATGCAATCCATGACCTATTTCTTAGAATATATTCAAATTTTATTTTTTTGGTTACCTTAATAATGTTTTATAATGATATTATAATTTTTCCTAGTAATATTCCATGGAATATTCAATCTAGGTTTGCAGCAAGGCCCATTTTCGTTAAACAGTTCCAAGTCAAATCTAGTTCAATGTGGTTTTTTCAGGATCTAACCCTATATACATCATTAGAGTCAGAGCCACATTATTAGTTGGAACCCAATATATAGGACTATATTATAACTATATACATTATAATATAGGTTCTTTTGTGTCATAGTTCATGTTATGATGTGGAAAGAAAAAAATTTATATAATCATTCTTTATGGGAAGATATATTTAATTCGTAATATATAATTTTAAGGAATATATATATATATATTCATTTGAGGCCTTTAGGTGTACTTTTTCATTTTTATGATAGTTATATAAGTGTTATAACTAGATATCATTTTCTTGAAATAGTCTTTTCTATTTTTAGGTATAGCAATGTGTACCACGTGTCATTAGAATCAGGCGAGTTGTATAAGATCTTGAGATGAAACAAGGATTCATCAAATTTCTAATAGAAATTATTTAGACCTATATAAATTTTATTACCTCACCCCTATTTGAATAGAGGTTAGTGGAATTAAGCATGTATATGTAATCTATTGATATAGTAAGGTGATTTTGACCCCTAATAATTATTCTCCTATTTAAAATCCATTAATATTATTTTCTAGTATAAAATTGTTTATAGGGATGACAGATAATGTTGTAATTTATACGTGATTCATGTAACTCTATGAAATCCATATATTACTTTCTTATTGAAAGGAAAAGGATTCAATAACTATTCATTTGATGGAAAATATCAACTCCTAACCAGTGACCATTTTAGGTTAAATGTCAGACACCCTTTATAACTGTGAGGGTCTCTCCTACAAAAATGTATCTAAATAGGACACCATGAAATAATAATTTGTAAGATGTTTGCTGGAAATATAATTATTTTAGAGGGTCAAATTGTATTTGTATTCCATGATCTAGTCTATACCAGCATGATATAGTGGGATGCATCCATTTTTGAGGTAGTAATTTTTGAAAAATATTTTCCAATTTGAGGAGTTAATGGAAATGGTAAATAATATCCTAGATATTTAGTTTTATTTTACTCATTTTTTTCTTCCATTTAACTACTTATTAGTGGAGATACCACTCTACAATGTGCGGTAAAAATGAATGTTTTATTTTTATCTTGATCATCTGTGGGTTTTTCTGTATTTTCACCCATATTCATTGAATTTAATTGAATTTACTATATGGAATAGTTTTAGTTCCTTGATGAAATCAAATTATCTTCCCACATACATAATTAATGAATTGGATCACTTCTACTTTTATAGAATAATGATAGATCAATTTTATGACTGTATTTTTGATAAAAAATGGAAATTTTGTATAAATTTATTTATTAATCGTTATAAAATTTTATTTTTTTCATGTTTTATGGAAGGATACCAAAAATATTTGGTAAAAGAGAAAAATGAGATGAATTTATATAGCCAAAAAAACATCATGGTGTTTCGCAACACTAGAATATTGAATATGTAAAGGACCGAACCCAAAGAAAAAAAGATGACGTGTCAGGATGTAATGAGGTGAATGGAACTTGAAAGAAACTAAAAACATTTTGTATATAATTAATTACATCTATCATGAAGTGAAACATGTCCTGGAATGATCCACTAAACAATCTACTTAAATGTTTGATGTAATGACCCAATGTTTTGTTAATGGAAATCCCTCTTGATTTAATTAAATGTATCTTTATGTAAAATGTTTAAATAAAATGGCAAAATCATTGGTTTTATTTTAAGAATTGCAACCGTTTAATTTATATCCTTTGAATAGTGATAACATTATTAGTATAAATATAGGGCTTTAACTAATCCAATTTACTCAGACAAAGGAAGCGATGGCCTCATCCAGTAGAATTGCTCCATACAAAGCCCATTTGTCAGAGCTCGGAAAAGCGGTGGCATCTTTGGGCGTCACTCTTGACCATGACCAATATGATCTTCATCATTTCAAGCTCAAATGAGATCGTCTATGGGAAAAGTGGATGTTGATAGAGATTACCACTCAAGCAATGTTATCTGAGCCACCCCAAGAGTCTGTCACCATCGCAAACCTTACCATTAGGTCTAATGCGGCTGTTTTAAGGGGTTATGTAACAAATCACTAGTACTATGTTCATGTATATTATTTTTGCATATAATAATAAATATAATTTTTTGTCATTATTGATACATTGTAAATAGTTTTTAAAGTACAAGTAGTGTTTTTAGTTATTATTTAATTAAGAA
This sequence comes from Viscum album, assembly GCA_963277665.1. Classification (NCBI taxonomy): domain Eukaryota; kingdom Viridiplantae; phylum Streptophyta; class Magnoliopsida; order Santalales; family Viscaceae; genus Viscum; species Viscum album. Next base: position 1,335,078,473 of record OY728142.1, read on the forward strand.
ATCTATTTTGTTAAATTAAAGGATTTTTGAATTAAATAATATTTTAATAAAATATTATTATTATTAAATTAATTTTATTATATATAAATTATCATATAATTTTATGAATGCAATTATATTTTATTATTAATGTTTGGAAGCCATTTCTGTCAAAACCCGTGAATTTTCGATAAATGTCAGTTTTTATTTTAAAAGTGACAATTTACATATTAAGAAATTTATTTAAATAATATAAATTATATTTATGGAATCTGGACATCGAAATTATGCAACGGTGAATTTTTCATAATTTTCTGAGACAGTCAAATATTTGGGTAAAAATTAAATACCGTTTAAATATATAATGTGTTATATGACAACATAATGACCCAATAGTGATGTAATAAAATACAATAAGGATTATTTTCTGAAAATATATGGTTTAAAATTAAAATAATGTGATTTTGGTTTTGTTTTATTTACTTTTCAAAGCATTAATGGACCCCTCAATACTTATTAAACGTCTTGTCTTTTTAAATTATTTTCCATGGGAGTGTGGCTGACCTCTACATAAGCAACCCCATTATTTTAAGAATTTCAGACTTTGGCCTTATAAAATATTTTTTTCCAATTCCCTTTTCTGAAAACCATGGGAAAAAACCATTATCTTATTTGTGTGTTGGATTCGATTAATATAAGGGGTCCCAGACCTAAATAATAAAGAATTCACTGACCTTTCCTATATAAACCCACCCAAGCTCCAACTTCCTCCTCAATCAAAGCCTCTGGAGTTCATCCAACCTCTACCCTAATCTCTCTATAAACCTCCAAAGGTGCCCCAAGCTCCCAATAATCCTCTCTCAAGCCTCCCTCAGGCCTTGAAAACACACTTCCAAGTAAGGGTTTTTCTTCCATTCACTTTTTTGTCCAATTTTCTTAATATTGATATGCCCTTTTAATTTCAATTATAAATTTTGGGGTATGGTTTCGCACCTCCCCCATACATCCCTCTCATTGTTTGAATGATGGGATACCCCTTTCTCTCTCATTAAAATACTCCCATGTACACTCGTTACTATGCCGAAATTCTGAAAGGAACACCTCACCCTTCATGTACATTTAAGCAATACTTTTGTATCATTAATTTAAATTCCATTAAAATTGTTTGGACATGTATCTACATGACCCCCCCTTTACTATCCATTTCATGTAAGTATGATGAGACACCCCTTTTATCTCTCATCAACCATTTTTATGAATTCTTATGTCATGCCGTTATGCTACCAAAATTGCACCGATTTTCTAAGCCAATGCCTTTGTGTAGTGAATATCATGCCCATTTCTCCATCAATGGTATTAAACTTTATTCACATTTACCTATTGATTATAAAGTTTCCTGTATGAATTCCACATTCCTTTATCATGGAATAAATGATTATGTTTAATGAATCTATGTCTTATGATCCATGTGGCACACTTATGCATGAAATGAAATGTTTAAGAAGTGTGCTCCCTTATAGCCCTCCACTGCATTAGGTAAAGTATAGTATCATGATACATCATGTGCAATGAGTGTTGACTCATGATAATTCATGTTCAATGAGGGTTTACTCGTGCTTCATGTGCAATGAGAATTTACTAATGCTTAATGTGCAATGAGCCTTGGCTCATGCTAATTCCATATTAAGTGTTTTTTTACACATTTCTATGTTATGATTATCATGCTTTATCATGCCTTTATATTCATGTTTCTCTTGTTCCCTATTGATATACCTATTGTCTATCATTTATTTCACTCCTCATGTGTTCCATTTTTATTCCCATACTGGGCTTTATAGCTCACCCCTTTTCTTATGTCCTCAGGTTATCCCATGCAATGCTAAGTACGAGGGAATGTAGTGGTCATGTAAAAGAATTTTTCAATAAAGATGTTTTATTTCATGTTTTAAGTTGTTATGTAATGATCATAATCTCCAAAGACACTATACCTCTCGATCTTACTTGTAGTATCAAGTGAATAGTTTATGTAATAAATCATGTTTAAGTTTTCATTAAAACCAGGGTTGTCATAGTTGGTATAAGAGGATAGGTTTTGTTATTTTTTGGATTAGGATTAGAAAACCCCAATAATGCCTTAGAGACAAGACTAAGTATAATAAAAACATCCCTAAGTTTTATTAAGTACTAAGTTAGTGATTTATCAAGAAAATACATCCTTTTTGGATACGAGCTGGTAGAGGCGGCTCTGGCACAAATGTATCCTAGGGGTAAAACCCGAAAACACCACTTTGAGCTAGTCTCGAATGGGAACTGGTGCACGAAAATGGGCCGTGTTGCAGTCTTTGTTATGAGACTCCAGGGGGATATGTTTGGATAAATTCACAAGCTTAGTATGAACCCTTATTAAGAGAATTAAAAAATGCCCCTAAGAATATATGTTAGAATGTAGATCATGAAACGCCTAGATTGAATACTATAGACTCATGAGTTAAGGAATATAAAAGTTTATTTATAAGTCATCAATTTTTTTCTTTTGATTGCCCTTTATGTTTTACCCACTAACATTCCTTTTATTCCAGCCAATGGCCGGTAATAAGAGAACTCCGGCTAAAAACCGATGTGAACATCTGTGTGATGACTGTACTAATGAGATGCCCAATCCAATGGGAGTAGGAATCGTGAACATTGTCACACTTCTCTCTTAGCTAACTCAAGATTTGAATAGAAACATGGGTAAAGAGGAACGTCCCACCCCCCTAAGAAAGAACAAGTCACTATCGAGAGCTTCATGAGACAAAGTCATCCTAATTTTAGTGGATCATCTGATCCCACGATCGCTGAACAATGGATCAACTCCATTGAAATGATCTTCTCCATCCTTCAATGTTCTGAACAAGAGAAGGTTCTCCTGGAGGCTTATCATATGGAGGGTGAAGCTGATCACTGGTGTACGTTGATAAAAAATACGAATCCTGAGGAGGATATTGAGGCGTTGGAATGGAAGGATTTCCTGAAGATGTTTTTCAATAAATATTTTCCACGCACGCTCCAGCTTAATATGGAAAGGGACTTCCTTTCCCTAAAATAAAAAGATGAAGAATCTGTTGGAGTGTACGAGGAAAAATTCACAAGGCTTGTATGATAAGATTCCGACATTGTCATTACCCCCAAATGCAAGGTTGACCGCTTATTTGGTGGGTTGAGGCCTAGACTACAGAAAGCATTAGCGATCCGTGACTTCGACAGCTATGAGGAAATTGTCTGATGTTCCCTCAAGGTCGAAATAGAGATCAGGGAATCACAAGGGTATCATGGGGACAAGAATCATAAGGTGGACTTAAATCCTGGAAGTCTGATGGATAAATCCAATGGTGCTAAGAAGATCCAGCACCCCACTTGCCAAAAGTGTGGAAAGAAGCACCTTGGAAATTGCCTCAAGGGGACGAGGAAATGCTTTAGGTGTGGAAGAGAATGGAACCTAGATGTTAACTATTGGAAAGAAAGACCCACGGATCTGACAGAGGAGAGGAATGCTCCGTTCGAACCTCAACGTGTTGTTAATTGCTTTAACTACAAAGAACCGGGGCATTTTGCAAATCATTTGTCACGACTCGACCCTACCCGGGCTCGAGCCGCAACTACCCCAAGACCGCCTCAATAGGCCAGGGGATGGTGACCAGTGCCGAAGGCACAATAACTCAGGGAGGCCATTGCCTAAGTACCTGTACACACACACACACGCAACACACTCAATGCAAAAGTGTAGAGTAAAAAGAAAAGCAAAGGGTAACTGGTATAAATAAACCACAAGTGCATTGACCTTTAACAGTACAAAGTACAAGCTGAAGGTAACTGAAAAATAAAAGGGTCAAAACACCCTCCCAACCAGAAAAGTGCCACAACCCAACAACAAGTAAACAAAAATGAAAAATATCTAGAAGGATCCCCCACCTGGAACCCGACTCCGACCACCACATGCGGTCCCAGCTCCCTGCTCATAAGCTCCTCTGACATCACGACCAATCAGTTTGTCGTCTGCACGGGCACACCAAGTGTGGGAAAAGCCCAAGTAGGGGTGAGTATAAAAATACTCAGTAGGATACCCTGAAGGCTTAAGGGAGAAACAAAGGTGGTACTAAAGGGTGAACATTAGATAGAACAGGGAAAGTAGAGGAGAACAACTGAAAGTGCAGTAAGGAGTACAGTAAAGAGTCCAGCTCATCCCCACAAGAGAAAGGAAGTTGACTCGTCTAGACACAAGGATATGGAAACAGTGAGAAGATGAACTTCCCATCGAGTCTTCGCTACCTATATCAGGAGAGTAGACTCATCCAACCACAAGAAGCTAGACATAGAAAGAACGTGACATACCCCGCGCGTCTTCACCTCTCCTGGAGGGAGAGTAACCATGCCCAAGAAGTGGGTACCAGAACAAGTTATATACATAAACATATGCTCAATCAAGAATCCCGATGAAGATCGTAAGGGGGTCTCTATCCCGTAGCTCAGCCCAAGAAAATTGAGTCTCCAAAAATCCCAGAAGTAACACTATAAATGCTTAGAATCCCACACGTCTGCCCCGAACTATAAGTCAAGGGATCAATCACCACACCTCCACACTATCCTCTTTTGGCGGCACTAACTCGCCTGCACGGTTTTAGGTCTTGTCATAAGGACACGTCTCAGTGGTGAAAAATGCCCCTCGTAATTGAAAGTTCTGGGTTAAGTCAAACCACACCTCGTCACTACCCCGCAATCGAGAGTTCTCCTCAAAGTCAAGCTGTCACATCACCGACCCTACAACCAAGGGTCCCACTCCGATAGTCATGGAGGAATAGCTACAGACTATCCTGTTAGAATGGAATGAGTCCGAAATGTCAATGAGTGTCCCACTACCCAGCCCTACTGGAGGGTAATTCATAATAAGGTACTGGGTGACCCACTACATATCCCTACTGAAGGGTAAACCATGATACATCATCAGGTGAACCACTCCCAGCCCTGCAAGAGGGTAGACCTAGACTAAGATAATGGGTGACCCACTACCCAGCCCTGCTGGAGGGTAAACCATAACAAGTCGACAGGTGACCCACTGCCCAGCCTTGTTGGATGGTAGACCTGGAATAATCCTACGAGTTACCCACTGCCCAGTCCTACTGGAGGGTAAACCCTAACAAGTCGACAGGTGACCCACTGGCTAGCCCTGCTAGAGGGTAGACCTGGAAGAAGTCGACGGGTGACCCACTGCCCAGCCCCGCTGGAGGGTACACCCAAACAAGTCGACAGGCGACCCACTACCCAGCCCTGCTGGAGGGTTGACCTAAATCAAGATGATGAGCGACCCACTGCCCAGCCCTACCGGAGGGTAGACTCTAAAGAGTCTTCGGGTGACCCACTGCCCAGTCTCTACTGGAGGGTAAACCCAGATCTGCTCTGGCCATCTCTACTGGATGGTACGACACTAGCCAACCAAGCACTGAGTGGGTATCGCGCAACCACTCAACTCCCGAATGACTCACCCAAAAGAGGTTCAGTTCCTGTTCCATCACTGGGTGTCACAACCACCGCCACCGGACGATCCATCGTGAAGGAAACCAGGGGGAGACCACTCAACCTTTCTGGTCAAACAAACAAGCACAAAGGGACCCTCTATGCCTCTAGAGGTCAAAGTAAGCAAAGCAGAACATGGCACACACCTGGGGCCCACACGACATGTGGCCCCAAGTCAGCCCCAACCAAGTGCACAAACGTTATTGGGTAAAACCATCCACACGTAACTCCCAGCATCCTCACATGCTCCCAGAGTATGCCTTGTCTCTATCCCAAAGGCTAACATGCACGTGACACCCAACGTCAACTCAAAGGCATGACGTAACATCTCCAACTTGCCGCCTCAATGACTGGGCATAGTCAACCACATCTCTTTAAACACCAACCTCACTCTTCCAAGAGTTCATATGATAACATGCCAAAGGATCGCTACGAACACGGTAGAAGAACCGTCACCGGGGAATCTTTCATATTTTCACATTTAATAAGATCGTGCAAGAGGCTCCGCACACCTGAACAGATTACACTATTGTTATCCTCATGAAAAAACATGTGAGATCGACTACTTACTCACCTCAAAGGGATATTCGACAGAAAAGTCACCAACACCGCCTCACGCCCGAACGACGTCCCGTGATCCCAGGCCTCGGCCCCAAAAATAGTCGAGCGCATCACACCATTGCGACCCCTTGGGGAAATCACATTAAAAGCAGTACTCACTTGAGTGCAACAGATATTCAGAGAAAAAGGTGCATTCCATCACACCGCACACGAGCGGTGCTTCATGGGACCCACAACCCAGTCCCGAAACACAACGAACGGATCACACTGTTGTGATCCTCTCAAAAAAGTACAGAAGATAGACTATTCATTTGTGCAAAACGGTCTCCCGGTGATAGAGATGGAAAATCACCATCAACGCCCAAATGGCCCTCGTGGGGCCCACACCATCATGCTGAATTAGAGAGGGTGGATTACACCATTGAAATCCCCTTAGAAAAATATCCAGAATTGACTGCCCACACGCCCTGAACGGATGCCCGATGAAAAAGTTACATAACGCGGCACGCAGCTCGAAAGACGAGCCATGGGGCTCACATATCAACTTCAGCCTCATCACCTTAAACCATCCTGGAATGCTCCACCTCGGTGCCAGGGTTCCAACACTACTGACGACGCTCAAAACGGCTGCCAGACGCATCTGCGCCGTCCAAAACAAGATTCCCCTGAAGAATATGACAAACCACCTAAAGTCGCGTTGAGCTTCCGAGGCCCTTCATTTCTGGAATTAAAAATTCACAAAACCATTTAAAAATGTTCCCCTCGATCCCAAGAATGTTTCATCACAGACGACATGCAAAATGGATTCTCGGTCTACATTCTAGAGGCGTTTTAAGTTTTATCGGACCGAAACAGGGGGGCGGGCTGGTTCGGTCGGCCCGCACGCACCCTAGACTGGCGGTCCGCGGTCCACCGCGAGGACCGCCTCGAGCCTCCCAGACCGGATCGTCCGGTCTGGCTCATCTAACTCGGACCCGCATGACACGGGTCCTATATTCCAACTAGGGTCACAAGACCCTGGTACTTCTCGTCGTCACGCCCCGGCGACAACCCGCAAACCCAGCGCCTCTGCAGGTCGCGCCCACTCGCCCACGCACCGACGACAACTGACCGCCCTGCAAGTCGCCCCACCGCCGGGAGCCGAAGCCCGCCACCTGTGTGCCACGCCACCGCCTGTGATCCAGACCCCTCCACCTACTGCTGTCATCCAAGAGATCGCCGCTGCCGCTAGGACATGCCGTGCAACCACCAAAGTCGCCGGACCACCCTGGTTCCACCAGAAAAAAAAGGAAATTCGGCCAGAAAACTCAAAAACCCGCAGCATTCGCCGGACGACCGCGGCCTCCTCTGAACTCTGATTTACAATCTGAAAAGGGAGATGGAAATATCATAAATCATATTGTACGATTATGAGATTTTTTCGAAGATAAAACAACAATTTGATACATTTAATCGAACTCAAAATAGGTGCAGGAATAAAAACTAAAACCGCAATGATCCTACCTGCGAGGGCGTTGCCCGACGCATCACAGAGGATCTGCCACCGCATCATTGCCTTGCCGGAGGGGAGGAGGATAGGTGGAGATTCTCCTTCTTGGTTGAGCTATTCTGCCAGTGGGAAGGGGAAGGAGAGGGTGGGGTTAGGTTTTAAATAAGAAAAACTTAATTAAAATTTTAATTAAGTTAAACCCCAGATTTAACCCTCAACCAAAACCTTTGATGGGGTCGAGGTTAAGCCTCCCCAAGGGTAAACACCACCACCCGAACACAACAGTGGCCTCAGAATTTTAATCCAATGCCCCATTCAAATGTTATTAAACTTAGCACCTGAGGCAGCCAAATTACGAAAACGCACCTGGGGCCATTTTTCACTGATGTCCCGCGCCCTTAAAACTTATACCCCTCCTAGGGTAAAAGGAACGTTTCAAACTCAATGGTGCCCTCGGTTATCCAATCCGAGCCACCGTTTAAGAGATACTTGAGTTTAACAATTAATTGAATAAATAAATTAATTAATTTATCCGTTTAACGTTCTAAAATCGAGTGAGGGGTCCAAACGTCTTGCGCCGACATGTTTTATGTCGTTCCTAGGGTAAAAAACCCATTCCGAACCCATCCATACACTTGGATCTATGATCCAAAGAGCCATTTAGGAGTTGTCCCATTTATTTGGTGTTCCCAGTGTGAACGCACTGAAAATTTAATTCTGGCCACTCTGAGGCTCAGAATCGCATGTCGTCTGAGGGCGCTGCTCTGGAATAACATAAAGAATATTACAAAGTCTTTCACAGAAATAACTAAGTTCTTACATCATTTTCCTAATATAAGGGTTTTCGGAGGCAACAAATAACCTCCAAGGCATCAAGGAAGAGATTTTTTCCATCACTTCTTCCAAAGTGAACCCCAACAATGAAGTGGTGACAGGTACGCTAGTTATTCATTCAAGAATAGCAAACATACTTTTTGATTTAGGTTCTACACATTATTTTATATCTCGATTATTTAGTAGAACAATCCCAGCACCACCACAAATCATGGAAGTGAAGATGTCAGTGAGTACGGAAAATGGGGAAATCATTGCATCCCATGAATATAACTCCTCCCCTATCATAATCTGTGTATTGAATTTCCTGTAGAACCTCTTCATACTCCCTCTAGTGGAATTTGATGTAATTAATGGTTTGGATTGCTTTTCCTTATATAGACCCAACATAAATTCTCAGGAGAGGGAAATCACACTCCATATGGATAATCAACCCCCAATTATTTACAAGTGTAAGGTAAAAGATAAATATATTTTAGCTCCATCATCTCAAGCATGGATATTACTTCCCTATGAGCATGTGTATCTAGCCCCAATGATTGAGTCCACAGAAGAAACCATCCTTGAAGAAATGCCTATTGTGAAGAAATTTGGTGAAGTGTTTCCTGAGGAACTGCCTAGTCTTCCTCCTAAAAGAGATGTTGAATTCTCAATTGAACTTATACTAGGGGCGCTACAAATATCCAAGACTCCATATAGAATGGCTGTCATGGAACATGAAGATCTGAAGAAAAAACTACAAGAGAATCTGGAAAAAGGGTTTATACGCCCAAGTGCTTCACCATGGGGTGCACTAGTCCTCTTCATTAAGAAGAAGGATGGGTCAATGTGGCTTTGCATCGATTATTGTGAACATAACAAAATCACGATAAAGAACAAGTATCCTTTGCCACGGATTAATGACTTGTTTGATCAGCTACGTAGACCACAATACTTCTCCAAGGTAGATTTTTAGTTGGGATATTATCAAGTAAGGGTGAATAAGGAAGTTGTCCCCAAGAATGCTTTTTGTACAAGATACGGGAACTCTGAATTCATAGTAATGCCTTTAGGACTCACTAATGCTCCAACAATCTTCATGTACTTGATGAATAGAGTCTTTTGGGATTATATTGACAAATTTGTGATAGAATTTATAGATGATATTCTAATATAATTCAAAACCAAGGAGGATCATGAGGAGCATTTTAGAATTGTACTAGAGACATTGCGCAAGGAGAAGCTCTATGAAATGTACAGAAAGTGTTAGTTATAGTTTAAGGATGAATCATTCATGGGCCATATCATCACAAGAAATGGGATATCTGTGGATCCCTCTAAAATAGTTGCAATTGAGGGATGTTCGAGGCCAACATCGGTAACAGATATCTATAGCTTCATGGGGTTAGCTGGATATTATCGATGATTTTTAAGAAATTTATCATGATTTTACAACCCTATTACCAAGCTAACTCTAAAGGGAGTAAAGTTTTCTTGGAGTGATTAATGAGAAGAAATCTTTAAGGAGTTGAAAAGGAGGCTTATCACTATGCCCGTTCTCACTTTACCCACAATTGGGGAACCTTTTGTGATATTCAGTGATGCTTAGAAGAAGGGATTAGGTTGTGTGATGATGCAGAATGATAAATTGATATCCTATGCCTCAAGATAGTTGAAAATCCATTAGAAAAACTATCCAACACATGATATAGAGTTGGCGGTGGTGATCTGTTCCTTGAAAATCTGGCGAAATTATCTCTATGGTGAGAAATTTGAGATATATACCTCCCACAAGAGTCTTAAATATATTTTAACACATAAAGATCTTAATATGCACCAGAGAATATGGATATAGCTCATCAAAGATTATGACTATTAAATACATTACCACTCTGGGAAAGTGAACAAGGTGGAAGATGCCCTAAGTAGAAGGGACCCAACGATTTTATCAATGATGTGAATTTAGAAGGATCTAATCTTCTTAGACTTCATGAATATGTACATGGGAATCATAAAGAAGGGAACACCATTAATCATTTCACAAATGATTACTCAACCATATATTTTGGAAAGGTTAAAGGATGCACAAAAGGATGATGTGGGAATTCAGGAAAATGTGGAAGCTATTGAAAAAGGTAAATCCTCAGAGTTCAATGTTACTGAAGAAGGGAATTGTGCGATTTTGGAAAAGACTATGTGTTTCATCAAGTCTGGAGCAGAAGAAGGAACTTTTGTATGATGCACATAGTTCAAATTTCTCTATTCTCCAAGGGAGAAAAAAGATGTATCGAGATCTTTGAGATAAATTTTGGTGGGATAATATGAAGAAGGAGATCGCTGTATATACATCAAAGTTCCTAGTGTGCCAGCAAGTGAAGGCAGAGAGGCATAAGTCTAAGGGGATGATGCAACCATTTCCCATACCAGAATGGAAATGGGAGAACATCATAATGGACTTTGTCACTGGACTTATGAAGACATCCAAAGGCAACAATTCAATCTGGGTTGTGGTGGATCATCTTTCAATGACTTCACAATTCATTTCTATTCGGGAAGATTTCTCATTGGATGAACAAGCTCGGATATATATCAGGGAAGTGGTAAGGTTGCATGGAGTACCACTATCTATTGTGTCTGGACGTTATCCAAGATTCACCTCTATGTTTTGGAAGAGTCTTCAACATGATCTAGATACTGAACTAAAATTCAGTACAGTCTATCAACCTCAAACTGATGGTCAATCCGGGTGAACTATCCAAAAACTTGAAGAAATGTTGAGAGCATGCTCAATGGACTTTAAAGGAGTATGGGATCAACATCTTCCTCTAGTTGAGTTATCTTATAATAATAGTTTCCACTCGAGCATCCAAATGGCACCATATGAAGCCCTTTATGTGAAAAGGTGCAGAACACCAGTGTGTTGGGATGAGGTCAGTGAACGTAATCTCTTAGACCGGAAATGGTTGAGGAAATGGTGGAGAAGTTGAAAACCATTCAGCAGCATATCAAGGCAGCTCAGAGTCGACAGAAAGTTATGCAGATAATTATCGACGAGACCTAGAGTTTAATGTTGGAGACATGGTTTTTCTACGCATATCTCCATGGAATAAGGTCATGAGGTTTGGAAAGAAAGGTAAGTTTAGTCCAAGGTACATTAGCCCCTTCGAGATTCTTGATTGTGTCGGGGATGTGGCCTATCGACTAACACATCCACCTACCATGTCCAAAGTACATGATGTCATTCATATATCCCTGTTAAGAAATTACATACCAGACCCTTCACTTGTACTCTCTTTTGAGGTGGTACAGTTGGAGGATGATCTTTCTTATGAGGAGAAACTAGTGAAGATCTTAGATTGTAGAGAAAAAGTTCTACGAAATAAGACAATGCCCCTCGTCAGGGTGTTGTGGTGAAACCAAAAGTTTGAAGAAGCAACTTGGGAATCAGGGGAAATGATGAAGCTGAGTTACCCACATTTGTTTTAGTGTGGGAAAAGGAAATTTCGAGGGAGAAATTTCTGAAGGGTGGAATATTGTAATGACAAAAAATTTCATTAATAGAAATCCCTCTTGATCTAATTAAATGTCTCATTATGTACAATGTTTATATAAAATTTCATCTTATTTGGTTTTATGTTAAGAATTGTGACAGTTGGTTTTATAGTCGTTGAACAGTGATCACATGATTAGTATTAATACAGGGCTTTAACAAATCCAATTTATTTAGACAAAGGAAGCGATGACCACATCTAGTAGAAAATTGCTCCATTCGAAGCCCATTCGTCGGAGCTCGGAAAAGATGTGGCATCTTTGGGCTTCACTCTTGACCAAGCCCAAGCTGAGCTTCATCATTTCAAGCTTGAACAAGACCGTCTACAGGAAAAGTGGAAGTTGATAGAGATTACCCCTTGAGCAATGTTATCTTATCCATCCCAAGAGTCTGTCACCATCACAAACCTTACCCTTATGTCTTATGTTTCTGTTTTAAGGGGTTATATAACAAATTGCTAGTACTATGTTCATGTACATTATTTTTTTATATAATATTGAATATACTTTCTTGTCATTATTGATACATTGTATATAGTATTTAAAGTACAAGTAGTGTTTTTAGTTATTATTTAATTAAGAAAAATATTTTATTAAATTAACGTATTTTGGAATTAAATAATATTTTAATAAAATATTTTTTTTTATTAAATTAAATTTATTATATATAAATGATCATGAAATTTTATGAATCCAACTATAATTGTTTATTAAGGTTTGAAATCCATTTGTATCAAAACCCGTGAATTTTCGATAAATGACAGTTTTTATATTAAAAGTGAAAATTAAAATATTTAGAAAATTATTTAAATAAAATAAATGATAATTCAGGAATCAGGACGTCAAAATTATCCAACATTGAATTTTTCATAATTTTCCGAGATAGTCAAATTTTTGGGTAAAAATTAAAGACCTTTTAAATATATAATGTGTTTTATGACATCATAATGACCCAATAGTGCGGTAATAAAATAATATAACCTTTATTTTCGGCCAATATATGTTTTGACATTAAAATAATGCGATTTTGGGTTTATTTGATTTACTTATCAAATCATTAATGGACCCCTCAAAACTTAATAAACATCTTGTCTTTTTAAATTATTTTCCAAGGGAGTTTGACTCACATCCACATAAGCAACCCCATTATTTTAAGAAGTTAGGACTTTGGCCTTATAAAATATTTTTTTCGTATTCCCTTTTCCAAAAACCATGGGCAAAAACCCTGAGTTGATTTGTGATTTGGATTAGTTTAATGTAAGGGGTCCCAAACCTAAATAATAAAGAATTCACTCACCTTTCATATATAAACCCTCCCAAACTCCCACTTACTCATCACTCAAATCCTTTGGAGTTCGTCGAAACTCTACCCTAATATCTCTATAATCCTCCCAAGGTCACCAAAGTTCCCATGAACCCTCTCTCAAGCCCTTCTGAAGCCATTGAATCACACTTCCACGTAAGGGTTTTTCTTCCTTTCACTTTTTTGTCCAATTTTCTTAATATTGTTATGCCATTTTAATTTCAATTATAAATACTGGGGTAAGGTTTTGAACATCCCCCATACTTCCCTATTATTTTTTAAATGATGGGAGACCAATTTATCTCTCATTAAATGCCTCCCATGTACCCCTGTTAATATACCAAAATTCCAAAAGTCACTTCTCTCTCTTCATTTACATTCAAGCAATAATTTTGTACCATGAATCTAAATTCCTTTACAATTGTTTGTACATGTATCTATATGACCCCCCTTACTTTCAATTTCATGTAAATATGATGAGACACCCCTTTTCTCTCTCATCAACCATTTTTATGAATTCTTATGTCACGCCATTAGGCTGACGAAATTGCACTGCTTTTCTAAGCCAATGCCTTTGTGTAGTGAATACCATGTCCATTTTTCCATCAAAGGTATTCAACTTTATACATATTTACATATTGATTATAAAGTTTAATGTATGAATTCCACATTCCTTTATCGTGGAATAAATTATTAGTTTTAATCAATCTATGTTTTATGATCCATGTAGCACACTGATGTATGAAATGAAATTTTTAAGAAGGGTGCGCCCTTATAGTGCTCCAATGCATTGTGTAAAGTATAGTATCATGAAACGTCATGTGAAATGAGTGTTGACTCATGATAATTAAATTTCAATGAGTTTTTACTTGTGATTCATGTTCAATGAGAATTTACTCATGTTCCATGTGCAATGAGCCTTGGCTCATGCTAATTCCATGTTAAGTGTTGTTGCCACATTTCCATGTTATGATTATCATGATTTATCATGACATTATGTTAATGTTTCTCTTATGAACTATTGATATAACTATTGTCTAACATGTATTTTACTCCTCATTTACTCCATTTTTATTCCCTTACTTGGCTTTATAGCTCACCCCTTTTCTTATGCATGTCCTCAGGTTATCCCATACAATGATAAGTACGAGGGAATATAGTGGTCATGTAAAGGATGTTTTCAATAAAGATGTTGTATTTCATGTTTTAGGTTTTTATGTAATGATCCTAATCCCCAATGACACTAGACCTCTAAATATTCCATGTTGTGTAAAGTGAATAATTTATGTAATAAATCATGTTTAGGATTGCATTAAAAGCAGGACCGTCATATTTGACCTCTAAAAACACATCATGATTCTAATATTCATGACATAAAATATTTTTGAAATATAATGTTTGGAAAAACCATTACACATAATAAATCTAATATTCCAAATTCAAAATAATAATTATATAAATTTCCCGAGAGGGCCATTACACTTTGTGTAACACTTACATGATGTGAAAAATGGATAATGGACAAACAATTTCATATTTATTGAGATTTAATGTGTAACATAGTTATGACAAAGGGATATCCTGAGGACAATTATTTAAAATTTACGAAAACTGTAAATATCATCCATTTCAAAAAAAAAAAAAAATGGAAACGGGTTGATTTAATGGGATCAGGATGTAAGGAGGAGCTCTGGATGATGGCTTGCTACAACATTAATTCCATACTTTTAATAACTTTTATTTTATTCATTTTTTCATGTACCCCCACTTCCGATTCAACATGAAATCCTTATATATTGAGGGTTAGTCCTTGTGATTAATTAGGAAATGGAAAGGCATTATAAAATACTAAATTTTATTTTATTTCATTTAACATAATAATACATTAATTATCCTTATAGAAACTTTTTTTAATTTTATTATCCAGTTATCAGTTACTAATTCATGTGTTCAAGTTTAATATTAAAGTTATTTCATTTTTCTTGGTTTATTATTAATATATCTCTACACAAAATTCATATATATTTAATAAATAACAGAATAGTTTTGGGTGGTCATTGTTTGAAAATCACTCTCACAGGTCACCAATTATGATAGGGACTATTTTTCATTATGGAATGATAATTTCCAATTTGTAGTTTCTTTAATGTATGAAAATGATACATTTTAACTCCATGAACATAGTATGAAGGGTATAACAGTTGATACTTTATTATGAAATAACATACCTTCACATTATGTATAAGCGTGATAGGGGAATAAATAATTGAATATCTCTCTTACCTTCCAGTTTATGTATAATTTTTAAAACACCGAAATGATGATTATATTGCACTAGGTTTATCCAATCCCATTATAGTCACTATACTTTGTTAATATTTTTTATTCTATCAATTTAAACTACTATTTAAAAGTCATATTTTATAATAGTAATTCATATCGATTGTCCCTCATAAAACTATATGTGAAAAAATTGTTCGGTGCGAACTACTCAGTGGGGGACTACATAGGTTTACAACTATACAATACTAGTTAATAAGAATTTTATTTCAACACCCCATCTCATTATTGTGTAACATGTCACCCTCTAATATTATTAATCATAAACTTGGCTTATCAATAAATGTTTAATCATAACACTTGTGTGTATAAGGGAAACTCCTAGATTATAATAAAGTCCTAGTCCTCTATTTCATTTTTAGTGTACCATGTTGATAACATGAATGAGTATGGATGAATTTTTTAAATTGAGTAATGTGAAAATTATATAAATAGAATTTTTTTTCCTTTAGGATAATTTTGAATATCCATTTTAGGATTCTAAAGGATCCATTAAAATACCTTAATTTTTTTTAATGTTTTATAGAAATATAAAACACCATCAATTAGAAGCATTAAAAATACTGATTTCTTCTCCCACTTGTAAATCACTATGAGAAAAAAGGAAAATTTTATTTCCTCTACAATCCTTCTATAAAAATAAATTATCCTAAATGATTTATATAATTAAATCCCATCATTATTGATTTCCAAAAACATTTTAACTACTAATGATGTATTTGATATATTTCATAATATGGACTCGGTGTACTTTTTGGTTATTCAAGAAGTGTGTCAATATTATCACAATGAAAATTAGTGATTGGAATTTATCATAGAAATAAAAATATCATGTATCAATTTATAGGATAATACAATGGTATTACAATTAATTTTTCATTATTTATGTAAAATAGTTGTTAGTATGCAAAGTTAAAAATGTGTTCCCCATGGGTTTCACATAGATTATGAGTGAAATTACATATACTACAATCATCTAGACCGGTAACTGAATGAAAAAATTCATGAAATTGTTGATGGATTCTATAATATAGTCAACAAAATGATAGGTATACCATTTCAACAATATCATTTTTAATGGTACCCAATTTTTAGAATGATTTCATATGAAACAAATTATTTAATAAATAATTACTTTGAGTTACCTAAATGAATTAATAATTTGATGATGTTACATATCAAGAAACTAGTTTGGGTTATTTTGGTTTACATTAATATCCTAATCAAATAAGAACTAAAGATATTCCTTAAAGTATCTGTGAATAAATTTTTGAAGGGATTTATCATTATGTATTTTCATTTTAATGTCTGAAAAAAAATATCATGATCTACAATATGATAAAAATACATTTGTTTATTAATAATGAAATAACCATTTTACTATTCCATTAACACCTTTGTAAGGTTATAAAAAATAATATTCATGTAACACTAGGAATTATTACTTAAAATAGGGATCCCATGATTGAAATTCACACAATGTGATGTCTTAAAGCCAGTGGATCTTTCATCACAAAGAGTAACTAAGATCATTGTTGAGTTAGAATATCATACAATAATGAAATGTGATTGATGTTTAAAAAATACATTGATCAAGGTATGTATTATTATGTATCGTGAATAATCAAAATGATAGATATGGTTTTGATCTAGGTTGTTATTGCAAACTCTAATTTTTATATTTATCATGTAAAATGTTGTGATATTATTGATCATCTTTTTGTATTGAACATCCCAAATGAATTTTTTTATTAATTGTCATTTGATTATAGGATTCAACATTGGAATTGTGGGTTAGAATCAATATTCATTTACAAAAATATTACAATGGTATTAATTTTTCCTACCAACATAATGGGTGCCATATTGAGATCCAATCTATTAATGTATTCATATATCATGGTGAATTTACCTCAATGTTATTTTCGATAGGAAACATATATGTGTATTTCCTCAAAATTCATGATTTCACTAACCAATTTAGGTTAAAAATATTCTTATGTACATATTATCACATTCTATAGATAACCATTCAAGATTAATATAAATTACTCAAACATCATATTGGTATCCCTTAAATATTATTAATCAATATTTTTTAATGTTATTTCTTCAAATTCATCTTTTACCTGAAATAATAGATAATATTGATTGGATTATTGAAATGTGGAGGATGATATGGGTAATTATAGATATATCTATCAGAATGGTGTCTTTATTATAAAAGGATATAGTTAGTTTATTCCACTAATACCATTATTGTGGATGAAAATAATCCTAAACCCAACTTTTTTCCTTTACCACTTTTATTAATAATCACTTTTTCTATGTTTTGTGGATGTGACAACAAAATGTTTCTAAGATAGAAGGCCATTCCAATGTGCATGAGAACCATGTTTATTTGACGGTACTTCAAAACAATAATTGTCTTTTTAGTATATAATTCTCAATGTGGATGTATTATGATATAATTATTATACGGAATTTACAAAAACATATTCCTATTTTTAAATGGATGTAAAATAACCATATGACTTACTTAATCAAAAATTTTCATATCAAATTGATTGATGAGAATCACATAGTATTCAAAATGGTGAGTCAAATAATTGATAATACCAAAAGAAATATAATTAAATGAAATAATTTGGTTTTTATATACTAAATGGGGTGGATTCTTATATCTTATTTATAATCATAAGTCTATATTGTTAGATTCACATCAATCATGTGTGGAATTATCTCTATATTATTTAAATCATTGTTTTTAAACTTATTTGTGCATATATTAATAATATAAAAATATTACTTATTCATGTCTTCTAACAATGTTTTTTATATAAATATATTGAATGTTATTTCCCTTTTAAAAAAATTAACATAGAATAAAAAATGATATCTTTGAATAGGGATCAAAGAATTTTCCTATCAATTTGTGTTTTTCACTCTTATTATAAACCATGATTATCTTCTTGTATAGTGGAAAAGTAAGATAATTTTTCCTATAAATATATTTATTTGAATTTGAATGATATTTATCTTAAAACCATTATCAACTAAAAATATTTAATTATAATTTATTTAATTTATTTTATTTGTATATAATAGGGATGGATGTTCCCTTGTATTGTTGATTCTAGGCCATGTTATTTAAAATAAATTCCATTATGACATATAGGGGAACCGATATTATAGTGATATTTCATTACTACTAAAATTTATACATTAAACATTTAACAAATTAAAAAGTCTACAAAAGGTGATTCCCTAAAAAATATGGAAAAAAGAATGTATTGTAGTGTAATTGACATCTATAGAATTATTTAACTTCTTTGTTATATCATACATTTGGACCAAGGTTTTGTACTAATGGCCATGAGGTTTTTCCCCAGCATGATTTTTGGGGAAATACTAATTATTATTCAAAATAATTCCCTACATAGAATATGGGGTCATTTTTTAATGAATTTTCTGATGACCTATTTTTAAAATATTTCATTTTTAACAGGTAAAATTTTTGGGATAATGCAGGGGCCTACCTTTGAATAATCCATCGGATGTAGTCATGATATAAATAAAATAAACACTACCGATCATTATTTTAGAGGATTCCCCATTAATTTGGAAATAAGAATTAGGATTTTTTAGTCCCCATTCTACAATGATAGTTTATTCACAAAACAATTAATATCTAGTCATCGATTTTTTTATATCAAAAAACATTCATCCATAGTATTTCCAGACAATAATTCATGAATAAAAAGAAAGAGAAAACCTAAATAAGAAAAAAATTGGTTCATAAATTCATCCTAAATATATGAAAATGTTGATCTTCCATTATTCATTCATGTAAAAGTTTATATTATAATGAATCTCACATCATCTTTTTACCAAACTAAAAATATTATGATTGTTCCACCCAGTTAGTACATCAATGGATTCACCAAATATACTCCTACCAGTATCAAAACATTTAGACATAAACCATTAAAATTGACTCATATGTATTTTGTATTAACATGTTGGATTGAATGTAAGGTTATTTTCCTTATGATTTTAGGGCCCCAACAAGTCCATAAAGTTATTCATTACAGTGTTAGTAAAATTTTATCATAATAGAGACTATAGACCAATCATAAAATCAGACCTATAAACATAATCTTGTGTACATCCACCAAATACCTATTGAAAACATTTATTTCATGTAACAATTGACAATATGAACTATATATTCCGGTGAAAAATTAATTAAAACTCCTTTTATTACACTGATGATTCTCCAAAACATCTCCTGGAAAAATTCAACACTACTTCAATTTATTTTAATCAGAGTTACATAAACACAACCATCCCCTAAAAACATTAGATCATATATTTAGTATCTAGAAGCCTCAACTACATGATTAATTGCTAAATTATTCTAGAACATGAAATAATTACTCATATATCCTTCTAGATGTTTGGAAACATATACTCAAAAACCAATGAATATCATCCAAGTGACCTTCTCCAAACCTCATAATATTAATACATACATCAATGATTTATCTAAAATATTATTCTAAAAATACTTAATTTAATAAGAATGATGTCCTTATAATGAACTCTCATTCACTCACACATTATGTTCGAAACTGCATTAGTTTTGGTCTTTCTAACATGGTCCTGCCACTGGACACTTTTCATAAATGTAATGTTGTCGGTGAAATGTATTTATCTTGGATTCCAAATATCTATTCTTAATATTATCAATAAAATGTTCCCAAAACATTACCTATAATACATTTCTCACACAAAAACCAATAACTCCAAATTGAGAAGTGTTTTTAAAGGTTCTGTCAAAATTTATTAAACAAGAAAAATATTCTCAATCTTTAACAGAATCCTATTATATAGAACTGTGCAGTCAAATTTATTTTATTTTCATTCCAACATTTATCACCACACCTCTCTCACCTCAAATTGTCTAGCATCCAACTGAAATAGATACTCATTCAATCTCTATAAAAATGATCTTCCATTCATCTTCATCCTTGAAACTCATTAGAAATACAATAATGAAATCATTAAAAATTACTAGTAAAAAAAGATACCGCCATTAATTGTTTATTTCATTTGGTATGCATTTCTCATCATGCACTAGGTCTATAGACTCACCACATCATATTTATTTTTCAAAAACATCTGTTAGATGAGATTATATAACCCATCATTTAGTTATTACGATGTGATGTAGTTGTATCATCTGAATGACCTCCATCATGAACTACACCATTCATAAATAATAATTTCATATGAATGAAAAAAATGCAATTGATCATCTTTTATTATAACCAAGGCTTTCCATGGTCGTTTATTTCAATTTCTTCTAGAGTAGTTCTGACTATCTAAGGATCCCCTTCAATTCCATATGTCGTTACCTTTGCCTGATCATCTTCTAACAATATATTAATTTAGATAAAAATAACAAAATTATAAATCTCTACATTTAAAATAAACCACATATCATGGACATTAGATTTTACTTCATTTATATTCAAACATTACATGGTCAAATCATTCAAAAAAATATTAATTTTTTAGGTATCACATTCCATAAAAAATTTAATATCCTAATTTATCTACACAAAAAAAATCGGTGGATTAACATCCATTATACCCTCAAAAAGTATATTATAATTGATATAATATTTTTATATAGATACATTCTATGAGAGAAGCCTTCAATAATCATAAATTCATCTTCAAACACAATAAAATAATATTGTTACCAGTAATTTCTAAAAATTATCACATGATGATTAATTCTAATTATAACAACTTATAAAGATCCATAATGATTCAACCTAACAAGTCAGTATAGAATGCCGACCAAAATGTAATTTGAAACATGTAAACATAAGGATCATGTATAACTGATGCATAAACAAAGAATAGAGTCAAAGAAGAGGACATATCCTTGGGGAAAAAATGTAAATCCAAAAGGACTAAACCTAATTGTTAAATATGACATTACATAAGATCAAAATCCTTGTGAAAATCCAATAACTCTAGGAAATGTCACTTATAAAGTGATGAAACTCATGATAAGTTAATGAATTGAATGATTCCATTCTTATTTCATATGTCCTAAAAAACCATATTTACATATTTCTAATAGAAAAAGTAGTTTATGAGATCAAATGCTATTTTAATTTCACCATGTAATGTATAAAATGAATACTACAACGAAAATTGTTTTTTCTACAATAAAAAAAACAAGTTTGTAAAAAATATTGAATGATGAATTATTTTTAAATCATCATTTAGTTTGTGTAAAATCATTTAATATTCATTCAAATATGGAATGTTTAACATAAAAGATAGAAATAATTTATCCATATTCAAAATCAACTATTAGTATACCCTAAAATATTCATGTGTGGAATAGAACATGAAATAAACAATCATGTGTAAACCAAGTATAAATTAGAATGCACATGTTTTGTGTTCTAGATTATATGAATACGTACCCCGAAATATAAAAGAATATTAATCCATGATTCATTTTAAATAACAAATATGTAATCCCCGCACATGTCATCAATATCATAGCCTTTAGTGGCATCACCCACACTAATGTTACATACATATATTTTATGATGAAACATATGTTACAAATGTTCTAGTTTTTTCAAATCCTTTTGAAAACCATGATCATAATTTAAAAATCCATATTCATTATAATGTTTCATTACTCAATACATGAAAATTAATTTTAGATTCAAAAATATATTTAAATAATTTCATCAAACACATAGTGTAGAATAAATGGTTTTAATGGAATATTCCTGCATGAACATTGATTTCATATAGAAAATTCACATTTATAACAATTATAAAATTTTAAACAACTATCAAAAGTCATTTTACAAGAAAATAATTTAATTCATGATTTATTACTATTTTATAGGGAAAGAAACCTCATGAATGTAGAGAACTAGAAAATTTTTGAAATAAAGATTAGATATCTATAGATCATGTCCACATCAGCCTTGATCTATTTGGAAAAACAAAAATCATCTAGCTACCAAAATTTTCAGAAATCCACTGCTAAATTGGGATCCAACACAATAAGAGGCGAATAGATCTTGAGTGGAACCAAGATGTTGAGAGATATATGAATCAGAATGGAACAAACCATGAGGAAAGGGGTTAATAATAATTGAATTCCATCATTAATCATTGTGGATAATACTGTAGAGAAATGAGATAACATAACATCAATCCTAATATATATTAGGGGGTGAATAGATAAATAAATCATTGTTAAATTAGTTATTTAAAACTATTTTAAAATCATGATCAAGAAACACAGTAAGAAAATCGATTATCTAAACACACATAGACTTTTTCAATTGAATGATAGTGTGTGTGGTCACTAAGATATGGTTCAGATAGTTTTGGTAACCATTATCATTCTATGATACACCCTTGAAATACCATCCAGTTACTAATGAATTTCACTTGGCATGTTGGATCATTATTCAAACCATGGTTGAACCATTAAAAGTGCATCAGGTGCCTCACATTGCAACATCGCATGGTTTTCACATGGTGTGTACTAACAAAGTTCCATAACCCTTAATATTTCATATCTCCATAGAGATACAACATTTTCAACCTCAGACCCCAGAAAACCTCTAAAAATAAAAAGGATAAAGTAGGATAAAACAATATAAAATTTATATCCCAAATTTCATCACATTTATCCATATGATATAAGGTGTTTATCCCAATAAAGTTATCATTATTCTATACTCACAAATAAATAAGTCTATTGTCGTGTCATCAATGCTTTGTAATCCAATATCTCTTGGATATCCCATATTCAGTACCATAGTCCATAGACCAGGAGAATAATTTTACATCGTAGTATGTTATCTTGGTGATCCGCATGCTAGACCATTTTCTCAACCAATGTGGTGTTGGGATGAAGATAAAAATAGACCCCTTTGATAACTTTTTTAGTGTTTGGAGGATACCTTCCCATCTAGGAAATAATAAATACAACATTAATATTTATCCTAAAAGAAGACACATCAAACCAACATGTCATCAATCCCACCCATATAATGATTTCAATGAATCCAAAACAAATTGGGTTAATTTTCCCAATATACCCAACCCACGATGTCCGATGTGTGGTCAAACTCAAAGAAATACCCTATCGTCAACCTCAAACTCGTGATTGCAATGGAAATAGTCCAATTAGGATTATATATGAATTGGTTCGGCCAAAAATCTTATTAGGATAAGCTGCACCTTTTTTCACCTCCTAAATAAGGATCTATTTATTTACATACCATTATCCCATGTCTTCCCAACACAAGGGATATATACAATAACACTGAAAAAATGATTTAAATTTCACCATCTAAATGAAATATTGATAACAATTTGTATAGGAAAATTCATCATGGGTGATATTAATTTTCATGGAACCGTAAATATCAATCACATATGCTCTAACTATATCTTTAATAATATTATTACCTATCATTTTCTACTTCTCTAACCAATAATCCTATTCCATGAATCAATTAAAATAGGCACCCATGGCCTCTTTAGAAATAATCTAAAACCTTAAATTAATCCATGTATCCCTATCTGTAACATAAAGTGGGACTCCTATGATGTATCATAACCTATTAGATATCAAAGTATCTGAGATTCCCCCCCCTTATTTCTCTCTTCTATTTTAAGGGAAAGAGAGGATTTTATAAGGTGAACAATGATCAACCAAATCCCATAATTCTTTCTAGGAGTCTATGGTAATCTAATGATAAAGTATATGAAAACTCATCCTACACACATAGTATTATGAATTAATTTTTGTAACAACCCAACTTGTTTCATGTTTTCCCCTATTATTCTATAAAAATTCTCCATCATGACACATATTTATTAATTGATATTATTATTCATAAAAACCAATAATGATGTTTCAAATCATAATACCAATGGTATTTCTTATAGTTTTTGAAGATTAAAAAATGATTTATATTATTCATAAATTATAGAATCAGTGACTTAAGAACAACCAACCAGATTCAGTAATAAAAATCACCAATGGTAGATCGTGATCACACAAATAAGGTCTCATCGTCGTTTAGAAATTTTATAAACTAATAGAATTTGGTGTCTAAAATTCACTCAAGATGAAAAATCTCATCAATTGATGATTTATCCTCCACTAAAGCTAAAAAATAAGGTCCAATATAATCTCTCTATCCCAAACTCATCTAACCAAAAAATTATAATTATATACCACTCCACGACCAATTTCATTAATTCATGTGTCAATAATTTTTTTATTAACACATCATAGACCACATTCCATTTTACATTTTTATATAAAATATCAAAATCAAATATTTGAACATAGTAAAACTAAAATATCTATCTCATGTTAGATCACTCTATGTGAAAATATAAGTCATTCTATCATGGTTATTATAAAACATAAAATGATACCTACACATATAATGATTCCACATTTTTTTCACATTCATGTTTTCATCAACAATAAGATCTTGTGTAGGTTAATTATAATTATGTGGGAGAACCGATGAGATCTATAGGCCACTACCTTCTTTCTCAGAATCAAGAAACACCCAAAACATATAATATTAGACTCATAAAAAGCACCACCTCCTACAATTAGATATAATGACTCTACATTATAGATGAATCCAACTATAAATTTTTTTCTCAAAATATATATAACATTTAACCTTACATTAAAATATTATATCATTGGGAGTAAAATATTTTATTAGGGATGAAAGACTAGAGAAGTAATGAATAAGATACATGTAATTAACTATCAATACTACTATGTTCTCCATCTCATAAAACTAAACATTTATCCCATAAAATTAATCCATGGAACATTTCAAGATAAAGTGATATTAACCACTTATATATTAAATACAACAGATTCTTCTCATTGAGGATCCAAATCTGAAACATGCAAAGACAACCATTCCAGAAATTTTCATTCAATAATATATAGATGATATCTAAAGGGTGCATGAGTTCCTCCATTGACAAGGATTACTAAAAAATATTATCCAAAAATATTAATATAAAATATTCGATGAATATCTAAATAATTCTATACATTAATTCAATGGATATCACATGATATTTTCTGAAGTCAAATAGAATGAAAAGAAACTAAAAACTATCATAATATGTCATAAATTATTTATTAGGTACATCTTCCTCCCAGACACATAACTAGTCATACCCATGAAGTAGACCGATAAAAAATAACCAAAAATCACCTATATATTTATAAAAATATCAAAAATTCGTTGAAATGAAAGCAATATTTTAATTTACACATGATTTAGATTTGCAAATTAAATGAAAATTCATTGGATTTCAACATCCTTTTTAGAAATAATGATAGGAATAGTATAAGGTTATTTAATGGATAAATAAATATATTATCCATAAGGTGCACATGCTGGAATTTTTGTTCCTTTAGTGTAGAAGGTCCTGACATTCCAACCTGAGTGCCTCAAAACAAGTTCCCCAAACCAGTCGGTACATGACCTCAAGTGTATGTCCCCAATCGTTAGAGGATTTTGACAAGAAGTCAGGGTTTGATATACACCATTGGGAGACTACACCCTATTATGGAAATAAGAAAAAATGGAAATAAATAAAAATATCCAAATGATAAAACCAATAACAAAACCAAAATATTATCACATGATAACCAAAATACGAAACAGTATCCAATACTGTATAATAGATATGTCATAGAAAAAAATTCAATTGTCTATATAGAAAACCCAAATTACATTAAGACATTGAAAACTGTAATATGAGACCTGAATCACATCTGGTTCCCTTATCCATGATCTGCACAATTCTTCCATCTATCATAGAACTATTTCCCTTATATTATCTACAAAAATTATGTCTATTCTAGTGTTGATCCGAAATTCTAGGAACGGTGTGATTATGACTCTTTAGGGAACCACCAATGGTGTATAAAAAATTTCTATTATGAAAACGTGTATACAGTTGTATAAATGTGAATGTACAATGAAAAAATAAAATTGTTATATCCTTTCACTATTCATTATATACCTATATAATTCCTCAACTTCTAGATGACACATGAACCATAAATACCTACTTCAGACCCTTCTAGAGTATGACCTATATAATATTAACATAGATATCATTTATCATTTTATTTTAAATCATATCATGACCAACTAGAACCATATTCAAATTCAAAACCCAAGTGTATAGACAATCATCTCTAATCCCTCGTGTATATTTCAAACCTTTATCCCATTCCCACACCTATGTATCACTAGTTATTTGGACCCTAAGTCCATATCCCACACTCATTACTTCATATGTGTTTTTGGGCCTATAGTCCTTGTCCCACACCTCAATATCACATATGGGTATTTTGAGGCACATTCTGTTTCCCATACTCATTTATCACATACGATTACAAAGATCATAATTATGTGTCCTTCATTTTTGTATCAATAAATCAAAAAATATATCTAACACATCAAATCAATCAATATTGACCATATTATCACATTTCACATCAACTAATATTCCATGTCAACTATAAAAAATCATTGTTCAATACATTAATCCAATGAAATATATGATGAACTCTCTATTTTACTAGTTGAAAATATTCAATTTATATAGACCATTAAACCATTAAGGTCATGTCATACTTATTATAATCCACATATTCAATTAATTTATAGTCAAATTAATTGACCAAATACACATTCCCTATTTCCTTTAAATTCTACTTTCACAATATTCCATTAATTAATTAACTAATTAATTAATTCAATTCCAAAAATTTTAATTCTCCCAATTTAACTCATATAATTAACACATGGAAATGAAGTTAATTCATTTAAATAATAAATGAAAATTCCCAATCATTGAAATTTATATTTCAAAATTACATACGTACAATTAAATCATGACTAGTATTTTTAATTTACATTATTTTACTCAAGTACATTGATGAGTGCTTGCTAATGGAATCTATTAATTGTGGTGGAACAACCAAGATCAAAACAAAGAATGATATATAGATCTAATACCAATATCCAAAAAAAATTGTAGGTATATTTATCATTGAAAATATTTAATCCGTTTCTAATAGTGAACATAATAATCCTCTTGTCCCAAAAAAGATAGGTAGAAGAGAGAGGGGAAATCATGCGGGATGATAATCCCTTACTGTGGGAGGTGCAGATCCATAAAAAATTCCAAAATTTATCATGAAATTAGGTTTGAAGGCCTTAGAATCCATCTTTAAGCCACAAAAAAAGATAGAAATTTTTATAGGGTCTTGCTAGGGTGTTTCATGATATAATATATCACTTTAAGAAAATTTTAATGATTTCTCAGTGGAATAAATTTACATGTTCATTGTTTTATATACGGGTCCCATGATTTTCCCTAACCATGCACCAAACCATAAACCTTCTTTAATGAATTATCCAGGTAACTACTATAGGTTTCATGGTTTGAAAATATATTCAATTTTAATGCGACAACATTAACTTTCAGTTTACATGGTTTTCTAATGGGGTTTTACATTTTGGGTTAACAATGTGTAAACAGTGTAGTACACCACATCTTTCCAATGTTTTCCAATTTCACACAAATAATGCCCATAGTAAAACCCAAAAAAATATAAACTAAAATTAGGATAAAATAGTTCCTTTTAATGATCTCTAAACATCCCCATAAAATATTGGGATCTTAGATACGTTCAATGAGATATGATAGAATATAAATGGGGATCATATTAGGAAAAAAGATAAAAGTAAAATCATCATATCTATATAATTTAAACATAGATATAATTATTATTAATTTCCATGGGATACACACAAACCATTTTACAAACTGGATTGATATTGACATATTCATTAATATCTAGAAACATATATGATAACTGGTATAAAATCCCACCCGGATTATAAAAAACAAGTCAATATCTTCATGATAAAGAATTTCACATCCACCAAACGAATTTTGAGACACCATCCTGAGACAAAAAATAATCCCAATGATGATAAAAAATTATTATGGGTTTTAAAATAGATCATCCATTCCATGATAATAATCTGGAAAAAATATATTAATATCTATATATATAATCCCAACAACATCCAAGATGGATTTAGTCACTTGTCATTTTAGACACCTAAAACATTATTCCCAAATCACCCTAATGGATTCAAAAGATCCAATAGGTATCAAATTAGTTTGAAAAGAATTAAAAATATGTAAAATAAAATTGATTATATAAAAAATGAGAATCACCAAAATCAAATATAGATAGCACCCTAGAAGATAAAATAAACCCCATACTTCTTACCATAACTGACCTAGATTTAGATTCCTCTTGAGGATACTCCACTATATAATGATTTCTGGTCTCAGATGTTACATGATCATTGATATCCCTATAAAAAATCCCATGTCATGAGGATTTGACCCACTACCATTATATGTATCAAAATGAACATATGAACCATTAGTGAGAAATGAAACTACATTACTACTTTGGGATAGTCATAAAAAATACTGGAAATGACCTAGTTGTCCACAATTAATAAATGTTTAGGGTGATTATGAAAATTATTTTTGGTTTCTGAAGTCCATACATAGTATATAAAAATTATATGTTTTACTTGTAATTCCTTAGAAACTGGTCATCAGAGAAAACATGAATCCTATACAAATCCTTTTCTAGCCAAATGACACACCCTTTATCAAAATTACACCAACTGAAATTCGAGAGATAACTTTTCTCCAAGATATATATTAATCCTATATATTTTATTTTTCAACTACCTCCAAAACATCATATGTTATAATTTAATAATTATTAAAAAAAAATTCACCAATCCCATCTTAAACCTCCATGTTTTGTGTTAATCAATGGTTAAAATCTTTGACACTTTGTGAATGTACTTAGTGAAATGAATATAAAACCCTAATACCAAATGCTTAGCATTCAATAATGTCTTAATTTATTGATACATATCCACAGGTAAAGTTTCGTTATAGAATTTTTTATTGAATATTTTCTAGAAACAAATCTAGGAAAGATCCTCCTATAATATAGATTTCCAAATGTATTCCAACCAATTTTTAATAGTTCATAAATCGTATACTAGGTATTCCCCACATTATATTCCTCTAGATATGAAAATAATTTCATGATTCATTTGATCTAGTAAATCCAATCCTAGAATTATTATTTTCTTTTTTCACCATAAAATAAGGGTGGATTCTTAATAAAAATTTCTAAGCCATGATCCACCATTCATCCATGGTTTCTAATAAATTCATGACCAAGAAAATAAATAGTGTAGATTATATATTCCACAAAAAATAACCCAATATAAGATTTTCATGGGGAAACTTTCTACTTGATTCCACACATGGATTTATATGAGAATTCTAGACTGTATTTTCAAATAAATACAGAAGAAAATAAGAAATATTCTTAAGAAAAAATTATACATCCTATGAAAAACCTTCAAAACCCTTATTTATTACTCTTAATAATATGAATTTAAGGATATCATGGACTCATAAAATGAAATAAATTTAATTTAAAGTAAAAGTTTTAATTTAAATTCACCCCAAATCCAATTCATTTAAACAAACTCAAACACACAAACTCATTATTAGAAACATTACCTTGAACAGAAATGGTAACTCGAGTTCCCACACTAATGTGAGATGTAATTGTACCTTGTCGCACTAACTACCGACCTTATGGAGATAAATAACCCTTTATACCAAATACTCTATATTAATCCCCAGAATTATCATAAAATAGTTTTCAATGTAATTCTATTAATACCATATAGTAATCAACTATCATCGGTGAACATGAAACATCAACCAATTTTTCCGAATATAAGGTATAGGGAAAAAAGGAATCAAATGTAACAAGTGATACAAAATGTTAAAAAAGATTACAATATAGATGAATATTACATATACATTAAACAAACATTTTCAATCTGAAATGAATAAATCTAAAATTAATACAATCAGGCCTATAAGATTATACGTTGTGTGAAAACTAATATCACTTCCAATTTATCTCACTCTAAAGAAGATGAAACTAAAGAGAATATAACAAATTATATTATCCCATTTCCTTATTTACTTTCCAATAAACCCACTTATAAAATAACCCAATTTAAATGGTATTGTGTGGGAACAATTCTATGTATAATTTCACCAAATAATCTTAAAAAACAAATTACCATGAAATGCTATATCTAGATTTAATATAAAACAAGTTTACGAAGAATTTAAAATGATAAAATAGTTTTCTATTATTCTATTTTTTTTAATATCCCTTAATATTGACATAAATAATGAATATGATATGTACATGTGTGGATGAATTTTAGAAAAAGAATCTAACCATTAGTACACCATTAGATAATTAAGTGACAAATAATCCAATAAATATTCATTCATATGTAAACCAAGAATATATGAAAAAAACATGTTATGTTGTCCATATTTTAGAAATACATTATTATATATATAATATAATCCTAAATCAGGAATCAAATGATTTTATTTGATTTTGAGTCACATCACATTTTTTTAATGTCAAAACCTCTTATGGTGTCACGTAAACTAAAGTGACCTATCCATTTATTAATTCTTATAAGTGTACCAATGATATAAGATTTTAAAATATATTTAAAATCCATTATCGCACTTTATAATCATTTTTTCACAGTGATTAATTTCCAATATAATGCTTGAAAACACATTTTAGATTCAAACCCACATTAATGCAATTTCATCATACACATTGTCTGTATACTGAAAGTTTATGATATGTCCCCTTGAAAAAAAATATTTATTGAAATAAATCCAACTTTATTACGAATAAATCTTTTCATATAACAAAAAACATGAATTGGTAAATAGTTTCAAGTTATTCGTGAGGTATAACCCTTTTATAAAGAAACCTACATTAGGAATGGGGGTTAATCAATTGACTTTGATAATGGAGATTGGGAATGAGTAGATTTATGAATCATAAATTGTTGTGGAAAATAAACAATAAAAAACATATATAAAACCTATTTGATTTTGATTCAAAAATAGTATTGATATAACCTGAAATAATAGCATAATTGTAATAATGTGGATCTAAGTAGAAGAGAGAATACATGATTGAAATGAAACACAACATTAGGAGTTCTTTCAAAAATTAATTTATCCGATTATCAATCCTAGTGGAGAAGAATCTAGGGAACTAAGAGCTCTTTATATTGATCATGATGGAGAGTTGGGGTGATTTTTTAATATAATAATCTATGAAAAAATGGAAAAATTGTAGATATATGGAGGTATATATTGGGGTACATTGTTAGGCCACAAAATTAGACAACCCATCCACCAACCATGTCTAAAATTTGTCCTTTAAAAAACATTGTGTAATTCCTC
This sequence comes from Viscum album, assembly GCA_963277665.1. Taxonomy (NCBI): domain Eukaryota; kingdom Viridiplantae; phylum Streptophyta; class Magnoliopsida; order Santalales; family Viscaceae; genus Viscum; species Viscum album. The sequence goes on from OY728142.1 coordinate 1,335,110,617, forward strand.
CTAGATATAGGAGTCATAGTTTTTATAACTATTCTAATTCCATGTGAAACCCCTTGATAGCCACCAACACACATGAACGGTTCATTTATTAAGTTGTACAGTTAGACTAATCATACTGAATTTGATAAAAATGACTCTGGCGCCTCAGAATTACACACAATGTGTTTACCATATGGATATTTTATCATTACACCCCATAATTGTTTTTTGGTCCGATTTCTTCCAAAATTCCATTTCAACAACCTTGGACTCTTGAAGCCCTATTTAACAAATCAAAGGATAACCCCTGTTAAAGCTAAGTTATACATGTGACTCCATTTTATCCACACACTTGTCCCACGTCTATGTGTTTATGAAAAGCCATAATTAAATTCCTTATTATTTACATGACATCCATAGCATCACAACAATAATCTATGATATTTCAGTGATGAGTGTGATTCATTTTCATACATTTCAAAAAAAAATTGAATCCCACTTTGATGAATCTTATAACCATCCACAATCCTCATGATTTCAAAAAACACCATCAATTGAAAAAAACCTTGTAACACCACGCATTCTTTCGATATTGGATGATGCAAGCTCATGGAAATATTTAAGCCACCATCTCCAGTTTTATGTTTTCATATCATTAATAATTTGTAACATTCATAAAAAACATTTGTTTACAAGAATTCTTCCACGAAATTACTTTTCATTTAAAAAACTATATATAATATGTGAAATAATAAAAAACTGTAAACATGAACTGAAAGTTTGAGGATTAATTTCACTTCCCCTTCTGGGAAGAGGAGTCATCTTCACATCACAAAAACATTTTTAACTCTCATTATGATCTTAATGTAATTGAATATATCTATTATTCATCACCACACTGAGTTGGTCTACAGTAGCTTATTTAAAATAGTTTTAGATAATACAAATTTTATTATATTCCTAATAATTCAAGAATTTAAGATTCAAATTACACATTATTCAAGATATTAAATTATTATATTCTCTATAATTTGGTCTTATTTGTTGAAATAATCTTTTTATATGAACATGTAAGAGAAGAGAATCATATACCTTAAAATGATATATGTGCACACTGAGGATATTTCTGTAGTTTAATTTCATGTTCATTTACAACCATTTATCTAATACCATATCATATATTGTATAATCTTCCTTATTATATATGGGGTTGACATTATTGGGAAGAATATGGGATGTTGATGTTTTCACACCTTTTACATTTTTTTGGTTGATTCCATCAATGTGGGTGGTATGTGAATATCTATATGAGCTGATATATCATGATCTTTCCTAGTTTTTGGGTACACAATGAAAATTTTCATACTAAATAGAAATCCATGTTTTAATGGTTTAAGATATTTGATGACTTCTCCGTATAGATGGAAACATGGTAGTGGAAGTTAATCAAATATATAGAAGAAAATAAATCAATTCCATGAGTAATTTTCCATTAGCGATGAGTGTACATGGTTCCAGTAAACATGGATTGGTAACAATGATACCAAATAGTCTATATATGGTGATTAGTTTATAGGAAGGAGACATTATAAATTTAGGGGTGAATACCATTCAATAAAAAACCAGGGATGGTCTTTATAAACCATTGAATGAATGAAAACGATTGAAATTTTATTGTTTAGTTTTAGTTTTGTTTCTCAAAAGTCACTACATATCAAATGATAAATTAAATAAAACAATTAATTGTTTTTATTTGTATTGATCACATTTCTAATGGTATGAAATAATTCAATAATACCCAAAAAAATATTTCTTTACCTTTCTAATAATTCTATAAAATCTTTAAAATACTACTCATTTTATGAATCCTTATGAATAAGACCAGAAATATAATGCAATCATCTTATTGATATTATTTTTTATGATTCCAATTATATATTATTATAATATAGAACCATCATATGTTAAATCAACCATAGTAAAATTTTAACATTATATATTATATTAATGTCACACTATTAAGAGTAAAACCACATTAAACATTAAAAAAATTGAATTACAAGCCTCATCATTGTCTCTTCTATGAAAAAACTCATCATTCCCCATCTAAATGAATAAAAAATTGATGAAAAATCCTTATTTATGACTACATTGATCAGAAAATGAAATTATATTGTATTAAAACAATGGTTAATCATAATATACATTCATTATTAAAGAATAACATAATAATATATTACAATATTTGGAAGAAAATTTAATTCAAGATGTTGATACAACTAAAAGAAATTCAATATGCATTTAGGTGATGTACTATATATTACTTTCATTTATTCAATAAAATGTACAAGCATCCAAAATTTTCATATAATTTCTTTTTATCATTAAATATTAAAATAATATATTTTTTCACCACCAATTTAACTCATTGATATTAAATTATTATTTCAAGGATTATCACTCCATTTGATAATGTGATATTCCATGTTAACAAGGATACATATCCATTCGAAAAATTTAAAAATAAAACAATTATTTCCAAAACTCATAGGTAAATCTCACGTGCAAGGATGTGCAACAAATATAATGTATTATAGTTCAAGAAATACCTAAAATATTTTCATAATTATCACTATTAACCAAATAAAATGTTACATTCTTCATATCCACTTTACCTAGTAACATTATCAATAGTTAGATTAACCATATCTACAGAAGACATTACCATAAGATTCATCATATTTAAAAAATGATATACATAGATATATAAAACAATGATATCTTAATTTATCTACCCCATACATATTAAATCAACAATAAATTCAATCAAAATTAATTTTAATATCTGTAATACATCACATTTTGACATTCAATCATCAAATGTCTCATTACAAAATATATCATGTAATATATCACAAATAACATTATCTATATCCCAGTATATATATTGTATCAAAATTGTCATGTTCAAATTATTATTAATGATAACATAAAATTTTATACATACAATGTTATGAAAACTAGAAAAAAAAATTATGTCATTTTAATGCACATGATAAGTCAATAATTTTAACTGTATTTCAAATTAAGGACCAGGTACTCCAACAAATAAAGGTAACATAGAATATCTTAATCATTATTCCTCAAACAGATATGTATGATCTATCTAAGATATATACTCTATAAATTCATGAAAAATAAAAATATTCATTATATGTTATCTAATTTTTGTTTATTTAACATTATAAATAAACCAACAATTTATATAGATTGTGATTGGTTACATATATGTTGTATTTTTACAACATATGATGACAATATAGAGATTAAATGTAAAACTAAATAAAATATAACTTTACTACATGTCACATATATTAAATTCTATGTTAATTAAAACTACTGAATGGATTTTTTATCATTGTAATGATTGTTTTTCATATATCTCAATATAAGACTATAACTATTATTTAGGACATAATGGACCATCATTTGATTTAAAAAAAAATTGAATAAATATATAAATTTATACCAATGGAATATGATCTCTAACAATATTTTATATATTGAATCCTTGAAGAAGATATAAAAGGTTCTTCCATCAACTAAAGTCATTTAACAATACTTTCTTATACAGAAATGTGTCTCAGATCCATTGAAATAGAACCACACTAAGAAAAAACCTAACATTAAAGGGTATAATAAATAATTATCATGATATCTATAAAAAATTATATATAATTTTTTCTGTCAATTATCCAAATAAATATTTACAATGGTAATAGAAATTTATAGATCAAATATCAAGGTAAATCCATTATTTCTATAATATCTAATAAATATTATTTTCCACATGCATTCCAACCACAAAATAAGATCATCATAAAAATTATTATTATGAACATAATTATCTCAATTAATGAAAACATAACATTATATAAATTTCATATAAAAAGGATCCACCTATAAAATCAAATCTAGCACATTGTGTGGGATATATCATCAAATTAATACCACACAATATATAATAATCATACAATATATCTTATATTAAATTTTTATCCATAGATGACCAAAAAATAAAATTTTCAAGTGTATGCAAGCCTTTTTTCATGATCCTATTAATATTTCCTCATCATCCACATGATCAATCACTATTTTTACAGAATTACGTAAATACATGGAATTCTGCAAAATATTACAACATGAAAAAGTTTGAAAATGATATTCAATATTATTAAAAAGTATCATATAATCATGATAAGTCAATAATATAATGAATGTAAAATTTTCAAAAAAATCTTGTATGATTATGAATAATTCATCAAAAAATATTTCAATGTAATCAATGAACAATATATTCATGAAAAATAGTTTAAAATCATATTCACAAAATAGATATATATTTTCATCCAAGACCATTGATGGATTATTTTTCGGATCAAATTTATCCCTAATACATCATTCATTATCTCCCTATTTTTTTCAATGCAATGCAAACCCTCACATGCATCATACAAAAAAATCTAGTCTATATATCAACATAATTGTTTATTCATGATTATAGCTAACCTACAATATTTAGACACATCCATTGAAAAGAAATTAAGCTAATTAAGACTATCAAATATAAACATAAATTTAAAATAGTTTGGTTACTAGAATTGATGGTATGAATCACCCAATGAGAGATATTATTCACTATATTACACTTTTGAATATATTAAAATAAAATACATAACACCAATCCATAAATATTTATATGTTGTGGTTCAAACAATATAGTAAACTATATAAACTTTATCCATATAATACTATATAATACTATAAAATCTATCATTTATTGTATAAAAACTATCACTACCCCATAATATCTTGAAAAATAGAAAAACATGTATAAATAAATGGTATATTAATATTTTATTACTCCAAACTCCAACTCACATCCTTGGTACCCGGTTTATCACCACCCATCTCACCTAAAAATAAAATCAAACAACCCAAATTTTTAATATTATGGTGATCATAAGAATATACCATTCTGTAATAATGATAACCCAATTCAGTGTTTTGTATTTATATTAATCATGTTCTTATGTCATCATAAATAGTAATATCCTTACAGATCATTTAATATATGGGGTAAACATGTTTAATATTTAATAGTGCACTATATCATCCCTATATCCTCAAAATATAATAACCATCTGTCATTTACCTTATAAAATATAAACATCATCAAGCATAAATAAAAAAATTAATATATTCAATTCTCGTGATCAATAAAACTATTTATCATTAAAAAATATATTTATTATACAATACACACGATAAAAAATATATAATACAACACAAAAACTAATATCCTGTAACCCAGTTAGTGAATCACCCATAACCTCGCACTTTAAAAAAATATTCCATATTATATCATTATAATGGAAACAAAATCAAAATATATATCCATCACATTTTAAATAATAATATTTAACCTATCCTCATGGTCTGCACGATCTTATATTAGAATCTCATCCAACACATTATGTATAGAGATTACAAAGTCCACTGGTTTGATATCATAATAGTTCTACCACACTTAATGTTTTTTATGTACCTATGAAAAATAGCCTAATACGGTGGTTTCATAGTAATTGTATCACACATTTTAGGAAATAAAAATAAATTATAATGAAATATACACTCAAAATTCATATAAAAATATTATTTTCATTAGAACTACTTATAGTGATCACATGCATAGTGTTTCCATCAACCACATCATATTAAATCCATTAATTGAATAATTATAATGTCTAATTAATATCCATATTCTAATTCATAATTCAATAATGTAGACTATTCTAATTCCAGTAATTGTGACACTACAAAATTCATTAATGGTGGATTTTATGATGATTATTTTCATCATTATATTGATTTATTTTCAAATTATATAACTTATCAGACATATATAATTTTAATTATAAAAACCTATTTATTCAATCAGATATGGATCCTTTAAATTTCAATCTAATTATTTATTTGCGGCCTAATATGGATGCAAAATGGGTTTGTTAAGGTCCCATGGGTGATTAGAGATTTTATGATTCCTGGAACCCTTTTTTTTGTAAAATAAGCAACGTCCACTATTTAGAGTAAACCATGTGGGAAGACCATACAATTACGAAAAACCATGCATATGGTGACTTTTTGGACAGATCCGTACATCATGGTGGGTGCATGGTTTCTCTAAATTTGTTACCTAACCATTAAATTTTTCTTTCATCTCTATGTACATGTACTTGGTTGGAAAATAGTTTGGCTAACCATGTGGTCAAACATTGCACAAGATTTTTGTTTGTTAAAATTTCCATTATTCCCACAATTATGAAATTAAGCTTCCTCCTTCCTCCTAATCCATGCTTATATGGGATTGAACTATTTTACGTCTTTTTTGGATTTCTTTGATGACCTAAGATAGTTATTGAATGATCTTTTTAGTCTGGACTCTGATTGATCTTCAATTTGTCATGTTATATGGACATCGGTACATACTGAAATCTGTTTGACCCTTTCTTCTGCTCTCTTAAACACAACCTAGTTATCTATATTTGAGAATGTTTCATTTTTTTCTCAGATATATTCATTTATATCTAAAATTAGTGGCTGATATCAATTGTTATGTATCATACAATTCTAATATGGGTGTTCTATAACTCGTCCCTCAACTTCATTGATTTTAGAATTGTCATGTGGGGCCCATAGATTTCATTGTGTGTTGTTTATTGAATATATATGTCATTATTATAATCATTATATCTATAGGATTATTATCTTTCTATATATTTGAATAATTTATTTTAGTTACACACACAACTATATTCATCCAATGTAGGATGATATTATATAATTGAGTTTTTAGTGTTTTGACACTTTAGATCCATTTTTCAGATGTGATCGAGAATGACCACAGTAATGGTGGGCCTCTATATCATAAATTCTTGTTGTATCATGTAATGGGGAATGGAAATTTCCATGAAGCATCCACTTGACCTACCTAATGTAGGTTCTTCAAAATGATAATTAAATGTGAAATGGAAATTTGAAAGTATACTAACTATATGACTTTTCCAAATTAAATGTGTGTGATTAATAGGTTGCTTGTTCATAGAATCCCATACCATATTAATTGAATGTATTAAAATGATCCTTAATTATTTAATATTACTTAAATGGAAATAATGAAGGCTTCATGCTACTTGGCCTTATCACATTAATGAAAGGCAGGGTTTCGACCAAATGGACTTATTGATTAATTATGACTTCATTAAAATGTTCCATGCTAAAAGACCATATCTTACTAATGAAATGGATGCCTTTAAAAAAATAAAATATTACGTGACTTTATAATTAAACTGGAGTGGTCTAGCTAGATCTCATCTTAGATTATTGTTGGTGAATGCCTTGAACACTAGGGAACCTCATTACTATTCAAGGATACAACTTATATAGGTTAAGACCATCCTAGATCATGATTCTTGTATATTTTTTCATTCCATGTGTTACACTGTCAGATCCCTTATTTATTATTAAAAGATTCTATGGATACACTCCTTTGATCCATCAAAGATAATCAGGTTCCATGGTTATATCCCATAAGGTCCATTCATTCATTAGCCTCGTTTTACCTAGTATGAACTCAATGGACTCAGTGGCATCTCATTATGGGTTTCCTGGGAAAACTATCCTTGGATTACAATGTTACCCTTAGTGAGGCAAGAGATATTACTTTGATGGAGTCCCTAGATGTCTATGACTCCTTGGTTAATACCTTGGAACTTCATTTTTAAATGTTATTGTATGTTTCCTTGTTATCACATGGAACCTTCAGAAATGTTAACATGTGAATTATTTATAAACTGGTAATAATCAATTAATATACTAGTTAAATTTTGATTCCAACAAGGGGATAAATCATAAACATGTGTATTTAGTTAAATTTATCTTCTATACATTATATATGCATGATTTCACACTATTAAATTTCCATTACATGGGCTGAATGATATAGGCCCCATTGATGGGGGCCCACTAACATTTATCTCAAACCCTCTTGAGGCGTCATTTGGTGGTGGGCCACTACCTTAAATTTTATATTCATTCTTAAAAATGTTATATATGCATGATTTCACAGTATCTTGTATCCATGTTTTCTAGTTTTCTATTGACATGAAATATAATCATAAGTGTTGGAATGCTTGTATGATATTCTAGTTATTTTAGTTATTATTATTGTTTTCTATATTTTACATTTTTCCTTCTGTTAACTTTTTTTTCTAATGCAACATACCTGATTCCATATTTTACTAATTCACTACAATTTTTTAATGATGTAATAGTCCCCAAGGACACACCCTAGGACATCGCTACTAGTGGATAGCCTTTGGAGTATGGAGAGATGCTCTCAAGGCCATGTAGCCCACCAGGATTGAGGCACATATTAAATGGAATCCAAGTATGAGCCATCCTAATAATGTATCAGAGTAGGTTTCTTTCTTGATTTACTATTTTTAGATAATATATTTGAGACTAGGAATACTGTGAACATGGTCATGCATCTTGATTAGGTGTCATGAACCCATGTTTAGGGTAAAATATACATTTCCAAAATTATAATTTTTGTTCTTTTTTCATATTACAGTTGACATTATTTCACTATTGGGTGATGCACATTTTTTGTGGTGTGGTTGAAAATTATTCAGATTTAGATTCTATCTTGTACTTAGCCAGATGAGATAAGGTCAAGGATCATTATGACATGTATCATCTAGGCCCCAAGAACTTACATTTCCTATATATTTCCATGACATTTAAGTGTATTTCCTTCTTTTCATTTCTTGATATGTGTGTGATTGTTTAGTGATGTTGTTATAGATAGCATATTCTTATATTATTATGGGTTTCGATTGAGTGATTACCTATCTCAATTCATGAGTTGTATGGGACCTCATGGGTTAGGAAGATAAATTTACTATGTCATTCCATTATTCATTAATCAAATGGGTGTTGTTTCCAGTGGAATGGTGTATGGGAACTGAATCCCCAAGAATTAATATCCCTTATAAATTGAAACATTAATTTTAAAATGAAATCGTTACATCCTTATCTTGCCTTATCATGTTTATAAATGACCAAGTAGTGATCCTAGTACCCATATTTAAAATAAAATGAAACTTATACATGAGAACATACTAATACCTAGCTATAAAAGTAGTATTTGGGGTAGTATTCCATAGGTATTGCATTTTCTTATGTTCATATCATTGTAGTGGAGCAATATTTCTACTTAAGATTATTTTGAGGGATGTTATTTAAATTTTTTAAATCAATTATTCCATGATGTTCTCATATAACATATTGGTAAGGTGGAGAAGATCAAGCACCATACACAGTGGGACTTGAACCTCCAGTTATACCACCAAGAGTTCCACTTTTCTAGTGCCTACTATACATGATTTGGGAACTGATTCCCAATTTCCTGAGAGTTTCCTATGAAAAAATGTAGTCCATTCATGGTTCTCTATGGATTTCACCTACAATGGATCATCTGACTCATGAGTTCTATCATTGGAATCCTCCAAATTTCTTAGGGGACTACAGTCCATGGGATGCTTAGTCATTTCAATAATCCACCCAATGTATCTTTGAACATATGGATACAACTCTCCAGTGGAGGGTCACACATTCCGAAGACATTCTTCTGGATTCAGCCAAGCATCGGTGGGATGTGATTACAATGGAAGGTCTTTATATGGGCATGATAAGGTTTGATTTGTAGACATAAATCTATTATTAGTTCATTCCACAGAAATTAAGATCTGACAGGGCAAGAATGTTCATGCATCTCAATCAGTGTTCTAGGTTATTCATTGTGTATTCATCACATTTCACGGATTTTTTAATTCTTTGTACAGTTTCTAGCTAGCGATGTGATTTTGAATCCTAGATATTTTGAGGATGGGCTCCAATATTCCATTCATATATAGGTGAATGTATATATCCTACCTAAATTTTATTAAATAGTAAATCACGCTCTTATAAGTAATCATAACATGAGTGATGACTATAGTACAGGGCATAGAGTACCAATGCCATGTCTATCTTGTAGTTCTTCTGGTGTCCAAAAGTGTTCTCGCATGGTTTCTTGTTAGATTGGTGACAAATAGAGTGGTTGTATCGATAGGTCCAAATTCTAATATTTGTGGGGATGATAGGAGAACCTAAGGCCACATTGTGATAGATTCTCAATGGAGCTTCGGCCTTGTAGACATATGGGGAATCTTCAGAGGTATTCCATTACCATTCCACTAGATTAGAGTGGAAGAGGATCTGCACTAGATCCACCTTTGGAAGTGGATTATTTTGTTCCACATTAGGTATGATGTTTGAATATAACTGTCTAGACTCGAAAAGGATAGGTTGTTGTCATGGAAGCCTGGCCCCCGATCACCAGTAGATCAAAAAGAGCAGTTATGATCCTAATAGTCAATCTATTTCATTGGGTTATGGATCATGTCAGTTTCATGGACTATATCTAATTCCCAATGATCAGGCTATGGGACCATCTATCATATATGGTACTATTCTTATGGAATTAAACATAATATCTTCTTTATTTGAAAGATGTTCTTTGATATCTTTTATTATTGTATCTATCAATGGATGTCTCGGACTATAGATTTAATATTAATATGGTGTAATGACCCCACATATGCCATTAGGGGTATGAAAATAGGGTATATTCTTGTGTAGGGACTATCCAATTGAGGTTGGTAGTTACCATTTCTTATAGAACCACTTTGTTATCCACATGATGGGCTTTGATTTCATTCATGGGATGGATTTCTTAGTTTAGTACCATTATTTTGTATACTTATCATTTTTGGGTATCATTTTCTTCACCAAAGGGTACCCATTATCTAATTATGGGTGAGTGGGATGTCCAAAATAGAATAGTGGTACTATACCATCATAGTCTAGGAGGAGTGACTTCCGAGATTTAAAATCTCTACTTAGAGGATCAGGGATTATGACAAGATAATTTCACTCAAGTAGTGGATCATTTCTAGGATGACATTCCTGATGATTTTTATATCCTACCTCGTAAGAGAGAGGTAGAGTTTACAATTGGAATTGATCTTGGAGAATGTCCACTATTCATTCCTCCACACAAAATTGCACCTATAGATCCTCATGAGAAGAATAAATAGATAGAGGATTTAAGGGACAAAATTTTTATATGGCTCGAAACATTCTCTTGGTGTTCACCCATGATTTTCACCATGAAGGAGTATCTAACCTTATTCCTATGTGTGAAGTATAAAAATTTGAACCATCTTATGATCAAGAAACGATATCCACTTCATTGAATATATGATCTCATACAACATATCTGAGGAGCTAGTGTATTCTCTTAGATCGACCTAATATTGGGTTACCATATGGTGTGAATAGGACACCAAAAATATCACATTAAACATTCTATAGCCGGTATGGTCTGTATGAGTACCTTATTTTGTCGTTCAGTCTAATGAATGTGTCCTCTATTTTTATGGCTCGGATGAATTGGGTGTCCCACCCATATTTTGAGTCTTTTTTCCTTATCATTGAGGAAGACATCTTGGGGTATTATCACCCACATAACGACCTTAACAATAATAATGAGATCATTCTGAGCACACCGAATGATCATAATATTTATTCCACGCTTTCTAAATTCCACTTTAGGATCAACAATGTTCCATAGAGTGTCATGTTTTCTCAGATCCAAGTGTATCAATAGATCTAGAAAATGTTATTATTGTAGTTTTCTAGGAGGATCCAATGAATGTGTATGATATACGATGTTTCTTGAGGCTAGATAGATATTACTTTCATTTCACACAAGATTTATCACATCTTTCCTCACCTCATAATAGCTTTAAAAAAGAAGGGTTTCAAGGTAATTTTGTCAGAAGCATGTGAGAAAAACTTTCATGATAAAAATAAGAGGCTTGTATCAACACCTATTCTAATTATACTTCAGCTAGGAGTAGGTTATACCATCATCTGCAACAAATCAGTAATTATCCTTGGTGCCTTACTAATTTTGGCAGTCATAGTTGTTGCATATGGATCATGGAAATTGAGGCCTCATGAAAAAAATTACCTTGTTCACGACCTTCACCTAGCAGTAGTTATCCATGACTTATGTTTCTTTTGTAGTGTAAACAGAACACATGAGACTCAAATATATCATTACTCATTGTGACATGAACCTCATACAATTTAGATGTTTCAAATATCTACAATCATTTGATTTCGAGATAACCTATACGTGTTGGAAGGAAAATGATGTTGCAGATGCACTGAGTCAGCAAACATAGGCACAAGTAATATGAGACTCCATTGATAAATGAAATTTAATGCCCTATTATCTGAGCTAAAACTAGAGATTCATGATCTTCACATGTATTCTCATCCCTTATATTTCACATTTACCTCTTCAATCCTTTTTAAGGTGAAGAGTATATGATTTTTTGATACTAAAGCCTTGGTTCTCCCTAAGAGTATGTCACGAGATAACCCACCTCTACATTAGTCTATAGACATAGAGGATATCCAACATATCCAGGGATATCTATAGGTCCCTACTGATATGAGAGAGGATTTGATGAATGTTTTTCTTGCCTATAAGTGGGTTGTTAAAATTGGCATCTTAAAAATGATTCGAGACTAGTGACCCATGTATTAGACACCTAGAATGAAAAGCCTGATAGTAGGAATTATCCGTAGGTGTTCCACCTGTCATCAAGAGACAATGTATCGCCAGAAACCACCAATATTATTAAAGGACATTCATGTCCTGTGATGGAAATGTGAATATGTTGATATGGGATTTGTAGTTGGTTTACCTAAGACACCTAGAGGTAGTGTCATGGTATGGGTTTCATTAAAAGACTAAAGAAATTATCCAACTTCATTCCTATTTGGGTGACTTTCTTAGTTCATGAGCTACGAAGACTATACATTCATGAGATCAAATCACTCCATGAGGCCCCACATACCATCTTTTTAGATAGGGACACTAGTTTAATGTCACATTTCTAGAAGGGATTTTATAAGGATATGAGAACATAGGTTCTTCTGGAAACATATTTTCACCCTTAGATAGATGGACAATAAGAATGAATGATATAGTTCAATATGATATGATCCGAGCATGTGTCCTTGATTTCGGCAGTTCATTGGAGTATCATATCCCTCTGGTTGAGTACAGTTATAATTATCGTTTCTAATAAATGATTCAGTTGGATAATTTTGAGCCTATATAGTATTGGAAGTTATGTTCACCTCTGTGATGGTAGGAGAATGGTTAGTCATCCCTACATTATCTTCATCTCATTAAATATACTTCTGAAAAGGTTCAGCTGACCAAAAAACTTATGTCTACAACCCATTTTAGAGAAAATCATTATGTTGATCCCCATAAAAGACCTCTATAGTTCATGGTCAATGATCGTGTTTTCTTTCAGGAATACCCCAGGTTAGGGCATAGATGGTTATGGATGTAAGGGATGTTTTCTCCTTAATACATAGGTCCATTTGACATCCTAGAAAATTTTGGTCCAGTAGCCTATTAGTTGTACAACCATAGAGGTATCATGCCATGCATGAAAACTTTCTGGTTTAACAGATTCACCAGTATCATATTGACGTATATCATACTTTGACCTCATGAATGTTGATTTAGATTTTGATTCTACCTTTTAGGAGTATCATTTATTCACCGTCAACTAGTGTACGATGGTTCACCAATGCCATAATGTCCCTCTAGTATGGGTTTTATGAATGAATGGAGATGTGTAGGATGAGATGTAGAAGTGTGAGACTTACATACATGATGAATGTCCAAAATTTCTCTTAGAATATGTTTCTACACCCATGGAAGGTAAATTTGGGGATGAGTTCTTTTAAGGGGTAAGACTCTAGGAACCCAATTTTTTACTCAGGTATAGTTCCTTTAATTTTTTTTCAAATTCATTTTTTGGTCCCAATAGAGATTCCTAACAGGTTAATAAACACCCCTAGATTTTTCAGGTATTATTTGCAGTCTGTAACCCATATTTTTTTGAATAAAGTCATGGTTCATGGTTTAGAGAAAATCATGTGGGAAGGATACATGATTATGAAAAAAGATTGGGGATGGTGAATTTTTAGACCACGCCTTACCCCCGGTTGGTTTGTAGTTTCCATAACCATTCATGTACATTTTCATTTCCAGGTACTCATGCATGGTTGGTTCAGAATTGGAAAACTATGTGGCCAAACTATTCCTATGCTAATTTGTAGATAAAATTATCGATTTTATCTTAATGGTCTAATTAGGAATTTTTTCCTCCTAATTAGATTTTTTGTTGGATTTTCATATTTTTAATTACATTTGGATCCCACTACACTAAGGTAGGGATTGAAATATCTTCGTCATCTTGGATCTAACTGAGCTTTAATTCATCCTATTGGATGTGCCATGGTATGTACTTGAGTTTGTTTGATCCTTTCTTGTACTCTATTTTTCATGAACATGTTATCAAGGTGTGAGAGTTTTTTCTTTTTTCCTTGGATCAAATCCATTATAAATCAAATTAAAGGATTATATTAATGATGGATCGTACCACCCTAATGTGGGTGGTCTATAAATCATTCTTGATGGTCGTTTATTTTGGATTTTTTTTTGAGTCCAACCAAATCCATTGGGTGATTTTTATTTAATTTATATTCCATACATACAATAATATACATATATTATTATTATTTTTCCATATATGTGATTAATTTTTGGTGGTTAAACCCATAACTCTATCCATCCCATGTTTCATGATATTCCATAATTGATTTTTTAGGGTTTTGACACTTTTGATCCACTTTTTGAAAGTACTCTTACTTGACCACAATAATGGTTGGACTTTTTTTCATAATTTCTTGATGTATTATGTAATGGTGATTGAAAATTACACTGTCACATCCACTTTGTCTTCCTATGGTAAGTGATTCAAAATTATAAATAAATTTTAATGGGAATTGCAATGTCTATAATGTATATGATTTTACCATATTAAATGTAAATGGTTAATAGGTTTCATATATATAACATCAATTACATAATTAATGGATAGTTGTGGAATTAACCTTAATTGTGGAATATTCCTTAAAATGAATTGATAAAGGTTACATGACACTTGGTAATTTATCACTAATCCACAGTAAGTATTGAACCAAATTGAATTATTGATTAATTATATCTTGATTAAAAGGTTTCAAGATACTTGAATTTACCACACTAATGAAAGGAAAGGCCTGAACTAGATGAAATATTACATGACTTAATAATTTAATAAGAGTAGCCTCACTCAATCCCACCTTGGATTCTTATTAGGTATACCTTGAGAAATTGGGAACCCCATTCTGATTCATGGATATGGATTACATAGGATGAGACATACCAAGATCTCGATCCTTATCAATTGTTGGATTCCTGTTATGAAACTATTAGATCCCTCATATAGTATTAAAGTATTCCTTGGATATACTCATTGGATCATGAATTGATAGGTATGTTCCATGATTAAATCCCATTGGGCGCAGACTTTGTTTTACCCCATTTTACCTTCTATGAACTCCATATACTCGGTAGCCTTCTCGTTGTGGAATTATATGGACTATGCTCCATGGATTTAACTTTTATCGTTTTCTAGGATATTGGTTTTACTAATTTGGTGACCCTTGAGATCTAAATTTCTTTTGTTGCTACTATATAATTTCATTATTAATATTCATTTTGTTTTTCCTTATTATAACATGTATCCTTCACTATTATAAAAACTTGACATATTTATACACCGGTAATAATCTATTAATGGACTACTTATAGTCAGATGCTTGTCGACGGATGAAAGAGGTACTTGGGTATTTATTTATATTGAACTAATTTACTGTATTTATGAATGCTTGAACACTGTTAAATTTCAATTAAAGAGAATATAAGATATAAACACCATTGGAGGTGGAACACTAAAATATATTTCACACTCTCTCTAGGTTTCATTTTGTAACCAGAGTATATTACATGAATAAAGGTGTTGATAAATAGAAGTATTCATATTCAAACACTTTATTGACTATTGTTTATGAAGGTTTTTGTTAGTAAATTATTGAGTTAGAGATTGAGATTCTTTGGATAGTCTTTCTATTTCTGTTACAGATTCATTGGACATGATATTTTTTCTATCTTCTATGCATTATTTCATGTTTTCTAGTGATTATATATCATCGTCATTTTTTGTATACTTGAAGGTTATTCATGTTATTTCAGTTATTGTTATTATTGTATCTATTTTTGGATGTAAATTTTTTACCTAGATTTCTTCGGCTATTTACCTCGGTTTATATTTAACAGCTCTACTACACTTTGGTAACTATGGAATAGTCTTCCTACGCACATAACCTATTCCGTTGTTTCTAGTCAGCAACCTCTAGAATTAGGGGTGATTTTCTTGATTCCATGTGGCCCACCGGTCTCGGGGAACATAGTATGTTGCATACAATTCTGGGATGTCACATTAATGACATTTCAATTTTATTATTATATAACATTATGTGATTATTTAACGCTAGAGGTGGAATCTATATTTAAGTTTTAGTCCTATGTTCTTTTAAATTTATTTACGAACATTCAAACCCAGACGGTAGCTTATAGAGATAATTTTGATCATTTTGGTGAATAATTGGTGGACCCAATATAGTAAAGTAATATTTGGTGGGAATTGGGTCCTTATCTGTGAAATTAACTTATAGAACTCACCCTTTATTGGGAGTGGTCTTGGGAATTTTTTTGGTGGATCTCATGTTCTTTGAGACCAACAATCCTCAACACAAGAATCATTGAGGATGTATCAAAATAAAAAAATTTAATGGTTTTCAGATCAAGGGAATGACTAGTTCCCATAGTCAGTTTCTAAGGTGTAGTAGTTATTCAATTGTACGGTGATTGATCTTCATTGTGGAAATTTTAGAAACATGAAACTACTATGTTTTGTTTGGAACTATAGGGTGATTAATTCGACTATCTGTAACCTTAATGAATGGTCTTAACACATAATTTTATATTTTCTACTATATAAATATATATTTCTCTCAAAAATTAGATCATATTATATGCATATAATTCCCATGTAAGGTATTTTGGATGTTCATATTCTATATAAAAGAAACATTGGGTGTATCTCAGCTGTTGGGGAATCATCCTTTTAGACCATGGAAAATGTTGAGGAATAATATTCATTTCACATGGCTAATTTCAAAGGAAAATATTTATTCATTATTCATGGTGTTCCTCTCTCTATCCTATATTACATCATTTGTATTTCATTATTTCCAACGGTCAAAATTTGTTTTGATTTATAAAATTGAGATTTCAAATTAATAAAAGGTTAATTTTATCATGGATGGTTATTTTTTATTCCAAAAAGGTATTTTTGCAAAAATAATGTTTATTTCACATATCGGGATTCATAAATTCCAAAAATACCGTTTTGAATTTGAAATTACTACTAAAAATTGGAAGCAATGTAGAATTGATAGTGTAATGATTTATAAAATGTGGATGTTAAAGTAAATTTGATTCCCTTAGACAATTTCACTAAAATAAAACAAATTCTTAAACATCATGATAATATATTATCACATTCATAATTCTATGACGAATAATATGAAATAAAACATATATGATCTCTATTAGAGTTTACAATCATTATGGGATTTTCCATAGATTCCATGGAATTTAGTGGGTCAACATTCTTGGAGATAATGATTCAAGAATATTAGAAATCATTAATTTCATCTTTTTTTCCTTACTATTCTATGTTTTTAACACATCGATGAAATGAATATCCTCTTAGTACTTTGAGGATGAAAATATGAGAATGTTTACTAGAAAAACTATTTTCCCACATGATTTCAATATTAATGATTAATATATATATATATATAATAAAATAATATATCATGGATGTATATTTAGTGTAATATTACATTGTTTATTTAACATGAAATGTTATTCAAAACAAAGAAATGGATTACTTTTATATTTGAAAATTATTTCTTTTGGAAATGGTTTTTATATTTTTCTTAACAAACAAATGTATGTATAAGGATGATCATTTTATAATCTATTGGTGTAAGGTAACATTTATTTATTTCACACACCTTATGTATACCATTACATGTTTGTAGCTATGATTTTATTCGATTTATGTAATTTTAAGGGTTTAATATAAAGGATGTGTCTCATTGACCATGTTACCTTCTAGTGGGTTGGGATGGTTGTGAAAAATATTTACATAGTGATTGATTTTTTGGATTCCATGGTTACCACATTTATAGATTATTAGTTTGATAATTTATACCTTTTTATACAGTTGTAGGATATTAGCATAATTCCTTAGTTGCATCAACTTATAATGTTTCTCTAGATATCTATAATTATACATTTTTTTAATATATTATAAATTGATTGGTGAAGATGAAATCATTATAATGATTCCTCGAATGATACCCTAGTGGGTTTTTATAGACTATGGTGATTGAGAACATTATTCTGCTATTATTGTGGTATAATTAATTTAGAATTATGGGTTGAAAAATGTTTTTCTATTATATATTTTCTTTAGAGGGCCAGGTTATAATTAAATAATGGGATCATGTTTGTGTCACACCCTTGTCTGTATGATAGTTTTTGATAGTTAGTATGTAGGACAGTGTTAACACAATTGATAGTGTATTAGTGTGCCTGGAATGAATACATTAATGAAGAACCTTAAGTTATAATAATACTATTTGGATTTTATGACATAATTTATTTTATGTTTATCAGTTTTTCTTTAGTTCATTAAAATTTAGTTCTTCATAAGGGAATTATATTTTATTATTGATGGTTTTCATTGTATTATGAATGTAGAATATAGATCATTCAAAAATGATCTCTCTAAACTCAGGAGAGTTACCTATGGATATATCCACAAATATAATCCATAGAATGACTCGGTATTGGTGGAATCTATATAATAAAGATCCAATCATAAGGCTATTTCACTAGTATTGAACTGGAATATAAGGAATGACACACTTAAAAATTTACTAATCTGCATCCACTTATCATTTATGGTGAAAATGAATCCCAAAAATTAGAAGAATGGTTTGAGAGGATGGATAGTAATATAAAACTATAAAATACATTACAATAATCCAATCTTCTTGGAGGGACTTACAAACTTTAGGGACTAATATCCAGGTGTCAGAAATCTATTTTTCATTCCATGTTAAATGACGATTTCACCAGGACTACATTTAAGAAAGTACTAAATATATATTTATATCATGAAATTTGTTTATTATAGAGGGGTATATAATTTATAAACTAAGATCATGTTGGTCATTCCCTCTCATAGTATTCAACTCAATTTTTTACAATGTTTCACCTACCATCATATATTGCCTCTAATTATTTTATCAAGGCTTAAAGTATTGAGATGTGGTTATAAGACCCTTGATTTTTATTGGTTATAAAAATTAATATTTAATTTTTTTGGGTAAAACATACTTTATAAATTAGATAAATAGTGGTTAAATGAAAACTCAAAGGAAATCATATAAAATTGTTTGATAGTCAAATGCTGAAAATTCCAATGATGTTGTGTTATTCAACCACGTTCTTAAAATCATAATATTTTTCAATTTCGAATAAATATTTTAATAAATTACTAACAATATAAATTATAAAATAATATGTATTGTAATTATGTATGAAATATATTTAGATGAATGAAAAAATTCATCATAGATTATATAAATTAACATATTAGATGAATATCATTGAAATGAAAATCCAAAGGAAATTAGTTGAATAGTTTTAGAAATATAAGTATAAATTAATTGGAGAAAAATTTGAATAAAAAATTATAACATAAGGATAATGTTATCAGACAATAAATTGGGAGATGTCTATTTTTCTGAGTTTATACATGATTATACAAATGTGACGTCAGAGGCATCAGATATTGATGCACCATTAAGAGAATTATTCAAGAGATTGAATTAATTATAATTTCAAAAAATATTGGCTGGAATGTTTAATGGTTTTAGATAATTACATATAGGACACATAAATTTTTGAATTTATTGAAAAACACTATTGATGGATGGTCAATAGATGGATTCCATTAAGTGAATATCTATATTCTAAATAGAAATCAGATGAACCATCACAATGAAATCATATGAAAATTTATATATTGATGAATCCACGTTGAAAGCAATGATTGAGATGAATTAAATTTATTGTATGGGGATACAATGATCTATAATAAAAATATTAACCATGTATATCAGACATATAATGTTTTTAATGGGAAACAGTAAACCAAAATCATTGTTTGATTGTTCATAAAATGTCATTCCGATGAAGAAAATTAGATAAGTTGAATCAAGGAATTTGATAAACTACCCATATGATTTTTTATTATCAATTCATCATATGAACTTCCAGATAATGTATATTTCAATATTGATTTCAAAACTTTAAAATATCATTAAAATATGTTGATACTAAAGATAGATGATCATTTCTTGATATATAACAAAGGAAGAATATTTTTGTGATTGTTCCTTAACACCAATAAAAAATATTTTTGGAGAAAGGATATTCACTTTAGATACATAATGTAAAATTTTATAGGGTTCTATAAAATATATGATGAAATAAAACATAAATAAATGTGAGTTATTCAGTTCAATAAATACATTTAGCTGGAAAGTGATATTTATTTCTTTTCATTTCCAATTTTGGGAGTTCCTAAATAAAGTGGTGAATGTACAATGGTACTCAAATCTATTGTCATGTTAAAAAATATTATGCTCAAATGTTTTTATGAAATTTTAGATTTGAAAAATGGATGAAATCATTATGAATTTGACCTATAAGATAAACAAAAAATGGAAAATGATGAAGTTGATAATGACTCGTTATGTTTTAGAAAACTCTATGTAGGATGTGAATTAGTAAGAATATTCTTCATTAGAAGGAGAACCATAGGATGAATTCATCATAAATACTATCTAGAGAAGTCAAAAGGTTGAATAAATCATATAGGATCATAAAAAAATACCCATTAGATGAAACCCTTTGATTGAGGGATACTGTAAAATTATTGAAGAGAATAATAATTAAGAAGGATATTTTCTTGGAAATATTTTACATTATTCATATTTATAATGTTTTTTTCTACCAAATATCTATATGAACATTAAATTCCAACAGTCTCTTAGGAGGATTCTTGAAGATTCTTTATTTGTAAACATGAAAAGGTGATCTAATAAAAAATTTAGAAATAGAATATAATTCAATATAGGATAAAAAAAGAAAAATGAAAGAGATTCTATTTTTGGGGTATAACAAGTTTTCTAAACAAGATTATTTTCTGGGGTATAAACTTGTAGTGACTTTTGGACATAAATTTTGGAAAATTGGGTGAGTAAAACCAATTGTGTGTGAAGTTATGATTGGTAGGCGAAGAACTAGGGATGGATTTAGTATGACTGTTGAGGCGTATAACACGTTTCTTACTACATAATGGAATCCTCAATGATGTTATTAAATTGATTCCTGTTGGTGGTAATAAAAACACACAAGTAAGTAGATATTTTTTATAAACCTTTTACATTTATCTTATTATCTATAATTATATTTTTTAATGGAAATTTTATTACAAGAATTATATTTGATTGAATCATGACTCTAATAAATATTTAGAGGTTATAATTTTTTTTACAATTTTTAGAAATATTATTATGAAAGAAAAAACTGATAATTGATTAACCATCTCCTCATATTTCTGATATCATGTTATTGATTGAAGGTAATTATAACTAGAATTATATGATCAGGTATCTTCTTAAGGATCAAACTTTATGGATAGAAAGTTATAATTTATTGAACAACATTTGTTTTCATATTTTATAGTGATGAAACTATCATAGTTGGATGTCTTGGATGTAACCCTATCTTTTTTATAATGCTCATGAATTTAAATATATTGTAAAAATTATATTTTTAACCATTAATAAACATTATATGATAGTATCTATTTTGATAAATTTATAAACTAATTGAAAATGTCATAATTGTATGTTGATAACTCTAATATAGATTGTATATACAATAAATATGGGGTTTTAGCAAGAAAATTAGATGTTCTATATGATGATAAGATACTATGATGGGAATTAGAATATTAAAGAAAAAATGTTTATAATATAAAGATATTGATTTCAATATATTAAGATAGATAATAAGGAAATAAATGATGACTACTCTATAAGAGTAAAAGCTAATTTCCCCAATATTTGTAGTTTTGGTGATAAGTTAGAACATTCTTTAATCCTTAATAACATAATAATAAGCTACCCCAACTGGTTTTTATTTCAAATTATCATCCTTATAATATCATTAATTTTTTATATCTAGATTAAAATCAAAATTCACATAATGAATATTAGGTGATAGAAATATGATTTTTAAGGGGAAGGAAATGAATGAAATGGTTTCTGAAGTTTTGATAGAGGGAATATTAATAAAGGGAAAGCTAATGAAAATTCATGTGATCCAGAGTAAGTGTAAAAAAATTTGGACCTAAAAAAAATTAATATTATCCAATTAAATGTTATTTATTTTAACTGGAATTTGTTATGAATATAAATTATAGGCCCTGAAAAATGTTATCAAACCTTATACACATAATAATTATAATCAAATACGAATAGAATTTTATTATCATCCAGATATGAATTCCCTCAAGGCACATCTATGTTATGTTCCATGGAAATTTATACTTGAATTTATTGATTGAATCACATCCATTATCCACCATAATTGTATGTTTTCTCATGAATATATGGAATCCATCATTTTTGTGGAATATTTTTCATATAGGGTGATTATAAGGAAGAGACTGATGTGTCCCTTTTGAAATCTTGATCAGTTCTCATCATTGAATGTAGAAGACATGCAAGGTGTTATTTATTAAAAAAAAATTAAAAACCGCATCAAATTTTTGATATTTTAATTTTTATTTTAAAATTTATATTTGGATCATATATTTTTGGGTCCTGATATTTTTTCTTATGTAAAAAATGGAAATTTGACTGGTAAAGGTGAAATAACAATCAAATAATAATAATTTGGTGATAATTTTCATTTCATTCCAAAATATTCAAAAGAAGATTTAGGAATATTCTATGTTCGATGAAGAAAATAAGAATCCTCATAAATAATAGTGATAGAAAAATAATAATATTAATAATTCTAAATATTATAATAAAAAAATTATATGAGAGAGAATGATGAGTATACATATTTAAATTAATTTTTCAAACATGTTATCTTACTTTCTCTTCATCCGAAATTTATGCCAATGTTGAATAGGTCATATAAAATAATTTTATCCTAAAATCGTATTTTGACTTTTCGCTTTATGTGACTACTCAAATAAAGAATAAAATAATGAAGGTTAATAATGAAATAGACCAAATATATTGTGTTAATGGAGAAAGAATAAAAATAATGAGATGAAACACAATATAGTGGACCTCAAAAAATTTAATTTGATGAGATGTAAAGGAAATTAAAAACAAATTTAGAAAAAAAGTTTGTATTAATAATCACAATGAGGAAGAAAATATGATTTTTAAATAATATAAGAAGGAAATGTTTAAGATATCTAAATTAGAGAAGATTTTAATTGTTTTGAAATATATTTTAGTTTTGAAATAATAAGACCTTTTAAAAACGCAATCAATGTTTCTAACAAAATCATGGTCGTGAAAAATTTAATAGAATACATCACCAATGAAGTTGTAGTTAAATTTCAAACTTCTAAGGATGCAGAAATTTATGGTTTTTAGAAGAACATACAATATAGTCCAAAATAATCACAATGTACATCTCCTTCTACTGACCATGTAATATAAAATGTTATTATTTGTGAAAATCATCATCCAATAACAATTTTTTTTGGAATAAATCATGAAATAATATCCTTAAAAAAAGTATCACATTGTTTTTAAAAAGTAAAATAGAAGAATCATTACGATAGTATTTTAATATTTCTGAAATATAAATATTCAATGATTTTTTCTAGTGATAAAGAGTTTTTATTAATTAAAAATAATTATCTTAGTACAAATTATATTTATATGGATGTGTATAAGATCCTATGGGACTCTATGATAAGAAAATATGATCATATTTTATCAAAAAAATCATTTGTTCCAAAAACAAATTCTCTAGATGTGAAGAAAATTGTTTCTTCAAGAAAACCATGTGATAATTGAATTAAAGTCAAAAAAATTAGGATGATTAAAAATTTAGACCTATTTTTATTGGTGGATTAATAAAAGAAACATCTCATATATTTTTTGTTATATAAAAATTCCATGTAAATAAATATTGAAGATGAAAAATAATATGTTAGAGAAATATGGGACAAAATGTATCAAAAGATAAGTAGGATGTTATAAAAATTTTCTTTTATATTTTGGTTTAAAAATTATGAATAAATAAAAATAATGTGATCAATATACAAATGAATAAACAATTTACGAATATATTTCTTTCTCAAGAATATATCGTGTAATAATTGATACAGATTTAACGTAAAATATTTTTTCGGAATCCAAAGAGACTTTGAAATAATTTTCTGAGTATTCAACATTTGACAATAAATTTGTTACAAAATATGGGAAGTCTAATATGATGTAAGAGGTGATGAAAAATATAAAATACTATAATAATAATAAGAATTTAGAAATGGGGGTGTATTATCAATTAAAAGGTTTCTTTTATTGATCAATGAATATCTTATTGCAAAAAAATACTTTTTTTCTATACTAACATAAAGGTTATTGACGAATAATATATAAAGTGATCACTTAGTGATTAATGAGTTTAAAAAATTTATTTCCATTGTTGACTTTTATAGAAACATAATGAATAATATTTTGATACCGTTGAAGGGGATAAAACTTCAATCTATAGTCTATTTATCACACTCTACTAGAAACAATTTTTATGATACATTTTATGAGATTTTAGAGAAATTATAATAATAATAATCCTGAAATATAATTATATTTTTGTTAATATGGGTGTATTATTTCTCTTAACAAACAAAATTTGTTTTTCACACTTATAATGATGTTTGAATATGCTTAATGAAATAATTTCATAGAAGAAGTGTTATGGAAAACATCACATACATTGATTAGACCCTCTTTGTTCCAACATTAGGGTCTCCCATATATACATAGAGTTTCCCAGTTAAAGGATCTTTAAAAAGAAACTGAAGTGATTCTATATTTCTCTTGAGTAAGAAATCCTTGTTTCTTAGATAAATGATGATATAATTATATTTCAATATGAATTTAATTTTAATTAAGGGATAGAAGAAAAATACAAAGATTAAGAATAAGAAAACATCATATGGTGAGAAAGAGTTGAGAACACATACTTATGGATAAGATGTTATGTCTATTTCATGGTAATTTATAATAAAAACAACAAGGATATTATAATATAAAATTGTTTTTTTTGTTTCATTTGGTGTTAATATATCTATATGTTATTTGAGTGACTGCTAAAAAAATATGATGAAAATTTTTGTTAAATTAAAAGGAATATGAAATCATATGAATAATTTTGAAATAAAGATGATGATGAAGTAAGTTTCTTCTATATTATTAAATCATGTTCGTAACATCTTGATTCTATTCATGATCTCAGAAATGTTTGTCTTCATTCATAAAAAAATAGAGTAAAATAAAATGATGAATTAAAAAATATGAATTTTGTGTTTCTAATATGACTTTTTATAAGAATATTTCAAAAATACATTAGACATAAATAGTATCATGATATGAGATAGAAATTATTGAAAAATAATAATTTTGAATAAATATGATGATATTTGGTGAAAATCAATGGATGAAGAAATCAAATGAAAACTTAAAAAGGTAATTTTTTAATGAATGTAGGATGATACTGAAAAAATGATTTTCATAAGTATAAGGTTCATATTTTTTACATTATAAAAAAATGAAGATGTTTGTGGCACTAAATTCCATTCCATTAGAAAGAGATATTTTCAACATAAATAATTATTTGGTTGTTTTAAAATTTTATTCAACCATAATGAATGGTTGTAGAGAAACTGATATATTCTATTTGAATTTTTGATGTTTCTTAGAGTCAGTATAAAGGTATGTTGAGTTGATTTTGTACATTGGAAAAATATCAATCAGATATACAATCATTGGACAAATATTTATGATGTGTTCAAATGAACATTTTTTAAGAGATTAATCTTAGTAACTAAGAAATATTGGGTTGAGATAAATTGACTATATGGGGAAATAATGATCCATTAGAAGAAACATTACTAATTCTATTAGAAATAAAATGTATATAAAGCATAATAATAAACAAAAGATGATGTTGAGTTATTAAAAACATCTTTATAAACATTGAAATGTAAATATTTGATGTTTTTTGATCGTATAATGAAAACATATTAAGTGTTCATGTGAATTCATCATATGGAATTCCGTGAAATGTAAATTTCAATATGATTTTCAAAAATATTTAATTTCATTAGAATATGTTGATTTCAAATTTGACCATTCATGTAGGATTGTAATATCTGATTATATGGATATAATAAGAAGTGCATGGGGTGAATTATATTTTTAAACATAGTTTACAAAACTATTTCAAAATAAAACAAAAACATATTAATGAAAATTCATTCGAAATAGATTCACTCTGATTATCAGAATGTCAAAATCTAATCTAGAGAACATATAATTATATTTGAATAAAATAGTAAGAATCATTGTGGATCTGATTAATATCAAATTATAGTATTTATCAAATTATAAATAACACTAATAAAACAAATTGTTTACAAATAATAGAGTAAATACGAACATTCTATAACATGAATAGTCAAATAGAATCATTATGAAAATAAGAAATACAAAAGGCATTTATAGTAATAAATTCATACAATATGTTATTAAATGATTTTACACTTTTATCCTTAACAATATTTTGGTCAATAACTTTAAATCCCGGTATCCATATTTTTATACTTACTATAAAATATTTCTTTCCTTAATAAAAATTCTCTAGATATAATTATTGGAATAATCTCTATCATCCTATGGCTAGAAGCCCTCAATGTGTTGATAGGAATTTGTATTACAATCCCAAGAATCCCATTATCTAATTGATCATATTCATAGTATTTTTATCCATGGAATCCCTCAACAGTAACAATGATTTGATGTCATTACAAAAGAAAATCTATTCTAAAGCAAAATAACCTTGATAAGGATTCCTTAAAACTACCAACTATATAAATTATTACAAAAACTATGGAAAGAGATGATCAAATAGTGAAAACTATTTAATAGTTTATGTGTGAAATTTATTATCTCCAGTCTCTTTAAAGGACCAAAAATATATAAGAGAATATTCAGTAGTCATATTTATGTGTTTATTTCAATTCCCTCATATTGATGGCTCTTGACAGCTCACAATGCTATGGTATGACTGAATGTCGGATGTCATTTTTAGTTAACAACATAATAGTTGTATTGTTATTCCATAAAATAGAATAAATTTTACGTATTGTGATTATAAACATAGGGTAACCTTATGAAAATCATTATAATTTTTTAATACAATAATACTTATGAGTGTCAGTCTTATATAATCTATAACAGAATAAATTCAATGGTAATGAATTTTTCCTTTCTGAATGGCACAACAAAAGGGTAACACCTATTCCGATAAAATGAATGTCTGATTAATCAGACTAATACTCAATCAGATTTTTGTAATGATGACATATATGTTTAAATTAATAGTAAATTAGTTATTTTTCAATGTGTGGTAAAATTTATTTTTTAAAAAATAAGCACACTAAAACACATGGTATATTAAACATTAATAATTGATATTTTAAGAATCTGTTTGTGATTTCAAAAACTAACATAATAAAAAATTATGAAGTAATACTTCTGTCTTAATAATTTCCAACTTTTTTGAATGAACAACCCAAAAAATAGAAAAATAAATACACTATGAAATACAAAGTACTGTTATATTTTTATAAAAATAATGTTATTCTTTTCAACATAACTCCACCTAATTTTATAACCCTTTTCAATAAGATGGATTGTATTAGAAAATATCATCCCTAATTAAAAAATACCCCCCTTAGGAATAATTATCCCCCTTAGGATATTATATCTCCCTTAAAAAATATCCCACATTAAAAATTATTCTCCCATTATGAGAAAACATTCTCTTATTTGGTGAAATATTATGCTACATTGGAAAATATTCTCCCCCATTGTTATTTTAAAAATGAATTAGAAAGAATCAATAGTTTCTTAAAATTTGAGAAAAAAAATTAACATACAAAACAATATAAAACCACCTAGTCATCCATCTAAATATGATTGAATATTTAACTAATTGAAATTGGAAAATATTCATAATAATAAAATTTTGATGAAAATGTAATTCATTATGAATAATCAAAAGACTGAAAAAATACATTGAGAGTTCAAAAGTAAAAAACACATTTTCATTATTACATTCTTTAAAGAACCCTTCATCTTGTGAAACTCATTCCATTCTTTTATAATATTTTCAAAATTTTCATCTACAATGTATTGATTAAAATATTTGGCTTTCAAACATTCAAATTCTTTATATATATATTTTTTAGATTCCTCATTTATGATTATTTAATCATTTCATTATCTTATTATTCTCATATCTAACATCATATCTTGCATCTTTTTCTGAATTTATTCACATCCTCAGTTTGTTCAATTATATAATCCCTAGATTATTCTGAAATAAAAATTCTATCATCCATGTCTGATGATAAATTTTTAAATGAATCATAAAATAATTAAAAAATTAATTTTCTTCAAAAAAATTATCATAATGATAACAAATATCATATTTGACTTGATTAGAAAACTTCACCTTATAATTTAATAATCTTTTCTTATTTTGAGAGTTTTCTTGAATTTTTTTTCAATTAATCTTTAATCTCAATATTTGATTCAATTACAAATTTAATCGACTTTTATTTCTCACTGATGTTATTTGAAATGGTCGTATACAATTCTTTGAGGTTTTGAAAATATGAAATTTAAACATATAACATCCTCTAGGATTAACATTCATAATAAATATTTCTTTATTATATCCTCTAAATATGATGAGCCTAAATAGGTTCTGTGAGGTTTAATCCTGATCATTTTGGTTTCAACTTCTTTTCCATTCTTATTAATATTCATTAAGAATATTTTCCAATATGGTATTTTTATAATTTCCAAATCCTTATCACATTCAACTTTTTTAGATAGTTTCACCTTTAATTGTTGATCTTATTCCTATATCATCAATGATGAATCTTCTTCCCTTTCGTACGAAGATCTTTCTTCAAGAGTAATTTTTTATTTTTTATCTATTTCATATTTAGACGGTAAACAAGATGAGGATGATGATTGAAATCATTACATATCTAAATGAGTTTCCTCATCATAATCCTCTTCATATTCTTCATGTTCGTAGTTTTTTTGTTATTATAATTTAACCTCTTCCTCTTCTTCAACTTCTTCTTATTATTTGTCATATTTTTCTTCAATTACTTCGAAATTTATTTTATTATGTTCCACTCCTCTTGGACTTGTTTATTTATATATGTCCCTTTCTAGTAGACATTATTTATAATTTTTTACTACTTATTAATCATTACAAAGTATATCTTGAACTGATTATTCATCATTTACCTTACCATTTACTTTATCATCCATAAAAATAAATATCAGTATGCAAGATAGATGTTTCTTAGAAGATTAATCCATCTTCTGAAATTATCTAATCGTTATGAGACATTATAAGTACTGACTTTTTTAAATCTAACACAACTTCAGTCCTCTAAATTTGATAAATTTTAGCTTCTTGCATCTATTTATTGCACTTAAATCTTTTGGCATTTTATTTTTTTAGTACTTCGGATCATAAATACAGAAAAAAACTTCTAGGTCAATTCCAAATTCATGATACCCTGGCTTCTTATGAGACTTATGAGCCATCAAATTTTCAAAAATCTCATTAGGTATCCTAGTTTTTTAGTTTCTGGATAAGTGGATAATAATTAGATTTTATTTTCTTATTTTTTTTACTTCCTTAGATATCCTTTATGGTTCTTCCTCAAATGTTTCACTCTCATTCTATTTAATAAATATATTTGTTTCTGAATCAAATTTCAACTTCATTTTTGACATAATATCCTCACTGGTAAAATAAAAAATTTCACTCATTATATATTATTTGTTCTAAACCATGAACCATTACTAACATTTCACAGCCATTTTTATATTGAATTCATGGAAAATTATTATATTTGACATTATTAAAAAATATTTTATGTTCTGAACTATAATGGAGATAATATTTAAATAATAAACATTTCCCAAAAAAATCATAGTATGAATGCATAAAAATCATTCTAGGTATCATTATCATCCTCCCATGAAATCATATAATCGTTCATAAAAAGAGATATTACATGGTCATCTTAAGACAGGTGTGATTCTATACATAAAATCACATAGTGGGAAAACAAAGAACAATTGGATTTATTCTTATCAAAAATTTCAAGCCTGTTTGGTAGATTATGTGAAGGGATGTAGGTTTCTATATTGGAAGGAAAACGAACCAAGTTAGAAACCAAAATATTGGAACTCTTATAACATTTTCCAATTAATTTTACGGAAACATGTTCCTTACCATGATAATCAAAAGTACTATAGAAGTATAAAACCATCAAAATACCTCAGGATACTAAAATTTGAAATCCAAATCAGGCTTCTCTACATATAAAGACTCCCATTGATGGAAATAAATTATATTTTTGATCACAAAATCATAATTTTCAAACCATAGTCATTCAATCACCCTTTCCATGAGTATAATCTAATTTTCATAATTTTATTTTATTTGTATCATAATTGGAATTGGGGCTGGTTATTGGATATAAAGAAAGAATTTGAGACTGGAGTCTTCGAAGGGTGTAATTGCTCAAATGAAAAAACAATGAAGAACTTGTTGGGATACAAGTTGACCCACCCTTATATAGGTGTTGGGGAAAAAATTCATCCTCCATAAGAAAAAAATGATTGATATTGAAATATGTTCTTATCTAATGACCTCTATTTATCTAATTAAGGATATTAAATGTTTATTGGGACACTGTATGTTTTAATGCTATTATCATTTTGATTAATGTCTTCCAAAATATACTTTTAAAAAAACTAAATGTTCTAAAGAATAACTAAATGTTTATGGAAAAAATGATTTAATATATCTTTGAAAAAGATTATATTAATATAAATATATTCATAAAAAAATTGATTTTAATTATTACATTATGTTGATAACTCCATGATTCTATTTAATATACTCAAATCTATCATAATTAATAGTATTTTTAAAAATATCTGAATGTTCTTCTTATATTCCGATGATTTTTAAAATTATATAACCATTTAGTCTGTGATCTTGAATGAAATTAGTTCTTATATATAGGTTCCTTTCATATGAGTTATTTTATAGGTTTTTACATAAATCAACAGAACATGTGTTATCCCAAATTATTTGAGTTTTAGTAAAACAAATTAAATTTGTTGGGAGTGTGTGTTTCACTAACCACACTTGAAAACAAAAAAATCTATCTACCAAATATTCATATTTATTAGTTGAAAGTCCTACTGCGTGTATTCTCTCTCATGTCCAATACACAATATAATCACCTAGGAAATTTAATTTTCTGGATTTACTTTTTCAGTCCATTCTACATCAACTAAAGTTATCATTCGGGAAACTTTTTAATTTAGAGGAACATCTAAATGAATAGAAAATTTTAAAATCGATAATTCCATTAAAATAATGCAAGAATAATTTATATACGTTTAGATTGGATAATATTTGACTGTCTTTATATCATGATAATATTAATAATAATAAAATTAAATCTAGATTACTATCAGTTATTCATCATAATCATAAAAAAGTATCTCTAATTTTTCTTGATCAACTTGTTTCCTAGCCGCATCAATATCAAAAATATTGGAGGTATTAACTGGAGTAATTTTACATTTAGCACTTTCATATCCAAATTTCATAGGATGATATTTTTAGAAATTTTGTTCAGATATAAAATTCCAATCTTGTTATAGTGAAATTTGAAAACTGAGAAATTAGGTTATCTCCCCCTTTGTACTCATTTTTGACTCATACATTATAAGATATGAAAATGAATTTGTAAAAGATTTTTTAGATGTAAAAAATATAATATCATTAATAAAATGTTAAAAATCACAATATTTTTATTAGTCAATTTTATAAAAAGAGTGGGATCTATATATCCCTTAACAAATTATTTTGTAAAAAATATCCATTTAATCAATTATACCATGATCTATGGTGTTATTTCATTCAAAATAATTAATTGGAATCTTTATGAACATATTATAGATATTTTTATTTTAAAAAATAGGTCTTAATAAATATAATATTCATTTTAAACATTAATGTTACGAAAATTTCACATTAAATCCATCTAAAATAGTTTAAAATTAAAAAATATACCAAATACTATAGGTATTCGAATAGCTTCGTTTCATGATATCAAAGAATATGTTACATTATAATTAATTTCCTTTTGTTGATTATAACATTTAAAATAAATTATAGGATTTTTAATAATAATTATTCCATTTTTATCATATTTATTCTGAAAACACCATTTTACTCAAATTATGGTAGTTTATAAAGGTCGTTTAACAAAATTTCAGATATAATTCCTTTCAAACTCATTGAGGTCATATTGAAAATACATACTCCAATAATCATCACCTAAATCCTCATTTTTTGGGATAATCAATCTAGATGTTTAATTTCATTTGATTAATATCATTTATTCATAACTAGTTGTTTAACATCACTAGTGACACATTCAATAGGATAATTCCCAATAAAGAACTCACTTTTTGGTTTTTGAGAAGTATGTTCGTCAATAATAGGTATAATATCTTCCCAAGGAGTAACATCAGATATAATTTCATGAGTTATTTCCTTAAAAGAATAAATTTCAATCAATGATTAAAAATTAGTTTTAGAAATAACATCAAAGGATATAGGTTTATGTTTATTAAAAAAATGATCAGTTTCATCAAACCTAAAATCAAATGTTTCCTCGACAGTACATGAATTTTTATTAAAAACACTATAAGATTGTGATGTCATTGAATAACATTAAAAAACATCATTTTAATTGAAGGAAATCTTCTTGTTGATTATATATTGTATTCATGAGGAATAATTTGTAAATAAAAACATTGATGTATGAAATATTTGGTTTTCTTTCATTCCAAAAATGATAATCTGTTTTATTAAAAAAAGTTTAATTAAAATTCCATTTATATTATATTAGGATGTAAAATCCATTTTATCCCAAAAATGCTTAGAAATAATGTATTCACTCATCATGGTCCCAGTAATCCCCCAAAAATTCCATTTATTCTTTGAAATACAACATTTTTTCTATGATATTTTTTGAGGTTAAATGTTATCTTCTATATCATTCTAACTAAAAAAAGATTCAAAATAATAATTTTCCAATTCTCCACCATGATAACAATGAATAGTTATAGATTTTATTTTATTCCCATTTTTACATCTAGATATAAATGTCTTAAAATAACTAAAGTATTCATATTAATTTGTAATCAAATAGACCTATCTATATCCAGTATAATCATAAACTCTGAAATTTACATAGTATTTCTCAACAATACTTCCAATTTTTGTTGTAACTATGAATTCCATGTTCACTAATAGTAATAAATCAAATGTTAATATATCAATAAAAGTTTTTAAACATCACTTATGTTAATTTAGATATTGATAAGGGTCATAGTCTTTTGAATTATCAAACCTACATTATGGTATATCCTCAAAATTTTCATTATTAGGATACTTAGATAAGTTTCTATGGTGATAGTTTCCAAACATTGTATGGAATAACAAAGAGTTATTTTTCATTTCATTAAGAAAAGGTATTTGTTTTATCCAAAGTTCATTTATGTTTAGTGTGTAAACATTCTCATGCCAATTGGTACAATAAATAAATTCATTCATGGAACTATATACAGAAAAATTTTATTTCTTAATGATCAAAAGTTATCCATCATTAAATAATTTACTTATTCTTGTACGATTTCTATTTAGCCCAATAACATATAAAACATTTAATCCAAGAGATTTTTTATGAAGAACTATTTTACCTATTCTTATATTACCTCTTTCATCATTATCTCCAAAATTTACTTTTAAACATTTTATATTAATTAGATACATAAAGAAATCGGTGTTTCCATTTAGGTTCCTAGAACATCCCCAATCCATGTACAAGTTTTTGTTGTTGTTGAAATTATGTTTATTTATCAAAAAATAAAAATATTAGCTTCATAAAAACCAAACCTTCTTGAGTTTGGTATTATCTAAAAACTAAACAATAGGTAACCATAATTTACTGACTTTGTTTTGGGAAAATGTCATTTCATTTGAAAATAATCCTTATTAAATACTAATAATTTGACTCTAATAAAAAAATTCTTCCAGTGACCACCACATTGTCATTTACTTTTAAGGTTTAACCTTATTGAATAAAATAAATGATACTAAATATAGGTTCTTTTTTTGTAATACCCATTCCAGAACTATTACCATGTGCTGCAATTTTTTTATATATATTCAATGTTTTTGTTATTATATTTAAACGTTGAAAACTATTTCCTAAAACTAGAAATCTTGTATTTTAGATTGATAAAATACTTTTTTATCTTTATGAGTATTGTTTCTGAAATATGTTTTCCTAGTAAAACATTTTTCTCAAAAGTTAAATTTTGAAACTATTTTGAAATAGTATATTTTTCAAAAATATTTTCTTCATGATCTATATAAATATCATTTATTTTTTAGTTAAAATATTTATACTCAAATATACCTTAGAACATTTTTCATTTAATATTATCAAATTTTTTAAAAACTGTATAATTTTTATTTTCTAAATATATTGATACTATGGAATCTTCATTCTATATCTTCTACTGAGGAGGAATCCTTATAATAAGATGTCAATTTTTTTATCATCTTGTTAATTTTTATTTCAATACACATTTTTAAGGGGTTCTGAAGAATATCCACCACTAGAACAACATGTGTTATAAAATCTTAAAAAATTAATGACATTGTTATTTTATTATTTCTTGGAATATCATTCTGAACTCTTTACCATTATTTCACCCCTTTTGAGTTTTGGACATTCCGGTCAGATATGTCATGTTTTCTTACATTCATATCAACTGACCTCTAAATCATTCCTATCACCTTTATCCTGATGATCTTTTCTATATTGTTATTGAAAATCATTCATTTAAATAATCTTATTAATCATTTTAGATATATTATCTAACACATTATAAGAAGTTTTTTATTTACTATAATATAATTAAACAAAAACATTCTACTTCCTCAAATATTTTACATCTTTCTCATATGATTGAACATTTAAAGGTATATTAGAAGACATAGAAAATGTTACACCCCTATTTATCTTATTATATTTCTCAACATATCATTTAACCCCTCCCTAATACTGCATTAGGGTTCTAATTAAATTATAAAGAGTAATATTATTTAACTTTTATCATCAACAACTATTCTTTTTTATTCATGATCATTTGCCATTATATCAATGATATTATAAAAAATAATCCCATCACCATGTCCAATTTCTACCTGTGATTGGAAATTATACATAATATTCATGAATACTTGATGCAACCTAGCCACTCTCTCTCCCAGTAAAAATAAATAAATTATAATCTAATCTTAGAATGATGGTTATTGTTTCCTTAACTATATATATAACTAAATGAGTCACTTCTTATTTAATCATAATAGTGATGGAAGATTTATAATATGATATATGACTATATATATTCCCTATCATATAACATAATATTTTTTAAGAACATATTATTCAACCAATATTCTCACTTATCAAAATTAATAAATGAATAAAATGACTTGTCTTTAACTAAGAATTTTATAGTAATCATAAAATATATATCTTCTACATTACTGATAACAAAAGTCATTATTATTTCTCTCAAATATGCATTGTTATTTTCATCAAAGATAGGTGGTTTAAAAGGATTTATATTTTCATGTTATCCAAAATTCATACCTATCATATTAAAAGAAAAGAAATTATTTTCAACAAATACACATTACAATACTAAAGTTTTTAAAAAATGTAATATCCAAACACAAACAACCTTTAATTAATAGAATAATTAATAACTCATTATGTATATAAGTAGTAAATTTCAACCATGATACTAGTTTTTGGATCATAATAATATATTATATGGATAAAATTACAAGAGTTGTGAATTTCATTTTAAAAAAAATTGTTTAAAAATTTTAAACAAATCCAAACAGAAACCTATAATGTAAATTTATCAAACTCATAATTAGTCTGTTTATTATAGTTGATGAAACAAAACAATTTTTTTTGATTATATCATAATATAATAATCAAAATCACTAAGGATTTTATTTATCTAAAATTATTGTTTTAAACATATTAAAAAACTCAACGATAAAACCAATAATATATATATAGTAATATAAATACATAAATTCTATAACATGCATAACAGAATGAAATACATGGTAAAAAAATAAATACAGTATCTGAAAATTTTAATAATAACATAACATCTATTATTAAAAATTTTAACTATTTGAAACATAAAAATAATATAGTCATCATCTTTAACTAAAGGTGTCTACAATTTTATACATTATCTAATGAAACTATTTCCTTACTAGAAAATTCATTTATCCAGTGATCAGAATAATCGTTTTCATCCTATCCCCATAATACCTTGATATGACGATGAACATCTCTCTTTATAGCCCCGAAAGAACATTATCCGACATAACATAGTCACCGTATTCCTAACCCTATAATCCCAAAATCATAACAACTATCAAACACAATTGAAAAAAAATATATAATAAAGGAAATATCCCTAACAATGAATCCATAACGCTACCAACTCTCTAAACTATTACAATGTCTATGGAATGAAATTTTCATGAAAATAAATCATTAAATGAATTTATATGTGAAATGTACCATATTTAAAATCATCAAATAATCGTCCTCCTATAGGTGAAGCACCAATGGTCATATTTATGATTTTTTTTCAGTAGCCTCAAGTAACAAGAATATGA
Source organism: Viscum album (assembly GCA_963277665.1). NCBI lineage: Eukaryota > Viridiplantae > Streptophyta > Magnoliopsida > Santalales > Viscaceae > Viscum > Viscum album. The sequence continues at coordinate 1,335,148,199 of OY728142.1, forward strand.
TAGCCAAATATTATCTGGAAGAAATGTATTTTTTTCATAATTTTTATATAAAAACATTACATTGTTAAAGATATTATTTATGATTGATGAAATTATATGTATTCATATTATAAACATCAGATAGTCTGATACACTTCATTATCCTTTTTCAATATGATAGTACTTATAAGAGACAATCTTATCATATCAGTACTAGAATTAGACTAGTTGTTTTTAATATTGTAATTATGTAAGACATGATAAAATTAAAACTCTTGGTCTAATTATAGATAACTCTAAAGTATCAGACGCAACTCAATTGGATGATCTTAATAATGAATTATTTGTTTAAATTGATAATTCATTTAACCATTTTTTATGTATGATGAAATATGGTTTTTTCTACCAAAACATACTAAAACACAAGGAAAATAATTTTTTTAAAAATTGGTAAGAATGTTTTTTATTTAGAAAACTAATGGAATTAACAAGTAATAAGTCATACTTCTAATTCAACAATTCAATAATTTATTCTTTGATAAGGTTAAGGAAAATTCAAAAAGTACCTTAACCACATCCATATAGATGTTTAGAGTATGGTGATGAATTTATGAAATTTCAAGGGTATAATAAAATGTTCTATAAGATTTTAGATTCATTCTAATTAATTTCAAGAATGTGAGATTTTCGGTTTCAGAATCCTATTAGTTAGGAATGTAAAACCTGTTTCCCCCCATTTATATTTTAATGATTGCTTCTATATAGGTTTTAAAGTATAAATAATCATATCTTTGTCCATATATACAAATAAAATATGAAACTCTGCATTTTTCTAAATTATTTTATTCAAAAAATATCAACTTTAAGGTTAATTTTTACTTATGAGAAGAAATTACCTTGGTTTAGGTAGAACATGCGAGTTGCTGGTTGAGTTTCTACTTAATCAATGAAGGAATTCCATCTATCATATCATTCCTTGTCAGAAAGTTATTAACCAGATGGAGAACCATCATATAAATTCAAAATATGGAGTTAAACTAAATATTGGATGGATTAGTTAATCAAGAAGGACCATTAGGTGGAGAGGAAATAGATGAACCTATTATAGAACGAGTTAATAGATGTAAGTTGAATGGGTAAAAATTTATTGTGATTTTTTTCCCAAAAATAATTTAAATTTGTAAAATTGATTATATATAGTTCTACCATATATTAAGAGTTGGTTTCTTTGTCAATAGACTCTTATGATATTTTTGGAAAATCATGAATTTTTTACAGAATCAAAGGTGATCTAACTAGCTTTTGGAATAATGGAATATCATTCTATAGTGCATCATAAAAAATAAGGAATGGAATTATAGTTGGGGTATGTATATCTTGGCCCCCTAAAATATTGTTTTATATGTGTAAAACCAAATCTATATCTAGTGGATATATATTGTACAATTGGGGGTACATCTGACTGTTGTAGGATAACTTGTTATTATGGGGTAGAAATAGGGATAACTGGTAGAAGTTTAATGGGGTGTCAAACTAGTTTCTACAGGAACCTTTCTAATCATCAATGAAGGTTGTAAAATAATCCATTTTAGGGGGATAGCTAATAAGACATGTATTATTTCACTTTAAAACCATTTAAATATCAAATAATTATCTATTTTTAAATATAATGAAGAGAAATGATACTTTGAGGTTTATATTTTAGTATATTAAAACACTAACATAATTTCAGATGTTATGAATGTTTCTATATAGAGATATGAATCGTTCTTATAAAATAAAAAATTTGATATCTGATTTAACTAATGCCTTTATCATTGATCTCACACAGTTGATCCAAGTGAAAAATAAGTGGTATCATATTGTAAGGTATTATATAAAATATCCAACTCTTAGGATAGATATTTTTAATTATGTGAATAATATTGGATTTTTGATTATCTATGGATGAGACTATCACGTATTTAATAATATGATGTTATCCTAACTTCTATATCATGGACATTATGTTAGATATACAATGATAGGGGGATTTCCTTCCATTTTTCTGGTTTCCATGGAAATATGTGGATAAGAGAAATATTGAAACTGATGGAATATATTGGAATTACATATTTATGGCACTTACCAAAAATAATTATTCACTGATTATAGGGTTTGAAATAGTAATGAAACTGCTTGATAAGGTGGAAATTAGATATTAATGAAATGCCAATGTTATGGAAGTGGAGTTAAACAAATGGAGAAGTATTTTTAAATATATTAAGTTATATATTGGTGAATGTATGGATAATTACTTGACATAATTAAATGATATCATTGGCCACTTCAATGGTTTTAGTGAGAGCCTTAATGATTTAACTATCAATATGAAACTAGGGAAAATATTTGTGATATATTTGATGGAAATGTATCAACATTATATGATCTAAAATATTTAACTCTTGATGAATATTATAATATTCATGTGAGATATGATATATAGAATAAATGTTTCTATAATGAATATTGAAAATAAAATTGAATTTGATAAGCTATTAAAAGGGAATATTAGAGATAAATTATAAAAAAAATCAAGTAATTCAGAGGAAAATTAATTCTTAATATAAGAAGAAATGTTTGCTGAGTAAAAGGGATAAAGTTGAAAATAAATCATGTAATAAATATTTATGTCTGGTCAACATCTTTTCTTGATTTTGAAAAGAAAATATTTCATTAGGAAATGATAGTGATTTTGCTGAGTTGACCTAAAATGATTTTACTCAAAATGAAAATTATTAAGTTGTAATTGAAGATAGTACATAACTCAATAACTGATGAATGGAGTTGAATAGTGATGTCATGAAAATGATTATTGATTATAGTGAATGAATCAAAATTGATAAGATAACCAAAAATGTAAGTATATAGTAAAAATTTATTATTCTAGATATAGAAATGAAATAGATAGGTTATAATGAAGAATCATCTAATAATAACAATTTAAAAAATATATAATCTAATATTATAGATGAGAGTATATAAACAATATGAAGATGCATTAATTTGAGAAGAATTTAACATCAATAAAAGAATCATTTCCTATTAAAGAATAATATTTTTTATAAACACACACAAATTTTATTAAAAAAGCAAATTGATTTAGGATACATGAAAGTATACATCACCAAAGTAATTTTGGTAAAAATGTATATTTTTAAAGATAATAGAAAGAATGGTTAAGTGGAGAATGTTATCTATATTTCTAAACAATGTAAAAATAAATCAAATTATTTTAATAATAAATATTTAAAATTTAAAATTTTGGATAAAAATTTTTCCACAAAGAAATAGTGGATTTCATTAATAAATAATATCTTTGAAAAATATTTCCCATGGTCTGTAAAAAATAAATTAAACAAACTTTAATGATGTAATACAATTTTGAAAAAAGATTAATAAATAGATATAACTGTTACTCCGATGTAGTTTTTTTTCCTGGAGAATAATCATGATGGTGTGACATGTATATAATGGGGAAAAATAATGAATGAATGGATATTAATGATAAAAATGGAAAAAAATTTATAAAGTGCTATTAGACCAGAAAAGAATGGATAGGAATGGATGAATTTACTTTTTATAGGGAAAAATTTAAAAAATATAAGAAATTTGAAAAATGGAATATATTTAAGAATATTGAGAAGTGTTGCACCCCAAGCTTCCATGATACAATTTTATTTAAATAATACAATAGCGTGTGTTGTACACAACTTCGAGTTCTAACAAACAACAACTAATCAAACTAGCCGTTATGAATAGTAATACCAACTTTTTTGAATTTTATAAATTTTATCTTTTAAAATGGACTTCATTTTTGGATTCCAAATATAGAAATTAGCTTAGGGTGTTTTTTTGGGTTTTTTATGAAAACATTCAATTTTTGATGAATAGTGAAAAACACAGAGTTATTATTTAAAACCGAATTTTTATTTAAATAATTATTTATTTTATTTAAATTTATTTTAGTTCCAAATAGATACATAATATGTATATAAGTACAATGTAATTCATTGGAGTCAGTTTATAATAATTATATATATATATATAAATCTTATTGAACTTTTTACCATCTTTTACCCACCTCCTAGGAGCATTTTCAAATTTACAGAAAACTTACTTTTACCATTTTTGTGAGTTGAATTTCAAAAATATGAGAGACATGGCTGTTATTAGTAAGTAAAATGTGGTTCAATAATGAGAAAATACTTTTTGGTGAAGAGTGACTTTTTACTTTTATTTAACACGGTTAAAATTAAATAAGGTAATTAAAGGTAAAAATGATATTATTATTAACCTAAACCAATTCTAATTCTATTAGATATGTGTAATTCGACCTTAAACAACATTATCAATAAAATATTATCCTTTTGGTCCACTTGAATTAGATTCAGACATTTATTATTATTTAATTCAAAGAAGAGCTAAAAGTGTTAAATTCAATGTTTAATAAGTAAACCATTTTTAATATACGATTAAACATAAGAGAAATCCAAATATAAATATTCATTAGAAATCTAAAAATATTTATTACATAATAGTAGTTTATTTATATATTTTAGACATTAAATAATTTAATTTATTTATGACACAAAGATGGTGGTGTAATTACCTAATTAATGAAATATTAAAATAAATGCAATTTGAAACATTTAATGAAATGAAATAATTTACTAGGGTAATATGACATATTAGGGTTGGTTAGATGAATTTTTTTAAGTACTAATGTTTTTATGAATTTAGAAAAGACAAATTACCAAATAGTGTCAAAATTGACATAAAAGAGTTTATAAAAAAAATATTATCCTATTAATTGATATTATATTCCTAAAAATATATGGTTCAAAAAAAAGACTTATATAATTATAGGCGTATCATTAATGAATGTCTTGGGGTTCTATTGAAAGTATATAATATGTTTTTTAACCATATAATATATAAATACAAAAAGACATGGTAAATGTCAAACTATTTAACTAATAGTTAAATCTAAATGATAAGGTTAATATAGTGATCCAAACCTATGTAAAACCTATTGGTTGAGTTGTTCTTGACCATTAACCACCTTAACATTTTAATAATAAATTTTCGAATAATTAAAAAATGAAAATGATTTTATTATAAAATAATATTTCTAGCCTTTCCCAAGGTTTCCCTCACCACTCTAATAAAATGGCACTCCTCCTACTCTCTAATTCACACCTTAAAAGAAATTTGGCTCAGACAAACCCTACCTAAATACCATCTCAAATGTCTTAAATTCATCCTATATTCCTTCCTTTAGTCAAAAAGCTAACCTATGGATCCCTTTTGATCAAATCGAAATAGAAGAACTGGAAGAAGAGGTAAATATTTCATCACCTCTTTCAAGTTCCATTTTCTTCCACTTCCTCTTTATTTGATGTCTCCATTCTAAAATAATAACTAAAATATCTTCTCTATAATGTGATGTTATTATAAATATGGTACATCCATATTCATTATTCTATCCATCCATTGAATGACATGTCACCATACGTGTGTACGTACGACTTCGCGTCTCCACGCCGTGGTGTAATTGTTATTCAATACAATATTATTTGGATGGGTATAATAATGATATGAAATTGATGTAAATAATAAATATAAAATTATAATGATTATGTATATATGATATACCATACAATTATATATAATTTTAATATCAAAAGAATGATATTGTCGCTCGTGCGTACATACAGATTACCATTTCCATGATCGTGATGTGATTTCTTCTTCATCATATCCATTTAATACTTATTTTAATTAGATGATTAAAAATAATTTCTAAAGACTTAATATCATTCTGAATATGAATAAAATACATCTTATCCATAAAAAACATTATGTATGTAACAAATCATATAAGGGAAAATGAATCATTTAACACCCAGAACGGTGATAATACTATGATATTATTAACTAATCAATGGTAAAAGATCATATATGATATCATATTAACGTATATGATTATAGTATAATTTATTAACAATTACTTCACCATTATAAAAGAGGTTAAACTACCCTCAACCAAGGAAAAGTACAAGGTAAGGGTTAATTTCACAATCTCTTCATTATCCGATGTTGTTTAAACGTAATTATCACATGAGACCACTTTATCATCCACATAAATGCTTCTTAAAAATGTATTTAAAAACATTTTTACTATTTACAAGATAATGGTTTAATTTCATTTATTCCACTTTTTAACCTTATATGTTTTTAAAGGAATCATTCTGTCATTTTCTAAATAAGGAACTTTATGACCTTTTGGACAAAATTAAGGAAAGAGTGTTTTTTTAACTTATACGGAAAGTGAGGCTATTCTCCAACATTTTAACATTGTCGAATATTCCCTTAAAATCTTATAAAAATATTCTCAAAATAATTTTTTTCTTAAATGATTTTAAAATTAAATGAGATATTTCTCTAAAAAATGTTTTGATTTCATCTATGTCAACATACTTTGAAGGATTTTAAGCTTATTTGAATTTGATTTATTAGGATACTAAACTTCCATATTGTATTGCAGGTTTTTTGATATGTTTGACTGTAGAAGTCTTATTTTCATACCATTCATGGTTTTTGGATAAAATATTGACATTTCGTATTCTAGTTTTAATACTAATGTTTATGTTATGTTTAAACCTTTTTATATGAGGAATGCATTGGACTTAATAAGTGACAGGTGGAGCCTGCTATAGCTCCTCGAGGCATCGGTTGGTCTCATGAGACAAACTAATATCTTGGAACAAGGCCTTGACAATATCTTATTTGTATTCTTGGCATAAGGCCTTGACTATGTGGTTATGAAATCTGAAATTATGCATTCCATCATTATGAAATTGGATATTGATATTGCATGTGATTATTCGACTAGAATAATATCCATGTGATTAAGTAAATGGAATTATTTTGATTTATATTTTCCATATTATGATGAAGTTTATGTTGAAAAGTCTTTTGTTTTAGTTTTATACATTTCATTAAATGATTATACTTATTTATGAATGTTTCTTCTATATTGTTATCCATATTGAGCATTTGATCTCACCCCTTTCTATGTTTAACTTTTCCCAAGATGTGAAGAAGTATATTATGACTCACCTTCAGGTATAGTATATGGAATCTCATTGTTGTCTATGGATACAATGTTGTTTTAGTTTTCCATTTTATGATGTACTGTAAATCATATGAATGTATATAGTACTTACAAGGCTACCAAACTAATCGGTCATTCGAGACATGATCTTTTTTGATCATGTCAATGTTATGTAATAATGCACCGACTCTGTTTAACTAGGGTTGGCCCATTATAGTTGGAATCATAGGAAGTTTAGTACAAACCATAGAATCTTGATTAAGGTAAAATTTGATTAGAGCACATTACCCTAAGATAGACTTTGAAGAATAGTATAGAAGAACTTCCTAGAATTTTGGAATTGTAGAGATTTTGTGAGTTTTTCAAGAAAAACATCCATGTATTGATATGAGAAAGTAGAGGTGGATCTGGCACAGATGTACCTAGTTGTAAAACCCGAAAACACCGCTTTGAGCTAGACTTGAATGGGAACTGGTGCAGGACAACGGGCCTTGCTGCCCTCTTGGTTACGACACTCCCGGGGGATATGCTTATGATAATTCTCATTTTATTTAAAAATAATTATGAAGGGTTTATGAGTATATACTTCAAAAAATAAAACATTTTTTTATGATTATGGATTATATCCATAAAGTGTTTAGTTTATGTTAAGTGTTTTACAAGTTTTGAATTATGTATTTCGATTCATAAACTAATATGGATTACGCCAATATTTAGAAATGGTGCCTAGTGGAAGGAATGGAAACTGTATCAATGCATGAACTTTATGTACGTATTTTCCTCATACTCAATATAATTACAATAGAGCTGGTGATACAACTGGGGCTAATCAGCTTATCACCATACTGGGACAACTCACTCAGGTAATGAATAATAACCTTGCCCATTTAGAGCACCCTGATCTACAGCACGAAGGATCAATGTTAGATCACTTAATGAGGCGATAACCACCAACATTCAATGGGAGTAAAAATCCCTTAGTAGCTGAGCATTGTATAAATTTCTTAGAGAAAATATTCCACACCTTGGGGTGTAGTAAAAGGGAAAAAGTTGTCATGGTTTTTTCCCAACTCACTGGAGATGCTGATCAATGGTGGTCATTAATTCAAAAAAAAAGGTATATGATGAAGTTACAAATATGGAATTGAGGGATTTTAAAGAGATTTTCTTAGAAAGATAATTTCCTCATAACAATCAAACAAATATGAGAAGGCAATTTTTGAGTCTGAGGAAAAAGGAGGAAGAGAAAGTCTCAAAGTGTGAGGCTAACCTTACAAGGTTAGAGAGGCATACTTCAGATTATATACGTAACCCAAGAAGTAAGACTGATCATTTCATTGACGCGTTAAAACCATTTCTCAGTCGAGAATTAGTATCAAAATCCTTCTCATCGTATGAATATATTGTCTCATGTGCTATAAATATAGAAAAAGAATTCTCTAAGTCTTATGACAGTAAGGCAAAGCAAGAGAAGAAGATATGTGTCAAACACTCTGGAAATGGAAATAAGGGGAAGATGGGAAAAGTTGAATATCTATCCTATATTAAACATGGGAAGAAACACCCTGGTACTTTCCTAAAGGGAATGTGAGTCTGTTACAAGTGTGGTGAAAAAGGCCACTAAGCTCATGATTGCAAGGGGATGAAAGAGGATGTAACTATTGAATGCTACAATTGCAGAGAAAGTGGTAATTATGAAAATTAATGTCTTAATCTCCAAGGGAACTTACCATAGAAAAGGAAAATAGATCAACGCTAAGCTTATGCTATTAATACTGCTGAGGTTGAATCTCTGAAAGATTTAGTGGTAAGTAATTTTATGGTTTCCTCAAGTTTAGAAAATGCTTTATTTGATTCTAGATCATCGCATTGTTTCTTATCAACCATGTTTTCAAAGGAAATTAGATATTTATAATTTGATTTAACAAGGGAGTTTTCAGTCAAAACTCTTAAGGGAAGTATCATAACAACAATGTATTGTGAATTATTTCCCATTTTTCTATATAAATGTTCTTTATCTGCTGATCTCATCATCATTCCCATGATTGAATTTGATATAATCATCAGTATGGATTGGTTTTCATACCATGATGAAAAAAATTATTTTAAGATGAAGGAGGTTACTATTTTTATGACGATTACAAAGAACACCCTATCTTTAGAGAAGAGTCATCAAAACCTAATTCATATCTAGATCCACCCCCAGTAGCTCAACTAAACTCAATTTTTGAGGAGGAAGAGAATGAAATAAATTTGGGTGAGGAAAGGAATGTTGAAATAGAATATTTACCTATAGTTCAAGAATATGTTGATGTGTTTCCAAAGGATTCACCTGGACATCCTCCAGAACGAGAAATTGAGTTTTCTATTGATTTAATTATAGATTCATGGCCCATATCAAAGACCCCTTATAGAATGACCAATATGTAATTAGTGGTACTAAATAAAAAACTAGAGTAATTGAGTAATAAGGGTTATATTCACACTAGTGTTTCTCCATGGGGAACCCATATCTTTTTCATTAAGAAGAAAGATGGCTCTATGAGGTTGTGCATTGACTACAGGGAGATCAATGCCATGAAAATAAAGAACAAGTATCCCCAACCTTGTATTGATGATTTATTTTACCAACTTTATGGAGCTCAATACTTTTCCAATATTGACCTTAGATCTGGATATCATCAGTTGTGTGTGGAGAAGGAAGAGATCCGGAAAACAACGATTTGAACCAGGTATGGACATTACGAATTTACAGTTATTCCTTTTGGATTGACTAATGAAACCTCTGTCCTCATGGATCTAATTAATAGAGTTTTCATGGAATATCTTGATGACTTTGTAGTGGTATTTATTGATGATATATTGGTATACTCAAAAACCTACGAAGATCATGAAAATCACTTGCGCATTATCCTAAACACTCATAGAAGAAATGAATTATATGGTAAGTTTATCAAGTGTGAATTCTGGATTCAAGAGATGTCTTTTCTTGGCCATATTGTCTCTAAAGATGGAATTTTTGTTGATCCTTTAAAGACCAAGGAAATCCAATAATGTCCATAACTAATGAGTATAACTAAGGTAGGAATTTTCATTGGTTTAGTAGGTTATTATCGATGTTTGTTCCTGAATTTTTCTTGATTGGCTAACCCATTAACCAAGCTGACATGTAAAGGGGAGAAATAAGTTTTGAAAAAATAATGTGAAAAATGTTTTGAAGAATTAAATAGAAGATTATTCAATGCTCCTATATTGAATCTACCATCTGGAAATGATGGGTTTGTTATTTATTATGATGCTTAAAAGAGAGTTCTTCGTTGTGTTTGTATACAGAATGATAGGGTTATTTCCTATGAATCATGACAGCTAAAAATTCATGAGAAAAACTATCTCACTCGTGATCTTGAGTTAGTAGCTATAATCTTTTATTTTAATATTTAGAGACACTATCTCTATATTGAAAAATGTGAGATTTATACTGATAACAAGAGTTTGAAGTATATTTCCCCATAGAATGAACTCAACTTGAGGAAAAGGAGATGGATTTAACTACTCAAGGATTATGAATGCACAATACATTACCACCTGGGGAAGGCAGAGAAGGTGGAAGATGCTTTGAGAAGAAAATATCATGGAATTTTGAACAAGATGAGAGCTGAGAGGGATCCTATTTTCATGTGTCTAGTAAATATAGATATGGGAATAACCATAGAAGGTGAAACAATAACGCTTTTTCAAATTGTTTCCAAACCATCTTTACTAGAAAGGATAAAACATTCTCAGGATGATGATGATGAATTTCAAAAGAAGATTAAAGTAGTGAATGATGGGAGATTGAGTGACTTCGTATATGAAGATGGAATTTCTATATTTGGGAAGAGACTTTGTGTTCCTGATATACCTGATCTAAAAAGATAATTTTTGGATGATTCTCATAGTTCCAGTTTCTCTATACACCCTAGGAGCACAAAAATGTATTGGTATTTGAAGGATCATTTTTTGGTGGTACAAAATGAAGAGGTAGATTGCAGATTTTGTGTCAAGATGTATGGTTTCTCAACATGAGAAAGATGGAAGGCGACAACCTGTATGTGTCTTGCAACATTTTCCTATACCTAAGTGGAAATGGGATAATATTACAAGGGACTTTTTTAGGGGACTACATAAGGCTCCTAGAAGGAACAATGAAATATGGGTCATTATTGATTATCTTACCAAGTCACCACATTTTCATGCTATAGGAGAAGATTTACAAATTGAAAATCTAGCAAGACCATATATTAATGATGTTATGAGATTTCATGAAGTACCCCTATCGATTTTTTCTGATTGTGATCAACATTTTACATAAATATTCTGGAAAAGTCTTCAGAAATCCCCGGATACTGAACTTCATTTAGCACTTCCTACCACCCCCAAACTGATGGAAAATCATAATGGACTATTCAAACCTTAGAAGACATGTTGAGATCATGATCACTTGTCATTCAAGGTATGTGGGATCAATATTTACCTCTAGTAGAATTTTCCTATAACAATAGCTTCCATTCAAGTATTTAGATGGACCATATGAAGAATTATATAGAAAGAGATGTCCCACCCCATCATATTGGGATGATGTTGGTGAAAGAAAACTCGTAGCTCCAGAACTTGTGGAAGAAATGATGGAAAATGTGAAGTTAATCCAAACCAACATCAAAGAAGCTCAAAGTAGGTAGAAGAGCTATGCCGATAACTGAAGGAAGGATTTGGAATTTTAGGTTGTAGATCATGTTTTCTTGAAGGTATCACCATGAAAGTGTGTCATACGTTTCGGTAAGAAGGGAAAATTAAGTCCCAGGCACATCGGACCTTTCAAAATTCTTGAACGAATTGGGGTTGTAGCTTACCATTTAGAAATGTTGCCAAGTCTCTCCAAAGATCACGCTGTATTCCAGATATCACTGTTGAGAAAATTCAATACTGACCCAATGCATGTACTCACCTTCGAGGAATTAGAACTGGAACCAGATCTATCTTATTCCGAAGATCCTATCAAGTTTATTGATACAAGAGAAGAAGTGCGTAGAAACTGGACGACTTGTCTGGTAAATGTTCTATGGAGAAACCATATGATGGAAGAAGCAACGTGGGAACCCGAGGAACTTATTATGAAGAACCACCCATGTCATTTTATGCAGTAATATTTTAGAGATTTAAATAATGATAATATTTGAATGAGTGGAGAATGTAAAGCCCCAATCTTCCACGGTACGCTTCTCTTTGAATAATACAATAGCGTGTGTTGTACACAACTTTGAGTTTTAACACACCACAACCAATCAAACTTGCCGTTATGAATAGTAATACCAATTTTATTAAATTTTATAATGTTTATATTTCATATTTTACTTCATTTTAGGATTAGGAGTATCGAAATTATCTTAGGGTAAATGTTTTGTATTTTTCTAAAAACTTTCAATTTTTGATGAATAGTGAAAAAATGTGTTATTATTTAAAACCGACATTTTTTAAATAATTATTTATTTTATTTAAATTTATTTTATTTAAAAATAGATACATAATACCTATATAAGTTCAATTGAATTCATTGGAGTTAGTTTATAATAATTTTAGATATATAAAAAATTTATTGAACTTTTTACCGTCTTTTACCCATCTTCTAGGAGCATTTTCAAATTTACATAAAACATTATTTTACCACTTCTGTGAGTTGGATTTCAAAACTCCAAGAGACATGGTTTATATTAGTTAGTAAAATTTGGTTCAATAAGATGAAAATAATTTTTTCTGAATAGTAACGTTTTACATTTACTTACCACAGTTATAATTAAATAGGGTAATTAAAGGTAAAAATGATATTATTATTATTACCCTAAAACATGTACTAATTCTATTGGATAAGTGTAATTCGACCAAAAACAACCTTAGGAATAAAACTTGATCCTTTAGGTCCCCATGGATTAGATTAGGGCATTTATTATTATTTAATTTAAGGAAGAGTTAAAAGTGTTAAATTCAAAGATTAATAACTAAAACATTTTTAATATAGGGTTACACATAAGATAAATTAAACTATAAATATTCATTAGAAAGAAAAAATTATTTCATACATAATGGTATTTTATTTATATTTTTTAGACATTAAATAATTTAATTTATTTATGTCACAATGATGATGCAGTAATTTCCTAATTAATGAGATATTAAAATATTTGATATTATAAATATCCAAATAAATGTAATTTCGGAATTTTTATGGAATCCACTAATTTTATATTTTAATATGACATATTAGGTTTGGTTAGATATTTTTTTTTCTAAGTAAAAATGCTGTTATGAATTTAGAAAAAACAAAATAACAAATAGTGTCAAAATTGACATAAAAGGGTTTTTAAACCAAATATTATATTATTAATTTATATTCTATTCATAAAAATATGTGTTTCAGCCAAAATAATTAAATAATTATAGGTGTATAATTAATGAACCACTTGAGGTTCTCTTATGAAGTATATATTAAGTTTATTACCATATAAAATAAAAATACAAAGAGACAAGGTAAATATCAAACTTTTAAACTAAGTGTTAAATCTAAACAAAAAGGTTAATATAGTGACACTAACCTATCTAAAACCTATTGTTTGAGTGGTTTTCAACCCATACCCACCTTATAATGTAAAAAATAAATTTATTAGCAATTATAAATAGGAAGTTTTTTTATTATAAAATAATATTTATAACTTTTCTTAAGGTGCCCCTCACCACTCTTATAAAAGGGAACTCCCCCTTCACTCTAATTCACACCTTCAAAGCCATATGGATCAGCCATACCCTGCCCAAATACCCTCTCAACTGTCCTCCCTTAATCCTGAAATCCTTCCTTTAATCTTAAGGCCAACCTAAGTAGCCCATTTGATCAAATCAAAAGGAAGAACCTGAAGAATAGGTGAATATTTCATCACCACTTTCAAGTTCCTTTCTTCTTCCACATACTCTTTCTTGGTTTTTTCCATTATAAAATAATAACTCCAGTATATTATATATACTGGGATGTTATTTTAAATACGGTACAACCATATTCATCATTCTATCCATCCTTTGAATGACATGTCACCATAAATGTGTACGTACAGCTTACCGTCTCCACGTCATGGTGTAATTGTTATTCAATAAATTATTATTTAGATGGGTATAATAAAGTTGTGTAATTGATGTAAATAATAAATATAACATGATAATTATTCTTTATACAGGATATGCCATCCAATTATATAATATTTTTATATCAAAATAATTATATTGTCGCTCGTGCGTACGTACGGATTACGGTCTCCATGATCGCGATGAGATTAATTCCTCAACATATCCAATCAAGAATAATTTTCATTAGATGATTAAAAATAATTTTCAAAGACTTAATATCATTTTTAATATGAATAAGATACCTCCTATCCAAAACAAACATTACTTACATACCAATACATATTATGGAAATCAAATCATCTAATACCCGAAATGACGATAATACAACGATATTATTAACAAAGCAATGTTAAAATATCATATATGATGTCATATTAATGTATGTTATTCTTGAATAATTTAATAACAATTATTTAACCATTATACAAGAGGTTAACCTACCCTCGACCAAGGAAAAGTACAAGGTAATGGTTATTTTTACAACCTCATCATTATCAGAGGTTTTTTATATATAATTATCTACTCGGACCTCATTATCATCCACATCCATGCTTTTAAAAATTTATTTCAATTTTTTTACTATTTACTTGAAAATAGGATAAATTAATTTATACACTTTTTTGAAATTATATGTTATGAATGGAATCTTTCTTTCATTTTCCAAACAAGGAACTTTACGACCTTTTCGACAAAAATAAGGTAAGAATGTTTTTTTAACTAATACGGCAAGTGCGACTATTCCCTGCCATTATAACATCGTCGAAGATTCCCTTACAATATAATAAGAATATTCTCAAAATAAATTTTTTCTTAAATGATTTCAAAATAGAAAGAGATATTTCTCTATAATTTTTTTTTGATTTCATTTATGTCAATATCCTTTGATGGATTTTAATCTTATTTGAAGTTGATTTTATTATGATACTAAACTTCCATATTTTATCGAAGGTTTTGTCATATGTCTGACTGTGGATGTGTTATTTTCATACCATTCATGGTTTATGGATAATGTATTGACATTTCTAATGCTAGTTTTAAAACGAAAGTTTATTTTATGTTTAATTCTTTTCATATAAGGAATGCATTGGACTTAGTATGTGACAGGTGGAGCCCGCTATAGCTCCTTGATGCATCAATAGGTCTCATGATACAAACTAGTGTCTTGGAACAAAGCCTTTAATAAATATTATTTGTAGTCTTGGCACAAGGCCTTGACTATGTGTTTATGATGTCTGGAATTATGCATTCCATCATTATGAAAGTGGTTGTTGATATTGCATGTAATTATTCCACTATTAGAATATCCATCTGAGTAAGTAAATGGAATTATTTTGATTTATTTTTTCTATATTATGATGAAGATTATGTTGAAAAGGCTTCTGTTTTAGTTTTATACATTGTCTTAAATGTTTATACTCATTTATGAAAGTTTCTGCTATATTGTTATCCTTACTAAGCATTTGAGCTCACCCCTTTCTATGTTTTATTTTTCCCAGGATGTGAAGAAGTATATTAAGAATGACATGTAAGGATAGTCTATGGGATCTCAGTGTTATCTATGAAGACAATGTTATTGTAGTTTTCAATTTTATGATGTAATGTAAACCTTATGAATATATCTAGTACTTCCAAGGATACTAAACTAATCGGTGTTTCGAGACTTGATCTTTTTTGATCATGCTAATGTTATGTAATAATGCACCCACTCTAGTTAAATAGGGTCGGGGTGTTACAAGAAGTATATACGTAATTTGAATAAAATGAAATATTTATTATTACTTTGTTCAGAGAGAATTCCAATGGAGTGAATGATAGAGGAATAATAAGATTTAATAGATGAAAACGGGAGGAAGTATGTTTCATAAGATGTGTATAAATGTGAAAAAAATTAGAAACAAATTTCCATTTGAAATTATATAATAAGTGTGTAAGATGTGAGAATGTTATGTATGTTTCAAAAACTCTATTACTATATTTCAAAACCATAATCAAACAATGAAAAATATATTTTAAATAAAAGTATCAAAAAAATTTCAATGGTTGAATTATATTTACAAATTCATCTAAATATTATCTAAATGATATGAAATTTGATACAAATTCTCTGAAGAATGAATAGAAG
Organism: Viscum album; assembly: GCA_963277665.1. Taxonomy (NCBI): domain Eukaryota; kingdom Viridiplantae; phylum Streptophyta; class Magnoliopsida; order Santalales; family Viscaceae; genus Viscum; species Viscum album. Next base: position 1,335,164,665 of record OY728142.1, read on the forward strand.
AAAAAAAACAAATAAAATGAAAAAATACATGAATAATAAAAGAAAATCATGATTGGAAGGGTATTCATAGTCTGAACATTGATTTAATGTAACAATAATATTCTTCCTTTTACCCAAAATATGTTTATCTCTATACTTACCTTCTAGGAATTTTTGGAGTAGAAGTAATGACACTAGATGATGTATTAAATATTATAGTTTACAGGAATATATTTTAATTGGGTATTTTTGTTATACCCATGATGATGAATGATGTTCTACCATTGAGTGGGTGAAAATATGATTCTATAATATTCATATCACACTTCCCATCAAAACTAATGATTCTATGAGTGATAAATTATTTGGGAAACCGTCCATATACAATTGATCTATTTTAATATTTTTTTAGATGTGTGTGGGATTAATATCAACAAAAATAATCATATTACCCCACATTTAAAGATTTTGTAAAATAAATGAAGAATTTGTTGTAGGAAATAATTGTTATTAAAAAATATTATCCCATTTATTATGAACATTTATTTTCTACCTTGATTTTTACCATATAAATATATATTTTATCTAGTTAAATAATATATTTTTAATAAAATAATGTGAATAAGTGTTTCTCTTCAGTCATTTATTCATGTTTTCTTGAAGAAATTTGATATACTGTAACGTGAACTTTGAATTTTATTGTTAATAAAGGGGAGAGGAATGGTTTGGGGAGAAAGACGATGAAATAATCATATGTGCATAAAGAATTCAGTTAATATACTGATAATAATGATATTTTATGTTTTATGGGGGTAGTTAAAACAAACCCATAGTGAGATATTTATTATACAATGTTTTTTTGTCATAAGATCAATTACTATATAATTATCTGTTTGTAGATAATGCTACCGAAGAATTCAAATGAGTTTTTATTAAAAGAAATCAGATGATAGTATGTGAAAATAAAATAGTGAATATGTTACAATATTTTTTAATATTTGACCATGATCAATAAATCATAATGTTTTTCAAGGTAAATGAAATGTTTTAAAAAATATTTTCAATGTGAGAAAACATAATGTAGATATTAAAAAAATATATGTTTTTATTTTATGGATAATTATTTTTATATAGATTTTATAAATCCATGACTTATAAAATGGTTGAAAATTTTAGATTAAACATTATAAAATGAAATGGTTTATGAAATCATATGAATATTTATGAAAAAAATGATCAATAAATAAGTTGAATATTTGTGAAAATCATTAGAAAAATAAATAAGGATGAATATAAATAAATATCATTTTGAAGTATGTGTTATTATGTTTAAATATGTTTTTATAAAATAGAAATTTGAAACACAATATGTATATCCACTAATGATATAATGTTTCATGAGATTGTTTTCTTTAAAAATCGAAACAACAATGTCAAAAAAATCAATTAGTTGGTAGAACGAGATAGAGTCTATAAGAAGATATGAATTTAGGGAAAATAAATTTTGATGGTAATTTCATGGATTTATTCCATTAGATGATCATGCATCAAACAAAAAATCATCAAATGGAAATTTCTCATATTATTAAACCAAGTGGAAAATAAATATTCGGTCGAGATAATTAACCATAAAGATAAGTGATAATCCATTTTCTGACATTTCCCAAGTCTATAAAACATAAAATATTTTTAAATATAAATGTTAATAAAAATATATGCATTGTATATTGGACAATGTATTTTAGATAATGAAAATTGGAGAAGTAACATCTCGTGATCATATAAAAAAATCATTTATTTATTCCTATGAATTCATTAGTTGAACATCCACATGATAGAGATTTCGAGTCTCTTTGATAAAAAATTTTAATGATTTTAAAATATCATGATGACACAACTAGTCATTCATTGTTTGATATCTTCATGAGGTTATTAAAATATTTAAAATTTCCATAATAAAAATAATAAGATTATTGAAAAAATTGGATACTCTTAAGAAGATACATGTCTAATAAATAATTTTACAAAGAGAAGAAAGTAATCTAATAATATTTAAATAAGAGATATAATCATTTTTTTAATTTCACTATGTGGGAATAGGGAAGTTTTATTCCCATTATTTTAATTTTATAGATATCCAATATGAATTTTTGAAGGTACAATATCAGATAAAAATATTAATTCACATACTATTGTAAGAAACTAGAGTATTTGTTATATGATTAGATTGAAATAATGATAACTTTCGGGTTTAATTTCATCTTCAAGAAGAACATATATCGAGTGGGGAGCAGGTTAATAGTGTGTATAAATATTTTACTAATGTGAAGAAGGATTTGTATCAAACAAAACATTATTTATCTATAATTGACTCATTTGATATAGAATAACTAGATGAAGTCATCCTATATAATTACTCTAAACATACCAACATTTATTGAATCATAGTGGATTATCTGATGGATACCCAATAGTTGAAACAATTATGAAATGGAATATCAAATAGAATATCTACATATGTACTTTTTTTAAAAAATTGTTCAGAATTTGTTTTCTAAAAAATCATATTAATCATATAACATCCAACTAAAGATCCAAAGGATATCTTCAGGCTAATGGAATCGTAAGTTTTTTGTTGAAGATCTTAATTTTATCACATGGGTTATGTTGATCCAACATTCTTGTAGAGTAAAAGTATATATTTATATAGTATATTATAAAGGAATAGTGAATGATCTTGTATATTGTGTACATAAGCATTTTCTAAAAACTATTATATTTTGTGGGTGTATAAAAAATCATGAATTTAGTGTATAAGAGTAGCAAAGTTGGGGGATATAAGACATTGTGGATGAATAAATTAATTATGATGGTAAAAACAAGGTTGGATAAAGTTGATTTATATTTTGAAATAACATTTTCAACTCACTCATTTGTAATCCTCAAAGATTTTATTTAAATAATTTATTTTGGGATAAATAACTAATATGCAAAGGCATAATTATTTTCATTTACCCTTATAAATTACATTTTATTATCTATATCGATATTTTCTATATATAAAAGATGAGGATAGGATTTATATTTTGTTTTATAATTACCCTACCTATATTCAATTGATATAACTATATCATTATAGAGATCATAAATGATATTGTTAAAGAATAAATTGATCTCTTATTCATCCATCCCCATTAGTTATATTATATAATTTTAAAGAACCATTATTTTTAATAAGGTATGGATTAATTTTTTTTCTTGGTTTTAAATTATTTAGTTTTTTCCTAATGAAAGTATCTAATTAGGTTATGTGGTTATGAGGGTGTTTGGTTCTTGTTCAGATCCCAGATCCCATGATTATTTATGAAATATATGGGTTGCATGGTTAGTATAAACCATTTTTCTAGTATGCATGGTTTGTTTAAAAATTTTGAGGTGGTACAATTCTCTTCTTAGTGATACAATGTTTTTCATGACCATGATTCCATAGACACATGGTCATTCTTGTTTGGTAGACCTGATTATAAATATATTTTTTTAGGTTGTACGTAGTTTGTAAAACCATGTCCCAAGCCCATAGAAGAGATACCTTTGGTAGTATATGGAAAAAGTTTGGCACAAAGTTTAGCTTTCCTTCTGGCGAAAACCATGAGACCCATTTTTAAATTTCAAAATTATATTTTCTAAATATTTCTTATTAACTCATATCATATATTTCATTCATTGTCCAAGTAATACATCACACTAATGTTTTATCATACTCCATTATGCCTAAATCTAGGAATAACTGTATCTATCCATCCAGACCTTGATCAACCCATTGTTAATCTCATTAGATGTATACTGGTGAGCTCTTCATTCAATTTTCTTCATATTTCATTTATCTCATTATAGATAGATTTATTTTGGTTTGAGATAATATTCTTTATTTGAAAGAAACTTTTCTATATAATTTATTTTGTCTATTATTTACTATATTAGAGATCAAATACTATAGAGTATTTGACTGAAAAACTATGGTTGGTTGTCTCATTCATTTTCGTTAAAGTATTAGTGTTAATTTAAAAATATGTTCTTCTACGCACCATATTTTTTGAGTGATTCTTGTTAAATGAATTTTTTCTAAAATTATATTAATAAGTAGAACCTATATAACTCATTAGACCCATATTTGTCTTAATGGTGGTTAATTACATTGAATTGAGCCACCCCTCGAGTGTTCTATTCTATTCACCAAATCCACTATGGGTGGCCTATAAATTTTATTCACTTATTAAGGGGTGTTTTTTTTCAATTAATTTTTGGTATATAAAATTAAATGATTGACATAGAAATTAAATTAAATAGTAATGGTAATTTAATACCATTTATTTATTCCCTTGTACATATTATCATCTAACATAGTATTGATATATTATTTTAAACCAAAAATTCAACAATTAAGATGAATTTGTGGATTCATGTGATTCAAGGCCTTCTAAGCCTTCAATAAGATTCAAACCAGATTCTTATGTGTGTGAATTTTTTATATAAATATAGTGTATGATTAAACTAAATGTTAACATAAAAACATTTATAATACTTTGGGACAAATGGCATTATTATTCCCATGCATGGAGTGAAACAATGGTTCTGACATAGAAAACCATGAATGGAATCATCATGATTAATTAAATTAAATTAATCATAAATTATATTATCTTGGGATTAGTGTGAAACATGATTCCTCATATGAATTCCATATTTATACTCATATATTATTTGGATTATTTACAAGATGACAAATACATGGACTCTCTTTGTAGACTTTCAAGTATGTATTTAAAAAAATATCATTACAAATTCCACAAGGTATGCTTGGGATCCCATTGTTGACCTCCCAAGATGGAATCAGAGGGATGTGAATCTATACTAAAATTGGAGGGATACTAGTGTGCGCATGAGAAATTACGTGGATGAGATTATTATGTGATGGGTTCAAGATATTCATGGATAGATATATTGGTTCCATATTAAGAACTCTAATGATAATATCTTGTTTAATTTTAAATTATAAATTAGTAAATCACATTATGTGGCATAGAAGTTAAATAAAAGTCATGGATTTGACTATAACCCTACCTTATGATGTCTTTGTAATGATTTTCATTCTCAATTATGATTTATGGAGGATTACATGGATATGTTATAGGTCCAAAGATTTAATTTTAAATTAAATAATTATATATTATTTACAAATATATATGTAGGCTTTTTCCAAATCATGTGGAAGGGGATGGTATGTCCACTAGAACACCGAACAATGTGGGTTATTTAATTATCACATTTCAATTTTAGCTTTTACTATTACATGCATAGAGATTACTATATACTGACACTCTAGATTTCATTATAAATAGTACTTTGTGATTAATAGAGTATATATCACACGCTATTTAGACAACTATTAGGTACCCAGATTGACTTCATGAATAGAGGGAAGGGACAACGAAAAAAGACAATATTTGGATTCTTGATTAACAATATAGTATTGTATATGATGGTTGATGACCAATCTTATTCATCATATTCTACCATAGATAGACATGGGTGATTTTTCATTCTTTATGGAATGTTTTATAGGCATGGTTCCCTGGTAGAATGCATTTCACTTTTATAGAATGATATGATCATCATTCTAGTATATGACACTGATATATGTGATTTACATGGTCATTTATATTATGGATGATTCATCTTCTACAATTTTGATTTCATATAAGTATATGTTATGTATTGATATGTACATACCATTATGATACAATCTAGTAATGAGTTTATAGACCCCGAACGATTCAACCAAACAACCTAACTACTAGTTCAAAGCTCTGGTGTTCAGGTAGCAAGCATGAGGCCATGGGGATAATATACTTTTATTACTTATGAATGAGTTGGATCTGGGAGGATATAAATTTTTATTGGTTCTTTTTGGTCTTCTTATTATTTTCATTACATTATAATTGGGATAGTATAAATAAAAAACTACATGTCGAAAATTAGTCATGATCATCTGCCTAGGAGTATCTAACCCATGTCTAATGAAAATAAAAATTTCCTTGTATTGTAAATATTGTTGATTATTATTATTAATACTATTTTATAGACTCCATAATTGGGTGACACACTTATTTTTTTGTTTCTTATGGATATTTATTTTTACCCTTTCACAAATATAGACATGAATTATTTCTTCATGCATAAATTCTAGAAGATGTGGATTTTTGTTTCATGCATATGTCATTCCATGTTTATATTACTGTATGCATTGCTTGAAGCATGATTTGGTAACATGATTTGTATGTAAATGAAATTGTGTTATTATTTTATGTAGGAATTGGATAAATAATTTGTTTTTACAAAATGTATTCCCTATTTCTATTTTTCTATTGTACAATCCTATATAAATTAGAAATAGGGATCTATATAATTCAATGATTAAATATTTTGTCTATATAAATAAGTATTAGAATAAAAAATTGAATTATGAATTGAAATGGTCATCATTAAATAGTGGTTCCATTTTCAACTTAATGGGTGTATTCATCTATTACTTGTAATTGAGACTCCATAAAATGATGATTTTCTTATATCAAAATCATAAACCTAAACTAACCTCGTTGGTGTATATTAGATAGTGTATATTGAAATTACTATGATTTTTTAAACTCCCAAACATATCTTGAGGAGAAAGAAGAGGGGTGTGGATCTAAAATATTGATGATTATACCTATCATATATTGTATTTGTGGTTCTACATCCTATTAGATCTTTTATTATGTTTTTCTTAAATTTGTGCCTACATTTGATAATGGCCACCTCAAACTATGTGTCAGGAGGGTGATGATGATGAATCTCATGGCTTGGTGAGACATAGACCACTATTAGAACCCCCTATAGTTCAACTTTTAGTGGTGTTAGTTATACCTGATATGGGCATTGATGCCTAGTTTTGAGATGGTTTCTAATTCATTATGTAAACTAATATCAGAGATCTTAGACCATCATAAAAAATGGAAGAGATGACATGTGATTTTTAGAAGTTGAATACAACATTTTTTACGGTATCATAGTCCCCATGCTCATAGTCAAGGATAGAATCCATTGTGTCAATTTTTGGAAATCATGATTAACCTCCCATGGGGAAAGTGAAAATCACTATTTATAATCTTCATAATTCTCCCATGTGATGGTGTTAAATTAATACCATAAAGTATCATCATTGGTAAATGGCTTGATGTAAATTTTATATTACCTTATTTGATTATTTATATCTAGATACATTGAGTTCCAAAATATCAAGAGAGTTTATCACTTGGATAAGGTTGATTAATCATCCATAAACAACTCTTCCCATATTACTAATGTCTACATCAGGGATCCTATTCAATTAGGTGATGATTCATCATATTAAATTTTATTTTTGGATGGTCTCAAGTTTCAAATTCTATTTCAAGTCATTTTATTTCAAAATACTACATTATATGGAATAGTAAAATCAATACTTATCACTAAGAAACCCCTAAAATAGGACAGGGGTGTGATCCATGGTTTTTCTGTATCAAGATATGGAAATACATCAACCCAAACCATGAAGTGTCTTATGGGAAATTCAAATGGTTATATTAATACTTATTATGTACTATAATGTAGAACAATGAGATTTTATTGATTTGATAGGTCATGAAATATGAAAAACTAGTATAACAATGACCCTGAAAAATTCCTATCATGAAGAATGATGGGTCATTATTTTAAATTTAATGATATTTTCATTTAATAAATAGTTAGAGAGGGTATATATTGACCCCAAGTGAAGGGTCGGGGCCTGAATATTCATTTCAGATAGAGATATAGATCCTGACATTTCGATTATGCTGCAATAGTTATCTTCAATAGGGTAGCTAGAAAACAGACATATAGCAGAAATAAAAAAGGACTGAGAAGTTTATCCAGACTATATATGATGGTTTGAATTTAGTCCAAATGATTGAAATGCATCAAAAACATGATTATCCATATTCAATGACATTTATGGTGCGTGGTATTATTCTATTTTCCAATACATTAGTATATCATTCTTTTTTATTTAAGTGATTATAATTCCATCATATATTTTCCTACTGTTGAGATCATTTGGTTCAATGGAAATTTTTCTAATTGTGTAATGAAACTTTATACTCTATTGGGAATTAAATCAAAAAATGTAAACTTGTTCATAAACTACCCCACCAAGATATGTTTGTGTCCCTTGGAATGGATCTTCTTTTTCCTTGATATGATAGGGTTGGAAATAATTCATGTGATCTATTGGATGGTTCTCTATCGGAAATACATTGAACTTTATCATATGAGGATACCTTTCACATCATCTAGAGGAAAGAATTTTATTCCCAAGCATTAATGGGATATCATTGAATCTGGATATAGAACCATGAATTATTGGTTGGTGGGATGATATCCCATATTTAAGGATTTAATATGGATGAATTAAGAATGTTTGTTGATGATTTCAGATAGTGGTAGATATTTGAAAGAGTTTTTCTCAAATGAATTTTTAGGACATCCTCTCTATATATTGGTAGTGAATTATATAAATCTATTGTGTAGAGAAGCATTGATATCAATTTTTTCTTTCATGATAGAAATTACATATTTTATGGATCTCATGAGATGTTTAGGGGATTCGAGTGTAAAGGGATTTAAATGACCCATTTTCCATGGGTTTTTCTATAACTTTTATCCCAAAAAAATAGAACCATCATGGTTTGTGTGGAATACACTTAGTAAAACCAACATATGGTTTTAAACATATATCAACATCTTCATATAGAAAACCTTCTAGACCATCTTAGGGGAGAATTTTTTTCTGCAAGATTGATCAGAGGTGAGGTTTTCATCAACTGAATATTTTAAAATTATAAATAACATGTAAAACATTTCAATATAGATATGGTTGTATGATAATTTCATTATTCCATATGTATAATTAATTCACTATATGTTCTTTGGGAATAGATGAAACTTGATTTCAACATATATCTATATTTATTTGTGTTAGTCTATAATGATGATATATTTTGTATTATCATAGTCGACAGTCCCAGACCAAACATCTTGATATCATATTTAATATAATTAAAGGGAATCATTTATATGTTAACTTTATAAATTCCGACTTCTCTATAGATAAATTCCACTTCATGGGTAACATTGTCTCAGAGGTAGAAGTATCAATTAAACTAGAGAAAATAAGAGTTATATTTTCTTAGGACTATTTAAATAACATTTTTGATATATGGAGTTTATTTGGGCTAGTGGTTCATTACAAGAACATCATTATTTATCCCATAAATCATTGATCACCAATGATATGATTGAATAAAAAGGGTGTGGATATCATGTGGTCAAAATCCTATGAGAATATTTTTGTTGTGGTAGGGAAGACTGAAATTAGTTCCAATCCTAATTCTTATTTTTTTGGGTATAAGATTTACATTTTATGTTGATGAGTATGGAATCTTCCTGGGATCCATTTTATTATGGTAGTAGAAATTCATGGCATACAGGTTTTTTTAGTTGAGGCCTACTGAAAAGAAATAACCTATGTACAATATCTAGTTTTCCATTTTGTCTCATTCCATGTGATATTGGAGGTATTAATTACTAATGTATTTTTTTATAGTGTATACTAACCAAAAAATAATCAAGTATATATTTACACAATTTTAGTTGAATATATGGAAATTATGGTCAGTTAGATACCAATATTTTTTTTAACTTCAAGATCATTTATATTCATAGAAATTCAATTGTACTAGTTTATACAATGTTATTGAAATTTCCAAAAAGGTAGTTCAGAAGGCCATTACAAAGTAGAAACTTATGGACCTGTTTTCTGAGATACAAATGGATGTTTAAGATAATTAAATATATTATGTACATGCATCATTTTTAGTTTCATATTCACTTATATATTGAGTGAATATGAAGAAACTATTTTATTCTAATGGCTTGGTCTTATAATAGATAATTAAAGGTAATGACCTGCCACTAGGTTGGGTTGTTGCTGAGGATTTAATCTTGCACATTCATGAATTCATCTAGTTTCCCGCAAAAATCATATTGGAGTTGATGTCACAGTATCAGGCCTATCATAGGGTAGTTCATATTGGTTTATGAATACATATCCTGAATTAAAAAACTAATAAAATTTGTTGGGTTGAAAGGGGAAATATTTTTGTTTGATACCTAGTGTTCCACATATCTGAATCTTAACGAAGAAAACTTGAAAATTATTGGGAATTTACAACCATAACCTACTCTTGACTTGTGTTGGGATGAATTCACCTAGGTATTCATGATGGTATTTCCTATATCACCTATCGGTATGGACTCCATATGGGAGATTATATAAGTATTATCAATGTTTATAAACATTCCACCTATTTAGGATGACTTTTAGTGGATAAACATAGGAGTATCTATCTTCATGAAATAATAATTCTCTATAGAGTTCCACATTCATTCATATTAGAGACTTCATTTCACCTAATTTCATAGTTATTGGAGGGGTTGTAAATGCCACTAGGTTCATAGGTACATATAAGTACAAATTATCACCCACTTTCTGATTTTTAGTGAGAGTGTACGAAACCAATTTTTGAGGATATTTTTCAATCATGTGTTCAAGATTTTTGATGTTCTTGGGAGAATCACATACATATCTCCATGTTCACATACAATAATATCTTTTAGGAAAACACAAAAATGAATTCTTATAATTCCCTATATTGTAGGATGTTTTATGTACCCCTGTGATTGTTAGAGGTAGGATAGGTAGAACTGCTGTGTATTCATCTATTTTCGAAGACTTCAGAGATGGATCAACATATTAGGATGTGGGTTTCTAAATCATGGTCACGAATGAATTCATAAAATGATCATCACCATGGAACACCATACCTCAAGTTAGGGATATGGGTATTATTTTTCAGTTCACTATGAATAAGGAATAAATGGAATCAAAAAAAGGGAAGTTGTTAGTGCATTCTGTTGGGGTAATAGAATTTTTTTAGAGTGTTAGTCTAGTAATTTATTGTTTGTAGCTACCTCAATGTTAATGGGCCATGAATGATGTATATTATGAATTTCTTATTCACGTATATCGGTATAATCCATTCTAAATTATTTTTCATGACAATGAATAATTGATGACTGACACATCCTTTGATGGTCACTCAATCTGTGTTGTTTACTATGGAACAATGGTACATTGTGGTCTGTGTGTCCCAATTGTATGGGTGATATGGAATATAATTCATGTAGAGTATATGGCTTAGGGAATGGATACCAATATATGTTCCCAGTGTCCAAATATATTCTCTAAACAATATTTACCTCCTTGTGAAGTAATTCTAGTAGATAATTTACGTTAATTGGGGAATATTTCAAACACATGGATTTTTTCATATGTATTAAACCTTTTTTGGTTGTGTTTAAATTAATCTGATATATCCAAATTGAAATTCCTAATGATTTGACATTGTTTATGTTGTTGTTTGGGTATTTCTAAATTTCTAGAGCCAATTATTTTGAGTGAAACAAGTGGCCCACACTGTTAATATAATATTTTTTCCAAATCTACATAGTTTTTTAAACTATTCTGCATGGTACAATTCTCTTCCTAGGGACACATAGTTTTTTCAATCCTTGAAACATAGACTACACAGTCATAGAAGTTTTTTAGAAGGAATTTTATAGGTTTTAACCATGTTCTATTAATAGTTAGTAAAACCATGTGTCATTCACATACGAGGTGAATTTTGGAGATGTCCATGGTGCATGGTTAGAGAAATTGTTTTCCAAACATGTCTAGAAACCATTAATCCCCTTTCAATATGTGAAATTTTGATTATTTCCATCCTTTATTGTTAACACATCCAATATTTTCCTTTCTTACTTCATGAAATTAACCATCTCCAATTAAAGACTTCCCTTATATCACTAAAACTAGGCATTAGGGTATCTAATCAATCTGGACACTAATAAAGCCACAAGTCATATCATTAGATGCTCACTAGTATTATATTCATTCCACATGATACTTTAATAATTTATATCTTTATCAAAGTATTTAATTTATTGTGAGCTAATATCCTACGTTTCATGAAATTTTCCAATTTCACTGATTTCTTCCATTCCATCATAGATTAGAGGACAAAAACATATGATCTATTTACTACCATACTAATGTAGATATTCTAATTATTTTCCCTTAATTTATTTCTATTTGTCTATTATTTTTCTATTTCACACCCCTTATTCTTTTTATAAACACTTGTTAAAATGTGTTTTTCTTAAAAAAAATGAATAGGGATTACCTATATAACTCACAGGACCCTTTTGTATCTTAACAGACGTATGTACCTTGAATTAAACCACATATTGGATGTCTTACTAAATTATACAATACAAAAATTTTTGGCATCATAATTTGGTTCACCTCATATGTTTTGGTCTTTTAATCTTTTCTTTTGTGATTTTAAAAGAAATGTTTAACATATAAATTGAATTAAATTAATGTGGGAAAGGAACTACATTACCCAATACACTATTCAATATCACCTACTCTCTTATAAATGAGATTTTCTTTAAAAACATATTTTTAGTAAGGATTAATGGTTGGATTCATTAAATGTTTGGAATTTTATGTCTTGTATATGATTTGAACCACATTCTAAGTATATAGAGTTTCTTATATAAATGTGATGTCCAATTTAATTAAAGGTGAGATTAAATGGTTTTGTGTAAAATTTGGCCCATGAACATTCATATTACAATGAAAATATTGATACATGGGTTTTATGATATAACAATATGAATGTAATAATATGGATTATTTTATTAAAAGAATTGGAGATGAAATTATCTTATGATGTGGGTGAAACATGGGTAATCATATGAATTCAATAGATGTATTATCATAAAACTGAATCATGTACACAATGTGTGATAATAGAGCTCCATGTGTGTACTATGAAATATATAATTGGGGGTAATATCATTATATACATCGTGAGTGACACTTGGGCTCCCATTATTGAATTTAAAATAAGGACTCATGTGGAGGTTAATTTATACAACACCTGGATTGATATTAGAGTTCATACGAGAAATATCAAGGATGTGATTTTATATTAATGGGATTATGTTATACCTTAGAAGGATACCTATGTTCCAAATTAGGAATTGTAAAGACGTGGTTAGGTTTCCTTGGGATTAATTATTAAATTAAATACATGATGTGACTCCCAATGAAATGAACAAGATTGGATTCAGTTGGATCATTACATTTTGATGTCCTAATGATGATTATATTTATATTATATGATTTATGGGGAAAGTCTTAGACATGAGATGGGTCTTAAGACATCATTAAAAATTAAAAATTAATTGATTTTTCACTAAGAGACATCTTGTCTTAGGACAAATAAAGTAGTACAGGTCGGGTTTTACATGGGAATCCATACCTATGTGGGTTATTTATTTTTAGAATTTTATTTACATGTCTTACTATTGACTATACCCTTATTAATATATACTCATGAAATAGATGGAATTAGAAACTGTTGGGGTGGTTCTACTGAGTATATCTCACACCCTATTCAGGCATACATTGGGTACACTAACATAAATCAATGATTCTGGAAGGGATAATGGAATGTTTCCTTCTTTGGATTCTATAATACCATGCTTGGATGAGGTAAGGGATCAGATGTCCAAGCCTATGATTGAGACACCGATATAGATTTACATGGTTATTTTTTCCTTATTGTATTTAATATTGTATATTATTTTTTCCCAGATTCAACAATATTTCTTTATTATAAATTTAAATGATTATGATTTTTTATTTTAAACTGGTATATGTGATATCATTAGTTATTTATATGATGGTGGATTCATATTTTACTATTTTCTCGCATTATATGCTACCTCTTTGATTTATATGGTCACATTGTTATACAACATTTTTATCATCATTATATAGTCTCCACACCATTCCACCAATGACCCTTAGTACTACACGGAAGACTCTGGTTTATGTGGATCCATTCATGAGGATATTCGGACAACCATTTTCCATTACTTATGAGTGAAAAGGTTTTAATAAACCACATAATTGATCCATGGTAATTAAATGTTTGGGTATGATATTATGTTTGAATAGATTCTTAGTGCATAACCATGTTCTTATGTTATAGATAAAGAATTTTTTTTTGATTTAGATATATATATGATGAAAATAATATTCAACGAATCAGTGACAAAAATAATTATCCATATATTATCTTTTAATTTGTAAAGAACCACAGTGCCTAACTCTATAGTATGGGGAAGAGTGTGACCAAAATATCAAGGTTTGGTCAGGAGATATGTAACCATTAAGGGATAAGGTGACAACTTAATATTGATTAAATTTAAGAACACAATTTTTATCACTGATTTAGTAAATCCATTTATCAATTGTTATTGTTTGAGAGGTCCTTAGAAGAAAGTATTGATAGATCTATCCTCCCAAAGGACTCTCATTTTAGTTCTGAGATATAAAAAAGGGTGAGTTTAGAACTCCATGATAAGGATCGCCATTATGTTATGATAATGTAAAATATGAAATGTATTCATATCATATTATTGTCATTTTTTATTCCCTAGTTTTTTTACATAATGGTGAAACATTGTGATCTCACATTTTCATTTGAATATAACATCATTCTTGGATTTATGTAATTTTCAATATTGATATTTAAATATAGATCAAATAACTATAGAAGTCCAAAATCACATATATTTATATATTTGGTTTCATTATAAATAGTTATAAATAATCATATATAGTTGATTTGATAATTAATGAGTGGGAATGTTCTTTATGTGCTATTAACTAGCCGTTTTCAAGAGATTTTCCAATGTGGCGGAGCAACATTTATAATATGTTCTTATATGAAGATAAATGGTTCTATATGATATTAACATTATAATTATAATTATAATGTTTATATTATTATTTTTATATCAATTGGATTAGAATAAAATATATGGATATGTAATTTGGAAAGGTAATGTAAATTAAAAGGTAAAATAATAGTACACATTTTCTAAATTTGATCATTTTCCTGGGCCCATAACTTCTTGAAATCATGGAGTTTGATTTCCAAATAACATCCCCAAAAATTCTTTAGGACTTTAGATATTGTAATGGGGACAATATTTTTCTTCTATAGGTGGAGGTGGTTTGTTTTTACAAGGGTATGGAGATGAGGAAATTATAATTAAAGAGAGGGGTGTTCTTTGGATTGAATATTGAATAAAATAAAAATTCTAAGGCATTCCATTAAATTGATAAATTATTGAATTTTTTAATGTTACTTGGAAAAAAATGGAATGATTTTTTTATTTTAAAACACTTTAATTTGAATTTATTTTTGTATCCAATGGAATGGATAAAAATAAAAAAATTGGGACACTCTTGACATTTACATCATGGAAAATACATTATGGCCTTTTAAAATTTATGTTCATATAATTTTTACTGAATAAACATTATTTTGTACATTTCAAAAATTATAATATTTATTTGGTCATTATTATATCCTTAATGATGCGATTTAAAATGTTTTGGTAGGAAAAATCTATATTTCGAATATTGCCATAATAATTTATGTATTTCAGATTATTACCAAAAAATAAAACATACACAACATCAATGTTATGATTCCAATAATGAATTCAATTTTATCAATATAAAATTCTACCACTGTTAATTTAATTTTTTTAATATAATAATAATTATTTAAGTAAATCTATTGAATTATAATTTATTAAAACATGTTCGTATAATATCTATAATTTTATATTCAAGGAATTTTTTAAGGGGATTCATTTATATATATATATATATCATTAATTATCCCATAATTAAAAAATTTATGTTATATTTTATTATTTTGATGTGGAATTGTTATTCCAAGAGTCATGTTATTCTTCCCAAATGTCGGATTAATTATTCTAACAGTCACATTACTATTGCAATGGTATAGATTTTATTTAAATGTTCATATTACCTCTTATAAGTACCTATATATTTTATCATTCACCATTCACATTCATTCTAGTCAATTTTTTATGTTCATCATTTCTAAAATTATTTTTTATAAAATTATAATTATTTTATATACTATCATTCATGGTAGTAGTTATTCTAACAGATATGTAAGATCAAAATTTTATTATTCAAATATTATTACATTATATATTTTATCCCATTATAATATTTTTTCATGTGATTCTTATTGAATAAGGTTATTATATCAATTAATGAGATAAATGGTATTTTCTTTCTTTA
The DNA here is from genome assembly GCA_963277665.1 of Viscum album. Taxonomy (NCBI): domain Eukaryota; kingdom Viridiplantae; phylum Streptophyta; class Magnoliopsida; order Santalales; family Viscaceae; genus Viscum; species Viscum album. Next base: position 1,335,181,088 of record OY728142.1, read on the forward strand.
TGTGATTTATGTTTATAAAACCATACCATAATATAAAACACATTTAGAAATGAAAAATTAATTATTTATAAATCCTCGGTTATTAAAATTTAAACCTACCATGGTGTCAATAATGTAATGGATATTGGGATCTTTTATATTCAAGATATTATTACACATCATGGAATCATACTTCGTATCAGATTGGGACATATATATTAAATGATAAAATTTGTGGGTATTATAAGAAGTTATGGGTTCTCTATTGATGTTCATAATAAAATATAATAAATAGATGGATGTAAAATTTAAATGAGACATCATGATTTTTGAATACATACTTCATTAATGTATTCATAACATTCGTTGATCTTGGGAGAAATATCTTCCCAATGTTGATTACTCCTATAATAAAAGTTATCAGGCCTTGATTATAGTGGATTTGTTTGAGGTGTTGTATTAGTGGCCATGTAAATCACATATTTTTATAAAGATGATGGATAACGATCCATAGATGTAATAATCATTATTATCAAGATGATGAGTATTATTTATTTGATCATAAAAATTTCAAATAAAAATAGAATTTTCTATAAATCATATGCTCATTGGAATCATATACCATTGAGTATGAGGAAGGTGTTCATGTTTTCATATTATTTCCCTATAGTAGAAGCATAGAATGCTGTGAATTCATGTAAATTTTACACCTCATTATTCCATACTATTTAAGAATGTGGGTTGAATTAGGAAGGTGGATTTCCGATTAGACATTCCTACACTCTTCCATCAATCAATATTTAGTTTCATGTTTCCCAAATATGTAATTATTTATTTGATACATCCAATATTATTGAGTGGTATGATGTATAAATTAAACATATTACTTCTATGTTTGAGTGTCTTGTCTTAAATTTAGACCAAAATTATAAATTGATTCATGGTAAGATAAAAACCATTGATTTGGGTGATATGGTAGTGTTTTGACAGCCTTAATGAAACAAGGTATTGTGAGGCCTTGATAATGAAAATGGTTATATCTATTATCAGTTTTATGATCATCAAATTTTCATGGACATAAATCATTTATATTGGGGAGAATTATGATTCCCTCTGGGTGAAAATTTTGTTAATGTTATATCTTTTTGTTATGGAATTTTGGTTCATTCAGTGTTGGGGGTTCAAAGTTTCTTAAAAATTGTGTTTTTATCAAATTAGTGAATACCAGGTAGTCCCACGACTATGGGGAAATCCATGGTGTGCCTTTCATCATATTATGTTAAATTTTTTAATCCACAGCCTCAAGTGTTGGGTATGGTCTCTTGTGTGACCAAATGGGCGTCTCCTTGTGCACCATGCTTAACAAACCTCATTATAAGTGAGGTGGAGTCTATGTAAAATCCAAAATGTCCTCTTTTTTAGGTCAAGGGTGAGGAATATTCCCAAAATATATCTCATAGGTTAACACATCCTATTATGTTAGAAAAATATAGGTCATGGTGTCGTTGGTTAAAAAAAGGATGACACATTGGGGGATCCTGATCTTCCAATGGTGGTTTCTCCAACCATATGTATCCTTAATGAAGGGTCATAATGTTAAATTTGATCTATTTTCATCTATTAAATCATTTTTATATCCTAATCATCGTATATTTTATGTATATCATGTTCCAAGATCAGGTTTTGGATAATACCCATCATTATAGCAGCAAAATTTTAAGCATCCCAAATCATTGGGTGTTATCTATGTATAACTAGGCTCATGATGTTTATATCTATTTGAGTCCTAGAACTATTTTCAATGTAAATGATGTCATCATTTTTCATTTGGTATAAGCTTCAATCCTACAGACTATATGTTGGAATGTATTGTGTTATTTTGTACTCCTTTAAGTTTTTATATAAATTTTTGATTTGAAATCCCTAATATATAAATTTTATCTTCAATTGAAATTGATAAAATTGGTTTTTTGTATTAAACTTTTTTATACACATTTTGAGATTTTAAAAATCCAAAAAAGTGACTTGAAATGGAATTAATTTATTATGTATAGAATCCATGTTTCATCACTATAGAAATTTTTTCCTGGGATATGTGATTTAATTTGTAATGTTAATGTCATAACAAATTTATGTAATATACATTAAATTTCATAAATATAATGGTATTGTATTTAAACATCATTATGAGAAATGGTTATGTGGGAAAAATAGACATATTTGATCCTTAATTGAGATATATATATATATATATATATTAGTTTTGGTGCGGCATACAATTCCCGTTATATAGGTGGATACCCACCTAGGGACCATGTTTCCCATAATTTAGAGTTTATTTATTCTAGAGATTTATTTTATTACTATTGTAAACCCTTATTTTTTGATGGTCTTAATTTATATTAAGTGAAAAATTGTGTTCATTCATATTGATATGAATATATTTCACCATGATTTGTATAGATATTTTTTTGATAAAAACTTATTCATCAAATTAATAGTGATGGATATATATATATATATATATATTAGTTTTGTTGGTTCATAAGATTCCCTGGATATCAGTGGATACCCACCTAGGGATCATGTTTACCATTATTTAGAGTTTAATTATTCTGGATATTTATTTTCGTAGTGGTGTAAACCCTTATATTTTGATGATCTTAAATTCATTTTAGTGAAAACGTTGTACATTCTTATTGATATGAATATATTTCAACATTATTTGGATAATTATTTTTTAAAAAAAATGTATACATCGAATTAATCCTCATGGATATAAATTCTATTTCATATAGTTTTCTTGTAAAATAATGATTTTTTATATGAAAATAAGTGGAATATTATTAAATAAAATACTTATTTCTTCTTGAAATGTTTTAGAATTTTTTATATGTACATGAAGATGCAATTTGATAGGCATTTTAAAAACTTTTCATCTTATTATATTGAGATTTAGTTATTACACCATTCATTTTCCTATTATGTGTTTTAGCCATGGTTTTATAGGATAAAGGAAATTTTAAGAGTTTCGTGTAGAGGGTACCCCTAGTTGATTTTATTTTCACTCTTGGGGGTTGGGATTTCGGTGAGATATAGTGACATGGAGATGGACCCATGGGTATCTTTAGTTTCCATGATGATGGTACCACATTTTCATTATTTGGATAAAGTTGTTATTTGATGTTTCCATAATGGATTGGTTGTCTATACATGTGATAAATTATTCAAAATATTCATTGAAGAATTGCATTATTATATATTATCATAATAATTTTGACAGAGGAATTATTCCCAATTTTCACTATATGATACCTAGATAATTATTTACAGTATATGATGACAAGGAAGACACTTCTGCCATTTTTTCTTTCTAATTTATGTGATATTATTAGTTTACATGGGACATTCTATTATTGAGATATGTTTTTTTAGATTCCTTTCTAATATTTAATGCCTGTAATAATTAAATTTATATTACCCTAGTATATAGTTAATAGTATATAACATTTTAATTGCATGCCTTTTGGGAAATTATCCATCTCATCATTGACATTGAATGATTATTATCGGTCTCAAATCAAGATATGTATTATTAAGTAAAAATATTCCTTCTCTTTGAAAGAATATATTTATATCAATATACCACTACACATGAAATAATTTTTCATAAAATTTAATTTCTTAATTAAAAATACTAAAATATATTGATTTTTATCTAATTTTATATACTTATTATAATTGATATCATCCAATTGAAAACGTAGTAAGATTACATTACAATACTCATTTAATTAAGAAATAAAAATTATATGTTTAAAAAATAAAATAATATATTGATTTTGAATTTATAAGAATGTATTATTCATAGACAGGCCTTCAATTAAGATCCTTATAAATAGAGTTTTAATAGTAACATAATAAAATTCACATTTTTTTTATATAGATTTCATCAATTTACAATCTATAAATAATAATATCTTATCTCTCATGGTATTCTAGATACTCCATTTTATAATTGAATTGAGTCAAATATATAATAAGTAAATTCCATCTTTAAATAATCCCATAATAACAGATTTCATTTAATTCTACCCGGAATAAATTACTCACTTATTTTACATAATCCCATTACATTGAAAATTTTACAACAAATGTTTTCATTATTTTTTATAATAAAAAACATTAATTTATAATATTTAGAAAAAAAATATTATCAAAAATAATATATAATGATGTTAAAATGAATTTATCATATCATTTTCAACAATAGATGGCATGGTTTTTACAATAATTAATGAATATCAAATGATGTTATTTTATTTATTTCCTAATGTTATTGGATATATTAGATGATTAGGTAACTTTACCACATGTGACATTAATCATTACTAAATGAATCTTATATATGTTATGGAAATTTATAAAATAATATTCAATATATGATCCTATTTTTAGAATATATCCATTCCCTCTCTAAATCTACTCGAACATTATTCCATTAAACATATGTTCTCTTAACTGAATCCCAACACATTTGAATCATATATCATGCATAACTATTCAATTCCATTGTTCAATAAAAATAGGAAAACTATGATTTTTTAAATATAAATTGTGTATATATTGAAAAAAACATTATCGATTCTCTAAGATGTAAATTATCAATGTTAATGAATAAATGACATTTCAATAACCTATATGAATGCATTATATTATATGACTACAAAAAGTTGAATACATCTCATGTTATTTAATTTTTCATGGAATTATGCTTCATTGGTCATTCCAAGTAAGGACCTAGAATCTATATCTATTTTATATATGCAAAAATGTAATATTTATTTTTTAAAAACTACCAAATTCACAAAATAATACTCAACCATCCATATTTAGCCAAATCTTAATGTTTGTTGAAGAAAATTTTCATTGTATGAAGCATTACTTGTCGTGTAATATATTAACATAATTTAACAAAGATTACATTCAATGATGTATAAAAATTGTATAAAATACATAAAGTATAATAATATATATATTATACTCATTGTGTGGATGTAGAGTATCCATTATATGAGAGAATTATCATGCAAATTTAAACATATTATCACAACTCATTACATTCCATGTTATCACTGACTAATGATAACATATATAATTTTACCTTAATTGTAAATTATCTTATAATTCCATTGAATTACATTATTAATTGATGAAATGATAAAATGGAAAAACATATTTATAACATTATTAATTTGATTACTATTAAAAACACCAATAAATAAAATGAAAATCTATTTTAAAAGTCTTCTTGAAAAAAATAAGATAATATGTGTTGAGTATACAAAGAATTATACTTTTATAAATTAATTGGTTTTAGAAAATCATTTAAATTTTTAATTTTAATCTTGATATAAAACTATATAAAATTCACAAAAATTTACCCCCACAAAATATGTTATAGGATTTCTGATACATATTTTAGTATCAGAATAATGATTTAGATGATCAATATACAAGAGGTCGTGAATTGTATATTTTAAAAATTACTTTGAAACTTTTAATGTTGATATAAACCTTTTCTATTTTTTAACAATGTTAAACAAGGTAAATTCACAAAACCTGTTGGTCCTATAAACATGATAGATTCAGGAAATGTGGTTCCGTAAGTGAAACTATTTCTACAAACTTACTAGATATCAGAAATGCAGTTCCGAAAATGAAACTTAACCAAAGATTACAAGAACCATGATTCTAACTTAAAATGTATAGAATATTACATAATCTGAGTTCAAGATTAAGAAATTATAAGATAGTTACACTTTCCTCAAAAATTATAATACAGTGGAAAACAAACATGAAACAATACAAGTTACAAGTAGTAAATCTTTTAACCCAAAGTGTCGGGTATACAAAAACCTTTTCAAATGGTCTCTTGATTTATAATTTAATGAATGTATGTCTTACCCACACCAAGGTAATCCCTCGATGAGAGTATTGGAGTCTGTATTGTTATCCCCACAGGCCCTCAAACTTCAAGGTAGTCGATATCTCTGTCTTTCTATCCCCAGAAGACCTCAAATGTACTCAGCAACATTTGGAGTCTCACGAAGTAATCTGAACAAGATGTTCGGTACACACAAGTCATGGGAGTCTCTCTCTAGAAATCACCTTATCATCATGTAATCTCTAGATTTATATAATATTAAAAGCTTATGAGTTATGGGCTTGTTCAAATGAGCTCTAATTTATAGGCACATTAGCAACGGTCGGCTCCCTCCTCCAACAGTGATATTTTTTCTTCAATCTCAGAGGTACCTGTATAACTGTCACTCAAAAAATGGTATGTAAATAAAATAATGCAAGACATCGTTTTATACTTATAACAAAGGAAAGAAAAATAAAGTTGGTTAATAAAATCTACATTTCTATAGTCTAACTTTCGGAGCCTAAAAACATTCAGATTCTTTATTGCTTAAATATTCAGATTCTATTTGTAATGGAATTCATAGTCATAATTATATAGAATTTAGAGTCAGAAAAATGAGGAATTAAGAACCTGCATACTGAGGAATTCGGAACCCGGATTATAATGAATTATAAACCTAAATTCTAAGGAATTCAAATCCTGAATTCTAGGGAATTCGGAACTTGAATTATAAGGAATTCAAAGACTAAATTTCAAAGAATTCGGAGTCTGAATTTTTGAGAATTCAGAGTCTAAATTTCAAGGAATTCGGAGTCTGAATTTTAGAGAATTTGTAGTCTGAATTTCAGAGAATTTGGAATCTGAAATTTAGTGAATTTGGAGCCTGAATTACAGAGAATTCAGAGTCTGAATTTTAGATCCTAAAAATATAATACTCTATATCTAAATATTTATTTAATTATGAGGTTTTAGATGTGAAACCAAATTTTACACATAGGAAAAAATGGTTTAGATTTTAGAGCAACTATACTATGAACAATGAGAACATGATAAGGATAAATTTTCCTTGGGGATGAAACATTTTCCTTATTAAATAAATTCTTAGGTAAAATAAAATTTTCCTTAAGATAGGGTGTTTGTGATTTTCAAAACATAAAGAATGGACATTTCAAAAGGAAACCTTATTGAATAAACAATCTCCCTCAAACATGAAGGAATAGAAAATTCATAATGAAACCATATTGACTCAAAAATCTCCCTTTTTTTTAAAGCACAAACATCCTTGTGAAAAATAATATAAGGACTTTAGAAATTTTATTAGGTTTTAAATAAAAAATTATGTCCCATTACTTCTGGATCAAAGTGAACACGACTAACTCCCCCTTAGGCTTTGAAATCTCTAAGGATAGTATTATGAGTTTCCTAAATGAGATTTTTCATTTTCTTTCTTAAAAAAATCTTCATGATGAAAACTCCCCCTTAGATAAACACCCCATTACTTAGGAAAATTTCTTCATTAATTAGTATTTGATTTGACATTCATTTATTCTCCATTGTAATTTTGGAAATGAAATATAGGGAATTGAAAATAAATTTGGTACTTAAAATATTAGTACTAAACAACCAAAAAAAATATGAAGAGAAACCCACATTTCATTAATATTTGAAAGGATTTGTACAAGAAGGAAAAGTAAAAAAAAGATCAGATTTTGAAAATATTATCCTTATTTCTCTTTCAGAATCTTCTTATTCACAATATTCTTGAGATTCTTTAGATCTTTGTGATCCTCCTCTACACATTTGATAAGCTGATATTAATCTTCATGTTTCTTCTCTAAGGCTTTGATTTTCTCTCCTTGAGCCTTAAGAGATTTTTCTTGAGCCTTCATAACTCTTCATGCATAACAAGCTTTTCTTTAATCTCAATTCTGATATTCCATTCCCTCTTCTATCTCTGAGTGACTGAATTTAGCTTCCCATTCATATCCTTAACTTCTTTCTTTTGAGAATTCTTTTCAAGAGTCATCTTTTCCTCAAAACTATTAATGAGATCCATGATCTTCACATATTTGGAGTCAAATGAATCCTTGAAACTATATTAAAAATTCCCAAGGATTATCATCTCTTCTATTTTTTCCCTTGCACAAATTGTCATCTTTTTACAAGATCATTTATGCGCATAGTATCCATTGAGAAATGTCTTTAAGTCTACCTTGTGTTTGACACATTTATCCATCACCATGGTTACTAAATCTGATTTTTAATTTTATGAATGCTAAAGCATCTGGCATCTCGAGTCTATACTGGTAAATATTGGAATAACCCCAACCAGCTTCTTTAATGACTGATCTACAAAGTCATTTCCAAGAGAAGGTGATTTGGAATCCAAGAATTTGGTTAGTGAGGATTCAATTTCTAATTCAGCTGCCTTCCTCTTTAATGAACCACCAACTACTTTTTTGATAACAACAACTTTTCTAGGGGTATCCACAACCACTAATTTTTCCATATTATCCTTCGAAATGATTTCTTCTTGATTAATAGATTCATGTTCACTATCTGATGTTGACCGATTTTGTCTTCATTAGCTTCTTCCTTTTCAGCTCCTACCTCAACATCTTCTGGGTGAATGAAATCTTTATTGACAATTTCTTCCACAGATAGTTTCTTTACAACATCTTCACCCTTCTCTTTATCCTTCCCAAGAGTATCATGTGTTGATGATTCGGCTTGAGAGGTTCGAAATGACAATTTCTCAGAAGGGAATTCCTTCTCATGATATTCCTCTACCTACTTTAACATATCTTCAGTGTCACCAATTCCATCTTCTTCTTATTCTTATGATACTTCTTCTTCAACTACTACTTCTTCTTTAAATACTTATTCTTGATGTTTTTCTAGAATTACAAACTTCTTTCCCAGACTCTCAGGAGTGATTCTTAAAGAAATGACTATGGTACCTGAACATGTTTAGAATCTTTCTTTATTTCCTTGAGAATGGATTAGACTATTTCAGCTTTCAACATTTTATTCTTCTGCTTCTTCTCTTTTTGTTTCTTCTTAAGATATTCAGAAACCTTTTCTTTTAAATACTTTTCCCCATTAGGATCCTGGCCAAAATTATGGTCCCCTTCCTTCTGGTTCTTATTGTCTTCTCTACACTTAGCCACTAGATCATAAGGATATGTTTTTTTCATTATTGGATTTGGAGGTGCGGATTGAGTTTCCTTAGACACTAGGGTTTTTGCTTTCTTTTTTGGATCCTTGGATTTCCTCTTCCTTCCACCCTTCTAAGATCTCTCAATTGCTTCATGTTTCTTTATTGATGCTTCAACTTCCTTTTCTGATAGATCATAAAATTCTCCATATTGACTATTAAATCCAATCTTCATCCACTTAAGTGTATCATCACTTATCAACATAACCTTGGAGTTTCTTAGCTTGGAACTGCATGAAATCTTGAAGGATTGAAGCCAAAAACCAATCATCTTTGAATGAAGAGATGGATACATATTAATTTGAGACTTTAAATTCCCATTCGTGAGATTTTAAATCGTAACCAAGATATACATGAATAGGTTAATATTTCTGAGGTTCACTAAGAAATCTAATATAAAAAAATCACTCTTATATAGAGTATCCACATCTTCTTTTATCAGTATTATAAACCCATGAACCCATGATTTGAGAATCTGAAGGTTTGTAGATAGATGTACTATCTTCAGAGTCTTCACCTCTGAAAGACCAAGGCAAGATAGAGCTTTTTCATTATCAAAGAAACCCGATTCATCAAGTAGTTTGTGAGTACAGAACATAGCTTCCCCTTAATAAGGAATACCAATCAGACTGGCTGTCGGGTTGTAAGAAAGAGAATATGTCTTCCCATAACTCTAAAAAAAATTATCTCTTCCTCCTTCATTGAAAAATCTTACTATCCTGTATAATTCAACTGAAAAATCCGGATACACCGGATCCTATGATTTCTGTTTCAATATAAAAACACTCTCCCACCCATTTTCTTGATATTCTTAGAGGTAATGGAATAATAATTATTAATGAAATTAGGATGAACCAACATTTCTCTGTCAATCTTCCTTTAAGGAATTTATTTTTCAGATGACATTTATTTTTGAGATAATGCTTCAGCAGACATTCGGAACTAAGGAATCCTTGAAGATCTGGAATGGGTTTATGTAGGAAGGGAATACCTTCAGCAAGTGAAGGATTGAGATCGTTGTGGGACAACCATTGTGGGTCCTTTATATGGGTAATTAATGTGATGGTTCAGCTTCCCCGAATGATCAAATTATTGACAAACTTTTGAGAAGATCTAATGGTTGAGATGATAACTGCAGAAGGATTTTGATAGATACATGTTTTTGAGGTTTTTAAAATAAAACATTCAGATTTACGGAAAATTGAATCAAAAAAATTAAAACAAAAGGAAATACCAGCATGATAAAATATGATAATGAATACTTAGGAAGGGGAAAATACCTTTCTGATTACTAGGGAGATTATTCGTAATGAGGAATATTTTTCTTGGAGAACATTAGATTCTGAAATTTTGATTACTTAAAAATTTTAACAATAAAAATTTTGACTACGAAACTTTTAACTACGAAAATTTTGACAAAAAAAAACTAAGAAAAATTTTCAGTATGAAAATTTTTTCTATAAATATTTTGACTGAGAAAATTTTCTATAAAAATATTTTCATTAAGAAAATTTGGACGAAGAAAAATTTCACTATGAAAAATTTCACAATGAAAATTTTAACATTAGCTAACAAGAAAATGTACCCCCCCTATGAATACGAGTTTCTGACTATATGAAGAATGGTTAAAACATGAATTTAATAAGGAAGATTACCTTATGGTAAACATTTATTACTTATGTTTAAGGTATTCAAATCTATCAGATGGTAATGATTAGGTGAAAATATCACCATGTTGGTCTTGTATTCCAATAAATTGATGAATGATATCTCCTTTTTGTGTGTGGTCCCTAAGAAAGTGATACCTAATATCTATGTGTTTTGAACGATAGTGATGTGCAGGGTTTTTACTTAAGGCAATGATAATAGAATTATCACACAATATTTCTGTTTTGGTAAAACTCATACCATACTCTGTGAGTGTGTGTTGCATCCACAACATTTGGTCACAATAGCTTCGTGCTGCTACATATTTAGCATCAGTAGTGGAAGTGCTACTGAGTGTTTCTTTTTTCATGACCAAGAAACTTATGAATCTCATAAAAAATGACATGTTTCGGTTGTACTTTTCCTATCCATTCTACATCTAACAAATTAAGTATTCTAAAAACTTTTTTAAAACAAAACCATTTCTAGATGTATAAAAGAGTCTTAAATCCATATTTCCCTTTATGTAGCAAAAAATAATTTTCACTCCCTCTAAATGAGATTACTTAGGATTGCATTGATATCTTGCACATAAGAATACTGAAAACATTATGTCTTGACGACTAGATATCAAGTAATGTAGACTTCCTATCATACCTCTAAAAGATGTTTGATATAATGGTTTCCCATCTTCATCCAGATCAAGTTAATTTGAGGAACCATTAGGTGTACTTATACTCTTAGTTTTTTAAAATCCATGCTTTTTAAGAAGATATTTAATATAATTATATTGATATATATATATATATATATATTCCTTCTGGTTTTTGAGAAATTAGAAAACCATGGAAAAATGTTAACTCACCCATCATACTCATTTCAATCTCAGATTTCATTAGATCCTCAAAGGAATCAGTTAAATATTTCTGAGTTGATTTAAATATAATGTCATCAACATAAATATAAATAATCTATACATTTTTCTTGTCTTCCATTATAAAAGTGTATTGATCACCATTTCCCTTAACATATTTATTTTGATGAAAAAACCAAGTAATTCTGTCATACTAAGCTTGAGGGGCTTGCTGAAGTCCATACAAAGCTTTGGTGTGTTTCTAAACATGTTCAGGATGTTTGGAATATTCAAAACCAGGATGTTGTTCAAAAAAAACAACCACTTTGACAAAAACATTAAGGAAAGAACATTTTAAATTCATTTAGAAAAGTTTACAATTGAAGAAAGATTTAAAGGAATATAGAATATGAATAGATTCAATTCTATCTACTGGATCATAGGTTTCTTTATTGTCTATTCCTTGTTGTTGATTATAGCCTTTAGTAACTAATCTAGCTTTATTTCATACTATGATTCCATTTTCATCAACCTTATTTCTGGAGACCAATTTTACTTTAATAATATATGTTTCCTTATGCCTTTCAACCAACAACTAGACTTTATTCCTTTAGAATTCATTTATCTCATCTTGCATAGCTTTTATCCAATCATCATCACCTAATACTTCATCAGTGCATTTTAGTTCTAATTGGGAATTGAATACTAGATATTGTACTTCATTCTTTAATGATCATCTAGTCCTTACAGGTTGATTTACATCACTAGTGATACTATCACTGGGATGATTCTTAAGAAAACAACTAATTTGGGTTTTATAAAACTTTTTCATTAACATAGGGTAAGAAATATTATGAGGTAAATGCTTCGGAAATATTTTTGTGAACATTTTCCTTATCATAAAGATCTTTAATAAAGGGTTGATAATCATTTTTTGAAAACACATCCAATGATGTAGATTGAGATTGTTTAAAAACAAAATGATCAGTTTCATCAAATTTTACATGTATTGTTTCATCAATAGAACAAGTATTTTTATTTAAAACTCTATAGTCCTTATAGATTATGGTGTATCCTATGAAAATTACTTCATCATATTTTTGGTTGAATTTTTGTAGATTATCATTAGTATTCATAATGAATACCTTTCAACCAAAAACCATGAAGTAGGAAATTCTAGGTTTTCTACCATTTTGTAAATCATACATAGTTTTATTCTGAAAAGGTCAAATCAAAACTTGAGTTATAGTATAACAAGTAGTACATACAGCTTCAAACTAAATTTTTTTGGCTATATAATATTCAATCAACATGGTTCCTATTACCTCTTGAAGAATTTTATTTCCTCTTTCAAAAATACCATTTTTATAAGGAGTTCTTGGTGTTGAGAAGTTATGAGTAATTCCATTTCTTCTACAAAAAGTTTCATAATTAGAATTTTTAAATTCTCCTCCATGATCACTATGAATAGTTTTCAATTGATGTTTTTTTCACATTTTTAACTTGGTCTCTAAAACTTTTGAAATATGAAATAGCTTTAGATTTCATGGATAGAAAACAGACCCGTGTAAATCTAGTGTAATCATCAACTAAAACAAATACATAATATGTTCTACCAATGCTTCTAGTTTGTCTTGGGCCAAAAATGTCCATGTGAACTAACTAGAATTCATCAGTAGTTGAGACATCGCCGACTAATTTAAAACTTTATTTATGTTGCTTTCTATATTGACAAGGATCACAAATTTTTGAAGAATCAAATCTATGCTCTGGTAGATCCTAACTAATATTTTCATAGAGTGTTTTCTTAGGTTTTTTAATGTTATAATGTTCTAACCTTCCATCCCATAACCAAGAATGATCTTCCATTTTACTATGACAAGTTAGATCTTGGATTATAATGTTTTCTATATTTATTATTTAATCATTATCTTTCCTATTAGCAGAAAGAATAAATTTTTTCGTGGAATTGTGTACTGAACACTTATCGTTCCTCAAATTCACAAAATAACCATCATCACATAATTGAATTATGCTGATGAGTTTATGCTTAAAATACTTCACAAATAAAACATTTGAAATCAAGGTTTTTCCAAGAAGAACAATATTACCTATACTAATAATTTCACCCTGAGCATTATCTCTGAAAGATACTTCTCCGCCTTTCATATTGATAATATTTTCAATGATGTTTTTGTTACCAGTCATATGCCAAGAACATCTACAATCTAGGTACCATTTTTTATTATTGGTACTATTTTAATTTTACTGAAAACAATAGAGTTAGACTTTTTGAACACAAAATTTATTAGATGAGGAAACTTCAGAAAGATAGATTTTAGGAATCCACATTTTCTTGGAAAAATAATCTTTATCAAAACCTAAAGACTGAGTTTTGTTTAAGGAATTATTTTTCCCAATTCCCACCTCACTAACACTTAGTGAAGAATGGAGCACTTTGAGTAACAAAATAATTGTTACTAAAAATCAGTTTTGAACTAGTATAACCAAAACTAGAATTCTTACTTTGAGGTCAAATTTGAGAAGACATTTTATCAAAAAAAATTACCTAAGGTAATGTTTGACAAATAATTGCTTAAGGAAAATATTTATGACATCAGTCTAATAACCATGTTCTTATCTTCAAAAACATTAGATTTAGCACAATATTTAGGCTCGAAAACATTTTTCTTAGCAATTACTTTTTCTTGACCCTTGGAAATATTATCCTTCTCATTATTAACTTCCTCACGTGTTTTTAAAATATTTTCAAAATCACAGATTTTTTTTCAAGATCGTTAGAATGATCTTATATTTCCTTTAATAAGGATATAAATCTTATAATTTTCCTTATTAAGATTTTTCTTGACTTCTAAATTTTAATTCTCAAGGAGCTTAGAAAACTGAGAAACTTATTCATAAGTAGGTAAAAAATTAACTTCATCAGAAGAAGATTTTTTATCTGGAGATTCATAATATTTATTATTAATATAATTTGATTTCATGGTCATGGATTCCACATTGTGTACCTTTTCCATTAAACAATGATTTTCAATAGGTAACTTGGCATGTAAACCAAGATTCTTCTGACCCGAAGATTTGTACTTTGAGGATTCATCATAAGAGTATCCACCACTGAAACTCTAGGTGGAATTAGCTTTCCAAACATTCTTTACCTTATCCTTGTAGTATTTCTTTCTATTCCAGTCAAAATTCTTTTCCTATCTATATTTTCTCTTAAGCATATGACAATCTTACCATATATGTCATGCTCTTTTTCCTTCATAACAAGTTACTTTAGAGTCTTTATTATCCATTCTTTCATTCTTATAATACTTATACTAAAATTCCTACTTCCCAACTTTCATGTTCATCCTTCGAGAATGATTATCTGGCTCATTATCAGAATGTTCACTTTCAACTAATTCAGATAAAACAGTAACCTTCTTAGACATATATCTAGTAACTCTTTCCAGAGACTTGGCATTCATATGATTAGAGGTAGTTGTAAAAGTAACACTTTCATTACTATTCTTCTTCTTATTTAGATCAGCATCTCTTTTCATTCTGGTCTCATGTTGAATAAGAGTTCCAAAAATATCATCAAGAGTAATCTTTGAGACTTTTCTATTATCCTCAATAATTGTTCTCTTTGATTCCCACTCATTAGGCACAATGTCTATAATCATGTCCACACAAGCCTCATCATCTCAATATTTTTCACCCATAGATTGTAGACTATTAACAATAGTCATAAATCTCTATTGTACCTTATATATAGGTTTTCCTTAAGGAATTAAAAAATCATGATACTCAGATCTGAGCATAGCTCTTCTAGTTTATATAAATTTGGATGTTCCAAAATGAGTTACTTTAAGCTTCTTCCATATACAATTTACATCTTCAGAAGAAGAAATCTGTCTATATATATATTCTTGGTCATGAATCAGAATAATGTATTTCATACCTTATAGTTTAGTTGATATTCTGACTTTTTGTGATTAGTTAAAGTTATGACTTTTTTATCAGGAATCTTGTAATCTTTAGTAATCATAACAATGTTTTCAACTCTTGTGTTAATGAAAAAATCCTTTATACGATCTCTCCAATATTCATAATCATTCCCATAAAAAATAAGCGGTCTAGTAGGATTAAGATTATCAATAGAACCAACATTCATTCCTATCATCTTAAAGAAAAATATCTTTCCACACAAACATGTAATTAATAAATGTTTGTAAACAAGGATAAAAATATCCTAAGAAAAGAAAATATAGAACAATAAAAAACATGATCAAGAAAACATATATGTGAATATATGTATTTCAGAGACCAAACCTATGATACCAACTGTAGGATCATTGATACTGATTGTAGTATCACAATAATGATGAAGATTGTCAATATACAAGAGGGGTGTTAATTTTATATTTTAAAAATTCTTTTGGACCTCTTAATGATGATATAAACCTTTCTATTGTTTAAAAAAGTTAAACAAGGAAAATTCACAACACATCTTGGTTCTATAAACATTATAGATTCATGAAATGTGGTTCAGGAAGAGAAAATAGTTCTATAAACATACTAGATTCTCGAAATGTGGTTCCAAAAATGAAAAAAAGGTTATAGGAACAAAGATTATACCTTAAAGTGTATAAAATCTAACTTAATTAGAGTACAAGAATAAGAATGTATAGGATAGTTATACTTTCCTTAAAAATCAGAATCTAGTAGAAAATAAAATTGATATAATACATGAAACAAGTATTATATCTTTTAACCCAAAGAGTAGGGTATCCAACAACCTTTGATAGAGGTCCCTTGATTTATACATTTAAGAAAGTCTATCTTACCCAAACTATGGTAATCCCTTGATAAGAGTATCAGATTATGTGTTGTTATCCCCACAATCCATGAAACATCCATGTAGTCGGCACCTCTATCTTCATATCCCCTAAATCCCTCGAATGTACTCAGAAAAATTTGGAGTCACATGAAGCAATCTAAACAAGATGTTCAGTACACACAAAATATGAGAGTCTCTCTAGAAATCACATTAGCTGTATGTAATCTCTAGAGTCATAACACAGTCGAAGTTCTTAAGTTAGGAGCATGATCAAATGATCTCCTATTTATAGGCACATCAACAACAGTTGGCTCCCTCCTCCAATGGTCTCCTCCCTCCTCCAATGGTCATATTTTTCCCCAAATCTTGGAAGGACCGGTATACGTGTCACTCAAACAACGATTAGTATATAACAGAATAAAATACATTGTTTTATACTTATAAAAAAGGTAATCAAAGTAAGGTTTCTTAATCAAATCTAAATTCTTGGAGTCTAACTTTCGGAGTCTAAAAACATTCGGGTTCTATTTTTCATGGAATTCGGAGTCTGAATTCTTTCGACATCGAAGTCTGAATTCTGAGAAATTATGAACCTGATTTCTAAGGAATTTGGAACCTGAATTATAAGGAATTAGGAACCTAAATTTTGAGGAATTAGTAAGAAAAATTCCAAGGAATTCGAGTTTGAATTTAAGATAATTCAAGGTATGAATTTGAGAGAATTCCGAGTCTCAATTTTAGAGAATTCAGAGTCTAAATTTCAGAGAATTCAGAGTCTAAATTTCAGAGAATTTGGAGTCTGAATTTCATAGAATTTTGAGTCTGAATTTCCGAGAATTCAGAGAATAAATTTCAGAGAATTCGGAGTATGAATTTCTGATCGGAAAATAGAAAAATCTATATATAATTATTTATAGAATTCCAAGGTATCAGATGTGAAACAAAATTTTACACTTATAAATAAAAAGACTTATATTTTAGAGAAACTTGAATATTAACAATGAAAACATGGTAAGGATAAATTTACCTTTGTTAAGGAAAATTTTCCTTATTAAGGAAAATCATAGGGAAATGAAACTTTCCTTAAGATAGGGTGTTTTTGATTTTCAAAACATGATGGAATGGAAAATTTATAAGGAAACCTTATTGACTCAACAATCTCCCTCAAACATAAAGGAATGGAAAAGTTATAAAGGAACATTATTGACTCAACATATTCTAGTTAGATTACCTACATAATGAGAGAGTATTTATATTATCAGGGCACTCATATTCATAATATATGTGTTAAACACTTTAAAATTATATACAAATAACATTAATTTATAATATCTAATATTATTTAATAATGTATATTATATATCCAAAATAGGGTAACAGAACTATGATATTAAAATTTTCATTATGATTATTTAGAATATACATCTAGGCTACTCATCCACTATACTCTTTCATTTTTGTATGACATCCAAAATTTTAATCAAAATAATTATATATATATTGATACTCTCATAGATTAAACTAGTTTCAAATATATTTGTAACTATTTTTAAATTTATTTTCATTTATAATTTTCATAGATCAATATTAATTATCATTTGTACTATATAAATTATATATTAAAAAAATATATAAATCCATGATGTAAAACATTATAAACAATGTAAGATAATCCTTATTTTCCAACATGGTATTTTTTTGAAAACAAATTCATGCCCATAACCCATGTCATTTTAATATATATTATTGTATATATTATAAATTACAAGAGAAATTTCATATAAAATATTATAACAATTTAATATTTAAATAATTTAATTTATTTATTTATATCAATAAATGTAACACGTTCTTAAATGTCATCATTTATAATATATGATATTGACTATATTATATGAAAATTAATATTATTCAAATATACCATATTTTTTAATCAATAATATATTTTTATATTCAAAAAAGCTATAATGTAATATAATACACAACATGATTCCACATTCCTTATCCATCATGTTACGTAAAATATTTTTCTATTATGTGGAAACCAATAACATATTTTGCATACATATTCCACTTTCTTCCAATATTAAATACCACTCATTTATAATTTCTATTACATATTCATGAAAATTTCATAGTCTTTATCTAAAATCATATACAATTAAAAATTTATTTAATTGATTAATTTCAAATAAATACAAAAATAAGTCTCTTCATGTAATTTTTTATCATTTTATGTAGTATAAAAATTTAAATTTGTATTATTCCATATAAAAATATAGGCTTCATTTTCATTCTATTATGTATCATAATTTTATTATAAAAATCTAATAAGGCTTTTTCTATGAAAATATCTTTTGTTAAGATTAAAATTAATAAAAAAAATCTTTTACATTAATAATTAAAATAGGTATCAAACCTCCCAAGACCATCTTTTACCCATAGAATATTTTTGAGGTATTTTATTGATTAAAACAACCCATTAATGTTAAAATTATTAATAAATTCAGAAAAAACCTGCAATGAATTCACTATAAATTTAATAACCAGATCTCACTAGAGATGATATTATAATATTCCAATGTCAAAATAATTACAATATAATATTGACTATATGAGTGAAAATGTTTGACACTATATTACCATGCAGAAAGTTTTGTCATTATAAAACATATACCTTAATTGTTTAAAAGCAACTATAAATATATTTTCATGGTTTTCAATGGCCGTTTAAGAATCCATATTATTATATTACATCTAAAAAGTGGTTTCCATTTGAGCAATACCATTTAAAGATATTTAAATATTTTATTTTCTATACATATTTTAATTAATATTTCCCTCATGAATAACATTTATATATGGTTTAGTATGATGTATTTTATTATCTTTATTGAAAAATAATCATTTATTAGAACATTTCAAAAGTAAATTTTATTATAGATTAATTATAAAATAAATATATTCAATAAAATTGTTATGAAATATATGTTCCGTATTGTGTTTAATTTAATATAATTTAAAATTATATCATTCAACTAAATATTTTTAATTTTTAAAAATATTTGAGGAGAACAATTATTTAATATACCCAATGAAAAATAAGGCCCACATATTAAAAATATATATTAGAGGGTAAATGATCCGTAATTAACTATGATGAAAGACCCATTTGTTATTTGAATAATTATTTTTTATCTATGTAGAAAATAATTATAGAATATCGTATATTCATCCATGAATAGTTTGGTGGACATTGATATTCACTGAATCATTAAACTAAATTAATGAAATATACTCTTCCTAGTACATAATAATTATTACCATCAAACCATATGCGTCCCATGTCATACATGAATAGTAAAAATAAATTGTTTTTTAACAAATTATAACACCCCAAATGAAAAAACATGGACTCAGTTGTAGATCAACATGGCCTCATGCATGTGTTCCCATATTAAAGAGGTTTCTAACTATAATAGATGTTCTATGTATATCAATTGATAGATTATAGATCTGATATTATGTCATTAAAAAATAATTAATAATAAACATTATAAAAAATAATCATTGATATATTTGGAATCTAAAATATGGAATACATATCTTGTAATAAATAAATCTTCAAACAAATGGATTAATGAAAATGTAAACTATATGTGATTCCAATAAAATAAAAAAAATATGTAGGTTATTTTATGAACCTTTACACCATCACACTCATATGGCCAGCCATCATCAATTTCCCCATTTCCCTTACTCAGATCTATAAACATGGTGTTCTCATTGGAAATGAATTTCCCAAATATAGTGAGAGTAAAAAAAACCATCCAATGCTAACAATGAATCCTTAAAAGTTATTATCATGTATAACATGTGTATTCCATGTTATTAATAATGTTTAAAATACGTAATAATCATAGGTCAGACTATGAGTTGTGGTGAGCTAATTTTTTTTCCAAAATCATCGATTGTGCCTTCTCTGGCTTAATTCTTGTAAGATAATTATATGATCTAACAATAGAGAAGAAAAAATACACTATGATCATAACCTATCTCCTATTTTTCTCATGTTACCTTGTTAGATCATGACCCTATATCAATATTCCCAATAAAAGGTACCTTGGGTCATGGCCTAAAACCATCATGCCCCTACTTGTGTAGATGTCAATTATCTTCATAATCGCAAGTCATTTTCACACCCCCTCTATGGTATAAGGAAAAAATGAATGTCCACCTATATTAAGTAATAATAACAACCACCATGGAATTTAACACACATATTATAGTAGAGAATATAATAAATCATTTCAAATAATCAAGATAATTTAGTAAGAACACATAAAATTATGTGATCATAATTAAACATGGATGTAGGATAAAATATTAAAACTCAGAGAATCAAATATCATAATGTTTATCAATATCTAAACCCACATTCACATTAGAACCTAATAAAAAATTGTATTCATAGTATTCTAGGACAAGAATTTCCAAAAGGATGATTTTATAAATGAGATGCCATAAAATAAACGGAACACCACAGATAAGTTTTTTCATTGTTATCATTTTTGTATGTAATCATCAATCGAGCAACATCAAGTTGATAATTTTTTTTCCAAACATGGGCCACTAATTCCAAAAAATGATAATATTATTTTACTTCCAAAAAACCACATTAAATAATAGAATTTATCTCTTTCATAATTTAGAAATTATCAATTTTACCCATAGCTAGAGATACTCAATTTTTTATTTAGAGGAATTCATAATTTCCATGTGATAATAGTTTGTTTATATTAATATTAATCTAGGATATACATGAGATAATTATTAATTATAATTCTTGTATAAATCAAAATTATTATCATTTGTGAATGTTTATTAAAAAAATTCAATGTTCCCATTTTTTGGAGGGCAATCAGCTGATGACACTCATTAAATTATTAGTTGATCTATCACATCTTAATCAGGTAAAAAAGACATAGTATGGGTATTTTGAATGTTTTAATATTAGATATAGTTTTTATGGTGGGGTTTTTCATTTGTATTTTGATATATATGAAGATTAATTTGTTCATGTTTGAGAACACTTTGTTGAACATAAATGTATTTTATAATAAAAGTAACGTGAGTTTCATGACTCAAAGTGGATAGTAGATCATTGTATGACAAAGATATATGAATAAATTAATAGATTTCATTGGTGGATGGGAATGATAAATGACATTTCATGTTTCATTATATGATATTAATCTTTTGAATATGTGAAGGTTGAGCATCAGTGATCTGGTGGACTATTATAGTCATTTCCAACTCTATAATAGAAGTGATATGATGTTAGCATGGATTTCTGTTAGTTATTCCGAGGATGAATGAAAACAATTACATTATTATGTTGATATTGTATCGGTATATGAATGTAAAAAATTTATTTCAAGTGTTAGTGCCTTTTATTATTGATCATTTATGTGAATTATTTGTTAAAAGTATATTTAATTTTCCCAGGGTTCTATATACTATAGATATTGATCATGATTTTCAATTTACATAGCATTTTGGATAAGGTATGATGATGAATCATGGTACCCAGGTGCTTCTGATCAAGGATTTTCAAAAACATATAGATGGAATATTAGGAAACACTATTCATGTTCTATATGATATATTGAGGCAATATGTCTTAAAATTTTCCACGTCTTGGAATAAACACCTAACATTTTTTCCTATAATGCCCTTTATCATGTGACTATTCTTATAAAACAATATACATCACTATATTATAGATCATATAGATCACAATTGTGTTTTTTTAGATGATGGTGAGTCATATTTTTTGGAATCGACACTCATTTATAAGACATTCGAGTTGATTTAATTGATTCAAACTCATATGGTTGCATTTTAGAGGAGTAACAATTCTGACACTGGATGATATTTATGACATATAGAGTTTTTACTGGGTGACTGAGTGTTTCCTCAGGTGGTTTCATTGTTGGGTCGCAATTAGAATAAAAAAATATAAGTTGGTTTCTAGGTATTTGAGGCCATCTAAGATCCTAGAGAAGATCTTACCTATGTCACAAAAAATTTCTCTTACACAGTGGTTTAATGTTATAAATGATGTTTTCAATGTGTCAAGGATTCAGAATCCAAATCCCAATCCTCATCATGTAATATGTATTAATGATGAGGATCTTGAGTCTGATTCATCCATTGATGAGAATCTGGTTCATGTTGTGGATCTGAGAGATTAAGTATTTCTATATAATACAATTTTATTTGTTGTTAATGTTTAAAATTTATCATGGTATGAGAAAGAGATATATGGGCCACATGGCCCAATCATTTTATTATTGAGCTATACTGATTTTTGGGAGTGTATATTTAGAATGGTATTTTCGAATTTGGGGAGGTTGAATGATCTTTATTAAGATACATGGTATGCCTCATTTAAATTCAAGGTATATTCATTTATATTCATTAGATAAAATGATTTTCTTGAATAAGAAGGGTATTCCAGGTTGTCATAGGTGTTTGAGGTGTGATAAATTAATAAAATTGGTTTTCGAGGGCATAGTTCATGGTTATATATAGTCATGTGAAATAGCCTAAGAAAAGATCTATCATGTACCCCTATGATAGATGCATGATTAGGTATACCACACACATTTTCAAACTATGTGGATGGCCCAGTTAAATAATATTTCATGATAATATCTTGTATAGTATAAGATACATGGTTGGTGTACATTTTTTTCTAACATTGTGATCATTCCATTTAAATAATTAATGTGGAGTAATTTCCCATTTTTCACCTCTAGATTAAATTTTTCTTACCTACTTTTTTCCTTCATTTACACCAACAAAAAATGGTTACGAACTATTCCTTTCATAATTTTCAAGGATTCATCTCCTTCGATTATATTAAATTTTCTGAATCATTGGTTATGAATCAAAGCTCAAGTAAGGTCTACAACTACTATTTATTCTATTTTATGAAAGGAATATAATGTTCCATTTCTCTTGATTATGGAGCCTATAAACCCTTATTTTATTTTATATTTTATATTTTATATCTAATTTTATGGGATATTTTAGTTGGAATAATGAGATATTGTTATATGGTCCCTTTTCTATGAATAAATATTAGGTGTTAGACTAGATATATCCTATAGTCATGATGTTTATTCAAGTGTATATATTTATTCAACTTGGTCTCTTCACATTTAATGTCTTCATTAGGAAAATTGAATTGATATGTTAGTATAACAATAAAACCGTACATAGACTACAATGGGAACATTAATGACTATCATACAAGATATAGGGGAACCCATGTTGTATTCCATTAACATGTGTGTAATGTAACAAATTAAAAAATGTATAAATTAAGATGATTATGGGATTAAACCCTTAATATTTTTGATCATATATTAATATGTTATAACATTGAATTTATAACATAGAAATGTTAAATGGTATATATAATGATTAAGGGAAAATTGTTAAATGATTAAAGGATTATTTCTATGTTGATAAATTATTGAAATTGTTTAAAATGTATGTTTTCATGAATAAATAATAAATTAGACTACATATGGAGTGTAAAATATGTTTAATAAGTAAAATGGTGATGAATTAAAATGATTCATTCTTATTATATAATATTCTAAATATAGGAATGTAAATTATTATATTGTAGATACGTTTATTGTTCATGGAGGTTCACACTAAGGAATAGATATTGCTTATGGTGGTCCATATCGGGAATGGGTGTTGGTCATAGAGTTCCACCACATGGAGAAGCTTTTGGTTTTGGTGTTCCAATACATGTAAATGATATCTTTCATAGTGGTCCAAATCAAAATTATTCTTTGGTCATGGTGATCTAATCCATTCAATGGGTACCTAAACCGGTGTTCCAAGATACAATGAATAAAATTTTATAATGAATTTCTCATTGATACCCAGATGTAAATCATCATGGTATTATTGTTGAAACTAGAAGACTGTGGGATAATTGGACACTCATTATTGTGTAAACCTATCTTATATTACTAATTTTTTATGGTTTATTTATATTTCTAAAAACACTATTATTATAATAGATGTTATTTTAGGCACTTCTGGTTGTTTCATACTAAGTTGGGAACACGCACAGCTCTGTCTGCAGATGCGTATCCCAAAATATTTCATGTTTTAAAGTCATAATAATGGAAAATAACCTTTGATAGATGGTTGGAATGCGATTTTCGGATTGATAATGAATATGATTATTTCATTACCAGTTTTTTTGTATTTTCAATCATTATTTCTTATTTTGGGATTTCTTGTGACATTTAACACTAGCAGGATATGGAATTTTTTTCTATAAGGTTTTGGTAATTTTTGTAGATTTGGATTTATTATATGATGAATGGATGCTGTAGCATATTTAAAACTAGAGATCAATTTTTTGGACATTTATTACCAAAATTGTCTTTCTATGGTAATCAGGGTATAACCTCCACATATTCTTCATTATATTGTCCCTAATAATCTGCGACCTCTTTCATCTTGGTTGGCATGGGTGGGGTAATGTGGAAAACATACTTAGGGAACTATATATATTTGAACTTTGGTAATGACATCATAGATGCATAGTATAATAATGTTACATTAAATTGATCATATTACATGTATCGAGATTAATTACTATGCACATCCTTAAATAATGGGATATTATAAACATCTACCCATAATAAATAGTTTTGGTAAAATAACATGTGTATACCCTTAGGATTGTTATAAGTACCCATGTACCCCTTTAGGATTGATCTGAAAAAATGTGTACCCATTTTCAATAGTGATATAAAATACTTTCCCCTTGATATATTTAGCTAAAAA
Organism: Viscum album; assembly: GCA_963277665.1. Classification (NCBI taxonomy): domain Eukaryota; kingdom Viridiplantae; phylum Streptophyta; class Magnoliopsida; order Santalales; family Viscaceae; genus Viscum; species Viscum album. The sequence goes on from OY728142.1 coordinate 1,335,206,448, forward strand.
CCCTAATATGATATATTAGGGTCATGAGTTATAATACAATTTCCACAACATTGGATAAAGACATAATACCCCACCAATAAAATAATAATTTTCAATGTACTGTTTTTACACATGAAATCTATAATTTGTCTTGTTATATTATTCTATTGGATAAAAAATGAGATGAATATCACATCCAAGTGGTTTCACATAAAATAACAATAGTAATTAGATATTTTGATAGAAATAGTCAATATAATAAAAGTATTGTTTTATAAATTCATTAAGAGGTTGATTTGTAAAACCTAATTTAGAATGAGATAGATCACTTGGAGATAAAATAAAAATGTTAAACCCTAAAGGTGATTTAATTGTACATTTAACATCACGATAAAATATTGACGTTATGATCCACTATAGAAAATTAATTTACAAATATGATTGTAATACATTTTCAAAAATTATATATAAATAATTCCTTGTAATGGATACTTAAAGGGATCTAATGTATTAGTAGACATATGTGGAGTGGATGAAAAATTATAAGAATAAGAATTAAAATCCTTTTTTCGTAAAATTATCTATATTTAAACCCTTAACACAAAAACAATAAAAAATCACCACAATTATTTAAGGTAAATTGAAAAATTAAGATTTCATGGGCTAATTTATATTTTAAAAAAATAATAATAATGAATTCTTTTTGATATAATGTTTACATTTGGGGGTGAAAATTAAATATTAAAATAGATAGGAAAAAACATAAAAACAACATTTTTATGAAGTGAAATCAATCAATGAAGATGATATTGATGGGAATTTTTTTCTCCATAAAATTAGAACGATATAAAAAATTATATCATCATATTATGGAATAAAAAAATATTTTACTATCATTAAAAATGATGAATAATTTTGACTCAAGGAAATTACTTATCTTAATATATCTCCTTATATTTAATTTTTAAATCCTTTAAAGAAAATGAACATATATTATAATGAAAATAGATAATAATAACATATGTTATAATCTATTCATCTTTTAATATTTCTACTATATACCTATCATCATTCATTATACTCTTTTTTAGTTACTATTTTCTTTCATATTATGATGTATATACACATGACTATTTCATACATGTTTTATAGTATTGATATTGATATCATTCATTGATATCTACTTGATTATAAATATAACATTTAATATACATGAATATATTTTAGTTGATGAATTATAATATTCTAATTTCATTCATAAATATTTAAAATTATGATTTTTGAAGGTAAATGTTCTTGGAGAAGTTATTGGTAACAACCAATAATAAAAACGTGGTATATTAATAAATATTTTGAATAAAAAAATTACATTTATAGAACTAAACATAAAAATTAATTCATTAATTAATAATAATGAATTACTAGTAATTAGATCTCTTAATTAAAACATTATAGTAATTTATATCATTATTCACATAGAGTGTTAAATAGAGATAAAAATTAACATATTAAAATATATTTATAAATAAAAAATGAATGTATGTAGAAAAATAATGAAAATAATAAACCATGATAAAAAATAATAAATTTTATAGATTTTAAACTTTGATTAGTTATTGAAATTATCAGTGACTTAATATTATAAATAGAACACATAATAATAATTTCAAAACTATTAATAATTTCATAAATATAAATTTTCTTGATTGTGTATAGTATTAAAACCAATAATTCCATGAGGTGTTGAAAAATGAAATATGTGATTCATAGAGATGGTACTCTTCACCTAACAGTGTTACATTTTTCATGGAATGGGGGGAAAATAGGTAATTTTTTTCATAAACATAATATCATATTAGTATAACAATAAAAATATGGTCATTTTGTTATTATTGTTTGAATTTTTTTGATTCCAAATATAGAGAATAAATGGAAATGGTGGGAATATAAGTCACATTTATAAGCTGATTATTAACAATCATGAAAATAAAATATTTGAGTCTTCATAATTGGAAAGAATGTTTTATAACATATACATGGTAACTATGAAATTTAAAATTAGTAATTTTTAATTGGAAACATAGTTTAGAAGAGAGGAATTTGGTGGGAATATTCAATAGGTGTTTACTGTGTAAAAATGAGATAAAATATTTGGAAACTATGTAAGGTGACGTGTAAGATGTGAACCAATTTGTGTTGGTTGATTTATATATGGAAAGGCTTGTGTTACATTGGGGTGAGAGATTAAGAGATACTAAATGTATTTTATATGGTATTTTGTGTCATTCTGTTTTTATTAGACATCAACCCATGTTAGGTCACCCATTTTTACACATATCAACCATGATTAAATAATTACAATGTTAATTATTTTTCATCAATATATATAATATTGCATGTATTTTAAAATTTGGATTTAATTAATCATAATTTTTACATTATATAATCTTATTTAATTTCCACATATTAAAAATCATTTAAGATAATATCTATGATATATTTAATATTATTTATTAATAATGATTATTCAATATTAATTTTTTTATCATATTTCCTATATATTAAAAATTATATGAATATCTATCTATTATTTATATAATCAATGTATTTTATTTAAATAAATATTGGATTGTATGATATCCTTTATCATTAAAATATATTCATTATGTGTAAATATGATGTTTTTAGTAAAATAAATGTTTAATAGATAATGATTTTATTTTTTATCTAGATATATTTTTATTAAAATGAATGGTTTTTCATTAACAATATGAATTAGATATTTATAAAAAACAATGGTGATATATATATTTGTGTGTGTGTGTACGGATATATTTGTTTATACTTTTCTATATTCATAATTATAGGTTTATATCGTCCAAACATATAGTTACCAAACCTCTAATATTTCTTATGTAATAGAAAAGAATATGATTTTCAGTACTTGTAATTTTATAGGGTGTTTTATAGAGTATTGAACATGTAGATATTTCCTGGAGCCTGATTTTCTTCCACATCTGATTTCTATGAATCTATATATATGGTTTATTGAAATATGCATAGTCTAAGAAAAAAACTTTCGATGATACCTACAATCCATTCATAAAAAAATGAGGCTCATATTAGACCCCCCTAGTTTTTATGTATTTTTTTTGATTTAATAATGTGGTTTTAATATTTTTACACAATTTTTCAGTAGATACAATAAATTTGGAATATTGAAATTATAAAATTGATCATTTTAATATACTATTCAATGTGAAATAATCTAATAGTTTCATTGATTTTATTAAATATATATATATAGATAAATAACATGGTTTTTTATTTATTCAAAATTTAAATTATGGAAATATTAATATAAGATATTACTATCTTATTTAATTCATTTTTTCAACAAAAATATTAATTAGCACATAAAACAAAATTACCGCATAATTTTTTTTCTTGTACGTAATAGAAAAAAAAAATTTCATATTACCTTCTTTATAAAGGAATAAGTATTTTTTGAAAAATATCTATTGTATTATAGATGATGAAAAATATTGAGTATCATAAAATATATTCCCATACTAGGGCACAATCTGTTAACATAGATTCTATCATGAATGAAATAAAAATTTAATAACACTCCTATAATACATTATAGTCACGTTAATTATTACATTCCATCAATACCTAAGTTTCAATATTTAAAATCCTTAATCTCATCACCATCATCACCCTTAAAGAGAAAATTTCCTTAAAAATCCCATTTTACACCTTGATGTATTGGGATCCATAGGATATAATGAAATGGTAACTAGTTTTTATAATGGTGAAATAGAAAATGGAATATTTTATACTCTAAGATGCTAATTAATATTAATCAATAAGGATATATTTTACCATTAGTTTATTTAGTATTCTTTAATAAATAAAATTGTGAAATTGGTGGTTAAATTAGAGACCCCTAATTACTAGTCTTTGTTTTGTAAAATAACTAAAAGGAACAAAATTTATTTTTTTATTCTATGGTTTCAATTTTTTATTATAATAATTAATCTTTTTCATTAAAATCATATACATATTTCAAAAAAACTCATGAAATCGTGTAAATTTTTATAAATGATGAAAAAAATACTACACATTGTAATTTTATATAAACCAATCTATAAGCTAAATTCTAATTCAAAAAATAATAACTAATTCAAATGAAATTAAAATTTTTAGATAAATTTCTGTTAGAATAAATAAAATGTTTCAATAATATATTAATTTTATTGAATCTAAAATAATACAATATAGGATCACTAAATCATTTGGTCACTATTATCAAATTCTCCATCACATGAACTGTAGATGAATAGGGAAAAATTAATTTTTTCTAAACTAACTCTAATAATTTTCATTCATCATGGATGAATAAGAACATTAAATAATATCGACATAAAAAATATATCCTCTTTAAATGTTATGCTAAAGGATTTTCAAATAATTTTACTTGTTTCAAAATATTTGTACATTTAACAAAATTTAAATAGAGAAGAAATAATACCTTGTTAATTGAAAAAATAATTGTTACATATAATGAAAAAAACATCTTTTATTCAAAAAAACATTAATAACATGTTCAATAATATATTTTTATGTAAAAAATAAATATAAACATTTTATAATGCTTTAATCTCCATTAATATTACAATTTCTCCCATGCGTTAGAAATTACTGATATTCCCAAGAATGTTCACAAACTATAAAACATTAAATTTCATTATTTTAAAATAAATTAAAAATTCACTAATTTTAATTATAAATATACAAAATTTACTTTTATATAAATATACATTTATATACATCCATTTTTAATAGAATTCAGGGCCAAAACATTAATGATTTTTTCCCACCAGATAAGAATAAAATATTATGAGAAAATTATATTTCTTAAATATCAGGTTGTCCCCCTAAAAATAATCACATACTATAAAGGGTATTTCAATTGGTTATTAATCTTATTATGTAACCCTATTACTAGAAAATAATCCTATATATCATTATTTATATCACCTAGGTCATCTAATTTTTTAGCGATAACCAAAATGACATCATTATCATCCTGTTAATGGATTAAAACTTCATAATCTCATTATGATTTTTCCTCCTCGTTATCCTACTGGGGTAAAAGATAATGGTTATAACATCAACAAGTTTGTAAATGATAATGTATTCTATTCATAATAGAACTGTCTAAGGTTATATTCATTAATATATATTAAAAATATGAAATTTAAAATTATATATTACCATTATAATGTTGTCCCCTTTTTTGAGGATAATCATGCCACATTCCCTAGATGAAGATTCTTATTCCTACCACCCATATTGAACCCCATAAATTTTATCTTATATCATACCCCTAAGTTCAACATAACAAGATTGTTACACATGTAATTAATCTATTAGGTGTACAAAGAAAAACATTACTCACTAAGACATATTTTTTAAATCATTTTCTACCTCCCCATCCAGTAATAACAACATGATTGGAGGGTTCATAAATACATGCCTCTAACCATGTGCATGTATCATTATATACATTCAGTTGGGTCATTATCCAGTAGGGGAACCTTTGGAAAAATTAATTCTTAATCCCCCATGTTATTTATTGTTGGATTCTATATTTTGATATGAGTATATTTACAGTGTTAAACTATATTTTAACATCCTCACATATATAATTCAAAAATTTCGATTCATCTATACTAGATTTTATTTCTATTTATTAACATATATAGGATGCCTCTTCAAGGTTCAAACCAATCACCCAAAATCTTATATCTACATGACATATTTTTTGTGAAAACCATATTCCCATCAAATTATATTCCATGAGATTTATATTATCAATCATTATTGAGGTAATATTCCTCATTAGTCGTGTAATATATTCCCATTTATTATTACCTAAATATAGAAGGAGCTATAATTTACAGATCATTCATATATCCAATATATATTTTTATTGATTATTTAAATATTAATAAACGCAATTTGTTGTGAAATTACTTAGAATGAGTCCTAAATTCCTGGAAAAGAAATGAAATTCACTTTTCCTTGAATCTATTTATAAATATTATCATCAATAGGTGATGTCTCTAAAACAAATAAATTTATCATAGTTTAATTTTCTCATGACCTCAAATTTTATTTCATATCCCATTTAGTAAAACCAAATGAGGAATGATCTTATTCCGATAAAAATAATTCAAATTAATCACTTATAATGGATTTTTTCCCACACTCAAGAATCATAACACGCATAAGAATTTGAAAATTTCTATAGGGACACATTGTTTCACTTCCAACAATGGAATAACAAACAAACAATTGAATGGTGTATAACCAATAATAAATTAAAAGGATCACATCGTTGTTTGATTGTAATTGATAACATGCATGTTGTTTAGTAGAATCATACAAGGATATTGGATGGACTTATGAAATAGTCATATATTATTTTGCGGGTTTTAGAATATGAAATAATTATCACAAAATGGATAGGTGACAAAGATAAAATATAATATCTATCGATCTGATGAATAAGGTTACCCTTGTTATATTATAATAACTTCATACAATTGAAAACCTAGTTGTCCTTGACAAAAATCACCTATGGTCACACATGAATTTCAAAATTAGAATAATAAAAATTAATTTTTTGAATTATGTTTTAGGAAACATTAATAAGTTTTATTATAATTATAATTTCCAACATAGAAAAGGATATTTTATATAGGAATCACTTCGTATATATGATAATATGAATAATTCCACAAATAGTTTATATTAAGTATATGTTATGATAGAGTAAATTATACTATAGAAGATCCAAATTTTAAAAATGTTATAATTCTCTGATATGTGATTAAATATTTATGGAAATTATTTATCAGATCATGATTTATCTTTGGTTTATTATAATACATATTTTGATTACAAAAATAATGCCACATATAATCCACATAAGGGGTAAGTTTTTGGAATAAATTTTTCAAAATAATAAATAATTTCAAGATCATAAAAATATAAAAAATAAATCAAAATTATAATGAAATATGATATCAATATATAACAACTTATTATATAGGGGAATATATTTTTCTGTAGTTTTACATTCATATATAATGAGTTATAAATGCGGGACACATATATAAATCAAATAAATTTTAAAATTTTATAGTTCCCATGAAATGAAAAATTATATATAATTTATGTTATTAGAGGACGGGTGTCACTAAAAATCCTTAATTTTGTAAAGATGGTGTATATATCATGTAATATAAAATATTTCAAAACGAAAAAATCCATGAGTTAGAGGTCAAATAATGCGGACCATATTTAATGTGATTGATATTTTCACCTAGACATCCATTGATAAAATCAATCTCAAATGAAAAGTTAAATGGATTTGTATTATAATAGAGTTAGTGAAGGAAATATGATGTTAATGGTGATAGATTTTATGAAAATACAATGTTATTGATAATAAATATATAATTTCTACTAGATCACAGATAGAAAGTTCGGATATCACTATGCATCCAAGAATGATATGAATCAAGACACCCAGAATTATTATATTTAGAGGATAATTTTACCCCAATATATGATGAATAATGTAGGAAATCACAAATTGATACTTTATAAAGATATATAACTCTCATTTAAGAGAAAATAGTCTCCTAAAATACAATCAAAATTATTTTAGAGGTCATTTGAGAGAGGCCAAATGTCATTTAATTTAGAATAATGAGAGTACAATATCTATTTTCTTCTATTTAAGGATATTTTATGATTATATTTTTATAAAAAATTATATAGTCAATTTATAGGACCTTATTCGATAAATTTTAATTCTATTCTATTTTTTATGTTAACATAAATATATTTTTCATCGATTGAGATAATGTAAAAAACAAAATTTCTAAATATTAATGTTTAGTTATTGAAGGAAACCAGATGAAAAATGGTGAATTATTATAAAATAATAAGATTTTATGTCTTATTAAAATTGAATTTTAGTTTGTTTGATATAGGGTGTTCATATGTCACTAGGTATCATACAATTATTGCAATCAAGACACACCTAGTTCATATATAATGGGGTAAATATATCCTAAATATAGGTTAATGAATGAAGTAAATAAAATGTATGAATAATTATATAGATCAGACACCTATTTAAAGGAAACAATTATCTATAACTAAATATATAGAATATTATTTGTAGAAATTTTTCAAAGACCACATGTCATGCAATTTAGATTCTTCTAAAAAGTACATTAATGTTTAGAAATTCATTAACATATTATAAGTATAATATTGATATATAGTTTATAAAAATGTGGATAAGACTATTCCTTCTATATTATTGTTATCCTCCTTGTATAGTGGCCTCATATAGTTTAAAGTTATTCAATAAAGGTAAATTCAATAAAATTTAGTGTTTGGATGATAGTATTTTGCTTTTCCTTAGGGTACAGTTGTTTGGAGTAGCCAATGATTAATGAAATAATTTATAAATATATATTGCGTACAAAGTGAAATTACTATATATTAGTGATGTGTATGGAGAGAAAACCCGAACTGGATGAGTGAATGTTTAGACTAAATTACATGGAGTTAATTATATATAATTATAATTCCAGAAAAAATAAAAGTGATACTAGAAACACTATGTTTTCTAATATAATAATAATTAATACAGAAATATATGATAAGGTAAACCCTTTTTAATATGTTACATGAAACATGATATTTGGTTTCATATTACAATTATAACCACTGAATATAGAAGGTATGAATGATTTAATGAACATAACCATATATAAGAGAATTGTATAAAAATCAATTTAAATAGATTAAGTGTGATAAACTAGTTACTCTTGCATAAATCACACGTGTACATGAGGTTGTAAGATCTAATTTATTATGTATCCATGTGATGTTTATGGTTATGTATGTAGGAAAAAAATACATATATTTTAATATTATGTCACATGGAAAAGGATGTTCCCAATTTTATAGCCATACTATAAGGACTATGGGATTTTTAGTCTATACATGAAAACCACATTTATTAACCATTTTTTAGCACATTTAGTTTATGATGGTTACATTGAATGATTTTTAGGGATCTATAATGAAAAAATGATATCCCTTTGCCTTTTTAGTGATCTATTATAAGAATCCTAACATGAATCAATGATGTATCATAAAAATAAATATGTCATGTCAGCTAGAGTATGGATAGTTATTGGGTCTGATATAGGATGTTTATATGTCACTGAATAACATTAAATGAAAAGAATCAAGCCACATGTATTTATTCTTGTCATTTGAGAATTTTAAAATGTTATGGTGAATGAAAATAGGAAACTACAATCTATGAATTATTTGACATATCATACATTTATATATGGGACACATGGCTAACAAAAAGATTATTATATATAGTTTGGTGGTTAAGTGTTATAAACTAGACTTCATGTAGTTATTATTACTCATAATGGACTCCAAATTTTTTACAATTTATTCTATTATTACGGGCACATAGTTTCATATATTTTATATTCAAATTTATGTAAAATTATTCAATTTACATTAACATCATTCACCAAAGATGTTTAAACCTGTTTTGAGTTCACAAAATGTACATATTTAGGAGTCTAACTTTTCTTCCAATCTTGATACACTATCCATATATTATATTAATTGAATGGGCTCTATTATACATGAACATATGTACTTTTCATTGTCCCTATAATTTCATAACTAATTTTTGCGGTTTCATCCTATGTATCATTTTATTTATAATATTTGTCTCTAGTTAAACATATATGAATCATTATAGGTTAAATTTATTATTAGATCATTGGGAAAGAAGATTCTAATGTATTAATTGGTTTTGGAATGGGGATCAATATATACCATATTTATTTTTCATCTCGTCCAATCAGATATACAAATGATCATATTCCAATACATTATAGTATATTTTAATTTCATGTGACAGAATTTGTACTCAATGTGTTGAAATACATATTTCCATTACACAATAGAATATAGGGTCTCTAGTTTAATAGTGTTTGTTATGATCTCAAATTACCATATTTCATAGAATATTTATTTGTGGTAAGATATATTTACCTTTTCATTTATGATTTGATGTATAATAGGCGTAATTTTATTTAAGGCCTCAATTTCTCTATTTTCTATTATATTATTTTGATATGACTAGTAGAACAGAATGTAATATTCTTCATAATTTAATATCTATTAATATATATATAAACTCTTACTATTTTTCATCATTATCATAAGAGGTGTACCAAATCTAGATAAGATATTATGATTAATGAAAGTTTTGATAGACATTGTTGGAATCCCAAATGAATGCAGTGCATCCCTACGGGTTATGTTTCTTAGTTGAATGTGTGTCTCAACAAGGAACATGATTACCTAACCCACATCAAATACTTTAGGGTTATCAAGAATGATATAGAAGTCATACAAATACCCCTTCCAATCACATTGCCATTTTAGAAGGGGAATAGCAGTGAGCCACCCTAGTGGATAGTGATCCTTACTGATGAAAAATCCTATGATATAATGAACTAAATTTGAAAAAATTAGGGTGTTAGTTTCTCCAACCCCAATATTGATCATAAAATTTGTATCACAGTAGGTATTCAAGCCTCTGAATCATAGCAAATGAATGTGAGGATATTTTTGGAATCCCAAATGAGTGTATTGTGTCGTACGGTTCAATGATGTTGGTTGTAGGGGTGTCACACTATGAAAAATGATTATGTGTACCACAACAGAGAAAATAGGGGTGTTGGGAATGATATATAATCCCTATCCATATCCCTACCATAACAATTCCTTTTTAGAAGGGTGATGTCAATGAGAAACCCTAGGGGGAAGTGAGCCCTGCTGAAGAACAAACCTATGAGGTAGTGAACCAAAGTGGAAACTTTTGTGACGTCAGGTCCATTATCACCAATATAGACGCTACATAAATGAAGAAGTCCTATACGATGGATATTACCTCAATAATTTCATAATAGAAGTTTCACATAGTAAATATTAACTTTAATCCTATAGATGTAGTTGGAGGATTTTACACTGTGATGATTACTCCCCAAATTTTAAAAAATCTACATTCTTGTATGAAACATATATATAGGTATGATGTATGATGTTGGAAATTATTTTTGATACATGGAACATAGTGATCTCTATATGGTTCTTCATTATATATGGCCAAATTTATCCAAAACACTTCATTTGTTAGAAAAAACCTAACTCTTAACTACATATGATTTTTTGTGCAATTATAGAAATACTACATGTGACATTCTAGATTTAATAAAGATATAAAACAATTAAATTTTTAGTTTCAATTATTAAATCAACCCAGGGCGTGCTCTTTCACGCCCTGTTGCGGGTCCTAGTTATCTATTATAATTATTTAAATAATTCCATGGGTTTTATATAAATGTATACATCGGTCCCTAGCATAGTGTTCAAGTTAAATTTAATTAATAGAATTTGAAAATGAATATAAATTAATTTAAAAGAAATTTAAATAATTTTAGAAGAAATAAATATAAATATTAATATAAAATAAAAATGGAGTTAGGAGAAAAGTAAAAATAACTAAAATGGGAATTAGCGGATTTATATTTGTATCGCGGCACACGATGAGGTCGTGGGGGAGAAACGTGAAGTACCCAACTGTTGATTAGAGAATATTGGGATCTGCTTAATCACTCATATCGGGTGCACCGTTTTCGCCTCAAAATTCCCAATGGTTCCATATCCAGCAATATGTGGACCTGCTTTCCAAAGGAAGGAATTCTCTAGGTGGTTTGACCAGTGATGCTTAAGAACTCACATTGGTCGAGAGGATGGAAAGTTGGGCTCATCGCACCATTTTAAGGGGAATTATTGTCTGTTCCATGACTCTCTTATATATTTAAGACGTATTCATATTTTTGTGAATATTTGGTTTATACCCAAGAATAGTATCCATGAATTACACCTGGTTGGGAATGGTCATTTGGACATAGGGGTTCAGAATCATTTAAGCCTGAGGTTTACCATCCCTCATTGGATTAATGACTCTAAGGAGTTTGGACTCATTGAGATGATGCTGCTTTAAAGCCTCATAACTGGGTACTCTGGAGTTTATTGTCATCCAGGGGGAAAGATAACGACTTGGGTGCTTGGATCGAACCCATGATATGGGCTTCCTATATATCCTCATGAGAGGAATCAGAATCCTTGTAGTTCAATTCGATATGGGGCTTACACTCTAGGCTGCCAAGGTTGGTGCAGTGAACCGACGTGAAGATAGTCATATCAACATGTTATTGGGATTGAACTTCAGGGAGGCTTCCCACGTACACTGCCTAGGAGTCAGGGATCAATGTCCACATAGTTCAAATGGGAGTGTTGGAGAACTGATTTGAATGTGGACCCAGGGGGTCCAGTGGTGATCGGGCTTGAACCACTTAGAGGCTTCCTACGTATCTCTATGGTGGGGAATCAGAGTCCACGTAGTTTGGATGGGAGTGGGGCTTACTATCTGAAGAATCCCAGGACAATGAATTGGGGAATACACTCTACGGAGGCCCCTGGTTTGGATTAGGGCTTACACTCTGAGGAGGCCCATAATAGGATTTCACCATCGATGCCTACTCTAAACCCATGTGAGTCATCTTCGGTGTGAGAATCAAGAGGCAGTAGGAAACAGACGATCACATTGTGAAAGGTTCATCTATGGAAAGTCGAGTGGGGCTTATGCATGGAGTAGTCCAAAAAGTCGGGGCTTACTCCGAAATGGACACGCATGGCGACAAAGTGCAGCGGGAGAAGAACTTGGCCCCAAAGAAGAATGGAGTATCACCCTTCCTCACAATGACCTTCTTTGTCCGTGGTCATGGGGAAGTACGGAGGTGCATGGGGGATTCCTTCTGATGGGTTGTCCGCCACTCCCTGAGGAGTGGAGAAGTGCCCTAGTCCTAACAAGTGGAGGTGCAGAAAGGGGACTCTTGGGCTCGGACTCCGCATTACCATGGGAATGAGAACCCAGGAATGATTTGGGAATCCACTCAAGGGCCGTAGCAACCCTTTTTACCTTGCTTACCTTGGGTATGTGAACTCAAAATAGAGAGATGATTCACCTGAAGGTTACATTACACGAGTCCGGTGGCTCTGGTGGAGGCCACGGCTCAGGGCCGATGAATGGGCCAATGAGGGGGTTGGGGGGGATCAGGTAGGATTTGAAGTATTTTATCTGGCTCATGGAATTGGAACTCTGAAGGATCTGGAAGGCCACAAAGGTTTATGAGTGGTGGCGCCCTTCACATAGGGAGGTGCTACATGGCTTAAGAAGTTGTCCGCAAACCAAGGGGGTCTGCAGACTTGTGGGAATCTTGCAAATGAGGGTGGTTCGAAGCTTCATGTTCGGCCCGCATACCATGTTGGTATAGGGAGGGGTCCATGCGAGCAGTAGTGACCAAGGGAGACGCCCATCAGGGGTTCGTTGGTTGTGGCTTTACCCGCGTAGGAGGGTGCTACACAGTGTGATAGATCGGAAAAGGGGCATAAACTCCTTGGTCCGCGGGGGGTGCATCTGCAGAAGGTCCATGGTTCTCGGTCTTCTTTTCTTTGTTATTTTAAGTTCATGGTTCACCAAGTTTTTATGTTTTTTCGCTTCCTTATTAATTCACTTCCAGCTTCATACCTAATCTTGTTCGCGAACTGGAAGTTAGCTATTTGAGAAATCCTAAGCACCTTCCTTCGAAATCCTTCCACCAGAATCTGATCGATCTCCCTCAAAATCCCCCTTTATTCCTTCTCTTCCATCTCCTTTTATAGAGTGGGGAAAGAGATGTATTTTTGGTCATACTATAGCTTTTGCGGAGGCCCATGATCAGAAACCTGGTTTACAGATGACTTGGTCAATCCTCAACTCGTGGGGGAATTGAACGCACCTCCCCCGTGAACCAAACTAGCTCGGGGAGTGCTTCGCAACCATGCAGTGTTCCGCCTCCATTTCGAGAACGACAAAGGATGCAGACTAGGCCGGTCGACACAGTCCGCGGTTGGGGCAGTTCGTGATGGTGGAACGGGTTGGCGCCCATCCTACTTCGCACCCACAGAGGATCCTCGCCTCCGTTCCGTGAACGAAAGTGGTCTGCGGAGGGGGGGTGCTTTGTGGAACCGGCTTCATATCATAATCATTGGACCGGTCCGTGGACCGGTTCATCTTGTGCCTTCCTTTGAGTATTCTCCACAATTTTTCCCAAATCTTTGGGGGGAATTTGGGTAGAATCTCCATTTTATTAAAGGGGGTTCTCATTCTCCATTGAGGATTTTTCAGGACCATACAAATGCCCCCCATCAGAATGGGGTCTGATCGAAATGGAGAGGAGTCTATTCTGATATAGAGTGGTCCAGAAAATCGATGATTGATTGGAAAATGCTCTAAATTTTCCCTAAACCAAGGGACTTAGCGAGCATAGTTCAACTTTTTCTAGGTTATTATATAAAATCCCTAAAATCTTTGTGTCCTTTCTTTTAATACCATAATTTTTCCTGGGCCCATTTGGTGTCGACCCAGTGGGTATGGCTCCGTTTTTTCTTAGGTCTCCCTTTTCGGGTTTTTGGCCTAACGGGATTTGTGCCTCTTTTATGAGTGGTTTAAAGTCCCACCGACAAGACTATCATTAATGATGTTTAGGTGGAATAGATTTGCCCAGATATGGTGGGGTGAGGGCCCCAATGATGTTTGGTTGATCAAAAGATGTCTTGATATCCTTCAGACACATCTGGGGGAACATTTTTAGATTCGAACGACATACATGGCATGTATCAAGGCATGGGATTTGTATCGGCGTGCATAGGTAGGAAGTGCCTCGCCTAAGGAAATCTTGCCTTTGGAATATGGGCCATGCGTGATCAATATACAAAGCCGCTGAGGGCATGGTATGCATAGTCCTAGAAACATGTCCTTAAGTCAATGACTCTCCATTTCTGATGGCCTAATGACTTCATGGAAGTCCAGCTTTTGGAAACCATCATGTGTGGCTTTTATAATTATGAAAACCACCAGGGGTGGCTCGGAAAGGGTGTGTGTCATCTGAAAGGGTTTGAGAACATCTGTATTGATCAGGAGTGTAGAAGCAAGGTCCATGTCCTACGCATTTATCTAGCGTAAAGGGTGGTTGGGGCTTCGCGTAGTTTAAAGTCATGTTGTTGGGTCATTATTTAGAATGGAATTGCTTCTCCTGGTTCTCGGTAATCTCGTTATAGACATTACACCATATTCAGGCAGGGTTGTGAAATAGGCTGGTAAACTGTAACTTAGAGGGTTTCCGGATCTAGAGATGGACATGGGGGCTCAGGGGCCAAGAGGCGTACAGAGAGAAGCATTGCCCAAGGAAATCATACCTTTACTAGATGATCGAGGATCGATCAATATGAAGAGCCGCTGCGGGAATGGTATGCATAGTCATGAAAAGGTGTCCTTCAGTCAATTATTGCATTCTACCGATAGCCGGGAAACTTCAAGGAAGTTTGAGATTTGGTACCACTAAGGGTGGTTTATGAGGGATCGGCTTTTTATGAGTACAGAGTAGGTTTCCTGGATATGAGAGGAACAACTAGGCTAAATTTCCTGATAATGGGTGAAGTCATCCCTTCTCATGCTGGAGTGAGATGGTGGTAAGTGAAGGTCTAACCCGTGCACTGAGGGACAGAGAAAAGCCTCCATTCCTTTCTAAACCCATGATAGGTTTGACCATCCAGTTTAACGTCATGTGGTAAGGACGGATTCCGTGCAGTTTAACGTCATGCGGTAAAGACAATAAGCATTATTAAAGGATGTTCTGTGTTTTAACACCATGAATTGAGGACAGGGGGGGCATTTTTGCTGATGCTGTGCAGTTTTAACATCATGCAGTGAGGATGGGGGCATTTCTGAACCAGTGAAAATGCTTGTAGTTGGAGGCATTTCCCTGGATGTTTAGCGCTCGGTATTTACTGCTTTATGCCAAGCGGCCTAGATGTTTCATGCAGTTTAACGTCATGAGGTAAGGAAGTAGTTGCAAAGGCCACTCTTGATTAGAATGTAGATGGGCTTGAACATCTCGGCATGCCCAAGACATGGAGAGGGGTGGATTGGTGTAAATCATGGTTCCAGGGCTTCTTGGATCAGGAGAAATGATAAGGGTGCTCTGAGGTCGATAAGCATATGGAGCTTGGAAGAGTATTATAGGAGGAAATCATGCCTTTGGTAGATGGGCCATGGGATATCAATATGAAGAGACGATAAGGGCATGGTATGCATAGTCATGAAAAGGTGTCCATGGGTCGATAAATTTCCACTTCTGATGGCCGTGAATGGTTATGAGGATCTGTGATTGTCCAGGCCATGAAGTCTGTCATTTGCTAAGAAAATATCTGGGCATGTCGGGTATATTCGGACATGGTTGTTGTTACTGATTAGAGAGCTCCCTGTGTAGATTTATCTTGTGCATGGGGGTGTACCTTCACTCCATGAAGTATATCATCATGAGGTAAAGAAGAAGTACTACTAGTTTAGTAGTCATAGAGTTTGGACCAATGGGGTGACTATTATTGTAGTCACTCGAAGGATAACTGAGTTACCATGCTCTAATATACTCTGAACAGAGTGGGGGATGAAGGTTGTAAACTGTAACTCTGACGTTTCCCGGATCATGAGATGTGGTGTGGGGGCCGTGAGGCTAGTAAGCGTATGGAGCCGGAAAGAGTATCACCTAAGGAAATCTTGCCTTTGGTAGATGGGTCAGGGGCTATAAATATGCAGAGCCGCTGAGGGAATGGTATGAATAGTCATGAAAAGGTGTCCACGGGATGATAACTTTCCACTTCCAATGGTTTTGTATGATTATGAAAATACTAGAATGCTCACAGTAAAGAGTTTAGCATGCAGGGATAATGGTGTCCGAGCATACATGAATCATCTTCACTGCAATTGTCCACTGAGTTAAGGTAGCCTAGCCCTGGCTTGATGTTCGTATATGTAGGTAGTTATGTGAACCCCAGGCAGATACATAGGATAACCGGGTAGGGATTCCCTGAAAATGATTGGATGTGAAAGGGGGACGAACTTGTAAACCACTGCGCCATAATCTTCTGGATCGGGAGATATGATATGGGGGCTCTGAGGCCGGTAAGTGTACGAAGCTAGGAAGAGAATCACCTGAGGAAATATTGACTTTGGTAGACAGGCCATGGGCTACCAATATGTAGAGCCACTAAGGGCATGGTATGCATAGTTATTCAATTGTGTCCACAGGTTATTAACTTTCCACTTATGATGGCCATGAATTGTTACGAAGATCCATAATTATCCGGGTCGTGGAGTCTGATCTATGGAGGGGATGTATCCAAATGAACAAGGAGTATTTCCATCAGCTTCTTCCATATATCTTGGGTGAGTCGTGATGAAGTCCGTGCAGTTTTAACATCATGTGGTGAGGATGCAGTCCGTACAGTTTTAACGTCGTGCAGTGAGGATGAAAAATACACCCCATGCAGATCAGGTTCATACACGGGGGAAGAGGGCATTTTTTACTTTCATTTGGGGACAGCTAAGCCAGGGTGAATGACCCTAGAATCAATACATATCCTGCGAGGGAAGGAATCAAGCCTAACGTAGTTCTCTGTAGTCCTTGCAGTTTACTGTCATGCGGTAATGAATAATAATACACCCCATGTAGGTCTGGTCCATACACGGGGGGAGAGAGTACTTTTTTTAAATGGTTGGGCCAGGATGGGGAACCCTGTAATCACTACGTATCCTTCAAGGGAAAGAATCAATCCTTATGTAGTTCTCTGAAAACAATACACCTCATGCAGGTTTAGTCCATACACAGGGGAGAAGGGGCATTTTTCTTCTCTTCCATCCTTATCCTGGCATTTTAACGTCGTGCAGTAAGGATGAAGAATACAACCCATGCAGGGCTGGTCCGTACATGAGGGGAGAGGTAATTTTTACCTCTTATTTGGGGATGACTGGGCAAGGATGAAGAACCCTGGCATCACTAAGTATCCTACGAGGGAAGGAATCAAGCCATATGTAGTTCTCTGAAAGAAGTACACCCCGTGCAAGGCTGGTCCGTACACCGGGAAAAGGGACATTTTTAACCCATTTTTGGGGATTACTGGGCTAGGATGACGAACCCTGGTGTCACTACGTATCCTAAAACGGAAGGAATCAAGCCATACATAGTTATCTGAAATAATTACACCTCGTGCAAGGCTGGTCCATACATGGGGGAAGGGGGCACATTTTTTAAATTTTATTCTATTTGGGAGTGGCTGGGCCAGGATAGGGGATCATGGCGTCGCTACATATCCTGCGAGGGTAGGAATCAAGCCTCACGTAGTTCCCTTTGGATTACACCCTGTGCAGGTCTATTCCATACACGGGGGAAAGGGGAATCTTTTTATTCTTTTATACTTATCTTTGCAGTTTAACGTCGTGCGGTAAGGATAAGGAATACACCCTGTGTAGGGTTGGTCCATACACAGGGGGAGAGGTAATTTTTAACTTTTATTTGGGGATGGCTGGGCTAGTATGGGGAACCCTGGTGTCTCTATGTATCATGCGAGGGTAGGAATCAAGCTATACGTAGTTCTATGAAAGAAGTACACCCTGTGTAGGAATGGTACATACACTGGGAAGGTGAATTTTTTTTAATTTTATTCCATTTGGCAGTGGCTTAGCCAGAATAGGGGATCCCAACATCGCTACGTATATTGGGAGGGCAGGAATCAAGCCTCAGGTAGTTCTCTTAAAGAAGTACACCCCGTGCAGGGTTGGTCCGTACACAGAGGAAGGGAATATTTTTTCAAGCATCATTTTTTTTAATTTTATTCCCTTTGGGAGTGGTTGGGATAGGATAGAGAATCCTAGAATTGCTACATATCTTGCGAGGGAAGGAATCAAGACCCACATAGTTCTCTTAAAGAAGTACACCCCGTACAGGGCTGGTCTATAAACGGGGGAAGGGAAAAAAATTCCATCATCATTTTTTTTAATTTTATTCCATTTTGTAGTGGGTTGGCCAAGATAGGGGATCCTAGAATTTCTACGTATCTTGCAAGGGCAGGAATCAAGCCTCACGTAGTTCTATTTGGAGTACACCTCATGCAGGTCTGGTCTATACACGGGGGGAAGGGGAATTTTTAACTTTTATTTGCGGATGACTGGGCTAGGATGGGGAACCCTGGCATCACTACGTATCTTGTGAGGGCAGGAATCTATTCATACATAGTTATCTAAAATCAGTGCTGTTTAACACCATGTGGTGAGGACGGTGAGGATGATATACTCTTAGTTTAAGGTCATAGAGTTTGGACCATTGGGTGCTTGGTAGTTTAACATCTTGCAACTCGAATGAGGGGCATTTTAGTTATGCCGGCTAAGGATGCAATACTCTTAGTTTAATGCCATAGAGTTTGGACCGTTGGGTGCTTTGAATTTTAACATCCTATAGCTCGGACGAGGGGCATTTTAGTTATGCCAGATGGGGACTAAATACTCTTAGTTTAATGTCATAGAGGTTTGACCATTGGGTGCTTTGCAGTTTAACATCCTATATCTCAGACGAAGGGTATTTTAGCTTTCTATGCGAAATACTTTTTCAGGAATATCGCATTTGTAGGAGTGCTAGTGAACTTCTAGTCCATGGAGATCAGGGCATATTCTTTATTAGAGTAGAACTTGTGTATAACATATGGTCCCTCCCACTTGGGCTCTAGCTTTGGAGGTTTCATTCTAGGAATCATTGGGGTCCAGAGGACCAACACCAATTCTCCTACCAAGAAAGACCAAAGACGAACCTTTTTATTGATGGCTCGTGTAATTTGGTAATAGTATACTTCCAGATGGCGAAAAGTGTGCAACCACTTCTCATCTAGATATTCAAATTCACCTAACCAATTTTCTAATTTCTCATCTTCAGATAACTGATCACAAATGGAAACACAGAGTGAGGGAAATTGGATCTCAATGGTTAGAACCGCTTCTGTTCCTTATACTAATGAGTACGGAGTGGCACGAGTAGCGGTGCAGATTGTGGTTCGGTAATCCCATAATGCATGGAAGAGTACATCAAAACATGACTTATTGTCTTTGTCCACCATTTTATGGAGAATGTTGGAAATGGTCTTGTTGAAATCCTCTATCTATCCATTGGCTGCTGCATGGAATTGGGATGAGTGGTTAGCCTTGATACCGTATTCTTGGGATAGTTTCTCCAATTCAGCAGAGTAGAAGTTGGTGTCTTTATCCATCAGTATGGTATGATGGACACCAAATATGGTGATGATGTTGGTTTTCACAAAGGATACATTACATCTTTCCCCAACTTCCACAAGTGGTACAACTTCGGCCCATTTGGAAAAGAAGTCAGTTGTCGTGAGGATATACTTTAGATGTTTTGTTGTGGCTCGAGGATATGGTCCCACGAAGTCCATTCCCCAGACGAAAAATGGTCAGGAGTACATGGCCGGATGAAGTAACCCTGGGGTTTGGTATATGAAGTTGGCATGAGTTTGGCATGAGTGGAATTTTGCGGTAAAGTGCCCGCAATCTTTTTCCACTACGGGACAATAGTACCCAAGACTTTAAACCTCATGGGAATTCTTGGACCCCATATGATGTTCCCCACATAATCCGTCATGTACCTCATCCATGATGGAAACAATTTCTTCTCCATCAATGTATATGAGGAGGATTTCATCGAGGCCTTATTTGTAGAGGACCTCTTGCTGACCTGCACCGCCATATAGGACAAGTTTGATTTCCCTTCTGTGTATTTGCTCTCGTTCAGCCCTGTCAGGTGGAAGTTCTACCTATTGATGGTAGTTTTCAATGGGGGTCATCTAGCCTATGGTAGGAGAATATGGCTTAGAGATAGGATTGTCTTTGTTGATTTCATCCGTCTTGGCCTGAACAAACTGCAGGACCATTCGACGATGGGAAATACTGATAGTTGTTTCATCCTGGTCTAGGTTGGCTAGGGTCATGGACACATTAGCTAATGCATCATCCTAGGTATTCTGAGACCGAGGAATATAGTTCAATGTTGGTTCTATTGATAATACCACCATTAACCCATGGATATGATTAAACAAGGGAATCAGCTCCTCCTTTTGAATAGCATAGTCACTATTGACTTTCTTGATGGCCAGTTCCGAGTCACCTTTTACCTTAAGGTGTTGTACTTGTGCTTAGAGTGCGAGCTCTAGGCCTGCAATGAGGGCTTGATATTCTGCTTCATTGTTCATACATCCTTATGATAGGAGGAATGAACATGGAAAGACTGCCTTTTCTAGGGATATGAGTATTATCCCCGAACCCACCCTGTTAAATTTGGGATCTTCCATCATCTTCCCAGTTGGGCTTCAGGAGGCATCGTCGAAGTACATTTCCCATGCTGGGAACTCCTCTTAAACCGAGAAGTTGCCTTCATCAAGTAGCTCGACATCTGGTGCGGCGGTCCCTGTTGAAGGGTGTTCTGCCAAAAAATTTGCTAATTCCTACACTTTAATGGCCTTTTGACGCACAAAACAGATGTCAAACTATTGCAGTATGACTGCCCATCTAGATAGGCGCATGGTCAGCATCAAGTGGCTGAGAATGTACTTGACTGGGTTACTACATGAAAACAAATGGACTTCATAATGTTGTAGATAATGTCGTAACTTTTGAAATGCGAAGACCATGGAAAAACAACTCTTCTCGATGTTTGAGTATCGAGTCTCAACATCAATAATGGTTTGGCTGAGGTAGTAGAGACAGTTTTCACTACTGGAATCGTTTTTCTATGCGAGGAAGGCTCCTAGAGACTGCTCTAGGTTTTTCACGTATAGGGTGAAAGGTCTTCCTTCAACCCGGGGCATGAGCACCGGTGGGCTTAAGAGATACTTCATTAGGCTATCAAACGCCTCTTGGAAGTCATCTGTCTATTAGTACGTGACTCTCTTCATCATTAACCTACTAAAGTGAAAAACATTTCATGCCAGGTTGGCTATGAATCGCCTGAGGTAAGCCAGGTGCCCTTGGAATGCTCTCAACTCTGTGAGATTGTGATGATGTGTCATGCTGAGGATAGCCTTTGACTTTTCAGGGTCAACTTTATTGCCACGATGGCGTACGAAGAAGACAAGTAATTTCCCTGAGGTAACTCCGAAGGCGCATTTCAAGGGGTTTATCTTCAGGCTATGCTGCTGAAATTTTTTGAAGACAGTTTCAAGGTCTGATAGGTGATCTGAGCGCTGTCTCGATTTTACCACCAAGTCATACACATATCATTTGATGAATCTTCCAAGGAATGGCTTGAAGATATGATGCATGGTGCATTGATATATGGAGCCAGCATTCTTGGGACCAAAAGGAATGACCCTGTAACAGAATATTCCATGAGGGGCTCTGAAGGCAGTGGCTTCTTCATCTTCTCGGGCCATCCTGAATTGATTATACCCAGAATAGCCATCCATGAAGGATAAAGACTCATACCTGACCGTATCATCGATTAATAACTCGGTGATCGGGACTGGGAAATCATCTTTTGGGAAATGTCGTTTGAGATCTATGAAATCAATGCAGACCGGGATTTTTCAGTTCATTTTCTTGACAGGGATAATGTTGGACAACCATTTGGGGTAGTGGACCTCCCGAATGAAGCCTTCTTTAATGAGCTTATTGACTTTAGCCTCTATTTTGGCAGCATGTGAGGGGTGTGTCCTTTTGGCGGCCTGTTTATATCCCTGGTGGTCTTCTAGAAGACCTAGGTGATGTGTAACCACTTCAAGATTGAGTCCCGGAATTTCTATGTAATTCCAGGCAAGGACATCCCGATGTTGTCTCAGGAAGGAGGTATACACCTCGTGCTCCTCGGGGGACATGGATACACTAATGAGAGTGGGTTTTGGGTCTTCTTTGGTACCCAAGATTATTTCCCTGATCTCGTCAACTGTGGTGGAGATACCATCTTCAAATGAGGGAGGTGCATCCCTGAGATCTTCCTCCTCTTCATCTCCAAAATCCTCAAATTCTGGATCCTACGATGGGAGAGCCTTTGACTCGGGCTCCTGGGAGTCTAGAGGCGAGGCATTGTGGGCATCCTCGCTCAAGTATTAGCCCCCAAATTTGGGGTCATCATATGTTACCGCATTGTCACGTTCGTCCATTATGGCTGAAGTTATGAGGACAATAGGGTGTGTGTCCGAACTTGAACCCCTACTCTCAAAATGGTTTATGGTCAGTACATAGTCTCTATCAAGTGGTCTAAGGGGGTCATCAATAACCATCTCCAGAACATTTGGAGCGGGGATCCAATTGACACCATTTACCGAAGGCCTCTTCTTCTTTTTCTCATAAAACCCGGCGTCAATGTAGTGTGACTCGGAGAGATCAAAAGGGGACTTGTCGGAGTGTAATGTCCCACATTTTCCATTGAAGTAATATTTGATACACTAGTGGTAGGATGAAGGAAAAACCATGTGCTTATGGAGCCACGACCTTCCCAGCATGGCATTGAATGATGTGTTCTGCCGAACCACCAGGAATTCCGAATAGGCCACATGGTTACTTAAATGGGTATTTAGCTTAATTTGTCATATTGGATTCTGCTCACTCTGGTCATAACTTAACCGAGTTCTAGCTGAGGGTACTAGGTCATTTTCATTGTATCCAAACATACGGAATGTCTGCTGGGGAAGGAGGTTAACTCCAGAGCCGTTGTCAATAAATACATTGTGGATATGAACATCATTTAGTGTGTCAGACACATACAGTGGTTTGATGTGTCCTTGCATGATGTAATTTTTATCCATACTGGTGAAGGAAATCACCGCATTGCATTTAACTGGTCCAGTCTCTGTCTAGTAAATCACGACGGTAGCTACCTCGACTTGAAACTTCTGGGGGCTAAGAAAGGATTCTATAAGTGCCTCCCTGAGGTCTGCTGACAAACTCAGGGCATCCGGGATCAACAGTTTGGCTGGTACTGATGCCAGCTTCTTAAGGATGTCGTATTTATATTCTAGTGGCCGACGCTTCTCCATTGGTGGGGAAGTCTTAGCGGGTAGCTTGGGAGTAGGAATATGAGGCGAGGAGGGACTGGTTGCTGGGTCAGATGTCAATGGTGTCCACGCGTTTTATGGATTCGGCCCGGTCGGTCTGTTTGGACAAACTAGGCAGATAAACACTTCTTCCTCCTCTAATGGGTAACGTAGAATGAAGGGGGAAAAGTGGACGCTTGTGGAGGTGGAGGGATATTCTTTCTCCTGCTGAGTCCGTTGAAGGGCTCTCCCATGGGTTTCTGCGAGATTGACGGTTTGGGCTGAGGTCCAACCATAGGGTTCATTTCGGCCTCGACTACGCTTCCCCTGATATCCCCTACCTCTGTGATTCCCCCTCCCAGCCCTTTGCATTGGGATCTTAGGTTCATAACTATACCATTCTTTAGGGAACGATTCTATAATATGGATGACGTTGATGGAACCAAAAACTGCCTCCTCATCCTCTGAAAAGTCAACCCGGTCGGTTGTCCTTGATGGTGCTGTTTGGTGGGTCGGTGCCCATGGAGGCATGTTTGGGAGCATAAAATCTGACAGTGTCGGGGCTATCTTTGACCTTGTTGCAGACTTCTACTCTTGCACTTGTTTCCTCCCTTTTTCGTTACTCCTGGATGGTTGGCTTGTGGAGGGTTGTGAGGCCGATATTGTTAGTTGTGCGGCTTCAGGGGTTGTTGGTGGCAACACTGGATGTTTTAGTTGAGCTCGAAGCATGCCCTGGGATCGATTGATAGTCTCTTGAGTCATCGAATTATCAAATTTATTCCCTTATTGCAAGTGAATTCCTGCAACCCCTCCCCTTTGTGGGAGTCGGTTTTGGAAATATATGTCACATGTACTGGGAGTGTGTAACGCCCCAACCTCAGTTACCCAGAGTCGGTGCATTATTACATAACATTGGCATGATCACAAGAAAGATCAAATCTCGAAAGACCGATTGGTTTACTAGCCTTGGAAACACTAGATATATTCATAAGTTTTACATTACATCATAAAATGAAAAACTACTACAACAACATAATGTTTCCATAGTCCACACTATAATCCCCTCATAATATCCCTGAAGGTCATTCATAACTTACATCTTCACATCCTGGGAAAAATAAAACATAGAAAAGGGGTGAGCTCAAATGCCCAGTAAGGATAACAATATAGCGGAAACATTCATAAATAAGAATAAACATTTTAAGGCAATGTATAACTAAAACAAAAGCCTTTTAAACTTGAAAATTTAATATAGTATGGCATAAATAAAATGAAATAATTCCATTTACTTATTCACATGTTTATTCTACTAATCAAATAATCACATGAAAAATCAATAACCACTTTCATAATGATGGAATGCATAATGCCAGACTATCATAACCACATAGCCAAGGCCTCGTGCCAAGACTACAAATAAGATTTTGTCAAGGCCTTGTGCCAAGACACTAGTTTGTCTCATGAGACCTACCGATGCATCGAGGAGCTATAGCGGGCTCCACCCGTCACATATTAAGTCCAATGCATTCCCATATGAAAAGGTTTAAACATAACATAAACATTCGTATTAAAACTAGCATACGAACTGTCAATACTTTCACCATAAACTATGAATGGTATAAAAATAGCACATCCACAGTCAAACATATCACAAAACCTTCCATACAATATAGAAGTTTTGTATCATAATAAATCAACTTCAAATAATCTTAAAATCCATCAAAGGATGTTGACATAGATGAAATCAAAATTATTTTTAAAGAAATATCTCCTTTTATTTTGAAATCATTTAAGAGACATATATTTATAAAATAAAACATTTTCTTTGAAAATATTCTTATAATCTTGTAAGGGAAGCTTTGACGATTTTATAACGGCGGAAAATAACCGCACCCGCCGTATAAGTTAAAAAAAACATTCTTATCTTAATTCTGTTGAAAAGGTTAAAAAGCACCTTGTTTGGAAAACGACGGAAAGATTCCTCTTATAAAAAGTCAAAAAAGGTATAAATGACTTTAACCCATATTCTTGTAAAAATGTTTTGAAATACATTTTGACGAAACATGGATGTGGATGATAACGAGATCCCAGTAGATTATTACGTATAAACAACCTCGGATAATGAAGAGATTGTGAAATAACCCATACCTTGTACTTTTCCTTGGTTGGGGTAGGTTAACCTCCTGTATAATGGTGAAATAGTTGTTATTAAATTATACAAGAATCATATATATTAATATGATATCATATATGATCTTTTAACCTTGATTTGTTAATAATATCTTAGAATTATCGTCATTTCGGGAGTTAACTTACTCATTTTCTTTTATATGTTTTGTTACATAAGCCATGGTTGTTGTATCTTATTCATATCCAGAATGATATCCAGTCCTTAAAAATCATTTTTAAATCATCAAATGATAATTATACTTGAATGGATACGATGGAGAATGAATCTCATCGCGTTCGTGGAGACGGTAGTCCGTACGTACGCACGAGCGACAATATCATTCTTTTGATATTAAAATAATATATAAATGGATGGTATATCATATATACAGAATCATTAACATGTTATATTTATTATTTACATGAGTTACACATCATTATTATACCCATCCAAATAATATTATATTGAATAACAATTACACCACGACGTGGAGACGGTAAGCCGTACGTACGCACGTATGGTGACATGTTATTCAAAGGGTGGATAGAATACTGGATATGATTGTACCATATTTATAATAACATCACAGTATATGTAAGATACTGGAGTTATTATTTTAGAATGGTAAGAACAAAGAAAGAGGATGTGGAAGAAGAAAGGAACTTGGAAAAGGGTGGTGAAATCATTACCTCTTCTTCGGGTTCTTCCTTTTGATTTGATCAAAAGGGATCCTTAGGTTGGCTTTATGATCAAACTAAGGCCTCTAGGTTGTAGTGAGGGATTTTGGGAGATTATTTGGGCAGAGTTTGGCCGAACCAAAAGGCTTTTAAGGTGTGAAGAAATGAGAAGGAGGAGTGCCCTTTTATAAGAGGGGTGAGGGGCACCTTTGGAAAAGCTAGAAATATTAATTTATAATAAATTCATATTCGGTTTCTAATGGCTCCAAAGTTGATTATTAAAAGGTTAAGGTGGGGATAGGTCGAAAACCACTAAACAAATAGAATTTAGACAGGTTTGGGTACTTATATTAACCTTATCTTTAAGTATTAACTCTAAGTTAATTAGTTTCACTTTTACAATGTCTCTTTGTATTTTTATATAATATGGTTAATAAACTTACTATATACATCCAAGAGACCACCAAGTGGTCCATTAATGATGAAACTATCCTGATATAAGTCTCTTGGACGAACCTTATATTTTTAGGAATTTAATATTAATTAATAATATAATATTTGTTTTAAGAACTCTTTTATGTCAATTTTGACACTATTCAATAGTTGATTTTTGTGAAACTCATAAAAGATTGATTACTTCGAAAAAAGTCAATTAAATCAATCCTAATATATCATATTATCCTAGAAAATTAGTTTAATTCATTAAAAGTTTCATATTATATTTGTTTGGGTATTTATAATATCAATTATTTTAATTTTTCACTATTATAGTAATTACTGCATCATCATTGTGTCATAAATAAAGTAAATTATTTAATGTCTAAAAATTATAAATAAAATATAATTATGTAGGAAATATTTTTATCTTTATAATTAATATTTATAATCTAAAATAAAACTTATATAACCCTATTTAACAATTGTGTTTCTAAAAGATATATGCTTGTGTCATTTTTGTATTCATTTTAACTAAATTAAAATAAAGTGTCATTATAACTTACAAGTGGATCCATGGGGTCCCAAAATAGACCCAAAGATGATCATGGTCGACCATGTATCAACCAATAGGTTTAAGACACGTTTTAGGGTAATTTAGTATTATTATAATATTATTTTTTAACCCTTATTTACCGGATTTACCCTTAACCATGGTAAATAAAATATTTACCGCAGTAATTATTCAAAATGTCTAAAAATAAAAGTTATCTATTTACACAATTTGAACATCCTGATTCCAAATATGGAATCCATTTTCCTAAATTCAAAACACAGAAGTGGCATAAATTAATTTAAAATTAATTCCCGCTGTCAAAACAAAAAGCGTGTTTTTAAGAGATAATAACTATCAAAAGATTGACACTTGTTTATGTTCGTTTTAATTGTAAAATTATGTCCAATGACCAAAATTATATTAAATAGTAAAAATATATTCTAAATATATTTTAAAACCACTCAAATTCATAATTTATCACTATTAATTATTTTGATTAAAAAAGTTGTTTTTAATTAAAATTTAGTAATTTTCACTATTCATCAAAATATGAAAGTTATCCGAAAAGTACCAAAATTTAACCTTAGGCTAAATATGATATTCCGAATCCAAAAATGAAGTCCATTTTAAAATATAAAATATATATAACTTCAAAAGGTAGGTATTACTATTCATAACAGCTAGTTTGATTGGTTACGGTGTGTTAGAACTCGAAGTTGCGTACAACACACGCTACTGTTTTATTCAAAGGAAAGCGTATCGTGGAAGCTTGGGATGTTTCATTTAAATTTTTTTTTTGATGTCCAAATTTATTCAGATAGTTTAAAATATTTTATTTAAAAAAAGGTTTCACTATTAAAGTTGATAAAAGTGCAATACTGAAAATGAATCTGTTCTTGCATTATGACTAAGAAACTCATAATAGGGATTCTAAAATTATAAGGATTATATAAAGTTCAAAATGTTGTTAATACTATTCATGACCTCTTTTAATGGTGTGATTGAACTCGGTGTTGCGTGTAGTGCAAGTTATTGAATTATTTTTAAGAAATAACACACTATGAAATCTTGGGGTGTTACATTCTCCCCTCCTTCAATAAATTGCGTCCTCGCAATTTGAAATTGTTCTTCAAAAATAAAAGGTTGAAAGTAGAAAATATATTTGTGGGAAAACCCACATCGGAAATTGGGTTACTAAAATTTAGTCTTAATATGAGGAAAAGAGAAATTAAACGGTCACCACCAAATTATGATCTCGATTAGGAGAACATTGGTGGCAATTAGAGACATATAATTGGAGGAAAAACGTAAATATTTATAGGTAGTGATTGAGGTCATCAATCACAAACAAGTATAAAATTGAGGTCCTTAAACTCATCAATCCATGATGATTTGAAGTACCATCGGTTCAACAAAATATATGGTATTGGGACAACACATTTTTGACATTTCAAAATATCTTAGTTGAAATCCCACATCGAAAAATGAATTAATGAGGCCTCTATTTAAAATAAAGAGTGGAAAGTATGAAGATTACCGAAAATAACACATACTAGGGTTCCATGTAGGAAAATATGGATATGGAAGAGAAATCTATCCATCAATTATCTGATGGAGAGTGGTAGAGAACATGGCTATGAAAAGGCCAACAATCCCAAAGCCATAAATTTGTGATGATTTAAGGTACCATCTAGGACAACATTTTTGTTCTAAGTTTCTATTATTAATGTTGAGGAATTTATTTATGAGATTGGATAAGATAATAAGGAGATATACTTACTTTATAATTAGAATTTTACCCATTAATAAATTTCTACCACAAACTCATCTTTCATTCTAAAAGATAATAGAACGTAATTTTTTTTTCTATTTATACTATTCGTACAGGGTTCCAAAATAAATGAATTATAATTCATCTACCAGATCTTTTAAAAAAAACTACATTATTTAATTCAGGACATCTCGTGGGACAGTGGTAGGTGATACACCCTTGTCGCCCTTCGGTTGCGGGTTCAAGTCTCGCAGCCTTGCCGGACGCGACGGGTTGCCGCCCGACCTCCGGGTTGTCCTTTTATGGCAATCCAAAATAATCCAAACTAGAACTATCCAAAATACTTCTGTCTAAACTCACAGTCCAACATTTATAAGGAAGGTAAACATAATATAGATCCTTTTTACCCCGTAATAGAATATGAATACCTTCATCATGTATTACCATATTCCTTATTGATTACATTCATGCTCCCTTATTCCATATAGAATGTGGGATATACTTAATTAATCCAAAAATGTTTTAAACCCCAACAATGATGGAATATACAAATCATTAATCAGTTCCAAGGTAGTCAAGAATATCCAATATAATTTATCCAAAACAATCACATATTATTCCAAAATCACTAACTCAGTATCAGAACTATATTATGATTTATCATTCTCTCAACCATATATTTTCCAAAAATTTATCCTGCTATTGAGTCACTTTTCTTTGTTCCACACAATCTCAAGTCCTTAATGAAATAGTACTGCAGTACAATCCTTATATACTCCATGATTATTGTAACAAGTACATTGTTGATACAACACTCAATTGACATAATCAACATAAGAACTCTAATCATCCCTCTTCATCTGTGGTAGTATCATAACATGATTATTATCCAATAACATCATATGCGGCATAGTCTGATGACTGGGACATAGGTTCGCGTAGTGTCCAAACTCCTTGCAAATGAAGCATTGTACATTTGAAACCATTTTCTTACCCTTGCAGTCACGTACTTTGTGCCCTTTTCCTCCACACTTATAACAAACTCCCATTCCTTTCAGGCAAGTTCCAGGGTGTTTCTTTCCACAGTTACCACATATGGGAAAATTCTTCTTTTCCTTCTTACTTTTATCCATCTTTCTCTCTTCCATCCTTTTCTTCTCTTGCTTCCCTTCAAAGCCATAGGACTCAGTAAACTCTTTACTTATCTTATCAACACATGATATTATTTCTTCATATGATGATAATACATGGGAGACTATTTCTCTTATAAATTCTAGCTTAAGACCATGAAAGATATGATCCTTCCTTCTCTTTGGATCATGTGCATTTCTGGAGTTCTCATTCCTTCTACTGGGCGCCATTTCTAAACAATGGCATACACTAGATCAGTTTATGAATCAAAATACATAATCCCATACTTATAAAACACTTAACATAAATTGAACTATTTATGGATATAATCTATAATCATAAGAATGTTTTCTTTGAGGAAGTATATACTCATAATCCCTTCAAAATGATTTGTAAAGAAAATGAGAGTTATCTTAAGCATATCCCCCGGGAGTGTCGTAACCAAGAGTGCAGCAAGGCCCGTTGTCGTGCACTAGTTCCCGTTCGAGTCTAGCTCAATGCGGTGTTTTTGGGTTTTACCCCTAGGTACATCTGTGCCAGAGCCGCCTCTACCTGCTCGTATCC
The DNA here is from genome assembly GCA_963277665.1 of Viscum album. Taxonomy (NCBI): domain Eukaryota; kingdom Viridiplantae; phylum Streptophyta; class Magnoliopsida; order Santalales; family Viscaceae; genus Viscum; species Viscum album. The sequence continues at coordinate 1,335,237,905 of OY728142.1, forward strand.
AGACAGGGATGTATTGCTCGGAAAACTCACAAAATCTCTACAATACCAACATTCTAGGAAGTTCTTCTATACTAATCCTCAAAGTTAATCTTAGGTCTACGTGCTCTAATCAGAGTTTATCTAAATCTAGCTTCCAAGGTTTGTACTAAACTTCCTCTGATACCAACTGTAACGCCCCGACCCCAGTTACCCAGAGTCGGTGCATTATTACATAACATTGGCATGATCACAAGAAAGATCAAATCTAGAAAGACCGATTGGTTTAGTAGCCTTGGAAACACTAGATATATTCATAAGTTTTACATTACATCATAAAATGAAAAACTACTACAACAACATAATGTTTCCATAGTCCACACTATAACCCCCTCATAATATCCCTGAAGGTCATTCATAACTTACATCTTCACATCCTGGGAAAAATAAAACATAGAAAAGGGGTGAGCTCAAATGCCCAGTAAGGATAACAGTATAGCGGAAACTTTCATAAATAAGAATAAACATTTTAAGGCAATGTATAACTAAAACAAAAGCCTTTTAAACTTGAAAATTTAATATAGTATGGCATAAAAAAATGAAATAATGCCATTTACTTATTCACATGGTTATTCTACTAATCGAATAATCACATGCAAAATCAATAACCACTTTCATAATGATGGAATGCATAATGCCAGACTATCATAACCACATAGCCAAGGCCTCGTGCCAAGACTACAAATAAGATTTTGTCAAGGCCTTGTGCCAAGAAACTAGTTTGTCTCATGAGACCTACCGATGCATCGAGGAGCTATAGTGGGCTCCACCCGTCACATATTAAGTCCAATGCATTCCCATATGAAAAGGTTTAAACATAACATAAACATTCGTATTAAAACTAGCATACGAAATGTCAATACTTTCACCATAAACTATGAATGGTATAAAAATAGCACATCCACAGTCAAACATATCACAAAACCTTCAATACAATATAGAAGTTTTGTATCATAATAAATCAACTTCAAATAATCTTAAAATCCATCAAAGGATGTTGACATAGATGAAATCAAAATTCTTTTTAAAGAAATATCTCCTTTTATTTTGAAATAATTTAAGAGACATATATTTATAAAATAAAACATTTTCTTTGAAAATATTCATATAAGCTTGTAAGGGAAGCTTTGACGATTTTATAACGGCGGAAAATAACCGCACCCGCCGTATAAGTTAAAAAAAACATTTTTATCTTAATTCTGTCGAAAAGGTTAAAAAGCACCTTGTTTGGAAAACGACGGAAAGATTCCTCTTATAAAAAGTCAAAAAAAGGTATAAATGACTTTAACCCATATTCTTGTAAAAATGTTTTGAAATACATTTTGACGAAACATGGATGTGGATGATAACGAGATCCCAGTAGATTATTACGTATAAACAACCTCAGATAATGAAGAGATTGTGAAATAACCCTTACCTTGTACTTTTCCTTGGTTGGGGTAGGTTAACCTCCTGTATAATGGTGAAATAGTTGTTATTAAATTATACAAGAATCATATATATTAATATGATATCATATATGATCTTTTAACCTTGATTTGTTAATAATATCTTAGAATTATCGTCGTTTCGGGAGTTAACTTACTCATTTTCTTTTATATGTTTTGTTACATAAGCCATGGTTGTTGTATCTTATTCATATCCAGAATGATATCCAGTCCTTAAACATCATTTTTAAATCATCAAATGATAATTATACTTGAATGGATACGATGGAGAATGAATCTCATCGCGTTCGTGGAGACGGTAGTCCGTACGTACGCACGAGCGACAATATCATTCTTTTGATATTAAAATAATATATAAATGGATGGTATATCATATATACAGAATCATTAACATGTTATATTTATTATTTACATGAGTTACACATCATTATTATACCCATCCAAATAATATTATATTGAATAACAATTACACCACGACGTGGAGACGGTAAGCCGTACGTACGCACGTATGGTGACATGCTATTCAAAGGGTGGATAGAATACTGAATATGATTGTACCATATTTATAACAACATCACAGTATATGTAAGATACTGGATTTATTATTTTAGAATGGTAAGAACAAAGAAAGAGGAAGTGGAAGAAGAAAGGAACTTGGAAAAGGTTGGTGAAATCATTACCTCTTCTTCGGGTTCTTCCTTTTGATTTGATCAAAAGGGCTCCTTAGGTTGGCTTTCTGATCAAACTAAGGCCTCTAGGTTGTAGTGAGGGATGTTGGGAGAGTATTTGGGCAGATTTTGGCCGAACAAAAAGGCTTTGAAGGTGTGAAGAAATGAGAAGGATGAGTGCCCTTTTATAAGAGGGGTGAGGGGCACCTTTGGAAAAGCTAGAAATATTAATTTATAATAAATTCATATTCGGTTTCTAATGGCTCCAAAGTTGATTATTCAAAGGTTAAGGTGGGGATAGGTCGAAAACCACTCAACCAATAGAATTTACACAGGTTTGGGTACTTATATTAACCTTATCTTTAAGTATTAACTCTAAGTTAATTAGTTTCACTTTTACAATGTCTCTTTGTATTTTTATATAATATGGTTAATAAACTTAATATATACATCCAAGAGACCCCCAAGTGGTCCTTTAATGATGAACCTATCCTGATATAAGTCTCTTGTCCGAACCTTAGATTTTTATGAATTTAATATCAATTAATAATATAATATTTGTTTTAAGAACTCTTTTATGTCAATTTTGACACTATTCAATAGTTGATTTTTGTGAAACTCATAACAGATTGATTACTTCGAACAAAGTCAATTAAATCAATCCTAATATATCATATTATCCTAGAAAATTAGTTTAATTCATTAAAAGTTTCATATTATATTTGTTTGGGTATTTATAATATCAATTATTTTAATTTTTCAATATTATAGTAATTACTTCATCATCATTGTGTCATAAATAAAATAAATTATTTAATGTCTAAAAATTATAAATAAACTATCATTATGTAGTAAATCTTTTTATCTTTCTAATGAATATTTATAATCTAAAATCCAACTTATATAACCCTATGTAACAATTGTTTTTCTAAAAGATATATGCTTCTGTCATTTTTGTATTCATTTTAACTAAATTAAAATAAAGTGTCATTATCACTTACAAGTGGATCCATGGGGTCCCAAAATAGACCCAAAGATGATCATGGGCGACCATGTATCAACCAATAGGTTTAAGACACGTTTTAGGGTAATTTAGTATTATTATAATATTATTTTTTAACCCTTATTTACCGGATTTACCCTTAACCATGGTAAATAAAATATTTACCGCAGTAATTATTCAAAATGTCTAAAAATAAAAGTTACCTATTTACACAATTTGAACATCCTGATTCCAAATATGGAATCCATTTTCCTAAATTCAAAACACAGAAGTGGCAGAAATTAATTTAAAATTAATTCCCGCTGTCAAAACAAAAAGCGTGTTTTTAAGAGATAATAACTATCAAAAGATTGACACTTGTTTATGTTCGGTTTAATTGTAAAATTATGTCCAATGACCAAAATTATATTAAATAGTAAAAATATATTCTAAATATATTTTAAAACCACTCAAATTCATAATTTATCACTATTAATTATTTTGATTAAAAAAGTTGTTTTAATTAAAATTTAGTAATTTTCACTATTGATCAAAATATGAAAGTTATCCGAAAAGTACCAAAATTTAACCTTAGGCTAAATTTGATATTCCGAATCCAAAAATGAAGTCCATTTTAAAATATAAAATATATATAACTTCAAAAAGTAGGTATTACTATTCATAACAGCTAGTTTGATTGGTTACGGTGTGTTAGAACTCGAAGTTGCGTACAACACACGCTACTGTTTTATTCAAAGGAAAGCGTACCGTGGAAGCTTGGGATGTTTCATTTAAATTTTTTTTGATGTCCCAATTTATTCAGATAGTTTAAAATATTTTATTTAAAAAAAGGTTTCACTATTAAAGTTGATAAAAGTGCAATACTGAAAATGAATCTGTTCTTGCATTATGACTAAGAAACTCATAATAGGGATTCTAAAATTATAAGGATTATATAAAGTTCAAAATGTTGTTAATACTATTCATGACCTCTTTTAATGGTGTGATTGAACTCGGTGTTGCGTGTAGTGCAAGTTATTGAATTATTTTTAAGAAATAACACACTATGAAATCTTGGGGTGTTACAGGGTGGTCCCATCTCGGCCTGCCCTAATTCTACCATCCTTTGCAGGAAATATATGAAAATGAAGCACTCTTGAATATTGTGCCCCAACATTCGATGGTAGGGACAATAATCTGGCTGGTCATCACGGCCGACTTCTTCTGGTTTTCTTGGCTCTAGGAGGTGGAGCAAGTTGCAATTCATGGCGGTGATGAAGTAGCCACAGACTTGGTCCTCTCAGAATGAGTATACTTTGCGTCTTCATTCCTCGAACTGGTTCTTCTTCGATCCTCGCTGATCGTTCCGCTTAGGCAGAGGTGGATACTGATATATAGGGGGCCCTTGATGATTTGGCGGAGGCCTGAGCGGTGGAGAAGGCATAGGGGTGGGCTTGGGCATGACAGAGGATGCTTCAGCTCTAACTACTCTCTTTGTGGGAGCCTACAGAGCTATTCAGGACTTCAGGTTGGTCCTCTGCAGGGAGTCCTTAATTCTCTAGGCAATGGCTGAGAGATGGCGGAAGCCAGCGGTGCACTCCACTGGTATGAGTAGTGTTCACAGCTCATCTCGAAGATTATCGATGCATATGGAAAGAAACTCGTCTTGAGGCATTGGCATGTTCATGGAGTTGGTTAGACCTTTCCATCTAGCGATGAAATCTGAGACCCTCTCATTCTCACTCTGCTTCCAGTTTATGAGGTTGATGGCCGTTGTTTTAGGCAACGTCGAGCTGAAGTGGAACAAGAACTGCTGCCGAAGGTCTTACAATCTTTTTATTAACTATTTTGGCAGGCTTGTATAGCAGACAAAAGAAGATCATTGCAAAGTTCGTATGAAGCATCTGAGTTTCACTACCTCTTGTTGTTCTGGAGTTCCCATCATATGGTCACAATAAGAAGCGTAGAGCATCAAATGTTTCTTCAGATAGCCTAATCTTTTGAAAATATGGAATAAAGGGCTCCCAAAATTTGGTTTAGGTGGTTTGTTTCTCACCCAATCCGGGTGGGGCTTCCACTCTAGCTGTATCGGAGCGCGTTGACCTTCCATTGCTTTCAATCGAGCTATCAGTTCCTTGATGGCGTTGGTGAGACCATAATTTACATCCTTTTGGGACCAGTCCTAGGCAGTTGTATCCCGACGCACTACATGAGGATCCAACTCAGTTGGCACCAGGGGTGCATGTGCTATTTGTGACACCTTCGGAGTGTTCAGACGTACTCACTCTGGTTGCTTCCTGAGTGGGGGGATGTCTTAGTATTCATCTGGATCCACATTTAGGTTGTTGGATGGGCCGAGTGCCTCGTTGGGTGGGAGCCCTGATCGTGCTTCATTTGTTGGGGAAAACCTTGGTCTTTGAGGTGCACTTACTAGAAGTGCATGATGTGGATCCTCTTGGGACACGCTTTCAATAAGACGGTTCCTATGGAGTAGCTCAGTATTAAGCTGCCTCAATTATTTCAATTCATCTTCCTGTCAAGAGAACCCCTCTTCAAGTGTAAGTTGATCATTTTTATCGAGAGAGGGGGAGGGTTAAGGGAAACTGATCCTTTGTTCTTATCCTTATTGGAAGCTCTAAGGGTCATTGTAGGAGGGTTAGATGAAGGCGAAACCATATTTAGAGCGGCCCTCTGGTTCCTGGCGTGCACACCTTGTGGTTTGTTGTGATTCACAGCCTGACTGGAACAATCGTCTCCCAGTCCATCCATTTTTGCATCATCTTCGGTGTTACTCATGGGATTAACCTCTATGGCGTTGATGGATTCATATCACGAGGCGGAGAAGATGTCATCTTCCAAAAATGAATATGATCTCCCGCTTCTTTTACTAGTCTTCCATCTTCTGTCCTGGGATTACATTAGGGCTCCTTGACAAAGGGTGACACAGAGAGTTCTTTTATGCGACCCTACGGTATGCCTTCCTCTTGATGGGGATGATGATTCAAACGATGGGATAGGGCAGGAACCTCCTCTTCTGACTGTCCTCTGTAGACAAGAGAATATTGATTCTCATGGTGGAGGTTGTTGTTGAGGTGGTAAAAATTCCCCCAGCCCTGAGGGATGGGGTTGGCTCCATTCTTTGAATGTTGAGTCTTTTCCCATTTTTATTGGTCTAACAGGGGAATTTGTTGTTAAAAATTCCCCCAGCCCTGTAGGCTAGGGTTGTCCCTGGATTGCGGCAGTGGATGCTGCTATTGCAACATGCCTTATCTTGCGTGCCCTCATCCTGAGGTGAAATGGGTTTGACGCCGAGTTCTTCTACGCATCAACCCCTTTTGTAGAGGCAGCCAATGACCTCTTATTGGCCTCTCATAGGCGAGAGTCCTGTTGTTTTCTCTTGGTGGCCTGATTTAGGAGTTTATGGATGGCTTGATCCTGTTGGGCCTGACGCTTGTAGGACTTAATCAATGCCTATCTGTGTTGGGCATGTTGTCTCTCCTGAGCAGGGGCCCCACTCGATTGTTGTCTTGATGTGATGGTGTTGCGAGACACCATGTCGAACAGATTCTTATGAGAGGGGAGCAGAGTGAAATACAGAGCTCCATATTCTCCCCATCATCTGATATGGACTCCCATCAGAGAATTACCAATGAAGCGGTGCAGCTGGTGCTGAGCATGGAGGTAGGCTATCTCCATGATTCCTTTACGCCTCTTGGGTCACTGTTGTCGCACCAAAGGAAGGGCTTCCAGGTCGATGTGATGCAGGAGGTCTCCTATTTTCATGGCATGGTCTACATAGCTGTCATAGGGCATGAAGCATGATTTCAGCCAGTGGAGGGTTATCCATATATTGTATCAGATGTCATGCATTCATTCTTCTGACAACATTCCGGGTATGTCGAATTAGGAGGTGGTTGTGGCCCAAAACATAACTGGTATGTCATCCTTGGTGAGTCGTTTCCTCAGGCGAAACATATCAGTATACTCCTCTACTAGTGATTCCTCTACCTAGTTTGCCCAGCTGAGATGCTCACAGATAGTGTGGTCGGAGGCAGTGGGACTGGTAGGTATCGAATTATCATGTGGGTGATTCCGAGGTGGTTTAGAAGATGAACGTGGCCTCAGAACGTCTCCCGATTAAAGAATGATGTTGTTGGAAACAAGCTGGGAATATGACATGCCTGATCCCGTCCTTCTGAGTTCCTTGGAATATGAGGACATTTCTGTGCTTGGCTCAGAATGGGGAGGACCTTCCTGTCGATATGATATGTCATTGTGGAGAGTACCTTCGCAATGGCGAGGACTACCATTACGTCTTGACGCCTCACTAAATAGAGGTATTTTTTTAGTGCATACCCTGGGGAGGACCTCTAAGGCATGTCGCAGCAAGGGGAGGACCTTCTAGCTATGTACCGTTGTTATGGGGAGGACATTCACAACAACTACCATCATGGTGAGGATGACCATCATGGTTTGATGTATGATGTGCATCCTGGGGAGGACCTTCAAGACACACTACGATAAGGGGAGGACCTTATTGTCGCTTGGGGCCACTGTGGGGAGGACATTCGCAATGGCAGCCATAGTGGTGAGGACTACCATCACAGATGCTGCAATGGCGAGGTATACCATTGCAGCTGCCACAGGGAGAATATCTACGGGGTACACCCTGGGGGGGGGGGGCTTCAGAATGTACCCCAAAAAGGGGAGGGACTTCTCGTTGCTTGACGTCTCTTTGGGGAGGACCTCCGTTATCAGGGTGGTGAGGACTACCATCGTGACCCGATGCCCGGCTGCGCAGAGTGTCATTGTAATGTAACCCCTAGGGAGGACCTTCAGGGCAGGCCACGACAAGGGGAGGACCTTCTTGTTGTGATGAGACGTCACTGTGGGGTGGGCCTCCGCAGTTGCGACTATGATAGCAAGGACTACTATCATAATCTATGGTCCCACTGCATGGAGAGTGCTTGCAGTGTATACCCAGGGGGGGCCTTTAGGGTGGACCGAAACAAGTGGAGGGCCTTCTTGCTGCTCGATCTTCTGGTCACAAGGAGGGTTTTTGTGACTCGTAACAAAAGAGGATCTTCCGTGGTTGATCGTTATATGCCCGTGGGGGAGACACCCACGACTACTCTGAGGAGGACCATCATAGCTACTGGTAGCGACATTGCGGGGAGGACCTTCGCAACTGCTATTTCCGCTCCCATAATATGGTAATCGGTGGGTAGGGTTCCAAACCTTTGATATGTGCTTAAAGGCATCGGGAACCCCAACTTCTAGCAGAGCGGAGTCATGAACCCAGTCTTTATTTTCCAGTTGCCTTCGCCGCTTTCAGGGCGCTTTCTTGCGGGTAGCGGGGACCATCTGCTGTTGAAAACGGACTTCACCTTTGGATACCTGTCAAATTGGGTCTCCTGATGTTGTCAGGATACACCAACAAATATATTGACTTTTAGCATAAATATATGCTTGCTCTAGATCATCCACTGTGGTGGACGACTGTCCCCCAGTTGGAACGAGTGAAGTTGCTCGATCTGGTTGTCCTTGCGTCATGAAATATGGATAGCGACCCTCCTCGGCGGAAGTAGGGATTCTGATCTAATCTAAGGTGGATATATCATATCTTAGATGAGTCGCCTCAATTGGGGAGAGGGGATCACATGCCCAAGTCCTTGTTTTTTCCGCTGATGCAATCACGTTCTGGAAAGTCTACAAGATATGATCTGGGATCTATACATGCTCCTCCCTCATTGCCAGGATATAAAGAGAGACATCTTTGGATGGAATGGGTATGAAGTCCCATTATGGTATCATAGTTGGAATATCCAACTCTGGTCCTCCGGTGGTCAGTGGGTACTGAAAATTCTCTTGTGTTGGGAAATGTGAATGAATCTGCCCCTGGGTCGGGATATGCAGGTTTATCTCTTCGTTTTTCACCTCATTGGGATGTCGAACTTTACTTGCATACACTAGGATCTGGCACTGCATATGTTGGTTTCACACCGTATCAAGTCAGTAGTTTTTTTTGGCAGAGAGACATGCCCACCTATTTATTGCAACCACATCTAGATGGTGGGATTTGTTGATCACCATCATGTCGGGATGGTAGGCATCAAAAGCATCTACTAGGAGCTGGTCCTACAGGCACCGGGTCGCCACCATGTCAGGTTGGTGGGCTTCACGACCCTAGGCAGGGAGAGGTGACTTCTAGGTAGGAGCTGTCTTATGTGACCGACGGGCTTGATGGAGCCTGGTGGGGATGCGCTCCTACTCGTTTGATGTTTCCATGTCTGAATGGAGGGGTTTGGAGGAGCGAACAGGTGTATGTGCCTTTTCTTGATACGTCTCCATGACTGGGAAGTGGAGCTCTTCCTCAAGGACTAGGGTGATGACCATTCCTTGGTTGTAAGCTTGCCGCCCTTGTTGGGTGGTCTGAGGGGGCGGATCTTGGGGAGCATGGGAATGGATCCTCGGGGCGACATCCTCCTTGGCGAGAGGATGGTGAGTCGCGGCGTGACCGTGAAGACGTCTTCCTATGGGGGCCTTGGAGTGGAACCCCTGTTCAGTAGAGATGAAGTTATCAGCATCGACCTCATCTTCCTCCCTAAATAAGGGTGGTACGCATTGTCTCATTCTAGGGATAGACTCCCGAAACAGTTTGAGATGGAAATAGGAGCCGTCTGGATCTACCTTTGCTGTCACTTCTAGGCCTGTGACCGGAAAGTCCTGGTATATTGGAGGGCATGCATGGCCACCTCCACCATTAGGAGAGTACCGTTCACATGGTACTCTCGGATCAACGCATCTGAGATCCAGCATTCAAGACACTGAGTAGGTTATGGGGTCATCCATTGGTGATGAAGTCTGGTCATTGCATTGTTGAAAACACGCACTTGTGAGTTCCTTCGTGATGCCATTGGATCTAAGGGAGTTCTGTGTGGTACCTATAAAATTGTTTTTACAAATACAAATAGAAAACCAGTCAAAGAAGTATCTCATGATCCCATGCGTAATTAATAAACCTTCTTGGCCCTCCTTGTGGGTATATGGGGGTACATAGTGAGATTATGTTAAATCATTCATATTTGGTTAAAGATTCACGTTAGGTTCACCAGTTTTTGTCTCATGGTGCACAACGAGGTCGTGGCGGAGAAACGTGCGTTACTCGACAGTTGATTATAGAAGATTGGGTTCTTCTTAATCACTCATATCAGATGCACCATTTTCACCTCTAAATTCCCAATGCTTCCATATCCAGAAATATGTAGACCTACTTTCCAAAGGTAGGCGTTTGCTGGGTGGTTTGACAAACGATGCTTCAGAACTCACATTGGTCGAGAGGATGAGAAGTTGGGATCATCGTACCCTTTGAGGGGAATTATTGCTAGTTCAAGGACTCTCTTACATATTTATGATGTATTCATATGTTCTAAAATCTTTGTTTTATACCCAAGGACAGTATCCATGGATTACTCTTGGTTGGAAATGGTCAGGTGGATGTAGGGGTTCAGAATCATTTAGGCCTGAGTTTTACCATACCTCATTGGATTAATGACTATGAGGAGTTTGGACTCATTGAGACGGTGCTAGTTTAATCGCTCGAGAGTTTATTATCATCTAGGGGTGACATATAATTATTTGGGCACTTGGATTGAACCTGTGATATTGGCTTTCTACATATCCTCATGAGAGGAATCAGAATCCTCATAGTTCGGTTCGGTATGGGGCTTACACTCCAGGATGCCCAGGTTGGTGCGGTAAACCGATGTGAAAATAGTTGGATCGACCGGTTGTTGGGCTTGAACCATGGGGAGACTTCTTACGTACCCTTCCTAGGAGTCAGGGGTCAAAGACCACATAGTTCGAATGGGAGTGTCAGAGAACCGATGTGAATGTGGACCCAGGGGTACAATGGTGATCGGGCTTGAACCTCTTAGAGGCTTCCTACGTATCCCTATGGTGGGGAATCAAAGTCCACATAGTTCGGATGGAAGTGGGACTTATGCTCTGATATAGACTAGGGAAATGGATTGGGTCTTACACTCTGAGGAAGCCCATTGTGTGGATTGGGGATTACACTCTGAGAAGTCCCATAAGAGGATGTCACGGTCAATTCCTACTCTAATCCCACATGAGTCATGCTCGGTGTGAGAAACAAGAGGTAGCAGGGACTAGATGATCATGTCGTGAGAGGTGCGTCTGTGGGAAGTGGACTGGGGATTACACATGGAGTGACCCAAAAAGTTGGGGCATACTCTGAAATGGATTCCCATGGTGACAAAGTGCAGCGGGAGAGGGACTTGGCCCCAAAGAAGAACGGAGCATCACCCTTCCTCACTACTCCCTACCTTGGACGTGGCTGTTGGGAAGTACAGAGTTGCATGGGGGATTCCTTCCGATGGGTAGTCCGCCATGCCTTGGGGAGGGGAGAAGTGCCCCATTCCTGACAAGTGGAGCTACAGAAAGGGGGCTCCTGGGCTTGAACTCCGCATTACCGTGGGAATGTGAACCTAAGAATGCTTCGGGAATCCGCTCAAGGGCCGGAGAAACCCTTTCTCCCTCGCTTACTATGGGTATGTGAACTCAAAACAGTGCGCTAATGCGCCTAAAGGTTACATCACATGGGTCTGGTGGCTCTGGTGGAGGCCTCAGCTCGGGGCCAATGAATGGGCCAATGAGGGGGTTGCAGAGGATCAGGGCAGATTGGAAGGATTTTATCTGGCTCGGGGAATGGGAATTATAAAGGATCTGGTGGACCACACAGGTGTATGAGTGGTGGCACCCTGAGCGTTGGGAGGTGCTACGCGGATGAAGAAGCTATCCGTGAACCAGGGTGGTCTGCGGATTGGTGGGAATCTGGAGAACCAGGGTGGTTCGCGACTTTGGGTTCAGCCCGCGTACCAGGTTGGTACATGGAGGGGTCCATTCAATAAGTGATGACCAAGGGTGATGTCGGTTGGGGGTTCATCAATTGGGGCTTCTCTCGTGTAGGATGGTGCTATGCAGTGTGATGGATCGAAAAAGGGGCATAAACTCTGTAGTCCGTAGGGGGTGCATCCGCAGAGGGGCCATGGTTCACAGTCTCCTTTTCATTATTATTTTAAGTTCACAGTTCACCAGGTTGTTATGACTTTTCAGTTTTTTATTAATTAGCTTCCATCTTCATACCTGTTCTGGTTCGTGAACTGGAACTTCGCTGTTTGTGAAATCCTAAGCTCCTTCCTTCGAAATCCTTCCACCTGAATCCGATTAATCTCCCTCAAAATCCCCCTTTTTTCTTTCTCCTCCTTCTCCATTTATAGAGTGGGGAAAGAGATGTATCTGTGGTCATGCGGTAGCTTTTGCGGAGGCCCATGATCAGAAACCCGGTTTACAAATGACTTGGTTAATCCACATCTCACAAGGGCATTGGACGCACCTCCCTCGCGAACCAAACTTGCTCGGGGAGTGATTCGCGGCCGCGCAGGGTTCCGCCTCCATTCCACGAATGACAGCGGATGTGGCCTGGTCCGGTCGACACGGTCAGCAGCTGGGGTGGTTCGTGATGGTGGACCGGCTTGGCACCTATCCTTCTTCGCACCCACGGAGGATCCCTGCCTCTGTTCCACGAATTACAGCGGTCTGCAGAGGGGGGTGCTTCACAGAACTGGTCGTGTACCGTTATCATTGGACTGTTTTGCGGACCGGTTCCTCTTGTGCCATCCTTTGAGAATTATCCACACATTTCCCCAGCTCTTTGGGGGGAATTTGGGTAGAATCACCCTTGTATTAAAGTGGATTCTCATTATCCTTTTCAGATTTTTCAGGACCCTACAATATTTTTTTTCTTTTCATCCCATCCAATTTTTAATGGTTTATAATTTACTTCCTTTTTTTTATTTTTCCTTTTCATTCTTTTATATTATTTTTATATATTTTTTTTCATTCTTTATTATCTATTCTCTCCTCCCTCTCTTTTATGTGTGTTGCCCCTATTATTCCACATTATGGTGTGCCTCCTCCTCCTCTCCTCTTTCAGATGTTTACTGCGACTCCGTTTCTCATATGTTTTCAATGTCATCTATTGGGATGTAAATATCGTATAATATCTAAAGTTTAGCACCATGATTCAAAGGATCTCATCCACTATATATCATGCAATCTCTTGTGGATTTTTCTAAATGAAAATAGGTTTTTTTAAAAATCCTCAGTTTTATTCTATTTTAGGTCAAATCAAAGATTATCAAGTAGTTTAGTATACTCTACGGTTATGAGGCAGGACATCTACTACCATTCCCTTTATGTCATTGTGTCTTTTAAATTTCATGTTGTTCTGCTCATCTGTGCCTACTGATGCTATTCAATTTTACATGTTCTTATTTAATTATAATTATTGTATTCACTATTGGACCCTTGTTTGAGACAAACTAGATTTTTTAAATTGTTACAACATCATTGGATACCCCTTTGGTTGTACAGATGAAATTTATGTATTTTGTAATCCATGAATAACTAATTATATTAACTTCTAGCATTACGCGACCCGTATTTGTTGAGATTTAAATTTAATAAACTTAATATATAGTAATGAACCACGAATCTTCATGTTTTGTTGTTTTGTTTTTTCTTGATGACTTTATTTTTTATTTTATTACCCTTCAATTCCTTTATAAAATATAAAGATGTATTTTTTTTTGATTTCTTTATATTGTTATTTGGTTGTAATTGTTCATCTTGAATGATCAATAATTATGTGTCCTTAGTTCTTAAAAAGTTTTTTCAGCAATTATAAATGCATATTTCATGATATTTTCATCCAAAAAATTAAATATTATTTAGGGCGGTGGGAAAATGTGGTTTCTATATTATGAACTACACATGAACTCTCTATTTCGGATTGGTTACACATTACTCTAGGGAGGTGATGTCTTAGAATTTTCCAGACATGATTTTCCCATTGTTTCCATATACTCATGAGTGATACTTGTTCCATAAGGGAAAATCAAGGAATAACCCATTATAAAAGTGGTGACACATAGCCTCAAGGGATACTCGACACCAAATGTGTGATACATAGGTAAGACTCATGAGAAACAGTGCCTCAAGAAATAGTAGTACTTTTAGAAGAACACCTTGGATGGGTTCAGTGGTTTTTGATAAAATGAATGATGTACCATAGTAACACCATTGGGATGGGCTCAGACACAAACTCTAAACATTAATATAATAACTATTATAATGCGTGGAAGGGTTTATTTGATGGATTTCTATGTTCATTGTGAATTGTGATACCTTTATAGTTCTTTTAATCACACATTATTGACACATAAATTTGTCCCATGCTAAAGCACATGTTTGGGGTATGTTTCTTGTGGTCTTCCTTATACTTTTATATCTTTTTTTATATATGATTACTTCTTAATAATTGTACTTATTTATATTCCCATATTAGGCTAAAACCGGTGATATGGGATGAGTGTCGTTGAGAACTAAAAACAATATATATTTATTTTATTGTGCTTCTTTATTTCTTACTTGTATCATATACTGGCACACCACTTTGGATTACATCACAAAATGGAAACGATTAGACACTGTGGGTGCTGGTCTTCTGGGACATTATCTCACTCCCTTATTGGGAACCATTTTGTACCCAAGTATACTTTATGCTCGTAGATAGGAATAATAGGATGAATGATTCTATAGGTGCTTTATTGTTGCTTACTTATTAGGATAGAGATAGGGGATAAAGGACCGAGCTTCGATCGAGATGAAGTTGTTGCACATTACGTCATTTTATTTCAGTGTTTGATTTCATTCTTGTATTCCTATTTTCTATACTTTTACTTTATAGAGGAAATCATAGAATGACATTATTTTTTATTTTTTGTATTTATCAGCATCTGTACTTATCATTTTTCTATTTGGAAGTATTTATTTTCATCTATTGTAGTTTTATTATTTATATGCTTATGCTATTTCTTATAAAATATTTTTATTCCACAGCATATAACCTATTACCCATGAGGTAATAGTCTCATACAAGGAAATATTATAAATCCCTCATTGATAGTTGACATATTATGGCATTCAAGGAGATGTTCTTGAGGCCGTGTGGAAATCCCATCTCGAAGAACCATTCAAGTGACTCCCTAGATGGGGGCGTTATAAAGTCATATTAGACGTTTTTATTTTTTTCCTCTTGTATTTCTATATGGTCTAGATAATGGACTAGAATATTGTAATTTTAAATTTACACTATGCTTGGATGTAGTGAACCCATGTACAGGGGAAACCCAAATTCCTAGTATAGGATATTAGTTATTTCCATCCATCCAATGTTAAAATTTTTATTAAGTACACTTTTAGGGAAAACGTGTGAAACCATCAAGTACAAACAACAAAATCAATCATTTTAGCTGGTGTAAGAGTCATTAAAAAGAAACTTCATCATTTTAGATTTATCATCCCTATATAAATTTATGGAATGTTCAGTTACCTTTTTCTTGTGATCATATCTGATAATATCTTCAAATTGGTAGGCTGGTTTGTTCCACATCATCACAAACTCTTCCACTATTATCTTTGTTTCGGTGCGGATGTGCGTCGTGTTACGCTGTTCCGCCAGGACGCGTTCGCGCGTGCACCCGTCAACCCGAGGGGATGGGCGCGCGGCTTGTGGTCCCGCAGTCCCGCTTTCCAAAGGCGGGCGGCATCCGTCCCTTATTCAGGGGCGTCTGCTCCTTGATCGAAACCGGGATGATGGGATGTCGGCTCCTCCTTCCTTGGACGTCTCCTCGGAACTCGTCGCCTAATCCGGGTCTCCCTCATAGATTTAAGAATGTTCGTGAATCTCGTTCCCGGCGCCATATCTTCATGGACACCGGTTAATTACGCTGCTTCCGCCCGGACGCTCCAAGGAGTCTGGTCGGGGCAGCAACCTGCGGTGAGAAGGCCGGGTGGCTCTGGGTGTTGGGGGCGTGTCGTAACACTGCGGCTCTGCACGTCTTTCTTCCATCCCTAATAGGGCTTCTCGAAGGCATGATGGCCTGAGGCATCCCGCACTGGGTGCGGGGAACTGTGTCCCCTGATGTTTTCCTCAGCTTCCCATGTTTAACACGGGGTACGCCGCGAGTTTAACGTCCAGCGGGGACGGCATCGGACTGATCAACACGAAGAGTGGATCAGATGACAGAACCCCTTGCGGGGAACCTCCGACGCTGGGGCCAGTGCATGGGCGGCTTCCCGGGTGAAGTGGAGTGGAGATAAGTGGCATGACCCCACCGGGATGTGGCGGCCCGGGTAAGGATCAGGATGGATGATTGAGTGAAGAGCTTGGACCCCGTAGAGGCTTCCTACGTACCGCGCGTTAGCACGGATCAAAGTCAACGTAGTTCAGGTATACAGTTTAACGTCATGCTGGACGTCGGCAAGCCGACTCACGAAGAGATCGAGGCCGCCGGGCGGAGGATTGAACCGAACCACCTCGCACAGAGGGAGATGGAACGGCCGGGTGGATCACAGTTTCACGTCATGCTGGACGATAAAAGGAGAAATGGAAAAAGGGGCTGTGGGGAGGCACAGTGGAGATACACACGGGCAGTCTCCCACAGGGGCGGATTCATAGGTGAATCGACGCAAGCGTGAACCCTGGAGGGGTCCACTGATGGACGAACCGACGTGAATACGACCGGGACGACCAGGTGGTGGGCTTGAACCTCAGGGAGGCTTCCTATGTACCCTGTTTAGAAGACAGGGATCAAAGTCCACGTAGTTCATTCTGTCAGGACTTACGCACTTGAGGCAGCCCGGGTGGCAAAACTCAGTTGGAAGGGACTTGGACCGAAAGTAGGAGACACCTCGATCCCAGTCACACCATCTACTGGCTTCGGCAGTGGGGGAGCGCAATGGAGATACACATGTGCAGCCCTCTACAAGAAACTAGGGGTTTGTAATACCCTACCCCCGTAGGGAAAAGCCGCTCCCATTAAATCGTCCCTAAAGAGGGGCAATCCCGACATCCCTGAAGAGACGAGCGGGTGGGGGCCACATCCAAACCGGGGGGGACCCTGCGTGCGAGGCACGGGATCGGACGAAGCGGGCGGTTTAACGTCTTGCCGGACGAAGTACAGTTTAACGTCGTGTGTTGAGGACGAAGCGGTCGGTTTAACGTCTTGCCGGACGAAGTACAGTTTAACGTCGTGTGTTGAGGACGAAGCGGTCGGTTTAACGTCTTGCTGGACGAAGTACAGTTTAACGTCGTGTGTTGAGGACGAAGCGGTCGGTTTAACGTCTTGCCGGACGAAGTACAGTTTAACGTCGTGTGTTGAGGACGAAGCGGTCGGTTTAACGTCTTGCCAGACGAAGTACAGTTTAACGTCGTGTGTTGAGGACGAAGATGCTTGGCAGTTTAACGTCTTGCAGCGCGGACGTGGTGTAGTTTAGTGTCATGCGGGACGAATGTGCAGTTTAACATCTTGCGGGACGAATGCTGTACAGTTTAACGTCTTTGTAGCTTGGACGATGAAGGCTAGGCAGTTTAGCGTCGTGCAGCTTGGACGTATGCTGAACAGTTTAACGTCTTGTAGCTCGAACGAATGCAGTTTAACGTCTTGCAGGACGTAGAAGCTGCCGATAGGCCCGTGTCACTTCGCGCGAGCCTGGAGGGCCGCACGGGAAGACAACGCACGGTGCGGGCACCCGGGATGAAGATCATCGGGCGCCACGCAGGCGGGTACCCTCAGGGGGTCAAGGGGGGCGACCCTGGCGGATTGCGCGCAAAAGAGGAGCTTTGCGCGCAAAACAGCAGGTCGGCGCGCAAAATGGCGGGCTGGCGCGCAATCGGGCCAGCCCTTTGCGCGCGGATGATTGAGATTGCACGCACCGGGCTTCGGGTAGCACGCGGGGGCAACGGCTCATTCTCTAACGAATGGCCACTTTGAAAATGGGGGGTGCGCGCAATCGGGCTGGACTGCGCGCACCCGGGGGCAATTGCGCGCAAGAGGCTTCTTTTGCGCGCAAAGGCCTTCGGGTTAAGGATTATGCAAAGGAAAGGAGCCAAGGGGATTGCGCGCGAAGGCGAACCCCAAGGCTCTATTGCGCGAAAGAAAGGAGGTTACCTGAAGATCAGCATTGCGCGCGGAAGGGGTTGGATTGCGTGAACGAGCGACGCTTCGGATTCTGGCAACCCTCAAAACGTCGGGGGTCGCCTTATATTTATAGGCAACCCCTGGCGCGGAATCCAGGACGCGGGCGCGAAATTCTCTTCGCGGGCGTGGAATTCCCTTCGCTGGCGCAGAATCCGGACCCGGCGCGCAAGGGAGTCGCGGGAGCTCGGGGCGCGCAAAATTGCGCGCCGGCCCTGCCGATTGCGCGCATCCCGGAAGGATTGCGCGCCGCGACTCAACTTTGCGCGCGGGGCTCTGAAATTTCGCGCGAGTCCTCCGGGCCCTCCGGAACGTGCCTCGGACTCCAAATATCACTTCGCTTTCCGCATCCGGAGCTTCGTTTGGGAACAACGGACTTTTCCGGCGTCTACAAAAGCCCCCCCTCGGAATCTGATCGGCGAGAGGTCGCAACGATCGGGTTCCGAGGGAGACGCCGGAATGCCGAAGTCCTGGGCTGCGCGGGACTTAGGCGCGCAAAAAGGGGCGCCGGGCGCGCAATTCGCCGCCGCGGTCGCGCAATCGAGCATTCCGCGCAGCGCGGAATCCCGGCCTCGCCTATAAATAGGGGTCCGGGGTTCCGCGTTCCGTACACAGGCCTTCCGCGTGATAAGCTTCAACGCTCTCGTGCGCGAAATCGCCTTTTCCGGTCGCGAAATTCTCCCGATCGGCGCGCAAAACCATCCGGAATTCGCCTGTCTTTGCGCGAATACCCGGAACTTTGCGCGACATTCTTCCCAATTGCGCGCCGTCCACTTGGATTGCGCGCCAGCCTTCAAACTTCTCTACCAGCCTCGTCCGATCCCGCACGCTTCATCCCTTAACCCGCACGGCTTCCGAAACTTCTGAGATGGCCGCGCATCAAGGAAATGAGGGGGATGCCGCCACTCGCAGAGCTGAGATGGCGACGAACGAGGAGGTTTACGGAGCCAAGGAGATTGTTTCCAACAATCAATCCCTGTTCGACTTGCTGACGCCGGCCCAGAAGACATATCCACTGTCGGACAACCTGCCGCTCTGGAACTTCGGCATCCTAGATGAGGTTCCGGTGCCAGGGTTCGAGGTTGATGCGCCACGAACATGGGTGACTCGGGAGGACGGGCTTCCCCGCTATAACATCACCAACAATGGGCATCCTGCCAGGGAGACCAGGCACTTGGACGTCTATGTCCTGAACCCGAGGACGCGAACCATTGACGGGGGTGAGCCTACTGCGGAGAATTCTCCAGCCCTCTACTCGAGCACATATCGCCAGAGTGTCACTGACGACACCAAGGGCTGGCTGAAGGACTGGGACTTGCGGTCTGGGGGCAATTTCACCAGCGAGTGGGCCTGGGCGTTCTGGGTACGCCACACCTGCGATCACTTCGCAGAGGAGCTGCGGTACATCGGCCTATTTGAGGCGGTGTGGACGTCGCAGTTCCACTTCTACCAGCAGTCCGAGCTCGGGCCGGAGCTGTTCACCTGCTGGTCCTCGGATACCAACACCTTCCATCTTCACCATGGGGAGGTCGGCATCGGTCTCTGGGACATCCACTGCATCGGAGGTATCCCGCTGGAGGGCTACCAGTATGATGAGTTCCTGCCTCCGAGGAACACCTGGGGTGACAGGTCACGGACTCCCATCCTGACGTGGCATCTGCTGGACCTGGCTACAGAGCGGCTCGGGGTCAAGGACTTCCAGAAGGACATAGCCTACAAGGAGTGGTTCGGCCAGTTCTTGGAGCATGACCCAGCGGTCAAGATGCCAGGCAGGGGGAAGCGGTGCCCGACCGCAGCTCAGAGGAGCCGGAACGGGTCGTCCTGGCGGGTCCTGGAGACGGGCGACTACCGCTCATGGGGGTACCGCGTCATCAAGGCCCGGGACCCAAATGTCCGGTACGCGGCGTTCCTGGCCGCCTTTCTGAATGGGTGGCTCCTGCCAGTGCGGGACGCGAGAATGGGCGTTCGCCCAGCGACACTGGCGGTGGCGGGCGCTATGGCCGCCAACAAAAGATACAACCTCGGGGTCCCAGTGCTGGCGAGGCTGTATGCCATCCTGGGACACATCTCACGAGGGGGGTCGCCACAAAGGATCTGTGGGCCCTTTCAGTTCTTCCACGGCTGGGTGGCTGCTCACCTCGGTGGGTACACGTTTCCGAACGCCATCATTCCTCCGGGCAACGGCCTGCGACCCTCCCTGCTGAACATCGCGGGGGTCGCTCCGATGACCCTAAGTGAGGAGGGCGTGAGGATTCGGATTGGCCATCATGCCAATTTCAACTTCAGTCCGTTCCCCACTCCCGTCGGCCAGATGATCGACAATGGGCAGGGTCCGCTGGAGCAGAATGAATACTTCCTGAACATGCGGGGCGGGGTGCTCGTGGCTCGGATCGACGGGAAGGTGATCTGCGAGCCTTACGTGCCAACCCGGTTCGCCAGGCAGTTCGGGTGCCTTCAGCGGATGTCGAAGAGGGTATTCACTGCTGTCCGGGAGGAGACGAACCCTTGCGTCCTTCGCCAGATGTGGCTGATGTTTGCCGCTTTCGGCTCTGGCGACGTCATCACTCTCCCTCCTACCGGGGTTGACGCAGGCTTGGCAACCGAGTACGCCGAACACTGGGCCATCGCGTACCCTGAGGGGCTTCTACAGAAGCCAGTTTGGCGGCTCGAAGTTACCCGTGCGGAGACCGGGCGTCAAGGAAGGAGGCGAGGCGCCGCCACACGGGGGAGAACGGAGGCGCGCCAAGCAGCGGAGCCGGCGCGGGCAGGGACTTCGGCGGCGGGCACATCGCGAGCTGCCGCCACGACCTCAGCGCCCAGAGAGGGGGCACGTGCGGTGGTCGAAGAGCGGCCCGGGAAGCAGGTGAGACGTCTGCTCGAACCCTCCCACGATGCAGTCTTCCCAGCGCTGTGGTCGGCCTGGATGACCCTGCGGTAGTCACTGGGGACCGACGCCATCTGGCGAAAGATTCTCAGAGAAGGAATCCATCTGCCAGAGGTCGGGCGCCTCCATATTGCCGACAGGGTGGACTTCAACCGGCAGTATGCGTATCTGACGGCCATGGACGATTACGCGCGCCAACGTGGTCAGCGTGCGGAGCCATCCCTTCTGGTGAAGGTGATGCTCGGTCTAGAGCCCGCTCCAGAACAGATGCCGCCGGAAGAAGATGACAGTAGCAGCGACTCCGAGGAAGAGGAGGAAATGGGGGAGGATGAAGGCTCCGAGGGAAGGTCCCATCGGGGGAGCCCGCGGGAGAGCGGCGAGGTGGCCGGCTCTGACAATGTTGATGTCACTGAGATCCTCGAGGTCCGCTTCTATCCCTACTCAACCTGCTTCATCCATTCTCTTATGCAGCTTCTAACCCATTTCTCCACCTTTCTCAGGAGCGCACGGATGTTGGTCAGGCGTCCTCAGCGGGAGTAGGAGAGGCGCCAGCAGGACAAGGCGGGGGCCAGGCACCCATTATCGAATTGACAAGCACGGAAGGGCTCCCTGCTGCAACTGTTCCTGCGGTGGCCGGGATAGCGGAAGATGACTCTCTGACCTCCCGTAAGTCTCCTTACTTTACTGCTGGTGCTTGCCATTGACGATCCGTGACTAACCATGGCATGCCCCGCGCAGTGATCTCAACATTGGAGGCTCGTCGGGCTGCCGAACCCGGGCCATCTACGAGTGGACCAGTGGTGGACATGCCGCCTGCTCCGGAACAGACTTCCCAAACCGAGCCGGCCCCACCAACTGCTGATCAGGGGGCTGCGGACGCCGGCGGTGCTGACATCGGAGAGAGGTCGGGGGCTGACGAGGGTGTCAGCGCCGCTGGGGAGAGAGAAGAAGGTCGCCCAGATGTTGGGGAACCCATCCCTCATGAGGACATCCCAGAGGCGGACCCTGCAGCAGACCTGCTGGCTGCCTTCCCTGCCTACCGGCCTGCCGACCCCGAGGAGATGGACGACTCGGACGCGGAGGCGGTCGAGGAGAGCCGGATAACGCGCCGTAGGGGGTGGAAGTGCATCCAGCGCTTCCTCAATCGAGACCCGTCGGAGTGGCTGGGGCACATGGGATCACATCAAACCTGGCTGCGCTTCCTGTGTGCCGGGGGAGCTGACGCCCAACGCCTCCATCTGACGGTCCGTGATTTCATGGTCGAAAAGATGCGCGAGAGTTGCCGGCGTGCCGACGTCACACAAAGTCGGGACATGTCAGAGAGCACGCGGGCGCTCCTCGCGGCGGAGCAGGAAGTCCGGCACCTCGAAGGGCAGGCGGCAGAGAAGGAGGCATTCGTCGCAACATGTACCGAGCTTGTGGAGCAACTAGTAGCCCAGCTGGTTGACGCCCAGGTACAGCTGACGGAGGCGGGCCAACAGATGGTCACAATTCAGGTCGAGCGGGAGCGTGCACAGGCCAGAATCGACGAACTGCGTGCTGCGACCGCCGATGAAGAGAGGGCACGCAGAGAGCGAGAAGCAGCTCTGGAGGCCACCAGCCAAAGGGTAGCGGCATTAGAAAGACTCATTCAGCACGCTAATCCCTAAGGGCATTGTTTTGCCGTTCCCAAAACATTTGCTTCCGCTACTTTGATCCATTTGTATGAACCAATATATTTATCTGCATCTTTTGGCTTAACATGCTCAACCACAATTCACTGTCTTGCGGGAGCATTAACCAAGCATCAGGCATCCATAGTTGGGCCTGGATTGCTGGAGAAAAGAGGGAGGTCATTCCTAGGAAAGGAGACCTCAAGCCTAATCAATGTATCATCCCCCCAACTTGTTCCAACACACGAGCGGGACAATGCTAGGGGCGTTGAGATTTTATCCGAACATAGGGAAATGAGAAAGGGTGAATCGTGTGTCTCGAATCCAGACATCCACAACGGTCGGCCTTCCAGGAAATGCCCAAGATGGTAGGCGGACAGTGGATCGACCATAACAACTGCAATAGACGGACCGAAGGTCATCATTCATATTGCGAGAGGCGGACCACATGTCATCATGAATACCGCTTTGGGGGTTCCTTCAGACACAAGGGTGGAAATCCAGATCAACAGGGCATGCGAAGCGTGGGGCGAAGTGACGGTTGTTCGGACAGAATCCAACGCTCTCAGAATTGCGCCACCGTGGGGAAAGCGTATTAGGCGGATGCACTAATCTGGCCGTGAATCACCCCAATTCTCAGACAGAACCTCTTTGACGAGGAAACTGTCGCTTCCCATCATTGCGATGGGGCATCCCGAGCTGAATCGGGGAGAGTATCACAACTGCACCACTCTACCCGAAGTCAGGCCAGACGGCCGGCGACGAGGAGGGGCGGGACTTAACGATCCCTGAGGCTGGACCTGAGTCGAGATGCCCGGGCGTTCCTACGTACTCCATCAGGCTGGAGATCAAGCCACACGTAGTTCTGAGAGTGCAGTTTAATGTCATGCAGGACGTAGAATCCCGTTTGGGGAGATCTTAGTTTACGGTCTTAGAGCTCGGACCATAAGGGGAGATCTTAGTTTAAGGTCTTAGAGCTCGGACCATAAGGGTAGATCTTAGTTTAAGGTCTTAGAGCTCGGACCATAAGGGGAGATCTTAGTTTAAGGTCTTAGAGCTCGGACCATGGGGCTAGATCTTAGTTTAAGGTCTTAGAGCTCGGACCATAGAGGGAGATCTTAGTTTAAGGTCTTAGAGCTCGGACCATGGGGCTAGATCTTAGTTTAAGGACTTAGAGCTCGGACCATAGAGGGAGATCTTAGTTTAAGGTCTTAGAGCTCGGACCATAAGGAGAGATCTTAGTTTAAGGTCTTAGAGCTCGGACCATAAGGACCTCAAAGTACGCCACATCGTGGTCCTATCCCCTGGATATGCGAAGATGCACTGAGGGATAGTGTCAAGAGTGTCGAGGTTTCGCCTGGTCAGAAGGGGAGGTGGACAATGTGAATCATGTGGCCATTCACTCAAGGACTGGGGGCACCGGGGTAACGATATGGGAGTACTGCCGACCGTGGAGGAAAAGCAGCATCAATATCGCACTAACCGTTGGTGGAATGAGGCAGCAAACGAGCATCGACCGCTCAATCGCAGGATTCATATCGATTTGCTGCCCGAGGCCATTGGGGGTACCGGCCCGAGTCGGTGGGAGAGCACTGAGGCATTGTGTCCGAACCGTTCACGGGGGCTCCACCCAGGGCGTAGACGATGGGTCCGAATGAAAGGGAGCACGAAGCCTGAAAAGTGGAGGAAACCTGACCAAGAGGATCCTGACCCTCCTGGCAATAAACCAGAGTACTCTTGACACCGATGGACCACTGCAAGGGGTCGGGGAACACGCCTTGAGGGTGACCTGAAGGCGGCGGATTCCCCAGAGAAGGGGGAATCTCTAAGGGGTGGGGGGCTGGACCCGAAGTTTCAAACATCCGGGCGTTCCTACGTATCCCATAAGGATGGGAATCAAGGCACACGTAGTTCTTGAAGCGCGGCGCAACACAATCGGGCACCAGTGCGGGGAAGAGTGCGGGTCTGACCCTCGCACACAGAAGGAGCGGCATTTGATATTTCTTGTTTGTCCTTAAAGATGAATGGTTTTTTCTTTGTGCGGCGACATGCCTGTGATTGAGAAATCTCTGGCGTCGCCACAATCAAGCCACGGAAGGCATTGATGAATGGCGTGGTTATTAACCAGCGCCCAACATGAGTGTCCCCTGAGGAGGACATCACGATGCAGTGCCGTTTCTCGTCGGGCGGCCAAGACGATCACAGTTTACGGTCGTGTGGTAGGACCGGACAACACAGTTTAAAGTCGTGTGGTTCGGACCATGGTGGAATCCGCTTATCGCGGTACGGCGGACACGGCGGAGGCGGGAACATACCCAGCCCTGCGGTCACGCACGATTCCAGGAGAAGAGTCTTGGGATAGGGGTCTGCGTATGTCCATCACCCGAGGGGCAGAGATGCTAGCCTCCAGATATACTGGGCCCAGAACGCGATTGTTCGGGCGACTCCCTCCTCCTTATGGGGACGAGGGTCCAGCTACGCACGACCCTTAGGGAGGACATCCGCATATACCCTTGGTGCTCAGATCATGGGAGCCTCGAACGGCACCATTACCCTGATTGGTCTGCCTAACGTGTAGAGGTGTACTGGAGGTCAGTATGAAGAGAGTGTCGAGATTCCACTACAACGCACAAAGGCGGAGTGTGATGAGGACTGCGCAACCAATGTTCAGAGCCTGAAAGAGCCGACATGGCGATCAAGGACGTTGCTGACCATATTTGCAACACAACATCCGATCGCGTCAGCCTAAGACGGGGCAAGCAAACGAGCATCAACCGCTCAATCGCAGGATTTATATAGATTTGCGGCCCAGGACTCGCCGGTAAATCGACCCGGAGGGGTAGGAGAGCACTGAGGCATCGTATCCAAACCGCTAAAGAGGATCCCTTTGAGTGAAGGCTTGAACAAGAGGAAGCGCGAGGCCTGACAAGCAACACAGGACTTGTCGGGATTGAATCTGACACTACGAGTCATAGACCGAAGCACCCAAAACATGTTAACAGATCACCGAAAAGGGTCGGAGGACTCACCCTGAGAGCAACCAAAAGAGGGCAGATCCCCGTGATCAACCAAGAGACGGGGCTGGACCTGAAACACAAGCGTCCAGGCGGTCCTACGTATCCCATAAGGATGGGAATCAAGCCATACGTAGTTCTTGAAGTGCAGTTTAACGTCGTGCAGGACGAGAAAAGAAGGGGGGAGCAGAAGGCATCCCCAAACGTGGGGGGCGTACAGCGTGGCGAGCAAACCGACGTGAATGAGGGCATAGCCCCGCGTTCACACCATACGCCGCACACCCGGAGGCAACTGGGCCAAGGGCCCGAGATGGGATGGAAATTCCCAAAGGATGGGGCTGGGCCTGAAACATGAATGTTCAGGCGGTCCTACGTATCCCATAAGGATGGGAATCAAGCCGCACGTAGTTCTTGAGGTGCAGTTTTGCGTCATGCAGGACGAATGCTGAATAGTTTAACGTCTTGTAGCTCGGACGTGGTGCAGTTTAGCGTCATGCAGGACGATGTACAGTTTAACGTCATGTTGGACGAAGCACTTGGCAGTTTAACGCCTTGCAGCGCGGACGATACGCTGGGTAGTTTAACGTCGTGCAGCTTGGACGTATGCAGTTTAACGTCGTGCAGGACGTATGGCACACTCAGACAAAGTACTGCTTGAGGAACCTAGCGTTTGTGGGAGGAGTGACACGCTCACCATCCATAGTCGCTAGGGAGTACGCGCCATTGGGATAGACCTTGTGGACAACAAAAGGTCCCTCCCACTTGGGCTCCAACTTGGGAGGCTTCCTGTCGGGGATCATCGGTGCTCTTAGGGCTAGCACTAGATCACCCTGCAGGAAGGAGCGGAGGCGAACCTTCTTATTGAAAGCTCGAGCCATTCTGCTTTGATGCCTCTCCAAGTTGTGCAAAGCGCGAAGTCTATTCTCATCCAGTGCTTCCAACTCGACTAGACGGGCTTCAGCAACTCTGTCCGGCGCTTGCTGGTCATAGACCGCAGTGCGCAGGGACGGTAACTGGATCTCGATGGGCAGGACGGCCTCAGCTCCATACACCAGGGAATAAGGGGTCATCTGGGTGGAATTGCGAGTCGTCGTCCGATAAGCCCAGAGGGCGTTGGGGAGCTTGTCCGGCCAACTCTTCTTGTTCTGACCAACCATATTTTGCAGAATGTTAGAGAGGGTTTTGTTAAACGCCTCGATCTGTCCATTCGCCTGCACATGATAGCGAGATGTATGGTTCGAGCGAATGTTATACTTGGCGTACAACTTCTTCAGCTCGGCTGCTCGGAAATTGGTTCCGTTATCCGTGAGGATAGCGTGAGGCACTCCAAATCGATAGATGATGTTGGAGGTCACGAAGTCAGCGATCGAACAGGATTTGACCTCTCTGAGCGGAATCGCCTCTGCCCATTTAGAGAAGAAGTCTGTGGCGGTCAGAATGAACCGATACTGGCGAGCCGTCACCAGTGGGTAAGGTCCCACAACGTCCAGACCCCAGACTGCGAAGGTCCAGGAATACCTAGTGGTATGGAGAGGCTCCGGCGGCCGATGCACAAAGCTCGCATGAACCTGGCACGCATGGCACCTCCTGGCATACTCGATGCAGTCATGGATCATGGAGGGCCAGAAGTATCCCAGCCTCCGAATCTGGTGGGACAGCTTCGGCCTAGTCTGGTGGGCGCCACATGAACCAGCATGAACCTCTTGCATGACTCGTGGGATCTCAACTCCCTGAAGGCAACGGAGGAGAACACCATCAAATCCGCGTTTGTAGAGGATCTGCTCCAGGCCGGGGCTGCTCTCGAGGACAAACTGCGATGCGCGGTGTCTAACTCGCTCGTGCTCGGCCCGATCTGATGGGAGAATGCCATGTTGGAGGTACTCAACCAAGGGCGTCCTCCAATCATGGGCTGGTTCGACTGCCATATCTGGGGTAATCGGGGCTCCGGGCGTAGGGGCAACCGTGGTGAGATTACTTACCAACGGGCCGCGATCTTCTTCCGGGATAATGGGAGCGATGAGCCTGCGGTGTGTCACGCGGACGGTCAGGTTATCCTGTTCAGGCTCTGCAAGTGACGCAGCAAGGCTGGCCAAGGCATCTTCTCGACCGTTCTGCGACCGGGGAATATGGACAATTTCTGGCCGAGAAGGGAACCGGGCCATCAGAAGGAGGGTGCACTCCAACAATGGCACAAATTCCGGCTTCCTAACAACATAGTCGCCATTGATCTGCTTAACGACCAACTCGGAGTCCCCTTTCACGCACAGATGGGGCACGTCGATCTCGAGAGCCAACTCGAGGCCGGTGATGAGGGCATGGTATTCCGCCTCATTGTTGGTACAGCCCTCTGACAACAGGAACGAGTATGGCAGCACGGCTCGCTCCGGGGTAATGAAGACGATGCCCAAGCCCACTCTGTTGAGCTTAGGATTATCGAGTCTTCTACCGGTGGGGCTCCGGGAGGCACCGTCAAAGTGCATCTGCCAGCATGGATCGGCTCGATCAACCGAGAGAATGGTCTCATCAGGAAAGCCTAGATCCAGCGGCTGATCCGCGGAGGTCGGGTGAGCTGCCAGAAAGTCTGCCAATGCTTGCCCTTTGATGGCCTTCTGAGACACATACCTGATGTCGAACTGCTGGAGAATCACAGCCCACCGTGCTAGACGGCCAGTCAACATAGGCCG
Source organism: Viscum album (assembly GCA_963277665.1). Classification (NCBI taxonomy): domain Eukaryota; kingdom Viridiplantae; phylum Streptophyta; class Magnoliopsida; order Santalales; family Viscaceae; genus Viscum; species Viscum album. Next base: position 1,335,266,398 of record OY728142.1, read on the forward strand.
GCTCAGGATATATTTCAACGGGTCTACCCGAGAAACCAACTGTACCTCATGGTGCTGCAAGTAGTGCCGTAATTTCTGTACGGCAAATACGAGTGTCAGGCAGCTCTTCTCGATGGGGGAATACCTAACTTCCGCATCGAGGAGCATGCGACTGAGGTAATAGAGGCTATTCTCTGTTCCCTCGTTGTTCTTCTGGGCGAGGAGGGCGCCAAGGGACCGTTCCAGGGCGGTCACATAGAGGACCAACAGCTTTCCGGATACAGGCGGCATCAGAACCGGAGGTTGAAGCAGGTACTGCTTGATTTCCTCAAAAGCGGTCTGACACTCTTTATCCCATACATAGGTGGCACCTTTCTTCATGAGCCGAGAAAAGGGCTTACACTTGCCGGCCAGATTCGCGATGAATCGGCGTATATAGGCTAAGTGGCCTTGGAACCCTTGCAGTTCCCGGACGGTACCTGGGGGAGGCATCTGGCTAATCGCCCTGATTTTCTCTGGGTCGATCTCAATACCCCGGTATCTTACCACAAATCCAAGGAACTTTCCGGAGGTGACCCCAAAGGCACACTTCAACGGGTTCATCTTCAGGCAGCGAGACCGGAGGAAGCCGAACACTTTCTCAAGATCTTTGAGATGGTCCCGACGCTGGCGCGATTTGACAACCAAGTTGTCGACGTAGCATTCCACCAGCGTGCCGAGGATTGGCTTGAATATGCGGTGCATCGCCCGTTGATAGGTGGCACCTGCATTCTTCAGGCCGAAGGGCATGACCCGGTAGCAAAAGGTACCTTGGGGGGCCCTGAAGGCAGTGAACTCCTCATCCTCAGGGGCCATCCGAATTTGGTTGTATCCGGAGTATCCATCCATGAAGGAGAGGGCTTGGAACCCTGCCGTGGCATCAATCAACAGCTCTGTCACTGGAAGGGGAAAATCATCCTTCGGACAGTGGCGGTTGAGATCGCGGAAGTCGATGCAGACTCTAATCTGCCCGTTCTTCTTCCTGACCGGCACAATGTTGGCCAGCCATTTGGGGTACTGAACTTCCCTCACGAAGTTGGCTTTGATAATCTTGTCAACTTCGGCCTCAACCATGGCACCGTGGGACGGGTGCATCTTCCGGGGAGGCTGCTTGAACCCGCGATGGTTCGCCGGGAGACCAAGGCGGTGGACGGCTACCTGAGGATCTAGCCCCGGCATCTCGTCATAGCCCCAAGAGAACACATCACAGTGCTGCCTGAGAAAGTCCACGTACTGCTGCCGCTCCTCAGAGGGCATGGCGGCACTGACCAATGTGGGTCTTGGATCGGCCTCGGTTCCAAGGTTCACCTGTATTAACTCATCGACCGTGGCGGGGATGCCCTCCTCAAAGGTTGGGGGTGCGTCTTCCATATCCTCTCTACCCGGGGAGGGATCGTCCACGGGAGAGACTGCGTTGGAAACTGCATTGGGGCTACCAGATCCTGCTGGGCCACTGGTGCTGGCGCGGGCGGTCGCGTTCATCTCATCAGGAGACTCGCGGGCCGTTGAGACCATGGCGACGTCCAACCGGTGAATCGGGAGGACGTAAGCGTCATCCAGACTTGCCCAGGGATCACTTGCAACAGCGACAGGCTCAACCTCACCTGCCAGGATCTGCTTATCCTTGCTCTTGTAATAGTCCGCGTCCAGATAGCGGGCTTCACATGAGGCAAAAGGAGAGGAATCTCCTTGAAGCACGCCTACTCGACCATTAAGGGAGTATTTGAGGCATTGGTGGTATGACGAGGGAACCGCCGCGTGAAGGTGGAGGCATGGCCTGCCCATCAATGCGTTGTACGCAGTGTCCTGAGAGACCACCATGAATTCGGTGTTGGCAACCAAGTCACCGAACTGGGTCTTCAAACGTATCTTGCCGACCGGGGTTTGCTCGGTGCGGTCGTACCCCTGGATCCTGAGGTCGGAGGGAATCAAGTCATCCTCAGACAACCCCAATCTCCGGAGCGTCCGAGTTGGAATCAGGTTAATCCCGGACCCCGTGTCGACAAGACAGCGCCGGACTTCAAGGCCATTGAACTGGACGGTGACATACAGCGGACGAATATGTCCCTATATAGGAGGGTCTTCATCCTTACCAGAGAACGAGATAACTGCCTGACATTCGGCGTCCTCGATCGTTTCGACGTGAAAGGCCTCTGCAGCCGCAACCTCTGTCTCAAACTGGAGGGGGCTCTTCAGGGCTTCAGCGAGTGCCTCGCGCATCTCCGATGACATGCGCAGAGCCTCAAGGATGGAGAGCCTTGCTGGGATGTCGGCCAAGTGCTTCAGGACATCATACTTTTTGGCCAAGCGTGAGCCACTGGTTGCAGGAGGTTGCTCTGCGGTTGGAAGCATGACGGGCCTTGCCGGTTGGATCGGCGGCCGACTGGTACTTGGCGCATCTCGCTGTTCACTGGCTGCAGTCCGGGAAATGGTCACCGTACTGGGATCAGGAGGCCGGGATGGACCCGTGGCAGGGCGGAGCTGGTCGTGACGCGGCTGAGGCGGTTCTGCCTGGTCCCACACCACAAACAGCGGCGGAGGCGAATCCGTCATCCCCGAATGGGGGGGCGGTGCACGTTGTGCTCGGTTTTGAGCCTGCTTCCTAGTCTCAGTGGCGTGCACGGCCTGGCTGGAGGTACCAACGGCTGTGCCCCGGCGACTCCTGCTGCTGCGGTTCTTCCGACGGTGGCGACGACCGGGGACACTAGGGAGGTCCACCTGGTGTTCTTCAACGTCGGGAAACGAAAAGGGATTTACCAGCTCGACGGTATTAACCGAAGCGTACCCAACACCGTCATCGGACGAATCATCCATCACCGGGCGGATCCGAGGAGGGACCCCCATCTCCGGGGGCATGAAATCGCCGAGAGTGCGGGATAGTGGCGGAACCGGCGGGGCGTGATCTTCCTTCTTGCGCTGCCGCTGTTTGCTCCTTTTGGAGGAGGCAGGCTGGGACGACGATGCCGAAGCAGCACCCGCAGATTCTGGGGGCTCAGGCTGATTCAAGCGCGCACGGATGATTCCATGGGCGCGAATGGTCGTCTTGCGGTCCATCCAGTTATTATACTTCTGGGATCCGCGGTTGGAGACCAGCTGCCATTCTTCCTCGTTGCCACTATCGTCATCTGATCCCACGAACACGCCCGCCACTTGTGCTGGAGCTGGGCCCAACCTGATTACATTGTTGTTGATCTGGTCTTGGAGCCAATCCTTAAACACATAGCACCGCTAGATGGTGTGCCCCAGGGCCCGATGGTAGGGGCAGTAGCGGGGGTTATTCGTAAGATGTGCCTCCTCTGGCCTCCAACACTCAGGAAGTCGCACAATCCTCTGCTCCAGGGCGCTCCGGAAATAACCGGGGACCTGGTCCTCGTGGAATGAGTAAGTCAGGTGTCGCGGGCCCCTGGGAGCGTGGTCTTGACGAGGGGCTGGAGGGGCCGGCTGAGGAGGTGGACCCTGATTATCTCGCCTGGGTTGTGGCGGTACATTATGCGGAGGGGCCGGCCGGTTCTGAGGCTGCCGCTGCTGGGCCGGGAACTGAGCCCGTAGAGGCGGATTCCAGTGAGGCTGTGGAGCTGGCCTCACCGGCAGCAGCTCCAACGGCCTGGGGGCCTCTATCTGGGCAACAACAGCGGGCTCAGCCCTGCTGACTCTCCTTGCAGGAATCATTGGAGGTAGCGGGTGTGCCTGGCTGGCCTGTTGCAGGGCTTCCTCAAGACGTTGAGCTTTGTCTGAGAAGTCCCTGAACCCTCCGGGGTAATTCTGAGTGATCAGGGAAGGGACCAGCTCGGTCTTGACGTTCCCGACGCACATTGTCAGCAACTGCTCCTGAGTCAATGGCATGTCAAGGGAATACGTGAGACCCTTCCATCGGGCGACGAAGTCCGCGACTCGCTCATCAGGCCTCTGCTTGCACTTGAAGAGGTCTGCGATACTTGTCTTCCGGGTCGTGGAACTGAACTGGTAGAGGAACTGTCTACGGAGGTCCTCCCAGCTAGTTACCGACCCGACGGGGAGCTGGCTGTACCAGACAAATGCTGGCCCTTCCAGTGTCTGAACAAAGCAGCGAAGATTAGCGGCCTCTTGCTGCGCCGGAGTCCCCAACATAGGCCCGCACCTCGAGTTGAAGTGGGCTAAATGCTGTGGCGGATCTCCAGTCCCGTTGAAGGGAGCGAAAGTGGGATTCCCGAATCCCGGAGGCGCCGGCATGTCATCCACCCAAGCTGGGTAGGGCTTGCCGTCCGGTGGGATCGCCACCTGCCGAGTCTCCAAGGCCTCCAAGCGGGCAATGAGTGCCGCCATCGGATCGTCCGGACATGGGTTCCGGTCATGGCGAGGATCTCTAACCACGAGCACATTGCATGGCCCTTCAATCGGGTCGTCGACCGGGTCGTCGAACTCGGCAGCTCGTGGGATGGCGGGCGGAGCGGCCCTTGGGGCAGCGGGAGGAATCCGAGCGGGGTCTCTCGGGTAGTCACGCCGCTCGGGAGGGTGTGGCGAAACATACCGCGCCCTCTTGCCGTAGGCAATGGCCTCTCTCCTGTCGGCAAACACGGCGTAATCACGGTTGCCCGGGAGAGTCTCGTCGAGGAGCGGTTGTTCCGGTCCCTACTGTCCTGGCCTAGGATCACCGTAGTCAGGCCGCCGTTCTGCAGCGCGCTCGGCGAGGAGCTGGTCAACCAGCCTCTTCTGTTCGGCGAGCTGCTGACGTAGCGTAGCCTTCTCGGGATCCTCCTCTGCCCTCTGCATGGAGGCAGATGGGTCGGCGGGCTTTATAGCCTCACTGTGCTCTTTTCCTCTGCTGACGTTTCGGCTCAACGTCAGTGCTTCAGTGGGTGCGGGGAGCCCCAGGAGGTTCCTCTGATGACGAGTGACTCTCACCGATGGCTCTGACGACGACTTGTCTTCGGGGGGGAAGCCCCCGTCGAGAAGTTCCAAGTCGTTCCCCTCTCCCGACAGGTCAGCCATATTGACTGTTTCCGTCCCTGGGGATATACCCTCAGGGCCACCCAGTGAATCGGGCTGTCGGCGAATCACACTGAAGCGTAGGGCAGCGTACTGCCCCCATCCATGGATATACACGTGGGGAGTGTCTTCCTCGATAACTTTGCGGAGTACTTGAAAACACTCAACACATCGTTGTTGGAGGGCCTCGTGGTGCTCAAATGACCCGGGGTGCCGAACCGCGGGGAGCATGGCCAGGTCAATTTGACGGCACTGCTCACCAATATCCTCTAGGTGCGCTTGACTCCCGGGGTATGGCATTTGTAGGCGGTGAAGATAGGAGCGAGTCTCCCGGAGAGTTCGGCGGAAGCATTCGAACTCATCCGGGGTGAGCGATTCGGGTGCATCAAAGCCCGGTCCTGCGACTGGCCAAAACTTCTCAGGGAAGTGGCCCTCTGCAAGGACGGTCCAGAAGCTCCACGACTCAAACTCGGGACCCAGATCTACTTGGTCCTCTTCAATGGCTGGGAACGGACGGGGAACCGGAAGTGGTGCCGAGGCGGGTCGCCGGGCTGACGGGCTGGCCGGCGGTGAATACGGCGAACAGGCCGATTGGCCTCCATATCCCGGGCCGCCCTCTGAGGGTGGCGGTGCCCTGGCTACCACATCACGATAGGATGGGCCGGCGGGCGAACATCCTGCCGTAGCATCGGTGCTCGCCGAGGGTGCACCAGATCGTGGTTCGGCCGTCGGTCCCTAGAAAAAGTCTCCGGCTTCTCCGATCGAGACGGAAGTCACTTCCGGAGGGGCCGGTACCAACCGCAAGCTTGATCCTTGGGGGTCTACCAGGCCCTCGTTACTCCGGATATACCTTCGGAGAGAAGCGGGGATCACATCGATCTTGCTCTCGGGGAGCACGAGGCTGACGTGCCGCATTCCTACCCCTGCCCTTGACTGGCGGGATTGGGGAAAGGGATCTGTTTCCAAATCGTACTCCGCCTCTGAATCAGAGAAGCAAACCGGTCGGATCTCTGTCCGGAATTCCGTAACATTCTTCCCTCGGCGTCGACGCCTTGCCTTCCTGCCCCTGGGTGGTTCTTCGGGGCAGGGCTGATCTCTGTCCTGGCGTCCTCCGGCCGTACTGGTGCTGGGGCCAAGAGGACTAGAAACCAAGGTGCGAGGGGCACTGGGACAGATATCAAAGGGGACGCGGGGAGAGATGATTCCGGGCAGGCCTCCGGGCCGGGATCAGAAGGTGGGATGACCCATGCCTCCTAGATCGGCCACACGGAGTAGACCCCGCTGGTGAATAGCGCTACCGCGAGGTGGTCCGCGGTGGCTACTGCCTGCACCAGCAACCGGGAGAGTCGACCCAACCTGCCTTTGGGGCGGTCGAGGCCTCGATCCAGGTCGGGCATAGAAGTTCCCCTGCTCAGGATGCGCAGGGGCCTGGCGACTGGAGCCAACAGTGTCTTGAGCCAATGCGGCCGCTGTTGCTAGAACCCCAAGGTGGGCATCCTCTTTCGCTCGTGCCCGACGTTGGCGTCAGGACAGACGAGTCGGGATGAGCGGCGCGGGCAGGTGGAGAGCCCGCTCCTCGACTTGAGAGGCCTGGCGGCGGTGTCGCCGTGGCCTGGCGGGAGTCCTTACCGTAGATCCCTGGAGCGAATCCCGGATAGGGTGATCCCGGGCATCTTCCACCTCAACCGCATAGGGAAGGGAACTGTCAGAGCGCTCCGGGGATAAGCTCCCGAAGCGGTTGGACGTTGGGGTAGGCAGCGGTGCCTCCCTGCGCGGCCCTCGGGGGCGGCGGTGGTGGCGAGGTGCAGCCTCCTCAAGGTCTAGGCGAGCCATGTCCCGGGTGGGGATGACTCCCTCTTCCTCATATCTCCGCACCAGGGTGTTGATCACCCTTCTCTAGATGACCTCCGAGGGGGAGAGATGGCGTGGTTGTCCCGCAATTGCGGCTGCTGGGACGGCTGTGGAACGGGCGGGACCGCGCGGAGTAGCCGCGTCGGTGTTTCCCCTACCCCTGCGCCAGTGGGCGGGTGGTGATCGGGCACTGGATCGGGCGACCTGATTTCTGAAAGCAGGGAGAAGGACCCATTAACACTGACAGGAAAAAGGAATCGACAACCAACCATTAGCGCCACGACGCCTTCCGTGGGGGGAACCTAGGCCCTCGACGTTGCGAGACGGAGTGCCCGATGTCCCTTCCCCAGCCCCTGGCGGGTAAGACTAAATGCTTGGTCGGGCAACATGCCGGTCTTCCAACACCTCTGAAAGCCATCGGTCTTCGTATCGAGGAGAAGAGATTCACGTCGGGTTCACCATTTTTTTGTTTCGGTGCGGATGTGCGTCGGGTTACGCAGTTCCGCCAGGACGCGTTCGCGCGTGCACCCGTCAACCCGAGGGGATGGGCGCGCGGCTTGTGGTCCCGCAGTCCCGCTTTCCAAAGGCGGGCGGCATCCGTCCCTTATTCAGGGGCGTCTGCTCCTTGATCGAAACCGGGATGTTGGGATGTCGGCTCCTCCTTCCTTGGACGTCTCCTCGGAACTCGTCGCCTAATCCGGGTCTCCCTCGTAGATTTAAGAATGTTCGTGAATCTCGTTCCCGGCGCCATATATTCATGGACACCGGTTAATTACGCTGCTTCCGCCCGGACGCTCCAAGGAGTCTGGTCGGGGCAGCAACCTGCGGTGAGAAGGCCGGGTGGCTCTGGGTGTTGGGGGCGTGTCGTAACACTGCGGCTCTGCACGTCTGTCTTCCGTCCCTAATAGGGCTTCTCGAAGGCATGATGGCCTGAGGCATCCCGCACTGGGTGCGGGGAACTGTGTCCCCTGAGGTTTTCCTCAGCTTCCCATGTTTAACACGGGGTACGCCGCGAGTTTAACGTCCAGCGGGGACGGCATCGGACTGATCAACACGAAGAGTGGATCAGATGACAGAACCCCTTGCGGGGAACCTCCGACGCTGGGGCCAGCGCATGGGCGGCTTCCCGGGTGAAGTGGAGTGGAGAGAAGTGGCATGACCCCACCGGGATGTGGCGGCCCGGGTAAGGATCAGGATGGATGATGGAGTGAAGAGCTTGGACCCCGTAGAGGCTTCCTACGTACCGCGCGTTAGCACGGATCAAAGTCAACGTAGTTCGGGTATACAGTTTAACGTCATGCTGGACGTCGGCAAGCCGACTCACGAAGAGATCGAGGCCGCCGAGCGGAGGATTGAACCGAACCACCTCGCACAGAGGGAGATGGAACGGCCGGGTGGATCACAGTTTCACGTCATGCTGGACGATAAAAGGAGAAATGGAAAAAGGGGCTGTGGGGAGGCATAGTGGAGATACACACGGGCAGTCTCCCACAGGGGCGGATTCATAGGTGAATCGGCGCAAGCGTGAACCCTGGAGGGGTCCACTGATGGACGAACCGACGTGAATACGACCGGGACGACCAGGTGGTGGGCTTGAACCTCAGGGAGGCTTCCTACGTACCCTGTTTAGAAGACAGGGATCAAAGTCCACGTAGTTCATTCTGTCAGGACTTACGCACTTGAGGCAGCCCGGGTGGCAAAACTCAGTTGGAAGGGACTTGGACCGAAAGTAGGAGACACCTCGATCCCAGTCACACCCTCTACTGGCTTCGGCAGTGGGGGAGCGCAATGGAGATACACATGTGCGGCCCTCCACAAGAAACTAGGGGTTTGTAATACCCTACCCCCGTAGGGAAAAGCCGCTCCCATTAAATCGTCCCTAAAGAGGGGCAATCCCGACATCCCTGCAGAGACGAGCGGGTGGGGGCCACATCCAAACCGGGGGGGACCCTACGTGCGGGGCACGGGATCGGACGAAGCGGACGGTTTAACGTCTTGCCGGACGAAGTACAGTTTAACGTCGTGTGTTGAGGACGAAGCGGTCGGTTTAACGTCTTGCCGGACGAAGTACAGTTTAACGTCGTGTGTTGAGGACGAAGCGGTCGGTTTAACGTCTTTCCAGACGAAGTACAGTTTAACGTCGTGTGTTGAGGACGAAGCGGTCGGTTTAACGTCTTGCCGGACGAAGTACTGTTTAATGTCGTGTGTTGAGGACGAAGCGGTCGGTTTAACGTCTTGCCGGATGAAGTACAGTTTAACGTCGTGTGTTGAGGACGAAGATGCTTGGCAGTTTAACGTCTTGCAGCGCGGACGTGGTGCAGTTTAGTGTCATGCGGGACGAATGTGCATTTTAACGTCTTGCGGGACGAATGCTGTACAGTTTAACGTCTTTGTAGCTTGGACGATGAAGGCTATGCAGTTTAGCGTCGTGCAGCTTGGACGTATGCTGAACAGTTTAACGTCTTGTAGCTCGGACGAATGCAGTTTAACGTCTTGCAGGACGTAGAAGCTGCTGATAGGCCCGTGTCACTTCGCGCGAGCCTGGAGGGCTGCACGGGAAGACAACGCACGGTGCGGGCACCCGGGATGAAGATCATCGGGCGCCACGCAGGCGGGTACCCTCAGGGGGTCAAGGGGGGCGACCCTGGCGGATTGCGCGCAAAAGAGGAGCTTTGCGCGCAAAACAGCAGGTCGGCGCGCAAAATGGCGGGCTGGAGCGCAATCGGGCCAGCCCTTTGCGTGCGGATGATTGAGATTGCGCGCACCGGGCTTCGGGTAGCACGCGGGGGCAACGGCTCATTCTCTAACGAATGGCCACTTTGAAAATGGGGGGTGCGCGCAATCGGGCTGGACTGCGCGCACCCGGGGGCAATTGCGCGCAAGAGGATTCTTTTGCGCGCAAAGGCCTTCGGGTTAAGGATTATGCAAAGGAAAGGAGCCAAGGGGATTGCGCGCGAAGGCGAACCCCAAGGCTCTATTGCGCGAAAGAAAGGAGGTTACCTGAAGATCGGCATTGCGCGCGGAAGGGGTTGGATTGCGTGAACGAGCGACGCTTCGGATTCTGGCAACCCTCAAAACGTCGGGGGTCGCCTTATATTTATAGGCAACCCCTGGCGCGGAATCCAGGACGTGGGCGCGAAATTCTCTTCTCGGGCGCGGAATTCCCTTCGCTAGCGCAGAATCCGGACCCGGCGCGCAAGGGAGTCGCGGGAGCTCGGGGCGCGCAAAATTGCGCGCCGGCCCTGCCGATTGCGCGCATCCCGGAAGGATTGCGCGCCGCGACTCAACTTTGCGCGCAGGGCTCTGAAATTTCGCGCGAGTCCTCCGGGCCCTCCGGAACGTGCCTCTGACTCCAAATATCACTTCACTTTCCGCATCCGGGGCTTCGTTTGGGAACAACGGACTTTTCCGGCGTCTACAATCTTCATATCAAAGACTCTATACATGATTAGATTTTTCTGAATGCTCCAGTCACCCAGATCCCTATTAATGTCTACTTGAATCAATTCTCTATTCAACCTTAATGTATCCGCTTTAGAAGCATTACAGATCATGATTTATCTTGAATCTCTTCCTCAGAGTGCATAAGAATATCCCATGGCATTTCCATGCTCTCCGGGTCAGCACCCTATGGAAAACCATCTGTTAAAACCACTTATACACCCACATCATTCTATTTACCTGATATCCCATGATGAACGGTTAGAGGGGTAGTAAAAACCCTCTATTCTTAATGATTTTGAGACCATTCTTCAACTATATCTACCTTCTTCACCATACCATTATCCTTTGGCTTAAGACCTTCTGTCGTTCCACATCCACCCACAGAGTTCAAGAAAACCACCTTCGCCTATGCCATTTTAGATGAATCAACATTCACAACCTTCTTCCTGCACATTTTATCTGATCCATTCCTCATGGGTCTTGGGAGGTAAGAGTATCCCTTATGACCATTGGAATTTCCCCTCTTGTGCATAATGATACAACCTGTGTCCCTATTTTCATTATGTCCCTTCTTCATCCTTGTTCTATGTAGCCCTCTACTGGACCCACCTTTTTCACTATCCTTGGGGGATGGGATTTCACACTCCCCGCCCCTGGACTATGCTCCTAAGGGATAGTCTTTCCCCGTTGACACCATATTAAGAGTCTATGATTCCAAACCATCAAAATGATTAATGATATTTATCAAGGATAGAGTCAAACTCTAATTTGATTTCCCCACACACTTCTCCCACTCCCCCAATTCACCTATTATTTCCAACATCTGAGTGGTATTCCCCTTATTGTTCACTACCTCTAGTCCCTTACCAAAATTGGAAACCTCTGCATAAGAAAAAATCCTAGGAGACTCTATTTCATCAGTAACCCCTACCCCCATAGCAACTACATGTCCTCCAAATATGTTTCTCATGTGATCAACAATCTACACCGCCATATATTTACTCACATTCACCTATTTTTTCACTCGATCTGCATTATGTTATACCAAACATCCCTTCCTCACATTACCAAAATTAAGCAGCTCATTACTGGAGGAAGGTTCAGCCAGGTCCTACCGCAACCTACTAAAAATATGTGAAATCAACGAGTTGTCCTGAGGCACCACTTCCTTCTTCACAGGTGACCTAAGAGTAGGATAATGCTCAATCATCTCTACCTTGACAAATTCCTCAAACTCCTTGGAGCCTCCATAACACCACCAACATGTGGTCAACTTAGACGACCTATGATAGTTGACCAGTGAGTGTCCCAGGCCCTTGTATCCAGAGCAGAATTTAGTCCAGGTTTCATATACCACCCATTGTTTTCAACGATACTATTCATCCATAGTTATCCACACATACTCAAATGGATCATTGAACACATCCATTTCAATGCAAACACATGGATTGACATTGCGACAAAGTGCCTCAGGGTGATTATTCGAGAGCATGTATCTATCGATTAGATTCGATAGGATTCACATAATAGATGGGAATTAAAATAGTAGGGGAAGATTGGGAATGTGTACCCATGTATCCATAGTAGGAGGATCATGCTTCATATGAAAATTGAAGGACCACCAGATTAGGTAAAATCAGAATATATTGAAGCTGTGAGCTGCAAATGATCAAGCATTGATGAGATTTTCCTCCGATCCAAAACGAATAATGATATTCTTGTTATCCATAAGACCCCCATCTCCATATCCTACAAGTCCCATGATCCAAAGACATTCTTATCGAATGTTTAAACAAAAAGATGCCATTGTATAAATATTGAAAACATGGTATGCTTCAATAGATTCAAATATTCTAAGAGATTCAAATTTGGTAACAGATGATTATGGCCCCGATCAAGAAAATATAGAACCTATGGACCAAACAGAACATAAGGGAATGGATGAAGAAATTCGAGATTCAAGAGAGGGGTGAAAGAGCAATCTGCTCCTTTAGTTGGAGGTAAGGGTACCTCCCCTATTGATGGGTGAGGGGCTGGTGTTGGCGCCACCATCGTCACGAATAGGATAGAATCTCGAGGGTTCCTCTTAACTTTCATCCCTATTAAAGTTGTTTATTATGATAATTATTATTGGTATGATTTCATCATTTGGTGAGAAAATTTATTTATGATGTTGTTAATATTTTTATTATTGAGATAATCATTTTTACCATTTAATCATGATTATATGAGGGAAATTAAATTAAAATAATCACATTAGGTACCATAGAGATTAAAATGACATGCATATTTCCATTCCATATCAACATTTAGCATGCATATTCATATTTATAAGTTAGTGTTGTTGTTCATAGTTGTAAAAAAATTGAAGTGCATGTTTGTTAAATATAATGTTCTTATAGTTGATATATTTTAACTTGATATTACGTAGGAAATAGGTGTTCGGTCTCTTTTTAGTGATCCTTATATGTTTTCTTTTAATTACTTAGACTAAGCTATTAGAGCGAGATATCTATTGTGTGGTGCACAATGGTAGGCTATGTACCTACCCTCTTTATTTCACATCTACATATCTTATCTATCATCGATTAATTCTATTTATAGGTGTGTGATTTTCTATTGTAGACCAATTTCGTCGAAACATCTTCATAACACACCCCAGGATTGTAAAAATGAGAACATTCTGGAGATGGTGGTTCCTGAACCACCAGAGGTGCCTCATGTAGTGCCTCTTATAGTGTTACATGTAGTACCACTAGTGGATTCTCTTGTGGTAACAAATACTTTCGATCTTCTAAGGGTCCATAATGATTTTTTAGGGATAGACTCCTCATGTTTATGCAGTTGGCTCAAAATGATCCAAGAATTGTCTCATCTATAGAAGAGCTTACAAAGGACATTCTATAGCAGCAACCTCCCAGCTTCCCAGGGAGTGAAGGTCTGTATGGTGGAGTTCATTGATAGAATTCATGTAGTCTAACTTCGACCATCTTGAGATGATTCTTGATTAGAGGTTTGAACCTTTAGTCAACAAGCTTTATGACTCTACCAAGCATTGGTGGCATGTCATTTCTCAGGTACAGAATAATAGATACATTGCTTATGAATACATATAAAAAAAATTCTTCAACCACTTATTTCCACAAACTATGATTGGTGATCATTTCAAAGAACTATTATATCTTCAATAAGGCTTTATTAATGTGGTAGAGTATTCTAATCATTTCATAGAGCTCTATTATTTTTCTCCATCTATGACCGATGATGCACAAACAACTGTGATAATCTTTAAGGACAGGATCAAGTATACCATCTTCTCATAGGTAAATGTATTCCATTTGACCACTGTTAAAAAAATCTTGATTAATGACCAATTTTTGGAAACAAAATATGGGAAGAAAAACCTATGAGCCAGGGTTGTTCAATTCCAAGATAGGGTGATAGTTCATCAGGTAGTGGGAGTGCCTCTTGGAGTGTTCATATGGGGAAAATTCCATCCAGACAACACGTACTGATAGCATTGTCGTATTTCATCAGTGTAGAAGGATTGACAATAATAAGGCCCAATGCACAAGGAACCCAATGGAGTGTCAAGCTTTCAAGGTCACCTTTAGAGTTTCTACCATTATTTCTCATTACCATAAGTGGATGAGGATCCAAACTTTCAACTATATCAGGTATGATATCTATGACTCCACAGCAAGCTAGAATTTCACTTTCCACAGGCTGATTAGATAGAGGCAATGGTTGAGGCTGTGGTTGAGAAAATAATTTTTTATACTATCATCGTCAGTAGATAAGGCTTTATTAGTCTACTCTGCTAGCAACTTATGGTTTTGGTTCTTGTCGTTTCTACACAATGTAACCAACACTAGAAGAGGAGAGTGCAGGACCATATACAGTAAGAGGTACTCTTCTAGTAGACACTAATTTAGTTTCTTATCATTTTGATGCCAATTCATCGCATTAATTATTCTATTCGATTGTTATTGAAAGACTTGGATTAACAGTAGAGTAATACTATGGAATATGTATCCCATCACTCCTCTAGGGGTCAGAATAGAGGGCATATTCCATCACCAAGAGTGCCCCCATGAGATAGGTGGGAACCATTTCTTTTGTTATTTTTATATCATCTATATGTCTAGAATCGAATTAATTCATTGTTTATGTAGTCTTTCTTTTTATCATTCCCATGTAGAGTGATATCCCCATGAGGTGTCTTTCACATCCCCGGAAGTATACACATATCAACATAAAAGAGAATGGGATATACAGGAATATTGTTTTAGACATAAATATGTAGGACTATGAATAGTGATAGCTCAATTATCAAGTCTCTTCATGAGAAATTAGGGATCATAGATAGTAAAATTTCCTTTAATTGTGAATCATTTCTGAGACTTCTCCCCTAAATATTTTTCTATCTTACCTCCCCTGAGGGATGGGAGCTCACTATTGAGAAAGTGTTGGTGTGTCACGATGGTCTATTATTCTTTATAAGATGGATCCTATAGAGAATCATGACCACAAAAAGTATCTTGAAGACCCCATGGATAAGGGTTTTTTAGACCAAGCACATATCCATGGGGTTCACTAGTTCTTTCTGCAAACACGGTGGACGGTACCCCAAGATTGTACATGAATTTTTTACTACTCAGGCATCTAATGATAATGATTTGATATTTGTTGCATCATATAGATGATCCCTTCATCAATATATAGGGAAACAATGTTTTCTCCAAGATGGATCTGAGGTTGGGAAATCACAAGTTGCGTGTGCACCCATCTGACATAAAACGTACAACGGTCTAGAGTAGGTACAACTTGTACGAGTATCTGTTTATGCAATTCATCATCATGAATGTGTCAGAAGTATTTATATCTAAGATGAATCCAGTTTTATACCCATAACTTTATATCATTATCTTGGTTTTTGTTAATGAAATCATTGTGTATTTGTTTTCCATACATAACCATGCAACCCATCTTGAGATAGTTTAGAGTAGATTGAGAGAGCACCAACTACATTCAATTATTTTAAAATGCCACTTCTCGATTAATTAGGTTCACATATTGGGTATTGTAATATCTAACTAATCTGTATCATCTGACCCATAAAAGTTGAGTACCACAGTTTCATGGGACCATCTCATGATTTTTTTCAAAATACACTTTTTCATAGGGATTTCTGGATTTTACAAGCGGTTCAACCCTGATATCTCCCAATTAATAGTTCCTCTTACAACCTAACTAAGAAGGGTGTATAGTTTATCTGTTATAAAGAATTTGAATATCATTTTAGAAGTTAAAAAGAAGACTAACCTTAGCATTGATCCTAATTCTTCTTGAGCCTTACAAAATTAATATTGTTTACAATGATGCTTCATGAATCAGAATGGGTATAGTTTTAATGCAGGTTGATAAAGTCATGGCTTATGTATCCCACCAAATGGGACCTCATGAGAATAACTATCCTAAACATTGCCTTAGCATTTCATTTTTAGTTCATGATCTATGATGTTAGAGACATTCCTTTTTGTGTGAGAGGTTCGTTGTTTACACATATCATAAAAGCCTGAAATTTATATCCACACAACGAGACATATATTTAATGGCACACGGGTGGGTTGAATAACTACATTATTTTATTTTTGAGCTTTCTTGTACCCCATTTTAGGGTAATGTCAGGGTAGATTCTTTGAGCTGCAAGACATAGACACATGTTGTACAGGAAACCCACCGTGAGTGGGAAATGATGGCTTTGTTTTCTAAGGTGCATCTTGAGGTCTAGGAATATTTTAGAAAACCAGTGATAACAGTTGTTACAATGACATCCTCTTTTTTACCGAGAGGCATTATGTGATAGTTATCGGATCCATAGGGACTAGTTTTGAGGTAATGAATCACATGAGGGAACCCTCTTCTTGGTTGTGTTTTTGATGGTAGTGAAACGTACACTACCATTCCTGAGTATGGGTACCTTTAGATATACATGATGAAATGATGAAGGGATCTTGTACCTATACTTCATAATTCCATCTGGGACTCTCTAATATGAACATAAACATGTGTCTTCAGTATTGGTGGTCAGATACGAAGAAACAGATATCATGTTTCACCAGTCACTACTACTCCTGTTAGCATGTGAATGAAGAGACCCAACGTCCTTCTGGACATCTACAACCTCTATCCATTCCTGGATGTAAATGGAATGGTATAACCATGGATTTCATTACTGTCCTGCCAAGATGCCTCTAAGGCAGTGATGCAGTATTGGTCATTTTTGATATATTGACCAAATTCAAGAACCTCCTACCAATCTGAGATATCTTCTCTATTGATGAGTTGGTAAGGTTTTATATCTAGTAGATAGTGATACATAATTTAATACCTCTTTTTATTGTCTTAGATAATGATTCCCACTTAAATTCATGGATCTGACAAGGGTTATATAATGAACTGGGTTCGCGGTACTCGTGAGTATTGCATATCACCCACAAATTGATGAATAGTCTAGGAAGGCCATATGAGTGTTAGAGTATATTCTACAAGCATGTATCACATATTTTTGAGGTTCCCAGGAGAAACAAATTTATCATGTTGAGTTTACCTACAATTATTGATTTCAGGTGACAATTCAAATGATGTCATATGATGACCTATATGGTAGACTATGTCATTCACTTTCATTCTTGGTTGACGCATGTGAGGAAGCTCTGTTGGGTCCATTTCTCATTAAGGATACATCTAATAATGTTCTGGTGATTCAGAAAAGTATGACTACATATCAGTCTAGATAGAAATTCTATAAAAATCATCGCTGGATACATCTCAAGTTTGATGTGTGACATAGAGTCTTTCTTAATGTTTTGTCAAGGTTGGGTCACCGGTGGATCAAGAGATAAGAAAATTTATCATCAAGATACATATAACCTTTCGAGATAGTGGAGAGACTAGGGATGGTAGCATATCAGTTACTATTACCTTAGAGGTATTGTTCTATTAACAACATATTCTATGTATCTCACCTTCTATAGTATCATCCAAACCTGTCTCATTAATTTGATCCTGATGACATACATCATGAAGTAGATGCATCCATTGTGGAGAGTCTAATATGTATCATCGACCGTAGAAAGAGGGTTCTTTTAGGTAGGTCACTTTCTCTGGTCTGGGAGCTGTGGTAGTATGGATTTGATCAGGAAGACACCTAGTGGAGTGATACCAATGTGCGTTCTCAATGGCCACTGTCTTTTAGAGATGGTTTTCAACTTCCCTCGAAAGGGAAACTCATGGATGATTAAACTTAAGGATGGGAGGTTGTAACGTCCAAGAATTAATCAAGGCAGAGGCTATTTATATTTTTAGTCCAAATTTTTAAAGTAACCCAGGGAACACACCAATGCACCAGGTTGTGGGTCCCAGTTATCTATTAAAATTATTTATATAATTACAAGTGTTTTAATGTAAAAGTTTACATCAGGCCCTAGCACAAATTTTGTGTTCAGAATAATAAATAGAAAATTAAATGGAATAAAAATTAATTTAAAGGAAATTAAATAAATTTTAAAAATGTATAAAAATAATTTTAAAACAAAATAAAACAAGGGTTACAAGAAAAGTAAAAATAAATAAAATGGGTGTTATCCCATTTTTATTATTTGTTTTCCTTTTCTTCCCTTTTCTTTTTACCCTTTTATTTCTTATTCATTTCCTCTTTTTCTATTTTTTTTATTTTCTTATATTTCTTTTCTTTTATTTTTTATTTTATTTATTTATTTTCTTTTATTTTTCTGTCTTCTAATCACCCCCTTCCATAGGTTTGTTTCCACCTATAGCACCCCCTTGTGGTGAAACTCCTCCTCCTCTCCTCCATTAGATGTCAACTATGACTCCATT
This sequence comes from Viscum album, assembly GCA_963277665.1. NCBI lineage: Eukaryota > Viridiplantae > Streptophyta > Magnoliopsida > Santalales > Viscaceae > Viscum > Viscum album. The sequence continues at coordinate 1,335,284,578 of OY728142.1, forward strand.
TCTCATATATTTTCAACGTTATCTAGTGTGTAGTAATGTTATCGATAAGTATAATGTTATGCACAAGGAATCGTAAGACATCATCCCTTATCTTTCACATAGTCTTCCATGGAATTTTTTTACAAGAAATTTAGGTTTTTTAAAAAATCATTTGTTTTCTTCTATTTCAGTTCAAATTAAAAATTGTCGCATAGTGTAGGATAATCTACTATTACTAGGTAGATAGTCTAAGCTTTTTTCAATCATTTCTTTCCATCTTTTAAATAACATGTTGTGACGCTCATTAGAGCCTTCAAATAATGTTCAATTTTATAAATTCATATTTAATTAATCCACATTTCATGAATATTTCACCCTTGTTTGGGAGAAACTTGGTTTTTTTATTTTTTTGCAACATCATTGGATACCCCGTTCGGCATGTCGACAAAATTTGTTTATTTTTCTACTAGACCTGAAGAATTATTTTTTTTAACTACAAGTGTTGTGGGACCCATATTTGGTGAGGATTAAATTAAATAAATAATTTGTATTGTTATGAACCATTAATATGAGGGATTTAATGTTTGGATTAAGATTGATGATGTCATTGATAAATTTATTACTATTTTATACTTTTGTCTAAAAGAAAAGTTCATTTTTTATACACTCATATATAATTTTTTTAAACAGTTTATCATGAATGATTAATAAGTATGTGTCTTTACTTGATATTTTTTTTGAAATTATAAATTAGTTATCCCTGATATTTTCTTCATTGAATTATAATTATATTTTGGGTGGTGGGAAAATTTAGGTTATATATTAAGGACCACACATGGAATCTATATTCCTGGTTGGTTACAAATTACACCAAGGAGGCGATGTCTTTGTATTTTCTTAATAATGGTTTCCCTAGGATTCTATATAATCATGAGTTATACCGGTTCCCTAAGGGGCAATCAATGACAGACCCAATGGAAAGGGTGATACGCTATACCTCGAGTGATATGAGACTCATAGATGTGTGGTTCCTAGGATAGAAAAATGATGAAACCTTTCCAGGAGGGATGCTTGGTCTTAAGGAATATTTCCATGGATTGGATTGGTGGTATTAGATAATTTGAAGGATATACCATAGTGATACATTGAGAATAAGATCAGAATCCAACTCTAAAAATTAATTTAATAATAATGATAATGCGTGGAATGTTTTATTGGATGCAGATTTGGTTTCCTTATAAATTGTGGGGCGTTTATGGTTCTTTGAATCACACATTTTTGACACAAACATTAGACCCAATTTAAATCATAATATTGGGGTATGTTATTTTTTCCTCCGTTCTTCTTTTTTATCCTCTTATGTATATATACATACTGCTTATCACATTTCATTATTAAAATTCCCATATTAGGCCTAAGAATGTAATATGGGATGGGTTCTGCTGAGAACCTTAATAAAGATATATTTATTTTATTATATCTATTAGATGTCTTACTTTTAAAATATATTGGCAGACTATTTTTTTTACATATTACAATGGAATGTTTTAGACATTTTGGTTGTCGACCTAATAGTATTTTACCTAACCCCTTTCTAAGTCATTATTTGGTATCCGAGTTGGCTTTATACTCACAGGTATGGATAATGGGAACCATGCTACTTTCGGTGCTTGAGTGTCACTTTCTGCTTATGTTGGAGGTTGGGGGTAGTGGACCAAGCCATTACTCGAAATGCAATTGTTTCACTTTGTTTCATTTTCATTACATATTTTATTGCATGATACTATTCCTATATTCTATAATTTTAAATTAGCACATATATTATCACAATACATCATTGTGTAATTGGATAATTTATCAGCTTCCACACTTATTATATATTCGATTGGGATTAATTATTTCCTAATTCTGTATTTTGATTATTTATATGCTTCTACTATTTTTTATATACTATTTTTATTCTATTTTATATTACATATTACCAATGATGTAATAGTCTCACCTCCATACACGTTAAAAGGGCCCTCAATTCTAGGCGGCAGCCTCTCACATTCGACGAGGTGTTCTTGAGGTGATGTGGCCAACCCACCTTAGACCACCCTTCCAGTGGTTCCCGGGATGGGGATGTTATACTACATATCTGTGAGGATCTATCCTATAATAATGAACCTATATAAGAATCCATGAAATCTTAAATTGTAGGTTGTTTAAAAAAGGACATTATAGAGGGTGAAATTGGATTCATATTTCTTGATCTTATGCATATTGGCTTGATTTAGTGGGATAATTCCATTTTGGATATAGTTTTTTTAAATTTTTCTATCCAATTAATGTATCAAATCAAGAAGATAAATTCTCTATAAGATAAATGGTGTTGTTAAGCTCATTGATTTCATCCATTTATCTAATAATGAATAAAGATACCACTCAATGTTGTGAGATAGAGAGAGTATTCTATTTTTATATGGATTCTCCATGGTTGTTACTATATTTTCCAATCTATCTTCTATGGAATTCATTGAATTTGATATGTGGTCCAGTGTTGGTTCCAAGAGGATTTCAACTATCATCTCACATACATGATTAACAAATTGAGTCATTTCCTCTTTCTTAATATTATATTGACAGTACAATTTTATGAATATATTTTTTGTAAATAAAATGGAAGGTTTGTATAAATTAATTGATTAAACATATAGATTTTTTTCAAATTTAAATTAAGAATACCATAATTATTCGAATGTAAAACAAAGTGAGATGAATTTAGTGATCCATAGACACTTCAAACTGCCGCGTGACACCATATTATTGAAGATGTCAAAGATCGATCCCAATTTGTAAAAATGAGGAACAAAGATGAAACTTGGTGGAATAATCTATAAAAAACATACACATCATGTATGTAATTCATGATGTGTAACAAGAAGTGAAACATTTCATGAAACAATCCTGAAACAATCAAAGAAATATATCTCTTCCACATTAAAAAACATTATTAAAATATTCATGATGTAAATTGTTTTTAAATAAGAGGTATAAGCAAAAAATTACATACCATGAATCAAATATCCAAGATTTGAAATTTCCTAAAAATAAATAGATTTGCTAACACATTAATCATTCTGTATCACTTGAATTATTTTAAAATGGAAGACAAACATAAAATATTGAATATTAAATAAGAATTAATGTATAACATATTTTTTTACAAGGAGAATCCTAGAGTCACTTATTACCGAATTATGGTTTCCCAAAATATTTTACATGCCTACAAATATGTGTTTAGTGGTGTAATTGAAGGGATCAGTTGGAGGGGAGAATCCATAGACAATGTCCTGCAATATCAATATTTTACCAGAGTTATTTTCACTTCTTCTCTTCATTCTATAATGTCTCCCATCTCCCATATATATATTAAATCCCCATCAATGGAGGGGTATTCCCTATGTTTTATCAATTTAGTTGGAGGCTTAAAAAACTTCTATATTTTAGTTTATATATTTAATTAAAAAATTCTTTTTATTATACCATATTTTTTAGATTTTTTTCTTAGTTATTAATTCCAAATCCATCCATTCAATGGTTATATTCTATTTTTTATAAATTTATATAGAAAATTATTAATATATACTTCCACCCAATTCCAATAAAAATGATATATAATATAATTGGTTTTTTTGTGGGTGTTTATCGATCACCTGCATGTGTGAGAAAGTCTGATATGGAATGTTTTTATTTAGGTAGTAACCATTTTCACTTGGATATTTCTGAAATTTATTAAAATAACCCATTACAACTCCATGCACACGAGAAGTAGGGTAGACCAGTTGATATTTACGAGGAGTTACCTTATTGTCACCATTATTCCAATAGGGAGAGATGAATGAATGGTGTAATCTTTCTCTTAGTATCCAGTAAAATTAGATTTTTTAACAATGAGAAACAATGATATGATTGTACTAGGACTAAAAAAAACCCATTCTAGTGACTATCATTTGTCAATTGTTTTTATTTGATAAATTTCAATTTATTCTCTAAAATCTATACATATAAGAGTAAATTACAACCTATTTTATATTAAATAAAATAAATCTAATAAACCCATTTTGTGTACAATCCACTATGAGAGACTATCCAGGATAAATATAATACTATTCTAGATAATAAAAATAATTTTTTACATGCCCCATGATTAGATTGTGTAACATTAAAATCCATCAATTTTCTTAATCATCAAATTGAAGGCACAATATATGGTTAATCGGACCACTTGCATTTATATGAAAAAATCCATGATTTTAATGAGGTCCTAGATATATACTTTATATTTAATGTATCATGTTGATAGCAAGAATGATAATTGTATTAAATATTTTAATATAATGAGGTAAACATTTTCCAAATGGGAAATGTTTAATGTTATCGTAAAGTTGAATATTACTATTAGATTCTCAAGGATCCATTAAAATAAATTTCCAAAATTTTAGAAGTCACATAGACATAGAAAAACGCCATCATCAGTAAGAATTTATTCCAATGAATTATTCTCTATGATGTAATCAAATATAAGAAATTGGGATATTTTATATCCCTTAAAAATTTCTCATAAAATAACTTGACAGTAAACTGTTATATAATTACATCCCATTATGATCAATTTAAAATTAGATTTTAAAAATTATTTATGTTTTTTTGAGATTCCATGGGAGAGTCTAATTGGACATCATTTTTTAATGTACTGTTACAGCATTGCCAATATGAAAATTTGTTTTTGGTAGTTATCTAAGAAATAAAAATATTGAGTCTCAATTTATAACATTATCCACATGAATAAAAATAAAAACAATTACTTATAAAATCATTCTCAATAATGAGGGTCCCATATGAGTACTCCATGGCTTCCACATAGAGTACGAATGACATCCCTTCAACTGGTATCATCATGACCAGGTAGGTGAAGGAGAAAATTCATGTGTTCTTTGAATGATTTGGGAAAATAGTCAATAAAATGATAAGGATACCATTTATACATTAAATATTTGAAGGGAATCTAATTTTTAAAATGAATTTATTAATACCATATGATTTTATAAATACCTTCATTGACACTCATCAATCATCTAATTATTGTAGTTTGCTTACATATCATCTATCACATTTAATTGCTCATGGGTTACTTTGATATCATGGTGAAATAACTCCTAAGGAACATCCATAATGAATCCCTGATTAAATTATTTAAGGGATTCAACTTCATGTATTTTGTTTTTAATTTGTCAAAAACATTCTAATGATCAATGATTCAATCAAAATGATGATGTAAATTAAAAACAAAATTAGGTTTTTACCCCACCATAACCATCCTTAATATGTTATAGACTATAATATTCATCGAACACTATGAATTATTATAGAAAATAGGGATCACATGATTGAAATTCCCCTCATTTTCATCCTTGAAGAAAATGGTACATTTATAATCAGGAGAATTCTAGTACACGGTAGAGTATTAATATCTGATAATGATGAAATTTGATTTATTGTAAAATAATATGTTGATCCAGATAACAATTATTACGGTTGGGTGATCATATATATGATAGATATAGATAAGATCTATTAAATCAGTGTAAAATCTAATTTTTATAATTCACCATTTAGATGGTGATGATATTCTTGAGCTACTTTATATTATTAAATATCCCATATTAGTTATCCATTTTAAATTTTACAATTGAAATTTTACATTGAATTATGAGATAGATTAAATATTATTATTACTAATATATAACTATGTTTATAATTTGGTCTACACAATTGATGGGAAGCCACCTTGATATCCAACCTATGAATTTTTAACCAATTATTGGCGAGATCACATCAATTCTATATAAAAAAGTATAAAAAATGTATGGTTATATATTATTAATTTTCCCATAAATAAATTTAGTTCAATAGTATTCTTATATTCACTGAATTATATTCCAATGGTAATAAATGGGGAATTAAATTATTTTCATAAACATTAGAGAGGAATCCCTAATATATTCTTTTTCTATACAGTCTAATACAATTTTTTCACTTCAATTTTTTTCATTAAATGGAAGAAAATATTTATTAGAGTCATGAAATTTGAATGATTATATGGGTAATTATAGAAATATTTTATAGACTGGAATTCCTCTTAAAAGGGATGAATATATCGGATTCCACTAATACCATGGTAAGGGGAAAAAATTTAACTAAATGAAATTGTTTCCTTTTTAATAATATTTAGATAATGAATTTATCAAAGAGTTATTGAAGGGGAGAAAATTTTTTAAAAATATAGAGGGTTATGAAATTGTTCTCAAGAGCTTGGATGATGTGATGGTACAACACAATAATCATTTCTTTTTCAAGTTATAACTGCATAATGGGTAGTCTTCCTAATATGAATATTATATGGATGTTTCTAGTAACCTATTCCAATTTTCAGATTTATCAAACATTACACTATGACTTACTATATCAGATAATTACACCTCTTATTGATTGATTAAAAATATCACATCCTTTACAATTTTTACTTTAAGTATTGATAATACCATTTACTATATAACTAATTAAAATAACATAGTTTTTATTATCTGTATGTGAATGCACTACATGTATTCGTGGTTATCCAATAAAAATATATTTATATTTGAATGACTCAAGGGTAGAATTATCTCTATATTTTACCATGTAATTTCTATTATCATAGATTTTCATATATTGATCAAATAAAAATTCAATGTATAGATCAGATATTTTCTTTTTGATTATACTTTGTCTTCTCATTTAATAAGACTTTATTATCATATTGGATGGAGGGATAAACATCCCTTGGTCATATATAGAAATGTTTTTCAATTAGAATGGTATTTATCTTAGAATTATTATCAACTAGGGATATATAAATATAATTTTTTAAATTGTTATATATATATATTATGGATAGATTTTCTGTTGTATGGATGATTCTTGGCGATGTTATATGAATGAAATTATCTGATGACATTTAGTGGAACCAATATAGGTGTGATAATTACTTACTACAAAAACGTTTCAATTAAAAATTTATCATATTAAAGGGACCTCAAAAATAGATTCACAGAATTATATGGAAATATTAATAGAATATATTATAATGGGATTATCCAGAATGTTATTATGTTTCTTTATGATATTATACATTTGGACTATGGTTCTATACTTATAGCCATGAGTCTTCTCCCCCCATGGTGTATAGGGGGAACATTGATTGTGGTTAAAACAAAATCCCTTATTAAAATATAGGGTGAAATATTTTCTATTAATTTTATGATGACACGGTGTTCAAGTATTTAATTTTTAAAGGGAATTTTTTTGAAAAAATAGATATCTCTATACTTTTAGAAACTATGTGATGTGGCTATAATACCACTAAAATATAAATCACTTACTTTTAATTTAGAGTAATACCCGTGAATTTGGATCTTAGATCAAGGATACCCAAGAACCCTATTGGGAAAAAATCTCTCAAGGTATCATTGAAGAATTTTTGAGGTTAGTGCATTTGTGGGCAATATGGGCCTTTGTGTTGTGTTAGTTGACAAAGAAAACCTTGAAATACAAATTTCTTGTCAAAGGGTATTTCATGGTGGCATGTCGAGTTCAATGGATGTGGTTAATGATCCATGTTTGATTCTAGAACATCGATAAAGGAATGATCGATCTGGAGGTGGTACAAAAAGAGAAGATACATGGTGGTGCTGTTTTCCAGTGTTTGCCAAATTTTTGAAACACAAAATTGAAAGATGGAGAAAAGTGTTTTTGGAAAAGGGACTTGCACACCGGTGTCTTTAAGGATTGGAAACTTTCACACCATATGTTTTTCAAGATCATAACATCAGAATATGGAAAAGGAAAAAGGGGAGCCCATGTTTTAGGGTTGGTCACACAAGTGACTTGCACAACAGAGACTTGCGCGCCGAGAGAGCACCGAGGGGAGTCTTTCAAGCCATCATGCAAGGTATCCAAATGCCTATATATAGAGGTAGAACCCTCCTCATTCTATGTGAGTTCATGAAATAGATAAAATCACAGCTTCTGTCGCGTAGGTGTGGTGGTCGCGCAAGTTGTGGTGTGGTCGCAAAAGTAGAAGTTGCGCTCCAGTTGATTATTGCGCATCCAGATTGGTTTGGGTGAGAAAGGAATGGAGTCGACCAAGTTTTGAGTTGAAGAATGGGGTGTTTCTCAAGTGGTTGGTGACACTTGCGTTCCAGGTTTTGAAGAAGTACGATAGTTGTTGGTTGCATGTCAATATTGGTTTGGGCGTAAAAGGGTGTGAGACGTGCAAGTTTGGAGTTGTAGATGCTAGTGTCACACAAGTGGTTGTGATGAACTTGCGCGCCAGTTTTAACTTGCTCGACAAGACTTGCGCGCCGGCTTGGAGAATGGCACCAGGTATGGTAGAAGCACGACAATGATTCAGGGCTGTGTGAAAGTTGAAAGATTGCCCGATACCTTTGGTGCAAAGTGAGATTCATCTACGGTTGAAAATTGGACTTCAACAGAGCATCTACAAATAACAAAGGATGTATACATTAGTGATAATGATGAGACCTACAAGTCTATAAACTGTGAGTGGATCCTTTCTAGAGAAATGGGAAATGGAAGAGGAAGAAGGTGATCCTCTCCACTGGCAGTGAGCCAAAGAGAGAGAAATAGTGAGTGACCCTTGGGTAAGCAGTGAGCTGACCCTAAACATTGCAAAGGCAGTGAGCTTGGGAATAGAAGTGATCTATCCCAAACCACGTAAAAAGTAGTGTTCTTATAGTGGATTTGGTACATTGGAACATTGTTGGTGTATTCTCTTTGAACGTAGCCAAGTGAGGGTGAACCATATAAATATTTTTGTGCCCTTTTCATGCATTACTTTCTATTTATATTATGCAACGGGAAAGAGAGAGAAGAATGTTTTTCTTAACAGCAAAACAATATCAGAACGAGCTTTAATTTTAAATTATTCATACCCCGATTCATCCCCTCTCTCAGGTAATTCATCCTTATGGACTAAAAAATTGGTATCATAGAGAATTTTTTTATCAGTACTTCTCTCTCAATGGAGGTCACCAATCATAAAGGGATTCCGATCTTTGACGGAAGTAATTTTCAGATATGGAAGAATCGAATGCAACATTGTTTCCGATCATTGGGAATGGATGTGTTTACTGCAGCTATGCATGGTATCTCACCTGACATCAATAGCGGAGCATTATCAAAATCTCAAATAAGGGAGCTAGATACTGACACTAAGGTTATTAATGCTTTAGGTTGACCCCTTTCCAATTCTATATATATGAAGGTGATGTCCTGAAAAACATCACATGCTATGTGGGAAAAGCTTTTTAACATATCTGAAGGTGATACAAAGGCCATAGAGGCAAAGCTGCAAGTTCTGTGGAAAAATTATGAAGATATGAGAATGAGCCCGAATGAATATGTTGATTCATTTTTCAATAGGGTAAATGTTGTTATAGAAGACATGAGGGGTCTTGGAGAATTCATTGAAGATATAATGATTGTGAACCATATCTTGAGGAAACATTCACCTCGGTTTAATCTGAAAGTCTCAGTCTTGGAAGATAATGACCCAAAAGAGCTGATGTTGGAAGACCTGCACAGTACCCTTGTTGCATATGAAATGAGGAATGATGACAATTATTCTATGTAAAAGGGGAAATACAAGGACGAAGAATCTGACCATCGAATAATTTCATGAGGAAGAAGAGACAGGTGAAGTGATGGCATTCCTTTCCTCGAACCATCAAAGAGGAAAAGGAAGGTTTAAAGGGAAACTTCCACTTGCATGATTTAGATGTGGAAAGTTTGGACATCTCATATCAAGGTGCCCAAAGAAGTATCAAGATGATGAAGAGGAAGCAGTTTAAATACCCAAGAAGAAGTCTTCAACCTATGTGAAAGGAAAGAAGCAGTTCAAGAGAAATTTCTTTAAAAAAAATAATCCTCTTTCAAAAGACTATGACTGTTCAGATGAGACAGAGGTTGAAGAGTTTTAAGATATTTAAAACTGAAATGATTGTGGGGAAAATGCCTTGGTGGCAGTTGTTGGCAGTTCATAGAAAAAGGATGAAACTGAAACTGGAGAAGAAGAATAAGAATTTGACGGAAGATTTGATATGGAAGACGAATTGGAATCAGCTCTTGAAGAGATAGATGTTTAGAGAGCCAAAAAAAAAAGAAATCCAATAACGTGGTTCGTGATACCGAACACTATATTCAACAACAAGATGAAGAAAATGTCTGAGCAATTAGAAGAAATTGAAAAACTAAAATCTTCAACACCAGAGATGCAACACCTGAGATTTTTATGAGAAATGTTTTTTTATGTTATATATATCATCAATGTAATCTTTCACTACAGAAAACACTATATTGGATGGATTTAAATGTAATCATGACCTTTCTCGATAGCTTATGTCGTACGCAATATCGAGTTTCACTAAATAACGATATGTTATTAAAATATTATTAAAACAAGCTATTATGAATAGTAATACCCACATTCTGAAATTTTGTAAATTTTATCTTTCAAAATGGGCTTCAGTTTTGGATTCGGAAAATTGATATTACCCTAGGGTGAAATTTTGTTATTTTTCTGAAAACATTCAATTTTTGATGAATAGTGAAAACATTGGGTTACTAATTAAAAACTGACTTTTTATTTAAATAATTATTTATTTCATTTAAATTTATTTGAGGTCAAAACTGATACATAATACCTATATAAGTTCAATGTAATTCATTGGAGTCATTTTATAATAATTTTAGATATATAAAAATTTTATTGAACTTTTCATCGTCTTTTACCCACCTCCTAGGAGAATTTGCAAATTCACCTGAAACATAATTTTACGACTTCTGTGAGTGAAATTTAGAAAATCCAAGAGATATAGTTAATATCAAGTACTAAAATGTGGTTCAATTAGATGAAAATAATTTTTGGTGAATAGTAACTTTTTACTTTTTTTACCACGGTTAAAAGTAAATGGGGTAATTAAGGGTAAAAAAGATATTATTATTACCCTAAAACATGTCCTAATTTTATTAGATAAGTGTAATTCGACCAAAACCGACCTTAGGAATAAAATATGACCATTTATGCCCACTTGGATAAGATTAGGACATTTAATATTATTTTATTTAAAGAATAGGTAAAATAGTTTAAATAAAAGTTTAATAAATAAAAAAATTAAAATAGGGTTATACATAAGATATATTCAACTATAAATATTCATTAGAAAGATAAAATGATTTCCTATATAATGGTATTTTATTTATAATATTTATACATTAAATAATTTAATTTATTTATGACACAATGATGATACAGTAATTATCTTATTAATTAAATATTAACATAATTGATGTTATAAATACTCAAATAAATGTAATTTGAGACTTTTTATGAAGTCTAAAAATTATCTAGGTGAATATGACATGTTAGTATTTATTTAATTAACTTTTTTATAACTAATCATTCTGTTATAATTTTCACAAAAATCAATCACCAAAAGTGTCAAAGTTGACATAAAATAGTTTTTTAAAAAATATTATATTATTAATTGTTATTTTCGTCCTAAAAATATAAGGTTCTACCAAATGAATTAGATAAGGTTAAATATATTAATAATAAACAACTTGGGGTTCGTTTGGCTTGTTATAGTAATTTTATTAACCTTATAGTGTAAGAAAACCAGAAGACACGGTAAAAGTAAAATTATTTAACTTAAAGTTAAATCTAAATGATAAGGTCAAAATGGAAACATAAACGTGTATAAATTATATTTGATGAGAGGATTTAGACCCATCCCCACTTTATCTTCATAATAAATCAATTTGGGGAAATTAAAAACCGAATATTACTTTATAATAAAATAATATTTTTGGTTTCTCCTAAGATGCCCCTCTCCTCCCTTATAAAGGGGCACCTCCTCCATCTCCTCCTCACACCACATTGACCCTTAAAGCTCGGCCAAACCCTGCCAATTTCCCTTTTCCACTTCAATAGAAACATCCTGGAGGTTTTGGTCTTCTTCAAAGACCATCTTTAGTGGCCAAATAAGAGGTTAAGAAGAGGTGCTTCAAAGAAGAGGTAATGTCTGTTACCGATTCTTTCAACATTATTTCTTCTTATAATTCTTCTTATTTAGTTGTTTCATTATGAAGTAATAACATAAGTATCACTCATATACTTATATGTTATTATAAGTATGAAACAACCCTATTTCACCCTCTATACATCCTACGGAAAACGAAATCACCGCGCGTGTGTATGTATGGAATACCGTCTACACACTGTGGTGTAATCTATTTTCCACCACTACCTTACTTGGATGGTTATAATGGTGTAAATAATAACTCTATATGGTTATTTTAAAGTTATATTGATTCTGAAATATTATACTTACACTCCAATATAATTCCACGATCATGGGAACGATGTCATCGCTCGTGCGTATGTACGGAATACCGTCTCCACGATGTGATGCGACTCGTTATACATGATCTTAATTGAATAATGATTATATAAATGAATTGAATTAATAAATATGATATATATTACACTAATAGAATTATATAAATTAGGTATCTATTACCTAAAAATAAGAAAAAGTATTTATTCGATAAAACACGCTTAACAGCAAAAAGTAATAAACACCCGAATAACAAGTAGCAATGAAATATTACTAAAAAGATGCTAAGAATATAACCATATATGATATAATAACAATATTTATAATTCTGGAATAATTCAATGACATTATTTAAATCATTATACAGTATTTTCAGACACTTACAAACAAAATCAGACCTAAGGTAAGGGAAAATCTCGCAATCTCAATTTTTATTCGAGATTATTTTTACTTCAGAATTTAATGGGGAATATTTGTCATCCACATACATGTTTCGTCAATATGTAATATTATGTTTATCCTCCTACAATTTTTTAAATCCAATTTTAACCCTTTGGTGAGTTTTTAGTAAAAGATATGAAAGGAATCTTTTGTCATTTTTTGTACGAGGTACTTTTTGACTTTTCCAGCCAAAGTACGAGTATAATGTATTTTTAACTTATACGGCATGAATGGATTTTTAGAACATTATTTCCATGAATCTTCCTTTACAGGTTTTTATGTTAATTTTTAATCAACTTCTTTGAGTTTAAAATTATATGACATGTTAAGAAAGGATATTTTTTTTGAAGTAGAAAGGATATTTTATTCAAGAATAGAGTTCAAGTGTTTTATCAAAATTATTTTCCATCTAAGATAATATTGGGTTATGTTTCTATCCCTATTCTTACATTGATTTGATTATGTTATGATGGAATTATTTTTATGAAGTCCTTTTATCTTATATGATTTATGTTAGGATGGCATGATGTATAAGAATCCCATTTTTTATTATATGGGTTATGCTATGATGTATGATTTATGATTTTGTGGCACACATACGAATGCTTTCATTATGAGATGGGTGGGGCATATTTATCCCACCAATGCATTGGGTAATGATTTATATCTCATTAGATAGACATGGCTGGAACGACAGGTTAATCCAGTTCAGTGAAATAGGACTGAAACGGGGAGTTAACTCGGTTAAAAAATGGACTTTGTCCGCTAAGATAGTCTTGGAAATGAGTCTTGACTACTAAGAAATTGTTCTCTATGATTATGTGTGTATGCCACAAAAGTTTCTTGTTTTAATTTAAGATTATTGTGATTACATTTCACTACTATGATTTAACCCATGTTATGAAATAATGATTTCTTTTGCAGGTTAAGATTTTCAAAATGTTATGTTCTTATGAACATGATGTGATTCATATTTTTTTTGTTTACCCTCACTAAGAATTTGAGCTCACCCTTTTTGTATGTTTTCTTTCCCCAGGTCAAGAAGAAGGTTATTAAGTAGAATATCCCAAAAAGGGACTCTAGATATGATGAAATAAATGGGAGACAATGTAGATGCTTTATGACCCAATTGTTTATGTTTCCCAATTTCTAAAGACACTATACCTATACGGTCCATTCATGGTTTCGTTATATGTTGTAATAAGTGTGCTTCAATTTTTAAGAAATAACAATGTATGTAAAGTATGGGTCGTTATAGTTGGTATCAGAGGAAAGGTACAGTCAACCTTTGGAAACTAGGATGTGAAAGCCTTAGTAAGAACCCAAAGGATAATTCTAAGCATAGGACATAATCTTAGACTTTTAGAAATGGCCATGAGTAACTTATGATAAGTCCTTAAGTGTGAAATTTTATTCTTGATTATGTGGTTTTGTTGTTATAATTACTGTTGCTCACACTATTCTTCTTTGTTTTAGTCAATGGCTGGAACCTGAAGGATCCATGTTAATGCTGAATGCGACAGGAAATGCAATGATTGTCCCCCTGAACAACCAAACATGAAGGGAGATCGAATGAAAAATCTTGTAGCCATGCTCACAGAACTTTCTCAAGATATGAATCATGCAGGAATTCTAAACGAGCAATGGAAGGAGCAACATTCTGTTGAATCTTTCATGAGGCAGCATCCACCTTCATTCAGCGGGTCGACTGATACATTAATTGCTGAACAATGGATTAGTACTACTGAAAATATATTTTTAGTTCTTCAATGTTCTGAACATGACAAAGTCATCTTAGCAGTGTATCGTTTGGAAGGTGATGCTGATAAATGGTGGAATCTTATCAAGTATATGAGGCAAAGAGATGAAATTGAGTCCATGGAATGGGACGAGTTCAAGAACTTATTTTTCAATAAGTACTTCCCTCATATTCTTCGAACAAAGACGGAGAACGAGTTTCTTGAACTGAAGAAAAAGGGTGATGAATCTGTTCGTACTTACGAAGCAAATTTTACAAGACTTGCAAGGTATGCTTCTGGGATTATTATCCCACCTGAGAGTAAGATTGATCGATTCTTTAGTGGCTTAAAACCAAGTCTTAAAAGTGCGTTATCCATAAGGGACTTCAATATCTATGAGGAAATCATTCGATGTGCTCTCAATGTTGAGATGGATATTGTAGTAACCCATCAGTCATATGGGTTTGATAGGAAGAGGAAAATGGAATTCAAAGGAAAATCTAAAGAGCACACTGAAAAGAAGTTGAGTTATCCCTTATGCTTAAAGTGTGGAAAGAAACATTGAGGGAGTTGTCTTAAAGAGACAAGTAAATGTTTAAAATGTGTAAAGGAAGGTCATCAGGAATTTGAATGTCACAATGATGGGAAGAAGATGTCTTGTGATGCGAACAAAGAAAAGGATACCCAAGGTGCACCTCCAACACTTCAATGTTACAGGTGCATGGAAATGGGGACATATGCCAGTCAATGTCCTAATACAAGGGTTGTTGATGATGATTGATGTCAAATTACTCTTAAGGATAGATACAAAGGAATGTCACATGTAATTTCTATCAGCGATGTGGAGTATGAGAAGGAAGTGGTGAAAGGTACACTTACTATCCACTCTAAAGCAGCAAATGTTTTATTTGATTCTGGATCCACACACTTTTTTATTTCTGAAGAATTTTATAAGGGTATCACAACATTAACTCAACAGTAAGATATTGAGTTAGCTGTGACAACCCCTAATGGCACAATAATTGCATCAAAAGTTTACAATTCTTCTACAATTGAAGATTGTGGGAAAGTGCTTTTTGCAAATCTTGTGATCCTTCAAATAGTGGAATTTGATGTGATTCATGGCATGAATTGGATTTTTTATGGAGCTCATATCAATTTCCAAAGAAGGGATGTCACATTTCATATTCCAGATCAATCTATGATCGTCTATCAATGCAAGTATGAACATAACCTTCCAGTGGAAATTTCTTCCATCTTATGGGTCTTGATTCCACTAAATGAAGGTTATTTATCTCAAATTGTTGGAGAGAAACTCACTATTAAGAATATGCCCATTGTACGGGAGTTTGATGATGTCTTTCCGGAGTAATTGCTTGGTCTTCCACCAAATCGTGAAGTTGAGCTTTCAATAGAACTCGTACCAGGTGCTTTACCAATTTCAAAGACACCTTATAGAATGGCCCCAATTGAGTTGTAGGAATTGAAGAAGAAACTCCAAGAGAATCTTGATAAAGGATTCATATGCCCTATTGTGTCACCTTGGTAGGAACCTGTTCTATTTGTTAAGAAGAAAGATGGATCAATGAGACTCTGCGTTGATTATCATGAACTTAACAAGATCATTATCAAGAACAAATATCCTCTACCACTAATTGATGACTTATTTGACTAACTGCACTGAGCTCAATACTTTTCCAAGATTTATCTTCGTTCATGGTATCATCAATTAAGGGTCAAAATGGAGGATATACCAATGATGGCTTTCCGTACAAGGTATGGACACTATGAATTTATAGTGATGCCATTTGGTCTTACTAATAACCCTGCTATCTTCATGGATCTGATGAATAAAGTCTTTAGAGACTATCTTGATCAATTTATGGTAGTGTTTATAGATGATATTATTGTCTATTCAAAGAGAAAGGAAGAACATGAAGAACACTTGAGAATTATATTGAAGACCCGGAGAAAGGAGAGATTTATTTCAAATTTACCAAGTGTGAATTTTGGCTTCAAAAAGTTTCATTTTTGGGTCACATAATCTCAAAAGAGGGGATATTTGTGGATCCAGCAAAAATAGAGGTTATCGAAAGATGGTCGAGACCAACAACAGTAACTAAGATCCAAAGTTTTCATGGTTTGGCTGGATATTATCGATGTTTTGTGAAATATTTTTCACAATTATCTAATCCACTCACCAGGTTGACTCGAAAAGGAGTTAAGTTCATGTGGATAGAGGAGTGTGAAGAGAATTCCAAGGAGTTGAAAAGATGGTTATCCAGTGCACCTGTACTCACACTTCCTTGTAGTGGAGAAAGGTTTTTGATCATAGTGATGAATCCAAGAAGGGACTGGGGTGTGTTCTTATGAAAAATGATATGGTGATAGTTTATGCCTCACGAAAGTTGAAAATCCATAGGAAAAATTACCCAACTCATGATTTGGAGTTAGCTGCAGTTATCTTTGCATTAATGATTTGGATGAATTATCTTTATGGAGAATGGTGTGATATTTACACTGATCATAAAATTTTAAAGTATATTTTCACACAAAAGGAGCTGAATATGTGCCAAAGAAGATGGTTGGAGATGATTAAGGATTACGAATGCTCAATTAATTACCACCCTGGGAAAGCAAACAAGGTGGCATATGTATTAAGTCGATAAGACCATGCTAGCTAATCGATGATGAGGATCACAAAAGATCCAATATTTATGGATTTACAAAGGATGGATCTTGGAATTATAATGGAAGTGGAGAAATATTATCCTTCTCAAATGAATGTTCAACCATATAAACATGTGAATATTAAAGAGGCACAGAAAACACTGTAGAGTTACAAAAGAAGGTGATAAATGTTCCTGAATTCAACCTTGATTGTGATGGGATAATAAAGTACAGTAATCGGGTTTGTGTTCCTCTGATCCCATAATTAAAGGAGCTTCTGGATGAGGCTCATAGCTCTTCATTCTCTATTCATCCTAGAAGCACGAAGATGAATTGGGAACTGAAAGAGTACTTCTGGTGGGATGGAATGAAAAGAGATGTTGTTGAATGTGTCTCTCGATGATTGGTTTGTTAGTAATTTAAAGTTGAGAGATAGAAGTCTAAGGGGATGTTACAACCATTACCCATACCTGAATCGAAATGGGAAAACATCACTATGGACTTTGTCACTTTGCTTCCTAAATCATCTAAAGGCAATAATTCTATTTGGGTCATAGTTGATCATCTTACAAAGTCAGAACACTTCATTACTATTAGAGAGGATTTCTATCTTGATCATCTTGATAGGATATATGTCAAGGAAGTGGTAATATTGCAATGAGTACCACTTTTCATTATATATTATCAGGATCCTATGATTACATCAAAGATTTGGCAAAGTCTTTAGCATATTCTGGATACAGAGTTGTGTTTCAGCATTGTTTATCATCCTCAGACAGACGGTCGGTCTGAGAGGACAATTCAAACTCTAGAAGATATGTTGAGAGCTTTCTCTATGGATTTCAAAGGTGGTTGGGATAAACAAATACCTTTGGTGGAATTTTCATATACTAATATATTTCATTCCAGTATTCAGGTGGCTCCTTATGAAGATCTCTATGGAAAGAAATGCGGGACTCCAACTTGCTGGGATGAAGTTGGGGAAAGAAAGCTATTAAGACCTGATCTTGTTGATGAGATGGAAGAAAAGGTCATATCTATTCAACAACACATAAGAGCAGCTTTGAGTCGACAAAAAAGTTATACTGACAACCGAAGAAAAGACCTAGAGTTTGAAGTGGGTGATAAAGTGTTCTTACAAATATTTCTGTGGAAGAGAGTAATGAGATTTGGAAAGAAGGGAATGATGAGCCCTAGGTACATCAGTCCTTTCGAAATACTAGACCGTGATGGGAATGTAGCTTATCGATTGGCGCTTCCACAAAATCTCTCTCAAGTTCATGATGTGTTCCTTGTATCATTCCTGAGAATGTACATACCCGATCCTTCACATGTACTCAGCTTAGAAGTTGTACCATTAGCGAAAGATCTTTTTTATGAAGAACATACGATATAGATTCTGGATCATAGCGAAAGAGTCCTACAGAACAAGACCACTCACTTGGTGAAAGTTTTATGCTGGAACCACCAATTAGAAGAGGCTACATGGGAGCTTGAGGATATGATGAGGGAAAGGTATCCTCATCCGTTTGTTACAAAGTGACGAATTTCAAGGGAGAAATTCATTTTAAGGGTGGTAGTAATGTAATAACTGATATTTTTATGAGAAATGTATTGTTTTTATGTTATATAAATCATAAAAGGAATCTTTTACTACACACAACACTAACTTGGCTTGCTTTACATGCAATCGCGACCTTTCTCGATAGCTTGCGTCGTACGCAATAACGAGTTTCACTAAACAATGATATGCTATTAAAATACTATTAAAACTAGCCATTATGAATATTAATACCCAATTTTTGAAATTTTTTAAATTTTATATTTCAAAATGGGCTTCATTTTTGGATTCGAAATATCAAAATTAGCCTAGGGTGAAATTTTGGTATTTTTTGGAAAACTTTCAATTTTTGATGGATAGTGAAAACACTGGGTTACTATTTAAAAACCGAATTTATATTTAAATAAATATTTATTTTATTTAAATTTAATTTAGGTCAAAAAAGATAAATAATACCTATATAATTTCAATGTAATTCATTGAAGTCATTTTATAATAATTTTAGATATATAAAAATTTTATTGAACTTTTCACCGTGTTTTACCCACCTCCTAGGAGAATTTGCAAACTCACCTAAAACACAATTTTACCACTTCTGTGAGTGGAATTTTGAAAATCTGAGAGACATAGTTAATATCAAGGACTAAAATGTGTTTCAATGAGATGAAAATAATTTTTGGTGAATAGTAACTTTTTACTTTTTTTACCACGGTTAAAAGTAAATGGGGTAATTAAGGGTAAAAATGATATTATTATTACCCTAACACATGTACTAATTATATTGGATAAGTGTAATTCGACCAAAAACAACCTTAGGAATAAGATATGACCATTTAGGCCCACCTGGATTAGATTAGGACATTTAATATTATTTTATTTATAGAATAGTTAAAATAGTTAAAATCAACGTTTAATAAATAAAACATTTTTAATATAGGGTTATACATAAGATAAATTCGACTATAAATATTAATTAAAAATCTAAAAATATTTAATAAATAATGGTATTTTATTTATAATTTTTCAACATTATATATTTTAATTTATTTATGACACAATGATGATGCAATAATTATTTTATTAACGAAATATTAAGATAATTGATGTTATAAAAACTCAAATAAATGTAATTTGAGACCTTTTATGAATTACACTATTTTTATAGGTTAATATTACATGTTAGTATTTATTTAATTAACGTTTTTAAAACTAATCATTATTTTGTGATTTTCAAAAAAATCAATCACCAAATAGTGTCAAAATTGACATAAAATTGTTTTTAAAAGAAATATTATATTATTAATTGTTATTTTTTCCTAAAAATATAAAGTTCAGAAACATTAATTATATAAGGTTATATATATTAATAATAAACAACTTGGTGTTTGTTTGGATTGTTATTGTAATTTTATTATCTTTATAGTGTAAGAAAACAAGAAGACACGGTAAAAGTTAAATTATTTAACTTAAAGTTAAATATAAATAATAAGGTTAAAATAGAAACCTAAACTTGTATAAATTCTATTGGATGATAGTATTTCTACCCATACCCACCTTAGCTTCAAAATAAATCAATTTGGAGATATTAAAAACTGAATATGACTTTATAAAGAAATAATTTATTTAGTTTTTCCAAAGGTACCCCTCTCCTCCCTTATAAAATGGAACCTCCTCCCTCTCCTCCTCACACCACTTTGAGCCTTCAATCTCATCCAAACCCTGCCAATATCTCTTATCCACTTCCCTAGAAATATCTTAGAGGTTTGTTTCTTCTTCAAAGATCATATTTAGTGCCCAAAGAGGAGGTTAAGAAGAGGCGCTTCAAAGAAGAGGTAATGTCCACTACCGATTCTTTCAACATTATTTCTTCTTCTACTTCTTCTTCTTTAGTTGTTTCATTATGAAGTAATAAAATCAGTATCACTCATATACATATATGTTATTATAATTGTTAAACAACCCTATTTCACCATCTATCCATCCTATGGAAAACGAAATCACCACGTGTGCGTACGTACGAAATACCGTCTCCACGTCGTGGTGTAATCTATTTTACACCACCACCTTACTTGGATGGGTATAATTGTGTAAATAATAACTATATATTATTCTTATATAGTGATATTGATTCTTAAATAGTATACATACACTCCAATACAATTCCACGATCATGGGAACAATATCATCGCTCGTGCGTATGTACGGAATACCATCTCCACGATGTGATGCGACTCGTTCTACATGAGATTCATTGCATAATGATTATATAAATGAATTTAATGAATAAATATGATATATATTACACTAATAGAATTCTGTAAATGAAGTATCTAGAACCTAAAAAGAAGAATAAGAATTTATTCGACAAAACACGCATAAGAACAAAAAGTAATAAACACCCAAATAACAAGTAGCAATGAAATAGTACGAATAAGAATCTAAGAATATGACCATATATGATATCGTAAAAATAATTATGATTCTCGAAAAAGTCAATGACATTATTTAAATCATTATATAGGAGTTTTGGACACTTACGAAGAAAATGGGACCTAAGGTAAGGGAAAATCTCACAATCTCAATTTTTATCCGAGATTGTTTTTACATCAGAATTTACTAGGAAATATTTGTCATCTACATCCATGTTTCGTCAATATGTAATATTATTTCTATCCTCTTACAATTTTTTATATCCAATTTTACCCTTCGGTGAGTTTTTAGTAAAATATATGAAAGGAATCTTTTGTCATTTTTCGTACGAGGTACTTTTTGAATTTTCCAGCCAAAGTATGAGAAGAATGTTTTTTTAAAATTATACAGCATGAATGGATTTTTAGAACATTATTTCCATGAAGATTCCTTTAAAAGTTTTCAAGTTTATTTTTAATCAACTTCTTTTAGTTTAAAATTATATGACATGTTAAGAAAGGAAAATGTTTTTGAAGTAGAAATGATATTTTCCTCATGAATGGAGTTCAAGTGTTTTATCAAAATTATTTTCCATTTAAGATAATTTAGGGTTATGTTTCTATACCTATTTTTAAATTTATTTTATTATGTTATGGTGGAATTATTTTTATGATGTCCTTTTATCTTATATGATTTATGTTATGATGGCATGTTGTATAAGAATCCCATTTTTTATTACATGGGTTATGCTATGATGTATGATGTATGATTTTGTGGCACACATAAGAATGGTTTCATTATGAGATGGGTGGGACCTATATCCCCCTCCAATACATTGGGTAATGATTTATATCTCATGAGATCGACATGGATGAAATGGCAGGTTAATTCGGTTCAGTGAAACAGGACTGAAACGAGGAGTGAACTCGGTTCAGAAATGGACTTTGTCAGCTAAGATAGTTTTGGAAATGAGTCTTGACTACTAAGAAATGATTCCTTATTATTATTTGTGTATGCCACAAAATTTTCATGTTTTATGTTATGATTATTGTGATTACATTTCACATCTACTATTTATCTTATGATATGAAATTGTGATTACTTTTATAGGTTATGATTTCCAAAATGTTGTGTTCTTTTGAATATGATGTGATTGTTATTTCTTTTGTTTACCCTTACTGAGCATTTGAGTTCACCATTTTTGTTTATTTTATTTCCCTAGGTCAGGAAGAATGTTATTATGTTTGATATGCCAAAAAGGACTTTAGATATGATGAAATAAATGGGAGACAATGTAGATGACTTATGAACCAGTTTTTTATGTTTCCCAGTTTCTAAAGACACTATACCTATGCGGCCCTTTCATGGTTTTTTTTATATGTTGTAATAAGTGTGCTTCAATTTTGAAGCAATAACAATGTATTTAAAGTATGGGTCGTTATAAGAGAGAACATAAAATTTAGTTGAGTATATGTTTAAAATTGAGGAACAAAATAATAAAATAGATTATTTGACTAATAGTGGAAAGGAGCAGGTCAAACATATCAAAAAATGTTAAAAAGAATTTTTTGGCTTGCAACAATGAATTAAGGATCAAGAAAAACTGTTGAGACCCGGTAAAATGTCAGGAAAACAAATTATTCAAAAGTATGAAAAGTTAGAAGTGGAGCACAGACCTCCAGTGGAAAAGAAGCAACAGCCATGTTCCAATGATAAGACTGGTATAGAACATGAATGAAAATAGAAAGTGATCATGAATGGAGTCAAACCACAAGAAACTAGACTAATAATGAAGATAGATTTGGGTATGAAATAGAGTAAGAATATTAGCAGATCCTAAGGGAAAACCAGCAATGCAGAAGTGACACACATGAATGCTCCTAACATTTGGCTCTATTACTGTGGAAAGATGGGACACTCACAGAATGTGTGTTCTATAGCCAAGAGACACTGAAGGGAACAAGAACAATATTAGAATCCAAATAGAGCTCAATATTATAGAACATCCTTTGAAGGTCAATGTTTTTGGTGTGGAGGATTTGGGTACATGGCTAGATATTGCACATCAATCATACAAAGGAATGTTCCAAAACAAAACTTAAGCAATCATAAGCAGCAAGTTAGGGAATCGACAAGTGAGCTAAAAACACAAAATTGATTTACAACTCTACAGGATGAAGTTGGTTCTTCACTCTCTAAGGACGATCAATTTCTCTAAACCACACCGAGTGTGAAGTCGAATAAATGGATCAAAAAAAAGGATGAGTAGGAATCAGTTGTTTAAATTTCCCTTAAATATTCAGATCGTTTAGGAGTATGGATCCTTGACTTTGGTTGCACATCTCATATGAAAGGTAACAATGATCTCATTACATGCATTAAATATAAAAATGAAGGTGTTTTCATGTTTGGGAACGATGAAGGGCTGAAGATTATTTGTTCCGAAAAGGCTAAATTTGGGGGAAAAGAAGTGAGACATGCAGATATCATAGTTTTAGAGGGACATGGTCATAAAATGCTCAGTGTTGGTCAACTAAGTGACTCTAGGCACTCTATCCGATTTAATAAGAAGATATGTGTTGTGAAATAAAACATGGATCAGTTGTTCTACAAGGAAAAATGACAAAGGGAAATCATTACCTTGTATGTGGGGAAGAAGATATGTGTATTTTATCCAAAGAGGAAGAAAAAAAGTTGTGGAATAAGTGACTTCGTCATCTATTCCAACCATCTATGGAAGATCTTTTAAAGTGTGATACTGCTAGAGACCTTCCCAAATTATCACTTGATCGCACTCATACGTGCGATGTTTTCCAACAAGGTATGATCATTAGAAATACGTACAATCCAAAGGAACTGAAATCAACCAGAGTGATCGAATTGGTGCAAGCTAATGTTTGTGGACCTATCTCACCACGAGCCATAAATGGGAAAAGGTACTATGTCCTTTTCATTGATGATTATAGCAGAATGGCTTGGGTATTTGTCATTTCCCATAATACAGAAGTGTTCAGTTGTATCAAGCTGTATTGGAGGGAATCAGAAAGGATTATTGGGAAAAAAAATTATGAAGTTTCGTACTGATAACGATATAGAATTAACAAACAGTCAAGTAGAAGTCTATCTTGAGAAACACGGGATAAGGCATGAAGTTGCATCAGTGGGAACTTCCCAACAGAATGGAGTAGTTAAAAGGAGAAATCGGGTCATAAAAAACATGGCCAAAAAAATTAATATTGAAAAGGACCTACCAGAGAAATTTTGGAAGTAAGCAGTTTTGACATCAGTCTATATTTTTAATAGGTATTTGTTGTGTCCAAAATAATTGAAGACTCTGTATGAAATGTGGTATGTAAAGAAACCAATGTTGAAATAATTTCAGATTCTTGGATGTATGTTTTTCATTCTCAACAATGAAAACCATAAGAAGTTTGAGTCACGGGGAGATGAATGGATTTTCTTTGGATACTTAGGAAATGGAAAAGCATATAAATGCTTCAAAAAAAGGCTAGGAAAATTTGTTCAGAGCAATGATGTCACTATAGTTGAAAATGAACAGAATACTCAACGACCTAGTGAACAGTTTCGAGATGAAATTGATAAAGAGGTATGCAACACAGGGGGAGTAGAAGTGGCAGAGGATGACTCAGAAGAAGATACTTATGATTAGAAAGAGAAAACAAAATTTGAATCTACTAGGAAGCTAAAGAGTCGAGCTGAAATTGATAGGAAAAATATCATTGGTGATAAAACATCTCCAGTTCAAACTCGAAGAATGAAATCATTGCAGCAAACATCATTTTTATCATAGGAAGAGCCTAAATGTGTTTCCGATGCAGCTGAAGATGAGTACTGGTTTCAGGATATGAATAAATAATTAGACTAGATTGAGAAGAATCATATGTGGGATATTGTTTTGAGACCAGCAGATTAGAATGTCATCGGGACTAAATGTTTCTATCACAACAAGATGAATTAAAATGGCACAGTGATTTAGAACAAAGAACGACTAGTGTGCAAAGGGTACTCCTAGATAGAGGGAATAGATGTTGATTAGAAATTTGCATCGTTTGCAAGGCTGGAGACAATAAGATTATTCGAAGCCATTGCAGTGCAACGGAAGTTCAAACTGTTCCAGATGGATGTCAAATCTACATCCGTGAATGGGGTTCTGGAGGAGTAAGTGTATATTGAGCATCCAGATGGTTTTCTCATTCATGAGGACGATAACAAGGATTATAGACTGAAGAAAGCATTGTATGGGGTGAAACAGGCACTGAGAGCATGGTACTCAAGGATGGATCGGTATTTGAAGAAACGTGGTTTTCAGCGTGGGGATGTTGATTACAATCTTTATTTTAGTAAAGACAGTAATCAAAAGATGATGGTTTTGGTTTATGTCGATGACATAATATTTGGGGGATCAGATGAAGCTCAGTTCATATAGTTTTCCGAATTCATGAAAAATGATTTTGAAATGTCAATGATTGGAGAGCTAACATTTTTCCTTTGTCTACATGTGACACAAGGAAGTAATGGAACATTCTTTTCTCTACCCAAATATGACAAGGAGGTTTTGAAAAGTTTGGAATGGAAAATTTAAAGGAAATGAAGACTCCAGGTGCAACCCAGACAAAACTATCCAATGATGAGGATGTCAAGGTAGTTAATATCACAGAATACAGGAAAATTATTGGAAGTTTGTTGTACATGACCGCAACAAGGAATGACATTGTATTCGCCACATGCCAACCAGCGAGATATCAGTGTAATCCCACAGAAAGACACATGATTGTAGTGAGAAGAATACTTCGATATATCAAGGGCACGATGGACTTCGTCTTGACATATAATTACAAATCTCAGATAGTGTTATTGGAATATACTAATGCATACTGGGCCGGTTCAGTGGATGATAGGTAATCAATGTCAGGTTGTGCTTTCTATCTTGGTGGATTGTGTATTTCTTGTCTAAGTAAGAATTAAGATTGCATTTCATTGAGCACCACAGAAGATAAGTATATTTCAGCCACTCAAGTATGCACACAATTATTTTGGATGAAGCAGCAACTTGAAGATATGGGAGTTTAAGTGAAGTCTCTGATCAGAATCTAGTGCGATAGCTCAAGTGCTATAAATCTTATCAAAAATACATTTCATCACCCTAGGATAAAGCACATTGAGATCAAATATCATTTCATCAAAGAGAAGATGGAGAAAGGTCTTGTGAAGTTGAAGTATATGCCTACAGAGCTACAAGTTGTAGATATTCTGATAAAGGCCTTATCCAAAGAAGCGTTTGAAAGGCATAGACTGGCTCTGGGAGTTCAGTCGACTCCCCACACTTAAAAGAGTGTGGATGTGGCATCCCACTTTCCCTAAGGTATGATGTTTTTTCTCTAATGTACTGATATGTGTTCTATACTCTATTATATACTACAGAGGAGTGTCCTTTGGGTTTGTTGACAATGGGGGAGAAAATAGTTATTGTTCAAGGGGAAGACAGTGTGGCTATTTGAGAAATCATGAATGATATGGGGAGAAGCTGACAGGTGAAGAAGCCAGATAGGTGGTGTTGAATGTGCTTAGCCAGATCGTAGCATGGACAACACATGAAAAATTACTGAAGATGACTTGAAGCTGACAAGAGTTAAAGCTGTGAGAAGATAGGGGGGTCGTTTTAAATATGATGATGCTAGAAGTGATCGATCATAGAATAGATATCAAGATAGCTGAGGATCGTGATAAAAGCAGAAGATTGGAATTAGAATTCATTAAGAATATTTCCAACAATTATTATCAATTTGGTATCAATAGTGGGTGTCAAATTTGAAGTGATTCATTTATGAACTTTTCATTTACTCTTGTTTCTCACACCGAAAATTTCTCATGTGGGATTAGAGTATGTGTTAAGTAAATCTTTGATCGCTATCAGAATCGCAATAGGCGAATGGTGGGTAAAGAACCAATAATGCATTTTTTTATGGAAGAGTTTTCAACAAACCCAAAAGGGGATATTGTTTGGAAAAAATCCCTCAAGGTATCATTGAATCATTTTTGATGTGATTTTGTTTGTTGAAAAAGTCAGCCTCTGTGTAGTGTTAGATGACAAAGAAAACCATGACATACAAACTTCATGAAAAAGGGGATTTCATGGTGGCATGTCGAGTTCGATGGATGGGGTTAATGATCCATGTTTGATTTGAGAACATCGACAAAGGAATGATCGATCTGGAGGTGGTACAAAAAGAGCAGACACTAGGTGGCGCCTTTTTGGAAAAAGGGACTTGCGCGCCGGTGACTTGGAGGATTAGAAACATGCGCGCCCAATTTTTTTCAAGATTAGAACATCAAAATTTGGCAAAGGAAAAACGGGAACCCATGTTTTAGGGTTGGTCATGCAAGTGACTTGGGAGGCATAGACTTGTGTGCCAAAACTTGCACGCCGAGGGGTAACATGTGTGACGTTGC
Organism: Viscum album; assembly: GCA_963277665.1. NCBI lineage: Eukaryota > Viridiplantae > Streptophyta > Magnoliopsida > Santalales > Viscaceae > Viscum > Viscum album. Next base: position 1,335,312,351 of record OY728142.1, read on the forward strand.
ACAAGGTGTGCAAATGGCTATAAATAGAGGTCAAACCCTCATCATTCTATATGAGTTCATGACTTAGAGAAAATCATAGATCCCGTCATGTAGGTGGGGTGGTCACGCAAGTGGTGGTGGGGTCGCAGAAGTAGAAGTTGTGCGCCAGTTGATTGTTGTGCATCCATATTGGTTTAGGCGAGAACAGAAGGGAGTTTTCCAAGATTTGAGTTGAAGAAGGGGGTGTCACATAAGTGGTTTGGTGAAACTTGTGTGCCAGGTTTTGAAGAAGCGCGATAGTTGGTGGTTTTGTGGAAATGTTGGTTTGGGCGTAAAAGGGTGTGAGTGGTGCATGTTTGGAGTTGCAGAATCTAGTGTTACGCAAGTTGTTTAGGTGATCTTGGGAGCCATTTTTAACTTGCATTCTGAAACTTGTGTGCTAGATTAGAGAAGGGTGCCAGGTATGGTTGAAACATGGTAGTGATTCAGGTCTGTGTGAAAGCTGGAAGATTTCCCGATACCTTCGGTGCAAAGTGAGATTCATCTATGGGTGAAAGTTGGACTTCAACAGATCATCTACATACAATAGAGGATCTATTCATTAGTGATAAAAAAGAGACATACAAGTCTATAAACTATTTCTGGATCCTTTCCAGAGTAGTGAGCAAAGGAAGTGGAAGAAGGTAATCCTCTCCACTGACAGTGATCCAGAGAGAGAGAAATATGGAGTGACCCTTGGGAAAGCAGTGAGATGACCCTACATATTGTAAAGGCTGTGAGCCTGGGAATAGAAGTGATCTATCCCGAACCTTATAAATAGCAGTGTGCTTATAGTGGATTTGGTACATCGGCACATTTCTGAAGTATGCTCCTTGGACGTAGCCCAATGAGGGTGAACCAAGTAAAAATTATTGTGTCCTGTGCATGCTTTACTTTCTGGTTATATTGTGCAATGGGAAATAGAGAGAAGAGTGTTTTTCCTTACAGCAAAACAAGATTAGAACGGGCTTTAATTTTAAATTACTCATACCCTGATTCAACCCCCATCTCATGGTATTTTGCCTTCTGGACCTAACAAACCCCATCCACTATGAAAAATGATTCACTAGAAAATCATTTTAAACCCTCCACAGGTTTTCATTCAAACAATGAGGATCCACGCTACATCGACATAATCATATAAGAATAAATAATGATAGAAACCCACATTAAGAATAAACATGGTTCAAAATTTCATCCAAAATCTATGGAAATTTTTTTACCCTTAATTAATTAAAAAAATAAGATCATAAGGAAAATCACACCATCTTCTTACCAAACTCAAACTATCTATACAAGTCTCTCCAATTAATACATCAATGGATTATCCTCATATTTTGCATCATTTCACTATACTTATAAACCTCAAACATTACATTTAGCTCAAGGTAAATCTATATTAACATATTCGATTTTAAACAAAGGGATACATCTTAAGATTTTGAAGGAACCATCAATTCTACTATGTCATACATAAAACTACTGGTAAAATTGCATTCATATATATAGTCTTGTTCATTCATCTAGTTAGCCCCCACCATTAGAAAAGTGTAATAAACCATATACTACTTATGGAATCCATTTATTTTATGTATCATACACTAATATAAACTAAAAAAACTACTGAACATTGTCTATAATCTTCTAATAAAGACAATTATGATTCACCATGGTATCTCCTTCTAGAATGACTCAACACTCTATCATTAGTGACTTTTAAATAGATTGAATTGTATATAACAATTCTCTAAAAACATTGGTACATCCATTTAGTATCTGGATGATTCACCTTATTATTTCCCACACTAAATTCTTCTAAAACATGAAATATTTCTTCCAATATCCTTCCATAAGGTGTTCCTCATATACTCAGAAAACATTATAAATCCACAAAGAGACATCCTCTCATCCTCATACAACTAATCCAATCTTCATTGATATATACGAAATGTTATTATAAATATATTACATTCATTAATAATAAAATCCAAATAGATAACTCTCATTCACCCACACAATATCCAAGGAAATACATCATTTTATCTACTTCCGACAATGGCCCTTCCACTGGTCAATTCCCCAAAAAATCCTAGTGTTGGTCCAATTTATCTATCTAGGTTACCAATTTCTCTTCCTAAAATTATCCTTAATAGGTTCCCAACACATTACTTATAAAAACATTTCACAACAAAACCAGTATCTCGGAAATGATAATTGTTTTCATATATGGAGTCCAAAATTATCCATCATGAAAACTATTCCCATTCCCACACCAACGTCCCTTATATATCACCATCCACTCACATTTCTTTTATTATAATGCCTAAAATTTTCTCCACACCATTATTACCTCTGATTTTCTAGCCTTCAACTGAAATAAATCATCCACTAACATCTATTACCACAACCATCCATTCTGGTTCATCCATTAAACTCGTCCTAAATCCGCTAAAGATTTATTCAAAATATACTAGGAAACCAATGTTACCTCAATTATAATATTTTCATCTTTTGGTAAAAAAATATAATCATACACAAGGTTCATTTACTCATTATATTAGATATATTTTTTAAAACTCTTATATCATTAGATTTTATAACCCATCAGTTTGTTTTTACAATGATATTTAGTTATATCATCAAAATAGCCAACATCTAGAACATCACCATTCATAAATTCTTATTTCATATGTATGAGAAACTATAATTTAATATTACTTCGTCTTAACCAAGAATTTCCATGGTCATCATTCTAATTTATTCAATAATAGTCTTTACCATTCAAGGATCACCCTCCATTTCATTAGTCATTACTTATCATTTATCATCTTCTAATGATCATTTAATTAGAGAAGAACATCTATAAACTCAGGTATCACCACATTAAAAAGAAACCACATTGCTTAGACTTGGAGGTTTAAATTATCAATATTGATTTTGGAAATAGTCTAATGTATCTGAAAAATATTAATTTTCTGAGTGTCTAAATCCATCCAAAATACAATCTCCCGTATGCTCGGGATACTAATTTACTAGGCCAGTGTTCATTATACCCACATAAGTGTTATTATAATTGATTTTATAATTTTGTATCATGTATTTCTATGAGAGAAGTTGATATAACATTGAACATTAGCCACAAATACCAGAAAAACTCAGTATTTTCCACACATTTCTAAAAAACAGTACACAATGAAAAATTATAATCCTTCAAAATTATAACGAACCATCAAAGGTAAACATGGGATGCCAGCCTATCAGGGCCACCACTAGGTAGAGATCAATAAAGAAACACAAGTATCATTTATAACTTAAAAATAATCATATTAATCTATGGAATAAGTGTAAATATACTTGGGACAAACAATATAAATAAAATAAATGGTAAACATGACTTTCAAATATGATGTTCCATAATCTCATACTCCACGTGAAAAACCACCACCACCACGAAATGTCACCAAGAAGGTGATGAAACAAAATATAAATTAATAAACATTTTGATTCCCTCTCCATTTAAAATTTCTTATAAATTGAAATTTATATAATATAAAAGGAAAAAATATTTTTTGGGAAAAAATCATTTTTAATATAAATAAATAAAAATAATTATTATTATACAATGAAAAAGATTGCTTTTAGAAGAAAACAATCCTTGTTTAAAAATATTTTTGAATGATAAGAAAGTTTTTAATCATTATTAGGTTTTTATAAAATCATTTCATATTAAAACAGAAAATGAATATATAAATTATATGTGATAAATCATGTAATCATAAACTAAAATAACTATCAACACACCAAAATTTTATCATTTAATAATTATAACATGAAATATATAATGTTTTTTCAACCATGTATAAATGGGAATGAAAATGTTTTAAGATCAATCCTATAAGAATTTATAGATGAATATATAAAGTAATCCACATTTTAGAATCAATTGAATTTAACAGAAATTAAATCCCATCACAGTCATTAAATATCGAAACCTCTAGTGGAATCACAATAACAAAAGTTACAGATATACTTCAGAATAAATTTAATGTTACTAATGTTCTATGTTTTCAAAATCCATTTGAAAACCATGATCCCAATTTATAATTCATTTTTCATTCTAATGTTTCGTGACTCCCAAGGTTGAAAATTAATTTTTGATTCAAAAACACATATATGGAATATATTCAAATAGATAGTGTACAAAAACAATTAATGTAATATTACATTATGAACATATATTTCATGAAGAATATCCACAATGATAACAAGTCATTAATTTAAAAAAAAAAATAAACCCAACGATTTGTATATGATCCACAAGAAGTTCATGAATTAGATACCTTTTATAGAGTCACTAACCTCTGAAATAAAGGTAAAAAATCCAAATTCAAAAACATATATTGGGAACAATTATATGTTGTCTTCATAAACCTAGATCCATTATAATTAACATAAATCCTGTGTAAATCACCTTTTATCCTATATCAACAAAAAAATTGGGTTCCATAAATACAAGATGACGTGAGATCTAGAGAGGTACCAAGAAGAAAAAAGATAATAGGATCAAAACAAAACATACCTTTATGAGATTCATGAATAAAAAAGGAATCCCATAATGAATTCAAGGGGAGAGGACACTAGAGAACTGTGGGAAGTTATGTTAAAGACTAATATTTATTAGGGTTGAATAAGCATAAAAATAATTTCGAAATTATTAAATTAAAACATTTTTAATGTTCAGATATGGGAATATAGTTTGAAAATTCATTCACCAAATATGCGTAATCATTTTCAATTAAAAAATATGGTGTATTGTATTAAGGATAGATGCCACAGTATTTGGGTAACCATTATCAAGCTTTGAAACATTCATTGAAGACCATACAGATACCAATAATGTTCAATTGGAATGTCATTTTGTTAAAAACTATAAAAATGCATATGGTTCTTCATTTTAATATACTGAATGGTTACCAAAAGTTAAATACTAACCAAGTACCCTACCCGTGTTTCTTGCTTGAAAAACTATAAAAACATTTTTTTTCACACTAAATCACCTATAGAACTCTAAAACACCCTTGAGGATAATCCATGATCAATATATGAAATTTTTATGTCCCATATTGCATCAATGTTTTCACAAACATAAAATATTTTTATTCCCAGAAAGTAGTCATGATTATGGACTCACAAAAATAGAATGCCACCATTGTTTCATTAATGATTTCCAATAACATATCATATGTATATCCCATCTTCACTACCACAATACATTATACTAGAGAATTGTTTTAAAGAAAATATATTATCTTGGAGATCCTCAGGCTGGACCATTTTTTTAATCATAATGGTGTTGGGATGAAGATTAAAATAAATAAAATTTATATAATGGTTAGGATCCAGATTATGCATTCCCATATAAGAGAAAATAAAAACTCCATGAAACGTTATTATGAAATAAAACACATCCAACCCATAATTAACCATTCCAACTCATCCAACGATTTCGAAGAGGCCAAAAACCCATGGTGATAATATACCCTAGATACCCACCCCACATTATTTCAAGTGATGAGTAACTCGAAGAAATAACCTATAAGAAAAGTCAAAATCAAGATTCCAATGGTTATGTCACTCATATGATTAATGATGAATTGGTTCAATGAACATTATAATTAGTATCTACAGCAAATTCTTTTTATAATCTATAAAAGAAGGATTGGGGTAAGAATATAACATTATCCCAAGTCTTCTCAATATAAGGGTAATATACAAGGAAACCAATAAAATCATCTAATTTTCATCATCATAATTAGATATTTATAACTATTGATATATTAAAATTCAACCATAGGGATATAATTTCCCCTAGAATCTCCAAATCATGCACATATTCTTGGACTATATCCATAAGAATATTAATAAATCTATCTATCTTCTTATCTAACCAAGAATGATATTAAATGTATAATTTCAATTAAAAACCCAAGAAATATTTCAAATAATTCCAAACAAATTATGTAATCCATGTATAAATATAATAAAATTTTGTGGGAATATCATGATATATAATAACCTACCTAATATACAAGTACCTCAGATGCTCCTCTATTTTCTCATTAATATTGAGAAAATTATCTGATTTCTTAATTTGATAAATGGTCACCAATATCACATAATTGTTTCTAGGAATCCATGGTAAACTAATGGTTATTAACATGAAAAATAAATCCACTCACATAGTATAATATAAATGTTCTATAAACAATCATCATTTCTCTAGTGGTTCACCATTATTCTCTAAAAATTCAACATTCTAGCACAGTGTTCTCAATTAAGGGAAGAATTCATATATACCAATAATGACGTTTAAAATGAAAACAAATATTGGATTTCTTAGAGTTTATGGTCCAACAAGAATGGTTTTCATCTTCTTTTATATCAATACTTGTTGATTTTTTAACAACTAACATGCTTCGGAAAAAAATTGATATTGGGAGACTAAAAACACTCAACTGAGGTCTCCCCTCAATTTAGAATTTTGGTATATCACCCAAAATGGATGTTTGACACTTACTCAATATGGTATATCTAATTCAATGATGCATCTGGTATCACCGAATATATGAACATATTTCTAGTAGACCCTTCCACTCACAAACTTATCTCTAAAAACAAAATCATCATAGACCACTCCTAGAAAATTTTATTTAATTCATGATCATGTCATATCCTTCTTATAAAATTATATCCCATGTCCACATTTATATTTATATATTAAATATAGATATAAAATGTCTAAATATACTAAAAAATACATCTCTACCTCATGATTTGATCTATCTATATGGAAATATACTTCTTACTCTTGTGGTTAGAATAAACTATAACTCAGTCCCCCTAGAGATAATGATGATACATTTGGTGTGAATTCATAATTTCTATAAACATAATATCATGGATATGGTAGCTCTATCAATGATTGGAAATCTAGTGAAAACTATAGTCCACTGCCTACATTCCCAGCATTATTAAGCACCCAAAACCTATACAAAATCTTTATAAAAAACAACCTACCCCAAAATCATTTTTTGGAAGAATTATAATGGATGATGAATCCTAATAGACATTTTTATTCAAAAAATATATATAATATTTTTCATTCCATTCAAAAATTATAGCCTCGTGGTTTAGATCTATACTTGTAGATTCAATATTTGAGAATTCCTAAACAAATCTCTTGTAATTATTTGCAAATATCCAGAAGTTATGAATCAAAAAAAACTTTATACTACTCATATAACATTACATCCTGAATAATTTCAGGTTCTAGAGATACTAATCTATTATATATTAAATTCCTATGAATCTTCAATTTTTGGAAGCCAAATTCTCACTTAGAAATATAGTTGTACATGTAATATTTATTAAATATTATATTTAGGATATCTAAATGATCAATTTTAATCCTCCTCTGACATAGAGTAAAACAAAATATCATTCAAAAACAACACTGTGATTGATAATAAGAACTGATGAGTAATTTGGTTCATTAATTCTGTGAATATCATATGAATATTTGTGAGACTAAATGTAATAAATAAAAAACACAAAATAAAAAATACATGTGTGTATCCTCTTCCATGACACTTAACTTGTAATACCAAAACAAATTTCAACAACAGAAACCCAAATATCTCCTAAGGGTTGATAAAAGTGTTCATCAATTCATGGAAACGGAAACTCTATCATTATGTTCACGTGATTAAGATATCAAAAATCAATGAAATTTCATACGATTTAATCATCATCGTCAGCAAAGAAATATTTAAAGAATATGTTGAAATGATTGTATGAATTAATACATAATCCTCAAGGTCCACAATCTTGACATTAAGCACCATTAACATAGGAGGTTCCATGATATATGATGGAATATAAATTAGTATCATACCAGTAAGCTATTAAGTAGTAAAATCAACCTATCTCTATAGTGTTCACCTTGAAAAAATATTTATGAATTTCCATAGAATATGAACAAACCATTTAATTAAATTGACTCGTTAGGTGATATTAACTAATATATGAAAACATCTCTGATAAGTAGCATGAAATAGAACCATTAATAAGAACAAAAAGACTCTCCCTCCAAGATATATAATCTCATACACGTAGAACATCATGACATACCCCATTGATAGAAAGAAACTAATATAAATTATGTTAAATGTCATTATTGGTCATAACACTTATCATCCAATACATACATATAATTATGACAATGATATCAAGAAGTTTGACTTTGAAATATCACACAACATCAATATTTCCTCTAGTCACTATATATTTGGGACCCCTAAACCATTGTTCAGACATCTTCTAAATTCAATTAAAATATTAAACACGAATTGAATTAGTTATGAAATAAATATTAATTTGTAAAATAAATTTGGTGATATTAAATAATTAGTTTCACCTATATGGAATAAATATACTACCCTTGATGTTGAAATAAACATTGTACCTTTTACAGTAGTTGGACCTGCATTATATTCCTCTAGATCATACTCCACTTTATAACGAAATTGAGTCTCAACTCAACCAGGATCATTCATTCACCTATGAAAATCCACCAGGGAATCAAGATAACTCCCACTACACATGGAATCATCAAAATGAACCAATGAACCATTCGTGATAATAGTTCAAACATTACTTCCTTGTTATAGTATTCTAAAAAAACTCCATAGATGAAAAATTTGTCCATGAGTATGACATGTTCATGGAACGTATGAAAATTTTGTATTTATATTATAAGGACAACCATACTAATTAAAAAAAGTAGATATCCTAGATAATCCCTTTAAGATGGTCATTAGAGTAAAAATGCTACCTTTTTACTTCTTTTCTGGCCATAAGACACACCATGGATAACAATTTCACCATCTGAAGTTCCAAAAAAGCAATGTTTTCCAATATAATTCTTCAACTTTTATAACTTCTTTGTTCACTACATCCACATATGTGATGTATCAAAATATAATCTATATCCAAATAATTTCATCCCCCATTATCATAAAAAACATCTATACTTTATGATTATCATTGGTAAATAACATAGGTGCTCCATGAAAGAACTCCAAAAAATGGATGGAATACCCCAAATCCATAAGGACAACATTATCTGAGATCAATATATTTTAGGACATATCCATATGTAACATTTGTAGATCGAACGACTTGTTCATAGTTTTCATGAAACAAATACATGTAAGATCCTAATGAATTGTAGATTTCTATGTAGAGTCCCACCATTTTCATAGCTTCCATAAATACTATATGTGGTTGTCCTTATATTATATTCCTATAATGTTTATATAATTTTGAGGATCCTTTAGATTCATTAAATCCACTGTTAAAATTAATTTTTTTATTTTCTCATTAAATATATGGGTGTATTATTTATAGAAATTTTTAATCCATGATTCATCAGCAATCCTTGGTGTCCAATACCTTTTAGATCGAGGTAATAAATAGGGAATATAATAGTTCTACAAAAAGTTCACCATTATAGGATTTCTATGATGAACATTTCTCTTATATTCCTCAAATTCATTTATAAGTTATCTTATATGATGTATTTTCTAATATATATATATAAATAAGAAAATAACAGATTATCTTATGGGAAAATTATCCAATCAGAATAAAGGAATCCAAAATACTCATTAATTCATTAATTTTTTTAAATAACCCATGAATTTTATAAATTAATGAAGAAACATAAAATCGAACATTATAATTTAAAGAAACTATAAATCCAATTCATTTTATCATCTTCACACAGAATGTCTCAATCATAGAAATTATTTCTTGACCACCAACAATAACTCGAGTTCAAACACTGAAGTAAGTGGGCTATGGATACCAATTCACTTACTACCAAAATTATGCTGACAATAAATCCATTTTACCAAAGACAATGTACTGATACATGAAATTATCATAACACATCACTATGTCTAACCCCTATAATACCATTTTTCAATGAACTATCCCTGGTCTACCTAACACTACACATGAGTAAGCCAACAACAGGGTATAGAGAAACATGGTAAAACATGTCACATGCATAACCAACGAATAAACATAGAACAATATAAAAGAATATGTATGCATGAAACAAACAATGTTAATCCCAAATGGATTATCCTAAAATTAATTCAAGAATACCTATAAGAATAATCATCTTGTGACCAACCATCACTACAAAGACATATCACTATGAAGGTGATGACACTCAATAAAAGATTAAAAATTATTTTTCCCTTACTTTAACTACTTTCTAAAAACCATATGTAAAAACACCAAAATTAAAATTTATTGTATGAAAATAATGATCAGTATGATTTCTCCAAATAATATATAAAAGTCCGTTACAATGAAAAGCTTATTTGTATATTTAAAAACCCATATTTATAAATAATTTTTTATGATAAAAAATATTTTTATTCATCAAATATTTATCATGAAATCCATTCATTGTAAAAAAATAATGAATTTTGATATGTTCATCCACAAAATCATGTAATGGTATACAAAACTAACCATTAATATACAATAACTTAATTAAGTGAGAAATAATCCCTCAAATATACAATAATTTTTAAACCAAAAATAAATGAAAAGGTAAATTTTTTTAGAATCTGGATTCATGTAATACATGCTCAGATATATAATATAAGCCTAATCCATACCCCACCTGATTTATTCTGACACTGAGTTCTATCAATGTATTTTGTTATCAAAACCACTTATGTTGTCACAAACACTAAAGTAACATATACCTTACATGACTCACTAAAGGATCCCTATGTTCTATTATTGAAAAAACCATTTGCACCCCATTATCCAAATAAATATATATGTTTTATAGGGAATAATTACAACTCTAATTCTGGAAAATTCATTTTAAATTCAACCCCACATTTACGAAATATCACCCAACAAATATTGTGCATAAATAAAATTTCAAAGAAGATGCTCTGGAAAATTAAATTTATTGAAACAAATAAACCATTATAAAAAATAAAAAATAAACATATAACATTAAAATTGAATTATATTATAACATTAAGTAATTTAGAAGATAGAAATCCTTTTATATACAACTACATTATTAAAAAAATGGAAACTAGATTCCTTTGATAACAAGATATGGGATTGATTATATTTGGTACGCATGAGACCTGATCACTAATAAACAACATACAACATCTATTAAAACCATTCAATTTGTAATCCACATCCCTTTTTAATTAAAATATATAATACGAGAATAGGTACAATAAGGATTCATGAATAAGAGACAATACATTATTGTAATACAGAATAACATTATGAGTTCAATAAATAATGATGGTATCCCTTCAATAATCAAAATGGATAAGACATTATACTACAATTTGATGATTAATTTTTTCATAGTGGAGAGTAGAGGTGATTTTAAAAAAACTGAATGAATATAAGAAAAATTATATATATTTAATGTTTTAGGGTGAGGTCCATAGTTAGAAAACAATATTAAACAAACCTTGCACCAACCATTTGTGGCCTTTATCCTTTAAAAAATATGGTTCACTGCCTCTTGGATATTAGATTCAAGGTTTATATAATAACACTGAAGCCATGTTACAACCCTTTGTAGGAACCTATAAAAATACACAATTGAAATTGAACGATTCTTGGTTAGACTAATAATGATCAAACCATGAAAAATGAATTTGGATCTTCATGTTCCAAACAACATGGTTACCATATTGCTATTGATAATTCTACCCCATAACAATTTTCCATACCTATTTCCTATAAAAATGATTCATCAACCATGGAATCCTATATACCACTAAAAAACAAAAAGGATGACCCATAATCAATCTAACCCATTCCTGTGACTCCTAGTTCATCATGCACCTCTCCAACTTATTTGTGTTTTTGGATACCATGTCTCAGATTCCTCATTATCATCATGAAATCCTCATAAATAAATAACTCCTTCTAGGAATATCCTTTAATATTTTGAAACATTCCCATACATTTCCATAACCATGAAAACCCATAAGATGAATCTCAAGGCAATCCACAATCCTCATGATTTCAATAAACACCATCAACTGAACATTAGAACCTTGACACAAAACGCATAAGTCCATGATTGGATGTTTTAAACACTTATAAATAGGTCATTCACCCTCTCTAGATATAAACTGTCTGAACCATGATAATTTTAACATTCTAGAAAAATTCTTCTTGTCACCAAAATTACATCATGAATATTGATTTTCATCTAAATATAAACATAGAATACTATAACCAACAAAAATCCATGGAAACTAAGTACAATTTTGATGATTAATGTCCCTTATCCTTCTATGAAAAATATTAATATTTACTTGGAATAAATATTTGTAACTATCAAAATTTACTTTTATAATGGAATATATATATTATTCCTAACCACAAAGAGTTTTTATGGGTTACTCATTTAAACTAATTTTGAATAACGAAACAATTGAGGAAGTTACAGATAATTTGTGAATTCAAGGGTTAGATAACATGTTATTCTAGATCCTTCCCTAGTGTGTTTTCTAAAAGTTGGCCTTAATTACTGATAAAATCCTTCTGAATAAACATTTATGTCATGAGATAAAAATACCTTGACATGATAAATATACTCATTTTATAAATTCTTCTAATATAATTTGGCATTGACTCACCTTCATTAATAAAATTCCTTGTCATATATAGTATCCTTTCAACCCATTATATGTGGGGTTTTCTTCTATTGGATGAAGGTGGGATGTTTTTTCCACACCTTATACATTTTTTTTGGTTGAGACCTACATACTATGGGGTATATGAATATTAATATGATATATTATGTGATTATCTTAAACATGGATTGGTTAAATAAAAAAAATTGCATGCCTCATTGTAACAAATGTTTAAATGTTTTATATGATTGGATGAACATTTCCTCTTAATATAAAAATTAATGATTTAATAATTGCAGAATATAAAAGTATAAATAATCATTCAAGAAATATTTTTTCATTATATCTAACTACATATGGTATCGTTAACCATGAATGGGTATTGTTGATACAAAATAGTCTAGGTATAAATTTATTTTGTGGGATGGGGATATTAATAAACTGATGCATACATTCCATTCAATAACTAATCATGAATTGTCTTTATAGACCATTAAATTATATGAAAATTCATGAAAATTTATTCTTGGGTTTAATAATTTTTTCTCAAAATTCACCATATATCACGTGATGAGTTGAATCAAACCATATGATGTTTTTATATATGATCATCAAAATCTTAAACATATGAAAAAAAGTGTGGAATACTTCAAAAATGAATAGTTATTTAATTTCATTATAATGTGAACACAATTTAAAATACAACTCATTTTATTAAACCCCATGAGAATTACCATGATGAAACCACCAAAAATAATTGGTATAATATATATAAAAGTTATCCCATTGTGATGAGTTTTTATGTACACAATTATATTTTATTCTAATATAGTACCAAAAATATTTTAATTAACGAAATAAAAAGTTTTCTATCCATACTTATACTTATACCTCACAATTAAGAGTAAAATAACATTATAAATTAAAAAAACTGAATTCTAGGGATACTCATTGTCTCTTCTTTGGGAAAACAAAAAATTTTAAAAAAATAAAATAAAACAATGTTATATTATATTTCATTCTGATTGAATTGATCTGTAATTGAACTTCTATTATATAAAAATAATGGTACATCATAATATACATTCATTATTAAAGAATAAAAAAATAATATATAAATGTATTTTTAAAATAATTTAATAGAATATTTTGATATGATTGAAAAAATTAAACATTCTTGTAGGTGGTGTAATGTATCAAACAAATATTGATTCATGGTATTGTACCAATGTACAAAACATTCATATAAATAATTTTAAATAATTAAATAATAACATAATGTATTCTTTCAAAATAATTTAACCCACCAATATTATATTATTTTTTCAAGGATTATCAATCAATTTATTAACATCACAATCTACATTACCAAGGATATTAATCCATTAGAAAAATTGTACAATAAAAACTTATATTTCTAGAACTCATATTTCCATCTATAATACAAGGGTATGCCACAAATCTAGGGTTGACTTGTTAAAATAACACCTTCAATATTTAGATAAATATAATTATCAATCATATAAGGATGTGACATTACTTGTAACTAATTTAACAAGTAACATCATCATCAGTTAGATTCACTATCTCTAGAGAAGACATTACCCTAATATTCATCAACTTCCAAAAAATAGTAATAATGTCATACAAAAGTAGTTGTATCTCAATTTCACCACACTAAACATATAGAATATGTTATAAATTCAATAATAATTTATTCAATTATCTAATCTACATCAACCAATATCATTCAATCAGTATATATCTTATAGTACCATAGAAAATTTAAAATATCACCAATAAAATTCTTCATCTCTCAATATATGCATATATATATTTATTCAAATGTGTTATGTTCCAATTATTATCATTACTAAAATTAAATATGATTCCTATGAAATGATTAAACTAAAAAATGGATTTTTTATTCAATGTAATGAACAATACATCTCAATATTTTAAAACATATAACTGATTAAATACAATTTCAACTATAATTAATAATAATAATAATATATTCACATCAAAAAAATAAAAAATTATACCCTAGACACTATGAATGATGTTAACTAATATATACACTCTAACAATTCATAAAAACATCAAAAAAAAATGAAAATTCATTATATATGATTTAATTTCATGGAATTTATCAAGATATATAATCCACCCATTTACATATATAGTTATTAGTAACCCATGTGTTTTAATTTTATAACATATGTTTACATTATAGTTATTGAAAGTAATCAAAATAAAAAAATTAGTGAACTAAACTATATAGGTATTAAGTTTTATGTTTATTAAAACTACCCCCATGAATTTTCTATCATCATAATAATTATTTGTCATATCGCATAATAAAAATATTTAACTAGTATTTTTTAGAACATAATCAACCATCATTGGCATGAATTTGATTTTGAAATATACATTGTATTTCATTTATAAAATAGTAATGTATTTGATCATTTGTAAGGCCATGGTATATGGTGGAAACTAGATATATTATATCCGTAATGAAGTTATCTATCACTAGTGGTGGCTCCATAGATTCCATTAATTTTAATGGGAAACCTTACCTGGGGACTATTTTTCCTTGAATTTAGCGTTCAATTATTCTATTTTCTGTTTCTTATTTTTTATGAGTTATGTAAACCCATGTATTGTTATAGTATTCCTGGTTATTCAATGAAAATTTTTGAACATGATTATTTTCAAGAATATATTTCTACACGATATTGAAAATAATTTTTGAAATAAATTTTTTTTCAACTTAACCCGCATGAATATAAATTATATTTATTATAGAGTTTTTTCAAAAATAATAAAATTGTTATAAATGACTGCCAAAGAAATATTTTTATATCAGAAATAATTTCTCCATGGACTATTTTAGAAATTTTTTATATATGATCTAGAAGATTCTTATGGGTGGAGATTTTATAGATTTTTGGTGGAATCCAGTTGAGATTTATTATTGACACCCTACTATATCATTTTATTAATTTTATCCATGGTTTTTAAGGATAATTATAATGGGAGGATTTCAGTATAGAGGAAATATCTCTTGTAATTAATTTTAATCTAATGGTTTGAGTTTTGGGGGATATTTTCTGATATGAAGAGAGACCAATGTGTTTCAATAGTTTCCATGTTAATGTCATGTTATTTTGATTATTTGGAAATTTTTTTCATGTTAATTGATTTAAACATTAGGGTTTGTATTTCCAGATATATTAGGTATCATTTTAAATATATTGTGATGAATTTATTTATAATATCTTATACTATAATTTTTTAGATTGAAATCACTCATATGATTTATTATATAATACAATGTTTCTTATCTCCATCCCATGGTGACATTGAAGACACATCCGATATTTTTTAATGTTAATTAGGGTAAAATTATGGTTTAACCTAGGCTGGTATATGTAACATCCCATGTTTTTAAAAGGAAACAATATGTTCGATATCGTACATAATATGCCACTTTGAGATTAAGCGAACTAAATGTTATTATTTAAATGTTACAATTACAAACTAGTAATTACAATAAAGGGTATGAATATGATTAACTTAATTATAAAATATTTCTTACACATGTATATATAATTAATTACTTGGTGACCAATTAATTATAAATTATATACAACCCTTTTGAAAATAAAAGGAAATTATTTTCTGAAAAAAAAATAAATGCCAATATGGGTGTTTTAATTATATTTTTATCAAAATAATTATAATATATATATATATATATATATATTATATTTATAAATCATATTACATATTTTATATCCATGATATAAGAACAAACCAATTTCTTATATAAAAGAAGTATTTTTCAAAAAAGGCCATTTTTCTACCATTTGACGCACATGGTTTAAATGTAATTTTTCAAAAATTAATAATTTATATTTGAAAAAACAAACTTCAAATTTGAAATTGGATTATAAAAATTTAATTTTTTTAATTCTCTTTTTAAAATAATCTTCATGTTTTAATGAATAGTGAAAAACTACTACATTTTAATTGAAAACACCAATTTTCTCCAAATAATTTATAGTGTTAAATTATATTTTCTTCATATTTAATGTATAATTATATCTATTTTTATCATTTAATTAAATTATGTCATTGGAATCAAATTTACATTGATATTGGATATAAAAACACTGAACATTATAATTTTTTACATTAAAAACGTGTTTTCTCGTTATTTCGACATGATTAATTTTTAATTAATTTATGCAATTTATCTGTTTTGAATTTTTAAAAAAAATTCCCTATTTAAAATCCAATTTTTCAAATTTATTAAATAGTTCCCTTTCATTTTAGTACAATATACATAATAATTTTTGTAATTTTTTATTACCATGATTAAGGCAAAATCGGGTAAATAAGGGTAAAAATAGTATTATTAATACTAGAAAATTACGCTAAAACATGTCATATTTTTAGTTGATTATTATATTTCAAATCTAATAATTAAAGGATCAATTATGAGACCATTTATTTCATTTTGTATGATAGTATATCCTTTATAATATTATATTCAATGGAATTTCATTTTTTATACTTTTTATTATCACAAGAGAGATTTTTTTAATATGGGGTAATATATTGGATATATTAAACTATAAATATTATTTGTAAATATATTATTTTCATCTAAATTAAGGTAATTTATTTTTAATATTCAGTGAAAATATAATTACTTTAAATGGTGACATAATGATGATTTAGAAATTGTTTAATTAATGGAATAATCAAATAAATGATATAGAAAATATTAAAATAAAGGTAATATGATATAATTAATATCATCCACCAATTTAATGGATTAATGGTACATTTAGTGATGATTTAGAATTGTTTTTTAATCTATATATATTTATTTATTTTTTGACATTTTTAAAAATTCATGTTATGAGTATTATCAAAATTGTGATTAATGATATTTTGAAATAAAATATATTTATTAAATGATATAAAATTCATAAAAAAAATTATTTCTACAAAGGGATCGGTATATTAGTTAAAATGACATCAATTATTTGTTTATTGTTTTTCAGTAGTGTATAGTAATTATACTAACCCTCTGCATGTACATTACATGATATCAGAGTAAGAATTTAAATTTTTAAATAACATTTAAAACAGAATAATACGTATTAAAAATAAAAAAACATTTATAATTTTCATTAGATTGATTTATTTCTACCCATATTGATTATATATTCCAAATATATTATTTTGATAAATTTTTAATACACAATTAATTTATATTAATTTAAAAATTTGATGAATTCTAATAGTTCCCCTCCCCTCCGCTAAAAATGGGAACTAATTATTCTCTCTTCTTCAGACCTAAAACCATATTTTTTCTACTAGTATATTTCATAATCCCTTAATAGGACCCATAAATAAATTCCTAAGATCTTATTTTTTGTATAAAACCCACCTTATATGTGGTAAGGTGTTAATCAATAGAGATTTTCTGAATAAATGTATCATTTTTTATTAAGTGTTTTTGTTTTTTTCTTCTTACTCGCACATAATTTCTTATTCAACCATGAATAAATAATAAATACAATATTTTAAATATACTAATATTTTTTTTAATATCATCACCTAAATCCATCCCCACTTCTATCATATGGGAAAAAATTATCATTTGTTTGTATGTAAAAATACCGCCTCAAATAAAAATATAATTCATTTTCCATCAGCATCTCACAAAAAAAGTTATAATGATATATTTAATTATTATATATGATATTAATTAAATATTTATAATTATTTATTAATAATAAATCATTTATGTTCTTACATTTACTTGTAAATAAATAGGATCATATCGTTCAAGCATTTGTGTGAACAATGGCCTCCATGATGTGATATAATTCATTTTTTTCAATACCACATAAAATGGATTATATATAAAAGTATATTTAAGTTATTAATATAATTTTTTTATATTATTATAATTATTTAATTATAATATAATCATTAACCTTATTTCTATAATGATTATTGAAAAATCAAAATGATACTCATGCATATGTACAAATTACTGTCAAAATAAATGTGACATAGTTCATTTTTAATATACACATATATTGTAATTTAATAAAAGAATAATTTTTGTATATATTTTATTATTATTTTATTATTATTTCATTATTATTATTTTGTAAATGTTGTAATAAATTCCACTCTGACATGTGACCTCATAATAATGTCATTTTGGACTCAAGCGTCGAATATCATCAAAATTCCCAACATGAACCAAAATAATTAAGTAGATATCATAACATAATAGAATGGAAATAAGTGATATGAGGAATAATAAATATTAAAAGGTTTTAAATCATGTAAATAAACAAAAAATTAATTATTTAAGATGAAAAAAGTACATACGTGATGACTCATACTCAAGGAAAGTGACTTTTTAACTAAAACATCGTTTTAAATGTTTTAAATATTTATTCTACTAAATAATTCTCATTCATGTCATTGATTTCAAAATTGTTTTTATGATGGTATTTATATTGACCATAATGATTTAAATTTGTTATTTTTGAGTTTTATTCAGATTTTTTAAAGCGGTATGGGCCACATTGATTTAAAAATCATTATTTAATCTTTTATAATGGGTTTTAAAAATTAATTGGTTTTTTCCATAACATGAAATGTTTTATATTGTTATAAAATGAAATTTTATGAATGAAATGTTTAAAATTGAAAATCTTTATGTTTCATTATTATATAATGGTACTTCGAAATTAAAATAGTTGTTATGTCAAATTCATGCATAGGTTGTTATGTTATAACCTTCAATTCATTGGGAATGGATGTTGGTCGTATGTCTATTCCATTTGTAAGAGTGACATGTATCAAAGTAGACCATATAGATAATCAATTTCTAAGAGTTAATTGTATGGAATTTGACTAGATGGTTATTTGATTTTATTAATTCCCCAAAGTACCTAATTATATTTTATTTTATTTATTATTAGACTTTATGAAAAATAGTTTGATTTTAAAAAGGAAATACAATGATCTTTTTGAAATGATGTTATTTTTTTCAAGGAAAAAATGTATGTTTTAAGGAAATGTTTTTAGGATTTCACGAGACTAGGGATTTATTTTCATTTGATTTCCTTACAAATCTTTTTTTACATCCCATGTTATAAAAATTATTTCATAGTGTTTGTGGTAGAGTTGTTTCAACGATGGTATCAAGGGAAAATTGTCAAGATATAGTAGCATAACGAATCATTTTTTATTTTAATATTTTTGACTTATGGAAAAAATAGTTACTGAGTATATTTATCCATGTAACATTTTGGGGTGTACTATGTATGTTTTTTCTTATTTCTATAAAACTCTATAATTAAAAGATATTTCAGAAAAATGTGATTTCTAGTTTTAGAATAAATATAATATAATATTTTTATGGATGGTTCCATACAGTTGAAATCAGAGTAGGGTTTAAACAACATTGGATATTATGATGTTTTCATAAGAGTAATGGATATCATCAGGGTTTATAATTTTATGTTTTATCAATAGTTTGGTGTCTAGAAACCCCCTTTTTAAGCTTTATGGTTTGAAATTTAAAAGTGACTAATGGTATTTTTTGGTACATTGATTTTTTAGGTAATTATGGATTATTACTGTCACATACATGAGTTTTCTTATAATAAATTATTCATTTAATTTTTTATCCTTACATCGTTATGGTGGTTTTCCATTCATTATGGTGGAAATGGTGAGTTTTCCAAATTTGGTCCAAAAAGTGTGCCATTTCCAAATTTAAAAAAAATTTGTTTCTTTTATAACCCCATAATTTTTAATCATTTTACACACATTCCACTTCTTAATTGGAATAACCAGGTATATTAAAACCACCATATCCATTTGTACATCATATGAATCCATAATAATGATGGATTTGAGTTTTTTATTAAGTTGTTGGGCCAGACCGAAATCCCATTTCCTACTTTAAATGGTTTTTTAATTGTTTAATATCTAATTAATTGTTAATTTTTTTTATACTAACTCTCACCTAATCCCAATTACCCAGGGCACACCCCCATTCTCTACTCCCCCAATTTGGAGCTCAATTGATTTTCAAATGTGGGCGAAACATCTCTGGATTTCACAAATCGCCAATATTTGAAGAGGTAAATTGATCCTTTCATAACTCCTTCTAATTTTTCTCTAATTCTCCCATTATAAATATTAAAAGACCTCCTAATACTTATTCGAACCTCACATTCATTTATGGTTTATTTGAAATTCCGATACTGGTGTATTTGTGTCATTTCATTCAAAATTTATTTGGGTAAGTGTTTGTCTCTTCATTTCCATCTTTCTCGTTAGGGTTCTCTCACTCATTCAAGAAATAATAGAGTGTAAAAAAGTTAGGTTTCTTACCTAGGGTTCGATTTAGGGTCTTTTTGATGAAATTTTATGTTTTAGTGTTTGTTTTCACTTCTTTATGGTGCGGCGGAGATGTGGTTGAGGTTTCACACAAATATTCAAGGGTTTGGACTCAAATGGTAGGTGGTCCATATGTATGATATTTCTGATGAGTTATCTTGCTTTATTTTCTATTTTTAATGTTCCTAATATTATTCTGGGGGTGCAAAAACAGATTTTGATAGATTTTGTTAAGCTTTTAATTTTATAGTTTCATTATGGATTTAAATTGGGTGCTCTTAATGGGTGACACTTTGGGTAATGTTTGGGTGAATTTTATAACACATAGAAGTAACTTATTGTTGTTTAAAAGGGCTGAAAATTCTGTTTTGTTAACCGCTTAGTGTAAAATGGGCCTTGAGATGGTTTTTTAATGGGTTCAAGGTGTAAAACAATGTTTTACTTCTTGGAAGTGATTTATGAAAACACGTGTTTTTTGTGTGTGTCTTTTGTGGTGTAATTTTAGGTATTTTTATAAAACATGGGTGTATTTTAATAAATCATTTTGGGCTACCAATTATATTATGGATTGGTATTCGTATGATTTTTAAATTGTATTAGGGATTTGAATTGGGTTTTGTGTGTGAAGCATAGTTACACCCCTTGGGTTTGTTTTATGAAAACTGTGAGTATTTTTTTGTTTAATAAATGTGGGAAAAGGGGTTTATAAGTACTATTTTATGGTTATTTTCACATAATATAGGTTTTTGAAAGATAAGGTTGTTATTTAATATGTCAAATATTTTTTTAGAATGTTTTATAATGTGATGAAATGTTTTAGAAAGTGGAAATAAAGCTGTGAATCATGGTTATGGGCAGTTTTGTGTGAGTGTGTTGTAAAAAATTAATTTAGTTAATGAAAGAAGAATAATATGATATTTTAGTGGGATTTTATATGAGTTAAAATTTCATGGAATGGTTTTATAATTTTTTAATGGATTTTTGGAAGTTTTTAAGAAATTGGAAATGTGTTGTGGGCTATTTGGGCTGTGAGTATGACTTCAACGTGTATTTGAATGAAAAAGTGGATTTTGTTACTTGTGTGATGTAAATTTGGGCTGTTTGGTGAACATGTGAATTGGAAATGACATTTTCTTGTGAAAAGTATATTTCATAACATGTTGAACATCTTTGAACAAAAGGGGAAACCCAGGTATCTAGGTGGGTGGATGTGTACTAGTATGCTAGTGAATCCATGGGGCTTGGTCTTAGTTTCACGTAGTAAGATTTATTTTTAAAATTTTAATTAAAATATGATGATGATGATAGGGGAAAACTATGTTATCGGTATGTTCCCTAATTGTGTATTTTTTATGAGAACGGATATTGTGATGGTTACTCTCGTCGAGATATGAGGTACCTAGGACCCACAATGAGTTAGTGCCTAGGGATTATTTCATATTACTTGTTATCATTATTTACTTTATACCTACTATCGGCATATGGTAGGGTTTTCTTGAAAATTTAGTAGTTTTGATATTATTTCTAAAAGTGTTTATTCTTAATGATAGACCACTTTAGAACTATTTTAATATATTAGTTGCAACTTTAAGAAATTGTAACTATCATTTCTTGTTTATGAAAACGTTAATTGTTTCATCATAAAATGTTTATCAAATGGAATCTCTTGGTGGTGGTATCCTACTGGGAATTGGATCACACTCTACTAACACCCTTTGGTGTAAGTAGACTAGGTTATTTTTGTTGTCGTCAGTTTTTTAGTGCCAGTGGTTTTGGTTTCTAGGGTGTCCTTGGGGGTTATTTTTTGTGGAGTGGGATTGAGGGGGATACCCCCTACCATGAGGGTTCTAGGGATGTTTCCATTGGGTTTTTTACATTTTTATAGACTTGGTGATTTATTTAAACATTGTAATTTAGTTCTGAATTTTTGTAAAGATTGTTTGGTTTGAAAAATCCAGATTCGTTTTATTGGATTCATGTGCTGTTTTATGTTTATTAACTTAGGTAAATCATTAAA
This sequence comes from Viscum album, assembly GCA_963277665.1. Lineage (NCBI taxonomy): Eukaryota > Viridiplantae > Streptophyta > Magnoliopsida > Santalales > Viscaceae > Viscum > Viscum album. Next base: position 1,335,335,616 of record OY728142.1, read on the forward strand.
AATTGTCATTTTATGATACTCGGGAACTTGTACCAGCCCGTGGGGTTTGGGAACGCACTTTGGGCCTTGACACGGACTGGGTTTGGTGCCGGTTTTGGTGGCAACCAGATTTGGTTTGTGACAAAATGATATCAAAGGAGTTTTAGGTTAACTCTTTGGGTAATGTTATTTGGGGAATAGTTAGGATTGTTTGGGCTTAGGATTTTCTTTACATTTTATTCTAGTTATTTGTTGTGTTCCAGATCACCACACCGCATGATATGATTCATGTTTCCAAGGGATGTCATGATTTATATAAGTCCTTTGGTTTTCTTAGTTTTGATGATGATTATTGGAAATGAAAATAGAGTTAGATTAATGATCTCAGAGATCTTGAAAGGCCTGGTTGTCCATGTTGATTTGGAGATATTCCCTAGAACACTCACTGTGATGACGAATTGATTGGAATATGGTTTCCAAACACATGTCCAACTCACCCCCTAAAACTAGTTTCCTCTCGAATTTTCTTGTTTTTTTAGTTTTGAAATCACGGAACATTGATTTTAATGTGTCATGGTTTTGAGAAAAATATTGTTTTTGTAAAATTATTTTCAAAGAAATAGGGAATGTTTTGATTTATGAAATGGTGGAATATAATTTTCAGAATTTTTTTGAAATGGAAAATGGTGTTCTTACACCCCTTTTGAAAGAATGAACTATATTAAAATTGGTTTTGATAACGTGTTTCCAATAGAGTTTTGTAAAAAATCAAAGGGTGTTTCAATGGGATGGGATGTTTTGAAATTTATTTGAATAACTTGAATGTGAGTTATTATCTAAATGGTTATGTCTTTTTGAAATTTTTTGTAAGATGTGAATTGGGAATTTGATCTCATTGTTTGTGATTTTGGAAAAAAGGATGTGTTGGTTGACTGTTTTGGTTTTGAAAAGTGGAAGGGATATTTTTAACCTTTGGTATTTTGATGATATAACACATGCATTGTGTTATATGGGATAATTGATGTTTAATTTCATGACTAGATGAGTGTCGGGACAAATATGAGGAGGGTGCCTCGTGTGGCCCAGAAACATTCATGTGTGAGGCCCATTGGGTACCATTGATGGATATGCTAACCACTTAACCATTTGTTTTCAATTAAATGTTTTAATGAAAAATATTATGTCTTTATGAATTGTTTGTGATGGGGTATATAATGTGTTTTGGGAAAATTTTCATGTTGTGGAATGTTTTGAGTCCGGGAACACCTCTTGTTTGAATCCCGTTTTGGGTTTGTGTTTGGTCGGTAAGCTGGGTAGAAGGGCTGATTAGTAGTTTCATCTGAGATACTTTTCAGGAAAATATTATGGTGGTTCCCTTCATCTGTTTGGATCTGGTTTATTTCATGTTTTGACCAATGGTCCAGCTTGGTTGGGTTCTTGAATTTTCTCAGAGGATATTGTATTCCCCCATTAAAGGATAATGCATATCTGAAGTGCAACCAGAATTGTTTCAACAATGGAAAACCATCTAGATGATAAATATAAGGAATATTTTATCTATATTTGTTGATTGAGTCTAAACCCATTGCTTTCTTTGATTTTTGGATTCTCTTATAGTGGGAGAGTTCTCTTAGAATGTTTAAAGAGACCTTATATTATTATGATGCCTGATTCTTCGAAGGTGGAAGTGGTCTGGGTTTGTTAGTGTGGATGAGTGTCTAGATGATGTATAAGAGGTCCTATTGGTTATTCATAGTTTTTATAAATTAGTATTTCATGTTAAACCACCATTTTTAGGAATCTTTTCATTCAAGGCTATTGTGGACACTTTCGGGACATGAGTGTTGTTTACAGACTTGGCATAAGGTCAAATTCCATGTATTGTTTATATCAGTCGCAATGGTCACGTACAATGATGCCTTGTGATGTCATGTGATTTTTTGACTATAAAGGTGAAGTTTTTAAATCATCTAAGAGTCTTTGTTATGTTGGGAGTATGTATCCCAGGAAAAATGTCAAGATCCTCTATTTCATAGGAAGGTGTTTATATGTGTTTCTTCCTTATGTTGTTTCTCACTCATAGAAACATGGTGTGATGTGAGTGAATCTTTTATGACCTTGTGTTTGTGAAATATAGGGTTAGGGTAAAGTGATTTTGTAATGTGTTATGTCATGGTATACGTATTGGGTATTGTAGAGTAGTTGTTTGTATCACTTGATGAAGAAGTTATTTTCATGTGGTTTCCAAAGCCTAACTACAAGGATGAAGATGTATCAATCATTTGAGCTCTAGTCATAGGTTTTGGAGAGAATCTATCACCTAGTAATGGGAAATCATAAGGTCGTTCAAACCCTTATTCTATGTATTATCCTTTGTATGAATGATAGGAAGATTTTAAACCTCTTGTGTCATCATTTTGTTCCAACGGTTCCTATTTTGTGGAAGAGGTGGGAGGACCGCATTTCCATGTTGTAGCATGTGTTCGTACTTTCCTGATTTGTTTTCAACTAGGTATTTGGATAAAGTATTGAATATTGGATAGAGAGGTTGAGTGAATGGTTTTCACATGGTTAGTAGTGACCATGCCCTATAAAACCATGTATATAGAAGGATCTCCATGGTGACTACACAGTTTCACAAACCGTGCGGACTAACCGTGCGACCATCCAAACTCATTAAATTTTGGAATATTTCTATACCATAACATGATGGTAAGTAAATATTGTTGATTATTATGGTATGGGGACCCCCTATGAGTCTTATATAAGTACTTTTGTAAAGTTCTGTTAGAATTATACCCCTTATATCAGGGAGTCTGTTCGGGCTTCCTATGTTAGTGTCATGAATCTGTCTCGAGAAAATTTATGGTCTCTATTATAATGGGGAGACCATTTGTGTCTCCCCATACTAGTAACTCATATTGGTCCTTGGTGTTGGCCTAGCATGAGGTAGTCTCATTCAGTGCTATCTAGCAACCAACATCATCCTGGTGTAAAACATTGGTATTAGAGAGTGTCCAACGGTTTCGTCAAAGCAAAGTAAGTATAACCTTATTCATTTTTGTTGTTAGTCTTGGTAGATTACTTGATTCTGGTTCATATAGTGTTTTAGGAGTTTTCTTTATGGAATAATGTATGAATGTTCTTGATCATTTCAGGAAATTGATGTATTTTTTGGTTTGTGAGTGTATTTGTTCCTTAATTGATCGCTGGAGTTGTTGTGGCTTGCTGGGGGCTGAAAGTCTTATAGTGGGGAGAATTGTCACATACAAGACTTTTTAAATACATTTTTCATTTAATTAACATCATTTCTTTGTTATGGGGTTTTCCATTCATTTTGTTGGAAATGGTGGGTTTTCAAAATTTTGGCCAAACTATGAGTCCATTTCTAGATTTAAAAATAATTTTTTTTTCTTTTATAACTCCTTCGTTTTTCAACATTTTACACCCATTAAACATCCCAATTGGAATAAACTTGTATATTAAAACCACCATATCTATTTGGATATCATATAAATCCTTAATAATGATGGATTAGGTTATTTTATTAAGGTGTTCGGTCAACCCGAAAGCCCATTTTCTGCTTTAAATAATTTTTTAAATCTTTAATATCATATTCAGTTTTTAAATTGTTTCATTGATTCCAACTCTCACTTGAGACCACTTACCATATGTTTTCCCCCATTCTCTCCCCCCTAATTTACAGATCAATTGAATCACGATGTTGGTTAAAACATCTTGAGATTTCACAAATCACCTAGATTTGAAGAGATAAATTGATCCTTTCATTACACCTTCTATTTTTAATTATTTATACCATTAAGGTTCCTTAATTACCTCATGTTACTTTTTAAAACCTCAATTTCATTTATTGTTGTTTTGAAATTTATATACTTTTGTATTTTAGTCGTTTTCTTCAATATTTATTTGGGTCTGTGTTTCTCTCTTCAATTCCTTCATTCCCCTAATGGTTTCCTCCCTAATTCATTAATTTATAGAGTGTACATAAGTTATTTTTCATACCTAGGGTTTTATTGGGAGTCTATTTGGTTAAATCTTATGGTTTAGAGTTTGTTTTCACTTCCTTGTGGTGTGGTGGAGGTGTGGTTGAGGTTTAGAACCAAGATTCATGGTTTTTGACTCAAAAGGTAGGTTGTTCAATGTGTAAGAAATTTTTTATGAGTTATATTGCTTGATTTACTCATTTTAATGTTCTGTATATGATGCTTGTGTTGAAAACCCCTTTTTGATGGAATTACTTTAGTGTTTAATTTTATAGTTGCATTATGGCTTGAAAAAAGGTGATTTTCATGGGTGACACTTGGGGAAATATTGGGGTTTGTTTTATAAGACATGAATGTGTCTTATTGGTGTTTAAGGTGGTGGATAATTTTAGTTTTATAATTCCTTACTATCTTGTGGGATTTAAAATTGGTTTTTTGAAAGTGTTCAAGGTGTAAAACAATGTTATAATTCTTGAAATTGATTTATGAAATGTGTGTTTTCATGTGTGTCTTTTGTGGAGTTAATTAAGGTATTTTTATAACACTTGGGGGTAGTTTATTCAATGTTTTTAGGGATTAAAATTTTAATATAGAATGGTATTTGTATGATTTTAGAATTTAATGAGGTATTTGAATTGGGTTTTGTGTGTGAAGCACAGTTACACCCCTTGGGCTTGTTTTATTAAATCTTTGAATGTTTTGTGTGGTTAAACAAAGTAGGAAAATGGTGTATAAGTACTTTTTGGTTAGTGTGTTCACCTAATATGGGATTCTTATTGTTATGGTTGATATTTGAGATGTCCAATATTTTTATAGAATGTTTTATAAAGTGCTTAAATATTTTTTTCAAATGGAATGAGAGTTGTAAAACATTGTTGTGGGCTGTTTTGTGTGAGTGTGTTGTGAAAAATTAATTTTGTTGATGGAAGAAGTATTATATGATATTTGAGTGGGATTTTATATGAGTTATAATGTCTTGGAATGGTTTTATAAAAAAAATTTAAGGATTTTTGGAAGTGATAACGAAATTTGAAAAGTGTTGTGGGCTATTTCTGGTGTGAGTATGATTTCAAAATGCATTTGAATGAAAAAGTGGATTTTGTAACTTGTGTGATGTACATGTGGGATATTTTGTTGAAATTGTGATTTGGAAATAATATTTTCATTCGAAATGTACATTTCATAACTTTTTGAACATGCTTGAGCATAAGGGGATACCTGGGTATCTGGGTGGGTTGATGTGTACTAGTATGCCAGTGAATTTGTGGGGCATGGCCTCAGTTTAACGTAGCAATATTGATGCCTACAAAACAATCTAAACTACGATGATGATGATTGGGTAACACTAGTTTTTGTGTATGTTCCATACTAGTGGATCATGCATGATAACAAATATTGTGATGGTTACTCTCATCGAGATACAATGTACCTAGGATCCACAACAGGCTAGTGCCTACGGAATAATTCCTATTGCATGTGCTCATTTTTTACTTTTTTTTACCATCGGCATAAAGTATGGTTGGATAAGAAATTTATTAATGTTGAAATTATTTTTAAAAGTTTTTATTCTTTATGATAGACCACTTGATTTTTTTTTTAATTTTTAAGTTACATTTTTTGATATTGTAACTAGCATTTCCTATTTATGAAAACATGCAAGATTTTCATCTTTGATTGTTTATCACATAGAATCATATAGTGGTGGTTTCCTACTAATCATTGGATCACACCCTACAAACACACTTGGGTCTATATAGACTTGGTTATTTTTGTTTTTGCTGGTTGGGTAAAGTTTTTAGTGCAAGTGGTTCGGGTTTCTATCAGGTCCTTGGTGGTGAAATCCTGGGGAGACGGATTGGGGTTTGTGCCCCTTTCCATGAGGGTTCATGGGATGTTTCCTTATTGTATTTTACCTTTGTTATAGTCTTGGTGAGTTGTTTTAAACAATGTAATTCAGTTCTAAATTTTTCTAAAAGATTGTTTGGTTTGAAAAATCCATATTGGTTTTGTTTGATTCACTTGTTGTTTTACATTTATAGACATGGGTGAATCATTCCCAATTCTCATTTTATAAAACCCATGGACTTGTTCTAGCCCATAAGGATTTAGAAAGCCCTTTGGGCCTTGTCACGGGCTGGGTTTGGCACCAGTTTCAGGGGCGCCCAGATTTGGTATGTGACAATTACATTTTCAGATGATAAATGAATGGTATGACATAAGGGTTGAGTTTAAAACATGATGTGGTTTTTTTAGGATTTTAAAATATTTTCAAAATGTTATAAGACATATATAGTTTCATATATATGAAAACCCTATAGATGGGTGAAAAATCATTATATCCTATAAGGTCATCAGTTTTGATCTTATACTGATGGGAGCCAAGTGTGAATCATCTACCCCGATCATATGTCAAGTCCTGGTTTAGTCTGACATTTTCGTTTTTTAGTTAAATGAGTTGATCCAATATTTATAATTTTATATTTGGAACATATGATTTATCAAATATATTAACACAAGATTGGGAAATGTTTTCTTGATTAAGTGATAAATGTTGTTTTCAAAGTCATTCACTATTATTGGAATCCTATAAGATTATGGAAATTAAAATACTTTGGTATTATATTTGTGGAGTAAATATAAGGCCCTAGCCTTAAAACTTACTTAATCTTGATTTATTACAAGATTACACATTGAGTATCTTTTTAGGTTTAGAGTTTTAGAGAATTAGATCATGAAACTTACATTACATTCCACATTTAAACAAAGTGGTTTCATAAAAGACAGTATTCATTCTTCCGATCAACGAAAACATATTTAAAATAAAACTCGGATTCTTTCTTGACATATCCTTGACACTACCATCACATCATGTACCTTTCCATTGACCTGTGAAAAACATTTCAGAATCTTGGGAAGAGCATAAAAAGATTAGTAAGGGTTATAAAAATATGGGAAGGAAACATGAGTTCATATATACATAAGAATGAAATCAGACTTTACCCATAAAACATAGGCACTTTAACATACCTAATCAAATCATGAATAAATCATAGAAATAATAAGACGTGAAAGGTATCTTGAGTCATTCATAACATTCTTACGTAGGGAGTAACTCTCTTGGTTACGTTTGGAATACCCACCACAGTATATTCCCTAAATCGCTTCGGAGAAACCTTAACATTTCACTCCTTCACGTTGCCCAATGCATTGGAGAGCTATATTGGGCTCACCCTCCCTTAGTTTATCACGGAACCACCCGTTTTCATAAAAATTCCCATGAACCATAACATAAGCATATCACATAAAACATGAATAAAGGAAACATAACATTTCCACATTTCAATCAGAATATAACATTTTAGGATATTGAAATAATGAATCCATTCAAAAAGAAACCGTTTCCAAAACCATTTAAAACATTTAATAAAGAGATTGTTGAATCAAAGTGTCCCATACCACCTTGATGATTTTAACATTTTAAACCTTTAATATCCATATAAATAAATCCTTAAAACTATTTTGAAAACATGGATATTAATAACAAAAAAATCATTAAAATATTTAATGTGATACTTCGGTAAAAGGGTTTTTACCAAAATTTGAGACACTTGAATACAATAATTGAGGATTAACATTTAATCAGAACTTTATTATATCATGAGAATAAATGGATTCATGATATAATATTCCAAAGGACAGTATATACACTATATAATAGTGAATTGGTGCATAACAATAATGAAGTCTCAATAGAAATGTAAAATGTGATGAAATCCCTTATAAAGATGGTATCCTTGAATTAAGGATAAATCAATCTCAAAATTATGTGTGAAAAATAAAAATACACCCAATATAAGTGAATATTAAGTGTAAAACAATAAAAGTTCATTCACACATATTCAAAGGATGACATATTCAATAACTACATGTTGAACCTAAATAAATCGAAATTGGGTTAAGAAGTTCCCTTGACAGCCTAACGACGTCACATCAAAATGAGTTGATGAGAGATAAAAAAAGGGTATCTCATCAATTGGACATAAAATTTACATCAATAAGGATATATGAGAACATATCCAAACATAACAATATGTAAATTAAAATACCCAACAAAAGAAGTCTTTTAAAAAGAGGAGGGTGAAAGGTTCCCTTATCGACATGGGTATCTTTCGAAACATACAACTCGTGAAAGAAGGACAATACAACATTGATGTAAATACTCATAAAAGAAATTATACTAAACAATGAGTAAAATAATAGGAAGTACATACACCACTCAAAGGAAATTGTGGCAAATGTAGCATAAATATCACGGGAATAAAAGTGAGACGAAAAATCCCTTAAGAATACTCGGCTGCCTAACGATGCCACGTAAAACTTACAAAAATGGATTGATGAGATAAAATAGGGTATCTCATAATATTAAAATAAAGTTTATAGAAAGAGTAATATAAAAGAACATCCCCCAACATAACAAAGAGGAGCTTAAAAGAAGTGACATAAAGGAGAGTACTTAAAAAGAAAGAGAGAGGTTAGATCTCTTACGAAAATTCGGCAGCCTAACAGCGCCACTCAAAACTTCCAAAATGGATTGATGAGAGAGAATAAGGTCTCTCATAACATGAACATAAAAATTACAGTAAGATTAATATAAAATAACATCCCAATAACAAGAAGGATGATCTTTAAAAGGAATGACATAAAAGAGTGTACTTAAAAAGAAAGAGTGGAGTAGGATCCCTTACCTCAAGTCCAACTTGTCTTGTTCGTTTCTTTATATTCCTGACTAATAAACTTTGGTCAATTTATAATTTCGTAAAGACCTCATATAAAGATTATTATTCAGTTCATATCACATATTTTAATGTTATAATAATTGGTTAATAATATGAGTTCATATCAGATGTTTTTGTCGATGTTCGGTACATGGGTTAAAAATTGAACTTGTTGGAAAATGTAGTTATAGGTACATCATATCCAGAATAGTATTGATGTTTTAAATATCATATATATCCAGTATATATTCATTTTATAATATTCCATAGCATTTGGAGATAAAAAATTAAAAGCACCGTTCATGGAGACGGTAGGCCGTACGTACGCATGAACGCTACTTTCATTTTTTTTCATATTAATGAAATTAAAAAAAAATGAGAGATATATATATTATAATTCCAGAATTGTATCCATAATTTATATGTAATATATTACATATATATTCATTATATATATGTACTTATAACAGTACATAACATTTGGAGATAAGAAATGAAATGCACCGTTCATAGAGACGGTAAGTCGTACGTACGCATGAACGCTACTTTCATTTCTATCTCATACATTAATGGAAAAATAATAATAATGATATAAAGTTATATTATAATTATAGTATAAAATCATATATAATAACTTTAAATCCATACTTTATACGTCCCACATATGGCATTAACAAATCAAATCACTTTGAGGGGGCGGTAGTCCGCACTTCCTAAAATGAAGATATTGTGTTTACCCATAATGGAAACCATAAAGGTATGACATAATTGAAAAATAAATAAGCTTAAGTAAAACATAAACATATTATATATCATATATAAATATAGTGACATCTTAATGTCCACCTTTGAAGGTGTTATATGAGTGTTGAACAATCATCGTTTCGTGAGACAGAAATTCGCCATCCACAGAAATAGTATGTTCTTTAACCATTAGATGGAGGTGTGTGTAAGTGTAGCTCGAATAATTAACATAAAAACATACTAGATTATTTAATATACTGGTTTTGTTACAAAATTAAAGAATAAAAAGAGTTTAGGGGGTCGGAGAAGCAAAATAAAACAAAAGGACTCAAGTGAAGACATTACCTTAAAATCGGGTAACTCCCTTTGGTTTGAGCTCAAAGGCTTCCTTAGGAAGACTTCTGCCCAAAGTGTGGCTTCAAGGAGTAAGAGAGGGATGTGGGGAGACAAAATGGGTAGAGTTTGGCTGAGCCAGAGGCTTTGTAAGTGTGGGTAAGGAGGTAGAGTTGGGGGCCTTTTATAAGAGGAGAGGAGGGGCACTCTTGGAAAGGTATAAAATGTAACTTTATTTTCAAATGAGTTTCGGATTTTAATGGTCCCACATTGATGTGTTTCTAGGATAAGGTGATAAGGGTTCTAAATACACACATCCAATCGGCTTTGGACTTGTTTAGGTCTTATATTTTACATTACCTTTCCATTTTATTTAAATCCTTTATTAATGTGGTAATCGCTGCATCATCATGATGTCATAAATAATTTAATAAATATAATGTCTAAAAATTATAAAAAAAATCATGATGTAGGAAATATTTTTAGCTTTCTAATGAATATTTATAGTCCAAAACATAATTTATTTAGATAGAATGAAAAATATTGTACTTAGGTTATACATTCTTTGTTACATTTAACATTCTTTAAAAATAAAAAGATAAAAAGTCACTTTCTCACAAAAGTGATTCCATGGGGCCCCCAAGTTTGGAAAAAGGCATCTCATGGTCGTCCATGAGACAACCAGTAGCCTTAGGACACATTTATTTTGTCATTTGTTATTATTATTATATTATCTTATTATCTTTAACTACCCGATTACTCATTAATCAAGATAATTAAAGATAATTACCGTCATTACTATTCATAATGTCCAAAAACAAAAGAGTCTTAATTACATAATTTGGAAGTTATGATTAAAAATATGTAATCAATTTTACCAAATTCCAAACACATAAATTGCAATAATTAATTTTAAAAAACTTCACGTTGTCAAAACAAATAGCGGGTTTTTTATAAACAATATTTATGAAAAGAATGGCACTTATTTATGCCAAATTCCAAGGTGAAATTAATCACAATGACTATAATTGAATTACATGGTAAAAATATATTTTAATTAAACTTTAAAAAAAATAAAAAGATAATATAACCATATAATTAAATTATATGAAAAAGCAGTTTTGATGTAAAATGCAGTATTTTTCACTATTCATTGAAAAATGAACATTGTCAGAAAAATACCAAAAATTAACCCAAGGTAAATTTCAATGTACCAATAATAAATAATATGTTTATTTTTAAAAATAAATCTTATAAAATTGTCAAAATTTTGATTTAAAAATTGTTTTCCATCAAAAGGTAGTAAAACAATCTTTTAAAAATACTAGTGTATTCAATGCTTAAGATTGGATTCATTTATATTTTAAGCCTATAAAATTTATTGGATAAAAGTAAAAACATTTAACAAACATATATAATCATATTTTAGTTATTTCTATTCATTCCTTTCAATACAACGGCTAGGCATTAAATACCATTTAAAATAATATTATTTTATTATTAGAGTGCAACGTAAGATTTCAAAGGAACTCGTTGTTGCGTATTGGGTAAGCCATCGAGCATAGAGTTCCATTTAAATTAATATTGACATTTTTTCCACAAATAGGGATAAATATAAAATTTTCATATTCTTTATTTACCTGGGGTGTTATAGTAAATGTTTAATTATAATTTTGTGGATTATATATTTTTATTGCTCACTTATGGTGATGTATCTTATTTATGAAATTGAAAGCGTATCATGATGATTATTAGGGAAAATAATTTTTGTTATAAGACTTCTTAATGATTAGTAATTTTAATGATTGTTATTTATTGAATGGTCTATGTTGATATTTTAGTAATACAGTTAAATTTTGGAGAGTGAAGAAGATTTTCATCAGATAAAGTTTATTATATTTAGCGAATTATCCTATATTTTAATAAACATTATTTGGTTAATTTAAATAAAATAAAAATATATAATTAATTTTTTTTGGATTATTTTATTCTCTTGATGTTATTTCCTGGGCTTCATAAAAGAAAAATCGATCTTGAATACCCAACATTTAGATAAAAAGACGAGTTTATAATGGAAATTTATTAAAGGATGAAATTCTACATTACATGTTAGTATGTTCTATTATTTACTCAGTCCAAGAAGTACAATGATTTATAAACTCTATGAAAATTCATTTGAAACAAAAATGTAATCAGTCTGATTTAGTTTCTATGAAAACAATGATCATTTCACCCATCATAGATTTATGGTTTTGTGATAGTTAACATTATCTTGACCATATTCAATATCAATATCCATCAGAACTTGATAGTTCTTTTTCCTTACATTTCCATATTTTCCTATATGGAATAATTGTTTGTATTCTCTCATTTCACCAACATAATTCCCTTTCATTTTATAAAAATAGTTCATATTTTATTATTTTTTCCACTTTATGGGATTTTAATAAAGTAATTATTTGAATTAAAACATTATATACAATTCTGTATTTCAAATTTTTGAGGATTTTATATAAAAAGTGGTATAATTAAACATCTAATGGTTTTATAGTATACAATATATTCAATAGCGTACATGATACGCCACATCGTGCTTAAGTAAAGAATTGTATATTTTTATTTAAATGTTATCATTATAACATAGATGTTAGAATGGATAGTATGAACAAGATTAAACAAATTCTTAAAATATGGTTTACCCATGTATATATAAATATGACATATTTGACTGATTAAATATAAATGAATTAAAACCATCTTGAAAGTAAAAGGAATTCATTTTCGGAATAAGAATTATTTAAATATGATCATGTTTGTTTAAAAAATAATTAAATCACACTTTCGAGATTCTATTAATAGTTTATATATATATGTATAATATATTCAATAAAATGTTTAATTTTATTGTTTTACTTTTTCTATACATGATACAGTAAGAAATCCAATTTTTCACATAAAATATTTAATTTTTAAAAAGGTAGTTTTAATGCCATTTGAAGAGGAACTTGTATTAGATATAGGTTTTGACACTTTTATATGTTTTATTTAATAATATACACATAATATTTGACTTTTTGAAATTGAAATATACTTTGGTTGAATTTTAGGAGTATTTCAGATAAGTATCAGTTTTAATAAATAGTTAAATATTATTTCATTTTAATTGAAAATAGCATTTTCATCTAATTAATGTATCATGTGATGTTGTATTTTCGATTTTTGTGGGATTATAATTAGATCATTTTTTTAATTTAATTCAATTTAGTTCATTATAATAAATTTTATAGTGAAATTTTATAAAAAAACTTTATGAACTTTTGAACATTTTACTTTAAAGACTCATTTTCTCATTTTTTTCTACAGGATTAATTTTTAATCATTTTTTGAAATTTTTATCTTTTTTAATTGGAATGTTGATTCCATATTTTTTTTTATTTTCAATATACTAAATTTTTTATTTTAATTTTGGAAAACGTGAATAAAAACATTATTATTATTCTATTTACTAAAGTTAAGGATAAATTGTGTAATTAAGGATGAAAATAATATTTTAAATGTTTTAAAATAACACTAACACATGTCTAAATTTTTATATATGAGTATTTCTAATCCCTAATAATTAATGGAATTCTTATGAGATAATTTATGTTATTTTTATGATATTGTAATCTTTATAATCTTATAAGTCAATTTTTTCATACTCTTTTTAAAAATAAAAAATTTTAAATATGGAGTAATATAAGGGATTTGTTTGACAGTAAATATTATTTTTATAGATTCCATTTTTATCTACATCATATTAATTTTTTTAAAATTTTCATTGGTAATATAATTACATTAAATGGTGAAACATGATTATGCAACAATAGTTTAATTAATAGAAGATTCAAATAAATTATATTACAAATATGGAAATAAATATAACTTGATAAAATTAATATTATACATCAATTTTATGGTTAATTTTTAGTTTTTAATTATATTTTAATTTTTTCGAATAAACTATATTTTTGTGATTTTTTGTAAAAAATCAAGTGATGAATAGTGTCAAAATTTACATTATTGTTATTTTAAAATAACTAATAATTTATTAAATAATATAAAATTCATAAAAAAAAATTAGTCCAAAATGTTAGGATAACATTTAGAATTTTATAAATGACTCATTTATGGGTATTTCAGAATTTTATTTTAATTATTATAACTCAAAAATGTCAATTATATGATATCATGGGATGAATTTAAATGATTAAATAAGGGTTTAGACAAAAAAGATATGAATTAAAAATATTTAAACCATGTATAATTTTAACTTTATGATTTTATTTCAACCCATAATCATCATATATTCTATAAAAAATATTTTTGGACATTTTAAATATCAACATAATTTATCTTAATTTAATAATTTGAGAAAATCGATGAGTTCCCCTCCCCTCTCCTATAAAATGGAACACTTTATTATCTATTAATCATATCTAAACACATATTTGGTTCATTATATATCGACCAATATTCCTTCATTTATTCCCTTCCCACATTATAAATCTCTTATTTTCCGCATAACACCCACCTTAGAGGTACTAAAGTGTAAAACAAAGGATATTGTCAGAAAAATGGTATCTTTTTTAATTAATTGATTTTGTGTTGTTTCTTGTTCCACATCCTGAAAATATTCTTAACCATGATAAATTAATATATAATTTTTCCAAGATATAATTATATTTTATTATTTAAATATTATGAAATAAATTCATACCCAATTCTATCAAATGGGAATGGAATTATTGTTCGTGTATATGAAGAACTAAGCCTCACAGACAAATATAATTCATTTTCCATCACTATCTCTCAAAAATAATTATAACAGTAAAATTTATGTATATATTTATATCCATGGAATATTTCTAATTATTAATGAATAATATATCATTTGGTTTATTACCTTTCCTTGAATAGAAAATAAATTTAAAACGCCATTAGTGCATACATGTGATCTATCACCTCAATGAAGAGATGTGACTTATTTTTTCTTCACCACATCACATCAAAGATATATATATGTATATTAAAACTATTTATATGAAATTATTTATATTCTTATCATCCTAAATATATAATATAATATTTAACTTCATTCTATTATGATCATTGAAAAATTGAAACGTTACATGTGTGAATTTAGGACTTACCGTCTCTATAATTGTAACGTAGTTCATTTTTCATATCTACATATAAAGGATTGATTAAAAAGTATAATTTATGTATAAAATGGGATATAATTTAATTTAATATTATTTTTGAGATTACATACTATGTACCAATTTGACTATTTACATAATACCAAATTCATTTTGGTAACAATCCCTAAATATTGTATAAATGTTCAACGTGAACCTTGATAATTAAGTAATTATTATAACATTATAACATGGTAATAAGTGATATAAAAGTGACGATAAACATTAAAATGAACTAAATAATTTAGAGGAATAATATAAGTTTATTATTCAAGGATGATAAGGACATAAGTGAAAAATCAGACTCATAGTAAGGTACTCATTATCTAAAACAACATTTTAAATTATCTAAATATTTATTTCTATAAATAATTCAATTTCATGTCCATGTTTTATGAATGTAATTATATAGAAATTAATATATTATAATTTTATTTATATTCTTTTAAATGTTTCAAAATGTAATGGGTCTATTTGATTTTAAAATTTCTATTTAAATATTTGTAATGGATTGTTTATTTCAATAACATTAAATGTTTTCTTATGTGCGAAAATGAATTTTTATAATTGACATGTTAGAAATTTAAATATTTTATGTTTTATAATTATATAATTTTTTATGGATATTTTACAGTTTTTTCTGTGATAAACTAAGGATGATTGGTTATACTATAAACTCTAATGCATTGGGTATGTAAGTCAGTCGTATGGGTATTCAATTTGTAAGAGTGACATATATTGAAGTCAGTCGTATAGATATTAAATTTGTAAGAGGGGAATTTATTTAATTCAATAAAATTTTTATTCTATTTGATTATTTCCCCAACTTTCCTACTTATCATTTATATGATTTCATATGAGTTATCATGAAATTAGTTTGATTTTAAAATGGAAAGATAATGACCTATTTTAAATAATGATCTCTTTTTAGGGTTAAATGTTATGTTTTAAGGAATTTTTTATGGTTTTTATTTGGAGTAATGGTTTATTTTATTTTATTTCTCTTAATGATCATTTTTATCATCCCATATTTTAAAAAATAATTCATAGGGATAAAGAAGAGTTTGTTCAAGGATGTGAAAATGTAAAATCATGAGGATATACCAGTAAGAGAAATAATGTTTTATTTTAAAAAATATTTTTATGGAAAATGGATAAATTGATTAAGTTTCCATGTGTAATTTTATGGTATACTTTTGGTTTCTAAGATCTTTTAGAAACATATATTTCCTAAAAAATAAATTTACATTACTCTAGTATATGGTTAACACAATATGACATTTTAAAAATAGTCTTTTTGGAAAATTCTCATTCTCACCATTGATATTGAAGTATTATTATCAGTCTTAGATCAAGAAAAATATTAACAACTAAATATATTTTATTTCTTCTAAAGAAAATGTTTATATAAATATATCACTAGAAATAAAATAGTTTTATGTAAAATTCAATTTAAAAAAAATTCTAAAACATATTGATGTTGATCTCATTCAATAGAATTATTTTACTAGACACCTACAATTCCCCAAAGTAGTAAAATTACATTAAAATACTAATTTAATTAAAAATAATTAATAAAAAATTTAAACATATAAAAAAAATATCATTCTACATTTTTATATGGGGTATTATTCATTTCCAAGTCATCAATGAGGATCATTAAAAATATTATTATGACTAATAACATTATTTAATATACAGGTTTTTTCAAAGATATATTTAATTTATACTCTATTAAAAATAGCATCCTATCTCTCGAAGAATTCAACTAACTCGAATTCGATATGGAATAAAATAACTGAAGTGGGTTTTTATCATATGAAAATGAACACATATTAATCAAAAATTGATTAAATACATTCCTTATTTTTATGTAATCCTGTGTAACTTGTTTTCTGTTGTTTATCAAACTGATAAATTACTCACGTATTTTACAGAGTCACATTTAATTGAAACTTATAACAATAAATGTATTCATTACTTATTATAATGCCAAGTATGAATTTATAATATTTTGAAATCCAATACCTACTAAAAGGAATATATAGTAATGTTAGAAGGAATTTGTAATATCATTTTCTACATGAAATATCATATATGTCACATTTAGTAATAAATATGAGGGTATGTAATTTTATTTAATTCATAATTTGATATTTCTATATTAAATGTTCAACTAATCCTTATCTTCTGTTGTATTATCCATTAATTCATGAATCTTATATATATTATTAAAATTGATATAAAAAATAAAAAATATTTATCAATATATATGTAATATATCTATAACAATTTTACTTTTACTAAATAGAAATGAATATTATATCATCAAAAACTTGTTTCCCTTTATTGACAACCATAAAAATATATATAATATATCATTAATAACAATAAAATTACATATTTCATAAGATCTTGTAAAACCATGTTATATGCAACATGGAAATCAAATATAGGCCAATATAAACACTATTGATTCCCTCATAAAAAACATAAATTCTAATGAATAAATTACATGTCAGTAACCTGTATGAATACAGTATATGGTATTAATCAAAATATTTGAATACCTATCATGTTATTTTCATTTTCATGGAAAATGTATTCGTTAATCATTCAATATAAGGACCTAAAATCAATACTTATCATTTAAATGGAGAAATATAATCTTTCTTTTATAAAATGTAACACATTGAATAAATAACACCTAAACATCCCTGTTTAGCTCATTATTAATATTGATAGAATAAAAATTTAAGGTTATTAATATTTACTTTAATGGTTCTTTATTAACATCTTGTAATAATGATTACATTAAATAATGGGTATAATTTATATCTGAGACAAAGGTTATGATGCTTTACATGGTATACTCATTGTGTAAATATACAGTTAACATATTATAAGTCCATTTTCCTCTTTATTTCATCATATAATCACATCCCCTTTAATTTATATGTTATCATTGAATAAATATACCTTATATATTTTTCTAATAGTGGATGGTTATTTTTAATTCACGAGATTTATTTTTTTAAATGATTTAATGATAATTAGAATAACTTGTTTATAACATTATATATTTGATTTCTAGTAAAAAATAATTAAAACCCAAAAAATATATATACAATAGTGTTAGTGAAATAATTTCATAATATTTGTCGAGTTATCATAGACTTAAAAATTTATACATTAATTGGTTTTATAATATCATTTAAAATTATAATAGGGATATTGATTTGTCCCCCATATGAAAATCCAACAAATCAACACCCCCCCTAAAAATTCTAGTTAGATATCATTCATAATTAGAGAATGTTAACATTATAATGATATTTTTATTCTTTATATCTATGTTTATCACTCTAACATTATATCCAAATATCATTACATTATAAAATCTAAAATGATTTTATATTAAAAATGTTGTTATGAAAACTAACTAAAAAATATATGAAATTGACAATATCATTGATATTATCTTTAAAATAAATATGTAAAAACCTTTTATTATACACTTATATTTCAATTACATATCAAAAATTATAATTTAAATCCTTATATATATATATAGTGTGTCATATTCTCTTGAATTAATCAAGTACACCAAAAAATTATAATTTTCCAAAAAAAACATTATTTTTATTGATAAATTTTTTAAAACTATATTAATTATCATTGGTGTAATAGAAAAATATATTTATACAAATATATAAATCCGTGATATAAAAAAATTCTAAAAAAGAAAAACCACCATTATTTTTCATGTCGGTATTTTTAAAAAATATATATATGTAACACTAATCATTATAATATATTTTATTATATTTTACATATTATCTGACATTTTACATAATAATTACGGTTACAATTTAGTATATTGATAAATGTGTTCATTAAATTTTTGTAATAAAAATAACACATTATTCAATGTCAACTATTATAAAGTATTATATTTAATATATTATTTGAATATGAACATTATTCGATAATACCTCCCTTTTTCTTGAATTATATAATTATCTATTCATATAAGATATAATTCAATATAATACACAATATGATTCAACATTTATTATTCAACATGTTACGAAAAATATTTTTTCCACATAATTGGAAACTGATGATAGCTTGTTCATATATAGACAACAAGATTCTCACATTAAATCTGGCACCTATGTAATAGGTATTACATATTAATAAAACATTCGTTGTCCATATCTACCATAATATAAACCTAAAAATTGGATTTATTGATTTATTTCACATAAATATAAATATTATACTCTTAATGATATTTTTATCTATTTTTGTCCTAAATTATGTTAAATTTATGTTATTCTATCCTCACATAAATAATTATTTTTCATTCTAAAATTTATCATCATATTGATATAAAAAAATAAAATTATGTATTATCCATGTAAATTCCTTGTGTTATGATTAATATTACATCTATTTTAAAGTTTTTATTTTATAATTGAAATGTATATATAACCTCCTCAGACAATATTTTACCATTAAGTTATTTTTTTGTTTATTTAATGATTAAATAAACTTGTAAATTTTATAATTAATAATAAATTCTGAAAACCAATCTTCAAATTAATGAGGAATAAATTGTTTAACTATATCAATCTTGAGTAGGGATCCAAATATTCCAATGTCAATAACATACATTTTAATATTATGTAATTATGTAAAAATAAACAAAAAATATATTTTCATTCACTAAAATTATTCCTTAATAGAATTATACATCAATTTCATAAATTGATATGGATAGATATTTCTATGTTTTTCTTTAAACATTTAAGAATTCATAACCTTTTGTTACATCTAAAAACTGGGTGCCATATATGAAATTAAATGTGTTCTGATTTCCATAGTATTTTTAGTTACTTTCTATAAAAAATATTTCCCTCATGATTATCTTTAATATAATGTTCATCATGATTGGTTTTGTTAAAGGTGTAAGAAATAACCCTACCATAGAACGTGATTATAATAAAATATAACTATAGTGTTTTTATAAAATTTATATTTTTTAAGTGGTTATAAAATATACAAATAGTATTATGTTAAATTTATTTTTATTAAAATTATTATCATTAATAATATGATTATCACTTTTTAAAAAATTCCTAGAACTGTTATTGAATTTACCATATAAACAATACTGAAAACATACATAATATATATATATATATATTGGTGTTTAAAGTATCCATATTTCAACTTAATTTGATTCCACATGGTTATTTTTAAATTTATATTTATTATCCGGAATTAATTAAATAATATCATATATTATGCATGAATAGTTTTGAGAGCATGGATATTCCAAAAATAATTGAACTAAATTAATGAAACAAATTCCTTTTAGAACATATTCATTAATATCATACAACCATATGTATCACATGTCATGAAAGAAGCATAAATAAATAATTATTTTGTTTTAAATCAATAAAACCCCAAATCAACATGTAGTTCTTAATCAGAGTTACACAGGCTTGATTCTTGGCTCACCATATGAAAGAGGTAACCAACTTGAAGAAAGGGTATGTGTCTATTAGTTGAGTGACTATTCCTCATCTATTATGTCCAAGAAAAAATATAAAATATAAAATAATATAATAAATAATCACTATAATTAGTGGAATCTAAAATATGTTGTACATGATATATAATAAATAACTCACCAAACATGTGGATGAAGGAAAAATTATACAATATGTGGGGAAAATAAAATAAAATAAAAACCTATGTATTTTGTCTCGAACCATCACCATCTCCACACTCATATCTCAGCCATCATCAATAGACCCCATTCCCATACTCAAATACATATAGATGATGATTTCAAGTGAATTAAAATTCTTATATAGGTTGATAGTAATAAACTCAATTAGACGCCACTAATATATCCTTTACATGTGTGCTCAAGTATTACATGTGTACTCTATGATAATAATACATTTCTATTATGCATAATTATCATAAGGTACACAATGAGTAGTGTTGTGCTAGCTGTATTGTCGAAAATCCACAATTATACCTTCTTTGGATCAATACATGTAGTACAATCATAGGTATTCATAACGGATAAAGAAAAACACATTATACTCATAATAAACTGCCTTGTGTTCTAAATTCCTCATGTATGATCAGACCCCTAGTCCATCATTTCATAACACTATCATTGGTCATGCCTCTAGACCATCATACCCCATCATTGTCTTGATACATTCCCCCAGTTCACCATTCCCCAAAAAAGGTATGTTGGTTCAATCCCCAAGACTATTATTCCCAACCATGTTCACATGTCCATTATCTTTATCCCTTCAAGTCATCTACAGTATCCCTCTGACGGGTAAAGAATAAATGATTTTCCAGTTTTCTTATGTACTAATAAATACCTCAATAAAATGGTAACAACCATAGTGTGCAATATAAAATATAGAAACCATTTCAGGTCAACATGATAATATAGTAAGAATACAAAATAACTTATGACCATCATCAAACTTGATTCTAGGCTACTCTAGAAAAACTCATGCAATCAAATTTTAGAAATGGTCTGAAGATCCATGTGCACACCCAAATTATATCATAATAAATAACTATAAAAAATTTATTCCATCATAAAATTTTCAAAAATAATGATAGTGTAAACAATAGGACAAAATGTAAGGAAAATCACACATCTATGTTTTTAATGTTTTCGTTTTTTTTGGAATCACCACTCAAACCACATTAACTTAATCAAATTATCAATCCACTTGAATACAAATCTAGATACTGTTAATATTACCTTATTTCAAAAATATAGAACTAAATAAAATAATAGACTTTTTTCCTTGACAATTTCAAAATTCAAAATTTTCTTGATATCAAGATCAATTCAATTTTTCCCTAAATGAAATAGTAATTTACATGTTATAATGATTTTTTATCTAAATAATAATATGGTATATACGAGAGATAATAATTCATTTTCATTATATTATAAATCCATATTTTTTTATGAATTTTTATACATGTTTCGATGAAATCATATAAAGAACTATATTTAACATCACTTTTATAATGAAAAAAGACTATAAATTCCTACTTGGAATTCTTATTCTAAATGCTACCCCTAAATAGGGATAATGAGTGAGGGTTTTATAAGTCCTATAAAATATAATAAAAATAATGTTTTATCAATACATACTCCACCAATATTAAAAAAGGTGAACCATACACTACTAGAACTCTAGATAATTACAAGTAACTGATGTCAGTAATCATTTATGTATTTTTAATAAATAATCAATATAAGTATTAACAAAATTAAAACCCTCAATTTATATTCTTCATTTAATTTTTTTTAAAATAATTTCTTCAATTATCAAAAATAAGATTCATGATCCATTAACATGATAATGAATTAATTCATATAATTTTATTCCTTTAAAATATTGATGGTGGATAGTATTTTCGAACAAGGAAAAATGAAACCAAAAATAGTGATATTAATGTATTTTCCAAAAAATGGTGATCCATAAGGGTGAAAATGTATTAACCTAATGCAGCTTCTAGCTATTGTGTAAGGGTAATAGTTTACCCCTGATAACCCTTTGATAACAATGTGATACAATTACATAGCTCAAACTAACCATAAATAGTGGCAATGTTACCATTATTTAACCTTTAGAATGAAAATATTACCCTTTCCAAATTTTTAGTAAGATAGGGATACCTATACACATGTCATGTTTTCCATAATATATCACCTAGGTATCCATATGAAACTATAAGGTTACCCTTCTACACCCTTTGTAATTATTTGGTTATCCTAATGGAAAGTTTGATTTACTCATAACCATGATTAATAAGGGATTACCGATAAACAACACATTTAATTTCATTCACACTTATGTAATTGGTCATGTACACATTCACAAGTCATATAAATAATGATTTGTCCTTAATTAAATCCTAAAAACCATCCTATATAAGGGTATAGTTCACACACCATTATATAGAACCTATACTACAAGTAATGTTAAAATAAAGACTAAAATTACAATAATATTAAAAAAACATTGAAGAAAAAACAAAAGGTGGTTCTATAAAAATTTAATGATTGATGTAGTTAGAATTCTCACCTATAATGATTTAACATCCCTGAGAGGTTCTTATATATGTGATTCCCAATCATACCAAGTCACTAAGCTCAAAAATTAGACAACAGCTCCCATGTATCCTCATGGATTAGTCCAAAAATGCACCTTATAAATAATTATGTTATCATATTCCCTCAAATAATATCTTTTATAGGTTTATAATCCACAATATTCTATCCTTTTTAGATTCATCTATCTCCAACTAAATTTTATGAAGTCCATAACATGTATAGTATTAGATTTTTATCTCCAAATCATATAAATGTGTATCTCATATGGAAATCCTTGATAACATGTTGGATGGTCAATATGTTACCCCACCTTCCCAACTCATTCGCTAGCAATAAAGTGTCTAATAGACTATTGTGCTAGTTTCTATTATTTAACCGACAATGATTCCTTAATCTTGGTGAAACTTGAATGAAAACCCATCACCCCAAAGCCAAAATCTAAATATAATGGGGTATGGTTTCTATATAATCCATTCCTAATCTATGTAATCACTAAGAAATTCCTAATTAACATCACCTTATCTAATATCTCTTCTAATAGACATGACAAAAAAACTACTTGCACACCTACCCCCTTACAATATATATGTGAGTTGTTCAACATTCTATAAAGAGTCATGAGTGTATTTATATTCACTAATGATTGGAAACTATTGTTTTTTGTATAATCTACCATGGCTAGATTCTCATCACAATACCTATTGAAGCATATTATGAAAGAAAGAAGAAAATCCTCTTGTATATGAATCATCAACTACGAATGTATGTCTATCTGTGTATTTTATGATGTTCTCGATCATAGCTAAATCCTAGTGTATTTATGCAATCCATAAAAAAATAATGATATAGAAAATGAATCCTTATAAGAAACAATGGTCATGAGAACTCCATTCAAGAATAAAATATCACATAGATAAATAAATCCATTCACATCCACTAAGTGAGTCTCTAATATTGGTATGATATGAGAATTGTTCATTAGTTGATTTCCAATCACCCAAACAACAACACAACTTATAGGGGTACTATGTATCCTTATGAAAATATCCATCATGACATCCCCACACTTTTGTGAGGGAACATATATTTTTTTAGGGTAAACTACTTTGACTCTAGTTCTTTTCCTTTATCATGTTCCTCATAAGACATCGTGAATCAAAACCAGTAATGTCCCTGTTCGTCACATGCCACTAAATCTGACATATGATGTCAGGGTAAATCTTTTTTCTTTGAGAAATATCCCCCATATAGTTATATTTAATACTTTAATTCCCTCTTTTTTATTGAATATATAATAAATTTTTTCATTTTAAAAGGATTACATCAATATCATGTTGTAGTGACAATATATGTAACAAATCACCTCTAGTTAGTTATACCTACATCATAAAGAACTATCAGATTGCCTCTTATACTTTTTTTACCCCATCTACCCAAGATAATTTGGCCATAACTAAGGTAGAAGTCACCGATCAATGATCTTTAGAATTTTATATCATTATCATGGTTAATAATCTCATCAAATGGCATTGCTCCTCATAAGTCAACTCACCAAAACTCTTAAGATACACATGTCTTACAATTCAGATAATCTAATATGATTTTACATTTCAATGATTCATGAAAAATGCCAATGTCAATAATCTATAGATATACTTCCTTGGGAATATTTCTCATGTTCTGGACATGTTGCATGATGATGTAACAAACTCACTTATTTTCATTGTAGATGACCATCATTTTTTAAAATATATTGTTTCATCAATAAATCAGAGCATGATCCATGAAATCTTGGTCAATTTCATGGGTTAATTTACTTCCATTCTTGGAGTTATAGTTTTTGTGACACATAAGTTACTACATACTCTCTACGCAACAGTACCTCCCTTTATCTAATAACTAATAAATAAAAACAAATCTCATATCTGAATATATGATCAAGAAGTATTAGTACTAAAACTGTAATAACCCTAATATTCATCACATTAAATGAATCTCTACCATGGATCAACCATAAAAAAATTACTCTTAGCTTCATCATTGTTTTCATGTGTGTCTCTAGATGAGAAATGTCATGGTCAAATCATCAGTAATATCTTTCTTATCCGAAGTAGATCATAATAGTAGACATGTATTCAGGGCATGTTAAGGAAATCATTGCCTTCACAATCTACGGGTACACGGATATACCTATCTCAGACACCACATGAACAAATATATTTACCTCATGAAACCATTATTTACACTTATATAGTGTGGTATAATGTTTTTTCATGTTGTCTTCTTTAGACTATATAAATATGTACATACTATTTGTTAAGTGTTGGTGAGTATTTGGGGATGTCATCCCTGAACACCATGATGAAACAATATACATATAGGTGAAAAATCTATTTCATGATATATGTGAACACTCCCAATAAAATTTATAATCTATATGACATTAATATATAGTCCAACAGTAAATACCATCTCGAAAATACCGTATTCGGGATTTCCTCCCCTCTTACCCACAATAAGTGATATTGCAATTAGTGATCAACAATGGAGAAACATCGGGCTCCCTATGAAAGATATAAATGATCATCATTCCTTGGGAATGTATATCTATTATTATTTTTTAATTGGATTTTCTTTTGATAATCTACATAGATTTAATATATATTGTCACACTTCTTGATGAGAAACATATGTGCACTCCACCGTGATGTATTCATCCTGATAAATCATTTTTTCTCTGAGTCCTAAACATGTAAATTCACATTTATTTACTCTATTGAAACCTTATGATTAGTGGATATTAAATTAAAACAAGTACCTTGTATGATCTCTATATCTAAATAAATTCCAATATTCATGTGGAGTTCTATGAAGTCATATGTAGATACATTATTATAGAGATATAAGATTGTGGGAATAGACATGGGGGAAATCAATGATCCATTTGAAAGAACGAGGCCTTCCATTTATGTCATGATCATCCTTTATAGAATCATGTATGGGTTAAATCTATCTTATCATAGTTTCCATTCTTCATTAATCACATAACTATTTCCATTCAATGATGTGAATGAATCCCATATCTTGTAGAAAGCAATGTGAGCTCATAAACTAGTCAAATAGTCCATGACGAATACCAGTAAGGATATGGAAGATGATCCAGAGGGGTTTAATATACCAGATAAATATTTTTAATCTAATAAAATTATTTATTAAATAATTTATTAATTTTAATTTTTAGCGTTTATTAGATAAGAAAGAAGTTAATAAAAAAATGATTTTTTATATTAGTTCGATCCAAAGTTGGAATACTCTACTCTTTTACATATATAATATATGGGAGATATGTCTAAAATAATATGATTATTTATGGTGGGAATCATAACACAATTACAGAATCCTATTCTTTTGAGGATATAACCATGACACTAACTTTTGTATGGGGATTCAATTCCCTTACACCCTGACTTCACAAACTGGAAGCCATAACCTATGTAGTCCTGACTTTAGATACATGGAGTCACAACCCTTAGAACCTATATTCAAAATCCAAAAGGCAACACCTAAAAAAGTGAAGAAGAAATAATTATATTTTTTATAAGATAATAAATAGAAAAATATATAGTTTATGTTAGATAAGAAATAATGGTAGAAAATATAAAACAAGAAAAAATGGGAGATAAAAATGAATGTGTTTCTAGTGGTTCTTGATATTGGATTTACATGTATCATCAAGGTAGTAAAAATCAAAAAAGAAATAATCTGGAACATGAAGAATGTCCAATTGATGAAATTGGGTTTGAATGAGTTTATAAATTCATATAACATTTTCAAATATCACAAATTTTTTCTCAAGGAAAAATAGATTATTAGAAAAAATGTTAGATGGTGTGATCTGTATAGTGTCATGACACATTTAAATAGAATATGTAAAATAGAACTGACAAAATAACATCATTCTAATGAAATTCTAATTCAAAATTGACTGAATTTTTCAAGATACATATACAATTATAGTGCATAATAGTCACGAAAAATAATTATTTTCATTGAAACCATATGCCAATTAAAACTGATTTGAATTAGCCAAAAAATGATTATTATATGTCAAATTTAATCACATAAGAAATACTAATACAGATTAAAAAATATTAAATATATTTTAATTTAATGGATTTTCTAATTAACAAAATTATACATCCAAAAATATCATAAAATGTGATGGAATATATACAATTTCACTATATAATAATTAAAAAATAGTTAATTAAATAAATTAACTCAAAATATTAAAATATAAATTTTCTAGAATACATGATTCCAAAGTCATGTAATAATAAAAAATAAATTTAATAACATTTTAAGACCCATTAATATGTCATAATAGCACTTCTCTTAGAATAAATACAATATATATGAATTTTTTAAATTAAAAAAATATTTAAAATAATTACAATATTAACGAAGTTCATAAAAATATAAAAAATGACGAATAAAAAAGAATAAATAAATCTTCCTTGGTGGTAGAAAAAAACACAGAGGTGGAAAGTATCTTTGAAAAAATGATATACTATTAGAAAAAGTCACCATTGAATGAAAATGATCCACATTTGAAAAAAATACCAATTAAACAAAGGAGTCATAGAAAAATAATGATTCACCATTGAAAAATTATTCACCAATGAAAAAATAATCACTGTTGAATAATTAGTCATTGATGAATTAATTTTACCCACTACTCTAATTAAAAACAAACCACCATTAGAAATAAATGAAACACTCAATCGTAACATGAATGTCAACTTATGGTTGGAAATATGAGTTCTCCTTGTAAAGATCAAAGACCCACCATTTTTGAAAAAAGAAAAGAGCCACTTTTAGAATTTTATCAATCGGACATAGTATGAATTTTTCAAATGATTCATCATTGCAATAAATGAGTAATCCATCATTGATAAATAAAAAGACACTATATTGGAATAAATGAGGAAACCACTAATTAATTGAAGTTAAGAAGCCACCATTGAAGAAAATTTAAGATTACAACATTCGAAAAATGGATGGAGGCACCATTGAGGATAAAAAAATTCCTCACATTTTAGAATGAATAAATACGCAAACCATTATTGGAATGTGGAAAAAACTCACCATTTCTGTTTGGAAGAGAACTATCATTAGAGGGATTCCACTTTTTGGAAGACATATATAGAAATATGTGTTGATTATAAAGCATGGAGATGAGATTTTTTTGAAATATAAACATGATGAGAAATCTTGGTGAGGCTTTCATGGAGGAGTGGAAATATTCAAATAAGTATCAGTTGAAAATAAACAATAGAAGATCCCCTATATCAAAATAACTCATCTTTGTGTGTTATTTTTTAAGTACCAAACCTAAAAGTATAAATAATATGGTTTCATTGCAAATGATTATGATATAGAAGAATATATAGGAGCTTCTGTGGTGGAACTAGCCATGAGGAAAAAGATAATGAATAGTAATTCATTATTTCATGTTCAAACTTTGACATAAAATCATCATCAAATTTTTTCCAGTATAACAACTGAATATATAGTTATACTAGTTTAATTATTTGAAGATAATTTCTATAATTTTTTTTTTGTGTTTCAATAATCTCTTTATTCTAAAAACTATTGAATGAGATATTATGAAAATAATTTTAAAACATGCTTTAAATACTAAAGAATGTATTTCCGTAATTCATCCAATTTTTAAGGTATTAAAATAAAATTTATAATGTATTATGTTATATAATTAAATTAATAAAAACATATTATATTTATAATAGAACTAACTTCATGTGATTCCAATTATAAATGTAATTGATATCAATGGAATAAAATAATCAATTCTATAAAATTTGGAATTGAAGATGTATTGAAATATATTTGAACAAATGACACTCCCCTTAAAAAATTAAATGATTCATTCATTTATTATATTTAAATGAATATAAATGTGTTATATTTCAGACATAACAAGTTCCAAAATATATATGTCACTATAGAAAATTATTAAATAAAATTAATATTAAAATTATAAAATAGTTTATAATTCATTACATTAGACCCTTGTGACCAAAAACATGTATCATGTTCAGGCTTAAATGAAAAAATTATAGACAAAAATTTCAAAAACATTTTTGTTTAATATTATTTATATTAAATTTCTAAATTTCATATAAAATAAGAATTAAAAAATTCTGATAACTACAATTCATGTTATAATTAAAATACAGATATGTTATATAAATATTTTCTTATATAAAATGATTGAAATGTACTGGTTATTTAAAAACATACCGTAAAATATAATAAAAAACATAAATACATAATGAAACATGAACAAACAACCTCCCCTTTTTATTTTATTATAAAATCTGAACATATTAAATCTATTTTATCCACCTTTTGTAAATGAAAAATCGATAAATAAAAAACACCCCCCAAAAAAATTAAATAATTAAATAATTAATTTTCTAGATTTCCGAGTTAAAAAATATATTTTTTCAAATTAAGTAATGTATAAATAGAATTTAATATATCTTCTATATCATTTTTAGTTGAGATATATTATAAAATAATATCACCCTTATTCACATTTTCTTTAATAAAATGAAATCTAAGACCTCTATGCTTCATTCTATAATTTTTAAGGGGCTTTTTGAAATAATAAATGTAGAAGTATTATAATCAATATGTAGTTTCTCAAGACAATTTCCTAAATTTAAACAATTCTTAATTTATAATCATTGATCACTACTAATATCAGCAGAGATATAGTCATATTTTTAAACAGATAGCGAAACATATTGTTTTTTCATCGAAGACCAAAAATTAATCATTTTTCTAAAAATGACACAACTAATATGTGATTTTAATTTTAATTCTACTGCCACCAAAATTAGAAGTAGAATAAGATATTAAATCAAATTAATTTTATTTATGAAATTTTTTTCTAATATTAATAGTTCATTTAACATATCTAAATATTATTTTTTTAGCTTTAATATGACTACAATTATGATCAGCTAGAATTTGGATCAATAATAAACCCTAACCATTATAATATCTCTAGATGCAGTAACATATTTCAAGATACATATCATTCCTCGATTAATTTTAATAACATCATATTAACTAGAAATATTCATATCTAATTTATAATAGGTACCCCTAAGCGATTTCATATTTTTGAATGAATCAATACTAGTTATTTTAACTAACTCATTATCATACATCGATTTGTTAAAAAACATACATCTTCCCTTTAATAATTCTGATGTCCAAGAAATAACATTAATTTTGTAAGTAAACTCATGTAAATCATGGAAGATATAATATTTAAAAAAATCATTACTCTGTGCTTCACTAGATTGAAAAAAAATATCATCAAAAAAGAAATTAAAAATTAAAATACCATTGGAAATTCTATTAATAATAGAATGTGGGATAAATATTTCTTCTCTTCTAATCATTCATTAATATAACAATGGAATAAATTTATTTATGACCCTCCTTCTCCAAGATGAGGGAAGTGATGTAAAAAAAGTTCCCATCCCTTAATCTCTCAAGATGAAAGAGAGATAATGACCACCAAGCCCCACCATCAGTAGGTCCCAAAGTGGAGACTTGCACCTAGGGTATAGAATCTCAGAAAATAGAAGGTATTGCCCATTTTATTGAACAAGAGTAGGAGGTAAGATATTAAATCCCTGCCACACCAAACACTAATGGAAAAAAGTAAATCCATGAATCCAATCCCAGATTCATGTTCAAAAGTGAAACTGATACAAGTTAATAGAAAACTCCAAAATAATATACCAAGTAAAAGAAACTAAGAATCATTAGTAACTATCCCGACACCAAAGCTAGTAGGGTCCATCATAGACCTCAAATCCTTCCTGAAAACCTGAAAACTATTTTACATATGTAGGGTGAGCATACAAGTATACTCATTATGGAAACAAAAGCTACTCGTGCATAAGTGAGGGAACATACTAATGACCCTGTGAGAAAACAGTTGAAACTCAAGCACTTACCAAGGAATACTAACTTGAACAACCTCACCAGGGAACACTCACCCATGAAGTTCAAGTCATGTAAAGTAATAATATAATCGCATCAAAATTTGGGTACCCATCACCAATTTACCACTGGTTAACTGATCGCTCCTAACGATCTGACATCTTGACGCTGCCACTCTTCACACACACTATCCCATAGCCGCAACCTGCCCACACACAAACATGAGCCTCAACCCATATACAACCCCACTCACAGACACATGGGCTACAAATACCACTTCCATGCCCAAAGAAACATAGGCCTCATTCCGAATATACTTTGGAAAACATACGTGTCCCGAAAACACCTGATCCTCAATCCCCACACAACCTTGCCTAAAGACACCTGGGCCACAACAACCACCGCCACACCCTATGACACATGGGACTCATCTCGAAGATACATTGTAAAACATACTTTCCCCACAAACACATGAGCCCCTCATCTAAAAAAACATTGTCCCAAATAATCTTGGAAAATAGAAAGTGGAAATCCATTTCAGCCTACCCGAATATGCCCAAGTGGAATGAAAGGGAAGTAGGTGTGAGGAAGAAAATCAGTAACAAGCCATCCATCCTCCTAATGGAATGTTAGGAAAGAAACCCTCCCCCATAGAATGTAGGTATTCCTCAAATAGTTATCAACAAGGGTGGGTTGTGTATAGAAAACAAAAGGAACTACAGTACATATATATATTGGTAAACAATCACTCTTCCACAACCTACAGGTTTTACAAGTACAGACAATAAGCCCACACCTCCACCACTTTTGTTGCTACTCCTACAAACACAACCATACAAAACCCACTACCAAGAATAAACCACACCCCCTTGTTGTTCAATTTCAAATTATTTATTTATGGGGATTCTCTATAAATTATTCTGTCACTTGTGGGAAACTAACAACTATAGCCACACCAAGCAGTGAACAAAACCAAACCCCATTCCCTCTATACAATAATAGAAAACTAGACATGGAGTCCCACTACATACAAGTTTATCCATTACTCAATTAACCAATATCTCATAATTAGAAACCAAAACACCCCCCCCACCATGTACCACACCACATACCAAGCTCACAGAACCCAGACAAGAACTCATATCACATAACCACAACCATCAAACCAATAGTCTTCTAATTTAACTGAAAAGGGTTCTTTAATTTCATGTTTAATATAACCGGGGTGATCACAAAACCAGTTTTGCACTTGGGAATCCTTTTATTAAAATGATTGTACATGATTAATCAGATATCATGTTACATCTATGATTCAAAATATCAAAATGAAACTGAACACCATTCCACAATAAAATACCACCAATAGTCAATATTTTTAAAAGGAATATAGCCACAAAATCCATAAAAGAAAACAAATATAATGTAATAAAATAAAATAGGAAACCACATCAAACCACCCCTAGACCATTATCTTATTTATTCAATAAATCATTTGATCATATTAAATAATATTTTAATTCTAGTTCCAAGACAATTATCTGGTCATTACTTACATGAAACCATTAATATAACAACCCCTTATGATGAAAAATGAAGAGAAGAAAAAAGGAATTACCTACCTAGTCAATCAAAGATTGAAGTTTCTTATTTTTTCCAGGAATAGGGGATGGGGTGACTTGTAGGAAGAACTCTACGATGGTTGAGCGGGAAGGGATACAACATGGTTGCACAACTCATATTGGGAGGAAGTCTCTAAGCATACCAAGAGAAAAGAAAAGTATGAATGGATAGAAGATATCAGCTTAACAAGAGACCATATAATAGCGTCATGGAGACTATTTCAAAGTACATAAAAGTCAAATAGTAGTTTGACCACGCGGGCGGGCAGTTTAACATGTTGGAAGAAATTGATATTTAATAATTCTCCTCAAAAAGGGGGGAGATAGACAAGAGGAATGATGTGAATGATAGACTAACTTTAACTGGAGAAAAACGTGTTATAGTGGTGAAACTAGAAAAACTGGGAAAACTGGATATACAGAGAATGAGTTATCAATGGATGAGTCACCGACGCTGAGCCACTGAAGGTTGAGCTACTGATGTGACATTACAACGCCTCGACCAACTGATGGTTGGACCAACTGAAGCCCTAACATTCTGATGCCCTAACATACTAACATTAATTCTCTAACATATCAACACTGACACACTCAACTCACCAATGTAATTTCCCCAAACTCACCAATGATAACGCCCCTTGACTCACTTAGACTCACTGATTTTGACGCCCCTAGAATCATTAATGTTGATGCTTATAACTCATTGATGCGGAGGCCCGTGAATCACTGATGATAACTCCCCTTGACTCACCAAAGTTGACGCCACATAAGTCCCTAATGTCGATGCCCCATGACACGCTAATGCTGATCCCCTGACTCACTGATTCACTATCATGCTGATGGAAAAATTTGAAATTTAGAATACTCTTGAAATGATCCACAAACGCCTCTGAAAACACCTCAACACTAGAATTTTACAAAGGAAGGGCCTGGATAAATTCCAGATTATAACATCAAATACATCTCAATATATTCTCATCCTTAAGAATTTAAAAATAACTCACATGAAAAGATTTTAAAACATCCATCCTTTAAGATACCTACTATGAGTAAAACACCCAATGTTGAAAACTATATGGTAAACCTAAACATATAGAAAAACCACTCCCATCTATCTCCTAAATTACTAGGTAGGCACTAAGGAGCCACTTCCATAATAAATCATACAAATAAAAAGGGTCACACTCTCTAGATACATGGATTAGGGATCACCTTCCCCTTGCCAAGATAATATCCACTTTGGGTAGCACTGACTTTCCTTTATGTGTTTAATCAAATCCACATAAATTATTCTTTATTAGGAATCGGGTTCTCCCATCCCCTTAGTTATGAATTTTCACAAACAAATAAAGAATAGGAAACAACTTATCATACAACATGTTGGGTTAAACGTTACATAATAATCAAACACAAAACAAACACAATATCAAAATTAGGAACTGATCTAGGTACTAGAAACACATCTATTCCTCTCATTATCATGTACTCTCCTTGAGGCCATGATGACTCCAGAGTACACCAAACAAAGGAATGGTCCATCCATGAAGAACCCTCTCCCCACAAACCTCGATTCTCACTAGGTGCTCCATGAATTCCACATCATCCTTGATATGAAACTCTTCCCATTCTAGGATGTTTGAGTCGTCATATAGATATTGTCAGAGCTTAGAGACATGAAAGTCTTTTTCCGTCCTCTCCAACCATTGTAGAAATGGCAGGTGGTATAGAACCTTACCAACTCGTCTCAACACCTCGAAATGTCCGATAAACAAGAGATAATGCTTGATTCCACTGCCAAGCATCAACTATCCATGTCAAGGGGAGACCTTTAATAACATGTGGTCCCCATTCTCGAAATCCATTTGTCTCCTCCTATTATCAGCATATTAATTTTATCGATAATGAGCTGCCTTCAACAATTCACACCTAAGTTGATCCTTCTCTATTATGCTCTTCACTACCTCTGGGACAAGAACTCCTGCCTCTCCAACCTCTTTCCAGTAGAAGGGTGAGCAACACAGTCCTCCATAAAAGGCTTTGAATGGTTCTATCCCAATGGTAGAGTGATTACTATTATTTTAAGAAAACTCAATTAGGGGAAAGTTTTGATCCCATGATCCTATAATGTATAGAACACACGCTTGTAACATATCCTCCAACATATTGGTGGTGATCTCTATCCGCCTCTCTATTGGAGGGTAGAAAACAGTGCTAAGGCATAGATGGGTTACAAACAATGTTTTAATCATTTACAGACCCATCAAATAATTTATTTTAATAAAATTAAATGGATCTTGGAACTCCATGTAGCAAAACCACTTCACTGACATACCTCTGTGTTAATCCATCCACTAGCTCGTCTCCCTAACCCTTAATAAAGGATATTATTTCGTCAATCTGTGAACCACTACTCAGATGGCATCACAACCACCCTTAGCCCCGGGTAGTCCTAAGATGAAATAAATTGAGACGTCATCCCACTTCCACTTGAGAACATCTAAGGTATTTAAAAGACATCCTTGAATTCAGTGTTCATCCCTCACCTGGTGACACCTGAGGAACATTGCCACAAACTCTGCCACTGCATTTTTCACACCAGGCCACCAAAACTGATCTCTCAAGCCTAGTAAATCTCAGAGAATCCTTGATTTACCATTAGGGGTGAGTTATGAAACTCAATAAGAACTCCTCATGAATCTCTGTAGGGAAAAATAGCTTCCCACTAAACTACATCTGATTCTGACTATCCTTCGACCAGCCCTCCTGAGCATCACCCTAGCTAATGCGCTGATGCATTACTTTAGCCTCTGAGTCTCTCAATTGAGACTCCTCCACCTTTCATACTAAGTAATACTATTTACAAATCAAATATTTTCCACATTTTTTGTATGAATTTAAATTTTTTAATTTTCCAAATATATTTTTAGGAGATTATATGAATCATATTTATGTTTTTGTGTTATGTTAAGCCTAAATGAAAAATGACCTAATTCTACAATTTTAACATATTTTTATCACATGGGTATGTTTTTTATTTATCATAAAATATATGTCCAAATTCTATGATTTGATTTTTTTAGAATCCATAATTAATTTCCTTCACTTTTTCCTTCTATACAAGGGGCTGAATCAATTATCTAGAGGCCATAAAAATCAATGAAGTTTAAGAGTTTTCTAGGCAGAGAGCGTGGACCCCAACACTGTAACGGACATCCATCTCAATCTACACACCTCCAAATGAGTTTATTCCATTTGAGGATAAAATTGGAATAATATTGGCATTCATAAAATACATTACATGGTGTTTGGAATCCATTACTGCGGCCATTGAACAACATATTGTTGAATGAAGCTGTCTGGATCCTTCATCCAGAAACAAAAACCGCCAATGAAAATTTCATAACTCTAACAAATTGTGGTCATATGAGATGAAATTTGGAGGGTGAATAGAAAACTAATTAGGGAACATCTTTAATGAAGGGGTCCACTTGTTTTTCTCCCAATTTTGGTTCAACAATGTGACAACCCATGGAGGATAGAAATATACCTATAAAAGGATAGGTGCACCTACCTTTCAAATCATTCCGTCCCATCCCAACACCATCTGGGTCAAAAATGTGAGGATAACAAGATCCAATTAGGATTTTTATTCATTCTTTTATTTTTATTTGATTTTTCTTTTCTCAGGTAATGCATTCATATTTTTTATATTAAAGTGTTTCCCTTTCCTTATTCCAACCCTTTTCTCTTCTAATCTGAATCTCATTCTCTATCATCCATCATTGCATCATGATATCTATGGGATTCACTATGGAAAGTGAAGAACTTGAGGCATTGACCTAGGGTATGTTTCATGGTGTTCTGTATTATTAATATTCAATTAAAAATGTTTTTATTCTATTTATTGTGGAGGTGGGAATATTTCCCGGGTGCGGCAGTCATCCAACACAACACTATTTCCAAATCTATTTATTTTCATTGATTAATAATTTTACCTCCATTATCTTAGGAAAACCATTAATATGGTGGATTTGGGATTTTTATAAGTGATAAAATGACATATGGTAGAGCTGTGTATTGTAGGAATAATATTCTCGGTTGAGGTGTTACCCTACTTGATTACTGGAGGATGTGTGATTTGGTATTCTAGACGAATGCTAAAACCAAACACTTAATAAATCAATGGGGAGTAATTCATTAATGAGGTTTCACTAGATTAATTATCAAATTGAATTTGAACAATAAATAATTAATGAATGAACATGTGTTATCCAAACCTAGGACCAAAACCTTTCTTCTATAATTTCATTATGTTTCCATAAGCATCAATATTTAGATTTCAATTTTACATTTCATTATTTTAATTAATTGTTTTTAAAAACTAAAACCATTATATTAGTAAATATTAAATAAAAAACAAAAAATAATTAAATTATGTAATCTAGAATAAGTTATTGAATGGACTACAACGCTACTCATGTGAGACGACCCAGGTCATCCACTGTGCTATATT
The DNA here is from genome assembly GCA_963277665.1 of Viscum album. Taxonomy (NCBI): domain Eukaryota; kingdom Viridiplantae; phylum Streptophyta; class Magnoliopsida; order Santalales; family Viscaceae; genus Viscum; species Viscum album. Next base: position 1,335,373,057 of record OY728142.1, read on the forward strand.
AGGAATATAAATTATCTTTTTCCATGCCCTATGATAGGTTTTCGTCGACTATGATATCTTTTGAAAGATATAGCCTCTACTATTCTCCAATATCAAGCATATATACAATGTAGTCAACTCCTCCATTGCCATAAAAGCATCTGCGAACTCCCAAACTACATCCTTCTATAAATTTCTTCTCAAAGAAACAGCCACCACATTGACCATTACTAATGTGTAGGAGATCAGGAAGTTTTAGTTAGGAAGGAAGTCCATTTTACACCATTTCCATAATTTTAGGTCTCACTGTGAAATGATATACCTCAAGTTCTTGTGATCCCTGAAGACCATAAAGTGTTCCCTGATGAAGTAATGCTGCCACAACTTCAGCAAAAACACAACTGGTGTATGTTTCTTGTTGTGGGTGGAATAGTTATGATCGTGAGGGTGTAACTACCTATACCCATAAGAGATCACTCCCTGATACCACATCATCAAAAAAACCCAATCCTGGAACGGGTGATGCACAAAACACTTTGAACGTCACCCCTTCTTCTAGGAATCTCAACACTAGGGCACTAACCATCTTCTCTCTCAAGTGACTAAAATATTCTGTCCGCTTTTCAATCTATATGAAATCATACTCCTTTCTAGTTAATTCCATTAACAGATCCTCAACTCAAGATAAATCAGGTATGAACCTCCGATAGTAACCTACTGGACTATAGAAACTATGATCTTCTACCACATTCATTGTTGTTTCCCAAGAAACAACTACTTCAAAGTTTGACGGGTCCACTGCAATTCTGGGTAGGACACCAAGTGACCAAAGAACTTCACCTCTCATGTCTAGAAATTTCACTTGTACAACTTCCCATAGGGGTAGTGGTGTCGGAGGACCTCCAAACTGTCCATAGATGCTTCGCATGATCCTCCTATGATCTGGAGTAGATTATGATTTCATTAATGAACCCGGCCATGAATTAGTCATGATACTCATAGAAAACAGATTTCCTAAGTCCCATGAACACAACCAGAGTGTTTGTAATGCCAAACTGCATTACCACAAACTCAGTGTGCACATACCTGCACCTGAAAGTAGGCTTTGGACTGTCACCCTCTATCACCCCCAACTGGTGATATCCGAACTGTAGGTCATTCATAGAGAACCAACCTTCTCCCTTCAACTAATCAAAAATGTCATAGATCCTAGGTTGGGGGTAATGGTTCATGACCGTCACCTAATTCTGTTTTTGGTAGTCTATTCACTTCTTAAGACCACTATCTCCTTTCTTTGTGTACAAGAATAGAGCAACCCACAGTTACAGACCTGGTCAGATAAAACCCTTCTTCATTGGGTCATCAACTTGTATTTGCAACTCCTGTGACATAAAAGGTTCCATATGATAGGGATCCTTCAAAATCGGATCGCCACATGTTTTTAATTCAATCCCAAACTCAACATCACATCGCGGGGGTTGGGACACATCCACTTTGGTGATGATGTCTAGGAACTCACTGAAAATACCCAGAACACCCACCATCTCTAAGTTTGTTGTTCTGCTGACAACTCAGATAAGAATGAATGAAGGGGCTCCACACACCTACATCCCTCCTGGAAACTCTGGTTTCCAAAAAAATTTACATGTTGGCCACCCATATCTGAAAACCAACCCTTCTCGAGAAGTAGTTGGTAACAACATGCATGAAAAATAGTCATTTGATGCCTAGGATGACATTGTATAGCTACATGTTTAGTAGAAGAAGATCCCCACTAGACTGATACAGCCCCAACATTAGTCTACATTCTCAAAAAACATAAAATAGGCTGGTCTGACCTCCAATTGGCATACTCAAGACCAAGGGAATGAGAATGTCCTTCCATGTCAAAACCCAGGACATGGGTTAGATAGGGGGAAACAAAGAAGTAAAATGCTCCTAAATCAAACAAGACACATGTAAGAGTACTAACCAGACTGATTGTACATCAAACAACTTCTGGCCTCCCTGGAACTACAAGATCTATGGCATGAAACTACCCATGCCCAACCCCTCTTCCCCTCAGCTTCCGACCACCTCCCTAACCAAGACCAGGTCGAGTTCCCAATGGATAACCCTGAGGTTGGCCTCCCCTGGCACCATCTTCCATTATTGGAGTAGGAGCTTGCTGCCCCTATTATTGGAAGGACCCTATTGGAATCTTCTACTACTGAGGTTGGTGTCGAACTTTTCCACCCCCACTGTATTTCACTCAGATAGGGAACTGATTATTAATATACCCACAACTAACACAAATAAAGAACCTCGGTCTGAGTTCTGTGGAGGAATGGAGAGGACGAGGAGATTATAACTGGAACGGTTGAGGCCTACTCTGTGCTAGACGAAACCAAGAAGGACTGGATGATGGAGACCAACTACTAAATGCCTTTCCCTTTGAAGAACTTATCTGGATCCACTCTCACGGCAGACCACCCAGTGTGTGAATCCTCTCCACTACTTTATCCTTCTTTTGAACCTCCAGGTATTTTGGAAAAGTAAAGGGAGTAACAGCATACTGAAGAGATGTTTAGAGTGCCTCCTCCAAGAATCATTCCCATGACACATAATCCAAAAAGAGACCTGGATTAAAATGCAGGATATCCTAGAACATGATCCCCAACTCCCTTACTGACATAATCTATTGCTGAAGGGAGATCATATACTTCCTCTTCTCAACCTTCATCCTGAAGGAAACAAATTTGACATGAATCTCATTCTCATACTCATCCCATGAGACCTCCATTTTATTCTTCTCCCCAAGGTAAAGATCCCACCACTGATGCACCACTACTCACATCTGGCTCACTTATATAGTATCCCATTACTCTGTTGAAGCCTCAATCTTGTTAAAAGTGATCACTAGCTCCTCCAGCCAGCTCTCAGTCTCTATTTCTAAGATGATTCCCTCATTCTTTTCTAGAGTATTTCAGTGTAATGCATGAAGTGTCTTCTGAAACTGGTCATCATCCTCCTCTTGATCAGACCTTCTCTAGTAAAGCACATCAACCTTCTAGGCCTCTACTACACGTGCCACATGTGGACGACATCCGGGTCCCAAAGATAAAAAGTAAAACAAAGAATTCCAATGCCCGAGTTGTGAAATTTAAATTTTTGATTGAAATATTATTTTATTTTAAATTCCCAAAACACCCAAGACACATAAGAACACAAGTAATTATGATGCATGTACCTTCCCTACGGTCTCTACCCTGCAATCAGTGTATCCTCACCTGGTTGTTCTGTAGGTCCGTAGTCCTCACATCGGATCATGGGGTCCCAAAAATATTGTGTCCTAGCCAGTCTCCCTGGCCTATTTCACTCACAAAGTTTTCCTAACACGGTTCCCTACCATCCCATGGAATATTATCTATGCCTAACCCCAAAATCCATATTATATCCCATCCATCACCTCAGATACCATTCTATCACGACCCGCCTTATATAAGATGAGGGATGAGAGGAAAATTTATCTTCCCTTACTTCCACAAAGTAAAGGAGAGATAATTACCCTTCAGTCCTCACTTTAGTAGGCCCTGGAGTGGAGACTACCACCAATGGAATATAATCTCACATAAATGGAAGTCATTACTCTTTTTATAGATGGGGATTGGGAGATAAGATGGTAAATCCAAATAACACCAATGACTAATGGAAAAAAGTAACGCCAAGTATACATTCCCCCATGCTTGTTCAAAAGTAACACTGATACATGGTAAGAAGAAACTACCAAATATTATACCATGGAATAGAAACTAAGCAACAATATTAACTATCCTAATGCCGGAGCTAGTAAGGTCCATCGTGATCCACAAAGTCTTCTAAGAAACCTGAATATAGTTTTAAAAATGTAAGGTGAGCATACCAGTATACTCAGTAGGGAAACTAAAACAACTTGTATCTAATTGAGGGAACACACTAATTCCCCTGTGGGAAAATAGTAGATCCTCAATCAGATACCAAGTGATACTAACCAGAACAACCCCCAAGGCACACTCACCCATGAAACGCATGTCACGTAATGTAATAAAATAAGCACATCAACATTTGGGTACATTGTACCACTTTTCCACTGGTTAACTACTCATTCATGACTATCTGATGTCTTGACGTAGCCACTCTTCCCACACACAGTCCCATTGTAGCAACCTGTCTGCAAACACATGATCAGTAAATCCCCACCCAACCACATACGTAGACACCATGGCTACAACATCCACCGCCACAACCGATGACACTTGGGCCCTATCCTGAAGTTACATGGTAAAATATACCTTTCCTACAAACACCTGAGCCTCAAACAACACACATCCATGCCTGTAGACACCTAGTACACAACAACCATCTACACACCTGAATGCACCTAGGTCTCATCCAAAATATACTTGGGAAAAAATGAATAGCCCACAAAACCTGAGCCCATCGTCCAAAAAATTCATTTTCCTGAAGAATCTTGGACTATGGTAAGCATCAAGACATTATATCCTAATTGGATACACCTAAGCGGCAAGATCCAAATGTTGGTGTGAGTAAGAAAATCAATAACCATCCATCCAAACTCCCACCAGAACATTGGGAAAGACACCCTCCCCCATGAAATGGATGTGTTCGACACATAGTTCTCAAAAAGGGTGGTGTATATATAGAAAAAAAGGAACTACAATATATATATATATATATATATATGTAAACAAAAACACATCCCCAACCTATGGGTTTCATGTGAATTGGCTACATTCCCACACCATCACTTCTTTTGCAACTACTCCTATATGCACCACCATACAAAAACCACTCGAATACATAAACCCAGACCCCTTTTTGTTCAAATTACATTTAATTAATTATTTTTATTCTATTTAAATTAAATTTCCACTACTTTCCAAATAAAACCCATATCCACACCAATCAATAAAAAAACCAAACTTTTGTCCCACTACAAAACCACACCAAACTAGACTTGTAGTCCCACTGCATGCAAGTTTATCCATTCTTAAATCAACCAATCCCTCAGACTGAGACACAAACACACCTCCCCCCTATACCACCCCACATACAAAGCCCATAAAATATAGACCAAAACACACAACACATGACCAAAACCAGAAAACCAAGAGTGTTAAAATATAATAGACAAGGTTTATTTAATTTCTACACTTATATAACAGGGGTGATCAAAGAACATGTCTTATCCTAAGGCATAATTTTATTTAATCCAGTGTTCATGATTAATCAGATTTAATGTTACATTTTTTTATCAGAACATCATAAAAACCTGAACACAAGTGTCCATGCAAATACCAAAAATGGTCATGATATTTAGAAGGCATACAACCACAACAGCCAGAAGTGAAAACAAATATAATTGAAATAAAAAAATAAAATAGGAAACCAACATCAAAACACACCCTTCCTATTATTTTTTTATGCATTCCATATTTTGATCATATTGTATACTTTTGTAATTATTTTTTCAAGAAGTTTATCTAGCCATTACTTATAAAAAACCATTATTATACCCACCCCTCATGATGCACATTTAAAAGAATAAGAATGGAAATACCTACATGGACGATCAAAGATCAAAGTTATTTCCCACCCTAGGAATATGGGTTGTGAAGACTTGTAGGAAGAAATCCACGACGGATGAGCGAGAAGGGCTCCAACATAGGTTCACCACTCGCCTCATAAGGAAGTCTCTAGATGCACCAATAAAAATGAAAAAGATGAAAGAAGAGATGATCTAGGATTAAGAAGACACTATATTCTAAAATTATAGAGGCTATTTCAATGTACATAAAATTAGGATCAAGGTTTGACCTTGTGGCATGTTAGTTTCACATGTTGAAATTAATTGAGATTAAATAATTCCACTCAGAAATAGTAGAGATTGACTAGAGGATGGTTGTGAGTTGATAAATTAACTTTAAAAGAAGAAAAACTCATAACATGGGAGAAAATGGAAAAACATGGGAAAAATAAAAAACTATAAATGAGTCATTGATAGGTGAGTCACCAATGTTGAACCACAGACAAGTGAGATATCAAAGCAACATAGAGACTCCTCGAACTACCGACACCATAACCTACTAACGCCCTGACTAACCGACGCTGTGACCTACCGACACTGACACCTTGACCTACCAACACTAATAACTTAAAAGCACTGATGTTGACTACCCTGAATCATCGATGATGACATCATTGACTCCCCGATTCTAACACCACATGACTCACTAATATTGACTTCCTTAACACATTGATGTCGAATCCACTGACTCACTAATGCTGACGCCCCTAACGAACTAATATCGATTCCCATTGACTCACTGATGTCGACACCCCTTGACTCACCAATGTCGAAGCCCCTTGAATCATTAATGCTGACACCCCTGAATAACCGATGCACTGTCATGCTGATGGAAAAACTGTAATTTTAGCAAACTCTTGAAAATATCCACTAAAAGCTCCTAGAAAACCTCAACATTTGAGTTTCTCAATGGAAGGGCTTGGGGAATATCAGGGTTATTACACCTTCCATACCAAGAATGAGGTTTTTATTTAAGACAATACAATTACTTATATAATTTTGAAATATGATAGAGAAATTTATCATTTTGAAATATAGGTTGTTGCGATACATATTCTTATTCAGTTATAAACCATTTATGAAATCACTTTTCACGTCTATTTGGTATATTTTAAAACAATGAAAACAAGGAAAGTCAAAAAAACTCATATAGCCTCTAACATAAAAATATGTTAAATTGAACCATCAATGGATTTACTTTCTTCCCGAGAGTATCATTGAGAAAAAAATATGGCTTTGTTTATGAGAATCTGTCTATATTCATCGTACTTTTTTATAAAGATACAAATGGTTCGAATTTCCTTCTCCCCCTTTGTATATTCTGCTAATGAGAAAACATAATTTTATAAAAATAACTCATTGAGCTCATATTTCATAGAAGTAATCCATTTAGAATAATTTACATTATCAATAACATTTTTCAAAACAAAATCATAATGAAAATCAGAATTAGCATAAAAATATTAAACCTAATTTCATATTTTAACATTAGAATGATCATTTTCAATTATATTTTCAACATGATTATAATTATAAATATTCAATGACTTTTTATGATATTGTGAAGTATTTTTATCCCCCTCAATTGATTCTTCCTTTTTCTATGTTTATCCTTCATCAAAATTAAAAAATCAATGACTATCATAATGAAAAACAGAATTGGAATTTAAGTTCTTTTATAATTTTAATCAAAGATGACACAACCATAATATTCAATAAATATAGTTATTTTATTATAAACTCAACAAGGATAAATTTAATTATAATAAAAAATTAAAATAACTTCATTAATTTTATAATGAAATTAATCTAAATTATTTTTTCAATTTAAAATAAAAATTCTATGATCAGAAACAATTAAAATAACATACTTTAATATTTTTATTTTTCCATAACTCATCAGTAATTTTCACTAACAATGGTCTAATAATAATTTATTTTAAATATAACAATAATAAAAAATGGACATATCCCAATAATATTAACCTAAATTATACTCACATAACATAGTTTGATCCATTTCAATGAGAGTTCTATTTTTCCTTATAAAAAACCATTTTGTTGTCATTTTCTTGATGTAAAAAAATTATGAAGATAACCATTATTTTAAAATAAATATTTCAAAATATAAATTATGAAATTCACCACATTAATCAGAATAAAAATAAACAATCATACAAACTTTTCAAATATGAACTAAATTAAAAAATATAGTAAATCTCATTAAAATATCAATTTTATTAGAAAGATAGTATACCAATATAAATCTACTATACTCATTAATGATAACTAATTTATAATTCATTACAGCAATACTATAAATATCAATGGGGAAAAAAATATCAACATGTATTGATTGTAAATTTTTTTAATAGATATCTAATTGATCAATCTGAAAGAAATTTATCATTTATATCCATTCATATAGGAGTCACAAACAGGAATATGTTTCTCTAAAATTAAAGGAGAAATTAAAATTTATCATGTTATAAGAGGTTATTTAACATTATCGAAGTTAACACGAACTTAACAATGATTCCAAACAATATTTTCATTCTTTCCTTTATAAACCACTTAACATGATTAATATTTAGTTCTAAAAATAAATAGTATAATTATTTTCGTTCAATTATCATAAAATAAAAAATAATTTTCTTTTAAAACTATATAGTTATCATTTTAAAATTTAACCAAAATTTCATCATTAAATAATTTAGATATAATAATTAAATTGTGTTTTAATCATTAGACATATAAAAATATTAAAAACGGTCGAATTTAGAAAAAATGACATTACAAAAACCTTTTAATTTTCTTTTGTCATTTTCTCCAAAGGTAATAGTGCCTCCATCACAAGTATTTTATTTTGTAACATTTTATGGGTATCTGGTCATACATCAAGATTATCCACTATCTATGCACCATATTACATTCATGACACATCTAAGCATTTTTCCTTCAAAAATAATTTACTTAAATATTTTGGTACCCAATAAACTTTAGGTCTAATTTTATTTTAAACCAAATTTTTATATACCCATAGAGAATTTAATCATGTATTGTATGGTACTATAGATAACAATGATTTAAAAATATTATTTTTTGTAAATAAGAAGGATTTTTTAATGAAAGAGAAAAATCATTTGATTAATTACCTTTAATAAAACATTTAATATAAGTAATAGTAGAAGTAAAAACATCATTAAATTTAACAAAATATGAATTAAACATTTTATTTTATCTTCCATCATAACCAAAAACATCTTTAATTTTATTTAGTTTATTCGATGAAATATTTTTATTATATTTTTTATGGCCATGTATATAAATATATAAACTTCTTTTAAGGCTCTTGACTTCATTTTAAAAAAATGCAGTTTAATCTTGAGCAGGTTTTATGTTTTCATAAATAGTAAAATGAAAAGTAGAAGAAATGTTTATTAATTTAAAATTTTCTTGTATAATTTAATTATTTTCAAAATCAAGTTTATCATTATATCCTTAATAATATTTTAAATATCATAATAATTGAATATATCTTTTCATAATATTATTTTTTCTTACTTTAATTTAGAAAAATTCAGGTTTTTTAAGTTATAGTCTGGATATAAACATCCAAAATAAATACCACAATCACAAACCTTATATAGTTATGTCACAGAGAACCAGTAAGAAGTTTATTTTTTATTTCCTGATTTCTCACATGAATTGTATTCTTATGTAAAACATCCACTTGTTATAAATTCATTTTTATCATTTTATTTGTATTTTACTTTTTTATTTATTTTTTGGACATTCAGGCTTGATATTCCCTTTATTCATACATTCATAGCATGTTACATCAGAAGAATTATACGTTTTACCACCATTCTTATATGCCTTATGTTTTTCTTTTTTAGGGTTTCTTCAAAAAGGTTCCTTGAATACTTTCTTTTCCATTATTTTGTTAACCACATTTACAATATGACCAATATATACTTCTCAATTATATTGTATATCAAAATCAGAAGAGTTATGTGTAACAACCATCATTAATTTAAAAGATACAAATTTATTGTTTATTGTATTCTCATCATCCATGGACTTTAGATCCAATTCATACTGAATTCATGATCTAATAAATTTTTCCTACATATACTCATTGATGATATTTAATTTTTTAATGGAGTCTTTATTTGGATTTAATTTCTTTGTTAAAGCTCACATGACTTCTTCATTTAGTACTAGGTTTTCTACTGCTTCTCCTAGTAACTTAGTTTCATTCTTAATGATTCTTTATTGATGGAAAATTTTATTTATAGTTTATTTTTAAACTATCTTGAAGTCTTTTAAATCATGAAAATGAATTCAATTCTTGGTTCAAATTAATTTTTTTGATCCATGGTGAGTGACTTGTAAAATATTATATATTTCATGAACTATTTTATAGATAAAAAATGACTAAAAAATTATAATAATATCTAAATATTAAATATTAAAAACATTATTTAAAAAAATTTCTTATAGAATAATTTCTTATAAGTGTATTCAGGTCATGATTATGTAGTGTGTTTCATTTTTCAATGCTGGTTCAGTGTTCAATTATCAAATTTCTGTGGTTTTCCTCCATTCATGATCTAGAGTGTCAGAAATCATTTGAAAAAAAGTATAGTGGTTGTTGATGAATCCATGAATCATTTGGGTTCAATCATATGATCATATATAAATTATTTCCTTAAACTATGTGGTTTAAGAATTGGTTCACAAAAATAGAATGAAAGAGGAATCTATATAACAAATGAATAATTCCAAAAGGAATAACATTTTATAAATATTTAAATATATCAAAAATAAAATAACATAACAAATAAATTAATAATGTTTAGGTTATTATACTAACTGTTATTTTCCAATAGGGATATATAAGATGGTTTATAGGGGTGAATAGACCTGATAAAAACTTTATCAAATAAATTTATTAATTAAATTAATTATTAATGCTAATTATTAGATAGAATTGGTAATGGAAAATATAAATAACATAAGTATTCTTTTATTAGTAGTTAATTCCAAAGCGATCTCACTCTACAATTATAGCAAAATATCCAATGAGAGATACACGAATTATAATATGATTATAAAAACCGAAGATTTCATTGGATATACGAATCCATATTTTCAATTTAAATGATTAAAATGGATTAATGTGAATTTCCTTTTAGGACATGGAAGTTCTAGGTTGTATAGGGCTTATATAGATCTTGAATCTCATGTTTGTGGGTGATTTAAACCCGGCCCATGTTTAGTGTAAACTAAGTGGGTTTGGCCTAACATTTTTCAAAAATCGTGTAAGGTTGAAAAAAAGGTGTCCTACAGGTTGCACGGTTCTTCTAAAAAAATTGGAATGGGACACATGGATGTGAATCCTTGTTTGAATATATTATATAGGATTTTATCCTTATTTTTCCATATAGAGTCCAAACCTAAATGGTAACCATACTAGTTCCCCATTCCTAAAACAGACCATGCACAATTTTCACACGGTTCATTAGACCAGGCACATAAACTATATGACCCCAGTAATTTTAGAAATATTATATTTCTAAATTACATTAAAAAATAAATTTTAAAACCATAATGGGTTTTCATTCTACACACATCACGTCACCCACTTTTAGAGAAACCCTTGACAACTATCCTTGGATTTGATGTGGTTTCTTCGTCAGATCTCAAATTTTAGCATGGAACGTCTCATTAGATCTATAATGGTAAGAACCTATTTTGATTTTTGTCATTATCTATTCTTATAAAAATTGATTTTTCTATATGGGTTTATGCTCATATACTCTAATTTCATGTTCAAAATATGATCTATAAGATTCCCTTAATGTATGTCAAATTTGGAGTTGATACAAGATAAGCAATTGACTACTGAGCTATGTTATTTCATCTATATTTAATTATTGATTTTAGTTCTTTATTAAGATACCTTATAATGTGATTCCCATTTGATATTCCATAACGACAACAAAATTAAATTCATTAATTGAATTTGATAAAATATGACCTATTTGGGATGCACATATCTTATGTTTTGATGTGTTTGTGGTCTTTTCGAGAACCATGGCCACCCATGGGGTGTGGTTAATGATTTTTACCTTGTTATTCCTCTTTTAAACCTATTAAATGAGAAAAAATTTCTTGTTATGATATGTCATTCCTTCTTGATTTATGATATATTTATATTCCATGATTAAATTGGTTAATTGGAATAATTAAATTTGAGTTAAATGAGTGGGGATAATCATTTTTCTATTTCCATATTATTTTTATGGTTCAAATAGAATAAGTGATTTACAAAAAAAGGTTGGGGTATACTCATTGTTTTATATGAGTTGAATAGGGTTATAGGGGTGGAAATACTCATGAGATGGAATTGATGGTGATGGTTTTTCCAGTGGGTATACTAACATAGTATGAAATGTTTAATGTTATGAAATGAGTAATGAATATTTAGATGACTTTTAGGTTATTCCTTAGATCATGATGATTTTTTTGATTCCTTAGGAGGAGCAATCTCCTTGGGACTTCATTCCATGGGTTTCCATGTGATTTTCCACCTCTGGGATTGGGCATGCTTGGATTTGAATATAACATGTTTGGAAAACATGTTCCACGGACTCCAACCAGTGCCTAACCGATATTACATAAATATACTCTTGTGAATAGAAAAGGATTCCTTGGTATTCAACACATAGGATCCTTCTCTTTAGGGTATCACACCATGAATATATGGCATGGCCATGGAATTTGATATATTCTATATTGAATGGCTTGGTCATGGTTGATTTGACACTTTTTAATATAGGGAATGGTGATGGTGATTTTACGAGTTTGGTTGAATGGTGTGGCCATGTTCATTGTTATTTCTTTGTTTGTATCATCCTTGTCCTAAGAGATTGACCATCTAGTACATGTATCATCAAGAGGATATTTTAGAGTTAGTGGTCTAGTATTATACTTTCCATGGTATTCTTTTATTTATCTTATTGCTTACTTCTTTACCATATCTTTTTTAACTTTTTATATTTCACAACATGGGATTTTATGGATCTTGGGTAGTTTTCTACTAGTATATTATCTAAAACTCTATTTTTCCCCCTTAGGGACCCAAACAGATTATATAGTTATTCATATTGATAAGGGAATGACCCATAATATTGGTTGTTGATTATTTCATTGGAGTATGGGAGAATGGGACTAAGATGTGGCTTATGATGAAATTTTGATACTTTTTCATCTTTTTATCTTTTTAAATACTTTAATTTTTTGGTACTATATTGTACATATTTTGAATTATTTTTAGATATATGTATCATCATAACAAATAATATGATACACTTATGATTATATATATATATATATATGTTTTTATATCTTTTTTAGTTTTTTGTTTTATTCATGTTCATCTTCTTACTCTATTGGTATCTTATTGATATTATGTTGCATATAATAGGGAGATGAGTTCATTGTCTCCCCACTAACACATCTAGGACCTCACTACAAGTCAGAAGTTTCTAACATTTTGGAAGATGTTCTTAAGGCCTTGTAACCCCCATGCTTTGGGAATTTTATAGTGGACTCTAGGTCTAAGACATTACAAAGTGGTATTAGAGTGCTAGTTTTTGTTTTTTTACTATTGTGTGATAATATATAGGGATATAAAGGTATTGGAATTTGGTAATGAGATGTTCCCGAGTGTACCTAACTTGATATAGGAAAAATAAAAATTTCCGTGAATTTAAATCTTGATTTCTAGATGTCGAAAATGACAATTGATTTGATTCAACCATTGGGTGGAGTAATTGATTTATGTTATAATTATTTATGTGAATAAACGTTCTATTTTTTTTCATCCCAAATAGATGATGGAATTGCATCTCATTAATCATATTGTAACCTGGTAAAAAATGACATGCCATGAATTATGATATTCCTTTTGGATGCATTAGATGACGCATATTTTTTTGATATGTGTTGTGATAAATTTACCTTTTATTGTGATAGTTTTTCATTCAATGGATATTAAAAATGATTATATATTTTAGTTCATAAGGTGTATTGGACCTTAAGAAATGGATTGTTATGCCTCTTTTGTTTAAATTTAATAAGGTGAAACTGTTGTGGAATGAATGTTAAGGAAATAATGGTGGTCTTTATGAGATGCTATGGGACTTCATGGGTTGGAACATGGTTAACCATTGGGTATTCCCACTTTGTAATAAACTAATTTTGAAAATTAAACTGAGAATGTTTATCAAATGAAATGGACACTGAATTTCATTCAATTGATACCAGACCTAGAACAGTATTTTGAGTTGAAAATGGGATGTGTGTTGAGTTATTTAGGTGAATTTTCTTTTTATGATCCTTCCTTTAAGAGAAGGTTGTGGGTTACTACATGGTTGTAGAAATGTAGTGACTTGTCATATTATATTTGAGCAATAAACATTGATATTACTCATTTCTGAGGCATTTTCATTACATTGTAGAGGAATTCCACCATTACACCCTATAGTTGTATTCCATGACAGTGATTATGAATACACTGTAGAGGCAGTGTGTTATGGGATACATGATGATCCTTTTTTAGTGTTAGTTGTTTCACTAGTTGATGTTGTAGATATAGCTGTTGAGGCATAATTCTATGAGGGATTCATTCATTTTAAGAAAAATTTCTCAGGACCACCACTACCTTCTTTATTTTTGGATGATCTAACGCATGAATTCCATCAACAACATCCTCCCACATTTTCATTTGATTGTGTACCATGGTATATTGAAGTGATGATTTAGACCACATTAACAATTTTCGATCATATGGAAACACCTCCTAAGAAGAGAGTTAAAATCAAAAGTTATATGCTATGTGGCACAGAAAATCACATGGGGCTGTACTGTACCAATCTGATAAGAGGATAGACGTGATTTGACATAATTTTAAGACCTAGTTCTATAAATATTTCTACAACGACTTTCTAATAAATTATAGGGTTGTAGAATTCATGCATCAAAAGTATGGTTAGAGATGATTATTTATTACATGGAATTATATAAATAGATAAATATTTATATAATGGTGTACCTTGATAATGATCTATTGAAAGAGATACACATGAAGGAAGGTCTTCAACATGTTATTGAATCTTAGTTCATCATGTTCAAGTTGACCTATATCACTAAAATTGTGAATCAGGTACTGATTATAGAGTGAAACATGAGAGAAGTTGGGGGTACAGAGCCAGACAATGCTATTTCTAGAACAAGTGGTTCTGCATATATAAGAAAGAAACACTTTTCTAAGGCATCCAATGAGATGAGTTCTAGTCAGAATGTTAGTACTGGTAGATTAGTGTTTTATCATTAGTGTGTCAAGAGAGGCCACAAGGAGAATTAGTGTGATTGTAACCCATTCGATTGTCAATCTTGTGGTAGGATGGGCCACATGAATCATTTTTTACTCTATGTTCTCTCCATCTGTGAGAGGTTGAGGGTCAAATCCAACACCATGATCTTGGAAAAGTTCATCATCTCCATGTTAGTAAGGATGTTGGAGGATTGTAGGACAATTAGGCCAATGTGGTGGTCGTCATGACCACGGAGGACAACCACCTGTTCCAAAAGGACATTAGAGTGGGTGTTCCTTAGGCAGTAAGGTTGTATCACAGTTTTATGGAATAGGATATATCAATTCTTTATAGTCACCACCATAGAAGAAGGGTGATATAATATCTATAGATAGAGGTACTATCTTTGTATCCCTCATTATTGCATCTTTTATTTTTGATTTAGTTTCATCTAATATATTCATATTTTTACCTGTAGTGAAAATATTTGGGATTAATTTTTTTAAGGTTTTATGATGATTGACACACCATTTGGAATCATAATATTGGATGTTCCCAAATGTAGGGAGTTCTACCTTGTGTTTGGTGGGTGTCACGTCCTTTCAAATATGTATTCCCTTGACATGAAAGGGTTTGACATCAAACTTAGTAAGGAATGGATAGTATACTATTGATCATATATTGATGGATATCTACATAGTCTGACTTTAACATCACTATAGGGTACAATGTATACTCAGATGAGTGAATGGGATGTACTAGAGAACCGAGTTGGACTACAGTATCATGGGATGGGTAATATAACTACCCAAATCACAAGTTTTTATCTAGATAACCAGGGAGCTCATCAAGTGGGATTTCCTATAGTGTTTGAGAATTTGAGTTATGTCTTACTGAACAACAAATCTGTTTTACCTCTTGATATAGAGGCGGAATTCTTCATCGAGATACATCTAGGAGATACATTGGTATCCATTCATCCATAGAGGATGATTGTGACGTAGTTACAAAATATCTGGATGCACCTAGGGTATTTAGAGGCAAAGGGGTTAGTCTGACCCAATACAACATTATGGGGTTCATCAGACATATCTGTGAAATAGGTGAATATAGCTCATAGTATATGCATAGATTATAAGAAATTGAACAATCTTATATTTATGAACTGATATTTTCTTGCATGATATATATGACATTTTGAATCATCCTTGAGGTTCTTGGGTTTTCTAAAAAATATACTAGAGGATAGGACATCACTACATCTATGTTTGACCTATATACATACCTCACAAAACCTTTCATAACAGGTATGGTCTATACAAGAATCTGGTTGTACCATTTGGTCTCGAGAATGATCTAACAGTTTTCAAGGCACTAATGAGATGATATTTTAATCCTTATCTAGATTCACTTTTTTTTGGTTTTTGTGGACAAAATCTAGGTTTATTTTCAAAAAAAAAACATGCCATGCTACTTGAGATAATTTTGGAACCACTGAGAGAGAATCGGTTATATGATATGCTCATAAAGTGCCACATATAGATGGACAAGAGTCACTTCATGTTTCACAATATCATGAAGATAGGTGCATCAGTGGACCCAAAGAAGGTTATAGTTGTAGTTTACTAGGAAAATCCCAAGAATGTTTCGGACATATATAGTTTATTATGGATAGCTGGATATTATAGAAATCTCATATGGGGCTTCTAAAACATAGTAGGGTAGTTGACATGCTAGACTAAAATGGTTGTGATGTTTTTATGTTAAGATTCCAACTATATATCCTTTCAGGATGTAAAAGGTAGATTTAGTTCCACACCAGTCATGACACTGCCAAATCAAGGCATGATCTACATTGTGTATTATGATGCATTATAAAATTTGTAGTGAGAAGTGCTGATGTAGGGGGATATAGTCATGACATAAAGGTCTCAGTATCTGAGGCCATATGAGAGGAACTTCCGGATGCATGATCATGAGATATATATAGTTGTTCATGCCCATCATTTTTGGAGTCACTACTTACTGGGAGAGAATTTTTTGGTGTGGATAGACCACAAAAGCCTCATGAATATATTTAAGTAGTTTGATTTGAATCTGAAGCTGAAAATGTGGGTGTAATATCTTTAGTCTTCCAACATTGAGCATGGATACCTAACTTGTAATAGAAATGAATTGGCTGATGCACTGGGCATGAGGACTATGATATATGAAATTTAGTGGTCCAGTAGTGAGTGGAAGCTCATGACTGTGTTCTTTGAGATGATCATGGACGTGCAGGATAGACAGGGATAGACTAATCTACCATCCATTGTTCTGACATGTACCCTACTAGATAGAGTAAGGATGAAGAAATTATCATAATAAGAGGTCCTACCTCTACTGGGTGTTTGTCTTTTGAGGACCCTCCCCTAGTTGGACAATATAAGAGGATCAAATATTCTGTATACATGGTCGTGTTTGGGTTCTAGTGGACTTACATGAGAAGATGAAGATAGATTCTCTTGCCTCATCTAAGGTAGTGCACCATGTATTTACCATGATATACCATGTATGGAACTATTAGTACCAATTTTTTAGGAATGAGATGGGAGGTTGATTGTTTCTTAATAGATGATCAACTTTTTGATAGGTGAAGGTGGAAAATTAGTTACGATCCATGCTCTTATAGATGTTTTCATTTCCAATGTAGAAATGGGATGAGGTATGTATGCATTTTGTGACTCATTTATCGAGGTATCCTCAAGGTAAATGTGTTTGGTTGGTTTTTATGATATAATTGTGAAGGTTTCACATTTTTTTGATCAGGGAGACCATCATTGTGGATGATATTGGGAGGTTGCATTTCTAAGAGATAGTATGATTCCATGGGGTCCAATGAACAATATTTTCATCTAGGGATGACCTATTTATATATAGTTTCTTATAGAGTTATCAGATTTCACTAGGTAAATAGGTACTTATGATCATAGCATACCCATCTCAGATTGATGTCTAGTCAAAGAATAAAATATAATTTCTTGAGGAAATGCTGCGAGAATGCATCCAAGATTTTATGGACTCTTTGGAGAAACATGTACCCCAAGTTGAGTTTACATACAATAATAGTTATTAGGTGAATATTCATATGGAAACTCATACATCTTCATAAGGTATTCCATGTTGATCACCATTTTGCTATATAATGGTAGGTGAGGAAGCATTACTAAGAATACGACTTGAGCAAGAGATTTCATAGAAGGTCCATTTTATTCAAAAGTTTGTAAATAAATCACAGTCTTAATAAAAATCATACACCTATCACAGAAGAAGGCCTATTTAGTTCTAGGTTGGGGATTAAGTTTTCTTACATTTTTCTCTGGGGTTGGGACACAGAATAATTTGAAAAGGGGATATGATTTCACCACGATATGTCGGATTGTTTGAGATTCTAGAAAGATTTTGTTAGGATCCTATCAATTGTAGTTTTTTTAGATGTACTTATCCTTGAAAGAATTCTTCCATGAATCTTAGTTTCACCTCAATCACTAAGACCTATCATACATCTTTCATCCCAAATAAGATGAGTTATAAGTAGATGTGTCCTTCAAAGAGCTTCATATTCATATTGTGGATCGTAGAATGAATGTTATATGAGGCTGGTCAATTACTTTAGTAGGTGTCCTATGGTAGCATAACTATTTACAAGATGAGAGTTATGAGCATGAGGCTAATGTACATGAAAAGTAGTTGGATTTGTTTTAAGAAGAATCATGACCTTCCTTTACTGGGAAATTTTGGGATTTATTTATTTAATATAGGGAAATTGTATGAACCTAGGATTTCATATGAGATATAGATCTCTTATTTTCAGTTCAAATGTTTAAATATGGATTAATGTGAATTCAATGTGTGGTTATAGAGGTTTTGGGGGTGTTAAGGGAATTTTTAGAGCCTAGAAAGTAATTTTTGGGTTATTTAAGCACGGATCATGGTTAGTTTAAAAAGTATAGGATACTCAACTGGGTTTGAAAAAAATTGTGTGGTGCTAAATATGGTGGATTTATAAGCTTCACTGTTATCCCAAACCATGTTGAATGGGGGGAAGGACCATACGTCCATTTCTGCAACATTTATAGAGGTTTTTTCACAGTTTCTGCATGGTTAGTCAAACCATGTGATGAAACCATGTTGGTACCCATTTCTTAGAACTGACTATGCATGTATTGTGTACGCTTTGACAAACCATCCACATAATATTTTCAAAACCATAAATTTTGGGAACTTTATATTTTTTAATTATATGAAAATAATTTTTTAAATCTAATTTTGTTTTCATAGTATTCACAACACATTTCCAATTTTGAGATAACCCCTCAATGGTTATCCTTTGATTTGAGGTGGTTTCTCCTTCAAATAACTTCTTCTAGTGTGGAACTCATTGGATACCTAATGGTAAGCCCTAAATTCCTTCTTCTCCATTATATGTTTATATGGATATCTATTTCACAATTGGGATTTAGGCTTGTATGCCCTAATTTTTGGTTATTTCTTCATTTTTATAATTTATCCTAATCTAAGTCAAATTAGGAGTCGATAATAGAAGTTCAACTAACTTCTGATCTATGGTATATGTTGTATAGTTTTCCAGTTAGCTTTTGTGCTTTATTAAGAATCCTTCCACTGTGCCTCCTACTAGAGTTTCCAACACAACCCTGAAATTAAATTTGTTAATTGAATTTAATGAAATCAGAACTTTTAGGGATTCCTGTAAGTCCCATTGTGATTAGGTGGTGGAATTTCCCTAAACCATGTCCATCCATGGGGTGTGTCTTATGAAATTTACCTAGATATTCTATGAATGAACCACCCTGGCAGTGAGTACGCATGATTTCTTAGATATAGGAAGACCAATTACCATTAAAGAAAATTGACTTCCTCGTTAGGAGATGTCAAACCTTATTTCATTATGAAATAATAATATTCCATTTTTAAATTTGTAAATTGTATAATTTGGTTTTGGGATAAATGAGTGGGTAAAATCATTTTGTTGTTTCTATATTATTTGAATGGATTAAATGGAATAACTAAATTCTGAAAAATGAGTGGGTATAATCATTTGTTGTGTTGAGTTAAATTGGGCGATATGGGTTGAAATATTCATGATAGGTAATTGCTGGTGTGTGGTTATATGAGTGGGTATACTCGCATTTTTTGAAATTTTTAATGGAATGAAATGAGGAATATTCCTTCAAATTCCATGGATGTTTTTCCTAGGATCATGATGTAGTAGTGGGAACCTTGGATGTATCCTGATCATTGGGTCATTATATCATAGGATTCCATTGACCATTCTACCCCTTAAATCTAGCTTTCTAGGTCTTGGGTAGGATGTGTTTTGAGGACATGCATTTAGGACTCCAACCAGTGCCTAAATGAGTTTCCAAAGAGATTCTCCTTGGACTCGATGAGGACTCCTCAGCCTTAAACATCATGGATCCATTCCTCTATTGTGTGGCCCCTTAAATATACAGCACATGCATTGAATTTTTTATATTCTATATTTAATGGCTTGTTCATGGTTGACAAGACACTTTGGGATATAAAGAACGTTCACGGTGGGTTTACTTTTTTGGTTGAACAGTGAGGTTGTGTTGGTTATTATTATCTTTTTAAAGCTTTTTTTCAAAAGAGCTTATCCATCTTGTGAAGGGATCTGGGGAGGAACTTTTTGTGTTAATGGACTAGTAGTGTACATACCTTATACATCATTTCCTTCTTTTGTGGATTAATTTTTTAACTGAACTTTTTTTAGCATTTTATCATTCAAAATATAAAATTATATAGATCTATGATGGTTGACTACTAGGATGATTTGACACAACCAATTTGGGCCACCCCTAGTGACCCCAACAAATTATATGTTGTTGGTATTGATAAGGGAATTTTTTCTAATTCAGGTTGTTGATTTATTTATAAGAGTAGGGGATCATGGGACCTAGTTCTAGTTTGTGATGCAACTAGGATATTTATTAGTATTTCTGTCTTTTTAGTTACCTATATTCTACAGTACATCTATGTACAGGTTTTGGATACTTTTTTGATACATGTATCATCATAATTATTTTATAAGAGACACATAAAGATTATATATTTATATATATATATCTTGTTTATTATCATTTTTCGTCTTCTTTTTTCTTCTTCCTCTATTTTTATGTTGTTGATAATATTTTGTGGATACTATAGTTATGTGGGTATATATCCCAACTAATATAGCTAGAACCTCAATACTAGTTGTCATCCATTGGAATTTTGGTAGATTGACCTAATTATTTATGACCTATCAGGATCGGGTTATTTTTTAGTGGCATCTGAGTCTGGAACATTACAATGATTTTAGGGGTAATCATAAAAAAATTATTGAAAAATATTCTGGTGGAAGGATAACAATAAAACTGAATTTTTTATGGGTATTAAAAAAATGTACTACTGAATTTTAGACACTGGGAGTCACAACTCATATAGTCATATAATTAGATACAATGACTCAAAATCCTCTATTATTGGAATGATGAAACAACCCACTGTTGTTGATTGGAAAAGAACTAAAGTTATAGGGTGTCCACTTGCTCAAAGATGGATGATGAAATCGAATTTCATGATAAATCATGGAGAAGTGCTGATGTTAAACTATAAACATTATGAAAAATCTTGGTGAATCTAGAATAAGATGATAAAGGGGGTCATGGAAATGTTTTGAGAATCCTTGGGATCAAAAAATGGTTTCCCTAGGAGTCTACTGATAAACCATAGTGTAACCCTCCAATAAACATCAGAAAATATTATGTCATATGCTAAAATTTCTATGGGATGAAAAAATGGTTTCCCTAGGAGTCTACTGATTAACCATAGTGTAACCCTCCAAGAACAATCCCATGTCTCGTCATTATATATTAGTCAAAAACATTATATATATATATATATATATATTCTAAAACATATTAGCATCCCTAATGCAATTAATTAATTTCAACAAAGATATATCATAAATGTAAAAAATAGATATATCACACCATAGAGAATCTACAAAAATAATTGCACAATCAATTGTTTTTATATAAAACAGCTAATATGTAAATCCAAAAAGATTACATATTTTTAATGTTATCTAACATTACTACTCATGATTTATCAATGAAAATACATATATCATATAAATATAAACAATAATCACATCCATTGTAATTTATAGGTTTATAACACATGTCAAATCCTGTAACATAGAAGCACACCTACCCAGTCCCACATGGTTATCTACCATCCACCATGTCCTATGTTAGTATAAATTTAATATAAAAAATCACTCTAATATCATTTTGTAACCCCCCCCCCATCCCAAAGAACATGGTGTAATTTTAATTTCATCATTACCCATTCTCGCCTCCCTCCATGAAAGAGGCAACCTACTTGTAAAAATGTTTGAAGAATGTTTTTGCGGTGATTATACCCACAGTATTAAGTCATATAAAAAATAAACAAAAAATATAATAAATAATCTATGATTCCTAAAGAAACTGAATGATCGAATACATGTGACGCAATAAATAGAAAATGGTTCCCAATGTGAACAGACAAACTTGAATTTATGTGACGAAGATAAAATAATTAAATAAAATATACAGATCTCAAAATTACATCCCTGAATGTGAAGACTTTATTTCTTATATTCCATACATCATCCTTCATCCCCAATCACATATTCAGGTCTATAAATATAAATTATAAACTAGAATTAAAAAAACCCATATAGTCTTTAAATAATAAACCAAGTAGGATAACAATAATTCATCCTTAATAAGTGTGGTAGTGTTTAATTTTTATATTCAATAATATTAATAAATGATTAAAAAGAAATATAAATCATACCACACAAAATGAGAAGTCCATCTCTGACCAAGATTCCACAGAACAACGGCAGTACCTTATTCATCTACATAATTATTGGATAATAATAGGATTTCATATGTGACGATGAAAAATGCACTAGGCTCACAACACGTCTCCCAATGGTCTTATGGAACCATGTTGGATTAGGCCCCCAGATAGTCGTATTACAAATCTATCATGGTGTGGGCCTATAGATCTTTGTACCCAATCTATTCATTAGGATATGACCCCAAACATTCATTCCACTACCATTTTCTCTTGTCTTTCATCATAATTTGTTTAGGTTCTGAACATTACCCTATAAAGTGGTAAACAACACATGATGATCCACCTATCTCATGTTACAGAAAACCCATGAAGGGATAGTAACAGACCTGATATAACTCTGAATACAAGGAAAGAATAATATATTATCTTGAGGATATATTATAAACACACCAAATAAACATGTGATCATAATAAAACATAAAAATAGTTTACACTAAAATAACACATGGAATCAAATATGATAATGGGTCTCACGATCCAGACACACATCTACATGAGATCATAATAAAGAATGGTACAAAATGTTATAGAATCATTAGTATTTCACCAAGGAAACATGTCTAAATTGGATCCCCAAAAATGAATTGAACATACTAAGTCAAGGTTGTCAATTTCAATGTCATGGGTCATCAAGAATCATTACTCAAACCGTGTCCATGTATTCATTAACTAAATCCACTATCCAAGGATTTCAAAATATTATTTTATTAGTTTGTTTAGAAAATATATAAAAATAGAACAAGAAATAAATGATATTGACTCATTGATAATTTAAATATTATCCATTTAAGCAGTATAATTCGTTAAATACTTCATTAATATATAAATTAATAAATAACTTTTTATAATAATATTCTATCACCAGAATAACCCTATATAATCTTGAGTTAATAATTTGTTAACATTAAGGTATAAATATAGATTTTTATAATTTTAAAATAGTTAACCAACATTTGCAAAAACACACATGTTGAACTAGATTTACAATCCGTCCTGAAAAAAGAAAAAAGTAACATAAAATATTACCTATAAATAATCAATTATAATGCTACACCAAAAAATGGGAGAGGGGATGCAGTTTTTTACAATCTATGAAAATAGTTGAAGAACCTATTTTGATTAGTTAAGGATTTCATAATCATTAATAAGGAAAACCTTATTCTTCCTAGAATGATGATAATTACCCCAACCAAAGGCATAAGGGGTTTCTACATTTCTAGGAATAAATCTAGATACCGATTTCCAATATTAAATACCACCAAATAAATCCATCATTTATTTTTTCTTTTCATAATTTTAGAAAGAAGATAATAATATAACTTTTAATCCTTTAACATGTCAAATTATTTTTGGTAATAATTTTAGGCCTCTAAAATTCTAAAAACCTATTATATGATCGAATGGGGGAAAATTAAATGATAAAATAGGTATTAAAAGTATCTTTTCCCAAAAAGGGTGATGTGTAAGGGTATCATTGTTTTAACCTTACAAAAATACTAGAAAATTAATAGGGGTAAATTATTTCCCACATAAAAATGATTAGCCATAAAGGTTACACTTGTTCGGATTAATATACCCTAACACAATGGTTTGGTAACCCTTACATAACATTTAGATAGTACATGTTTCCCATTATGAATCCCATAATTTAATATTACATAACCATTAAAATAATTTCCATACCCTTACACAACTCATATTTATCCTTAATTAGTGCTTATGCATGGATAGAAATTTCTAATTTTTCCCCTTCATATCATTTTTAATTCACATGATACCCATATTTAGTATATGTGATACTCTTACACAACTTTTGTAATAAGGGATTATCCTCATGCAGTGTGTGAAAGATTCTTACCATTACATTATGGCTCATGTTACCTCATAAAACTCATATAAATAATTATTTTACCATGAATAACTCCCCAAAATATTCCATAATTATTTTAGATTTTACTTACCTTTATATAAGCCTTAGTCCATATTTAGGGGTAAAAAATGCTTAAAATTATTACATATTCACATAAGAAAATTGTAAAATCAAATGAAAATTGAGTTTTAAGTATATATAATGACATTTAATGTAGCAATTATCCTTTAATAATGGATAATAATCCTTTAAAATTTCTTCTATAGACCTTAAGTGAATAAGTTCTTCCACTAAGCTCTAATATCAAACTCCTTCTTCTACATCTACTCTCATATCCATCCACTATACTACCTGATCTGGATAAGTTTTAACTTGTACCCTTGAAGGACATTACCCTTATAGTCTATAATTCTATTTAGAGACACTTTATGTGATTTATCTAATGACAACAAGAGATTTAAAAGAGGAATATCATATTCAATAGATTATATGACATAAAACTACTACATTTAATGATAATCCAATAGTTGATCATAGTTTGAAATAACCCTGAACCTAGTTTCTTGGAGTTAGTGCCTATTTTATAAAATATTCATAGATACAATGGTTCATATCATGATGGACCATTCATTTGAGTTTATTTAGAATCATATAAATACATGAATCTTGAATAAAAATTGATTAGACATCTTAGAAAAAAATATTCAAGATTATCATTATTTTATACAGTGTATCCTTATATATCAATCAAATAAAATTTATAGTTTTTTTAGAAAGGAAACTAAATAAAGGTGAGATAAAATTCTCAGTAAGGGTTAAGTATAGTGTAATATACCATGAATAAATAAGTATAATCAATATTTAAAGGTAAATTAATATACACACAAGCGACTTAAATAAACCAAACTAATGAATAGGTCATTCATAATCAATATGGATAGGTAAATAACTGAAAATCGTTCTATTTAATCAATAACATGAGCATAATATGGCATTAATAAAAATGATCAAATAATACCATATAAATAGTCACATGAGCTTGAAACATGACCATGGAAATTATATCTAATATAATAATCACTTGATATATTAATAATGATTGAATTAATATTTTCATAAATTTTAACTATGAAGATATATCACCAAGATGTTACTATTAGGAACTATCCTCATGATTGTTAATGTATGTGGGTAGAATCTCATATGATTAGGCCCACATAAAATATTGATCCTCAAATAGATATTTAAACCTCAAATTGTTTTGGTATAATCATCATAATATACATTCAATGGTATTACACACACTACATAATATTTATTTTTGGTGAAGATGACTTGTGTCTCACATATGTAAAAAGATAGATGGATATACCTTACATCACACATATATTTTGTTGAACATAATCTAAAAAATTGTATTGTGTTCTTAAACATGTTATTAACTTATTAAATAACCATAATAATGTTCAAAATATCATATATAATCCTTTTATAACATATTATATTCAGTTTGATAATATTATGTCATAATTTCTGTTCTTTAGGGTGTTGATTTCCTTTTTTTTCACATACATGTTTTGTTAGGAAGGATTTAATTCTTCTAAATATTATATAAATATATCTTCTATATAATAATAATAAAACTGTAATTATAAAATTTTTAATTTTTTTTTTAAATTTACAAAAAATCATGAATGATGGTTATGAAAAATGAAGTATGTTACGATCATAAAGGTTGTAGGCTATATGTATGCATGAGTATCGTTTCCATTTTTCAATGATCCTGATAAAAAGGAGGTAATTAATATTTTAACATAAAACAGTGATAAGAATTTAAGATATAACATATTATATACATATATATATCATCCATGTGGTTTAGTTATGAAAAAAACAGTCACATCACAACATTAAGGTGGTACTCCACACTTATATGAACTATATTTTCATATTTATATGAATGAAATGGCATGAAAGATAATTATATATAATATATTTAATAAATAAAAATATTATATTAATATCATATTTAATTCATTTATATCATATATAAAAATTTATATTACCCATATCACCTACCATGTGAAGCATTGGTGAAAGACGAATCACATTTCTTCGCAAGGTTGTTGTCTATCATACACACAAGTGATGTTATCATATATCCTATGGAAAGGAATGTAACAAGTTATATATGTTATATATATACTGTATAAAATTAAATATTTTATAATTATCAAATATATGCTTTATATAATTCATCACACACAACCATGAGAGGTGTAAATGGAAAACATAATAAAAGTATTTCGTGAGGCAGTACTTTTACATAGAGACAATCATTGATTTTGAAACCCATTTGATAGACACAGAGTGGGTTTTAAGTCATCTTAATATTATAAAAATATCCTAATATATGTATTATACTAATAAAATTATATCATTATGGTATAATAAGAAAATAAATATGTGAATAACCTAATAAAATAAATACACTCACTAAAGAACATTTCCTCTTTCTCATGTATCCTCTATAAGATTCCACTAAATAAATCAATGTTTGTATTTGATACCAAAATAAATATTCAAGGATTATTTTAAGGAATTATTTATATGATTTTGTATGGTATAATATAAAAAACATGATGGTGTGAATATGTGAGGGGGTGAGTGTCCTTTTATAAAGGAGTAGGAGTGTCATTCATCTAAATACCCAAAATTACTCACTATTTGTTGGTCTCCCTTAAATAATTTTCTTTATAAATTGATAAATATTATATTTTATGTTTTATTTTGTCTTTAAAAACCACCAGAAATGGAATATATTTTTATTGTGATATTTCTTATTCCTTATGTTTACTCAAAATTTATTATTTTAGTTTTTTTCATGGTAAGATGTATATTTTTATTTACCGAGGTAATTTTTTCTTTAAGAATAAATTTAATATTAGTTTTATTGAATAATTTACACTAAATTATTTTTAATAATAAAAAAATTATATAAATAACCCATGAGTCTATAAAATTTTTTTAACAAAAACACATGTAATGTGAAAACCCATATTTTAACATCAATTGTGGAAATTGCATTTAACTATTTTCACTAATAATTATCGTCAAAATATATGTTGAGATATTTAGATAATATAAATACGTATTAGTTCAAATATTTTCTCATTTTTCCAAATTAATAAAACAAAACATGTAAAATTTATTTTAAATTTAATCCTACAGATATTATGTGGAACTAGGTTTTTAAAGTCAAAATAATCAAAATATTACAATGATTTTTTATCATAATTTGGAATTAAAATTATTACAATGAACTAAATTAGAATAATTTTTATAATTTTTAACTAATTTTAATTTTAAATAAATTAAATGTGTAATTTAAAATTATAAATTATTTAAATGAAATGGTTTTTTCTATTAAAAT
This sequence comes from Viscum album, assembly GCA_963277665.1. Lineage (NCBI taxonomy): Eukaryota > Viridiplantae > Streptophyta > Magnoliopsida > Santalales > Viscaceae > Viscum > Viscum album. The sequence continues at coordinate 1,335,401,328 of OY728142.1, forward strand.
TCCTTATTTTTAACTATTCATCATAAAATGAAAATTCTCAAAAAAATACCCAAAATTTATTTTGATATAAATTTTTAAAAATTAATATTAATTATATTATATAAAGATTTTAAAATTATCAAAAATTAATATTAAATCATGTGCTCTAAACCCCATTAAACCTCTATTTAGAAAAAATAATTCCTTTAAGAATGAATTTTTATTTCTTTTAAATGATTTTTATTTTATAAAAATTAATATATCTATTATATATGCTTATAAAATATATATTTTAATAAGTTATTTAATCTTATTATTACCCACCACTACAAATAAAAGATGATAATTATCATATTATATAATAATATTAATCATATTAATAAAATGCTATTGTTTGGAAAAATACAACGTTCCATGTATATCAAGTCATCAAGGAAACTAATTAGTTCTGATAATTCTAGATAAATTCATTTTTATGTTATAAATAAAGGTAAAATCAATTTTTTGTGTCACATATTCAATTGAATAAAATGTTATTCCTTATGAATTTCATGGTGTTAAATTATCCATGCCTTTAATAAATTTTTTCCTCATAATTTAAACATAACATTGGTAATATAGTGCTTCATATTTGAAACATTATTTGTCAAAAATGAAAACATCAAATGGTTAACAAAAAAATCCTCTTAAAACTATAAAACATATGTACAACATACATATTTAATAACATATAACTATATTCCTATGTATTAGAACATTGTTGATATAAGAAAATATAGACATGGAAGAAAAATATAAATAATTATTGAGAGTGATTAAGGACATTGATCAGAGAAAAATGAATGATCAATGTAATTTGAGGGGTTTAAAAGCCAATTTTATGTGATGATCTGAAATACTATGTAGATCATCTTGTATGGAGGTAATATGAAAACATTTTTGTTTAATGATCAATTTCCACATGTTAATGTATTATTTTAGTTCCTATGGATATAAGGTAAAATAATCACATGAAACAATTATATTTCATAAAAACAATTTAATATTTTTTTCTAATTAAATAAATTCCCATTCCAACCCTCAAATTAAAAAATTAACATCAAAAAATGATTTTTTATGCATGAATTAATAAATTTAACATTCAATATGTTGTAATATCCATTAAATAGTTTGAACACTTTCCATAGGTCACTAACTATTTTACAAATCCAATATGGTTAGCACAAGCTATCTAATATGAATACCTATCCATATTGTGAATTAATAAATTTATCTCTAAAACGATATCCAAGTATCAAAATAAAAAATTTATTAAAGGATTAACATTATAACCACTACAAAATATTTTGATCAAAAACATTATTAATAAGGTTAGTGAGTTTACAAAATGAAATTAACATTAATCATTCAAAAAATTAAGCTTTTTTAAATATTTTGATATCAATCATTTGATTACATCATCATATATTATATTGATATTTGGTAATAACATGAATTACCCAAATAAATTATTAAAAAAATTCACTATTACTTATTCATTATGTAACCATAATATTATTAGTTGCATTCCTTAAATCCAAATTTTTTTTCAACTCTATCAATGATAATATAAACTACCTTTTCATTGAATCATTAATAATTTTCAAAGTAATTAGCACTATCTAATTTAAATTATCCATATCAAACATCTCATAATCCAACCATAAATATCTCAACATTAAGAACATATTAAAATTTGTATTTCCCTCAATCAAGTGTTTCCCTAGAAGTTTAAATTTATACTAAATAACTTTTCAAAGTACCATTCTGCATACGCGTTCAAGTTGTAAATGAAATATTATAGCAGTACAATCCTTATACATTTCAAAGTTTTTTTATGCTGGACATAATTGATTAAATATTAAAATGGTATCATTTTTGAATCCAAACACTAATTAATTAATTATTTATCTTTATTTTTGGAAATAGAATAAGATTGAATTTGATCTATTAAAATCAATTTAGGTATATTCCATTGACGATTGGGGAATTCATTTGTTTGATTCCCTATCTCCTTATAGTTTAATCATTGAATATTGGAAGCCTTTTCATAGACATGAAATCATGTCTGTGGTGGATTTTTTATAAACATATGAAGCAAACCCCTTTTCCTTTTTTGATGTGCCATATTATCACCTTCCATATATATCACATGTCATAAAATATTTCATTTTATTCTTCCCTTTACCCATATTATTCTTTTTTTTACTATTATTCACTTCCGTTACATTGATGAAATAATTCTTATAAAATTATTTAAATTAATTATTATCTCCGGTTCTTATGTTCTCATAAGTTGATAATGTTTGGGACACTAGATCCCTTAAAAATATTGTATTGTGACCAAAACATATTGAATCAGTATTACAATATGGATATCGAACATTGGTGAATTTATCATTCCTTATTCTATGATTCATTTCTATATGATGTAATATACAAAATTAGGTTATATCATTATGAATCATGATGTATAATCCCAAAAATAATGAAACATAAATTCAAAAAATTATGCATAGATAATCTCATAATCATGAACGTGGATTATTTTGGGATATATCTTTCCCAAATTCCTCATAATGCTTTAAAAAGTAAATGTGAATTATACAAAGAGTATCCCCTTGAGTGTCAACACATGTGTGTAATAATGCCCATTTTAATGTACTAGGTAATTCCAAATTCAAGATCAACCATCCACATTCAGTGTTATTTCCCCTAGGTACCTATTTTCTTAAACCATTTCTACTTATAGTATTCATACATATATTTATTTCTAAGAAGAAACATATAATATCTCCCTTTATATAAAATTTGGATGTTATTTTATGGTTATCTTAAAAGAATATCATAGTTAAATGTTCCCTAATCTATGTTATCCTAAATCAAGTTCTAATGGTTCTTACGAAACATTATTTGATACCAAAAATAACGAACCCAACATAAGTATCCTTGATTTAGTTCTTGAATTTTCAAGTTTGCATAGATACAATGGGTTATATCCCAACTGACTGATTAGTTAAGTTGTTTTGTAGAACCAGATATATACATGTGTCAAGAATTTGAATTTAATATAGAAATTATAAAATCTTTTTTTCTAGACAATAACAATATTACCTCTAGAATATACTTATATGTAAAACATAATATGCGTCATTATTTCAAATGAAAGGATGATAAATAAAGATTTGATCAAATTCCCAGTAAAGGTTCATTATGTCAGAATATATCATGAATAAATAAAAATAATCATTTTGGAATGGTATATGAGTAAACAAACATTCCATTTAAATAACCTCATTTCATGAATAGATAATCAAATATCAATATAGAAATTAAATAAATGACAAATTTTCAATTTAATCGTAAAAATTATAATAATATGGAAGGAATAAAATATAATAAAATTATTCAATATTAATATAAAATGATCTTGATAGATGACCATGGATATTATCACCCATAAAATATTCACATAGAATATCCATAATTATGGAATTATTAATGTGAGACACCTAATATTTCATGATCTATCCTCAAGACAGTTACTGTCAAAATCAACTATCAAGACAGATTTATTTGCTGTCTAGAAAGACATATGATTTTTTCCAACTAATTAATATCAGTAGATTACAAATTCATCATGGGTATTTCATTAACTCGTCCCCAAAAAGTTTCGTTCATTTCAAAAACATTATTCACATATCTAATAATAGATTTAATTCATAAACAATGTAACACCCCAAGAATTTAAAAATAGATTTATTATAAAATTCATGGATCACTGAGTCACTAAAATTTCTACTTTGTAATAACGTATCCAAGTAAGCTGAAGTTTGTAACTTCTATAATGTGAATTTTGAAAATCTGACATACACGGTTGCAATCAGTATGTTATTTGGTGTCCGATAAGAAAAACATAATTTTTGGTGAATAGTAACCATAGGAATAGCCACAAACCCTTATAAATAGAGATATTCCCTAATGATTTATAACATTAACGATGATAATATATAAATAATATTCATGTGTTAGTAGGATATACCTATGATTTTGGAATAAGTAAATAAATGTTTTAAAACTGTTGCTTTTAGAATAAATTAATATTTCAATTAAATATTAAATTAAGTATATTTATTAAAATATTTTTGAAAAATTGACATAATTTTTGGATTCTAAATGTCAATAAATAGTTCGGCTAAATTTTTAGTATTTTTCTGAAATACTAGAATTTTTTATGAATAGTGAATTTTGGTAAAATACCGTATATATTAATTATCAGTTAAATACACTATTTATGAATTCATAAGTGATGTAATCTGAAATGTTTTTAAATAACAGGAATTTATTACTCTTCTTGTTCACAGAATCATCACTATTTCTTTTCTTGAGGGAAATTAATAAACTGATGATTAAAAATTATGAAAACCCTCCTATCCTCCACTATAAAAACCCTCATCACTCCCACTTCTCTACACTCATATAGTCCTTGAAGCTCATAAAATTTCTACCCAATTACCCTTACCTAGTCACTCCCCATGTCCACAAAGCATCTGGTCTTCACAAAAGACCAAAACACCTTCCCTTAAGGAGGTACTCAATGAGTTTATTTCAAGAGGTAAAGCACTCTTTTTTTTTTCATTTAGTTTCATTTCAATTTATCTTCTTTTGTTATCCTATCCTCACCTTATATACCAAATAGATAATGATAACTATATTATCATCTATATACTATAATTATATCATTTTAATTGAATAATAATCGTAAATATCCTTACTCTATCTCTCTTTTATTTTATAAACTAAATCAACGTCCATGAGGTTCCTATTTATAACCTTTGTGGATGAAGAAGCATCGTTCTTCAATTTATACTTCATTACTAGTCAGGAAACCATTTTGGTGGTTGAACCAGTCTATAATATATTTATTATAACCTAATAAATTTTCATAAACTAGTATATGTATAAATTATTAAATTGTATGACCAAACTACATCCTAATAATCAACATTCCACTAAAATAATCTCAGTGAATGTCATTGATATTTCTTCTAAGGATTCATCCTCATTACATGTAACCATATGATATAAATTAATATAAACACATATGAATGTTCATAAATAATATGTAATTTTAATTCTGTATATTTACATCCATTTCACATGAACTCCATTACTTAAGAAAAAGTGAAATGATTATGAAAATCATGAAAATGAACACTCTGTAATGATGGAATTAAATATAATAACTTGTCAATAAGAACATAAATAAAAAGAACATTATTATGAACATATAAAAAAACATATAATACATTTTGGATTATGTTATTAATATGTATAATTTCATATTTCTAGGCCTTAAGTTCAAGAGCGGAACACATTCAGACTCAAGGTAAGGGGTTTCTTTATCTCACTTCATTTTTGTGAGATTTTCCGTATTCACTACTAACAAATGTGTATGTTGTATGTATACTGACCATTGACGTGCCATATCATGGATATCTATATTTTAAATGTATTCAACAAATCATTTCATTTTATTAATTTTGGGGCATACGAATCATTTGATTACCACGTGGTAAGGGTTTTTCCACCCAAACCTATATTTTCATTTGGGCTGCTTTTATTGTCTAATTACCTCAATGAAACTCTTGGGTATTATTATTTACTAATAATAAATTTTTTTAGTGTTTTATATATGTTTACTAACCAGTATAATTACTTTTTTTATTGATAGTTACATTTTTAAAAGGAACTTTCAAATTTATTTTCGAAATACAAACCCGATTCAAGAGATATTTTCAAAATTCATACATGTTTTTAAATGTACACCAGAATATGGTTTAATCCAAAATTAGTTTTATAAAAAAATATTTTTTTAATAAAAATTATCTTGGATCATTTTTTTATTTAAGAGAACAAAATTTCCTTTCCTCTTTAAAATTATCTTAAATACTTTCCCTAAAATGCTCTAAAATGTTTGATTTATAAAGAATCTCAAGAACTTTTTTTACATGATTTCACTTCAGTGGGACATCAGTTGGGCCAAAAATATAATATCAATTTCATAAACATTAATTTTATGGGATATTCATGTTTAAAAAATTATTCTATGTCAAATATAAATGATTTCCCAAAAGGATTCTTCTTTTAAAAGTAAAATAGGATTTTTCTCATTTATAATTAACTTTTATGAGATATATGCCTTGTTTACAACATATTTCAGTCTTTTGTTATATGTAATTAGCATTGGTATAAAAAATCTAGTGTCTTTTTTTCTCTCATGATATTATAAGGGGTTATTATTTTAATTTTTCAAGGAGGTATGGGACACTTTGGACTAGTTAAGGATTATTTCCTCAAGGATTTTTCAATGGTCTCTTTTAAAATCATCTTTTATGTATCTACATCTTTATTTAATATTATAATTCATTGACTTGTTTCTATCATGAAATCATATACTATATTAAATTTAATATTTTAGGATTATTTTGAAGGTGGATATGCAATCATGAGACCATTCACTATATTACACTGAATGGTTAGTGTTTATGATTAATGATTAGGGAAAGTTGTTTACATTTCATATGTTAGTTTATACATGAATGTGTATGTTGTTTACGTTTGTACACATTATTAATAGAATTTAATTGGATATAGAAATCGTCAGGTGGGGCGCACTATAGCCCCTTGGTGCATCGGTAGGTCTCAAGAGACAAAATATAGTCTTGGCACAAGGCCTTGGCAAAATGATTATTTTTGTTCATTGCATGAGGCCTGGACTATATAGTGACGATTTCCCACATTATGAAATCCATTGTTCTGAAAATATAATTGATTTCTCATTTTTCTATTCAAATTTTGAAATACACATGATTATGTTTTTTTATGGCATTATTTACTTTTCTCATATTCCATCCATAATGTTCTCAAGATTATTATTTCTAAAGGCATGTCTTTTCAATTATTCACCATGCCTAATTTTTATGTTATGATATCTTATATTGTATTATTTACCCTTACTGAGAATTTGATCTCAACCCTATCTTATGTTTTATTTTCTCAGGACACGATAATGTTTATTATGTATGAGATGCTGAAATAACCTTGGAGTTATGGATTTTGTCCAAGGAGTTTCTATGTTGAATTTCTTTTCATGTTATAATGTTGAAATTATATATGAATCTTATTTCTAGTACTTCAAATCAAATCGTTCCATCGGGATTTGATAACTTTTTTATATTCCAATGTAATAAAATAAGGCGTCGACTCTGGAAAACTAGGGTTAGGTCATTACAGTTTGTATCAAGAGATGTTTATTCGCAAACCTGGAAACTGGATTAGAAAATATAGATTAGGGAACGAAGTCCTGAGGAATTATTTGAAGACAAACATACTAGAATGTCATGGAATCTTGGTAAATAATATATTATGCGGATCTTTAGAGAAAATAAATCCATGTCTGGATACAAATAGTTAAATTTGGCTCTAGTATAGATGTATCATGGAGTGAAAAATATGATAAGATGTTTTGGGCATGTTTTGAGATATCCTGGTACACGACAACATGCCTTGTTACACTCTTGATATTAACACTCCTAGGGGATATTCTTATGATAATGTACAATTTATTTAACTCCATTGTGAAGGATTTATGACCCTAAAGTAACAAAAATATATAGTTTTAGGATTTATGAAGCATAAATTTATGCTATGTGTTATACCATTTTTTGAGTTATAGATAGTTCATAATGATATTATATAATATATAATATGTAATTAATTAGAAAAGTTGACTATAAGGAATGATAACTTCAACAATGCATGTGTTTTTAAGATTAAGAATAATAAAATCTCTATTGTTATTAATCTATATTTTCAAAGGAATATTGTTTCCCAAGTATCCTCATCATATCATGAAATAATATTTTTTTGTTAATAGGGTATGTAAAGGATTCTTGGAGTCCTATGGCATTGAACGGAAGAAAAAGAACAATAGGATGGTAGAGATATGTGGATAAATGGAATAAGGGAAAAAAATGTTTTCCCACATGTGATAAATGTGGAAAGAATCTACCTATTAATTACTTGAAGGGAATGGGTGTTTTCTAAAAGTGTTGAGAAAAATGACACCAAGTTCATGATTACAAGGGTATGAAAATGGTTTCCAATGTACAATTCTTCTACTTCAAGGATATAGGACACTATGAGAATCAATCTCCCAATCGTAAAAAGAATATACACCAAATGATGATTTTGGATAATGATAAAGTTATGATGCTACCAAATAAAAAGTAAAAAGATTAATATTCCTAGTTAGGAATCATTAATTTTGAATATTTTTTCAAAAATGAACTAGTTGTATGAATTATGAGATATATAAGGATTGTATTGTAGTACTATTTAATTAAGGATTTGAGGTTGTATTATGAATGGTACAAAGGAAAATTAAATAAGTAGAAAGATAAAATATTTACAAAAAAACATGATTGAGGTATAGATAACATAAGATATTTATCTGATGATGGGATAATGATGAAGATATGATTGATTCAGATATGTCATACTTACCTTGGAACTCATTTTTTATGTGTCGGGAAATAGACTATACTAACGTCGATGAAGTTTTCCACACTTTTGGATTTATGTAATATATCTAATAACATATATCTTACTTAATGAATACAAAATATTTCTTGTTTCTAATAAGTTTTTAATGATAATTCATGTTATTACCATATTTAAAGAGCATACATTATGAAGTTATTCACATGTTTGGAATATGAAATTTAGAGCTAATTCTAGTTAATTAAGGGTTAATGATAAGTTCATCATGGGAATTTAGAGGACTTCTTTATTATGTGTTGAATCATAATATTATTGAATTGTTTTTAACCATTTATGAAGTAGTTTAATTTGATCATTGTTTGAGCTTTTAGAGGTTATGGTATTGCTTCACCAAATGGTGTAACCCATTCTAAGTGATGAGGTATAGATAGTTCAGGCGCAATAAAATGATGAATTTTTAAGTAGAATTAAATATTTATACTCTTATATAGTGGAATAATTCCTTGGCTCATGGAAAATAATCATAAATAAAAAAAATTCCTAATCATTAATAATATCGATGAAATTTTTATTTGGTTTTTTAGTAATCATCATTCATCGAACATGTCCGCTATCATGTTACATCAGAACATCATAGTTATATTTTTCATCCATGTACAGGTTTTTACTTCCAACTAAATGTCACCATATTCGAAATAATACTTTTTTGGGTGACCACATCATCACCCTTAACGCTTTTTTATGAGGATATTTTATTATCCCTACTTCCATTGTGGGATTCAAAAAAAAAATTTCCAAGTATCTACGATTATTTATCAATGTTAAATTTTGAATTTTGAGGATGAAATATTTGTAAGGAGGGGGTAATGTAAAACCCTATAAATTTAAAAATAGATTTATTATATAATTCATGATTCACTAAGTCCATATAAACCCTACTTTATTATAACATAGAGAAGTAAAAATAATTCTGTCACTTCTGGGATGTGAATCTCAAAAATCAGTCCTACACGGTTGCGATCAGTAAGTTATTCGGTGTCCGATAAGAAAAACATAAGTTTTGGTGGATAGTAACCTAACCATATGAATGGTAACATACACTTATGAATAGTGATATATCCTAATGAATTGTATCCTTACCTATGACAATATATAAATAATATTCAATTGTAAGTAGGATATACCTATGCTTTGGAATAAGTAAATATATGTTTCAAAACTATTGTTTTTAGAATAATTTTTTTTAATTAAATATTAAATTAATCATAATTAAAAAATTATTTTTGAAAAATGGAAATAATTTTTCGATTCTGCATGTCAAAAAATGGTTTGGGTGAATTTTTGGTATTTTTCTAAAATACTCTAATTTTTGCTGAATAGTTAAATATGGTAAAATAACATATATACATACTATCTGTTAAATAAACTACTTATGACCTCATAAGTGATGTAAACCCATTTTTTTCAAAATTGCATGCATTTATTACTATTATTGATCACTGAATCATCACTATTTCTTGTCCGGAGGGAAATTAATACATGAGTGACTAAAAAATGATGAAAACCTTCTTCTCCTCCCCTTTAAAACCCCCCCATCACTCCCTCTTCTCTTCACTCCTCTATGCCTTGAAGCTCCTTAATGTTATTCCCAATTACCATCCCATAGTCACTACCAAAATCCATAAAGCTCATGGTATTTCTAAAGGACTAAAAACCCTTCCCTTAAATCGGTCCTCGAGGAGTTTATTTCAAGAGGTAAAGCATACGTCTTTTTCATTTAGTTTTATTTCAATTTATCTTCTTTGGTTATCCTCTCCTCACCACCTCTATCCAAATGACCATGATAACTCTAATATCATCTATATAATTGATTTATATCATGTTAATGGAAGAACCATCATCAATGTCTTTACTCTCTCTCTCTCTCTCTTTTCTTTTATAAATGAAATCAACATTTATGTGGTTTCAAATTATAACCATCGTGGATGACCATGTTTTGTTATTCAATTTCTGATTCATTACTAGTCATAAAAGCATTTTTATGGCTGGAAAAGAATATAATATATGTATTATAACCTAATTAATATACAGTAACCAGAATAAGTACATATTATTAAATCATATGACTATACTACATCATAATAATCAAAATACCACTAAAATAATCTAACTGAATGTCATTAATATTTCATCTAATGATTCATCCTCATTCCATATAACCAGATGATATAAATGACCATTAATAAATTGGTATGTTCATAAATAATATTTAATTTCAATTCTTTATATTTATATTAATTTCACTTGAACTCCATTACTTAAGAACAAGTGAATCGATTATGAAAATCAAGAAAAAGAACACTCTGGTATGACAGAATTAAATATAACAACTTGTCAATAAAGAAATTAATTAACTAAAAATAATTATGATAAACTAAATACATGTCTAATTGGTTCTGAAATGTGATTTTAATAATTCTAATTTAATATTCCAGGACCTTATGTTCAAGAGTAGAACGCATTAAAACTTAACGTAAGGGGTTTATTTATCTCACTTTCATTTTTGTGAGATTTTCTGTATTCACTACTAATACATGTTTATGGTTGATGTATACTGACCATTTAGGTAAAATATATTTAATATCTTTATTTTCGTGGTATTTAATTAATCATTTGAATATTTTTAATTTTGTGGAATATGAGTTTATTGATTACAAAGTGGTAAGGGATATTCCAACCAATCCAGTATTTTTATTCATGTTACTTTTGTTGTCTAATTACCTTAATGAAACTCTTGTTTATTATTATGTACTCTTAATAAATTCGGTGTGAGTTTTATATATATGTTCACCATGAAGTATCCTTAATTATTTTCTAGATAGTTACATTTTTTAAAAGGATCATTCAAAATTTTATCCAAAATACAAACACGATTCAAGGGAAATTTTCATAATTCAAACATGTTTTCAACTGTACACCAGAATATATTTTTTCCTAAATTAATTTTACAAAAACAGAAATTTTATCATGAAAAATTATCTTGGATCATTTATGGATTTAATAGAACAAATTTTCCTTTCCACATTAAAATTCACTTTTAATAATTTCTTTAAAATACTAAAAAATGATTGATTTATAAAGAATTTTAAGAACTCTTTTTACCTAATTTCACTACAGTGGGACATCATTTATTCATAAATTATTATTTAAATGTTTTATTTTTTTATTTTATGGGATATTAAGGTTTAAAATATTATTTCATGTCAAATGTAAATTATTTCCCAAAATGAATCTTCTTTCAAAAGTTAAAATTATTTTTCTGATTACTCATTAACTTTTATGAGATATATGCCTTCTTCACCACTTATTTATTTCTTGTAGTGTATGTAAATCCCTTTATTATATCATATCTAGAGTCGCATTATTCAAATGATATTATAAGGGACAATTATTTCAATGTTTCAAGGTTGTATGGGACACTTTAGAATGTTTAAGGATTATTTCTCCAATGATTTTTCAATGGATTCATTTAAAATTATCTTATCTATGTCAACATCCTTGTTGAATATTATACTTCATTGGGGTGTATCTATCATGATATAATATACCATATTTAACTAAATGGTTTATTATTAATTTGAATTTGGTTGTGCTATCTTGAAACCATTCACCATATTACTCTAAATGGTTAGAGTTTATGATTAATGATTGGGGAAAGTTATTCTCATTTCATATATTAGTTTCAATTTGAATGTGTATATTGTTTATGTTTATCCTCATTTATGATTGGAATTCATTGTATATAGAATGTGTTGGTTGGGGCCTGTTATATCCCCCCGGTGCATCAGTAGGTCTCATGTGACAAACTACGGTCTTGGGAAAGGACTTGAAAAAATGATTATTTATGGTCTTGCAATGAGGCCTTTACGGTATAGTGATGATTTCCGGCATTATGAATTTCACCATTATAAAAAATTATTAATGTTTCATGAGGTTATTCTACTAGTATAATGCCCATGATAATGTTTTATTTTGAAATTATTTACTCATCTCCTATTCCTTCCATAATGTTTTAAAGTTTATTATTTGTAAAGACATGTGTTTTCAATTATTCACCATGAATAATGTATATGTTAAGATATATTATACTTTATTTATAACCCTTAATAAGAGTTTGACTCACCCCTTTCTTATGATTAATATTATCATAACTTGAAGAAGTTTATTATGAATGACACGATCAAGTAAACTAGGAGTTATAGATGTTGTCAAAGGAGTTTTCATGTTGAATTTATTTTTAAGTTGTAATATTGAACTTATGTATAAATCTTGATCTCAATACTACAAAACTACTTAGTCCTTTTGGATTTTATTCCTTGTATATATTACAATGTAATTAAATAAGTCACAGGATATGGGAAACTGGGGTCAGGTCCTTACAAAAAATGTGACATATTATCAAATACTTGAATTGAGTATAGAATATGGATTTATCAATATTTCCCTAATAAATAAAAAACATTCAATGGAAATATCATATGTTAAGATGGTATACAGTTCAAGAAATATGAATATTCATAATTTGATAATATAGAAATATAGTGGAAATTAAATTTCAAATTATATTTTATTAAATGAATATGATTGTTTCAATGTATATTTAAAGACCATTAATGAAATGTGATTGCTCAATAAATTTCACCATATGGTAAATCTCACATTGAATCCATTTAGATGAAAAAATTCAATGTATAAAATAAATACCATGAATAATTAATAAATCGTGATATTATATTTTAATAGTGTATTATATACACAACATCAAACAGAAATGGTGAATAATAACAAATAAGTCTCAATGTGTAGTGATTTGAGATGGAATCCCTTTACAATTTGAAATGATTTGAATCTTAATCCTCATTAAATAAATATACTAATATGTATATTTAAAACATAAAACAATTTATTCAAATAATTATAATATACATTAACAGGAATTATGTACAACCAAAAAAAGTAATTGGTGGTGAAGATGATATGTATCCCACAAAAGTAAAAGTTTTATAAAAATTAGATACCTCAAGATTCCTTTTTTGAACATTATTAAACTACATGTATATTGGAATTAATCATTTTATTAACAAATAAAAGTGAAATATTAATTTATTTAATATCATAAATGATCATATTATAAAAAATTTTCTCCCAATCATTAATTTCAATCCATCCAGTTTTAATTCCCTTATTTTCTGATTCTTGTTTTTCCATGAAAAAACCAGTTATTGGGCATATTATATTGTTATTTAATCTATAGAATAATAATTATTACATAATTATCATATTTTTAAATTATTCATAGTTTTCAAAAAAATTGAATGTCTTTCATGGAAAATGTTGTACATTATGATCATGGAGACAGTAGGTCATGCATACACATGAGTTACATTTCAAATTTTAAATAATATTTATATAAAGGAGGTCAATAAGATTTTACATTCCCATAATGATAATAATTTCAAATATATACCATATTATATAATTATATATCTTATCCATGTGGTGTGGGATGGAAAGAGTTCCACATTACTAAATGAAAGTTGTAGTCCACACATATACGAATGATGTTATCATCATTATGTAAGTGAAATGTTATGAAATAAAATGACATATATTATTATTATAGAATGAAACAAAATTCATGAATATTGAAATTATATCATTTATATCACATATAGTAATTAAAATTACAATTAACACCTTCATTGTGAATCATTAGTAAAGATAAACTGCAACATTTCACAAGGCGGTACTTCGACGTACACATGTGTGACATTATCATATCCCCCATAGAATAGAAGATAATAATAAATATATTTTATTGTTTCTTAAAATGTATAAATATGTCATAAATATCATATATATATATAAAATTTATATCCATCATCAAACCAAACCATGATATGTGTGAATGGAAAACTGATGATATTTGTTCGCGAGGCGATAGTTCTCCATACCCATGAAAAATTATTTCATAAACAATTATATTAAACTGTAGGTGGTTATAGGTCATACCTTTTTTTTTTAAAACATACTAATATATTTATGATTTCATATAAATTATATCATCATGTTATAATAATAATATAATAATGCTGGGAAATAATTAAAATATCGATTCTTGTTGAAAAAACATTATATCGTTTTTGGGTATCCTCATCAGGTTATCACTAAATCTATCAATGGTTATATTTAATCAAAATATAATTCCTCTATGTTTTGGTAACGTAATTTGGGAATTAATTTAGGTATGTATAGGCCAAACCAAATTTCATGACGTTGTGGATTAGTGAGGGGAGTGAGTTATCATTTATAATTGAGTAGTAGTGGCATTATTGTGTATACCCAAAAGTATTCACTATTTAGAGGTATCTCTTACCTCATGTTCCTAATAAATTGATAAATAGTGTAGTGTATATTTTATGTGGTCTATAAAAACCTCCCCCAGACAATCATAAGTATATTTTTATCATGTTATTCCACATTTATTATATTCACTATATTTTACCGTTTTGTTATTTACCGCGGTTAATTTTAAATTTAAAAATAGAAAAGTAATTTATCCTTTATGAGTAAAATTAAAATGAGTTTAATTAGATAATTTATACATAATTATAAGAAATATTATATCCTAATTAGGAAATAAGAAACATATGTGTGTGTAAATTTTATTTTAATACAAAAAAATGTAATTCACAAAACTCGATATGAATTTAAATTCCTATAATTTATTTTTATTATTTTCAATAATAATTATGGTAAAATACAAATTTTAACATTTTATATAATATAAATTATTATGATTCAAAATATTGAATATATTATTTTAAATTTATCTCAAATATTTTTTATTATTTAATTTAAAATGAATCCCCCATACATGATGAGAAAGCATGGTTTTAAAGTTAAAATGATAAAACTTTTATAATGTTTTTATATAAGTATTCATTATAAAAATGATTAAAATGACCTAAAAATTATAATTGATATAAAATTATATTATTATTTTTAACTAATCCAAAATTTAATTTACCATTATAAATTATTTAATTGAAAATTCAATTTTCAATTTAAATTTTAATTTATCACTATTAATCAAAAAATGAATCTTCTTAAAAAAATCCCAAAATTTTTTACCCAAATCTAATTTAAATATTCCAATTTCTAAAGTGAAGTATTTTTAATAAAAAAAATTTAAAAAATTTGTAAAAAATATTTTTAAATAATATCTTCCCAATATAATTAAACTAGATTTTATAAAAATAGTGTTTTGTGGATACATTGTTTTTTTATTTTAAATGATCAATAATTTATTTATAATAAATAAATAGAGGATAAAATTATGTAAACTATATATTCTTATATGTTTCATAATCCTATTATTAACAACCATTCTAATCTCTAGGTGATAATATTCATATTAAAAAAACTTATTAATAATATATATTTGTTTTGTAAAACACGACGTTGTATGTAACACAAGATTTCAAGGAAACTTGTTTTTACATGTATGGAAATGCAAACTATATTTTTTCTATAATGAGACATAAAATCAATGTTTCATGTTTCATATAATATTTAATAAAAAGTTATTCTTTTAAATTCTTTAGTCTTACACATTAAAATATATTTTTCAAAATAAATTCAATCTCTTCGATAGCTTTTCGTACATGCAACTATTTGTCTAAATGAACTATAATATAGTATACCATTATAACATAATCATTCAATTAGAGGTTATAAATATTAATTAATAAATTATTGAATTTAAAATATTTCTGAATTTAAAAATAAATAAACACATTTGTTATCAATTGATTAAAATTTAAATGAAAATCATTTGAATGAAAAATAAATTTTTTCTAGAAAATAATATTTTGTTTAGAATATATCCTCATCACGTATTGTGAGAATATTATCATTAAAATTATTACAAATTTCTTAAAATTTATTTTTATATATATTCCCTAATTTATAAATATGCCTTTCAAAATTATCTTTGGCTGAGTTTTTGAGTATTTTCTGAGAATAATATATTTTTTTGATGAATAAGGAATAATAGTGATTTTTTATGAAAATTTCCATTTCATTTAATTATTTGAAAAGTTAAAATTTTATTTTAAATATAATATAAATTAAAATTATTTCAATAATATTAAAATTTCACAAAAAATTTTACCTAATCAATTTCATATCCATTTCTGATATAAATACTTTTCAAACATTTGAATTTTTTACATTGGTGAACTTGTTTTTTACAACACATCAAGGGGTTTAATTTTCAATTTAATACATTCAATTATATTAAATGAATATTTAAAAATATTTTTAATTTTTTAATTTATAATAAATTATATTATATAATTAGGTCTATTAAATTTTTGACCAAAATGAATATGAAAAACATTAGGAATTAATTATTATGATTAATGTGAAAATGGGACTTATTAGGGGTTAAAATAATAATATAAGGGTTGAAAATGACCTAATATTTTAACAAACCCCATTTTACAACCATCGTTAGACCATATAACTTATATGTTTCTATAATGTTACAATTTTTATATTTTGTAATGTTAAAAATGTAGGTATCACTATATCATTTCAAAGAAACCTTATGTGTCATGTCCCCCCAACATAGAAATGGACACGCCCCCTTTTCTCATTTTCACACATACAAAAACCATTTTTCAATAAAAAATACCAAATCTATTTAAAATAACCCTAAAACATCATAGATTTCATATTTTTATTATAAATCCCTATAAATAAGGATTTTGGTATAAACCTATAAAGTTTATCCAATGAAGATGTAAAAATTATAAATATGGGTATCTATTTTATATATTCATCCCCCTCCATTAATTAAACATAAAAAAGTGATAATGTAAATACACCATTGTATCTTAGAAAGAAGTGTTTCTATGTTATTTTAATAACTCATATCCCTCTCTACTTCCATCAAATAGGATATGAAACCATTAATCATGTGGATAACAAACTACCGCATCACGAATCAAAATAATTTTTTCCCATTACTACCACTGATGCATAGATATAACGATGGATTTAAAATGTGAATGTGATATTAATTACACTATTATGAATCTAAAATTATTATATGAAATATATCTTCATACTTACTAATCCATATCGGGGTGCGATAACTTCTCTTATGTGTATGGCATAATACCTCCTCGTAAAGCGATGTGATTCATTTCTCACTTTTGAATATCATGGAAGGAAATAAGAATAGAAATATTGAATATATGTTATATTTATAAAATATAATAAATTATTTACATATAATATCACATACAAATTCTTTCCTTATAATCTTTTGGAAAACATTAATGTCTCTTGTGCGTACATGTGGACTACTCCCTCTAACAAACAATGTGAGACATTTTTTATTATTGACATAGATGGTAATAATACTATATTTTATTAAAATCCATTGTTTAAATAAAAAGTTAATTTTCTTATAAATTTGAATTAACAGTCACTTTCTTTTCATTCCATCCATCATGAAAAATGGAAACAATGTTCATGTGTGTGTACAACTTACAATATCAATGAACGTCATAATCCATTATCTAACTGTAGCTTTTATAGATTAATATAAACACATTTTTAATTAAAATATATGTAATTTAAAACATGATTAATACTGTGTATATTATGGGACCCTGATCAATCTAAAATTACTGAATCTACTAAACCAAAACGTATGTGAAAACTGAATCAGTTGTCATATAAAATAGTGATTTTAAGGAATAAATACTGATTAACAGTTTAAAAAAGTCTATATGAAAATCATGTATTTTATAGAATATATTAATATTAGTATGTAATAGTTTTATAATAATACTATATAAAATATATTTTAGTATCAAGCACATATGAAGGATATTGGATCTCGTGTAAGGGTTTCAAGTCTCACATTTACTTATGTGACACGTATGCCATTTTACCAGTTGGTTGTTTTATGCGGTGTATAAAAATCTATTTAGACATGTTCTATCATGAATAAAATTTATTCATGTTATTTTATGTTACATTTTTATGAATTTTTTTATGGGGTCTTATGATTCAATAGTTACCAATGTGGTAATGATTTATTTTATAGCATCACTATTTATCGGGATTGTTTTGGATTAAATTTCTTATGAAGATATATTATTATCTATGCCTTAAGAATCTCATGAATTTTATTATCCAATTTTTATTAATGAGAATTTAATTTAATTTTACGATTTAACTCGCTCTGGAGGAAAAAATTATTGTGAATATGTTTTTAATAAAATCAATAATTATTTCTCCCTTTCGTGGAAAATCATTTTTTTCAAAAACCATGATTTATAAAAATGTTTTGAAATTTTTGGTAACAGTATAACATTAATTTATTAAAAAACATTTTCACACTTTTTAATTTTATGAAATGTTTTTAATGTAATTTTCATGTCTTTTCTAAATAATTCTTGTTATTCTATTAATGAAAATGTGAAAGTAATTATTATTTTAACATGTATGACATGAATAGAGTTATCCAACATCATGACAAGTAAATATTTGTAATATTATATTTCTTGTATCCAATGTTATTTAAAATGAAATATATTTTCAAAAAATGTGATGAAATATTAGATTTAAATGATTATTTTCATATTAAAATTTATATTTTACATAAGAATTTATTTAATTAAATGTTTATGGTATTTATATTTGTCAAAGACATAAACTATGTATTTTACATATGATAGAATGGGGATATATTATATTTATATAATTAATATTATTTTTAAAGATGTTTTATAATTAGTTTTACTATGTATGTATAATTTGATTACAATTCAACATATTACTTTGGATGTTTTCTGATTATGTTTATTGATTTTCGGTAGTTATTAACATTTCTTATGCTAGATTTCAATAAAAAATAATGTGGATTATGTCACACCCCATTCTTATGGGGAACATATTGGACATACTATGTGATGGGTAGATTCTGGAATTATATATATCCTCGATGCATTATTTGGTTTCATGAGACAATTCAATTGGTTAAAAATTCGGTTTTTACCCAAGGATTTATTCTTTTTGAGAAATCTCACAAAATTTTGTTTTATATGTCCAATATTATGTAATCCTGAATTATGATATTACTTATTTACATTCCATGTGATATTTTTATTAGATAGAATATCCATGGTTATGTTTTGAGCTCAATGCTTATTTATATGGTACTAATTGATCATCATTTAATCCTGTCATGTTATTTTTAATGTTCATATCATTGTTATAATAACATGTGTTATTGTTATATACATTTATATATTGATTGTATCTTATGTATTAAATATTTATTCTTGTGTATTATTTACCTTAATATGGACCTACTCTCTCCCCTTCCTAATGTTTTATTTTCCCCAGAACAGCATGATGTTTTTATAATTCATATGATCTGATATTAAAAGGTTAAATATAGTCTTCTCAAGGAATAAAAATTATATTTTATTTATTCATTTGAAATGTGAATTTAAAGTATATATCTAGTTCATCAAGGATAAAAAACTATTCATCAAATCAGGGTGAGATTCCATGAATCTATGACCATTCATTAAAAGTTACCACATACTCTAGAAAACTGGGATTGGGGACATAAATTATTGTATTATAGGATGTTAAATTTAAACCATTATGAACTAGATTATGAAAAACATAGATTAGGGTATATAACCCCTTGAATGAATTTAATGATAATTTTATGTATAGGATATCATTCTAATGTTTTGGAAAGCTAGAGATTATGTGGTTTTCTTAACAATATAAAAAGATAGGATACTATAAGTATATATGGTTCTATGACTAATGATCCTATGTGTAATAACTCTGAATATGGTGTGTTGATATTGAATCAAGAATTTACCAATACAAAACAACAAACATATTTCACACCCAGTCTAATATACAAGGGGTATCTTAAATGTATAATTCACATTATCATTACAATCGATATTAAAGGATAAAAAATTATTTTTATGATTTTGGTCTAATTACAATGAAACCATGTTTATGATCATGATATAACCAATGCATTAATTTTTTATTTTATGATAAGAGTTTCCCTAGTTTTATCATTATATATTATGCCTCTAGTGTTATGATCTATTCCACTATATTCCAGTGTATATAAATGGAGCATAGTGGATGTAATAGGAACAATATCAAAGAATATAATACAATGTGTATGAATGATAATTTATTTCATGATATTAAATAAATGTTTTGAAGGGATCTATTCTCTAAAAATTCTCATAATAAGAAGAAATTATATCTTCTGATATTAATTTTGAGAATAAATTATTTAATTATTATTTCTTATAAGTGAATAATATGAATAAAATAATGATAGAGGAAAAACGAATATGGGGAATAATGGAATGAAGGAATTTCCCATGTGTGACAATTATGGAAAAATCCCAAGGGTGCTTTCATGAAGTGGATGAGACATTTGAAAAAGTGTGTAGATAAAGGAAACCATGATAAATATTTCGTTGGAATAATATAATATATCGATATGATAATCTCCAACTAAGATATAAGGAGTTATACATCTGAATTCCTCAATCATTAAAGGGATATACCTCAAAAGAAGCGAAGGGGTCGTGGTCAATATTATGATATTAATTAAGATAATGTGTTATAATAAAAGTTCATCAATATAGGGATTAATAAATTATGTTTGATTAATATTTTTACTAATTTTATTTTGGTTATAAGAGACAAGAAATGTATAATCGGTGCAATCCACTAGTTTTTCTATACAGATTAAAAGAAACATGATGAATGATACCAAGATAAGTTATTTAGGTTAATCTTTTTGGAAAATAAATTATTGTTGTAGGATAAAACTCAATATATTATTGAGGATTAGATGATAGTTATATAACTTTGTTTTGGGTATTGTATTAGTGACATTGAAATTGTATAGTGATTTGATTATTTATGTTATCATTGTTGTCGTTTTCTTTAACACCCCATGATTTTGTAATTTAATTTTTTATAAATAAATTAATAATTCATATATATTTCATTCTATATAGCACTATATATACTCCTTTTTTAAATATATGCATATAAAAGAAATCATTTTGGCTTTTGTGACACACAAGACTGAGTTTTACGGCTTTTTAATGGTGTGCAAATGTAAAATATAATTTCTGAGACTTTAATTAATTTTCGTTGTCAAAATTAACATAATTTTATTATTCAAAAACTATAAATTATCTGAGGATTAAGTTTTTTTATTTTTCAAAAAAGTTACATTTTTGATGAATAGTGAAAAATACAATATTTTAATAAAAATGTTTGATTAAATATTAGTGATATTAAAATATATTTTAATTTTCCTTTTAAAATATAAATAAATAAATTATAAATTTATTAATAAAATGTAACTCTTTTGAATCTTTTTAATACTGATTTGTGTTCTAAAAACATATTGAAATTTTGAGCATTTTTACGTTAAAAATATTCTTTCTCTCCATGCCTTCAGGATTAGCGATAAATATAATTTATTAATTCTTTGATTAGAATTTCTAAAATTGGATATACGTGATTGTAATAATTAAAATATTTTGTATCTAATATGGTCAAAATAATTTTTGTCCAAAAATATTGGAGAATGTGAATACTATTTAAATGGGGATTAAGGTAAAACTAAACTTATAATGGGACTAAACCTTAATCTTAATGTCTAAAATGACCAAGAAAATTTTTAAAAAAGAATTTAATTGCCAATTTTTTGACCATAACACCACTTTTATTTCGAATATTATTGTTTTTTGGGTTAGTATTTTTTATCTTTCCCTATATGATATGCTAGATAAGGGAAAAGATAGAAAAGGGAACCTTTATAAACTTTATCATTTTTAAAACATTGAGATATGTATTAAAAATCATATCATCTTTTGTACATATCATTTTGAAATATAAATAAGTTACTTTTAAAATATTAATTTTTAATTAATTTTTAGCGATGAATCAACTACATAAAATTCATAAGAAAGAACAACTCATTGATTATTTTGTTAATATTCAACTAAAATAAATGATACTTTAAATATTAAAAATAAATAAAATTAACTGAATATTTTTATAAACTTTTTTTTATATAAATAAATAATTTTACATAGATGATAACTTAATATATTATAATTCCTATATTTATTATTATTTTTAAAATTCAAATAAAATAAATAATGTCAGAATTGACATTAATGTTATTTTATAATAAATTTTATTTTACTAGATGATTTAAAATTTATTAAAATACTGAATTATTAAATGTTATTTTTAGGTTTTAATAAATAATGTTCAATTTAACTTTTAAAATCAACCTATTCACTAATAGTTTTTACGAAACCGTCGTTTGCATGGTCCGTGTTAAATAGGTATTTTTTACGCATTACATGCTATTATTTTAAACTTAATTTCCAACACACATTAAATTTTTATTTCTTAAATTTTATATAATATTTATAATTAATGGGATATATATTTTATAAAAAAATATCACATTAATTTAGATTTCTTTGTGAAATATCATAGGATAGAAAACTAGTTTCTTTATTAAAAAAAATGATAAAATTTGGTAAACATAGTAGTTGTGAAACAAAATAATAAAAATGAAATTAGTTTTATTTTTTTATGGATATTAACTATGACTATTCCCATTTATATAATTTATTGTCCATCTTGTAAGAACATTATGAATAGAAGACCTCCAATTAGTGTATACCTTTTTGTATTTAAAAGAGTGTCACTTCTCCTCCACTATAAAAAGAAATTCACTCTTCCCCTCTCTCACACCTCTCAGCCACATTTTCTTGACCAATATATAGGCAATTATCTCATTACACCACCTAATCATCCTCAAATCCTTCATTCGGTTATAAATATTTCTATGGAATACCTTTCGTGCAGACCAAAAGGAGTTACCCAAAGAAGAAAAACATATTTCCTCAAGCTCTTTAGTTTTATTTATTTTTACTCCACCTCAACACTCATTATTAAATAATAAATAGAAAGAAGTATACTAAATATATGAAGATTTTTTATGCTATGGGTTCATCCTACACTTACACACACATACATCTAACAGGTAATGAACATATTGTTTATGTGTATGAAAAACGGTCGCCTCACGAAACAATGATTGCTCATTTTTCCTTTAAAACCTTTAAATGTTATTAATTATTATGTTAATTGTTTTTAGATACATTATATATTATACTTATTATGTCCTTATTGTTCATTAATTCTTTTATAAAACATACAATAATACTTTCCATTATTTGTAAATAAGATCACATTATTTTTGGAAGTATGCACTACCGCATCATCAACGCAATGTGATGAATTCACAAAATACATTGAATGTATTAAGGATGGTTTTAATTAAAAATATGAAATATACACAAAAATTTTATTATATTCATGAAATAAAAATTCAGTACATATAATATATAATTTTCTATATTAACCTTTTCACACACAGAAAGTGATAATTTTGATCATTGAGGTGTGGACTACTGCCTCCTTGATGAGATTTGATTCATTTTACATGAAAAGAATTATATATAAGATTATATTAAAAAATAAAAATATATATATATGATATAAGGATAATTATAGAAATATGTATCTTTTCTTACCTTTTTCTATTTAGATCATTGAAAATTGGGAACATTGCTCATTCATAGGCATGACCTACCTTCTCCATGATTTTAATGCAGGTTCGTTTTTCATAATTATATGTAATTTTTTGTGTTAAATGTATAATTTATGTATAAATATGAAAATATTTAATTATTATTATTATTTATATGTTCATATAATGTCCCATTTTACCACATTTGACCATCCAAAGTTATTTTTAATACATAGACCTAATTTAGTCAAAACACCTAACATAAACATAAATGTATAAGTAGTAGTTTAGGAAGTAATAAGAATTAATGTAAAAGTAATAATAAATATGAAAATCTTTCTAAAGATAGTAATTAATTAAGATACATTTATTATTCAGGAAGATAAAGACACACATGACAAGTCATACTCAAGGAAAGAGTTTTTCTTTTCTTGATTTTATTTTCTATGAGACACATGCTACGCTTACCAAGTATTTATTTTGTATGGTGTGTACACTTCCCATTGTTGTATTATATTATTATTATAAATAAATTTATGGGTATTTATGTAAATATTTTATGAATATTATTTCATGTGTTTTATGTTTCAAAAGATACCAAAATGGTAATGTAATATTGTATCAATTTTCTGTCTTTGTGACACATGCCATGTTATATACCTATATTTTTATATGAGGTGTATATAATAAATTTAGCATGTTAAATCGTGCATCTCATTATTTTAATGATATTTTAATTTCATTGGTAATTTCATTTTCTTTCATTAGTATTATAATTCAATGTTACCAAGTGATAAGAGTTAATTAAAACAATCTCATCGTTTATCGATGTTTTCTATGATTAAGTTATCAATGTTGAAATCCTATGATATGTGTCTCAATATAACTAATTATTATTATTGTATGTATATTTTTGATATATTCATATACTAGTATCATTTTTCCATGCCCTAGTACAAAATAGTATTAATAAAAAGTTTTTATGAAAGTCTTACTTTGCCTCCACCCTCTCTCAAAAGTATGTAAACTTTCACAACCGTGTTTTCTAAATGGGTTTTCAAAATGTTTCCATGAAATATTTTTATTATTTCAAATTATTTCAAAAATGGTTTCAATATTTATTTATATATTTAAAATTAATTTTTGAATAAATTCTTTTCAAAACGTTACCAAGATAACATTATAATTTATCAATGTGTTTTAAATAAAAAAATTAATATTTTTTATATTATTTTATAAGTTGTCAAGGAAAATTATTTTTTAAAATGATTTCGAGGAATATTTAAAATTTTTCAAATGGTTATAAAAAATTTTGAAATGGGTTTTTTTAATAGTATATATCAAATAATAAAGAATATTTCCCCCAATAAATGTTTTACATGAAATTATATAGATTTATTTATAAGAAAATGATTTTAAAATGGTTTTATGAAATGGATTTTAAAAAATTGAAGATTTTCATTATGAATTATTCCTTGTTATATTTCAAAATACTTCCCCATAAAATATGTAATAATTTGATATAATTTATTATATTTTGGGATATTCTCCATAAATATAATTCATATTCTTTCTTGAATGATTTATTTTTTGATGGAAAGATGTTTTTGACACTTATTATTCATCCACAATTATATTCTTTTGAAGCTTGCCTATTTCCATGGGTTTTTATTTGATGAAATTATATTAAAAAATATCTATTTTCATGTTTATTTTATTATATAATATTATGATACAGATTTAATTTCATGGGTTTTGATATGATGTTATTGAAACCCATCTCCTTTTATGGGTCATGACATGAAGTATGTCTTATTTTCTTTTGGCCATTGTATGAATGATTTTATTACATTATGGCTGGGACCTAAATATCCCTCCAATGCATTGGGTGATGATTAATATATCACGAGAGAGACTTAGATGGTCTTGGGACTGAACCTTGACTACTAATATTACTATGGGAGTGATCCATGACAACCAAGATAGTATGGGGAGTGAAAATATACTACTAAGATGATAATGGGAGTTAACCATCTCTACCAAGTTGGTATTTGGAGTTTAATAACCCAGACAAGTATTCTCATTGAATTGAACCATGATAACAAAGATTGTATATAGAGTAAACCCATACTGCTAAGATAACTATGGCTTCGATTCCTATACTAATATTGAAATAATTTGTATATGCTTATGTGTCTTCCAAAATTATATGTCTTATTCCAATGTTATTATGTCACGGTCTCTCTTATTTGTTTCCTTATGATTATTGTCTTATGTACTACTATATTTTATTATAGGATTCATTTTTATGATATTTTATATGTAGGGACTGACCTTTTATTTTTGGGATCACGTTCTCATAATGTTACGCTAATGATTGCAATTACATATCACCCAAATTTACACTAACTGATCATTTTAGATAAAAAAAATTTATGTATACATTTCCCCAGGTTATGAATATATGTATTATTTTTTAGTTTTCTAAGAAGAGTGAAATTTAAGAAGAACCTATTGGGAGATAATTTAGCTCACTTATGTACTATTTTTCATGTTTACATGATTCCAAATACACTAAACTAACAAAACCTATAGAAATATTTTTTTTGTAATTTATTAAATATTAAAAACAAGATATTTAATCTACATGTATGAATACATAGGGTCATTATAGCTTGTATCAAAGTTAATAATTATCCAACCAATGGAAAGTAGGATTAGAAAACCTTATTAATATCCCAATGTATATTTAAATGGATATGTATGGGTATTTCTCTAAGGATATGTATATGTATAAGATAGCGTTTTGTACAGTGTCCTTGAATTTTGGTAAAGGATATATTAAAAAGTATCATTGAAATACAACCATTTATGGATACTTAAATTGGACATCATTCTGACACAGTTGTACCTATGAGAAACAACTCTCACAAGGTGTGTCGGGCTAGACTTGGCATAATCTAGATCACGACAATGGGCCTTACTACGCATATAGTTTGACACTCCCAAGGGATATGCGTTAGAAATTAAAAAACACATAACAAACCACCATGAAGGATTTAAATATATATTTTCTATGAATACCCTAATATAAGCGTATGGTTTCTTAATAAGGTTTGATAATTTATACATACTATAAGTTATTAGTCATGGTTATGTGGATTTCCACTATGATAAGTTTTTATCACACAATTCATTCTGGTTTTGATCAATGGAGGGAACCATATATAAATTTATTAATTTTTATATTGATAATTCATGTGGTATTATCACGATAGAGATATATTTTTTGATAATTCCACATCATTTTTTAGGGAACATGATTAATAAAGAGTACCTTAGCCAACTCTCAGACACACGATTGATTAGAGGGAAGGAGTTCCCCGAGATTTTTGGTAATGAATACTACAGTGGAAAGAAGGATGAGATTCCATTGTATCCTAAATATGTAAATAATTACACATGAAAATGTATTATAAAGACAAAAATATGTTTCTATTTTGTAAAAGAAGGACATAAATCATGTAACTACAAAAAAAATGAAATTCTTGGTTACTGAAATGGAATGGAATATTGGTCTCACTATGACCTCATTGATGGTTAAATTATTTATGTATGGAATGAATGTCCATTATGAAAATAGATGTGCTATGTGGAAATATCTCGATGGGAATAAAAAATGTGGTATTATTAATAGTTACATTGATGAGAATGATGAGACTATATATGAAATGTAAAAGTAAAGAGGTATTAAGTAATAGGATGATGTGGCCTTATTATGGCTTAAGGATGATGTTGAATAATAAAAGCTTTTTTGTTGGGATTCAACAATTATTAATTATGAAATATATATGTAATGTTTATTCTATCATTTTTCTAAGGATTCTCAATAATATGATTAATGGTTCTGATGGAATAGAACAGTGATTTATTAGCATGGTGATGTTTATGAGAAACACAAGATTATAGTTACAATAACCCTTACTATGATCCTCACGTTAAGATAATACTGTTTTTTTATATGATGGATATGAATAAGTAAATTGGATTATATGGATTACCTAATATATAATTAAAGATTTTGTTGAAAAGTTGTTCATGTTATCACAAATGTTGTTTAAATTTTCTTGAATTGATTTAATGTATCCAATTAACATTTTAATAATCAAGAATGTGTATTTTCAAAAGATTTATATGGTAATTATAGTTATTAACATGTTTTAAGAGATTAAATAATGAAGGTATTCACTTGTATGGAATTAACAACAATGAGAAACCTTACATTATATGGGGATAAATTTTATGTCATTTAGTGAACTTCTTTATAATGTTTTGATTTTTTATATTTTAGAGGGATTATATGGCTATAAAAATATCAAAATTATATATTATACATTGGATAAATTTTTCAAGATTAATGTATTATATTTCAATATAATTATTCATTCATATTGGATAACATCCTATATACTTTTTTGATAAAGACGGATGGAGTGACCCATAATTCAATTTATTGATTTTATGATCTGCTAATGCTTCGTGAATGTAAAATTGATATTTATTTC
This sequence comes from Viscum album, assembly GCA_963277665.1. Taxonomy (NCBI): domain Eukaryota; kingdom Viridiplantae; phylum Streptophyta; class Magnoliopsida; order Santalales; family Viscaceae; genus Viscum; species Viscum album. The sequence continues at coordinate 1,335,430,248 of OY728142.1, forward strand.
TTCGAATAAGATATGAAATTTAAATTGATCAAGGCACAAAAATGGGTGATATTATAATAAAATCAAGTAAGTATATATTCTCATTACAATTACTCAACATTAGAAAAAGGGTCTTAAATAAATGTTATCATGTTATAATTATTTTTTATGACATTAATACCATTTTTCAATACTCTTTGGGTTATGGATTTGTGATTGTTAACATTATATTAACTGTGTTCTATATCACTCTCCATCATAACTTGATAGTCATTTTCTCCTCCATTATAATGTTTTCACTTTCCCCAAATGTTCTCCAATGTGGAAATCTTCATAAAATTTACTCGATGAAACCATTATATATTCATATTAATCTTAAAGGATTTTGTAGTATTCATTTTTTTAAATTTAGTTTCTGTAAAATAATCATTCATATATAAAAACTTTGATAACCTAGATGAATTTTTATGAAGATATTCATTTTAAGGGGTTAGAATGAATCACCCTTACATTTTGTGAATTTTTTTGAATTAAAATAATATTCATTATATATTTCATTTCATAAAAAACATTATATTTTCTTTATATATATATAAGAAAACAATTTATCATTTATTATGCACAAGATAGAGTTTTTAAACCTTTAAATGGTGCACTAATGTTAAAACTAATTCTTAAGTGTTTTTAAATTTTTTTTTTCAAAAGAATCATCATTTTTATTTTAATTTGTAAATTTTTTTGAGGTTAATAATTTCTTATTTATCTGAGAAATTTCATTATTTGATGAATAGTGACAAAATACATTATTTTAGTTAAAAAAACCTTATCATTTACATAACTACTAAAATAAAATTAAATTTTGATTTTGATTTTAAATTAAAAATATATCAATTATACATTTATTAATCCAATTTTGGTCATTGGAATAATTTCTTTATTTAAGTGGTTTATAATAACTAATTGAACTTTTGTGTGTTTTTACTTTTAGAACCCTGTTTTCTTACCAACTCTGAGGGATTATTGTTAAAATTAGTTTTTACCATACTGTGATTTGAATTTTTAAAAATTGTCATTCATGGTTGTATTAAATATAATATGTTTTGTCTAATAAGAACAACATAATTTTTGAACAAAAATATTAGTTAAACAAATTAATTTCAATTAAAGAGATTAAGGTAAAATTAATAATTATTCTTATTATTGATTAAGGAAAAATTATGCTCAATAGATGACTAAACCATAAATTTAACAACCAAAATAACCTAGAAACCTTTCATAAATTGAAAATATTGTAATAGTTTGACCATATTACTTCTTAGTTTGAGTTTTATTATTTATTGGGATAATATTTCATCAATGTTTTCTATATGATATGTTATGTAATTAAAATGAAAAAAGGAACATTTCTTACCCTCAACATTTATACAACATTAAGATATGTAAAAAACATAATATTCTTAGTTATAAATATCATTTCTAAAAATAAATGAGTTATTTTTATCATAATAGTTAATAATTAATTTTTAGAGCTAAAATTGTAACTTATAATGCTTCAGAAATAAAATTGTATTGATTATTGAGTTAATAATCAAATAAATAAATGATACTATAAGTATTTAAAGTTAGGTAAATTTAATGAATTATTTTATTCATAAATTTTAGATGAATATATAATTTTACACACTTTTGAACATAACAAAATTTAATTACAATTCTCTTTGTAAATTTTTAATCTAAAATTAAATAAATAATTTAAAATTTGGCTTTAATTCTTTTTATAATAATTTATATTTTATCAAAAGAATTAAATTAAATAAAAATACTATACTCTTACAAGTGATATTTATGTGTAATAAATTGAAACTATGGTATATAAATAGACTAATTGATCTTTAATAATTAACCTTTTGAACCATAGATTGTAAAAAACATTGGTTGCAATGTCAGAGTTGAAGAAGTGTTTTTGCGCATTCCATGCGCTTGGTTTAAAATTAATTTCCATCACACATGGGATTTTTTTGTATATTTTATATATTATTTTTGATTCATTGGAGTGATATAACCTACTGAATCTAACTAAAATTTTGTCTTTAGGGTGAAATTAAACACGTTATAATAATATTATATTTAATAAAAACCAAAACCGTAAAATTTGGGAAATAAAGAAGTCTGACAAAAATTATAAAAATGATATTATTTTTATGTAGTGAAGGTTTTAATCAACAATGATTCTAATGTAAAAAATTAATTTTTCATTTATATTCACATTAGGTAATGTATAACTCCAATAAATCTATACCTTTTGTACTTACTTGAGTACCACTCTACCACCACTAGGAAAAAGAAATTCACACTTCCCCTTCCTCACACTTATCAAGACACATTGGATCAAACATTATATTCCAAAATATATCCTAAACATCCCCACCTTATCCTATAATCATATATTTGGGTATACATCCATCAAATGAATCCATTTCTTTCAAACAAAAAAAGTTACCTAGAAAAGATGTAACATCTTTCCTCAAGATCTTTAGTTTTATTTCTTTTTCCACCCCCTAAAATATCATTTTCCATGATTATATAACAAAACAAAAGTGTCAAAAATATATTGAGATATTGTTTAACTAATGGTTAGACATTAAATTACACACACATCCATATAATGGGGAATGAACATATTGTTTATGTCTTTGTCAAACTATTTCCTCAAAAAACAATGATTTTTCATTTTTACTTTACCACATTTAATGGATAGGAATTACGATGGAAAATCTATATACCTATTTCTTATTTAACATTTATTATGTATTTATTATTTTTCAATTATTTTATAATACATAACTTTATAATTTCGATTATATATAAATATGATAACATCGTTTGTGGATGTGTGCACTACCACCTCCTCAAATTGATGTGATACATTCACACACTACATCGAATTTATTAAAGATGGTTTGAATTAAAAATTAGTGCCTTAAAAAATATTATGTTAATTACATAATTTAACTTCTATATATATAATAAATAATATTCTTTATTGCCCTTTTTACAAATAAAAAGTTATAACATTGATCTTGAACATGTGGACAACCATCTCCTCAACGTGATGTAATTAATTTTAAATCAAAAGAATTACATATTTATATATGTCTCTATGTGTGATTAAATAAGATCTTATTTTTTATTTAAGTAACATTTTTTAGTCATACTGTATTTATTACCTTCTTTCCGTAATGATCATAGAAAAATGGGAATGTTACTAATGTGTATGTACGACCTACTGTTACCATGAATGTAACACTCGTTTATTTATCCTAACCATAAGTCATGGTTAGTTTTTATAGAATAATTAATTTATAAATAGGATTATTATTTAATAATTATTATTCAATATTTGTTTATATAGTGACCTCGTTAAACAAAGTCCACCAACAAAAGTCATTTTTAACACATGAACACAATTTTTTCAAAACACCCGACGTATAATTAATTTTTTTATATAACTTTATAAAAAAGATAATAATTTTAGTAAAATTAATGAGAAATATATAAAGGGTTATTAATAAAGTATTTAATTTACATAATTTTATTACTCAAGAAGATAAAGACACATATGACACGTCAGACTCAAGGTAAGGGTTTTTCTTATCTCACTTTTATTTTATATGAATCATAAGAAATGTTCACCTTTTTTTATTTTAGGTGGTTCATATAATGACCATAAATGTATTATTTGAATCTTATAATTTAATTTGTTGGTATTTATAAATTCATTTGATTACCTTTTTACCTGGGGTTTATATTACAAACGTTACCAAATTGGTAAATTAATTTTGTATCTGTTTTCCATCATTGAGGAACCTGTCATGTTATGCACCTATATTTTTTTATTGAGGTGTATATAAAACCTCTCACATGATAAATCATGAATATAATTTTTTTCATGATAATTTAATATTAATTTAATATATTTTTCTTACATGTGGAGTATAATTCAATGTAGCCAATTGATAAGTGTTTTTTAAAATAATCTCATCATTTATCAAGATTGTTTAAAATTATGCTTTCACTAATGAAATACTATGATCTGTATCTAAAAATAATAATAAAATTTTATATAGTATTAATATTCATTATATATTCATATATTGGTACCATTTTTCACTCTCTGGTATATAATATTATTATGAATGTGTTTCTATGACTTGAACTCTCTCCTCAATCGGAACTCTATGCTCTTTCAAATTCATGTTTTCTAAAAGGGTTTTAAATTTTTTTTCAAGAATTATTTATAATATTTAAAATTGATAAAAAAAAAAGTTTAAAAGGTTTCTTTCTAATTTTTAATTATTTTCCATAAAATGGTTTTTAATAAATTTTAAATATTTCATTATAATTTTTAATTTTTTTTCAAATAAAATTGTTTTTAAACTCTTTTGAATATTATTTTATATGTTTCCTAGGAAAAATAGTTTTCAAAATGATTTTTCTATTTTGTATAAGTATTCAAATCATTTTAAAAGAAATTTTTTTTTCATAAGGTCTTATGTTTTAAAAATATTATCCCAATGGATAAGAATATTCCCCACAAGAAATTATTTTAATGAAATAGTAAAGCATTATTTATAGGAATATGATTATTGAAATGGTTTTATGAAATGGATTTTTTTAAAAAAAAGTTATTTTACATAATAAATATTTCATGTCAATATTCAAAAAAATTATCCATTTCGTATGGAAAATTTTGTGATAGTTTATTAGTTCCATTAAAATTTGTTCTTGAATGGTATATGTTTTTATTGAATGATGTTTATGACACATATTCTTCTTTCATTGGTCATATTATTTGGAAATCAATTTCATTTCATTGTTTATGTGTTGATGAAATTATTAGGAAACCTAACAATTTTTATAGGTAATGATACGATATATTTTTATGATACAGATTTCATTTCATGGTGTGTGATATAATGTTTATAAGACCAATCTATTTTTATGGGTTATGATATAATTCAGATTTTATTATCTTTTGTAACATGTATTCATGATTTGTTTTATGGGTGGGACATATATCTCCCTATCATTAATTAGGTAATGATTTATATCTCGTGGGATAGAATAAGATCGTCTTGGAAATGAAACTTGACTAAAAATATAGCCATAGGTGTGAAACATAATTACCAAGATGTAATTGTGTTGAACATATATAACTAAGATAGTCATGGGAGTAAATAATGACTAACAGGATGGTATAAGAGTGAACCCATAATTTTAAAATAGACTTAGCAGTGATTCATTTACTAATATGGAAATAATTTTTATATGATTATGTGTCTACCAAAATTCCTTGACATATTCTTATATATGACATCATGGCCTATGTACTCTATTTCCCTCTGATTAATGTCTTTTGGGATTCTAAATTTTATTTCATGATTTAGGTTTAGGATCATTAATATACAGGGTATAATCACTAAATTTTTTATTATATTATCATACAATTTTTCCCATGATTATTCTTATATATGTACCTTTTTTTCCCTTACTAAGCTCTTGAGCTCACCCATTCTTGTGTTTTGTTTCCCCTAGGTTGGGAAGATATTATGTTTTAAGTTTCAAAGATATGTGAAATTCATGAAAACATAGTGTGAGATAAGGTATCTCACTTATGTAACAGTGTTTAGGTATCCTAATTCCTATAGTCACTAAACTAACATGGTATTTGTGTGTCTATTTATTAATTTATTATGTATTCTAGAATTGATATTTGATATTATTGTATAAAAATTGAGGGTTGCAATATTTTATTCATGTATATATTTAGAGAATATATTCGATGAAATAATATTTTAATTTATTGAGTATTTCTTGTTTAAATTCATGTTATATGGGTATAAATGTATTTAAATATATGGAATGTGAAATAAAGATCCAATTTGTATTTTTTATGGAATATAATTTTGTTTTTTGAAAAATATTCACTATTGAATTTTGTTAGAGATATCATTGATGAATCTTATGGTTAACCATTTATGAAATGGATTAATTTACATCATTAGTGTTACTATTAAATTTTTTGAATTTAATGTATAATATTTGATAACATTCACTAACCATTTTGGTTTTAGTAAAGTCAATATAATTATCTTGTCGATCATTATGGAACATATGAACAATAAATAGATTTTTCTAGTGGTATAAGAATTAAAATTAAATTTTGATATTAATTTCATTATGTAAGAAATGATTTAGAAATTTATTAGTGAAAAAGCAATGGATTTAATTATTTTATATATGTATTTAAAATTTATAATTTTTAGTGTTCTCTAGCATGGTAATAAAATAATTTATCAACATTTATACAATGGTCAAAATTCTTATCATATTAACTTTATATCTGAAGAATTAAAATTCCTTTTAAATCATTATATATTTTTGGTTTTGAGGTCCTAAACCTTATATTATCCATTAAAGTTGTTATGGTCAATGATCTATACTAATCTCTATTATTAATAATGTTTTTCTTCCATTTCCAAATCATCACGTCCCACTAATTTTTTCCTATATAGAAAATCATTAATTTTGTTATTATATATGACCATTTTTCTTATGTTTGTATCTTATCAATAGAAATTTATATTAACCCATTTTAAAATTTAGGATTTCAACAAATGTGTTTTAAAATATCAGACCCTTGACTATTGAGGTAATAATTAAATGTGATGGCATAATTTAATTATCAGGGTAGAATTTGACACCTAGTGATTTTAAAAGCGTAACTTCATGTTTGATATGGTATATGAAATAAAAAACAATTATATAAAATAATATAATACATTGAGTCTAAGTGATATATTTATTTATAATTAAATTTAATCTCTTCGATAGATTGTGGAACAAAATACCCCGAGCCTAAAAAAACTGTAATATAGTGTACCATTATAACCTATCGATTTAAATAGTAGTAATGAATTTTCCTACAAAATTTTTAATATTATAGTGTTCACACAAATGTAATATAAATAAAATCGTTATCTGTTGATTATAATTGAAAATAAAAAACATTCTAAAAAACAAGAATTGTTTTTTGTATTTGAAATTTTTCTGGAAGGCAGTTTTTTCCAAAATGGAAAACATATTTTAAAATTACTTTTTATAGATTTTAGGAAATATATTTCTAAAAATATATACGAATTTTTATTTCTAAATATCGAAGTTATATTTAGGGCAAAAATTTAAATTTTTTGAAATGATTATTTGATGATGAATAGGGAAAATATGAATTTTAATGAAAATTTTTATTCCATTAGAATTATTTAAATATTTAAATTATATATTAAATTGCATTTAATGTAAAACTATTTCATTTATATTTATTTTTCATGACATCATGTCATTTTAATACATATAATATTTTATTATGATATAAAATCATCTTAATGTATTGAAATTGTTTCTATGGATACCTGATTTATTTTAACACGTCTCTGAGTTTATTTTTTAATTCAATTATACAAAATTTGTGAATAGTTTTTAGAAAAATGGATTAAATAGTATTATTATTATTAATTTATATTATCATATAAGTTGAAAATAACTTTTTACCATAATTAATATTGAAAGCAATAGAGAATAATTATTATGGTTAGGGTAAAATGGTTATACCATGGGTCAAACTAAGAAGATAAGGGGTAAAAATGACATAAATGTTTTCAAATACCCATAATATGGACATATCATGACCTTATCACCTTAAAGATCATATAATTACCCAATTTTTTAGGTTTATTTCATTAGAAACCCATTGGTATTACTTTACTGTTTCTCGAATTCAATGTGTGTCTTCTCCCCCACTTATAAAAGGTTGCACATCTATTCTCCTCCTAACACATAAAAAGCCTTTTTTTTTGGAAAATAAATGACAAAATATAATATATTATTACATACCCACATAATATAGGTGTAATTTTAATTATAAATCCCTCCTATGAAGCTTATACATATAAACAAAAAAAGGCTATTTAGGGAAGAGGTAAAATCATTAAATGTGGGTATTTGTTTTATTTTATCTGCCACCTCCTTGAAATAAACATAAAATAAGATGATATTATGTGAATTGAATCCCATATATACTGAGATGTTATTATTTTAATTTAATTACCCAGATCCATCTCCACATCCATCAAATGGGAAACAAAATTGTTGATAGTGTGTACCATGATCTACCACCCCACTAATCGATATAAATAATTTTTCAACACCACTTTTAAAGAATGGATATAATTATAGATTAAAAATATTTATATGATATTGAGGAAATTATTATACTTCTATAATAATTTAATCACATATAATTTCTTACATACCATTTTATGGGGGTATACATTATTGTCCCTATTTTGTAAGACGAACTACCACCTCTGGAAGTGACGTGATTAAATTTTCACATACAATTTACATAGAAGGAATTAAGGATAAATATATTGAATACATATGATTTTAATGGCCTAAAAACATATAGAAATATAATTTAACATCTAACTTTATACCTTCTAATCCTTTGGAAAATAATAACATTGCTCGTGTGTTACAGTGGACTACTACCTTTATGTATCGATGTGAAATGTTTTTCATTTTATTTTTACATAGAAGGTAATAATGATTAAATTTATTAATATAAATTATATATATAATGATAATGAATTTGGAAATATGAATTAACATTTATTTTCCTTTCATTCCACCCATTATGAAAAAATGAAATAGTTATCGTCCATATTTATGACTTACCATATAAATTAATGTTGTGATAAATATTCTATCTCTAACTATTATTGAATTTTGTAATTTCATGTATAATTAATAATTTTGGTATTTAGATCACAGTTAAAATTCTGGTGCTGATTGAACCATGATCATTGTAAATAGACAAAAATTGTTGAACCAAAACAAAAATAAAAACAAATCAATTATCACCGAAATCAATTGTTTCAAAAAATATGTTAATATTTATTTGATAAATGAATATAATTTAATAATATATTTTTGAAAAAATATTATTATGGGTATATAATAGATTTATAATAAACCTATATTAATTAGATAGTATTTTATATCACCTACAAAGGAGATCAAATCTAAGGTAACAATTTATTATATCACTTTTAGTTCAATGAGACACATTCCATATTCACTAATTCATTAATTTGGGGAGTTTATATATATACCATTTTATATTTTATATAATAATTCCCTTTATATTTATGGTATTTAATTTCTCATTTGACATTTTTTCTTTCATGGTGATGGTTATTGTAATGTGAGAAAAGTGTTAATGGTTTATTTTATAATCTATTTATTTTTTGGGATTATTTATGGTAAATTTTTTAATGATGAAATTTTAAGATATATCACTTAATAAACTCATGAATTTTACTATCCAATGTTTTTATTGTAATATTTATTTAATAGTGCATTTTCCTCTCTTTTTTAATTAAAATTATAATGAAAATGTTTTTTAGATAATCAAGAATTATTTTTTTCTTAAGTTGAAAACCCTTTTTTAGTAAAAAAAATTTATAAAAAAAAATTATAAATGTTTTTAAAATTATCTAAATGATTTATTATATTATTTTTTAACCATGATTGAATTTTTAAATAATAAAGAACTATATGAATTATTAATTAGTTGTAATGACCCAATTTTTTTTCAATGGAATTTCTCACATCTTATAGTAATTTCGGAAAGTATAAATATCATAAAGTCACATCCATACCATGATAAAAACTTTAAAAATTAATAATTAATGAAATAAGAAGTATTTCAAGATGATAAAGAACTAATACTGATGAAATAGTGTAACACCCCAGGTAGATAAAGAATATGACATTTTCACTTTTATCCATATTTGTGAATAAAATGTTAATATTAATATAAAGGGAACCCTATGCTCGAAGGCTTACCCAATATGCAATAACGAGTTCCTTTGAAATCTTACGTTGCACTCTAATAATAATAAAATATTATTTTAAATGGTAGTTAACGCCTGGCCGTTGTAATGGCAGGAATGAACAGAACAAACTACAAAATGATTATATATGTTTGTCAAATATTTTTACTTTTTACAATAAATGTTAGAGGATTAAAAATGAGATTGAATCCAATTTTAAGCGTAAACATTCTAATATTCTTTAAAAGGTCGATTAACCGCCTTTTGATGGTGAACCTCATTTAAATCAACTTTTTTACATTTTAATGTGTTATATTTGACAAAATAAAATTCTTCTTTAGAATCGGGACATCAAAATTTACATTGTGTAAATTTTTGGTATTTTTCAGAAAAAGTTCAATTTTTAATGAATAGTGAAAAATGTTGTATTTTAATTCAAAACCTCTTTTTAATATAATTTATTTGTATGATTGGATTATCATTTGAATTGGTTTTAAAGTGAAATTAGAATATATTTTTACCATTAAATCCAATAGTGGTCGTTGGAATTAATTTCACTTTGAAATCGAACTTAAACTATTGTCAATCTTTTGATACTTATTGTTTCATAAAAACACACTATTTGTTTTGAAAGCAAGAATTAATTATTAAATTAATTAATGAAACTTATATGTTTTTAATTTTGTAAAATAGACATCATTTTTGAATTCGGAATATCAAATATAGCTTACGGTGAATTTTTGGTAATTTTCTGAAAAACATCAATTTTTGATGAATAGTGAAACCACTAAGTGGTACTTATAAAAACTGATTTTCTGTTTAAATGAAATTTTTCCACCTTTGTGTTTTAAATTTAAAAAATCCGACATACATGTTTGTCATTAAGAAGTAAAATGTGGTTCAATGGGATTAAAATAATTTTTTGGTGAATCGTAACTTATTATGTTTTTAATCGCGATTATGGGTAATTAGTGTAGTTTAAGGTAAGAATAATATTTCAATAAAATTAAATGACCTAGACACATGTACTACCCTCATTTTATGTGTCATGGAAGGCCAATAAAATCCATGGGTCAACTTGGGGACCCCATGGATCCACTTTGGTTGGGAAATGACAAAAATAACTTTTTTATTTAATGTTAAAGTAAAAATGACACAAACATGAGTTATTTTACTAAAACAATTTTTACATGGGGTTATACAAGTCAGATTTTTTATTATAAATATTAATTGGAAAGATAAAATGATTTATTACATCATTATATTTTTTTATAATTTTTATACATTAAATTTATTAAATTATTTATGACATCATGATGATGCAGCGATTACCTCATTAATAAAGGATTTAAATAAAATGAAAAGATAATGTAAAATATATGAACTACACATGTCCAAAACCTATTGGATGGGTTGATTTATAACCCTTATCACCTTACCCTATAATTATAACAATGTGGGACATTTTGAATCTGAAACTCATTTTAAAATAAAGTAACTTTTCTTTACTTTCCAAGAGTTCCCTCCTCTCCTCTTATAAAAGGCCCCCACCTATACCTCCTTAATCACACCTCTCAAGCCTTTGGATCGGCCAACCACTGCCCATTTCATCTATCCACATCCCTATATAACTCCTTGAAGCCTCACTTTGGGCAGAATCCTTTCTAAGGAAGCCTTTGAGCTCAAATCAAAGGAAGTTACCCGATTTAAAGGTAATGCCTTCACTTGTGTCCTTTTGTTTTATTTTTCTTCTACAACCCCCTAAACTCTTTTTATTAAAATATTTTATAACAAATACAGTATCTTCAATATACTAGTATGTTTTTATAAGAAGTATTAGAGCTACACTTACACACACCTACATCTAATGGTTAAAGAACATACTGTTTCCGTGGATGGCGAATGTCTGCCTCCCGAAACGATGATTGTTCAACATTATTTTAACACCTTCAAAGGTGGCCATTAAGATGTAAATATATTTATATATGATATATAATATGTTTATGTTTTACTAAAGCTTCTGTATTTTTCATTTATGTAATACCTTTATGGTTTCCATTACGGGTAAACGCGATATCTTAATTTTAGGAAGTTCGGACTACCGCCCCCTCAAAGTGATTTGATTCATTAATTCCATATGTGGGACATATAAAGGATGGATTTAAAGTTATTATATATGATTTTATACTTGAATTATAATATACCTTTATATAATTATTATTTTCTTTCCATTAAAGTATGAGATAGAAATGAAAGTAGCGTTCATGCGTACGTACGGCTTACCGTCTCCATGAACGGTGCATTTCATTTCTTATCTCCAAATGTTATGTAATATTATATGTACATATATATAATGGATATATATGTAATATATTACATCTAAATGATGGATATAATTATGGAATTATAATATATATATCTCTCATTTTGTTTTAATTCCATTAATATGACAAAAAATGAAAGTAGCGTTCATGTGTACGTACGACCTAACGTCTCCACAAACGGTGCTTTTAATTTTTTATCTCCAAATGATATGGAATAGTATAAAATGAATATATACTGGATATATATTATATTTAAAATATCAATACTATTCTGGATATGATGTACCTATAACTAAATTTTCTAACAAGTTCAATTTTTGACCCATGTACCAAACATCAACAAAAACGTCTGAAATGAACTCATATTATTAACCAATAATTATAACATTAAAATATGTGATATGATATGAATAATAATCTTTATATGAGGTCCTTAAGCAATTATAAATTGTCCAAATTTTATTATTCAGGAGATTAAATAACAATAGAGTCATGTCGGACATGAGGTAAGGGATCCTACTCCTCTCCTTCTTTTTAAGTACACTCTTTTATGTCATTCCTTTTAAGATCGTCTTTATTATAATTGTGATGTTATTTTATATTAATCCTACTGTACTTTTTATGTTCATATGATTAGAGAACCTATTCTCTCTCTTCAATCCATTTTGGAAGTTTTTGAGTGGCGCCGTTAGGCTGCCAAAGTTTCGTAAGAGATCTAACCTCTCTCTTTCTTTTTAAGTACTCTCCTTTATGTCACTTCTTTTAAGAACCTATTTGTTATGTTGGGGGACTTTAGTTTATATTCCTCTTTCTGTAAACATTATGTTAATATGATGAGAGACCCTATTTGATCTCATCAATCCATTTTGGATGTTTTAAGTTGCGCCGTTAGGCTGCCGAGTTTTCATAATGGATTTTTCATCTCACTTTTATTCTCGTGAGATTTATGCTACAATTGCAACAATTTCTTTTTAGTGGTGTATGTACTGCCCATTATTTTACTCATTGTGTAATAAAAATTCATTTATGAGTATTTACATCAATGTTGTATTGTCCATCTTTCACGGGGTGCATGTCTCGAAAGATACCCATGTCGGTAAGATAACCTTTCTCCCTCCTCTTTTTGTAAAAGACTTCATTTGTTATGTCTTTTAATTCACATAATATTATGTTTGGATATGTTATTCTATATCCTTATTGATTTATGTTTTATTTCCAAGTGATGAGATACCCTTTTTATCTCTCATCAACTCCTTTTCTGAATTTTGTAGTGACGTCGTTAGGCCGTCAAATTTTTGCAAGGGAACTTCTTAACACAATTTTGATTCTTTGGGATAAGCTTGTACTCCTTGAATATGTCGTTCTATGAATATGTGTGAATTACATCTGATTGTTTTACACTTAATATCCACTTATATTTGGTGTATTTGTTTGTCACACATAATTATGTAATTGATTTATCCTTAGTCCAATGATACCGTCTTTGTAAGGGACTTCATCTCAATCTCTTTTCATTGAGGAATATTTCGTTTTACACACAACATTCTTTTATACGGTTTATAAACCCCTGTGACTTTTAATTTTATACAAAATGAATCTTTTTATACGAAGCGTTTTACTAAAGGACAAAAAGGAATGTTTCTTTTAACATACGCGGTGACAATGACCTTTTCCACCGCCGCGAGTATTATTTGATCTTTGGCTTCCTCAACAAGCCATAATGTTTATAAAATAAAATAAATGCCATGTAATATTTTATGTATTTTGGTATTGAAAATGGTTTTGATAAAGGATTCTACTATGTCAATATATTAAAATGAAATATTGTGATTGAAATGTGGAAATGTTATCATTCCTTTATATTGGTTTTATGTGTTATAATTTTATAATGGTACTTGGACATATGACGAGTGGTTACGTGATAAACCATATGACGGGTGGTGCAGTCAATACCAAGATGGGTGGTTACGTTATAACCTCCAATGAATTGGGTATGGAAGTCAGTCGTATGGCTATTCCATTAAGTATGTATGGAAGTTGGCTGAATGGCTATTCTATTAAGTGATATGTGTGGAAGTCAACCTTATGGTTATTCCACTTAAGTATGTTTATGTCCCAATTTACCTTTATGTGTTATGTGATATTTATATGGGTTTTATGGTAATCTTTTGGTTACAGAAGGGTAAGTAATGAACTTTTATTTAGTGAAGAGTTTTTACTACTTCGAGAAGGTGAAACGTATTACTTTGATAAAGTACACATGGTTTACTTGTTGTTTTGAAAAACTAAGAGTTTTAATTCTTTGTGTATCCCTTACTGAGCTTTTTATGCTCATACCAAGTTTTTTAAATGTTTTTCACAGGACTTAACGTGGAATAGTGTCATGGATGGGATCAAGGGAAAGTCATGCTACCTAAAACATGGAACTAGACATGTTTCTTTTTATGAGTTTTTATTTTATGGAAACTTAGTAGATGTTTCTACTTTGTAATATTTTGAGATGTAATAGTTATTTCCCAATTATCTAAGACTCTAAACCTGAAAAGATCCTCAATGTGAATTATTCATTTAATTCAATATTAAGATTTTTTTAAGGCGGGGGCCTCATAGTTGGTATCAATGGTCGGTTTAGATATCTTTAGAGGTTAGGGTATCCTCTAAGCATAAGTGACATTACCATAATGGTTAGGATTTCAGAAAGAGTCCTAGTTTTAGATAGAGTGAATAAGTAAGTATATCTTAGTGGATTATCTTCCTCGTTAGTACATGATGGTTTTGTTGATATACTCACACTGAAATTTCTATTTTTAGTGAATGGATGGATCTAGAAGGCACCAAAGTGACAATAGGTTTGAAGGAAACTGTGGTGGTTCTCTGATTAAGAGACTGGATGAAATGAGGTATTCAATGAGGAAACTCGTGGTTGTTCTAAACCAACTATCAAGGAGTCATGATCAACCACTTGAACCTTGGTATGTTCTGTAATGCATCATGTACGAGATGACCAGTCGATTTGGAAGTTCAGGTAATAAATATAAAGGTAACCATTAGGGTTTATTTGATCCTTACTTTTTATTTAATTATGGGTTACTCAATGATATGATGGAAAATGAAAGGCATGAGATAATATTGATGATAAAATATGTTATGATTATTTTTAGAGATTTTATCTCATTGTTGGGGAATGTTTTAAGAATAATATAGTTTTGTAAAAAGGACAACACGCAGACCGTGTGACAACCCGTCACGTCGGACAAAGCTGTGGGAATCAAACCAACAACCAAAGTGCGACTGATATTTATCGCCTACCACTGGACTACGTGAATTCCCTGGTTAGTTTGACTAATTCTTTTTAGTTAGATGATTTTATGAATTAAGAGTAAGCTGATTTTGGGTTATCTATGGAAATTTATAAACCTATCATGGAGGATATGTGATTAGGTTAATTACTTTTCAATATGAGACTTTAGGAGAAACTGATGTGGTTTGGAGATAAATGTTACGATTTAACTTGGAAGACTATGTGACTAAATCCTTCAAATATTTGGGTTTGAATCTTAGTTTGGTTTACTTTGAAGTATTTTATGGACAATTTGTTTATTGAAGGGTCTTTGTTGAACTTTGGGTATTGTTTGATAAATTTTGGAGATTAAGAATAGATTTGTTTTTTTTAAAGGATTATCATTTTTGGGTATTATCTGATCTTGTACTAACATTTGTGGGTTTGGTTTTGGTTAAGGTCTAAAGATATGGGAAGTATATAGTTCTCTTTTGTGTATTAGGTGATTCTCTAGAAATTGATTATATTACTCTTAATGCGAACAAGTCTTCCTAAATACTCCTCTTTTGGAGAAAATATGAGTTTGATTAAGGAATCTAGTAAAATTTGAAAGTCTACATGACAAGTAAGTATGTTTCATTATGATTTAGTTAAGTTCAAAAATAAATTCCTCAATGAAAAGTAACTTAAAACAAAAATGTTGTCGATTAACTTTTCATACTGGGGAATCGAATACCGTTTAACCCATCACCATTTTGTGATTTTCTTGTGGTTAACTTTCTCCTAAACATGTTTACTATCACTCTCCATCAAAACATGACCCTATGTTTTCTCCTCCATGTCCATATTCTCATACTTGGAATCCTAGTATGGGTTAACTCAGGTGACCTTTGTACATATCTTTCTTTATTTTAAAGTGATTGTTTTACCGACTCTTGTACTGATGTGGGACTTTCAATGATGTTTCTGAGCCCAATTTTAAAATTGCGAGGACGCAATTCCCAACCGGGGGGAAGGATGTAACACCCCAGGTAAATAAAGAATATGACATTTTCACATTTATCCATATTTGTGAATAAAATTTTAATATTAATATAAAGGGAATTCTATGCTCGAAGGCTTACCCAATACGCAATAACGAGTTCCTTTGAAATCGTACGTTGCACTCTAATAATAAATTAATATTATTTTAAATGGTAGATAATGCCTAGCCGTTGTAATGGAGGGAATGAAGAGAACTAACTAAAAATGATTATATATGTTTGTCAAATATTTTTACTTTTTACAATAAATGTTAGAGGATTAAGAATGCGAATGAATCCAATTTTAAGCGTAAACATTCTAATATTCTTTACAAGGTCGATTAACCGCCTTTTGATGGCAAACCTCTTTTAAATCCACTTTTTGAAAATTTTATGTGTTATATTTGAAAAAATAAAATTCTTCTTTAGAATTGGGACATCAAAATTAACTTTCTGTAAATTTTTGGTATTTTTCCGAAAAAGTTCAATTTTAATGAATAGTGAAAAATGTTGTATTTTAATTCAAAACCTCTTTTTAATATAATTTATTTATATGATTAGACTATCTTTTGAATTGTTTTTAAGTGAAATTAGAATATATTTTTACCATTAAATCCAATAGTGGTATTTGGAATTAAATTCACTTTGAAATCGGACTTAAACTAGTGTCAATCTTTTGATACTTATTGTTTCATAAAAACACGCTATTTGTTTTGACAGCGGGAATTAATTATTAAATTAATTAATGAAACATATATGTTTTGAATTTTTTAAAATAGAAATCATTTTTTAATTCAGAATATAAAATATAGCTTAGGGTGAATTTTTGGAAATTTTATGAAAAACTTCAATTTTTTGATGAATAGTGAAACCACTAAGTGGTACTTATAAAAACTGATTTTCTATTTAAATGAAAATTTTCCACCTTTG
Source organism: Viscum album (assembly GCA_963277665.1). Lineage (NCBI taxonomy): Eukaryota > Viridiplantae > Streptophyta > Magnoliopsida > Santalales > Viscaceae > Viscum > Viscum album. Next base: position 1,335,447,739 of record OY728142.1, read on the forward strand.
TGTTTTTAATTTCAACAATCAGACATACATGGTGGTCATTAAGAAGTAAAATGTGGTTCAATGGGATTAAAATAATTTTTTGGTGAATAGTAACTTATTCTGTTTTTAATCGCGATTAGAGGTAATTAGTGTAGTTTAAGGTAAGAATAATGTTTGAATAAAATGAAATGACCTAGAAACATGTCCTACCCTCATTGGATGTGTCATGGCCGACCAATAAAATCCATGGGTCAACTTGGGGACCCCATGGAGCCACTTTGGATGGAAAATGTCATAAATAACTTTTTATTTAATGTTAAAGTTAAAATGACACAAACATGAGTTATTTTACTAAATCAATTTTTACATGGGGTTATACAAGTCATATTTTTTATTTTAAATACTCATTGGAAATCTAAAAAGATTTCTTACATAATGATATTTTTTTTATAAATTTTAGTCATTAAATATATTAAATGCTTTATGACATCATGATGATGCAGCGATAACCTCATTAATAAAGGATTTAAATAAAATGAAAAGATAATGTAAAATCTATGAACTACACATGTCCAAAACCTATTGGATGGGTGGATTTCGAACCCTTATCACCTTACCCTCGAATTATAACAATGTGGGACCTTTTTAATCTGAAACTCATTTTAAAATAAAGTAACATTTCTTTACTTTCCAAGAGTGCCCTCCTCTCCTCTTATAAAAGCCCCCCACCTATACCTCCTGAATAACACCTCTAAAGCATTTGTCTCGGCCATCCCTCTCCCATTTCATCTCTCCACATCCCTATCTAACTCTTTCAAGCCTCACTTTGGGAAGAATCCTTTCCAAGGAAGCCTTTGAGCTCAAATCAAAGGAAGTTACCCGATTTAAAGGTAATGTCTTCACTTGTGTCCTTTTGTTTTATTTTTCTTCTCCAACCCCCTAATTTTTTTTATTAAATTATTTTGTAACAAATACAATATCTTCTATATACTAAGATGTTTTTATAAGAAGTATTATAGCTACACATACACACACCTACATCTAATAGTTAATGAACATACTGTTTCCGTGGACGGCGAATGTCTGCCTCCCGAAACGATGATTGTTCAAAATTATTTTAACACCTTAAAAGGTGGCCATTAAGATGTCAATATATTTATATATGATATATAATATGATTATGTTTTACTTAAGCTTCTGTATTTTTCATTTATGGAATAACTTTATGGTTTCCATTATGGGTAAACGCGATATCTTCATTTTAGGAAGTGCGGACTACCACCCCCTCAAAGTGATTTGATTCGGTAATGCCATATGTGGTACGTATAAAGGATGGATTTAAAGTTATTATATATGATGTTATACTGGAATTATAATATACCTTTATAGCATTATTATTTTCTTTCCATTTAAATATGAGATAGAAATGAATGTAGCGTTCATGCGTACGTACGGCTTACTGTCTCCATGAACGATGCATTTCATTTCTTATCTCCAAATGTTATGTACTATTATAAGTACATATATATAATGGATATATATGTAATATATTACATATAAATGATTTATATCATTCTGGAATTATAATATATATATCTCTCATTTTGTTTTATTTCCATTAATATGACAAAAAATGAAAGTAGCGTTCATGCGTACGTACGGCCTACCGTCTCCATGTACGGTGCTTTTAATTTTTTATCACCAAATGATATAGAATAGTATAAAATGAATATATACTGGATATATATGATATTTAAAACATCAATACTATTCTGGATATGATGTACCTATAACTACATTTTCTAACAAGTTCAATTTTTGACTCATGTACCAAACATTGACAAAAACGTCTGATATGAACTCATATTATTAACCAATTATTATAACATTAAAATATGTGATATGAACTGAATAATAATATTTATAGGAGGTCCTTAAGCAATTATAAATTGACCAAATTTTATTATTCAGGAGATTAAAGAACGATCGAGTCATGTCGGACATGAGGTAAGGGATCCTACTCCTCTCTTTCTTTTTAAGTACACTCTTTTATGTAATTCCTTTTAAGATAATATTTATTATGATTGGGATGTTCTTTTATATTAAAAATACTGTACTTTTTATGTTCATATGATGAGAGACCCTATTCTCTCTCATCAATCCATTTTGGAAGTTTTGAGTGGCGCCGTTAGGGTGCCGAATTTTCGTAAGAGATCTAACATCTCTCTTTCTTTTTAAGTACTATCCTTTATGTAACTTCTTTTAAGAACCTCTTTGTTATGTTGGGGGATGTTATTTTATATTCCTCATTCTGTAAACATTATATTAATATTATGAGAGACCCTATTTGGTCTCATCAATCCATTTTGGAAGTTTTAAGTGGCGCCGTTAGGCTGCCGAGTTTTCGTAATGGATTTTTCATCTCACTTTTATTCCCGTGAGATTTATGCTACATTTGCCACAATTTACTTTGAGTGGTGTATGTACTGCCCATTATTTTACTCATTGTGTAATATAATTTCATTTATGAGTATTTACATCAATGTTGTATTGTCCTTCTTTCACGGGGTGCATGTATCGAAAGATACCCATGTCGGTAAGGGAACCTTTCACCCTCCACTTTTTGTAAAAGACTTTTTTTGTTATGTCTTTTAATTCACATAATATTATGTTGGGATATGTTATTATATATCCTTATTGATTTAAGTTCTATGTCCAAGTGTTTAGATACCCTTTTTTATCTCTCATCAACTCATTTTCTGAATTTTGTAGTGACGCCGTTAGGCCGTCAAATTTTTGCAAGGGAACTTCTTAACCCAGTTTTGATTCTTTTGGATAAGCTTGTACTCCTTGAATATGTCGTTCTATGAATATGTATGAATAACATCTGATTGTTTTACACTTTATAACCACTTATATTTGGTGTATTCATTTGTCACACGTAATTATGTAATTGATTTATCCTTAATCCAAGGATACCGTCTTTGTAAGGGACGTCATCTCAAACTCCTTTCATTGAAGCATATTTTGTTTTATACACAACTTTGGATTATACAGTGTATAAACCCCTTTGACTTTTACTTTTATACAAAAGGAATCTTTTTATACGAAGCGTTTTACTAAACGACAAAATGGAATGTTTTTTTAACGTATGCGGTGACAACGACCTTTTCCGCCACCGCGAGTATTATTTGATCTTTGGCTTCCTCAACAAGCTGTAATGTTTTTAAAATAAAATAAATGCCATGTACCCTTTTATGTATTTTGGTATTGAAAATGGTTTTGATAAAGGATTCTATTATTTCAATATATTTAAATGAAATATTGTGATTGAAATGTGGAAATGTTATCATTCATTTATATTGGTTTTATTTGTTATAATTTTATAATGGTACATGGACATTTGACAGGTGGTTACGTGATAAACCATATAACGGTTGGTGCCGTGAATACCAGGACGAGTGGTTACGTTATAACCTCCAATGCATTGGGTATAGAAGTCAGCCGTATGGCTATTCCATTAAGTATGTATGGATGTTGGGTGAATGGCGATTCCATTAAGTGATACGTGTGGATGTCGACCTTATGGTTATTCCACTTAAGTATGTTCATGTCCCAAGTTACCTTTATATGTTATGTGATCTTTATATGGGTTTTATGGTAATATTTTGGTTACAGAAGGGTAAGTAATGAACTTTTATTCAGTGAAGAGTTTTTTCTACTTCGAGAAGGTGAAAAGTATTAATTTGATAAAGTATACATGGTTTACTTATTGTTTAGAAAAACTAATAGTTTTCATTCTTTGTGTATCCCTTACTGAGCTTTTTATGCTCATCCCAAGTTTTTGAAATGTTTTTCACGGGACTTAACGTGGAATAGTGTCAAGGATGGGATCAAGGGAAAGTCATGTTACCTAAAACATGGAACTAGATATGTTTCTTTTTATGAGTTTTTATTTTATTGAAACTTAGTAGAAGTTTCTCCTTTGTAATCTTTTGGGATGTAATAGTTATTTCCTAATTCTCTAAAACTCTAAAACTGAAAAGATCCTTAGTGTGAATTATTCATTTAATTCAATATTAAGAGATGTTTAAGGTCGAGGCCTTATAAATAGTAACTTTAACATAGGAATAGAAATACAACCCTTATGAATAGTAAATTAGAAAAATTAATAGTAACTTCACCCATGGAACTATAAAAAAATAATTAGTCATAATATAAATGAAACTATAGTTTAAATATATCATAGTTTTATGTGAATAAATTTTTTAAAAATTATTAATTAGGTTGTGGTATTTTTTTAGTAATTATTTATTAATTATAATGTTAGGATTAATATAATAATTTAAAAGGAATTTTTTTTTGTAAAATGTATTAGAAAAATAATATTTTTATGACTTATGATATTATGATAATTCTATGAGACCATAAGTAATTTTTCAATGTGTTATAAAATCTGTTAAAATATTAAAATCTTCATTGTCCAAGTAATTGATGGTTTCAATTAATAATTAAAATTTTCATTTTTTGAAAATTATTTTCAAAAAATACAATATGTTTTTTGAAATCTGCACATTTAAAAATGGTTATGGGGATATTTTAGTATTTTTATAAAATAATTAAATTTTGATGAATAGTAAACAAGATAATTTATGATAAAGGTTAAATAAATGAATTATGGAGAGATAGATGATGTATGTTTTATTTATGCCGAAAATTTCAAAACTAAGTTTAATATATTAATATATTTAGTGCTATTTCTCAAACTATTTGTAGTTTTGAACAAAAATAATAAACAAATGAATTTAATAATGAGAAAACAGCCCTCTCCTCCACCGTAAATACAACACCTCACCCCCTCTCTCCTAAAAAATCTCATGCTTTTAGACTTGCCCAAATTCTACCCAAACATCTCTCAAAGACCCTATTCCACATCTTTAGATCTTGTACTCAACAATATTCCAAATCCATTATTTTTGGAGGTTCTCAAGGATGATCAATCCAAGCGGTAAAATCCTTTTCCGTTTTCTCTTAATTTCATTTCAATTTATTTTCATTTCTTCTCTTATACTCTACTTATCTTATAAAAATAGTTTGATAACTAAATTATTTTTTATATATATTTATTATATCCTAATAATGTAATATCCATTAATAAAATTCCACTTCACTCTATTTTATTTAAAAAATGAAATTGTTGCTTGTGATGTGTCAATTTACAGACATCGTGGGAGATGCAATTTCATTTTCCATTAACACCTTCGTGGATGTTAATAAAACCATTATAATGGTTTAATCATATTGTACAATTTATGATTCACCACAATTTATTTTCTGAAACTAACATATCTACATAATTTATAATGAAAATACAAAATGTGATTATTGTGATTGAAAAACTGAATAAATTAACCTAAAATGATCATCACTAAATTTTATCTAATGAATCATCCACTTACCCTATAACAAAATTATTTATAATTATCATTAAAAAATATGAAATATAAATATTATTTTATAATAAAGATTCTATATATCTATTGTCATGACCCGGCCCCCGAGGCCTGTGTTGTAACTACCCCAAGCCCGCCTTCAATAGGACAGGGGTTGGCGACTAGTACCAAAGGCGTAATTCCCTAAAACAAAGAAGGAATTACCTTTATAACCCGTAAACACACACACAAGAAAGTAGACAGCTGGATATGAAACAATAAGTAAATTGTATAACAAAAGAGTGCTAAAAGTAAAAGGGGCTGGAATACAAGCCCAATAGTAATATACAAGAAACTAAAAGTACTAGTACAACTGAAGAAAAAAAGGAAAATAACTATTCGATCAACATCTGAGGTTCCTACCTAGAGGGTAAGTACATATCACCTCCTTGGAACTCATCTTCTATCTGTCTCCTCTGTGTATCAACACGCCATATGATCCACCTCTGAGTACTGTCCAGTCCTCATACTCTCAGCCTCTATTAGCATTGTATGTCGTCTACATCCAACAGAACAAGGTGTGGGCATTTCCCATGCAAGGGTGAGTATATCAATACTAAATAGGGACCTCGAGACCCCCTAGGCCTCTCAAAATATATCAAGGATAAAGCACCAAGTGTGAAATCAACAGATAACCCTAATTAGGTATATGCCCATACATATACCTAAGTTATTAAGTAATCCATCCCAATCAAAAAGAAAACACAAAAGTACTAATTCAACTCAACCGGGATTTTATTTTAGGGGTAGTATCAAGTAACATCCCTACTCAAATTATTGAAACCTCATCTGCTGGAGAACTCCTGCTCAATCGAGTACAATTGGCCTGTCGCAACACCAAGCGTGCTTCCCACTAACCTTGGACTGATGAGGTACTCCACCTTTCAAGTATTGTGGGTCTATCACATCACATAGAGGCACTCCCCACTGTGGTTCTGGAACATCCCCAAACATGCTCCTCCACTGTCGGTCTTCCGCGACACCAAGGCGCTCCCACTGGGCTAGTAGAGTCACTCCGATTCAAACGGTCTGAAGTCATCAGGTCTCAGCCAGCTACTAGGTATCTGCACTAAACTCACTCATCTCCAGGAGGACCTGTTCCATGAGCTATTGGTCATTGCTTCAACTATCAAAAAGTACCACAAAAAAGTATCTCAAAGGTCCTCCACATCATAGAGGGATCAATGCAACAGACAGCGCGTCAATCAGACACTCGGTCTGTGAGTTATTAGTCTTTTAGTCTCGGGGGGCCCGGTTGGATTCGTGCATGATCCAACCTGATCATATCTCAACTATACCCCAAACTCCAGTGGGGTATACTCAAAGGGACCTTCATGCTCAAAGATTACCAAAGTCATTGACGGTTCGTCAAACAAACATCTGGTGCCAAATATATGGCCAAAAAATGTAAAGAGTCGTAGTGGTCTTAGGCATGGTCCGATCCGGTCAGACCGACCCGCCCCGACCCATTCTTGGATGACACAGTTTGGGTCAACCTAGCCCGTCGGTTAGGCCAACCCATTGGGTTGGCCCGGCTTGAGGGGCCCGGCCTAGAAGGCCACGAGGGGACGTGGAGGGCCGAGAGGGCATAGACCGGTCACGGGTCGGCGCGAGGGTGGTTTGGTCCGAAGGGCGCCACATGGCCGGCTCGGCCCTGAGGGCCCCGCTAGGGCATCACGTCCTAGGGCATGGGGCCGGTTTGGCCTGGGGTGTAGGGCCAGTTCAGCTGGAGCGTTGTGAGGGCACATGTTGGTTCAGCCGAGGCGCCATGAGGGAGCGGGCCGTTTCGACCGGGGCACCGCGAGGGCCTAGTTCAGTCGGAGGCTCAGAAGGCCGATGAGCTAGAGCGGCCAAGGAAGCTCTGAAGGCCAGCGGGTGGGTACAGCTGGGGTGGCTCAGGAGGCCGGCAGGCAGAGCGTCCGATGAGCGGCGCGGGCGGAGGGCAGCGCCGCCGCAGGGGGTGCTGCCAGTGGGGCGCGCGGTCGGCGGGAAGCATGGTTCGGTCCGGGGTGGTGGAGCCGGTTCGGTTGGGGTGTCGGAGCATCGTGGTGGTAGCGCAGGTCGCGGAGGCTACAAGTTGGCGCAGTCATTTCCTTCATCACCTTGGTCGCCATTTTCCCCTTCCTCCATTTCGAAGAACACCACAAAGAAGCACGGCAGGGGGGTCGAGCCATGTTTGTTTGGCCCGCACCCTCCATGTTTAGAGTGGTATCAAGCAGTTCATCAAGAACATAAACAAAGAACAAGAATGGAAGATATTTTAAAACATAAATTCCCATAATCCCTCTATAATTTATATTCCCAACCCTACAAAGGATAAATAAGGTATAACCAGGGAAGTGTTAATCAAATAATGAATAAACCCCTACAACTTCGCACAACAATTTAGTCCCATCCCGCAAGGAAAACATCCACAGATCAACTTGATAATAAGTTGATCCACATTCTTTGTTTTCACAAGGAAATAATCAAGGGAATAAAATCATACTTAATTAAAAACATTAACTTTGTTCGCTTGATGTTGTTGGTGCAAGAAGGAAAGATGTGAATTTTTCGATGTTCGTCTCATCCACCACACACCTCCAATTTTGGGCCGGTACATTGGTTCTTTGTAGATGAAGATGTGGATGTCCCACATCGGAAGAAGTCCTGAGGAAGAAGGTCGAAGGAGGTAGGTGTTCTTCATCGGTGGAGCGTTCTTCGTTGGAGAGTGTAATCCTCCAAGAGTTGGGTGTCGCGACTCTTTACTGGCACCTTGTCGCATGGTAAAGTTGTCCCAAATCCTCCTCCCAAACTCCATGTATAAAAGAGAGGGGGAGAGTTATGTAAAAATCATGGAATTTATGATGGATCATTTATTTGGAATGTTCTTAAATTTCAATGACGTTGTTACTTAATATTTAAAATGGTTCAATCCAATTAATTTATATTGGAATAATAAAGTGGTGTGTTGGCACAATTTAATGTGGAGAAAGTCCAGAAGCTCCTATACATTAATGAGGGGAGTTGATCATTTCTATAAATTAAAAGGGAGGTTTAATCTTGGGTGGTCCCCACAACCATAACCTCTCATGAAAGGATAAGTTATTGTTGGGGCCAAGTTGGAAGGATAAAAAAGCAAGAAGAGTTTGTTGTTACAGAGTGTTGTTTTTTGTTATCAAAGAAGCTAAATCAGTTCACATTGTAAAGGACTCAAAAACCAGATGATTCTTTGCTGATATACATTTCAAAAATATCATAATTCATGAGAACTTGTGATGCATTCCTTATGATAGAAAGGGGAGAAATAATGATGTCAGTCTTATATTGGATTGATTGCAATGAATGATGTTGTCGGAAGATAGGGAAGTTTCTATACTTTCCATTTTAATTTTGACGATGCCAAATCTGTTCTATCAAAGGACATATATCATGATAGTGGAGTTTATGATGACAGTTGAACAATGGTTAAGGGAATCAGTGAAGAAAGAAATGAAAAATGAATGAACAATCTGGAGACGGTACAAAAGAACAGTTTAAGGTGGCACCTTTTTTCAGTGTTTGCTAAATTTTAGGTCCAGAAAATCGAGAGATGAATGTGTGTTTTTGGAAATGGATGTTGTGCGAAATATTGAATATGGTTTATATTTTTGCGTGCAAGTCATGATTCAAGGTCATAACATCAAAAAATAAAAAATACATGTAGTGCATGAAAAAATGGGCTAAGTGCGCGAAAAAAATGAAGGCCATGAGAAATAGTAGCGGGATGCGTGAAATATCAGCAGGATGCGTGAAAAATAAAAAGGTTGTGAAAAATAATTGTTGGATGTGCTAACTAATTGTGGGATGCGCAAAATATCAGCCAGATGTGAAAAAAATATTGGTTTTGTGAAATATATACATTGTGAAGGGAATAGAGAAATGATTTTTTTTTGGGAAAAAGGTGTTTCGCGATTAGAAGCTCGAAATTGGAAAAGGCATGAGGTGCGTGAAAAATTATAACATTACGTGAAATATAATGTTGTGTGAAAGAGTTTTTTACGAGCATGAAGGGGGTTTTTATGCATGGATCAGTATTTTTCTCATGGATTTTAAATGGCCTATAAATTCGATGTGACCCCCTCTCATTGTGTGTGGCTCGACACTGAGAAGAAATTTTGAGCTCTAGTGTGCATGAAATTTTATGCTAAGTGAGTTGCATGAAAAAAAAGTGGTTTTCATGAAAATTGGAAGGGTGCTTGAAAAAGTGGGAAGTTGTGTGGAATGTGGAAAGTTGTGCAAAAAAGGAAGTTGCACGGAACAAAAATTCATGAAAAAAGAAAATATTTAGGCAGAATATATTTGAATTTCGCACAAGAAACACTAAAGGATACGTGAAAATTTTTGGGTCTTTTCACATATTCAGTTGTGCATATAGGGGTTCTTATCGGCTTCTGGTTAGAAAATTGAAGATTTGTACCTCAGAGAATACAACTGTTCAATTGTAAAGAAGCAATGAAATTCTACAATTTTTTATTTGTGCTATGAGGGTGCACATGCGCTTGCAGATTGTTTTCCATGTTCTATATGAGTGTAAGGGTTTATCCAACTCATTGTATTTCACATAAATGGATTATTTTCTAGTGGATTGTGTGGTACTGGATTGTTTCTTTACCATACAAAGGATGTAGCTACTCTTGTTGAGTATTGAACCCTGTAAATCTTGGGTTCCTAGGTTTTTGTGTGTTTAGTAGAGAAGAAACTCTTTAACAGAAGGCGAAGGTTGTTTTAAAAAGAAAAATATATCATTGATTCGCCCGTCCCCCTCTCAGTGATACTTGGATCCTGACTAAGAACTTCAATTGGTATCAGAGTGAGGTTCCCTTCATTTATTCTTTGCATAAGTTGTTAAAGAGAAGTTGTGATGGAGAATATAAATTGCATGAATAGTAAAGGGATTCTGATTTTTTATGGAAATAACTATCACATCTGGAAGGACAGAATGATGCCTTATCTTATGTCTCTTGGATATGATGTTCTTGAAACTACAACAGATTGATTTTGCGCTACTCATGATAAGGTTCCTCTTACTCCTGTTGATAAGAAGAATCTTGAGAATTATGGAAGAGGTAAAAATTTGTTACCCTCATCTCTTTTTGAGAGTGAATTTTTAAGAAAGAAAGGTGTTGCTACAGCCAAAAGAATCTAGGACAAACAGAAGAACATCTATGAAAGAAATACAAAGGTGAAGAAGGCTAAACTACAAATCTACAAACTGAAGTATAAAGACCTGAAAATGGGAGAATCTGAATCTATTGGGGATTTATTTACCAGGATAACTTATATTTTCAGTACAATTATATGTCTTGGATAAATGTTGAAGGATTATACAGTTGTCAAAAATATCTTGAGAATTCTTCCTGACACATTTGATGCTAAAGTGTCTTCATTAGAAGATAGAGACCCTGAAAAAAAATTCTGGATTATTTTCGTAGCACACTCATTACTTATTATATGAGAAGGGAGAATACTATTAAGGTAAAAACAAATGCAGATAAAGAAATTTCATTTAGGGATACAAGATAGAGAAGTCAAATAAGACTCTTAGTGAAGATAATGCTGGTGAATCTGATTCTGAATATGAGGTATGTAACAATTTTGATGAAATTTTATCCTTATTTTCTAAGAATGTGAAATGATGTATAGGGAAATAAAAGGGTAAACATCCCTTGAAATATTTTTAGTATGGAGTCATTGGTCACTTTGCAGCTAACTATCCTCAAAAGAATAAAGAAGAAGACAGTGATGATGATAATAGAAGGCCAAGAAGGTTGTGGAAGAAACAATCTAACAAAGATAAATATTTTTCAAAGGGGAGGGATAAAGAGTTCTTCAAATCAAAATGATGAATCTTTTTATCTAAAGATGAAGATGAAGAAGACAGTGAAGATGAATTTGAGAAATTAGTTTCTGAAAAAACTAGGGAGAAAACCTTTAATGCTGCAGTGAATAATGAAGAGCATGAGAGCAACAGTTCAGAAGAATATGAAACTCAACATGAATATCATCTTAAAGAAGATAAGAAAGAATGCTTGAGGAAGATCAAAAATCTTGGGAAGGAAAACATGATGTTGAAAAATAACAATTCCACATAAAAAAATAAAGAATGTTATACTGATGAGAAATTCATGATGGAAAAGTAGATGGATGATCTGAAATATTCTATTGAGAATACTAAGAATTTTGATGATCATCTTGAATTAAAGATGATGGAAAAAGAAGAATATTTGAAACTTGTCCAAAAAAAACATTACAAATCTAAAGAAATGAATATCAGTTTCAAAAATTCTATCTCAAAAGTTGGTGAATGTTGCACTAAGAATGAACCAAATAAGGATCCACAAATGTTACCTTCAAAGGTTGAAATGAAAGATGGAATTAGTTCTGATAACAACAAGTCTGGAAAGACAATGTATGTGTCCAAAGTCAGCAATGCTGAAAAATATGAAGTCCATAAAAATCATGAGTCAACAACTTCATCTAATACTTATGGTGTTGATAAATCTGAACCGAGAAGGATAGTTACAATTGAAAACATGAAGGTTTATGGTTAGCATATTTCTATTAAAAAGGATGTTGATAAGAGTGTTCACAAATATATTCAGTATAGAAGTTTCATTGTCAAATATTCTTTCTATGGTTACTGCTGGTATAGTGGTGGATTCGGACACATGGAAAATATGTGGTGGTTCAACCAACAACATTACAACTATTACAAAAGTTTTGAAATAAAAGGATTGAGGATGAATCAATCCTTTCAAAATATAAATCCTCCAAATAAAAATCAGATTATATCAAAGAATATTGGTGTGAATGTTGAGAATAGGTTCCACCCACGGGAAACTTTTTGTGAAAGATGTGATAGTTCTAGTCATCTTTCCAACGGCTGTCTTTGTGTGTTACCAAAGAAAAAAAAGTTTCTTAATAATTCACAAAAGCCGGAGAATTTAAAATATAAATGGTACAGGTATGATAAGTCCGAAAAGAAAGAGTGCATGTTTGTCTAGATCGAACACACAGACTTTACTAAGAAATTGGTGGAAGCACAACGGAATGTGGAGGAAAAGAAATAACAAATAGATCTTGTTGTTAAAACTGCCTTGAAAACTAAAAACAGAGAACATCCATGGATTCCTAATAGTGGGTTTTCTTCTCATATGAAAGTATACTTAATTTTTCTAAAGAATTTGAAAGACTTCAAAGAAGGAACAATTACATTTTGAAATGTTGAATCCTTGAGAATAAAAGTTGTTGGATCAGCCATCATCGGAAAATAAAAATTGAAATCTAAGAAAACATTATAGGTTTATTGGTTGAAACATAATCTTCTAAGTGTTTCACACTTATGTGATGGGGGAAACAAAGTTATATTCAGAAAATATGGGTTCATTGTGAAATGTGAAAATGATGGAAATGTAGTTACAAGAGGCCAACGTATAGAAGGAAACGTGTTCCAAGTTGGTGATGCACAAAATTCATGATACATGGGAATGGTGAATGAAAATCAATTATGGAATAAAAGGCTAGGACATATGTGTGATAGAAACATGTTTAAGTTATCAATGAGAGACAGTGTCCGAGATATGCTTGATTTATCAAGAAGAATAGATTATTACAACACTATTTGTGAAAAAGGGAAAATTACAAACTCTATGCATAAGTGAGTTAAAATTTATTTAAAACAACCTTTGGAACTTATATATTCTGATATACGTGGACCAATGAGCAACCAATCAAAAAATGTAGATATGTACTTCATTACTTTCATTGATGACTTTACTCCCATTACTTGTGTTATGTACATGAGACATAAGATAGATGCTCTGAAAATGTTTAAGAGTTTCAGGAGGAATGCAGAAAAGGAATGTGAGTATTAAGTAAAGAAGTTGAGAACTGATAATGATGGTGAGTATAAGAATGAATAGTTTGAATTTTATCTTGAGAAACATGGAATTTGGCATGAGTTTAGTTCACTATACACACCTAAACAAAATGGGGATGCTGAAAGAAAGAATCGATGTTTGGTGAAAATTGGGAGAACTATGTTTCTTGAGCATAGTATTTATAATTATTATTGGAGGCAAGCCATGAGCACTGCTATTTATATTCTGAATCAATGTTTCATTAGAAAAAACTTAGATATAACTCAATAGGAAATTTTCTAAGGAAAAACTCCAAGTCTGAAACAATTAAGAGTTTTTTTGGAGTCGATGCATTATAATGAAGAAAGGTGGAAACCATGAAAAGTTTGACCAAAGAGGAGATGATGGAATTTTTCTTGGCTATGATCTAGAATGAAGAGGATATAGATGTCTCAACTAATAAACTGGTATAATTATTGATTTTACATATATAAAAGTTGTTGAAATTATTGAGATGTAAAAGCAATCATATGTTGATGTGGACGTTGAGCGGGATAGAGAAGATTTTGTTAATGATTTTGATAATGTAGTAGACTTTGTTAATCCTACTATAGAAGAGGAATCCAACTAAGAAATATCTATTGATGAGGATGATGTTCAAAAAACTCATCCTAGGTTTAGGAAACAAGTGGAGGCTCAGAACATTATTGGAGATAAACATTAGAGGGGTCAAACAAGAAGAACAATGAATTCTATTTCACATACTTCTTTTTATTCAAAAGTTGAACCGAATGATGTAAATGAAGCATTTGAGCATCCAAAATGGGTTCACCCAATGAATTAATACCTTGATCAGATAGAGATGAATGATACTTGGGAACTTTTACCCCAACTGGAAAATAAGAAAATTATTGGTATAATGTGGTGTTTTCAAAACAAGCTGAATGAAGAAGGTAAAGCCATAAAAAACAAAGCAATATTGGTTTTTAGAGGGTATTCACAAATTGAAGGCACTGATTTTGATGAAACCTTTTCTCCAGTGGCATGATTATAAACAATCAGAATCTTTATTGCTATTACTGCACAATGAGGTTACAAAAACATTCAAAAGGATGTAAAATCTGGATTCTTGAAAGGTGACCTTGATGAGGAAGTCTACATTGATCAACCATGTGGATTTTTTATTATAAATGATGAATGTTATGTGTGACAGTTGAAAAAGGATTTTTGTGGGCTAAAACAGGCTCTGAGAGCATTGTATTCTAAATTAGATTCTTTCTTAAAGAAGATGAATTTTAAGAACGGGAGAGTTGACAACAATCTCTACATCAATGGGTGTCATGATTTTTCACTGAACCTTATTGTTTATGTCGATGATATTATAGTTGCTAAAAATGATGAAAGATCAAGTGAAAAATTTTCTGAGGAGATGAAGAATTTATTTCAGATTTTCATGCTAGAAAAAATGAAGTACTTTCTTAGGCAAAAATTTCATAGAAGAAGAATCATGTTTTTCTATCTCAATAAAAGAATTCTAAGGAACTTATGAAAATGTTTGGCATGGAAAATTCGAATCCAATTTCCACACCAATTTTAGTGGGAACCTTGTTTTCTAAAGATAGAGAAGGCAAGGAAGTTGATCAGAATGAGTTTCAAAAGATGATTGGAATTCTATTGTATTTGGCTGCCAGAAGACCCGACATCATCTGTGCTGTCACATTATGTGTAAGATTCCAGAGTTCTCCTAAAGAATCACATTTTATTGATGCAAAAAATAATTCTCAGATATATCAAAGGCATAACAAATTTTGGAATTTGGTATGATGGCTAAGGAAATATTGATCTATTTGGGTATTCTGATGCTGATTGGGCAGGAAATGTTGATGACCAAAGATCCATGTCTAGTGGGGTTTTCCTCTTAAGGAAAAGTTGTGTTTGTTGGCATACTAAGAAACAGAATTCAGTAACTCTTATTACAGCTGAAGATGAGTATGTTGTTGCTACTGAAGCTGCAACTCAACTTATTTGGATGAAGACTCAGTTGGAATATCTACTTATTGAAGTAAACCTACTATTTGTCTTGGTTTGAGATAATCCGAGTGCAATCAATCTTACAAGAAATCTAGTACAACATTCTCATTCAAAACACATTTATATAAAGTACCACTTCATCAAAGTGCAGGTGTAGAAGATTGAATTGAGGCTATAGTACATTCCAACATCTGAACAAGTGGCTGATATATTCACAAAACCTTTACTAAAGGAACCATTTGCAAAATTAAGGTTAAACATGGGTGTTCAACCTCCTTCTCATCAAGGTTAAGGTACATGTTTTTGTTCCCACTCTCATCTTTCCTTTGGATAGTGTTGTCAAGGGGGATAATTGTTTCATAAATCTATCCTTATATATGCGTGCATAAAGGGGGAGTTGTGGGTAAGATGTGAATCCATCTTGTATGTGTGTTAACTATTCTATCTATTTTTTGGAGGGGCTGTAAGAAACAAGGATGTTTTCTAGGAAAGTTGATGAAGTGAAGAATGCTGAATTAGGAGCTTGAAATATGTTCTTAATAAGGCTAAGGATATACGATCATAATATTTCATAGTCGCTGCTTTTGGATTGCGTGGTTTTGGCTATCAATAATTCTTCTTTCCAACAATGAATTATCTCACATAGGCTTAGAATTGTTGATAAGTAATCCATTTCTTAAGTTTAAAAAGTTTAGTGATTTATGAATGAATCTTGGCTGACAACAAAATCCAAAGGGGGGATTGTTGGGACCAATATGTGTGGATAAGGAATCAAGAAGAGTTTTCTATTACAGAGTGTTGTTTTTTTTTGTCAAAGAAGCTAAATCAATTCACTTTGTAAAGGAATCAAAAACCAGACGATGCTTTGATGATATGTATTTCATAAATATCATAAGCCAGGAGAACTTGTGATGCAAGCCTTATGATGGAAAGGGGGAGAAAGGATGATGTTAGTCATATACAGTTTTGATTGGAAGTAATAACGCTACTGGAAGATAGGGACGTTTCCGCACTTTCCACTGTAATTCTTACAATTCCAAATCTAGTCTATCAAAGGATATATATCACTATATTAGATTTTGTGATGAAAGCATAAGAATGGTTATGGGATGTAGTGAAGAAAGAAATGTCAAAGGAATGGACAATCTGGATACAGCACAAAAGAACAGTTTAAGGTGGCGTTGTTTTCCAGTGTTTTCCAAATTTTAGGGCATAAAATTAAAGATATGAAAATGTGTTTTTGGCAATGGATGTTGTTCACAAGATTGAATATGGTTTAGATTTTTGAGTTCAAGGAATGATTCATGGAAAGAACGTTTAAAAATGACAAAGCCATGTAGTGCGCAAAAAAATGGGCAGAGTGCGTGAAAAAAATAAGGGTCAGGTGAAATAGTAGTGGGATGCGTGAAAAATCAGCCAGATGCATGAAAAATATAAAAGCATACGTGAAATAATTGAGGGATGTGTGAAATATCAGCGCTATGCATGAAAAATAAAGGCTGTGAGAAATATTGGTGTGGTGTGAAAAATAGAAGAATGATGTTTTTTGTGCAAAATGTGTTTCGAGAAGAGAAGCTCGAAAATTGGAAAAGGCATGAGGTGCACGAAATATTTGAGCACCACAAGAAATATGAAGTTGCTTGAAAGATTTTTTTACAAACATGAAGGGGGTTTTTATGTGCTGATTGGTGTTCTTTGCGTGTAGTTTAAAAGTCCTATAAATATGAGGTGACCACCTCTCATTGTGTGTGGCTCAACATTTAGAAGAGATTTTGACTGTGGTGCATATAAAATTTTACGCTAAGTGAGTTGTGTGAAAATAAAGTGGTTTTCATGAAAAGTGGAAGGGTGCACGAAAAAGTGGGAAGCTACGTGAAAGTGGAAAGTTGCGCAAAAAATGAATTTGTGCGAAAAAGGTTTTTCGTGACAAAATAAATTTTTTACATGCAAGCCATTTGAATTGAGCGCAAGAAACCCTAAAGGTTGCATAAAAAATTTGGTGTCTTTTCACATATTCTGTTGTGCGTATGGGAGTCCTTACCAGCTTTTGGTAGGAAAGTGATGATTTGTTCTTGAGATAATACAACTGTTCAATTTTAAAGAAGCACTGAAATACTGTAATTCCCTATTTGTTCTAAGATGATGGACACGCACTTATGGATTTTTTCCATGTTCTACATGATTGTAAAGGTATATCCTACTCATTTTATTCCACATCAAAGGATTTTTTTTCTAGTAGATTGTGTGGTACTGGATTATTTCCATACCATACTAAGGACATAGCTGCTCTTGTTGAGTAGTAAAACTTTAAAATCATGTGTTCTTGGGGTTGTTAGTGATCAGTAGGGTATAAACTCTTTAACATGAGGTGAAGGTTGTTTTAAAAATAAAAATATATCACTGATTCACCCCCTCCCCCTCTCAGCGATACTTGGATCCTGACTGGGAACTTCAGTTATGGTGGTCCCCACTTCTCAACTTCCATATATAGGATAAACATCTTGTGGTCCCACCTCCAAAATATTCATATGGGTGCTTCAAATAAAAATAAAATGTTTATATAATTTTATTTTTATTTTATTCCTTCATGAAAAACCCAAAAACTAACTTTCACCCTCGACCAACTGCAGTCGAGGAGAAATTCCCCTTAAGTAAATAACGGTGCAGTGAGTTCAACGATGCCCTCAGATTTCAATTCCAAGCACCGGTTTGAAAGTTATAAAAACCCCACTCGTAAGATTACTGAACGTACATGAAAAAAAGTTCATAAAATTATTACCAAACACCCTTGACCCACACCAGTCAAGGTTAGGATTTTCCCAAATGAAACACGCCCTAATGAACAGATTTCCAATCCAAGTTTCCATTTAAAAGATATTGATTTTACAATAAAATAATTACCACTTAATTATTTTATTTACATCCAAAATCAAACATTCACTAGTGGCCCACTTCGGCCAAAGTTAGTAACTCCATAAATAATGCATTCCCTCATGAGTTCAGTGGTGGTATTGTATTTTTAATCGGAGCTACCATTTGTGAGTTATAAGCATTTGAAAAATAAAAAAAAATTATTTAATTATTTTAATTATGGTTATGCCATTTTTGGGTTTACTAAAATGAGGCATGCGATGACTAAACATAAGTCATGCTTACGGTAAACGCGCAATCATGAGCACAACGGTGCCATCAGATTTCTGATCTGAGTAACCATTTAAGAGTTATTTCACTTTTTCAGGAAAACTGCTTACGCGCTAATTAAAACTTAACAAAACTTTGACGGATCATTCCGAGAACTCTAGGCCTCAGAATCAAG
Organism: Viscum album; assembly: GCA_963277665.1. Lineage (NCBI taxonomy): Eukaryota > Viridiplantae > Streptophyta > Magnoliopsida > Santalales > Viscaceae > Viscum > Viscum album. Next base: position 1,335,466,437 of record OY728142.1, read on the forward strand.
AAACGTCATATTTTTTAGTCTCAAAAAATTCACGTCTAATAAAAAAAATTACATAGAATTTTTCGGTCTTTACATTCTCCCTACCTCAGGTCTTTGCATCCCCGAATGCCACATTACGAAAACTTGGAAAAACAAGTGGGGTACTTAGCAGGAATCTGAGCCTCCCACTCTGATGTGCTCTCCTGGAGGTTCTTGTGCTGCCAACACACACACACCAAAAGTATCGACCATCCATGAAGGACCCACTCCTATCGATACTCAATCTCTACTGGAACCTCTGTAAAGTCTCCCCACCATCGACATCTAGCTCACCATGGTCGATGATTTGAGAAGGGTCATGCACATATCTCCTCATTTGGGATACGTGGATGACGTTGTGCACCCAGTGAAACTGAGGAGGAAGAGTTAAGAGGTAATCCACCTCTCCAACTCTATTGAGGACCTGAAAATGTAAGATGAACCTCGAAGATAACTTGTCGACTCATCCAAATCATCACAAACCTCATTGAGGTGAGACCCATAGAAAGACGTGGTCTCCATCCTTGAACTCTATAGGTCTCCCTATCCTATCATCATATGACTTTTGCCTACTTTGTGTAGTATTTATCCACTCCTGGATGATCTGAACCTTCTCAATGGTATCCCGTACCATCTCTGGTCCCACTAGTTTTGACTCCCCTCGGTCAGTCCAGCACAAAGGTGATCTACAAGGTCGCCCGTATAATGCCTCAAAATGTTCCATCCCAATGGTGGTGTGATAGCTATTATTTTATTAAAACTCCACCAACGATATGTGATCCTCCCAGCTACGACCGAAGTCGAGGACACAAGAACGCAACATTTCCTCACGTGTCTGAATGGTCTGCTCAGTCTGACCATCCGTCTGAGGATGGAAGGTGATGCCCAAACAAAGGTACATCCCGAAATCCTCCTGCAACCCCTTCCATATCTAAAAAATAAAATTTTCATCACGATCGGATACATTCATCAAGGGTACTCCATGTAACTACACAATCTCTTAAAAATAGAGACATCTCAAGCTCTCTACTAAACCCTTCTCTCTGATTGGTAGGAAGTGGGCTGACTTTGTGATTCAGTCAACGATCACCCAAAAAGTGTCATGTACCCTTGATGTATGTAGAAGTACTATCACTAAATCCATTGATATCTCATCCCACTTCCACTCTGGGACCTCTAAAGGTTGAACAAATCCTGCTAGTACTTAATGCTCTGCCTTCAATTGCTGACAAGTAATCCACTGAGAAACAAACTCTGCAACTTCTTTCTTCATTCCTAGCCATTAGTGCTATCGTTGGAGATGCTGGTATATATTCCACACTCCTAGATGTACCACTAGAGGGGAAGTGTGGAACTCCCTCAACAGTTCTTTCTAAAGTGACATTGGTACCATGGTACGTCCTCTGAAAAGGATGATGTGCTCCCCACCTTCAGAAAATTCATCAGGTGCATGTCTTGTGGATATCTAATCTCATCGAGTCTCAACGTCAGTGTACCCACACTGCACCACCATGACTCTCTGAAGAATTAGGGGAGTGACTGTAAGAGACTGAAGAAAAGCTGCTCCATCTTGATCCACAATGGATATCTACAAGCAGCTAGCTGCTCTATTTCCTCACTCAGCAGCTACAGGTCAGACCTCCGGTTGAGTGTATCTGCTACCATGTTCCCCTTCCCAGGGGTATAGACTATATTTAAATCATAATCCTAGAGGAACTTCTACCAATCTTATTGGGAACTGAAAACTCAAAAATTTTGCTACCATGAGGGTGAGGTTGGCCAAATCATGAGTGATCAGCCACACCCACCTATGCATGAGTTTATCATGTGTTTCCCAAGATTCCTATTTCACCGACTAAGTAAAACCTCATCCCAATGTTGTAGATAAACCATGAACTTTTTCCAAATATAGTCAATCTGATTATAAATTGTGGATTCCATTCATACCCAAACTAATGTCGTAAGGCCTCGATGCTGCCACCAACAGCTTCCAACTTAAACTCTCGCCTCAAGTGTTATATCACACAATCAACGTAATTGTGATTATTGAGTCTTCTCCCAAAGGTATCCCCAGACGTGAGGTTCAACTCAATGGTTTAACCGGAAACTCTTGGTCTTGGACAAGATTCTTGGAAGGATGGAATGATTGGTACCTTTTTCTATTGATATGGTAGCTAGTAGTAGACATAGACTGTACCTTGAATCATTCTTAGAGCCCTAGGGTCACACTCCATGACCCCATGAAGCTACTCTCTTCCCCCAGTCCTTCAGCTCCTTAATCCTAGAGGGGACCACAAAGGGGTCTGGTTGTAACATGTCGAAATGTACACCACCACATGTTTCTCCCCAAGCTCTGCTTCCATGTATGAAGCACTACAGATTCATCTGTCCTTAACACTTCTTCTTCCCGAAACATTTTTACCTGCCCAAGTCTCTAATACTAGCACCAGTTTCCGGCTTTCCCACTACTAACATTCACTTTCTGCATCCGCTCAACCAAGGAAAATTCAACCACAATGGTTCTCTCTATCACCCTAATATAAGTTGGAATGCATAGAGGAATAGTGATAGCTCGGGTGTCCTTGAAGAGACATCACTCATAGGTATGAGCTCTAAATCATTGATCATATCATATTCATCGAGTACTAGAAATGATTGGTATGCCTCGATGAATACTCAGCTATCGACATGTTGTCATGCCGAAGCTATAGAAGCTCTAGAGAACTCTCAGTCACCTCCTCAATCCAGTCCTCAGCCGCCTGTGAGTCGGCTCACCTCAGGACCTAAGGAGTATCTGATGTTGAATCATGCGTAAGGCACTAATCTTATATGTTTCCTTTACTGGTACTGCCGGTTGTAACTGCTGACCAACGAGTATTGATATAGCTGAAACACTACCCGAAGGTACTATCTCGGGTAATGGTCCATGTACTGATGCCTCATCACTATGTAGACCATCCTCATGGTCTCTCGCTAAAAAAGTCTAGTAGCTAAGATCATCGTTTTCTCTACTAGTGTCTCAACTAGGTGGAAAACTCTAGAAACCACCTCCAGCCAGCCCTCAGCTCCATGGGAAATTGTCTCACCTCAAAACCATGGAGGCCTCTTCTATTGGAAATCATGAAATGCACTCAGTCGACATGCACCATCCTCCAGTACAGAATGTTGTATTTGCTTCCCAACTGGCGGTGGTGCTGCTGGTGCACCACCTGAAGGTGCCAACATAGTAAGAGGGCCCTACACTAGAACCTCATTACTCGGTGGGCTATCAGTGTGTACAACTATTGGAACTCTAGCCAGCAGTCTATGTGGAGGCATTTTGAAAATAAACAGGTGAGATACAGATAAAAGTTATAACTGGTGAACTGACATGGTGAGCTGACTTAATGAAAACTTTTAAAAACACACATGCAATCAGTGTTTTTATGTACTGAGCTGGAAATCAGAAGTCAGGGTCCTGGTGTATGGATACATTGGGCACCGCACCAACACTGGACTCCATGAACTGAAAACCACACTCACTACACTTAACATTATTTCTTCACAGAAAATATTAGAGTCCTAAGTTCTGTTGTAGAACTGAATACACTGATACTAATTTTTCATGACCCATCCCCCAGGGCTCGTGCCGTGACTACCCCAAGCCCTCCTTCCATAGGTCAGTGGTTGGTGACTAGCACCAAAGGCATAATTCCCTAAAACTGGTAAGGCATTGCCTTTATAACCTGTAAAAAACCACACAAGCAAGCACACAACTGGATACGAGACACGAAGTAAATTTTCTAATAGAAGAGTTCTAAAAGTAAAAGTGGCCAAAAAACATGCCCTACAGTAAAGTACAGGAAACTGAAAGTACAAGTACATCTGAAGAAAAAGGAAAAAAGTTATTGGATCGTCCTTCGAGGATCCAACCTAGAGGGTAGGTCTATATCTCCTCCTCAGCACTCCTTGTTCGTCCATCTCCTCCATGTACCGAAACATTAAAAGGTCCACCTCCGAGTACCGTCCAGTGTTAGTACTCTCAACATCCTTCAGTGACGTCGGTCGTTTGCATCCAACACAACAAGGTGTGGGCATATCCCGTATAGGGGTGAGTATAACGATACTCAGTAGGGACCCCGAGAACCTCTTGGTCTCACAAAAACCATCAAGGAGAAAACCCCAAGTCTGAAATCAACAAGATTCCCTACTTTGGTATATGCAATACATATACCTATGTTATTAAGTAATCTATCTCAATCCTGATGAAAACACAAAAGTACTGACTGAGGCCAACCAAGATTTTATTTTAGGGGTAGTACCAAGTAGCATACCCAATCACATTATCAAAACCTCACCTTCTGAAGAACTCCTTCTCAATCGAGTACAGTGGGCCTCCCACGACACCAAGCACGCTTCCCACTAACCTTTGACTGCTGAGGTGCTCCTCCTTTCATGTATCGTGGGTCTTCGGCATGACACATAGGCACTCCCCACTTTTGGTTTGCCACGTCACCAAGCGCGCTCCCCCTCGTAGCCTACTGAGGTACTCCTCATGTAGAGTACTATGCGTCTGCCGCATCACCAAGTGCCCTCTTCCACCGTGGGTCTACTGCGACACCTAGGTGCTCCCCACTGGGTTATTAGAGTCACTCTGAGTCAAACGGTTAGTAGTCGCCAGGTCTCCTCCAGATACTTTGTCTCTGCACTATAGTTTATCGCCTCCAGAAGGATCTGCTCCACGATCTACTGGTTGATACTCCAACTATCACAAAGTCCTGTGAAAAAGTATCTTAAAGGTCCACTATGTCATAGGGGTTTAAACACAATAGACAACGCGTCAATCAGACTCCTGGTCTATGAGTTATTAGCCTTTTAATCCTGGGGCCCATGTTGGATTCATGCACGATCCAACCTGATCATATCTCAACTATACCCCCAAATATCAGTGGGGAATACACAAAGGGTTTTTTCATGCTCCAAGATTACCAGTGTCACTGATGGTTCATCAAATAGATGTCCACTACCAATGATATGGCCAAATGAAAGTAAAGGCGCGTAGTGGGACTGGGTTCGGTCCGACCCGGTCGGCCCGACCCAGTCTAGGCCCACCCGGTTTTGGTCAACCCAGCCAGACCCATTGGGTCTGGCCCAACACGTTGGGCTGGCCAGCTTGTTGGGTTCGGCCCGGCCTACTGGGCCCCGCTCAGCCAGCTGTGAGGGGCCACAGAGGGTCTAGAGGGTGCAGACTGGCCGTAGGTCGGCTCGAGGGTGGTTTGGCCCGGAGGGCGGCCCGTGGGAAACTCGGCCCAGGGAGCGGGGCTGGTTTGGCCCTGGAATTGGGGCTGGTTCAGCCCGAGGAGCGAGGCCGGTGTGGCTCGGGGCGCGAGGCCTGTTTGGCCCGGGGTGTGAGGATGGTTCCGTCCGGGGTGCGGGGCCAGTTTAACTGGGGTCCTTCTAGGGCGCGGTCTAATTCGGTTGGGGAGCCGCGAGGGCACCATCTGGTTCAGTCGGGGCACCACAGGGGCATGTGCCAGTTTGTCTGGGGTGCCACGAGGGTCCAGTTTGGTCGGGGGCTCGAAAGGCCGGCGGGCTGGCGTGGTCAGGCGGCTCAGAATACCGGTGGGATGGCACGACCGAGGCGTCTCGAGAGGCCATCAAGCGGTGCGAGCTGGCAGAGGGCATAGCCAACTGGCGGCACAGTGATTGGGGGGCACAACAGGCAGGCGGTGCAGTCGGTGGGTGGTGCGGCCGGCGGGCAATGCGGTTCAGCTCGGGGTGGCGGAGCTGGTTCGGTCGGGGTGCCACAACGTCGCGGGGGTGGCTTGGTTCACGTAGATCATGGGTAGCATGGTTGTTGCCTTTGTCGCCTTCGATGCTATTTTCACCTTCCTTCGTTTCGAAGAACACCACAAAGAAGCACGACAGGGGGGCTTATGCCTTGTTTGTTGGGCCTGCACCCTCCACGTTTAGAGTGGTAGCAAACAATTCATCAAGAACATAAACGATGAATGAGCATGGAAGATATTTTATAACATCAATTCCAATAATCCCTCGATAATTTCTATTCCCAAACCTGTAGAGGAAAAAGAGAGGAGAACGTGGGAAGTGTTAATCCAATAATGAATAAATCCATACAACTTCCCACAACTATTTATTCCCAACCCGCATGGAAAATATCCTCATATCAACATGATAATAATTTGATCTACGTTCTTTGTTTTTAGAAAGAAAAAATTAAGGTAATAAAATCATACTTAATTAAAAACCCTACCTTTGTTCGCTTGATGTCATTGCCACAAGAATTAATGAGGTGAATTTGTCGACATTCGTCTCGTCTGCCACGCACCTCCAATTCCGGGCTCGTTTGTCGGTTTTTTGTAGACGAATAAGTGGGAATCCCATGTCGAAACAAGTCCAGATAAAGAAGGTTGATAGAGGTAGGAGTTCTTTGTCGGTGGAGCATTCTTCGTTGGAGAGCGTAATCCTTTATGTGTTGGGCATCATGACACTTTACCAGCACTTGGTCACTTGGTAAAGCCATCAGAAATCCTCCTTCCAAGCATCATATATAACGGAGATAGGGAGAGGTAAGTAACGATTGTGGAATTTATTATTGTTCATTTATCAGGAATATTCCTTAATTTCAACGATGCTGTTACTTAATGTTTAAAATGGTCAAGCTAATTAATTTACTTTCGCATAATAAAGTGGTGTGTTGACACAATTTAATCTAGAGGAAGTCAATAATCTCTTCCACATTAATGAGGGGAGTTGAGAGTTTCTCTAAATTAAATGGGAGGTTTAATCCCAGGTGGTCCCCACCACCATACCCTCTTATGGGAGGTTAAGGTGTGGTGCTCCCCAATTCTCAACTTCCACATGTAGGAAAAAAATATTGTGGTCCCACCTCCACAATATTCATAGGGCTGCATCAACTAAAAATAAAATGTTTACATAATTTTATTTTTATTTAATTTCTTCACTAAAAACCCAAAAACAAAATTTCACCCTTGACCAACTGTTGGCGAGGTGAAAGACTCCTTAAGTGAATAACGATGTTGTGAGTTCAACGGTTCCCTCAGATTTCAATTCTGAGCACCGGTTTAAATGTTATAAAAACCCAATCGTATGTTTATAGAACGTACCCAAAATAGTTTCAGCAAATTATTACCAGACACCGTTGACCCATGTCGGTCGAGGTTAGGCTCTGTCCAGGTGAAAAATTCCCTAAAAAAACCAACAGTACTCTCGAATATCCAATTTGAGTTACCGTTTAAAATTAATGGATCTTACCATAATATAATTTTCACTTAATTATTTTATTTACGGCCAAAACTAACATTCACTGGTGGCCCACACTGGCCAAAGTTAGTATCTGCATAAATAAAGCATTCCCTCATGAGTTTAGCAGTGGTCTCAGATTTTTAATCTGAGCTACCTTTTGTGAGTTATAAGCATTTTAAAAATTAAATATTTTATATAATAATGTTATTTACGATTATTCCATTTTTGGGTTTACTCATAGGAGGCCCGCACCGAATACACTTAAGTATTGCGTTGGGTAAACCTGCCATCATGACTAAAATGGTGCCCTCAGATTTATGATCTGAGTAAACGTTTAAGAGTTATTCTACTTTTGAGGAAAACTTCATAGACGCGCTAATTAAAGCTTAACAAAACTTCGATGGATCAATTCGGGCACTCTGGGCCTCGGAATCAAGCGCCGTCAGATTTCAAAGTTTAGAAAATTCCTATGTAATTAAAACAATTACATGGAAATTCTAGGTCTTTAAATCTATCCACATTTTATATGAACATCCATTCATGTATACAAGTGAACTGATCATGAAATCTAAGAATATAAATTCTCCCAAATGATGAAATTATACTCTATAACTCATTGGAATGTCATAAATGAACATAATAAAACCATATTTAATAAAAATCGTATATAAACTGTTTTATATGTTTTAAATTAATGAATTTATTATGATCATATAGGATATTAATGTGAAGTATTTTTTCAAACATAAGGTATCTAAAATTCAAGAACTCATCTCACATTCATTGGGGTTTCCATATTTTACCCCATTTTCATTAAGGATATTCCATAAATATCATTTAGTAATAATTTTATTACCTTTTTTGGGATATATATTTTTTCAACACTAGTTTATGAAAAATAGATTGTAATCCGAAATAAACCTTCTTTAAAAAACACACCTTCTACTTCTCGAGATTGTATTTTCTTTACTCATGGTTAATGATTTTTATAACTATTATGTTATTAAATATTTTTTGGATACTCATAGTTTAATAATTAATGATATATTAAATTAAACCAATTACTTTCCTTGGGATTCTTTTATGTCTACGATTGACATATGTTATATGTGGCTAGCATGATATTGTAAATGTTATTATCAGATAGGTGTGCCCGTAATTATATAGCATAGTGTAAATGTTATAATGTCAAGGATAATCCCATAATTATATAGTTATCCCATGAATTAGATAATTTGATGTGTATAATGAGAAGAGTGAAATATGTGTGAACATGATTCTATCTTTGTTCACAACTATGTGTGGTAGTAAACCACTAAGGCATGATGTTTAATTTTTACTCATTTCCATATTCCAGGAATTTATCTAATGCTTCCTATAATTAATATGATGATGATGTTATAATTATTGTCACCCCATGTTATATTGTTTCATTTTCTTATCTATCCTCTTATTGGGTTTTTAGCTCACCCCTATATTTGATGTATATCCTTTGGTCACTATTTATACTAAGGAGACTCCAAGGGCCCATAAGACTCTAGAGAAGAAGGAATTAAATAAATTTTTATGTTTTATTGTTAAATTTTATGTATAGTCCTAATTATCCCTTGATATTAAACCACAACAACTTGGTTATTTAATAAATTTATGTTTTTATCATTAAAATGATATAATAGTAATGTAAAAAAATAGGATCTCTATTATTGGTATCAAATCAAAATTTTGTTAATTTAAAAAATAAGATTAGAAAATCGTGGTGAAAACCCTTAGTATCAGTCTAAGTATAAGTAATCACCCAATAAGATATTTTTTCAAAAATTCTAAACATTGGGATCCTACATGATATTTTTATAGATTTAATTACACAAAGGAATAAATTTTTTATTCATGACATTTTGAATTATGATTTGTTTTAACCATTTTTATGTAAGAAAAAGTTGGGAACTAGGAGAAACCAGGCCAACAACCCATGTAATGGATAGTGTAGTGATTTCTCAGATAGCATCCCCAATGATTTGGAGGTATATTTTAATGTTAGATAGAAAGGATTACATAGTTTTCTCGATTTATGAGCAATAACCTTAATGATGTGGAATTTCCACCTTCAACAAAGAGGGAGAAACTGGCTATCGATTCCTTTATGTGGAAACAATTACCAATGTTTAGCAGATAATATGATCCAGTAGTCATGGAATAGTGGGTCAACTGGATGAAGAATATATTTTTTTGTACATCACTATTCTAATATGGAGAAGGGAAATCTTTCCATTTATCTTCAATATAGAGAGGTCTATAAATTGTGGTATTTTATTAATAAAACCTAGCCAAAGTATGAAATCGATGATATGGAATGGGAGTACATTATTATAATGTTTCATAACATGTATTTTCCTTTATCTAATTGTAAAAATATAGAGATATAATTCATAGAGATGAAGTAAAATGAAAGAGAATATTTCACAGCCTATAAAAAAATTTCAAAAGTCTTAGATGGTACGATTTTGGTTTTATTATCAACAGTGATAAAAAAATTGATATACTCTTTAGTGGATTAAAACCCATAAAAAGTATCTATAAATTAAAAAAAATTGGTGTCATGAAGACTTTGTTTAATGTGGTCTCTAAGTGTACATGGAGTTTGGATAATTGTACAATGGATCTGGTAATAAGAAATGAAAGATGTATTTTTAAGCTAGATGATCTAATGTGAAAGGTGGAAAGAAAAATCGACCACTCGCATGCCAGAAATGTGGGAATAAGAATCATTGGAACAACCTCAAAGGGAAGTGTAAATGATTAAAATGTGGGATAGAAGGCCACTAAGATCATTAATGTCAAAAATACATGAGAAATAAAGAAAATTGGGTGAATTAAAAAGAGAACAACCCATGGTACAGAGGTACAACTGTAGAGAGAAATGGCATATGAAAGCTAGTGCACTTAACCTAAAGTACTCGAGGGTAATCAGTTCTAGAATCTACCAATGTTAAAGAAGAAAGAAAAGGTTTATTCAATCTCCACTACTATAGTGGAACAAGAAAATGAATTCGTAGCAGGTAAACATCCCATTCAGTAAATAACGTAAAAATAATTATTTTATTCTACTTCTACACATTCCTTTATATCATGAAATTTTTCTATAACTATTGAATCAAACCCCTAAATCCTTGTAGTAGATATATCTATAAAATCACATAGTGGTGCAATCATTTCTACCCAAGTGTTGGGCTATTCTCTAGTTGGTGTATTTGGGAAGGTTCTTCGATAAAATATTTTGATAGTTCCCTTGGTATAATTTGATTCTACAATGGAAATGGATTAGCTCTCATTATATAGAGCAAATATAAACTATGGGGGAAAATTATTTTTTCATATTTTGGACCATCCCTTGAACCTCTAAAAATTCATGTACAATAATTAATCCCCATTGGAAAATCATTCAATGGTGTGGGTATTGATTCCCTATTAACTAGCATACATTTCTCAAATGGTAGAGTCAAAGGAAGGTATCAAGCCAGGGAAAATTCCCATTATGTGGGAACACAATTATGTATTTCTGACAGAGTTACCCAAATTTTCCCTGGATCATGAGGCAGTGTTATCAATAGAACTCATACCCAAATCTTCTCATATCTCAATGTTTCTATATTGGTTGTCACTTCTCAAATAGGAGGAGTAAAATAAGTAGTTAGAAGAGAATTTGACAAAGGTTTCATATGTCGCAGTGCATTGCATTGGGGTGAACCAGTGCTCTTTTTAAAGAAGAAGGATAGATCAATGAAGATGTGTATTGATTACTAGGAACTCAACAAGATCACCATAAATAACCAGTATCCTCTCCCAAAAATTAATGACTTGTTCAATCAACTACGTGGAGATGAGTACTTCTGAAAGGTGGATCCTCATTCTAGATATCATCAGCTAAAGTTGAATAAGTAGGATATACAGAATACTACCTTCTATACAAGTTTTGGGCACTATGAGTTTCTAGTGATACCCTTTAGACAAACCAATTTCCCTCTAATCTTCAATTATTTTATTAATAGAGTCTTTAGGAATTACAGAGACAAATTATTGGTAATTTTTCCCGATTATATTATCATCCATTTTAAGAATAAGGATGACCATGAATAACATTTAAGGATTGTGTTGTTAACATTAATGATGGGCAAGTTGTATGTAATGTTCATCAAGTGTGAATTTTGGATACATAATGTTACATTCTTGGAAAATGTTATCTGAATTGATAAAATTTCTAGGGACCCTTCAAAAACAAAGAAAATTGAAGAATGGATGTGGCCCTCTAGTTTCATGGAAATTTGTTGTTTTCATGGATTATTTGGGTGTTTCCATTGTTTTTTGAAAAAATTATCATGATTGTGAATCTTGATAACAGAGTTAAATATAATGAAATATTTAAGGACCTAAAGAATATGTTGATCACCGTAGCTATACTCACATTACCAAAAAATTGAGAATGTTTTGTGATATACAATAATTATTCAAAGAAAACATTGGGTTGTGCACTCATCAAAAATGGTAATGTGATAGCCTAAACCTTTACATTGTTGAATATTTATGATTAGAACAACCAGATCCATGATCTGGATCTTGCAATTGTGGTTTTTTTCCTTGAAAATCTAGTGGCACTACCTCTATGGTGAGAAGTGTGACATATATACCAATAAAAAGATCCTAAAGTATATTTTCACACAAAAGGATATCAATATAAGACAAAGGAGATGGTTAGATCTAATAAAGGACGAGGATTTCTCTATTCACTATCATCCTAGAAAGGAGAAAAATGTAGCTTATACTCTTAGAAACAAAGAACAAGCTACTATATCCATGTCATAGTTTGAGAATGACCCTATCTTCATAGACATGAAAATGATGTATTTGGAAAACATATTAGTGGGGAATATATCCAACCTTTCCTAAATGATTCCCAAACCCTCTATCTCAAAGAAGATCAAAGAGGAACAAAGGAATGATCCATAGATACAAAATAATATGATTTTATTAAAGGAAGGAAATGTGAAATTGTTCCATATCAATGATGATTGTTTGATTCAATTTGGAATGAATCTTTGTGTGCCTTAAACACCTCGGATAATTAATGAGATATTTCGAAATGCATAAAGCTCAACATTTTCTATTCGTACTAGACGAATCACGATGAACATTGATCTTAAAGAACAATTCTGTTGGGACAACAAGAATAAAGAGATTGCTGAGTAAATATCAATGTTAATGATATGTTAGAAATTTAAAGTGGACATACATAAGTCTAATGGGAGGATACAACCATTTCCTACACCCATGTGGAAATGAGATAATGTCACTATGGTCTTTATCATGAGTCTCTTGTAGAAATCCATAGGAAATAATGTGATATGGGTTATGGTGGACCGAATCACCATGACTGCCCACATTATCACTATTTGGAAATATATATTTATTGAACATCTTCCAACTATATATATTAATGAAGTAGTGAGACTGCAGGGGGTTCTACACTCGATTGTCTCTAATTGTGCTCCCTTGTTCACTTCTAATTTCTAGAGAAGTCTTCAACATACTTTGAGTACTGAATTAAATATCAACATTGCCTATCACCCCCAAATTAATGAACAACCTGAAAAGACTATTAATATGTTAAAATATATGATTTTATATTTTTCTATAGAATTTATGTGTGGATGGTATCATCGTATCCCATTTTTATAATTCTCATATAGAAATATCTTTCACTCGGGTTTTCAGATGGCTCCTTGTGAAGTTCTCTATCGAAATTGATGTATAACTCCAACTTTTTTTGAGGTAGTTGGTGAAAAAAAGCTATTTGGACCTGATCTAGTGATAGGTATGATAGTGAATGTTCAATCCATCTAGCAACATATCAAAGATGCTCAGAGTAAAAAAAGAGCTATATTGACAAGCTTTTAAGGGAATTTGAGATTGAAATTGGAGATAATGTCTTCCTTCAAATATCACCATGGAAGAGAGTAATGTCATTTGGAAGGAAAGAGAAGATATGCCCAATGTACATTATCCCTATTGATATCCTTGATCATATATGATCCTTGGACCATTGTATTTAACATAGACTAAATATGTCTCAAGATCATGATGTGTTCCACGTATAACACCAGATAAAGTTTATACCAGATTTATCACACATACAAATAACTGAGGTGGTATTTCTGGAAGATGATATCTTTTATGAGGAGTAGATACCAAAAATTATGGAGTGGAGATATAAGGTTATATACAATAATACAACCAGCCTTGTCAAAGTGTTGTGAAGGAACCAAATGTATGAAGAATTAACTTTTGAACTAGAGGATGGAATGATGGATTAGTACCCTCACTAGTTTTTATAAAATGAAATTTATTGCAGAAATTTTAAAATAGGGGAACAATGTAACAACCCAATCATTTATCAATGGGTTTTCTCCCTTATTATAGTAATTTTATATAGTATAAATCACATTACTTCACTTATGGACCATAATAGAAACTTTATAAATAAAAAATTAAAGAAATAGTAATTATTTATAGAGGTTAAAGAATCAATACCAATGAAATACTTAACTAACTTTAGGAATAGTTATATGAATCTTCTGAATAGTAAACTAGCCCAATGAATTGTAACATCACCTGTGAAATTAATTAATAAAATTTAGGTATCATAAAAAATAATTTGTGGAGTAATTATATCATACTCTAAATAAACAAATGTCTTAAAAGTTATTAATTATGTGTTGGTAATTTTATAATTCATAAATATTTAGTTACTATTTCATGATTAATTTTATAATTTAAAATAAAATTTATTTTTATAAAAGGTATTCATAAATTAATATTTTCATATCTTATAATTTTATGATTATTTTATGAGACCGGAAGTAATTTTTTAATATGTTATTAAATTAGTTATCATTTAAAAATATTTATTTACCATGTATATGATGTTTTTTGGAAAAAATTTAAATTACTCATATATATAAATTTATTTTCATAAAATGGAGTTAATTTTTTGAAATCTATAGGTCAAAAAAATTGTTAGAGTGAATTTTTGGGATTTTTCTAAAATACATGAATTTTTTTACGAATAGTAAAAACTTATAATTTATGGTGAAATCTAAATACACGAATTGTGGAGTCACAGATAATGTATTACAGATGTAAGCCCAAAATATCATACCCTCATTCAATATTTTAATATATTTTGTGATAATTCCAAAAATATTCATATTATTGAGATAAAATAATAAACTAATGGTTATAAAAATGAGAAAACACCCCTCTATTCCACTATAAATACCACCCCTCACTTTCATCTCCTCATACCTATAAATCATTGATCATTGTACAAATTCTACCCAAACCACTATTTAATCCCCTATTCTACGACTACGTTCTCTTTTTCAAACTAAATAAAAGAAAACATTCCCTAAGGAGGTGCTAAATGAAGATAAATCCAAGTGGTAAAATCCTCTTCCTTTTTTTTAATTTATTTTCAAATTTAATTATTTTCTTCTCTTATCCTCAAATTATCTTAACCAAATGAAATTATGTTCGATGAATGTTTGAAATTCTGGTTTTAAATCATGATAATTTAATATCAATTAATATAATATTCCCACTATCTCTCTTTTTCTAAAAATGAAATCATCTATTGTGATGTGTCAATTCACCTACATTATGGGTGATTCAAATTCATTTTCCATTAATGCCTTCGAGAATGTTAATAAAACCACTATAATGGTTGGATTATATTTTAAAATTTATGTTACAACCATATCTATGTTATTTAATTTCCATATATATATATATATATATTATACTAAATGATAAATCAAAACGAGTTTGTTGTCATAAAAAACTTTCAAAATTAACATAAAAATTGGAATTAGCATTTTTCTAATGATTCATCCTCATTCCAAATTACCATTTTATTATAAGATCATTTTAAAATTTTTATGATATTTAATAACTTATAATAATAATTTTGGATATTTATCTTCATTTCACATGAACATCCATTCATGTATACAAGTGATCTGATCATGAAAACTAAGAAAATGAAAACTCTCAAACAATGAATTTATACTCTACGACTCGTAGAAAAGTCATAAATGAACATCATAAAATCAAAAATAATCATATTACTTTATAAATTGTTCTATATTTTTTATTCTATGAATCTAATGTGATAATACAAGATATTAATGTGAAGGAAGATTTCAGTTATAATGTTGGTGGAATTCTTGATCCCAACTCTCTTTCTTTTATTTTTCCATCTTTCACCCCATTTTCAGTATGGATATTCCATAAATATCATTTTATCATCATTACCCTAAATTTTTTGGGATATAAATTTATTTTATTTTATTTATTAAAAACACAATGTTTTTGAAAATAACTCTTCTTTCAAAAAAAATTGATCTTTCACTTCTCAAGATTGTTCCTTCTTCACTCATGGTTGATGATTTTTATATTAAGAATCATATTCCCTTGTTTTGGGAACCCAAATATTATGAATGTATGATTTTTGAAATAAATAATATTCTTTTCCATGGGTAATTTTATGGCTTTTATAGATATACATTCTATGTGGAATTCAAGATAATGTAAATGTTATGATGTGACGGGTCTACACAGAATTATATGGTGAATATTAAATTTTATGATTTGACGGGTGCTCCCAAAATTATATAGTTATCAAATTAATTGGGTAATGTGATGAATCTCATTAGTAAAGTTAAATATGCATGAACATGAATCTAGCTTTGTTCATAACCATGTGTGGTAGTTGACTATTAAGACATGGTCTTTGATTTTTATGCATTACCACATTCCATGACTTTATCTAACGATTCATCAAATGATTATGATTATAATGTTATGATTATTATTATCCAATGTTATATTGTTTCATGTTATTATCTACTCTCTTTTTGAGATTTTATCTCACTCTTTTCTTTGATGTGTATCTTTAGGTGACTACTTGTACTATGGAGAATCCGCAGGCGAAAGATAATCTATAGAAGAAGTAATTAAATAAATGTTTCTGTTTTATGTTTTTAATGTAATGTATGGAATTAATTGTCCTAAGACACTAGACCATTAGATCCTGATCATGCAATTCATTTTTGTTGTTTTTATTTAAAATGATGTAATAGTAATGTAAGAAAAAAGATGGGTTGGTATATTTTTCATCCAAAAAATACAAGTTTTTCATTAATGAAAATTTGAAATTAATCATTGTTTTAATTTTGATTCATGAATGGAATATTCCATCTTTATTACCACTAAATTTATTTAATTTTATTTTATAATATTATTTTTTTATTTTCAAATAATAGTATTTTCAAAATTACATTTGAAAATTAAATTTTGAAAGATTATTTTAAAATTGAAATGGTTATTTTTCTATAAAAAATTATTAATTCTTTTTAATTGTATTTATATTCATCAATTAAATCTTCACATATTGGAATTATGGTCCACTGTGGATGTGTTGTATTGATATTTTATATAATCCAAACCCGTTATCTTTATTGTAGTGGTTAATTTAATGCATTAGAATTGTATAAAAAGAGTCACATTCCTAGGTACAAAATATTTTTTTAGAATTGTAACAATATATTAATACAATAAATTCTCATTATAATGAAAATATAAAATAAACAAAATAGTTTTTTAGAACAAAATAATTCTTATTAATGTATCCATTCATATCTATCACAAAACATTCCAACATATCCTAGTGAAAATAAACCATATGAATGGGGTTTTCTCAAATGATCAATAAGTGTATGCGTACAATAGATGTTATCTTTAATAAATAAAATTAATCAATTTTTTAGTGTAAATAAAAAAACACAAACCATTTAATCCATCAACTGAGCATAATATGGCAGAAATAAATGATGATCAAATAATTCCATATAAATAATCATATTATATTTACAAAAAACAAGGATATATGAACTAACAAAATAATCACATTGAATCAATAAATGATCTCATAATTTGGGAATTAATAATTAGAGGAATCTATAACTGTCAAGATAACTTGTCATACAATTTAAATATTCAGATTAAAAGCCTTCTAATTTAGAAAATTTATTTTTCCCATGAGACCCATTGATTCATAAATGGGTGATCTAAAACTAGACCCCATGATTCACTTATAATGTCCAATGCATTCCCCTTATAATGTGGGTAAAACATAGTGAATATAAAAATTTATATTGATATACTAACATATTCAATGTTAATACTGACCCCCATCAAATTTATTTAATTATAAACCATTAAAAATAATATGATGAATTGTAATAAAATTTTACATCCTCAATAAACCTAGTCATCAAATGTCTGATGAATGAATGAAATTGAAATTAGAAAACATAACCCCATTAGATTATAACCATATAAAACGTTTTATGTCATCAGTGAATATATATACCATAAACATTTCATTAAAACATCCTTGAAAAACAAACATTTTCACATAGAATATAACCATTTACATATAATTTCTGAAAACATTTTGAAATTAATTTTACAAATGTAATAACATTTTTTAACATCTATAATGATCAATAAATAATTATGTGGACATGATTCTTAAAAAATTCATTCATGCTGGACGTGTTAAAAGAAATATTCCATGCAAATTTCTGGTAAAAACCAAACAAGTATTTTTTTTGAAAAGATATGAATATTTTATTCAAAAAAATTTATAAATTTTTTATGTGATAAAAATATCCATAATAAAACATTTGTAAAAGGTTTACAAAAATTATTGAAAACATTTATTAAAAACATATATTTTGATAATAAATTATTTTTAATCAAAAAAGATGAATAAAGGTAAATTTTCTTAAAACAATTATAAATTGGTTTATTCACCATAGAGTGAAAAAATATATTTTTTAAGATATAAATATCTTATAAATCCCCCATCAGACACATAATCAATAACATCCCCATATATGAATGGCATGGTGAAATAATCCCACATATTTTTTTAAATTTTGAATCATATTCCCCGTGAAATAAATAAATTCAAATGAAAAATTAAATGCCATGAAGATAAATAAATTCAGGATATAAAATATCAAAATTGATAGTATAAAAACCACACAATGTAATAAATTCTGAATATAGAGTATGTCTCATAAAAGTAAAAGAGAGCGGAGAAACCCTAACATTATGTTTTTCTTCATATGTGAAAAACCATAAAATTTAATAAATAGTGTTTACTATATTTATACTCTTGAATAATACTCATTTATATCATTCCATATATTTTTTACATAATTTTTTTTGTCATTTATTAATTAACAATTCATTATTAAAGTCACTATTTCATGTGTTAAATTCTTTATCTTTCAGGTATATTTTAGTTCAGTAATTATGGTCTTTTTAATATGATCATTATTACGTAATATGAATAATTTTCAACATGAAATAAATATCTAAAACATTATTTATTTATTTATTTATTTATAGTAATATTTTAAATTTAGAAATATTAAATGAATTACACCATTTATAGTGGTGATAATCCATATGTGTGCATGAATATTGATTGCATTTCTCTCAACGGATGAAATGACATAAAAATACATATTCATTAATATGTAAAAATACAATATTGTGTCATATATATATATATTATATTATTAAAATAAATCATTATTACCATATATGTAAAATTAAAATTAAAAACATTTCAAATCCTTACGTTTAGGTTCTAGTCCACACATACGCATAAGAGATGTTATTTTTTCAATAGAATATAATTGAAGATGTTATATGCCAGGCTATTTTTTTAAAATAATTTATAGGTTATCAATATCATAGGTATTCATTATTTTTAACCCTACTACCATTCATGTAATGCGAATGTTAAAAATGAATATTATCGCTATGTGAGGCGGTAGTACGTCATACACATGAGTGATGATATCATATCATTCACAAAATATAAGGTATGAAGGTATTTTTTATATAATAGTTTCTAAAATATAATAAAAATGTGTTTAATCTATCATCATATCATACCATGAATAATAGTGATGGAAAACAAATTAAATAGGTTCGCAATGGGGTAGTTTGTAGTACACATGGTTGATGGATTATTTTACTATTTAACGAATGTATAGATTTTAAAGAACTAATATAGATGTTCATGTAAATTGCACCACTATTTCATAAAATAGAATACATTAAACACAAAAAAAAACTCAATACCATATGAGATTATTTCCTCTAGAAACATGGAACACAATCCTATAGTCTATATCAAAATCTTCTTTATTTCATAGAAATGTCATTACCTTTAGTAATACTACATAAAACCATTCTATATAACCTTGGAAAAGGAATTATAAATAAAGGGTTACCTTAGATGCTCAGTATGGGTAAAAAAGGAAGATATGTAAGCATAACAATAACATAATGGTATAAAAATGAGAATAAAAATTGATGATCATACCCAGGATATCAAAAGATCATATGCATGAATCATGGAATAAATTTTCGTTGTTCATAATATATTAAACCTAATTATGTGATGAAAATTAACCATGAAATCACAACATAGGAATAATACCATGAATTTGTGGAAGACAAATATGAATATAAAATCATATGTCATAGATATCTATTGGGACCTTCACAACATGTTACTATTCACATAATAACCCATTTACCTATTTTGGTATTGGGATACCTTCTCATGTACCCTGTTGTTTCAGGAAAGGTATGTCCACCAGTGTACCCTCTTTAATCAGGCTTGGTATTTCCACCTGTATACCCTATTTTTTCAAGATTGTGATACCCTCTTTTATACAATGTTGAGATAACCAAACTTTTATCAATACCTAATACATTGGAGGGAGATATAGGTCCCACCCATATCATAATGAAATCATAGATATGTGTTCCACAATAATATAAATTATTTATCTTATTATAACCCATGAAATGAAATGGGTTTCATAAACATCCTAATATCAAAACATTTCCCATTGAAAAGAAATGTATATCAAAATTATCATTCCATCATATACATAACCATTCTTCAAATTAAGAGGAATATAAACATATAATCATTTCCTCATTAAAATATAAATAACATTGAATAATGTTATATTAGATTCAAGATTATGTTTGAGATAAATATTGAAAACAATTATTCTGGAAAACAACCCTTATGTATTGAAAATAATTTATTTACTTGAAATTCCACACAATTTTAAAAGAAAATGTTTTCATCAAAACATATACATATAATCTTATAAGTTATTCTTCATGGTAATAAATCTTAATGAAATTGTAAAAATATATTCATGTTGTATATGTATATAAACATTTTTCTCATACTTTTTCTGAAAATGTAAACAAGATACTTATTAGGGAAACAACCAAAGGATAATTTTACAACATTTAATAAAAATAAATTAATTGGTAAAAATTAATTCAATAAATTGTTGGATAATAGTAAAAATATTATGTATTTTTTTAAATAAACATGGTCATGGATGAGAAATATAATGCATTAAATACTTATGTATAAACAATCATAGAAAGTAGTGAGATTGTGAAATTAACCCTTAATCATTTAATATAGGTTTTAAATGGTATAATTGAAGAAATTAATAATACATTAAAATATAAAACATTTCATTGTTATCATTTTACTTTAAAATCATCTTAATAATTCTTTAAAAACATTTCTTCAAAAAAATAATCATAAAACATTTCAATGTGTATTATACAACTTGGAAACATTTGAGTCGTAATATCCATGAAATAATAACATTAAATGAAGTATAAAATATCATTAAAATAAATTTAATTAGTAAAAAACATGTATAATATCAGTATATACACCTCATAAAAAACAGAGTTGCTTAACAAATAATCAGTCTCAAAGAAGGAAAATTGAGAAAAAACTACCCTACTCAATTTGTAACTTTTGAACCATAAATCCAAATGAAATATAAATCATACAATATATATTTAAATAAACATAAATTAAATTATAAAAGACATAAAATTCATTCATGGGAATTAGTTACCCCATAGAAAGGACATGACTGGTGAAAATGTCATGTGTCTCACAGATATAAAAAGTGAGATGAAATTCCCTTACCTCACGTTTTAATTTTTTTAAAACACATTCAAGCCACCTGTATAATAATATTATATTTATTGTTCACATATTAAATAATAATATTCATATTTAAAATACCATATATCAATTATTTAGGCCATTATATTTCCTATTTATTATTAACTCAATGTTTAAGTAACATTTCAGGTGATATTTTCTTTGTTAATCTTATGCATTTTGATTTTTTATTATTTATTCTAAACATATAATTATTTAAATAATATAAATATGATATAAATATCTTATATATTCAATACATTTTTATTTATAAAAAATTTAAAGATAAATGAAAAACATCATTCATGGAGACAGTAGGTTGTACGTACCCATGAACATTATTTCAATTTTCTTATCGTATTAAAGGAATGAAATTAAATCAAATGTGTGTGTATATATATGTATATTATAATTATATTTTTATTAATATGTTTAAATACAATATATTTTTACTAAAAAAATCATTAATACATTATATATCTATTGTGAATTAATTACATCACATTGATGAGGTGGTAGTCCACATGTCCACAAAAAACATTATCGTATATATACAATATAGAATGAAACAAGGTATGTTTAAAATAATATTTTTATAATATGAGATAGTTTACAATATATATATTAAACTCTTATTTTTCAATAACACTATTTTTAATTCCATCCTTGAAGGCGGTAATGGAAAAGAAAAAACATTGTTCATAGAGGTCATTAACTGGCTTTACTTGGACAATAACTTCATATCTTTGAATAAGAGGTGATGAGAAGTAAAATGAATATGATATATTTAATGACAAAGATAAAACAAATGTATATTCATGATTATTATTTATCAAGAAATTTTTATGATGTATTTTAAGAGAAATTAGTAAATGAAATGAAATTAAGAGAGGTGCATTGGGAAAATCACCTCTTGAATATCACATCTTTTCGACACTCTTGATGACCTTGAATTTGGTATTTTGGGTAGACCAGAAGATATGGGACATGGGGTGTGTGATTAGAAGATTTTTTAAAATAATTTATAGGATCTTCAAGGCTTGTGTGTCGAAATTGGGTGATCGTAAGTGGTATTTATAATTGAAGAGATGCAGGTTTAAGTGATTAATTGATGAATATTTTATATTCAAAGCCAACCATTTGAGGTGGAATAAAATTAAATTACATAGGTTTGACATTAATATTTTTCATGTTGGATAGGGTTGAAAAACAACTCAAGAACCAATTAAATATTTTATTTTTTAGGAATTTAAAACCATTACCCTTTTCAACTTTAACATCACTCATTTTTAACTTATCCCATTGTAAATAAATTTTTTACTGTGGTATAGTTATTATAAATAAAAATTAAATTAAAATTAAAAACTAATTTAAAGCATATGATTTCACATATGGAATTCATTTAATATAATTAAATTAAAAATTGGTAATTTTACAATTAAAATTAATTCCACATACACAACAAAAAAAGAGGGTTTTTAGTGAAATGTGCAAAAATTTAAAATATTCTTATATAAAATTAAAATTAAAATTTATCAAAATCAACTAAATTGTTTTTATTGATGTATAATTGAACTAATTATACTTTAAAACAAAACTAATATATAATTTAACTATATAAATAAATTTTATGAATATGTAGTTCTCATATAAATGTAAGTATTTTTCACAATTCATCAAAACATTAATGATATAAGAAAAATACCAAAAATTCCCCAAAATAAAATTTTTATATCCCACATTCATAGAAGAAGTTTATTTTTTTATAAAAAAATTCTAAAAACATCAAAATTCTGATTTAACATGTCTTCACGCCTAAAATGCGATAAAATTTCTGTTTTGAAAAATATACGAATTTATGCGTAAATGTGGGTTTGTTCTTACCATATTCCCATAAAGTAAGTTTTATGTATATCAATAAAAATTATTTAATATATAAAATATTCATTTGATAAATATAATTCACTAATTGTAAAAAATATAATTTATTATAAAAAACAACATTGGGATCATAAAAATAAAATTATTTCCTTTATAATTTATTGGTATATATTTTCATTTATAATTAATTGGTAAAATGTGAATTCATATTATAAATCATAAATTTTATTTATTTACATAATTCTATTAATAGCCTCCATTTTAATGGAAATTTTATATCTTACAATATATTAAAAAATAGTATTTTCAAAATATTATATTGTTCGATAGAACTCCATCTTGCGTATAATGCAAGCCGCCTATGGAACTAAAAATTGTGTTTAACACAAGAAAAAAATAGTATTACATAGACCACAAGTTAATATGGTGTTGTATTTAGTGAAATATTATTATGGTATTTTATATAATTCATTCCAAATATAGTATTTTTTGTATAAAAAATTTTTTCCGTATTACGTGAAATAAGAGCATTGAAAAGATTAAATTAATTAAAAAATCACAAAATCATGGGGTGTTACAGATTCACTAGAAGAATCATCCCACAATGACCTAGGTAGAGAACAATCTAACACATTTTTATCACCCTAATATGTTTTTAAGGTATATATTTACCTCGAGGTACCATGTCTTTAAATCAATATTTCTTGGAAACATACAATATATAAAGGAATGTGTAGAATTAGATTCCAATAAATCATTTTCTATATATGAGTGGATAGGAATTTTTCCATGGGTGAATTCATTTTCATATACCTTCTCGTATATAATGATTAAAATGTATTTCCTTTGATTCTTTATATTTTTTTCTTATTGGTGAAAATTACCCTCGATGTTCAATGGGCTTTTTCACTAGCTTTCATAGTGACCCAACATCTTAGAGTTAAAGAATTGAACCATGGGAGGTTCATTGGGAAATTTCTTCATTACCTATAATATTATTATCAGCCTCTTCTTTTTCTTATAAATATTAATGGTTTGGGTTCCATTCTCTCCCACACATGAAGCATATACCTATCCTAATAAGGAACTTCCCATGATTCTTATTCATAGATCTATTACAAATGGGATTTTGTATTTTATTTACAACGTTGTTAATTTATCATCCAGCGTGAAACACCATATTTAATTTTTTACCTATATAACAACATGGATATTCTATGAACCCCATATATAAATTTATATCACGTTAAACCAAATAATAATTACTCCAAATGTCTCAGATAACCACAACCTTTCAATGGTGGGGTTTTAAAACAAAAGAAATAATGTATATTTTTTTATCGTTATTGATATTAAAAGTAGAGTCATATAAAGAAATCCTTGATAAGGTTACTTTAAAAAAAAATATTCACCCTTCATTTTCTTAATCTCTATAAATTCTACCTCCATTTTTTTCAAATAGTTTATTAAAATTAAATGTCAAGGAATAACATCAAAATTTATAACCACTCTATTTCATTATTAAACATCATATTATTTATTAATCCCACCACAGATCATATTTTTCATCCAATAATTGGATATAAAGATTACAATTTATCTCTATAGAACAGTGGAGCACTGAAAATATATTATCCATTGAGTTAACCCTATATTCCAATATAACTAGATCAAGATACCCTATAAATGTTGGTGCCCATTACTTCATTAATGAATCTTCAGTTAGTTCCTACTTCCTGGGGGTAGGAATAAATTGATAATGGTATAAGATATTTTTAATAGCTTAAGACTCTTTCTAAAAATATCTATTGTGTTTTTAACTCCTCCTCTAATATAATTGTCATGGTCATTTGTACAATAGATGCTTTTTCCCCTAAATAGAATGTTGGTATTATTTTCCAAGTTCTAAATATTTTATTTAAAAGTTTATGTTATAAAAAATTGGATAACATATTCATTATAAATTAATTTATTTTGGGATTCCTAGTTATAACTGATTCATTAAACTATACTTCAAGGATTATGCACCTTATTCCTTTTCTAAAATTAAGTGGAATTTATATATTAGTTTTTTTTTCATAGTGGTTTGTATAGAGTATGTGATTAATTTACGGATATCCCCAAGAATCTAAAGCTAGGTGTGTATAAATACTAATTGTTGTAGACTAGGAGGTGAATATTGGGGGAATGAACTGTACAACATTTTTAGTTTCTTTCCCCTTGGTAAAATTGTTCAATATATACATCCACTTTTTTATGTTGACAAAGAGTTAATATCTTGGAAACCCCAAAATCTTATACCTCAAAAAAATATTAGATGTTTTTATAAAGTTATATTTATACTTATCATTTTCATAAATGTTTTCTAATACCCATTAAAAATTCAACTAAACCATCATCTGATACCATACACTGTGAACATATTTTTTTTGAAAATACTATTACATTTTTAATAATATAAAAAACATAATATTAATAAATTCAAGGATGGAAAGGTTTAGTATCATAGGAAACTTAGGCTCATACATCACATATAAATAATAAAGAATAAAATTATTATTTAAATTTTTCTAATATATACATCTTAAGGCTGTCACAATATACGTAGTATGGGTAATTAACTAAGGATATACATCAAATAATGTTGTAAGCTAAAATCCATGTATGGGGTGGAATAATGGATATAAATCAGTACTACATGGGTGAGGATCATCAAAATAATCATATAATTATCACTGGACAATCATCATATCAAAGGGAGAAAAAGTTTATAAAGGAAATTAAATTGATATGTTCATAATAATGAAACTTCCGAACACAATGGTCAAATACCAATGATATTTTTGAATAAATCTAGCATCATGTTCATCATTAACATATGTGCATAATTGTTTTCATCATAATTGTGAACAAAACTAAAATGAAGATCAAAAATAATAAAAATTATTGCAATATATATATATATAATTATACAATATATAGAAAGGATATATAATTCTTGAACTACCTTCTACATCTCAAAATACATAAAATAATGCTTGTCACATAGAACGTAAAACAATTAGAGTCATAAAATAAAGTCAATAATGGAATGGTATTTATGATGATTTCATAAAGATTAATATCATGAATAAAAATTAATGTTAAAACATGGATAAGGTAAATAATTTTTAGGAATAAATAAAAATGATTAATCTGTGTAGAAGCAACACTCAAGAGGTGTCAATGTGATATTTTTAAAATTAAATAATTTTTTAAAAATAGTCTCAAATGTGTTAGAAAATACTTCAAAGGGGTTGAAACAATAATATTTTAAAATGGAAAATGGAAAGGATGGCAGAATTATATTTTAAGAACATTATATAATCATCCATAAAAAATTAATTTCAAAAGTAGATGATAAAGAATAAAGGTTTTATATTGAGAATTTCTTTACCTTAATTATCTATTTATTTAATCAATTTTCTACCTATGTAATAAATAACATAGTTTTATTAAAAAAATAAAAATAAATGATTTATTTTAGTTAATGTAACAATTTATAAATTATAATATTTCTGTTTTATTTATTATTAATGTTGATTTTGATTAGTTTTTATTTCATATTATTCATAAAAATACCCTATTTATTCCAATTTCTCTATTAGTGTTCAATGTTATATATACAAAAGTAGGATTAAACATATTATATTAAAATAAATGTATTTATTCATTTATATATCATTCATATTCAATCATTCACATCAATAGGGTTGGTGATAAGAATATAACTGACAACTTCCTCATTAGTGGTTGACCGACCATTAACACAACATAATAAAAAGAGGATGAAGATAAGTATGAAACATAAATAGTTAGAAAATATAATTTCTATATAATCCAAATATCATTAATTAATGTTTAAAATACTAAATAATTCATATATTGAGTATTTTTTCAGATGGAATTGGGAAAAATAGGATGAGATCAGGAAAATAAGTCAAGAGTTGATAAACATTTACTCATTCCTCGGTGTTACTTCACTTCTAATGAACTAAAATTATTTGATTGTGGGAGTCATTTTAATCAAGAATAAACCCATGGATTTTATATTCATTTAGAGAGGGTAATTGGGTATATAATTTCTGTTGGTTTGTGATGGAGTATTGGTCTTTCAAGGCTGTATAGAGGGTTTATTTATACTAGAGGGGAGAGAAATTATTAGGATAAAATAATGAATAAAATTCATTCTTCCATTTAAAATTATTATAGTCAGTATTTTTACATGATGAATTATTTATAAAGAAAATAAAATGCATTTAGGATTTCAAACCACTTAATAGAATTAATTATTTATTTAATTAAAAAGATTTGTGGAATAAATGAATAATTGATATTTTAAAGATGCACTTTTTTCATTGGTCTTTGGAAAATGTTTTTTTGGTTGGAAATTATATTTATGTTTTTTAAATTAATTATTTATTATTTTATATTGTATTTTGATTAAAATGAAAAATGAATTATTTATTATAACAGTATTACATCATCATGAAGACATGAAACATGTGATAATCAAAAAATGTATTTTTATTATTTTTGTAAAAGTAATTTATTTCATAAAATTAAAAAGACACCAGTAGAAAATTTTAATGTTCTAAATATAAATATTTAATTTATTTTTCATAAATATTTTCATATAATGGGTAATTTTAATTTATAATTTATAATTTATGATTCTTATAAATTATATTTAAAGATATTTTATTAGAAAATGCTTATAATTTAATTATTTTTTTAATTAGAATACTTGTTTTTGGAATCATAATTTTAATTTTTTTCATTAACTAACAATCATTACTTCTATTTATAGTACATTTTATTTTAAGGCCAAATTACTATTCAAATGGTTAGGTTATTATTCACTATGGTCAGTATATTATTCCCAATGATTAGGATACCATTCCAATGGTCACACTACCTCCAATAAATACTTCATCATTCCTTCATTAAACATTCACTATAAATTTTTACATGCTTCCTTATTTTCATTTTACATGTTGTGGATTAGTTTACCAATATTCTA
Organism: Viscum album; assembly: GCA_963277665.1. Lineage (NCBI taxonomy): Eukaryota > Viridiplantae > Streptophyta > Magnoliopsida > Santalales > Viscaceae > Viscum > Viscum album. Next base: position 1,335,494,864 of record OY728142.1, read on the forward strand.
TTTCATTTACGCAGTGTTACTCAATGATGATGATTCTAGAATATTGTATGTATCTATGTTATTCTAATCAACATTTCATGTTTTATATGGTTTTATTAAATTATAATGTTTAGAATTTTCATTAGTCCAATAGTTGACTAATGTTACAATCCTCATTAATTAGAAATGTGTTATTGGTTTATTTATATATTGTACGAGTATAATACAAAATTATATCAGATATTTATTATAGAAAAAACATTATTAATAAACTCAGGGTTATTAAATCTAGGATAAGGTTCATCATTTAATTTTCACAAGAAACATGTGAAAATTTTACATAACTAGATCTATTATCCCAAGAATCCTAAAACTAATTTTTTTATTTTATTTTGAAAGAAATTAAAAAAACACATGCGATAATAGATTCCTTATCCTAGAGATCTTATAAATTATTAAAATTATCTATATAATTATATAATCATTACTTCTTTATGGGAAATCAAAATTTCATACTATATTAATTTCATAATTATAATATAATCTTGGATAAACATGAGTTAATAAATCATTATCATTTATCCAAATATCTATGTTATTATCATTTAGAATCATTACAAGTCTTTTATATTACGGAATAAAGAGAATGTTATTTATAATAACTTTTGAACTGAAGAGAAAATAATATTATTATTAATTACCACATGGAAATATTTTTTTAAAATAACTCTACCCATAAAGGGGTGATGTTGTGACAATCCTTCCATAACCGGAAAATATTCAAAGAAACTGGTTTGATCAATATAGGAAAAATAATCCTTAATAAGGGAAACACTATAAAACCTAGGCTCAATAGAAAAACTAAAAACAAAAGGTATAAAGGGTTTTCAAATTACTTTGACGGAAACCATGAACTAGTTTGGAATATTAAAAATCCTAAATTAATATTGAAAATCAATTTTTCTTTTAATATTTTTTTAAATTCACTAATCTGATAAATCTCCCACCATTCACAATTTGAAAATTGTGTTCCCTTAATCTTATTCTATAATAAAATCATTTTTTATCCTTTAGAGGATATAAAATAAAAGAAATTTTTACATTTGGAATCATTTTTATCAAAAATGGGTAATTCATAGTGGTGATATGTTTTTACCAATATATAGCTCCATGTTGTCACATAATGGTAAACTTACAAAATTGCTCAGCCTTTTTGAAGTTATAATTTCCCTTATGAAAACCAACCTACCCATAAAAAGTGGATTAGATACCATTATATAACCTTTAGAATATATGGTTGACTATTACAGGGCTCACAAATAATCTTTACATAACATTTTGAAATAAAGTTATACCCTTATAAAACTACTATAGACCACTATATATCACCTGGGTACCATTACTTGACACCAAGAATACCCTTATGAGTCATTTTTAATTAAAGGTTCACCCATACATAGCATATGGATTACTCTTACACGACTTGAGTAATATAGGATAACCCTAACAAAATGCCTTGAATTTCCATTACACTTATTCAACATCAAATATACCCTTTTGAAATTAAATTTAATTTTAATTTACCATTACATAATTTCTAAAACCCATACATTTTAATTGTATACTTCACCAATCATTACATAGGCCATATACCATACGCAAGGGGGAAAATAATGATTAAATTTTTTAATGTTTCAAACCAATAAACATGAAAATATAAATAAAAGAGGGTTTTAACTATGTTTAATTAATAAGAACATTACAATTCAACCCATTAACGAATTCACATCCTCAATAAGTGCCTAAAATTTTCTTTCTCAAATATATCAAGAAACAATGATCAAACGTTGAACTCTCTCTCCCTTGTCTCTACATAGATTTGTCAATACAGCCACATGATCCAAACTAGGGGAACTATCTTCTATATAAAAAAATTATATATCAAGTCCATAATCCACACCAGTCACACCTCATAATATATATATTTTTCTAACACAACCTAAATTCATTCGATAACATACACATGATCTGGTATGTACCTCTAAAAATAAGAGACATAGACTATATAATGGATGGATTGATAATATGGTGGAAGGTACATATAGTATGACATCATCCTAGATTATTTGGTGATTGTTAAGGGTTCATGAACATATGGTTCAAGTTTCCCCTTATTACAAAAATTTCAATGCTCCATCCAAGGTAAAACATACAAGAAAATACTGTCACTAATAATGATTTCTAAATGTTATCTCCTATAGTGTATATAAGATCCATGCCTACTCTGAGTGGCCAAAAAGAAATTCATGATCAACTACACCCTCCATGAGGTCTCCCACACTAGAATATCCCCCAAAACTACAGCCTCACTAACCTCATTATGACATAGTGGATTGCAGCATGAATACCTATTGAGAGCCTTGAATGGTTCAATTAGTATTAAATCCTATAAAATATTATTTTAAGTGAACTCTCATGAGGATTTTCACTCATCCAATGATCCATAATAGTCCATACTGGAATTTTAAAAATATAATCTAATATTTGTATCATCTAATCTAACTTTACATCTATCTGAGGATGGTTCTCTTTACTCAATATCAATATTATCCCCAAGGATTTCTCCAAAACCTCTCAAAATCATGGCATGAAACATGTTTCCATCTTAAAAAAATCTCTTGTGAACACAAAGTATGTGAACTATTTCCTGAACTAATAGTTTTCCAAAACCATCCACTAAGTTAGTGTCTATATTAATTATGGATTAGAAAACATTTATGAGATGATCATTAATCATCCAAACAAAATCATGACTCCTAGGGTGTAACATCCCCGATAAATAAAGAATATGACATTCTAATATATATCAATATTTGTGAATAAAATGTTAATATTACTTTTAAGGGAATGATATGCTCGATGGAATACCCAATACACAACAACGAGTTTCTTTGAAATCTTATGTTACACCCTAATAATATAATAATACTATTTTAAATAATAGTTAACACCTAACTGTTGTAATTGGAAAATACTGCATTTTACTTCAAACCTGCTTTTTCATCTAATTTATTTCTATGGTTATATTATCTTTTTTAATAAGTTTTAAATTTAATTAAGAATATATTTTTACCATTTAATCCAATGGTGGTCATTATAATTAATTTCACTTTGAAAATTGACTTAAACAAGTGTCAATTTTTTGATAGATGTTGTTTCTTAAAAACAAGCTATTTGTTTTGACAGCAAGAATTGATTATAAAATTAATTAATGAAACTTATATGTTTTTAATTTGGTAATTTTGATATCATTTTTGAATCTGGAATATAAAATTATGATTAGGGTGAATTTTTGGTATTTTTCTAACAAATATTCTTTTTTAATGATTATTGAAAAATAATACATTTTAATTCAAAACTGTCTTTTCATCCAATTTATTTATATAGTTATATTGTCATTATAATTGGTATTAATGTTTAATTTAATTATGTTTTTATAATTTAATAAAAGTTCGGTCTTTGTATGTAATTTCACTTATAAATTGGATGTAAAAGGAAATCAAACTTTTCATTGATTTTACTTCCTAAAAACCCGTCTTTGGTTTTGACAACGAGAATAATTTTAAATTAATTACTAAAATTTTTGGGTTTAGAATTTGATAAAATGGATTCTATATTTGGAATCAAGAGGTCCAAATTATGTAATTAATATTGTTTTGTTTTTGGACATTATGAATAGTAACGACGGTAATTATCTTTAATTATCGTGATTAATTAGTAATCAAGTTGGTAAGGGTAATAAAATAATATCATAATAATATAAAATGACCCCAACATGTGTTTTGATGCTACTGTTTGTGTCATGTACAACCATGGGTTACCTTTTTCCAAACTTTGGGACCCCATGGAATTACTTTTGGGCGACAGTGACACTTTATCATTTTACGTTTTTTAAAAAGAAAGTATAACCAATGTATGGGTCACCCAAGTAAAAATAAATTAGTTTTGTCTATGTAAATGATATTTTAGACTATAAATATTCATTGGAAATATCAATATATTTCCAAAATCATGGTATTTGTTTTATAATTTTTAGATATTAAATAAATTATCTTATTTATGTCACCATTATGATGCAGCGATTACCTCATTAATGGATGATTTAAATAAAATGAAAATATAATGTAAAATCTAAGAAATAAACTTGTAAAAAACCTATTGTATGGGTGGATTTATAAACTTTATCACCTTATCCTCGATATATATCATTTTGGGTCCTTTAAAATCCAAAACTCATTTTATAATACAGTAACATTTTATAACATTCCAAGAGTTCCCCTCCTCCCTCTTATAAAAGGCTCCCACCTCTACCACCTTACCCACACCTCTCAAGCCATTGGCTCAACCAAAATCTACTCATTTAATCTCTAAAAATCCCTATTTTAATCATATAAGTCTTACCATATGAAGAAATCTCAACATGAAACCCTTTTGGTTCAAATCAATAGGAGTTACCCGATTTAAAGGTAATGTCTTCTGTTATGTGCATTTGTTTTATTTTGCTTCTCCAAACCCATAAAATATTATTATTCCTTTCTTTTATAACAAAAACAGTATCATAAATATACTAGGATGTTTTTTTGAGAAATATTAGAGCTACACTTACACACACCTCCGTCTAAGGGTTAAAGAACATACTATTTTTGTGGATGGCGAATTACTGCCTAACGAAATGATGATTATTCAATCTTCTCTTAACACAATTCATGGTGGCCATTATGATGTCACTATATTTTATATATGATATATATGGTATTTATGTTTTCTATATTATTCTCTATTTTATATTTAAAACATACCTTATGCTTTTCATGTTGTGCAAATGCAATGATTTCATATGAGGAAGTGTAGACTACCACCCCCTCAAGTGATGTGACGCGTTCATTCAATACATGGAATGTATAAATAATGAAATTTATGAACATATGTGACCTATATAACATATATTTTATACTAGAATTATAATATATATCTCTCTCATTTATTTTTTCCATTAATATGACAAATAAACGAAAGTATCATTCATGCATACGTAAGGCCTACCGTCTCCATGAACAGTGCATTTCATTTCTTTTTAACTCAAAATGTTACGGAATATTATAAAATAAATATTTACTAGATATATATGATATTTAAATCATTAATAATATTCTGGAGATGATTTACCTATAACTACATGAAAAATCATTTTCAAACAAGTTCATTTTTACCCATGTTCCAAACATCGACAAAAACATCTAATACGAACTCGCATAATTAACTGATTATTATAATAATAATATTTGTGATATGAATTGAATAATAAACATTAAATGAGGTCCTTAAGAAATTATAAATTTACCGAAGTTTATTATTCAGTAATATAAAGAAACGAACAAAACAAGTCGAACATGAGGTAAGGGATCATACCTCTCTCTTTCTTTTTAAGTACTCTCTTTTATGTCATTTCTTTTAAGCTCATATTTATTATGTTTTGGGATGTTCTTTTATATTCCTCATTCTTTAATTTTTATGTTCATATTATGAGAGACCCTATTTTACCTCATAAATCCATTTTTGGATGTTTTATGTGGCGTTGTTAGGCTGCTGAGTTTTCGTAAGGGATTTTTCATCTAACTTTTATTCCTGTTAGATTTATGCTACATTTTCCACCAATTCCTTTGAGTGGTGTATGTACTGCCTATTATTCTACTCATTATGTAATAAACATTATTTTATGAGTATTTACATAAATGTTGTATAGTATTTCTTTCATGGGGTGTACATTTCGGAAGTTACCCAAGTCGGTAAGGGAACCTTTCACCCTCCTCTTTTTAAAAGACTTATTTTGTTATGTATTTTAATTTACATCTTATTATGTTGGGATATGTTATTATATATCCTTATTGATGTAAAATTTATTTCCAATTAATGAGATACCCTTTTTGTCCCATCAACTCATTTTCATAATTTTAATGTAATGTCGTTAGGCAGTCGAATTTTTATAAGGGAACATCTTAACCCAATTTCGATTTCTTGGGGTTCAACTTGTAGTTATTGAATATTTCATCCTATGAATTTATGTGAATGAACTCTGATTATTTTACACTTAATATACACTTATATTGGGTGTATTTATATTTTTCACACATAATTATGAGATTGATTTATCATTAATTTAAGGATACCTTCTTTATAAGGGATTTTATCTCATTTTACATTTCTTTTGAGAATTCACTGTTATTATGCTCAATTCACTATTATATGGTTTATATAATATCCTTTGTCATATTATATCATGAATCCCTTTATTCTCATGATATTATAATGTTCTGATTAAATGTTATTCCTTGATTATTTGTATTCAAGTGACTCTCATTTTGTTAAAAATGCTTTAACTTAAATATCGTTTTAAATGTTTTAATGATTTATTCTTATAAATATTTCTCATTAATATCCTTGTTTTCAAAATTATTTTAAGGATTTATTTATATGGATATTAATGTTTTAAAATGTTAAAATCTTCAATTTGGTTTGAGACTTCATCTCAATATCAATTCATTGATGCATATTTTGTTTTATACACAACTTTATTTAATATGGTGTATAAAACCCTTTTACTTTTACTTTTATTCAAATGGAATATTTTTTATATGACACGTTTTACTAAACAACAAAAGGGAATGTTTTTGTCATATTTAGGCGGCGACAATGACTTCTCTGCCACCATGACCATTATTTGAGTTCTAGCTTCCTCTACAAGCCATATCATTTTTTAAAATGAAAAATAAATACCATGTTTTAATTTTATTTTATTTTGGTATTGAAAATGGTTTTGATATTATTTTTATTATATCAATGTGTTGTATTGATATCATGTGATTAAAATTTGGAAATGTTATGTTTCCTTTTTGCATGTTTTATATGATATGATTATGTTATAGTTCTTGGGAATTTTTTATGAAGACGGGTGGTTCCATGATAAACTAAGGGCGGGTGAGCCCATGATAGCTCTACAATGCATTGGGTAACACAAAGGAGTTAAACACTAATGTTTGTCCGAATAGATTTAGGGAATATACTATGATGGGTATTTCAAACGTAACCATGAGGGTTACTCCCAATGTATGAATGTTATGAATGCCTCAAGTTACCTTTTCGTCTTATGATTTCTATAAGTTATTCATAAATCTTATAATTTCATGATGTTCGTTAAAGTACTTATGTTTTAAGAGTAAAGTATTATTTCATTGATTCTAATGTATAAATGGACTAATGTTTTCATTCCATATTTTTTATATCCCTTACTGTGCTTTTTATGCTCATCCCAAGTTTTTGAAATGTTTTCCACAGGACTTAAAGATGAATAGGGTCAAGAATGGGATCAAAGAAAGACAAGATATCTAAAACATGTAACTAGACATGTTTCTTTTTAAGATTTTTTGTTTTATGATGGAAACTGAGTAGAAGTATCTACATTTTTATCTTGTGAGATGTAATAGTTATGTCCTAATTCTCTAAAACTCTAAACCTGAAAAGATCATCAATGTGAATTATTCATTTAATTCAATATTATGTAATGTTTTATGGTTGGGTCCTTATATAGGGGGCCTCGAGAACCACACCAAAAACTCTTTCAGGAAATAATCCCACTTCTACATGGGAAAATGTAGTTATAGGAGAAAACAAAATTGACTCTAGTGCTTGACCATTGACATATGGTAGGTAAGGAATTAGGAAACAAAATGATTGATGTCCCTCTTAATTCTTAGACATAAGAAATAGGTTATGATGTCACTGTATAACATTATCACACTAGGTTGTACCACCCATATAGTGGTATTTAAGTCTCTCATCATCTCATATATAATGAAAAAAGGGACCACAAATCTCTCATGCAATGTGTTCACATATTTATCATCGAACTACCATCTAGTTATCAGATCCTTTATAGCTAACTATTTCTTCATCATAAGTCATCATGGGGTTACATCATGACTTACTAATAACTGGAATATAAGAGAAGATGTGACCACCACAGGGATCATTTCATCAATAATTGGTCCTCAAAAGCATCAATATTTCACAATGATAAGAATCTCATAATTCACCACTAATCCACCTTAGTAAACATCCATGATATGTTTCTACCCATATCTTATGTCTGAGATCATCTAAAACTATACATCCTTTCACAAGTGAATACTCTATTTCAATATCAAACATCCAAATATATTCCACTCACACACTCAACATCGTGACTAGGTCCCTCTATGAAATGATGTAAATTAGGATCATGTACTCTATGTGGGTATTAATCCTCTCACAAGAGAAATATTGTATATGATAAATCAATAGTTTAACCAAAACTGAATCCTCTAGCTCAAAAGTGAGGTAGTTGAGCCCCTAATATCACAACTTCTATAACCTAAACGATTACATATACTCTTTATGTGTTAGTTACACTCCAAAGAAATTGTCATATAATTTATAATATACTACCTATCATATTGTAGGATAAATAAGTATCATTCTTGTAGATGTTGTCAAAATACTATTCAAATCAATAAATAACTCTTCACATTTGTTTAACCACCTACTAATTACTCACATATTCATTAGTGTTTTCATAGGTGGTGATATTTGGGAAATGTCCTTGAGAAAATGTCAGTAATTTTCTTCAATTCCCATAAATATCATTATCTCAAACACATTATAAATAATTTTCTGAAAAGATTTATCTCCACTTTATTAGGTTTTATGAACATACCCATTTTCGATATCACATTCCCCAAGAACATAACCTCCAAAATAAAAAAGTTAGACATATATATATTGTCATAATTATTATGTGATCTATGTATACTTTGTAAAATATCTATATGTGTATCATGATACTGTAGTTTCAATGACTAGAAAAGGATGTCGTCAATGAACACCATAAAAACTTTTAGTTAAGGGTTAAAGATCTTTTTAATGAGATCCATGAAATATTTCCCAATATTTTTCTATCAAAATAGAATTTCTGATGACTCTTCCATTCTTTACTATCTCTAAAACACCGGTTCTAGATTACATTATCAAATTAACTTTTTAAAAAAAATAAGACATGCTCAATAGAATATATAGAACACAACACCAATATTAAATGAGCAATGAATTATTGTTATTTGAGAATCCCCATTATAACCCAGTATTTAAATTCGTTTTTATTAATAGTAATATCATGATTTTGAAATATATAAAATGTACATAATCAATAAAACAATATTTATTATGTTTTTAGAAATAATTAGTAACTTCTTAGGAATACTATATCCTATTTAATGAAAAATTATCCTATAATGAAATATATTAATTTGTGAGTAAAAATATTAGGTTTAATTATTTAATATATAAAAAATTAATTTGATAAAATCAATTTTTTTGGAAATAATAATATGAAAATAAGAATACGGTGATTTTTGGATTCTCATTTTGAGTTTCATTTTCTATTGAGTAATCAAATAAATTGATTTTTATTAAAAATGTACAATTGGGTTATGTGTGTCCAACATCCCCATAAAAAATATTCAAAATTAATAGTAGTTCACTAGTATTATAAATAAACCAACTATGTTGACATGAAAAAAAATTTCGATGAATTTTTTAAATCATTTTTATACTTATATAGTCTTTTTCCTACTAAAAAACAACTTATATTCACATATTGTGATCTTATGATAATAATTAAATTTATCACTTTTGTTTAATGTTATTAATGAGAAATATATTCTAGAAATGAAATTAAATTTTTTACATTTTCCTATTTTTTTCTGACCATGAAAAACGAATTACTAATTTTTTATACCTAAATGGAAATTTTTTCTAAAATATATTTTCCATTGCATTTTATGAATTTAGAAATTAATTTATTAATTCAAATTCTTTATATTTAATTCTAAATAATGGATTCCATATTTTGAATAATGAGGTTGAATTGTTTTAAAAATGTTTCTTTTATTTTTTATTCATTTTGAATAGTGACCATTGAAAATAATTTGAATCTATGGAAGCATAAAACATTTAAAATGAGTTAAAACATTAGTATAAGGCATTAAATTATCCTATAGAATTCCTTGATAATATTATATTAGTAATTTATTGAAATTTTCTTAAACATATATTATATATACATACATCTTTCAAATTTTGTATTATATTTTCCATAAAATTAATTTAATTAAAGAAAATTAAAAATATGTCACTCCTTTGACATTAAACACCAATATTAGGTAAACAAAATGATAATAAATTGTTTTATTGAATATTAAATTCTATTCAATGTGTAATTACAATATTTTAGATATGGTAATTTCTGGATAATTTTAAGTAATTATATAATTAACTTAAACGCTTATAGAACAGGAACACAATATTCATTCAATTAATAGACTCATAAAATAAGATATTTTTAAAAAAAAAGTTATATAATTTAATTAAATATCATTCTCCATGAATTTTATAGATGAATATATCATATAAGATAAATTTTAATTAATTATATAAGAATTATGGCATTGAATTGATGTCTTTAAAATCATATTAGATAAATAATGTTAAAAATTAAATAATGATAGTTTTTTAAAATTATTTTATGATTTATTATTTTAAAATCCTCGAAATATTGAAATAGGATTGTAATGAAAATATATGTTAGAAATTGGTAACACTTTTCCATTATTATTACATTTTAACAATATAATTAAAATAAAATCTCTTTATTTAAAAACATTGTTATTGTGGTTATTGATAATATTTGTTAATAAAATGGTTCATCCAAGATAATAGTTCAAAAATGACACCAAAATTAGACTAAATTTCATAAGATTATAGTATTTTGAGTTTATAGCCTTATTAATAGAAAAAGTTTCTATTTATATACATTTATCTTGAGAATGATATAATTAAATTTCTCAGTTTTTTGTAATTCAAAATTAATGTTTTCAATCTCATATAAAAGGATACATTAACGCATAATTATTTACCAAAAATAAAATAACCAAGATCAAGTAATCCGTATAAATTTCTTTTCTAAACATACTTATCAATGTTGTGGAGGTAATGGTCTTCCCCAAATACCTTCTCTAGGATCTATAAAAATAACCTAAAATAAGTCACCCTAAGAAGAGGTAGTTGTCTTATGTGGCCTAATTTAATATATTTCCACATTTACTTTTGTTAAATATGTTTTACTTATCATAAAATAAAAACTTCTTTATATTCAATAGACTTAAATGTTATTGTTTCTTGTTGTTGTTATTGTTTTTATTATTATGAAACCACCATTATTCAACCTCTTTTCCATCATATGGGAAGTGAAGTTCTTGCTTGGGCATAAATATTTCTTACCATCTCCATGTAGGGATATAATTCATTTTTCATCATAAAAATTATATATGGGTATTATTATGGGTTTATTAATTTAAATTGTATCTATTATATAAAAATTCTTATGTAATTGTAAAATTATATATGTCTTTGTAAATTCCAATTTTTGAAAACGATATCATCGATCGTTTGTATATATAGACTACCCCCACCACAAAGTGTTGAAATTTATTTTTTAACTATCTAAATTGATAAATATAAAAATATATTTAAATATATATAATATATATATGATATAATAATAACAATTTGAAGTTATAAAATCATTACCTTTCTTTTTGCATTTCTATTGAATAGTGAAAATGGTATAAATGTATATGTATGACCTACCCTCAATAAGAGTAGTGTAATTCATTTTAATATCTCTATATTATATATATAATTAATATATTTTATATTTATTTCATTATTATGATTTTTCATATGATGGTACTAAAATAAAGTAAAATTAAAAACACTAATGAACCAAAACATGCATGAAAATTAAGCCATTACCACCTAGAGAAAGTGATTTAATTAGTGAATTTTTAATAAAAGGATTCTTAATTTTATAACGAAATAATATATGTTATTATATATATGATAATGGTATAGGAATATAATTATAATAAATAAAAAAATATTATACTATTAGTTCAGACACATATGAAGTTTGTTGGACATGAGGTAATTGTTTATTTTACAATATCATAGTTATTCAAGATTGTTTATGATTACGAAACCACTATGATATTTATAGAATTTCCTTTTTTAATACCAATATATTATCTCCCACAATGGTTATACATAAAAATTACAACTTTTCTTCTCATTTTCCCATCTCTAAATAGTCATGATACTAAACTAATGTATTTAAGGAGAACTAACATTGTTTTTCAACTCGGTTTGCAAACATTTTCTACTGTGAAGTTTTTTTACATTAATTGTTTTAAATAAGTTTTTTACTATTATATAATTATATATTAACTACATTTTTAAACATTTTTAACATTTTACAAAATGGTTTAAAATTATTATTTATTTAAAATATTAAATTCTGTATTGTTGAATAGATTTTCAATTATTTGAATATAAATTTATAAATTAATATGACATAAAAGAAGTTTCCCACCATTAAGAACACATATTCTCTATACACTACCTTACTATTTGAAATTATTTTGTTCAAATAAAAATTTTTCCTATATATTTGGTAACTTTTTTTATAAATGTTTTATATTTGAATCAGGTTTCTTCATCATGAAATTTTCATGTGATATTTTAAAAATATTTTATATCTATATCCACATAATTTATTCAATTTTATGATTTTATAATGACATAATCCAAATATAAATTAAAAAAATATTTCAATGATTGGTTTATGATCACTTTGAATAGGGAATGTGTTGAAATTTTTTATATTAGTTCTTCAAATATATAAATTTATTTATTTAAGGAATATTGATTAAGTTGAAATATTAATTATTACATTGATTTAAACGGATATATTAAGTGATGGTGGGGTAAAAATTTTCATAGTTCCTTAATGAATCAGTACATATCATGATAAAAAATATTTTAGGTTTCTATGATGAGGCCTTACCCAAATATTAAGATGTCCTGGTATAAGGAATAATCTGTATTTTTAGATATCTTGGAACAAAGACGCAATAGAATGAATCAGATGTTGTGAATTGTACATTGCATAATTATAAAACTATTTATTTATTTTCATATAATTATTTATAGTTATGATATATTGGTTCATGTTTCAATATTAATCAATTATTTTTATTGAATTTTTTTATATTAATTTATTCATTCCATATTATCAATCTCATATTTATTCCATGTTATCATATATTGTATGTGTACCCCTATTTATCATTTGATATCACCCCATTATTTTTTTCCATTTCCCATTCTATATAGAATTTGTTTATGAGTGATATAAATGGATATGTTAAATAGAAAAATCACATTCACAGTGAAAATTATATGTTTTATTTTATATTTTAAAATTTAATTTGGGATTCAATCATGTATCTAGTTTATCAAGGATACTAATCTATTCATTCCTTTAGGTTTGATTATATATATTTATTTCTAATTTAATAATGTAACCATTAAATCAATGAGGATATGGTTGGGGTCCTTATACTTGTATTTAGAGGATATTTAATTGGGTCTTTATAAACTAAATTTTTTAAAACATTGTTTACAGAATACAATATTATTACTAGCTTTGAGGATAATTCTACTTAAGAGATCATGTGTTAATGTTTTGTTAATTGATAGATTATATTATTTCAATAGATACACAAGTATTTATAGATACAAAAACTTGATTTTATTTTCATATAGATGCATCTATGAGTAATAAACGTAAAAAGGAGTTAGTCATGTACATCTGAATTTTAATTCTACTGCATAGTGAAGGTTCCCTTACTAGGAACCTTTTTTGATACTACCTGGTGTTATATTTTTTAAAATAAATTTTTAAAAGAAACACAATGAATTATTTGAAAATAATTTTAGGATTTCAAAATATTATCAATGAAAAAAAGTTTCTATATTTGAGATTAGTTATGGAAAAACATTTTTTTATATTTTTTGTTTCAGTAGTTTCAAAAATAATAAATTCTATTTCATAAAGATGTAATCTAATATAATATCTTCAACTATTTAAATTTTTTTCTATCATAAGGAATAGAAATTTTGTCGACTTGAATAATAATTTTACATATTTCTCTCATGAGATAGATAAGATGAATTATGTTTGATTCCAGAAGATTTTGAATTTAGTTGGATTGTTGAGTCATGTTTTAACTAATAACCTTTCCAATATGTAACAAACAATTTCATCATAGCATGAATCATCGATATTATACCCCATTATGCAGAAGAAACCACCATCATTTATATGATAGACATATCCTTAATAGTGTAACAATGGATCACCTCAAAAAAAAATATATTTATGGCATTGATATGTTTTGAAGTGGAGAAGGTTATTCTTGTAGTGTATTATTTAAGGGAAGATACAAATCGGTTTTGGTCACTGATTTTAAATAAAAATGATTATATATAAATAGAAGGAATGGAATGTATTAATTTTTCAAATATAGTATTTAAAAATTAAATTCCTTACAATAAATTAGATTATATAGAAAATAAATTCATCAATAAAAGAAAAAAAGGAACTGGAATGTAATGATTAATATGTGAAAAATATTACATGGTTTAAAATCCAAGCTATCGACTATATATATAATATTGACTTTAATATGGATCATTTTTTAATGGTGTTATGCAAAGCTTCTAAAGGGGACTATTTTTTCATACAAATTATTTAAATGATGATATGGTAATAATGTTTTTCAATATTGAAAATGAATTATAAAAGGTATATATTTTAGAAAGAAATGAGTAGAAGTATATGAAGATTAAAAACATTAGAGAACGGAATGAGTTTTTGGAAAATAAGGGAAGGATGAAGCATACCACTTCTGAAATTTGTGGGAAAATTCCCCTTTGTACATGATTGATGGGAAAGATAGTTCTCTTCATGTATAAAAGTAATGGTAATCAAAGAAATGAGTTTATGGGAAAAAATAAAGCTACTAAGGTTCATTGTTTAAACAAAATTGGAATTATTAACTATATAGATGAATTTCCCATGAGTCAATAAAAGTATCAAATAAAATGGCTAGTGTAGAAATGTCAATATTATATATTTACAACATCTCATGTTGAAACCCATTAAGTTTTTATAATAGTTATAATGATCATAAACACTTAAATTAAATAAATCCATATCTAAAAAAATTTATATTTTTAATTGATATAAAAACAACTATTAACCCATCAAGAAAATAATTAACAATCATGCCAGCAGGTATGAATTTAGTTATCAAGAATATTCTACTAAGATAAATCTTCATTTTACTATTTCAAATATGGTATTAATACGTATTCATGGATATTAATTAATATTAATTAAATAATGGTATAATTTTTTTTAATTATTATATTATTTCTGAAATAACATTGAAAATTTATTTTGAGAACACATAATATTTTATATTTGTTTATATGGAATTGATGTTATTTTTACCCCCATTGATTGATGGTTTTTCTCTCTCACTGTCTATCTGTACTTGTATTTTATCATTGGCATACCTATGTATATTTTAAAAATCATCACATTTTATTGTTATCTAATAAATCAAATATGTGATATTTTGTGTAAACATTATGTCTCTAGCATTCCCATTTTTGAATATGTTCTATTATTTCATTTGATGGTGTGGGTTTTAAAAAAAATATATCCAATTATTGAGACCATGATTAAAAGGATAAAAAATTTACGGAATAATTTTTTAAGTGTTGTGTTATGTAGCACCTAAATATAGTATGTGAACAACATTGTGTTTGATTCCATAGATAACACATGACACTGAGCATAAACAAACCAAAGAATCTAATTATTCAAATATGAATATTATATCCTATATATTGATTTGAATTAAAAAAATATATCTCTAATAAGATGAATTATTGAATTTTATAATTGGAATAAATTTTAGGGATTACTTAGTAAATAAAAAAAATTTATACTTAAAAGGGATTTTTTCTAGAATAACCCATTTTTTGTTCATAATGTGTTATTTTATTGGAAAGTTAAATTAGTCACTACTAGTTAATTTTTTTTTGTGATATATATATATATATTATTAATTCAAATGTTTTAGTATTATTATAATTTTATTACTTGAAATGTGATATGAATAAGTTCATTTTTACGCTAAAACTGCATTTTTTTTAATTAATAATGTTGCCTACAGAGTTTTTCTCATGTATATTAAAGATTATTTATACCAATTATATAAAATAATAATGAAATATTGTTTCAATATTTGGATGTTTTATCTTAATAATTTTAAAATTTTCCTATTTATTTTTTTCATTATGGATATTATACTTGGTAATTTTTTGGTAACATAAATAAGGGTAAAATGGGAAAACCATGGTTCAAACTCTTAGGTATGGATTTAACAATTATATAAAAAATTCATGGATCTTATTATACATTTTGAGATTATATATTAGCATCAAAATATAAAAATAATGTACACTTTTTTCCTCAAAACATTTATTTTACTAGTATAATATTTTAATTAAAGAAAAATACAATTTTTCACTCTCATAAATTTAAATTTTGATTTTTTGATCATAGTGATAAAAATTGATTTCTGAATTAATATTTTTTGTTATTTTGAGATTAAAATTGTTTTGGATAATTTATTAATGAATTTTATTGATTATATAATTATTTTCAAATATTA
The DNA here is from genome assembly GCA_963277665.1 of Viscum album. Classification (NCBI taxonomy): domain Eukaryota; kingdom Viridiplantae; phylum Streptophyta; class Magnoliopsida; order Santalales; family Viscaceae; genus Viscum; species Viscum album. Next base: position 1,335,511,642 of record OY728142.1, read on the forward strand.
TAAAACCCTAAAACAATATTTATAATTTAATGGTATGAAATGATTAGTATTACAAAATATTAAATTAACAAAATTTTAGGATTTAGTTATTTCCATAAATTTTATTGTTGAATATATAATATTAAAGTTTGTGAAAGTATTGTATTAGTATTTTGTCTTTGTATTGATGTTAATAAGGTAAAATTATATGATTTTTTTCAAAAATGATAGTAATGATATTTAATGAAAACAACATTTTTATAAATTTTTTAAAAATAATAAAAATCTTATATTATGATAATATAAATAATATAAAGTCAAAAATTTGATCTTTTAAAATATATTGTCCAATTAATTCCTCAAAAGTAAAATTATTTACCTTTGTTATAGAAAAGTTCATTATCGTAGTTAATATGATAAACAATAAACTAGGGGTAAAATTCATGATGTTTAAAATTTCACAAAAAACAATATAAATGGAATTTTGTTATGATATTTTGTACTTATAATATTTTAGTTTCAATAAAATTTAATTTGGAAGAATTTTTCTGGAGAATGAAAAAATAATATTTTAATTTTTTAGTAATTTGAAGTCTTTTCTCGCTCTACATTATTAAAGGACACCACATCCCTCTATTATTTACTTAATATTGAGAAACCTAACATGACAATGATTTTTCCATATCTCATCTTAACAACTATATCAAATATATTGAGGTTTTGTTCTTCATAATATATTATCCCTTCAATCCAAATGTACCGATCTAATAGAGGTCTCTCCAAGAAGTTGTAATAATCTTACCGAACCTCATGCAATTTATTTCATCATAAAAATCCTATATACATGTGGTATTTATCATAAATTAATATCTTAATTGTCCTAAATACATTTAAATGTTATTATTATTTTTAAACCATCATTATCCACCAATTTTCCATCAAATAGAATGTGAAAATATTGATCAAGAATATATATGGCTTATCATATTGTCACAGTGATACAATTCATCTTTCTTCACCATCATCCATAGAGGAGTTTTATGATTGGTTTAATATTAATATATTATATTAAGGTAATTATTAATCATTTTAATTATAATATTATAATTATATTCTTACATTCTAATCCATTGTAAAATGATAACATTTCAAATACATTAATATGGAGTACCATGTCAATGAAGTGATGTGATTTTTTCATTTCTCTTTTACATGAATGGATATAATTATTTATTTAATGAAATTTAGTATATATATTATATAAAAATTACCCTTTAAATGTAAATTATTATTTACTTTCCTTTCATTCAATCTGTCAAAAAGTGAAAATAACATTCATGTATACATAAGACTCACCATTTTACTTAACACATTATTTAATTCTTATTTATATATATTATATTTATTTATTTATTTTATATTTATGATATTAGTGCGATAATTATCATTATGTGGATGGTGGAAATATGACAAATTTCGAATGAAAAACACTAAAAAACCAAAACATAATTGAAAAATAGTAGTAATCTACAATACATTTTTCTTATCCAAATATAATTTTTATGAAAACGGTTTTAAATAATTTTATGTAAATAATATTTCCACATCCAAGATTTTAATTTCAATTAAATATTTGTTTCATTTTTTGTATCCTCTTGTATTCTTATCCATCATGGATGTTTTTCGTGAAAAATATTGTTTTTATACTCACCATCATGTGTCTAATGGTTGGTGTATGGTTGGTAGAAACCATGTGCCTATCCAGGAGAGACTGTGCAACATGTATTGTTGAACATTCCATGAAACATGGTATGTTTCATGGGAGGGTTGTTAACCAGGATCCCAAAGAAATAGCTCAAAATGGAGCACATGATCAAACACACTGGTGTTTACATTCCCTTAGGATCATTGTGTCCTTATTCCTCTTTGAAAATTGAGGGATTCACAGTTGTAGAATGGTCTGGGAAATAATTCATCCTTTCTAGGACATTAAAAATGTTGATTTAACCCTTTTACCTTCAAATTTTACTACAAATAAACCCATTTTAATCCACCATCATGATTTTAACCCCTATGCTCATCTCACTATCTTGTTGTCTCCTTTCCATGTCAATTTTGTTGTTGGATTTGGTGTGGGATCTCTACGATTCATTAAACAAGCCACTTATTTCTTGATTTCATCCTTCTTCATTGCATCCTTATTCTACTTTTATGGGTTCCTCTTTCTCCATTTTGTTGGTTTCCCAAAAATGGGTTGCACTATGGTTCCTTCATTTTATTCCTCATGTATTTTGTATAATATTTCTTTAATATGGTCTCCCTGTGGTGTAGTTGTGGTTTCCCACTGGATTATAGAGGTTTCCAAGATTGAAGCAGGTGATTCCATGCTTTGTCATTATTATTATTTACTATGCTTTAATTTCTTCTTAAATGTTATCTTGGGATTATTCTTGTAGTGAAAATTATATTTTTAATAGAATTTGGTGGGCATATTGGTTGAAATATGGTTTTCCATTTGAAAATAGTTGGTTTTCATTAATTTTTCACATGAGGAACACATGAGTGTAATGGGTTTTGAATATGGTTTTCCTATTAGAAATACTTTTTAGCTTGTTTATTTTAAATGTGGAAAATGATTGTATATATTTTGTGAATTTTGTGTGTATTTTAAATTATGTATTTTGTGAATGACTAACAGGGGGGCATGTGACATGAAATTTAAATTGATAATGAATTTAATCCAATGTATAAAGTTGGGAAGATTAATAATTTTACCTTAGTAGGATTAGTAAGGATGAGACCCAATTCCCTCAAGTATGATTGATGCTACTACACTAACTAAACATGTGATGTTGATCATGGACTACTAGTACATGTGATGCATTCCCCTCTAGTGGATCATGCATGAGTAAATTTCGGGTAATTGTTTTTATACCGTGTTTCATAGAGGTACTAGCTTCCTAGGGTCCAATAGTTTCTATTTTTTAGGGATTATATGTGGGGATCTTATGATGTTATTCTTACCATCAGAAAATATAGGACATTATTTGTTATTTTAATTTTAATGAAAACTCACCTTAAAATTTTTTCATAAAAATATTTCAATTATTTTTTGGAAAAACATATATTTTTATTTTTCATATGCTTTTTGGGAGTGGAATCACTTTTTTTGTAGAATTATTCTGGGAATTTTCTCACACCCAACCTACACCATTAGATATATGTGGACCTTGTTATCTTTTACCCATGTAAGGTAATTACGTTTTGTGGCTGTTATGGTGGATCTATCTTTCAGTGTTCCTCTCATATTATATTCGTTGGAAGTGTATTTATGGTGAGGGACCTCTTGTTTTGTCCAATTTTTTGGGATTGGGTCTAGTTGGTTCCCCTCCCATTTTGGAATTTCCTATTTTTTTTAACTGTAAAACTATTAACTTGTCGTTGTTTTTTCCATTTAGGATGTGATTGTTGTTTATTAAGTGATTACTGGTCATTGTAAGATTTTTACGGTATTTAACTATGGTTAAATAATTCCCAAAAAATGATATATTGACACTCAAGCACTATTTTCTAGCCCATGAGAATTACGAACGCCCTTCATTCCATCTAGATGGCCAGTTCAGATTTTAGGATTGATGGAATCCACGAGCAATTCCTAAAAAAGATGGATAAGATGATTTTTTAACTTTCATTAGGTTATTATATTTTTTAGGTTCTAGATAGATATGATCTAGGAATATATGGGCTTAAGGTTCTATCTATGAGTGGGTTTTCTGGCAGAAACACATTGTGACATGCCCCGAGTCTCCATGGGATGTGTGGAATTGGTTTAAGTTATGATTCATGAGATATGTGAAAGTTGAAGGCTATGATTTGAAACCATGTGGAGATAAAGTGTTTCATCTTTTTGTTTTGTTTATTTTGGTTTTTTATTGATTTATATAAGTTCTTGGGATTTTTCATCATTTCAAAAAAAAATCAAACGGTTTTGTTGATGATTGTATTAGAGGTTTTCATGTGTTTGTTTCTTGATGTAAAAAGATTCTTCCAAAGAAACTTCCTATTAAAACACAATAATAGCGTGGTGATATTTCACATTTACCTATTGATCATATGCTATTGGAAGTATTGGATTAGGAAATCAAAGCTTTGGGTAGAGAGAAGACCCTAGTCCCACTAATGTATTATAATCTGAATCAGGCCCGATAAAGTACTAGGCTCAAGAGTTAATTAAAGGTGTATTAAATGATTATTATTTCCAATATATCATATATTTCATTAAAATTTGTGAGTTTTGTTCCTCTACAAGGGGTATGAGACAATGTTGGTGTATTCCAACCACTTCACTAATTTAGTTCTTTTCTCACCTGAGGTGGTTTCTAGTTAGTATATAAAGTCTCAATTGATAAAATGGGGTTGTTGAAGGATATATAAACCTAGGACATCTTATTCAGGTTAAATTTTTCTATTGAGGGGGTTGATCGTGATTTTATGGTGAAAAAAAAACACTCATGATTTGATTTATTCCTGGGGTATCATTATCTATAAGCTAGGGCAATGGAATTTTGAGTAAAAATAATTTGATGTGGGATGAGTAGGAAAAGAGGGTTAGTGGTAGTTCTAGACATTCATCTCGACTGTTTCTATTTGTGACATCAGAAGTTGGGTCATTCCAGTGCCATTAGTGTGGAATGATAGGGAATATTAGGTAAATGTGTTCAGCTCCCCCACGTCCTTTCCATTAGTGTCAAACTATGAAGAACAATGAGTGTCATTGTAATGTAGCACATCCATATCATGGTGTTGAAGGTTATTTATCCTCTAGGGGAATGAGAGCCCATTTATATACATCCAGTAGAGTGAGATTCCATTTTGGTGGATGTACCGATATGTATGGTTCTTGTTATAGTTGTAATCATCATAAGGTAGAGCTTCAGGTCATCATTCCTTCATGGGATCATAGGGAGAATAGGAATCACCATTCTAAGAGATAATTTACCATTGGAATCTAATGAAAGATGTAACAATGTTCAAGGTACCATACTTAGTTCATCATCAACTGATATCATATTATTTGATAAAGGTTCTTCTATTTTATTTATTTTCACATGTCTTGTGGATATGTCAAAATTTACAATTGATCTCATTTTTTATGTAATAGAGTTAGTGAAACCTCTCCGAATGAATAATCTGAATGTTTTCAAGTTTCCATCTTCCACACTAACTATGTAATTGGCAGGGGGATAAAGAGGGATTTACTAGTTCTATAAATGGATCTCTTTGACATGATCCTCAGTATGGACAGGATGGTGCGCTTCTAGGTGCACATTGATTTCTATCATCAGCGATTCTATTTTATGGAACATGATTGGAGTGTGTAGTTCTTCCAAGGTTAATGGGATCCTCTGTTAGGATATTCTTGAACTCCGCATCTTGTGTTGGGAAATATTATCATGCATATACCATCACTCATGTTTGTGGATGATTACAGTGGTCTTGAGGATGGGATATATCGTATTGTGGATGAGTTTCCAGAGGTATTTCTCTAATGACATCTTAGGTTTTCATTCACTGTTGGATGGGGATTTCACCATCAATTTGGAAATGGGGACACAGCTTCTATCTCTTCCATCAAACTAGATATCCACCACCAAGTTGTTGGAATTAATGATAATGCTGGACAATTTGGAATCCAATATTTCATTTTCTTGGTGGCTCACATTAGGCCTCCACATTCTTATTTTCTAATAAGGGTGATGGATCTATCTGGTTTATTATTAATTAACATAATCTTAATAAAGTAATGATCCAGAAAAAATATTTCTTTCCTCGTATTGATGACCTTTTTTCATCTCAAGGTGTCATGGTGGCTCTCAAATATTGATTTCTGTTCTGGGTATCACCATTCCAGTGTTTCAGGGTTGGATATCCCTAAGAAATTTTTCAATTGTAGTTAAATCCATTTTTATAATTTTTTTCATGCCTTTTAGAATGAAGAATTATCCATTAAGTTTCATGGATCTTATGAATTGGGTGTTCCACGAGTACCTTGTCTCTTTTGTCATTGGTTTTGTGATTCACATTTTGGACTACTCTGGTACCAGAAGGGTCCTGAGAATCACATTAGGATTATGTTAGAAGATCTTTGATATTACCACCTCTATACCAATAATTCCATTTCTACCATCTTGACTTGGGAGGTGAGTTTTATAGTCCAACTCGTCTTTTATCTAACCGTTTTGGTTGACCTTGATGAGATTAAACCGGTGATTTCATAATAGGATATGAATAATACATTCATAATCAATTTGTTTTTGGATTTATAGGGTATTACAATTGTTTCACCAGTGATTCCTCTCAGATCAATTCTACCATGACTATTCTTACCCATAAAGGGGTAAATTTATAGTGGATCCTATAATGGAAGGTGTCATTTGAGGATCTTAAGAAACGGTTAACCAAAACCCTTGTTTTGTTCTTTCTAGAATCTATAAAGGGATACAAGGTCTATAGTGATGCTTAAGGTATAGCTCTTGGGTTTGTTTTTATAGAGTATTTGTATGTGATGGAATGTGTTTCCTGAAAAATCTAACCACATAAAAATAATAACCATACCCTTGAGCCAGAATTAGAGGCAATGATGAATTCTAAAAAGGCATGGCATCATTACCACTTCGGGGATAAGTTTGTAGTCTACTCAAATTATAAGAGCATGGATTACATTTTTTTCAAGAGGGGTCTAAATATGAGGAAACATTGGTTGGTTGAGTACATTTAGGTGTTAGATTTTAATAATTTTATACACCAAGAATAGGTAATGTTGTAGTGGATGACTTGGAAAATAATGTATCGATGAATGAATCGAAGGATTCTAATGATGAATAGATATTAACATGGATTTTTTTCCAAGATACATCCGGAAACTAAAGATAAATGTGAAGCTTCATTATTAGATATTGCTCTGTTGTCACCCTCCCCCCGACAAGATTGGATTGTACAGAAGCAACCTAGTGATGTGCTATTCTAGAAATCTATTTCATTTAGAAATTTTGGAGATGTACCCAGTGACTGGTTTTTTTCTTCAAAGTGAGTTATTTTATTCAAACTTCATGTGGTGGTGTCATATTCATTTCATGGGGTGGTGATGTAGGACATCCACCTCTCTTAGTGGGATGCTCATATTAAGAACAACAGGATGTTTTATAATGAGTTTCATCGGTTATAGTTTCTGGTCTTGAGATGAGTTGTAGTAAAAATTGAATCTTAGTGTTATATAGTTCAATAGGATAAAGAAGATTACCAAACTCTCTATGACTCCTCTAGACACTCGTTCCTACGTGGATGTGGGTTGAGGTCACCATGTATTTCAATATTGGAATACCTCATGCACCCCACCGGTAAAATGAAATTTGGGTTGTGATTTTTCGTTTGACCAAATAAACACATTTTATTCTGATAAGGTATTTGGTCATGTTTGAGGAATTGGGTCAGTTGTATGTTCAATAGATAATGATGATTCATGATGTGCTATCAAAGATCATATTATACAGGGACCCCCGTTTTACCTCTCATTTCTAGGAAGACCTTCAGAAGGTTTTGGGGTCATAGGTCTTGTTAATAATGACATACCATCCTCAAATAGATGATAAGATAGTGAGTAAATTATATCTTTCAAGACAGGAAATGATCATGTGTCTTGTATTTTAGAAGATCATGGGAGAGAAATTTGTGTTTGTCAATGTTTTTGTTTAACAATTTTATCTATCCTTACTTTGAATGGCTCATTTTTAGGAACCTTATGGTCAGCTATTTCGGTTTCCATTGTGTTGGATGGAGGTTGATGTGACCTCATTTTTTGGACCGAGAATCAAGGAGGAGATGTTTGTGATTTTCTATTTGACCTAGAGAAATTTGTTACAAAAATAATGACCAAAATTCATATGTTTATTATAGGTTTCAATCTTTGGAATTTTCTTTTGGTGATCTTGTGTTTTGAATGCGTCCCCTTTCTTGGGTCACCATCATTTGATTAAAAAGGGACATTGAGGCTGAGGTGTGGTATTCCTTTTGAGATTATCGAGTGAGTTAGAAAGGAGGAATACTAATTATCTCTTCATGGTCAGTTTTCATGGATTCATGACATGTTCCATGTCCCTTAATTAGCAAAGTGTAATCTGGATCCATCTCTTATGTTGAATTGGAATTATATAAATATGGAACCAAATTTTTCACATTTTGAGCTGCCAATGCTGATTGTGGATTCCCAAGAGAAAGTGACTCCTATAAAGACCATATTATTAGATCAGGTTATTTGATATCATGGTATTAATGGTCATGAGATATGGGAGATGAAATTTTGGTCAGAAGATCACTACCCATTTTAGTTCTCTGATAAGACATTAGGGTGACATTATAAGGGAGTAACGTTTTCATGGTGGTGATAAATGTCAAATATTTTATTTTTATTTGAGGTATTATAAGGATAATTTTTTCTCTTTTCATGGTTTCTTTTCATTTTAAATTGTTTTCTTATAAAAATTTTGTTTTTGACTTGGTAGTAGGTGGGGCACAATTTTATCACCATAAATCGAAATTGTGTGCTATCCCTGTTGAGATTGTGTGCCCTTGACAGTTGTATTATCCAAGCTGAATGGCCTTCCACAACGGTGTGTGGATAACCATGCACCTAGATCAGTGGTTCTTTATGGCGTGTAAGATCGTCCTCATAGGAATGCTCCACCCCACATGAATAGTGTGTCCTTATTCCTCTATGGAATGAGAGAGATACATTCTTGCAGCACATTTTTTTAAACTATGTATCCAAACTAAGTGGCTTGTCTATCTCATTAAAAATATTTATTTAACATCATTACCACATTTAATTTAACTGAAATGCACCATTTTATATCCCCAGATGAGATTTTAATCCCTAAGAACCTATCACTCTCTTAAATAATCCTTTGGATCTTAATTTTAGTTGTGGATTTTCTCTGGGATCTCTACAAATCATCATGTAATCCATGTATTTCTGTATTTCTTTCCATATATTGGCATCCTTTATCATCTTTTAGGGGTCAATCTTTCTTCAATGAGTTGGATTCCCTAGAATTTTTTGATCCTTGGTTTATTGGTTTTATTCATGATTTTTTAGGTATGATCTTGTATTTATATAGTCCCCTTGGGGTGCATTTATGGTTTATTACCAGGTTCTAAATGTTTCGAAGCTTGAGTTTAGTGATTAGATGATTTATCATTATTAGATGATTTTTGTATGCTTCTTGTGCATCTTTAATGTATTATTGGGATTATTTATGTGGGGAAAATTATTTTTTAAAAGTAATTGAGTTTGTGTATGGGTTGAATGATGATTTTCCAAATGTAAATGGATAGTTTCCATAGATGTTTCAAATGAGGTAGATGTGTGTGTAAGGGGTTTTGAAAATGGTCGTCCATTTGAATATGGATATTTTTATTGTATGTTTTCCATGTAAGAGATTTTTTATGAATGTGGTGTATTTTTTGTGCATTTTCAATTTTGTATTGTGTGAATGTGTGAGAGGTGGTGTATGTGACATGTGAAATGTAAATTTAACACAATGAGAATCTTATGTATCTAGGTGCGCGGAGTAGGACTAGTGTGCATGCCAGACTTGTGGGGTTGATTCTGGGTTCCCACTAGATGGATTGTCACTAAAACAATAACTAAACATGTGATAATGATCAAAGAGAACTTGGCCATGGGATTATTTTCATTCTAGTGGATCATTCATTATGATTTTGTGGGTCATGGTTTCTATACAATGTTTCAATGAGGTACGGGGTCCCTCTTACCCCACTATCAATAGTGACATTAGGGATTATCAGTGGTCATATTGTGATGTTCTGACTACCATAGGCACATGGTGGACCTTAATTTTCAATTTTATTTCAAATAAATATCTCCTTATAATGTTTTCCATTTTTTCCTAAAAACCTCAATGATGATTTGACATTTAATTTTATTTCATGGAATCTACTTTTTGTGGAATACTACTGGTTACCCCCTCAGGTGTATTTTAACTATTTTATTATTGAACCATGTAAAGGAATGATGTTATAGGATATTCATGATGGATCTAGTTTCTATTGTTCTTCCCTATTAGGTGTCGGTATAAGTGACTTAAGGGTGATGGACCTCTTGTTACATTGAGGTTTTTCAGTTGTCATCTAGTTGGTTCCCCTCATATTTTGGAATTTTTATTTTAAAGTAAAACTATAAAACCCTTAACTTGTGGTATTTGTGCTCTTATGAATTTGGTTATTTTTTTATGCAGTTCATGTTTCTTGTGAGATGTTTATAGTTGTTTTCCTGGGACAAATCATTCCCAAAAGGTGAAATGTTGATTCTTGGGCACAAGTTTCTAGTCTAAGGGGATCGGGAATACCCTTCATGACATTCCACATGCTGAGTAAGTTATCAAGTTATATGATATCCCAAATCGATTCATGAAACATATATTGTATGATATATATTAATATGTTATTCAATGTGTTATATTAAATCTATAGTTATTAGATTAAAATATCAAATACATATAATGTAATTCATACATGTAGTAAGAGTTTATTTCAGAACATCATAATTATTTTGTATTGTTTATGTTTAAGTCTCAGTTGGCAAAATTATTTTATCATTATTTATTAAAATAAAAAATATCATCCATTTATTCTTATATATTATATATTTTTCATTAAATTTTCTCAATAAACTAAAGATTTAAAAAAATTAAGGATACACCATTTTGTTTTTAAATACATTCGAGAATCTTCTTCTTCCATATAAATATTTGCATTAAAATGTTTTAAATAAATAATTTACTCAATTATAGTGAGTTATTTCCCAAATCATTAATATTGTTTTATATTTTAAAAATTTGTCTTAATGTAGTATTTTTATGATTTTATGATCAATGTTATATTTTTCCATATTTTAAAAATGTGTGAATGAAATATTTCTCAAACATATACGGAGAGAGAAAAAATTCACATGATCACAACCTCTATATGACTTAAATATTACATTAAAAGTATAAAATATTATTTTCATAGAAAATTGTTTCCTTATTATTTGGGATATTTTTAGATAATATATTTTAACGTGAAAATGGGTATTTATAAAAGACAATGTCGAGTGATAAATTATTATTATTTTCAATTATGGAATCCTCCATTGTTGAATCCTATTATTTACTATGTATATACTCTAAAAATATAAACTACAGTACATTTAAGGATAGTTTATGATCATTTTTATTGGAGAATGTATTGATGGTTTTTATTCTATTTCGTCTAAAATGTTGAGATATTTAATTTTTAGGCATATTACTTAAGTTGTATGGTTTATACATATAATGAATTCATTAAAATTATTAAGTAAATGGTAGGCATCGAATTAAATATCCCGATGATTCATCATTAGGTCTCATTAGATAAAATGAATTAGTATTTGGTCAGGGAATTAACAATATATATATGTCTTATCTCAAGATGTTTATAATATTTAGATATTTCTTTGGATAATGAATCAATGATAAGATTTAGAGGATTGATATTAAACATTACATAACAATGCTATAATTTATGGTTATTTTTATGATTAACTGATATATTATTATATCCATGGATAAGTTTCATGACCATGTGATTATTTATATGGAATTATATGATCATCATTTATTCCTGAAATGATATTAATTCCTCATTTTTTTCATATTGGATTCTATTGTATACATACCAATATTGAGCATCTATGAACACCCCATTCCTATGTTTCATTTCCCCAAGATACCAGGGAGTGATTTTGAATTAATATATTGGAATATTCTTCAGTGAATAACGACGATACCAAATAAAATAATATGTTTTATTTTACGTAACCATATTTTATTTTGGATTCCATCAGGTTAATACTTTACCAAGACTACTAAATTGATTATTCCTTTGGGATGTGTTCACAAGTATAAAAAACATTTATTAAAGTAACCACTTACTCTATGATTCCTTAATTAGTTTATTTGAAATTTTTTCCACACTAATGGGTAATTGGGGATAAACTCTCAGATATCAGTCTTAGAGAACTAATACACTCCCCAGAATGGAACAAAATGATCATTATTCTAGGGAAAATGATATATTTTCTTCTAGTTAAACTATTTATCTTTAGGTAATTAATGAAGAGTTAGAGGATATAGACCACCATTGTGTAAAACAATAAAGTTTTACATCATGGTGATGTACACGGCCTAATAATTCTCTTCTCATCTATTACATTGAGTTGTTCCAAGAGCTCAATTTACATGGCTGAATATATAAGATAATAGGGTATAAAAATGGGATGTGAACTCATCACAATATCAACCTCATATTTATCTCTTCCATCATGAGGAATTACTATGATATCATTTACAATATCATCTTAATAGAGATCAATTATAAGAGAAATTCTCTATGTGTTGTTTCTGATTCTTCTAAAAGAGTGAAACCCGCATGTTTATGATATTATTATAATGAGTTGAATCTTTTATGGACTAACTATAAATTTTCATCATTCTCTCATCTCATTCATCATGAAATTTGTTTCCCTCAATGATGTGAATGATATATATCTCAGTTATTAATTAATATTATCTCAAAATCCGGTCACCTTGTCCGTGTCGAGAATAACATTTATTCTCCATATGCTACTGAAGTTAAACTTATGTTTATTTGGAGATTAACTAATAAGAACTCCATATTTAAAATTTTATTTCATGTAGAAGTGATTTTTATGGATGACCTTATGATAATTTTCCTCTGATGTTTGTGAGTGTAGAAAAAACACATTGAAGAACATGTGTTGGAATGTGGGGATTTATATTTGATTGATGAATCATTTAAGAACTTAAGAGGCTCTAACGGAGAGGGTAACATGTGTTAGTAGGAAAATGGGTTTCTTGTGGGGCCCAGTTGTTACAAATATATTATATAGTCATTTCAATATTTAAGACATAGATACTTGGATTCTTCTAGACTAACTCGTATTGAATTATAATTGTTCCGAAATGTACATAGTTTTTATAAAATCTATCACTTATTATTTTTTAAGGTTTTTAACAAAATTACCCTAACAATTCTATACACATCTCATGATATTTTATAACATAAATTCTACATCTGTATAAATTCCATTAACTGATTGAATTTTTACTTCTTATATTAAACAACAGAATTATCATATTTTAATCATATTAATATCTGGAACTTCAATTAATCATTTATTTATGTTATATACTTACATGGAAATTAAATTTAATTTTCATTAATATCCCTATTTATCATATGAAAATATCTTATAAACCTATCTTTTAATTTATTAATATTTAATTAATCTAAGAAACCATATTAGTAAATTAATTGGGAGATAGATATTAATCACAACTATTATAGACACGGTTGTTCTCTCAATTTTTGTAGATGAAAAAATCGAGTGCATCACATTTTGTTGATATCAAATTACATGTGAATTAATGTTCCAAAATTATTTTAACTCTAATTGTGAAAGTGTTGTTATAAGAAAACCATACAATATATGTTATAACCATTAAAAATTTAAAATAGATGGTAATAATGTAGATAAAATATTATACCATTCTGTTAGTTCTTTTAATTATGTTGCATGTAACATACCCTAATGTTTTCAATAATATAAAAAACATTTATGTTATTTTTTAGTATGAAAAATTATATTATAGAATATTGGTGTACATAATTTTATTATAATTTTATAAATTCATGTCTGATATAAAATAAAAATATCAAAAAATTTAAATAATAATTATTTATATTATGTTACTAACTTTCAATATAATTTAAATACAAACACGGTATATTTTTATCTAAACTATGAACTCTTAATATTTCACACTGTCTTGATAAAAATATGAACTCCTCAGTATTAAATTTATATAATACATATATTACATATTTTTATAATCTAAATCAAAATATCATACTAATAATTTACACAATTTAAACTATTTATATAGAATATAATTTCTAATTATTTTGAAATTAATCTCAACCATTAAAATTGATTTTTAATGTATGAATAAATTAATAAAATAAAGTATAAACATGAATTTTTTGTGTTAATAATTTATAATATTTCATAAAGTAAATATATAAGGCTTATATTTATTTTTATTATTACTTATAATCGAATAATAAATTTCCTTTTAATATTAATAACATTTTTCATAAAATTATATTTTTTATACCATTTATTTCCAAACAACAAGTAAGAAAACATTTTAATAAAAATTAATAATTAAATTATTACAAAAAAATAATTTTTAAAAATATATAATTTTATAATAAACATGTATAATCGTAAAAAAAATCATGTGAGTTTACCATATATTTTTTATTCATCATGTGAATTATAAATTTATTTTATAATATAAAAATAAAACAAAAAATTATAACACCATTTGTTTCGCATATTATAATATAGATTATATCAATTACTATGATAGATAAATTAATATATAGATCATATGACACAAATTATGATATTTGATATTATGGGTGTTAATTCATTTTATATGATAATAAATAATATTAGGTATCATAATATGTACCAATGAATATCACATTTTTATCCTAATTTTTCTTAGTAGTATTATATATTGATAACATTAATAATTGTATTTTTAAATCCATAATAAATGATATCCATATATGGAAAAACCAGTTTTTCAAAAAAAATCATTTTGAATAATATTTTTATTCACGTTATCGTATATCAATGTTATATTATGAAATATTTTTGTGGAAACATGTCATTGTATATTTTAATTGTTATTGTTATCATATATCATTATATGGGATACAATAGTTTTGAGTAAAAAGTTTCAATTTATTCCCATTGTATTTCTTGATAAGAAAAAATATTTACAATTATTAAGATTATTTATAAAAATTCTAAAACAATTATTGAAATTCACAAACAAATCATTAGAATTAAGATTCTAATATGATAAAAAATCTAATTAATATTTAAAATTTATAACTTTAAAAAATGTAAAAATGATTAGAATGAGAAAATATTTTGGGGTTTGGTGGTAATATACTAATCTTATAGGTAGTAGAATACCCTTACCAAAATTTATTTTACAAAATATTTATTCTTATGGATTATGGTAAAAAATACAGAATAAAAATTTAGTTTTATTTTGTTTGATATTCATCAAAAAGTAATTATTAAAGATTTAAAAAAATTATTAAATAAAATAATATTTATTTGTATTAATGGGTTATTATTTACAAATAATAAATATATTTTGAAGAATTACATTTTACCTATATTACATTGGATCCTACTCTAAAAAAAATGATGACATGGAATATTGAAATTCTTTTCCTTATGGGAATGAATAATCTGAAATCACTTATGCATTAGACTTATTTCCTTTCATTTTAGTACCCTTTAAAAATAATATCATGGAAACATATATATTAATTATTAACATATTTATTTAAAAAATGGTATATATGATGGAACTATATATAAATAATAAAATCATTATATAATATAAAACTAATGTTTTCATCATATCCATTAATAAATAGTTCATATTGTGGTCACATTATTGAAAATAACACAATTATATATTATTATTCTAAATTTTATGTAAATGTGGATTTAAATCCTTAAAAAGTGTTTAATTTTAATTAATCTGTTAAATTATGGGTTTCCTCTTAGTTTAGGGCTATTAATAATTATTTTTATAGAGAATAAAAATCAAGAAAAACATAATTGTATTTTGTGTTAGAATTTAAGGAAAATTGATGATTTTAAATATATAGGTAATGAAAATTGAATTAAAGGAATTAATATTTTTATTTTTTATAGGTAATACTCTATTGTGATCCATTTCAAATATATAAAAGTCTTATAATTTACCAATGTTTGTTTTCTAATGAATTTTGAGGGAAGAATTGGAAATTTTATATGGTGTAAATATTAGATCATGACGTCTTATATAAGATTCTAATTTGATTGAGGTGTTAAAAAATATAGATTATAGTATTAAGTAATTCCATTTTAGGATGAAATAACATATAATTAGTGTATTATCTCCGAAGGGTGAAATTTTTTCTATAACAATAACGGTATCCACATAAAGAAAAAAATCATTACCCTAGAAGAACAAAGGACATTACACAATAATTATTTTTTTATTATAAAAAAATATTTCTTTATTATATTTTTATTATGATGAATAAGATTATATTTAAGATATATATTTGTAATATGTTTCTATTGTTAACAGTCTATTGAAATTTATGTGGTTATTCCATTATAAAATATAATATATTCTAATGAATTATTTTTAAATATATTTTTAAGAATTCTATAGAAATAAAATATGAGTGAACTGGACTAGATAGTGAGATATGGATAGAATTTATTTCATATATTTGGATACTTAGAAAAATCTAAATCATGTGGTTTGATTACGACATCAAAGAATTAAATGAAGCATTCCATTATCAAATAATGTTATCTTGATGAGATATTAAGATAAATGAAAAATATATTTTAGGCTAATAAACTATATAATTTGTAGAGGTAAGGGGCATATTTCTTCATTTTGAAAAGGTAGAAGAATGACATTTTCATCATGAGATGGTGAAGATTATTATTAATTCAAATATCATAATTTATTTATATTCTTAATTTCTGTTATCATATATATAGAATTTTTTATAGTTATTAATTTATATGAATTAGGGTTTTGATATTTTAAATGAAGGTGGTTGCTAAACAATAAGGATAGTGATTCTAAATATAAAAATTTATAAATAATTTAATTTTTTTTGTTGCATCGATAAATTTCCATTTTATTCTCTATATATATATCATAGTAAATGTAAAGAATTTAAATATTAATTTTTTATTTGTCATTAATTCATTTACACATGAAACAATAAAGATATGTGTAACAAATTACTTCATGATAAGATTGTATGGGGTGTTTTTTTAAATTAGTACAATATAATTCACCTGTTTTCCTATCCTAGAATCAATCACATATAAAAACAATAAATTTTATCAGATTATGTTTTTTTTATTGGGAGATAAATTAAATATAATGATTTAATATTTATGTTGGTTTTCACGACAATTGTTATTATATTTATCATTAAGCAAAATAATATTTTGATCTTAAATGGAAATACTTTCAAATTTTAGAAAATTTTAATATATAATTTTTTTCAATACTATTGAATTTTGTGTAAATATTTATATATATAGAATTATATTATTATTTTTATTCATAGTAGTCACTTAATGATATATAATATATTTAGTTCTTGAAACTTAATATTTTGATACATAAGTAGAACATTTCTCATGAACATACATATAATGGTTTAATGAGAAAATAATCAAATACCATGTGAGAATAGAATATATTAGATTCCTTAGACATATATTCATCCATCAGAAGATAAAAACAAAATATTTTTATACTTGTTATATATTTACAATATTGAGCCTACCATAACCATCCATAATTACCATATCAATAATAAATGTTGTGTCACCTATATTCCCTAGGCAATTTAGGTTTTGGGTTTTAGAGAATCAAGAAACACAATTATATAACAGAACACATATCTTTCAAATCGAATAAATTTTTTTATCAAATCCAACAATTATATATTTTATTATATGATTTCAGAAAATCTCATGAAATTAACCAAACTTGATTCACATATAGAAAAATAACACGTAATATTATTCTTTATTAAATGTCAAAATATCAACATATAAAGGGTGAAATGAAAAAACACATTAACGGTAAACCTAATTTATTCTACATTGTAACACTAATAATTTTAGTTTAATCTCTAGATGAACCTATTTTCTACTTACTTGTGGTAAACCAACTATCCTCTTAACCACGGTTAATAATTTTTACTAATTTCACGATTCATTTTGGCCAAAAGTATTTTTGAAAATATTATATAATATTAATTATTCATATTAATAATATGGAATTCATTTTATCAAATACAATTTATAGTAGTGTAAAAACTAATTTCAAAGTAAACTAGTAAAGGTGAGGAAAAATGAGTTTTCATGATTTGCAATTTTGATGAAAAATGTAATTTTATATTAACTATATGAAAAATAAAAACAATTATCAATACTAATTAATAGTTATTAAAATAAATATATAAATTTTATTTACATAATTCTTCATCATGAATTATTTTAATTCATTAAATGGAGAAACATTATGCAGTTTAAAACTGTTTAAGGAAAAGAAGTTAAAGCCAAATAAAATTATACTAAATTATAATATAAAGGTCAATAAAAAATAATTAATTTTAATTTATAAAAATAATTAATAATTTGGTTTCATAAACTTATTTTCAATAAAATAATAGGACATTTAAAATACATAAACTATTGAAAATAAATAGCATTCTTTAAAAATGTTTATTTTTTACTATTTATCAAAAAATAAATATTTTCTGAAAAATCAAAAAAATTAATCAAAACATAATTTTGAAATTATGATTGAAAAATAAATAAAAAATACTTTCGTTCAATTTAAAGTATAATATTTATAATTAATGTTTCTAAATATAAAACTTATAAAAAATTGTTTAATTAAAACTATATCCTTTTGACAATAAAATTACATAATATTTTATAATTAATATAAATATATTATTAATAATGAAAGTGGTTTATTCTATCATTAAAGTTATTTTTATATTCTCACCCCTTTTAAAAATATATTCCGTGAAATTATATTCACTTATTAAAAAATTGAGGATATCTTTCCCTCATCGCATATTTAGATTGCCATGTTGTTTTCCTCAACCTTACAGCCTTTTCATAAAATATTTACACAGTCAATCAAATTATTAAGAAACCATTTCTCTATAATGAAATTAATATTAATAGGATATTCCTTAGAAGAAATTTTATCTTTCTATTAATCTACTTCTTGAAAAAAAACATGACATGAATCTAGAATATGTTGCAATAAAATCCTAGCCATTTTAGTAATGTATCAGGCTCATTTAAAATTACTATTCTTCCTTGTGTTGTGTAGTTTTCATTTGGATTTTACTATGGATATTTTTGGGTGAATATTAGAGAAACAACGAAGGAGGAAACTACATGGTTAGTGTAAAGTTTTCACTAACTGTGTGCCATGACCTAGTAAACCTGAAAACATGGATTAAGGGGATATTAACATATGGAAAATAACATTTCCATCTTTTCACCCTAAAATGTGAAAATTTTAACCCCCCCACCCCCTAAAATATGTTCTCAGTTAAGGCACATGAATAGAGGAAATTGTTTTCACATGCCCAGCTAACCGTGTGAGACATTTTAATTCACATGGAAATTAGTTTTAAAATTACCTAAACACCAAAAATTCAAAAAAATAAAATCCTATTAAACTAATGATTCTCATTAATGATTTAACAGCCTCTCAAAAAGATTAAAATCACTTTTATCCTCCTTTTTTGGTGGTTTTAATCACTGTTTGAAGATTGGAACCCCTTCTGATAAGAGGATCTATTCTCAAATTTTCTTCCATTCTTCTCCAGTTCTCCTCTCTTTTTATAAAGGGAATTTATTCTTTATATTGGTTAGATCATGAACATTTTTTGGATCTAGAGCAAGGATTTTAGATCTAGATATTGATTTAAGATGTCTTGTTTTGTTTGATATTGATTTTGGTTTTAGATCTATATCTCACTCTACATCATTACTCCATTGAAATTGGGGATTTCCATTAGGTGATCACACACCAAAAAATCAAGGTTGGTATTCTATTATTCTAATACCATAGTCTGGATATCAATTATGTGAATGTTATTATAGATTTTTTTTGATTCATTTATCAATTTTAATTACTAAATTGAATTAATTAATGTGTCCAATTAATTAATTGATAAATTTGGGATTTGGTTGAATAATCGAATTACAGAATTAGGTATAGTTCATTGTGAGTTAATTATAATATTGTTAAATTCTGAATTAAGGGTAATTAATATATGAATTAATTATTTTAAAATTGATATTTTTAATAGGATTATTTAAATATTGGATTAACTAATGGAAAAAGTGTGATTAATTAATTTTTAAATTAATTAATAAAAATGATGTTATTAATTAATTATTGAATTAATTAATGGGATGAATATGATTAATTAATTATTTAACTAATTATTTAAATGGGTTAAATTAATTGTTTTTTGAATTAACTATTTTAATAGTATCTATTAAATTATTTTATAATTAATTGGTGGATTGAGTGTGATTAAATAATTGTTAGATTATGTAATGATAGTTATTATAAAAAGAGGATTAATTTGGATTCATCTTTATTGATGTGACATGGGGAATCATGTGATATTGAGATACATGTGAAATTGTGATATATTTGATATATGTGATAAATTTTCAATTGATTGATATACGAGTATGGTACATGGAATGATGATCCAAATACCCATGTGCAATTGATTGATAAATGATTGTGGGACATAGAGTGATGTTACACATACCTATAGGATTTAAAATTGAATGCATGTAAATATTTTTGTGGGATAGGGACTCATGCTCCAAAAACCCATGGGGTGTGAGACACTAACTGATACTCCAAATACCAATATGGTTATGGACATAATGTTGTATGCCCATGAGAATAGAATTGGAATTTGGTTCCAATTAGTTGGGATACTGGATTGAATTAAAATGGATAATGAAATACCATTTTTCAAATTAATTGTGAATTGATAATGTGAAATTGAACAGAATCTGACATGGACTGAAGCAGGTAGTGATGTTTGGGATTCCTCATGAACCTCGAGTTTATGTAGTTAAATAAAGAGTAAATGACAATGTGATAACTACTTACTTATGCATTTTATGTATTTAATTATAAAACATAAACAAATATTATTAACTGGATATTGTTACATATTTCGTTTATGGTGGAACACTTAGTTTTACTCACACCTGACTTAGATTTATTGATAATTATCCCAATATATTTCATGTTTGTATGATATGATAAGGGAAAATTCCATTTGTTAGATGGAGATAGAGGATAGAATATGGATGAGGGTACCATAAATGATTTAGGACCCACATGGGGGAGTTATTAGTCTATTTATTTTGATTTTACATTGAGACACATAGAACGTACTTTAGCATAGAATATCTACTATTATGTTTGGATTCTAAATTTCTAATTTGGGAAATTATCTAATAATAGTATTATTATGTTTACATTTATTTGTTATTCAGTTATTTCTTATTATTTTATGATGGGTTATTAATTGAATAAAAGATGGTATTGTCTCCCTATGATTGATATTAGACCCTCACTTCTATTCGATAGCATATATAATACTAGGAGGTGCATCTAAGGTCATGTGACCGATCAGCTCAGGGCACTACTGTGTGGCTCCCATGAGGGACGTTACCAAGTGGTATTAGAGAATAGTTATATTTTAGTTTATTTTTTCATAATATTTGGAAAATGTTAGAGATAATATTAGGGAGATTCAGGCCATAGACAAGAGCTCTGGAATGGGAGTTTCATACACATATATGTGGGGAAAACACAAGTACTCGTGGTTGTATTTTTGTTATTGGAAGCTGCTGTTATAGATGGAAGTTATTTCACCTTGGGTGATGAAATTTTTGTGCGATGTGATTAGTTTTATAATATTTGACTCATTTTCCCAGTAAGCCATGATTGATAAGTATTCGTGAATCATTCTAGGAAGTTAGGTTTATTTTTTGAGTTGAATTATTTTAGGCCCACGAGTGGTAATTTGTTTTGGGTAAGTTGTTGAACGTGAATGGTTTTTTTCCTTTCATGTGAAATTAAATTGAAAATGGTTCCTAATATGAAATTCGAAATTGGAAAATTATGAAATAATTTAAATAATTAGATGTCTAAATAATAAAAATGAATAGTGATTAGGTGTTTACCATTGTTGACCATGACCTAGATGTAGGATGGTTAAGGCTTGAAATAAAACCATGGTTTTGATTATGTGGTGAGTTTCTGGTAAATGACTTATTGTTACATATTTTTGTTGTCGTCATTATTTTAATGTTATGATAAGTATCCAAAGGTGTGTATTTATCAATATGGAGATATGGATCTTTGAATAAACTTTTTGGGAAGGTGATATAAGTTCATGGATGGAATGATCCTCTAGTGGTTGAAGCTGAGGCACCTATTGTTCTAGGTGAGGATGTTGAATAGTAGTTTCAAGAGAACTTTTCTCACATCCAGTAATTTATAGAAAGAGACCCAACGAGGGTTTTGAAAACCACTTTTGATAAGAAAAGGTATTTTTAATGGTAGGACCCTTTGATGTTTACCATAGAGGGTTGACCAGAGTTAGCTGAGTTCTAGATTGAGTCTATCTGGAATATACTTAACTACATAGAGACTCATGATAAGAAGATATTTGAGATAAATACATACATGTGGCAAGGAAAATTGGACCACTGTAGGAATATCTAGAATTCTGATGGATATAAAGAGAGTATGGTGTGTAATTACATTTTGTAGATGTTTTTTGATCACTTTTATCCTGTACATTCAGGTAGTATAGAGAATCTGAGTTCATGAGAATGACTCAAGAGAGCACGTCTTTGATAGACTATGTAGGACACTTTACATATCTCTAGTGCTTTTCTGTACCATTTTAATTTAATGATGCTACTTTAGAAAAATAATTTTTGGAATTAATTGTATGTGAAATTATGTATTTGGTGATTATCATCAGGATGAGATATTTTTTAGAGGTGGTGTATCATGCTCTCATATATAAGGCCTACCTGAATGAAGAATCAAGTGAATGATAAGAGGTTTCTAATGAAAAATTAGTGTCACACCTTGACTATAGAAATTATTTTATTATATTATATTATCATCTTTGGAACTATTTGGTTAAGGCTTTGGTTGTGCCTCGGTTTAAATTATTTATTTTTAGTTTTCTTAATGAGTTTTCAGACTGTACATGGTTAATGCATAGTTTGACTAAATCATACAGCCTAAAGTGTTGTCACAATGTGAGTTACATAGTTTGTGCACAGTTTGGTAAACCATGTGGTAACTGTACGTGAGGTTTTATCCACTTGGATAGTGTCAAAATTGTGGTTTGTGCACGATTTACCAAACCATGTGAGCTTCCTAGTTTCATAAAATTTTCAAAATTCATGTTTTCCCCACCATGATTTTAAACCTAAATCAGGATTAGTCTCCCTTGATAGAACTAGGTTCACTATGGAATCCTCTAATACCCTTCACCTTTTCTTCCCATTGATTTTTGAATCCCCTTGAGGGTCTCAAGGTGATACTCCTTTGGTTTTTGGTTAATCATCTCTTTTCCAATCCCTTTTCACTCATGTTCTTGGTTGTTCTTGGTGGGGTGTCTCTCTTACCTGGACCCTAATGGTTAGGTCTGATGTGTATTTATATTTCTTTCATGTTAGGTAGTACAGAACATTTATTGGTGAGTTCTCATCATTCTCTAGATTTTTCTTCACATCCTCACTCTGTTGAGGGAGGTGTTTCCGATATTTTCATTACTGATTCATCCCATTGAGTCTTGTGGATTATAAAATAATATAAAAAGACATTTCTCATTATTGTGGTGTAATTTTTTATCTTTTTATAGTGTCTTCTTGTTGAAAAAATTATTGGACTTCATTTTAATCATGTTTCTTCAAATATGTTAAATAGACATGAACAAAAGTTTTTTTCTAAAATGCTAATTATTCAATAAAAGTTAATTTGATCACTTGTAGAGTTGTATTTCAGTGTACATGTCTTTCTTTCTTTGGTGATCTTTTATATCATTCTTGATGTGTTTTTTATTCCTTATTATGGTATAGAGGTTTTTGGTAAAATGATTTAGAAATATCATCTCATCTTTGGAATGCTTATTATTGATGTTGGAATTGTGTGACTTTTGGTGTTGGAGTAAAAGAAAGTGGTGTTTCTTTAAAATGGTTTCCATAAAATCTCAAGGACACTCTTTTTGTTTAATTAGATGTTGGAACAACCATGGGGGCACATAGTGCACACATGGATGGGAATTCAAATAATGATGATAGTTAAGAGCGATTACGTTTTTCCTCAAAATTTCTCATTAGTTTCTAAATAGTGTATTGGTTATTTTTTTGATATCTAATTGTTTTTTGAAATTTGTTCCACAATTCCTTTCCAATTTGAAAATTTAGATAGGATTTTTTGAATGTTGGCATAAAGGACTGTTTTTCACATTCCAAAAGGTTTCATGTTTTACTCTAGTTTAGAAATTGTTTTTGTAAATATATTTAGTTATGGAATCCATAAAGGAATGTTTTGTATTGAAAATATGAAATTGTTTTTTATATAGTTTTGTAAAATATATTTGGTTCTGAAAGTGAAAGATCCTGATCACAATGTTAGCATGTTTTGAGAAATGGTTTGAAATACCTTGTGATGTGATGGCCCAGTTGGAACTTGTGAATGACTTATTTTAAGACCTGAACCCTTGTGGAGGATTCCAATACATGTGTTATTGTATATGTGGTTCTACTATTTTGGGTATTCAAGTGTGGTGAAAGCATGTAAGGTGAGTCACATGTGTGAAGTCCTCCTACTTTTATAGTGTGTTATTACCATGAGACTCCTCTGCCTATATTATAAGGTGGAGTGATGGTTTCCTATCAACATTGATTAGATTGGTTGGTACACCATGGATTTTTTATAGGCCATATAGGTTGTACGACTGGATTGGTAGTTTGAATGGTTAGTTTTTATTGACTTTGGAGCTTCACCATATATTGGAAGGTGAGTCTGACTCATGTACATCCAAGGATCACTCTGGGGATGTTTTGGAATTGGTCCTAATTTCAATGTTTATATAGTTATTTTTATTTTTTAAAACATGTTTCTTTCTTTATACTGATTTTCTATTTTAGGCATAGCATGGTATAGGCTTATTTGGATTTTGGATTAGGATTTGGTTTTGAAAATAGTAATTCTAGTTAAAACCTAGTAATGTGGTCTTTTGTGTTTTAAAAAAGAAAATCATTGTTGTTATTTAAATTTAAGGAAAACTATTTTTAAATGTTTGTTTCCAATCACATATTTATACACTAAATTCAGGAAAAGAAATTTATGTAATATTTGGTGTTTTTCTACTATTTTGTTAATCTCACACCTTACGTGTGCTATTCTATGTTGGTAGACCCACGGTATTTTCGTAGGTCTAGGTTTTTGCTATGTGTTCTTCTGTTGGAGAAATTTTCTCTTCTGTTTTATAGTGGCCGATTGGTCACTTGGAGATCACAGTAGTGTGGTTTAGTCTCAGTTTTGATTTTATTTTCTATTTTTTTTCATATATTGTAACTGAATCTATGTTTTTTATTTATTATATATTTAGTTATTAATGGTTCGTCTTCTTGTTCTGTTAATTCATTTGATCCTCTTTGTATTAATGTTGTTTCCCAGAACTAGTTTCCAACCTATAGGGATTGGTAACACCATTCATATCCTGCCACATAATAGTATGTGTGACGATTCATATAGAATCCCAAACTAGTTCATGATAAAATTTTATAAGAGTAGTTACATAATATTTTGTGTGTTTGGTAGATGTAGATTAGTAATATCATGAATCATGAGGTAGGTATGGTAAGATCGTTGCAAACTCATTCTTGTTTGGATCCTTGAGTTGTTAGGGGTATTCTGAGATGTGAGACCATTGTTTTTATTTAGTATTTATGAATAATAATGGAGGCTATTTGGTGTTATCTTGGGATTTCATATAGAGTAGTTACCCATGGGTAGCCCATGTGCATAGTCTAAATTCCCCTTTGTTGTTATTGTTTACATGGGATGTGTCCCACTACCATGTCATCGGGTCATGCATGAATGCTAGTTCCTCATTCTAATGGTATCATGTAAATTGTGTTTTGATTCAGTTTGGGTTGGTTTAATTATTTTTGATATAAAAATAGATTCAAAATTGAAATGATTTATTTTATGTGGTTTTGAAATTGGAAAGAATTGGTTTAAAAGGAAACTATTTATGATTGAAATTTTTCCAAATATAAGGGATTTTGATGTGGAAATGGAATGTGTGGCCCTTGGTACTCTTTATGAATGGTCACACATGTGATTGTTTCTATAAAAATTTATTATGGGAAATTATGTGTGGATGATGTAAGAGGAATTAGATGGGATCATTTTTTATAGTTCATACGATGCCATTAGTGGTTAATTGAAATCAAAGGCTTGGCCTTGTTTTTTTAAATGTGGATTTGAATGATAAAATGATTTCATGAATTGGTATTTCATTGAAAAGTGGGTTTACTTTGGGAAAATATGGATATTTTTTGGAAATAAATTTCCATTTTTGAAAAGTAACATCGGAAGAAAGTGATTTTGAAACTGAAATAATAATGGAGGTTTTAGGAAAATAGATAGTACTAGTATTGATATTATGTTGGGATTATGATATTTTCATTTTGACATGAGATATTTTTTTCGATTGTGTTCGGGTTGATGTTGATTTTGAAGATTCCAAGAAATTTTTGAGGTTGAAAATACTTTCAATTAATTAAAAATATGAAAAATAAATTAATTAAATCTTACAATTGAAGAGAAGGTTTGTTGTTCATAAATGAATATTTCATTATGTATTTGAGTTTGATACATTGTTTAAAAATATTAAGTTGGCATGAAAAAATGTTTTATTTTTCCTCATGAGCATATGAGGTTGGAGATTTGTGGTTGTGACTTCTTTGCACAATATTTAATGGTCCTTAATTAAAAAAAAATTGGCCAGTAACTTAGCCAACTATGGGGAAGCATCACACCATTACGGGTGGTCAATATTAACCCTCAGCTAGCTAGATTGATATTGTAGCTGAGGTAGTGCAAGGTCACACACCTATGTGATGTAGATTAGTAGTGGACAACCATCATGCGGGGGTGTCGCAGTGGTGGAGTTGGGTGTAGGAGCATACCCACAAGAACCAGTATGGGTGTTACCAAGGAGGGAGAGAAGATTTATTAGTGATAACTATCATGGATGTTTATATAAAAGAGAAAAAATGTGGAGGCCATTTTGATGTGGGATTTCACTGAATCATGAAGACCTATCTGATCACTTGAATGTTTTATCTAGAATACCAATCTATTTATCCATTTAAAAAACACATAGAGAAACACTTCCATTTGATCTACTCATACTCTTTTAAGATCCATCCAATCTATGATTTTCAATCCCAACTATGTCCTCTTCTCCAGTAAGCATTTCCCAAGATCATGTTTACCCGAAGCTCCTACTATATAGATAAAATCTCCATCCAAGTTCTTCTATCCTTGTTTCATAATTTCAATATCCTTAAAATTACATTATGATTGAAATCCTTTGCGAAATCATTTTCATCATGTATTATTGATTTAAATTAATCTTTGGAGGGAGTTCAAAGTGAGATTTTATGTGGTGGTGTTGTTTTTTTATCAAAAAGACTTGAAGGAAGGTTATCATTGATTATAGAAGATTAAAAGTTGATATTCAATGCCTATAAATACCCATGGTTGGGCTAAATGTTTTATGGACAGTAAGAGAACATCATTTTTAGAATATATAACATCTTTTTGAATGCTCTAGTTTGTGAAAAGGTGTTCTTTATAGCAACTTCTTGTGTGAAGAAGATGAATTATGGACTATTCTTGATATGAAAACCATTAAAAAAATATTTCAATGAAGTAATATAATGTATTGCAATACTATTTTCATCTGTTCTTCTAGTTCATGTGATCTGTAAGAAAATTCCACGTTTACTATTATGCGAAGAGGAATTTCTGATGAAGAGTTTTGTGTATTATGTTATATTATTGTACCTGAGAACAATTTATAAAATAATAGAGAGCTTGATGTTACGTGCGTAGAAGGTTTATTTCATAACTATTGTATGAAAAAGATGTGTACACGAGGTAGTATCATTACTTAGTGCACATGCACATACATTAAACACATGTATGATACACATATAGTGTGTGCATAAGAAAAATAGAGTTAATGAACATTTCATTAATTTTAGGAATACGGTTTACAAAAATTAAATACAGTTTATATTTAGATGTGTGTATATCCATTTAAATATCATTTAAAGAATCAAGTCGGTAGTACATTGGGTGGTAAAGAAAACATTTCAGGTAGTGTATTTGTGCTTTATTTTTGTTGAATTAAAATAAGATGTCCATGCAATGTTATAAAAAACATGAATGATGAAATACATATGAAACATATAAATTTCATATTCATTGTGGATTGACTTGATACTGGAGTCAGATTATTTTGAACATCAGTGATTCAGAAGAATTTTTTAATCCATGTTTTCATTTTTGTAGTGATGCTGGGTATTGAGTTGAATAAATAATGTTTTCTTGGGAAGTGTAGTAATGAGGCAACTAACCATCTATAGGTGATCAAAATTTATTGAGAAAGACATGTACCAGTGAAATGTTCCTTGAATTTTCCACAGACCAATTTGATCTAGCAAGATCATGGATGAAAATTATAACATTTTCCTATAAGTGGATCAAATATTTTGTCACTCATGATAGTGAATACATCAGTGGGATTATAAAGTACTAGAATACTCAATTGGGAATCTGAATCCAGCCTTAGAGATTTTGTTAACACTATGGGATGTAGTATAAAGATCATCCTGTGGGACTCAAAAGTCACTAGCATGTGTGGTAACTTATAAACTATAGTGAGACTCTAGAGTGGAACACTATGGGACTCAATGATGATGGTAATGGGACTTTCACTAGTTTTAAACATCTAAATATTGTGAAGAATTAGTAACAAGTGGTAATTACATATTGAAAAATTGACACAGGTCTCAGTACTGAACCCTATAAAAATGTCATGTGCTGTGGTTCATTTTCATTTTTCAATGCATATAGG
Source organism: Viscum album (assembly GCA_963277665.1). Taxonomy (NCBI): domain Eukaryota; kingdom Viridiplantae; phylum Streptophyta; class Magnoliopsida; order Santalales; family Viscaceae; genus Viscum; species Viscum album. Next base: position 1,335,540,688 of record OY728142.1, read on the forward strand.
ATTCATTAGTTATAATAGGTGGAAGAGGTTTAAAGGTGTTTAAGAAAATAAAAGAGTTTGATAAAAATACGCCAAACCAAATTCACCCCCCTAGTGTGACTACATTATAATTTGTACACTTCATATTTTTGCTTTGTTCTTCATGTGTTATTCAGAAAATGTTACCTAGAATGTTCCCTAAGGTTTATAATGATTCATCCCCAGTTCCTTGTTTTTATCAGTTTTGGCGTATCCCTCATGGTGATTGAGGTCCGTTGTAGGTAGTGGAGTGTCTTGAAGAAGTTTAGTGTGTCTTTAGATGGTTAGGAACTCTTGATGTTGTTAGAGTTCACACTATCTTGGGTTTGTTTGAGGGTCCAGATTTGGAATAATGGGAGATGTTTTCCCCACTATTGATCCAATTTATTATGAAATGGGAAGTGTTTATGTGTGTCTTTGTCCAATAGTTTATACCTGAGGAGGTGATGTTTAAGAAAAGAGAAGAGATCATGAGTATTTAGCAAGTCCAGTGGATGGTGAAGCCTTATGTTGACCAATTCTGGGATCTAGTTTCTATTTTTTAGATGTATTGTTGTAGGACCAGTTGAAAATTACTCTTTCTATTTGAGGTATTTTTTTCAAAGATCAATGAGTGGTCCCTCTCCTCCAATGATCTTCATTTTGAGAAGTTGGTGGAAAAATAATTTTTAGATGAGTTGGTTTTTGGAGTACAAACAGTTATCATTCCACTGTCTCTTATCTCTCATGAAGGTTCCCCATATTGAATTGAGTGATTGTTAGAGGAACATATCTTCATGGATTCACTTTCATTGGTTTTAGTGTCCATTTCCTAAAACTGTTCTCTTGTGTGGCACCAACGTGGCATGTTCTGGCTTTAAAATTCTTCTTGTCACAATCCTATTACAGAATATTATCGTCATGGTCGTTTGGGTCATCTCGAGAAGTTTTGTAGTAAATTTTACATAAATAGGAAGCATTGATTAGACTATGTAATATCTTTAATGTGGGAAAGTAAAAGATTTATACATCAAAACCCTAGTATTAGGCCTCAGAGTGAATCATTTCACAGAGTTAAGAATTTCTATGGGTGTGTGGGTAAATTATCACATATCACATGTCTCTTGTGTTGGGGTGGAAATGTTTGAAGTTTCCATGTTTTAGATTTTCTTCATTTATAAGATTATATTTTCCTTGAAAAGTTTGATGGACTTGTTCTATTGTATTTTGATTGGTTATATTTATCTAAATGTTATACGTTAAACTGATTTTTCCCCTTTGAGGTATGCTTAGGACTTTTGTGGGTTGTTCTAGCTTTTACTTGTCCTCGTTTGGAGATGATTGAGTTTAGTGGTATTGATGATTTTCGTTTTGGTTCATTGTTAAGTTATAATTGTTCCCAAGTGTCAACTGTTTTGTAAAGGTGTTTTTTGTTTGGATTAGTAGTTCCTGGTGGTGTACATAGTTTAAATGTAAATCGTGTTAGTTGATTTTTTATTTTTGGGTGAACACTCTCATGTTCTCCCATTGTTATTTTGTTTTTCTTTCCTTTAGAATCAGTCAGGTGTGACATCTGAAGTGAAGGGTCACCCTGATGTTTTTTTTCATATTTTTTCTTTTTTAGGGCCTAGTTTTAGTTATTTTATATCTGTTTGAAAATCTAGTGGAAGAAAGTGATTATTATGGAGGGTATTATCACACCCCAGCCTATGAAATAAGTTTATTTTAATCTTTTTTCCACATTTCATCTTTTTTTGTTGCGTTATGGGTTCATCCCCAGTTTAATGTTTATAATTTTTGATGTATCGAGTGTGCTTTTTATCCTGTTTACAGTTAGAGCACGGTTTGAGTAAACTATGTGGTTGTTCCCAGGTAACAATGCAACCTGTTTTGAGATACTTTGGTGAAGCACGTGGGTTTGGCGTGATTTGTGAAATTTTCCATAAACCCTAAGTTAGGGTCTTTCCACATGGATAGTGGTGATCTCTATATTAACCAAACCGTGTTTCCAAACCATGAGAGCTGCCCAATTCCATAAAATTTCAAAAATCGAAGTTATCCACTTCGTGTTTTTTACCCAAAATCGGTATTCTTCTCCCATTTTGGAACTATTCACACAAAGAGATCCTCCAAGACCCTCCTCTTTTTCATCCCTTTGATTTTTGATTCCCCTTATAGGTCCCACAGTGATATTTCTTTTGTTATTGGTTGATTTACTCTTCTCTTATCCCTTCTCTATCAAGTTATCGGTTGTTCTTTGCGGGGATTCTCTCTTTGATGAACCCTAAGGGTTATTTTTTATGTGTAGTTGGATTGATTTTATGTTATGGAATGTGAAATGTTCTTTGGGGTGTTATCTTCCTTTTATGAATGTTTCATCAAATCCTCAAGGAAGGTGTTTACATTATTTCCTTACCAACTCATCATGTTGATGCTTATGGATTTATAAATTATAGAAAATCATATAATTCATGATTTTTATTGATTTTTCATCTTTTTATGGTGTTTTATGTTTTAATAATATAGTGATATTGGTTTTTAAAGATTATTCTTCAAATATGTTAAATATTCATGCACATAAGGTGTTTTATAAAATGCTAATTATGTTTTAAAGTAAATTTGGGATTTTTTATTGCTATTTTTCATTGTGAATTATTTCATGATTTGGGTGAAATTATAAATTAGGATTGATTTGTGTTTTGGAGGCCTCATTATGGTATAGTGTTTTGTGGAAAAAAGTTTTAGGAATATCCTCCCAGTTATGGAATACTTATTGTTGATGTTGGAATTGTTTTAATTCTGGTGTATATTTAGAGAAATGTGGTGTCTATTTAAAATCATTTCTGGATGATCCCAAGGAATATCTAAGTGTTTTATTGGGAGTTGTCACATCCATGAGGTCATGATGTGCACACAAGGATGGTCATACAAACAATAGTGTAGAGAACATTTTTTACGTCAGTTATATTTTATTTTTTATGTCAGTTTTTAGCTGACATTATTGAAAGAGGTGTGATAAATACTGTTTTTTACATTGGTTATTTTAAAACCGACATAAAAACATAAATCCAAATCATTTTTCACATCGGTTCTTAAATAACCGACGTGAAAAAATGCTAAAGAGGCTCAATTTATTACATTAATTATTTAATAACTGATGTGGTATATATTTATTATATCGGTTATTAAAAAACTGACATAATATATCTCACCTCTGAAGTGTTTTTCTTGTCGGTTATTAAATAACCAATGTGAAAAACAATTTCCACATTGGTTAGTAAATAACCGACATAACAAACTGTTCTCCAAGAATTTATTACATTGGTTTTTTCATAACCGATGTAAAAAAATTATCCCCACAGGTATTTATTAGATTAGTTATTAAATAACTGGCATAAAGACCGGTCTTTGAAGCATTTTTTTCATCGTTTATATAGTAACAGATGTGAAAAATGATATAAGAAACTGGTTAATTAATAACTGGCTTAAAAACCATTCCCTAAGAATTTATTACATCAGTTATTAAATAACCAAAGTAAAAAAAATTCCCCTGGAATTTATTATGTCAGTTATAAAATAAAAGACATAAAAAACAAAAAAAATTAATAAAATTGTAAAACCATTACTATGCTCTACCATTGTAGACCTGATTCAAGAAAAAACAAGACAAAATGTAGACAAAAAATAGACCGTAATCCAAACTATAAAATCTATATAACTAGACCAAAATAAGAAAAACCAAAGAAAAATTTAACATTTATATTTATAACATTCAAAACTAACAATGTCAACTAAAAACCCTAAATCCAACCAAAACAACTACCAAATACACAATTAAAATGACAATATTCAAAACAAAATTTTATACTATGAACTAACTAAATTCCAATCAAACATGTAAAATAATTCGACCATTACACTAGTAAGTTTTTGACCTCTTGAGCACTATAGGGTTGAGGTTCATCAAATAACTATAAATTAAAAGGAAAGTTGTTAACATGTATATTTAATAAATCAAATGAAATATTATTGCAAAGTTTATAACAAAATCTAAAATGGTAAAACTTAAAAAGTGTTATAGTTGTAATAATTTCATGAAAAAATTATAACATATGATATTTCATTCGATGAAACCTTTTTGTTCATAACAATTCTGTTTAAATTAGTGAAAATTCAAAATGTCATTTTTATGTAATACATCAAAAGGTACAAATTATAAATGGATATTTGCCTTTACTTTTACATATTTGATCTTGGAAATTTTCCTTTTTTTATTTTATCGAATGTAGACCCATATCCTATAATAAAATAATAATAATAATGGGATAAATTTAAAATTCATTATAATATAAAAAACTATTAATAAATTGAAATGTAATTTTCCAGAATATTATTAAATATTCCCTAAAAATCACCATGGACAGAGCATATCCAATAAATTGTTTTCTCCCTGGGACAAAAAAGACCTAACATCCAATGATCACTAATATTAAATAAAATTTAAGGTCAGTGGTTTTTTATGTTAAAAGTTAAAGAACACTTTTCCAGATGTATGTTTCATACCTCTTTTAAAAAGGAATCATCCAATGCTACTTGATTATATTATTTTCAAATTTTTTAGCAATATAAAGTGTTATTTGTTCCTCAAACAATGCATGTGCTTCATGAGAAATCGTTTTTGGGTCTATGAATCAATTTACATCTGTATGATCATTCTTCTCACACATGTAATAACTATAACTAATAAAAAACAAAAATTAGTATACATTTTTAATATATATAACCCAGGAAAAGGTGTTAAGACTTACATAGAAAAAATATACACCACGTTGATTCCAGACTTCTCCACACTAACAAGCTACATGATATCATTTTTCAAAATCCCCACATTTATTTCACATCCCCAAACATGGGCTTCCATTGGAAATGAATAATGGCCTGCCAAAAAATTGGAATATCTTGACAATCTGTCAAGACTACTAGAATCTGTATCTACTGTCATAACCATTTGTCTTGGTTTTTTTCGATACAGTATTTATTTACCATTAAAGTATTCCTCTAAATAAATAGAAAAATATATTAGTTATAAAATATTAAAACAACTTTAATAAAAAAATAAAATAAAATATATAACATACATACCACTATGATAATGAGTCGCATAAGTCAAGATGGACAAACTAAAAAGAGGTTGATACTATGTCCAAGTATCATCACCTCATCTGTAGGTAATAGTACTCGGGTTGATCTATATATAATATCCTGTACAATGACCTTATGATGATAATCCTCTAATTTTTTATGAAGAACTGTATATCTTATACAATATACCAGACCATATTTAATGATATGATGGTGAGGATCATCAACATACAAATCCCAATAAGTAAGAAGTTTTATTAGAGGAGTTGGATAAACAATGGGGTATGTAGTTTGAGGTGGGGGAGTGGGAGCTGTTATTTGAGGTGGAGGATATATAATGGGGTCTGTAGGGGGAGGTGAAGGAGTGGGAGCTACAGTCTAAAATTTTCATTGCATGTCTACAAACATATACTGTACTGAAGCTCTAATATTTTTCTCTATCTTCGCATTAATATTATAAAATTCAACTTCCAAGGATTCAATTTTTTTATAAACACCCTCAATGGATGAATTTGAAGAACATGGATACACTTTTCTTATTGATACACCCAAGGGGTATCCTCGTACATGACTAGGGTGCTCAGGAAATACCAATTGTGTAGATAAAATATCTTTCCTCCCATAAGCTATAAATACCCCTTGTGTGATCTACTCCACAACGGAATCCTATATTAATTAATTAAACCTTTCAGTAATGATTCAATGTATATTAAAAATATAATTTACTTAAATAAATAAAATAAATGTCTTATAATCCCTATCAGTAATGATTCTTGATTTTTACAAAAGATAATGTCACTTTTTTCTCATGCGATATCTCTTCCCTTTTTCATGTCTAGATGGATGGGATGGAGGGGAAACATCTCTAAAGAATGAAGAATCATCTCTATGTTTTTAAAAATTTCAACCATCTTTTGTTCTTCTAATAATCTATACCCTCCCTATGATAAACTATGTGGGTATACATTTTTAAATTGGATCTCCTGATGAGATATCCTTGTTTTCTATTAATTAAGTATAATAAATCATTAAAAAATTAAAAATATCATTATATAGAAATCATATAAAATTTTACAGTTCCCTTAACAAAACTGATTCTTTTCTTCTACATTCTGTAGATTGTGTCCATGGGTCTTCATCTATGAAAGTATTTATATGACGCAGATTGTCATGTTTCTTATGTCCAAAAATGAAATAATATGTGAGGTTTGATTTGAAATCCCTCCATATCCTATCACCCATCGATAAAAATTCCCTCATAATTCTTCCAGTGTCATGAATATCAAATGTCATCTGATAAAAAAGAGGTGAAACATATAACACTATAAACCTTTAAATATTAGTCAAACAATTGAAAAAGATGTTATCAAAATTTTCTCCCACAACTAAGATATTATCGCTTTGACAAAAATTATCCAATCATTATAAAAAATGATTACATTTCATTTACCCTGAGATGATACAAAACTCTTAAAATATTTTTCATTTGGACCTCTAGGAATATCATTCTCATCTAACTCAACAAGTATCCTCTAGTCCTGGCTACAGGCAAGTAATAATTTTGGTAAATGTGTGTAGCCATATTTACCAAATCGTGAACTATTATAAGTTATTATGGGAGCACATGGGGGAGATTGGGGGACATAATGAAGAGAATGTGAATGTTCTTCCCCTGATGTATGATCATGATGCCCATCTCTAGAATCATGTGTTGGATCAACTAATTGATCTGTCATTATCCTTAAAATCAATAAATAAAACATTAGTTCACAAAAATAAAATTTGAAATATTACAATATGAATGTAAACATAAAATGAAAATCTGAATGAAGTTACGGAATAATAAACATGGTAAATATGGTAATCATATTAAACAATGGTAAATATGGTCAACATGGTAAACATGGTAGAGTAATTATGATTGAAAAAAATAAATAAATATATAAGTTACGTAAAGTTCATCTATGGTATACTATGGTAAACATGGAAAACCTGGTAAAGTAATTACCATTCAATAAAATCAATAGATATATAAGTTATGTAATGGTATATATGATAAACTAAACAAAAATAAATTAAAATAAACAAACATTTCTACTTATTTGTTTTAATATGAATTTTAATAATGAAAAAAATAACAATATCTAACATTTTATGAAAAAAATAAATGTAAACAAGAAATAATCATATGTTACCAGTAATATTAGGAATGTGAAAATGGATTGTTTTCTCAAATTCTTTCATCATGATCATTCATTATAGAACAAACCATGTATTCAATATGCTCTTCATTAATTTATTATAATCTTACATTGTATGTGTGGATATCACATAAATAAGCATCTTCATAAAGTTTATCCTCACAAACATATTGTTTTTTTCCTTATAAAACAATAGACCACTACATATCTAATTGATCAACTACATAGAAAATCTGTTTAGCATGTTTTTTCATTATAAAAGAATAGGTTTTGTTTTCCAATCTATTCATATTAACAATTATAATTCCAAATTAATCATTTATGACACTATTTTTACTGATAAACCATTTTTAGTTAAAAAAGGAACATAAATTTTAAAGGAATAAACCTCCGATATTTCATCAATAAATCCATAAGATGTGCATGATGCAGAAATTGGGTTTTTGTCATTAGAACTTGAAAATTTCATTACTTCTGTAAACACCAATACACAACTATTCTGAACATCACTTATGTAGTCTTTAGATTTTTTGTGAAATGTATATCCATTAATGTCATACCCATACCATGTTATCACATTTAAACATGGACCACCCACTAACCATCTTAATGTCTTTAATACATCTGATCTACCAAGAAAGGTCTTTTTAAAACAAGGAAAAAATGTTTATTTATTCTCATTGAAAATACATATTTCTTTCATCATTGGATGAATTTGTTTCAACTCATTAATATGAAATGTGATATATGTTTGATCATAAGCTATGTTATTCCAGATGTGTAAATGTACCTTATTCAGCTATTCAGCTGACAATGATTTGGATTTCAAGCCATGGATCCACTTTCCCTCATTATTAACTCATTCATGGTGATAAGGAGGAAAACCTATGTGCACTTCCATAGCCATGTTACTCGTACAAAACTCTTCAACCTCTGTAGAAATATACTTTTCAATAATGGAGGGTTTAGGTTGATATTCATTATTAATATACACCTTCAATATTTTTATATAACTTTCAAAAGGATTCATCCAACGAAGATATAATGGTTCACAATGATATATTTCTCAAACCAAATGAACCATTAAATGAACCATTATATCAAGAAAAAGATTTTTGGAAAATAAATTTCCAATTGAAAAAGTATAGAAATTTCATCCTTTTCCAAAATGTGAAAAGCATTCACATCAATCACCTTAATAAAAATTGAATTGAAAAAATAACACACCTTCATTATAGTCTTTCATACACGATGGGAAATATTCCCCACAATGCAACTGGTAGAATATTTTTCTTCATGACATGACAATCATGAGATTTCATACCTATCAACTTCAAATCCTTAAAGAGACGAAATTTTTTACATATGAATAATAACCTTGAGGCACATTGATATCATGAAGGCTCTAACAAATGCTAATTTCCCCTCTCTTGGATAATGTATGACAAGTCTGGGGAAGAACTTTTCATCTTCCATTTAGAGTAGGATCTAAATTAAAATGTATACTCAATGTTAGTAAGTCTAATCTTTCAGTTAACCAATATTTAGACTCTACTTATTATCTAATAATGTTCCAGTCAAACTATTGTAGATATTCTTCTCTATAACACCCCAAAAAATTTATGGTATGATTCTATTAAATACATTCCTTTCATAGCCTATATTTTATAAAGCATTTTGTTCCTTTGAAACAACACTTTTTTATTTAGGAGATAGTCAAACCAAGACATTAAACATAAATTTTCCACATCTATGTTTTGAATTTCAAAAAATAGTCATCTAGAGTTGTGACAAGTAAGTAATTTGGAGTCTGATAGAACCAACATGATTTTTTGATGAATAGTAATATACCCTTATGAATAGTAATATGAATAGTAATATTCCCCTTATAAATAGTAAATAATTATAATTTTTTATTTTCTTAACTTAATAAGATAATGAGACCTTAATTAATTTTTCAATGTGATATGGAACAAATTATACCTTAAAAATTGTTATTTTTCAAATTAAATATGATTTTATTTAAAAATTAAATTAAAAATACTAAGACATTTATTTTAAAAAAATGGAGTTCATTTTAGAATTCTACACGTCAGAAAATGTTTAGGGTGAATTTTTGGTATTTTTCTAAAATACTTGAATTTTTCGTGAATAGTAAAAAATACAATTTTGAGTATTCAGTAGTATAATGGCATCATAATGATGTAATAATTAAATAAAAAGGGCTGGTCAACTTCTGTATTGTAATGAAATTAGGTTTCTCAGTTGTCTAACACCATGGGCAAATACCATGGGCAATCCCATGGTTTGGAACAAATCACTAATGAGGTGTCCCTTTGAAATTATTAAAAAACTACCTCCCTTTTTCTATAAATACCTACTCATCTATTCATTTTATTTCATTTAAAATTACAAAACCTCGATTATGTTGTGGTTTTACCTCTCTAGGAGTCCTCCCAAGGTGTCCTTAATCCCCCAAGGTCCCATCCTTGATGATCTAGTAGTTACTCTACAAGATAAGGGAATCATTCATTCTCTTAATTTAGTCAACACTTCTTTTATGTTATCTATTTGAATTTCCATTCTCATATGTTGGGGTTTGATTATATGTATTCTTATTACTATCCTTCTAATTTAAATATGAGGAGATAACCTTTTTTCTCATCGTTTCATTTAAGGAAATTATAATCGACGTCGTTAGGCTGGCAAATTTTCATAAGGGATCTCTCAACTACTCTTTTATTTTCATGTTCATCTCTTTTGCTTTCTCTCTCCTCACCTCCTCTGTCCAAATGACAATTATAAACTACATTATAATCTATATACTGTAATTATATCATGTGAATAGACTAACCATCATCAATATTCTTACTTCCCCTTTTTATTTTTATAAATGAAATCAACATCCATGAGGTTCCAATTTACAACCTTTGTGGACGCGAAGTTTTGTTCTTCACTATCTCCTGCATTATTGGCCATAAAACCATTTTAATGGTTTTACAAGATCATAATATATTTATTTCATCTCAGTAATGTTCTATAATACTTACACACTCACAAAATGAAATAATAATACAAAACAAGTTCATTAGGAACAAAATGGCCAAGTTAATCCAAATATTTGTAATAAACTATTAACTAATGAATCCTCATCATGGTATATAACCCTAAATAATTATAAGATCATTTATATCTCATTAATATAACTAATAATATATATTAAAAATTCTGGATATTTAACCACACTTCAAATGATCTTTTATTTATGAAATCAAGTTAATGAATCATGAAACCCAAGGAAGAAAATTCTTCCAAAACAATAAAAATGAACCTCTTAAACCCATAAAAGGGACATGAATAAACCTAATAAAGTTATAATAAATAAATTAAATGTATAGGAGGTTCTGTAATTATTAATTAATGAATATAAATTTGATTATTCAGGTCAGTTAAACAACAAAGAACACACTCGAGAAAAAGGTAATGGGTTTCTCATCTCACTTTCATTTCTATGAGATTTTCATTGTTCGCCACTTATTTCTTGTATGTGCTATATGTGTACTGCCATTTGATATATAATAATATGATTATATTTATATTAACTTTATTAAATTATTCATTTTAGGTTTGTTATGTTCTGGTCATATGATTCGACCGATTACATTGGGCTAAGGGACATTGTCTCAACTACTATATTATTGCTACTAACTTTGTAGGGTGCACCAAATAATCCTTATGTGGTGTAACTAATTCCCATTTGAGATCACTTTTCATTTGAAACTATATTTATATAAATTTTCAATAATCTCATATCATGTTTATGTTTTTTTTCTAAGCTTTATACCATTTTACATATGCTGTTTATTTGGAAAGTTATTTTAACTATGGAAATATTGATGAATCCATATACTCTACTCTATAGGGATATTGAAAAGGAATATTTATCATGTATTAAATCACTCTATAAAAAATTATTTGGACATGAAGTGGCGGGTTGGGCCTGATATATCCCCTCGATTCATTATTAGGACTCATGAGACAAATCAGTTGGCAACAAAACCTTTGAGTTTGTTTCCAAAAATCAGACGGGTTTCTACCCAAAGAACTAAACCATTTTTATGGTATTATGGAATCATGTTCCAGATACATGACGTCCAGTTAATAATCATTCTCTTTATTCCATAACATTTATTACTATCAATGAGGTTTTCACTATGACGAAAACTATGGATGCGATTTCATTATCAGTTTATTAATGGCGTGAGTTTTTCATTTATTCACTATGCCATATTGATTATGTCATATTGTTTACAATTTAGTTATTATTAATTCATGATTCCACCATTTGTATCCCTTACTTACCGTTTTATCTCACCCATTTCTTTGTTTACATTCAACAGTTGAAAAATAGGAGATCATTTATTGAGTTTTTGTGGATGAAACTTTTAGTTTTCATTATGTATTGGATTTTTTAAACTTTTCCAATGTAATTTGAGTTACATTTATGTATCTAGTTTCTTCAAGACTAATAAATTGATCATTCCTTTAGTATTTTTCTTCTTTCTAACCATGCCAATATAAAAATTAATGCACCAGCTCCGGTCTAGAGGGTTTGGGGTGTTATAGTTGGTATCAGAGAAGTTTAGTATAAAACATCGAAACTAGAGAAGGATATGTATAGTAGGGAACAAATACCTAAGGTAGTATTTGTGTATAAATGTAAAAGAATATCCTTGAATTTTGGTAAGGAATTAATTCTATAAATATTTCTAGAAAATACATCTCTGTCTGGATACAAGTAGGTAGAGGTAGCCTTAGCACAGATGTACCTATAAGTGAAAGCACTGACATGGGGTTACAGGCTTGACCAGGCGTATCCTAGTACATGATAACGGGCCTTGCCGCACTCATGGTTTTGACACTCCTGGGTGATATGCTTAGGATAATTTACGGTTTCATTACAAGCCTTTATGATGTATTTAAATGTTAATTATTCATCAAAGAAACCATTTTTTAGATTAAGGGATTAGCCATGGGTAGGATCTCAATTTATACTATGTATTTTGTTCAGTTAAGATTATACATTATGATTGATACCCTAATTTAGTGTGTTAAATTTTTTAGAAATGGAGTTTAATGGAAGAATGGGAATCCATACTCATGGGTAACTTAGGTATCTCCCCACTAAACAAGTCAATACAGTCAATGTTGGAGCAGATCAGATCATGACCATATTGGGACAACATACTCAGGTTGTAACGAATAACCATTACACACTTGTGTTGGATTGTTTCATGTGGAAAAAATTCCCAATCTTTCAGCGAGACTACTAATCCATTTATTTCAAATCAATGGATCAAGTCCCTTGAAGTGATATTCATGGAATTAAGATGATATGAAAATGAAAAGGTAGTACTGGCAGTATACTGTCTTAAGGTTGATGTTGATCAATGGTGGTCCTTGCTTCAAAATACCATAGAAGAAGAATAAATAATGGATATGGACTGGAGGAATTTTAAGAAATTATTCTTCAAAAAAATTTCCCTCAATAGAAATGAACCAAAATAAAGAGGAAATTCATTGGATTAAAGCAAAGGGAAGAAGACAGTGTTGTAGAGTCTGAGGCTACCTTCACAAGGCTATCCAGGTATGTCGTAGATTACGTACGTGACTCAAGAGACAAGGTAGATCATTTCATTGAATGTATTAAGCCAAGTATTATAAGGGAACTAGATTCTCAAACATTTTCATCATATGATGAAATTGTATCAAGTGAAATCAAAACAGAGAAGGAATTTTCTAGATCAAATTTTTTCAACGGAAACCAAGATAAGAAGCGGTACTCTGATAACCAAGTATAATGAGAACCACCAAATAAGAACAATAGAATAATGTTATTCCCATTATGTGATAAATATGGAAAGAATCATCTTGGGAAATTCTTAAAATTCATGGGAGTCTGCTATAAGTGGGGATAAAATGGTCATTGATCTGATGAATGCAAGGGGAAGAAACAATTCAATGATATTCAATGCAACAATTTCAGAGAGATGGGACACTATGAAAATGAGTGTCCTAAGCGCCAAGGAAAAATGACTCAGAAAAGGCCAAGAGAGTAAGGGAGAGCCTGTGTGATTACAATAGCAGACATCGATGTTCTTAATGACATGTTGGAAGGTACCTTAATTGTTTCCAAAAACGTAGTAAATACATTATTGGATTCTGTATCAGTGCATTAATTTATATCTTCCCAGTTTTCCAAGAAAATTATACATTCTTAAATTGATTTAATTAAGGATTTATTAGTCAAAACTTATAGGGGACGCATCATTGCAACAAATAAATGTCGACTAGTCCCCCTTGTGACACATAAATGTGCTTTATTTTCTAACCTTATCATCATAACGATGACTGAATTTGATATAATTATTTGTATGGATTGGCTGTCAAATTATAATGGGATGATTTATTGCAAGAAAAATGAAGTTACAATTTTTTAAAATGGTGTAGAATCTCTTATATTTATAATGGAGACCTCGCCATCTGATTCTTATTTAGAACCACCCCCATTAGCTCTACTGAATACAATACTTGGATCAGATGATAAACCAATATCAATGGGTGAGGAATGAAATCTTCAAATTGAATATGTACACATAATGAAAGAGTACATTGCAGTATTTCCATAGGATTTACCTGGATGTCTTGAAAAGTGGGAAGTTGATTTCTCTATTAACATCATTCCGGGTGCAAGAACTATATCAAAGAACCCTTATAGAATGTCCATTGTGGAGTTTGTGGAGCTAAAGAAACAACTAGAGGGGTTGAATGTCAAAGGATTTATTCGACCTAGTGTTTCTCCATGGGGAGCCTCAGTCTTGTTTGTCAAAAAGAAAGCTGAATCCATGGGGCTATGCATTGATTGTAGGGAAATAAATGCTATTAAAATAATGAATAAGTATCTTCATCCCCATATTGATGATTTATTTGATCAACTTCATCGAGATCAATACTTTTCAACGATTGAACTTTGATCTGGATATCATCAGCTATGTGTGAGGAAGGAATTTATTTCTAAGACAGTATTTCGAACTAGGTATGAGCATTAAGAGTTTACATTAATACCTTTTGGACGAACAAATGAACCCTCTATTTTTAGGGATATAATGAATGGAGAATTCAAGGAATATCATAAAAACTTTGTTGTGGTATTCATTGATGATATCCTTTTATAGATCGAAATCTATGAAGACCATGAGAATCACTTGCAGATTATTTTGAGAACTCTCAGAAGTAATAAATTATATGGGATTTATAGCAAGTATGAATTCTGGATTCAATCAGTTTCATTTCTAGGAGATATTATCTCTAAAGATGGAATCCTAGTTGATCTGGAAAAGACAAAGGCAATCCAAAAATGGCCCAGGCCAACAAACATAACTGAGGTACGCAGTATTATTGGATTAGCATGTTACTATCGGCATTTCATTCATAATTTTTCCTGACTGGATAACCCGCTAACTAGGCTCACACGTAAATGAGTAAAGCTTGTGTGGAAAAAAGAATATATAGAATGCTTCAAAGAATGGAAAGGAATATTGGTCAATGCTCCAATTTTGACACTTCCATCTGGAAGTGAAAGATTTTTAATATATAGTGATGCATCAAAGAATGGTTTGGGTTGTGTCATTATGCAAAATGATAAAGTTATTTCTTATGCATCAAGACATTTGAAGACTCATGAGAAAAATTATCCAACTCATGATCTTGAGTTAGTAGCTATAATATTTTCTCTGAAAATATGGAGACACTACATTTACAAAGAATGATGTGAGATATACACAGATAGCAAGAGTTTGAAATACATTTTTACACAAAAAGAACTCAATGTGAGGCAATGAAGATGTCTTGAGTTACTCAATGATTATGATTTTTCATCACACTACCACCAGGGAAAGGAGAATAAGGTGGAAGATACATTAAGCAGGAAAGATCATTGACTTCTAACTCAAACGAGGATTGAGAGAGATCATATATTTTTGGAACTAATAAATATAGATATGGGAATTTTTAAGAAATGGGAAACATCATTTCTATTTAAATTGATTTCCACAACATATTTACTAAAGAAGATAAAAACCTATCAATCTGATGACGAGAATATGCACTAGAAAATTATTTCTATTAAGGATGGAAGATAAGAAAACATTGTGTATGAGGTAGGAGTTCTGATGTTTGGGAAGAGTTCATGAATCCCATCCGTACATGAGATAAAAAAGGGAACTGTTATATGATGCTCATACCTCAAATTTCTCTATACACCTGGGTAGCACCAAGATGTATAGAGATATGAAAGAATTTTTTTTGTGGGATAATATGAAGTCGTAAATTGCATACTACGTGTCAAGGTTTTTAGTTTGTCCACAAGTGAAGATAGAGAGACAACATCCCAAAGTAGTTATGCCACCTACACTTATTCCTATGTGGATTTGGCATAACATTATGATGGATTCTGTCACCGGACTACCGAGGACACCTAGAAGGAATGATTTAATATGGATAATTTTTTATCTTCTCACAAAATCAGCACATTTTCTTCCTATAAGAGAGGATTTACCACATTAGTGCCTGGAAAGACATTATGTTAATGAATTTTTAAGACATCATGGTGAACCTCTCTTGATTTTGTTCGATCGAGATCCCCAGTTTACAAAAAAATTCTAGAAAATTCCCTAGAATTATTTGAATATCGAACTTCATATGAGTACTGCTTATCACACGCAAACTGACATACAGTCTGGAAGGTCTATTCAAACTCTAGAAGATATTATGAGGTAATGTTCTCTTGACTTCCAAGGTATGTGGGAAGAATACTTTCCTTTGGTTGAATTTTCATACAACAATAGATTCCATTCTAGTATTCAAATGGCTCCATATGAACCATTATATGGAAAGATATGTCGAACTTCTACTTGTTGGGATGAAGATGGTGAGTGGAAGCTTATAGGCCTAGAACATATTGATGAGACCAAGAAAAATGTGAAGACAATCCATGCCCATATAAAAGTATCCCAAAGTAGGTAGAAGATTTATCCTGACTACCAGAGAAAGGATTTGGAATTCAATGTGGAAGATCATGTATTTCTGCATGTATCTCCATGGAAATATGTCTTATGGTTTGGTAAGAAAGGGAATCTCAGCTGCAGGTATATCAGACTATTTGAAATTATAGAATGAATCAGAGTAGTAGCTTACCATTTAGCAATGCCACCAAATATCTCCAAAGTCCATGATGTGTTCCATGTGTCATTGTTGATAAAATACATGCCAGACCCAATGCATGTACTCGCCTATGATGAAATTGAACTTGAACCAGATTTTTCATACTATGAAAATAATATTTGGATTCTTGACATAAGATATCAGGTGTTGAGAAATCAGACAACTCATTTAGTAAAGGTTCTTTAGAGAAACCAGAATATGGAGGAAGATACATGGTAACTAGAGGATTTAATGAAGATGAACCACCCACATATTTTTGGTGGGATTTATACATAACATTTTGAGGACAACATTTTTAATAGAGGGAAGAATATAACACCCCAAATATTTTATGGGTTGATTCTATTAAATTCATTATTTACATAGCCTATATTTCATAAAGAACTCTGTTCCTTTGAAACAACACTTGGTTATTTAGGAGATAGTCAAAACCTAGCCATTAAACATAAATTTTCCACTTCTATGTCTTGATTTTTGACAAACGGCCATCTAGAGTTGGGACTAGTATGTCATTTAGAGTCTAATAGAGCCAACTTGATTTTTTGATGAATAGTAACATACCCTTATGAATAGTATTATGAATAGTAATATGACCCTTATAAATAGTAAATAATGATAATATTTTATTTTCTTAAGGTAATAACATAATGAGACCTTAATTAACTTTTAAATGTGATATAGAACTAATTATACCTTTAAAATTTTTATTTTTAGAATTAACTATGATTTTATTTAAAAAATAAATTATAAATAAATAGAAAATTATTTTCAAAAAATGGAGCTCATTTTATAATTCTAAACATCGAAAAAAATTTAGGGTGAATTTTGGGAATTTTTCTAAAATACTTGAATTTTCTATGAATAGTAAATATACATTTTTGAGTTTTTGATAGCATAATGTCATCATAATGATGAAATAATTAAATAAAAAGGTATGGTATACTTTTGTATAGTTGATTATGACATGAGGTGTACCAAGTGGCTAAAACCATGGGTAAATACCATGGGGAAGCCAATGGTTTGGCAAAACCCACTAATGAGGTGCCCCTTGGAAAATATTAAAAACTACCTCTCTTTTTCTATAAATACCTACTGATCCATTCCTTTTCTTTCATTCCAAATTCCTCACACTCGAATATCTGGTGGTTTTACCTATCTATTAGTCCTCCCAAGGTGTATTTAATCACCCAAGGTCCCATCCTTCATGATCTATGAGTTACTTTACAAGGTAATGGAATCCTTCGTTATTTTCTTTTAGTCGACACTTCTTTTATGTTATCAATTTGAATTTCCATTCTCGTATGTTTGGGTTTGAGTTTTTTTATTCATATTAATGAAATTTTGATTCCAAAATTATTAGATACCATTTTGTTCTCATAATTTCATTTTATGAAATTTTAAGCGACGTTGTTAGGCTACCAAAATCCGATAAGGGATCTCTCAACTTTTCTTTTCTTTTCAAGTTCATCTCTTTTCTTTTTCTATCCTCACCTCCTCTGTCCAAATGACCAATATTAACTCCTTTATAATCTATATAATAGAATTATATCATGTTAATGGACTAACCATCATCAATATTCTTAATTCCACTTTTTATTTTTATAAACGCAATCAACGTCCATGAGGTTCTAATTTATAACCTTTGTGGATGGTGGAGTTTTGTTCTTCAGTTTCTCCTTCATTACTGGTCATCAAACCATTTTAATGGTTGAACCAGATCAAAATATATTTATTTCATCTCATTAATGTTATTGAATCGTTACACACTCATAATATGAAATAATAATACAAAACAAGTTCATTGTGAACAAAACGGCCAAGTTAATCCAAATATTTGTAACAAACTTTTAACTAATGAATCATCATCTTGCTATATAACCAAAAATAATTATAGGATCATTTATATCTCTTTAATTTCACTAATAATATATATTAAAAACACTAGAAATTTTACTACATTTCAAATGAAATTCCATTCATGAAATCAATTAAACGAATCTTGAAAACCAAGGAAGAAAATGCTTCCAAAACAATAAAATTGAACCTCTTAAACCTATAAAAAGAGACATGAATAAACCAAATAAGGTTATAATAAATAAATTAAATTTATATGAGGTTTTATATATATTTATTAATGAATCTAAATTTTATTATTCAGGTCATTAAAACAAACTAAGAACACACTCAAGCAAAAGGTAAGGGGTTTCTCATCTCAGTTTTATTTTTGTGATATTTTCATTGTTTGCCACTTATTTCTTTTATGGTGTATATTTGTACTACCATTTGATATATAATAACATGATTATATTTATATTAATTTTATTAAATGATTCATTTTATGGTTATCAAGTTCTATTCAAATGATTCGACCGACTATATTGTGGTAAGGGACATTGTCTCAACTACTTTTTTGTTGTGACTAACTTTGTGTTGTGTACCTAATAATCATTATGTGGTGTACCTACTACCCATTTGAGATCACTTTTCATTTGAAATTATATTTATATTAAATATCCATAATCTCATATCGTGGATATGTATGTAGTCTAAACTATATACCATTTTACATACGGTGTTTATTTAGAATGTTATTTTAACTATGGAAATATTGATGAATCTGTATACTCTACTCTATACAGATATTAAAAAGAAATATTTATCTTGAATTGAATCAATGTATAAATAATTATTTGGACATAAAATGGTGGTTGGGGACTACTATAGCCCCTCGATTCATCGGTAGGTCTCATGAGACAAATCAGTTGGTGACAAATCCTTTGAGTTTGTTTCCAAAAATCAGACGGGTTACTACCCACAGAACTAAACCATTTTATGGTATTATGGTATCATGTGCCAGATAATTGATTTACAATTAATATGAATTATTTTTATTCATTAATAGATAAATCTATCAATGAGGTTTTCACTATGAACAATTCTATGGATGCAGTTTCATTCTCAGTTTATTAATGGTGTGAGTTTTTCTTTTATTCACCATGCCATATTGATTTTGTCAATGTGTTTACAATTCAGTTATTATTGATTCATTCTTCCACCATTTTTATCCCTTACTGAGCATTTGAGCTCACCCAATTAATTTTCTTAATTTTAACAGGTGACAATGAGGAGATCATTTATTGAGTTATTTTGGATGCAGCTTTTAGTTTTCATTATGTATTGTATTTTGTAAACATTTACAATGAAATTTGAGTTACATTTATGTATCTAGTTTCTTCAAGACTACTAAATTGATTTTTCCATCATGATTTTAATTCCTTATAACCATACCAATATAACATATAATGAAATGGATTTAGTCTATAGGGGTCAGGGTGTTACATTCTCCATGTGCATGAAATCAATATTATGTATCACGTCGTGATATCTCAAATATGGTAGCTAAAAAATATTCACCTTTTATTAAAAATATGTCTATCATTACAAGATTTATGTTCCCTTACCAATGTCACATAAAGGTTTTACCCTCTCAAAATACACATCATGGGATAAAGGATTTGTAGAAATATCAAATTCTTGTGATCCATTTAATGACTTTTTAGTATTATATAAGAGTGATCCATAGGCAAAAACATTTGATGACCCGTGTATACTATTTTCCTTACATGATGAAATTGACAATATGATGTCTATTGTTCGCAAATTTGACATGATTTAAGCCTCTTAACATTGTATCCTGACAAATTTCCATATGTTGGGAAGTCATTTATTATAAACATAAGAAGTGCATGCAGTTGTAAATAATTCATTTTATAATAATCATACACACTAAGACCATCCTCCCATAAAAGTTTCGATTCATCAATCAATGGTGACAATAAAACATTAATAGCATTTTCAGGTTTCTTCGAACCAAAGATCATTATACTCAACATGGCATATTTTCACTTCATAAAAACCTAAGGATGTAGGTTATAAATTTCCAATAAAACTAGCCATGAACTATGTGTGCTACTGAGAATTTGATATAAATTCATTCCATCTATGCACAACCCTAGTCTGAGATTTCTAATTTTATTTTTGAATGTTGGATATTGGTCGTCAATTTTATTCCATTGTGGACAATCATCTGGATGGAATTTTTTTCCATCACATATCCTCTCATCAGCATTCTATCTTATCCTTTTTGATTCATGTGAATTAGATGATAAATGTTTCAAATGATAAATTATTGGAAGATACCAAAATACCTTGGTAGGGATCTATATAATCTCTATGTAAACCAATGATTTATCTTTCAACTTATATCGTGACATACCGCATTTTGGACACTCTGATATAAATTTTATATTTCTTTTTATATATAATATAGTCATTCAAATAGGCATGTATTTTATTTTATCCCAATCCCATCGGGCATAATATTTTCTTGGCCTTGTAAAGGGAATCTGGAAGATTATTTTCTTTTGTAAGAATATATTTCAACAATTTTAGTAGCTCTATAAAACTTATGTCACTCCATCCATGTTTTGCCTTCAGGTTAATCAATATTTACACCACTGAAAAAACGTAATATCAGTACAACCAGGATACTACGGTTTTTCAGAATCACTATATAGACTCGAAACTATCAGTTCAATCTCAATTTATTCTACTACAATATCATGAATCATTTCTTCAATTCTACCAGGGTTACCATCTTGAAAATAATTGTCATCAGTAGATATGAAATTCTGTCCAGTTTCACCATGCCAAATCCATGGGTTGTAACTCAGATTAAAACCATGGAAAATCATATGATCTTTAATCTCTATACTTCTCAACTTCTTCAAAATCAAACATTTCAGGCTTGGATAGAAAAAAAATTTGTTGCTTCAAATATTTCATTTAGAAAGTTCCAAAAAGGCATCAACATCTTCCTCATATTCATTACACATTCGATGTTCCGTAATACAACTCTGACTAATTATTATTTATAAAAAATTTCAAAATTATACATCTTATTAAAATAAGACCATATTATATTTTTATGAAAAATATCATAATATAAATGTAAAGAAATTTTGAAATATAAAACAAATATATGAGTATTTTAAAAACATATTCATGGAAATAGTTTTAAAAAGAAAATACAGTTAGATATAACATTTTTATATTTATATAAAATATTGACATATTTTTAATGTAAAACAATTTTAAAAAAACCAATTGGGAATAGATGTGTTAATAATTAGGGATTGGGGATCATTAAAAGGAAATATTCTACTCGATTTTTGACGATATAGAAAAGTTATCCCTCTCATATCAAAGTGTCCAATTAATTTATTGTATGATGATGATAAAACACAGATTAAAAATGCCAATTGGTGTGAAAGGAATGTTTAAATTAGAATGTAAATACTTTAGAAATACTTCTGGAAATAAATTATTACCTCTATCATAAAAAAATAATGAAATTAATTATGAAATCACTAATGTCGATGGAAAAGTAAACCTTATTGTTAAATTAGAATATTCTCATGATTATATCGATGTTTTGAGGGATAATATGAAAATCATTTTAGGATTACATATCTCTCTCATATAGATCATGATATAACATTATAATTTTATCTTGGATACCTTATTCTAAATTTACACAAGTAATACATCCTTGTGCAACAGGATACCGAATTCACCCTTCCATAAACCTGAAACATGGTGTATAAATATTAAAATATGTATACATTCACCATATTGATATAGTGTAACACGTATTCAATGTTTAACATGTCTAGTGAGCTCTAGAAGAGCTTCCGCAATAAGAATCATTTTATGTAAAATAAGGTAATAACCATGTAAATATTAATATACTACTTAATGAAGAATTAGAACCACCTAACCCATTCATTAAATGATATTATGAGATCTTATCCATAAAAAATACATTATTGATGTATTTAATTTCTCTAAACTCATATTCAACATTTAAATAGAAATAAAACATAATATAGGATAAAATGGAATGTCATTATTAGAAAAAAAAAATATACATATCTGTGACTACCCACATAAGAAATATTTACAATAATTCACCATCAATTTATTTTTCTTCAAAAACTCCTACATATAATAATAGAGGATTATATTTCTCAATATGATGAAAATATTCACCTCTATATCTCTTATGTCCAACTTAGTTTATTTTTAAAGAGAATGGTTGTGTAAGTTAGTTTAGATTCAAACACTTAATAAAGAGTTTTTTCATATAAGGAAAAATAAAATATTAAATATAAAAGGAATTTTAATTTGAATATATTACCAGAGTTAAGAATTAAAGAATGATACAATTATTGATAGTAAAAAATTTTATTGAATAACTTCATTGGTTGTAAGGTTATAAGGCAGAAATTGCATGATAATGATTTCATGGTATCAAACACATGGAAGTACATTCACAAACACATGATAGAACACACATGGTTTCAATAAAAATTGTAGAACTTTCATGATATCACTCCCATGGTTTATTTTACCAGAAAAGAACATACCATGCTATAAAAGGACAATATGACACTTTCCATGATAGCAATAAAAATTATAGAAAAAAATATCAAAAAAATAAAATTAGCGAATCACAAAATATAAAGAATGAAATTGAAGAGTGTGAGGCTTACTTGATTGTTGTGAGTTGACCTGATAGATCAGGGGATAATAAAGATAATGAATGATGTTGAAAAAATGAGGGTGGGGGCACGACTTTGAAGATTAGTTTTTAGGTTTTCTACGTGAGAGATACAAGTTGCAGGTCACTTACTCAAAGAAAATAGAGTGATAGAATATGGGGCCCTATTAATCATTTAAAATGATTATCACGTGGGTTATTAAATAACCACCATGATAAATTTTTCTTTTATGTTTATCAGGTCGGGTTTTTAATATATGACGTGATAAAAAAAATTAGTTTTAACAGGTCGTTTATTTTATAATTGATGTGATAAATCACTAATATTTGCTTTATCACATCGGTTATAAAATAACTAATGTGATAAAATAAATATATTTTATTTATCACAACAGTTATAAAATAACAGACATGATAAATCACTATTATTTTCATTATCACATTGGTTATAAAATAATTGACATTATAAATCGATTATCTACATTTGTGACATCGGTGAAAAAATAACCAACGTGCTAAAGAAATTTTTAAAGCTTTCCATGTCAGTTATATATAACTGACGTTAAAAATGCTGACATGGTAAACATTTTCTTCACTAGTGAAATATTGATGAAACTTAAGAGTGATTCCATTTTTCCCAAAAATTTCACATAGGATTATAAATTTTGTGTTGGATCCCTTTTTTATTGACAATAGGGTTTTTAAATGAGTTCATCAATGCATGGACTATTTGGAAATCAAGTCATGTTTTGGTGAATGTTGGCATAAAATCCTGCTAGAAACATTCTATAAGGTTGGTTGTTTTACTCAATTTTGGAAATGTTTTTATAAATGTATTTTCTTTTGGAAACCATAATGTAATGTTTGGAATTTAATATATGAATGTGTTGTATTATGTTACTTTTTAAATGAAATGTGGTTTTGAATGTTCAAATTCCATGTTTTTATATTTTCTTGTTTTGATATATGGTTTGATATATCATGGGACTTGATGGCTCGGCTGGCACCTTAGGATGACTTGTTGTATGATGGAAACCCCTATAAAATATTTACTTATTGGGTTTATCATATAGGTGTTTCTGGTGTCTGGGTATGGTAAGTGTAGTGAAAAAATCTAAGGTGATCCATGAGTGTGAAGGAACTCTACTTACATAGTATGCAATTTCCATGGGATTCATATGCATATTTTAGAGGATCAAGTGATGGTTTCTTATCAAACTTAGTAATATAGGCTGGTATATGTTGGACATTTTATAGGCTATGTGGGTTGCTCCACAGGATTGTCATTTAGAATGGCCAGTTGGTTATTAACATTGGAGCTTCATGATATGATAGTAGGTGAGTCTAACCCGAGTATGTATATAGATCTCTCTTTATATGTTCAGGAAATACCCATGGTAACTATATGTATTTGGATGTTTATATTCTATTGCGAATGGTTTTTTATTTATACTTCTTGTCTATTTTTAGCATATCTTGGCATAGTTATGTTTGTATTTTTTTTTGAGATTCAATTTTGAAAATGGTAATTCTCTTTAAAACCTAGTGAGGTGGTGTGTAGTGTTTTAAAAAGGAAAAGTAATTATTTTTATTAAAATAATAAAAAACCAATTTTTATATGATTATTTCCAAAATAGTGTTTATGGAATGATTTTGGGAAAGGAAATGTATGGATCTTGTGGTGTTTTTCTACTTGGATATTAATCTCATACCCTACTTATACCATTCAGAGTCGGTAGACCAGAGCTATTTTTGCAGGTCCATGATTCTTGTTTGAGTGCTCGTGTTGGATTAGTTTGGTCTTGTGTTTGGTGTTGACCAAGAGGTCACATGGAGATCATGGTAGTGTGGTGCAGTCTCAATTTTTTGTTTAGTCTCTATTTTTTTAAACTATTATAATTGAATCATTATTTATATTTATTTGTGATTATGAAATTATTGGTTCTCCAACATGTTTAATTTATTTATTCCATCCAGGTTATTAGTATGAAATAATTCCCTCTTGTATTATTTTTGATGCCCAACACTAGCTTTTTTCACATGGAGATCGGGGATTCCCTTCAGGCCATGTCATGGAATGGGTCGGGTGTCGAGTCAAACTGAATCCCAGCATTGTTTGTGAAAATAAATTTGTGTAGCTTCTCATTATTTTAAAATTAGCCAGAATATTGGTATGAAAATTGTACTGTCCAAGGGATCAGTTACTCCATAACATACTAATGTAATTTTCCTCAATTACAGTATATTGTGACACTTATGTAAGCATTATCCCTTACCACTAATGGAATGATGATCTTCTGGCATAAGGGGCCATCTATAGAGGTTATGAAGGAACCCTTAGTAGATAGGTTGTGATAAAGGAGCTAGAAAGAATTAGGGTGCAGCAAAAGGAACTTATGCACTATATTAGTATGGTAGCTGGAATTCTACTAGCCAAGGTGGTAGATGCAGTGGATATGGTGATTCGGGGAAAGACTGCCCATATCTGTAGGGTTGTTCATCTCAGGGGAGTCAAACTATGTCATTGGGTATATGGGTTGGACAGTTACATGCGGTGTATCCTATACTTGTGGATAGTAAGGCTGGACCATTGATAGTGAGAGGTATTATTATATTACCTTCTACATTAGCTAGTGCCTTTTTTGAAACAGTTGCCTCTCATTCATTTATATTAACAAAAAAAGTTAGCAGTTTTAACCTAGTAGTGGAGTTTTTGAGCGGGGTATTGACAATAGATACAACATTGGTATTAAGGTCGAGAGATATCAGCTTGTTCAAGGGGTTTCCTTTCAATTTTTGGGAGTATCATTTTCTTAAGGATCATTACATCCTTTACATTTCAAGATTTGACTAGTTTTTTGGTATGTACTGGAAGGTTGTATACCAAGCCCACAATGATTTTTACTACCTCAGAGTAAGTTTTTCATTTCCTAAATGTGACAACTATATTCATCATGGATAGTGAGATATCCATGCGGGCTTAGCTGGTCCAATTAATCTACAACTGGGAGAGCTCACAACCCACGTTTTTAGTTTTTTTATGAATGATGATGGTATAAGGAAAGATATATTTCCACCCATTGTGGACTAGTTTTAGGATGTGTTTTCAAGTGACTTTTTAGTGTTTTCAATAGTGATATATGTGAAATTTTCTACTGATCCCATGCTAAGAACTATACCAGTTTCTGTTCCACCATATATAATGGAACTGACCATTGTTAAATAGATCAACACTTAGTTAGATGAGTTATAGGATAATGAATTAATCCATCCGAGTACTTCACTATGGGGTTCATCTGTGTTGTTTTCCAAGAACTCTATGGGACTCTTCGCTTGTTTTTTGATTTCCATAAGTGGAACTAGATGATTGTGAAAAACTAGTATTCTCATCCACATATCAATGAACCTTTTGACCAGTTGATGGTAGATTGTTTTTTATCAAAAATTAACTTGAAATTAGGGTATCATCAGTTGAGATTTCAGATCTCTGATATACCAAGAACTGCTTTTAGAAGCACATATGGCCTAAACCTATTTATAATAATGTTTTTTGTGTTGAAAAATTCACCAAAAGTGTTTATGTACTTGATGAATATAATATTTCATCCTTAACTGGACCAGTTTTCTGTAGTATTTTTGGATGACATCTTTGTGTACTCTAAGACTCGTACTAATCATACCCAAGGTACACTGAGAGAGAATTTGTAACTCCCTGACCCCAGTTACCCAGAGTAAGTGCATTATTACATAATATTGGAATGATCATAAGGAAATCATGTCTCGAAAGACCGATCAGTTTAATATTATTGGAAATAAGAATCCTACATAAGTTCAACTTTACAACATGAAAATAAATACAACATGAATTTATTCTATTAGAAACATCCAATCCTCCTAGATTATGCCAGAAAGTCACTCATAACTAACTTCTTCATATCCTGGGAAAATGAAACATAAGAAAGGGGTGAGCTCAAATACTTAGTAAGGGTAAGTAATATAGTGTAAAATGACATAAATATTATGCAAGGTAAATAATTGAAAC
This sequence comes from Viscum album, assembly GCA_963277665.1. Lineage (NCBI taxonomy): Eukaryota > Viridiplantae > Streptophyta > Magnoliopsida > Santalales > Viscaceae > Viscum > Viscum album. Next base: position 1,335,567,974 of record OY728142.1, read on the forward strand.
CACAAGCCTTTACCAATAATAAACTTGAATACTTTTAGGGAAAGAATATGAGTTGAGTAAATAAATCCATAATAAAACATAATCATGTGTATTCTACTAGACTAATGACCACATGAACCATCAATATTATTTCCATAATGAGGGAACGTATAATGTCGAACATTCTGAAACTTTTTGTCAAGACCTCAGCCAAGACGTCTAAAAATGATTAAGGACTCCGCCAAAACCATAAATCAAATTGGGAAGGGTCTTAGAAAATTCCACATCTAGTTGTCTCATGAGACCTACTGATGCATCTAGGAGCTATAGTGGGCTCCACCTGTCACTTACTATGTCTAATACATTCCTCATATGAAAAGGTTTAAACATATCATAAACATTCGTATAAAAACTAGCATATGAAATTTCAACACTTTAACCATAAATCATGAATTGTATAAAAATAGCACATCTAAAGACACAAATATCACAAAACCTTCAATAAAATATGGAAGTTTTGTATCATAATAAATCAACTCCAAATAAACTTAAAATCCATCAAAGGATGTTGACATAGATGAAATCAAAACCCTTTTTAGAGAAATATATCTTACTATTTTGAAATCATTTAAGAGTCACATAATTATAAAATGAAACATTTACTTTGAAAATATTCTTATATGAGTTTAAGGGAAGATTCGACAAGTCTATAATGGTAGAAAATAGCCACACCCCCCGTATAAGTTAAAAAAAGACATTCTTACCTTAATTTTGTGGAAAAGGTTAAAAAGGACATTGTTTGAAAAAAGATGGAAAGATTTCTTTATAAACATATTATAAATAGTCAACAATGGTATAATTTAATTTAACCCATTGTCTATAAACTATTAATAATGTTTTGAAATAAATTTTTAAGAAACATGAATGTGGATGATAAACAGGTCCCAGCAGATAAATACGCATAAACAACCTCGGATAATGAAGAGATTGTGAAATTAACCCTTACCTTGTACTTTTCATTAGTTGAGGGTAGGTTAACCTTATGTATAATGGTGAAATCAATGTTAATAAATTATAAAATAATCATATACATTAATATGATATCATATATAATCTTTTAAAATTGTTTTGTTAATAATATCTTAGTATTATCATCGTTTCAGGTGTTAACATATTTTTCTTTCTTTATATTATTTTTATGTGAGCCATATTTTTTATGGATTGGATATATATTATTCATATCCAGAATGATATCAAGTCCTTAAAAATTATTTTTAATTATCAAATAATAATTATACTTGAATGGATACGATGGGGAATGGATCGTATCGCGTTCATGGAGACAGTAGTCCGTACGTACGCACGAGCGACAATATCATTATTTTGATATTAAAATAACATATAATTGGATGGTATATAATATATAAAGAATCATTATCATGTTATTTTTATTATTTACATGAATTACACATCAATATTATACCCATCCAAATAAAAAAAATTTGAATAACAATTACACCACAACGTGGAGACAGTAAGTCGTACGTATGCATGTATGGTGACTTGTCATTCAAAGATGGATAGAATACTGAATATGGTTATACCATATTTATAATAACATCACAGTATATATAATATACTGGATTTATTATTTTATAATTGTAATAACAAATAATGATGATGTTGAAGAATAAAAGAACTTGGATGAGGGTGGTGAAAACATTACCTCTTAATCAGGTTCTTCCTTTTGATTTGATCGAAAGGGCTCAATAGGTTGGCTTTATGATCAAACTAAGGCCTCTAGCTTTAATTAAGGGATGTTTTTAGGATATTTTTCTAGTGGTGGGCTGAAAGAAAAGGCTTTGAAGGTGTGAATAATTGGTTATAGGTGGTGTCCTTTTATAAGGGGGAGTAGGGGCTCTTTAGGAAAAACTTAAAGTATTAATTTATAATAAATCCATATTAAGTTTCTAATGGCTCAAAAGTAGACTATTCAAAGTATAAGGTTGTTATGGGTCTAAATCCTTTCAAAAAAAAAGATTTTATACAGGTTTTGGCGATTATATTAACCTTATATTTTAGTTTTAAATCTTAGTTAATTAGATTGACATTTACCATGTCACTTTGTATTTTTATATTATACAGTTAACAAACATACTATATACATCCAAGATACCCCAAAGTGGTCCATTAATGATACACCTAGCATTATATAAGTCTTATGGCTGATCCTTGGATTTTTATAAATAGAATATCAATTAATAATATAATATTTTTTAAAAAAACTCTTTTTTTGTCAATTTTGACACTATTGGGTATTTTGTTTTTGATAAATTCATAACAGCATTATTTCTTCGAAAAAAATTCATATAACTAGTACTAATATGTCATATTAACTATGAAAATTAGTTTAATTCATTAAAAGTTTAAAATTACATTTATTTTTATATTTATAATATCAATTATTTGATTCTTTCATTAATAAGGAAAATACTGCATCATTATTTTGTCATAAATAAATTTAATTATTAAATGTCTAAAAATTATAAATTAAATACCATTATGTATGAAATATTTTTTTATTTCTAATTAATATTTATAGTCTAAAATATAACAAATATAACCCTATGTAAAAATTGTTGTTCTAAAAGATATATGCTTATGTCATTTTTGTATTTACTTTAACTTAATTAACATAAACTATCCCTATCACCTACAAGTGGCTCCATGGGGTCTCAAAATCGACCCAAAGATTCCCATGGTCGGACATGTATCCACTAATAAGTCTAGGACATGTTTTAGGGTAATTTATTATTATTATAATATTATTTTTTACCATTATTTACCGGATTTTCCCTTTAACCATGGTAAATAAAATATTTACCGAAGTAATTATTCAAAATGTCTAAAAATAAAAGTTACCTATTTACAAAATTTGGACATCCTGATTACAAATATGGAATCCTTTTTTTTAAATTCAAAACACAGAAGTGGTAGAAATAAATTTAAAATTATTTCCCGTTGTCAAAATAAAAAGCGTATTTTTAAGAAATAATAACTATCAAAAGATTGACACTTGTTTATATACAGTTTATTTGTGAAATTATGTTCAATAACCATAATTGTATTAAATGGTAAAAATATATTCTAAATATACTTTAAAACCACTCAAATTTATAATTTATCTCTATTAATTATTTTTATTATAAAAGTTGTTTTTAATTAAAATTTTGTAATTTTCACTATTCATCAAAATATAAATGTTATCTGAGAAGTACCAAAATTTCACCCAAGGATAAATTCGATATTCCAAATCCAAAAATGAAGTCCATTTTGAGAGAAATTTTTTTAAAATTTCAAAATGTCAGTATTACTATTCATAACGGCTACTTTGATTGGTTGTGGTGTCTATTAGAACTCGAAGTTGTATACAACACACGCTACTGTATTATTCAAAGAGAAGCATATCGTGGATGATTGGGGTGTTAAATTATCCCCACCTTCAAATAATTTCATCCTAGAAATTTCTAAAATACTACCACATGAAAATACTTGGGTGGTTCTTCATCATAAGTTCCTCGGGTTCCCACGTTGCCTCTTCGATCTTATGGTTTCTCCATAGCACTTTTACCACACGAGTCGTCCGATTTCTCCACACATGTTCTCTTGTATCAAGAATCCTTACAGGCTCTTCTCAATAATATGGCTCAAGTTCCAATTCTAATTACTCATAGGTGAGTACATACGTTGTGTCAGGTATGTATTTTCTCAATAGTGATACATGGAACACATCGTGAACTTTGGAGAGACTTGGAGACATTTCCAAATAGTATGCTACAACCCCAATTCATTCTAGAATTTCAAATAGTCTGATGTACTTGGGATTAAATTTTCCTTTCTTACCAAAATGTATAACACCCTTACATAGAGATACCTTCAAGAAAATATGATCTACTACCTGAAATTCAAAATCGTTCCTTCGGTTATCGGCATAGCTCTTGGGCCTACATTGAGCTGCTTTGATGTGGTTTTGGATTACTGTTACCTTTTCCATCATTTCCTCCACCAATTCTAGGCCTACAAGTTTTCATTCACAAAATTCATTCCAACAGGTTGGTGTGTGACATCTCTTTCTGTATAAGGCTTCATATGGTGCCATCCGAATACTTGATTAGAAGCTATTGTTATAGGAAAATTCTACCAGAGGTAAATATTGATCCCACATACCCTCAAAGTCATGTGAGCAAGATCACAACATGTCTTATAAGGTTTGAATAGTCTGTTCTGATTGTCTATCTGTTTGAGGGTGGAAGGTAGTGCTCAAATAAAGGTCAGTATCCAAGGCCTTCTGAAGACACTTCCAGAATCATGATGTAAAATGGGGATCACGATTAGAAACAATTGGTATGGGTACTCCATGAAGTCTCACAAATTCATTAATATATAATATTTCTAGATATTCCAATCGTATATCTTCTCTTATAGCAAGAAAATGTGCTGACTTGGTAAAACAATCAACAATAACCCATATTGCATCATTCCTTCTTGGAGTCTTTGGTATCCCTATGACAAAGTCCATCGTAATATTTTCCTATTTCCACTCCGTTATGGGAAGAGGTTGAATTACTCCTTCAAGATGTTTCCTTCTGGATTTCACTTGTTGAAAAACCATACATCATTACACAAAATCAGAAATCTCCCTCTTCATGTTGTCCCACCAAAAATGTTCCTTTTAAATCTCTATACATTTTGGTTCTCCCAGGGTGTATAGGGAAATTGGAACCATTAGCATCATCCAACAATTCCCTTTTCAGATCAGGTAAATCTGGAACACAAAGTATCTTCCCAAATTTCAAAATTCCATCTTCATACACAAAGTCACTCAATATCCCATCATTCACAGCTTTAATATTCTTTTTAAATTCTTCATCATCAGTCTGAGCAATCTTTATCCTTTATAGTAAAGATGGTTTTCCAACCATTTGAAAATGTATTGATGTTTCACCTTCCACAGTTATTCACATATCCATCTTTACTAGATCCATATATATAGGATCCTTTTCAACTCTCATCTTGTTCAAAACTAAAGGATCTTTTCTACTCAAAGCATCTTCCACCTTATCTTCCTTCCCCAGGTGGTAGTGTATAGTGCAATCATGATCCTTGAGTAGTTAAAACCATTGGCTTTGCCTCATATTGATTTCTTTCTGTGATAAAATGTACTTCAAACTCTTGTGATCAGTATAAATCTCACATTTTTCACCATAGAGGTAGTGTCTCCATATCTTCAAAGTAAAGATCACAGCTGCTAACTCGAGATCATTAGTAGGATAGTTTTGCTCATGAATTTCCAACTATCATGATTCATAGGCAATAACCCTATCATTATACATAAGGACACAACCAAGTCCTTTGTTTGATGCATCACTATAAATAACAAACCCATCATTCCCCGATGGTAGAGTCAATATATGAGCATTGACTAATCTTCTCTTCAGTTCTTCAAAACATTCTTCACACTCTTTTGTCTAAACAAATTTAACCCATTTACGTGTGATATTAGTTAATGGGTTAGTGAATTGGGAAAAGTTCTGGATGAAACGTTGATAATAACCTGCTAAACCAATAAAACTGCTTACCTCAGTTATAATCATAGGTGCAGGCCATTCTTGGATTGCTCTTGCCTTTGAAGGATCAACAGAGCTTCCATCCTTGGAGACAATATGGCCAAGAAAAGAAATATATTGAATCCAGAATTCACACATACTAAACTTCCCAAATAATTCATGTTTTCTAAGGGTCTTCAGGATAATGCACAAGTGAATTTCATGATCCTCATAGATTTTGGAGTATACCAAGATATCATCAATAAATACCACCACAAAATCATTGAGATATTCCTTGAAAACTCTATTCATTAGATCCATGAATACAGAGGGTGAATTAGTCAATCCAATAGGCATTACGATAAACTCGTAATGCTTGTACCTGGTTCAAAATGTTGTCTTCGGAATTTCTTCCTTCTTCACACACAACTGGTGGTATCCAGATCGAAGGACATTCTTTGAAAAGTTCTGAGCTCCATGTAGTTGATCAAATAAATCATCAAGGCGAGGTAGGGGATACTTGTTCTTTATTATTATGGCATTGATTTCCCAGTAATAGATATATAACCTCATAGATCCATCTTTCTTCTTCACAAAAAGGACAGGGGCTCCCCATAGAGAAACACTAGGGAGAATAAATCCATTATTACTCAATTCCTCTAGTTATTTCATTAGTTTAACTAATTCCATAGTGGCCATTCTATAAGGGGTCTTCGATATAGGCCTTGATCCAGGAATTAAATCAATGGAAAACTCAACTTCTCCTTCGGGAGGATGTCCAGGTAAATCTTCTGGAAACACATCAACATATTCTCTCACAATAGGTACATCCTATATTTGAACATTCCTTTCCTCATCCACAGTTATTTCATTCTCTTCCTCCCCAATAATTGAATTTAGTTGAGCAACTAGTGGTGAATCTAGATAAGAATTAGGTGGTGGTGATTCTTCGCTAAATATAAGGCGTTCCTTATCATCATCATCAAAAATAGTAACCTCCTTCTTCTTATAATAAATATTAACATCATGGTCTGAAATACAATCCATAGCAAGGATTATATCAAAATAAATCATAGGTATGATGATGAGATCAGCGGATAAAGAACATTTATGTTCTCTAATGGGGACTGATTCAAAAAACTTTGTTGTAATGATACTTCCCTTAAGATTTTTAACTGACAACTACCTTGTTAAATAAAATAGGAAATATCTAATTTTCATAGAAAAATGCGAAGATAAGAAACAATGAGATGATCCAGAATCAAATAAATCATTTTCTAAACTTGAGCAAACCATTAAATTACCTACCACTATGTCTTTTGAAGCTTCTACCTCAGTAGTAGTGATAGAATAAGCTTGGCCTTGGTCCCTAGTCCTTTTCTACGGTAAGTTTCACTAATTCTTAGGACATTAATTTGCATAATGTCGCATCTCCCTACAATTGTAGCATTGAACAATGGTAGCGTCTTTCTTTCTTTACAATCACTGGCAAGATGGCCTTTCTATCCACATTGTAGAATACTCCTTTTCATTATAGATAGGAACCAGGGTGCTTCCTTCAACAATTATCACTGGGTGGAAATTCAATTCCTCCCTTCTTCCATGTTTCCTTATTTCCTTTCCAAGAGTGTTTAGCATATCTCTTCTTCTATTTCTTTTATGTATGTCATAAGACTTAGAGAATTCCTTTTTTTATTGATAGCACATGAGATAGTATCATCATATGATGGGAAGGATTTTGAGACTAATGCTTTATAGAGAAATTTTTTTAACCCATCAAAGAAATGATAAATCTTACTTCCAGGGTTATGTATATAATTTTCAGCATACTGTTTCTATGATGCTTTCACCGGGGCGCATGCATTCGTCTGTGGGGTGGACACGCTTCTTGTTACCCCGCATTCCCGCTTTCCAAAGGTGGGTGACATCCATTCCTTGTTCAGGGACGTCTGCTCCTTGATCGAAACAGGGATGATGGGATGTCGGTTCTTCCTTCCGTGGATTCCTCCTCAGAGCTCGATACCTAGTCTGGGTCTCCCTCATAGATTTAAGGTGGATTTCTAAAGCTCATTCTCGGTGCCATATCTACATGGACGCTAGTTAATTATGCTTCTTCCATCGAGACACTCTAAGGGGTCTCGTCGGGCAAGCAACCTTCGGTGAGGAGAATGATCATATTGGGGTGTTGTTGGCATGTCTGTCTTCAGTCCCCCATCACAGGGCTTCTCAAGGGCACGGAAGCCCGAGGAATACCACATCAAATGCGGGGAATGTTTACCATCTAAGGTTTTCCTCATATTCCCATGTTTAACACGGGGTATGTCACGAGTTTAATGTGTTTCGGAGACATATCGGGTTGATGGACCCCTAGGGGAACACCGATGTTGGGGCCAGTACATGGGTGGCTTCCCAGATTTCATGGAGTGGGATGGAGTGGCATGATCTCACAGGGATGTGGCAGCCCAGGTAAGAATCAGGATGGATGGTGGAGTGAGACATGGTGGGATTACGTTTTGAGATGACCCAAGAGGGGGAATACAGTTTAACATCATGCGGGACGAGATACAGTTTATCATCATGTGGGATGAGGGATCTGGTGCATACGCTCTAAGGTGGCCCATGGTGGGTATGGGGCTTACACTCTGAGGCGGCCCGTGGTGGGTTTGGGGCTTATGATCTGAGGCGTCCCATGGTGGTCAGGGAACTGACGTAGAGAGGTCGGAACGACCGGGTGGTGGGCTTGAACCTCGTGGAGGATTCCTACGTACTGTGCATTAGTACGGATCAATGTCCACGTAGTTCGCTGGGATGGGGCTTATGCTCTAAGGTGGCCCAAGGAGGATTTCATGGTCGATGCACGCTCTAATCCCACGTGAATCATGCTCAGTGTGAGAAACAAGAGGCAGCAGGGACCAGAAGATCAAGTCGCAAAGGATGCGTCCGTGAGAAGCGGAATGGGGCTTACGCGTTGAGTGTCCCAATGAGGAAAAAGGGGATTACTCGTAGTTAGAGGCCATTGGTGTCGGGGCTTAGTTCAGGGTGGAGTCCCGTGGTGCGACAAAGCACAGTGGGAAAAGGACTCCACTGGCCTTGGCTGGGGGAATTATGGAGATGCATGGGTGCAGTCATCCGTTGAGAGGCTAGGGGCTTACGCTATGAGGTGGCCCTTCCCCCGGGGACAAACGCCACTCCGACAAGAAGGATCTCATTCCATGTGAGGAAGAGTCCATTCTTGTGGAGATGAGTGGGCTTAAATAATGAAAGTGTTAGGGGGACATTGCGTGTGAAGCACGGTGTCGGACCACAATTTAATGTCATGTGTTAAAAACGAGGTGCTTAGCAGTTTAACGTCATGCAGCTTGGATGAGGTGGGTTCGCTCCACACCCCTAAGGATTACATTCCGAATGCCATCTACCACTTTTGGGAGGGAAGGCATCGGCAAGGCCATAGTGAAGGGGGGCCACAGGGCGAACCACTGAGGAGTCCACGTTAGCGTGGCTATGCGAAGAAGAAATAGCCGTTAGCATGCCTATGCGGAGAAGCATAAGGCAAAGCAACACAATGGGAAACACCGCCCAAGGGACCTTTAGGTTACTTCGCACGAGCCTGGAAGGCCATACGGGAAAACAACGCATGGCGTGCATGCCTGGTAGGGGAGACATCAGGTGACGGTGCAGAGAGGCAGCCAAGGGCCGTCAAGGTGAAGGGTCCTAGACTTTGCGTGCAAAAAAGAAGGTTTGCGCGCAAAACACCGGGATGGCGTGCAATTGGAGAAAGAGAATTGCGCGCGGAGAGGGAATTGCACACAGGGTATTGCATGCACTGAAGGGAATTGCGCACAATGGACACGAATTGCGCGCACGGAAGGAACCCGGGGGAGGGGCAAATTCAATTAAGCTGGTGGGGTTGCGCGAAAAGGAGAACCCCGACGCAAGGTTGCATGAAACAAGGGATTACATGGAAGTCATCTTGCGCGCGGGGGGAGTCAAATTTCACGCACGAGAGCCAATTCGAATTCTGAAACCCCCAAATCATTCGGGGTTACCACCTATTTATAGGCATCGGCCGGCATGGAATCCAGGCAGTGCACAAAATCCTCCACGCTGGGAGACGCCTCTGCACAAAATCTCACCATGAAGAACTGGAGCGCACAATTATTGCACGCTGCATCAGCTCGATTCTACGAATCCCGGGGATCCTTCGCGTGCACAAAATTTTTTCGCACGGATCCTCCTTTATTTCACGCACCACTTCCTGGGCCTCTAGATTGGGCCTCTGATTCCGAATATGACTTCACTTCGTCATTTCGAAACTTCCTCTGGGAGTTACGTATTTTTTTGGCGTCTACAAATCCCCCCCCCACCCCCTTGGAATTGGATTGGAGAGAGGTCGCAACTGTCGGATTCCAAGGTAAATGCCGAAACGCCGAACTGCTGAGTCTCCTGGGCAAGGTGCGCACAAAATTCCAACTGGGCGTGCAAAACGATGGACTCGCGTGAAATCCTCTTTCCACATGGCACGAAACCCTAGACTCGCCTATAAAAAGGGGCGTTGGGTCCCAAATCCGTACATCATATTTTTGGCGCGATAGGCTCATCGCTCTCGTGTGTGAAATTGCTACCGCGGCTGCACATTAAAACGCTCTGGCAACGCAGAATTCCTTCTGAATTTTGGCCGTGTTTCCGCGCCAGCTCGGGATACTCTGTGAATAGCATGCCGATTGCACACCCATCTCCAGGATTTTGCACAACTACTTCATATTCTGTGCACAACTCTCCAATTCCACGCACTGCATCCTCATTTCGCGCAACTCTCGAGAAACTCAAGATGGCCGCAAACCGAGTTGATAAGGGGTAATCCGCTGCTCGTAGGAGCGAAATGGCGGTGAATGGGGAGGTTTATGGCACCAATGTGATTGTCTCCAACAATCTGACCTTGTTCAATCTACTGAATCAGGCCCAAAAGACATATCCCTTGTCTGAAAACCTCCTGCTCTGAAATTATGGAATCCTGGAGGAGTTTCCCCTACCGGGCTTTGAGGTGGACACGCCGCAGTCATGGGTGACTCGGGAGTATGAGCTTCCTATTTACAACATCACAAACAACGGCCATCCTGCCATGGAAACCAGACATATAGATGTGTATGTCCTGAACCCGAGCACTAGGACCATTACCTGGGACGAGCCTGTCATAGAGAATTCTCCGGCCCTCTATGCGAGCATGTTCCGTTAGAGCATCACGGATGACACAGAGGGCTGGCTGAAGGATTGGGACCTACAATCCAGGGGAATATTCACCAGTGAATGGGCCTGTGCATTCTGTGTTCGCCATACCTGTGACCGGTTCAAAGATGAACTACGGTATATTGGCCTATTCGAGGCGGTATGGACATTGTAGTTCCACTTCCACCGTGAACCTATACTCGGGCTGGAGCTATTCACCCAGTGGTCTCCTGACACCAACACATTCCACCTTCATCATGGGGAAGTCGGCATCAATCTCTGGAATGTTCACTGCATCTGAGGTATCCCACTGGAGGGCTACCAATACGATGAGTTCGTTCCTCCAAAGAATACCTGGGGAGACAGGTCGTGGATGCCTATGCTGACGTGGAACCTATTGGAGATGGCCAAATAAAGGTTGGGGGTCAAGGACATCCTGAAAGACATTGCCTAAAAGGGCTAGTTCAGCCTGTTCCTTGAGAAGGATCTGGTCGTCAAGATGTCGGGACAGGGAAAACAGTGCCCAACCGCGGCTCAGTGGAGTAGGGACGTGTCATACTGGAGGACCCTAGAGGTGTGGCAATACTAATCATGGGGCTACCGTGTCATTGAGACCTGGGACCCGAATGTCTGGTATGACGGGTTCCTTGCAGCCTTCCTGAGCGGGTGGCTCCTGCCGGTGCAGGACGCGAGGATGGACGTTCGTCCAGCAACACTGGTTATGGAAGGTTGCATGGCCGCCAACAAAAGGTTCAACTTGGGCGTCTTCATACTGTCCAAGCTATATGCCATCCTGGGATGCATCTCACGAGAGAGGTCACCTCGGAGAGTATGAGGTCCCTTCCAAATCTTTCATGGCTGGGTGGTGGCTCATCTCGGCGGGTACACTTTCCTTAACGCCATATTTCCTCCAGGTGATGGTCTGCGACCGTCCTTGCTAAACATAGCAGGGGTTGTGCCGATGATGCTCAATGAGGAGGGAATGAGAATTTACATTGGCAACCATGAAAACTTCAACTTCAGCCCATTCCCCACCCTAGTAGGCCAGATGGTGGACAACAGGTGAGGCTCTCTGGAACAGTAGGAATATTTACAGAGCATTCGTGGCGGGGTGCTCGTGGCTCAGATCAACGGGAGGGTGATCTGCGAGCCTTACATGGAATCCCATTTCTCCAGGCAGTTCGGGTGCCTCCAACGAATGCCAATGAAGGTATTCACAGCTTTCTGGCAGGAGAAGAATCCCTACGTCCAGTGCTAGATGTGGTTGATGTTTACCACCTTCATCTCTGGCGATGTCGTTACTCTTCCTCCCACCGGGGTTGATGTCGGCCTGGCAACCGAGTATGCCGAACACTGGACCATCGTGTACCCTGTGGGGCTTTTATGCAAGCGAGTTCAGAAACTCGAGGCTACTCACACAAAAACCGGGCGACAGGAAAAAGGCAAGGTGCGACCAGAAGGGGGGAACCAATGGCGCGTCAGGAAGCGAGGCCTGCGCAGGCCGGGACTTCGATAGCGGGAAAATCACATTGTGCCGCCGAGTCCTCATTTCCCCCAGGGGGGTCACATGAGGCGGCCAAGGAGCTACCCGGGAAGTAGATAAGATACCTGCTCGAACCTTCCCAAGACGCAATTATCCCGGAACTATGGTCAGCCAGGATGACCCTACGGCAATCGCTGAGCGTTGAAGCCATCTGGAAGAAGATAATGAAAAACGGGACTCAACTGCTAGAGGTCGGGCTCATTCGAATTACCGACTGAGTAAACTTCCATCAGCGGCATGCTTATCTAACTACCATGGATGCATACGCACGCCAAAGTGGCCGGCGTGCGGAGCCACCTTTCCTAGTGAAAGTGATGCTCGGACAGGAGCATGATCCGGAAGCGATGCCTCTGGGAGAAGGTGACAGTGATGAGGAGTCAGAGGGGGGGGGGGGGAGTAAACCGGAGAGGATGAAGGTGATGGAGATGATGAAGAAGAAGATCCTGAAGGTGAGGGGTCGCAAGGGGTGAACTACCAAGGGAGTCCTTGAGAGAGCGGCGAGATTTTTGGCTCTGATCTCGGCATAACTGAGATACTCAAGGTCTGTCTCTATCTACATTCATTTTCCTTATTCATCCATTCTCCTTTTAAACTTCTAACCCATTTCTCCATCTCACTCAGGAGCAGTTGATCATTAGATGAGCATCCCCACCAGAGGAGGGAGGAGAGGAACCGGTGAGACATGATGGGGATCTGACACCAATCATTGAATTAACAAGCGCAGAGGGGTCTCCCATCATGGCGGCTCCTGCAGTGGCTGAAACACTGGAGACTGACACTCTGGATTCCTGTAAGTCTCACACATCACTACTGGCGCTTGGTGTCAAAAGATTCTAACTGACCAGTGTATGTCTTGAACAGAGATCTCAACATTGGAGGAACGTCAGGCTGTGGAGCCCGGGCCGTCCATGAGTGGACCAGCGGCTGACATACCACCTCATTCGGAACACGCTCCCTGCACTGAGTCGGCCCCGACAATTGATTAACATGGGGAGGCGGACATCAGTGGCGTTGTTCCTGAGACGAGGTCGGAAGCTGATGGAGGCCTCGTCACTGCTGGGGCGAGAGAAGAAGGTCGCCGGATGTCAAGGATCCTATTACTCATGAAGGTGTCCCTGTGGCGGATCCCATTGCCGATCTGCTGGTTGCCTTCCCTATATACTGACCTGCTGGCCTTGAGGAGATAGATGACTCAGACTCAGAGGCAGCCGAGGAGAGCCGGATGACATGGCGCAAAGGGTGGAAGTGTATCGAGTGCTTTCTCACAAATCCTCAGTCGGATTGGATGAGGCGGATGGGATCACTACAAACCTGGTTGTGCTTCCTGTGCACCGAAGGGGTCGATGCTCAGTGCCTTCATCTGACGGTCCGTGATTACATAGCTGAGAAGATACGCTAGAGCAACCGGCGCGCTGACATTTCCTAGTGCTGGGAAGGATTGGCGAGTGCTCAAGCATTTATGAGGGAGGAGCAGGAAGTCTGGAACTTCGAAGGGCAGGTGGAAGATAAGGAGGCCTTCATTGCAACATTCTCTAAGCTTGTGGAGAAGCTGACGGCCCAGCTGGCTGACGCGCAGGAACAACTGATATAGGCGAGTCACCGGATGACCGTACTTTGAGCCGAGTGGGCGCAGGAACAAGCTAGGGTTGGATAACTTCCCTCTATGATGGCTAATTAGGAGAGAGTCTTCAAGGAGCGATAAGCGGTCTTGGAGGCTACCAGCCAAAGGGTAGCAGCGCTGGAAAGATTTCTTCAGCACGTTGATCCCTAAGGGCTTTGTTTTGGCCATCCCATGAACTTCTTTCTTGTACTTCTCATCATCTCAATCCAATAAATGGCCAAATCCATTCATTTGTACCCTTGGTTTAATATGCTCAAATATAGTTCCCAAACGAATAACAAATCATCCCTAAGCTCCTGTGGGTCGCGCCCAATGCGAGAAGCAATGGATGCTTGTCCCATCATTTCATCCAACTGTGGGGCATTGACCAAGCTTCAGGCATTAGAAATTGGGCCTGGATTTCTGAGGATACCCCAGGCCGATTGATGTTTTGACTTCTCAGTGTGCTTTAACAGATGAGTGGGGCAATGCCGGGGGCATTGAAATCCATCCGAACATAGGGATATGGAGAGGAAGCATGAATCACGCTGCCCAAATTCAAAACACGCTGGGGAGAAATGATGGAGGATAACTGTCAACCATGGCAGAAACATAGCATCCATATCGTGTTGGCCTAGAATGGGGAAAATAAATGAGGGCTGACCGCTGACCATGTTCGCAATATGGGGCCTAAATCAAATATCATCGGTCAGTTTTCTGGAACATTGGCCCAGGCCTGCAGGAGGACCATATGTATAGCATCCATACTGTTAGGGGGTCCCTTCAAGAATGAAAGGAAATGAGGATCCGAATAATGGGGCAGGCAAAGCATGGAAGGTGGAGTGGTGGTTTGTTCAAACAGAGTCCAATACTCCCGAAATTGTGCCACCGTGGCGGAGGCGCATTAGGCGGACGTACCAACCAGATCACGGGTCATCCCAATTTCCGAGCAGGACCGCTTTGGAGATAGAACTGCCACTTCCCATTGTTACCATGGGTCATCCCAAACCTACTCGGGGTAGATGTACTAATTACACCACTTCCCATGAAGTCGGGCCGAGGGGCCGACAATAAGAAGGGATGGGGTTTAGTAATCCCTAGGGCCATACCCAAAACGAAATATCTGGGTGTTCCTATGTATCTCATAAGGATGAGAATCAAGCCACATGTTGTTCTTGAAGCACAATTTAACATCATGCAGGATGAAATGCATTTTAACGTCATGCGGGACAGACACATCTCATCTGGGGATAGACACAGCACGACGAGTAACCCGACGTGAATGAGAACATAATCTCGCACTACACCGTATAATCCCACAAGAGAGAGTGAGTCGTATAAAGCCAAAGAAATGATCTTAGTTTTAGGTCATAGTATTAGGACCAAAGGAGAAGGGGAATAGGAGACACATGGTAAAGTGGCTGCAAAACCCAATGTGAATGGGGAAAAGCCCTGCTTACTATGTGCTCCCAGGGATGTGCTTAGGCCGAGAGACCAAGCATGAAAAGTTAGGTTGGGCCTGTGGGGAAGATCCCAGGCACTCCTACGTATCTCATAAGGATGAGAATCAAGCCATACGTAGTTCTTGAAGGGCAACATGGAACGATGTGGCGCATGTGCAGAGGAGTTGTGACGGTCTAGCCCTCACACCACAAGAAGTGGCATTTGATATATCTTGTTTGTTCTTGAAGGTCAATGGTTTTTATTTTGTGGGTTGACTGGCCAAGTGTAGAAATTCTTGGCATCTCCACAATAATCAAGCCATAACAGGCGCTGACAAGCGGCATGGTGATCAACCAATACATGGCGTGATGTCCCCCATGGGGAGGTCACCACAATGCAGTGCCATTTTTCATCGTGTAGCCAGGACGATATCATCAGAGTTTAAGGTCGTATGGTTTGGACCAACAACACAGTTTAAGGTCGTATGGTTTGGACCGACAACACAGTTTAAGGTCGTATGGTTTGGACCGATAGCAGAGTTTATGGTCATATGTTTTGGACTGACAACACAGTTTAAGGTCGTATGGTTTGGACTGACAGCACAGTTTAAGGTCGTATGGTTTGGACTGATAGCACAGTTTACGGTCATATGGTTTGGATCGAGGGGAACATGCATGATGCGATACCATCACTACGTGCAATCCCGAGAGAGGAGCCTCGGGCCATGGGGATGACGAGGGTCCAACCATTAGGAGGGGGAAAGGGGATGCTAGCTCCCAGCTGTGCTGGGCCCAAAACACAATGTAAGGGAGACTCCTCTTTCTCATGGGGATGAGGGTCAAGCTGCACAAAACCTGCAAAGAAGAAACCCAAGCACATAATCTAGCGCTCAGATTGCAGGAGCCCTGAGAGGCACCGTTACGCAGCTTGGTATGTCTGACATGTGGGGGTGTACTGAGGGTTAGTACAAGGAGTGTCGAGATTCCACCTTGACATGGTGGGGCAGAACATGACATGAATCATGCCACCAACATTCAGGGCCTGGGGAAGCCAGCATGACGACTGAGGATTATTGCTGACCATGTTCGCAACACAGCATCCTGTCGTGTTATCCATAGAGACAAAAAACTGAGCATCAACCGCTGACCATGTTCGCAACGCAGGATTTTTATCAATTTGATGTCTGAAACCCTCAGGGGCGTTGGCCCGTGATGGTAGGAGAGTCCTTGGGCGTTGTATCCAAGCCTTTCATGGGGGTCCTTCTGGGTGTGAAGGATGACAGGGGCCCGAATGAAGTGGAACACAAAGCTTGGAAAGTGGATGGAACTTGACTAAGTCGAATCTGGCACTCCAAGTCCTAGACCAGAGTACTCTGAACACATTATCAGACCACAGGAATGGGTCAAAGGGCTTAGTCTGAGAGCGGCCAAAAGATGGCGGATCCCCGGGAAAAAGAGGGGGCATAATGCCAAACAACCTGGCAACCGGGAGGTTGTGGGATCTCCTAAGAGATGGGTCTAGACCTAACATCTAGGTGTTCAGGTGGTCCTACATATCCCATAAGGATGGGAATCAAGCCATACGTAGTTCTAGATGGCGCCTTTTAATGTCATGGGAAACATGACATAGGAGGGCTAATCTTGAGGATAGGGTGCGCGTGGTGCAGCTACCGAAAACCCAACTTGAATGAGGACATAATCCCATACCACGCTACGTGATCCTGTGGTCAAGGTCCCAAAGCCGAGATAGACGCGATAGAGGACCTCAAGCTGGACCCAAAGATGAAAGGTCTTGGCATTCCTATATATCCCATTATCATGGGAATCAAGCTAGACGTAGTTCTTGATACACAGTTTAACGTCATGTAGGAAGAAATATGGATCTTAGTTTTAGGTCTTAGAAATCGGACCCGATGCAGTATAAGGTTATGTAGGACCAAAAGAGGGCACAATTCAGTTTATGTTCATGCTGTACCGGGTGCATTTTAAGGTCAAGCAAGACCATAGAGCCCATATGTAGGGAAAATGTAGTTTAAAGTCATGCTGGACCGGGTGCAGTTTATGGTCAGGCAGGTCCATAGAGCCCAAATGTAGGGAAAAATGCAGTTTAAGGTCATACTGGACCGGGTGCAGTTTAAGGTCATGCAGGACCATAGAGGATATTTGTTTTAGGTCTTAGAACTCGGACCATGAAAAGGAGAAAGTTTGGTAACCCTTGGGGCTGGACCCAAAACGAAATGTTCGGGCATTCATACGTATCTCATAAGGATGAGAATCAAGCCGCACGTAGTTATAGAAGCATAGTTTAATGTCATCTTAGATGAAATTAAGATCTTAGTTTTAGGTCTTAGAACTCGGACCAGGTGCAGAACATCGCACGGATCTTAGTTTTAGGTCATAGAACTCAGACCCTAGAGGATCTTAGTTTTAGGTCTTAGAACTCGGACCACGTGCACTCAGGAAAAATAACGTTTGAGGAACCTGGCTTTGGTGGTAGGAGTGAAACTCTCACCATCCATAGTCACCAGGGAATACGCGCCATTGGGATATACCTTATGGACAATAAAAGGACCCTCCCACTTGGGCTCCAACTTGGGTGGTTTCCTGCCTGGAATCAATGGCGCCCTGAGAGCCAGCACCAGGTCATATTTCAGGAAAGAGTAGAGGTGAACCTTCTTATCGAAATCTTGAGCCATCCTACTCTAATGCCTTTCCACGTTATGTAAATCGCGAAGCGTACATCCGTCCAGCGCTTCCAATTCAGCAAGACGGATTTCAGCAACTCTATCTGGCGCTTGCTGGTCATAGACCACCGTGCACAATGAGGGATGCTGGATCTCGATGGCCAGGATGGCCTCAGCTCCGTATACCAAGGAATACGGAGTCACCTGGGTGGAGTTACGAGTCGCCATCCTATAATCCCAGAGGGCATTAGGGAGCTTGTGCGGACAACTTTTCTTGTTCTGACCTACAATTTGTTGCAGAATGTTATAAAGGGTTTTCTTAAATGCCTCAATCTGTCCATTCACCTGTGCATGATAGCGCGAGGTGTGGTTAGAGAGAATGTTGTACTTGGCGTACAATTTCTTCATCTTGGCCGCTCGTAAGTTGGTTCTATTATTCGTGAGGAAAGCATGAGGTATTGCAAACCGGTTGATGATATTGGAGCTCACGAAGTCGGTGATAGCACAAGCCATGACTTCCCTGAGAGGGGTTGCCTTTTCCCACTTTTAGAAGAAATCCATAGCAGTTAAGATGAACTGGCACTGGCGGGCCGTCGCCGGCGGGTAAGGCCCTACGACATCCAACCCCTATACTGCAAAGGGCCAAGAATACTTGGTATTATGGAGAGGCTCTGGTGGCCGATGCACAAAGTTAGCATGAACTTGGAACGCATGACACCTGTTGGCATACTCGATGCAGTCATGGATCGTGGAGGGCCAGAAGTATCCTAGCCTCTGAATCTGGTGAGAAAACTATGACCCGGCCTGGTGGGCACCACAGGAACCTTTGTGCACTTCTTGCATGACCTGTGGGATATCGACTCCTTGAAGACAACGGAGGAGAACACCATAAAACCTGTGCCTGTAAAGGTGCTGCTCATGGATGGGACTGCTTTGAAGGGTGAACTACAGTGCGTGGTGCTAGATTCATTCTCGCACTTCTCAGTCCAGCAGAAGATTGTCGTGCTGGAGATATTCAACCTAGGGCGTCCTCCAGTCAGGGATTGTCTCGATCACCATGCCTGAAGCCCCCGAGGGTCCTGACGTAGGGGCACCAGCGGTGAGATGGTTCACTCGTAGGCCAAGATCTCCCTCTGTCATAATAGGAGCAATGACTCTCCAGTGCGCCACATGGATGATTAGGTCATCCTATTCGGGCTCCGCAAGTGATGCGGCCAGGCTGGCCAAATCATCTTCTCGACTATTCTGCGACTGGGGAACGTGAACGACATCTAGCCGGGAGGGGAACTTAGCCATTATATGGAGGGTGCACTCCAACAACGGCATGAGTTCTGGCTTCCTGATACCATTGTCACCATTGAACTACTTGATGACTAGCTCAGAGTCCCCTTTCACACACAGATGGGGTACATTAACCTCCAGAGCCAACATGGGGCCAGTGATGAGGGCATGATATTCTGCCTCATTGTTGGTGCAGCCTACTGACAACAGGAATGAATATGGAAGAACAGCTTACTCCGGGGTAATGAAGATGATACCCAGGCCCACTCTATTAAGCCTAGGATTGTTGATCCTTCTACCGGTAGGGCTTTGGGAGGCGCCATCAAAGTGCATCTCCCCGCATGGGATGGCGTGATCGACTGAGAGGATTTCCTCATCAGGAAATCCTAGATCCAGTGGCTGGTCTGCAAAGGTTGGTTGGGAAGCTAAGAAGTCTGCCAATGCATGTCCATTGACGGCCTTCTGAGGTACGAACCTGATATCAAACTGCTGGAGGATCACCGCCCAGAGTGCCAATCGGCCAGTCAACATAGGTCGGTTCAAGATGTATTTCAACGGGTCTACCTGAGAGACTAGTTGTACCTTTTGGTGCTACAAGTAGTGTCATAATTTCTGCACAACAAATACGAGTGCAAGGCAGCTCTTCTTGATGGAATAATATCTAATTTCCGCATCGAGGAGCATGCGGATGAGGAAGTAGAGGCTATTCCCTATCCCCTCGTTGTTCTTCTGGGTGAGAAGGGCGCCGAGGGATTATTCCAGGGCAGTCACGTAAAGGACTAGGGGCTTTCCGGGAACGGGTGGCATCAGGACCAGAGGTTGATGCAGATACTGCATGATTTCCTCAAAAGCGATCTGACACGCTTCGTCCCACCCATAGGCAGCGCCTTTCTTCATGATCCGAAAAAAGGGCTTACACTTGCCAGCCAGATTTGCAATGAATCGGTATATATAGGATAAGTGGCCTTAGAGGCCTCGAAGCTCCAAAATATTATTCTGGGGAGGCATCTGACTAATGGACTTGACCTTCTCTAGGTCGATCTTGAAGCCTCGATACTTAACAATGAAGCCAAGGAACTTTTCGGAGGTGACCCTGAAGGCACACTTCAACAGGTTCATATTCAAGTGGCGAGAACTATGGAAGCCAAACACTTTCTCAAGGTCATTCAGATGGTCTTGGTGCTGATGAGATTTAACCACCAGGTCGTCTACGTAGCACTCCACCAGTGTCCCGAGGATCGTCTTGAATATGCGGTGCATAACCCATTGATAGGTGGCACCAGCATTCTTCAGGCCGAACGGCATAAACCGGTAGTAAAAAATACCCTGGGGGGCACTGAAGGCAGTGAACTCTTCATCCTCAGGGGCCATTCAGATCTAGTTGTACCCGAAGTACCCATCCATGAAGGAGAGGGCTTGGAACCCGGCTATTGCATCGATCAACAGCTCTGTCACAGGAAGGGGAAAGTCATCCTTCGAACAGTGAGGATTAAGATCGCGAAAGTCGATGGAGACCCTGATCTGCCCGTTCTTCTTCCTAACAGGCACAATGTTGGCTAACCACCTGGGGTACTGGACTTCCTTGATGAAGTTTTCCTTGATGAGCTTATCAACTTCGGCCTCAAACATGGCACCATGAGAGGGGTGCATTTTTCTGGGAGGCTGCTTGAACCCGCGATGGTTTGCTGGGAGGCCAAGGTGGTGGACGGGTACCTGGGGATCTAGTCATGGCATCTTGTCATAACTCTAGGCAAACTCATCATGGTTCTGTCTGAGGAAGTCTATGTAATGTTTCCATTCCTCGAGGGGAATAGCGGTGCTGACCAATGTTGGTATCGGGTCTGCCTCGCTACTGAGGTTCACCTGCACTAACTCATCGACCATGGTGGAGACGCTCTCTTCAAAGGACAGAGGAGCATCTTCCATGTCTTCTTCTCCGCTTGTGGAAGGATCGTCCACGGGGGGAGCCATTTCGGGGCTGCTAGACCCTGATGGGGAGCTGGCGCTGGCTTGGGCGGTAGAGGTCATCATGACGGGAGACTCATGCACCGTAGAGACCATGGTGATGAAGGCGGTTTATCCTTGGGTGGTAGACGGCGTCACGATGGGAGACTCATGCACCGCAGAGACCATGGCGATGAAGGAGGTTGATCCAATACCATCTGGCCTTCATCCCAAGGGGCTACGCTTCACAACATCAAAGCATTAGTGACGCGTTGGCGCGATCCAGTCGATTCTAGCCCGACGAAACAGACATGTATGACATAAAAACGTTGCCATGAGCCCAATGTCTCGATATCGTATAGGGGTATGACGCTTGGGGATCACCTGAGCCTGGTTGGTGTAAGAATACGAGGTAATTTCTCACCATCTCTTAGACTTGGAAATATGCCTTCCTCTGGTACCCAAGACAACCAAGAACTCTCCCATATCGGGGGTTGTGGCCTCCAACCGATGGATTGGGAAGACATATGAATCATCCAATCCTCCCCAGGGATCTCTCGTAACAGCGGCGGGCTCGAACTCACCTGCTAGGATCTGCTTTTCCATGCTCTTGTAATAGTCAGCGTCCAGGTAACGGGCTTCACAAGAGGCGAATGGAGATACATCTCCTTGGAGCATGCCCACTTGACCCTTAAGGGAGTATTTGAAGCACTTGTGATACGATGAGGGGACTGATATGTGAAGGTGGATCCACAACCTACCCATCAACGTGTTGTAGTGGTGTCCTGAGAGACAACCATGAATTCGGTATTGGCAATTAGGCCGCCGAACTAGGTCTTCAGACGAATCATGCCGAGTGGAATTTTCTCGGTCCTATCATACCCATGGATCCTGAGGTCAGAGGGAGTTAATTCATCCTTAGACAACCCCAGTTTTCTCAGTGTCCAAGTTGGGATAAGGTTAATCCCGGAACCCGTGTCGACATGACAGTGACAGACATCCACGCCATTGAACTGGCCGATGATGTATAGTGGGCGGATGTGCCTCTGTATGGGAAGGTCTTCATCTTAACTGAAAAACAAGATAACCACCTGACATTTGGCATCCTCAATCACCTCGGCGTGGAAGGCTTTTGTGGCCGCTACCTCTATTTGAAACTGGAGGGGCTCCTTAGATCCTCGGCGAGCACCTCACACATTTCAGACAACAGGCAAAGGGCCTCAAGGATGGAAAGCCTTGCCGGAATGTCGTCCAGATGCTTCATAACATCATACATTCACGCCAAACGTGAGCTTCTGCTTACAGTAGGTCACTCTGTGATTGGGGGCATGACCGTCCCTGTTGGCGGGACTGGTGACTGACTGGTACTAGGCATGTCCCGCTGTTCACTAGCCGAAGCCCGGGAGGTGGTTGTCGTGCTAGGACCGAAAGGCCGTAGTCGGCCGGTGGCTTGGTAGGGCTGGTTGCGACACAGACAAGGTGGTTCCTCCCTATCCAGCAACACAAAAGGTGGTGGAATAAAACCTGTTGACACCGGATGAGGGAGCCGAGAGTTCTTCTCTCTCTACCGGGCTTACTGCCTGGTCTCAGAAGCGTGCACGACCTTACTGGAGGTGACGACTGTCGTGCCCCGGTGATTCACATAGCCACGGCTCCGTCGATGTTAGTGACGGCTGGGGACAATGGGTAGGTCCACCTGGTGTTCCTCATCATCGGGAGTCAAAAAGGGATTTACCAACTCTACTGTGTTAAACGAAGCGTACCCCGAGCTTTCACTCGAGGAGTCATCCACTACCGGATGGTGTCTCGGAGGGATCCCTATTTCTGGGGGCATGAAATCACCAAGCAAACGAGAAGATGATGGAAATGGAAGGGCGCGTTCTTTCTTCTTGTGCCACCGCCTGCTCTTCTAGGAAGTGGTAGGCTGGGACGACGATGCCAAAGCGGAGCTCACAGCCTCCGAGGGATCTGGCTGACTCAGGCGGGCACGAATGATGCCGTGGGCACGGGCGACCATCCTGCGGGACATCCAGTCATTATACTTCTAGGACCCATGGTCGGAAACCTGTTCCCACTCATCCCCAATGTCACTGCTGCCATCTGATCTCACGAAGACACATGCCACCTATGCTGGGCCTGGGCCCAACCTGACTATGATGTTGTCAATCTGGTCTTGGATCCAGTCCTTGAACACATAGAATTTCTGGATGGTGTGTCCTAGGATCCGGTGATAAGGGCAGTAGTTATGGTGATCAGGGATACACACCTCTTCTGGCTTCCGGCACTCAGGCAGCCGCACAATCCTCTACTCTAAGGCGCTACGGAAATTACCGGGGACCTGGGCCTTGCCAAATGAGTAAGTCTGATTCCTTCTATCTGGAAAGGGGGCTCTTGGGGGCTGACCATGACCAGGGTCCATAGGAGCAGGCCGAGGAAGCGGATCCAGATTACCTCGCCTAGGTGGTGGCGGTGCGTTACGCAGAGGCGCCTGCGGATTTTGAGGCGGTCGCTGCTGGGCCGGAGGATGTGCCCGTGGGTGTGGACCCCTATGAGCCTACTGATCTGGCCTTACTTGAAGCAACTATAGCTATCTATGGGCCTCTATCTGGGCTACAGTAGCAGGATCGGCTCTGGCGGCTCTCCTTGTAGAGATTACAGGAGGCAGTGGGCGTGCCTGACCGGCCTGTTGCAGGGCTTCTTCGAGGCATTGAACCTTGTCTGATAAGTTCTGGAACCCTCCAGGGTAATCATGTGTGATCATAGAAGGAACCAACGCTTCCTTGACGTTCCCTACACACATCGTCAGTAATTTATACTGAGTCCGTGGCATGTCAAGGGAGTACGTGAGCCCCTTCCACTGGGTGACGAAGTCCGCGACTCGCTCATCGGGCCTTCGTTTGTACCTGAAGAGGTCTAAAATGTTCATCTTCCGGGTTATGGAACTGAACTGGTAGAGGAATTGCTGGCGAAGGTCCTCCCAGCTAGTCACAGATCCAACAGGGAGCTGGCTGTACCAGATGAATGTCAGTCCTTCTAGTGTCTGAACGAAGCAACAGAGCTTGGAAGCCTCCTGTTGTGCCGGAGTCCCTAACATAGGCCCACAACTCGAGTTGAAGTGCGCCAAGTGTTGTGGCGGGTCTCTAGTCCTGTTAAATGGGGCAAAAGTGGGGTCCCCAAATCCCGGAGGGGCCGGCATATCATTCACCCATGCTGGGTATGTCTTGTCGTCCGGTGAGATTGCCACCTGCCGAGTTTCCAGGGCCTCTAAGCGGGCGATGAGTACTTCCATCAGATCATCTGAATGTGGATTCTTGTCCTGACGGGAATCTCTAAGCACAAGCGTGTTGCAAGGCTCTTCGATACGACAGTCACTCTCAGCAGCTCGAGGGGTGGCTGGCGGAGCAACTCTCGGGATGGTAGGAGGAAACCGAGCAGGGTCCCCCAGGTGGTCCTGCCGCTTGGGAGGGTTCGGTGAAACATATCGCGCCCTCTTTACATGGGTTCCAGCGTCTCCCCTGTCGGCGAATGCAACATGGTCACAGTTGCCCGGGGGAATCTCGGCAAGGGGTAGATTCTCCTGCCCCTACTGTCCGGGTCTAGGGTTACCGTAGTCAGGCCGCCGCTCTACAATATGTTCATCCAAGAGCTCATCAACCAGACTCTTTTTCTCAGCACGCTGTTGGCATAGCATGGCCTTCTCAGGATCTTCCTCTACCTTCTACACTGAGGCAGATGGGTTGGTGAGTTTGACAGACCCGGTAGGCTCTTTACCCTTGCCGATGTTTCGGCTCAGTGTCAGTGCCTCCATGGGTACAGGAAGACCTAGGAGGTTCCTCTTTTGGAAATTAATCCTCCCAGATGGGTCCAGTAGTGGCCTATCCTCAGAGGTTGAGTCCCCGTCGAGGGGCTCCACACCATTTCCCTCATCTGACGGGTCAGCCATGTTGACTGCCACTGCCCTTGGCAATGTTCCCTCAGGGTTGCCCAGTGAATCGGGCTGTCGGAGGATCGTACAAAAGAGGAGAGTAGCGTACTGCCCCCATCTGTGGACGTGTGCATGGGGGGTGGCTTCCTCAATAACTTTGCAGAGTACTTGAAAACTCTGGACGCATTGTTGCTGGAGGGCCTCATGGTGGCCCAAAGACTCTGGGTGCCGAACTGTGGGGAGTGCTGCTAGGTCGACCCGATGGCACTGCTCCCCGATATCCTCGAGATGTGCTTCGCTCCCGGGATAAGGCACTAGCTGATGGCTAAGGCGAGAGTGTGTCACCCGAAGAGTCTGGAAGAAGCATTCAAACTCTCTCAGGGTGAGTGACTCTTTCACATCAAGATCAGATTATGTGGCCGGCCAAAACTTCTCAGGGAAGTGGCCTACTGCAAGAACGGTCCAGAAGCTCCATGACTCCGGTTCGTGGTCCGGACCTTTCTCCCTCTTCTCATCCACAGAGGATAGTTGGGGAACTGGCAATGGCGCCGAGGCAGGCCATCGGGCCGGTGGGCTGGCCGATGGGGAATACGGTGAATAGGCCGATTGGTCGCCGATCCCTGATTCATCCTCCAGGGGTTACAGTACCCTGGATGCCACGTCGCGATAGGATGGGCCAGCGAATGGGCCTCCTCTCACAGTTTCGGTGCTTGCTGAGGGTGTGTCACTTCACGGCTCTTCCATCGGTCCCCAGAAACGCTCCCCACCCTCCCTGACAGGGGTAGGAGGTGCTTCTGAGGAGGCCAGTGGAAACTGCGGGTTTGACCCCTAGGGGTACGCAAAGTCCTCATCCTCCTGGATATACCTTCGATGGGAGGAGGGAATCATATGGATCTCGCATTCTGGGAGTACGAGACTGAAGTGCGGCATCCCCATCCCTTCCCTCAACTCGAAGGGTTTGGGGGGAAGGTTCCATCGTCGAGTCATACTCCACCTCAAAATCCGAGAAACGGACTAGTCTAACTTCTATCCAGACTCCCCTGACATTCCTCTTATGGAGACGACGCTAGGCTATCCTGTCCCTGGGTTGCTCCTCAGGGTAAGGATGATTTCTATCAAGGGGTCCCCTAGCCGCAATAGAGCTGGGGCAGAGGGGACTGAAGGCCAGGGTGCGAGAAGCACCAGGAAAGATGTCTAAAGGGACATGGGGAGGACATCCATGTGAGTGAGCAACTGGATACTAAACAGCTCCATACTCACGGCCGGCAGTGGGGGGAGTGACCTCATACCCAATGTAGTGGGCGCTGGAAAGAGTCATACCCGGAGCATAGCCCTCGTGAAGAAGCCTTCGTCTTTCCAGATCAATGGCATGGAATGAGCCTTCATGGTGCATGGCAGTACCGCAGATTGGTCCGTGGTGTTCATAGACAATGCCCGCGACCGGGAGATTTGACCCAACTTTCCTGTATGGCGGTCGGGTTTTTGATCCCATTCGGGAATGTGGATGCCCCTACTCAACGTGTGCGAGGGTCTGGTAACAGGAGTCAGCAGTGGCTCGGGCCATAGTGGTTGCTGATGTTGGTGCCCCAAGATGGGCATTCTCTTCCACTCATGCCTGACACTGGTGTTGGGTCATCTGGGTTGGAGCCGGTGGTGCGGGTATGGAGATTACCAGCTCCTTGGCTCGGGCAGTCGGGCAGCAGCGTCGACGCAGCCTGGCAGGGGTTCTTGCCGTTAACCCATAGAACGGGTCTCCGATTAGGTGGACCCGGACATCCCCCACCACATTGGCATAAGTGAGGGGCGTGTCAAGGGAATCCAGGGATAGGCTCCCAAAGTGGTTTAACATCAGAGTGGGGAGCGGTGGCTCCCAGCGCGGCCCTCGGGGGCGGCGATGGTGGTGAGGCGCAGCCGCCTCGAGATCCAAACGGGCCATGCCCCTGGTGGGGATGATCTCTTCCTCATTGTACCTATGAACCAGGTCTTTGATCACCCTCTGTTGGATGATTTTAGATGGAGAGAGGGGGTGTGAGCACCCGACAGCTACGGAGGTCAAAGATGGAGAGACCGTGGAAAAGGTGGGACCGCACTGGGTAGTTGCATCGGTACTTCCCCTGCACCTGCGCCGGTGGGAAGGTGGCGCTCGAGCTCCGAATGCAGTGATCTAATTCCATGAGGTAGGGAGATGAACCAATTAGCATCAACAGGAAAAGCTATCAACAACCAAGGCCCAGCGTCATTCCGTCTTCCATTGTCGGCAAGAGGGATCTACGCTGACGATGTCGTAGAACAGAGTGGTCAATGTCCTGACGGCCTCGACCCTTGGCGGGTTTCACGTCCCGGTGAGGGTTACCCAAACCTGGTGACATGATAATCTTCTGACACCCTAATCTCTACCATTCCCCGTATTGAGGAGAAGAGCTTCACATCGGGTTCACCATTTTTGTTGCTCTGATGCTTTCGCCGGGGCGCGCGCATCCGTCTGTGGGGAGGATGCACTGCTTGTTACCCTGCATTCCTACTTTCCAAAGGTGGGCAGCATCCGTTCGTTGTTCAGGGACGTCTGCTCCTTGATCGAAAACGGGATTATGGGATGTCAGTTCTTCCTTCTGTGGATTCCTCCTCGGAGCTCGTTACCTAGTCCGGGTCTCCCTCATAGTTTTAAGACAGGTTTGTGAAGCTCATTCCTAGTTCTATATCTACATAGACACCAGTTAATTACACTGCTTCCATCAAGACGCTCCAAGGGGTCTCATCGGGGCAGAAACCTTCGGTGAGGAGAATGATCACGTTGGGGTGTCATTGGCATGTCTGTCTTCAGTCCCTCATCACAGGGATTCTCGAGGGCGCGGAAGCCCGAGGCATCCCACATCAAATGAGGGGAATGTGTACCATCTAAGGTTTTCCTCAGCTTCCCATGTTTAACATGGGTAATGTCGCGAGTTTAATGTCTTACGGAGATGGATTAGGTTGAAGGACCACTAGGTGGAACACCGATGTTGGGGCCAGCACGTCGGCGACTTCCCAGATGTCATGGAGTGGGATGGAGTGGCATGATCTCACAGAGATGTGGCGGCCTGGGTAAGAATCAGGATGGATGGTGGAGTGAGACATGGGGGGCTTACGTTCTAAGATGGCCCAAGAGGGGGAATACAGTTTAACGTCATGCAGGACGAGATACAGTTTAGCGTCATGCGGGACGAGGGATTTGGGGATTATGCTCTGAGGTGGCCCATGGTGGGTATGGGGCTTACACTCTAAGGTGGCACATGGTGGGTATAGGGATTACGCTCTGAGGTGGCCCATGGTGGTCAGGGAACAGACGTAGAGAGGTCAGAATGACCGGGTGGTGGGCTCGAACCTTGTTGAGGCTTCATACGTACCATGCGTTAGCACGAATCAATGTCCATGTAGTTCACTGGGATGAGGCTTACGCTATGAGCCAGCCCAAGGAGGATTTCTTGGTCGATGCGTGCTCTAATCCCACGTGAGTCATGCTCGGTGTGAGAAATAAGAGGCAGCAGGGACCAGCCGATCCCGTCGCAAAGGGTGCGTCCATGAGAAGCGGAATGGGGCTTACACGTTGAGCGGTCCAAAGAGGAAACAGCGGCTTACACGTGGTTAGAGGCCCTTGGTGTCAGGTCTTACTCTAGGGTGGAGGCTCGTGGTGTGACAAAGAGCAGTGGGAAAAGGACTCCACAGGCCATGGTAGGGAGAAGTACGGCGATGCATGGGTGCAGCCATCCGTTGAGAGGCTAGGGGCTTACGCTCTGTGGCGGCCCTTCCTTCGCGGACAAAAGCCACTCCGACAAGGAGGTTCTCATTCCATGTGAGGAAGAGTACATTACCGTGGAGATGAGTGGGTGTAAAGAATGCCTGAGCTGGGGGGACCCTGCATGCGAAGCATGGGGTCAGACCACAGTTTAACGTTATTTTTTAAGGACGAGGTACTTAGCAGTTTAACGTCCTGCAGCTTGGACGAGGTGGGTTCTCTCCACACCCCTAGGGAATAAATGCCCAATTCCCTCTACCCCTTGTGGGAGGGAAGGCATCGGCAAGGCTGTAGTGAAGGGGGTCCACAGGGCAAACCATTGAGGGGTCCACGTTAGTGTGGCTATGGGAAGAAGCAATAGCCGTTAGCATGCCTATGCGGAGAAACATAATCCAATGCAACACAACCGGAAACCTCGCCCAAGGGAACTTGAGGTTACTTTGCACGAGCCTGGAAGGACGTACGGGAAAACAACGCATGGCGCGCATGCCCGACAGGGGAGACATCAGGTGCCGGTGCAGAGAGGCCACCAAGGGGCATCAAGGTGAAGTGTCTTGGGCTTTGCGTGCAAAAAAGAGTGTTTGCACGCAAAACACTGGGAAGGTGTGAAATTGGAGCAAGATAATTGCACGCAGAGAGGGAATTGCGCACAGGGTATTGCGCGCACTGAAGGGAATTGCGCGTAATGGACATGGATTGCGCACACGGAAGGAACCCGGGGGAGGGGGGAATTCACTTAAGCCGGTGTGGTTGCGCGCAAAGGAGAACCCCAGGGCAAGGTTGTGTGAAAAAAGGGATTACCTGGAAATCATCTTGTGCACGGGGGGAGTCAAATTGCGCGCACGAGAGCCGATTCGAATTCCGCAACCCCCAAACCGTTCGGGGTCGTCGCCTATTTATAGGCATCGGCTGGCGCGGAATCTAGGCGGTGCACGAAATCTTCCATGCCGGGAGCCGCCTGCACGCAAAATCTCACCGCGAAGAACCAGGGCACGCAATTATTGCACGCCGCATCAGCTCAATTCCGCAAATCCCAGGGATCCTTCGCGCACACAACAATTTTTCGCGCAGATCCTCCTTTATTTCACACACCACTTTCCGGGCCTCCGGATTGGTCCTCTGATTCCAAATATGACTTCGCTTCATCATTTTGAAACTTCCTCCGGGAGTTACGGACTTTTTTCGGTGTCTACACATACATTTCTAACCTTTTAATGTTTTCCTCATACATTGCGACATTCTCATTCTCATTTTGTCTCAGACTCAGAAATTGTCTTTCCATATCTACATGATGGTCATGAGGAAAGTATTTTTTCTATAAATAGATCTTTGAGCTCCCTCCATTCCATATTTGATACTTCATCATCTTCCTTCATGTTTTGAATCAATGACCACCATTGATCAGCATCTCCAGTGCGGTGGTAAACTGCCATGATAACTTTTTATCTTTCACTGCTCCCCAAGGCATGTAATATTTTCTCTAAGGAATTTATCCATTGCTCAGCAACTAAGGAATTTTTACTTCCATTGAATTTTGGTGGTTTTTTCCTCATGAAGCGATCTAACATTGATCCCCCACACTGCGGATTAGGGTGCTCCATATGGGTAAGGTTATTATTCATAACCTGAGTGAGTTTTCCCAGTATAGTGATTAGCTGATCAGCACCATTTGCATCACCAGCTCCACTATAATTATCTTGAGTAGTTGTTAAATCCCTATTAGGGATTGCATGCATTGATATGGTTTTCATTCCATCCACTAGGCACAATTTCTAAACAATGGTATGCACTAGATTAGTTTATGAATTGTAATACATAAATCAAAACATGTAAAACACTTAACTTAAGTTGAAAATTTTATGGATATAATCCACAATCATAAAAATTATTTCTTTGAGGAAGTATATACTCATAAACCCCTCATAATTTTCTGTAATGAAAATGAAAATTATCCTAGGCATACCCTCGGGAGTGTCGTAACCAATAGTGCATCAAGGCCCGTTGTCATGCACCAGTTCCCATTCGAGTCTAGCTCAAAGCGGTGTTTTTGGATTTTACCCCTAGGTACATCTTTTCCAGAGCGGACTCTACCTGCTCGTATCCAGATAGGGATGTATTTCTCGAAAAACTCACAAAATCTCTAAAATACCATGATTCTAGGATGTTCTTCTATATTAATCCTCAAATTCCATCTTAGTTCTATGTTCTCTAATCATAGTTTATCTAAATCTAATTTCCAAGATTTGTACAAAACATCCACTGATACCAAATGTAAAGCCCCGACCCCAGTTACCCAGAGTCAGTGCATTATTACATAATATCGGCACGATCATAAGGAAATCATGTCTCTAAAGATTGATTAGTTTAGTATTATTGGAAACAAGATTCATACATAAGTTCAACTTTACAACAAGAAAAGAAATGCAACATGAATTTATTCTATTAGAAACATACAAGACTCTTAGATTATGCCAAAAATTCACTCATAACTAACTTCTTCATATCCTGGGAAAACAAAACATAAGAAAGGGATAAGCTCAAATACTCAGTAAGGGTATGTAATACAGCGGAAAATGACATAAATATTAAGCATGGTAAATAATTGAAACAACAATCCTTTACCAATAATAAACATGAATACTTTTATGGAAAGAATATGAGCTGAGTAAATAATTCCATAATAAAACATAATCATGGGTATTCTACTACTCTACTGACCACATGAACCATCAATATTATTTCTATAATGAGGGAATGTATAATTCCAGACATTCTGAAACATTTTGTCAAGGCCTCATCCAAGATGTCTAAAAATGATTAAGGCCTCAGCCAAAACCATAAATAAAATTGGGAAAGGGCCTTCGCCAATTCCATGTCTATTTGTCTCATGAGACCTACTGATGGATTGAGGAGCTATATCGGGATCCACCCGTCACTTACTAAGTCCAATACATTCCTCATATGAAAAGGTTTAAACATATCATAAACATTCATATTAAAAATAGCAAACATAATGTAAATACATTAACTATAAATCATGAATGGTATAAAAATATCACATCCATAGTCAAACATATCACAAAACATTCAATAAAATATGGAAGTTTTGTATCATAATAAATCAACTCCAAATAAACTTAAAATCCATCAAAGGATGTTGACATATATGAAAGCGAAACCATTTTTAGAGAAATATCTCTTTCTATTTTGAAATCATTTAAGAGTCACATAATTATAAAATAAAACATTTACTTTGAATATATTCTTATAATCTTCCAAGGGACCCTTCAACGAGTTTATAATGGTAGAAAATATCTGCACCCGCCGTATAAGTTAAAAAAAGACATTCTTACCTTAATTTTGTCAAAAAGGTTAAAAAGTACCTTGTTTAGAAAATGACGGAAATATTCCTTTATAAACATCTTATAAATAGTCAACAAGGGTATAATTGAATTTAACCCATAGTCTATAAAATAGAAATAATGTTTTGAAATACATTTTTCTGAAACATGTATGTGGGTGATAAAGAGGTCCCAATAGATAAATATGTATAAACAACCTCAGATAATGAAGAGATTGTGATATAAACCCTTACCTTGTAATTTTCCTTGGTTGAGGGTAGGTTAATCTCCTATATAATGGTTTAGTAACATTTTCTAAGTTATACAAGAATCATATACATTAATATGATATCATATATAATCTTTTAACATTTATTTGTTAATAATATCTTAGTATTATCATCGTTTCGGGTGTTAACAGATTCGTCTTTATTTATATTCTTTGTTATATGAGCCATATTTGTTATGGATGGGATTTATATTATTCATATCCATAATTTTATCATGTCTTTAAACATTATTTTTAATCATCAAATGATAATTTGACTGAATGGATACGATGGGGAATGAATCTCATCGCGTTCATGGAGACGGTAGTCCGTACGTACGCACGAGCGACAATATCATTATTTTGATACTAAAAGAATATATAATTGGATGTTATATAATATATATAAAATTATTATCATGTTATATTTATTATTTACATGAATTAAACATCATTATTATACCCATCCAAATAATAATGTTTTGAAAAACAATTACACCACAACGTGGAGACAGTAAGCCGTACGTACGCACGTATAGTGACATGTCATTCAAAGGATGGATAGAATAATGAATATGGTTGTACCATATTTATAATAACATCACAGTATATAGAAGATACTGGACTTATTATTTTAGAATGCCAATAACAAAGAAATAAGAATTTGAAGAAGAAAAGAACTTGAAAGATGGTGGTGAAAACCTTACATCTTAATCGGGTTCTTCCTTATTATTTGATCAGAAGAGCTCATTAGGTTGGATTTATGATCAAAATAAGGCCTATAGGATGAATTGGGGGATGTTGGGAGGATATTTGGGAAAATTTTGGCTGAACCAAAAGGCTTTGAAGCTGTGAAGAATTGGTTAGAAGTGGTGTCCTTTTATAAGGGGGAGGAGGGGCTCTTTAGAAAAAACATAAAGTACTAATTTATAATAAATTAATAATAATTTTATAATTGCTCAAAAGTGTTTTATTCAACGTCTAATGTGGGTATGGGTCAAAATCATTTCAACCAACAGATTTTAGACAGGTTTTGGTCATTATATTAACCTTATCCTTTAGTTTTACCTCTTAGTTAATGTGATTGACATTTACCATGTCACATTGTATTTTTATATTATATAGTTAATAAAATTACTATATACATCCAAGAGACACCCAAGTGGTCCAATAATGATACTCCTATCATGATATAAGCATCTTTGACAAAACTTATATTTTTAGGAATATAATATCAATTAATAATATAATATTCGTTTTAAAAACTCTTTTATGTCAATTTTGACACTATTGGGTATTTTGTTTTTGATAAATTCATAACAGAATTATTACTTCGAACCAAATTCATATAAACAGTAAAAATATGTTATATTAACCTAGAAAATTAGTGTAATTCATAAAAAGTTTCAAATTACAATTATTTTTATATTTATAATATCAATTATTTGATTCTTTCATTAATAAAGAAAAATACTGCATCATTATTGTGTCATAAAAAAATTTAATTATTAAATGTCTAAAAATTATAAATAAAATACAATTATGTATGAAATCATTTTCTCTTTCTAATTAATATTTATAGTCGAAAATATAACATATATAATCCTACGTAAAAATTATTTTTCTAAAAGATATATGCTTGAGTCATGTTTGTATTTACTTTAACATAATTAATATAAGGTATCCCTATCACCTACAAGTGGCTTCATGGGGTCCCAAAATAGACCCAAAGATTCCCATGGTCGGACATGTATCCACCAATAATGTTAGGACACGTTTTAGGGTAATCTATTAGGATTATAATTTTATTTTTTACACTTATTTAACGGATTTACCCTTTAACCATGGTAAATAAAATATTTACCGAAGTAATTATTCAAAATGTCTAAAACCAAAAGTTACCTATTTACACAATTTGAACATCCTGATTCCAAATATGGAATATATTTTTCCAAAATTCAAAACATAGAAGTGCCAGAAATTAATTTAAAATTAATTCCTACTGTCAAAACAAAAAGTGTGTTTTTAAGAAATAATAACTATCAAATGATTGGCACTTGTTTATGTCTGTTTTATGTGTGAAATTATGTAGAATGACCAAAATTGTATTGAATAGTAAAAATATATTCTAAATATACTTTAAAACCACTCAAATTAATAATTTATCACTATTAATTATTTTAATTATAAGAGTTGTTTTTAATTAAAATTTAGTAATTTTCATTATTCATCAAAATATAAAAGTTATCCAAAAAGTACCAAAATTTCACCCTAGGATAAATTTTATATTCTGAATCCAAAAATGAAGTCCATTTTGAGAGAAAAAATTTATAAAATTTCAAAAAAGTGGGAGTTACTATACATAACGGCGACTTTGATTGGTTGTGGTGTGTGTTAAAACATGAAGTTGCGTAAAACACACGCTACTATATTCTTCAAAGAGAAGTATACCTTGGAAGCTTGGGGCGTTACAGATTTTTCTATACTCTATAGTATCTAAGTATCAGTTTTGGATTTATCAGATAAACATATTTGGTAACATCATCTCATATGGAGGTATGTCAGTGGACACAGAGAATGTATATGCAGTTGTATCATAGGAGTAAACCAATAATGTTTTCGAGTTGACTGGATATTATTGAAGAGTCATCAATAACATTTATTAATTGAAAAAACTGCTTATGGGTTTGACCAAAAATGGGATGAATTTTGAATGGTCTAATGCATGTGAGAATGTATTCCAGCGGTTGAAGAACCACATTAAATAAGCAATGATCTTGATCCTACCCGATTCAGGTGATGATTATACAGTGTATGGTGATGCTTCTAGGACCAGACATGGAGTAGTGTTATTGCAGGGGGATCGAGTTGTGGTGTATGGGTCTTGTAAATTTAGGACACATGAATAGAATTACCATATTAACTCCCTTAAGTTATAATTAGGGGTTTATTCTTGGAAACTTTGGCCGAATTATCTATTAGGAAATGATTTTATAGTATATACCCATCACAGAAGATTAATGTATATAAATTTTCAAAGAGACATGAATCTATGGTACTATAAATTGGTTAACTATATGAAGTATTTGTATTCTGATCTAGAATATATTCCTGAGAAGGGAAATAGTGTGGTTAATTCTTTGTGTAGGAAAACTCATACTCATGGGGATTACAGGTCTATTGATGAGTGAGATGCATATTGGGGTTCAAGAGAGTCATGAGTGGCTGACACACATATCAGTTTCAATAGTGTTTATACTTTTTATCCAGATTAGAAATAGTATGAATGGGGATCTGAAAGTTCAATCCATAAGGAATATTCTTAAAGGTAGGTAGACACCTTTATACTGGAGTAAAGAGGATGATGAGATTATCTATGTCATGAATTGGGTTGTGGTGCCTACCAGCATACAATATGAGTTGATGCTTGAATTTCATGCCTCAAAGTGGGAGGAACATCTAGTTATGGGAAAAAAAGTATTGTGGAATATAATGAAAATTTTGGTTTCCATACATGGAAAATGATATAGCAGGGTTCATATAACAATGCTACACCTGATAGTAGGTGAAGGTGAAGAATCAACCACCTGGAGGTTTACTAAATTTGTTTCCCATTCTAGAATGGAAATGGGAATATTGAAAATGGGATTTGTGGTAGGTATCCTCGGGATTCCACATATGAATGAATCTATTCAGGTTATTTTGGATCTAATGATGAATTCATCACATTTATTTTCAATATGGGAGACTTACTAAATGGAGCAGTTCTGAGAACTATATGTTCAAGAGATACTATTTTTTACCGATGTGATATGGACTATAGTTTTAGACCATGACTAAGTTATTACTTAATTATTATAGAAGTAATTACATAAGGTTCTTGGTATTCAGTTTATATTGAGTACATATATTCACCCACAGATAGATGGGATGTCAGAGAATACTATTCATGTGCTTGAGGATATATTGTGAACATTAATTATTTACATTGGTGGGTCTTGGGATAAGCACAAAGATTTGGTGGAGTTTTCCTATAAAAAGAGTTATCATGATATGATACATATGGAACCATAAAATTGTCTTTATGGTAGTTCATTTAGATCATCTCTATTTGGGATGGAGGTAGGTGAGTCAAAGTTGTTGGGACTAAGTGTCGTGCAAGAGATGTCGGAGCTGGTTCAGTTGATTTAGAACTGAATGGCTATGTCTCAACATAGAAATGATTCTTAAGATGATATAAATTTATTACCCATATAGTTTATATAGGGTAATTATTTAATCCTTAGTGTGTGTCCTGGGTTGGTTCACCATAGGATACGAAGGAAGGGAAAACTGTCACCA
The DNA here is from genome assembly GCA_963277665.1 of Viscum album. NCBI lineage: Eukaryota > Viridiplantae > Streptophyta > Magnoliopsida > Santalales > Viscaceae > Viscum > Viscum album. The sequence continues at coordinate 1,335,604,923 of OY728142.1, forward strand.
AGGTACATTGGATCATTTGAGGGTGTGGAGGGAATAAGGTTGGTGGAATAATGAGTCTATCACCCAAATATATATAGTTATAAACATTATGTCTTCTACGTATCAAAACTGTATTTGTATCACCCGAAAACATCCCATGTGATTTAGGTGGGTGATGTTGAGCTTGAGATCGATTCATCCCTTCATGAGAATCTAATACTTGAGCTGGATTGCAATGAGAATGTTTTTTGGGGAAATATTGTTATTATATTTCATTTTTCGTGGACACATGGTCAAGTAAAAGAGGATAAATGTGAAATAGAAATAGATATGTGGGCTCACTCACCTGAAATTCTTGGCCAAGAATCTTATAAATTCTTGGGAGTTCAGCTCAAGGACTACCTATTTTAATGTGGGAGATTGTAATATCGTGTCCTTATCTGAAGATGTATCAGGATTGTTCACAATTAAACTTTTTACATATGTTGATTAATTTTAATATGTGATTTTATTTGGGGGTTCGTAGGGTGAAAATTAGATGTAATTGAAGAAAGAGTCCATTTTGCAATTGGCACACAGTTTTCTCTAACCGTGTTCCTCAACCCAAAAAATCGTGCAACCCTTGACAAAGGAGATATACATAGTTGGAAAGTGGTTTGTAAAACTAGTAACCCTATAAGGTAAAACCTACACCCCACCCCACCCCCAATCCCTAAAAAATCACACCGTTAGGGGAAACTATGCACCCCATCACAGAAAACTCTACACAACTTTTTAATTCAACAAAAAATTTGTTTTCAAATTACCTGAAACCTAAAAATCACCCAAATTGAAAATAATATAAACTATAACATCATTCTATAGTTTTATATCCTAATGGATGCATTAAAATACCTTTTTACCTTTGTTCTTGGTGGCTTAATTCATAGATCAAATATATTCACCCCCTCCCAGTAAGAGGATCTCATCACGGATATTATTCAATTCTTATCTTCTTCTTCTATCTTTGTTTATGGGAATTTATTCTCTAATTTTGTTAAATCTAAACCTTCTATTCTTGATATAGATCATGTATTGTATTTTTATATCTAGATTTAAGTGAAATTTATTTTTTCTTTCGTGATTTAGGTTTAATATTAGATTCTAATTATACATTGTTACCCCACTGAAATTGGGGATTTATTTTGGGGTATCATTCATTAATGAATTGAGATAGGTGGTATTTTATTCCAATCACAATGTATTGATATCAATTACATGTATGTGATTATAAAATTTCTTGGTTTATTTTACCAATTGAAGTTCATAAATTGAATTAATAAATGTGGAAAATTAAATAATTGAGGAACTGGGGATTTCATTGAATAATGAAATTGAAATTCAATGTAGATTTAATTATCAGAAAGTAAAATTTAGAATTAATAATAAATAATTGTTGAAGTAATTATTAAAATATTTATATTTTTCATTGGATTAATTGATTTTTTAATTAATTAATGGAAAGAATCTGATTAATTAATTATTGAATTAATTAATAGAAAACATGTGATCAATTAATTATTTAATGAATTAATGAGATTAATTTTATTTATTAATTATTGAATTAATAAATGAGATGATTTTGAATAATTATTTTTTGAATTAATTATTTAAATCTATGGGATTCATTAATTTTATAATTAATAAATTCATTTAGTATGATTTATTAATTTTCAAAATAATTAAGGGTTATTTTGTGATAAGAGAATTAATTTGGAATAATATTTAATGATGTGACTTATTGAAGAAAGTGATATTGATATACATGTGAAATTATTATATATGTAATATATGTGATAAAAGTGAAATAGATGTATATAAAATTAAGGGACATGATCTGATGCCCCAAATATCCATGAAAATTTGATTGATAAACAAGTGTGGTACATTGAATAATGCTCGAGATACCCATATAGTGTAAAATTTCCTGAATGTGAATATTTATTTGGGATAGGGACTAATACTACAAATACCCATGGGGTGTGGGGCACAGAAAGATTCTCCAAATACCCATGGGGGTGATAGATACAACATTTTTTGCTCATGATATTGGCATTGGACTATCGTTCAAATTATCCATTATAGTGAATTTAATTCAAATGGATTTTGAAATACCATTTGTTATATGAATTTTCAATTTTAAATGATAAATGGTTCAAAATCATGCAATGCGCGGAGTAGGTATTGAGGTTTTGGATTTCTCAAGAACAAAGTTGTTTATGCGGTTAAATGATGAGTAAATAAAAATGTGAAAATAGTTTACATATGCATTATACAAATTTATTTATAAAACCTCCTACATTGTTCTTGACTGGATATTGTTTTAGAATAAATTGATGGTGGCCTACTGAGTTATACTCATAACCAACTCGGGCTTCCTGATCGGTTCTGAAATATATTTCATGTTTGAGAGATAGGATAAGAGAAAAGGCCTTATATTAGGTTGATGACAAAGTATGTATCATGAATTAGGGAATTAAGTACACTTAGGGACCCTCTTGGGTGAGTCTTCAGTGTCTTTATTTTGGTTTTTCATTGATACTCATGGAACACACTTTAGTATGGTGTATCTACTTTTCATTGTTTCATTATTTCTAGTATTGTTCATCTCATTATACTGGTACTATTCTGTTTATGGTTATATTTTGTTCAATTATTGTTTCTTTTTTTTCACAAGTGTATTATTTGAATAAAAAAGGTTATATTCCCCCCATAATCAATATTAGACCCTCAATACATGTAAGAATCCTCTAGGGTACCTGGAGGGGCTCCTAAAGTCCTGTGACTGACTGACTCAAGGCATCGGTGCATGGCACTCAGGTCAGGAAGTTACATTTTCAAAAAATCAATCCATGAAAAATATTGAGTTCCTAGGATAAACTAAGGTTCAAGGACACGTGTTTGGTAATTGAATCAATTTTATCCAAAATTTCATATGGTCCAATGAACCATGGAATAAAATTCCCCTTTTATATAAACAAACAATACATTTCAATGGAGATACATTAAGAACAACATGATCTCCTACGTCATAAGAAATATATTTCTTCTATTTATCCACATAACTTGTATTTCTTGTCTAGGTAGACTGTATATTTTTCTAAATCAACTTCACATTCTTATCCATTTTCTCTAAAAACCCTTATCCCATTAACTTCCTTTCTCTTAATTCATCTAAAAAATCAATCATTCAACAACACTATCAAGACCCAGCCTGATGAGGCCTAGTCGATGACTTCCCCAATCCCACATAAAATAATACAGTGACCAAAGGCTAGCATTGAGTATTCATATCACACACATGGGAATAATCACCCTCATGTAACTATAAATATTTAGATAGTTATAATATCTATAAAATATATAATGTAAAACAACTAATAACCATGAGTTCACATATCTATAAACCCCCAAATTAGGGTATGATAATAAGGTAATGGAAATCTAAATCCATATAGAATCCCACCAAAGGAAACTAAAAATAAATCTAATCCGTGATGTGGGGTAGTAATTTCAAATGAAACCACTATTACACACCTCAGTCTCTATGGATCAATTTTCTTCACCTGTTCATGGTCTCTCAAAGACTTCATCAAAAGGTTAGCCATCTTCATAATACACAATACGTGTAGGTAGATCCCATAAAAGAAGGAGTATAACAATACCCAATTGGATACACCAAAATAAATAAACATAAATCATTAATATTAGTAATATAACATCTTTAATACTTCAACTAAAGTAAAAAAATAAAACCCCAGATATACTTGGTAACAACACTGCACCTTCAAGAGGTCCCAACCAAACATCTATATATAAGATTCTACTTGAATATTTGAGTAATTTCTTGTTCTTATATGACCCACTCCTTGATTTCTGCTATCAATGGTGAAAATCAACCATGAGGTTAGGATCATTGGTCCCCACCCTTGTAAACACATTGGTCTCTAAATATCTTGATACACGAATTGGGTATAACACTTAGGACTATTGGGGGACACCACGAACCCACACTAGATTAACCCAAAATGTATGGGATTGTATTCCAATGGTTCCACAAACCATATAGAAATGGAATTATAGATGGGGGACACACTATATGTTTTTGAGGTGAAAATGATTATATAAACCCCACTTATTGTGTAAGAAATAATAATAGAGTATCACACTCCATACTCATATAATGACACCACAAACTCAACCCGATGATCATCCTCCATAAGGGATTACAATATAGAGATGTGGATGAAATTATAAATTATAACCATAATGAGATACACCATGTGACCACTCTTAATCTATATGGGTCCAAACTAAATATAGGTATGTCTCTAAACTCATTAAAACGGGGTAAATGGAATATATTGGGGGTATAGGGCATGACTATCCCATACATGGTCTATCTTTTCACTTCTGTATCACATGGTATGTTGATCTCTATATACACGTGAACATTTTTACTATTAAATATGTATAGATAACTTTTATAACCCCAACTATTCCATAAGATAATGTTTATATACTTATCTACAAGCATGTGTGCCAACCCATGTACACCTTGACTTTTCGATGTACACTTAGTTGTGTCCATGTGCATAGCTCTTATCATGAAGTCTAATAGAATCTATGTACCTTGGCCTTCCCAGGAACATGCATCCTTCATGATACACATAGAGATCCTAGCTTGGGTCATATGTCATATGAAAATGATTAGATGGTGTGTGATTTTTTATTCTCTGTGGAAATAATAGTGTTGTAGTCTGGGCCCCACATGGAATGTTATCCCAGATGACATGTTCTTCAAACAGAAATTCTAAAAACCCTCATATTCTTTTCTATGTCATCCATACACATTTTTTGCTCTCATAACTCAAAATGGGAATCATGGATCTAAGGTCATCTAACCCTCCCATCACTTGATATCTAAAATTGGGCTTCAAATTATCTTTGAAAATTAAACTATTGAGATATTCCATCACCTATTCAAATTTAACTGGGAAGAATTGAAATTTTGGATCTATTTGGATTAACCTATGATCGTCGTCAACCTTATTCACTCATTTATTTCACACTTGATAGAGAACCTCACTATTGGTATTGATATGTTTCATCAAAGAAAGGTCTCACAATGATTATAAACCCATAATTCATTAAAGCACAGGCCAATGTAATTTCCCAGGATGCATGTGATAATAAATGAGGAAGATAATGATAAACCATAGACATGGGAAATGATCCTCATCCTTTTTTTGTACATAATAATTTTTGGAGGAATTAGATGAATGATTATGGAATAATCAATGAACAAAAAATCTACCCTAAATAAGTCAAACATCGATGTCTAAATCAATTATATATCATGAAATTTATTTTTTTCAATCAAGATTAAAGAATAGTAAATAATCAATAAATAAAAAATTCTTCTATCTTTTAGGATTGATCACGGATTATATAAAGTTATGTGTTTCCTTCCTTGGTCATATCCATGAACTCCTTTGGAACATGATCCTTGATCTGATGTATTCTACTAATGATCCACCAATGGATTCTCTATGACAGATCATATCCATCCCTAGGTTAAGAAACTATAACTATGGATTATTCATAGCCCTGTTTAAATATATAGTTCCTCCTCAATGCATCTACATGAAGAAATAAATTAGTTAAATTAAATCGTTTTAATATTATCATCTACTATAGAACTTTATAGAAACTAGTGATGATGAAGAGGATCATTTCATTTCTAGGATAAATGAAATTAAATATGCTTAAATGTGGACATTGATTTATGATTTTATCCTTCATTTAGGAGTTATTCATATTTTTCAGTAAAAATGGATTTTTGTGATGTTTATATTTTTAGAATTTCTCAAATATCATTTTTCAGCTCACCAGGCCATGAATCTCATGTTTTCTTTGTGAATGACATCAAAAATAATCCATATAATATTCGGTATTAATAAATTGAAAAATAAAATTCTTTACCTTCTCCACACTTTTAGTGTATTCATCCTAAAAAATATGAGCGTATTGAGCTCATATTTGGGTCACCTACACCTATGGTATCTTTTATATATTCCCAAACATCCACTAGACCTATACAAGATAATTTGATTTCCAATGAATGATCCCATATTGTTGATCCCCATTATGCACTATGTACTCATCAAAGGAATATCATCCTCGATTTCCATATCACCACCCCTAGATAACATGTGATGTGTCTTGGATTTTCCTTATCATCTAAAACACGGGGATGACATCATATACCCAGTCTTACTATCATGGTAGAGGTAATAAGAACACCACCTTGAAAATTATTTTTAGTATATAAAAAAATATAATGAATCTTAGAGACAGATTACTGCCCGATTGAAATCTCATTAATACACACTGAGGTGAGACCCTGAATAAAACATGGTCTCCCACCTCTAACTATAAAGGCCTCGATCATTGGTAACTATAGGATTCAGGTATCTTTATTCCTTCCTCGCCTACTCATGGATGATCTAAACCCTCACTATCATATCTAAACCCAAATTTGTGCCCCTAAGTGATGAATTGCCTAGATTTGTCCATCAACGTGCTGATCTAGAGGGTCTCTTATTCATGACCTTGAATACTTCCATTCTGATGGTGTACTTGTAACTTTTATTGTATAAAATCTCCACCAGTACAAGGTGATCCTCCCAAATATGAAAAATAAAATAAAACATGCAGCCCTACATTATTTCCTTCAATACCTAAATTCTCTACTCAGTCTTTCCATTAGTCTGGGAGTGAAAAACATGATCAAATGAAATATAATTCTAAACAAGTCTAGAAATACTCTCCTTAATCATGGAGGGAATTAGGCATCACAATTTAAAATGATAGTTGAGGGAACTCCATGGATCCAAAATACCTTCATCACACACAAGTATCGCGTTCTCTATACTAAACAATCCACTCAAATAGATTATAAGTGCACGGACATGGTGAGAAGTCTGTGATCACCAAAATCGAATCATGTCCACTGGACATATGTGGAAACCATATTAAGAATTCCATGAATATCCCATCCCATTTCAACTCTGTAACCTCAAGGGGTTTGGTTGAACCTAATGGTTCTCATACTTCAACTACTGACAAGTGAGGAATCAAGATCAAAACTCTAGAACACATCTATTTAATCAAGGGAGAATGATTTAAAGGTCATGGTTTATCTAATCTACACCAGGATGTACCGCCAATGGGGATATATAAAAATACATCATCACCTCCTCCTAAAACATCACTAATACCGTCATACATCCTTGAAAATTGATATCATGCTCTCCAGATTCAAAATACCATTAAGATCACAACTAGTGTATATTTGAGTATGTATTTTTAGGTAGTCAGTATCTCTAATCAGAGCTTCGGTAACATGATTTATAAGTAGTGGGGTAATAAAATTTTAGTTAAGATATGAAGCATTTTCTTTGTCCACTAAGTAAAACTACAACGAGGCTAACTAATCTAACATATCATCTAATAACTATGAACAATATCTCCTTCTAAGATAATTTTCCACCACATTCCCCAACTAACAAAAATTGATAATCTCAATGTCTTGGTCCTATAAGAACTCCATACATCACATATTTCACTAGTAAAAATTCTTCTGAGAGAAGATATACTTGCGACACATGTGGTTAGAGTATATGATAAACTGATTCCCCATGAGGTAGTGTTGAAACATATTTATAAAATGACTACCACCATATACACATGATCATGTTTCACATAGTTATTCTCATGTATTCTTGGCTACCTATATCTATAGTAAATCACTTCATGACTATATATTACAACAAAACCCATTCTAGACCTATAGAAATCATAGAACACTTCTTACTAGACACCCACCTCTAACAAACTTATCATGTAGGTGCTCATCAACCTCTTATTCAACTCCTAAAAAATAATAACTTTTCACCCCACATGAATGGCTACCTCTTTCAGTTCATAAATGTCAAAGGTTATGAATCTCAAGATAAATCAGGTACAAACATTGGATATTAAATTAATAACCCAAGGAAACATTAAACCACTATAATTCTATTGGGTGGATAACAATAAATATCTTCCTAAACCTTCTCTAGATCAACATAAACTCTAACTAATGAGATGATGTTTCCTAGGAAGGGTACCTCTCAAATAAAATATTGACAGTTCGAGAGCTTAACATAAAGTTGGACCACACAGTCTGTGTCTAGGACCAACCTCAAGTGTCTCACATACTCCTCCATGGATGTTGAGCACACTAGGATGATATCAATTAATACAACAAAAAAATAGTCAATGAAATGATGAAATATTAAATTCATGTGTGAATTTAACACTTCTGGGGAATTATTCATATTGAAGGATATCAACAAGTTCTCATAATTATTATATAGACATCTAAATTCCATATTTATTATAACATTTCCCCATTATAGAAGTTGGTGATAGACTAATTTGAGTTCAATATTTTAGCATCATCATTACCCTATCAAATGATAAATGAATTCATCGATCCTTTTAAGTAAATATTTATTCTTCATGGTCACTTAGTTCATATTGTAGTAATCAACACATAATATCAAGTTCCCATACACCTTAATGGTGAAAAATACTAGGGTATCCCATGGGGAAACACTGGGTATCATGAATCCATACTTCATTAAGTCCTCCAAATATACCCTAAGATCACAAATATCTATAGTATCCATATGGTATAATGGGGTAGATATCATGTCTATCCCAAGGTGTAACTGAATGCAAAATTCTAATAGCTAGTGTGGAGGTAAACATAGATCTTCCTCGTGAAATACATTCTCATACTCAACCACCACAATAATAAAATGGTATTCCACAGCATCCACTACACCAAGTATCATTATATCCAACGAGTTATTATTCTCCTATAAAATCATATGAATTGTCTCACCCTTCTCCATTAGTGTCTTTTAACCCACAAATTAAAACAAAATTTCATCACCATGGACACACAACATCTCCCACCTAAAACTCTCATTATAGAAATGAAATGTGGATATCCAATCCATACCTATTATGAGGGATTAATTCCTCATTTTAACTAAAAAGAGATCATATATGAAGATATCACATAAAATAGTCATATCATACTCTCAGTAGATGTTTTTGAACACTAAGTTAAATTCTTTCAAAGTCTCTACATATAAGGATTATGTTAATGAGGCAACCTAAATCTCTCTGTCCCAAACAAGATAATTTTAAATAAAGGAGTGACACACACCTATGTTTATTTGTACTAAATCCTATGAAAAAAATAAAATATAGCATACCACAAATCACCCCTAGAGCCTTGGGGTCATAGGCCTATATAGCATAAATATGGCCACATCCAGAAAACTAGCTCCTTGAGCCTAGAATGGACCACCTGTGGGATCTGTTGGAAATAGGTCAAACATCAAAACACATTTTACTTCTCTACTTTCCCCACATCCATGACCACCACTATATAGACCTCCTTGATCATTCCTCTATATTTGCATGGTCATTCCCTCTACTATCTCTCTATTAGCTATATAATGGGTCAAAAAATCCCATCCAAGATATCACTAATTATTTTAGGATAAAACCACTTATCTCTTGGATGAATTGAATCTTCCTAAGATCCATGTACCACTAATACTCAATCATGGGATCATCTCTGGAAGCATCTAACATGCCTAGATTTATATTACTATAGTCACCTATAGGATGCTAATATTTTAGATCCTGGGTGACCTCTACCAACACCCACTATAGTTTGCTACCCATCCAACAAGTTTTCCACTACTAAGGCCCTCCCAGACACTCCAACATAGTTGGGAATGAAAACATATACAACCAAGTACCTAATATAACAATTTTAGAATATCTCAAAGGTCGATTATCTAATTAATGGGTCTCCAACCATATCCTTGTAATACCACAATATATCATTAGCGTCACCAAAAAATCTTCAAAAATAATAATAACTTGGTATAGATGTTGAATCTCCTGGACACGCACTAATATGATTTTCTCCAAATAAAATTCTTCCTTGAAGAGACACTCGATGTATAGCCTGGAGACAACTCTCTCATCAAGTGACTATGTCACCGGACTCCATCAAATCTTGTTAGTTCCATAAGGAACACTTTACATGTTTAATTCTATCTGATCTATAGGCGTACTCATAAGGAATATAACAAGAGTGACATCTTCTATCCATTCCTTAGCATCATTGGGGTCTGGCTCACCCTAAAACCTATGAGTTAAATGCCTCTAGAACTCATAAAAAACACTTATCTTAAATACATCATTGATAATAACTTCTAGTGCTATTTTCTACTCAAATTGAGGTGGTATATCTAGAAACCTGCATGGAGATACTATATCTTATACAATTCTCTATAATGAAGCCTCTTCTCTTGGTGGATCATTCTCATAATCATGAAGTAGAAACCCGTATTCCTAACTTCATGGAGAAATACTAAAGAAATAAGATGTTCCGTGGTCAAATATTATATATGGGTAGGAGTCCTAAAAAGGAAATAGAAACCAAAACCCATATCTATATGCTCCATGTGCCAATTTGTTTCCCTGAAAACAGGTGGCTACACATTCTGAGTCCAGAAGTAGATTTTCCTATTCTCGGTGAAAGGATACATTGTCTATCTCACAAACACTATAGTTCATGGACTAGAATCTAAACTTTGAACACATTAATAGTATTTTTTAAAATGAAAAACTAATCTCACATAAACCATTCCTATGATAAAACAGACATCCTATGATACAACTCTATCAAAAACTAGCCTTACTAGGCCTTCCTTGCAACTACCCCATTAAATCCTTCAGTAGGTTAGGGGCTAATAACTAGCATCATGTAGGCATATCATAGACATGGGAGGAAATATACTAATATATCTACACACACACTTATCCAAGACCATACAATACTGACATGTAAACAAACTAGTAGACAAGAATAAATACATATATTATGAAATAATATTAGTAAGATAAAATGGTACATGAAAGAATTTGTAAAATACAATCCCATAAAATGAAACTGAAAACAAATGAAAACTAAAATTTTGGAGATTCCTATTATTAAATTAATCCATTGGTACACACCTCAGTATTTTTGGATCACTAAGTGCTTCCCGGTCCCTATACCTCTATGACTCCATCGAAATGATAGATGATTGAAAAATAAATGACATGTGAGGGTAAAGACAATGTAGATGTGAGTGTAACAATACATCACGAGACACTCATAAATCACTTACCATAAATCATCATGAAATTTCATCTCATAATGGTAATACAATAAAAACATTAAAAACAAAAAATTGATATACAAAGGAAAGACCATATGCCTTTAGGTGGTCTCAACCAAACTGCTAGCCCCAATATTCTTCTAGAAGTTTCTTAGAAGTGATCAATCAGGGAGAAACCAATTCATGATATTTTCTATCATCATCGAAACTCAAAAAAAATATAGTGATCATTGTGACCCATGCAATAATACTCCATGTTCTCTAAGGTGATCAATACATATATAGGGGAACACACTCGGGATGACTGGGTGACACCAAAACCCAATCTGGATCAAACTGCTAGGTAGTGTATTAAATTCCAATGATACCATGAACCCTATTGAAACAACCTAATAGATTTGGGATCAATTACATGAACATGGAGGTCACACCAACTGATTGAATCCCACATAGAGTATAAAAATGATTGATATAAGATCACACCCTAATCTCAAATAGGGACACCATAAACTCTATCTCATACTCATCCCCTAGAGGGGATCAGAATCCATATTTTTAGATGCAATACCACAATATAATCTTGAGGTTATTTACCATGGGAAAAAATTAGACATATATTGGTCACAACAAAATACATTAAGGGCTCCAAAAACCCTCAAAAGTGGTACAAGGTGTGTATTGGGGGTTCAAGACATGACTAAAAACCCAATAATCTACATGTTATTATCAATCTATCAAGTTTTTTAGATTTAATATTCATAATTTGTAAGTAAGGATACAAAACATATGGAGTTATTTTATCACCTTTCCCATGATGACTATCTCTTCCCATGTACTTTTGTTCATGCCTATGTACCAAACCATGTCTACCTGGTTGTGCCTATGTACACTTGGTTGTGCCTGAGTACACTGATCTTCCCATGAAGTCTAACAATTTCTATGTACCCTAGCCAAAATATGACCATGTATCATCTAATATACATGTTAGTCTACTAGAATTTCTCAAATTTCATGTGATATGTGTCACACAACCTATGGTCTTTTCTTCTACATGGGAACCATAACACTATTTCCAAGGACCCACAGTACTTGTGAACATGGATGACACTTCGTTTAACATGAAAATTTAAATAAACCTTGGGTTCCCATCCTTGTGATCTATCTATGCTACTGCCTACATGATTCCAACGTAGAATCACAGATCTGGGGTCATCTTATTTTCCTATTGCTAAGAATCTGAATCTATGTTTCAAATCAACTAGAAAAATTCCATTGTCAATCCATGCCATCACCACCATGCATCAAACTACTAAAATAGATAATCATCCATCCATTGTGATCTATCTTTTCTAATCCTTCATCATAAACAATCTATGATCTCACCCATGATCATGATGCACACCCATAGTATTCATCAATTACCCAAATGAATGGACTCACAATTATTATATACATGGTATTCATCATATTTTAGTCCAATGAAATTTCCCATGATGAGAATGGGAAAAATAGAAGGATAAATTGATAAACCAAAAACATGAGTAACAACCCTTGGCCATTGTTTTTTTCATCCACTAACATTTTTCATGGTTTTATATTAATGAATATAGGATAATTAATAAAAACATAATCATACCATAAATAAATGAACCATCAATGCTTGAATCATTTTATGTTCATTGAATTGATCTTTGTTCTTTCGTTATAAAAAAATATTATTTAATCACATAAATAACATGTATTACATAGATTTTGGATTGATCTCTCATGATGATTAATCTTGTGTTGGTGTAGATGTAAAGACATACAAACTCCATTAGCACAACATCCAAGATCTGATCTTGATCAGATTTCATCTTTCAACAATCTTCTAAAAAATTATCCGTAATGGCTCCTCTCAATCCATAGGTTTTGTGGAAAAAAAAGAAGTATTATCAAAAAACTATTTTTAAATATAGGATTATTGGTTGATGAATTCAAATAATAAACTAAATTATTAAAATTGATTTATTTAATTATTGTCGCCTGTAATAGAACATTACTGAAATGCCAGACACCAAAAAAATAATATGTTACGCTTAGGTTTAAACCCACACTCTAAACTCAATGGTTGGATATGATTTAAATTTTGATAATATATTTGGGAATTATTACACTTTTATAGTAAAATTAACTTATGTGATATCAATATTAATAATATATTTCAAATACTAGTTTTAGGATCATTAGGACCAAGAATCCCACACCGTCTCAGGTCCTAGATCTAAAAATCATCGCTATTATAATCAAATTTAATCCTTTTAAAATTAAAATATTTTATAGACTATAATAATCCCTCAGAAGGTTCCATTTGTATACAAGAATAAAATTTATTGTTATTAGATTACACAAACAGAGAAATATATAGATATCAACATCTTTGGAAATCCATTGAAAAAGAAATAAGAATATATTATAATGACTAAATTGTATTCATATACAAACCCTTGGGTTTATAATGAAAATAAATGCTAAAATTTAATTCAGTAAAAAAAATTAGAAGTTCATTACAAAAATTAGATGTTAATCTAGGATCACAATCTAATGGAATAGAGATATGACCTCTTAGTAACCTGACTATCTGTTTTTGATACAGTTGTGAATGATAATATAAATACATAATATCATTATTGGGAAGGACATTATTTTAATTATTCATTTAACAAAAAATAACCCAAGTCACAATTTATGTTATGATGTATTTAATAATCCCACAATGATAAATGTTTATATGTTTTTGCATTTACATTATATAACTTACAATTGTTAAAGTATTCCCATTAATAATCTTTTTCATCTTTAACATACTAACAATTTAAACACATCATGGTAAGTTAATAAATATCTCTTTTCATACCACCCCACTAGTAAAAAATAAATAGACTATACATGTTAGTGCATCCCTGTTGAATGTAAAATGAAGAACTGTGTGGTTTAATAAAAAACTCTTTCTTAAACTGGGAATCACAAGGAACACATAACCTTTTTCTAAATCATAATACACATTTATCATCAATAATAAATTTAAAAATAATACCACATATAATAGAAATTAACTTTTCCTATAATACAGGTTCCTCTTCTATGCATTCATAATTATTTCAAAAACAAATTGGTGCACTAAAGAATTTAACAAAATAGAGGATTTCCTTGCATCCATAAAAATTAGTAAATATTCATCAAATAATTAAACAAAGGTTCATATTTAAAAATTTACATGGCTAATATAGAATTATTTTTTCTAATAAAACCATCGACCACATTGTTTTATTTTCTAGGATATTTTTAAATCATGTAATCAAAATCCATGTTCTATTATAGACATTATATATGTATTCTATTAAATTCACTCTATGTCAACTTTTAATTCAAACATTTTTTATTCATATATATTTCACACTTTACTCCTTGAAAATTATCCCTCTAATGTCTTTAATAAAAAAACTAGTGTATCTATTTCTAGATCATTTATAGGTTAATTTGACTTAAGAGGTTTCAATATACGTGATGTATATGAAATTAAAATATCATTAAAAATAATGAAAAAATCATGCAACTTCAATGAATCATTACTATAGAAAACAAATTCCTCATTTATATACAGTACGTCCAAAACTATTTCATTCACCAACATTATTTTCAGTTCCTGGAAACAATCGTCACCTTATTTTTTCTATATAATTTAAAATAAACTTCATGTTAACCTAGTTAGTGGCCTATAAAATTTAGCAATGTTTTCAAAAAACCACTGATAGTAACCTACTAATCAATCAAATCAAAAAATCACTATGTCATTTTAGTGTCTTGTACAATATTTAAAAACAATTTGATTTAGTAGGGTCAACTATTATGCTATGTTGAGGAAAAATATTTTCATGGAATTATATTTTCCCAAAAAATTCACACTAACTAAATGTTATGTATGGTTTCTTTTATTTTATGGTTTTCAAAACAATATTTATGTTTATTTCATGTATGTCCAAACATTTAGACAATACAAAAATTTAATCAATAAACAAACCCACAAACATATCCTTGGAATCATGGAAAACTCTATTTATAAGATGCATATATACACAAGGTGGATTCAACAACCTAAAGGGTATAACCGTAGACTCATAATGTCTATATCAAGTAAAAAATACATTATTCATAACATCTTCTTCCTTCACATTCAACTGATGGTACACTAACCTAGGATCAATCATCAAAAATTATTGATCTCCCTAGATATGATCAAAAAGATTATTAACATGAGTAAGTGGATATTTTTCTTAAAAAGTGATGTTATTCAAAGCTCTATATAAATAAAATTTCTCATTTAAAAATATTTACATTTAAAAAACAAAATAGTATCACCCAATAGTGATGTTCTATGAATAATGAAAACATTTCCAAGTAATGATTTATATTAAATTTTCAATTATAAATATTCCACATGATCCATTAGATAAGAGATCATAGAAATATTATTAGCCTTAGAAACTTAGAGAAAATTAAAATTAACATCCTAATTAAGAATTACACCAAGAAAATCATTAGGATATACATCCATGTATTCAATTACTCTTTGTGCATCAAAAATTTGAAAATTTTCTTTTTTTGTATAATATGTACTTGGAAACATTAACCTACATATATAATGAATTCATCTTCTTCTTAGTATGTTATCAATGTTTTAAAATAACTGAACACAACTTTCATAGTTTTGAAATATATCTTATCATAATAAACAATAAGAAAACCCATACCAAGAATGATATAATACTCAACTTTTTCTAGCTCTATAAGTGTTTTTTAAAGACCATCCTAATAATTATAATAGGAAAATTCATATAAATAATTGATATTTAATATTTTCACTATGATATTTAACCAAAATTTATTTCTAAATTTAATGTGGTGATATATTTATTTTATAAAAAAATCCTAGAAATTAACAAATGAAATGGTCTAATGTAAAATCAATTATTTTAATAACTTGAGTAAATAAGTAACATACATGTCACTCTATCAATTGATGGACTAAAATCCACCCTAGTAGTAGTAAACTATTTTTCTGAAACATTGTACTTTTTATCTTCATGATTTCTTCCCTGAGTGACTAACTTTGGATGTAGTTTAGAATAATACTTCAAATAATTTTAACTGAAGTGTCCAACCATCAAATCTTCAGTATATGACTTCTCATTTTCCTGGCATTCATGATCCATAGGAACTAAAAGACGAAATCAAAAGAACTTCATAGACATTATAATATATTACATCATATTATTTTTACCAAACTTATCACATGATTGGAACTCGGTTTTCATACATACATATTTCTCTGATGGATTGTTCCTAATTTCCTTTTATCCAGAAATTTTATAACTCTTGTTATGTCAAAGTATATTTTTTTCGACAAACTACATCTACACTTTCTCTACAAAAATACAATCATACCCATATCTTTTAAATTCACATGAAATAAAATTAATTCATAAATATTATATTAAACCATTGTAAAATATATTAATTTTATTTTCAATGTCCTGATCAAAATCTGTTATATTCTTGGCCTCTCTTGTAAAATTTTCCTTAGACATGGCTACATAATCATCATCATTTCCCCACGGTTCATGGACCTATTTTTTCATCCGATGTCGAACAACATTAGATAAATTTTTATCAAAGAAAATATCCTCAAATGTTTCCCATTAAATGGAATAAATATCATATTTTTCTTATTTTATTGTCAACAAATAAACACCATTTATTACCTCCACCTACTAAATGATTAATATCAAGGGTTTTCTTTTGACATTCAAAAAATTACATGACTCCATAAATCTTCTCCAAAGAAATGATCCATACACTAACTTCCACAAGGTATGCTGAGATAAAATAACTAAATAAGTATAAATATATTTGAAATATAATATTCATTGTTTAAATAAATCATTTTAAAAAATCTATGATATTTTATTGTGGGAAAATGAATGACATATGTTTGTTTTGCAGTTCCCCGGCATACAAAAGAATTATTATTTAGTATCCTATTTTCTTAAAGATGATATGTATTTAGGTTATGCAATTAACATACTAAAATATAATTATATGGGAAGTATTTTTTTAAATATATTTTAATAATTTAATAATATTTAAAGTCATTTGAAGAAGAAAAAATAAAAATTTAAAGTTAAGAAGGATAAATATTTTTCATACAACCTCATTTGGTAGAAACCTATGACATCAAAAGATTTATATAAGATAAATAAAATGTATCAAGATCATGGGGATGGAAGATAGGTGTGAATTTTGGTAGGAATTATCTGATAAAAAATGCTTGGAAGGTGTGATGTGGGGAAGAGAGGGGGTGTCCTTTTATAGGTGAGGTGAGTGGATCATTTGTAAATTTTACAAAAGAAAACATTTTACCCACACTTTTTAATTTTCAAATGGCTAAAATATTTTTTTCATTATTGATACATAGACACTATGAAATATAAATATGGAATGAAATTATATTTTATATAAGTTATTAAGAAATTTTGACACTAAGATATTTAGTTTAACCCCTGGTAAAGTGACTTTCATCTTAACTGGGGTAATTTATTTTTACAATATTCTCTAATAAATATTATAAAAAATTTATTTGAAATTAATAGATAATATAATTTTTATCATTAAAAATATTAAATGAATTATACAAATTTTAACTTATTTTTTTAAAAAAAATATAATTTAAAATTAATGCTCCAGACACAAAATAAAAGTGGGCTGGTGGAGGTCTCCTGCTGCTGGCTTGCGTTTCGTGGTACCTCGCTGGCTGTGGAGATGCACTAAGGACGGCGGTGGTTTCGGGTTTAGATCTGCAGGTGTAAGACCGGTCTCCGTCGACGGCACACTCTCCGGAGCGCCTTTGGCTCTGTTCTATGCAGCTCGCTGTCATCCTCTAGGGTGTTTCTTAGCGTTTGAGGTCTACGCTCATGCGTCGGTGTTTTGGGGGCTCCGACTCTTCTCAGGTGAGTGAGGGGGGCTCTGTTGCGTCTGATGTGGTCGATCTAGTCGGTGGAGGTGGGGTTCTCGTTTTAGGGTTTTTTGGTTCATTTTGATTTTCTCTTTTGAGTGATTTCTGGTTTTCTGGTGATGTTCACCCTCTCGCAATCTGCTTTGTTAGCGTTTTTTGGTTTCACGGATGAAAATGGATGGGTTTTGGTTTATGAACATGGCTGTTTTCTGGTGAAATGGTGTTTCCGACTAGTTTCTGAGCTGGTGGTTGAGGGATGCGGTCTCGTTGAGGATTGAGGAGGGGAGGATGGTGTTACTTCGGCGACGACGGGCTCCGAGATGGGCACTCCGGTGATCTGAACTGGAGTTGACCCCGGTGTGACGACGGCGAGATTGGCTTTCCGGCGCTGTGATGATGGGAGGCGGATGGATCTGACGCCGATGCGATGGGCGTCCGCTTCGAGGCAGGCACGTGAATCAAGTTGAAGGGAGATGATGATGTTTAGTTTTTGAAATTTGAATTCGCGGTCTTCGGGAACCGGATACCCCTTAAACCGGCTTTTTTTTTAATAAATGGTCAGGGGATTTTTCCCCCTGACAGACTTTCCTGGTATATATAAAAATAATAATTTTATAAATAAAAATACATTTTTAATGATATTTAATCATTAAATTGTATTTTAAACATTTCTCATTTGGTTTTATGTTAATTTATTGAAATGGAGAAATATTATGAACATTAAAATAGTTCTCATAAAAAAAATTAACCAAAAAATAAACTTATACTAAAATCAAATAAAATGTTAATAAAAATATAATTATTTTGATTAAATATAATTTTATAATAATTATGTTACATGGAATTATATTCAAAATATAATTGGAAATACAAATTAATTAAATTATTTAATTGAAATTTCCTTTTTATAAGATAGTTGTTTTCATTATTCACCGAAAAAATCAATATTTAATACAAAAATCCAAAAATTTCAATGCATGACAATTTAGATGTGCTGATTTCAAATAATAGGATTAATTTTTTTAGATTAAAATTAAAAAATTTATATATTAATTTTTTTAATTAATAAGTAATAAAGAAAGTGAATATATGATATATATTTTTGATGTAAAAAATAATTAATATGTTTGTAATAAATATAACTATATTTATACGAATAAAAGAGATTTATTCCTTTATTGTTGGGTTGTGACATAATAAATATATATTAATTATTTCATTATTTATTACTATTTTTTAGTTTAATTACATTATAATTAAACCTTTCATTTCATTTTTTTAATGACAGATTTATTTACTTATTCGGTTATGCTCACATCAAAGGTTTTGAAGATGTTTAGTTCAAAATTAAAAAATAATTTCTGAATATTGACCATGGTAAATGATTTCATTATTTCATAATCTAAATATTTATAATCATAACATAATTATAATATATATACATTAAATCCAGTTTTATATTTAGTAATGGAAGGATGTACTAAAAACAAAAAAAACATATACTCGTGAGGAGGTAGTATGGACATGAATATGAGTGATATTTTTACACATATTTAGATGGAAAATAAATAAATAAACTAAAATAAAAAATTTAGATAATAAATAGCATGTTATTAATAAGAAATTACCTCATTAAACACATCATTATGATCATCCATGAGACTTGGTCTTTAAAAAGAGAGTCAAAATAGTATATGGAAATGGTAGTCCATTCGTACTAACATGTGATAATTCCATTTTTTTAGATTGGAATTGAATTAATATATATGTTATTTTATTTTATTATAATAATAAATATTTCATGAACATGATATTAATATATTAAATCAATTATAATAAAAATTTATGAATGGTCGTGGTAGGAAAATAAATACATTAGATGATGAGGTTGTAGCTACCCGTACACACGAAAGATTATTTCAATTCCACTTTTTAAAATAAGTTTTCTGAATAATGTTATGAAAATATCCTAATAAAATCATATTATATGGTATATGTTGATGCTTTTTTGGAATGGTATGGACATAACAATAATATTTAGAATAAATAAAATTAAAACACATGGCGAAGACGATTACTTCTTATTTGATGAACCTTTATTTTCTTATACATTAATACTTGAATGTTTCTCTTTTAAAGAAAAAAATACCTCTAGGATGTTGGTAGGATTAATGAGAAGTTTTTTCTATATATTGTGGTCAAACTACATTTATGATAAAGTATAGAGAATGTGGTAAGGGTAGTTTTCTTATATAAGAGAGGACATGGGCACCAATAGAATTACATAACATATAGAAGTAAAATAGTTTATCATTTATGTTTAAGTGGATCCAAAAAAGATATATTTTGAATCTATGATGATTCTAAATCAAATTATTCTAATTAAATAAAATTTAATAAAGTATAGGTGTTGATTTAAAAATTTTATCTTATTTTTAACACTCGTTAAACATTGTTATGATTCATGAAATTTTAATGTTTTTCTACTCTTTATGGATCAAAATTTTTTCTATAATAGAAACATATACCCATATGTGGATAATGGATTATATTCTCTTATATTCCAAATACTCATGGATAATAATAAATTTTTTGAATTTTAAATCATTTTATAAACTATTGTTTAACATAATCAACCATTAATGTCATTTAAAAAAAATCCATATAGTTGAAATTTTAAAAATCCCATGATAGTAAAGTAAATCAAAAATAAAAATTTGACACAACCTAGTACATTATTTTCATATATAAGATTTTTTTATATAAATCCAAGAATCAACACATTTGAAATTAGTACTAAAAAATATTGTGTATTATTTATAAAAGGAAACTGAAAAATACACAATAATTTATACATTATAGAAAATTTTCCCAGTCTACGTTTTGGGGAATTAGAAAAAAAACCATACATTTTTATTAGAGTAGTACAAATTTATATAATAAAAAATTATTTCATGTGCGCTAACTCCTTTTTTGAAAAAAAACCATTTGAAGTTCTACGAAACATGTGTTTAATAATTTAAAACATAAGGTGATCATTAAATTGCGCAGCAAGGTGTTTTATATCTAATTTAAAATAAATATCTTGGAAAACTATAAATCTTGTTGGAAAAAAAATTATAAAATAAAAGAAATTTATAATGTAAATACATAATATATAAATAAATATCTAATAATACTTAATATGACTTTTGATATTGAGAATAATTTAATTTTTAAAATAACTAATATTTTTAATTAAACCATGGATTTTAATTTTTAATTTTTTTGAAGATAATAAATTTTTTAGATTACTTGTTATACTGGGAAGACACTAATAATATATGTGGTTACATAATAGTATCACATTTTGGGTATTTTCCCCTTGAGATCAATGTATTACTCCCCATACATTATCTTATCATTAGATTCTATTGTGCCAAATTTTTAGAAAACATTTTTTATAAGTCCTTCCTTTATCATTCATAACCCAAACACATTAAAAATATTATATATGTAAATTCAATTGAAGAAACTAGTTTTAAAACTTCATTGTATAGAAAATTATCTTTTTAGAAAAAATCTATCAGAAATATGCTCATCTAAAGAATTTCATTTATTTAAAATTCATAATCATAATCGCTTCAGAATTAAAATGTATGATTATAATAAAATTCTTGAAATTTCATCAATATTTATAGATGATGGCCATATATAATATATATAATGACATTCATGGATGTTAGTGGACATTATAGAAATGATTATTTTTATTTAAAACTTTCCATACATAACATAATGATTTCTATTAACATAAAATGATAATTATTTTGATTTAAAATTTTAAAATAGAAATTTTAATACAATAAAATACCATTTAAATTTTAATCTAAACAATATGAAAACCTGGTTTTGTTATTTTTATACATCATAGATCATAACAATAGTTTTATTAAACTTTTAAAATATTTTATATTTATATGGTGATATAATTTAATTCCCTTAAATAATATATATATATATTTATATTAGGGATTTTAGAAAATAAATAGATTTTTTAAATTTCAAAACATATCTTATATAAAATAATTAAAATAAACTCATATTAAAATTTAATTTTGGTTGATTTAAAATTAAAAACAACCATTAGCAATTAGAATCATAATTGAATTAGAAAATATTTATTCACTATATAGATAATATAATTATATATGTCTAAAAATAATGTTTTAGAACAAATAAATCATTTACTAATCTATAAATTGTTTAAATAATTTCCTTATAGAATTGAAATAACAAAAATTGAAAATAAAATCCTTTACTTGATTTATAATATACTTCTTCCTGAAAGGACATCTCTCAATCTCTATCTTATAATTATCCTTCTATATGAACTAAAAAACTGATTTTTACTATTATCTATGCATTTATGGTAGGGTTTTATAGCCATACACATCACTATTCATATATAGTGAGATAATATTATATTAATTTTATGTATATGAAGGAGATAGATAACTGAGAGAGAGATATATTCTTCTAAAATAATTTTTTCACGTTTATGTCATGCCGAGAAATATTATAATATGTTCGGTTATATGTATATATATATATATATATATGTTATATGTTCAGATTCATAATTTGAAAAAGAAGAAATCATGCCAATAAAGGTGATTCATCTTATGTTTATGATCTGCAATACATCAAACCATCCAAAAAATTGTATTCAAACATAATATAGTTCAAGAGGATTTACAGAAATGTATATCAACCCAAATAATTATTAAAATGATTTTAAATAACCACAACTGGGACAAATGAATCGATCTAGGAAGAAAATTTATGAAATGAAAACAAGGAAATGATAATATGAAAACAACCAATAATGATTTGCTAACACCAACCAAAGAGGAAAATTAAAATTGTATACTATGAAAAAGGATTCTCTAAATATAATATATCACCTATAAAAAAAATATACAAACACCTAATCTAATCCTCAAAGACCAACATTAGAGGATGAAGACGGTACAGGTCTGAAACCCATATCTGTTCTCAAAACAAAAAGATTGGAACCCCTTAAAGATAGAAACCCCATACCAATTGAACATCACTCATACTCCTTCACTAGAATCTGATCTCCATTGGAAATTTAGATCACTCATCCCTACATGGATTCCAAAAATGGTAGCCTTAAAACCTAATTTCCACTTTGGTAGAGCTTGGTTCACCCCTCACTATGCCTCACTAAAACCATTGGTTTTTTGTTTTCCAAAAAATAGCTCGACCTCATAGATCGCCTATCCTTATTTATATTTTTTTAATCTTTTTAGTTTTCTAATACAATCATATTTAATTTTTCAGGTTATATATAAATATATATATATATATATATATTAAAAATACACATAATTTATAAATTCACCTTACAATTAAAAATAATTATTTTCTATTTAACAAAATATATTTACTTTTAAAAAAAGTTTATTTTAAATATTTTATTACTTTTTAAAAGTCAAAATTTAACATAACATTTAATAAATTATTATTTCAATAATTATAAATTTAGAAAAAAAATTATTAATTTTTTTAAAGATGGAATTAAATACATTTATAAAAATTATGTAATTTAAATTATAATTTCATGAATGACTTTTAAAAATATTAAAATAATATAATATATTAAAAACATTCAATATGAAATCCTACAGTAAAATAAAGAACCTTATATTTCATCTTTTTTGAGAAATATACAATTATTTAAATTTAATATTAATTTATTTTCATTTATATATAAAAAAATTATTTCAAAAAATATAATGTAATATTTTAAAATTTTCATCATTACAAATTTTGATTATAAAATATATCTTAATTTTGTAAACTTTTTTATTTATAACCATTCATAGATATAATTAAATTATAAGCAAACTATTAACTATATAGTTATTTAAATTAATAATTAATAACTGAATTCTTTGGGATGTTACAATGTAATCCTATAAATTAGACAAATAATATTATGTTTTATTATTTAAAAAACAATTTTTGGGTTTTTCTTCTTCTTGATGAAGCACTCTGTCTAAATGTTTTAATAATTTAAAGTAATTATTTCATCAATAAAATAAAATAAATTAATTGGAATCATAAAAAAATATTCAAAAATTATCTATTTAGAACCATTGAAGGATATATTTTGTACTTGTGAAAACATATATGAAATATTGATATTAAGATAGTGAAATTTTAGAATTACTTGTTATCAATAAAAAATGGATCCATTGTAACATCCCCACCCATTGTCCACTCAAGTTGTTCCTCAAAATTTTTCTCCATAGGGACACATGTGTGTATCCCCATATGCCAATGGTTTCAAACTAGGGGAAATAGATTTTGAGGTTTTGATGGGGAGACTATGAATTTTTCTAAGAGGGTGCAACATATAGATGTAAGTAATGAAAATCATATACAGATACAGATAAACATCACAACCATAGAAAGTTACAAAATATAATAAAATAACCAATTGTAACAATAAATGAATGTTTCATATACGGCAAAGTAGATCCACCATGGAAGATCTTACAAAATTCATAATAAGATAAAAAAGAAAACTAGTGCTAACAACCCATCTATTACTATTTGTGAGTCTTCTGGGTCCCCAACATCGAGCTCTAACCTAGGATATGACAACTTATATAAATATTACACATTATTATATGATTTATTAAATAAAATATAACTTAAAATCGAAGAGATCAACATGCTTATAGTATTTGGGAAATTTTTTATATAACATAACATCAAAAAATCGGGATATAATGACTTTATTGAAAAACATAAATGGAATGAATTTATAATATATCATTACTCTAAATCTATACAGGATAAACTAGGTACATACATATGAATGGGGTGAGTGATAATTCATAGTAAGGGAATAAAAAAATAATTTGATTGGGAAAGAGATACATTTGATCTCAGAGTCCTAAAAATTTAACATAATAGGTGAGAATAAAAATGATGATCTAGGGGGAATTATATAAAATGAAAGTATAATGGAGACATGGAAATGTGGAAATGATATAAAAAAATACATCAAAAGAATAATTCAAGGATAACCACCATGGAAATGGAACATAGTGTGATTAGGATTATATTTCATGAACCATTTATCGAATCCCACAAGAATAAAATATTACGCAATTCATCATAGTGTTATCTAGGTGAAAACATACTAATCATACTATGTGAATTCATATGTATTCCACATATATCATATTACATAATAATTTATTTACTCTTTCCTTACCCCATTATTATGTAGTCTGGGTTACATACATGTATGTACCCAATAAAATATGTATAGGTACTTATTATTGAATACCATTGAGTAGAAACGGATACCTGAATTCACTTCACAATAATTTGGAATGAAAATTCACAATGAAATTTTGGCTGCATAACAACAGTAAGTAATGATTCAAAAAAATGTTTTAATTAGATTTTTTGTGTTATTTAATTATATTTAAATAAAAATTAATATATGTTATATATGTAAAACATATTTTTTTTCTTTAGTAATTAGAAATAAAAAGGCCAAAAATAAAGATGTGGTTGAATAAAGAGGAGATGGAGAGGATCTTATACGTAGGGAGGGTGTCAAAAAAATCTTGGGATTATCATCATGTGATCATGGTGGAACCTTATGAGGGTTATATAAAATAACTGATAATTTTTGTTCAAGCTCTATTGTTTTCAGTTGAAGATAAATGGGATCTTGGGTGGGTTTATATAGAAAAAGGCACAGGGGTACATTAATATATCAAAATCATATGCTTCCAAATATATAAAATAATTTAACCAAAACCAAAAACCAAAAAATTATTTTTCTCATTTTTATTTCAAAATTAAATGCATATTAATTATTTTATAAGACTAAGAACCAAAATCATTAAAATTTTACCATTTTTGATATAAAATAGAGTCATTCCCTTGGATAAATAATTTTAAAACACTAAAATATAATAAAGTTTTTGGATGATTACTAAAGGATTTGTAAAATTAATCCAATAACTTTAGAAATTCATTATTTAAAATGGGAAACATTATTTGGAATCATAAAATCATTATAGAATTTATTAAAACTCTTTTGGGCATTTATAATGTCATAATACATACTGTATAATTATACGGTATTTAATTTTTACCTAATAATTTTTTTATCTTGGATAATAATGAAATTTAATCCTTAATAAAATTTCAACATACTGAATCAAAAAAATATTTATTTTACCAAAATAAATATAGAAACATTATAAGTTACTCTTTTAAATTAATATACCCATCTATTAGAAATATTGTTTTTTAACAATAACATTTTTCAGACACATATTAAAAATACAATTTTATTTTGATATATTATAATATAATTTTTTTAAACATATATTCTACTATTTAATTATATTTAAATAAAATATCATTTATTTAGAAAATTCAAGAATTAATCAAAAGGAATTTCTTGAATGAAATTTTATATTACCCAGAAATTCAATTTGATCTTTATTTTATTGAAATATAGTTTTTAAAAGACTCATTATTTAATCATTTATAATTAAAAACTAGTAAGGAATAAATAAAATAATTATCTTTTAAAAAATAAAATATATATATTCATGATGTTAAGGTCACAATAAATTTCCCATTTATTACACTTATAAATTCCCTTTTTGTAGGTGTCTGCCTATGAAATTTTTCTATGGTGGTTCAGTTAATACAGTTTTGGTCATGATCTTGGTGAGGATGAAATTCAACAATAAACTTTTTTCTCATGATTTGGTTTTTGTATATTGGGTTGGTCTTATTATAGGTAGAATAAAAAATAAGTTATCTCCCATACAATCTTTAATAAACGAGTTTTGTTGGGTATGATCATACTGTTCATGGACATTTCTTAGTTAATTTGTGTCAATGGACTGTAGTATAACCATACATGTATACTAATAATATTATCCCATCAAATGACTAAATTATGAAAGTTTATTTTGAATAATGTTCTTTTATATCTTCTAGGATATAATATTCCAAAATAACTAAAGTAGTCTATGTGGTTTCTATAACATCATTACATAATGATTCATTTATTAATTAGAAGATATGGAATTTGATTAATGATTCTTTGGGTTATTAAATTATACCTCCATTCCGAGATTTCACCATTAAAATTTTATTTTATGCACTAAAATAAAATATAGTAATTATATTTGATCACCTATTAAGGTTCCTAACTTGCTTCCTAAAATATGTGTTTCCAAAAAAACATATTGACTAGTTGAGTTTTGATATTTTTTAGAACATTTTATCTACAATCCAAGGACATAACCACCTACTACTCATATAAATGATCATTATCCTATTGTATGAGTCAGTATTAATTACATGTGAGGCGTATGATATGTTCTTTTTCAAAAGGTATACCCGAAAAAAAATCATGTACTTGCAATAAATTTGGTAGGAGCAATAATTGATGATCCACTATTCTGATGTGACCAAGGATATTAGAACATTTTATGTATCATAGAATATGCATTCCCTTCATCAAAATCCTCATGAAATTCTTCCATGATGATATACAATGAAAGACTTTGTAACTGATCTCAAACTCCAAGTATCATTATGAAATATCTTTCTAACTTTTATATCAATATTGTGTCGATTTCATATGATGTTGATTGTATTGAATGTTATATTTATTCTCATGGATGTGATCAGGTCCCATCATCTTCTTCACTGAAACATTATATCATCATGTCAAGGTTTGCAACATCCTCTAATATAGAACCTCATAAATATTATTTTGAAAGCACAAATGGAAAAAAAATTACATGAGAACTGCACTAGGTGAAGTTGTTGATCTCAACATCATTGTAAAATAATTAAATAATATATCTATATAAATTTTAGATTCTGTATAGTCCTTTTCGATTTAACATTCATTTTAGGGTGATAAATAGTGTTGAATCTCAGTTTTATATTCAATTCTTGATGAATAATTCTCTAAAACATCATGGAAATCTACATTTCTTGACCAGATAAAATAAAGAGTTTCACTCCATGGAGTCTTACCAATTATCTTATGTATTAAATTATGAATTGGTTAAGATATAAACCTTCAATTAGTGGAAATAAAATCCATAGATTTTGAATGGAGATCGACTACAACTCAGATGGTGTTAATGACAATAGGTGTCTTGGGGAGTCCTACAATGAAATCCATTATTATTATTACCATTTTTTAATACTATTATTAGAATTTTTTTCTAAATAAATTTATAATTTTTCATTCCTCCTTGACTTGATGTATTACAAATCATTGAGATTCAAAATCTGAAATATCCCTCTTCATTTTTCCCCACAATAATTTTTTCTTCAAAATCTATATATATCCTACTGCTTACTATATTAATAGAGAAGAATAATCTATGTGTGTTGTCCAAAAGATCCCCCTTTATTTAATGGAATTGATGTGAAACATATGCCAATTACAAACCATGTAACTCCATCATTATCGAAATTTTACTCTATAATATTCACCACCTTCTTCTATAGCAACTTATTGTCACTTCGATCCTCCTTGAACAACTTTAGAATTTATAGTTGATAAGTCACATGAGAAAGGCATACTTGACATCCATTAATTATTATAATATCCATCCTTTCTAGTTCTATGATATTGGATTCCTTGTAATCAACTTCAAGGATAGAGCTCTGGGATCCTTTATACTCAGAGCATCTTTGTTTTCTTTCCCATGATGGAAATGTATTAAACAATTGTAATCCTTGAACAACTTTAACCAAATTTTTTAGGGAATATTAATATCCTTTTCTATTAGTAGGTACTTGAATATTTTATTATATAATTAAATATACATCCCACATCTCTATATATAGATAATTCCCCCAAACAATCAAATCAATGATCATTGAATCCAATATTAGATCTTAATTTTGGTAGTTCTACATGTTTATTCCTAGTATGGTAGACGCATATGCTATCACATTTTCATGTTACATGAATAAAAAACCCATAGAACTTTTATTTTCGACATTTTAGATCATGAAACCCTCTCTATTTTTGGGTAATGTGAGAAATATTTTAGTTATTATCCAATTCATCGGTTGTTTTAAACATTCCATACATTTATCATTCTATACATACATGACTCCATTCAGTGTTAGATTGGTTAGGGGGATTGGAAATCATTATAATTTTTAATAAAATACTATGATAATACCCAACTAATCCAAATAAATTATTGGTTTCCATCCCATAGGTTGGTATAGTCAACCCATCAATTGTATCCAATTTTTAAGGATCTACTAATATCTCTTAGTTGGTGATGACATGACATAGGAAAGATACTTTATCTAACCATAACTCAAATTTTTTCATGACCTACCATCACTAAGAAGTGGAAAAGGACATCAAACATTCAGACCCTTCCTTCTCTAATTTAATGGAGGGAGAATTCCCCCTGAGTCCTGCCTTCAATAGGCTCCAGAGTGGCGACTAGCACCAAGTGTATAGAATCTCACATAAAATGGAAGGCATTACCATTTTTATTTAATAAGATCTTGAGATAAGATGGTAAACCCCAACATCTCCAAGACTAAAAGTAAAAGTAAATCCAAAAATCCATTCCCATATGCATGTACAATATAAACTGATTCGAAGTACAAGAAAACTCTATAAGAAAGTACCAAATTAAAGAAAGGAAGTAATGAAAACTCCTAAATCCGGAACTAGTATGGTTTGGCATGGTCCTCAATGTCCACCAGGAAACCTGAAATTAGTTTTATATATATAGCGTGAGTATACATGTATAATTTATACAGAAAACCAAAATCTCTAGTGTACATATCTGGAGGCATTGTAATTCCCCATGAGAAATAGAGATAACCAAAACACCTAGCAAGAAAACTATCCACCATAAATCACCAAGGCACACTCCCCAAATAACTCAAGTTAGTTAAAGTAAAAGTAATATCACATCAATATTTGGGTACCCAACACTTCTTTCCCACTGGTCATTTAGGACATCTTATGTATCGGACCTCACCCAAAATTCTCACTAAAGTCCAACTATTTCCCCAACGACAACTTTATGGGCCATCACCATGCATCTCGCCCGCACAAACCTGATCCACCACAACCAAAAATAACCCCACTCATAGACACATGGTCCACAACAACCACTACCGTGCCTTAAGACACATGGTCTAGAACAACCCCTTCCATGTCCGAAGATGCTTGGGCCTCATCCCTAAGATGCTTGGGAAACAAACATACCCACACACGCCTAGGAAAATCACCACAACACACCCTACTTGAAGATTATTGGTCCAAAATATACCTTAGGCCATAAAAACATGCCCAAATAATCTTGGTCTACCTAGGAGAGGGAGAAAAAATGAGCTACTAACCAGCCACTCATATAAATGTTTCGAAAAACACCCTCCACCATGAAATGGGGGGTGTTTTTCATAGAGTGCTCAACATGGTTGGGGTGTGAATAAGAAACACAGCTACTAAATTTATACATATAATTAAACAAATATTCATCCAAACCAAAGGGTTCCAAAATAGACAACCAACCCATACCCAACTAGAACACAACCACCCTCATTACTATTCATATATGCACGAACACACAATGTCCACAACCAGAGAAAACCCCATTTATAGAAAACAATCCCCCATTGAACCAATTCGCATTATCATGTTCATGTGATTACATTTAAATACTCTTTCACTACCAAGAAACTAGAAGGCTTAGTCACAAGACAAGACCACAACTGGAGGAAAATATGCAATAAGAAATTTTGGCATTCACACCTGGTTCTCTTGTAAAGTCACCACAACAAATGGGGTCTTTGGGATCCATTAATGTACTAGAACCAAAGTAAGCCCTGATGTACGGACCCACACGACATCAAATCCCCAACCAAAACCTAAAAAATAGGATATCACATCCTCATCCACGTCACCCCACAATCATAAATTATAACAACCTTGTGTATTAGCAGAATAGTGAAAGGGAGTTTTCACATTTTAACCACACCATTGAACAACTTCCTTCCTTACATTTGGTTAATCGGGATGATCAAACAATGATTGTTCTTCATTGGGAATCCATTTTTTATCCAAATTTACTTGATTAACTAGTTTATATGTTACATATATTCAATCACAGTGTAATATAGAAAAAATAGGTTTATTAGGGTGCAAGTAAGGACCACCCAAAACTAATATATTTAGTGGGAATAAGCCCATACAATTCACAACATATAAAGTGAAGATAAAAGAAATACATAAAAATCATCATCAAACACACCCATTCATTATTTATAGTTTGATTATTATCTTCATTATGGGTTGGTTGCATCCATGTCCCATGGGAAACATTATCCTACTTGCCCTGTATGATACAGAGAAAAGAGAGATGAAGGGAAACCGTACATGGATGATCAAGGATCTATGTTTTTATCCTCACATCAAGAACTGATGGTGTATGAATTGTTGGAAAGGAAAAATCTAGGGCATCAAGGATGATTGGTAAGGTCTCCAGCATGGGTGCATGATTCAGTGTTGCGGTAAGTCTCTTGGGAATACATATATAATTGAAATGAAGTATGAATATAGGATATCGGTTTAAGAAAAACCATATCCTAAAATCAGGGAGACGATTTCAAAGTACATAAAAGTCGGATCATGGATTGACCACATGGTTGGGAAGTTTCACAAATTTTGATTAATTGAGGTTTAATAATTATCTTCAAAGATGGTTGAGATAACATATGTGAGTTAATAATATCTTCTATATAGATAAAAACCACATAATATGGGTGAATCTGGAAAGTACGAGGAAGGGTGTGACACCAAGGAAAAAGGGCCAAAAATATTGGTAACCAAAGGGTCTCCCAACACTTTGGGGGTTTAAAACATCTTTTAATGGCTATAAATGTCATTAAAAATGGTATTAAAACACTTTTACATCAAAATATATGTTACTGGGGAAAACAGGTAGGTCCTAGAAAAATAGGGAAGGACTCACAGTTAGGTGAGTCATCGTCGCCCTGGCACCATCACCCTGGCACCATTTCCCTGGAACCATCACCTTGGCAATGTCACCCTGACACTTTTTCCTGAGCATTGTCTCCCTAGAACCAATGCTGAATGGTTATATAGAAGACCCATCAGTGCCATAGATAACAATCAGTTCCATTGATGCAGATAGGTGCCACCAATTCCAATAGGTGCCACCAAAGCTCATCAGTGCCATTGTTCGTTCGATATTGAAATTTGGACAACTCTTTAATGAGTCACTGATGGTCCCTATGACACCCCAAACACCTCTATTTGTAAAAGTAATAGAGCAAGATGGTTCATGTCATTACATTAGCTACCTATCAAACTATTATCTCCCTCTAGAATTTAAGAGTAAACCCAATGAAAATAGGGGGTCTGAACAACCACCTCGCAAGATACCTCTCACAGACATACCACCCTTGAGTTGCACGAATTCCGAAACCAGCCTTGATATCTTGGAACTGCTCTCCCTCATTTATCTCATGAAAAACTATCGATATACGACCTCTCTTCTTCCCCAAGAAATCACTCAAACATATAAAGGTCATACCATCCAGACATATGGGTTAGGGAGTCCCTTCATCTTTTTCAAGATACTATTTTCTTTGGGGGAACTAACTCTCCCGCACAAGTTTAATTACATCCACCTTAATGCGTCTTCATTAGGGATCTATCCCCCCCCCTCCCGTAGTGAGGACTTTTACACACATTGTGAGAAGGGAAAACTACCCATTTTATAGTTAACAAGGTCAATCATTACACCACAGTCAAGTAAAAAATAAAAACTAAACTAAACTAATAATAGCTCTTGGTACTGGGCACGTATCTATGCCTCTTTTTCCTAGGTAATCTCCTCAAGGCCACCATGCCTCCGCAACACATGAACCAAGGGAATGGTTTGTCCACAAAGCACCTTCTCCTGATGACCCTCGACCCCACTAGTCGCTCCACGAATGTTGCATAGTCCTTGATATCATGCTCTCTCTAGTCAAGGAAATGTGAGTCATAATGTAGATACCGACATATCTAACCAACATGGATGATATTGTAGACCCTTATAGCATTGGTGGTAGCACCACCTGATGTTCCACATCGTCGACCCACCACAACACCTCGAAGGGCCCGACGAACCTGGGAGATAGCTTACCCCCCATGTCGAACCTCAGCTACCCATGCTAAGGGGATACCCTTAAGAACACATGGTACCCAACCTCAAACTCAAAGGGTCTCCTCCTATGATCGGCATACGACTTCTTATGGTCCTGAGATGCCTTCATCCTCTCACATAAAAGTTAAATCTTCTCCTTCGTGCTCTGAAATACCTCTGGGCCAAGAATACCTACTTCCCCAATATCGGTTTAGAATATAGGTGAATGACATGGTCTACGACACAAGGCTTTGAATAAAGACATTCCAATGGTATAGTGATAGCTATTATTTTTGGAAAACTCTACCAGTGGTATTTGTCTCACCCATGATCTTCTGAAGTCCAAAATGCTTGCATGTAGCATATCCTCCAATGTCTAGGTGGTTTTCTCTGTCTTCCCATCCATCTAAGGGTGGAAAATAGTGCTAAGGAATATCTGGGTGCCAAAAACACGTTGTAATCTCCTCAAGACTTTGGATATAATTTTTGTATCCTAATCTAAAACTATGGAACTTGGTACTCTATGAAACCGCACCACCTCGTCCATGTACCTCTATGATAAGGAATCCACTGCACTCGACTCCCTGATTTCCAATAAGTGAGCTAATTTTGTTAGCTAGTCCACCACTACCAAGACAGAATCACAGCCTCCTTGAACCCTGGGTTGTCCGATGATAAAATACTTCAAGATGTCATCCCACTTCTGCTGAGGAACATTTAAGGGCTGCAACAGACCACCCAGAGCATGGTGCTCAACCTTCACCTACTAACACACGAGGCACATTGCCATAAACATCGCCACTTCCTACTTCACTTTGGGCCACCAAAACTGACCTCTCAAGACCTACTACATCTGGGAAACTCATTTTTGTACTTCCAGTGGTGATTTATGGATCTCAAAGAGGGATCTCTTAGTCATTTTTACCAGAACAAACAACTTTCCACAAAAACACCATCTAATTCAAAAAATAATCTGACCAACCTTTCGGAGCATTTCCCTAGCTAACATGGTCACACATCACTTTATCCTCTAAGTCTCCCCACTAAGACTCCTCCACATTCCATACCAAGGAAGACTGCACTTTCATCTGAAACAGACAACCCCTTTCATCTTCCATCCTTGTATCCAGGTGTAAGGGAGAAAACTCCTCCATATCATTCCAAGCATCAGATGACTCCCAAACCACATCCCTATATGACTACTTTCTCAAGTCAATGATCCCCATGTTCTCCTTTCCTGTGTTTTAGGAGATATCAAAGTCATTGTCTTGATGAAACTCCATCCACCTCTTCTTTCGCATGTTTAGGTCTCACTAGTAGAAAAAAACCTCAATCTCTTAGGATCTATTAAGACCACAAATTTTTCCACGATGAGGTAATATTTCTACATCTTCAGTGAGAATAAAAATGCTGAAATATCTAGGTTGAGGGTGTTATTTTAATGTTCTTAAGGATGTAATTTCCTTGATTCATAAGAGATCACTCTTTTTTGTTGCATCAGCACACACCCCAAGCCTAGACTAGAAAGAATCAAAAAACACTTCAAAGGCTACCCCTTCCTCTACAAACCTCATTACTGGGGCAGTTACTAGTTTTCCCATTAGATAATTAAAGTCTTCCTGGCACTGTTTACACCAAACCAATTCCTGGTCTTTCTTGGTCAAGGAAGGCAAAGGCGCTACAACTCGAGAGAAGTTAGGAATGAACCTCTGGTAGTAACCTGTTAGACCTAATAAACTATGAAACACTACCATGTTCTTGGGTGTTACCCAAGAAACAACCTATTCATCCTTTTACAGATCAACCGCTATTCTTTTCTAGGACACCACATGTACAAAGATGTGAACCCATCGTGTCCAGAACATGCACTTTGACAACATCCCATAAAACTGGTGGTGTCGGAGGACCTCTCAAACTATCCTCAGATGCTCAGCATGATCCTACTCTAATCTTGTGTATATCAGGATGTTTTCAATAAACACAACTATGAACTGGTCCAAATAAATGTGGTAATGGAGTTTGTGAAATCCATGAACATGGTCGGGTTGTTCGTAATGTCGAATGGTATGACCACAAACTCAAAGTTCACATATCTGCATATGAAATAAGTATTCGATATTTCACCCTCCTCCATCCTCAATTGGTGATATCCATATTTTATGTCATTCTTAGATAACCATCCTACTACGTTTAACTAGTCAAAAAGGTCATCGATCTTTAGGAGGGGCTAATAGTTGTTGATCGTTACCTGATTTATCCTTCAAGAGTCTACAGACTGCCTTAGACCACCATCTACATTCTTTTTGAATAAGACTAGAGCACCCCATGGTGATGTGCTCGGTTGGATAAAACCCTTCTTCATTAATTCGTATACCTATTTCTGAAAATACCACAATATAGAAGGCTCCATCCGATAGGAATCCATCGATATAGGATGGGAACCGGGTTGTAAGTCTTTCCCGAACTCAAAATAAGGTTAAGGGGGTAGGATCACAACCTATTTAGGGAATATGTCCAGGAACTCACTGATGATCCCTAGGGACATCCATCTTCTCTGATTCTACTGGTTCCACTAACATCTAGTCTATCATGGAATGAAGGGTCTCCACACGTCGGTTGTCGTGCCGGAAAACCCACTCACTAATGAAAGATATATGATATCTGCCTATATCTAAGAACATGAACCTTCCCTTGAAGCATTAGATAATGGAACACATAGTGAAAAAACTATTTGATTCCAAAAATGACAGCATATGGCTGCATCTATATCAAAATAAGGTCCCCACTAGACTGATGTGGCCCCAACATCAGTCTCCATCCACGACAAATGTAAGACAAGATGGTCTAACCTCTGACTGGAATACTCAATACCAGGGTCATGGGAAGTATCTGTACATATAGACCCAAAGCATGGGATAGACTATGTGTAATGAAGGAGTGTGAATCTCCAAAATTAAAAAAAGGAAGAAACAATAGTACTAAACAAGCTAATTGTACCTCGAATGGCCTCTGGCCCTCCAGAAACTACTGCCTCTATGGCGTGCAACTCTCCATGACCAGCTCTTATAACCCTAAACTGTCAGCCGCCTCTCTGACCATGCCATAGTCGAGGCCCCTATAGAGAGCCCTGAGGTTGTCCTCCTCCTACAACATCTGCTCTCGAAAGCTCGATGTCTCAGATGATGTTGCTGAATGGTTCTGTCTGGGAATTGCTGCTACTAAGGTGGGTACTGAGCCGACCCACCTCCATTTTACTACACTCAGTTTGGGAACTAATTTTATAGATTCCCATTGAGGCCATATATAAAACACCTATTTCTTAGGCTCTTGGAGAAAAGGTGATCACTAAGAGATTGAAACTGGAAATACTGATGTCTTCTCCCCATCGGCCGAAACCTGGAAGGCCCTGATTCTAGAGGCATGCTTCTAACGGCCTTACCCTTAGAGGAGAACAATTATCTCCCATCTTGTGGAACACCTCCCATTGTGTGCATTTTCTCCACCAGTTAATCCTTCTTTTGAACTTTTATGTATATCAGTAGAGTGAAGGGAGTTACAACATACTATAAGGAAGGTCAGAGTGCCTATCCTAAGCGCATTGCTTGTGATTCCTCATCCAAGAAGAGGTCTGGAGTGAAACTAAGGAGATCCTTGAACTTTATCCCCAAATACCTTATTGTCATACTCCCCTACTGAAGGGATAGTATCTCTTACCTCTTCTTATACTTCATTGTGGAAGAGAGGAATTTGGCA
The DNA here is from genome assembly GCA_963277665.1 of Viscum album. Taxonomy (NCBI): domain Eukaryota; kingdom Viridiplantae; phylum Streptophyta; class Magnoliopsida; order Santalales; family Viscaceae; genus Viscum; species Viscum album. The sequence goes on from OY728142.1 coordinate 1,335,642,326, forward strand.
CGGAACACCCTCTAAATGTTGGTCCATGAAACCCCAACCTCCTCTTCTCCCCGAGATAGAGCATCCACCCCCAAAATGTTGCTCCCACATATATCTTACAACCAAAAGAACCCAATACTCTACTAGATCTCTGATCATGATGAAAGATATCACTAACTTCTTGAGCCAGTTCTTTGTCCTCATGTCTGAGATGCTTCCCTTGTACTTCCTGAGTGTCTACTACTGAAAGGCACAAAGCTTCTTCTTTCACTAGTCATCCTCCTTCTCTCGGTCAACGCTATTCTAATCAGCCAAATCAGCCTCTTGGTCCTCAATCGCATACACTACTCATGGATTTCATATGGGTGTCATAGCTTCAAGGTAAACAAGGAATGCCTAAGCCTGAGTAGTGTATAAGATCTCTTTAAAATTTTTCTTAAACTTGTTATTCATTTTAAATTCCCTAGAACACCCAAAACATACAAGAACACAAGTCATCATGAAACATATACCTTTTATAGGGACTCTACATTTCAATTAGTGTAACCTCATTTGGTCATTCGGTAGGCCTAGAGACCTTCCATCAGATCACAAGGAGGCCTAAAATCCCATTCCCTAGCTGGTCTTCCCAGACCTATTTCGTACACCAAGATTTCCTAATATTGTTTCCCTAAAACACCATGCAATTATCTCTATTCCTAACCCCAAACTCCATTCTATCTCTCAACCTCCCTCTGATACCATTCTGTGATGACACGGCTTCACCAAGAAGAGGAAAGGGACAAAAAATTTCCTAACCCATCCCTCTTTAAGTTTAAGGAGAGATAATGAAACCCGAGTTCCACCTTCAATCAGCACAAGAGTGGAAAAAAACACCAAGGTTATATAATCTCACATAAAATGGAAGTCATTACCATTTTATTTAACAAGATTAAGAGATAATATGGTGAACAAAAAAAATCCATGAATGAACGTAAAAGTAAATACAATAAACCATTACCATATTCATGTTCAAAATAAACGGATACAATGTACCAAAAAAATCCATAGGAAATTACCAAAAGAAATAAAGGTAGAAATGAAAATCCTAAAACCTGAGATAATATGGTCTGTCATGGTGATTAAAGTCCTCCTACAAACCTGAAAGAAGTTATATATACGTAGGGTGAGTATATAGGTATACTAAGTAGGGAAAACCAAAATCTCTTGTGCATAAGTGGAGAGGCATTCTAATGCCCCTTGAGAAATAGAGATAACCAAAACACCAAGCAAGAAAACTTTCCACCTATCCTCACAAAGGAACACCCTCGAAATAATTCAAGTCAGGTAAAGTAATAGTAATTGCACATCAATATTTGGGTACCCCTCATTACTTTCCCACCTGTTATATTGGATATCTTATTCATTAGACCTCCCCCACAAGTCTCATGTTAGTCCCACTGCCTCCCCAACAACAACCTAATAGACCATCACCATGCATCCCTCCAACACACACCTGGGCCACCACAACCACACATATCCTTTCCCACATGCACATTGGCCATAACAACTACTACCACGCCAGAAGACACCTGGTCCAGCAAAACCTCCTCCACACCTAAACACACCTGGGACACATCCTGAAGACACTTGGGAAACAAACCTTCCCACACAAACCGGGCCAACCACCACAATACATCCTTCCAAAAGATTCTTGGGCCATAATATACCTTATGTATTCACAGCCTACCCTAAGAATCTTGGACTACCTGGGAGAAGTAGATTAAAGGAGCTAATAACCATCCATTCAAAATAATTTTGGTAAAAACATCCTCCAGCATGAAATGGGGGTGTGCGGAATAGAGTTCTCAACATGGGTGGTGTGCGAAAAAGAAACACAAGAACTAAATATATACATATAATTAAAAAAATTCATCCCAACCTAAGGGTTCCAAAATAGAAAACCATCCCATACACAACCATAGCACATCCACCCTCATTACTATAATTAAAAAAAGTCATCCCAACCTAAGGGTTCCAAAATAGAAAACCATCCCATACACAACCATAGCACATCCACCCTCATTACTATTACTAAATGCACTAACACACTAAAACCATAGCCAGAGCACAACCATTTTATGGAAAACAATCCCCCATTGAACCCATTCCCATTATCATGTTAAAGTGATTCCATTTAAATATTCCTTCACTATAGGGAAACTACCAGGCATAGTCATAATCCAAGACAACAACTGGAAGAAAATTTCAAAGTTGCAATTTAAACATTCACACATGGTTCTCTTATAATGTCACAACAAAAAAGGGATCTGTGAGATCCATCTATGTACTGGAACCAAACCAATGCTCGACGTATGGCCCCACATGGCCTCGAATCCACAACCAACATTTGAAAAACAAGATATCTCATCCCCATTCACATTTCCCACACAAGAATCAAGAAGAACAATAATGTGTATTAGAAGAACAGAGGAAGTGAGTTTTATGATTTTAACCATACCCTTTAACAGGATCCTTCCTTCCGATCAGTTAACCACAGTGATCATACAAGGATTATTATTCAGTGGGAATCTACTTTGTTTTCCAGCATTACGTGATTAACTAGTATCCATGTTACATCTATTCAATCCCATGGTTACCCAAAAAAATAGAGGTTTATTAGTGTGTAGTGAAGGACCACCAACTACCAATGTTTTTAGTGGTCATTATCCCATATAAATCACAATATAAAAAGGAGAAGATAAAATATATACAACAACATCATCATCGAACACACCACATTATTCTTTAGAGTTCTGTTTATTAAATTTTCTAAGTTTTTGTTTCATCCACATCTTTAGGGAAATATTATCCTACTTTCCCTGCATGATACACGGTATTGAGAGATGAATAGAAACCACACCTAGATGATCAAGGATTAGTGTTTTTATCCTCATGTTAAGAACTGCGAGTGTGTGAATTTCATGAATAGAAAACTCGAGGGATTCAAGGCTAATTAAGAAGGTCTCCAGTATGGGTTCATGATTTGTCTCTATAGTAAGTCTCTAGAGAATTAATAGAGAATGTAAATGAAATATGAAAAGAGTATCTTAGCTTAAGAAAATTCAAGATCCTAAAATTTGGGAGACAATGTCAATGTACTTAAAAGTCAGACCATGGATCAACCATGCTCTTGGGAAATTTCACACATTGGTATTAATTGAGATTTAATAATTATCCTCAATGATAGTAGAGATATCATCTATGAGTTAAATGATATCTTCTAAACATAGAAAAACCACGTAATAAGGGTGAAGCTATAATTTATGGGGAAGGGTGTGACACTAAGGAAAAAGGCCACACGTTTATGGTAAATGTAGTGTATCCCAACTTTTAGGGGTTTAAAATATCTCTTAATAGATTTAAATGTCTTTAAAAAGGTTATTAAAACACTTTTACATCCAAATATATGTTACTAGGGAAAACTGGAAGGTCTTGGAAAAATAGGGAAGGACTCACTATTATGTGAGTCACTGTCACCTAGCACCATCGCCCTACCACTGTCACCCTAGCATTATCTCCCTAGAATTGTTGCCCTAGAATCATCACCTTGGAACCATTACCCTGACACTGTTTCCCTCACACTGATGCTAATAGGTTCTATGGATGAACCATCAGTGCCACCGATAACAAACGGTGATACCGACACCCATCAGTGCCTTTATTTTTTCAATCGTAAAATTTTGAAAAAGTCTATAATGAGTCACTGATAGTTCCTAGAAAACCCCAAACACCTTAATTTGGAAATTTAATGGGCCAAGAGGGTCCAGTCTATTACCCATTTACTATAATTTTCATACATATTTTCATTTTCTGAGGTATTGAGTACAGAATTTAAATACTCCTCATGTGTCTCATTTATTTTTGGATTATATATGAATATAATCTATAAATACAACCAATAATTGGTAATGGTATTCCATATAAACATTATTCATCATATCAATGAATATATTTGGATCACTCATGAGTCTGAATGGCATCAAAATGAACATATGGTGTCCATACCTTGTATAAAACTAAATCTTTGGGATATCCTCTATATTCACCTTCACATGATAATATCCCAAGTGAATTTATACCTTGGAGAAATATTGGGAACCATGTATCTGATTGGGAATATCATTAATCCCTAGAAGAGGATACTTGTTATTTATTATGATCATTTTGAACTCCTAAAAATCAATGAAATGGTACATTGACCAATCCATATTCTTAATACAGAGGTCCAGTACACCCCATGGTGTAGTACGTATAAGTAAAATAACTTTATTTAGGTTTTATTGTAGTTTTTTATTTAGTTCCTTGAGATTAACAGTGGAAATTCTATACGGATTCATGGATATTTGAAAATTTCTAGGAATAATCTTGATTGAAAGTTCAACCTCTCTTCTAGAACACATCAGTGAATTGCCTCAAAATGGGGATGTTTTCATCCATGAAATATTCTTTATAATCAATCATTTTTGAAAAATATGATTTCTCATAGAATAATAATATCCATTCTTGTGATGTTGTTTCCAAAAAAGATTAATCCTCTGTCATTCACTAGGTTAGAATCATGGGGAGATTAATGATATAGAGGTTGATTTAATTCTCCCATAAATTTATATTATCTAAATATAAATAATTCTAATACATTCCTATAATAACTTCAAATTCAACTAAAGGGAGGATGATATGGTTTTCTTGGAATTCCAACCTCCATATGTGGACATGAGAGGAGGTATGTACATGGGATGAAATTATTATTCCATTTTATATTTTCCTCAAAACCCCTACATGAATTCATTAAGTTGGGGTTTGAATAGTTCTACTAAAAATGTGAGATATAATGGAATTCATAGAACAGGAAAAAAATGTATAATTTTTATTCTTCAATGAATAACAAGTGTACCATTCACCACTTCATTTTCATGACCTACTTATACAATTGTGATGGAATATTCCCACTCTTACTACCTTAAAGGTTGATGAAATTGGTTGTATCTAAAAACCATTGGATTAGGTTAGTAAATCACATAGTTTCATTATTTATTATACTTTAATCATTATCAAATTAGATGAGGTTTGACTATAGTATTCTTATCTTCCATCACATTGGTGGGTTTATCCAATTTCTAATATCTAGCTAAGTTCCCTTCCATTATGCTTCTAAATAATGTATTCATCTCCTTCAATAAATTTCTGGGTTTCTTATTCAAACACTTTTGGTAAGTGGTATATTGGAATTTCTTTTGACCATTATATTTATTCATCACCCCACCTAAACTAAACTGCATTTTCTTATTATTATCTCTGAGAGTTCCATGAGATTAATTGATCTTCAATACATTATTGAGGACACATTAGACAAATTATTTATAAATTTAAATATTATAGATAGTGATAGATTTTCATAGAATCTTATTTATTCCTCCAAATAAGTGGTCAAAATTGATTTTAGGGGTAATAAAAATTCCACAGGAATATCATCCATTTATTTTGATCTTTTCCAAATATTCCCCAATAGATTCGTTGTCAATTTTCGAGAGGCTAAGGAAGTTCCTTTCTATTTTTAGTCAGACAATACAAGAAAAATATTTATTAAAACCCTTTCTCATGAATTCCTTCTACTCCATCACTTTTATATCATCCTCAATCTTTTTATTTATGAACAATGTCCGTAATTGATCATTTTCTCCTTCCATTCGATAAACAACTAATACGAACTTCTATTTAATAAATCATTAAAGGGATAATATTATATTTTTAATAGAACATATCTATCATTCCAAAATTATGGTATCTGAATATCCACTAATAGTAGAAGTCCCTTGTCTGAATTAGTAATCAATTAAAAACATTTTAATTTTTAGGGGGTATTGGAGTTCCTCTTTTTTCAGGTTTGTATTAAAAATAGGATTCAATTGAAAATTTATAGTCATATTGTTCATGATTCTTCCTCCCATCAGGATGGGAATATTTTTTGGATAGTCATCAAATTTTTTATTGACATGGTTCCTTCTATTTTCTCCCAATAATTGTAATAAAAGAAAAATTAAGGAAGATAAATTTAAATTTTCTAGACACATAAAAGGGAAACTATGTACGTTAAATTGATAAATCATAAATGATATATGTTTCTTAATATCTAAATTTATAGGCTTCAATATATGTTATTTTCGATCTTCTTACTAACATTTTATTTTTTAGGGATCCTATATTCTGATAATATTGGTTTTTAATGGGAATTTGAATTTTCTAAAGAATATTCCCTGAGAGTGTCAAACCTTGTGTGTAGTAAGTCCCAATATAGTGCACTAGTTCTTGATTGAACCTAGATCAATATAGAGTTCATGTGGTTGTTAAGACTAGGTACATATATGTTAGAGTCATATAAACTTTTAGTATTTGGATGGAGATGTATTAGGTCAGAAACCAAATTATCTATAATTTACCATAATTTAGGGATTTATTTCTATGTTTAGTATTATCCCTAAGTCATTAACTATATTTTTCTAATATTAATCCCAAAAATATATATAATTTCCATTGATACCAATTATAACAACCCATTTCGATATTGGAAATATATTAATGATTTATTGGATAAATTTTGACTAAATAAAACCCAAAATATAGAGGCGTAGTGTCTTTGGAAGATTAAGTACATAACATATCATCTTAAAACAAATATCCAATTAAATTATTGAAAACATCCTTTACACACTCTTAAAAAATGTCATTACTCTAAAACTACAAGGGATAACCTCTGGATGTTCATAATAAATAGGTAATCTATAAATCCTACTAATGAAATAAAAAACACAGAATATGTTAAAGTAATACATGTGATTATAGAGGCATAAAAATGTAACAAAGCATGTGATCATCAAAATCTTCAACAATTGGATATGATTTAACTTGATATCATAATGGGAACATGGGAATGTTGAAACAACATAAAACATTGCATCAAAATTATATGTCAAGGGTAAACCCTATGACATCATAACATAAATTTATTAGGATAACCACCCATTCACCTTTCATTAAATCTCATGAGATTATAATAATACCCATTTCAATAGAGCACTATTTGGGCACACTCATCACAATCATATCATGCATATTCATAAGTTTTCTACATATATCATAAAACATAAGAATTGATTTCATATTTATTAATCCCCATGAATTATGATTGTGGGTTACAAACATGGTTGTACCAATAAAATATATATCGAAACATATAGGTAAATACCTTTGAGTGGAAATGGGTATGGGATTTCACATTATAATAATTTAAAATGAAAAATCAAAGATAAATTTTGAGAACATAACATGATATATAAATATTCATAAAGTGGTTTAATGACATAAAAATGTGTCTTTAATCATTTGGATTTCCAATGGAAATTAATAGGTATTTTGAGAAATTGTGTTTAAAAATTATTATTTGGAAATTAAACTTCATAAAATAAAGGAGGTGTTTCTATAAATTAGAGAATTAGAGGATTCCCTAACTTGAGAAGGTGTTTCCAAAAGTTTGGGATGAGGTTCTTGGGAGATTTGGGGAACCATAAGAGGGATATACATATGAATCGGTTATTTTAAACCATTATAAAAGGTTTTTTAGTGAACATATATTTGATCCTAGGACAGTTTATTTTTGAAAATATAGGGAATTTCTTTGTTATATCATAAACATAGGATATAGATTCTATACAATAAATAAGTCATAACCAAAAACATTCACATGGTTTTTCCATTGTATCTAAAAAATAGTTGTAGTTTTCATTATTTTATATTTCTATGACTTGAACTCATTAATATATTACCCTTGGTGATGTAGAAGGAGTCATTCACCAAATGAAATGATTATTAAAATATTAACTATATTATAGGTTTTTTAGAAATCACATAAGCTTTATATAATTTATCAAACACCTCAAAAATAAATTAGTTTAATTGGGGCACATGATTTTGGTTGTAGATTATATTTAGAGTATTTATTACATCATTTGGGATTTTGTGATTTCATAATACATTCTGTATTAATTGTTACCTAAAAATTCAACTATCTGAGAAAATTTGAAAAAATAACCATTGAATAATTTATATATTCTGAATAAAAAAAATATTATTTAATTCAAACAAATTTCTAAATTATCTTAAATAAAAATCCTCATTTATTGAAAACTACTGGTTGATTGACCATTAATAAAAATGCAATTTCACTTTATCAAATTATATTTTCATTTATATTTAATATATACTATTTAATAGAAATATTTTATTAATGTATAATTTATTTATAATATTAATTAATCCATCAAAACCAATGCCTTAATTAAAATTTCATATTAGCCAAAAATACATTTTTTGTTTTCTAAAATTGAAATATAATGTTTATGAAACAAATTAATTAATCTTATATATTGTAAAATAAATAAATAATATATATAATATTTATTTAATATAGAATATGATTTTTGATACATAGGGCTTTATTAAAATAGTGAATTTCCTAAGAGTATGGTTTGTACTGTTGCATTTTCTTTATTATGGTCAATCGAACATGGTTAGGCCAATGGTATTGATGATCTTGAACGTTTCCTATAAATATTTTCTCTCCTAATTTACTTGTTTAATCTCAACATGGTCTTGGTTAAGGTCTTTTACACGAGATTCTAATTCCCTTATAATCCGTGATAAATGAGTTTAATAGTGTATGATCCTACCGGTTTAGGTCCTTTCATATTTAGATTGTATTAATGGCATTTATCACAACCATATATCTATATATATATATTATATGATCACATTACTATGAAAATATTATCAATTGTTATGTTTCATAACATAATTATAAATATGATAGGCTATAATATTCCAAAATAACCAAATTAGTGTTTATATTTTCATAAACTTCATTAATTAATGATTCATTTAATCATTTAAAGAGAAGTATTTTTATATATGAAGGCGTGATTAATTACATATGAATCCATTAAACATGAAATTATAATACAAAATTCCATCAACCTTGAAACATAATCATAAATAGTGTCTGATCAGGTAAAAAAATTGTATATCAGTTTGAGATGAGTGTGATTACAAATCAGTAGGACACCATAAATTCTAAAACTAAAATGAAAATTCCATAGAAAGAATGTTTTTATTGGTTTTCAAGAAAATTATTTAATTTTTGTAGATAAATATAAAAAATTAAAAACCACCACCAATGCCTTAGGTTGAAGATGACACTTGATGATGAGAATACCATTTTTGACCATTAGGTACGTGAAAAAAAAATTACCATACAATAATCATTAGTACCATGTTGTCTATGGAAATGACATGAGGACTTTTCAAACCATATATAAACACATGGAATAAATATCACATGTTGGAATTACCAATATCCATAATTATCACATGTAACCATATAACTCATCCGGACATTCCTAGTAACCAGTCATCACATGGAATCTAGTATCTAAAGCCCATATTCCAGTAGAATATTATCTATCAATCTAAAATTCCTCATCCTTATTCATAATGTATAATATTTATGGTCATCTTTTAATTCTCATGGAATATGAGCTCTCATTCCATCATTTAAAAAATTAAGGATCATATAGGCCATTATCTCTCCACCTGGCCTTATAAAGTCATTATTTATTACATTAAATCCAATCACTCATTTAATAATTCCAACTAATAATTTATATTAAGGAATTATAGAACTCATCCTAACATTACCACGTAGAATAGGTCACAATGAATATGGAAAATCATCCATGAATTCCAAATCATTAGGCATCATTTGAATTATTTGATTAACTAACTAATCATTAAACTTAATCCTCATTATGTATGTGTACACCACTATCCATAATCATCATTTCACATCACATGTTCCCTTTTCAATTTTAATATCATTTTTTAATTTTATTCAAAAAACACCTTATTTAAAAAATCATTAATCCTTACAATATGTTTTCCTATGATTCATAAAACATTGGGTACCAATTCACATTAATCATGTGATTTACAAAATTAATCTCCCATCAAATAGAAAAATAATTTAGTTCACTAAGGAATTTAATCAATATCATAATATCATATCTTTCAATATTAAATTAAATTAAAATAATATTTTCGATATTAATTCACTGTCATTATTGATTATTAATTATTATTTAATAGTAAATAATTAAAAATGAAACATGTATTTGTAAACGATAAAATATAATTTTTCATAATAACAATTTCTTTTTAAGGAATACCATATGACTAAATTTATCATCTTTTTCATTATAATATCCCATTAATCTAAAAAATAGTAAAACCATTTAAAAATAGTGTCTTTAGATAAATTTATTTTCAATAATATATAAAAACTAAGTATCCTCTTAATCAATTTGTATCATGTCATTGGTAATTAATGAAATTTTCCTACATTAAGTTTATTACCACTCTATTAAATCTCCTTTTAAATTTGTATTCCCTATATTCCATGATATTTAAAATATGACATTTAGCTATTCAATACTCAAAATAAAACAGTTAATTTAAATTGAATCAAACAAGAGGAGGATGTCAGGACCACATCTTAAATACACTAGGAACCAATGAATGGATATTGGATGAATCAATGGGACCACCTACTATAGACTCATAGGATTCTAATCATCCAAAAATAGCCTCTATTTAATCCATGAATAGAATAAAATGGCGATATAGAAAATGTTGAAAACATTGGGCATGATAACCATACATGGAATGTGTATGCCTAATGGTAAAAAAATTAATGAAGGGGCGGAAGATGACTCATTAGCTTAGATTAAGCTTTATAATGAATCTGATGATGATAATGTAGGTTCTGGGTGCAACGGAAGTGCATTTGTGGGTGTTCCTAAATTTAATGTTTCCATTAACAACGATTAATCAAAAATCTATCGCGATAATAAAACACCATATCTTCATAATAGAATGAAGAAAAAAATAAAAAAGGAAGGGAGTCCCAAAACCATAGATAGGATCATCATATGTTGGTTATAATTAATTTAATAAGAAAAAAAGAATTACTTTGAGGGAATTCTCTCTTCGTTGATGTTTTTTATCAAGATCTGATGTGATCCATCATTGAATCATATAATAGAAGTGTAGGATTCCTCTATTGGTGATCCACATGTTCTCTATGTATCTATGGATATCGCTAAAGGTATCTATGGTTGCTAGCACAGAAGAGCCTTTGCCTGTGATGTTATCCTTTGATCGCCTTGGTCTGGTGGAGGAGGATCTCTCTCTCATTTCTTCTGAGTTTTCTTGGAATAATAAGAATTCTCTTTCTACTTGATATTATTCTCCACATTTGTTGGGCACACCCCCATAGTGGTTAGGCTAATGAGAATTATATAATTGGGATTTTATTTACATAGAATAATAAAATGAATTAGTTACCTGAAAGCATTTATTCATTTCATTTAATTCGTACTACGACCCCATGTATAATAATAATTTTTTACTATTATTATTACTTGACATGCACCAAGATAATTACACTTAATATTAATTAATTAAATAAGTAATATTATTCCTCAAAAATTCTCAGAAAAAATGCATGTTGTGTATATTAATATAGAAAGCATGTACTTTTTTTCCATTCTCTTTATTTCCTCCACTACTTTTATTAGACCTTCAATAATTGCTATTTATTTCTCAAACAAATATTGATGAATTAATCTCTAATAAATATATTATTTCACCCACAATATATTCTCTCAAATAACTAATGTCGAAATAAATTCAATCAGGAATCCTTGAATAATTATAAAACTACAATCGGTAAAAATCATTATTCATCTTATTAAATTAATATTTTATAGAGATACATGGACACACTTAGTGTGTGACCCTCTAGGCTTCTTTCTCAGTGTCATTAGGCGAAGCCTACCTAATGTCCAAAGTTAGCGTCTAGAAACACACCAAGGAACCCATAGAGAAAGAAGTTAATTTCACAATGATGTGTCACCTCCTATGAATGCTTACCGTGTAATGTAATCCCTTTGTCTTGATATCTCAAATCAAGCGGGTTTCATGCTAGTGGAATCAACCCATGTGATCGATTATTCATTCTTTGAAATTCCAAAATTTAACTATCTCATTCCTCACCATGGCCATTGATTTATTTAGGATATATCAATTCCATCAATGTGTCTGAGATATCAACATCCATTATGGAATAGAAGGGAAAAATCCTTTCATGCATTATCTTTTAATGAAGTATTACTCGTGACTCAACCAACATATCTTACCTCACTGCGAATAGTGTGTCATCATAGTTTTTATCAACACATCTAAGTGAACAAGTTTTAATACCAATTAATAATAATCTTAATGTATAAGGACCAATACACACGTCCGCAGATAAGAACATCCAATGACACCATGAAATGTGGATTTCTAACTGGCGGGTCTCTTTCTCATAATATCCTCATGGATATTAACAAGGAAAAACACCACGAGAAGGTGCCTCAAAGTTTTATCAGTCATCAACCCGAATGTAATGTGTTATTTTTGTCACACAAATAATATCATCAGGCCATAGAACATATATTAAATAATAGTGTTATGGTACTTCCAGGTTCTCATTATAGCCGGGATCCCATATGACCCTTTAATGAAACATCTATCTTTAAGACATTATCATATACATTGTCATGCAATAGAATAATCAAGATGTGATAAGGTATTTATTAACAAATAAAGTACAAATTAGTTAGTTCTAGGGCACCGACTCCAATAGAAACCCACATAGACTAGATCCAACTACTAATAACCTTTAACCTGCTAGCTCCCACATGATATAGATGCTTCTACTGAGATAGGCCTTTAGTCATGGGGTCTACCATGTTCTCTTCCATGGACAATCTTCTCACTAAAATTCACCCCTTTGATAGAAATCTATCAAGAGGTGGTACTTTTTGAGGGTGTTCTTTGTCCGTTGATGTGTCCTTGGTTCTTTTTCAAGACCCACTACTATAATATTATCATAATACAATGTGATAGGATCTTTACTATTAGGAACCACTCAGCCTCCTAGAAATTGTTCCAAATTCAGATAGATTCTTTGGCTACATCATAAGACGATATATATTTAGGCTCTATTTTAGAATTGGTGACAACTGGTTTCTTTGAACTCTTCCAACTCACAACTCCTCCATTTAGATAGAAATTATATCTAGATTTAAAAATCATATCATTTTGATCTGTTTGAAAACAATCATCGGCATAACCTATGATGACAAGCTTCTCTTCTCCTCCATACACCAGAAACATATCCTTAGTTATTCTCATATACTTTAGGATAGTCCTAAAATTAGTCCAATGATGTTCTCATATATCTTCTTGATATCTACCTACCATGATCAGTGCATATGGAACATCAAGACTACTACATAACATGGAATACATGATGGATCCTATAACTGAAGCATATGGGATCTTACTCATTATCTCTTTCTCCTGTTGTGCCTAAGGATACATTTTCTAAGAATGATGTAGGCCATGTGACACTGGAACCAATCCCCTCTTGGATTGTTCCATACTAAATCTCTTTTGTATCTGGTTAATGTATTTACACTGACTTAGTTCAAGAAGCCTCTTGGATCTATCACAAATTATCCTGATCCCTAGAATGTAGGCTGCTTCACCTAAGTCGTTAATGGAGAAACACAAGTTTAACCAGTACTTAATTGATAATAAGACTGGTATATCGTTTCCAATAAACAATATGTTGTCAACATATAATAACAGAATAATCATAGAATTACCAATAAAATTCTTATAAACACATGGCTCACATTCATTCTTAAAGAAACAAAATTCCTATATGGACTCACCTAGTTTCACAAACCCTTCTGGTTGTGTCATATAGACATCTTCATGAAGGTTCCTGTAAAAAAATGTTGTTTTGACATCCATTTGAGAAATATCATTATCATGGTATTCTTATATGGCAGCTATTGTTCTTATGAATTTAAACTGGTGAGAAGATTTTATCATAGTCAATCCCTTGATGTTCTCTGAATCATTTATCCACTAGCCTTGCTTTATAGGTGCTAACTTGACATTCCATGTCCATTTTTCTCATGAATACCCAATTCGATCCAACAGGATTTATATCTACTAGCTCATTGACCAGAACCCAAACTTAGTTCTGATATATGGAATCCATCTTAGAATTCATAGTTTCTAGACATCTTGTAGCTTCAATGCTTTCTCTTGCTTCCATGTAGGAGAGAGGTTCAAAATTGTCCAACAATAATGATTCCCCGTCCTCGGTGACTAGGAAACCAAATCTCTCTGGTTCTCTTACCTCTCTTGAGCTCCTACGCAGTACTTGTGTTTTTGTAACCTCTTCTATGGGGACCTGTGGAACTCGTTCCTTTACCAACTAATGTTTATCTGGAGCGTCAACTTCGTCGAAGTCAATATTTCTCCCAATATCCTTTTTGAGGATGTGCACCCTCTCAAGAAAGACAGATTGTCTAGTAATAGTCAATTTCTTTTCTAAAGGGTTATATAGGTAATATCCTTTGGTTTCCTTGTGATATCCTAAAAAGATACCCCTAATGCCACAAGGTGCTAGTTTGTTTCCTGAGAACGCCTTAACAAACTCCACGCATACCCATACATGTGTGTGCGACAAAATGGGTTTCTTTCCATTCTATAACTCAGAGGTAATTTCATTTTCCACCTTAGTTGGTACTTGGAATAATGTGTATTCCATAGTTTGTAATGCATATCACCAAAAGGATAATGGAAGATCTGCATGACTCATTGTCGACCTCACCAGGTCCAAAATGGTGTGGTTTCTCCTTTCACTAACATCATTCCAATTTTGTATATAATATGGAGTGATCTATGATATAATCCCACACTCCCTTAGAATATTGATGAACTCTTTGTTTAGAGATTCTCCACCTCATTCCAAATGAAATTTTTTTATCTTCTTACAATGATGAATCTCTACTTTATTCTTGAATTCCTTAAATTTCTCTAAGGCTTGTGACTCATACCTCATTATGTTGATATATCCATATCTACTCAAATAATCAATAAATGTAATGAATACAGAATATAAACCTCTAGATTCTACTGAAACTGATCCAAACACATCTTTGGGTACCTATGCTAGATACTTTATGTCCCTTTCCCCCAATCCACTGAATGATGGCTTGGTCATTTTGCCTTGTAAACCAGCATGACTTCTATCAAGTGGTTTTATCTCAGTAGTGTCTAAATAACCATCTTGTCATATCGTTGTCAAGTGCTTCTCGTTTACTTGCCCGAGATAGTGATGCCACAACTAGGTGATGTATGAGTCATGTGAGTTTGTTTCATTATCAATTTCCAACACTTGGTTTTTGAAATTTAATACAAACAAACTATTATTTAAATGATCCATACCATAACATACATTGTTCTTCTAAAAGAAAAAACCCTTATTTCCATCCACAAAAGTAAATCCTTTCATATCTAAACAAGATATCAAAATTATGTTCATGTTAACATTAGAACATAATAATAGTTACGTAAAACCAAAAGAATTACAGTTGTCAATGAGAGATGGTAATCACCAATGGACTATACAGCCAGCCTCACACCATTGGCAGCTCGAAGATCCACCTCTCCTGTACGAATATTTCTAAATCTATTTTGTTCTAACATTTAAATACAGATGTCAGCCCTAGAAGCTATATCTAATAACCAATGTGTATAAATTGAAAGATTACACTCGATAATGATCACACCTTTAGAATCCCCACGCTTTTGGTTGGAGCTCCTCTTCCAGTGGCCTGAAATGCCACTTGACAAACATACCTCTTATCTTTCCTTTCCCTACCTCTGGATCTTCCCCTTCTTGGAGGGACGGTGCTCAGGGCCTTCAAACCATTTATAAGTCCTTGGCCCCTTTTCCTTATCCTTCATTTTCTCATTCACCATAGTTATTTTAGGTTTATCACACCCCTTGTCCTTATCTACATAGGAGATTAAGGTCAGAATTTCTGATAGACTCTTCTCATTTTTTCTCATGTTATATTTAAAAATAAAGATAGATAAGGTCTTGGATAGTGATGATAGGATTAGATCTATATGAAACACATCTAGAAACTTAATCAATAAGATGTCCAGGAATTCAATGTAGCCAATAATCTTGACTACATGAGGCCCATAATGTGTAGACCCTCCAATTTTAGTTGTAAACAAAGTATTGGAGATCTCATTTCTCTCTTATCTCTCCTTCTCTTGATATAGATCTTTAAGGTGAGTCATCATGTTGTACACATCCTAGTTTTCCTGTTTTTTCAGGAGCTCATTAGACAAGTCTGGTAGCATGAAACATTGGACATAAATGGATTCATCCACATGTTTTATATAGAGAGATTATTCCCATAATTGGCCTCCTTTCCGGTCATAACTATAATATGTTCCTCCAGCACGTACAATTTCTTCTCATGGCGAAGGATGACGTGTAAACGTCTCTGACATTCAAGGAAATTGGTGCCACTGAGAAGTTTTTCCTTCTCGAGTATGGTTCACAGTGATATGTTTGAAGTCATTTTTCTTGAAATTTCTACAAATTAAGATAAGAAAATATTTATTACTTTATCATGATAAAACTAATAAAAATAAATAAATTAAAACTTATTAGTCTCCCACTATTTTATCGGAGTCCAATAGCCCCTACCATTGACTTTAAAATATTCTATTTCTGTAATATTCTTGTGGAAAGGATCTATATTTACCTTTGAATTACCCCAACATGGATTAGTCAAGAAACTAGAAGGGTTTTAGATAGGCATTCCAAATGCCAACTGCATTAACTCACAGCTCCTTGATCCACTGAGTGGACTGGCCAATCCTAAAATCCTTTTATTTTGGATATCCTCAAAATTTTCTTCTTAGTCATACCAAGTCCAATTGTGGTAGTCAACCATTGATGTGAACCAAGTTAATTCAACCCAAAACCTTGAATTAGAATTCCCTAATAATTGAAATCACCCCAACTAGGGTTGGTCATGCACATTTCACTATGGTTAGATTCTAACCAAGATTATGGAAGGCTATACCGACTTAATATTTTCTTTGAAAGATTTTATCCTTATTTGTAAATTTTAATCTTGTTAATATTATTTGGGATATACTTAAGTGATTAACCATGTCTACGATAATATTTATGCATAATATGGTCTTATTTTAGTGCCATGTTTAATGCATGTTTTATTCATTAATTATGTGATCATGACAACACACCCAAAATAAATAAACCATGAAACTGGCAGAAATGAAATAAATGGTATTATCATGAGCTTGTTATATTGGTTAGTTTATCTAGAGGTTGATATACTAACCCAATAACTAAGGGAGAAACACCATGTACCATTTTGGTTTATGTTTACAGCTTTCCACATGTTCACCTTTTTATCTCCTTGGATTATTTTCACCATGGCTCCTAACTTGAGCCGCCTCCACTAGCTTGGGTGATCTATCCATTACATATGCTTTTATCTCACTCACAGGTGAGGGGTAAAAGGGGGTTTTACATAAAATAAACTTTTGGAATGTAGGCCCTATATATTAATGAGAAGAAGGATCACAGGCTGAAAATGATAATTTAAATAAATTAATTAAAAGAAAATGTTTACAAAAAAAGGTTCTTGGTCTATCTCAGGATCATCCATACATACAACGATATTTACGCATAAATAAAACTAGCATTCAATTATTAAGTCATTCATGTTTAAGATAAATCATGTTATAATCAGTTAATTATCATTAGTTAATCAATCCTTATATCTTAAAACCATTTCTCAATTTCCTTGAGATTCACATCCATCATAATTTTAGAAAAAATGAATTCATTTAAAATTATCTTTGTACGTAACCAGTACCATAGAGGAAACTTGGTAAATTCTTTTTCATAACTACCCAATGAGTAGAAATGAACGTTACGTAGATGTTAGATTAAACACATATATATATATAACACCTATTATGTTTTTTGCCTAATATTTACGCTCACACTATGGTACACATCTCAAGGGTTTGTATAATATAAAAAAATTAATAAATCTACATAATTTGGATGATTACATGGCATGTAGTTCTGACTACACGGAGTGTACTTTCGTACACCATCCATCCAAAGTAGATGCCCAGGGATATGGAGTGTAGATGTACTTTGGAAATCTTCAGAGTACACGGCGTGTTCAGTGGGTCACACGTCGTGTAGTTTCCACATTAAAAGGTTTTCAGCTGGGAGAAATGTGTAAGGGGTACATGGTCCTACCCAAACCCAAAGGTACTACACACCGGGTTCAATGGTCCACACAGCATGTAATCCGGAAACCGTGTGCCACATTTTCCAAGTCAACACACTCAGTCTTAATGACTTGGATAGGATCCATTGACATAGCTAGGTTTAACGGACCAATCTGATGCATTGAACCTAGACTACACGGTGTGTATTTCTAAATACATTCCATGTGTTCTGGTGTTGTATGACTGGGAATGTTTGGCACATCTGAATGATATCCCCTATTTTATTTTCATATTAATTAAAAGAAAAAATAATTTCTATATGGCAAACAACAAACAAGAGTGGAGGAACAGATCTCGAGATTGAGATTTGCAGAACGATTAACTTGAACTGAAAAAACTAAATTATTTAATTCGTAAATCATCAACAAATAAATAAATAATTATAATCAATGATATGACCGCTCTAATAATACTTATAGGTTCTGGGTGCAGCGGAAGCATGTTGGTGGGCGTTCCCAACTTTAATTTTTCCATTAACAACGATCAATCTGAGATTTGTCACGATAATAAAATGTCGAATCTTTGAAATAGAATGAATAATGATGGAAGAAGGAAGGGATCCCCAAAACCATAGAGAGAATCATCATATGTTGGTTATAATTAATTTAATTAAAAACAATAATCACATTGATGTAATTATCTCTCTATTGATGTTTTCATTCATGATCTGATGTGATCTGTCATTGCATCATATAATGCAACTCTAGAGGTGATCCACATGTGTTCCACATATCTTTGGATGTATCCAAAGGGATCTCTAGGTGCTAGCGTGGAAGATCCTACACTTGCGATGTCTGCCTTAGATCGCCTTGATCCGATGGATGAGGATGTCTCTCTCATAGCTTGAGAGTGTTCTTGGAAGAAAAATAATTCTCTCTTAGCATGAGAGATTTATCTAGATCTGTTGTGCACACCCCCACAATCTCTAGGCTAATGAAAATTATATAATTGGTATTTTAATTGCTTATAATAATAAAATGAATTAATTAATTGAAATAATTTATTCATTTCATTTAATTCTTAGTAAGACCCCATATCTAATAATATCTGTTGACTATTATTATTACTTGACATGCGCCATGAAAATAAACCTACTATTATTAAATTAAATAAATAATATTATTTTTGAAAAATTCCCAAAAAAAATACATGTCCTGTATATTAATATACATGGCGTGTACTTTTGTTTTTTAATTCTCTTTATTTCCTACACCACTTTTATTGGACCTTGAATAGTGGCTTTTTATTTCTCAAATAAATATCACTAATTTACTCACTAATAAATATATTTTTTCCCACATAAGATATTCTCTTGAATAAATAGTGTCGAAATAAATGTGATTATGAATCCTTGAATAATTATAAAACCATAATTGGGAAAAATATTTTTTTAACTTTTTAAATTAATATTTAATTGAGATACATGGACACACTTAGTGTGTGACCCTCTAGGCCTCTTTCTCATTGGCATTAGGCGGATCCTACCTAAAGTCCAAGGTTAGTGTCTAGTAACACATGAATGAACCCATATAGAAAGAATTTAATGCCTCAATGACATGCCACCTCCTACAAATTCATACGATGTAATGTAATCCCTATGTCTAGATATCTCGAATCAAGTGGGTTGCATGATTCTGCCATCATCCCATGTGCTCGATTATTCTTTCTTTGACTTTCTGAAATTGAAATTTCCCATTTATCACCATGGATATAGATTTTTTTAGGATATTTGAATTCCATTAAATGGAATAATATATCTACTTCTGTTATGGAATAGAAGGGAAAATTCCTTTCATTTATTATCTATTAATACAGTATTACTCATGACACACCCAATATATCCTACCTCGATATGAACAGTGTTTCTTCACAGTTTTCATCAATACATCTAAGTGTGTGATTGGTAATACCCATTAATAATAATTTTAAAGTCTAAGGACCAATACACAGGTCCACAGATAGGAACATCCAATGAAACTATGAAAGTTAGATTTCCTACTGGTAGGTCTCGTTCTCATAATATCCTCCATGATATTACCATGGGCTCACACCATGAGAAGGTCCCTAAATGTTTTATGAGTCCTCATCCATAATGGAATGGGTTATTTCTGTCCCTCAACTAACATCATCCAGTTATAGAACATATATTTAAGAACATTTTTATGGTACTTCTAGGTTATCATAATGGTAGGGATCTGTTGTGACCCATTAATGTAATAAATACCCATAATAAACTATCACATGAATTGTCATACAGAAGAACAATCATGATGTGATAAGGAATTTATTAATGAATAAAGTAAAAACTAGTTGATTCTAGTCCACCAACTCCTATAGAGAAAAATATACATCTATCAGAATAACCCAATCACAACATTCCTCTAAGGGATAAAGGGAATGAAGGAGAAGGTACTCTCAATTTTGAGAAAAAATCCAAAGTTAGGACTTAAATGAATCAAGGGGTGAAACTTAAATTATTTAAATTTTAAGAATAGACCTTGGGGAACAATTTAGAAGGTATGGGGCCACTAAATATGACGTAATGGAAAACTAGAATGTTTATGATCCCAGTAGGGCTACCTTGCTCTATGAAAGTCCATCAGCTAGCCTCTGGTAGTTGTAGTATGCTACCCAACCCCAGTATCCCTCTTGTTCTACCCCAAACCCCATTATACTACCCTACCTAAATTTGATTCCAAAAATATATTCATTGAATGGTCCAATACATAAATATGTGAGTATAAATTCCATTTGAAAAAATCTCCCCTGTAATAATTGAATGTATTCTTTAATTTTCAACCAACTCCATACAACCAAACATACATATGGTTAAACAATCTCCCCACTATAGTACATCTCATACTCATGAATATTAGTGGTCAACCATTCACTTATTACAAACTACATCAGTCACCAAATCAAGTCCAAACAACCCCATGCCATTCATAAACACCTAAAACAAACTAATTAGAGTTAATACACAACTCCTGGTAATTTTAAGTAGTTATATCCTCAATATTTCCAATACATAAATACATATTATCATACACTAATGTACCACCAATCAAAGTACACTTGGTTTTCCTTAAACAAATCTTGATCTAAAAGTCAATTCTCATTCTCGCTCTTCCTTTACATCAAATTTTCCATTTTTTATTATTTGATTCATAATGGCTACCCAAGGACAAAAAAATACACTATAGTTAGTTTCATGTTGTTGTGTTCCTCTTAGAATAAGGTTGGTAACCCAACAATTGTTACATCGCAAATTTCCATATATTTTTTGTTGTTGTTGCATATCATAAGATGCAATAATAAACAGAACCCGTGATCAAATTACAGAACAACTCTAGTATTGGATTTGGATGTCTTACTCTAAGATAAAAAAAATGTAAAAATCATTATTTACCTACTATTAAGGACATCTATGATTAACTCCATCAATATTCACCAATTTCTGGATCATAATAAGGATCTGTAACTTGAAAGGATGGGTTTTCACTATGCACCATAGGAATTCACTTATACAGATCATATAGAACAACTAATAAATAAAACAACCCAAAATACATGTATTGATCATCATGATACACAATAAACATGCCCCAATACTATTAACACCATTTTCTTGATCTAACTCTATCATCTCTTCCACCAAACTACAATCTCTCAAATATGTCACCTCTCATTGTGAAGATATCCCAACAACCATTCAATGTACCCTTAATTCTTTTCATGAATGTTTCACATCAACCCCATATCACCTCATATAGATATGGACTCAATACCAAAAACATGTTATTACCCCATGAATCTATGCCATGAAATACTGAACTAACGCCTCTCAGAGAACTTTCCCCAACAAGATTCTTGAGATCCTCTTAGAATACAAATTATTTTTTTATGGAATATTTTTTGTCTTTATTACCTTACCAAAACTCAAAACGTTCTTCTCATATCCCATGTGTGTAACTTTGATATTACATAAAATAAATATGTGCTTTCTCAAGAGTCACCCTATCACGTTACCTGAATAAAATCTAACATATATACCTTTTTCCTACCAACATAACCTCAATAAAACCACATGATAGAATTTTCCCTATCCACCATTTACCAAAATCAACTGATGGTTCCATGATTATTCATTACCTATACCATTCATTAATTCCCGCTAAAGTGTCAAAAAAATCTTAATGACACATCAATCATATCAGACCTTATTCATTCTTAATTTTTTCTTCTCATAATGATATCATTTTTGGTAATTCAAGCTTAAACATAAGACAACCCATCATCCTATGTGTCATTACAATATTAAAATAACCACCCATGTATCACCTACCAAAGAACACTACCTAGTACCAAAAAATATTAATTCATTAAAATATCATCAAACTATATATGTGATTCATCAGAATGATCATTTTCCTATAAATCTTTCTTTAAAATGAATATGATTAAATCGTTCACTTTAATTAGAAAGGATCCAAAGCATAAACATTCCAATATAATGACCATGGTAATACCTTCCATTTTAAAATTAAACAACCAAAATAATCCACTAACACCTCTCACGTCAAAAAAATATATGATATCAGGATATCCCCTTTTAATAGAAAACACTAACAAAAAATTCATAGGCTCAACACTGTTCTAGGAAATTTTCATAAAGTCAATATTTTCACTATTATCACCATAGGTTAGGCCCCACACAAGTCACTTCTAATTGGTGAAACTCCTACCACTGTTCTAAAATATGTGTTGTATAATACACTAAATAAAACCACACACTATATCCCCCACACCCATAGATACTCACCCATCATCATTATTGAAATTATCCAAGAAAACTACTCTAGTTCAACACACATCTCGAATGGTCACCACCCATGAGGGTCACTAGAACCATGATACAATGTATCTTCTCTAATTTTTAGGTCAAATACCAACTCTATAAATGAATCATAACCCATATACAAGGGTCTCACAACCAAGGACAATTTTCTTATAAAAAACAAACATATAGAGGGCACAGATATAACATATTGGATACTCATCACTATGAGTCCTAATGGTCCCATAATTTCTCAAATAAATTAATAAAACATTATAACATAAAACCCATGGATTAAAATTTTTAGAACTTTATCATTACCAAACTTTTAAAAAATTCACCTCGATTTATTAAATTTTAAAATCCAAATTTAGTTAGATTTAACATCAATACAATTTTATAAGGGAAAATAAATTATAAGTTATTAGTGGAACATTTTTTTACCCAAACCATAAAATTAATAATTCATTTATCCATTCACATTAACTTGTCATGATCTATGGTTTTATTCAAGTAGAATGACACTATATTGTTTTATATAAAACATATTAATGTAAATAGATACTTAAAATATTAACCCCTATCAATTACATTAAGTCATAGGAGGATAGTAATTTCCATAAAAATCAACTACTATAAATATTACACATGTACATTAGAATTTGGTGAAACTATCAGTCATAGGGAACATGTAGATGACATATAAATACCATGAGCCTAGAATAGTGCATGAAATCATACTACCTATTTTCAAACAAGTGAATAGTATAAATCCCCTAAATTATCAACATAAAAAACATGTTAAACAATTGACGTAAAAATTTGACAATTATAAATGTAAAAAACCATGAACAATTTTTTTAATCTTGGTAACTCATCTTCTCTATATGTGTGGCAATGGGAACCCATAAATGAGATCATTACTATGTTCTATCCACATGGTAATCATTTAACTATATTGAAAAAATAGTAAGACCATTAAAATTTTTCTTTGATACCTATTTGTTTGATCCTAACCCAATGGATACATGACTATTTCCATAGCATGGGGTTTTACATGGACTCATTATAACCTCCTCTTACCCCATAGGATATAGAAAAGTTGTGGGAGACTATGAGGTTGTTGTGGGAAAACTATACAATCTTTATCAGATTTTGAAACATAAAGATAAATAATTTTTTTTAGAATCACATTCAGATAATCCATAGGGCCATTATATTTTCTATCTAAATAATAAAATAATCAGATCTAATGATAAATGAATGTGTCACACACACCAAAACATATCCCCCATGGTGGATCATATACAACCTATACTAATAGAACATAATTGAAACTAAGGATACCGTTTATACCACCATTGGTATTATGCTTCTCCAATTCCAAAAATCTAACTCCAGCCACATAATTGATGAAATATGCATCATCATACGGCCTTCATAAAACCATGGGATCATAAAAATGTATAATTTCAACTAAGGTACCCAAGTTAGATATTTTTATAAGGTATGTATGATTGAAAATAAGTAATCCACCACTATAAAAATCACTTAAATAATTAGTTGTTTATACGAGTGTATATAGATGTGTACAAGATTAATAGTTAACAAATTATAATAAATTTATATAAAAAGCAAAAACAACAACTGATTGCTTGATTTTATAATGACACAAAAAGTTAGTTATACCATTGTCGATAAATTGGCTCATTACCTAGATAGACCATACATGACACAACCAATACCATAGAATTTCTGAGGAGTCTATGATAATTTGGGAAAACATAAATTTATATGTTGAATACATGACACATCGTGACATTACCATTATTCATAATTATAATATAGGATCCAATGGTTCACCCCAAAATTCCACATCATTAGTGATGACATGGAATCTAGATACTGATCTTGGAAATTAAATGGAATTCTAGTTATAGCCCTTAAAATTTGGATAGTTAATCATCACGACCATTATATATTATCATCCTAACAATCCTAGGGAATTTTATATCATATACTGACATTCCCAAACATCGAGTATCATATAGGGCCTGGGAACTCTACCAAGCCTTCCCATGTCGATAATAATTAAATATAATCTCTGTGCACTTCACAAAATCATGTATCAGATGGAACTAGGGTTCTCATTTCAATATTTCTAAGTAAAATAGGTCATATAGAATCCAGGTACCCATCCTTATATTCCTACAATTTATGAATCATTTTAATAATTTATTAAATAGAAATTAGTTCAATTTAATTATCATAATTAACAAGTCCACTACATTCAGTAATCATATTTTCACATCCTAAGATTCCTTTTGAATTTAAAAAATGTTTTTTTAATATTTTTTGAAACCAATACATTTCACAAAATGATAATCCAAAACATAAGTTATCTTAAGTTTTATAATGAATAAAATTTCAATTTATATTAAACAATTGATTTACCAAATCCACTTACCATCCTATAATTAATAAATATAGTTCACAAAGGTATTTACTCAAAATAAAAAGTTCATATAATTCAAATTTAGTATAGAATATATCAAAATATTCGATATTTCTTCATGTTCATTATGGATTTCAAAATACCAATTCAATTTGATTAGTTTAATATGAAAAAACCAATTTTATTTTTGATAATAAGTTTCTAAAAAAATATTCCATGATAAGGTGTGACATATTCCAATATTTCTCAAAGAGTGTGTTATAATATTATATTATTCCATAAAAGTTTAAAATAATTTATAAATATTAATGGTTGTGAAATTCTATATCACAACAATAAATTAATATCATAAATACTCTTAAACCATTTAAAACATAACCTAAAAAAATTAACAATATTGAGACACAACATATTTATTCACCTTCCATGTGATCCACATAAAACTACCCTTCCCAAAATTCCAAATCATGCTGACTGAAAATATTTACTGAAGAGAAAATAAAAAATAAACACTTAATTAAAATTTATTTGAGCACGACTGAGGATATATAATAAAATTATGGATGTGCTCAAAAAATAAAAAATACTATGGGTAAAATAAAAATGGACCATATAAAATTTTAATATATTATTCTACTCATCTATAAATATTACTATGTTAGGAAAAATAGTAGAAATGTTTGAACTTGAAAAAATACCTAACAATGGAGTATAACTCCCCTGAATGTCATGTCTATAGTTGACATCTGAAAAAATAATGTTGGGGGAAGATAGCTCTTAGACCGACCTGAATATTTCCATAAAATATAGGGGTGACACAATAAGAATATTTGTGGAAGATCTCAAATATTACCATCAAAAAAGGGAGAGGGGTGTGACATAGTACCTAATAGAGATTTGTTATAAAAATTACTAATTTAGTGTTTAAAGGAAGTGAGTAGGAAAACTAAAATTTTTACCCTTTTAGAAAACACACAAGGGATACAAGCTAACCATTGTTGGACCACTGACAACCCAATGAGCATATTAAGGAATTATAGATTCTATAAAAGTCACCAATGATCCAATTGTCTACCGTTAGTTGGCCGGTAGATTCTATAGTCGAACAGCCACCCCCAATCTCTATATAGTTCTCTACTAAACCCATGATCTACTGATCAAAATTCATTCCATATCCAAAATTATTCTTCTTATGGGTTCCAACACTCATAATTTGAATTCAATTACTATATAGAACTATAACCTCAATTATTTTAAATATTTTTTATTTTTCCACCATCTCTGAATAACCTGATGAACAAAGGGTTCTATAAAAAAAATATTTTTTAAAATATTACAGTAGTGGTCTAACTCCACTAATTAAATTGACTAAAATTATGTACTTGGGTTATTTTAAATCAATTGAATATTAGATTTAAAACTCTTTTGCTGAATTTACCCATTATTGTGGTTATAAATTATACCATTTTTATCTTCATTATGAAAAAAATAATGTTAAACAGTTTAAAACATTTAAACATTTTGATTAAAAATATGTATTCCATTTTACATAATTCAACACCAATAATATGTACAAATTATTCTTAATATAAACCTAAAAAACACCATAAAAACAGCTTTCTAGATTAATACATTTTATGTATAAAAATGTTTTTATACCAAAAAAATGCATTATGAAGATTACAATAAATTAAATTTGATTATGATTAATACAAATGAATTAATAAATTTTTAAATCTAATTAAATACAAAATTATACTATATAAACAATTTAAGATAAAATAAATGTTTATATAATAAATTAATTCTCACTATTCCCTAGATTATCATTGTGTTTATAAAAATACCGAAATTTCACCCTATTTTATTTTTTATATGATTATATAAAAAATTATATATGTTTTATCTATTTAAATTCCTAAAATATTAGATATATATACAGTATTTTTTCAAAAAAATGTAACAATAATGATTTTTAAAAAAAATAATTTCTCGACGCATAAAATGACATAAAAAATTAAGCTCTTATTTCCTTAGAATTAATATATGTAATTATATTGAGTAGGACCTTAATATATATTTATATATTTTATAATGAAATTATAAATATTTATACCTACTAATTGAACTACTACAATATAATGGGAATATTTAAATAATAATATTTCATTAATGTTAAATATCAGTATTTTGTGTCTTGTAAAATGTTAAATATAATGCTCATTTAAAATATCAGGATATTACATTATCCACCAAAAAAATAAACTTTTTCCTTGTAATTAAATTTTTATCAGGGTAATTAATGGGTTTAATATTCAAAAATATTTTATTTAAAGACCCACATTTTAAAAATATTTACTAAAATTTTTGTTTGAAATGAGGTAAATAAAAATTATAAGGACACCTTGAATAACACCTGTCTAGGTTCCCAAATTGAAAATCATTATTTGGAATATAAGATATGAAGAACAAAATGATATTTAAGGTCAATAATGATGGGGAGTGACAAAGAACATCGACCACCAAAAAGTGAATAATTAGTTGAAATAAAATGACTACGAAACAATAAATCAAAATGATGAGTGAAAAATACCATCTGTTCATTTTTTTTAAAAAGTTAGGGATGAAGCCTCTTTTTATTATTAAATCAAATACATATTTAAATAAGGGTATAGGGAGATAAATTATATTGACCATATGTCTAAGGAAAATTTTCACACATCATTCATGCATTAGTTCCTTTCCGTATCATGTATGCATCACTGCCTCCAATTTCAGCTCATGCATCAGGGGTTGCATCATAAATCCCCCAAGGGAATTTTCATGATTCAAACCCTATAAATTTGGATGCATTATTATGGGTTTTACCACTCATACTCCACCACAACTACAATTCATTTGAAAAAATTGTATGAGTAGAAATTTTATTAATTTTAATGATATTATATCTAAATGTAAGGTTTACTTTTAATGTTTAGAGAAAAAATGTAAAAATATTATTGCTATATTTTATTCAAATACATAAATTCTATTTCATTATTTTGAATTTTTTTTAAACATATTTCAATATCAATCTCATCCAATATTCCAACAATTTGTTATCTATGATGAATCATTCTTATGCTTATAACATTAACATATAATAGATCATAGGATCTATAAATGGATAAAATGATAATACACAAGTCTTTATTGAAACAAACACGGGAATTAAAAAAAATATTACTATAAAGAAAACAAATAAAAAATTATATGATGAAATAATATATTAATGTCCAAAATAAAATAATAATACAGCAAGTTCAAATTAAATAATTCCACAAATAATTAACCCTATAACCCAAATGACCTCAATAGGAACATATTAACCCTTATGGTTATCATAAAACATTTATCTTATATCATAAAATTTTAATACAATTCATTGAAAATAATATGTCATGTAAAAAAACATGATACACATAAGGGTTACCTATAAATCAATCAAATATAATAGCACAAAAAATATTTGTAATCACCCTAAAATCCCACAACATAAAATCTAAAAAAAGTGGTGCCTATGAAATTGAAAAAATGATCAAGAATAAGTATATAAAACCATGATGGTATATATAACTCATAATGGAAACTCACATGAAAACATCAAAATCTCAAAGATTATATAAACCATTCTATAATACCAACTATAATAGATCTTAACCATCATACATAGATTCATTAATGAAAATATAATCTTTAAATTTCTAGGATTGATACTGATAAACACTGCCCATTTTTTATCTAAAAGAAAAATTATAAAATATAAATATTATATGAATTACTTATAAATATTCCATTTTATGATTTCTAGTTTACGATATTTATGTTAAACTCTTAAATGAAAATACCCAATGTCTTTATGTGATAATTTTTCCATATAGACCTGTATGTTTATATTAAACATTATTTTTTAATCACATACTTGAGACCCTTATATAAATATCTAAGTTAAATTATTTTTTTATCTCATAGGGAAAATGAGAAAGAATGGGGATGAGAAAAAATGCTCAGAAAGGCTAAACATAAGTATTAAAAGTTTAATATCTTTAGTTATCACTAGATGAGTATAATTGTAAAAGAATATATAATTAAATACCATGATAATGATATAAGTGAATTAATACCCATTAAAACCAAGAGAATAAATCCTCATATGGGGAATAAAATTATTAAAAAATATATTAGATATACAAATTAATAATCATAAGTTTTAAGAAAATAATTTTTATTCATAAGAAATATTAGAACCCGTTGTATTAATTGAAAAATATTGTATGTGTCTTGGAACATTATAATATAATCACAGAATACCCAAATTAGATAATTTCAATATCTATTATGTGTAATATATAATAGTAAACTTCAGTATCTCTTATTTTTAATTTTCAATAAATTAATTTCATTAATTTACCCAATGAATTTAAGGTCTATAAATGACTCACCCATACTTGGATTATAACATTCCCCCCCCCATACATGTATTATAACATAAAAAACATCCTTATATTAGAATATATTCACACATTAGACATATTTATATATTTTTGAGTCCCATATAATCCAAAAACATTTAAAATCTCTTAGTTTTAAATATAGAACCCTTGAAAACAACCATAATTCTCTAACACAATTATTTACACATAGGAGAGAAATAAGTTCAATTATAATCGAATTAAAATAATTATAATACATCTAAAGAAAGTATAAGGATAATATAATTAAAAATTATCCTTAATGAATAATATGAAAATTACTAATGATATTAAAATTGATATAATGTTCATTTAAATTAACATTTAAACATTTCTCTAAAAATAATATAAATATTCAATTATTTTTAGTGTTTAAAAATTAATATTGCTAAAATTTTGAATAATGATTTTTTTTAGAATATGAATATATATTTTAAATAGAAAATTTATATAAATAATATACATGGAATTGGTTAAATCCATTAATTTATTACGTACTAAAAATAATCCCTCTCATACATCAACTCCTAAAATTATAAAAGGTCTTACAAGTTTATTAATTTTTATAGAATACCCTTTTTTTCTTGGTTGAGGGGGAATAATACAAGACCTATAGTCCAAGAGGCACAAGGCCACATACAATACCGAAAGTCCCACAAACAAGACACACAAAATAATCCCCTCCCTTGTTGTTGCTTCAGTTATGCTCTAAATCTCCCAACCTACATCATTGATCAGCAGGCATTTCCCCATTTAGAACTATATGGTGTCTCATAAAATTTGTGAATATATAGCTAAAACACAAAAATAGGGTGTTAACTAGTTTATTTTCAAGGAAATTTAATCTTTTAAATATTTTGGGTTTTATGCAACATTGTGTTGATCTTTGGTTTCAAACAGTGTTACATTTATCTTTAGTTACATGCAACATCGAGTTTAAATGAAATGTGATATTATATTAAAAAATTACTAGTTAATATTATAGTAATCACCAAGCAATTATAATATAAGTTAGGAATATTATTATCTAAATATTAAAAATATATTTTCTTCTCATTTATATTTAACAAATTCTATGGATATAAATTATTTAGAAATGAAAATAACAACCATTTGAAATCAAGGGAAATTTTTTTCCTGGAAACAATTTTTATGATCACAAAAAAATTAAAAAAAAATAAATTAACTAATAATATTTTGTGAATTATTTTGATAAAAATAATACATTACATATATTAAAAAACTTAAATATAAACTAATGTTTTTTCTAGATATTAGATGATAATAAAACCAATTTAATTAATAAAAATGTTTTTTCCAAAAATTTAGTTTTTTAACTTTTTTAACAGAAATTTTAAATTATAATTTTACAATTTTTTTAAAAATATATTATGATATAATGTTCATTTTTTAAATCCATATTTTAAAATTATATGGTATTTAATGGTTTTAAATTTTTATAAAAGCTATATTTTTTATAAATATTTAAAAAAGTTAGTTTTTTTGTTTTTCATTTCTAATAATGAATATAAAACAAAAAAAATTATTTTAATATGGTTTTAAAAGTAATATTACGTCAATTATAAATCTATTAATCAAATATAGAAAATTATAGTAATGTTTATATAAAATTAGACAAAAAAATTTAAATTGCTTAATTATTACTCTTTGGAGAACCACTTTTTCATTGAGTCTTCACGTCTGATTTTAAATTTATATATTCCTTATATAAGAA
The DNA here is from genome assembly GCA_963277665.1 of Viscum album. Lineage (NCBI taxonomy): Eukaryota > Viridiplantae > Streptophyta > Magnoliopsida > Santalales > Viscaceae > Viscum > Viscum album. Next base: position 1,335,674,263 of record OY728142.1, read on the forward strand.
TGGAATTTGGAACAATGGATTCCATATTTTATATTATATTAATATAAATTATCCAATAAGGTCAACTAAATTTTTTAAAATAATGAATAATTAAAATCTTAAAAATTAATTATCACTGTTAAGGTTAAAATTGGTTTACTTAGGGATGAATGAAAAAATACATAATAATATGACTTTTAAACTTATCTAAAACCCATTATATGGATATATTTAAAACCTAAAACCTATATGGTTATAGAATAGCCTATTTTGAGCCCTTTTGGCACGTGAAAAACCTGGGTAGACCTTTTTCATTTCAAAACATTAAAGTGAGGCTCCCACCTTTCTAATAAAAGAATACCCCCTCTCCTCTCACATTCATACCACCATGACCCATTTTTCGGAAATGAACTTACCTAATTTTTTACATAAATATATTAATGCATCCCAGATTCCTCATTTTTTTAGGAATTACTCTTGTAATTTCTCTAGTTGTAAACCTAAATAGACTCTTTAATGAAGATAAAAAATTCATAAAGATGCATTTTTATTTTATATCTTATAAATATAATTTAATCATTTAAAAATATTTTAAAATATTAAAACTTGTAAATAAAACATACTGATATGTTATTATGAATATCTAATAACCTAAATTTTTCACCTTTTCTATCAAAATGGCTACGAAATCATCATTCAGGTGTATGGTAGATAACGACTTCATGAATCGATGTAATTAAATTTACATCCCCACTTCTCACGGATGGATTTAATGATAGATTTAATGTTTATTTTTCATATTAATGATATAAATATATACATGTTAATATAATACCACATATTATTTCTTATCTCCAAAACCCATTGAAAAAATGACATTGATCATGTGTACAATGTACTACAACCTCTCAAACTGATGTGATGTTTTTTCCATTTATATTTTACATGTCTGGTAATAAATGTAGAATAAATAATTATATATATTATATTGGTAAAAAATTTATACTTATATAATTATCATATCACATATACCACATAACTTTCCATTCTATTGGATTAATATAACAACACTTGTGTGTGTGGAGAACTACCACCTCACAGAGCAATGTGATTCCTTCTTCACATATGCTTTACATCGATGGTAATAATTATAGTTTTAAATAATAATATATATATATTTATTTATTAAAATATAATTATTCCATAATTTTAAGTTATTGGTAAAATATCAATCATTTATTCCATTGAGAAAATGGAAATAATGTACATGTGTACCTACTACCTAGGGTCTCGATGAATGGTGTATTTAATTGTATATCTATAACATTTATGAATTATTATAAATACATATATAATTAATATATTTTATATTTAAATAATTTTTATCATTCTAGATATCATATAACTATGATCAAAATAAGAGTAATGAAAATAATAAATCAAAAGATACATGAAAAACCAAGAAATTGATATCCAAAACGTGATTTTAACTAATATTTTTTAATAAATAGATAATAAATGTTCATATGTAAACCATATATGTTATTATATATATATTTAAGGTTATTTAGTATATATATTTTAAACTAATATTTATTATACATGCGTTTTAGAATTGTTTGAAGGGATTTGAGACTTAATGTATGGAATTATTAATCTCTCATTTATTTATGGGACACATATGTTAATTAACCCCTTGTGTCATTTATGTGGTGTAAATAATGACCCTTTGGAATGATATATCATTAATATACTTATTTTGATTGTATTTAATTTTTCATTTTTTTCATGATAAATATTTTATTATGATTTAGAATATTACTAGATTGTTAAGGCATATTTGTCTCAATTCTCCTACTTTGAGATATATTATGTTGTGAACCTATATATTTTTATGAGATGTATATATAAGCACATAGAAATGTAATTTTCTGAAATTATTTATTCTCATGATATTTTTATTTCTATTTATTATTATTCATTCATGATACTAGAAGTTCAATGTTTCTAATGTGGTAATGGTTTTATGACATAATATAATTGTTCTTCTAGATTGTTTATGTTTATGCTTCCTCCAATACAATCTTATGACCTATCTCTCAATAAAATCATGAATTTTATTCTCATCAGGTTACTCACTTGGAATAAATTTTCTTCCTTAATTTTTTTTATTTAATCATGACTGGATAATTTTTTTCCAATAAAACATCATTTATTTTTCCTTTCGATCGAAAACATTTTTTCATCCATATCCATGTTTTCTTAAAATTCTTTCAAAAAAATTATTATTATTATGGTATTTTTAAATTACTTTATACCCTTTATTTTATTGTTACAATATTTTTTAAAAATGAGTATTTATGGCATTTTCAAAATAAGGTTTGTTTTTCTTATATCAAAAAATTGAAGGGAATAATTATTTAACATGTATGGAATTTTCCACCATCATGACTGGTCGATTTTCTAAACACTCCGTTATAATATTCAATGATTATTTTCATTGAAAAATATTTTCCAAATGTTTTATGTTTTAAAAAAATATTTTTCAAATTAAAGTTGATACTTTCTAGAGACACCTTCTAGGTGTATTTTCATTCTAAATGATTTTCTATATATGATGGAATCCTTTTTCGCTACATAATAATTTCTAGTGATACGATCCGGTGATGATATCATTATTCTTTTTCTATATGATTTATGGTTATGATAATGATATGTTTATAAACCTCATTTCTCTACTATGGATTGTATTATGATGAAATGTATATGAAACCCATTTCATTTCAATAGGTTATCCTATGATTTAATTCTTATGATAGCCATTTATTTTCATGATTTATGATATAATGAATGTTCTATGATCTTATAGCGGAGAGATATATAGATAATATGATTGGTGAGACCCATATCTCCCTATAATGTATTGGGTATTTATTTATGTAATATGAGTTTAAAGGGTACAAGTAAGGTTATCCAAGAGCCAATAGATGGTACATATTAGGCTGTCACAAGACCATAGGAGTATACACAGATAGCTATTCCAAGCCTAACTTGTTATGAATTTCTTTGTGAGTAGACCTCCCGTAATATTTTCTATTCTTATGTGTATTTCAAAACTATAGGCTTTATGCCAATGTTATGTTCTCATGGTTCATGTTCTTTGATTATATTATTATTCATATATTTTGAAATTAAAATATTTATTCCATGACTCATTTTCAGGATCTATGATATGAAGGTTATTCTTTATTTGTTATTCTCATGTTATTATTCCCTATATCCGATGATATATTGATATCTACCTTTTAAAACCTTATGAAGAATCTAAGATTATTGTTTCTTATGATTCACTTTCTCATGTTATTATCAAATTTATTATCCATGAAATGTTTAAGAATGGTTATTACTATGAAGAACATAGTGAGACATGAAGTGTCTCACTTACAAACCAATTTTTTATGTTTCCACGTTTCTAAAGCCACTATACCTAATTTATTCTGAAGCGAATCATTATTTTATGTAATTAATATTAATCTATTAATATATAATATTTATGTATGATTATTTTTTGAATTTATAGTTGTAATTATAGTAAGGTGTAGATAGGCACTGGTAACATGTATTCGAAAAAATTATTGAGAACCCTAATGTATTTTTCTATGTATATATCTGGTGATAGTTATATAGATAAATTTAAATATTTGTAAATGTATAGGAAAATGTCCTCGAATTTTGGTAAAGTATGGAGTGAGTGGTTTATATGAAATTAAATCCCTATAAATATATTACACGTATATTTTTATGTATAAATTAGGTACCTAGGGGTAATACTTTTGAAAATAGTACATTGAGCTAGAATGAATCATCACCTATTAAAAAATAGTTGGCCTTAATGTGAACATGGTTTGACACTCTATAGAGATAAGATCTATAAATTCACTATCACATTACAAATAATCATAAAGGATATAAATAATAAAAAGGAATACAATAGTTTAAGCTTGTGTTATTTTATATTTAGAATATGTTGTCATGATTTAAAATTATTATAAGTGATTTTTCATGATTTTTTTCCACTATGAATATTAATGTTAAAACTGTTTTTTTTTTGTTTTATTAAATGGAGGGAACCAAATAGAAATGGGTCAACATTTAATGTAATATAAAATGGCTTGATGAAAAAAATGAAAAAATGAATGTAATGAATGATATTTTTATTATTACAAAGTAGTAATCATAAAATTTTATTAACAACTTAATCCTTAACCGATTTTCATACTCACCAAAAATAGAATGATAGAGTTGATATAAAGGTCTGGTGGTGGATAAAATGGAGTGAAAGAGATTTAGTTTTATATATGTCAGGAATTTGGGAAAAATAACTATATATAATGTCTCAAAGGGAACATAAGATGCTTGATTTGTGGAGAATAATATCACATAATAAGATATTTTTGAGGACAAATGAAATGCTAAATTAATATAAAGTATAAGAAAAATGGTTTACCTAAGTAATCATTAATGGGAAATGTTATAAATGTGGAAAGAATTGGATTTATATTAATTTATGCCCTAGGTGGAATACTAATGAAGAAAATATATAAGTTGGTATTAGTAATGGTTATAATACTAATGATGAAGAGACTATTAATGTTAAATAAATAGAATGTTGAATTAATGAATAAAATGATGATGTCTAGTTAGTGGATTTGGATTAAAGATGAATGATTGAAGTGTTTATATATGTCAATTCAATAATTATATAATATAAATCATGAAATACATATAAGGATAGTTTTGTAGAGGTTTTACATTATTTATTTGGAATAATATGTTGAATGGTACTGATTACCTTGAAAATGTTTTAATGTAAAGTTGATATTTAAAAGAAAATGCATGGTTAAGGGAAAATAACCCTTAATATGTTCTTCATGTAAATAAAATGGCATTTATTATAGATAATCAGATTATGGATATCTATAAAGTAAAATGGATCGTCTTGATGACCCTAGAACTAATTAATGATTTTTTGACAAAAGGGTATATTTTTTAATGATAGAGTTTACAACATTCTCTAATTTTTGGAATATATTCAATAATATGTTGTTTTATTTATGTACTAAATGATAATGCATTTTTTCATATATTTTTATGGTAATTATTTTTATTTCCAGGATTTATGAGAATATATAATACAATTAATCTCATATTTGGTGTCACTATTTAGATATACTTTTCGATATTTGGGTGATTAGTGTTAAATTGATTTTGTGAGATTTTTTATGGTATTTAACATTTTTGGATTTTAATTTTTTCAAACATGTAGGATCATTAATGTTTATCTTTAATGAATTAGATTAATTTGAATATTGTATTTTATTAGATAATATAATCTAACACCAACGTTTTTTATAATAACTATAGAATGAATGAATGACTTTTCAATGTTTTTTGTATATTATAATCTAGAATTACTTCATCCATAAAAAAAATCTTCATTTATTAAATCAAGTGATAATGTTTAAATTGATCGAAGCACTACCAAAGGATTATATTGGGCTCATGAAATAGAATTAAATCAAGTGAGTATATATTTCTTGAAATTTACCCAAATTTTGTAAAAGGATCTTGAAAATAAAATTCCTATTACTATTATTTATAATGAAATAAGTGAACATTTTCCCACCTATTCAGATTATGGTTTTTTTCTTATTTATTTTTACATAGTCTTTTCTATTATTATGATAAATTATCTTTATAAGTCTTTATCATTATTGAGAAAATACACTTTTTCACATGTCTAAATCATCACATAAAACCTATGTTATCCAATTTTAAAACCTAGTATGTGTTATTCTAGATGAAATTTGAAATAACTTTTTATCATTTAAGAAAGATATTTTACTATCCCTTTTATGATCTTGGATTCACACAAAGTTATTTTTAAATGTAAATAACAAGATTACTGAGTCGAAGTTGACATTACGACGAAGAAATTTGTTTAAGGGGGTATATCGTCACATTCTATGATATTGTAAAATATATATTTTTTTTTAAATAATATTTTTGATATATTTGTCTAAAAATATCACTAATTATTTCTACAATTACATAAAACACTGATTCTATCTAGAAATACTCATAACTCTAAGATTAAATGAAAGGTAAATTACTATTAAAATATTATTATTTAATATAAAAGTTATCACCTTGACATTAAAATGGAGAGTATGAATAAGATTTACTAAATAAATAATAAAATTCACTTTAAATTATTATATGATTAATTGGTTTGTGACTAATTAATTAGAAATAAAAAATAAAAACTATTTGAAAACAAAGGAATTTTCTTTCCAAATAAACTATTATTATGCGGAAAATTTAATTTAAAATCAAAAAATTAAAAAAATAAGGTTTTGTGAATTATATTAATGAAATATATATATTATAAATACATTAAAATATTTTACTTTCATCTTAGGTATTTTATAAGATAAATATAATAATAAACCAATTTTAGGCTTTAAAATGTAATTTTTTAAAAAGTTTTTTGTTCGTTTTGTGCACTCTTATTAAAATTAATTATTTACACTTATATAAAATATATTTGAAATAGAAATTCATTTTTTAAATAATAATGTTAAAATTATCTTCTAGTGAATTAATTAAAAGTTTATGCAAAAGTTGAAATTTTAATGAATAGTGAAAAAAACATTTTTATTAAGAATTTTTAATTTTTTTAAGAATTTATAAACATAAAACATATTTTAATCTGGATTTTAATGTATAATTATTTTATTTATAAATCTATAAATAATATTTATGTTTTTGGAATCAATTTATTTTTTAATTTTTATATAAATTTCTTAAAAGGTTTGAATCTTTTTCATTGGAAAAGAAATTTTTCAACACGTGTCGAGTAATAATTTTAAATTATGTTTTCACACCTAAATGAATGGAATATTAGGAAATAGATTCTATATTTTTAATTTTAATTATTTATACGATCTAATAAGTTTTAATTGGTTTTTGAATATATCGAATAGTAAAGGTATTAAAAATAATTTATCACTGTTAAGGATTGAACCGGTTTTCATGGGGATTAAACTAAAGTGAAAATGGGTAAATTTAAGTTGAAACTTGTTCAAAAATTTTTTTATTAAAATATTTAATCCTGATAAACTCTAATATTTTAAATTTTATCATGTTTGTAGTTTTTTTATATAAAAAACATGGGAATATCTTTTTCTTTTTTAAAAAGTTATAGAGTTCCACTCTTCACACTTATAAAAGGACACCCCATATCTTGTACTATTCAAAAATCCAAAAAATGGATCATACAATACCTACCTTGATAATTTAATTCACTCCCCTCGTTATAGAGGTGTTAATTTTGTTAGGAATCCCACTTATGAAGTATTTAGGTGTAAACCTAAAGAGGCTCTCTGGAGAAGAGGTAAAAATTTTAAACATACATTTTTATTTTATTCCTTATTCCATATACTTTAATAATTTACATAAAAGATAAATTAATAGTTGAAATATCTCTCTTATACTGATATTTTATTACTATAATGTTATAACCTAAATAAATTTATTTTTTTATCAAATGGGATATGAAATTATAATTCATGGGTACGGTGACTGACTTCCTCGCGAACTGATGTTATTAATTTTCCATAACAACTTATCAGTTAGGGATATAATTATTTATTTATTTTTTATATTTCATATTTATGTTATTATTATACCTATATAAAAATAATAATAATTATACATTTTTACTTCCAAATATGTTCGAAATAAATAATATCGCTCATGTGTACAATAGACCATCGTCTCACGAAATAATGTGATGTGTTTTTTATTTCAATTTTACATGGATTGTAATAAGGATATTTTAAATAAATTTATATGATATTATTATCATATTTATACTTCCTAAATTATTACATCCCATATACCTATTTACATTCCACCTTGCGGGAATATAATAATGTTTCTCATGTGTGTGACACACTACTATCTAGAGAAGCGATTTGATTCATTATTCGTGTACTCATTACATGGAAGGTAATAATTTTAGGTTTAAATAAACATTTAATATTTATATATAAAATAAATATGATATTTTCATAGTAATTTATAATTTAACTTTCTTTATTCAATGTCTTGTTAAAATGGAATCGATATTCGTGCATATGTATGACCTACGGTCTCCATGAATAGTGTATATAATTTTCTATCTCTAACCTTAATACATTACTATAAATAAATATATACTGAATATATATGATATTTATATCAACTTCAAAATTATAGATATTATGGAACCATTATCAATGTTTGAGTAATGAAAATAAAAAATCAAAATATACATGGAAAACAAAGTAGTTATTATCCAAAACATGGTTTTAATAAGGAATTGTTTTTAAAAAAGAAATTAAAGGTAATAAAAAAATATTATGTAATATATAAAATATGGTTTTTTACAAAATTTAGAAAAACCCCATATTTATATAATAGGATATTAATACTTTTATGAGAGAATTTGAGGCATAAGTTAAGGTAATTCTTGTCACTATTTTATTTCTAGGAAACATATAAAAATTAACCACTCATCTCTTTTGTGGGGTGTATATACATACCCTTTATAATTATATATCATGAATCTCGTTATTTTCTGAGATTTAATGTTTAATATATTTTTATTCTTTATTGTGTATTATGGTTCAAAGTATCTCTAAAAAGGTAAGGAATTTTTGTCTCAATTTTCTTTCATTGAGACATATGTTTGTTCTAAATATATCATATTTCATGAGGTATATAAAGTACCTTTGACATATAATATCCTTTATTTTTTTTTCAATATATTCTACATTTCATTTAATTTAATACCTTCATGGGTCTATGGATTCAATTTTACTGATTGGTAAGGGTTTAAAGATACAATATCATCATTTATTGGGATCAATTGTGTTTATTCATCTAAGGATAAAGTATTACGATTTATCTCTCAAAAACAAATAAATTTTATTCTGATTTTTTTCATTATTGGGAAAAGTTATTTCCCTTAAATTCTCTGCATTATGTTCCCATGATTCCAAACGAATTTATTTAATTAAAGCTCAATCTATTTCTCTATTTGGTCAGGAACCCTTTTTTACTTCCATATATTTGGTTAATAAAAATTTTTTCAAAAATTTTTAGTGCTCCTATGGCATATTTTAATCTCACTTTTAAAAAATTTTGTATCATAAAAAAATAAAAGGATCTTCAATTAATTTTCAAAACTAGTATTATTTTGAATTTACTAAAATTGTTAACAGAATCATAATTTGAACTTGTAGGAAATTTCCTTTTTTCATGACCACTCAATCAATTAAAAAATAATTTATATATTTCAAAGGATATTTTTTGTGAAAATAATTTTGGAATTTTTTTTTAAATATTTCTCAAATATGAAATGATATTTTTCTTAAGAAACATTCCAAGTGTTTTTTCATTCAAAATCATTTTCCATCTAAGATGAAATCCTCTCTTTTAAATTAATCAGTATAGTATATATGATCAAATGACACCATATTTATTATTTATCTAGATGATATTTTATTATGAATAATATATGTTTATGAAATAAATTGTATTTCCTTCGGCTATGTTATGATTAAAGTTATATGATACCCATTTTATTACCATGTGCTATTCTATGATGTATTTTCTTATTAAGCCCATTTAATTTCATGGTTTATGATATGATGAATGTTTTATGATATTTTAGAACACATATTTATGTATTCTTTAATGGGTGTGACCTATATCACCCTTCAATGCATTGGGTAATTATTAATGTTATATGAGCTCAATGGGTGCATAAAATATTTTCCCAATCCAAAAAGAGTGTACAAGGTAGGTTATCCCAAGATGATAATAAGATATATAGGATTTTATCCCAATAATAACATGATATTATTATCATAGGGGATATCATTGACCTAATATTTTATATACCTATGTGTATACCACAAATACATACCTAATGGTAATAAAATGTTTTCAAGGTTCATGTTATTTGATTCCATTATGATTCAGGTAGAATAAAATTCCAGGATTTTTCCTGTGACATATGTCTATGATAAATTATATGAATGGAATTGTTTTTGAATGTTATTATCATGTTCTCATAACCTTATCGTCAGGATATGTTCATATATCCATTATTTACCCATATTGAGAATTTGAGTTCACCCTTTCTTATGTTCCCTTTCTCGAGATTATGATGAATAGTATTTTGTATAATATGTCTAGGAAGGGAGATAGTTATGAAGAACATAGTGGGAGATTATTTATATCACTTTTGGAATGGTTGTCTGCTTTTTAGTGTTTCAAAAGGTACTAGACCTTAATTATTTTATCATGGAACATTTTTTGATTTAATAAATATTAATCATTTAAGATATAATATCTATTTATGAGAAGTCTGGTCCATATAATACCCAATATTTCTCCTAACTGATTATCTTTCATGTTTGTATCTTCTTACTCAACAACTCTTCTTTGGCCTACACCTTGGGATCTACCCTAAATTTATTTCCACTTATAATGATTGTATATATATGCCTCCAAGAACATCACAGTGACAGAACCCACATGCTTGAGGTGGTCCACCACTATAAGTAAAGATAACCCATTTCCTTTGTGAGACATTATGATGACAACCATAAATAGACACTTCTAAGGATATAACCACCCATATAGATGAAGAAACCATCCAAAAACATTTACATTCCCTCAATACCCACTATCCTATCGTTAAATGTTCCCATTTCCCCAGCCTACACCATCACTTTGGAAACTATATCACACTCTGCGTTCAATATTAGCTAAATAGCCAGTGCAGATAAGTGCCTCCCCACCCCAACAATATGTTACATCCATGTATCAACCCCAACAATTGGGATGTAGAATCATAGGGTTTCATTTCACCATTAGACTACAAAACAAATTGATCTTTCACTCCTTAGTTATAAACAAAAATTACCATCTTTGGAGGGTAAAAACATATTGATTTTAAAACATTTATAATAAATTCATAAATAGTTGAAAATTAATTTGAACAATAATGTTTTCTTAGAAAATAATATTTTTTAAAACATTCAATATATAATGTATATGGGAGTCAAAATATTCCACGCTAAAATATATAAATAAGTTATTTTTTCTTCAAAACATTATTTTGATCTTCATATGTACCAAAAACTGTAAAATAAAAGTAAATAATGTAAAACTAAAAATTAACTAAATCAAAATAATTAAAAAAATTCATGATATTAACATTATATAATTTCCCAAAATGGAACCATTGACATTAACAATGCCGAAGGTAAATGGGATTATAACATAAATCCATTACCTCTTTGGAAACAATTGAATCAAAAGTCATTGAAAGAAATAATGTTAAATAAAATTTTAAAATAAATTAATTTCATGATATCATATGTAAAAAATCATCAATGAGGACATAAATAAATAATAAATAGATATCATGGTGTGTGAGATGAAACATGTTTAAATAAAATGTGATTGAGAAAAATAAATCCCTTCAAAATATTTTAAAAATTATATAGAAAACTAATAAATGTTTTTATTTAGTGTGAATGTGAAAATATGAATAATTTTAGGGAAATATACCATGAAATTTTAAGTGATCAATTAAGACATAATAAAGACATAACAATGTCATAGAACAAGTGTTATAACATAATGATAGGAATCTGATTAAGAAACCAATTACCTAGAGTGCATACATTCTATGTATGTACTATAAATCCTCTACGATAAACATAAATTTCTTTTGTAATTGATTGAGAAAATTTTATTGTTCTATTACAACACCATTATACAATTTATTTCATTAATTAAAAAAAATATTTAGTTACATATTTGGTTGAGTTCACGGTGTATGTTATGAGGATGATAGTTTAATAATTGTAGAATAATTTTTTAAGGTTGACTATTATAAAAGGAATCATTTTTATAATATCTAAACTGAAATGAAAATAACATATATATTGTTTTTATAAATCAGGTACAATGTTAGATTCATTCTTGTAAAGATTCCATTAAAAATAAAGAAAATAAGCCTGTATAGTGATAGTTCATAGGTACAGAATGGTGATGGTTTTTTCTTTTTATTTAATGAAAATATATAAATATAATATAATATAATCTTTCCATAATCATTATAATGTTATTAAAATTAATTAATTTCATAAAATCCATCCCTATTACCACCCATTAGTGTGGGTTTTTTAAAAATAATGACATTTTTTCTTGGAGGTTTTAGTTTGAACGTACACTCAAGAGATGATTCCAATTCAAAAGATTATAACGGTATGAAGATATATGATATATTATTATTATATAATTAATATTATTTAATTAATATCATACAGATACTTTAAATCAATTAGAATAACCACCCATGTAATTCTGTGATGAGAAATGAAGTACATCTTTTTGGGATGTGGTTGTCCGCACAAATGCATGAATGAGAGTTTCATTTTCCATTTAATTAAAAAGGATATGAATAAAGTTATGCCACTAACCTAATAAGATATATATATATATATTGGATATATTTATTTTATCATACTATTTTTGAGATAATGTAATTTAAGGAGTTTTAATAAAAAGTACAATGAAATTACTCTTTTAAAATTGTTACCTTCTCTTTAAACAAACTCCTTCATCTTACACCACACCACTTCTATAATGTGAATTTTTATACAAGGAACTACAGAAAGTGGATAAGAATTATATGAATATATTTGGGTAGATATTGGTTAAGATTCATGAAAAATTATTTTTTATGAAGTGCGTAACTTTGTTTTCCTTATGTAAGAGAGCGGAGGGGAAACCATGGAATTACAAAAAAATAAATTATTATAAACTAATTTTCATTTTATTCTGGAAAAAATGACATATATCATTTATAGGGAGAATATAAGAAGAAATTATATCTCATTATATATTTTATATATATATATGTGATATTTTAAATCGTCTATATTTGTTTTAACAATCTTTAACCATTCTGAATATTAGTCTAATACCAAATTTATTGAGTAATTGCATTTCAAGAAGTTTATTATAAAAGGAAAAGTGGAAAATGAGTATAAAATGGATTATATTACATATCATATCCCATTACCATTTTAAATGGTATGATATTTTTGAATTTCAAATTATTTTAGTAACTATTATTTTACATATGATATCATTAATGACATTTTCAAGACTATTAACATAATTTAAAAATATAAAAATTATAATAAAAAATACAATTGTATATATAATTTTAAAATATAACGTCTATATTTAATTTATTTAAAAAAATTATGGATAACCATAAATTATCAAATACATATGAATACAAAAATATTTAGAATCGGTCACTTCATTTTCTAATCGGTTGCATTGGCACTTTATTGGTATTTCAAAATAATTTAATGTAAATATTTCAGAAAAAAATAAATAAATATTTACTAAACATCATAAAAAAATAATTCTTATTTAATGTATTAATTTTAAACCATTTTCTCCTTGTTCAATAACTTCTAAAACCCTAATAGTGATTTTAAAATAAACAGGTGTAATTTGAAAATATTCCTCAATAACATAATGTATTTATCAAAGAAAATTCCAAAAAGTCAATTTTTTGAATATATGAAGGTTTCAGTCAAATTAAACTAAAAAAAAATTTAAATCATGTTTTGGGATGATTTTATATCCCTCGCACATTATATTTTACCTTAATTAACCCAATTTACAATGTACTATGGTGAAACTTTTAACAAACGTTATCGTTGTTTGTGGGGGAAATAAAGCAAACCTATTTACCAAATTTGGACATGTTTATTATAAATATTTAATCCATTTTTTCAAATTAAATTCTTTTATGTGGAAAAAATTACTTTTAAAATAAAATCAATAAACAAATCAAAAGATAGTTTCTTGGAAAATGAAATTGAAGTATAAAAATGTATTTATGTAAAAAATAAGCATTATGTAGATTCCAATAAAATATTTTCGATAAAATTTAATGTAAATTTATTCATTACATGTAAAACCAATTTAAAAAAAATTAATTGATGAAATGAACATATTATTATCTATAAAATCAGTGTTTTTCACTATTCAATGAAAAATTAATATTTTTAGAACCAAATAAATTTACTATAAGAAAATTTTTATAAATCCTTATTTAAAAACATGTATAGTTTTCTGTAAAAAAATTAAAAGTGGTTTAAATTAACTATATTTTTTTCTCAAAAAAATAAATAAAACCATTTCTGATGATATCATATTTTTTAAGCTAAAAACAATTGACCAAAAAATTCAGTTCTTATGGCCAAATCATTAATGAATAAATTATTATTGAGTAGTAACATTATATAAATTTATATAAATATTCTTACACATTTTCATACCTTCCAATTCAACAACTTGGTTATATTAACCATATTGAAATAATAATACTGTATGGTCTATAAAAAGTAGTGTTGTGTGTCTCAAATAATATAGAGCATATTTTTCCTCTAAAATCACAAGTTATTTCAAAATAAATAAATTACATTAATTAATTTTAGAATTATTCCCTTATACAATACATATTTTAACTATGTTGGAAATTGTATTAAAATATCATTTATTTATTTGTTTATCTATACATTCTCAATTATCATAGTATAGACTGAAAAATTCAATAAATATATCACATTCCATTCACTATTATAAAAGAGAAAATAATTTTCATTACTTAAAAATATATATTTATTTCATATATATTATTTATATTAGATCATAAATTCCATTATTTTCTTTCAATTAAGGTCTAATATTTCATAATATTCATAAAATAGGAAAAATAACATCTTGATTATGCCTCCAATTATGACATGGTCATTAATATACGAAACCACCTTTTGATTTAAAAATCCCCAATGATTTCATAATGAAGGTTTGAATGTATGAAATTTATAATACTTAGAGGTTTTCCATGAATATAAATTTAGAAATTTAAATATGATATATGAAACACTAGTATATCGATGATGCTATGAATGGAACACTAGTTGATATACATAGTAGGTCAACCATTGTAAAAAACCTTGTTGTGCCTTATGGGTATGCTTTATATATATATAATCCAACCCAAATGATTAATAACATTTCATCACACCCTATCATATAGATTATAAATATTTTTTTTGGATAACTCAATTTTTATTATTTATTGGTTATTTAACCATTAATATTTTGAGTATATAAAACAAAGAAGAAATATTGATAAAGTATTGTCTTGGTATTTAAAATATGATACATATCATATTCTTAAAATATTTTTATAATTTAAAAAAATCATAAATAGGCACTAATATTATCATATTACATGTGACATATTTCCATACCTATCTTATGTATAAAAAATTTATGTGTTACTGTATTCACGTAACATCTAAATGAGATTCATTAGACATCTCTATATGATAATATGATAACATATTATCACTAAAATACATAGTATTTAACATTTATGTTGAAATATATTTTGAATGATGTTGATATTTGTTAATTATATTACTAATATTCCATAGTTTTGGTACAGTATCAATGATTATATACTTCATTTCATCCAATGTTACAATGTTAACAATATAATTTTTATTTTCAGAATTTTTTTTGTACATCATCATTATTTTTCTTCAGTCCATTTCTTTTAATAATTTTTTTGAATGACATTTTTTATATCAAAATTAAACTATTATCATTTTCCATTATAATCATATCATAAAAACTTTATGATAAAATTAAATATTTTATTTATGTTTCAACTATTATAATTAATTATTATATGACATTGAAATTTTCAATGTAAAAAAACATACTCACAATAGGATATTGGAAAATATGTTTTCAATTAAATATATTTCTATGATACAACTACCTATTATGTTTAATAAATAGAAAATATTTTCTCTTTATGAGATTATTTATCAAACTAACTACTATATCCATATCATATTGGGTATTCAATATATTTACAAAAAAATTGAAATTAATAGTTCATTATTTAATTTTTTTCCTGATTTGGTTTGGTTTCATTTATATTATATTTTAATAAAAAACATGGGAATATATTTTATTATATATTACACAAATTATATAATTTCTTATTATGAATTTTCAATACAATAAAATGAATCGTATACCATGTGTATTAAATCCATTTTATCATATATTAAAAAAATTAACCATATACCATTTGAAATAACATAATGGAGAAATAAACTTAAATACATGTCCTTTTATAGTTATATCATGTCATGATAATTTAATTTTAATTAATTCAATGATTATTATACTAATTGATTCTTTACATGAATATAAACAACAAGATTGATCAATTATTTACATAATTTAGTATTTTCCATAATTTAAAATATTTTAATGTATGCTTTTGGCATCATATATCCTTTATAATTTAAGATTTTATTTTAATAACATTGATACATGATTAGTACATTCCACGAAGTTTCAAAAACCACTTCATTTTTCAGTGATAATTTTGATTTCAAAGAAACAATGATCCTAATTATCAAATTGTTCTTTCATTTTCAATGACTGAGGTAAAAAATATCAAACATATAATGTGTTTTTGAAAAAAAAAGTTATTTTTATTGACTTATAATAAAGCTCAATAAGCATGAAATCATAGCTTTTGTTCACCTATCATCAAATAAGTGGAATTGTTGGGAAAAAAATTTAATATCATTAAAACTACATGAGAAATGTCAACTATGATTCTATATTTATTTCAAAAAGAAGATAATTCCTTAGAGGATATCCTATATCACTCTATGTTATATATATAAAAAATATTACTGAATAACATACTAGGGGACAATTTTTGTTGGTCATTTTATATCTAATTCTTTCTTATCATTTTTTGAATCCATTTATGATTAAAATGCGAATTTATAATGACTATTTGAACAAATTCAATAGCTCATTACTCAAAAAGGTGTTACTAATTACATATTATTTTTCACCAATTTATTAATAATTCAAATATTTTTTTTGATCAAAACTAATTGAATCATTTTTTTTATTAAGGGATTGATCTTAATGTATTATTCATTGATGATAATTATAATAAAATTTAAATATTAAAGATATTGTTTTTTAAATTTTTTTAATATTCATGTAATAATAACTTTTATTAAATGTTCTTCCACTAAAATTGGCCCCCTTTTGATATATCATATATCTTAATGGGGAAGGAACTATATTTTATTAAATATATAGTCTATATTAGTGTTCTTCTTAGTAATTTGAAAATTATGATGTTAATACTACCAATTATAATATCATAGATAGATTATATCAATAACTACGGGATTTGAGATCCACAGGAATCTAGAACACCACCTTGTGTGCCAAAGGATTCCATCATTTAGTTAGGGTTTATGAGATTATTACTGGGATTCTATATCATTTTATAAAAAAAAATCAATAATCTCAAAGAAAATACATTATATAATGATTATATAATAAATAATAATTTCTAATACTATACATGCCATACTAGATAAAATGATCTTTAATTTAATATACCACCATTGAATTTACCTCATCTAACATCAGGATATATGGTCACCACATGAGATTTAGTTCACCCATATAATATAGCATGATTATGTGTACTGTGGGTATAGGGTAGTACTATAAAGAAATACTACCCCTATATAAGATTGAAATAATAAATAATTTGACCCAAATTTATCAAAAAAATATAAATAACTATATTCCAAATAAATAAACTAATGGGGCCATTCTATAGAAAATGATTTTATTGTATAGACACATAGTCATTACATCATATCACCTAGTAAACCACTATGATGATTACATATACTGATTAAATAAAATGAAAAAAACATGTACATGGATCAATATCTATCATCAATTCATAAATAAAAAATAGTCTATAGGTCCACCAAAAACATTTAATACACTAATTCTACACTAAGCCTCTGAAAAACAAAATCTACAATTATTTATGTCTTTGGGAGTATGAAATTTGCATGGTTTTATAGGCATGTTGTGTGTATATCTCTATAAGGAACTACTTATGAATTCTCATACAAATCATTTAAATCAATTATATGGGAATGTTGCATACTAATATTAATAAATAGATATATTTTTGAAGAAAAACTGAAATAAATGTTTTCTATCCTTAGGTTCTAACATGAGACTCATGATTGTCAATACTGGCATTGGTTAGTTCCTGAGTGTCTCCTAGAATGTTTTGTAACTATAAAAATAATTTCCAAATCTAGTTTACATATATAACTTGGTGAACTAATCATATTATGTGAATTATCTAAAGTCATTATAATAGTCCCAAGTTCAATTTCCTAAATCTAAATGTGGACATACATGTATTATACTAGTGGTTGACATTTATATAATTCATAGGGGTTTTACCTTAGGCAATAAAATTGACCCAAACGCCAAATACAAAAATCATTTTCTTTCTATATATCCCCAAAGTAAACTCCAGGTGGATTTACCATGATATTAATATTTTATATGTATCAATGTTCAGATCCATGGAGAACATTATAGACATCTAATATTGTTAGTCTCAATGGAAAAATCCTAGGTGACTATCCATTTGTGTGCTATTTTGACTAAACTACAAAATTCTTAGTAACCACCTATGTATTTCACTTAATATATCGATGGTAGTTCACCCCTCAGATAATATCTCACCAAAATAATAATATCAACAAGGGTTGTAAAAACAATAAGACCAATCATTCATATTCATAGATGGGTTCTCCAAAAAATTTCATCTCATCTCAACTAAAGTCATAATTGGCTCACATGAATAATTTATATTCTAAGGTTAAAACAAAAATCACTAGTAAAAATAGTCACATGTACCATCAATAGGGTTAGCATTTTACCTGGACGCCCTTTGGGATCCTATAGGAAATATCATAACTCAAAAACATACATGGGTCAAATATCTTATAATCAACTATTGACTCAACCCCCTTCATGTATAGCGAATTTATTCTCTCAACATCATAATAATACTAACACGCCTTTATATGCCTTTTAGGAGAATCCATCATTAGTTTCACAAAACTGATATGGTCTCAAGATCATCTCATTTCAATGTCATGCTATTTTTTCCCCACTCACTCAACCTATCCATAATGAATCAAATAGGATCCTATAAATATTTTTATTTACTAATGGTTAGGCACTCATGCCATTATATCATCTTAATTGGACGATATTATACACAACATCTAAATGTTAGATAATGGCCTAATCAAGATAGCTAGTTCTAAAAAATGAAATCATCTTCAACAGAAAATAAGTGGAACTTATCATACTGGTATTATGATTGCATAATTAATCCAATTAACAACACTCGGGTAATTTACATATTAATAGATAAATCTATAATAATTTTATTGACTATTGGAAACCCATGATTCATGCCAGTTTACAAAGTATCATTATTGTTCTTGAACAATCGTTTAATTCATCCATGAGAATTTAATATTAAAATGATATATTTTATTTTATAAAATGGTTTACCACACATATGTGGAGAGGAAAAAGATCCCATGTTTATATATATAATACATTTACTGATATACAATGCTCAAGGAACAACCTTTCTCAATTCTAGAGTTATTTCTTTTTAAATTAGCCAAAAAATCATTCTTATTCTTATAAAAAATATATCCTACCATATTCCATAAATTCAAATCCCAGACTAAATATTAGCATTTAATTTAGTTATTATCATTTATTTTAACCATTAAATTTAATAATTATAATATATAATAAAATTATAATTCAA
Source organism: Viscum album (assembly GCA_963277665.1). NCBI lineage: Eukaryota > Viridiplantae > Streptophyta > Magnoliopsida > Santalales > Viscaceae > Viscum > Viscum album. Next base: position 1,335,694,196 of record OY728142.1, read on the forward strand.
TTTATCTTGAATTATTTTTTAATATCACAGTGTAACATCATCACCCCAGAATGGTGGCGATGTACTAATAGAAGTTTCACAAAAAAATCCCAAAAACAACTCGGAAAAAATCCATAACACACTCTCACCTTTAGTCACCAAATTAATTTATTTTGATCACTTTTTAGATTAATACAGCAGGAAAAAAATACATACAATGTTGTACCTTCAATGGAAGAATGTGAAATGGCATGTGATCATCATATTAGGATTTCCTCTATCTATACTAAGAAAAATACCCATAATATAGAATTATTTGTTATGTAAAATGGTAGAAATCATAACCAAATCCAATTTTTAGTTAACAAAATCCATGATTAAATAGATAATTAAGAATTAAATGAAAGAAAATACACTAAATTTAATGAAACCTTGAAAAATCAATGTGGGAAATAAAAAAATTGAATAGAAGATGAGGGGTTTTTTATACGTATGTGTTTTAGTAAATATGCATGAAAAATAGGCAAAAAGGATTGTATTAAGGCTTAAACTAACTAATTTTTTAAGATTTAACTTTACCTTTTAAAATAAAACATAATATGGTTTACCCATGATAATCTATTGTATACCATGTCATGGAGAGCCTCCCCTGTGGGAATCAAAATCTCTATACATGATTAGGACAATAACATAGTTCATATACCCTCATCACCATTTCAAGGAGAAGTACCACTCAATATTATATGCTTAAATATGACCAAAAATCTCACCTATACAACATAAATTTTCCTTTTTCCCAACAAAAATTACCACTGGATGTATAAAAATACATAAAATATTCTTTTTTTACTAGTAAAAACCACCACTATGAACTCCCCCAATGTTTCCCCATGCCTTGGACACTTTCTACACACTTGATATCAACAGAATCCCAAGAATCATGTTCCTAAGAGACATGTCACCATGGTGTTGATCCTCCCCCATTATTGTTTTTCTAGCACCACGGTGTCTTGAAACATGCATCTCTCACTACTCATTTTCCATAATAATTATTCCAAAAGATTTATTCATAACTAATGTGATATTTAATAAAATCATGGAACCTTTCCCTCTACAAACGTTAAATGAACAATTGTGCTCTCTATAGTGGTGAACATGAAACTAAAATCTACTACGGGCCCACCCAACTTTGCTTTAGTGAAGACTCAATAAAAAAATAACTCACCAAAGCCTTTAATGACATAAAAAAAGATCTCATCATGATTTTCATAATATTACAAATAAAACCTAAACCATGGTTCAAAAAACTGACCTCTCACCCAAAATTGAAAATTAAATTTTACTTTGAATTTTGTAACCCAAATGAGGGATTTTTTTCTACCTCACCATTATAATAATTTTTATTCTTAAAGATCCCCAATAATTTTTATCCATAATATCATTATACATGGGACACAAATTTATAAGAAATTCATCACATTTAACACTATAATAGTGATCAAGCTTCTGCTACAAAACTCTAAACACAATGTGAAAAAAAACCATCAATAACTAGATCCAAAACTCATAGCAATAGTCCTATTTCCATGATATTAGTCCAAAATATTCATCTACAAAAGGTATCATACATCAATTTATATATACTCTTATAGTGCATCCCATGTTATGTTCCTTCTCCAAAATGAAATATTAGTAACATGTACATCCTTCGTTTCAGAACATCCCAACAAAACTCAATTCGAATATTTCAATGACCTAACTAGTCGTCATTTCCATATCAAAAAAACATATTTGTTCATCAAAACATCATTAATGTCATTACTAGATTTTCCAGGGCCTGCCTTTCCGGGGGAAGGCCAAGTCACAACTACCCTATGTTTTCCTTGATTGGCTAGCTTCTGGAGAAAAGAACCAAAAAATGAATAAATAAAATAGGTTTCTTTTTATAAATTACCTATATGCACACACCAAATCTAATATATGTAGAATTTAAGATGAATAATTATAAATTATAATATCATCTAGAGTAAAGATCGTGGTTCTAGATCATCCTTCAAATATCCATGTGGGCCCTGGGGGTCGATTTTAGACAAATTCGTATCAAAGTTTTTTCGACCTCAATATAGTTTTTGGGTTTTCTTCACCTTATGTGGTTTGGTTTGGAACATAAGGAAACAGTGTCAATGTTTCATGAATACAATTTTTAGGCTAAGGATCTTAGTGTTATTGTAGCGACCTATGTACCCATACACCAGGACTCTAACTAATAGTGATAAAATTAGTGTATTGATACATAGGTTGATGGTATCAACGGTACATGCATCCTATTAGACTTAGTACCTTGAAATTCCTTGAGTCACCTCCCTAGATATGCTCGTTTACCATAGTACATATAGATAACTTTTGAGATAACTCCATGATGTGAGACACCTTGGATTTTGATACAGTTTCATGAAGACCACTGATTAGGCAGTGACACCTTACTATAGAGGCCCTCCCATGAGATGTTTTTTTCACGAGGTAACCGAGTAGTAAAACCACCTATTGATAATCACATGGATCTTTATGTTGAACATGCATAGATCATTCATGTGTTGAGCAGTAAACATGTCAAGTAGTGAAGGGTGAAGGTATGTGTAGTATCGGTGCATTACATGAGTTATATAAATAGATAAAAAAAGGATTCACAAAGAGATAGACCATCAGGTAGTAGGATTTTGACTCAAGTTAATTATATAGGGTTTATGGCATGTGTGGACCATAACTGGTCATATTGTTGCATTAGTGACTGGATTTATTTTTGGCTAATCTTTTAGCATATAAGGTACCAAATAATAATGCACCTATGTTGAGTGCACATCATGGGATTTAGAAATAATGACCTCTAAAACATTATGTTGATCTAGACCCATTTATCAGGTGGTAGAGGATTTTATATGTCCTGTGGTAAAAATTTCCACATGAATAAAAAACCACTAGTTAGTGGTCCTAGACATGATACATATCTAGGATGACATGATACCTAGGTAGAGCCTTGTTTTGGTGATGTTCGAGGTGGATTTAGACAATCAAGAAATAGAGAAACTTTTCCCACTAAGGTGAGTTCTTTTGACACAATATAAAACCATGTGAGTGATTTAGTTCATCCCGAAGGGGAGAGTATCGAGGTGTGGTGAATCAGTTCATTTTACTTGTGTGTATTATGACATTATTATATGATAAGGTCTTAGAAATGGCCTTGGTTGTGGTGAGAAAAGATGTAGGGGAATTGAATTCTTCAAGAAGTAGGAGAATTTGGATCAGTCTTTTTTAGTGTAGTTTAATGTATGACATATGTCTCCACTACTCAAGAAGTAGTTATATAATAGATTTGGAAACCAAAAATCCTTGGACATAACCTTTATTTGAATCCTAGAGATAATATTAGAGTCCCATTTATGCATCCCTTGTTATGGAGGCTCTTAAATAGAGGATTAGTGATCACATGAGTATTCTGATGGTGTGGCCTAAATCTACCAGGAGAGATAGCCATGAATGAAATAATTTTGTATAGGAAGTGGGACACTATGATGTTTTTTTGCATTGAAGGGTCACCTACATTCCATGATTTGGTAATTTATACCTGTGAGTGTGGTAGTGCTTCTAGTTTGTGGGATGTAGTGTTCCTTCTTTTGATAAGGATTCATTCTATAGAAGGGTATGATGATTTCATTTGAAGGAGGTTAAAGTTATTCATCATTAGTTTGGTATTATTACCCATAGATTAGAAGAATCATTGAGATTTTAGTTTCTTGTGATGGTGCGAGAGTAAAAGGAAGTCAATCATGTGGGTGATTTTGGTGGACCACTCCATCGAGTTTTTTATTTCTATATGGACTTATCTGCATGGATAACCTAATATTTTTACGAGATTATTAGATGAAACAATGTAACTATGAGATTTGGAGGTTTGTTCATATGATTCTATATGGAGGGGGTTTTATAAAAGGTGGTACATTTTCATGGGAAGCCCTGTGTTTTTTACCTAAGGGGAAGATGATATCATGGGATTTGATGAGCATTGGAATCACCTAATCTGGATGAATATCTAGAAGTAGTATTCACACTTGGTAATATAATTACTCTTTTCTAGGTGGATAGAGGTGATGTTGATCTCATAGTTTGACCTTGGGATGGGTTATCACTAGCTCCTTGTTCGATAGGTGGATGTGTTTAGTGTGGCTTCCTTGAGCTAGTGTGGTTTCTTTGTGTTCTTAGTGAGAACACTTGGCATGTTGAATCCCAAAACATAGTTCATAATAATTTTGAGATGTATCCTTTAAATATAATTGATTAGTTTGTCATATTCTGTTATGATGGTTCCCTCATGTCCTCAATGTTAGATTAGATCACATGATACACAAGAGGATGGTTCTAAACATTCTCATGGAGTTCAAGTCATATATAAGTATTAAATGAGTCTGTTATATATTCTAAGGTTCACTTCTCATGACATAACTTCTGATACATGGGAGTGATACTAGACTCTATAGAGTTTGAGTCTCCAAGATCCTGAGGACCTCCTAGGGTGTGGTCGAGCCCATAGATTCTCATATTGAAGTTTTCTTTCCTTTGTTCCCAAGAATTGTGATAGAGTAGTTGACTAGTTTATAGTTTTAATAGTTTCCTACTATTCTCTACAATCCTTGTTTTTGGAGGTATGAGCAAAAATAATTGTACAATACCATACTAGGTATGATTTTTTGTTATATTGTTGATCCCTTTTTTAATGAGTCAGTGTTGTTTAGAATTGGTTGAAAAAAGTACGTTAATGGGAGTATGTTTTCCTTGGGTTTGTGTTTTTCAGTAGCATAGGAAACTATCAGGCTACTCATAGAAGATAGATATCCAAATGTTGGGTCAGTATCCCCGCCTTTTTCTATAGTTTGTGCAATTTAGGGATGAATAGTATTGAAATTTAAAATAATGTAAAGGCACTTGTTTTTTTATATGTATGACTTTGGAATATTTTAAGTAATATTTTTATATAAGTTTATTGAGATGAAGCATGATTCAAATTCCCATTGAGCCTAAAATGAGTTTTATTAAAAAATTAAATATTTTTCATATCAAAAATGTGTTGTTCTTCTAAATAATGGAATATATATTGAATAGAGTCTCAAATCATAAATTTTGGACTATATTTATATTTACAGCTTTTGTATTATGTTAGGTGCATCCTAAAGATGGTTGGTGTCAGATATCTGATAGAGGTAGTTATTAGTTGGTGCGTATAATTAAAATAAATAATTTATTTATTTATTTATTTGAAAATTAATGTTCAAACCCATTTTCTGTTATGAATATGATTCTATGGATAATCCATGGGGTTAGACTCATAAACATGGAAACATTAAAAATAGATTTCACACATTCTTCAGTAGAGGATCAAGATCAGAAAATGATGTATAATTAGATCAAGGATAATCAAGATGCGAATGAAGAACACAATAGAATCATCATTATAATCTTAAAAAAATGAATTCATCATAATAAATCTATCCATAATCAGGTTGTGACTCATCATTTTTGGTTTTTCCCATTTTGATTGACTGATTTTTCAAGGATTTTATCAGAATTTGATCTTTGATAATAGTTCTTCACTTGATCCCTATAATTTATTAATTAGATTGTTCTTGTATAATTCTTCTCTTGTTTCACATGATATAAACCCATTTATATAATTATTTTCCAATAATTATTGGATAATGATGGTTCACATTGTTATTGTGATTTTACCATCTATATTCATTGTGTTCTTCATCATAGGCCAACAGATCCATGGTTTGACTTTTCTAGTGATAATTCATGTGTGGTGAAACCCCATGGTTTTTTTGTGGTAACACAAATGATATGTGGGTTGATGGTTTTTGGATTCATTTGTTAATGAGATGGAAGGTTTTTTTGAATGGAACGGATCGGTACCCCATGGTTGAGTTCTTGATCAAGGATTTGATTGAGGTGTAATAAGGATGGAGGTTGATCAATGGTGGGTCATGATTGGGCCAGGGATATTCATTTTCCCTATCAATGAGTGAGGAAAATGTGTTGTGTGATGGATTGGTTCTGAGAATAGGTCGTGCACTAGGCCTCATGGCGAAGGCTTCATGGGGTGGATGTAACGGTGAATTGAAGATATCGGGGCCACTTCATAGTGTGGAGTGCAGTCAAAGCTAGATCTAGGTGAAATTAATGGGAGTTGTGTTATTATTTTTATTTTTATTATTAATAATAATGTTTTATTGTTATTATTATTATTATTTATAATAATTAAAAGAAGGAATTATTAAAATTAAAGGAGGGTAATGGCTCTTATATTTGTTGCATGGGGAGTAAAGGGTGATTTATACCCCTATTTAACTTATTATTATTAGTGTTATTATGGTATTTATTCAAGAGAGAGGAGGGTGTGTGTCACCACTATAAGGGATTTTGGTGCCTCAAATATGTGGATGGAATAGGTAAGAGGAACTTCCTTTAATATTTAATAAATTTTAATAATATTAATATTTTTGAATGATATTATTATTATAGAATGATATTATTATTATTATTATTGTGGGATCTCATTAATACAACAACATCTTCATACAATATCATATTGGTGATCTGTCTATAGTATTGTGATCATGGTATTGAGATGGTCATTTCATGATCAATGATGGATACTTAATTCAGTCTCTTAGTACAATTTTATAAAGCTCTAAATTATTATTATTATTATTATTATTATTGTTATTATTATTATTATAGTAATAATAATAATATCAACAAGAATAATACAAATACTAAATATAGTGTCTGATATATATTTTTCAGATAATTTCATTATAAAGAACAATATGTGACATTGTGATCCTAATATTGGGTCAGAAAGTTCAAGACCAATATCATGTATTTTATATTGACTTCGGGATCAGTACCATGAAACACCATTCTATCATAATGTGATGAAATACATTTTTTCACCAAGTGTCCAATTTTGGAAGGTGAATAGCTAATCTCCAGCATTTTTTCTTAATGACCACAATGGGGTGATATTTTTGGAAATTCATATACATTTTTCATAACATATAAGTTGTTTTACATTTTATCTTATCATACCAATGATGTGCCTCATGTGTTTATCAGGTTTTTGGTTGACATATGTTGTGTAGTACACTTACACATTGTTTAGTAATACGAGGCCATCAATAAATGTACTAGTGATGAATCAACATGGAGGTAGAGTTTGGAAACAAGTCATGTGGACCCCTTAAACACCATATACTTATTTATAAAATGTCTACCTCCCATATAATATTCATCTTGACTCAGATGTGGGCATGTGATTGGCATATCCTGAGGGTTTCTCTATGTAGAATGTGATGGTGTCCATCATAGTGGATTTTGGGATATGATGCAAGATGTTTTGAGTGGGATAATTATTTAGGTATAGCTTCATGATAATAGTAATCATATAGAATCATCATAGTGGAATCCTCCTACCGGGATAGGGCATGGATCCATGATCAACCAAGTGGAACCCACCTACCAGGACATGGCATGGGTCCTCTATCCACCGAGTAGAACCCGCCTTCCATGATAGGTAATATTTCCACAATCCATATAGTGGAACCATTCTTCTATGATATTGTATATATACTCTATCCATATAGTAGATCCTTCTTTCCAGTACACATCACGGGTCTAACACCACAATAATTTTAAGAGTAAATTTGTATTTGATAGTGTGTATGACACGCAACAGCAAACATGAAATGGAAAATGACCCCTTGATAATTTATTGTATATTTAATATTTTAAAAAATATCATATTTTATAACTTTCAATGAAAATGATATTGAGTTGGATTATGTAACATGCAACAAATACTTTTTTCATAGCTTGTGCTACACAAAAGACCGTGCTTTACCAAACAATAATATATTATTGAAATATTATAATAAGTTATAAACTAGATTTTAAATGGGTTTTTATGAATATTTTTAACTAAAATGTGAAATTATAATTTTTACAAAAATATAATATGAAATCATAGGTTACTAATTAATTAAAAATGAATATAAATACTAATTGAATATAATGGAAATATTTTTATGCTCACAAAAGTGATCCATCCTAATAAATTAAATTAATTACTATTAGTGAATGATATTAATGAAATATATATATTATATATTCAATAAAATATTTTTATAATCAAAAAATATATTTGATAATCATAAGATAAGATTAAATCCAATTTTATATTTAACTATTTGTATTTTTCAAAGTCATATTTCAAAAATTTTAATGGAGAACCTATTTTATATCCAATTTTCTAACATTAATAAATTTAATTTAACAAAATAAACATAATTTTTTAAATAATAAAATAAATAATAGATTGGTTTTAATTTTTTTTTATTTTTCTGTGAAGTTTCATTTTGTGATGAATAGTTAAAACATACAGAATTCTAATTGGTAACTTCATTTTCAAATAAATAATTTATATTAGTAAATTATATTATAAATGTGTTTTAAATAAAAAATATATAAATTATGCATAATTTAATTAAATTTTTTATTTTTTATCAATTTATCATTTAAATTGGATATATAAACATTTCAAACTTCTGAACATTTTTACTTTAAAAATCCACTTTGTCATCCCATCTGCAGGATTAAATTTAAATTTATTTATTCCACTGATGTGATTAGAATTTTTATAAATGTATTCCATAATTGGAATCATAATAATTTATAATGTATAATATGGTCTACCTATTTTTTTACCAAAAACATTAGTGAAGGTAATTTATATTAATTACAGTGATGAAGGTAAAATTAAGCTTAACAACGGACCAAAACTTAATCTTTAGGACCAAAATGACCTAGTAACATGTTAGAAGAGAATTTTAGGGCCATATATATACCATATCCTAACTTGTATCAACTTTTATTCTTTATTTGGGTAAAATTATGTAATTTATACCTCCCAATGTCGTTTACCTTTCTATATTTATAAGAATGTCACTGCACCTCCACTATAAAAAGGCCCTCACCCCTCCCACTTATTCAAACCTATCAAGCCCTTTGTATCCTCTAAACCCTGCATTAATATTCTCCCGAATTAACTCCCCTAAGACTCTAATTCTAAATATCGGAACAAGGAAAACAAATGAATTATTTTTATATAAACGAAAAGAAGTTACCCTAATAAGAGGTAACATTCATCAACGATCACTTTTGTTTCATTAACTTATCCACCCCTTAAACTATATGTATAACATGATTATATACTTACATAAATATTTAAAATATACATATATGTCATTATTATAATATTTTTTTCTACAATTTCACATACATCCATAAAATGGGATACACAATCATCGTTCGTGCGTACGATGAACTACCACCTCGGGAACTAATGTCATTTGTTCATCCATTACCATCATTCAGGGTTGGAATAATATGGTATTTATTGTTTATAAATTTTATATATGATATTAATGATGTATTTAGGATTTTGGATATATATATATAACACATAGCTTTATGTTTTCCTATTTTTGGGAATATGAAAACATCATTTGTAGATGTGTGGACAATCTCCTCCTCAAAGTGTTGTGATTCATTCACGGTATACATGGAATGTATTAAGGATGATTTTAATAAAAATTTGATACATATATGAGATAAATATGATATTGGAATTATAATATAAATCTATTTTATTTTTATTTTTATTATTTTAATAGATAAAGAACTAGAATTTGTGTCCATATATATGTAAGGCCTACCGTCTCCAAGAACGGTGCATTTCATTTCATATCTCCAAATTTTATTGATTATTATAAATACATATGTACTTAATATATATTATATTTTAATAATTAGTTAAATTATTTAAATTATTAAATCATTATCTAATTAATAGGAACAAAATGTAACAAGGTAAACTATACTCAAAAAATAAGGAAATTAGTAGCGAAATTTATGAAAATGATAAAAGATTATGAATAAACATATTTTAATATGTTATAAAATACATATATATTATATAATAGATATTAATATTTTTATATTGAAATTTAATAATATGATTAAAAACATTATAAAATAGAATAAATATCATTCAAATAAAAGGAAGTGTAAGGTATGGTATTTTTTATCACTTTTTACATTTGTGAGATAAATTTCATATTCACTACTTAATTATTTTTGTGAGGTGTATCTAATGGAAATTTTTATATATTATATCAAGATTGATTTTATATTAATTTTATTTAAGAATTTACTTTGAATTATCTCATCCAATGAGTTTTGACTTAAATATTTTCAAGTGGTAAAATATATCTTTGTAGTCTCATTTTTTTGTGGTTGATAACTTTTACCTGAAACAATCACTTACTTATGACCATTTTACAATGTACATAAAATTTATTTTAGATATACATACACTTATTTGGTTTTTATTATTATTTTATAATCCATATTCTATTTTTACATATGGTGTGTACTTGATAGTTATTTGAAAAAATAGGGAAATATTCAGAAATATGTATCCTTTAGTCAATACAGATATTTGATAAGGAAAATTGTACATAAATTTAAAGAGATTATTTGATATATATATATATATATATATATATAATTATTTGGATTGGTAAGACATGGGTGGGTCTTGGTTATAGATAGAAACTTGATGTAGCAATAGTTTTATTAGATGAATCAGTTGCCCATATTAGATGGATTTCTACCTGATATGATAAACTGTCTTGTTAATGGTCTTGATGGTAATGGTACCAAGTGCCTATGAAACATGGAAATCATTGATTAATTATTTAATTTATTTATAATTAATATATTATTATTATAATTCCTGAAATTTTTCTTTGAAATTATATAGGGATGCATTTTATTCTCAATTGTTTGATTAAATGGCATGTGAATTAAGTTATTTAACTTGCCATATTGATTAGGCCTTATCTAGTTTCATTGAATTGAAAATGTTTTCAATTATTTATCTTTGTATATTGTTTATTCATATTGATTTAGGATTACTTGTGATGTATGATTATCTTTACTAAGAATTTCATTTCACCCATATTTGGATTCCTTTCCCCGAGATATAAATAATAATTCATAGAATGAGTTTTAAAGATGCTAAGAATTTTATTTTGTTATGTGTTATGTTTTTTTAATTATTTCCACTATAAAATTTGTTCCATGTATGTATCTAGTTTTTAAGAAACTATTAATGTAATTAATCCTTCATCACTTGATTCCTTGTAACCATGCCAATGTAATGAAATAGTAGACACTGAATCTAGGGTTCTAGGGTTGGGGTGATATAGTTAGTATCAAAGGAAATTTATTAGCAACCATGGAAAGTATAATTAGGAAAACATAGATTAGTGAAAATAACCCTAAGATAGACTATGAGGATTAGTATTAAATAACATATTTCTTTATTAACATTAATGTTTATGGATACCATCACAAGATTATGATATTTATGTTGACTATAAGTCATAAGTCTTAAAAATATCTCTTTAGTTTTATGTGATGAACTCCTACCAAGAATCGGGATATTTTCGAATATATTTTAGGCAATAAAACTCATTACATTACTATTTTTTTATTATAATATCTACTTGATGAATAATGAACATAAATTTTAGAGATCTATATTTAAAAAAATTGAAAACCTATAGTGTTATTATGATAATTAATGACATTATAATAATAGTCATATATATTATTGGGTTTTAAAAAAAATTATTGAAAGTCATAGAAAATTTTATTAAATGATTGAATCTCAAATATTTCCATCAATGTTAATTTTTAAATTAAATTAACATATATTTACAAAAAGGAAATCATATAAGGTAGTGGGGCCTGAACCCATGACCAAGGGATGATAATGTTTTCACACCAACCACTGTATTATGTGGTTTCCTTGTTAATCTTTAAATGTTTTTAGACAAAAAATTTCCAAATAAATACTAATGTAAAAAAGAGTGGTGTAACTTTTGATGTTTAGGGATTCATGTACTATACATATTATTTTTTGAAAATTTGTATATACCAATAGAAATACTTTTTTTGGGATCTTATGATCCATAAAAATAAAATATTAGTTGTTCATAAAAAAATTTCATTTTAGGAGATTTATTTCATTAAGTAACGGATGAATTATAATTTAATCAAAGTAACACAAAAAGATTAAATTTTTCTTATGAAATTAAAATGTATAAGGTATGTAAATTACATTATATTCATGGTAAATAAAAAATTCCTAAACATTAATAAAATTATCATAAAACAAAAATGGTGTCATAATAACTTTAATTGTTATGAACAAATGGTCTTTTAAATAATCATTGATTTGTGGATTTGTGGCCCTCAAATTTTCAATGATCATTCACTTGTTTTTGATAAATAAACTCAATAATACCCTATAATTTTTTATGCTTTTCCTCAAATTCTATATCATCACTTTCAACTGATGTTTTGCAACTTGGAAACTTTGTAATGTATTGTTCCATATGACCTTGGTACTTACCATTCTCTCTTTTAAATAGAATATTTTACCAACCCTTTTCGCGATGTGGAAATTAAATACATTTATTTTCAAATATAAAATAATTTATTACAAATATTGATTTTAAAATTATAAGATACAATTTATTTAAGGTCTGTAGAATGTAAAACCTCAGAAATTAAAAAAGAGTAAACATTTATTTGATAGCATGTAAGACATGAAACAACAAACATAAAAAGGAAAATAACCTCTCAAGAAAATATGGTATATTTAATATTTAAATTTAATTTAATATAATTTATATCTTGAAATTAAGGTGTATTGTGTTAATTTATGTTACACTCACAAAGGCTTTCATTGATAGCTTGTATTACACGCAAGACCATTTTTTACTGAACAATAATATTTTATTAATATATTATAATAAGATATAAAAATGTTGTTAAATTTGAGTTTATGAATAGGATAAACTAACTTATGAATATATATGGTTTGAACAAATATAATATGAATTCATAGCTTACCAATTAATTATAAATGAATATAAATACCAATTGAATATAAAGAAAATGTTTTTAAGATCGTAAATTTTTCTTATCCTTTTAAATTAAATTAATTACAATTAGATAGTAATATTATTTAAATATATATATTATATATACAATAAAAATATTTTGATATTCATCTAATAGATTTGATAATCCTAAGATTAGAATAAATCTAATTTTATGCTTAATAATTTTATTTTTTTTAAAGGAAGATTTATATACTTTTAATGGAGAACATATTTTAAATCCAAATATTGGATAATTTTTAAATTATATTTATAAAAATTAAAAATATTATTTAGAATGGAACATAAAATTTTTCTTAGAGTGAATCTTTAATTTTTTTTGTGAGAAGTCTCATTTTTTGATTAATAGTAAAAAATGAATAATTTTAATTCAAAAATTCTCTTTTATAAATAGATTATTGTGATAAATTATATTTTAAATTAGTTTTAAATTTTAATTATATAAATTATACATAAATTAATACAATTTAGGTTATTTTAATCAATTAGAAATTGACATTGGATTTAAAAACATCTCAAAATTTTTAACATTTTTACATTAAAACCTGCTTTGTCGTCCCATCTACGGGATTAAATTTAAAACAATTTCATCCACTTATATGATATTAATTTCTAAAAATAGATTCCAGTATTCATAATTTATAATTTATATTATGTTAAAAAAATTTGGTAAAAATTATTATTGATATTAATTAAAATTAATTACGACAATTAAGGTAAAATTAAGTGTAACAACGGACTAAACCTTAATCATAAGGGCCAAAATGACCTAGAAAACTATCCAAAAATTATTTTATTGAGATATTTATACTATATACTCTATTTTATATAATTTTTTTTATTTAGGACATATTAGTTAAGGTTTAATTCTCAGTTGAGATTAAATATTTATATTTATAATAATTTCAATAATCCCCCATTATTAGAAGGCACTCAACCCACCCAACAATTCACATATATCAAGCCTATAGGATTATCCAAAAACATCCAAAATAATCTCAAAAATTCAATAATATTATCCTATAAGCCTCACTTTGGGAATAGGTAAAACCAAGTAAGTCTTTTGGTATAAACCAAAAAGAGTTACCTGAATAAGAGGTAATGCCCTTCAATGATCACTTTTGTTTCATTTACTTATCCACCCATCCAAATATTTTTATATCAATTTTATATATAATAACTTCATTATATTCAATATAATGAGATATATTTATGCTTATATATTAACCTACACTTGAACACACTTCCATAAAATGTGATATGCATTCATCGTTCATCTGTAGAGAGGACAATCGTCATGCAAACCAATGTCATTGGTTCTTCCATTACAACCTTTTAGGGTTGTAATAATGATGTATTTATAGCTTATATATGATATATATGATATTTATTATTTATTTATTATTATGTAATTTTTTTATAAAAATTACTTTTTTCTTTCCATTTCTTGGAATATGATAACATTGTTTCTGGACGTGTGGACTACCACCTCCTCAAAGAAATTCAATTTGTTCTGGATACACATAAATTGTATTGAGGATGGTTTTAATAAACATATGTGACATATATTAAATAAATATTATACTATAATTATAATATATACTGTTATATAATTTATAATTTAATCATTTAATTCGATAAAGAAATGGATGTAGCGTTCAGGCGTGCGTATGGCCTACAATCTCAATGAACGGTGCATTTCATTTCCTATCTCCAAATTTTATGGATTATTATGAATAAATATTTAATGAATATATATGATATTTAAATCATGGATTAAATTTTTTATATAATTAAATCTTGATCTAATAAATTTGAATAAAAAAAGTCAAAACATACTCGAAAAAGAAGGCAATTAATACCTAAAATGATGAAAATGAAAAACAAAATTATTAATGAATGGGTTATAAAATGTTATAAAATGACTATGTATGGTATAATATATATTAATATGGTTATATTTTAAGTTAATAACATTATTAAACCCATTAAAAAATATTTTAAATAGTGTTAAACAAAAAGTAATCTTGTGGTAAGAAATTTTAATCACTCTTTTTATAGTTGTTAGATAAATGTCAGATTCACCATTTAATTTTTTTGTGTATATGCTAACCCTTTTGATATAATATATCATAAATCCATTTATATTCATGGTAATTAAGGTTTCACTCAAAAATATCTCATCCAAGGTGTTTTGACTTGAATGTTTCCAAGTTGTAATACTTGTCTTTTCAACATCACTTTCTTTTTTCATTGTTAACTTCTTCTAGAAACAATAAATTTTTTTTAAACATTTTAAATTGGAAAAAAAATTAATTAATATATTCATATTCTTATCTTATGGGTATAATTATTTCTGAAAATCTGTAAAATATGTACATATGGTGTGTATTGGAAAGTTATTTGATATACTGGGGAAATATTTCCAAATATGAATCTTTTACTCAATAAGAATAAGTGTTGAGGAAATATGTTCATAAATTTAAACTATTTATTCAATATATGATGAATGATTTGGATTTTTAAGACATTGGTCAGTCTTGGTTGTAGATATCCCATCCATGCATAGTAAGTCTCTACAGATAAATCAGTTATCCAAATCAGATGGGTTTCTACCCGATATGATAAACCATCTTGTGAAAAGTATTGATGTTAAAGGTTAAATGTACATAGGAAACATGGAGTCTAACAATTAATTATTTGTCTTATTGATAATTAATTAATATTATTACAGTCCATGAGATTTTTTATTTGAAATTATTGTTGAATTCATTTCATTTTTAGATATTTGATTAAATTTCATGTTCTAAAAACCATATTGATGTCCATATATTGTTTTCTTGGTGATCTGAATATGATCATGCCTCTCAATAATTAGCCATACAACCTCTGGAAGAATCATGAAGAATAAAGAAATATGGTGAAGAATTTGTACAACCCAACTGTTGTGTAGTGGACGACTAGATGTGGTGGGTAGGGATAGAGACTGTTTCAATTCAGCATGCTAAAGTTGTAGTCATTGGTATAAAAAATGATTCAAAGATTTTGGTCTAGTACTATGTACAAACTCATTTAAAAATAATGTAATGTATTGATTAAATGGCACGTGTCTTAAATTATTTACTTTTCAATATTTATTATTCTTTATCCATTCTGTTTAAATGGAATGTGTGATCATTTATATATCCTTACATATTGTTTATTCTTATAGATTCATGATTAATTCTAATATATTCTTACTCTTACTGATAATTTGATCACACACTTATTTTTTTTCTTTCTCTAGGATATATATATGATATACTGGAATTAGTTTCAAGGATGATAAGAATTTTATTATGTATTTGGTTTTTTTATTCGTAATATAAAATCGGTTCCATGTTTGTCTCTATTTTTTCAAAATTGATCAATGGATTGATAATTTAATATTTTTTACTTTTAATCATGCTAATGTAATAATGTGGTAACACCAGATCTAGGATTTTAGGGTCCAGACAATACAACCAGTCCTTTATCCATAGAGTGGAAACCCTCTTAAAAAGATAGGTAATGATTACTTTATTCAATGAGTGGAACACTCCAACGGGTATGGGGAACAGGTCCTCTATCCATAGAGTGTAACCCTCTTATTTGGATAATTCATGGGTCCTATATCCATATATTGGAACCCTCCTATCAATATGGGACATGGGTCCCCTATTCATAGTCAATAACCCTTCTACTGGGATAGGGCATAGGTCCTCTATAAATAGAGTGGAACAGTCCTACCAAGATAGGGCACTGGTACCCTATCAACCTAGTGGAACCTTTTACTTGGGATAGGGGATGGGTTATCTATACATGAGTATAACCATCTAACCATGATAATTAATTGGTCATATATCCACAGATTGGAACCCCTATCTGGTATAGGGCATAGTTCATATATCCTTAGAGTGGAACCCTCCTTCCAGGATAGGTCATGGGTCCTCTATCCACAGAGTAGAACTCTCCTGTTGTGATAGGTAACTCGTACACTACATATAGAGTGGAAAGCTAATACAATTTCAAGAAACTATTTCTCTATCCCCAAATTGGAACCCTCTTTTGGGTATATGTTATGGGTCCTCTATCAACTGAGTCGAACCCTTATATTGTATTAGATAATGATTCCACTACCCTTGTGATTTCTCCCTCTTGATTGTGTTTGATAGTGGTGAGTGAAGGGTCCTTTACATGGTTACATCTTCATAAATACATGTGAGATGTTGGGAATCAATGATGGAATCATGGAACTATTATAAGACTGATTATTCTTATTTGGGTTGTGGAGGTGTATAACCCTATTCTCTCTCATTTAGGACTCTTCTTCAAGATATATTTTTTTATGGTTATTGTCACATATTTTAATTGTCATACCTTTATTTTTATTATAAGAATACTTCTATCTTGTCTTTTATCATCCCCTCTTTGGATTTCGGGGAATCCTACAAGGTATGTTTATAATTACCCATGTATGGGATTTTCTCACACATGGGGTGCCTTATATAGAATATTTATTGGTCAGTGGTGGAATTGGTCGAGATTAGGGATACATGAATTTATTTGAACATGTATGTGGGTTGGGTAAAAAAGATCTAGAGGAGAGATCTCTTAACATTTATTTTCCAATTGTTGTCTATTTGTGACTTATTTTCTTGATGGGAATTTATTTTCTTTATTACATTTAGTTTTACTCCATATCACATTTTTTTTATTACATAGATTTTATTATCATAATTATAAGGACTTATCCTTAAACATAACTTATTATAGTATTTTTAACTAAAATTCATATTCAAGGATATTTTCAGTTTAAATTTTGAAAAATTTGGATAAACTCTTACTATGTATTCCCATACATTACATGTGGACACTTATACTTGGTATCCATTTTTTCAACCAAAGTAAATCCTTTTAATATAAAACATTAAATATTTTTCAAAAACATCTTCAATTCTTCAATCATAAAATATTTTTTACCTTACTAATCATAATTCTAGTGAAAAACATTTCAAAACATGAGATGAGAATAAAATTATTAGTAAGAGATGTAATGAAATAAATTTCTAAAACCTAAAAACATGAAAACCTATTAAAAACCATTTCTAAAAAAACTCAATAGAATTTATAGAAAAATCACATTGGTGCCTTCGACATCATTATCATATAACTCTAACATTTACACTTTCAAATCGTATATCCATATAGTCGACCTCCATCTCTAGAGTACTGTAATTCTCTAGACCTCTTTGGTCTATTACTTTATGTAAATCTGGTGTTTGAGGTGTTTTTGGTGGTCAAGGTGACTTATTCCCAACACATAAAAATTTCCAGTTCTATGAACATTGTTTCAAGATGTCGATAGGAAATCTATCGGTAGGTGATACAGTATTTCCAAATGTTGGTAGATTCTATATTGATAAGTGTTATAGTGGTTCCAACTATTAGAATGTCATATATTAGTTGGTTCTATAATGATTCCAATTATTGGTATCTCATCTATCGGTAGGTTCAATAGTTTTTCCAGTTTTCAGTTGGCCATATATCGGTAGGTGCTATGGTGATTCCAACTATCAGTAGGTAATCTATCGGTAGGTTCCATAGTGTTTATATCTTTTGAAAGGTATTTTATAGGTAGGTGCTATAGTGTTTCTAGTTGTTTTAAGGTTATCTATCAGTAGGTTCTATAGTGTTTCCAGCTATCGATAAGTCATATATCTATAAGTATTATAGCATTTCTAGTTATTTTTAGGACATCTATTGGTTTGAGATATAGTGACTCTATGTCAGTAGGTCATTTATCGATAGGTTATATAGTGTTTTCATCCATCTGAAGGTGTACAATGTTTCCATCTTTTTACAGTTTCACCCATTTGACGTTATCTTCCACATAAAACACATTAAAATAAATATTTTAATGGATTTATGAAAATTCAAAGCCCATAACTCAAATAAAAATATTCGTTGTTGTCTAGGTTCCATTACTTGGTCAACCCACATAGTCATTACAGGTCTAATTTTCATGGAAAATATAAATTGTATCTAAACTGCAACTCTGTTTAGATTTTCAAAAGGCCAAAATACCTCCACCCTTGTTCTTCCTTCTTGTTTTCCCCTAGTATAAGATTCCTAAACCTTTATTCCATTAGAATTCATGTTATCAAACTATAATCCTTGGATCATGTTCCCCTTTGAGTTTTTCTTGTTGCATGTGCACCCCTGTTTTCGATCTACTAAGAAGTGTCAATATATCTTTGATATAAGGTTTCTTCTACCAGTCTCTTCTAGGTCACTTGATTTTTTTCCTCACTTTCTCCTTTCCATGTTATGTAATGTAATTTCCATGTTTCTAATTGATATTTCTTGGTTTTTGGTTGATACGTTTGTGCCATGGCATGCTCGGGTGGATACAGTCATTATGGGAGAGGTTATCGTGATCCATTGTTTTGTCTTGTACTCGTGAAAAGAACTTCAAAAACCTCGTGAGGTAGGGTATTTCAGGTTTCTCTTTTTTATTTATGTGTATTCATTTATTTATCATCATTTATCCACTAGGACATAATGAAATTTACATAATATATATTTTAACTGGATTAAATAATTTGTATCGATCTTATGTTGTTGCTTTATACTATGAAGAATTCTTGCCTTTTGATTTTCAAGATAATGTGATATCTATTCTTTTTTTTGTTATCATGTAATTCATGATGGAATTTAGTAAATAACGTAATTTTGGGATTAATTTTAAATTAATTGGATAGTGATAAACATGCATGGTTAAGGAAACTAGTTATTGTTGTTGTGATTTGATGATAATCAAATGGATATAGTGATGCATATATAATTGAATCTATTGATTCAAGATGGAATAAAGAACCTATTGTGTGTTAAAATATGATTCCTTTTGGGATTTTAGTTACCCACTTTATTTTAAAGGCCAAGAATCTAGTACTTTGGAGCTATGAGTGCTCATTGTGTGTCAAGGATGAATGCCTTGTTTAGGGCCAAGAGCCCAATTGCCATGTTGTTTGTTTCCTACTGCTTGTGATTTTATGTGAACCTGAGATGGCTGAGCCTGGAGGGATATTTTGGAATGTGGGTGAATGGAGTCCTAATGGTGTTGGTGACAGCATTTGATGACTGGAGTGGTGAGATGCATCAGGTTATGTATGTGGGTGTCCTGGAGAACATATGGGATGATAGAATAGGATGAATGTGGGATAACATGTTTATATGAATGTTGGATTCTTGTTGAATCTATATCTTTTTTATCTACTATAATTTCCCCAATACTTTAGGTATATGGTCATTTTTTCCCACTTTCCAAAATAGGCGAAGATATGTGGATTGTTCCACTTGATTTCTATGTTTATCTACTTGAGAATGGATGGGTAAATGCTTCTACAATAGGTTGTAATGAATCAATGGGTAGTTCATCTACTCAATGAGTTTTGACCCTCATGTTAGGTAATATAGAATGATTTCATAGAATACCTATATTATAGAAAGTGGTAATTTTGTTAAATAAATGAAAGAATGATTCTTTAAACCATGGGGGTTGGAGATTGTCAGGATCCAACTCTGAGGTTATGTTTCTGAGAATACATGGACTCGGTCTGGTTATGCCTTGAGGGCATAGTTTTTGGTTGGAATGGTAATGAGATGAAATATGGAAAATGATAATGGATAATTAATGTTCAAAAAATTAGTTAAAATAATTTAAAACAAATATAAAGGGATAAAGTAACTTAATATTTATTTTTAAATGATTTTGTACTCATAATATATCTAGTCTTAGAGATGGAATTCGGGAGTCCAAGATATGTTAGCTATAGTTGATTTGATGATTATGTTTTTTTCCATATTGTGTTCATTATATATGTTATATTTTTTACTTTTGTGTTTCTATATGCTAATCCACCCTATTGGTTATGGAAACTGACACCTAGAGGATATAATCCCTGCAGGTATTTTCCCCAACATCTCGGTGGGAGGATGCATAGCTGACTTCCCCATTTGTCATGTTGTCTTCTAATGTTTGTTACTTTTGGTGGAATAGATAGTGGTTAGTTTTTCTCATATATGTGTGTATAGGGATTTAATGTATTGTGGTTATTTCCCACACATATATTCTATAAATAGTTTTATATGTGCTACTATATGTATAATGTGTATAGGCTATGATGGATTGAGGATCGTTACCCAGTGTATGGGTTATGGTGTCTTGAGGTATAATACCTACAATTTGATACACATTTTGTGGGATGTGGAGGCTCCCTGGAACTACCTAGTTACTTTTGGTTATATGGTTTTCGGGATGATTTACACAACGTGCATGTTGTGGTGGAACTCCTAGGTGTCTTTAGGCTATCCTTTTGGGAGAGAGATGCTCTGGAAGTGTGATATTGGGGAAAAGAGGAAAACCAATAGGGAACTTATTATGTGGTAACCTTGATATTATATATTATATTATATACTCTTGTATGTGATACATGTTGAGAGGAACCATTGTGAGGTTGGGTACCCAGTATACCTATTTAGGAGATGAGTCAGTTTAACTTGTTGTTCACTATGATTTATCTTGTTTTCCTTAATTTTTCATGGTATGATCTAGGGAGGATCCAATTGAGTATACTGTTATACGTACCCAATAGTATATAAACTATTTTTTAGGTCACAAGGATTAGGTTGTAGATTGGTTTGGTTACTAATAGCTCGGGGTTTTTCATGAGTTGTTCGGGCTTCGTGGTCACAATCATTTTACTTTATTTTTCAACAAAAAAAAATTAAGTTGTAATAGTATTTTCGTGACATTACTTATGTGTAATGGGTTTAATTTTAAATTTTAGTTTTATTAGGATTTTTTTGGTTTCTATCATATCTCTCTCTTCAATATGTTTTCTCTTAGTGGGTAATTCCTCCCATTTTTTTGTTTACTATACCTTCGATGATAGTCTCGAACACGGGGCCTACTGGAGGCTGGACATGAATGTCACTATCTCTCATATCACATTTTTTCCCATAAAGGTACACTTTGTGGGGGGGGTCGTGATAAGTACCCAATGCATTGGAGAACTATAATGGGACCCACCCTTCGTATAAGCTGTATCAGGATCACCCATTTCTCATGAGCTATAATGGGGTTCAACCGTTTGTATAAGCTATATTAGGCTCAACCATGATCTATAATGGGGCTCAGCCCTTAAAAAATAATGTAAAAGTAATAATATATGAATAATACCCTTTAAAATTCTTTTAAACCCATGTTTAAATCACTTCCATATAACAAAATACCTTTTTCATGTAAGAATCACATTAAAATCCAAAAACAGTGCACATAATAAAGAATGTATTTTGTTTGGAAGGAAATTTTAAAACATATATAGTAAAAAATAAATAATTAATGTGTCATAAAAAATGGAAATTCCGTTAATATCATAAATCATAAAAATATACCAAGTTATTGAAATAGTCAATCCATTTTAAAAACTCATTTAAAAAATATTAAAAAGAGATTTCATAATCAAAGTATCCCATTAATATTTAAAAAAATTAATGAAATTATTATTTTAAAACATTCAATTATTTATAAATAAATCCATAAAACCATTTTTAAAACATTTCCATGAATTAGAAATATTTATAAGAATAAATCTTTAAAACATTTGAAATGATGTTTTTGTTAATGTGTCCATTACCTTGAGTCTGAATTATCGTATACAATCTTCAAATTTATAAAATCTAAATTCAGATTAAAATTTTATGTTCAATATAACCTTATTAAATTTTATTATTCCTTTTATATCATTTATTACCATGTAATAACAATTACATAATTATTTATTTTCACAGCTGACATTTTAATAACAATCAGTACATGAGTCCAAAATGACTTTGGTATAATGTCAATTGTCAAAGTTCACATATGTCCATCATCTATAAAATTATATTCATGACATAATAATCACATTTAAACATCAATTATAATTTTAAATCAAACCATTAATTTTTTGTTTTAAAAATGACCAATGTTATAATCATAGAGATGATAGGTCGTATATATGAATGAGTAATGTTTAAATTTTTCCTTGATCATTTTGGGAAAAAGGTATGTATTGTTTTATCCTTGTAGAATGATAATAATATATTAAATATCATATTAATAATGTAAATATACTTATATATATATATATATCATCCATGTGATTTGGTCATGAAAGACGAATCACATCACTTCGTCGAGGTGATAGTTCATTTGTACGCATGAAAGATGGTACCTTTTTATGTGCATGGAAGGGTATGAATATTAATGATATTTTACCCTTTATTAATTATAAATATGTCATTAACATAAGATATAAACATTAATTCTATCATTATAACTAGACTGGAGAAAATGCTATGGAAAATTAATTATTTCGGTTCGCATGGTGGTAGTCCACATTACACACGAAGGATTAATTATTTTTCCATTTGATTGAAATAAAGATGTATTTAGGTGATGATATTAACAAAATAACATCTCATTATATTTAGGATACTGTATTTGTTATTTTATAATGGTAAAAGAATATTTTAATTAAGTGTAAGAAGAAATAAAACATAAACACTTAATTGAAAACGATACCTCTTCCTTAGATGATCTCCTTTGATTAACAAATTAACACCTATAATAAGGTTGGTATGCCTAACATAAGGTCTATAAAATGTGGGGAGGGATTCTAGGAATTATTTTTTCAGATCATGGTAGAACCAAATTATTTTTTAAGTATACTAAATTGAGAAGAATGGGTTCCCTTTTATAAGATAGGGAAGGGGAAGTCTTGGAAATCTTCAAGATATTAAATTAATATAAATTAATTTTATAATAAAAATGGAAAAAATGATTTATTTTGAATATATGATTATTTATATTTGAATATTATTCATCCAATGAAAATTAAATAAGCTTTAACTATTTTTAATCCTTGTCTTGTTGATTTAACCCTTAATAATTATTACTATGATTCATGTAATTTGGAATTTGATGATTAATATAATTACTATAAAATTCTAAAAGACCACTAAACGAGTCATTAGTAAAATTTTATTACTTATACTAATAATTTGGAAAAAAATTATATTCATATAGATTTTATATCATTTAATAAAATAATATTTATTTTATAATATCATTAATGCCAATTTTTGACACTATTCAATATTTGGCATTTTAACAATATCACAATAACTTTATATATTCTGAAAAACTCTATTTACTCATTCCTAACATGTCAAAGGAATCCATAATATTCATTTAAATAAATAAATATATAAAATGATATGGATTTTATTATTTTTAATATCATTTATATGATTTTTTCCTTAATTAAACAATTGTTGCATGATCACTGGATAAGCATTTAATTTAAATATTTATTTCCTAAAAATTAAAAATAAATTATCATGATAAAGAGAATAATTTTATATTCTTAATGCTATTTATATTCAAATATATTTCATGTATAACCCCAAACTGAAAATATTTTCCTTGTTAAAAACAAATGTATAACAAAATTAACTTTTTTTTTAATAGAATACTTTTAAAGGGTTAAGGTTCTGCAAGAGGATCCAAGTGGAAATAATAGTCCCAAGTAAGGTTTTGGTAGAAAAAATTGTTGGAACCATGACCGTTCTATGCTAGAAATAAAGTATGGTTCTTGTTTGTTGTCAATCTTCTATAGAAGTTCATGAAGTTTTCTAGGAAAGGGATCATATAGTTTATGTGAGAAAAAGTATTGAAGTTGGAGACATTTCCCTATGTTTGACAAATTTTTAGGTCCAAAAATTGGAATATGGAGAAAAGTGTTTCTGGAAAATGTATTTTCATGGAAAATTTAAGGGTGCTTAGAAACTTGTATGAAAGGCCTAATTTGGGATTAGTGAATCAAAATATAGAAAAAGAAACAATTGTGTACAATAATTAAATTTGTGAAAAATATGAGGTTTCATGGAAGAATCTTACGCACCCAATGTAACATCCAAAGGGGTTTTGTGCGCACATGAATAATTTTGTGCGCTTAGATGAAGATGTTTCAAAAACATGCACATAGGTTCACCGAGGTTTATAAATAGGTGGCTACCCCCCATGAATGTCATTAGTATTTTCCAAAAAAAAAATATAGTTTCTCTGTTATGCAAAAGAATTACAGAAAGTTAATCTTGGGCGCAATGTGATTCTTCAGTCTAAAAATATCAAGTGAACCTTTTGGTTTAGTTTTACTAAAGATAAGGGTTACGTGGAAAGCAGGGGTTGAACAAAATTCATCTTTTGTGAAATTCCCAATGCTCGCAAATTGAGGTATTGTGAACTAGTGTAGTGTTATGCTTCTAACAGACTTTTTGAATATCCAGTTTGTGTAGTCAGTTCTTTCAAGTGCATCAATTCATGACTCTGATGCATGCATTGTCTCATGCTGAACAAATACAAATACTACAATGAAAATCTATTGACGTGAAATTTAAGCTGATAAATAAAGTTATACTTATCCCAAGGTAGTGGGATAGGACGAGTCAATGGATGTGATCTGATGGATGCAGTGATTTATCCCTAAACCATTGTAAAGGTAGTATTCCTATCACAGATTGACTATGACCGAACCATGTAATCCAAAAAATAGTGAATACTAGTGGAATTTGGTATGACTGACACACTATTCGTGTATACTCCTTGGAAATATCCATTTGTGGTGAACCAAGTAAAAGAGTTGTTTCATCTCCTTACTTTCATTTTTCTGACAGATATAACAAGTTTATACAGACGAGGGAAGAATATCCATAACTTAAAAAAATTTACACCATGATTCACCCCTCCCCTCTTAGGGTGTTATCGGGTCCTTTAAGTGGTATCAGGGAGAGGTTATTGATGGTTGATCTATCTTATACCATCCCAGATAATTCATCCAATGACAGGGGAGTCACCCTCTTCAATGGAAGTAATTTTCAGATCTAGAAGAACAAAATGAGATCTCATATAAGATCATTTGGAATGGTTGTCCTCTTTGCTACTATGCAAGGAATATAAGTCACTAGTCCCAAAGGGCTTGTTATGACTGATGGATATAGGAAAATTCTCGATGTAGATGCTAAAGCACATAATTCTCTCACTGAATCCCTTTTTAATCAAATCTATCTTAAGGTGGTGAGTTTCACCTTACCAAAGTCAATGTAGGATAAACATTAAAATATTAATAAAGGATATAGAAAATTGAAGAAGTCAAAACTACAAGTCTTGCACAATAGGTTTGATGATCTTAAGATGCATCCTGATAAGAATTCAGAATCCTTATCTAATCTAATTACGGAAGTGTCTAGAGAAATTAGAGGTCTAGGTGAAGAAATAAAAGACGTCAAAATTTTCAATAAAATATTGAGAAAAAGTTCGTCTCTATAGATTGAAAAGTTTTCATCCCTTGAATAAATAGATCATTCCAAACTTTCTCTGGGTGATCTGCTGAGCTACCTGGGGGAATATGAAATGAAAGTCAAGCTAGAAAATTCTACAACTCAAGTGGGCAATGAAATGGAATTAAAATCCATGGAAAAATGAAAATTTCAAAATAAATTTGTGGTGAAGATGATGAGGAAAAATAAATTATTTCTCTCATTTCCAAGAATATCTAGAAGGGAAAGAGGAAACATAAAGCGAAGTTAACTCTTGCTTCCTTTCATCGTGGAAAAGATGGAATACTGACTCTCAGTGCTCAAGAAAGTTCTAAGATGAAGAAAAAGAAGGTGAACTGAATCAGAAGCCAAAGAAAAAGTTTTTCTAAAAGGGAGACTATATACCAAGAAAGATATTTCCAAAGAAGAGTTTCGTCTATGAAGAAGATGATGATGATAATGAATTCTATGAAGAAGAAGAATCATTATTTAAAACTAGAAACCATTCTTTCATGATGGATACCATTAAAAATCTAGAACAATCAATAGATAAATCTAGAGATAACCAGTTGACAACTAATGATGATTCTAAGTTACAACTTAAGTAATATTTTTTTAAGATTGAAAGTAAGTGTAAGAAATGAAATAATTATAAATAAATGGTAGAAGAATAATCATAATATTTTTATCACCTTGAAGCTAAAATATAATGATTGGAAGAACTGGTGAAAGTACAGTCATCAATCATTGAAAGTATAGATGATGTAGTGGAACTAAAGCTCCGAATCGAATAATAGGAAATGGTCATCAATGACCATACCTCAATACTGGAATAGAAGTCCAAAACTATTGGGGGACTCAAAGAAGAAGTTCTTACTTGTAAGAGTATGCTCAAAAGTGATTCATGTTCAAAAGAAGAAAATAATAAAATACAATTTTGTATGTTCTCAGATTCTCAGCTACTAGAGAGAGAAAAATGAGGGTCTGATGGAGTTGACAAGATTTTTAGTGATCAAAGACCCGCATTAGTGGAATCAGTTTTGATGAAAAAACATAAAATATTTCAAATAAAGTGGACTAGAAGAAAGGTAAGCTGAATGTTGATCATGTTGTACAATCACCGGAAAGGATGAAAAAAAATAACCCTAAAACAAACTGAAATGAGAACTTAATATTATCATTGAGCTTCCAGGAATAACAGGATGTTAATATTTTTTTACCAAGTAATAATGAATGAGGACAAATCAAAGTGAGAAGACATTTCCTCTAATAAAGTTCCAGTTCTGTGTATATCTTGGTCTTACTATGTCATATTATGAATAGAAAAGGAGATATCTAAATAGGGTAGAGATATGATTTCAACAGAGGAGAAAAAATTCTTATCCTACTACATACATAAGAAATAGTTTCTATGGATATTGATTTTTTTGTTCTAACTTTGGCCATAAAACCATTTATTACTGGAAGAAAAGTGACATGGAAACCTCATACTGAAGTACAAGACAAGTCAAAACTCATCAACAAGATAGTGGTTCACTTTCAAATAGTTTTTCTCCTTTGGTAGAAGATTTTTATTTTGAAAAACCCTTGTACATAGAAGAGATAATTGAAAGGACATTAGTTCCATACACTCAATTTAATATCTCATTGAAAGAAAAGAAAAAAATTAAGAAATCCAACCTTGTAAACGTAGACCTCAAAGCTAAAAAAATCAACCACACCTAGATTCATTATAGTAGTTATTTATATCAAATAATAGGTAATATAGACTTTTTAACAAGTTTCTAGAGGAGGATTGATGGAACACTACGGTTCGGTAATGATGGTGCTCTGAAAATCAAAGGAAGTGGAAGTACTGAACCAGATAATGGAGAGATAAATACAAATTATGTCCTTTATGTGGATGGCCTACATCATAATGTCATCAGTGTGAGTCAACTCTTTGACTCATGACTTATAGTTACTTTCAATCAGAATGTCTTCACTATTAAAGGAATGAAAAGAAATTCACTTATTAAAGGATGTAGAATTGAAGGAAATCTGTATTAGGTTGATAGAAAAGAAAACATTTTCTACATGAATTTTGAAGAATAAAATTACATATGTAATCCGAGACTGGGGTACATCAATAAAAAAGACATGGAGAAGATATAAAAACTGAATATTTTTGTAGATATTCCCACCATAAAGAATGAATGTGAAAGGTCATGTGATGCATGAATTTAGTGGAATTTGGTATGCAGTTCATATTCTCTAAAGAATAAAAGGGTATCTCATCTTTTTTATCTCATTCAAACAAATGTATGTATCCCGATAAATGTTGACAGAAATCATGGGGAAACTTACTTCATCCTATTTATATATAATTATAGTAGAATGGAAAGTGTAATGGTTATACATAGAAAACAACAAGTTCTTCACTAAATTAAAACATATCGTTGAATAGAAGATAATGATACCAGTCGAACAATAAAATTATTTTGATCTGACAATGGAGGGGAATACACATCCATTAAATTTTAAAATTACTTGTAGAAGCATGGGATACATCATGAGATAGATACTATGATATCTCCACAACAAAATGGAGTTGTTGACCATAGGAATTGGCCGGTGAACAACATGGAAAGAACTATGCTGATTGAGAGTTTTTTTCGTCTACATTACTATAAATAGGTCATTAAATATGTAGTGTATATTCAAAATTGTACATAGATTTAAATGAGTCAGAAAAAGACACCATATGAATTATGGCATGGAAGGAATCACTCTTTGAAATACATTCTTGTTTTTAGAAGTAAATTTTATATTAGAAACAAAGTTGGAAATCAAAGGAAGTATGGTGACAATGAAGATGATGTACTTTTCATTGGATACTTAATGAATAGAAAAACCTATAAGTGTTTCGACACCCATCAAGGAAGGATTGTGGAAAGCAGTGATGTTAAGATCATTGAAGATAAAATTTAAAATGTTTTAAATAATTCATATGCTGATGTGATTGAAGATGAGGAAGAAAGTAAACATGGAGAAAATGAAAATATAGAAATAGAGGAAGGTGTAAAAAAATATCAAGAGCAACATCATGATGTGGACTCATAAGAATAAACTAAATAGGAAACCAAGGCTGGAGAGAATTCAGTTGAATCTATAAGGATGTATCAAAGAGTAGAAATTGATCAATACAACATTATTGGGTATTAGAATGCACTCACACATATGAGGAGAATGAGGAATAATACACACTATTTATTTCTATCGGTTGTGGAATCATACTCATTTTAATAAGTTGTGAAGTATGAATCATGAGTGAAAGAAATGAATGAAGAGTTAGATAAGATTGACAAGAATCAAATATGGGACCCAATCAAGAAACCCGAAGGTCACAATGTGATTGGTACTATGTGGATCATCAAGGACAAGTTTTACGAGCATGAAAATGTTATCAAAAATAAGAAATGACTAGTATGTAATGGATATTCACATATTAAAGGTGTCTATGTTAAAGAAAACTTTTATTCAGTGGATAGACTAGAGTAAATCAGGATTTTTTATTCCATGGAATTCGAAAGTACATATAAATAATATCAAATGGATGTTAAGAAAACATTATTGAATGGTTTTCTCAAAAAATAAGTCTACATCGAACAACCAGTGGGTTTTATTCTTGGTACTTGTGAAATAATGGTTTTCAAATTCAAGAAGGTTCTCTATGGTTCAAAGTAGGCAACATGAACATGGTATTCGCGGCTGGATTATTATCTCAACAAGATGGAATTAAAAATAGAATGAGTAAAGCAGAGTCTCTATGTGAATAATTCTCTGAAAGATTAGTTCATCGTTCATATTTATGTTGATTAAATTATATTTGGTGGCGGTAGGCAGATATCAGTAGGTGAATTTTCCAACCACTTGAAATCATAAATTGAAATGTATATGATTCGGGAGGTCACATATTTCATAGGTAAACCGTTGTTTAAAAAGATATATTACACATTCATTTATCACAGAAATTATGCAAGAGAGTTTCTGGAGAAATTTAAGACTCATGACTTCAAAATAATGTCAAGTATGATTGAAATTGGATCCAAACTTGGAAAGCATGAGGATGGGACCTCTTTATATCACACCATATACAGAAAATTTCTTGGAAGCTTATTATACTTAACAGTGACCAACCATAGTATTGTCTTTTAAATATGCTTAGCGGCCCGATTTTAGAGTAATCTGAAGGAATAACATAGTATAGTAGTAAAAATAATCCTGAGGTACATTTAAGGAACTCATAATTATGGGTTATAAATTGCTACAGGAAGGGACAGTGAATTATCAGTATTTTCAGATGCTGACTGGGTTAGTGATGTAGTGGATAGAAATTCCAATAGTTGTGGAGAATTATATATTGGAAGTAAATGTGTCGGGTAGCTAAGAAAGAAATACGAAAGTAATTATCTTAGTATTGTTGAAGATGAATACATATCTGCTACCAAGGAATGCACTCAGTTACTTTGGATGAAGTAGCAACAGGCTGACATATGTGATGAGGTTAAACAACCAATGGTGATTTACTTTGATAATAAGAGTTCAATTGATCTTACAAAGAACCTTGTTTAGAATTGTCATATGAAACATTATAAAATCAGATATCACTTCATCAAGGAAAATTTTTAACAAGGTGTGATCCACATGGAACATGTGGGAACAGCTGAGCAAGTGGCTACCATTATGACCAAGTCGTTGTCAATGACTGTGTTTGAGAAGCATCGATTGAACCTCAATGTTCAGACACCTCCTAATGCCTAAAGAGTCTATGTTTTTTCCCCTCTCCCCAGTTATGTTAACTATTTTCAATCTATTTTTTAGGTGATTTAGTTTAATGGGGTAGATACTATCTAGGGGGAGTGTGTGTTTGAGTAGTACAATTAACAATTACTGATTTTTGGGTTTATTTTTTTTGGAGAAAAGGAATAAATTTAGGATATGTAATTCATTTTTGAAATTGTAATAATTCGATGTTATGAGGAGAAGAAATAAATTTAGGATGTGTAATGCTTCCCTAACATGATGATAATTTGATCTTAGGAGGAGAAGGAAAAAATCAGGACATGTAATTCTTCTGTGACATAGTAAGAGAATATCAAGGATGTCTTTAATAATTCCAAAATAAGGGAACCCAATTAAAGATTCCTCTCTTGTTTTCTACACCAATAATTATTCACGTAGACTTAGAGTGTTGGCTATGATGTTTCATGTGATTTAGGTTTTTTTAGTGGCTGGCGCTCTATTGAATTTATCTACAGATTGCTAACAAACCAAAAGGGGGAGATTGTTCGATCCCCGACCATTATATGCTAAAAATGGAGTATGGTTTGTGTTTGTTGTAAATCCTATTTAGATGTTTAGGAAGTTTTCTAGGAAAGGTATCATAGATTTCAGGCGAGAAATAGTATTAAAGGTGTCATCGTTTCCAAATGTTTTCCAAATTTTTTTGCCCAAATTAGAATATGGAGAAAATTGTTTCTAGAAAAGGGAGTTGTGTGAAAGATTGAAGGGTGTTTAGAAACGTAAGTGTAAGGAATAATTTGGGATCAGTGCATAAAATTATGGAAAATCCAAAAACTGTGCACAAGAATTAAATGTGTGAGAAGGATGATGTTTTGTTGAATAATATTATGTTCCCACTGCGATGTCAAAAAGGGTTTGGCGCGCTCATGAAAAATCATTCTTGTGAAGACAAAGACGTGTCAAAAAAATGTGTGAAGGGTCATCAAGGCCTATAAATAAATGACTACCCCCATGAAATACTTAATTATTTTCCAATAAAAATGAGATTTCATTATTATACAAAAGATTTTAAAAAGAAAGAATTGTAGAAATTTAATCTTTCACACAAGGTGTTCCTTTAGTCTGAAAAGACCATGTGATCCTTTCAGCATAGTTGCATGAAAGATAAGCGTTCCACAGAAAGAAGTGGTTGTGTGAAATTCATATTTTGATAAAATTCCTAAATCTTGTGCACAAGTTGACGTATTGGGTACAAATTTAGTGTTATGATTCTGATAGGATTTGTGAATATACGGTTTGTGTGATCAGTGCTTTAAAGTGCATCAATTTAGGATATTGATGCAAGCAGTGTCTCGTGATGAACAGAGACAAATACTATAATGAAAATCTATTGAAGTGACCTTAAAGTTGATAAATTGAGTTTTACTTCTCCCAATCCAGTGGGCAAGGAGGAGTCAACGGAAGTGATCTGAGAGACGCAATGAGCTATACCTGAACCATTGTAAAGGTAGTCTGTCTGGCACAGAGTGACTGTGACCGAACCTTGTAATCCATAAACTAGTGAATAGTAGTGGAATTAGGTTTGACCGACACACTATCAGTATATTCTCCTTAGATGTATCCCTTTGTAGTGAACCAAGTAAAAGTGATGTGTAATATCCTTACTTTAATTTTTTAGATATACTTAACAAGTTTCTACCAATGTGGGAATAAGATCCATAACATTTCAAAAACATTGACCCCATAATTTAACCCTCCCCTCTCATGGTGTTTTTGGTTCCTTCAACAAAGATATCTAATTAAATTTGTACCAATTTTTGTGTAATTTTATATTATATATAATATACTTTTTTCTGTTAATTAACTTATATTCTATTAACTGTGGTCATACAAGATAATACTAAAATTACTTTTTATAATGCCCAAAAATAAAAGGTACCTAATTAAAAAACTAGACCTTATGATTATAAATATTTAATACATTTTTAAAAATTGAAAACACATAATTGGTATAGAGTAATCAAAAATTAATCTTATTGACCGAACGAGAAAATGTGTTTTTGAAGTAAAATGTTCAAAAGATGGAAATTTTTTTATCCAAACTAAATGTGAAATAGATTTTAGTGACCAAAATTGGATTAAATAATAAAAAATGATATAATTATACTTTAAAAAATTATTATATAATGTAATACTATAAATATATTTAATGAAAAAATAGTTTTCAATTAAAACTCATTATTTTTTAACTATTCATAAAAAATGAAACTTATCATAAATATACCAAAAAATCTACCAATGTAAATATTGATACATATATTTCAAATAATAAGCTAATTTTTCACAATAGTAACTTATAAAAGTGTCAAAAATTATATTTAAAATAAGTACACAATCAAAAGGCTTCAAAATTTCCTTCTTAGAAAAATACTTCCTTTATATTTAAAATTGGATTAGTTCTTGTCTCAAGTATTGAAAACACATAAGATGAATTTTAAATACTATATTAAATATTATATATATATATATCATTAATATAATCTAATATGTGAAATTTGTTAATTTATTGGTATAAAATCTACTTATTCACATTTAGATATTTTTTCTAAAAAACATTCCCTTTTATTTCAAAAAGGTACTTATTTTAATTTATAATTATTAGGTCAAAGAAATAATTATATATTCTTGTTTAAAAAATATTTTCATAATTCAATTAATAATTTTCATTTACACTATTCTAACAGTATGGTAATAGTGGTAACATTTAAATAATAATATGTTGTTGTTCATTTAAGATCATTGTGGTGTTTCATGTATGATATCAAACATATTATTTTTTTTAAAAAATTCAGCATGTTACATTCTCCCTCCCTTTAATAATTTTTTCTCCACACAATTTTTACTCCATATAAAAAAATAGGGGTTTGACTATTCAAAATACATTTGTTGAAATTCCACATTAGAAAAAAGATTAATAACACTACCACATTAAAATAAATAAGGTAAGTATGAAGGTATCCTAAGATAACACATACTAGGGAAACAAATAGGAAAACGTGGATATGAAAGAGAAAATTAACCACAAGTTCTGATTGATAGTGAATTAAAACATGGTCATTAAAAAATTTACAATCCAGAAACCATAACTCATTGATTTTTGAAAAGTTCATCGATTTCGTATAAAGAAAAGTAAATAGATAATGTTTTTTATCCTTTAAATAGAGTTGAATAATTTTTTTACTAATAGTACTAAAAACATAAGGAAACATACTTATTTAAAAATTAGAGCTTCATCCTTTAATCAATTTTCACCAAAAAACTTAACTTTTTTCTAAAAAATGATGAGTATTCAAGATGAATTTTTGACACCTGAATCACTAGAGTCTACTTCTAGAGTGTCACATAATCCATAAAATATTAACTCTCTATTTCTCCAGTCTTTAGAAGTTGACCAAAACCAAAATGGTTGGTATATGATATTATAATTTCTCATTATGAATAAACCCTACATGAAATAACTACTCTAATATTCAAAATTCATTAGTAATACCCAATGTTCATCATAGACCATTAAACCAATAACTAAGCATAATATTATTCAAAATAATAAATTCAAATATTTAATTCCAATAATTATTTTCTCACATGTAACTCTAAGATATATATTAAAAATTATCTCCAAATAAAATCAATTACTCTTGATGTCTCACACTAAATATTAATCACCTTAATAATCTTCAAAGCACGGTAATCATTTCCATAAATAACATGAATCATCATATGTCCTAAATTAAATAATAGATTATTTCAAAGTATAATTCAACCATTATATCTCTATTTAAGTCCAAAAATATTGTATTTATATTAATCATATAGTGTTCTAAAAATAGTGAACTTCTTCTAAAATGAATTTATTACATAATCACCAAATCATTTTCCAATCCCATGATTATCTATTAGAAAAAAATATTCAAAAAAGAAACATATTTTTCATACATAAAATAATTATACTTAAAATAAAATTTTATACTAATAAAAATTCACATGGTCTAGTAGTAGGAGAAGCACCCTGGTCATTGTTCAGTTCTGGGTTTGATTCCCACTCTCTTTTTGGACATGATGAGGTTCCACCCATCTTTAAGGGTTTCCATTTTTTTAAAACTATATTAATATAAACCTTATAAAAAACTATTAATTTCATAAATATCTTAAAAATAATCTTAAAATATTTTTCTCTCAACAGTTATCTCATACATTTTATTTTCAATCACAAAATATATTAACCAATGATTACATCAAAAATGAATGTCTCCAAAAACATTGTTAATAAAGTTAAAATTTCATTACATAAATCCATAAATGGGGTTTCTAATTCATGGATATTATTATCATCCCTTAAATTATAAACCCATGATGATATACTTTAATATTAAGAATACATCATAATCTCCAATGTTGTATAATCCATCCATTGATGCCAACTATGAGAACCCAACCTTAAAGATAACTTAATGCAGTGTTCGTGTCCTATAATTTAGATTCAATGTTACTATCTATTTAGAGTTTTATATAATTAGAAAAACCTATTGAAATATAGGCCCATATATTACATGTTGACACTTATACTCGCTGTCCATTTTTTCTATGAAAGGAAACCCTTTTAAAATAAAACATGACTTCTTTTCAAGAAAAGTATTAAATTATTTCATCAGGTCATATTCTCTTCACTTACTAATATAACTACTTGTGAAAAAAAATAAAACATCGGTTGTGCAAAAAAATATCATTAAAATACATAAAGAAAGAAATGGTTTGTCTAGTGAATACATGAAAACCCATTAAAACCATTTCTAAAAAACTTGATAGTATGCATTGAGAAACACAAATAGGTTCTTTGTGACATCATTATCATATCTCTATTTTATTGACCATTTAAAATGTAATAACCAGGTGGTTCCCTTCCATCTCTAGAGTACCCAATGCATTAGAGAGATATAATAGGCTCACACTTTTTATAGGCGATATCAGGCTCACCCATTTCTCATGAGCTATAATAGGGCTTAAACATTCGTATAAGCTATATCAAACTCAATCATTATTTATAATGGGTATAAACCCTTCTTATATAATGTTCAAGGACTAAATCATGAATAAAAACTTGATAACTCTTTTAAATCCACGTATAAAACACTTCCAGATATTAAAATACCCTTTTCATATAAAAATCACCTTAAAATATAGAAATTGTGCACAAATAATGAAAAT
Source organism: Viscum album (assembly GCA_963277665.1). Taxonomy (NCBI): domain Eukaryota; kingdom Viridiplantae; phylum Streptophyta; class Magnoliopsida; order Santalales; family Viscaceae; genus Viscum; species Viscum album. The sequence goes on from OY728142.1 coordinate 1,335,730,816, forward strand.
ATTTTATTTAGAAATAAATCCAAAAACATATAAATGAAAAATTAAATAATTAATTTGTTATGAAAATAAGAAATTACATTTAGGCTGTATATATTAAAAAATAATTCCAAGATATTAAAATAATCAATCCCCTTTTTATACTCATTTATAACATTATAAAAATAGATTTTTTTAATCAAAGTGTCTCATAATGCTTTGAAAATATTTAAATAAAATAAATTTTTAAAACATTCATATACGTATAAATAAAATCTATGAAACCATTTTGAAAAAATAGACTTAAATGAGAAATATTTAGAAGAATAAATCTTTAAAATATTTAAAATGATGTTTTGGTTAAAGATTGATTACCTTGAGTCTCACTTGTCGCATAAAATATTTATATTACAGAATAATAAAGGTATGATAGTTATTTAAATTCTATAGACACATATTAATGTTTATTATTACTTTTATAAAACTTACTATCATTTTATAACATGTACCTAATTATTTATGTTCACATCCGACGTTTTGACAACATTCAATACATAATTCAAAAATGACTTTGGTATGACATTATTAGTCAAAGTGGACATAAGTACATATTTTATAGAAGAATATAAATGAAATAATAATAACTTTTATACATAAATTATACTATTAAATCAAACCATATGTGTATTATTATGAAATATTAACAATGTTATAATCATGAAAATGGTAGGTCATACGTACATATGAGTAATGATTTCATTTTTCATTGTTCATTTTGAAAAGTAAGTATATACTATTTCATCCTTACATAATTAAAATAATATATTAAATATCATATTAAAAAATTAAATATACTTGTATATATATATATATCATCCATGTTATAAGGGTATGACAACCAAATCACATCGTTGTGTGGAGGTGATAGTTCACACGTACGCCCGAACGATGTTATCATTTTTATGTGTATGTAAAAGTATAAATGTAACTGATATATTATTTTTTTCATTAATGATAAATAAGTAATAATAATTATATATAAATATTCATTCCATAATTGTAATCAGTCCTGAGAGATAGTGATGTAAAATGAATTATGTTGGATCGTAAGGTGGTAGTCAACCGTACGCACGAACAAATAATTCTTTTCTCATTTGATTTATTTAGGTGATGATATAACCATAATAAAGTATCATTAAATTTATGATACTATATTTATTATTTAATCATGGTTGAATAATATTTTATGGAAGTGGGAGAAGAAATAAAACATAAACATTAAATTAAAAAAGATACATCTTCCTCGAATGATCTCCTTTAAATTACACATTAACTTCTCTGTGAAGATTGGTATGCCTAAAATAAGACCTCTAGAATGTGTTTATTTAATATAAAAAATGATTTTGTAAAATATTCTTTTTAACATAAGTGGTTTCAATGTGTGATAACTTGACAAGAATTAGTTCCCTTTAATAAGAGAGGGGAGGGGAACTCTAAGAATTCTTCAAAATATTAAATTCATATAAATTTATTTTCTAATCCATATGGGTCTAAATAGATTTAATTATACGATATAGTTATTTGGGGTCTCATAATCATTATACAAGTAATATTAGATAATATTTGACTATTTTTTAACCCCTTTCCCTTTTTTGACCATTATTAATTATTTCCATGATATCATGTATTTTAAACTTTAAGGGTTAATATAATTACAATAAAATGTAAAAAGAACACTAAATAGGTCATTTATAATAAAAATTGACTTATATTAATACATTATCCAAAATTTATATTTTTATAAATTTTATATCTTTTAATAAAATATTATTTATTTTAAAATATTTTTATTTTCAATTGTGACACTATTCATTATTTGAATTTTTAAAAATATCATAACAACTTGATATACTAAAAAATACTCTATTAAATCATTTCTAACACGTAAAATACATCCATAAAACTATTATATGGAAAAAAATACATCAAATTATATTTATTATTTTATCTTAAATCTAATTTATTTGATTCTTCCCTTAATTAAACTATTAGTGTATTATCATTGTATAGTCCTTTTATTTAATTATATATTTTCTAGAAATTAAAAAAAATTATAATGATAAAGATAAATATTTTATTTTATTTTTTAAATACTATTTATAGTCTAAGTGAAACCCATCATAACCCCATTTGAACAATATTTTACTTATTAAAAATAAAATTGAGACAATATAACTTTTCTTTGATTGATATACTATAAAAGGGTTAAATTCCTTCTAGTTTCCCCAAGTGGAAATAAACTCATCCAAAAAAATATTTTATTTCACTCACATTCTTTAAAATAAATTTGGACTTGTTTTATAGTAATTTTTTATTTTTTATAATATTATATTTACCTTTAATTTCATGATTTACCCTTACCTGTGGTAATAAAATAATAAAAAAAATTAATAGTCATAATGTCTTTAAATAAAAGGGAAATATTTAAATAATTTGAAAAATATTATTACAAATATAGAATATATTTTTCAAAATTCAAAACACCTAATTAGAAGAAATTAAATTAAAATTAATCTCATTTATGGAATGAGAAAATGTGTTTTTAACGTAAAAATGTTCAAAAGAATGAAATGTTTTTATATCCAAATTCAATGTCAAATTGATTCCAATGACACATATTTGATTAAATGAAAAAAAATTATCTTATTATAATTTTAAATAAATAAAATATATAATTTATAACTATAAATAAAATTATAAAAATAAGTTTTCAATTCAAATGCTATATTTTTTCACTATTCAAAAAAAATGAAACTAATCCGAAAAATACCAAAAATGTTACAAAGTGAATTTTTATACTCCTACTTCAAAGAAGATGTTTATTTTTTCAAATATAAATTATAAAAGGGTAAAAATTATATTTAAATCAATTGTTCTATCAAAAAGTAGCAAAACTACATATTTAGAAAAATACATCTTTTTTATTTAAAATTGGGGTTGTTCTTATGTCATGTATTGAAAAAAAAATTATGAATATTAAATATTATATTATATATATTATATATATTTCATTAATATAATCCAACAATAATGTTTTTTTGATTTATTGGTATTAAACACACTTCTGCACATTTAAATTGTTTTTCATAAAACATTTCATTTTATTTTAAAAACTGTTTTATTTTAATTTATAATTATTAATCATAGAAATAACTATATATAAATGTGTGAACCATATTTTCATAATTTATTTAATATTTTTCATTTCCTCTATTCAAAAAGTTATTTTTTAGTTTTAACAATTCAATAATAATATTTTTTCTTTTAAGCTCAATTTGGGATATCATGTACGCTATGAGACATATTTTTTGTTTATTTTTTAAAAAACTAGAATATTTAGATCATGGTCTTTAATATATATTTTAATATAATTTATTTTTAGTTTTCTTAACTTTTATATGGATATGGTAGGGTTTGTGTGTATAGGGACTTTAGGCAAACACATCTCATTTTAGCTGTGTCTTTTGATACTTGTCGCCAGCCCCAAGCATATGGAGGTGGGCTTGGGGTAGTTTCAAATCGGCTTTTAACTGGCCAGGAAGGGCCCAATGGTTTGGTTCATGACATTTATATCCTTTTAAGACTAAAAATTCTCAATAATACTCATCCACAACCATCAACATGCCATTACATCACCTAACCTTGACGCCTTCACACTTGAAGGAATTTCAGGATCAAAAAAACAACAATAGTGAAGTCTATACCGGAGGTTTGGAGTAGTTCCATAGTTTTTTATTGTTTCTACCCTGGTAAATAAAAATATATTTCGTTCTAAAATAAAAATTTTCAAATTTAAATTTATACTAAGTGATATTATACAAGCTAAACATTAACAAGTTTATCATTTTTATTTATCTCATAATAACCTCACCAAACTTGGAGAACCATTTCATTTAGTTATTTTATGTATGAGATACATATGAAAATTATTGAAAAACTCTTGGGAACATTACTCAATAATTATTCTCCTTGCAACCCTTTTTATATAAATCTCACCTGATATAATCATCAATAATACAAATGTAATAAAAACATAAGAAAATTTTTATCATAGATGCATAATAAAGGAAAAATAAGATAGAGTCGATGATGATAAAATATAATGAAACTAAAATTATATGCGTATAGGGTTATAATAATGATATTTGAAAATAGTTGTATGAATAAAAATGAATAAATAATATAAATAATAATATATGACTAATAATAACATATGTAAATGTAAAAACATATGAATATAGAACAAACATAATCACAGAAATAATATCATTTTGGATTACAAATCAAAACATATCTTCCATAGTGGATCAGGTTTCACTCACTAATATTCTTGGTTGGATTTGGTTACACTCACATATTTCCCTCAGAATATTAGGATTGTGACAACTTTTTTCATGGTTTTATTGAGCATGAAAACTATTTTCACACTAACTCTATATATATAAAGCATTATCCCCTAAATTAGAGGGATATATAGTTCCCAACCTTCCCATAATGTTAAAAAAGATATAATTTCAATAATATGTCAATCATTCAACATATTGTAAAATAGATATGGTAGAAAATAAATTTTATTCATCACATCATAACGAATCCATTGAAAAAATTAGATTTCATAACATTTATAGATGGTATCACAAAATTTATATACTTGAAATAAAATTTTTGATACTCATAATTCAATCCCACCATAAGATTATTTAATAATATCTTTTATTGGGATGTTTATAAAAAATAACTTTTATGGATGGATGCTTTTTGGAGATAAACAAGGAAAATGAATTTAAATCATACGAGTTTTTAGAAAGAAATTATGTCTTTCATATAAAATATAATGTTATGGTCCCATTGAAAACTAATTTTTTAATAATTGTAGTGAAAACATTTTAATAATATATAAATTTTATAAAAAAAATTAATATTATAGAATTATAAAACATATATTTCATTGAAAAAGATGAACTGAATGAACTTCAAAAACATTTAATTTTAAAATAAATATTTAATAATTCATACTTTAAATTAACTTAATGGGTTCAGAATGACAACATGAATATTTTTTTAATTTATATTTATATAATAACCTCTAATTTATATCCATTGAAAATATATAATGGTCCAAAAATGGTGGATTGAAAATATTTTTGAAATCATTAAACTTTTTATAATAATATTTGACAAATATTTTGTGAAAAAGGAATAAATGTTACAAAATGTTAATTAAATGAAATATAAAATAACTACTTTTTTAATAAAATAATAAATAATATATTAGTGAAATGACATAAATTTTATAAAAATAAATTCATAGTGGAATATAAAACTTTTTTTTAATGGATTGGAAAATAGATTGAATTCCCTTTTAAAAAACATTATAAAAAGTATAATAAAATTTATATTTTGAAAATATGAGATGGTAAATTTTACATTTATATGATATAAAAAATTAATATGTTTCCAAATACTACGATAAATTTTTAGTGAAGGAAAAATATTGACATATATGAGAAGACATTTTTCAAGTGGTTGAAATGTATTGTAAACATTTATATTTTTTTGAATGAAATTTATCAATGTAAATCATTTTATTTATAATTTATTTCCATTGATGGGATTAAATAATACAATGAAATAAAATACTATGTTGAATGTAAGAAAAAATGGATGACTTGTGTTCAATAATTATTCTCACTATATAGGGAGATGAGTTAACATAACTCCTTCAAACCCCAGTTTCCTATGAATAAAAGGCTAAATAAATAAATAAAATGGTATTAATCTTTAAAAACCATGAATTGTTTCAATATGTAAATATAAATTCCTTAGTTATTAATCACACTATATAAATGATTTAATGGTTCGTAATAATAAATATATCTTAAGAAATTAAATTTGTGACAAAGAAACCCCTAACTTACATTCCCAGCTTCAATTAAAGTGCAAGAATATATTCTTTCAGAAAATAAATATCTTAATAACCTAGATTTTAACCATATTAGTCATTATTTCCTTTGATATTAATTATTTATAACCATTCTTCCTATGTATATTAGTTATTTTGTTTTAATTTTCAATGTCATGTGTGTGTAATCTTGATCATTTTGTTATATTTTCATCATAGTAGTGTTTTTATTCATAATTGTGAAAAAATATCATAACATTTAGAAAATAAAAGGTACTATAATTAATGATTAATTAGATATTTTAATGTTATAATTTAATTCAATGTAAAATTTAGGCATGGTTATCATATATTTAATTGGCAACAGTGATGTTTTAATGATTTTAAATAAGAAAAATATGGTATCTTAATTAATGAGACTAATATTAATGTTAAATTAAAAAAATAATTACATAAATATATATATATCATATATAATCCATATATTTATTATTATAGTCATTAATTATATTATTTTATTGAATTTTTCACATATGAGGTGAGACCGACCGAGACATGAACAAACCATTTTTAATGGATGGTTAGGAATATAGAATATATTATTTTAAATAATATAATTATTAATGAATAATAAAGATCATATTTATATATTATTAATTTGTGGAATCATAATGGAATATATTTAAAAAATTATAAAGAAGATAGATGAAAAATGAGAGGCATTACATCACAGAAGTGGTAGTACATACAATGCATAGTTAATGTTTCTATTTCCCAATGAATGAGGTATAAAGAATATAGTTTAACATTTTTGTAATAAAATTAAAAATAATATTATATGAATCAAATTTATTAGACAATTTAACTTATTTTAATCAAAAATGAGTGGTGTACATGAAAATAACTAAATTTTACACATAATGAAGATTAAAATCCTTCTAATGAACAAACCACGATTTCATTTTTCTTAATATAAAAGCAGAGACATGGTTAATATTTTTACCTTAAAATAAAAAATATTATACGTACAAAAAATATTGATATCAATTAAAAAGGATATAAAATTATTTTCAAGAATGAATAAGTGAAATGAAAAGAGGTCACAAAAAAATTCTCACTTTGAGGAGTTGGGTTTTTTAAGGTTTGACTCCTTCTAAATAGAGGTCCTAGTATAATATCATGTGACCAGAGGCTCCGGAAAAATTAAGTGTATTATAAAGGGATGTTTATGGGAAGATATTTAGGTGGAAACAAACATTTTTAGGGTGGTCTTGAAGGGGTGGCGAGAGACCCCTTTTATATGTATTAGGAAAGGTATTTTTAAAAATACTTCAAATTATTATAAATATGGTATATTTCAAAAGTCAGGAAGACATAAAAAATAAAATAATGTATTGGAGGAATATATAAGTTGAATAATCCATCATCCATTCATTTTCGACATGTTTTACAGATTATTGAAGTCTATTACTCTTAGATATTTCACTTTTACAACTTTTTATTTTACCGTGTTAAAAAATATTTAAATAATAAATTTAATTTACATAGCTAAAAATGAAATTTCCATTATTATATTGTTTATACCAAATAATTAAAAATTTTAAATTCATTTTATAAGATAAAATTTGTGTTCTTATGAAAAATAAATTTGGTCATTTGTACATGCAATGCTTAAAAACATTCTATTATAAAACATGTATTTTTTAATAATAAAAATTATTTGTTGGTTAAAATTATAAATATATATTATTTTCTTATGATATATTATTATAATATAAAAACTTTATTTTAATTAATATGTGATCTAAATTTTAATGTTGAAAAATTAATATTTATTTAAAATAAAATATCACTAGTTGTCAATATTGGAAAATATTGAACATGTCCTTAAAAATATAATCCTATTTTATCAATATTCAATATTAAATTTTATAAATATATTTATTCACATATTCAATACCTCAGGGAAAATTTTCCAGCATTTATAAACTTCTAGGTACTTCTTTTATAAAGATAAAATTTATTATTTGTGTAAAGATGATATTATTCACTACTCACTCTAAAATAAATTATTTTTTATAAATATCCAACATTAATTTTAAGAGAATTATACTTTTTTGGATTTAAATATTATCAATAATAATCTAAAATTTAAATTTTAAAATTTATATATTTACCTTTTTAATTAGAATAGAATATATAAATATATACCCTTCTTTTATTTTAAAAATTACACATCAAATCATTCACTATTCATAATATGATTTTAAAATAATTTAAGATTTATTAAAATAATTTTACCCAAATATGGATTTATTATTTTAATTATTAGTAAATAAAACTTTTATTGATATTTTATAGTTCTATGAAGTGTTTGAAATGTTTTTTTCCAGAAATGTTTTCATTGAGAGAGAAATTATATTCTAAATACTAAATTTTTCATATTCTACCTACGAAAATGAATCCCATTATTTTAATTTTAATTATTACTCATCAAATATAGTAGGTCAGGTTATTCTTAAAATATTCATCATTCTAGATATATCATTATATATGACAAATACAATACTCCCTTTGTCTACATTTAGTAACTTATATTTTATTAAAAAATATTAACCTTTTAGACAATTATATACTCATTTATATATATACCCTAATCATACATGCTATAAAATATACCATTCCAATTACTTTTTGAATCACTAACACATTATTAAACAATATGTATTATTCAGAAAACTAATTCTATATTTACCACTCAAATGAATTCAACTATAGTGTATATAGTCACATAGTAGTAAATAAAATAGGAAAAATTGTAAATATCAACAATGATATCATTGTTCACATTTTCATTAAACCAATAATCAATTAAAATTCTATTAATAAAATATAAAACACATTCCCCAAAATATATAAACACATAATTATCTCAACAAAAAATATATATTAAATCTATGATTTATTCATTCGTTAATCATGTATTCTAAAATACGTATCCACAAAAATATAACCTATTTGTAAAATAAATTTTCAATGATATTTATTCTATTTAATATATTTTTCTAAAATTATAAAACATCACTATGGATGAAAATCCAAATATTTTTCACGTACTCCTCATAACATTTATAATATATATAATATCATTTATAAATTCCAGTGAATTATGAAAATATATATGAGTTTTAAATTTTAAATTATATTAAAATATCAACTTATCTCTGATAAATACGTAATGTAAATTCTCATTTTATATCATAAGTGGTATATATTGATATTCTCAACGAAGTATATATTCATCCTTATTATAAGGCAATTTTTTTCTTCATACATAACTATCATTTAATTATTTTTGATAATCTTGTTTCTTAAAAGTAATAAACAAATATTATGATAATATAAAATAGAATCCATGTAAATTAATATATGAAAATGAAATAAAAATCCTAATATTAATTCTATTATGAAAAACTCATTTCAACCTAAATACATTCATTTAAACAATAATATAATATACTCAAACAATCATGTTATCAATTTATCTTTTCACATCTATGATCATTTTCATTTTATGTTATCTGACCTAAATCATTGTCAAAATAAAAAATATTTAATTCCATTATATTTTTTCTAATTTTATTGTGATTAATTAAATATATATACCTCAAGAGGTTTTTTATAGGTGAGAAGTATTAGGACAAATAATTTTGTAGTAGAGTTAATATTGAGTTTATAACGAATTATATTTTGTCGAGGTGGTTACAACTAGGTTATTCTATTACACAACCTCATATTCATGAAAGTATCTAGGAAAGGATACAATTAATATAAGAACATCAAAATTTTTAATGTAAAAAAACATTAGGTTGATATCATATTCATAGACTTATACCTTGGGTTCCCTATATTTTTTCTTATAAAGGTATTATACCAGAATAAGACTATTCCTGATATTTATCTATATCCACAATTAATACCAACTGTGGTGCCCCAATACCACACTCCCAAGACATGCTCTAAAAACATATACTTTAAAAAATTATCATTCATATCATTCATGAATTTATATGATAATCATTCAAATATTTCAAATTATTTTTACCCTATCAATAATCTCACACAATTAGAAGAACCTTTTGCGCTACTACCTTTGGGGATCAACTATATAGGAAACATATTTTACAACACTTGTGATAATTTCTCCATAATCGCATTCCAAATCACCATTTTTAAGACATATCACCTCATATAATCATCTTTATAACCTTTGGAATATAAATATAATAATTTGGTGTTATAAGATGCTCTGTATGGAAACATAATAGATAACCAATGATAATATTAAGTGATAAAAATATAAGTATATTCATATGAGATAATAATAAATATTTGTAACATCCTAGGTAAATAAATAATATTAAATTTTCATATTTATTAGTATTTGTGAATTAAATATTAATTTTACTTTAAAATGGGATTCTATGTTTGATAGCATACTCAACATGCAACAACGTGTTTCTCTGAAATCTTAAGTTGCACAAAATGTAAAGTTATACCGAAAAATAATATGATATTATTATTATATTAAATGATGGTAAAAACCAAGCCATTGTATTGGAAGGAAATGAAGAAACTAAACATAATATTAATAAACATGTTTTCTGAATGTTTTTACATTTATCAAACAAAATTTAGAGGCCTAAAATGAGGATGAATCCAATTTTAAGCATAAACACTCTATTATTTTTTAAAGGTATTTTTATCACCTTTTGATGGAAAACCCTTTCTAAATCTAGTTTATTTTGCCTTTATATGAACCATTTGAAAAAATAAAATTCTTCTTTAGAAGTGGGACATAAAAATTTATTTGTGTAAATTTTTGGTATTTTTCAGATAAAGTTTTTTTTAATTAATAGTGAAAAATACTACATTTTAAGTCAAAATTGTCATTTCATCTGATTTATTTATATAGTTATATTTTTATTTCAAATGTTTTTAAAGTTTAATTGAATTATATTTTTATAATTTAATCCAATTTTTATCATTTTATGTAATTTCAATTAGAAATGGGATATAAAAAAATGTCAGTCTTTTGATAGTTATCATTTCTTGAAAACAGGATTTTTGGTTAAGAGAATGGGAATTAATTTTAAATTAATTTCGGCAACTTATGTTATTTGAATTTGGAAAAATGGATTCCATATTTTGAATTATGATTTTCAAATTTTTTAAATAGGTAACATTTATTTTTATACATTTTGAATAGTAACTTCAGTAAATATTTTATTTCCCATGGTTACAAGGTAAATCTGGTAAACAATGGTAAAAAATAATATAATAATAATATTAAATTTCCCTAACATGTGTTCTAACCCTATTGGATTATACATTTCCTACCATGGGAATCCTTGGATCGATTTTGGGACCACATGGTGCCCCTTGTAAGTGAAAATGACATTTTATAAAAATTAATTTTAATTTAAAGATAATGTAATACAAACATATATGTTATAGTCACATAATTTTTATATGGGGTAATATAAGTGTCCTATTAGACTATAAATATTAATTATAAATCCAAAAATATTTCCTAAATTATGGTATTTTATTTATAATTTTTATACATCTAATAAAAAATTATTTATAACACAATAGTGATTTAGTTATTAACTTATTAATGAAAATTTTAAATAAATGAGATTATAAATAATAAAATAAAGTTATTTTGAAATTTTTTATGCCATACACAAATTTTATGGATGATTATAACTTTTTATATTTTAATTAATGTATTTTTTTCGAAATAATCAAGTTGTTATAGATGTTTTAGAAGTCTTCATAAGAATAGTTTATAAATTGACATAAATTAGTTTTTAAAACAAATGTTATTTTATTAAAAGATATAATATTAATAAATATATAATATTTGTCTAAACGACTTAGATAATGTTACAAATATAATTAATGAACCACTTGAGGTTATTTTGGTTTTTTATATTAATTATATTAACTATATAATATTAATATACAAGAAGATGTTGTAAAAGATAAATTTCATAAATAAGGGTTAAAACTAAAAGATAAGGTTAATTTTATGACATAAACAAGTCTAAAGCCTATTGGTAGAGATTATTTCAATCAACTATCATATTATATTAATCTTAAATAACTTTTTTTTCTTTAGAGACCTGAAATGAAATTATAATAAAAAAATATTTCTACACTCTTCTAAATAGTACATCCTCCCCCTTTTAAAAGGTCATCACCTATAACCCTTACTCACCCCTCTGAATCCCCATTGTATCATCTAGAATCTACTCAAATAATCACCAAAAATCATTCTATATCTTTTATATGAATTTATCTAGGCATAAATCAATTCAAGAAAGCCTTTTGGTTCAAACCAAAGGGAGTTACAAGATTTAAAGGCAATGTCTTCTCTCATGTTCTTTTCTTCTATTTTCCTACTCAATTATCTATGCTCTTATTATTCTTTGTTTACATAAAAACACTAGTATAAAAAATATATTAGGTTATTGTTATGATAATTATTCAAACTAAACATACACATAGCTACATCTAATGGGTATATAACATATTGTTTCAGTGGATGGAGAAATACTACCTCACAAAATGATGATTGTTCAATCTTCTCCTACCACATCTCATGGTGTCCATTATGATGGAATTGTAATTATATCTGATATTTATGATATTTATTTTATCTATATACTTCTTTAAGTGGCATTTATAACATACCTCTATGCTTTTCATGTTTTATAAATATGATAATTTCATTTGGGAAAGTGTGGACTACCGCCCCCACAAAGTGATATGACTCATTCATCCCAAGCATGGAACGTATAAAGGATGGAGTTAATGAACTTATGTAACATATATAAAAATTATTTTGTACTTGAATTATAATATTTCTATTTATTATTATGTCTTCATTCCATTAAATATAAAATATATTTGAAATTATTTTTCATGCATACGTACGACTTACCATCTCCATAAATAGTGTGTTTCATTTCTTATCCTAAAATGATATGGAATGTTATAAATACCTATAAACTAGATCTTTATTATATATATGTTATCTAAATCATTAATATCATTCTGTATATAATGTTATTTTGATCACACGGATAATTTATAATTATAACAGGTTCATTTTTTACTCATGTTCTGAATATCGACAAAATGTCCGATATGAACTCAAATAATTAACTAATTTTTAAACCAATGTAATAAGTGATATAAAAAGAATAATAAACATGAAATAGGTTCTTAATCAAGTATAAATTAACTTAATTTTATTATTTATGATATTAATTAATGAACAAGTCAAGTCGGACATGGGATAAGGGACTTCATCTCAATCTTCTTTCATTGAGGCATATTTTGTAAACATACACCTCTGTCTTTTACACAGTGTATAATAAACCCCTTTAACTTTTTATTTCATTAAAAAGGAATATTTTATCTATGAATCATTTTAAAAAATTACAAAAGGGATTTATTTAATGTTTTCGGTGACAATGACCTCTCCATTACCATTATTATTATTTGGCTTCCTCTATAAGCCTTACTGTTTTTAAAAGTAAAAGAAATACCTTTTTCTCTTTTTGGGTGTTTTTGTATTGAATTTTTTTAAAATGGATTGATTCTATCAATATCTTAAAATGATATCTTATAAATAAACTTTGGAAATGTTACTTTTCTTTTATTCATGTTTTATTTGTTATGATTATGGAACATGGACATTTGATGAGTGGTTATGTGATAACAACATGACGAGTGGTTCCAAGATAAACCAAGTATGGGGGTTACATTATAACCTACAATGCATTGAGTATGTAAGTAGGTATTATGGCTATTCCATTTAGTGATATGTGTGGAATTCGACTATATGGTTATTCTATTTCAATATGATTATGTCTGAGGTTACCTTTATATGCTTTATGTTGCTTTCTATGGGTTTTATGGTAATATTTTGGTTACAAAAGAAAGGTATGAAATTAGATTACATTTAGTGAAGTGTTTTTTATAATTCTTTAAGGTGAAATATATTACTTTTTCATTATGTATCTATGTCTTACAAGTTGTTTTGAAAACTAACCATTTTCATTCTTTATGTACCCCTTACTGATATTTTTATGATCATCCAAAGTTGTTGAAATGTTTTTCATAGGACTTAAGGTGGAATAGTGTCAAGGATGGGATCAAGGAAAAGTTATTCTATTTAAAACATGGAACTAGACATGTTTATTTTCTTTTAAGAGTTTTTATTTTATGAAAAAATGGATACTGAGTAGATGTTTCAACATGTAATATTAAAGATGTTTTGTATATGTTATGACCTAATTATATAATGCTATAAACATAAAACTTTTCTCAATTTGAATTATTAAATTAATCCAAGATTATGTAATTTTTATTTTTGGAGCCTTGTAGTTGCTATTAGAGGTCAGTTTAGATAACTTAAGAGTTTCAGGTGTTATTTAAGCATAAGTGACATAACCATAATGATTAGAATATTAGAATGGTTTATAGTTATTTTAGATAAATTTAATTAGTTTAAGATAACATGATCAAGTATATATTAGTGGTTAATCTCCTCATTAGATATTATAAAATTATTTTACTGATATATTCACATTGACCTTTTTGGTTTTAGTAAATGGTTGGATCTATCAGGCACCAAAGTAACAATGGATGTGAAGAAATCTACAATGTTTTTCAGAATAAGAAAATAAATGAAATAGGAGATAAAATGGGAACTTTTGTGGTTATTCTCAACCAACTATCTAGATTCATAATTGACCACCATATCCTTGGTGATTTTTATAAGGCATCGTATATGCGAGAAACAAATCCCTATGGAAATTTAGGTAATAATCATAAAGGTGAGTATATTAAAAAAACCTATGTGTCAAGGATGTGGAAATAAACACCTAGGAAAATTATTCAAAGGGATGGTAAGATTCAATAGATGTGGTAATGAAGGTCATAAATCAAGAACATACCATGAAAAAAAGAAAGCATCCAGTTTACTCTAGGAAAGGAAAAGAAGTTCATTCCAAGGGATCAAATGAATGTTTTAAATGTGGTGTGCATGGTAATTACACAAATAGAGGTCCTATGAAAAGGTTTTAGGAATGTGATAATCATGACTGTACAAAAATATGTTTACCAATACCTAATTCAATTCCAATGGAGGATGAGGAAACTGACAATGACCAATAAAAGTTATGGATTATTTCTTAGCTATTGTTTTGACATTATTAAATCTTAAGATATTGTTCATGATTTTTATGTAGAAGAGAAGTATTATGGAATATGTTGAAAAAGAATGGTTAATGTATCATGAAGAAATTTTAATGATTTATAAGTATACATATAATGGATTCAAGAGTTATGGTAGATTTTAGGATGATGAAATGCTTAAAAGTATTAAGGCTCTTTTGATTATGGGATTACTTCACATGTCTTTTTCGGGTATGTGTAACCCTGAAGTTTGATTTTTGAAAATGTTATTCAGGATATAATTACCTTTTATTTTGAGGATATAGTTATAGAGAACTATTTGGGATTATATGATCCTTGAATTTGAGGCAATTACAGGTTATTACTTTCTGGGATGAAAATATGAAGTATGAGATAACATTTGTACTTAAAATATGTTATAGTTATTTTTAAAGAATTTATCTCATTATTTTCTGAATATTATAAAATTATACAGTTTTTCAAAATGGACAACATATAGACCATGTGACAACCCATCACATCAAAAAATATGTGGGAATTGAACCCACAACCAAAGTGTGATTGGGATTTATTGCCAACCACTGGCCTACGTCAAGTACTTGGTTAGTATGACTATTTAATTTTAGTTAAATGATTTTATGGATTAAGAATAAGTTGATTTTGTATCTTATTTTTTATCAAATGGATATCATTAATCTAAGAAAATGATTTGGTGATTAATTTATAATCATTATTTTGGAAGTCATTTTCTCTTTTTGGAACACTATATGCCTAATGAAAATAGAATACTTTGGGATTTCATTTGAGGGGTAATGTTGGAATTTTATTTTAGAAGAATCTATTTTTTTATTGTGGACATGTAGAGATTTGGGATATTTATGTAAATGATTAACCTATCATAAATACTATGTTATTAGGTTAATTATACTTCAGTTTGAGACATTAAGATTAGTTGATGTTATTTGGATAAAAATTTTATGATTTACAATGGAAGAATATGTGCTCAAATCATTCTAAATTTTGGGTATCAAACATAGATTGTAATATTTTGAATAATTATAAGGACAATTTTTTATTAAATGGTATTTTTTGATATTTGGGTATTATTAGTTCAATTTTGGATATTAATTGTAGTATTTTGGTTTTAAAAAATTATCCTTTTGTGGATTTTTGAATCTTCTATTAACCATTTTGGTTTTGGTTAATGTATAAATGTAGGGAAAATATAGGGTTTATCTTTTTTGGATCATGTTATTCTCTAAAAGTTGAATCTAGAACATCAGGTGTGACCTGTTCATCTTGAATACTCATCCTTTGGATAAAAGATGAGTTTTTGGTAGAAACTTATTAAAGGACAAAACTCTAATTCAAAATTAAGTATATTTCCATGTGTTCGTAGTCAATATCAAAAATAAATTCTAAAAACTTATAAAAGGTAACTTATAATAAAAAATGCTATAAATTTAATCTTCCTACTGGGGAATCAAAGACTATTAACCCTATCACAAGTTTGTGGTTTTCTGGTTATTAACTTTCTCCTGATCATTTTTTCTATCACTATCCATCGGAACATGATGGTTAGTATTTATTCAATATCTATATTTTCCTACTGGGAATCCTTATATGGGTTATATTGGGTGAAGTTTTTACTTCTCTTTAATTCTTTTAAAGTGGTACTTGTATGGACTCTTTTTCTTATATGGGACTTTCAATGATGTTTCCAAGCACAATTTTAAAATTATGAGGACGTAATTCCCAAAAGGGGGAAGGTTGTAACATCCCAGGTAAATAAATAATATGAAATTTTCATATTTATTATTATTTTTGAATTATGTATTAATTTATTTTAAAAGGGGATTCTATTTTCGATAGCATACTCAACACACAACAACGGGTTTCTCCAAAATCTTATGTTCCCCACAATGTTGAGTTATACTGAAAAATAATTTAATAATATTAGTATTTTAAATGGCAGTTAATGGCTAGATATTATATTTGTGGGAATGAATATAACTAACCATAATATTAATAAAAAAATTTGTTAAATGTTTATCATTTATCAAACAAATTATAGAGGCTTAAAATGAGAATGAATTTAATTTTAAACATAAATACTCTAATATTTTTTTAAAGGTAGTTTTGCCGCCTTTTGATGGAAAACCCTTTTTAAAACTTGATTTTATCTCTTTTATATGATCCATTTGACACAATAAACTTCTTATTTAGAATTGGGTCATCAAAGTTTACTTTGGGTAAATTTTTTATATTTTTCTCATAAAATTCATTTTTTAATGAATAGTGAAAAATACTGTATTTTAAGTCAAAACTATCTTTTCATCTGATTTATAAATATATTTATATTGTCCATTTAATTTGTTTTAAAGTGTAATTTTATTATATTTTTATCATTTAATAAAATTTTGGTCATTATAAGTTATTTCATTTTGAAATTGGATATAAACAAATGACAATCTTTTAATAGTTATTATTTCTTAAAAACACGCTTTTTGGTTTTGACAACGGGAATTAATTTTAAATTGATTTCTTCAACTTCTATGTTTTGAATTTGGAAAAATATATTCCATATTTGGATTATGATGTCTAAATTTTTTAAATATGAAACATTTATTTTTAGAAAATATGAATAGTAACTTTAGTAAATATTTTATTTCTCATGGTTAGAGGTAAATCTGGTAAGTAAGGATAAAAAGTAATATTATAATAATATTAAGTTAATATAACACATTTACTAACCCTATTTAATGATACATTTATGACCATGGTCATCCTTGGGTCTATTTTGGGACCCAATGGATCCACTTTTAAGTTAAAATGACATTTTATAAAATTTAATTTAAAGTTAATTAAAATGTAACAAAAACATATATTGTTTAGTAAAATAATTTAATATGGGGTTATATAAGTGATATTTATTACTATAAATATTAATTATAAATCTAAAAATATTTCCTCAACATGGTATTTTATTTATAATTTTTAAACATCAAATAAAAAAATATTTATGACAAAATGGTGATGTAGTGATTACCTTATTAATGAAAGATTTAACTAAATGAGATTATAAATATTAAAATAAATTTATTTTAAAACTTTTTATGCCATCCAAAAATTTAGTGGCCTATAATAACTTGATTTATTTTAATTAATGTTGGTTTTTAGAATGAATGAAGTTATTATATATTTTTTAAAAGAGTTAATATGAATAGTTTATAAATTGACATAAATGAGTTTTTTAAACAAATATTATTTTATTAAATGATATAATAATCCAAAAAATATAATACATGGCCAAATGACTTATATAATGTTAAAAATATAATTAATTAATAACTCTATGTTCTTTTGGTATTTTATAGTTAGTATATGATGTATATAATTGGAATATAGAAGAAGATATGGTAAAAGTTAAATTATTTAACTAAGGGTTAATACTAAAAGATAATATTATTTTGTTAAACTAAAATCCTTTAAAACCTATTGGTTGAGATTATTTAGACCTCTATTCATATTATATTTGTCTTAACAAAATTTATATTATTTAAAAACCAAAAATTAAATTATAATAAAATAATATTTTTAGACTCTTCTAAATAGTACATCCTCTCCCTTATAAAAGGCCATCACTTCTAACCCATACACACACCTCTAAAGTCTGCATAGATCATCAATACTCTTATCCAATAAGCTCCCAACATCCCTCTCTTCCTCATAGAATATTTCCCCTAGTCAAAAGGAAATTCAAGAAAGCCTTTTGATGCAAACCAAAGTGAGTAACTCGATTTAACGGTAACATATTCTCTCAGGTTCTTTTATATTATTTTCCTTATCCACTCCCTATGATATTATTATTCATTATTTATATAAAAAAACCAGTATAATAAATATACTATGTTGTTTATATGATAATTATTCAAAATACACTTATAAACACCACCATCTAATCGGTATGTAATATACTGTTTATGTGGACGACGAACAGCTGCCTCACGAAACGATGATTGTTCAATCTTCTCCTACCACCTATCATGGTGAACATTATGATGGAACTATAATTATATATGATATATATAATATTTATTTTATCTATATTCTTTTTTAATTCCCATTTTTAACATACCTTTATGTTTTTCATGTTGTATAAGTACGCTAATTTCATTTGAGGAAGTAAGGACTACCGCCCCCTCAAAGTGACAAGACACGTTCATGCCATTCATGGAACTTATATAGGATGGTGTTAAAGAAATTATGTAACATATGTAAAATATGATATTATACTATAATTAAAATATAAAAATGTATTATTAATATTTCTTTCCTTTAAATATAAAATAGAAATTAAATTAGTGTTCATGCGTCCGTATGGATTACCATCTTCATGAACGGGCCATTTCATTTATTATCTAAAAATGATATAGAATATTATAGATACATATATAGTGGATATAAAATATATATATGATATCTAAATCATAAATATAATTCTTTATATAATGGACCTTTTACCACATGGAGAATTTATAATTATAACAAGTTCATTTTTGACTCAAGTTCCGAACATCGACAAAATATCCGATATGAACTCAAATAATTAACTAATTGGTATAGAGAGGTAATAAGTGATGTAGAAGGAAAAATAAACTTAAAAATGTTATGAGGAAATTCTAAATTAACTTAAGTTTATTATATAGTAAATTAAAGAACGAACAAATCAATTCAGACATAAGGTAAGGGACTTCGTCTCAATTTCCTTTCATTGAGGCATATTTTGATAACATACACCTCCCTCTTTTACATGGTGTATAATAAACCCCTTTTAATTTTACATTCATTCAAAGGAAATCCTTTATCAACGATGTATTTTACTAAATAAAAATGGAATTTTGTTAATTTTTTTAGTTAAAATGACCTCTCTGTCACCATAATAATTATTTAGCTTCCTCTATAAGACTTAATGTTTTTAAAATTATAATAAATCCCTTATTCCCTTTTTGGGTATTTTTTTATTGAAAATGGTTTTTGAAATTTATTTTTTTTGTCAATATCTTGAAAGGATATCTTATGAATAAACTGTGGAAATGTTACTTTTCATTTATGCTTGTTTTATTTGTAATGATTATGGTACTTGGACATTTGACGGGTGGTTACGTGCTAAAACAAATGACAAGTGGTTCTATGATAAACCAAGGATGTGTGATTACATTATAAAATATAATTCATTGAGTATGGAAGTTGGCCGTATGGATATTCCATTTAGAGATATGTGTGGAAGTCAATCGTGTGCTTATTCTATTTTAGTATGTTTATGTCCCATGTTACCTTTATATACTTTATGTTGCTTTATATGGGTTTTATAGTAATATTTTGGTTACAAAAGACAGGTAATAATTGAGCTTACATTCAGTGAAGTGTTTTTATACTTCATCAAGGTGAAATATATTACTTTATGATAATGTATTCATGGTTTACTTGTTTTTTTGAAAACTAAAAGTTTTGCTTCTTTATGTATCCCTTACTAAGATTTTTATGATAATACCATGTTTTTGAATTTTTTTCATAGGACTTAAGTTGTAATAGGGTCACGGATGGGATCAAGGAAAATTAATACTATTTAAAACATGAAAAAACTTGTTTATTTTCTTTTCAGTGTTTTTATTTTTTGAATAAATGGATACATAGTAGTAGTGTCTACATGTAATATTCCAGATGTTTTGTATAAGTTATGACCTAATTATCTAAAGATCTAAACCTAAAAATACCCTCAATGTCAATTATTAATATAATTCAAGATTATGTAATGTTTATGGTTGGTACTTATAATCTCTATGAACATAACAATAGGGAAATATTCCAAGATAAATCATTGAGTATAATATATTGGAAATTATAACATAAGAACATTCTAGAAAATATTGAATATGGAAAAAACATGATTATATAAATCATAACATAGTGCATCTGGAATCACAAATTATTTTATTTAGTGAATCTATATTTCCACCATTTTTTCCCTTGGTAGAAATGGTTTCACTCCCTTATTTACCTTGGTGAATCATGCTTCACTCACCTATTTCACTTAGAGGTTCGTGTGTCACAACTCATTTCCCATTATCTTTTAAGATATAATTTTTTCATCAAATAATTAGTGGGATATATAGGACCCAACTATCGCATAATTAAAAAACATATATATGTGTGCCATTATATTACAATAAGTCAATATATATTGAAAAATAATTCATTAATTCATCAAAACATAATCAAAAAGTGGAATGATAAATTTGTTTTATAGCATTCTTATATGGTATAATCAGATGTGAACTCATGACGTTTAAGGATTGAAACCAAAAAAATAAATAAAATAAAAATTTTATTCAATAATAAAATTTATATGGAGTTAAATGAAAAGTATAATCTATGGATAACAATCATTTATAGGAAATAAGGAAAATTTTACTGAAAATGAAAATGATTTTTTAGAAATTTTTAGAATCTAATAAATAAAATCTATTGTCAAAAACACATTGAAAAATCATTTGTAAAATTTATATTTGAGAAAGTGTAAAAGATATTTATTTTCAAAAGTAAATTTTAATATTTTATCAACATAAGTTATATGATTTTTTTAAAAACTGAGTTAAAGAAATATTGAAATTTTCTTTATTTTAAAAATAATCTTTAATAATAGAGAATTAAAAAGGTCATAATGGTTTCAAAAAAGATGAAGTTTAAAATTCTTTAAATATATTAATATTTAAAAATAATTTTTATAATAGTTCCTTGAAAGAGAAATAATTATTTAAATAGTTTATGTAAAAACATTTTGAAAATTTTTGCATCTAAAAAATATTATTTAAAAAAGATTCCTTAAAAAACATAATTGTTCCAAAATTTGATTTGAATTTTATGGAAATAACCTTATGGACTCTAATAATATATTAATGAAATTATATAAATTTTAAAAAATGAAATCTTTATTATCAGATAAAATCATTTATTTTGAAAGGATGGAAAAATATTTTAAAATTTTTTTCATGAAAACTCACATCACCGAAAGAGTAAAACAAGTTATTTTTGAAAATTGGAGTTTGGAATGATGAATGTATTATTATATAACAAATAATTAGGTTTACCAATGTAAGGATAATATTTGTGGGATGTTAAAATATTTACATGGGGGAGAAACCATTATCAAATAGATGGAAATTATTATACACATTTATATAATTTTTCAAAAATGAATTATTAAATGTAAAATATTTGTATCTAAAAGTAAACTTTCCCATATATTAAAAGAATTTACAAAAATAATATAAAATTTTAGGGTGTAATTAACCATTAATGGAAGAAATTATATTACTACGATAAATTCTATCTTATTAATGGTAAATGAGTAAGAAACCCATTTGAACATAGTATCCATTGAAATGAAATTTATTGAAAGAAATAACATGATATGACTCATAAAAATAAATTAATTACATAAATATGGTACAATAAATTCATTAAGAAAAATCATACCATATAAAATGTTATTATGGTGAACAATATGAAATATGTCTAAAATTTTAAATTTTAGACAATGAACCCCTTACCATAATTCTTAACATCTACTAGTATCTTAATAACATATATGAAAAAATAACATTCTCAGTCTCATATTTTATGTTTTCATTCAAATATATAACATTCAATTAACATTATTTTTTATTATATTTTTCATGTTCATTATTTATTTATTATCTATTTTTAATATCAAGTGTGAGTAATCATGATTTTATTTTATTAGTTATATAAAATCATTGTTTTTTTAATTATTTTCAAAAATCTCAATACTGCTAGATAAAAAAACGTTCTATGATATATGTTTTAATGATACTTCCTAATGTTAGAATTTAATTCAATTTGAATTTTAGTAAGGGTTCTTATAGATGAAACAAGTGATAAAAAAGTTACAGTGATATTTATCAAAAATTTGATTGTACATTCTTTAATGATAATAATATTTCATTTCAATTAAAGATCCAAAATAGATTTATTTTTTACTAATTTTTTATATTTATAAACATTAATTAGTTTCTCATCGTTATCCAATATATTATTTTGTAGCTTTATAGACCAGATATCCACTCAGCATTGCCCCGATTTTGGTTACTACAAGGAATAAACGGAATATATTCAAATTCCATAGGCTTATGACTTGTAGAGAGGGCCTTGGTGAGTCATTGGGGAGACTGTTCCCCCATTAAAAAAGTATATCATAGTAAAAGTAAATAAAATACAAATAGAAAAAATATTAAAACAAGAAAACAATGGATACATATCAGGAATAGATAAAAATCTGAAAAATGGCTCATATACAATGATGAAGATGACACCTTTATCCTGAAAATGTCCAAAATAGCTATATGGTAGTGAGATATAATACACAGTTCCCAATAAGAAAAAATACCCAAAAGTTCACATAGCATCGCAAGCCTCAAATTGGTCCCCTGCTCCCCTTCTTCAAAGAAAATATCAACAAAAAATTTTATAGAGCTTTACTAAATTATAACCTATAACAATATAATATGTTTGGGTCCCCAAGGAGTCTTAAATAGTGTGTGAGATAAACATCCCAATAGGTAACCACCCTGTAGACTGTACAGTTATAAGTAGCACAAATTAGTATGTTAAATGATTGTTTAAAATAATGCTGGTGAAAAATTATAGCTTAAATAACCACAACAAGTAAGTAATACCAAACATCCTCTCAAGGATCTTTGTAATAAGTGTTAGATCCTAACAAGGTAGCTATAGGAAAATAAAAAATTAACACGGCTTCTCCATACATCCAACATGTCTTGTCAAACACGGCCTTGTCGTATAATCTGAAATTACAAAACTTCTATATCTAATTTTTGTAACCACTAGTATCACATTTTTTGCTACTACACTATAATAACAAACGTTTCATATAACCCACAATCATTCCATATAATTAATTTTATACCATTTAGGACTATATCCATGGTACCTAAGACCAATGATTCCTCGTTAAGTACCAGGATCATCTCAATGGAAACTTGGTATAGGCACTAGTTGGATTCCTAGGATCATGTCTATAGACATGTCATATGTGAGTCTAATAATTCCAAATCCAAGGGGTAGCAGATCCCAAGGCATCCCATGGAATCAAGACTAAAGATGAAATAGTACTCAAGGTATCCACTACCATGTTTCAGATCTATGGAGACCCATCCATGGAATATGTACAACCATTCATCCATTAATACCATTTAACAATTCAATTCCATATGATTCTTACCACTCATTTAGTAAAATACATTAAATTCCATTATATTATTATACCCACTCATTTAATAAATTTCATACCAAAACACATACCTTGGGCTGTTTATCATGGAATAATCAAGGAATTTTCATTAGGTGCACCCTGTGGGTGACCTTGGTTTGGGAAATGGGTATCAATACACCACAATGGATCTTATGAGCATCCCTAATAGGTCCGATTACATCTATTTTAGGTAATGTGATCAAAATTGGGGTTGTGCAAGAAAGTACGGCAGGCGACATAATGGCTGACAACTCTAAAAAGCACCAGAATCCAAAAGAAAGGTATACACCACCTACATTATATCAGTAGTGGATTGATCATCCTATATTAAGTGTTGATTCATCCTAGTTTATGAGAATCTGAATAACATAATATCAACAGAAAATTAGGGTATATGTGGCTAAATTCATATAGCACAGTCGATAGCTAGAATAATCAAGAACAGCTAAAATGGAATGTATATCTTACTGATATTGATCCTAGGAGACAAACCATGCTCTAATCGGATGTCGGATGAAATATATATTTGAAATTGAATAATAGAATACTTTGAGAGCTTCAATAGAGGTAATGTTCCATGGGAATTAAATAAGAATGAATTTAGGTTTTTATATAATTTTAATTAATTAAAAATTATAAAATTTCGCAAAATAGTAGGAGTCCCATAGTTTAGGAACATGGTTTGGAAATCCCTGTGATAACCATATATGTATTTCTAAATTCCAAGGGGTAATTACACATTTTACCAACATGGTTTACAAACCATGAACAAACTGTACAAAGGGACACTATCATGTTTTGTAAAAACTATAGAAATAGTTTCATCAGTGTGTGCATATTCCCACACAATTTCCTCAAATTTGGAAGCCTATACACCCCCTTTGTCTTACCTCACATAGTTTAGTCAAAACCATGTAACCTGACCCATATAGTTTTCACTAACAATTTTTCATGCTCAAAACTGGTTTTGGCCTCCAAAAAATCCACAAGATGTAACATCTCGGTTCCAAAAGCCACCCAGAGGAGCCCCGTACCCGGTTTGTCACATGGCCTCAAGCGCATTTCCCTGAATTCTAGAGGTTTCCGACTAGCCATGTGGGCCTTGGGTGTGATAGTGGGGAAACTATTCCCTCATTGGCAGAGTACACATCGAATGTAAACAAATACATACAAGAGAAGAAGTAGTAATAATGACTTACAACAAAAAACTGAGAGTATAAACTGGAGAACACATATATAAAATGATGCATGATACATATGTCTAGTAAATAATCCAAACATGTCACAATGCAAGAATAAAATAGTACTAAACCAATGTGCAAAAGAAATCAGATAAACTCCTCGGCATCACAAGCCATAGATTGGTCCCATGCTCCCTAGCTCCACAGCAAATCAAGTACCTGAAGTAGAAGGTCGTTTGCCCTTATCTATATCTGTAACAATATAATCAGTTTGGGCCCAAAAGCATGGCCCAAATAGGGTGAGGGACTAAATCCTAGTAGGAAACCACCACAAGATTTTTGCTTAATAGTCAATGAATATATGGTAGGTAAAATATGGAAGGTATTCAACAAGGAAGTACTTAGTAATAAACAATCCATAGTTTCAAAGCATTCAAAGCACCACACAACATGCAACAGCTAATCAAAGAAGATAAAAACAACAGGTAACCCTCTAGGATGTACCCACAGCCTCTCCTCTCTAGTCCTACATAGCAACACAAATAAGCTAAATACAAGGTAACCCTCTGGGAAGTACTCACAACTTATCCCATATAGTCCTACCTAACAAGTACAAGCAACCCTCTGGGTAGTATACTTAGTCTATCCTCTCTAGTTCAACTTAAGAATAGAATATCTAAGGAAGAACTCATCATCAATTCCCCATATAGTCTCATAACAGTACTAAAGGCTCTCTAGGGAAGCACTCAATGTCTCATTCTCTCTGTGGCTTATGTCGAGGAACTACAGACACTCTGGGGAAGCACTGAACATCAATTCCCCTGGTGGTCTCGCATCATAAGTTATAAAGACACTCTTGAGAAGCCCTCAACTTCCATTATTTCTATGGAATATAAACCAGGTTCTCACAGCCCTAAGTAAGTCATGAAAGTGTATCAGTGCATAACAACCAAGGTAAATCTCAAGAACTACATGGCTAGAATTATACAACACAATGATATAACAGAACAAAAGTGACACTATCATACAGTAATAGGCATGGGAAAGTAAACAGTAGCCTAACAGGAAAACTAGACCTAAAGGTCAAAACTAGAAAAACATGAATGGGAGACACATCCAAAGCAAAAATATTCACCCTATTCACAAAAATTGTCATATACTCAAGCATACCAACATAACAGATAAATAATAGGGATAAAATGGTAAACACGCAATACCCTGTTCATGGGTATTGGGAAAAGATTCACATAAAAATCAAAGCCGATTAGAGAAAAGGCACAACCACCTACCTCGATGTTAGGATTTTTCTATACATGAACCTTGAGTCTTTAATCTCTTTAGAACTCTGTAGATAAAAGAAAATGTATAAAACGTTCAACCCATGATAACTTGGAAAAGACAAGGAATCATGAAACAAGGCTCAAACAAAAGAGAGAACTCACTGATGCGATTCCAACTCAATAAACAGTGTTCGATTCGAAGGGGGTACGGAGGCTCAGAGGTTCGTCGATGATCTGAGGTCATACAAAGCTCTTGGTAGAACGAGACCTAAAATAAGAGAGATCTAGAGTTTAGATGCGACCCCAGTGAATTTAATAAAAAAAGGTACGCGGCGTGTGCTTTTGAAGTATATGGCGTGTACTCGCCTTTTCTGTAATCCTCCTTAAGTGGCCTCCAATTCATTCCTACACGGCTGTGTGTGTGGATACTACACTACCATCACACGACCTCCTATGGCAAGGAAATTCTCAGTGTGTACTCATAAAATACACAAAATAAACTTTGAAAATTTCCATAATTTCCTTTTTCCTAAAAACGACTAGAAAAGGAAAAACATACCTGAAAAGAGGGTCCGAGTTCTTACAAACTTTCCCCCTTAAAGAAATTTGTCCTTGAATTTTCCTAGTGTGATGCAGAAGAATAAATCCAGAATAGTTTCAGCCACTGTGCTCGTACATTGGCCTCCCTTTCCCAAGTCTCATCCTACACCCTCTTGTGCTGCCATAGCACTCGTACCATAGGAATAGACAGGTCATGGAGAACCTTTGTATTGTGATCTACAATCCGAATAGGATGCTCCTCAAATGACGCATCCACTTCGAGCTCAACCTCATTATGTTGAAAGACATGAGACGGGTCTAAAAAGTAATGTCAGAGGTGAGAAACGTGAAAAACGCCTTGAATAGCCTGGTACCTCTGGGGTAACTACAACCGAAATTCAACTGTCCCAACTCTCTATGACACCTTAAATGGCCCGAAATACCTCAGTGAAAGCATACCCTATCTTCTAATCCTCTTGTGTCCCAACCTCGGTCTGACATGTAGAAAAACTTAATCCCCGACCTCAAACTCCAGAGGTCATCTCTACTAATCAGAATAAGACTTCTATCAAGACTGCACAATATCCATCCTCTTCTGAATCAACTCTATCTACTTTGTGGTCTCCCAAACAAGAAAGGTCCTAACAAAGCTGCCTCTCCTACCTTCATCCAATATAAAGTTGATCGGCATGGCCTACCATAAAAATCCTCAGAAGGGTCCATATGAATAGTTTCTTGAAAACTATTATTGTAGGAAAACTCCAGAAGAGGAATATGCTTCCCTCAAGAACCTCCAATATCTAGAACAAATGCTCGAAGCATGTCCTCAAGCACCTGAATCGTACACTGGAACTGGTCATCTTTTTGGGGGTGGTAAGTTGTACTCAAAAGTACCTGTGTACCCAAATCTTTCTGAATACCCTGATAGACCCGAGAAGTAAAATGTGCATCCCTCTCTAAAACGATGGAGTGTGGAACTCTATGGAGACATAAAATCTATCTGATGTAAAACCATCCCAGATCATCAACACAAAAGGTTTCCATGATCGGTAAGAAGTGAGAAACATTCATGAGTTGGTCAATGACAACCCAAACTACGTCATTCCCTCGAGGCGACCTTGGGAAACTGTTCATGAAGTTCATCGCGACGTCATTCCACTTCCACTCAGGAATGGATAACTGCAATAAAATATTTACTAGTCGATGATGTTCCACCTTCAGTTGCTGACAAGTGGAACAACTCATGACAAAACTAGAAACGTCCCTATTTATACCTTGCCACTAATACTGATGGTGTAGATCATGATACATCTTGGTGATTCCAGGATGAACTTTTCAAACTGAGGAATGAAAGTCATGCATCATCTCCTCGTGTATATCTGATGGCATGCATACATTCCCCTGGAAATGGAATATCTCATCCTCACCGATGGACCATCTAGGAATAGTGTCCTCTCCTGACACACTCTCCCTTAGTACTAGGCCTTCAGAATCTGATACCTACCTCATTCGAACTCGATCAAGAAGAGTAGAGTTAACAGCTAAAGAAGATAGAAAAGTCTTCCCCTATCTATCGTGCAATTCCAAATGCATCTCAGAGAATAGATCCATATGCTGCCAGTCACTACTGGCCTCCTAAACTGCCAGTATCTGATTCCATCTACTCAACGCATCAACCACTGCGTTACCTTTCTTAGGCATATAGGCAAGCTCAAAGTCAAAGGACTGTAGGTACTCGACCCACCTTCCCTGTCTTAAATTCAGATCATGCTGGGTAAAGATATACTTGAGACTCTTTTGGTCTGTGTAAAACAGAAAGGTCTATCGTAGAAGACAATTTCTCCAACAACTTAAGGCATGAAAAATAGCTGCCAACTCAAGATCATGCATCAGGCAATTCCTCTCTTGTGGCCTCAACTGTCGAGAACCATACGCAACGACTCTATCTTCCTCCATAAGAACAGATCCTAGACTAATACTTGACACATCACAATAAGCAGTATATCTCTTTCCTAAATCTAGAAAGATGAGTATTTGTGCTGAATTCATCCTCCCTTTCAGCTCCTGAAAGGCTGACTCATAAGAATCTGACCAAAAGATCTTTTCACCCTTCTTGGTCAGACCTATCAGCGGTGCCCCTAAGCGTGAAAAGTCATGTATGAAACATCTGTAGTATCCTTCCATCCCTATAAAACTCGGTACCTCAAAGAAGTTCTTCATCTTCTCCCAAGAAACTATTGATATCACTTTTTCGGTCTACTGATACTCTTGTCTCTGAGATGACATGACCCAAGAAGTGTATTTGATCCATCCAAAAGTGGCATTTTGAGAGCTTAGCATATAACTGATGCTCTCTCAGTGTACTCAATATTATATCAAGATGGGTAGCATGGTCATATTTATTGTGAGAGTGCACCAATATGCCATCCATGAATACCACCATGAAAGAATCCAAGTATGGATGGAACACTCGATTCATCAGTGCCATGAAAAATACAGGTGTGTTCGTGAGACCAAACGGCATAACCAAGTACTCGTATAGACCATATCTACTTTGAAACGTTGTAAGCAGTATATATGATGGTATAACATGAAATGGATGATAACCGAAACTCATATCAATCTTTGAGAACACCTGGGATCCTTGAAGGTGATCAAGGAGATCATCAATCCTCGAAAAGGGATACCAGTTCTTGACCGTCAACTGGTTCAACTTCTGATAGTCCACACAAATCCTAAGTGTGTCATCTGCTATCTTCGCAAACGGGACAGGTGAACACCAAGGAGAAGTACAGGGTTGGATGAAATCCTTTTCCTGCAACTCCTCCAACTATTTTTTGAGCTCCTACAACTCTAGTGTAGCCATCCTATAAGAAGGAATGGGCATCGGTGTCGCTCCTAGCACAAGATAAATAGAAAATTATACCTCACACTCTAGAGGAAAACATGAAAATAATTCTAGAAAGACATCTCTAAAATGATCCCCCCTGGAGGAAAGTCTAACTTTGAAGTCCCATGGTCATCCAGATATAGACTCGCAATCGGGGTTGTAACTCCTCCCAACCCATGATTCTCTGGACCCTATCTACTCACCTGGAAATCCCATTCACCCCTATGAAGAAAAGATCCACCCTCTAGTGATATGAAACTCACCCTATGGTGATAAAAGTCAACAACTTCCTGGAACGGAACTAGCCAGTCCATTCCAAGAATGACATCATAGCATGTCATCTCTAGGACATATAGCTCCCATAAAAAGAGACACCAACCATCCTGTAGAGGGAACTCTCTACACTGAATTATACTATCCATTCTAGTCCCAAATAGTGTGTCTAGAGTCAGGATATCTAAAGATGAAAATATGAAGATACCAAGGCTCTCCACAACAGCAACAGATATAAAGCTATGGGAAACCCCTATATCGAAAAGTGCAGATGCTAAAACTAAGGCTACTAAGATTGTACCTTGAACTGTAGAAGTTCTGTGATCCTACTCATGCTGGATCTACTCCAATTCAAAAGTATAGCCTGCTCTGGGGCCCTGTGACCCTGCCTGACCACTCTGAGATGATCCACCCTGATGTCGCTAAAAACTAGGCTACTTGCTACCATGGCCATGACCTCCAGCTCGACCTAAACGTCCAGAACAACTCTGATTCCCAGACTGGTGAGAAACTGGTGGAGCTGATCTGAATGAGGAGTCATAGAAGAACCCCTGTCACCAGATGCTGGTGATAGGATCTGACCGAAGCACTGTAGATGGCCCATTTACCGCAAGATCGGCATTTCACTAGGCCTCTCGATAAATGTGGCCTCGTATATTCTCTCTTTCTGCACTAGTATCAGACCACCTTACTACCAGAAGAAGTGTCTTTCCTCATTTGATCACCAGGAAAAAACTCCCTGCAAAGCTTCCTGCTGTCAGTAGGAGAAATACTAACCCCAGATGTAGAGACGCCCTAGCTCAGAATTCCAGAATCCCTCATATTACGCTCTTTGATCTGTTCCTGGTTTACTATAGAAGTGATATAAGTCAACCAGAATATGTTCACCTACGATCGGATGTTGTGCCTCAGACCATCATTGATCTTCTTTACCATGAACAACTGATCAACTCATGGAATAGGCGTGAAGTCATGCAGCTCGGTAAAGCAGGAGGAATACTCCATAACAGAAAGATTACCCTACTCCAGACTCATAAACTCTCGGGATCGATCGTCCCTCAGGATCTCCGAATAGAAGTAGTCAAATAAGATGCAATAAAACTCATCCCACACCATAACCTGCTGGTGTCCCGCCTGTGAGATCACATCCCACCACCTCTTGGAGGATTCCCAAAGCATATAGGTAGTGAGCTTTAACCTCCTCTCTAAAGGAATCTCCAGATGCTCAATGATCATCAGCATGGTTTCTAGCGAGGACTCTGCTGCCTGAGGTCCTCCATCCCCTAATAAAGTGGAAGGATGTTGCTGCTGGAAGACCCTCATCAAATCCGCCATAGATGGGTATGGAGGTGGTGCTCCCTAAAAGGTCTGTGTAATCCTCATGATGCCTTCCCTGAACTGTGCATCAACACCGGTATCTGGTATAACTACAAGTTCCAAGACTGGCACAACAGGAGGATCTGATAGAAGTTCCTGATCAACCATATCTAGCGTCTGATCACTGCACTATAACTGGCGGACAACCGGAGGACATCTCGCTGGCATGACTCTGCAAGGTCAAGCGCACACCTTAGATCATAATTTACAAGGACTAAAAACTATAAGAATTATAAAGGAATAGGAGAAAAAAATCATTCATGTTTTACAAAACATGACTACACAGCGTGTAAAATTCCAACACTGCGTGTTCCCTGAAGCCATTTACATGGGAGTGTAATCCTGGCTAAATTGTTCGTGTAACACTCGAAACACACGGCGTGTTGTCCTAACACATAGCGTGTACTTGAATCCTCTTACCCTACCTGAGTCCTTCTACACGGTTAAGCAACACTGCTCTCCTAAGACAAGACTATATGGTGTGTGCAATATAGACACAACGTGTACTAGACAACCTCCACCTGGCCCGTGTTGTTAGTGACACAGCCGAACACACGGCTCACACTACACGGTGTGTTCTAGATGGACACACTGTGTATGATAAGAGATAACACCGACCCGTGTTGTTTGTGACACGGCCGGGTACCTGGGTCAGACTTCACAGTGTGTTCAATCCTGACATAGCGTGTATAGCTTAAGGTTTTACCTCTCCGTGTCGTTAGTTACACGGGAGGACACAGGGTCAACTCTACATGGCGTGTTCAAATTGTACACGGCGTGTTCCCACCAGACTTTCCCCATATTGTGTCTCTGCCCACATGGCCTACGACACGGTTAGAGACTACACGGCATTTACCTAAAGTACACGGTGTGTACTTAAGAAAAACAGTTTCTTCTGGAACAAAAGAACACATGGCATGTACATAACATTACACAGTGTGTATTCTGGGTTTTTCTAGATAGTAAGCCTTAGAAACTACTCGGGAACCCAGAAAAACACATAAACGATCATTGAAAGTGCCTAATTCTGATCTGTGAGGGCCCATACTCCCCACGAATCAATGTTTTTATTTTTGTACACATTATAGCAATGGAAAGAAGGAAATGATCCACCAAATTCTGGTCTATATGGGCTCATAACACCCCAAGAACCAATGTTTGGATTCTAATCAAGAAAATATCTACACAAAACAATACCCTGTCAAACAGAAGGTATTTTATCAAGGAAACTATCACAAAAAAAATTATTATTTTACACAACATCTATCACAACAACATGCAATCACTAATGTATCCTAGATGGCATGGAAATAATGCAAGACATGTGGTTTCTAGAAAGTGCTTATATGATTCATGAGATGGCATACCCTCATCTTATTGGGTTGAAATCGAAATTGAACCACAATAATATCAACAACAGCAGCACAAACCATGTGAATCACTCAAGTTGAAATCAAATCAACTTTAAAAAATTTACAAACCAAAAAAATTGTAATTAAACAAGGTAGATTGGATTTTTCCTATACATGGGTTAGCTACTCCCGGGCACAACATATTACCAAGTACCAAATCCATCCTATCCCTGGTTAAGGATCCACACAATAAGTCAAGAAGAACATAAATTCTTATGATACCACTTTGTAACGTCCCAGTTCCGAAATCCACCCAATGGTGCCCCGTACCTGGTTGGTCACATGGCCTCAAGCACATTCCCCAAATGTCAGAGGCTGCAGACTAGCATCGAGGGCCTTGGGTGTGATAGTGGAGAAATTATTCCCTCATTGGAATAGTACACAGTAGAAGTAAACAAATACATACAAGAGTGGAAGCAGTAATAATGACTTACATTAGAAAATGCAGAGTATAAACTAGAGAACACATATATAAAATGATGCATGAGACATATGTCTAGGAAAGAATCCAAACAAGTCACAATGATAGAATAAAACAGTGTTAAACAAAATTTCAAGAGAAATAAGATAAACTCCTCAACATTAGAATCCATAGCTTGGTCTCATTCTCTCCTACTCCACGGCAAATCAAATAACTAAAGTAAAAGGGCACTTTCCCTTATCTATACCTGTAACAATATAATCTGTTTGGGGCCAAAAGCATGGCTGAAATGGAGTGTGAAACTAAATCCCAGTAGGCAACCACCGTGATATCTTTTCTTAACAGTCAGTGAATATATGGCAAGTAAAATAAAGAAGGTAGTAAACAAGGGAGTACTCAGCAGCAAGCAATCCACATTTTCAATGTATTCAAAACACCACACAACATGAAATATCTAATCAAATCAGATAAACACAACAGGTAACCCTCTATGAATTACCCACAACCTATCCCCTATGGTCCTACCTAGTAACACAAGCAAGATAAACACATGGTATCCCTCTAGGAATTACTCATAGCCTATCCCCTCTGGTCATACCTAACAAGTACAAGAAACTCTCTAGGCAGTAAACTCAGTCTAACCCCTCTGGTTTAGCTTAACCATAGACTCTCTGAGGAAGAACTCACCATCAATTCCCCCTATAGTCTCATAATGGTACTAAAGGTGCGCTGGGGAAGCAATCAATGTATCATTCCCCATGTGGCCCATGTTGAGGAACTATATACACTTTGGGGAAGCACTCAACGTCAATTCCCCCTGTGGTCTCTCATCGTATGTTATAAAGACACTCTGGAGAAGCCCTCAATGTCTGTTCTTCCTATGGTCTATACACCAGGTTCTCATGGCTCTGTGTATGTAAAGAAAGTGTAGCAGTGCTTAACATCCTATCTAAACCTCAAGAACTACTTGGATGGAATTCTATAACACAACAGTATAACAGAACAAAATTAACACCATTCTACAATACTATGCATGGGAAAGCAATCATCATCCTAACATGAAAACTAGAACCGAAGGTCAAAACAAGAAAAAAATTCATGGGAAACACATAAAAATTATAGAAATTCACCCTATTAACAACAATTATCATCTACTCAATCATACCGACATACCAGACAAACAATAGGGACAAAACGGTAAACATGCAATACCTCGTTCATGGGTATTGGGAAATTTTCACATAAAACTCAATGAAATTAAACATAAAGGACCAAACCACCTATATCATTGTTAGAATATCACTATACTTGAACCTCGAGGCTTTAATCACCTTAGAATGCCTTAGATATAAGAAAACGTATAAAAATTTCAACCCACGATAGCTTGAAAAAGAAGAGAAATCATGAAACGAGGCTCAAGAAGAAAAGAGAACTCACCGATGCGATTCCAATGAAACCAATGGTGTTTGATTTAGATGAGGTATGGAGGATTAGGGGGTTGTCAAAGATCTACGGCCATACGGATCTCTCGGTTGAACGAGACCTAAAAGAAGAGCGTTCTGGCGATTAGACGCGACCCCGGTGTGTTTAATGAAAAGAAAAGTACACGGTGTGTACTTTTGAAGTACATGGCGTGTACTCGCCATTTCTGTACTCTACTTTAAGCGGCCTCCAGGTCACTCCCACACTGTCATGTGTGTGGCTACTACATGGCCTGCACACGGCCTCCTATGGCAAGGAAGTACATAACATGTACTCATAAAGTACACGGCGTGTATTAGAAAATTTATAGATTTTTATTTTTTCCTCAAAAACAACCAGAAAAGGAAAAACTACCTGAAAGTAGGTTTGGGTTCTTACAAACTACCGCCCTTAATGAAATTCGTCCCCAAATTTCTCTATCGTGGCATAGAAGAAGAAAAATCGAACAGTTCTTGCCACTATGCTCGTACATTGGGCTCCCTTTCCCAAGTCTTGTCCTGCACCCGCCTGTGTTTCCATAGCACTCATACCTGAGGAACAAACCAGCGATGAAGAACCTTTGTACTATGATCCAAAATACGGATAGAATTCTCCTCAAACGTTGCATCCACTTCGAGCTCAACCTCCTTGGGTTGAAAGACATGAGACTGGTCTAAAAAGTAATATCGAAGCTGAAAACATGAAAAACGTCATGCATAGCCTAGTACCACTGGGGTAACTGCAACCGGTAGAAAACCAGACCAAATCTCTCCACCAACTTAAATGGCCTGATGTACCTCGTTGAAAGCTTACCATGTCTCATAATCCTCTTTTTTCCTAACCTTGGTCTAACACACAGGAAAACCTGATCCCCGACCTCGAACTCTAGAGGTCATCTCGCTGATCAGCATAAGATTTATGTTGAGGCTGTGCAGTAGTCATCCTCTTTTGAATCATCTCTATCTTCTCTATGGTCTCCTGAACAAGATGAGGTCCTAGCAAAGCTGCCTCTCCTGCCTCCATCAAACATAAAGGTGATCAGCATGGCCTACCATACAAAGCCACATAAGGTGCCATCTGAATAGTTTCTTGGAAACTATTGTTGTAGGAAAACTCCACAAGAGGTATATGCTTCTCCCATGAACCTCCAAAATCCATAACACATTCTTGAAGCAAGTCTTCAAGCACCTGAGTAGTACGCTCATACTATCCATCTATCTGGGGGAGGTAAGTTGTACTCAAAAGTACCTATGTACCCAAAGCCTTCTGAAACACCTTCCAGATCCAATAAGTAAAACGTGCATCACTGTCTGAAATGATGGAGTGTGGAAATACATGAAGACAT
Source organism: Viscum album (assembly GCA_963277665.1). NCBI lineage: Eukaryota > Viridiplantae > Streptophyta > Magnoliopsida > Santalales > Viscaceae > Viscum > Viscum album. Next base: position 1,335,767,565 of record OY728142.1, read on the forward strand.
ATAATATCTCGAATGTACAAACATCCCATCTCATCAACACTGAAAGTTTCCTTGATCGGTAAGAAGTGAGAAACCTTCATGAGTCTGTCAATGAAAACTTAAAATGCGTTATCCCCTCGAGGAGACCTCGGAAAAGTGGTCACGAAGTCCATCGCAACGTCATTCCACTTTCACTAGGGAAAGGGTAACTACTGTAAAAGACCTCCTAGTTTCTGATGTTCCACCTTCGCCTGTTGACAAGTGGAACACCTCATGAAGAAACCATCAATGTCCCTCTTCATACCTGGCCACAAATAATGACAATGTAGATCATGATACATTATGGTGACACCAGGATGAACATCCCAAACTAAGGAATGAAAGTCCTGCATTAGCTCCTCGTGTATATCCACTGGCACCCATACGCTCCCATTGAAATGCAATATTTCATCCTCACATATGGTCCATTCAGAAATAGGGTCCTCTTATGACACACTCCCCCTTAGGAATAGGCCTTCAGAATCCAATAGCTACCTCATTCGAACTCGATCAAGATGTGTAGAGGTAACAGCTACAAAAGATAGAAAAGTCTTCCCCTGTCTGTCGTGCACTTGAAAATTCATCTCAGAGAATAGATCCATAATATTCCACTCACTTCTGGCCTCCCTAACTCCCTATATCTGAGTCCTTATGCTCAATGCAGCATCCACTGCATTGCCTTTCCCATGTGTATAGGCAAGCTCAATGTCAAAAGACTGTATGTACTCAACCCACCTTCAATATCTTAAATTCAGATCATGATGACTGAAAATGTACTTGAGACCCTTGTGGTCGATGAAAACCACAATTTGATCTTCTAGAAGATAATGTCTCCAATAGAGTAAGGCATGAACAATTGCTTCCAACTCAAGATCATGCGTCGGGTAATTCATCTCATGTGTCCTCAACTGCTAGGACCCGTACGCAATGACTCCATCTCCCTACAAAATCACAGCTCCCAGCCCGGTACCTAATGCATCACAATAAATATTATATCTCTTTCCTAGTTCTGTAAAGACTAGCATCGTTGTTGGATTCAACCTCCCTTTTATCTCTTGAAAGGTTGAATCACAAGAATCTGGCCATAAGAACTTTGCACCATTCTTGGTCAGACCTGTCAGTGGTGCTGCAAAGCGTGAAAAGTCCTATATGAAACGTCTATAGTATCCTACCTACCCTAGAAAACTCCATACCACAAAAAATTTCTTTGTATAATCCTAGGAAACTACTACTCTCACATTCTCTGGGTCCACTAATACTCTTATATCTGAGAATACATGACTCAAGATGTGAATCTGGTCCTTCCAAAAGTGTCATTTTGAGAGCATAGCATATAACTGATGCTCTCTCAGTATACTCAAAACAATCTCAAGATGGGTAGCATGGTCGTGTAGAGTGTGAGAGTACAAAAAGATATCATCCATGAAGATCACCATGAAAGAATCCAAGTATGAATTGAACAATCGGTTCATCAGTTCCGTGAAAATTATTGGCACATTCATGAGACTGAACGGCTTGACCAAGTACTCATATAGACCATATCTTCTTAAAAATGATGTAATTGGTATATCGGATGTTCTAACACAAAACTGATGATAAAGAGACCTAAAGTCAATCTTCGAGAACACCCAAGCTTCTTGAAGCTGATCAAAGAGATCATCAATCATCAGCAAGGGATACCGGTTCTTGACCATCAACTGGTTCAACTTCCGATAGTCCACACAAAGATGGAGGGTGTCATCTTCCTTCTCCGCAAATAGGATAGGCAAAACCCAAGGAGAAGTATTGGGTCAGATGAAGCTCTATTCCTATAACTCCTCCAACTATTTCTTGAGCTCCTGTAACTCTTGTGTGGTCATCTTATAAGGAGGAATGGACACCAGTGTCACTCATAGAACAATCTCAATAGAAAATTCTACCTCACTCTATGGAGGAAAACCTGAAAAGTCTTCTGAAGAGATATCTCTGAAATGATTTACCACTAGAGGAAAGTCTAACTGTGAAGTCCTCTAGTCATCTAGATATAGGCGGGAAATCTGGGCTATAACTCCTCCAAACCTAATATTCTCTAGACCTGCTCTGCTCTCCTGGACATCCCATTTGCCCCTATGAAGAAAAGATCTACCCTCTAGTGATATGAAACTCACCCTACGGTGATAATAGTCGATGAATTCCTAGAAGGGAACTAGCCAGTCCATTCTGAGATTGAAATCATATTCTGTCATCTCTATGACATAGAGGTCCCATAAAAAGTGACACCCACCAACCTGTAGAGGGAACTCTCTGCAGTGACGTACACTAGATGTTCTAGTCCCCAATGGAGTGTCTAGCATCAAGATATCAGCAGTAGAAAACATGTATAGACCAAGACTCTCCATAATAGCAACAGATATAAATCTATAGGAAGACCCTGTATCGAAAAGAGAAGATGCTAAAACTGAGGCTACTAAGATCATACCTCAAACTGTAGAAGGTCTGAGATCCTTCTCCTAATGAGTTTGATCCACTGCAAAAGTTTGGCCTGCTCTGTGGCAATGTGACCCTACCTAACCACTCTGAGCTAATCTGCCCTGATGTCGCTAAAAACTGGGTGACTGGCTACCACGAACATGACCTCCACCTCAACTTGAATGGCTGGAAGAACTCCAGTTCCCGGACTGGTGAGAAACTGGGGGAGCTGCTACTAAATGAGGAGTCATAGAATAAACTTGGTCACCAGCTGCTGGTGAGAATATCGGACAGAAGCACTGAAAATGACCTATATTTCCCCAAGATCGGCACTCCACTAGGTCTCTTGATCAATTTGGCCTCGTATTCTCTCTCTTTCTCCACTGGTATCACACCACCTGGCTACCAAAATAATTGTCTCTCCTCCTCAGATCACCACACAAAGACTCCCTAAGGCGCTTCATACTATCAGTAGGAGGAATACTAACCCCATATGTAGAGCCTCCCTAGGTCAAAACTCCAGAATCCCTCAGATTTCACTACGTGATCAGTTCTTGGTTGACTATAGAAGTGATAGAAGTCAACAGGAATATGTTCAACAGTGATCAGATGTCGGGCCTCAAACCATCCTCGGACATCCATTCCACGAACAACTGATCAACTCCTAGAATAGGCATGCAGCGTTGTAGCTCAGTAAAGTGGGATGAATAATCCATAACAGAAAGAGTACTCTACTCAAGAATCATAAAATCTTGGGTTTGATCAGCCCTTAGGGTCTCCGAATAGATGTAGTCAAATAAGATGTCCTGAAACTCATCCCACACCATAACTTGTTGGTGTACTGCCTGTGAGATCACATCCCACCACCTCTTAGCAGAGTCCCGAAGCATATAGGTAGAAAGCTTGAACCTCCTCTCGGGAGGTGTCTCCAGATGATCAAGGATCGTTAACATGGCATCTAGCCATGACTCTACAGCCTGAGGTCTTCCTTCCCCTGAGAAAGTGGGAGGATGTTACTGCTGGAAGACCCGTGTCAAATCAACCATCAACGGGGAAGGAGGTGGTGCTCCCTTAAAGTTATACATCATCCTCAAGAACCCTTCCCTGAACTATGCATCAGCACCTGTATTAGGTATAACTGTTGGTGCCAAGACTGGCACAATTGGAGGATCTGATAGAATTCCCTGATCATTCGTATTCGGTGTCTAATCACTGCCATGTAATTGGCGGACAATCGGAGGATGTCTCGGTGGAATGAATCTGCAAGGTCAAGGCCACACCTTAGATCATAAGTAACAGGGACTGAAAACTAGAAGCATAATAATGGAAAGATATAAATAAATCATTCTAGTTTTATAACACATGACTACATGACGTGTAAAATTTTTACACAATGTGTTCTCTGAAGCCATTTACATGGGCATGTACTCCTGCCTAAACTGGTCGTGTAACACCTGAAAAACATGATGTGTTATTTTAACACACAGCATGTACTTGAATCCTCTTCCCCTTCACGAGTCCTTCTACACGGTTAAGAAACACGGCTCTCCTAAGACAAGACTACATGGCATGTACAAGGTAGACATGACATGTACTAGACAAACTCCACATGGTCCGTGTTGTTAGGGACACGGCCTAACACACGGCTCACACTACACGGCATGTTCCAGAAGGAAATGGCGTGTATTAGAAGGTATAACACCGACCCATTTCATTCATGACATAGCCGGGTACCTGGCTCAGACTACGCCATGTGTTCAATCCTGAAACGGCGTGTATAGATTAAGGTTTTATCTGTCTGTGTTGTTAGTTACACGGGTGTACAAAGGGTCAACTCTACATGGTGTGTTCAACTGGTACACGGCATGTTCCCACCAGACTTTCCACATCCCATGTCTCTTCCCACATGGCCTACGATAGGGTTAGAGACTGTACAGCCTGTATATAAAATACACAACCTTTACTTAAGAAAAATAGTTTCTTTTTGAACAGAAGAACACATGGAATGTACTTAACATTACACGACATGTATTCTGGGTTTTTTCAGACAGTAACTCTCAGAAAATACTTCGTAACCCATAAAAACACTGAAATGAGTATTGAAAGTGACAAATTCCGATCTATAAGGGCCCATACTCCCTGTGAATCAAATTTTGGCATCTTGTACACATTATAACCCGAAAAACAAGGAAATGATCCACCAAATTCTAGTCCATGGGGGGCCATAACACCCCAAGAACCAAATTTTGGCATCCAATCAAGAAAATATCTACACAAAACAATACCCTATCAAAAAACATGTATTTTATCAAGGAAACTATCACAACATCATGCATATTTTACACAACATACATCACAATAACATGAAATCACTCATGCATCCTAGATGGCATGGAAAGAATGCATGAAGTGTGGTTTCTATAAAGTTTCTATATGATTCATGAGATGGAATACCCCCATCTCATCGGGATGTAATAGAAATAGAACCATAATAATATCAACAACAGTAGCACAAACCATGTGAATCACTCAAGGTGAAATCAAGTCAACTATTAAAAAAATGGAAAACCAGAAAAATTGAAATTAAATGAGGTTGATTGGATTTTCACTGTACACGAGTTAGCTAATCACAGGAATAGCTTTTTACCAAGTACATATTATGTCCTATCCCGGGATGAGGCTCTAAACAGAAAGTCAAGAAGAATAGAATTTCCTTTGATACCACTTTGTAACGTCCCAGTTTTGGAATCCACCTAGAGGCGCCTCATACCCAGTTGGTCACATGGCCTCAAGCACATTTCCTAAAATTCTAGAGGCATCCGACTAGCAGCGAGGGACTTGGGTGTGATAGTGGGGAAACTATTCCCTCATTGGAAGAGTACATATCAAAATTAAACAAATACATACAAGAGCAGAAGTAGTAACAATGACTTATAGCAAAAAACTGAGTGTATAAACTGGAGAACACATATATAAAATGATGCATGATACATATGTCTAAGAAAGTATCTAGACTAGTCACAATGCTGGAATACAATAGTGTTAAACCAAAGTGCAAAAGAAAGTAGATAAACTCATCGTCATTGCAATCAATAGTATGCTCACATGCTCTCTAGCTCTACAGAAAATCATGTACCTGTAATAAAAGGGCGCTTTCCCTTATCTATACCTGCAAAAATATAATCTGTTTGGGCCCAAAATCATGTCCCATATAGGGTGTGAGACTAAATCCCAGTAGGCAGCCACCATGAGATCTGTACATAAGAGTCAGTGAATATATGGTAGGTAAAATACGGAAGGTAGTAAACAAGGAAGTACTCAGGAGTAAACAATCCACAGTTTCAAAGCATTCAAAACACCACACACAATGAAACATCTAATCAAAGTAGATAAACACAATAGGTAACCCTTAGGGAAGTACCCACAACCTATCCCCTCTTGTCCTACCTAGAAACACAAGAAAGCTAAACACAAGGTAACCCTCTGGGAAGTACTCACATACTATCCCCTCTGGTCCTACCTAACAAGTATGAGCAACCCTATGGGTAGTACACTCAATCTAACCCCTCTGGTTCAGCTTAATCATAGACTCTCTGAGGAAGCACTCACCGTCAATTCCCCATATAATCATGTAATGGTACTAAAGGCGCTCTGGGGAAGCACTCAACATCTCATTCCCCCTGTGGACCATGTTGAGGATCTACAGACACTCTGGGGAAGCCCTCAACATCAATTCCCCCTGTGGTCTCACATCATAAGTTATAAATACACTATAGAGAATCCCTCAATGTCCATTCTCTCTATGGTCTATACACCAGGTTCTCACTGTCCTGTGTAAGTAAAGCAAGTGTAACAGTGTGTAACGGACAAGGTAAACCTCAAGAACTAATTGGCTAGAATTATACAGAACAATAGAATAAGAGAACCAAAGTCACACCATCCTACAATACTAGGCATGGGAAAGTAAACAACAACCTAATAGGATAACTAGACCCAAAGTTCAAAACAGGCAAAACATGAATGGGAAACACATCCAAAGCACAAAAATTTACCCTATTCACAACAATTATCATCTACTCAAGCATACCAACATAGCAGACAAACAATAGGGGTAAAACAGTAAACACATAATACCCCGTTCATGGGTATTGATAAAATTTTCACATAAAACTCAAATACTTTCAACATAAAGGCACAAACCACCTACCTCGACGTTAGGAGATTGCTATACTTGAACATAGAAGCTTGAATAGCTTTATAATTATTTAGATCTAAGAAAAAGTATAAAACATTAAACCCATGATAACTTGGAAAAGAAGATGAATAATAAAATGGGGATCAATCAGAAGAGAGAGATCACCGATGTGATTCCAATGACACCAACAGTTTTTTATTCGAAGTATTGATGGAAGCTCAAGGGTTCGTCGAAGATCTGTGGCCGTACGGATCTCTCAGTCGAACGAGACCTAATAGAAGAGTGTTCTTACAATTAGACGCGACCCCAGTGCATTTAATGAAAACAAAATAAAGTACACGGCGTGTAATTTTGATGTAAACTGCATGTACTCTCCATTTCCGTACTCTGCATTAAGCAGCCTCCAAGTCACTCTCACATGGTCATGTGTGTGGCTACTATATGGCCATCACACAGCCTCCTGTAGTAAGTAATTACACAATGTGTACTCATAAAGTACATGTAATGTACTTAAAAAATTTCTAGAATTTTCTTTTTCCTCAAAAACGACGAGAAGAGGAAAAACATACCTAAAAATAAGGTCAGGATTCTTACACAATACACCTCCAAAAAACCCATGATCAAGTTGGGAATTCACATAAGGTCAAATTTATGCTTTCAAATTGAAAAATATGAGATTAATGCCTCATAATAAAACTTGTGTTCATAAAATATTCCCCCTTATAGAAATTAATCTCTGAATTTATCTCTGAACGGTGGTCAAGATTCATATGAGAATAATTCTAGTCATGGAGCACATTTGTCAAACTCGCTCTCTTAACTCTCATCTTGTAAATGGTTGTGCCTCAATAGTACCCATACTAGAAGAACTGACCAGCTTTAGATAACCTTCTTTCTCCTGAAAACGATATAAAATAGATTCTACTCAAAAGATGCATCAACCTGAAACTCAACATCCATAGGATGAAAAGCATGAGACGAGTTTGAATGATATTGGCGTATCTAAGTCATGTGGAAGATGTTTGGCATGTTTTGGTACCTCTGAGTAAAATAAAACTGATAGGATACCAAACTAACATTCTCCATAATCATGAATGGACCAACATATCATAGTGAAATCTTACCCTATCTCATGATCCACTTATGTCCCAACATCAATGATACTCATAAAATTACTCAATAACTGACCTAGAACTCTAGAGGTCATCGATGGAACTCAGTGTGAGATTTTTGACAAGACTGTGCAGTACAAATATGCTTCTGGGTCAACTGGACCTACTCAGTTTTCTCCAATATGAGATATAGTAATAGTGAATCTATCTCAGCTACCTCTAGTTATCATAGGGGAGATCATCCTGGAAAACCATATAAAGCCTCATAATTTTTCTTCTGGATAGTATCCTTATAACTATTTTTTTAGGAAATCTCAACCAGGGGTATGTGCTTCTCCCAAGAGCCTCCCAAAATTCAGGACGCATGCTCGCTACATGTCCTCCATCACCTATCTGGTATGCTCTGGCTTTCCACCATTATGAGGGTTGTATGTTGTGCATTGTATCACATATGTACCAAAGGCCCTTTGAAAGCTCTTCTAGAAATGAGATATAAATCATGTGTCTCTATCTAAAATGTTAGTCTTCAAAACCCCATGAAGTCATACTATCTCACATATGTACAAAATTCCAAGATCATCAACACTGACAGTCTTCTTATTGTAGAGAAATGAGAAACCTTCATGAGCCTGTCCACAAAAACCCACATATCATCTTTACCGTGAGGCGACCTTAGTAAATATGTCACAAAATCCATCATGAATTCATCCCATTTCCACTCTAAAATAGCAAACCACTTTAAAATTCTGGATGGTCACTCATGTTTCTCCTTCACCTTTTGATAGGTGGAACACCTCCTAACAAAAGTATCTACCTCTCTCTTCATACCCAGTCATCATTACTGATGGCCAAAGTCACAGTACATCTTTTTGACTCTAGGATACACTACCCAAATTGGAGCATGAAACTCCCACATTAACTCCTCATGTATATCCAATGGAACCCAAACCCGACCATGTATATGCAGGATCTCAACCTCACATACTATCAAACTAGGGAGTGGGTGAAAATATGACATACTCTCCCATAGGACTAGTCCCACAAAATATGATGGCTACCTCATATTCACTCTATCTAGTCGGGTAGAGGTCACATCTATGGATGATATATAGTTTTGTCCCTATATTCCATGAACCACTATATGCAACTCATATAACAATTCCATAAGCATCCACTCTCTACTGTTCTGCTATATAGATTGTATCTAAGTCCTCCTACTCAGTGCATCATTCACTCCATTTCCTTTACTAGAAGTTTAGGAAATCTCAATGTCAAAATATTTTAGGTACTCAAACCATATATGCTCTCTCAGATTCAGATTAGGCTGATTAAAAATATACATGAGTATTTAGTGGTCTGTGTACATAAAAAATGATCTCCCAATAGATAGAGTCTTCAAAATCACAATGTGTGAACAACTGCAGAAAGCTCAATATCATGAGTCGGGTAGTTCCTCTCATGTGGATTTATCTATCGAGACCCATACACCATGACCTTATAACCCTAAATCATCATTTTCCCCCACCCAATACCTGGTTTATAATAATAAACATTGTATATTATTCCCTTATCTACAAGTATCAGAACTCGTGCAGATTTCTACCTCCCTTTTAGCTCCTAAAATGTAGTCTCACAGGCATCTGACTATACAAACTTCACACCCATCTTAGTCAATCCCATCAATAGTGATGATTAGAATTAGATGTCCTGTATTGAATGAATGTACTATCCAGCAATCCCTAATAAACTATGTATTTTAAAAACATTATTGGGTTGTTCCCAGGAAACTACAACTCTCACCATCACTAGGTCTACTAACACTTCTGTCTATGAGATAATGTGACCTAGGAAGTGAATTGTTTCCATCCAAAAGTGTCACTTTTTGATATTATCATATAACTAATGCTCACATTGTGTATTCAAAATGATCTCAAGATGGCTGTCATGGTCATGTAAATTTTGAGAATACTCAAAGATATTTTGCATGAAAACCACCATAAAAAAATACAAGAATGGAACATTTGGTTCATCAAATCCATGAAAACTATAGGTGAATTCATAATACTAAATGAAAAAACCAGATACTCATATATAACATGTGTGATACATAAGTTTTTATGAGGTTTGTCTACTAGTTGAACACATACCTTGTGATATCTTGAACTTAATTCAATTTTTGAAAACACTAAGGCTCTTCAAAGGTGATCAAATAGATCATCTATCTATGCAAAGGGATATTAAATTTTAACCATGAACTTGTTTAGTTTTCAATAATCCACACATAACCTAAGTTTTATATCGTTCTTTTCCCCAAAAAGGACCGGTGAAGCCCACAGAGGTGTATCGGGATGAATAAACACCTTCACCTCCAACCCCACTAGCATTCTCTTGAGATCCAGCAACTCCTACATATCCATCCTATAAAGAGGACTATAAACCATTGCCTCTCCTAGAACTATATCTATGGAGAAATTAACATCTCTTTCATTAGGTAAACTAAGAAATTAATTAGGAAAAACATACCTGAATCACTCACACACTAGAGGAAATTCTTCCTGACTCATTCATTGATCATTCAAAAAAAATATAGCAATTTGGGTTTTCATTCCACTCAACCCATGATGCTATACTCTAGCTCAGCTCACCTAGACATCCCATTCACCCATGTGAGTATACAATTCATTCTATGGTGATGTGAAATTCACCCTCCAGCAATAATAGTCAATGTATGATTGATAAGCTACTAGGGAGTCCATCCTGAGAAAGATTCCAAACCCTATCATATTGAGCACATAAAGCCAGAAAAAGTGACACCCACCAAACACAAGGGGACACACTTTACACTAGTGTAAACCCTATATTCTAATTCTCAATGGTGTTTCTAGTGTCAAAATTCCATCAGAAGACAACACAATAAGACCAAGGATTTTCACCACCAGTATAGATTTAAAATTAGGTGTTTCATATGTATCAAAAAGATTAGATGTTATATTAGAGGTTGCTAAAATTGTACCTCTCACTATAGATGGTCTGACACCCTACTCCTCGGGGGGTAGGCCATATAGAATATAAATGGCCTAAACCATGTACCAGTGATACAACCTCATTTCCAGAGTAGGCCCACTCTAATGTCTCAGTGTAACTGGTGTCTGGCTACATCTACCACAACCACCACTGCCTCATTCTGACAAGCTAGCACAACTCCAGCTCCCTTACTAACACAGATATGAGGAACCTGCACCTGAACCTAGTGTTAGAGATGACCCCTACCACTCAAATCTGGAGGGAAGATCCTGCAAAACTATGGTATGTGTCCCATCCTTCTGCAAGATCAGCACTCAACTATGTTGAGGTCACAATAATTTTTCATGTGGCCTCACATACCACACCGATGAAAAAATACTAAGATACTAGCACTCATATCCTGACTAGAAATCATCTCATGGGAAGCCTCAAAAGTGTGTTTCCTACCTAAATACATTGAACGACTAGGACAATAAGTAGCACCGCCCTGCCCTATAGCGCCATCGTCTCTAAGGTTACACTCTATAATAATTAAATGATTCACAATCCCATTGATAGATCTCAATTAAACTCATTGGACAATCATATTATAGAATTTATGAGACCTTCCTAGTAGCTTCTCACTCTCAACATCTCAACATCAAGGCTCGTTAGCACAAAATGTTTTAGCTCTGTAAAGCATGTCGAGTACTAAATAATTGTCATCATGCCCTGCACCAAATGCATGAACTCGGTATAAAACTCTTCCCATAGTGTCTCAAAGTAAAATTAGTCTGAGAAGAAGGTATGGAAATTATTCCAACCAATATCTCATAGTCCATCATCCTGGTTCAGAATATCCCACAAGCGCTTTGCTGCTCCACATAGCATATAAGTGGAAAACTTAATCCTCCTTTCAGGAGTCTTCTATAGTTGCATGAACATATATAGTTTGGTCTTAATCCATAACTCAATATCTTGTGGACTTATATCCCCCAAAAATGTGGGAGGATACTACTTTTGGAACACCCACATCATCTCATCCATAGCCAAGGAAGGTTGTGGTGCTCATAGAAAAGTATTCATATTTCAAAAGAACCCCTTGTAGAACTATTCTTCTACACCTATTTTCAAATCTTCCACTAGTGCCAGATTTTGCACTAAAGGATAATCAACTTGTGTCCCATGGCCCATTACCTTCAAAGAGTGGTCGTTGCATCCCTCGTAGTGTATCAATTGAAGTTTTCATGGCAGCATCTCTCTAAAATTCCAAACACACAACTCAAAAAGAAACCATATCAATGTTGTAGATCAAAAGTGTAGGAAAGGTAAAAACCCTCCTAAAACCTAGTCATACCCCACAAACAGCTAATAAATCTTGGACTATAAAGTAAAATAGTCTCAAAAAACAAGAAACGTTTCTCTTGTCCATTCAAAAGTTGGGTCTAGGTCAACTCTCTTATTTCCATTTCATTTTTTTTAAAAGTCATTAGTTAATATTATTTAACTGATGATCCACAACGTTCTGATCTATGAGGTCCCATAACACCTCATGAACCAAAATTTGATGCCCATATAATCCATATATATCAAATTCACATTAACAATTGAATTCAAAAGGTGCATTGTTTTCCAATCCATAAGGGCCCATACACCTTATGAATTTAAATATGAAGTCACTTGTCTATCCACTACACCAGGTCCATCACAACAGAAAGAATATCTATCATAGAACCTATCACAATAGCGTGCGCCAAGTAATGCATTCTAAATGGAATAGAATAATGCAAGGGATTTGATTTCTATTAATGTTATTATATGATTAATTATATGAAATAACCTCATTGCATCTGGTTGAAATAGAAGTTCAACCACAATCATAAAAATAGTAATAGCATAAAGAAAGTGTGTCACTAAATGGTGGAATAAAATAAACTGTAATTATCAAAATTCTAAAAATTACTATTCCATTCCAAGTAATTTGGCTTTTCCTAGTATGCGGGTTAGCTACTCCCAGACAGATCTTATTATGAAATTCATTTTCCTTCCTATACCTGTCTACTGTCACCATATAGTAATTCAAACTTGAAAATATTCTCTGATACCATTTTGTAACATCCCAAACCCTATATCCAATCAAAAATGCCCTGATCCCTATTGGACATATGTCCTCAAGTGCATCTCTAAAAATTACAGATATTGTCGACTAGAGGCGAGGGCCTATGTGAGTCATTGGGGAGACTATTCCCTCGTTACTAGGGTATATCACAGTGCAAGACAATAAAATAGAGATAGCGAAATATGTAAAACAAGAATACAATAGATACATAGAAATAATAGATAATAATATCAAAAAAATGTCTCATATATAATTATTTAGATGATACTTGTATCTAGAAAACATAAAAAAACATGTTCATGGTGGTACAATATAATACATGTGTCCCAAAAAGAAAAAAGTCCCAAAAGATACCATATCATCACAAGCCTCATCTTGGTCCCATGCAACCCTAATCCAGAACAATGATCAAAACCCTATATTAGGTCGCTTTCCCCTATTATCATTGGCTCCTATATAATCTATTTGGGTCCCCAAGGAGGCCCAAACAGAGCATGAGATAAACATCCTTGTAGGTAACCACCCATAATTCTATATAGTTCTAAGCATCCAAAATATGTATGCTAAACAAGTGTTAGTAAAAAATAATAAAACTGTGAAATCCTAAGCCATATAACGAAAACGAGTATTTAATACCAAATACCCTTTCAAGTATCCTTGTAATAATTGTCTTCTTCTAACAAGGAAGAAATAATAAATATAAATAACTAACATGGCCTCACCATACATCCAACCTGTCAAGTCAAACACAGCCTTGTCCTAGAATCCAAAATGTCAAATCATCCATGCCTAATCTATGTAACCACCAGTATCACATTTCCACAACCATTTCATAATAACCAAAGTATCATATAACCCACGGTCTTGTTTTATAATGAAGTCTAGACCCCAAAGTGCTTGATCTAAGTTGTCTAAGACCAAGGCATCCTTGTCAAGTCATAGGAGCATCTCAATGGAAACTTGGTATAGGAACTGGTTGGATTCCTAGGATCATGTGTACTGATATGTCCCGTTTGAGTCCAATAAAGCTGAATCCAAGGGGTATCAAAGCACAAGGCATTCCATGGAAACAAGTTCCAAGAAGAAATAGTACTCAAGGCATATAATAATACATTCCTGGTCCATGGAGATACATCCATGGAATTTATACAACCAATCATCCACTCATACCATTTAACAATTCAATTCCATATGATTCTACCCACTCATATAATCAAATACATTCAATTTCATTTAATTATTATACCCACTCATTTAATAAATTTCATACCAAAATGTAACATGAGTATAACAGCTCATGTATTCCATTCCCACATAATAATATAACATGGGTATACCCATATATATAGCCAATTAAACATTTATCATGACTCATTTTATCAATTCAACAATTAACCAATTCAATTTCAACAACACCCATAATTTTAATGGAGTCAAACCATCTTCTAATCATTCCATTCAACTCACTCCATTATAATTGGATCCCTATAATAAGTCAAGTCCAAAATACACATTTTGGGTTGTTTAACATGGAAATATAAAGTCATTTTCATATGGTGCACCCCATGGGTGACCATGGTTCTCGAAATGGGTATCAATTCAGCACAACAGATCCTATGGGCATCCCTAATAGGTTTGATTACATCTATTACAAGTAACCTGATCAAAATTGTGGTCATGCCAAATAGTCTAGTGGGTAGCTCAATGGCTGATATCTCTAAACAAGACCAAAATCTGAAATAAATGTATAGAAAACCTACCTTGGATCATTAATAGAGTGGTCGTCCAGTATCAAGTCCTGATTCATCCCGATTTAGGAAAAATCTAAAGAATGGATGAAGAATGTATAATTAAGGCATCTAAGCATAAATACAAAAAGTGCAGTCAGTATCTATAAGAATTAAGAATAGCTAAAAAGAAATTTATATTTTACTACTATGGATCTGATGAGACAAACCATTTTCAAATTGAATGTTAGATGAAGAGTATATCTAAAATCAATGAATAGACTCATTTTATATCTTCAATGGAGGTAAGGTTTTTTGTATATGAAAATAGAATGAATTTAGTTTTTAATGGAAATTTAATTAATTTTAAATTATTATATTTATCAAAATAGTAGAGGTCACTTGGTTTATGTGAATGGTTTGGACAACCATTCACTAACCATGCATGGATTTCTATAAGGAAAGGGTCACTCGCATGGTTTACCCACACATTTTACAAACTGTGTGCAAACCATAAGAAGGGCCTCTGTCAAGTTCTGTAAAAACTGTAGAACTAGTCTCACCAAAATTCACCTCTTATCACATGGTTTTATCAAACCATTTGGCATATACACTCCCTATGTATAGCCTCATATATTTTAGTCAAATCACATGGCCTACCCGCTCTGTTTTCACTAACCATGCACCAGTCTTAAAACACCCCTTAAATTAGTTTGGTGCTCCTAACAAGACCCATGACACATCCAAAACACCCATGATCCGATTGGGCACTCACATAAGGCCATATTTAAGAATTTAAATTGAAGAATAAGGTATTATTACCTCATATGAAAACTTGATTTATTGCATATTTAATATATTTATTCATATATGTTTTTAAAATGACCTAGACGCGAACATAACATAATTAATGGATGATTATGATTATGAAAGTGGTGTTTTTTTGAAGAATATAAGTAATAAACAAGAGTAATGATATTGATTCAAAATAATATTTTATAATATTTTTCTAAAAGTTATTTTTAATAGAAATACTTATGTTACTTCCTAGAGGTGGTAGTTCACTCAATGCATGGTTAACATTTTAATTTATTAAAGAATAAGAGGTAAATAAGGTGGCTGAAATGTTATAACATGTCTATAATAATTATATTATATGTTTACAAAAATATTCAATAATTTCACTTTAACATCTATTAATGAGTAGTGGTGGTGAGAAAAGGGGTGTTTTCACTTCATGGAAGTTTTAGTTATTATAATACATGAAAGACTAATTCATTTTTCATAATAGAAAATGAGAATGGTGGTTAAAATTTAATCCTATAGAATAATAATATTCATTGTAAATACTATAATAATATCATTATATAGTATTTAAAATATTAGGTCTTTGGAGGTAATAATGGAAAGTAAATATGTTAGAAAAAAATGTAATAAAATTGAGGATATAGTCTTTCCCTTGGAAGAAACCTTAGATGTAGTGGAATTAATCTAATATCCTATGACTAGAGGCTCATGGAAATGGACATAGATTATAAAGAAAATATAATGGGAATTTATTCATGAGTAAAAATAAAATTAAGATTGTATTGAAGGGGTAGTGATTGACCCATTTTATAAGTTTGTAGAATGGATTTTTAAAAAAAATAAAATTAATATAAATTGATCACATATTTCACATGTCTAGAAGACCCCAAAATGGAAAACAATTTATTGGCGGATGAGATATGGTCAAGAATAAATCAACCATTAAATTTTATATATGCTCTAATAAAATATTTAATTCTTTTTTCATTATTACCATTTTTAGTTATAGAATAGTAACTAATTGTTACCAATGTAATTCACTGTTAATTCCTTAACAATGGACCTTATCTAAAAATTTACTATATAAAATAAATTATATTAGATATATTTTCTATGGGAATGAAAAATCAATTTTATGAATAACTCATGTAACAAGTAACAAATGGATTTCATAAATATATTATTTTTTGGATTAAAATTTATGTGTATTATGAAATTATCAATGTATTTTATTTTTATTATAAAAATTAGATTTTTTTAAAAAAAATATTTCAAATGTCATCCATAAAATTATTTTACAAATATAATATTTATTGAAAATAAAATATCAAAATTAGTTTTTATTATAAAATATTTCAAATGTCCATATAATGTTAAAAATAGATTTTCTAATTGAACATAGTATTTTTAAAATGTATACATTTAAATATTAAATAATTCTTTAACAAATTAAATGGTTTTATGAAATTTTTAGTCTAGAAAATTTTGAGATAAATTTTATAGTTGTGCTAAAAATATATATTTTTCAATATTCAACTTAATATAAATTACCATAGGAAAATTTCAAAATTTCACCCTATACTTTTTTAATCTATGAAATTATAAAAATAGATATTAATTTTAAAAAATAATATTCTAAAACATATAAAATTATATTTAAATTGATATATCATTATATTTAATGAAAAACTACTTTGATTTAAAAATTCCATTTTAAAACATTATGTATTCTTTTTACTTTTTTATATGAAAATATAATTCCGTAAAATATCAAAATTTACTATTAATTATTTTGTTATAATATTTTCAAAAGTATTTCATAGATTTTTTTATTTTGATATTTCATATGCAGCCTAGTTTCAAATATATTATTAATTCAAATAATGAAATATTTTCCAAAATCAGTGGTTGTAACTATTTATCGTCCAAGAGTATCTTCCCACTGTAATCCCACCTAATCATTAATATGAAATAAATCTTACACCCCAAATATCTCAATAAAATTATATCCATCCTGGTTCTAATTTACACAACCCATTCAATTCCTCCCCAGAGTCACATTATTGGTTGTCACCATGAGTTAGTTTTGAGCCTTTTGAAAAAAGGAAATGTCTATTGGGGAAATGAACAATTTTTTGATGATGTATGTTTGTTTGAACTAATGATTTATTCTTATAAATATGACCATGGGTTGGTGGGGGTCAGGATGTTTCTGGGGTTTTTTCATGGGTACGTATTTGGTACTACTTATTGAAGGGGTTTACATTATAAATGTCTAAATTACTATTTATGTTTAATACTGAGCACAATCTGTGAAATGGAATATGACACAACAATATCACAAGACAAAAAATCCTGTTTAATTTCATTATTTTCCCTTTAATGAAGAAAAATAATTAGAATCATATTTTAAACTCAGGTAACATGTTTTTCAGAATACATGTTTCATAGTGGTTTTATACTATAAAACCCAGGTTTACACTATAAAACCTTTGGCCAAATAATATTTTATCTACCTAATGTGATACACCTTTCTAATTCGTCATGCTTGAATCTTCCCAAAACCCTAGAATCTTCTTTTATGATATTTTTTGTTTCTCCACTCTTTCCAGATCACATCTTTCAGGGCTTGATCATTGTGGTGGTTTAAAAGTATCTCTCTAGGTAAGAGATCATTCTACCTTTTTATTTCTATTGGTTTTGGAATTTCTATTTCACTGAATTTTTAGATATGTTGATCTTATGGTGATGTTATTACTAATCACTTATAGATCCACAATATGATCTTCTTAAGGGGGTTTGACTATTAGGTGTTGTGGTGTTGTGGGTTCATGTTCTTGGAGGTATGTTGTGATATACCCTCCATTACTTCTCCTTTTTTGTGAAGTGTGATTCTATGATGTGAGAATAATTGTTAGGGATTCCGTTTTGGTCCTATTCTCTTCTCCATGGTTTTACATCCCATATCTATTCATTTTCAACCATTTTTAAGTAGGTAGTTCCATCTCTAGAATGTGTTGGTTGAACCTTCAACGCTTTAGTCTTATAAAATTATATTACAAATAGGTTGGAATTATTCTCTGATTTTGGTGTGTGGAAACAAGTTCTTTAGAAAATGTGGTTTTCTCTTTATTTAGGTAAAATTATTAGTCTTGAATGAATTTTGAAATTATTTATGAAATATTTTTCAAAACATTTTATTGAGGAAATTATTTGGAAAATGTATGACATGAAAATCCTTCGGTACATTGGTGGAATGTGTAGTAATAGGCTTATTTTATTGATAACATCATGGTGTTTAGTCATTGGTTGTTCCTATGATCAAAAGTCCAAGTGTCATAGGTAATTGATAATCATTTTAAGAAGGTTCACATTTTAGGGTGTTCCTATCCTCTCTAGATTTTATTCATATGTATATGGAGTTGACATTCATTATTTTCTATGCTTGAGTATGAGTTTTTTAGCTAGCCTAATTTGCCTCAATCCTTGGAATGATTTACCTATTATATAGGATTATAAACTTTTTTCATTGATTACCTACATTAATAAATGTGATGTGGTTTAATGTTATATACTATGATTATTTATATATTTTGAAAAAAGGAAATATTAACATGACCTTGTTATAGAAATTTTTTACCAAATTTTCATGACTTGATTTCATTAAATATATTCATGTTTAGCTGTTTTATAGAAAAATATAATAGAATACTAGGGTGTAATCAAACAAATACTATTTATCTCACACATTGAACATGCCTTCAACTTTTCATTGACATAGTTTTATCATTTAATGAAATTAAAGGTAATGTGTCACGGTGAGTTGGTGAGGTTTCAATCAGAAAATTTCGATATTTAGTGGTGAGATGGTTTGGGTATTTCCATGATATTATACAAAGTATTCAGTTTCTATTTTAGTTGATTTTTTATTGGACTTGTACTGTGCATTTTTCTAACTTCTAGAGTTGTATAGTTTCTTCTCCCTTATTTCAGTATGGAATAAATTATCCTATTTTTCCTTCCACTATTTCTCTTTATTGTGTATATAAATTACATGTTGTCTACTTATAGTTGTGAAAAAATCTTCCTTCTAGTTTTTTTTATTCTTTAGTTCATGTCTCCAACCCTTTGGGGTTAGAAACACCCTTCAGGTTTGTGGATGAATGGGTTGGGTGCTAGGTTTGAGGGTAACCTGGGTTGGTTCATTATATTTTTGGTATCGGTTCAGGGTTATTCTCAGTCTTGGGAAGATACTTGATCGGAGATTGGATTTTTATGAAATTATTGGTTGGTTTGAATGAGTTTTTGGACATCTCTTACTATGGAGAGACTCAAGTAACCTTAGGATGTTGGGAAATGTGTCTAATGTGATGAATTCATTATCATAATCTCTATTTTTATGGTTTTCTAGTTTAAAAAGAGATTTAATTATCTTCTAATTGTTTATTTTGTTTTTTTTTTGTGTAGTGAAATGATTTGGAGATTTATTTCATCGTTTCCATAGGAGAATTTAAGGAAATATCTTCAAGGGAATCATTATTGGGATCATAATCTTATAGATGATATCATGAAAATAGTTCATTCTATAGAGAAAATATACAGTAATTCTAGAAAATAGGTGTTAAGGTTCAACCTTGTGTTTTGGGAGAAAGTGATCAATCTTAATATTTCATTAGAATGATACCACCAACCATTATATTTATCAAAAAGACCTAAGAGGTAGAGGAATCACTAGATAAGATTGATCATATCATCAACTACCTGGATACACCAAATAATATCAATTTGAAGTGTAAAATGTTTAAAAATTAGGGTCCTAGCAAGAGATGGAGGGATTACATGGTACAATATGATATGTCTATGGGTTTGGCCAGAAAGGTTTCAAGACTGCCTTTTTCCTTTTATTCTATCAAGATTCAATGATGATGGAAAATTTTATAGATTTACCCTAGTTAGAGTAGGTAGAAATATCATTGTAAGACTACTAAAATCGATTCATGGAGCTATTTTTTTCAAAGGTAGTTGAGAATGATTAACTGAAGGCTCAAAAGTGCCTATATTGTTTGTGATTGTATATTAGATCACATGAATTCATGATTGAGGTTTCTACCAATGAAAAGATAGTATGTAGGAAAATAATATTATATATGTATATGGCAGGAAAGTTTGTCTCTTATAGCACATCCATTTCACATATTTTTAGCTTTAGTGGTGAAAATGGAAAGAATAGAAAGTGGAATGATAATCACAGTGTTGGTGCAGGTGGTTCTGAGTAGAATGCCTCTTATGCAACATCATTTATATCTTGTAGTGTTCTCTTAACTTGATATTAGTTGTGGTATGGTCAGGCACAACCAGAATTATTGTTCCATACCTAATAATATGTGAAATGATAGTGGCTTCTATGACCATTTATAGAGGTTATATCCTGTTATTTTTATTCCTAGTTAGGGTGTGGGATCATTATATCCAAAGGACACTATATTTTATTAATATTTATCGAAGTATATAGGTATTTATTCATATGATTCATGAGTAAAGAACCTCTACTAAGGGGATGATATTCTGATGGAGGTTGATTTAGTTCCTATGACTATTATTGGTTCCATAATTATTACATATTAAGTTTCGACTACTTTATTTAATACTGGTTCCATTCACTCATTAATTTATTCTTTTCTTATTGATATAATGAAACATCAAATTGATCTCATATATTTTATTTTGGTGTTATTGAAACCTCTTAGAATGAAGAAATAGGAGGGGTTTCAATGTCCTTTGTTTTTGATATATATAGATGATGCAAATTTCATTAGGTATTTTATTCATTCTCAATCAGGTTGTATTTGAGGTCATTATTAGGATTTATTAGCTTATCTATCATCATTAATAATTTTATTTTTATCATTGTAATGTCTTGTTCAAGTCAATTGATGGGTTCCCTCATGTGATTTTGGAATCGTATGATCTATGTTCTAGTGGGGTTGGACCATTACTCCTATGAAATAAGAGTTTTTTATGTCCTATTGTAGTTGACAATGATAATATTTCTTTTTTGGATAATATTATCTTTGTTGTTAAGTACTTTTATAATGTTTTCCCAAATAACTTCATTTATTTTCTTCCAAATACTGAGTTTTTGATCAAGATTCATATAGGGTTAGGTACACAAATGATATTTACACCCTCTAATCATATAAAACTTTCAGTGATAAAAGAAATCATGATTTAGTTGAATGAACTAATAGTGAAGGGTTTCATGGCTCCAATTTTTTTCCTTAGGCATACCCAATTCTCTTTTCCAATAAGGCAGATAGATCACTATGATTTTTCATGGAATATTAGAAGTTGAACCAAGTGAAGGTTAATAATATGTTTCCTTTTCAGCACATAGAATCTTTTTTTGATCAGCTAAATGAGGAAAAGTAGTTCTCAATGATCGATCTAGGATGAGTTATACTCATCTTAGGGTTCTGAAGGCTGTTATACTAAAGAAAAAGTTTATGAAAAGGTATAAACATTATTAATATCATATGATTCATTTTAGTTTGACTAATTATTTTGTATTTTTTTGGGAATTAATGAACTATATATTTTATTATGGACTTGACACTTTTGTCGTAGTGTTTTTGGATGATATTTTGTCTTATTCAAGATTATAGTTTGATCAAAATCACCATCTAATTTTTTAGAAACATTGAGTAGAATACATTTTAATGGAATGATTTTTAAATGTAGTTTCTAGAAGAAAAAAGTGAAATTCATGGGTAATGTGATTTTGTAATGTGGATTATTCATTAATCCTAAGATATGGAAGAATATATTATAATAGAAGGATCAATGAAACATCTTTTATATTCCTAGAATCCTCAGTCTTGCTAGATATTATTGAAATTTCATGTATGATTTATCAGATTTCGAATCCCCATTGAGTACTCGTACCATGAAGGGGATGAATTTCACATGGTATGTTAAACTCCAATATTCTTTTGTTGAATGAAAATGATTTATAACTTTGAATCCTATTATGAACATACATGAACCTGTTTAGGGGTATATATTATACTGTGATGCATCTAATGATGGTCTAGGTTATGTGATTATATAGGATGATCAAATTATATATTGTGGTTATTCACCACTTTGGACACATGGGAAGAATTACATGTGCCAACTTTTGAACATTTCCATAATTATGAATGTACTTAAATATTGGAACCACTTACTCTTTGGTGATATGTTAATAGTATTATCTGACCATATGGGTTTGATTGATGTAATTTCATAGAAATAATTTTATCATAGAGATATGTGGTTGTTTAAATCTCATTAAACATTCAAATTCAACATCACTTGCACCCCAAGGTATAGGAATCTTTTTTAATATGTTGTTTTTTAGAAAGTTCCATCGCATTTTGTTTTTGAATAAACGTAATAGTTAAACCTTATGGGATGATTCATGTAATTGTATCTAGACACTCATGAGGATGTTTTAGGTTAGTTTTTTGAATAGTTTTTAGTTATCATCATCTCTCTTTGAGTCTTTTCTACATGGTTAGCTATAGGATGATTAATTCAAATGAATTCAAGAAATCATTTATAGTGGGGATACCATTTGCAGTTAGTCTTTCCCTTTATATGTAATTGTACACTTTTTGAATGATTTTTTACATCCTTGGATATATGAGGAGAATATATTTTATTTAATTTCATAAGTCATCATGGGTCACTCATCCAGGATAAATGGATAAAAATTATTACAAGATTTGATGATTTTGGTGGTTTGTTATGAAGCATGACATTTTAGATTATGTTTCTAGATATTAAACCTACTAATAGATAAAGGTTGATAATTTGAAACCTTGTATATTTTTCTTAAATATTTTGATTCATGTTTGTAAATGGGATGACATTTCCATGTATGTAGCTTTCAGTTTACTATTGACTCCTTGAGGGAATAATGTTATCCTGGGGGTCCTGATTGGTTTATGAAGTCAATTTATTCCATTATAATCTGGGACAACACTAAAGTTGGTGATCTATGTAAGCTATATATGGTATATTTTGTGAGGATGTATGGGATTCCATATAAAATTATTTAGTATAAGTATATTAGGTATATCTTATGGTGTAATAATAGACTCTAGGAAAATTTGAGAAATCAGGTTAGGTTGGGTATTGAATACAATCCATAGATAGAGGATAAAAATATTGTACTGGTTTAATTTTGTTATAACAATAGTTATCATTCATCAATAAAAATGTCTCCCTTAGAGGGCTTGTGTGGTCACCCATAGAGGTCACATGTTTTATGGATGGAGGTTACTGAGGCCTCACTTGTGGGATAGATTCCTTTAACAATGATTCGGATGAGGATTTCGGATATAAATCAGCATATGGTTATAGCTCAGTGTCAGTTGAACTCATATACAGATAAAAAAACTACCTTTAGAGTTCTCCATTTGTTGCCAAGATTTCTTGATTGTTTATCATCGATTAGGTCATTGTCATCATGGGAAATAGTGAAATCTAGCTCTGAGATATTTTAGAACATTTGAAGTCACTAAGAGGATTGGGTTGTTTGGATATCCGTTGGAATTAGTGGCTCAGTTGAAGTTATTCATGATGTTTTACACATATCTTAATTTAGGAAGTACCATCTTGATCCCTCTAATGATAAAAGTTGATAAGATATTAAGTTATATCTAGTTGATTATGTTATGGAACAATTAGTGGAGACGATTGAATCTAAGGTGAATTCCATTCATGGGATGTTTTTTTATTAGTTAGAATGTTATGAAACATGGATCATATTATCCTGATCCATGGGAGCAGGAAATATTAGTGAGGGAAACGTGGTTTCACCAATTTCTAGATCATACTTCTTCCACATGAATTCTCAAAAATAGAATTTGTTATGGTGGGGATATTTTAAAATCACATTACCTTATTTTAGGTACTTTTTCTATCTCTCTATTTTTCCTCTTTTTGTGTTCATTTTACTCCTTTCAATGAAGGTGGGTGTTTTTCATGGATAATGACCAAATGTGTGAGAATGTATTTTTTAATTAATATATTAATGGTATTATTTTTATAAAATATCTGATTTTGGGGGCTATTTAGGAATATTCTACATGTTTTCTGTATGGGTTTGTATTTGGGGCTACACACCAAAGACATTTCCGCCCTAAATATATGGATTATAAAGTAAATTCAGTGCCAAGATAAATATATGACACAACTTATAATATAAGAATATCACATTGTTTAAAACACCTTCTCATTGAATAAATTTATTTTACTCTTTTATATTGAATTTTATGTCATAAAATCAACTTCATAGTTTTTTAAATATAAGAAAACATGTTTTCTGTATACATTTTACTTGGAATTTTATGTCGTAAAACCTTGTTTTACATTATAATCCCTTTGGATCAGTTCTTTTTTATCCCCAAAATGTGAAACTTCTCTTTCATTGTTCTTGTACGTATCTTCCTCAAACCATATAGCCTTCTTAAAATAGATTTTATGTATCTCTAGTCCTTCAAAATCGCATCATTTGATGATATAACTTCATGGTAGTTGTGTTGAAACTCTCTGGGGAAGAGACCATTTAGCTTATTTTTTTCCATTACACATGACAACACTATTGCATTGTCTTTCCAGAACCATTGATATTTTGGTGATTTTAATCTCAATCCTCTCTAGATTTGTTATGTGGTATTCTTTTGGGGTCCAGTCCATTGTTGGTTTCAGTGAATAGGGTGCGTGTTCTTTGAGATATTTTGTGATATAAAATCTCCACCATATATTTTATTAGGGGAATGTAATTATAAGATGTTAAAATCATTTTTAGGGATCTTGTTTATTGTTATGTGTTCCTTATGTTGGTTTTGGATCTTGAGGTTTTTGGTATGAGACCCGAGTTTGAGGTAGGTGGATTAGTCTTCATCCTATGTTAGATGAACAATAAAAGATCATGTTTTATAAAAAAAATTATAAATAAATTATCTTGATTTATTGATTTTTGTTTTTGTTAATGGGTTTGGGAGAAAAGGAGGATATCTTATTGTTTTAGTAAATAAAATTAATTTATTTTTAAAATTAATTATGAAATGGTTTTCAACGAATGGTATTGGTGAAATAATTTTCAAAATTTACCACCTTATTATCCTTGGGTTCTATGTTGGAAGATGTAGTAATATTCCTTGTCCAATGATATGATCAATGGATTAACTCATGTGTTTTTTCTATCATACCTAGGCCGAGTGTTCTGGGGACTCTTTAGAGATATTTTGGGTGATCACCTTCTAGGGATTTCCTCTTCTCCCACGATTCAATACATATGTCTACGAACATTATGCATACTATTATATATGATTGGGTATGATTGTTATACATAGAATAAAAATTAGTGATGAATGGAGTGATTTAACTATTTTTTGGTTTTTAAAATTTAATATTTGACTAATTACGTTGATATATGTGATATAATTTGATAATTCATTACATTTATTATTTAAAATTATAGACAAATGAACTATTTTACCAATCTTTTGATATTAAAATTTTATTGGCTTGTTATGCCTTGTTTTCTATAAGGTTGTGCATGAACAGATTATTGTAAAGTTACTTGTCATGGAACACTTGGGTTTTAACCTACTAATCCTATTTAGTTCACATCCTGGACACCCCATTGATTGTATCATGATTCACTATGTTATTTCACCCTTATACCATTGTATTAAATTGGTTTTGTACTGAAAATTAAAAGTATAATAACAATCTTAGATCCATATTTGATTCAATTATTTTGTGTTTAACACTTTTAAAAAGGGAAATGTTACTATTTTTATAATTATATTGTAGGTGGTGGTGATTTGGAGGACCCATGATGAAGTCCAAGAAAAATGATCCAATTTGCACATAATCAAAGCATAGTAGTGGACTACAATACAAGCTGCTACTAAACCATATATTCAAAGGATCTGAAATTTTCTAGTCTGGTCCAGAATTTAATGGGATACATTT
The DNA here is from genome assembly GCA_963277665.1 of Viscum album. Classification (NCBI taxonomy): domain Eukaryota; kingdom Viridiplantae; phylum Streptophyta; class Magnoliopsida; order Santalales; family Viscaceae; genus Viscum; species Viscum album. Next base: position 1,335,794,025 of record OY728142.1, read on the forward strand.
TATATGAAGGAACCCAAGCCCCATTAAGCCTCTAAAATTCCCATCTGAACTAGTGTGTTTAGTGAATCAAATATGAAAAAGTCAAAAGTTGTGTTCTGTATTTTATCAATATCTCTCGCTCTAATTGTCCAAATGGAGCCAAAATTTTAGTGGAGATATTCTAGATGTAGGTATACAACTTTCCAGTTTTTTCCAAAGGGATATTTCACTGTCTAGTGTCTAAAAACTACAATCCAAGTCGTTTTACACAATTTGGGTGCTCAAAACCACCTTCCAATTTTCCTATAAAAGAACACCTCAGGCACCCTATTTTGGAGTTCAAACCAGAGGAAAGGTGCGGCCATTTTGGAGTCCAAAAGGATTACTCCCACAAATATTTGATTTTCTAGAGGCCATTGGAAATTCTACCTCCACCTCTTTCTCTTCCTCCCCTCCCATAGGTTTCTAAACCCCTTGTGGTAAACCTAGGAGGAACATGTTGTAAATCCAAAAAATAATGTTGGGATATTTAAATGGTATTATTAATTATAGGTTTTTACGTTGTTTTTATTCATCCTCTATTTTTATTTAATTGAGTTATGTGCTCGTACATCATGAATGACTCATATGATCATGCTTGGGGGTACCCATTCAGGTGATGTTTCACACACCATTCACCACTTCATCTTCCCCCTTTCAATTGTACTGTTTGTGTGGTTTATATTGTTAAATTGAACTCACATAAACACTATCATGGAAATGTAATTTAATGTCATGTTAACACATTGAAATATAATACAAACTTGGATAGTGTATCGAGTTCTTCATGTGTTGCCTTGGTGAGTTTTGGTTATGAAGTCGAACACAAATCATCCAATCGTCAGTGGTATCCAGTGAATCATTATGTATTTTCGACTGAAACCTAGGAGGTATCCATGTATAAAAATAGTAAAATCCTAGATCTAGGAGTTAAAAACAAAGGATTAAAAGATAATAACCCTATCTATTGATGCAATTAAGCATGATCATCATGATATCTCCCTGGGATGATCATGTTTAATTAATCTTGTTCATTTCTACTTTTTTTGTCACTTCCATTTTTCTATTGTAATCTTTAATCATAAAACACCATGTTTTATTAAATCCCAGTACCCATATATTTTCATAATCAGAACCTTTTTTTCAATTTATGAACTAAGGATCCATTGAGAGATGACCTAGGGTTGCTGCTATACTGCAGAAATTCTAGTAAAACTAAACAACTAATTTGATGCACTCGATAATACAATCAAATTTTGGATCCATTTATGGGGAGGGAAGATCATTTTTTTCTTTATTTCCTTTAATTTATTTATTTTAGTTCTTAATTAGTACTCATTTAAATACCCCACCCCTGTTTTATTGTTTTTTTGGGTTTTTTGTTTTTAGTTTTGGTTGTTTTTGTGTGTTCTTCCTCCCTCTATCTCTCTTTCTTCTTTTCCTCCATCTCTCTATAATTTTTTAGTGTAACGTTATCTTTTATTAACTCTTTTGATTTCATAAGTATTTTTATATCATTCATCTTCTATAAAAAAATTACTAAAAAATAAAAAAACAATCAATCAATCAAACAAACTCGACATCATTATTTTATAACAAGATCTAGTAAAGAAACACTACTTGAATTTGACCCGAAAATTTAAAAATCACTCCATTAAAAAATCAATGAATATAGAGAATTTCAATTAATTAACATTGAGGAACCCCTTTTTGAACCTCCAGATTCCATAAACCAATCAAACCCAAGAAAACATGGTTGTAAATAATTGAACCTTAAAAGAACCGACCACCGCTGATGTAAAGTAACAACTTGCATACATCCAATATCCTGAGGAAGCAACCAACTTTGATCTGAGATCAGCCATCATCCACCTTCTTCTTAAATTCCATGGTCCTTTTGGTGAGGACCCTCATCAAGACCTTAAGGAGTTTCACATAGTGTGTTTCACCATGAAACCCTAAAATGTATCTGAGGACCTGATTATGTTTAAGGCCTTCCCTATCTCCCTTGATGGTGTAGCCAAAGACTGATTATACTTTCTTCCTACCACAATTGGGGGATAGAATGACCTGAAGATACTCTTTTTAGAAAATTTATTCCCTTCCTCTCAAACTGCATCAATTAGGAACAAAATTTGTGTCATAAGGTAATCATAAAGAAATACCCTTCATGAATACTAGGAGAGATTCAAAAGTCTTTTCTCAAGCTTCCCCCACCACCAAATTAGTGCACAATTGTTAATCAAATACTTATATAAGGGACTTATCCCCATGGATCAGGGAATGATAGATGCTACAACTAGTTATTCCCTTGTTGATAAAACTCTTTCTGTCACTCGTGACTTAATAGACAACAAGGAAAAAAATGCAAAACAATTGGGTACACGAGCAATTTCCCCAACCCGACGAGTTCATGTGGTAATTCATTCATCCCAAGAACAAAAGGTAGATAATTAACATGATGAGATTAATACCCTTATAAAGAAATTATCCCAATCACAAGGTAACTCAAACTCTTCTTTTGTTCCATTACATTGTGGTATTTTTTTGACAATACTTATTTTTCTGACCAGTTCCCACAACTTCAATATTAATCTGAGTCTTGTGCAGCAATTTTCCAAGGGCGTCCATTCCAACAAGAACCCCCCTTTCTAGAAAGAACCATTCAAGCCAAATCCAAACCCTAGGTGGCAAGCACAACCCTAGTACCGAAAAGTAGGAAACTCAAGCTACCCCAAAAAATAATAGGCATCAACAAGGAAGAGGTATGAAACTTTCTTATCATTCAACTTCTCAAAACAATCATCCTCATCCTCATAAATCTGAACCAATCCTCGAGGATATAGTGAAGAAAATGGCATCCCAGAACCTATAATTCCAACAAACCACACCATGAGCTATTCAAGACCTTCAAACTCAAGTGGTTCAATTAAAAAACACCATCGGTGAGATTAAGATGCAAGGTTCTGATCAAATACCATCCCAACCCATTTCCAATCCAAAGGACAAAGGTAATGTAAGTGTAGTTACACTTCATAGTGGAAAAGAAGTTTCTCCTTCTATTGATTCTACACAACAGTTATTCCCCCCTCTTGAAAACACTCTTTCTCTACCCATTAAAGATTACAATGAAGAAAAACAAAATAAAAAGTGTAATAAAATTATCATTTATGATTAAAATGGACAATCCATTCATCTTCTTTTCCACCAAATACTCTCTAAATATAATAAAAATTATGATAATGATATTGATACTAAAATAATAGATACATTTAAAAAAGTTCAAGATAATAGTACTTTATTTGATGCAGTTAAGGAAACTCTGTGTTATTCCAAATTTCTTAAAGAACATCCCATCGATAGATGAAGGCAGGAGAATAATAAGAGAGTCAACTTGGGGAAGAATGTCTCAACCTTGATTCAACCAGCAATTCCAACTATGTGCAAGGATCCAGGCACATTCATGATACCTTTTACCATATGGGAGACATTCTTTATAGATGATATGTTAGATTTAGGTGCTTCCATTAATGTAATTCCTCACTCCTTGTATACTTATCTATAGGTTGGAGGTATTCAACCAACATGCATTGTCCTAAAACATGAAAACCGAAGTATTACGCATCCAAAATGAGTGATTGAGGATGTTCTTGTAAGATAAAAGAATCTCATATTCCCTACTAATTTATATATTCTTGAGATGGAGGATACCTGAACTCAAGGACATGCCGCTCTCATACTTGGGAGGTCATTCCTAAAAACAGAAAATACAGTCATCAACGTTCACGGTGGTATGTTTCCCAAGGATTTTGGTGGAGAAAAGGTATGTTTTAACATCCATGAGGCTATTAAACACCTTGTTGAAGATCACTCCACTCTTCTTGTCGGTTCGATGGAAGTACCCTCAAAAGATGAACACACACAATTCTCTCCTCAATCCATACTCGGATTCATTTTCCTCTCCTTCACCCTTGGATTGTTTGAGTTTTGATTCATGTTTTTAGTATTGTGTGGGTTCTGAAAATGTAACTTTTTTTCTTTAATTGATGAGTGTGTTCATTTTGAGGTACCCATGACTGTCAATGATTTAGAAAATCTCATTTCGATAGATTCTATATCCTTAGTGAATCAACATGAGTAGATAGACAGTTTCATGGACCTCACTACACAAAAACACCCTCCCTAAATCCAAAAACCACTGGTGTTGGAACTTAAACCATGTCCTTCTAATCTAAAATATGTGTATCTTGAAGGTAGTGACCAACTTCATGTCATTTTTTCCAATAACCCCTCTCCACAGTAGGAATCAAAACTAATCAACCTTTTGAGAGAGTGTAAAAATGTGATAGGATAGACATTGGATGATATTACAAGGATAATCCCGTCTATTTGTTTGCAGCTTATACTTTTGTATGATGAGTCTAATCCTGTAAAACAATTTCAATATCGGTTGAATCCCACTCTCCTTGAAGTGGTAAAATTAGAAGTTAGTAAATTACTTTCTACAGGGATCATTTATCCTATATTTGTTAGTAAATGGGTTAGCCCAGTGAAAAGTGTGCCTAAAAATAAGAATAATAGTTGTGTCAAATTAAAGGATTGAATTGGTTCCAACACGTGTGAAAAATAGTTGGTCAGTCTTTATTGACTATCATCGACTGAATCAAGCCACACGAAAGGACCACTTTCCTCTACCTTTCATTGACCAAATGTTAGAACAACTGCATGGTAAGTCCCATTATTGTTTCCTTGATTGATATTTGGGTTATATTCTAATCTATATAGCCCCTAAGAACCAATAAAATACAAAATTTACCTGTCCATTTGGCACATTTTCATATAGAAGGATTTCATTTGGTCTTTGTAATGCTACCGGTACTTTTCAGCATCGTATGTTGAGTATATTTTTAGAGTTCGTTGAGAATTTCATGGAAGTTTTTACGGATTATTTCTTGGTATATGGTTCTTCTTTGAATGATCTTTGGGAACACCTAGGTTTTCTCCCCCGCCGCTTCGTTGAAAAAGATCTTGTTTTAAATTATAAGAAATTATATTTCTTGGTTGAGTGGGGGATATTTCTTGGTAATATCATTTCAAATAATGGAATTAAAGTATATAAATCAAAAACTGAATTAATTTCAAAAATTCCATATCCAAAATTTGTTTGTAAGGTGTGATCTTTCATAGGTCAAGATGGTTTTTACCGTCAATTCATTAAAGACTTTAGTAAGATCCCACTTCTCTTGTCCTTGTTATTACAAAAGGATTATGAATTTTTGTTTCATAAAAATTTTGAGGATGCTTTAAATTAACTAAAACGGATTCTTACATAACCTCCTATAATCCAACTACCAAGGTGGGATCTGCCCTTTGAGATTATATGTTATGCCTCAAACTTTGCAGTTGGTGTAGTTTTATCACAAAGGGTTGAGAAGGCTCCTCCTGTCATTGTGTATGCCTTATGTACCCTTGACCTTGTCCCTGAAAGCTACACCACCACTGAAAAATAACTTTTTTCTATTGTGTTTGCCTATGAAAAATTCAATTCATTTCATATCGAGTCAAAAATCATCATCTTCCCTGATCATGCTGCCCTTCATTTTTGCCTAAAGAAATCTAAATCCAAGCCCCACGTCATTCGGTGGATACTCCTCCTCCAAGAGTTTGACCTTGATATTCATGACAAGATAGGAGTGGAAATTTTAGTATCTAACCACATTAGTAGTATTTACCCACCATTGGACCATCATGTTGACTCACCCCTCCCCATTAGATAATTCTTCCCTCATGAGATCCATTTTGATATTGTGGACCCTACCCTCTTGTATGCAGACATTGTGAATTTTCTAGCAACATCTAGGGTTACCATTGATTTTAGCACTTCACAATCCCAGAGATGTAGGCATGATTCTCGATGGTACATTTTGGATGACCCATACTTGTGGAGCATTTGTAGTGAACATGTAGTTTTTCGGTGTGTCCCAGACCTAGAGTTCACCTCTATTTTGACCTTACGCCACACTTTGGCCAATGGGGGACACTTTGGATCTCAACGTACAGATCGAAATATCCTTGACTCAGGAATTAATTGTCCAATATTTTTTAGGTATGCCCATAGATTTTTCACGTCATGTAGTCATTTTCAATTTACAGGGAATATCTCCTAAAGGAATGAAATGCCCCAAAATCCCATGTTATTCTCAGAAATTTTTTATGCATGGGGAATTTACTTAATATGTAATTTTATAAATTCATTTAGATTTTTATACATTTTATTGGATATTGACTATGTATCTAAATGGGTGGAATAAAAGTCCCCCAGGATAGATGACTCTCGAGTGGTTGTTTATTTTTTGAGGTCCCAAATTTTCAGTAGGTTTGGTTTGCCAAGACTCATTATTAGTGATCAAGGTTCCCATTTTTTCAATAAAAAAATAAAAAAAAATCTTTGTAAGTATGGGATTGATCATAAATTTTCCACTTCATATCACCACCAAACTAATGAACAAGCATAAATCTCAAATCGGTAAGTTAAGAGAATCTTGGGAAAATAGTACAACCCAACAAGAAAGATTAGAGTTTGCACTAGGATGATGCACTTTGGGCATACCATACAGATTTTAAAACCCCAATAGTAATGTCACCATATATTATTGTTTTTGGAATCACCACCAAATAGAGATAGTTTACCATGAATATTGGGCTCTCAAACAATGTAATATTAATTTTTCAGATGCAGGTGAGCATAGGAAGTTGAAGATTCTAGAATTAGATGATATTCGATGTGATACATATGAAAACTCTCAGATCTATAAATAATAGATATAGGTTATCCATGATGGCATGATTCATCATAGGAAGTTCCATATTAGTGAGAAGGTCCTCATGTACAATTCTAGGCTAAAGCTCTATATGGGTAAGATTTGTTCCTAATGGCTTGGTCCTTATACTATTTCTGGTGTTTACCCTTTTTTGAAATATAGATTTTCCATGAGAAGAGTGGAAAATGGATTATTGTCAATGGGAAGAGTCTCAAACACCTCTCTGAGGATTTTTCAATGCATCTCGTGGAGGAAATCCAACTTATAGAGTCCACATATGACACCACATTGCATGTTTTACCTTCTCCATGCCTTAATTTATATTCTGTCTATTTATAATACATTAATTGATGAAAATTTCCTTTTTAGGTATGGGTGAGGGTTACATGTCATAGTTTGTATTAAACAAAATCAAAAAATCAAAAAAAATAGAAATATGTTTTCATTTATGATTTATTTTTCCCTTATTTTGGGTTAGTATATAAAACTTGATCTTAAAAAGAATATCCAAAATCATTTTTCATGCTTGAGTTGATTGTGAGGAAAATTCCATTGTTTTTGGAAAAATGTTTTTCAAATGAATGTTGATATGGAATCTTTTTCTATAATTTTTATTTTCAAATCATTATTAGGTGTTTAATGGATTTTTGAATCCCATTCCCCATTAGCACTAACCAATATTTTAATCCCTTACCCGATAGACATTCTAATACCTTTATTGCATATTCTTCTTTTTAATCACTTTCTTGAGACTCTTGGGTCATGTAGAGAAACTAGAACTTTATTTTATTCTAATTGAATCTATGAGATTCAGGTATGCTACATTCATGATAGAGGTAATCATTCATTGAAAATCCCTTTGTATAATTATACTCTATTTTTTCCCACCTTTACATTTTATCCTTCTAAAGACTTAAAGACCCTGAAATTCCTATTATGTAACCACATTACGAGCTAATTTATCTCTACCTACACATATATTGTGTGTTTTATTTTCATAAAGTGTGGGAGAGAGGGTGTTTCCATGGGAATTATTGGAAGGGAATTATTGTTATAGGTTGATATAAAGGGTTCCTACATTTTCTTTGGGCAATGGGTTTACAAGCCATATTACATCATTGTTTTACACATGTTCCCGTCTTTATCTACTAAAAACTATACATTAAAAAATAGTTATGTGCATTGAAAAAATACAAAACAAAATAAAAAAATAGAGAAAAGAGTATGTTTACTCATTATTATTCACTACTTGGTTGTGACCTAGAGAAATGGACCATGGGGAGAGTGAGTTGGAGGTGATGCACTTTGTGATGGGATGTGTGTGTACATTCATTGTGAACACTTTCTGAATATGGGCATTTTTGTACATAAGAGTTTAAACCCTCCTGTTTTGCCTCATATTTTTAGACATTAAATCCTTATAACCCTTGAACCTCAGAACAACCTATTGGATGTCCTCTTGAGTAGCACACCAGTTTCTACCCGTAAAGAACATATAATCTTGGAAAGAATATGGTAATCTCACATGAACTCTGGGAAATGATAATAACTCCAATTTCATATATTTCTTGAGTGAAGAGGAAAAAATTTCTATGTGTGGTAGGTTGTGACAAGTTTAATGGGTGAACAAATGAAGTTGAACAAATTTGAATGTGAGAAAAGAAAAATTATAGGAAAATTGATTCCGTAAACGAGACATGATGAATTTATTTTTCAAAAAAATATTGTATATTTCCACACCTTTTATATAGGAATGGGACATTATTATGATATTATACTTTTCCGAGGAGTGAAAATGTTTAGGTTTTGGGTGTGATTGCATCACGATTCACTATTTTATTTCACCCTTATACCAATGTATTAAAATAGTTTTGTATTGAACAATACAAGTATAATAACAAAATTCACTCCATTTTTGATTCAATTATTTTGTGTTTAACACTGTAAAAAATGTAAATATTACTTGTTTGATAATTATGTTGTATTTGGAGGTGATTTAGTGGACCCATGATGAAGTCCAAGAAAAATGGGCCAATTTGTACATGATTCAAGCTCAACAGTGGACAAAAATGTCCTCTGCTACTAAATCGTGTATTCAAAGGGGATTAATTCTATTTTTTGGTCCAAAATTTAATGGGTTAAATTTTATATGAAGGAACCCAAGCCCCATTAAGCCTATAAAATTCCCATCTTGACTGATCTATCCAGAGAATCAACATTGCACAAGTCAAAAGAGGTGTTCTATATTTTATCAATATATCTAGCCGTGATTGTCCAAATAGAGCCAAACGTTCATTAAATAGAGTCTTTATGTGGGGATACAAATTTCTAGTTTTATTCAATGGAATATTCAGTTGTCTAGTGGCCGAAAACTATGATCCATGTTGTTTCACAGAATCTATTTGCTCAAAACCACCTTCCAATTTGCCTATAAAAGAACTCCTTGGGAAACTTATTTTGGAGTTCGAATCAGATACAAGGTGTTACCATTTTGGAGTCCCAAAGGATACCTCCCACCAATATTTGAAGTTATGGAGTCCATTGGAAGTTCTAACTCCACCTATTTCTCATCCTCTCCTGTCATGGATTTCCAAACCCTTTGTGATCACCCGGGAGGGAACACATTGTAAATCCCAAGCTTAATATTGCAATATTTGAATGGTATTTTTAATTATAGATTTTTATGTTGTTTTTATTCATCCTCTATTTTTATTTAATTGAGTTATGTACTAGTATGTCATTCTTGACTCATATTATTAGTTTTTGGGGTACCCATTCATGCGATGTTTCACATACCATTCACCACTTCTTCCCCCTTTCAATTGTAGTGTTTGTGTGGTTCATATTTTCCAATTGAACTAACATAAACACTATCATAGACATGTAATTTAAATTCATGGTAACACATTGAAATAGAAAACAAATCTGGATAGTGCATTGAGTTCTTCGGTTGTTGCATTGGTGAGTTTTGGTTATGAAGTCGAACAGAAATCACCCAATCATCAGTGGTATCCAGTGAGTCATTGTGTGTTTTCAACTAAACCATTAGAGGTATCCTAGTATAAAATTAGTAAAATCCTAGTTCTAGGAGTTACAAACCAGGGATAAAAATATCATAACCCTATCTCTTGAAACGATGAAGGATGAGCATCAGGAGATTTCTCTCGGATGATCACGTTTAATTAATCTTGTTCATTTATACTTGGTTTTATCACTTTCATTTTTCTATTGTAATATTTAATCATAAAAACCCATGTTTTATTAAATCCCATTAACCTTCTATTTTTTATAATCATAACCCTATTTTTCAATTTATTATCTAATTCTATGTCAAGAGATGTCTTAGGGTTGCTGCTATACTGTAGAAATTATAGTAAAAACTAAACGACTAATTTGACGTGCTCGATAATGTGATCAAATTTTGGCACTGTTTCCGGGGAACCAAGATCATTTTTTTATTTATTTACTTTAATTTATTTATTTTACTTCATAATTATTACTCGTTTCAATACCCCACCCCTATTTGATTGTTTTTGTTTTCGTTTTTTGTTTTTATTTTTGGTTTTTTCTATGAGTTCTTCCTCTCTCTCTCTCTCTCTCTTTCTTCTTCTTCTCCATATCTCTATAAAAATTTATAGTATAAAATTCTCTTTTCGTTACTCATTTCATTTCTTAAGTATTTTTATTTAATTCATCTTCCACAAAAAAAATAAAAAAAATAAAAAAAAACAACAATCAATCAAACAAACTGAACATCATTATTACATTAAAAGATCTGTTAAAGAAACACTACTTGAATTTGACCTAGAAATTAAAAAATCACTCCATTCAAAAATCATGTAATATAGATAAGTTAAATTAAATAACACTGAGGAACCCCTTTTAGAACCTCAATTGGCCATAAACCAATCAAAAATTGAACCCAATCATACCCAAGAAAACATGGCTTTAAATAATAGAACCATTAAACAACTCACCACCCTAGATGTGTAGTATCGACCTGTGTACATCCAATATCCCAAGGAAGTAGGAAACTTTGAGTTGAGATCAGACCTCATCCCCCTTTTTCCTAAATTCCATGGTCTTCCTAGTGAGGACCCTCATAAACACCTTATGTAGTTTCACATAGTGTGCTCCACCATAAAACCACAAAATGTATCTGAGGACCTAATTATGTTTAGGGCCTTCCCTTTCTCCCTTTATGGTGTATCCAAATACTGGCTATACTATCTGCCTACCACAATTGAGGGATGGAATGACCTAAAATGACTCTATTTAGGGACGTTCTTCCTTGCCTCCCAACTGCATCAATTAAGAAAGAAATGTTTGGCATTAGGAAATCACAAGGAGAGACCCTTCATGAATACTGTGAGAGATTCAAAAGACATTGCTCAAGCTTCCCCCACCACCAAATTTGTGAACAATTGTTAATGCAATACTTCTATGAGAGACTTATCCTCATGGATCATGGAATGAAAAATTGCATCTGATGGTTCCCTTGTTGATAAAACATCCTTCGTCGCTTGTGACCTAATATCCAACATGGCTCAAAATGCACAACAATTTTGTACATGACAAATTTCCACAACATGAGGATTTTATGAGGTAAGTAATTAAGACCTAGAAAAAATGGTAGATAATAAACTTGATGAGATGCATAACCTTCTAAGTAAATTATCTCAAGCACAAGTTAACTCAAACTCTTCTTCAGTTCCATTACATTATGGTATTTGTTCTGACAATACTCATTTTTCCGACATGTTCCTACAACTTCAAGATTCATACGAGTCTTGTGCAGTATTTTTTCTAGTGTGTCCATTCCAACAAGAATCCCATTTCAAGAAAGAACCATTCAGGAAAAATCCAAACCCATGGTGGCAAGCACAACCCCAATACTCACAAGGAGGAAACTCAAGATACCCCAAAAATAATTGGTTTCAATAAGGAAAAGGTATGAATCTTTTTTATCCTTCAACTTCTCAAAATAATCATCATCCTCCTCTCAAATCTTAACCAAGCCTCAAGGATATGGTAGAGAAAATGGAAACCCAAAACCTATAATTCTAAGAAACCACACAATCAGTTATTCAAGACCTTTGAACTCATGTGGGGAAATTGGATGACACCATCAGTGAGCTTATGATTCAAGGTTTTGGAAAACTACCATCCCAACCCATTTCCAATCCAAAGGACAAAGGTAATGTATATTTATTTGCACTTTATAGTAGTAAATAAGTTTCTCCTTCTGCTGATTCTATGTAAAAGTTATGTACCCCCCTTGAAAATAAACTTTCTCTACCCATTAAAGATTCTAATGATGAAAAAAATGTAATCAAATTATCATTGATGATTCAAATGAACAATCCATTCCTCTTCCTTTCCCCCAAAGACTCTCTGAATATAAGAAAAATTTTGATAATGAGATTGATACTGAAATAATGGATACATTTAAAAAATTCAAGTTAATATTCTTTTATTGGATGTAGTCAAGAAAATTATTCGTTATGCCAAATTTTTTAAAGAGCATGGAACCCATAGAAGAAGGCTAAAGAGGAATGAGAGTGTGAAATTGGGGAGGAATGTCTCAACCTTTATTCAACCAGAAATTCCAACTATGTTCGAGGATCCAAGAACATTCACAATACCTTGTACCATAGGGAAGAAAATATTTTTAGATGCAATGTCAGATTTAGGTGCTTCCATCAATGTAATTCCTCACTCCGTGTATACTTCTCTAAAAGTTGGAGAGATTCAACCAACAAGCATTATTGTGAAACGTTCAAACCAGAGTAATATGCATCCAAAAGGAGTGATTAAGGTTGTCATTTTGAGAGTAAATAATCTCATATTCCCCATTGAATTCTATATTCTTGAGATAAAGGATACATGAACTCAAGTCAATTCCCCTCTCATACTGGGGAGGCCATTCTTCAAAATAGTAAAGACGTTCATCAATGTTTACAATGGTATGTTTTCCATGGATTTTGGTTGAGAAAAGGTAAGTTTTAGCATCCTTGAGGCTAATAAACACCACATTGAAGAGCAATCCACTCTTCCGGTCTATTTGATGGAAGTTATCTCAAACGATGCACATGCACATAATTATATCCTCAACCCAAACTCTGATTAATTTTCCTCTTCTTCACCCTTGGATGATTTGAGTTTTGATTCAGGTTTTTAGTGTTGTGTGGGTTTTGAAAAGTGTAAATTGTGTTCTTCAATTGTTGAGTATGTTCATTCTGGGGTACCCATGACCATCGATGATTCTGAAAATCTCATTTCAAAAGATTCTTTATCCTTAGAGAATAAACATGAGCATATAGATAGTTTCATAGACCTCACTCCCCTTGAACACCCTCCCTAAATCCAAAATCCATAGATATTTATAACTTAAACCACTTCCATATAATTTAAAATATGTGTATCTTGAGGGTATTTAACAATTTCCCATCATTATTTCCAATAACCTCTCTCCACATCAGGAATCAAAACTGCTCAACCATTTAAGAGAGTTTAAAAAGGCAATAGGATGAACATTGGATGATATTCTAAGGATTATCCCATCTATTTGTATTCACCATACACTTTTAGATAATGAGGCTAATCCCATAAGAAAATCTCAATACCGTTTTAATCCCACTCTCCTTGAAGTAGTAAAATTGGAAGTAAATAAATTACCTGAAGTAGGGATCATTTATCCTATATTTGATAGTAAATGGGTTATCCTAGTTCAAGTTGTGCCTAAAAAAATAGGAATAATAGTTGTATGAAATGAAATTAATTAATTGGTTCCAAAACGTCTACAAAATATTTAGCTAGACTGTATTGACTACCGTCAAATGAATCAACCCACATGGAAGGACCACTTTCCTCTACCTTTCATTGTCCAAATGTTAGAACTACTGGCTGGTAAGACCCATTATTGTTTCCATGATGGATATTAGTGTTATTTTCAAATCCATATAGCCATTGAGGATCAATAAAATACAATATTTACCTTTCCCTTTGGAACATTTTCATACAGAAGGATGCATTTTGGTCTATTTAATGCTTATAGTACTTTTCAGTGTTGTATGTTGAGTATATTTTCAGAGTACCTTGAGAATTTCATGAACATTTTTATGGATTATTTCATGGTATATGGTTCTTATTTTGATAATTTTTTAGAACACCTAGGTTTTGTTCTCCACCGCTTCATTGAAAAATATTTTTTTAAAATTATGAGAAATTCCATTTCATGGTTGAGCAGGGGATAGTTCTTGGGAATATCATTTCAAATAAGGAAATTCATGTTGATAAATCAAAATTTAAATTAATTTTAACCCTTCCATATCCAAAAAGTGTTCACTAGATGAAATCGTTCTTAGGTCATGCTGGTTTTTACTGTCGATTCATTAAAAACATCAGTTAGATCGCACTTCCCTTGTCCCATTTATTACAAAAGGATTCTGAGTTTTTGTTTAATAAAAATTGTGAGGATGCTTTCAATTCACTAAAAAGGAGTCTTACATCACCTCATGTAATCCAACCACCATGTTGGGATTTTCCCTTTGATATTATGGTTGATTCCTCTAACTTTTCATTTGGGGAAATTTTATCACAAATGGTTGAGAAGTCTCCTAATGTCCTTGGGTATGCCTCACATACCCTTGACCCTACCTAGAAAAACTACACCCCCACTAAAAAATAGATTCTTTCTATTTTTTTCCTTGGAAAAATTCTATTTATATCTTATCAGGTAAAAAATAATCATCTTCTCTGATCATGTTTCCCTTCGTTTCCTCCTAAAGAAACTTGAATCCAAGCCCCACCACATTCAGTGTATGTTCCTCCTCCAAGGGTTTTACGTTCAGATTAGTGACAAGAGAGGAGTGGAAAATGTAGTATCTGACCACATTATTATGATTTCCCCATCATTGGACCATTATGTTCACTCACCCCCCCTCCATTGGAGAATTATTCCCTCCTGAGAAACTTTTTGATGTTGTGGACCTTATGCCCTGGTATACATACATTGTGAATTTTCTAGCAACATCTAGGTTCCCCATTGATTTCATAACTTCACAATACCATAGACTTAATTATGATTCTTGAGGGTACATTTGGGATGTCCCATACTTGTGAAGAATTTGTAGTGACCATGTAGTTTGTCGATGTGTCCCTGACCATGAGTTCACCTCTGTTTTGACCATCTCCCACACTTTGGCCTATAGCGGCCACTTTGGATCTCAAAGTACAGCTAGAAAGGTCCTCGACTCCAGAAATTATTTTACAAAATTGTATAGGAATGCCCCTATATTTTTCATTTCATTTAGTCGTTGTCAATTCATAAGTAATATCTCCAAGAGGAATGAAATGCCCCAACATCCCTTGTTATTCTATGAAATGCTTTATGCATGGGGAAATGACTTCATGGGGCCTTTTCCAAATTCATTTGACTTTTTGAACATATTATTTTTTGTTGACTATGCATGTAAATGGGTGGAATCAAAGGCTTCTAGGATTGATGAATCTCGAGTGGCTGTTGATTTTGTGAGGTCCCAAATTTTTAGTAGGTTTGTTTTGTCAATGTTCATTATTATTGATCAGAGTTCACATTTTTGCAATTGTAACATGAAACATTTACTTCATAAGTATGGGGCTGATCATAAAGTTTCCAATACATCCCAAAATAATGGAAAAGAAAAAATATCATACCGAGAAGTTAAGAGAATGTTGGAAAAATTGTACAATATAATAGGAAAGATTGGTGTTTCTGCTTGGATGATGCTCTTTAAGAATACCGTACAGCTTTTAAAACCCCAATACGAATGTCACCATATTGGATTGTGTTTATAAAGTCTTTTAACCTCCTAGTAGAGGTAGAGAACTGTGAATATATGGCTTTTAAATAATGTAATATGAATCTTTCAGATGTAGGTGAGCATAGGAAGCTGCAGATTCAAGAATTAGAAGAAATTCAACGTGATGCATATGAGGACTCCCGGATCTATAAAGAGAAGACAAAGGCTATACATGATAGAATGATTCATCAGTGGAAGTTCAATATTGGTGAGAAGGTCCACATGTACAATTCTAGGCTAAAGCTCCACCCACGTAAGCTTCGTTCCTGATGGCTTGGTCCATATAATCTTACTAATGTTTACCCTTTTGGTGCTATACAGTTCTTTCATGAGAAGAGTGGAAAATGGATTGTTGTCAATAGAAAGAGGCTAAAACACTTCTATGAGGATTTTCCAAAGCATCTTGTGGAGAAAATCCAACTGATATTTTCCATATATTACACCACTTAGTAGGTTGTCTCTTCTCCCTACCATTATTTATAGTCTATTTATTTAAAATACTTTCATTAAAGAAAATGTAATTTTTAGGTGCAGGAGAGGGTGAAATGACATAGTTAGGATTAAAAAAACAAAAAATCAAAAAAAAATAGAAAAATAAAACAAAAATATGTTTTCATTTTTTATTTCTTTTTTCTTTAATTTGTTATTTTAGATAACAATTGATCTTAAAAAGAATATTCAATATCATTTTTCTTTCTTGAGTCGATTGTGTGGAAAATTCCACTATTTTTTGGAAAAAAAATCAAATTAATGTTGATATGGAATCTTTTTCTAGAATTTTTATTTTGAAATAATTCTAAGGTGTTTAATGGATTTTTGAATCCCATGCCTCATTATCACTGAACAATATTTTAATCACTTACCTGGAAGACATTATAATCCCTTTATTGTATATTCTTCCTTTTAATCACTTTCTTGAGAGTCTTAGGTCATATATAGAAACCATAACTTGAATTGATTCTATTTAAATCCATATGATTCAAGTATTCTACATTCATTATAAAGGCAATCATTCATTGAAAAGCCCATTGTACAATTATCCCATGTTTTCGTCCACCTTTACATTTTATCCTTATTAAGCATTAGAGACTATGAAATTCCTATTAGGTAGCCACATTACATGCTAATTTATCCCTATCTACCCATCTCTTGTGTATATTCTTGTTTTATTTTCAGAAAGTGTGGGAGAGAGGGTGTTTCCATGGGAATTACGGGAAGAGAATCATTGTTATGGGTTGATATAAAAGGTGCCTTCATTTTCCTTGGTCAATGGGTTTACAAGACATTTTACATCATTGTTATAAACATGTTTCCCTATTTATCTCCAAAAGAACTATACATTAAAAAATAGTTATTTTAATTGAAAAAAAAACATAACAAAATAAAAAATGGAGAAAAAAGGATGTTTACTCATTATTATTCACTACTTGGTTGTGACCCACAGAAATGAACCATGGTGAGAGTGAGTTGGAGGTGATACACTTTATGAGGGGTTGAGTGTGTAAATTCACTATGAACACTTGTTGAAATTTGACATGTTTTGTACATAAGAGATCAAACACTCCTCTTCTGCCTCATATTTTTAAACATTAAATCCAACCAACCCTTGAACCTCAGAACAACCTGTTGGATGTCCTCTTGAGTAGCACACTAGTTTCTTCCGGTAGAGGACTTTGAATCTTGTAAACCATAAGGTAATATCACATGAACTCTGAGAAAATAGAATAAATCCACTATCCAATGTTCCTTTAGTGAAGAGGACTATTTTCTATGTGAGGTATGTTGCAACATGTTTCATGGGTGAACAAATGAAGTTGAACAAATTTTAATGTGCGAAAAGAAAAATGATAGGAAAATTGATTCCATAAACGAGACATGATGAATTTCATTTCAAAATAATCTTTTATATTTTTAGACTTTTGATTTTGTAATGGGACATGATTATGATATTATACATTTCCCAGGAGTGCAAATGTTTATGTTTGGGGGTGTGATCGTACCATGATTCACTGTTTTATTTCACCCTAATACCAATGTATTAAACTGGTTCTGTATTGAAAATTAAAAGTATAATAACAATATTCACCCCATAATTGAATAAATTATTTTTTAAAAAAAACTTAAAATGGGAAATATTACTTTTTTGGATAATTATATTGTAGGTGGTGGTGATTTGGAGGACCCATGATGAAGTCTAAGAAAAACGGGGCAATCTCCACATGATTCAAGCACGCCAGTGGACTAAAACTCATTCTTCTACTAAAAAGTGTATTAAAAGGGGTTGAAATTTTATGGCCTTGTCCAAATTGTAATGGGATATATTTCATATATAGGAACCCAAGCCCCATTCATCCTCTAAAATTCCCATCCGAACCGATCATTCCATAGATTCAAATCTGCACAAGTCAAAAGAGGTGTTCTGTATTTTATTAGTATCTCTAGTAGTGATTGTCTAAATTGAGCCAAACCTTCATTTTATATATTATTGATATGGGGGTAAAACTTTATGGTTTTTTCCAAATGGATATTCGACTCTCTAGTGGCCAAAAACTATGAGCCAATTGGTTTTACACAATTAGTGTGCTCAAAACCACCTTCTAATTTTCCTATAAAAGAACACATTGGGCACCCAATTTTTGGAGTTCAAACCAGAGGAAATGTGCTACAATTTTGGAGTCCCAATGGTGTCTTCCCACTAATATTTAATGTTCTAGTGGCCATTGGATGTTCTACCTCCACCTCTTTCTCTTCCTCCCCTCCCATGGGTTTCTAAACCCCTTGTGATCACCCGGGGAGGAACATGTTGTAAATCCTAATCTTAATGATTCCATATTTGAATGGTCTTTTTAATTATAGATTTTTACATTGTTTTTATTCATACTCTATTTTTATTTAATTTAGTTATGTACTGGTGCATCATGCTCATCTCATATGATCAGGAATGGGGGTACCCATTCATGTGATGTTTCACACACCGTTCACCACTTCTTCATCCCCATTTCAATTGTACTATTTTAATGCTTCATATTGTTCAATTTAACCTACATAAAAACTATCATTTACATGTACTTTAAATTTGTGTAACACATTGAAATAACATACAAACCTAGAAATTGAATCGTGTTTTTCGTGTGTTGCCTTGGTGAGTTTCAGTTATGAAGTTGAACACAAATCACCCAATAATTAGTGGTATCTGGTGAATCATTGGGTGGTTTTACTAAACCCTAGGAGGTATCCTAGTTTAAACTGCATAAAATCCAAGTTATAAATGTTAAAAAACAGTTATTAAAAGTTCATAACCCAATCTCTTGAAATGATGATGGATGGGCATCTTGAGATTTCCCTAGGTTTATCATGTTTAATTATTCTTGGTAATTTCTACATGGTTTTATCCCTTCCATTTTTCTACCATAATATTTATTCATAAAACCCCATGTTTTATTTTATCTCATTCCCCTTCTATTTTCATAATCAAAACCCTCTTTTCTAATTGATGATCTTAGTCTTTGTTGAGAGACGGCCTAGGGTTTCTACTGTGCTGCAAAAATTCTACTAAAAACCAATCAACTAATTTGATGTGATCAACAATGATATACATGGGGTTAATCCTACAAAGACTATTTATTTCACACCCAAGAAACCCCTTCGTCATTTTATACATATGGTTAGGTCTTTGAATGTAGGGAATGGAATGGTGCCACAATGATGTGGAGAGGTTTATATCAGGTCAGTTGGGTAGCCAGTGGGGTGAGCGAGGGAGTCTTCCTAGGATATCATCTAAAGTAATGAATTTATGTTTTAGTTTTTTTATTGTAATTGTACTTTTGGCAGTTCTAATTGATTGAGTTGTATCGTATCAATTATCTTATTTTAGTTATGAAATATATTTTCCATTTTATCTCCCACTATTTCGCACTAAAATTTATATATATAACATATTTTCTATATCAAAATGGGATAAATAATTCCCAACACCTATTTTTTGATGCTTGGTTTCTGTTTTAAAACTCATTTTTATCATGTAGCATCTTTGGGAATGTGGAAAATCAGTTTGTGTTCCAGGATTGTGGGTAACGTAGTTTTATGCATTAAAACATGCATCATTAAGTGTTAGAGAATATCTAGGCATGAAAAGTAATTATTCCAACCAATTCTAGACTCGATGAAAATATAGTAACTAATTAATTTCCTATATAATTATATATATTAAATGGATTCCCAAAAAATCCATCACCAATGGTCTAATATATTTGAGTTAATCCAAGGAATTAATTAGGTACCGATAGGATTCCAATTTCACAGGGGATGACCAAAGGCAATCACATATTCTCAAAGGTTGAATCTCAATATGTTATAAATTTCATATAGAACAAAATTTAAATCCAACTAAGTTTAAAAAAATTTATACTGTATTAGGTAAAAAATTAGGCCCTTCTAGAATTTCCAAGAAATTTAATCATTTATTGATCAATGGATGGTTTTTATATGACCACCCATAGGGATTACAATTAATCCAAATGGATGCATCCTATATAACTGCACAAAAAATACACTCTCGGTCTATATGGATTCCTATACTTCCATTAATATATTTCAAAAATTATATAAATAAAGGGGGTTTTCTGAAATGACCAAAACCATTCCAAATAATTAAGACTGGCCTCCCATGATCATGACATATCGTTGCTACTAATGATATACCAGGATGAAATTACTGATTTATGTAATAATTTTAAACCTAAAATCATATTTAATCATACCTAGACATACCCTATAGAGGTTGAACAAATCATAGGGGAACCCTCTATGGTATCTTTTATAATATCATTATATGGAGACCCACATGGACTACATTATCTAATTTTAATCACTCATGTCAAAACTTTTCACCCATAGGAAATGAAATCACTCAATACCATCATAATCCTTACACTTCCTCATAGTTTACTTTGGAAAGACTTGCATTTATTTTATAGAATGGATATGGAATCAACATCATCCCCTTTCCAATTTCACTAAGGGTTTTCCTCGCATACTAAAACTATCCCAAATCAATCCACGGAATCCATCCTAGGAATTTAATTTTAACTTTTCAAGCCATACAAACCCATTTCATTGCAATATTTGGAATTTAAATCTTTTCATATGTGTTCTATAAAGGTTCTTTGGAGATTGGAACTGGAAAAAATCCATAACAGAAATTCAAATACATTAAAATTGCATTCAAGTCATGAGTCAGTGTTTCAGGGATTGTGATGCAAACATTTTACAAAATTTTTTAAGAAGAGGATTATATTTTGAATCATATTCACAATGTGAAATATAAATTAATTTCATGAGTTTATATTAGATGTATATCCATTAATGTTTTTGAGTTTTTCTTAGAATTCAATATTTTAATCTAGTTTACTACTTGTATTTTGTGAACTTCAAAAAAATCACACCATGAATATTGAATTCAAAATAATCAATTTGAAAACTTATATAATTTATATTGGTATTCTATGAATATTTTAAACTAATTCATGTTTCACTTATCACGTTTTTTGGAAAACCCCAAAGTGATTTAGGGATACCTTCCAGCCTTTCTTCTCTTTTATTGATCCTTGGGTTTGTGTGGTTGATTACTATCAATCAGTGGTTCATTATTCTCATTTTCCTTATTTTTCTATAATTCTTATTATGTATTTTTTTGTATAGGTTTGGGGTTCATTTGGGTATCAATTTTTAGGATATCATGCTGTGATTTTATTTGATCTAGGGTTTGCATAAGCAGTGTGGTTTTTTAGTTTTTTTTCCTCACTCTATGGTGTGTAGCTGATCAAAAAAACTCATCAAGGTAGGTAATGCTCTTTCTAACCTATTTTCATGTAATTTTTTGTTATTACATACTTTTTATTTATTTTTAGTGGATAATATGGTTTGGGATAAATTATAATAAATTATTTTAATTGAAATTGATTGTTATAGGGGAGTTATTACCAATAATTCTGTTTGATTATTTTTTTCATGAGGATTTTCATTATTTTTTCCTATAATTAAATACCATTAGTTGAGAACCTATTTTTTGATATAGATGATATGTTGTGATACCCTTGTTGTTATTTATTTATCACCCTAAAAAATAATAATGAATTTATATATGGTTAATAAATTGGTTGACCGTGAAAATATTATTTGTGTGATAATAACCATTTTAAAAAAATAATTTAAATAATTACCATGAATAAATTGGGGAATTATAGATTTTTTATTACTTTGGGTGGATGTGCATTATTAACTTTTGTGTTATGGGACATATTAAGATTATAATGGTGATCGGATGAGATAGGAAAATAAGTGGGGCATTCATGTGCAATTTGGTTGGTTGACAAGGATGTAGTGTGGGTAGTTTTGTTGTGGTTATGGTGTGTCATGGTGGAGATGTGTGATAGTGATGTTTTATGGTGTTGAAGTGAGTTTGGAGTGTCATATGGTGTTTTCGGTGTATGATTTTTGTTGTAGACGGTTGGATAACATGTTGTTAGGGTGAAAAATATTGTGAGATGGGTGAGTTGGTGTGTAGTTTAGTTCTGTTAGTCACATGTTCATCAGTCGAATAAATTAAATGATGAAATTAAATTACTAGTATTGAAAAATATATAATAATATGTTGGAAACTAGGTTAAGTTAATTGGTTTTATTTAATTAATTGGTAAATAAATTGGTTGTGTAAATTTGAAAAATGTGTCTTAAGAAATGTGAGTTATATAGAAGATGTTAAATCTAGTAAATGTTAGAATAAGAAAATGAAAGTTGAAATTTGTTTATTTTTGGGTGGTTGTGTGCTAAAATCATATAGTGATGGAAATGGTTTTGAAAATTGATGTGTGTTGGTGATAGTGGTGTAGGTTATACTATAATAGTTCTTGGGAACCCA
The DNA here is from genome assembly GCA_963277665.1 of Viscum album. Taxonomy (NCBI): domain Eukaryota; kingdom Viridiplantae; phylum Streptophyta; class Magnoliopsida; order Santalales; family Viscaceae; genus Viscum; species Viscum album. Next base: position 1,335,816,626 of record OY728142.1, read on the forward strand.
TAGGATTAGTATACTATAATATCTTTATATCATGTATTTTATATTATTTCTATACACACCCCACCTTAGTTGTATAACCTTACCAATACTTAGATGGTATGGGACCCAGTTGTTTTCCACAACATCTTGGATTGTGTTGATATTGATGGTTGGCTACCCACACTTACCCACTATTCAAATAATAGTAATGAAAAAGGTTTCTAAAAGTGAGATGTGATGTGGTGAGACAGTGATGATATGTGATGTATGGTGGGGGTCGTTCATGGTATGAGGAAGAAATAAGGTTGATGTAATTGAAATTCATCATACCCTGATTCTTAGGTTTTGTTATGGTGTGATGGAAAAGGTGTCTTTACAAGTGATTTCATGTGATTATTCAAGATTATAGAACTAGATTCTATAACTTTCAATGGTGGTGGAATGTACGGATTCATGTAAACCCTCATAGGATATGGTTGGTATGTGACATGATGTGTATGGAAGCGATGGTAGAAGAATCCATTTGATGATGGGGTGTGAGGATAGAATATCAGTAGAAAAGTGGCAACATGGAGCCTTTTTATGTTTAAATTATTGATACAATGTTACTATACTAGATGCATGACATGGTGAGTGAGGCATAGTGAGGATAAATTTAGACAGTAAACCAGTTTAGGTGATGGTTGGGTCTGCTATTTTTTTAGGGAATCATTAGTATGATCTTTTCATATGTTTATTTCAGACTTTGAGTATATTTCAAATGAGTAAACTTATATTCTTACCATATATATATATATACTTTTTTTATGTTTCTAGGAGGACTTTGAGGACTGAGATATTGTGTTTTGGAGATGTCTTTCATTCATTGCTATAGTAAGTGTCTTTGGTGCATTATTTAGAGTCTTTTATTGTAATTTTTGACAATGTTCATCTATTGTTGGATGGTTGTGGGTTTAATTTTATAATATATATTTGATTTTATTTGTGTTTTTGTATCTTATATTTTAATCCTATTTACTTTATAGGTTAATGAATCATGTTTTATATATTTTTATACCATTGGTTCTTACTACCAACCCAGTTCCTACTTGAGTCAGGACTCGTGGTTCATTCTATCTCTTCATTAATTTATTTACTAGGAAGGGTATCTTTGTAGGAAGGGGGTCTTGATATATTGGTATTAGGTATTTTGGTGGATATATAGGATGGATATTAGAGTCAGTAATATTGAGGATTTCATTGGTTGGTAGTGAAATAGTGAAAGTGAATTTTGTTCTTGACATATCCAAGGGAAACTTACTATGAGACTATATTTTATATCCCCCACACGATCCCATACAAGATCTATGAGCATATAGAATGAAACATTGTTGTAGAAATGTTTATAGTTTAGAGGAATAAGAGAGACCCATGAATCAATATTGATGGTTTTTTTTAGAAATTTCATTGTTCTATGGAAAATAAATGAATTAATTACTATATCTTTTTTAAAATTACTTGTTACTATGAAAAGGATGTTACCCTATATATTCAGTAATTCACCTTGGACATTGTCTATTTGTAGTTTTGGAAGTTTTTGTTAATTAAGATGACTCAATTGATCTTCCAATGGTTAATCTAATAGTGAATGATGAGGATTGACATATGGATTTGTGTTCCTTTTATTGGAATCATTTAATAATGTTTAAGAGGATTTTAATTGATATATATATCGTTTAAAAGATAGAAAAAACCAAAATCAATTTCCACATGATAAGATCATTGGAAAAGTTCTAGGTATTGTTTTTATTCAGTCATATGTGGGAAGATACGGGTCATTAGTGGAAACTATACCCTGGTGACCATAAAAATGAAGATTTGTTCTATCCCAACATTTTGAGGTAGTTCTGGGTAGAGTTTCTATCATCAAAAAAGAGGGAAAAAAATAAGGTACGAGATGACCTCCCTTCATTAGAGTAGTCTGAGTGTAAAAAAATAGTGGATTAGGTTTTGTAACCTCATGGAATTTCCTCTTTATGTTTTTTGGATGAGGATTTCAAATACATTCATCCATAGGAGGCTTTGTACCATGTGATTTCGTATATGGTTACCCTGTTCACTCTCTATATATATCTAGAGGTGTATAAGAAATATGAAGTTATATATTTGATGACCTTTCTTCTAGAACTACATTTATTGATTGTCTACTAGGTAATTTTAAGGAGTAGGGATTCAAGTAGTGGGTCATGGGTGTTTAGCCGTCAGGGTTTCAAGCATTGGGGAACCATCCATAGTAGATCTCTTCAAACCCTATTGGGGAATTTGTATTCTAATAACTTTAAAAAAGATTTCTAATTTCATGTTATGTTTTCAGGATACATGGTTAATATTGGTATCAAATTTTGACTTCTGAGGGAGAGCAATTTTATTTGGGTTTCCAAGACCATATTCGGTAGGAGTAACAATTGCCTCTAAGGAAATTTCAGCAGCAAGGACAATCAGACATGTTCTCTAACTGAAGAAAGATGGTGATGGTATAGTTAAACCTCATGATAGTCCCCATCCACATGAATTAGTATATATTGTGGCTGTTTAGGTTGAATGAAGGTAGGTAGGGGAGTTTGGAATGGTCATATGTGCACGTTGGAGGCAGCTACGCCAGCGGGTCCAAAGATTTCCAAATGTATGATCAGTTTATCATCTACTTTTTTTGTTATGTTTGATTCCATAGCCTCACACTCTTTTATTTATACCTCTGTAATTTTTCTCATTGTTACATGATGTGGAGAGGATTTCAGTTCCCCGATCATTATCTATTTTAGTATATGTTTAGGCTATTTTTTATAAGTGTCATGGATGTATTTCGGTGTTGGGGAAGCACCAATCAGTGGGATATTTCTTATTGTTACAGATATAAACCTATGATATTGTCCTTATAAAGGATGGGATGTATTTCTTACATGAAATCATTATCTTCTTATAAAGATTAATGATGTTAATTGATGTGGATAGAAATAAAGTGACACTCATTATTGATAAACTTTAATAATGTTTGGAAGAAAAGTGTAGTAACTTTTGTCTCATTTGGTAGATATATCATCGTATGATCATGAAGAGGGTGTTCCTAGTGTTTGGTGGTTTCTCTTGATGATTCCCTAAATGAGTAATCAAAATACCCCCTCAACCCGATGTCATTTTTGGGATATAGTTGCAACCTGGTGAATCTTCAATTTCAATGCATCCCTATTAAGTAATACATATAGGGTTGGGTGGTTTTAGGTTTTATATGGGTGATCTGATATAGAGGGGATTCATTTGACCATTGTGACTCCTCAGAGTTCTATTTTATTTTTCACCATGAAGGTGAATGGTTGTATTTAGTATGTGTATCAACTTTATGATGTTTAATCAAAAAATGGTCAAGAATAGTTACACTATTCTATGTATTTATAATGTTTTTTACCAATTAAGAGGGGATATTTGGTTTCTTATGATCAATCTATAGTATGATTATCCAATTAATTCTTAAAATATGATGATATCTCAATGAATACCCTTGGGATAAGGTATGGAAACTTCAATTTTGTGGTTATGTCATTCAGTTTCACAAATGCACCCAATGTATTTATGAGTCTCATGAAATCAATGTTTTCAAGAGTTCCTAGACTATTTAATCATCATGTAAATCATTGATATCTCAGTATACTCAAAGTTAAATTAGAATCATGGTGATCATCTCAGATCTATCTTGCAATTATATTAACACCACAATCTCGAAGGAATTTTTTCAAAATAATGTTCTATAAATGATAGGTTTGTTTTCATTAAGATGTGGTGTATTATAAGTGTGTGGTTATAGACCCTTGGAAAACTAAATAGGTTTTTTCCTACAAATAACCCACATACAAGGCAGAGGTTCATAGTTTCCTTGGTCATTTGTGAAACTATTAGGGTTTTTTATCTAATATATTTTGTGATACATCCTCATTGACACCAATTACTATAAAATACCATGATTTTTGTGGACTAATTAGTATCAGGTAGCATTTTTTATCTAAAAGAGAATTTGATCAGTCCTTTAGTGATTCTTTATCAAGAGGAAGGCTTAGTTTTTGATGTTTTCTATGAACCATCCCATTAGGTATTGGTAATCATGTTGATACAGTAGTGATGGATGATATCTTATGTGTTTAGGTTGTTATGTTCCAATGAGTGTAACTAAGACACACAAGAATTTGAGGCTCAAGCAGTTGTGTTTTCTTTGTCATTTTGGCATCATTACCTTATCAATGAATTCATTGTGGTTTTCATAAACCAAAATATTCTGAAATATTTTTCTTTTAGCATGTTATAAATAAATTATTTTTGAGGAGGATAGTGTATCTTAGGGATTATTATTTTGATATATAATACACCTCTAGAAAGGTGAATGTAATTTATGATTTCCTATGTCATAATTCCCGAGGATAGATGTTTTAGGATCCTGCTGATGCTCGGAAAGGGATTAATTAGCTAGAAGAAAATAAAATTTTTATTAGAGAGAGAACTTGATGATTTTTTCTTTATCTTATGACTATGGAGTCTTTATTTTGAAGTAGGTGGAGAATTCTCAGCGGTGATACTCTATTGAAGTAATGATACATGACCATGATGGCTATTGTGATACTCTTTAGGGATTTTTGAAGGATGTCCAGAACATGATACTCTTTCAAGTGAGGTTTTTTATTATTTTAGTTGTTAATGAGGGTTTTATTTGTGAGTAATAAATCTCATGATTATTATTATATCCTACTTCTAAAAAAGGTATCATTTTTAAGATGTTTTCTTTGGTTGTCAGGGGTGAAATGGAAAATTGAATAGTTTGTGGTGAGGTGTCTGGTTTTTCTATAGGTGAAAGTGGAACACCATGTTTATGGAGGTTTTTTATTGTTCTTGGATATTCATGAGTGTAAATTTGGGGACATATCGATGTATATTTTTCTATAGGATACCCTAGAATAAGGGTTGTTTTAATGCACCTTGGGTGATTGGGGACTGCCTGACGAAGTCGGCTCAGTTTCCCGTGATATGTTATTCAAGTTCCAATTATTTTTTAAAAATAATCCATGTGGATGATGTTATTAAACTTAATGGTGTACTAATGACCATAATAAATATATAAGATTTTTATTTTAGCTCATAATTATATGATGTATTTCATTACTCTTTTGGATCCCATTTATTTCATAGAACTTCTTTCCCCCTCGGACTAATGGTGTGATAGAGTGGACTATCCAGATGCTTAAAGATATATTACAATATTTCATATTATAATATTCAATATAAAGGTATGGTACCATCCTATAGTTTATTTTCTATACAAAAAAACAATCAATCTTAAATTGCAATGGATATATTTTATTCCTTGTATAGGATGTTATTTTGTTGTCTATTGTGATGGATAGAGGATGGGGAGTCGGTAGTTCTTGGTCCTACTATGGTACATATAGTTTTTGAGAAGATATAGTCGGTAAAAGGGAGGTTTAGGGTAGTGAATTACCATAAAAAGTAATATTATGTTCATAATAATAGGCCCCTAGAGTTCATTGTTTGAGTTCATGTGTTCAATAGAGTCTCCCTTTGGTGAGGGCCATGGAGTTTTGAAAGGGGTAAGATTTCTCCTCAAATACTTATACATTTTGATGTGTTTGAGTTATAATGTGTGGGGAGTATCTATAGTAACTTCATACATGTATATAGAGGTTCTATGATGTTATCTACATGTCCCAAAATCATTGATATCTTTACAGTGGTTCAATATCATTGATGATAGAGTGTTAGATATCGAGGAAGATATGACATTTGTATAGAGAAAAGTAGAGATACAAGATCATTTATAGAAGGTTATAAGGGGTTGAAACATAAATATGGATTTATTTTTGTAAAGTAATGGTGGAATATAGGACAATACATGAGATATAGAGATGCATATTCATACCTAGTACTTGAAATTATTTTCATCATTGATTTTTTGTGTTTTCCATTATGTTGTGATGTCGGTATCTATCTATTAATGATATGTGATATACCCTTCATAATGTGATGTCTAATAAAGTGTATTATGTATGAATAATGTGTTTCTGGATTCTTATTCATGATTAATTTTGCTAACATATGATTAAAATTGTGCGGGTGAGTCAGTTCCACCCAATGTGGATAAGATCATGACATGGATGATGGATTTAACAGATTTTGTTTACTAAAGGAAGTTATGTATGTTTGTTGTGGTTGATCTTTAATTTTTTTTGTGAAATTTTTGGTTTTAGTTTATATGGTTATGTGAAAAAAAAATTGGTAGCATGTTTCTAGTATTGAATGGCATGGTGTTGTGGATGTGTGAGGTGTTTTGTTAGTTTCTTAGTTGGGTCTATTGTTTTAGTTCACACCCTTTCCATTATTCCAGGTTTGTTTTGATTCTAAATGCTGAAAATCATTTAAGATGTTATAGATTTCATATTTAATTCTTTTATAACCTATTCTATTGAAGGTTTTCGTAGTTAGAGTTGTTTTTAGGAGTCTTTAAGAGGTTCTATGAAGCATGGAGCGTTAATAAAACTGCAGTGGAAATTTAATTATATGAAAACTAGATTCAAATAATGTGTAAGTTTTTCATAAATTATGAATCTATTATTTCATCACTTGTATTTTGAGGAGGGGTAAAGTGTGAAACATATTCATGATTTGAAATCTAAATTCAGAAAATGAGTCTAAATAGGTCAATGTTACATTAAAATTGAAGAAAAATTGAAAAACTAGTATGTTATATATTAATACCAATTACTGGGTTTTATTTCATTGACCCTTGGTATTAACAACATGAATATCGAATTCACTCTATGAATTGGTTAGCTTAAATCAATTATATATTCTTTCTCTAACCATTTTCTCTTCATGTATCATTTCTTATCTTAATTTTTGGATAAACTCAATAAAATTTTTAGAGATCTTATAGAATTTTTTCCATATCCTTGAGCCTTGTGATCTCATGGATGATTATTATTGATTGGTGGTGAGTTCATCTTTTTATCCATAATTATTTTATTGGATATTCTTTGGGATTTTCTACAGTGTTATTCCTTTAGTTTGGTTTAAATTAGGTTGGGTTTTTATGATCCCTCAGTTTGTTTCAGGTAAATCAATGTTTTTCATGTGAGGATGTTATTTCAATGCTATTTTTAACCTCGTGTTGAGAAGTTGATAAAAATAACATCATTTAGATAGGGGTCCTCAATTTCAAATGTTTATGTGTTATGATATGGTATTTCATGTGTTTTCATTCATTTGGTTGGATATAAATGGTTGACATTAAAAGGTAAGAAATTGGAAAAAATAAAATTTATGGATATGAGGTAGTTATTAAATTTTTCTCCATTTGATGATTTTTTGATGTGGTTATTCATGCATGATTCCAATATTGAAAATAACTATTCTTGAGAGCCTTGTTTTCACGATACCTAATATTTTTGAGCCGCCTAATATATTTTTGTTTGATCACACCCTGAAAAATTTTCTAAATAACATATATATGGATAATAAATTTTTCTCCTAGGGAAATAAAGTTCAGGTGATAATACCCAATCTAAATAAATAATTAATGTGATAAAATCTCAAGGATAAATTATGGAATCCAAGTTATGATTTTTCATGTGAGGTTTCATTATTATGTTTCCTTGTGTTCTATGGTCCATGGTGCGATGATATTTTGAATTGGATGGGATATGAAAATATGTCATAATTTTTTTGTCTAAGGTGGTTTCTTGACATGCATGCAGTGTGGGTATTTTCATGGTGATTATTGTGTGAAGTGATGGATATTTGTGATGATTATGATTTGTGGTGTTGATTTTATGTGGTTGTGTTACGTATCATATGTGTCATATGGTTATTGTGGTGGATGGTTGGAAGACGTGGAGTTGTGGTGATGGATGATGCTAGATGGGTGATCTATATTATAGTTTCTTTATGTTAGTCTTCCAATTAGAAATGAAAAAAATTAAATATTCAAATTTAATGACATGGTATTGTAAATGAAAAATAATGATACATAAACTTTTCAGTGAAAATTATATTGATTTTATTAAATGATGAATGATGTTTTTATGTAAATATGAAAACTTTTCATAAAAAACGTGAGTTTTTTGGAACTTGTTAGATCATGTAAATGGTGGAATGTGTAACTGAATGTGGAAATGTGTCATTTGTGTGGGGGCAGTGTGGGGATTTGCATGTAGTTGAGGTAGTGATCACGAAAGTTTATGTGTTTTGGTCGTAGTGTTATTTTGTACTCTATTGTAGTTGTTGTAAACCCATAGGTTGTGTATTGTGAAAATTATATATATCATTAATTTTATATTATTTCTAAAATCACCCCACCTGAGATGGAAAATGATAGCAATGCTAAAAATTTCTCAGTTTCAAGTGTTTTCCCCAACATATAGGAATGTAGTGGTATGGATTGATGTATACCCCTTCTTCCAAGATAATCCTTCAGTAGTGATAGACCAGGTGTTTATACGAGAGAATTTATGTTCTGAAATGTTATTGAGATGTGATGTGTGGTGGAGGGTCAAGCTTGGGAGGAATATGGATTGATGTCTATTTCCTTCACATTCATGATACCATATCACTCTAGTAATGTTTATAGATGAGGGGTAATGTTCATAATGTATTCGGGAGAGATATGATGTCATGATTTATGATTTTTTCACTAGATGATAGACCTTGTGATGTTGGGGTATTTAGGGATGCATCCCAACCCACTACAGATATGGATAGTATGTGATGTGATGGGTATATAATAAATAAGATCAAAAGACATTCAATTTTGGGTCATGATAGTGGTAAAACATTAGGGGAAGTTGTAATGGATAACCTTTATCTTTTTTCATTCTTGATACTACGTTACATTATTTGATATGTAATTTGTTAAGTGGGATATGGTGAGGATGAATTTTTATAGATTACCTATTTAGGTGATATTTGGTTTGTAGTTTTATTCCATGGTGCATTATCATGCTCTTTTCACATTTTCACTTTCTACATTAGGTGTGTTTACACTAAGTAATCTGGAATTCTCACCTTACATATATATATAAAAATTTAGGATTCTAGGGGTACATTTGGGATTTATTTTTACTCTACTATATTGGGTATCATAGCTTCTATTGGGTTGTTGTAATACAAATTTTCTTTGGTACATTATTCAAAGAGTTTTATTGTATCTTTTGATGTTGTTAATGAATTTTGGGGTGTTTTGGGTTTAATTTAATATAATATGATGGAGTTTTTAGGTCAATGTTTATTCTATAAATAGAACCAAATTTCATTGAAGGTTAATTCCCCACATTTGTGAGAATTTTATACCCTCAATGTTTTTCTCCAACCTAGGGCCTACTAGAGGAAGAATCAATATTTTTTATCTCTCTTCATTCACTACCATCCTAGCAGGGTTATCCTTAAATGTTGGGGGTTATGTCAATGATTAAAATGTTTTAGGAATATGCACTGCACTCTTATCCCAGGTTACCCAGTGGTTATGCTATATCTCAAGGTTATTTAATGGCCTACTTTGTCCAAAAATTTAAAACCAAACACTCTCTTCTATAAGGATACTTCATGTGAACATATCTTAAGGGCCCAAATTCTAAATTAATACATCTACATATCACATATCATGGTTCATACATCACATGTCATACATTAATAATGAATCTCTCATCCATCCATATATGTGGAATCAAGCTAGTGAAAATGTTTCTATCCTCACCCCTATAACATTGTTCAATTAATCCATAGACATTCAATTTTTATATAAAACAATATATTTAGGTTAATGATTGATGACCAAATGTGGTGATACTACATATCACATGTATATATAAAAAATATGCATTTTCAAATTGTAAAATAAGAAGGGACCACCTACCACACTTCTTAAGAAATTCCAATTTATATATACTCAATGACTCTACACCATTCTCATCATAATCAAACCAACAATCATCTATTGATATAAGGCCATAAATAAATGAAAAATTTTAAAATAATTATAATGATTTATAGTTAATTGTCAATATAATTTATTATTATTTATACTTAAATATTTTTTTTATTTCATTGTGAATAATTTTATAATAACACACAAGTAACCACATCATACGAAAAAAATAAACCAACCATTCACAAAAGTTCAAGGATGTACTCTCAAAACAATCATAGGAATAATCCTTAACTCACAACCCCAATTTAGTTACAAAATTAATTAAATTTAGTCATAATGTTATATAAACTTTTTAATAATATATTTGGTGACGTTACATCAATGAAAAAATGTTAAATTGTGAGTGATCAACATGTCAGAGACTAAAATATGCATAATAAGAAAAATCTACATAATATTGGATTATTTACACCATGTGTTGGTGAAATTTGTAACCAAATATTACATAGGGAAAAAATCAACAATTAAAGAGGTGAAAAGTAAAATAAAGGAAATAGAATATCCAAATTAACAACGAACCACCCAAAATAAATGTGGTCCTGGAAGAAAAATTAAAAGGAAGATGAAGAGTGGTGTTAGAGCTCTCATTGAGTCAAGGAACCTCAATTGAATGGGATATGGAAGCTGAAAAGTCTTATACTCAATTGGGGTAGATGATGGAATTCACTCTTATAATAAAAGTATTTATAGGGGTGGTCCACAATATGGTATCATGGAAATTAGTGGTGATTACCATTGCTAACCTCCATGTTCACCAGTGGTAATAGTCTAAAAAATACATGTCATCCTAAAAAACCATTTCATTCCCAATGATCAACATCAACCATGTCCACATTAGATAGTTCCATAATGTTTAAGAGAAACAAAATCATTCAATGCATAATGAAATAACAATCAAAAAAATTACCTTCACCCAACAACCCTAAAACATGAAAAATAAATACTCAACTAAACACATCATTTTCAACATGGGACTACAATAATGTATCTTATATGAATATATAAACCCCATGTTTTTCCAATCCCAATAACACTTATATAACCATAGGCATAAAAATTTATTTCACATATCATAACACATTTATAAAAAATAATTATAAAACCACTATAAACCATGATTATGCTCGAACACACCAAATAAAAAACTCGATCCAATATGGTTTTCATTCATAAGAAATTTAAAAATTAAAAACAAATTCCGAATTTGTTAGTATAATTATAAGAAAATGGTAATACAATAAGAAAACAAATGTGACAAATAATCTCAGGTATCTATCTATACCCATAGATATATGAGAATCTATATATTTTATACACTTTATTTCATTAAGTAAATTATAATAATAATCATAAATTTCTAAAATAATCAGGATGACTATTGTCATTGGGAAATTAGATAAAAATAACCATAACAATAAATAGGTACTAGAATATAATATTTAAAATTAAATTACTTGTCCATAAATTCCATGGACCATCTAATACTACTTGAGATAACTTGAGGATGTACATATGAGAGTGGTGATCTATAAATCAATGTTAATGAATAGTCGAGCAATAACCTAAAGACAAGTAGTTCATGTAAGTTAAGAGGCATAGCATGAGGATATATATTTGTTAGAATAATAGTCATTTTCATTAAGGCATTATAAAAGAAGATAATATCAATGAATCGTAGGAATTCGGAAACAATATATAATATGAAAACATAAAAATAAGTCATAGATAAATAAAAAATTTTTATAACATAATGATATTTGGGTAATCAAATGTGCATGATACATGGTATCTCATGAGATAAAAACATTACAAAATTAAATATAGGGATATATTATTCTATCCAACATGTCACATTCTTATCATGTACCATTATTTGTTTTCCACAAATATCATATGAAATAACAACATCATTAATCATTTTAAATAATATTATTAAGGAGTGTGGTTTTCAAAAATTGAAATAACTAATCAATAAAGGATATGTACAAGTTGGTAGATACACTTTAGAGTAATTGGGTAAGATTATTAAAAACACAAATCATTTTTATGGAAAATCATGGAATAATTCCATTAGAAAAATAGTTATATATAAAGGTAAATGAAGAGAATAAATGAGACTGAATAGAGGTCTTTAATTATGTGGGAATAATTTTGATACTAAATGGTTGTTTAAAAAATATAAAATATTTAAATTTCAATTTTAAAGGTTTTATAATGTTATAGTTCTTTAATAAGTAGGATGTGGAAGAAAATACATTAAATGAGGGTTTGATTCTAAAATCATGTGAGGAAATTCTTATGAGCTTGGAAACACCTTTGGTAGGACTTATAGAGGGACATATATAGTAAATTCTTCTTCAATGGGATTTTAGTAAAGAGAAATGATATTTTGGGTGGGCATTTTTAAAATTAATGGGAAATTAATTATTAATATATAGGTTTTGGACTCTAAGTAATAAAAAACACAAACCATCACATAAATTTTTCCCATGGTTTCTACCAAATATGACTAGTCTCCAAAATTTTATTAGGTCAATATCTCATCTAGTTAAAAAAACCATTCTAGTTGTGAATTTTTTCTATGTATATAAATAATTTTTTTCATAACCATAAATTACATTACTGGATTTTAAGGATTCATTAAAGGTTTTTAAAATAAATCAATGAACTTTAAAAACATACTATTTTGAAAATAAAAATACTTATTTATTGAAAAAAATTATTTTAATGGGACATACTACATTCTAACACAATTGAAAATTATTTTTTAATTCATTAATTTATATTAAAATTTGTATATAAATAAATACTATTTAATAAATATATTTTATGAAGATATAATGTTTCTCAATATTATTTGATTTATCAAAAATAATGTTTTAATTGAAACTATATAATTCCCAAAAATTAAATTTTGGACTCCTTATATCAAAATATAATTATTATAAAACACATTACATCAATATATATACATATAAAATAATAAATAAATGGGATTTACATAATAATTATTTAATTAAAAATAATATATTTAGATTCATACTACTGGGTTCTATATACTGAACCCCTTATTACAGCAGTGTATTTCATTTGATCATTGTGTGAAATGGAAGTAATTTATTTTGGTAATTCAAAGAAAATTGTTTGAGAAATTATCTATATATACATGAAATACTATAAAAAAGATTCATTAAAGAATAATTTATTTAATCTTAACTTGGGAATTGTCTTGGAAAAAATATAATGATTCCATCTTACATTAAAACACAAAAAAATGTGATTTATTGGTTATGATTCTACTAGTCCATTCCATCACTTATTCCTCACATGTAAATTATATTTTATTAGAATCTTAAATCAAAACTGATATTAATAGTCACTATAAAATGATTATATTAAAAATGGTTGTGATACTTAAAAGTATTTTAATAGGAATATAAAAAATAAAAAATATTTTGTATAATAATCCAAAATAACAAATGAATTATTATAAATGTGTTTTCAATGAGGAAACTATTTACTCGTATAAGAATATCAATTTTAGAAGTCTGGGATGTTACCTTCTTCCCCATTTAGCAATATCAACCACAAAACATCATTTCACACTCTAAAACAGATCACGACACTTTTGTTTCATCAACTCTTCTAGTTCCCATATTTCCCCTCAAACATGTTTTCTAATTATTTTACATTGTATAAGTGTGTCTTCTTGTTTTTTAGAGCATTGAATTGGAAATTTTTTATCTTAACTGGATTTCACATATATTAATGATATTTGACATCCCATATCATTAATTCACATTAATTCTTGATTTATTACATAAATATACACATAAAATTATATATAAATAACAAAATTCCTAGTGACTTTATTTAAGTCAGTATATAATACAATAACATAAAATAGGGATACAATGATTTTATTTAAAACTCCTTAACATGTGCATAAAATTCCATCATTCTTCTTAAACTGCTATGGATAACCTAGCTACGTACATAATAAGGGGTTTTATTTAAATACCACTAATGTAAGAATCAATTAATAACATGATTGATGATATAAATTTCAGTTAAGAGGTAAAAAAAGTTGAGATAAATGTGATGAGAATCCAAAACATTAGTATCAAAGAATGAAATAAGATAATAACATCAACTAAACATATGAATATAGAAAAAATCTCAAAAATGACATCATAAAAATAAGTGAGGTTTAACCACTGAGCCATTATAATAGGGTGTTCTTAGGATAATCTCCCATGAAACATAAATGGTATATCATGAGAAAATAACATTACCATTGAGTTCATGGTATTTATTATTCTAGGCCCACCACCTATCACATTCATATAATTTATATGCATTTATATTCCACATATGTAATACAACATAATATTATTTATTATCCCTTTTAAACCCATGAAGAAGGAGTGTGGTTTACATAAATGGATTACCCAAATAAATTATGTATATATTCTTATTGGTGGATAACATTGAGTGGATATATGGATGGGTATTCAAAAAAATTGGTATGAAAAATGGAATTATAATTTATGCAACATAAAAGTTTAACATAATGATTCATGTAGGGATTTAATGGGTTTAAAAGGTGAAATATAATTTCTTGGACATGATATGGATAAAAAAATGAGTGAAAACATATAACAATTGGGAAAATTTTAAATAAAGTGGTATAAGATATAAAGTTCTTTAATAAATAGAAGTAGGTTAGAATCCCCACACATCAACATAGTAAAATCTTATGTAAAGGTCATAACGGGAGGTGATAAATGATCTCACATATTTAATAAATAAATTGTATAGTAAATGGATAATTATAATGACATTAAAACATATCCAATTTAGATTAAAAAGTCTAAATAAAAATAAGGTGATTGAATGGAAAATAATTGACGAATATCCCTTACCTTTATAAGGAACTTCAAAAAGCTTTCTAGGAGATTCGTAAAATATTGATAAAATTATGATAGTTTTTTAAATATGTTCATGGATAGTAACATAGTGATAAATGTATTTTAAATGAATATGAATGGGTGTTTTGGGGGTTATTTATTAAAAAGTGAGAAAAATTATTTTTTAATTTCAACAAATAAGTTTTAGACTATATATGATAAAATAATCACAACTAGAAACCTAGCTAGGTTTTTTTACACCATTTCACTAAAATAAGATTTGATTTAATAATTTTATAAGTCCATTAAATAATTATATTAATATAATACCATGGGTGATGTGGATGTTATTTATATTAAGAAAAATTTACTTTACACCAAAAAAATATTATACATAATTTGGAGGGTTCATTAATAGATTATTTAATTTATCAAATAACTTTAATAACATATTATTTTAAATTTGAAATGTATATTTGGTTATGTATTTCAATTATTTAATTTATTAAACCTCATTTATGATATTATAATGTCAAAATAGATAATTTAAATTACTAATGTATTTAACTTTTACCCAAAAAAATTTTATTGTATTAAGAAAATATAAAATTTCATCTTTGGATAATTTTGATGTGTTGATTTCAAAAATAATATTTATTTTATCAAATATAATTTCAAAATTATGAAACTTATCTCTTTAAAATAAAACAAATTTATTTAAATAATATTATTTTTATGATACTAACTACTTTCATACCCTTAAAACATTACATTGGACATCATTAGCTTGTCTAATCATTTATATTTTTCACGATACCATATTTTTGTGGATGAAAATTTTTATATGGAAATATAATATTCAATTACTCCACATTTAAATTTTTTTAGATATTTGGAATACAAATTGGATGGATGGGGTGTCTCTAAATAGTGTTTCTAGGCTTGGATTGAGAATCAGAATGTAAGTCTGATGTTTAGAGAGAATTTTGGAGGTTTGGGTTATGAAGTAATAGTTTTCAGAAATGCAGCATTGGGTTCATGTCTAGTGCATTTTTAGTGAAAACCTTTTGAAAAAATGTGTGTCCTAGTTTCTAAATGTACATGGTTGAGGAAACCATGTGGCTGGCTAAGGCTAACAGTGGATGTGTCTGCAATAAACTGCCTAAATTTGGCATGGATAATTCATAGTCATTAAAATCGAGTATCATTCCCATTCTTGGGGAATGTTGTCTAGCAAGAGCCAAATAAATGGTTTCCGCGTGATTTGGCTTACCATGCTATCAAAATATGAGGACCATTAAAAATTGTGAAATTACAATCTTAACATTTGATCCTTAAGGGTAATTCCCCCTATTTTCTTCTCCTTTACCTCCTTGTTTGATACATCCCTCCATCCTCTCCTTCCTTTATTCAAACATCATATAGGGGGTGTTTTAGGTTCCTTCTCTAATGATTTTAGAA
Organism: Viscum album; assembly: GCA_963277665.1. Taxonomy (NCBI): domain Eukaryota; kingdom Viridiplantae; phylum Streptophyta; class Magnoliopsida; order Santalales; family Viscaceae; genus Viscum; species Viscum album. The sequence goes on from OY728142.1 coordinate 1,335,832,994, forward strand.
AAACAAATTCTCCAATGGATCTCTTTCTTTCATACTCCATTCCTTATTAATTTTCGGTAACTCTATATATGGTATTAATTCATTATTTCCTTAGAGTATGGTGGAATCATATGCTAGTTATTGGTACTTTCCTATTCGAAAAAAGTGGATAACCTAAGAGTCCATTTTAACTTCACCATTTATCATTTCATTTAGGTCAAGAACTAATATAAATTAATAAATATTTAAAGCTGAAATTAATTTTTGGGTGTTTTTTATGACATCTCTTAATGACTATTCTCGATTCACGGTTGATGATGTGTTATGCATTATTGGAAAATGTTTGGTCACATTTTCCTATGTGATTTGATTAAATAGAGTGGTTTGGGAGCATTATTCCTTTGTAAATAGTTATTTTAAAATTATTTATAATAGTTGAAATTAATTAATTAATTTAAATGGAATTATAATTAAATAAATTCTAATGTTTTAGTTGTGATATAAGCCCTCCAATGTATTGGATAAACCTTGATGGTCCTTAGAATCTTCTTCAGTTCATTGGAAAAGATATGGAAGGCCTCATAAGGGTATATTTTCTACCATACAACCCATCTGATATCTATTCGGGTTTATTGTATTATGTGTATTCCAAGGATTTACCGCAAGGGCGACTACTCCAATTTAATTTATTCCAAAGAACTTTTTAATTATTTTAAATGCATCATTTATAATGGATGAACCTTAGGGGGGGAAACAACCCCTGTGAAATAATTTCATGGCTTATTTCTTTGAGTAATTGAGTAGCCTCTAGATTTATTAGGATATGAGACTATAAATGGGATGGAATTCCAGACCTTGAACATGTTTTGGTAGATAAATTGTAAAAATTCCATGAATGTGTTTGTTGTTCAAACTATTGTAGAGAGACCATGTAATTTATAATGTTTCCTAACACATCTCCTGATGGTTTCTTTGGTGACATTGTCCAAGTAGACAGTAAGGTCATACTACCCTACTCACGGTTCCAAGGGATATGACGTTTTAGTAAATCTGGATTCATCATGAGACCATGTTATTAAAATTTAGGATCCCAAGAGGGATTCCATTACTTATGTTTTATCCTCAAGGATCATGAGTAGAATAGATCTCCATTGTTTTTATCAAGTGGGACCCAATGTGTGACCTAAAAGTTAACCTATATTAAGCTTATGCATTATGGGTTTGGGTAGATAGGGTGTTTGGTGACACATAAAACCTATAACAAACATGTAATACTATGACGTGAATGAATTAGTGGTGGGTTTAGGTGTTCAAACACCCTTTATATCATATTATTTTATTCAATTAGTTATTGATAATATAGTGGTGACTCTATAGAATATTCCTACTACTTGACCTATGGGGACTGACATGATATGGTGTTATGATAGGGATACCCATAGGTAGTTCCTAGTATTAATATTAAAACTTAATTTTAATTCCCTTAGTGATACTTGGATTCCAATAATGGATGTTCTTGGATAAACTCTTACAGGAAATTAATTTTGGTACACCATGAGTGATACTTAGATTCCCATGTAAGAATGTATTGAGTAGAATCACTAGAGAAATGAATTATTTTTTTCCTTGAGTGATACTTAGATTATCATATAATAATTCCTTACATAGACTCATAGGGAAAATTAATTGTTTTATTCCTTGATGGTTACTTAGACTCCCATATAAAAATACCCTAGATAGACTAATATGGAAAATGGATTATACTATACTCAATGTTAGACATTACGCTCCATATTGTTTATTAAGAGTACATGGACATGATTCTCCACACCCATTTTTTTGGATGTCTGACATGATTCTCTAAATATGAGGTTTACATATTTCTTAAGGTTCATTTTCTTTAAGGATTATACGATTTTCAATGTTGTGATTTCCTATAAACTGAGACCTAGGAATAAGTACTCATAATGGATTTACATAGATTTAGTGTTATATTATAAAGCATAGTTCCATATTTATAGGATGCCATTAGATTATATATATTCCTTAATTACTATGATTTAAGTCAGGAAATTGTTATCCTTATTCTATGAAATTTAAATCTCACTGGTGAAGCTGGCTTCCAAGATACATTTTCAGTGTTAGAAGAAGAAATTGTTTTTTATTAGCATTACAGAGATAATGATCAACTTGATTACACATGCACTGAGTGATACGACATCTAACTCAATGCCCTTTTCAATTTCTATCTAGGAAATCATTTTCATGAAACCATGGATATATTGTAGTATAATTTATTTTCATCACATACAGTTGTGTCTAGGTTAGAATATATATATTATATGAGAATTAACTTATGACAGTATATTCTAATATAACCAATTTATGTTATTTTATTTTTTAGTGTTATTTTATTTTATTATGGTTACCTTGATGATTATACAATGTGTGCATAAACTATATTTAATTTCATAGTATGGTACTGTGTTTTTTGTTCCCTACAAATTTTTGTACTCAGAAACTACTTGAGCCTCCACTACATAGTGGTACTTGAGAATATGTTCCCTTGGTTACAAATACAAGTAGGACTGAGGACTTAGATTGGTCCGGGGGTTAGTCAAATATGTATATAGATATATAGTATGTGGTATGACTCAATATATGTAGTAGATACATGCACTTTTATTTTTGATTAATTTACTTACTCATCTATATGTGATCATCCTAGTGGTAGATCGGTGTTATATATATATCATGGTCATTCACCCCTTCACAACATTCCATTTTATTATAACCCTGTTGCATATATTTCTTCTACACATTTTTTATTTACTATAATAAGTATTTTTTATCATTTATATTATTTTACAAATCTGATATGATGATATAGTCTCCACAATGACAAACCCAAGGCCCTTGTTTCTATTCATCAACCTTTGATGTATTGAAGGCACACTTGAGGTGGTTTCCCTAACCATTTTGGATACAATTAATATATTAAACTTGTTTGGGATGTGAAAAAATGGTATCTATGTTGTTTTACTAATTTGGATATTGTATAAGTTTTTATTATGAATGTTTTAGAGCCTTTTATGGATGTCTAATGGGTGCATTAAGAGCCATATTTTGATGATATTTCTAGGCATCTAGTGTTATCCGATTTCTATTCTAATTTTTAATTTTGTACTTTTATATGACCTTGAATTCAAGAGATGAACAATATCTATGATGTTTATGATTTATTACATATTTATGTCTCAATTCCCATTTGTTAGAGGCTATTTATTGATTTCTACTCTTGGATGGTATACATAATTGGTATTTTTTATAAATCACATTTAGAACATAGGTTTCACATGTTATAGGAACTCTATTGTAAGATTTTAGAAAAAAAGGTATTTTTTAATGTGTATGAAACAACCTAAATAATGTTTTTTCATATAGGTTATTGAATGAATTATATTCAATATGAATGATTTGTATATATATTTCTTTCTTATGGAAGGTCATGTGGGTATATAGTGATATGTTCAATAGTGAGGCTAATGATTCAGTCCTTATGCATGGGTTGTGTAGTTACCCTAGTCGTTTGATAGGGATCATGTTTCTTAGTGATAGACCCCATGTAAGGAATTTTTAATTTGGACTGGTTATTAAATTTTTTCATAAAAACATATTCTATTTCTTCTATCATATATTAGAATGAAATTTTACCAAACTAAACCACGTGTGTAGTATGACATGAAACATTGAGTAAATGTAGTGTGCATGTTATTAACCATTGTATTTTAACTCTAAAAAAATTCGTTTCTATTAAAAACATTATGGGTGTATCCTTTTTTAGATGCAGCTAAAAAAAGATTCATTACAAACTATATGTAGTTTTCCAATTTAGATTGAAATAAAATTTTATCTAACTGGTATTCATTTATGGATATAATTAGATAATCGAGTGTGATGTTTACAAGTGCCTAAATGTTTTTAGTGAACTGGAACCTCAAGGTGATATTTCCATATGTGTATCTGTTGAGGTTTAGTTATTATCTTCTTTTTTGTACCATGACCTTTCATATAGTAGTTCCATATGAGGATGCTCAAAGAGGATCTGAGCCTTATAAAACATGATGAATGGTTTTAACCCTCATAGGTCACATTAATCATTACATTCCTTGGAAAGATGTTTGACCTTTTTGGCTATATCGATGGACCTAGTTCCCTTGTCTTGAGACATGATTAGTGGACCTATTGTATGACCAAGATACCCTTATTTGTGATGATGACCCTTATGATACAATATTATTTTTTCTCATGGGGATCCTATGAGGGGTTTTTTCCATGGTTTATATATACCTTATGTGGTAGTGAGATCATTTGTATTATCATGTTGAGACTGATTCACTTGAGGTTCTTGGTTTTTTTCTATAGGAATATGGTGACTTAATTTATTGATGAGGCACTGAGGGTGATAATATTCTAAAACTATGTTCGATGGGAAGTAATATTCAGGTTTTTTCCCAAGTTGTCTTGTAGTTTTTGTGTTTCTAAATAATTAAATGTGCATAGGGATTCTCATGACTAGAATGACGCTGACTGATAGGTGGTCATTGAGTAAATCCAAGAATGGGTAAGGTGTATAATTTTAAAGAGGAGTTTCATGGGAGCTTCTTGATTAATGAATTTTATATTCTATATAACAAATTTAACTTTGACTTATATACAAATGACTCATGGGACCGTGATTTGAGTGATGAAGATAAGCCAGTATAGGATTACACACCAACTTCATATAACATTTTGGTAACATTTCCTTCACATAGTAACTTTAAAAATATAAAATCTTTCAGTGTTCATGTGTGAAATGATTATCAGTGGTTGGTAATGTATATTGTGTGCATGGTATTCAATTATTATTTTTATTTAAATTTGGATTGTGTCTTCATTTCTTAGGAGACAATGAAAATAAATTAGGTACCATATTTTGGTTGACCATTAGTAAGAGCTGGATACTTATTTTTAGGAGATATGGTGTCATGTGTTTGTTAAAGGAATGTATATATTATTTTGATGTGAAAAACTATCAGGGAAAGAAATAAATTTTGATCGATGGAATCTTAGTGTACTCTTAATCTATATGAGATCATTCTCTATATCTTGACTTCTCCATGATTATGAGGATAAATAACTATCTATTCACAAAGATACCTAAATATCTTGAAATGAATCTATGAAAGTTGTGTTTGAGGAATTTGATAATGTAATCTAGATAGTTGGGAGTGCACCATTTTCCATTTGAGTGTCATGTACGTCATTGTAATTTTAAATTCAGTGTTTTATATTGAGACCGTTCATGGGAAGTGGGAACATGAGATGTTACGAGTTCAAGCCCATGAGTGAGAATTTTTTTATGCCAAATATTATTTCTAGAAATTGATGTGTCAATTTTATAGTAAATAAAAATTAGTTTTGGTGTTACAACTATAATAATTCTTCAAATGTGGGGAGAAACATATTGGTAACTATCTTTCGACCCTCACATGATAATGTTTTTTGAGGACTATATGTATCATTGTATTGTTGTTTTAGATTTCTTATGTTGTGGGATAATTAAAAAAATTTATTTATGTATTCCTTGATGAATTTTAGGTACAAGTTTGAATATTGACTTATATGAAGTCTGAGCACAGATATCAGGTCTAGAGAATCTTGTAATGACCCAAGTGTATTGGATCATGGATATACTAGTGTTTATTCAATTGTTTGAAAATGGTAATGGTCTAGGTATGGTTCCTCTAGAAAATTACACCATGTTTCATTCATGGGATCTAGTTATCAATTTGGGAAATGATATCATTGTGCCTTGTGATGAAGTCATTGGGATTGGTTTTTGGGGACATAATGGCCTTGATAATTGAGTGTTTTTTAGAATATTAATCTATAAGTGGTTCAACTTTGGATTACTCAAATATATTAATGTGGTTAGAGAATAACTACATAGTTTATTTAAGTAGGATATGGTGGGTGAAGACTAATGTTTAGACAAGGGTTTTAGTGGATATTATGGAATAATCATGTTAAGATTTTTTTTTTATTTGAATTTAATCAATACATAAAATCATGGACCGAGAAATGTGTTCTCATTCATAATCAGGTTTAGAATGTTAGGAAATGATATGATATTTTAGATGTTATAAAAGTGTGGGTTTTTTTGGAAAATATTATGGTTCGAGTATCATTGTTTGGAATTCGATATTGAAAGTAAGATCCGATATTAGGGAGATCTATAATACAATTGATGAATAATTAAATGAAAAATTATTTTCTTAGGTTTGATTGGATTGGGATAGTGTCATATTGATTTTTCAATAATCATTATGAGTTTTTTTATTATAGTATATAAAGTTATACTCTATATGAATTAAGTAGTTATTGGATGTTCCATAGTATTTCCGATATGTAAATCAGCTATATATATATAGTGTAAAGAACCCCAGTAGGTTAGTTTGTTCATTTTTATTCCCACATATACATCATAGGATGATAATTTTTATGGTTGGGAGATTTTAAGATCTTTTTTTGAGTTGGAAATTTTTATAAGGAATTTGGATTTTCATTTAATGGATGTGTTAATTTTTTATCAAATAATTGGAATGAAAATGTGATGATTGGGATGCCTATAAATAATGTTTTTAGAAATGGTTTGAAGATTAAAATTTATTTTATAGGTTTAGGGAATACTCCATGGGTTCAAGGATAGATTTTGTGTTATAGAAAATTATAGCATTGGGTGCATAGTTGGCTCACAGTTAGTGAAAATTGTGCAGCCTAACCATGTTGTCGAGTTTGTATTGGTTGAATGTTGAGGGGAAATGTTCTAGGTAGGTATAACCATATAGGTGTATGAAATAATCTAAAACATGTGAAAATTATGGTTCATGATATTTCAATCCATACTTCGTGATTTTTTTAGGGGTGTTGTGATTTAGTAGTTCCAACTATGTGGTTGGTGTCGGGTTTGTACAAATGTGCGACAAAACTATGTGTCCATATAAAAAGGAATAAATTACAAATTCTCCCTTCTAAAAATTAAGGTAGAAATCCCTTATTATCTCTTTATTCCCTCCCCCATGTGAGTCATCCCTCCTCTCATATCCTTCCCTTATTCAAACCCCTTAATTAAGTTTTTTCTTGGTTTCCTTCAATTGAGATTTTAGGAATGATTTCACCTATGGTTTCCTCTCTTAATTCCCTCTTCACTCAAATTATTACTTCTTATTTCACTAATAAGGGTTATAATTTTTTATTCCACCAGATCACGAAGGAATTCAATATTTTTGATAGGTCGTTTCCTCTACCTAGGAAGAGGATAACTTGATTGGTCATGTTCACTTCACTATGTGGCGTTTCATTGAGGTATGTCACTATAGTGAATTTCTAAATATTTATCAATTAAATTAATTTGTTGAGTGTTTTTGTTTACACATTTATTAGATATTATTCACGAATTATGGTTTTTGATGTGTCATGGGTTGTTGTGAAGTGTTCCCTCATAGTTCCTACATGATGAGATCTTATAGTAAGGTTTGGGAGATTTATTCCTTTTTATATTGATTTGTTTAGTTTTTTTATAATTATTGATCATAATTAACTAATTATAATTATATATAATTAATTATCTTTTGATTTTTTGGTTTTGAGATAGGTCCCATTATGTCTTGAACGATCTTGGATAGCCCATGGAAACTACAGCATCCCTTGGAAAATATATGGAAGCAGTCCTTAATATAGGTGGTCTATTATACCTAACATATGGTATTAATGAATGTTTATGGTTGAATTTGTATCCCATGTCTATCGCCTAAGGTATAATAACCATGTTTAGTTTTTTCCAGATAACTATGTAATTAATTTTAATTGGTGATGTTTAAACTATGATTTTTGGAGGGGCTTTATCAATCGATATGGGTTAGTTTCATGGATTATTCCCTTGAGACATCTAGTATCCTCCAGACCTCTCAAGATGTGAGACTCCAAATGGTAAGGATTGTTAGCCATTGCACATTCCTAGGTTGATAAAATTTAGCCAGACAGAGACTGGGTTCGGTCTATAGACTATTCTAGAGAAACTTGGCACTGATATTGGTTAAAAACCCATATCTCGATGGTTGACTTTGTGACCTGTCTCATGTAATTAGAAAGGTCATGCCTTGATGTTCATAATGGTGTAAGATATAACATCTTGCTGAATTTGGTGTTAACCCGAGGACATGTAAATAACATTTAAGACCCCATGGTGTGTAACTCTTTCTATGTTTAGACCTCTAGGATCCTAAGAAAGATGTATATATAGTGATTTAATCTTGCAGGACCCATTTTGTTCCCTGATAATTGAACTAAAATAACCTAGTGCAGTATTGGTTTTGGTAGGGAGTGTAGAATGTGACACTTAAAACCCATACTGAACAAGTAAACCAATTATTCTATGGAATTAGTTGTGGATTTAGGACTTCTTCCACTCCCACTCTTATAATATTTCATTCACTAGGATATTTATACTGAATTCATGATACCATAGGTGAAACATTATACTCAAACCATGGGGTATGACGTGATAAGATGATATGATAGTGATTCCTAGTAGTAATTCCTGGTATTTAGAATTGATACTCAATTTTTATGACTTTGATGATAATAGAATGACCTTTTAGTAATTCCTTAGACTGTCACATAGGTAAAATGAATTATGTTACAACATGTGTTATACATGGATTCAGATGAAAGGATTCCTTGGATATACTCATGGGAAAAATTAATTATGTTGTTCCTTGAGTGATACATGGATTCCTATATATAAATAACTTGGATGGACACATATGGTAAATGAATTATGTGACACATGAGTGATACATGGATTCCCATAATGGATTGAGTGGTATATAATCCATTTCAGTACAATATTTATAGGATGTACAGAAATTACATATAATACTTCATTGTTTTGAATATTTTTGTATATGAGTGATCCTAATCCTATGAAATGTGTCCCCTTATAATGATGAAGCTTGATCAAAGTAATTTTTTATAATTTTTTAATAAGGTATTGTTGATCAAAATTACAGTCCCAGTGATCAACAGGATTACACATGACTTGAGTAGAAACACATCAATATTAATAACCTATTTACAATATGTCATGTAAATTGATTTCATGAACCCAAGGATCAAATATGTTTTTATTATATTCATAAATTCCATTAATATCTCGACTATTCTAAGAACATTGCATGAGTATACACTTATGACAACATATCTTGGTTTGAACCATGAATTTTAGTTTTTTTGTACAAAGTTAAAATTGTTGTGGTTATTCTAAAGAGTATGTCACATCAGCATAAACTGAATATATTATCATTGTAAATAAATTTTTTGGTGGTTACCTACTGAGTTTTACACTCACACCCTACTTAGGACACCAATTCACATATGTACCCAAATAGATATTTACATGGTTAAGGGAAAAGGCAGCACTGTGGCACAATATTAATAGGGTGGGATGGCTAAAAAAATGTATGTAGAGGTTAAGTATTGGTATATCTTGTTATATTCCATATATCCTTGTATATTTATATATTTTTTATATTTTTTAACAAACCATGTTTCTAAAAGGGGAACTATGTTCAATAGTGTAAGAGGCATAAAACACTAAACCCAAAAGAAACATGATTGTTTAAATATGAAAAATATAACCTCTCCATTAAATTATTTGGAATCGATTATATTAAATAAATTATTAAATGGATATAAATTTTATACTTAATTTATAAATTCATCAAAAAATAATCCCTAAATTTTTAATAAAGGCATATATTCGAAAAAAATTATGGATTCCTAAAAAATGATTTTAATTTGAAAAAATGAGAAAATATTATAATTATTTTTTGTAACACATAAAAACTCTCTATTATAAACATAAAATAAATTTTTAAATAATAATATCAAAATAAAATTATGGTGATATTTTTGGGTTTTACAGAAATTATTTAATTTTTTTTTGAATAGTGAAAATAATGATTTTTGATAAAACTGTCTTTTATTTATAATAAATTAAGTAATTTAAAAGTATTATTATTAATTTAATATTTTTTAAATGTAATATAACTATTATTTAGTTTAATTTATCCAATTAATTAAATTTAATTCAACATTATATATAATTTTAATAAAATATTATTTTTAGCATTTAAAACATATTTTTCTAAAACCTATTTTAAAGTGAATAGAATTTATCCATTTTAGATAATTAAAATAACCTCTCACCAATAATTATTTAAATTAAATAAATAGATTATAAATATATAAATTCTAATTTATATTCATTTAATTATTATTACTTTTAATATATTTATTATAAATCATCTAATGTTTGAAAAATACATTTCTTCAAAATCCATTTTTATGACACATCTATATGTTTATTTTAAATTATATTCTTACAATTTTGTGAGTTTAATTTCAAATAATGGATATATTATTTTTAATTAGAATAATATATATTATAAAATATGGTCAAATTAATTTTTTCTATAATGTATAGTAAAAACAATAAAAAATTTATCATGCCTAATTTTCAAACCAAATTACTTTGAGTGGGGGGGGTTAAAATAAATATTTAAATGGAATAACATGATTAAAAGAAGTTTCTATTGAATTATAGATGTGTTTCATGGAATTATATCTCCACTAATACATAATATGTTAATTTTTGAGGCACTTTACTTGATATTTTCTTCCCATTATTAAATTGTTCTTGGTATTTTTAAGAATGTCACTCCTCCCTTATAAAAGGATACCGCTCTCCTATCATTTCAACAAATCCAAAAAAAATTGTTTCAGCCAATAACTGTCCAGATAAATTACCTACTTCCCTCTAAATTTCCTATAATCCTTTGATAAAAAATAAAATCTAGAATATAACTAGGTATAATTCTAACAAGGTGGTCCGAGTAATATATATCATTCTTAACCAAGCATATTTTGTTTTATTTCCACATCCAAAAGCTTGAAATAGTTCACAATAATATTGATATAATAAAACATAAATATAAAATATACTAATATTTAATTATGTTAACATAATAACCAAGATCAATATCGTCTTCCATCAAATTTGAAATGAATATATTGCCCATTTGTACAGAGAACAACGGCCCCACGTACTGATGTATATCATATTTCAATCATTGTCTCTTAGAGATATTATTAATGATGGATTAAAAATACTTATATGATATTAAATACATATTATACATTCTAGAAGTTTAAAATATCATATTATTTCTTAACTTAACATCCATTGAAAAATGATATATTCATTCATGTGTACAGTAGACTACAGTCTCATGAAAAGATGTGATTCGTTTTTTATTACCGCATCACATATATGGTATTTTTATGTGTACATAGTGAATTAATAGGAAGTTATTATATAATTATCATTATATAATGATAAACTAAAACTTACCTTCTTAACATCATGATAATAGAAAATTGGAAATGTTACTCATGTATACATATGATTTACCATCTTTTTTACTGTAACATAGTTAATGTTTTTTCATAACCATCCTTGATGATGGGTTTTAAAACTATAATTTATAAATTAAAACTATAATTATTTCATGAGTTTTTTTATGATAAATTTATAATCTCTTTGACAATATTCAATATACTAAAGTGATTTTGGACAAATGAGTTGAACATCATCCAAAAAATCTGACATGAACCTCAATGATTATGTAATTTAATAGTAGCATGAAATTTAATAAAATAATAGGACTAATAACAATGAAAATTATTAATAATAATTTAAATAGTTAGCATATTTTTATTACATAGGATGAAAAATAGCACATGTGATGAATTGGTATTTAGGTAAAGGATCTCTCTAAACCACCCTTTTCATCAGGATGAGACCATTTTCTCTCTAACTCAAATTATCTCTCTATTTAATGGTATGAAATGAATATAAATTATTTATATATGTATATTTCATATGTATATCAATCCTATTCACCCTTCCTTTGATTTGGTAGTGAATTTCTTCTATTCACTTCTCAAACACCCTCTTTACAAAACCTTTGTTTATTATGATACAAGGTAAAATTATGAAACCCGTTTTATTTCCATAGGTAATTAAAATGTTTATTACTTATGATTGATTTCATTTTTAGAAAAAATATTAATGTACATTAAAAGAATGTAATATATGTGCCAAGAATTATATATTCCTCTAATTACTTGGGTAATGTTTTGTTCTCATGAGACGTCATGTATGAGATTTGAGAGTGAACCTAATCAATTATGGGACTTTGTCCAATATGTGATAATTCCTTAGCGGTTATCTATTCCTTAAGTTAATTTCCTTATTTGTGTTTCTTATATATTAACCCATTATTTTCATACATATATATTAAATATTTTTATATAAACATTCATTACATTAAGAAAGCACACACTAGAGGATCATATAGGTATAGTTCATTTGGAAACATGGAAACATAACCAACTGGTTCATATGTGAATTGAATTATCTCCCACATTATTATCCATAAATAAAAAACTTCTAAAACATATCATATGAAATACATTTATTTATATCATGGGAAAAAGGTAAACAAAATAAAGGGTGAGTTCATATTTTCAAAAAGGTTAAATAAGGGAGATAAGTAAACATTGCATGAGCTTCAGGGTATGAAAACATGAGAATAACATATGGAACCCATACATTATATATAAATGATAAAAATAATTATTCATGGAATAAATATTTGTATTTCATATGACATTAATCATATGGATGAAAAATAACATGAGCCATGAGATCATAACATTTTCGTATAAGATATAGAATTCTGGTATAGACATAAGCATGGAAAATCATTTTCAAAGTAGTGAAAGCTCACTATAAAGGCTATCATAGTGGAATTTTTTCACTCACAAAACCATCATATTAGTTAAGGTTTACTCCCAAGACCATCCTAGTAGAAAAAGTTCATTTCTGAACTAGGTTTACTCTCTATTCTAATTCCCACTATCTCATGAGATATAAATATTTATTTAATGCATTGGAGGGAGATATTGGTCCCACCCGCCATATAATGAAAATAATAAGTTTTTGTTCCACGAGATGATAAAACATTAATCATATCATAAACCCTAAAATGAAATGGTTTTAATAAACATTTCATCATATCAATACCTCTGGAAGAGACGCAAGTTCCATAATCATTTCATCATTTAATCATAGTATAACCCATGAAAGGAAGAATATTTCATAAGTATCTCCACATGGTATAACACATGGATGAGAAATAGGTTTAATAAAAATAATATGATCATAAAAATTTACAATTTAATGAAATTTTGATAATTTTATCCTTGTATTAGATCTCTAGTAAGGTATAAAAAACATAAACATGTATCATCTTAGGTTGAAATTGGATTAGAAAAGAAATTTGGAACAATTCTTAAGGAAAATAAATTTTCATTAAAAATATTTTTTAGTAATAAAATTTAATTAAACATTTTGTAAAACATTTTAGTTTAATATAAACTGTGAATATTATACTAGAATATTAAAAACAATGATTCTATTATGATAGACTCCTCGTAAGTTTTTGGTAAAAGTAAAATTGAAATTGTTTGGAAACAACATGAAGAATACGTTAAAAAAATTAATAAAATGGTCCATAATTGTTAAAAATTAATTTAATAAATAGTTTTTTGGATTTAATTTTTTTAGAACATTTTTAAAAACATGATTTTGGAAGAAAAATGATTTTATACTGACGAGAGAATTTGTTTGTTTTATTTAATAAATTTTTTTTCGAACTCTTGTGTACATAAATAGAGTAAAATTAAGTTAATACATGTATTTTATTGAAATTTACATATGATAAGAAATTTCAGTAGTTTCTTGAGATATGTATCATAATATCTCATTAAATGAATCATAAACATAAACAATTCTGATAAATAATGGGATTTTATCATAAAACCCTTACAATGTCAGTAACTATTGTATCATAAACCCATAAAATAGATATCAAAAATTGATATTTAAGTCACAATAAAATTAATGTTAATCATGATAAAATACATTCATTACTAGTATATACACTACATAAATATGACATATAGTGAATATGGCATGTGTATCTTAGAAAATAAAAGTGAGACAGAAATCTATTAATGCGTTAATAATATATTAAATAATAATCCCTAATAAATATTAATATTAAATTAAACCTTAAATATAATTAAAATAATGGTATTTATGACATATCATATAAAAGGATCGTTAACACACCACACAAATTAAATAAGTTCTGAATGTCTATGTCTCCCAGAAATAAAATAGAGACTATAAAAGTATTTTATTTAGTTTAGAATTCCTTAATACATGTTTGAACTCCTAAATAGTAAATATAATTTTATAAAAAATATACTAATGAACAAAATTAATATTTATCATTACATATATGATTCACTTATGACAATTAATTATGAGTTTATCAATAATTCCTTATTAAAATTTTTTCCATGTACTAACTGCTTCGATTTTTGTGTATATTTTGATTTTTTATTTTTTAGATCCCCATAAATTAATCATTGTTAAATAATATATATAATTTTAAACATGATATAAATATAACATATAATAAATATATATGTATTTTTTATAATCCATAAAACTTTTAGATAGACAATGAAATATCATTTTCATGGAGAAGGTAAGTCATTTGTATACCTGAAAAATGTTTCCATTTTTATGATGGAAAAAAAATAAAAAATTATAAATGATGTATGAAAATTATAGAATAATTTTTATGTCACATATATCACATATTTTTATTTTAACCAATCATTATTTTCTTGAAGGTAAAGTGTATGTGAAAAATGAATCATGTCACTTCGTGAGGTGGTAGTCCACTATAACAAGAGTGATACTATCATATCCCCCACATAATAAAAAATAAGAAGGTATATATGATATCATAATTATATAAGTATAATTATATAAATATTATAATTTGAAGCAATTTAACATATACCTATTACCATCCATGGAAAAAATGATAAATACAACACATCAGTTTGCATAGCGGTAGTCCTCCATACACACGAGTGACGATATTACATTCCAATGGGTTCGGTAAGAAGTTAAATATAGTATTATAATTAATTGTTTATAATATTATAATAAATATAATATTTAAACATTAATTCCATAATTAATTTAGATCTGATATTTGTAAATGAAAAATGAATAACATTGTTTCGTAAGGTGGTAGTCCCCCGTAAACACGAACAATAATTTCATATAACATTTGATAAAAGAGGATATAGATATATAAAATTAACATAAAATAAAACTATATTTAATTATATTGGAGATAATTATGTTATAATACCTTAATTTAATAATAATAATTGAAGGAGGAATAATTTTGAAATAAAATAAAAATCTTGGTTAGGGATGTTACCTATTCTTCAAAAAAACTTCTTTTGGTTTCACAAAAAGGCTTAATGGGTTTCCTTTATGTCCAAACTAAGGATTATATTATGGTAAGAGGGAATTATGTATGTTATTTTGGATGGTATTTTCTGATAAAAAAAATTTATTTTTCAATATGAGAGGATAAGGGTGTCCTTTTATAAGTGAGGTGAGTGGAGCACTTGTAATTTTTAAAAATGGAAATGGTGTACCCACGATTTCCTCTTGAAAAAAGGATTAAAAATGGATAATTTTATAGAATTAAATATATAATGTTCAATATATGTCTAGAAAATGTGTTTTTGAATCGTTTTATATTGTTTTTAACTATTATTATTATAGTTTCACCCATAGTAAACCCATTTTTACCTTATCCACAGTAAATAATATTTACAATTTTGTTATTTATTATGGTAATAAATTATGTTTAACTTATTAAATATTATATATTATTATAATTCCATATATGGAATCTATTTTTTAAAATTCCATTCAGATATGTGGAATATTTTAATTTAAAACTAATTCCATATATGCCATGAGAATGTAGTTTTCCATAAAGAAAATGTTTAAAAGGAAAAAAGTTTATATATCAAAATTCCATATGAAAATGATTCTAATGCCATAAATTTGACTAATATATATTTAATTTAACTAATATTTTTTTTTAAATATCATAAAAATGTTTTGTTTTTAAAATATATAAAGTAATCAAAAATCATAATAAGAAATAATATTATCATTATTCACTGAAAATTTATCCATTCAAAAAATTATCAAAAATTAACACAATGATAATTTTGGGATTTATATTTCCAAAATGTTGTTTATTTTGTCAAATACATTTTATATAAGGCCTAAAAATTAAATATTTTTATTTTTCAAAAAATAAATAAAAATATTTATTTGAGAAAATATTATTTTCAAAACATATAAACACTTTTCTAAAAATTACGTTATTTTTTATCAATAATATTTCATTGTATAAAACCATTATACATAATATTAATATATTTTTTTAAAACATAATATATATATGTTTGATTTTTAGGATATAACTACAGTTTTTAAATAATAATATTAATAATATATCATGGTTTTTTAATACTTGATGTTGCAAGTAAAAAATAAATAAAAGAAATTTAATTTAATTTAAATAAATAATAATTCATAAAATCTCAATGTGATACATTCTACCCAGTTTAAATTTAATTTCACTATAACAATTCTTCACTCTAATAAAAGAAAATGAGGATATTTCTACCTCATTATTTCTTCAAGTTCTTACATATCTTCTTCAAACTGGTGGTTTTTCCATAAAACATTAACTAGGTGACGCGTCTTCTTTTGAAGAAATTTATCTCTATTATCCATAATATACACTACATATATATACCTAGATATTATTTTTCCATTATTTGAAAATATTATTACGTTTATCCGTGGTGAAATTATAAGAAATAAATTTTCACCAACATCAAATTAAAGATCACACGGGTGATTGTTAGAAAACAATTCTACTGACATTGAGCTTTCATTATGTGTAGATGAATGGTTATAACCTTTTAATCCATTATATGATATATCATTTCTTGATATCTTTATTTATCCAACTTCATTCCATCATGATAGATCTGTACACTTATTTTCATTGGGAGATCCATAAGGATCCAAATTAATGCTCGAGTGAAAGTTATTGATGTATGAAAACTCAACTAGATAAACGTTTTGATACCAAACACCTTTTAAATCCATTGAAACAATATCTCAACATATCCTATAGGGTATTTATTTTCTCTTATATTGATTATCTGCCTGAGGATGATACATTGTTCGGAAACTCAAATTGGTATTAAGAGAATGTTAAATATTTCTTGAGAACATTGAGATAAATCTAACATCCAAATCTGACATAATTGAATATGGTACTCCATAAAACCATACAACTTCATTGATGTATATTCCATCCTTATGATCGAGATAGAATTATTCTCTAATTTTTATTTAGTTTATTTATTTTTGTAAGGCTATTGTATTCAATTGGTATATCATTATTCTCTTTAGAATTTTTTGGGAGTTCGATGACAAAATAAATGGTAATGTTTTCCCATTTCTATTTTTTATAGTTAATATATGTAATAATCCCTTGTAATCTTGTCTCTTGGCCTTAATATAAATATTTACCAATCACCGTGATAAAAACTAGGTGATAACTCTCTTTATTCCATCCTTCCATAAATACTATTTGGAATCTCTATACATCTTTATACTTCCAATAAGAATAGATAATGGAGAAAAATGAGCTTTATCTATAAAAATATTCTTCAAATATAGTATGTAAATAACACATAAATTATTCTGGGACATTATAATTATATCATGATCAAGATTAAACTTAGGAAAATTTATAATCTTATTTTATATATCTACATCTTCATTCAATGCCTCTTTCATCTTTACATTGATAGATGGATAAAAATTCTATTGAGCATGATAGGATTTCTCCCTTTCCTTCTATATTTATATATCCATAAATTTAATATCTAGAAATAATTGATATTTTTTTATCATCATCATGGATAATATAGCCTAGTCATTTTGACTCAAGCCATCAACCACCTTGTTCACTTTCCCATGGTGGAAATTTATTTTTTAGTTGTAATATTTTATCACCTCAAACCATATTATCTTTAAAATATTAAACTCCTTTTGTGTTAATATATAATTTATTATTTTGTGATTGGTATATATATCACATTATTCTCCATAAAGAAGATGCATCTGTATCATTAAAGCAAAACATACCACAACTAACTCGGAATCATTGGTTGGGAATTGTTTTACATTAACCTTCAATTGTCATGCTTCATAAGATATAACCATGTCATTATGCATATTATCACATATCAATACCTTATTTGATGCATCAATTTGTATTTTAAACCCTTCCTCACTATAGGATAATATAGGAATATGTGTTTTTATTAATATTCTCATTATTTCCTTGATATTTTCCTCACATTCATCTATTTAAATGAACATGGCTCTAATCTATATTAACTTGGTGAGTAGATTATATTTTTTGGGGAAAAATCTATAATCAATAAATAATATCCAAATTAACTAAGAAAACTATAGATATTGGTCATCGTGTTTATTCTAGTCCCACACTTAATATACTTTATATTTTACAGATCTATTGATATACCCTCTCTTGAGATTATATGACTCAAAAATAAATCCATTTTCATCCAAAATTCATAGTTTGAAATTTTTTCATATATTTTTTCCTTCTGTAGGGTATTCACTACAATTCTCAAGTGATATTTATTCCCTTACTCTTTCATTAAATAGATAATAATATCATATATAAATATAACCACAAGCTAATCATGGTAATCTTTGAATATTATATTTATTCAATACCTAAAGATAGAGGGTGAATTAATATAACAAAATAAAAAAACTATATATTCATAGTGTCAATACATTATACACAATGATGTCTTTGGTATATCATCCATTATGAATCTAAATTGATGATAAACATAATGAATGTCAGTCTTTGAAATGTATTGAGCATAGTATAGATGATAAAACATGTTATCATTACTAGGTATATTATACAGATTCATTATCATGACCTTGTTCAGCTACTAATAATCTTTTAAGAGTTACATATATCCATATCTATTTTTAAAAAAATTAATTGGGGAACCCTAAAGTAATAGATTTTGATGAATTAATTTATTTTAAAGGATCTCCTAGAGTTTCTTTTTCAATTCTTGCTAATAAATAGAGTCCATATTATAGGGATTCATTGACATTTTTGGGGAACTGGGTATGAGTTCTAATGAGAATCAACTTCATGTTTTTGTGGAAGGCTATGATACTCTCTTGGAAAGGAATCAAATGTTTTTGCACAATTAGTGTATCATTGATGTTGACTTTCACCCCAAACCATCTAAGATAAACTACCCTCATGATTGGGAATCAAAACCCATACATTTATTTTTATTTCCACAGAAAGTTCAAATTTAACATCATAGTTATATAAGATCATAGGTTGGTTTGGAATATATAATATGATTTCCCATCCTTGGAAATTTATGTGGGATTAATATAGAGAAATCATATCCCTCAAAAAAATAACCACAAATTCAAGAATAGGAATAATGAAAATATTTTTATGAAGCACATTCTTAAAAACATAAACTATAGAACAATCCTAGAATTGAGATGTGAACATCGTACAATTAGGGGTTTTCACTACAAAGTAAATATATAGTCATTTGGTTGGCCTCATGATACCCATATAGAATTCTTCAGATATTAAATAATTGGTGTATCTAGAGTTGAATAATATATTGAGAGTTTTATATTTCATGGTATGTGTACCTTTTACCCCAACGTTGTCGAACCCCTTGTCATAAATAATGATAACTTGAGATTAAACTTTTTCTCTCTAATAAAGTGTAAGGTTACATCAATCATCAAAATTATCCTTAGTATTTGGGATTCGGTAGGTATAATTCCCTAATAACTTGAATTTAAAAAAAATCTTTTAGTTGTGCATTATGTGAACATTTTTTTCTACTTTCATCATGAACTAACTTCTTGTAATAACCTCTACATTTGATCTCCCAATGAACTTTCCTTCCACTCATAAAACATTTTCTAGTTCCCTTAAGAAAATTTTACACCATGTTACTTCCCACACTTTGATCAAAAAGTATATCTTATATTATTTAATCTAAGGTTCTTACATTTTCAATAAAATTTCATTTCTCTCTTCTTATATAAACCTTGAGTTTTATACGTAACAAACAAAATATATTTCCACATTGATAGCACATAGTATATTATTTTTATAATTACAAATGTCTCTTATTTCTATAACATTTCAAAAACCTAGTTTTAAACCACTGGTAAATTGATCAACATTACTTTTAGGTTGTAAGATAATACCAAAAGCCTGCCTAAAATTTTATGTAAACTTTTCTTCATAGGTACCAATAGATTCATCATCCAATTGATTTAGATCATAGAACTCATTCTCTATATGTATATGAACAATACGAGGGATGTACTTATTTGAAAATATGTTCTTGAACTTTTCCCAATACATGAAGGCAATTTCATCATGTTCTATTCTGTTTTTGATTAGGTTCCACCATTGATCCTCTTATCCTTCCAAATGATAGGCAACTGAAATGATTTTTTTGTTCCCGAACACTAGAGAATATAAAATATATTTTTTGTGGTACTGATCCATTGCTCATTAACTAGTGGATTAGTGTAACCATTGTAGAAGGGAGGGTGTTATTAATGACTCAACAGAACTTTATTCCCTCATTTCATCATTTGTAAGTCCATCATGGTTTATGTTTTGATAATGTTTTGTGAGCATAGAAATGAGATATTTCATTTCTGGACCCCATAAAATTAGTCTACTCTAGAGAGAAATTATTATATTTTCTATGAAACTCAGTATTAACATGGTACCTTCATATTTTATACAAATACTAAAACAATAAAAACATAGTGTACCCTAAAATAATCATGTGGGGTAACCACATAATCATGAAAAAATAACTTATATGATGTATAAATAAGAACATATACTTCTTAATATACGACACATTTGGTTTATCTTGTGTCATTATTAGTCATCATATATTTAGGTCCTTCATGATAGTTTATAAATATTTGGAAAATTTTCAAAGAATATCCCCCTGGAGTGTACCACTAGGTGTGAGGTAAGGCCTATTATCCTGCTCTAAGTGATGATCGAGTCTAGCTCGATGTTCCCTATATGGTGATATTACACCAAGGTACCTCTATACCAAATACGCATCCACTTGTATTATCTATATGGGGATTAATTTTTTTTGGAATCCACTTTCTATATCCTTCACCAACATTCAATGATATTTTCCTATACATTATCTCATCCATGTACTTATCCTTAGACATTTCCATAGAGATATCAGCAAAGTTTTATCATACCAGTTTCCAATGTATAATTAAACCTATCTTGTGATATGAAATATAGTGACCAAATATTTTCATACATAAATATTATATCTTTTTAGATGAACATTCATTATATTATACAAACACATTCCTGAGGATCGTTAAGGTGTATTTCTTGTATAAAAAAATAAACATAAAAAATCATTCATTTGTGAGATCCATAATCTCCCACTATGTTATTAATAACTAGAACCCTTAATTTATATATCAAACATAATATGTTTCTTCATAACCTAGTGAAATAAAATATAATAATGGATGAGATAAGATCAACAGTAAGGGTAAAAATGATGATTCATAATCATAAAATGAGAATAAGTGAATGAGAACATGATAATAACATTTGAAAAACATACCATATATGTCAAAGATTGAAATTATGGTTCATGGAACAATTATTTTCAGTTCAAAATACAAGAATCATTAGTAATTCAAAGAACATGATCCTTGAGAGAATAACATTGGCATAATACATATAATTGTGGGATATAAATAAGAATTGAAATTAATATCCATAGTAGTCAAGATTCAATACCATGGCTACTATAGTGGAATGCGTTCACTCCCCAAACCATCATATTTGTCAAGGTTTACTCCAAATAACATCATAGTAGACAATATCCTTTACTTCCCCAGGTTAAATTCCCATTTGAGTCATTTCAATCACATGAGATATAAATCATTAACTAATACATTATAGGGAGATATAGGCCCCACCTATAAGATAATGAAAATCATGCCTATTTTTCCATAATATCATTAAAGATTCATCATATCATAACCCATGGAATTAAATGGGTTTCATAAGAATTCCATCATATCATAACCCCTGATGACACTTGTCTTTATTAAAAATTAATTTATTATTTATTATATAAGAATACACATAAAACTACCCATATTATCGAGAATTATATTGCGTTTTTTAATTTATTACATTACATAAAAACATAAAATATGGGTTACATTAGAATTATTTAAAACTTATTTAACCTGGTCGTAAGTTTTAATCGTTCTTAAAACATGATGGGATAACCTTGGGACATACAAAATAAAGGGGTGAGAAATAAATCTCAGTAAGGGGATAAAAAATTAATAAATTAAATAAATTATTAAATAATAGAAATTTGGCATTTATATGTGATATAAAAGGGATTATAATAATAAAAATGATCACTATGGAATGATATAACATGATTACATAAAGGTAATATAGGAAAGTGGAAACAAATTTAAGCATGACATCGTAAACATGGTTCAAGAATTACATCCAAGACATCATAAATTCCAAAAAATAGTTCAATAATGGGTTAGGTTCACTATAAAATCCAGTACATGACGTCTCATGAGAATATAAAATTACCCAACACATTGCATCAAAATACAATTCTGGTCGCACCCGTCTCTTTCATATCATGTACATGCATAAGTGTTCTGCATAGATTAGACAACTTAAGGACGTATTTCATAAATTGAAACCCCATGATGAAGTATTGTGGGTTATAAATGGTTGTCCCAAATAAATTATGGATAGTTACATCTATTTGAAAACCCTTGAGTGGAAATCATGGGGTTTATTAACGAAACTATCATTCAACATGAAGAATTATAGTGAAATTTCTGAATCATACTGATAGTAAAAAAATATTCATAAAATGGTTTAATGTGATTAAAAGGTGTATCTATCCATTTACATATAAAAAGGAAAGTAACATTTATGTGTAATTATAAGGACTCGGCCTTAAAACATTACATAATCATGAATTAAAAGAATAATTCACATTGAGGATCTTTTCAGGTTTAGAGTTTTAGAGAATTAGGCCATAATTATTATACAACAACTTGAATATTACATGTAGACACTACTACTTAGTATCCATTTTTTTCATAAAATAAAAACTCTTAAAAATAAACATGTCTAGTTCCATGTTTTAGACAACAAGACTTTTCCTTGATCCCATCCTGACCCTATACATCTTTAAGTCTTGTGAAAAACAATTCAAATACTTGGGATAAGCACAAAAATCTCATTAATGGTTATAAAATAAGGAAATGAAACATTAACCCATCAATAAATACAAATCAATGAAACCAATACTTTTCATTCATAGCATACCTTACGAAATCATAAGATTTATGAATAACACATAGAAATCATAAATCAAAAAGGTTAACTTGTAAAATCCATATAAAACATACATTATAGCTATCACAACTATGTAGGGAGTTACACTTGGAATACTCATCATAGTATATTCCCTAAATCTCTTAGGAGAAACATCACATTTACCTCCATCATGTTACCCAATGCATTGGAGAGCTATCTCGGGCTCACCCGCCCTAGGTTTATCACGGAACCACCCGTATATGAAAATAATGCCCAATAACCATTACATATTCAGAACATGTAAAACAATAATAAAGGAAAGATAAAATTTCCACATTTTAATCACAATATATCATTTCAAGATAGTGACATAATCAATGCTTTATCAGCCATTTTCAAAACCATTTAAAACTTTTAAGAAAGAGATTTTTGAATCAAAGTGTCCCATAAAACTTTGAAACTTTTAAAGGATTTAGAATTTTAAAACATTAATGTCCATATAAACAAATCCCAAAAACATTTATAAAACATGGACATTAATAAGAAATATTTATAATAATATATCTTTAAAACATTTAAAATGATATTTTAGTTAAAGAGTTTTTTTAACAAAATGAGAGATGCTTGAATACAAAAAATTGAGGAATAACATTAAATCATAACATTATAATATCATGAGAATAAAAGGATTCATGATATAATATTACAAAGGATAGTATATACTCTTTATAATAGTGAATTGGTGCACAAAAACAATGAAGTATCGATGGAAATGTAAATTGAGATGAAATTCCTTATAAAGACGGTATCCTTAAATTAAGGATAAATCAATGAGATAATTATGTGTGAAAAATATAAATACACCCAATATAAGTGGATATTATGTGTAAAACAATAGATATCATTCAAACATATTCAAAGGACAACATATTCAAGACGTATAATTTTATCCCAAATAATTGAAATTGGGTTTAGAAGTTCCCTTAAAAAAATTAGACAGCCTAAAGACGTCACTTTAAAATTCAGAAAATGATTTGATGAGATAAAAAGTTTATCTCATCACTTGGGCATAAAATTTATATCAATAAGGATATATAATAACATATCCCAACACAAGAAAATGTAAATTAAAATACATAACAAAAAGAAGTCTTTTTAAATGAGGAGGGTGAAAGGTTCCCATACCGATTTGGTAACTTTAGAAACATAAACCACATGAAAGAAGGATCATCCAATGAAGATAAAAATACTCATAAATGAAAGTATATTACAAAAAGAGTACAATCATGGGAATTACATGCACCACACAAAAGGATATAGTGGAAAATATAGCATGAATCTCACGGGAATAAAACCCAGTGAGATGAAGATCCCTTACCACATTGTAATCAGTCGAATCGTATGACCAAAAGTTAATAACCACCAAATAAATCACAAAATACCATGAATATAATGATAATAATGATAATATATATCAAATTTAGGTACACAATACACCACATGCAATGAATAAGTGACAGACAATGGAAATCTCACAGAATGAAAAGTGAGATTAGAAAATCCCTTACCTCGTGCCCAACATGACCCATTCCTTCTTTATCGTCCTGAATAATAAACTAAATTTAATTTATACTTGATTAATAACCTTTTTCGTGTTTATTATTCCTTTTATATCACTTATTATCATGTTATAAACATTATGTAATCATTTAAGTTTGTAACATTCATTTTGTCGATATTTGGTACTTAAGTCAAAAATGAACACCTTATATTTACAAGTTGTCCATGTGGTCAATATTCCATTATATCCAGAAAGGTATTAATGATTTAGATATAATATATACCATATATATCCATTATATACATGTATTTATAATAGTACATAACATTTGGAGCTAAAAAATGAAATGCACCGTTCATGGAGACGGTAAGTCGTACGTACGCATGAACGCTACATTCATTTCTATTTTTTATTTTAATGGAATTAAAACATAATGATACATAGTTATATTATAATTCCTATATAATATCATATATAATATCATTAAATACATCCTTTATACATTCCACGTAAGTCATGAATGAGTCATATCACTTTGAGGGGGGGTAGTCTGCACTTCCTCTAATGAGATTATCGTATTTACCCACGATGGAAACCATAGTGGAATTATATAAATGGAAAATACAGAAGCATAAAGAAAACATTAACATAATATATATCATATAGAAATGTAGTTCCATGATAATGTCCACCATGAGAGGTGGTAATATGTGATGGAACAATCATCATTTCGTGAGGCATTAGTTTGTCATCCACAGAAACATTATGTTCTTCATCCATTAGATGGAGGTGTGTGTAAGTATATTTGGAATCCTTCTCATAAAAACATCTAAGTATATTTAGGATACTGTTTTTGTTACAAAATAATGGAATAAAAAGATTTTATGGGTTGGAGAATTAAAATAAAATAAAACAAATTAAGAGAAATCATTACCTTTAATTTGGGTAACTCCCTTTGGTTTGAACCAAAGGACTTCTTGAAGTGCCTTCTACATAAGTTAAGGCTTATAGGAGTAGGATATGGATTTAGGGAGCTTAATTGGGCAGATTTTGGACGATCCAAATGGCTTGAGAGGTGTGTGTAATTGATTATAAATGGTCTCATTTTATAAGGGGGAGGAGGGGCTCTTTAGGAAAGTGTGAAAATATTATTTTATTATACAATGATATTCGGTTTTTAATGGTCCAAAAATAATTAAGGTAGAATATAAGACGACTCATATTAGAAATAAAATCATAAAATAGGAATTGGACAGGTTTTGGGTAATATATTAGTCATTATAATCTCATTTATTTAAATTATTTATTAATGAAGTAAACACTGCATCTTTATAGTGTCATAAATAATATAAATTATTTGATGTCTAAAAATTTTGAAAAAATACTATCATGTAGGATATATTATTATCTTTATAAATAATATTTATAATTGAAAATAAGACTTATATAATACCATATAATAATTAATTCACAAAAATATATTTGCTTTTGTCATTTTTTCCTTTACTTTAAGTTAATTAATCTAAATTGTCATTATCACTCTCAAGTGGCTCAATGGGGTCCCAAAATCGACCCAAAGATTCCCATGGTCGTTAATGACTCAAGAAATAAGTTTTGAAAAAGTTTTAAGGTAATTTTGAATTATTATAATATTCTTTTAACCTTGAATTACCCTATTTACATTTAACTGCGGTAAATAAAAGTCAAAAGTTACTATTCACCAAAAATTATATTCATCTTAATGAACCAAATTTTACTTCTTAATAACAACAATGTATGTCGAATTTTGGAGATTCAATTCACAGAAGTGGTAAATTTTTATTTAAATGAAAAATTTAGTTTTTTTAACTACCACTGAGTGGTTTCACTATTCATCAAAAATTGAAGTTTTCCAAAAAAATACCAAAAATTCATCCTAAGATATATTTGATATTCCGAATTCAAAAATGATGTCTATTTTGAAAAATTCAAAACATATAAGTGGAATTAATTAATTTTAAAATTAATTCCCGTTATCAAAATAAATAGCATGTTTTTAAGAAACAATAACTATCAAAAGATTGATACTTGTTAATGTCTAATTTCAAAGTGAAATTAATTCCATTGATCAACATTGGATTAAACAGTAAAAATATATTTTAATTTCAATTTAAAAAGAATTAAAAATATTATATAACCATATAAATAAATTATATTAAAAGGCACTTTTGAATTAAAATACAATATTTTTCACTATTCATTAAAAATGAACTTTATTGGAAAAATTCCAAAAAATTACCGAAAGTAAAATTTGATGTCCTAATTCTAAAGAAGAATTTTATTTCGTCAAAAATAATGTATTAAAGTTACCAAAACTATATTTAAAGAGGGTTCTCCATTAAAAGGTGGTAAATCGACCTTTTAATGTAAATTATGCTTAAAATTAGATTCATTCACATTTTAAGCCTATAAATTTTTATTTGATAATGTAAATACATTTATCAATCATGTATAATCATATTGTAGTTAGTTTTGTTCATTACCACCAATACAATGGCTAAGAGTTAGCTACCGTTTAAAATAATAAAATAATATTATAAGTGTGTCACGTAAGATTTCAAAGAAACTCGTTGTTGCGTATCGGGTATGCTATCAAACATAGCAACCCTTTTTAAAGTAAAATAAGTATTTAATTAAAAAATTAATAAATATTAAAAAACCATATTCTTTATTTACCTAGGATGTTACATCCTTCCCCCCTTTTGAGAATTGCATCCCCGCAATTTTAAAACTGGACTTGGAAACTTCATTAAAAGTCCCACGTCGGAAAAGAGTAAGTAAAACTATCACTTTAAAAAAAAGAAAATGAATTAAAAAGCTCACCTGAGTTAACCCATACTAAGATTCCATGAGAACATTGATATGGAGGAGAAAAAAGGGTCAAGTTCTGAGGGAGATTGATAGAAAACATGTTTAGGAGAAAGTTAACCATCAGAAAATCACAGACATGTGATATTTGTAAACTGTCTTTGATTACCCAGTAGGAAACTTAAACCAACAAAGTTTTTATTTTACGTTCCTTTTAATAATTTTTATGAATTCATCTTCTACATAGAATAAATAAATAAGTAAATATACTTACCTTCAAGAAGAGTTTCATCTTTTAATAAGTTTCTACCAAAACTAATAATTTCTCTAAATGATGAGTATTCAAAAAGACTTGGTCACATCAAAATCTCAAGAATAATCTTCTAGAGAATCACATAATACACAAAAGGAGAACTATATATTTTCCTTGTATTTACACATCAACTAATACCAAAATTGTAAGTACAAGATCAGATAATCAGCAAAAGGATAATCCTTTATAAAAAGAAATACTACTCTTAATCTCCAAAATTCAACAAAAAGAACCCAAGGTTCAAGAAAGACCATTCAATAAACAATTGTCCCAAATATTCTTCAAAAGTAATCCATACTTTGATTGTAACCCAAATCTCATGAGTATTTAATTACATAGACTTCCAAGATACATCTTAAAATTTATCTCCAAGTAACACCAGTTACTCATAAAGTCTCATATTGAAAAGTAATTAACCTAATCACATATTCTCCATGATAGGTTAATAATTTTCATAAATAAATCAAATCATCATGTGTCCATAATAAAAACATAGATTCTTCAAAACTAAAATTTCAACCATTATTCCACAATTGAAATCCCATAGTATTCTATCTTCCTTAGGCATATAGTGTTTCCTCAAAAGAGAGAACGTCTTCCACTACCACTTTTATCACTTTATCACTATATCATTTTTCAATACTAAGTATATCCATTTGATAAAACATAAGTTCCAAAAATCAACTTCTTACTATTCTATAAAATAATTTTACTAAAATAATAAGTCATACTAACCAGGGACTTCAAGTAGGCTAGTGATAGGCGATGTTCCCTTGTCTCCCTTCAGTTGTGGGTTTGATTCTTGCAGGCATGCCATATTCAACAGGTTTTCACCCATCCTACGGGTTTTCATTTTTATAAAACTCGAAAATAACCCTAACATGTTTTAACCTCAAAGGTTTCCTTGTACCTCTCATTTTCATCCAAATTCATTCTGATCTCAACATCTTAATTCTTGAAGTCTTATTTCACCACCATATGATAAAATAAAACAATCCCCAAAACGAATAACATCATACCTTGATCATGTTGTCCATTTGGTTTTATCGTCATCTTGTTCACGTAGGTAGAAGGTCCATGCATTGCAAAAATGATTTAGAGATCCTTCAAAATCATTTGCTTCCTCCATCCAAATACACCTTGTATACAATGGGTCATATGGGTGTTCACAGAAAAAAAGTTTTGGAAAATAATATAATTTCAAAACATCTGATAAAACATGATTTCTATAAAATAGTCGAATCGAATATGAGTTGAAACATTCAATTAATGGTCCTTTTAAAATACCATAAGTATGTGCTGAGAAACTATATTTTAAAATCAAATATAAATAGGTTTCTCAAGGGTCTCCTTCTTTAGCACCTTTTTTAAAATCATAATATGCTTCAAAATCTTGTGATAAGGTAAAATATTTGAAAATTTCTTGATAATATTTACCTTTCTTGAAAATATGAGAATATTGTGAAAATAGGATTTTTCTAAATACAACCCATGATCCATGATAATAACGAGGTATAGTGGAGGTGTTTGATATCTCAAAAAACTGCTTTAAAGTGAGTTGTATGCTATAAAAAGTTTCACAACAATCCGAACATGACTTTGCAATAATTATTGAAATCATGTCATCAGGAAGAGATAGGAATGTCATTTGAGATCCTCCACCTTCCATTTGTAACTGACTTTCCTTGATTTGAAATAGTTATAAAACAAGGATTTAACTGAAATAATAGATAGGGACTAACCATATGTCTAAATAAAATTCATAATCCCAAAATTTTTCTAAACTGACCTCTGATACCAACTATAAGGAACCGGCCTTAAAACATTACATAATATTGAATTAAAAGAATAATTCACATTGAGGGTCATTTTAGGTTTAGATTTTTAGATAATTAAGCCATAACTATTATACAACAACTTGAATATTACATGTAGACACTACTACTCAGTATCCATTTTTTTCATAAAATAAAATCTCTTAAAAAGAAATGTGTCTAGTTC
This sequence comes from Viscum album, assembly GCA_963277665.1. Classification (NCBI taxonomy): domain Eukaryota; kingdom Viridiplantae; phylum Streptophyta; class Magnoliopsida; order Santalales; family Viscaceae; genus Viscum; species Viscum album. Next base: position 1,335,863,391 of record OY728142.1, read on the forward strand.
CATGTTTTAGACAACAAGACTTTTCCTTGATCCCATCCTTGACCCTATTCATCTTTAAGTCCTGTGGAAAACAATTCAAATATGTGGGATGAGCACAAAAAGATCAGTAAGGGTTATAAAATAAATAAATGAAACATTAACCCATCAATAAATACAAATCAATGAAACCAATAATTTTCATTCATAACATACCTTATGAAATCCTAAGATTTATGAATAACACATAGAAATCATAAATCAAAAAGGTTAACTTATGGTATCTATATACAACTAACATTGTAGATATCACAACTATGTAGGGAGTTACGCTTGGAATACCCATCATATTATATTCACTAAATCTCTTAGGAGAAACATCACGTTTACCTCCGTCACGTTACCCAATGTATTGGAGAGCTATCTTGGGCTCACCCACCCTAGGTTTATCATGGAACCACCCGTATAAGTAAATAATTCCCAATAACCATTACATATTCATAACATGTTAAACAATCATAAATGAAAGATAACATTTCCACATTTTAATCACTATATATCATTTAAAGATAGTGACATAATCAATGCTTTATCAAACCATATTCAAAACCATTTAAAACTTTTAAGAAAGAGATTTTTGAATCAAAGTTTCCCTTAACACTTTGAAACTTTTAAAGTATTTAGAGTTTTAAAATATTAATGTCCATATAAATAAATCACAAAACCATTTAGAAAACATGGACATTAATGAGAAATATTTTGGAGAATACATCTTTAAAACATTTAAAATGATATTTTAGTTAAACAATTTTTTTAACAAAATGAGAGATGCTTGAATACAAAAAATTGAGGAATAACATTTAATCATAGCATTATAATATCATGAGAATAAAATTAGTCATGATATAATATTCCAAAGGACAGTACATACTCCATATAAGAGTGAATTGGTGCATAAAAACAATAAATTCTTAATGGAAATGTAAATTGATATGAAATCCCTTATAAAGACGGTATCGTTAAATTAAGGATAAATCAATCAGATAATTATGTGTGAAAAATATAAATACAGCCAATATAAGTGGATATTAAGTGTAAAACAATAGATATCATTTACACATATTCATAGGATGACATATTCAATAAGTAAAAGTTTAACCTAAAGAATTGAAATTGGGTTAAGAAGTTCCGTTACAAAAATTCGACAGTCTAACGACGTCACTTCAAAATTCAGAAAATGAGTTGATGAGATAAAAAGGGTATCTCATCACTTGGGCATAAAATTTAAATCAATAAGGATATATAATAACATATCCCAACAAAATAAGATGTAAATTAAAATACATAACAAAAAGAAGTCTTTTTAAATGAAGAGGGTGAAAGGTTCCCATACCAATTTGGTAACTTTCGAAACATAAACCACATGAAAGAAGGATCATCCAATGAAGATGTAAATACTCGTAAATGAAAGTATATTACACAAAGAGTAAAATCATGGGATGTACATACACCACACAAAAGAAGATAGTGGCAAATATATCATGAATCTCATGTGAATAAAAACAAGTGAGATGAAGATCCCTTACCACATTGTAATCAGTCGAATTGTATGACCAAAAGTTAATAACCACCAAATGAATAACATAATACCATGAATATAATGAGAATAATGATAATATATATCAAATGTAAATACACAATAAACCCCATGCAATGAATAAGTGGCAGACAATAGAAATCTCACGAAATTAAAAGTGAGATTAGAAAATCCCTCACCTCATGCCCGACTTGACCCGTTCGTTCTTTATCATCCCAAATAATAAACTAAAGTTAATTTATACTTGATTAAGAACCTTTTTTAAGTTTATTATTCCTTTTATATCACTTATTACCATGTTATAAACATTATGTAATCATTTAAGTTAATAATGTTCATTTTGTCGATATCTGGTACTTAAGTCAAAAATGAACACCTTATATTTACAAGTTATCCATGTGGTCAATAGTCCATTATATCCAGAATGATATTAATGATTTAGATATCATATATAACATATATATCCATTATATACATGTATTTATAATAGTACATAACATTTGGAGGTAAGAAATGAAATGCACCGTTCATGGAGACAGTAAGTCATACGTACGCATGAACGCTACTTTCATTTATATTTATTATTTTAATGGAATTAAAACATAATGATACATAGTTATTTTATAATTCCAGTATTATTTCATATATAATATCATTAACTCCATTTAAAGAGCACTGTTGTGGGCACCCTCAAATGATTAATGTGATTTTGGGGTACTTAGGTGCAGCAGAGTGGCTGACCAAGGTCGTCTCTCAAAGGAGGAAGTAGATTTAAAACAAATTTTTAAAGGTATTCTAAAAATAAAATAAAATAGAATAAAACACTACCTGAAAGGATGGGGTTGTTTATAGTTTATGAATCTAGAATAATTTTTCTAGAAGAAGATTGTATTTTTTTGTTTTTATTTTTGAAATGAAGTTTGATTAAAATGACACAACAAAAAGATGTTTTTTTTAGAAAATATTTTAAAAGGAATAATCGATCTAACTCTACCTCTTAATTGAATTATTAATCATTATAATTTAAATCAATATCCACTTAATTATTATCCCCTAATTTTTTATCACTCGAACCCCACGAGAGTTAACTTAACCACAAAGATGAAATTACTTAAACCCTAGGCTAGCTTCGGAACACGCAATCGCAGCACCCTGCTTTGATTGTTGTTCTAAGGTTAGCTTATGGTCAGTGGTTAATTAGATAACATATCCATTTTGGAAATGAGGATTAATTGTGTTTAGGTATTATATTTGTACTCTACAAATTTATCCTGTATGGTCTTGTATTACCGATTAAGATCGTTCTCTCACAATTTACACAATTCCCGACCTCGCGTGTTTTGTGTTAATTGTTCAATTACTTTATTAGTTTATTAAAATTTAAAAACACAATTCATGGATAATATTATGTGAATTATAGTATCTCAATTATTTAAAATAATTAAATGAATACGGATAGAGGTCGATCGATTACTAAAAAGAACTACTCTTCCATGGGCGGTGTAGTCATCGTGGAGACGTTTTGCATAAGCAAAGGATTGAAAGGGTAAAACCCCAATCTTGTATCCACTCTTGATTCCAAACCAATTGATAAGATTAATAGAAGAAGAATAGGGAAGAAAATAGAAGATTATTTGATGAAAAATTCAAGATACAAACATGAAATAAAAGGAATACAAAGAAGAGGTGGGAGAGGAGAGCCTTTTTGGAAGAGAGGTTTACACAAAGGATTACTTATTCCAGGATTTTTGAGGGGCTCCCAAGAGACACCCTTTCGGACACATCTTCCCAAATCCTCGAACAGCTCTTCCAGATAGTTAAAACCCCCTTACAAAAGAGTTTGTTAGGGCTAGGGTTACATAACTTTTTAAGTGTGAAATGAAAAACTCGGCCAAATATTTTATTCCACGTTGCACCACCTAGTTGACCTACAAAACGTGTGAATTGACCGCCCTTCCATAATGATGATTTGTTCCAAATAATGTTCCTGAGATTTCCTCAAATATTGGGCTCAATCCAATCCCGGATTAAGAAGATATGGCCCAAATACAAAACCCATGTCTATTCTGCCGAGTCCAGCCCACCATTGGATTAATGGCCCCTTTAATCCTTCCAAATTCACTTTTGGGCTCTATTGTACTGAATGAAAGTTGTAGAACATTAAGTTATAAACACTGTTACAAAATTTCAAATTCAAATAATAAATATAAAAATATTTATCTTCGAAATACTACAGTGCACTATAAAGGGTAAAACTGGAATTTTCACCAAATTTTCAAATGAATGATCAAATCCCAATTATTTTATAAATAAACATATTTAACACAATGTGAGAAAATTATATCATTTATTATCAAAAAAATATTCAACAAAATAGTATTTTATCAACTCCCACAGACTTACCCTTTTGCACTCCTGGGCAAAACCTCATGTCAAGTAAACATCAATATCAAATCAAAACCAATTTTAAAGCACATATCCTTGAGATCAATCAATTTCACACCAAGAATCAAAAGATATCATGCCTAATAAAAAAAACTTATTTCAAGTTCTCCATTTATTTCATTTAATATATTTCCACTTCATTTATCCTCCCACGCACAAAACACTTACCTCACTTGAATTTTCTCTCATCACTAAAATACGATTTTTTTTGCAATGTCTTTCTCATCCAAACTCATACAAGGGTCACCATAGGCTTGATAAATTCATACATCACTACCCGGTGTGAGTAAAGGACATATTTTTATCATGAGTACTTTTTAGGGTTGTTATGTGGCTTTCGGTTGGTAGGATTTAGATGTGAAAAATTCTAAGGCTGAATGAGGAGGGCTTGACTCTTTTTGAAGAAAAATTGCATTAATCTAATTTTCACTTAAATATGGTCTTCTACTCAATCCCCATAGTATCAATTCAGCTCCATCATAATGAAAAGTCATGAAACTTTTACACCATTTGTCATTTCAGCATCAAAAATGTCAATCTTCTCAAACATGATTTTCTTGAAAACTCTAGATGGGCACAGCTTTCCACCTCAATTAGAAGCTCCGAAAAAGGCACAGATTCACTTGCCATGAAAGATCCAAAAAAGGCACAGATTTCAATATAATTACTTTCTTCAGCATCAAACACATCTCTTCAGAATTTAATTTTCCACCCAATGTATCACAAAATGTGGTAGCACAACACAAGACAGCTTCCCCCACACTTAAGCTCAACCAGATTATGCAATTTCACGTCAAGAGTTGGTTGGATAGGGAAAGTTGGCTTGTAATGTGGCTAACCTAATAGGTTGTCCATGGCTTCTAAGGGATAAAAGGATTAAATGTTCAAGGTAGGCCATTATAAAAAAGGATTCATTGAAGTAGGGGCTTTAATACCAAACAAATGCCTCAGTCATTTAAACATAAGTACCTCAAACCCTCAAGTTTTGATAGGAATAAATCAAATTCTGGTTAAATCAAGCATGGTTTGGTTCTCTCAAGAAGTGATTTGACTGTAAAGAATATGAAAATAATGGTTTAGAAGCCTCACAGGATAGTGGTTTCAAATATAAAGATAGTGAGATGTGGCATGGGATTCAAAATTCAATGTACTTTTCATGAAATTACTAAATATTTGAACTTGAAACAAAGTCATTTTCAGTATTCATTTAATCTTAGTTTCAAGGGATAAATTTTTTCACTCATTGATATGCATTTCAAAATTGTGATGAGAGTCATTTCAGCTCAAAAATTTCAAAAACACAAAGAAAATTGAAAAATAAACACACAAAATTTGAAAAACACACAATTTTTTGTTTTGTTTTTTTAAAGGAAAACAATTGAAATTACTAAACTAAAAGGTTCCCTCCCCTACACTTAAAATATTGCATTTTCGTCATTGTGAACCCATGAGATGATATATTCACATGAAATGCAGAATTTTTAAATAGGAAAAACAATATAAAAGTGAAAGGGTTAGGAATAGCCTGATGTGATCAAGTGATGATGGGGTCATGCAGTGTGATAAAATCCACTGCATCGGTAGGAAGTCCCTCAATGTATCTCTTCAAACGTTGCCCATTGACTGTAAATCTATTTCGAGTGTCCTCTTGTGTAACCTCCACAACACCATAAGGAAAAACATTAGACACAATATAAGGACCTAACCATCAGGAATGCAACTTACAAGGCATCAGCTTCAGTCGTGAACTATAGAGAAGGACTTTCTCTCAAACATGAAACTCCCTTTGTTGGATCATTCTATCATGAGTTGCTTTTGATTTTTCCTTATAGAGCCTTGAGTTCTCGTATGAAGACAATCGAATCTCCTCAAGCTCTTGAATTTTTAGCTTCCTTTAGATTCTAGCTTGGGCCAAATCCATGTTGCATTTCTTTATAGCCCAATAAGATCAATGCCCAACTTCCATTGGGAGATGACACGCTTTCCCAAAAACAATCCGAAATGGGGACATACCAATGGGTGTCTTGTATGTTGACCTATAATCCCAAAGCGCATCATCCAAACGCTTGCTCCTATCCTTCCTATTTGGCTGCACATTTTTCTCCAAGATTTGTTTCAACTCACGATTTGAAACCTCAGCCTGGCCATCTGTTTGGGGGTGGTATGGTGTTGATGTTTTGTGTGTCACCCCATATTTTCGAAGGAGGGAAGCAAAATTCCTATTACAGAAGTGTGGCCCTTGGTCACTAATGATGGCCTTTGGTACTCCAAACCTGCAGAAAATTTGAGCCTTGAAAAAATCCATTACAACATGAGAATCGTTAGTCCTAGTGGCCTTGGCCTCCACCCATTTACCCAAATAATCAACAACAACCAAAATATACAAAAATTTAAATGAACTAGGAAAAATACCCATAAAATCAATGCCCCATACATCAAAAATCTCATAGAATAGTATGGGTTGTTGGGGCATCTCATGTCTCCTAGAAATGTTCCCAGTGCGTTGGCAATGAAAGCATGACTTACAAAACACATGGGCATGATGGAATAAGCTAGGCCAATATAATCCAGAGTCCAAAACCTTCCTAGCTATCCATTGGGGTCCAAAGTGTCCACCACAAGCAAGTGTATGACAGTAATGAAAAATAGACTCAAAATCATGATCAGGAACACACCTCCGAATAACTTGGTCACTACACATGCGCCATAGGTATGGATCATCCCAAACATAAAATCTTGACTCACTCTTTAATTTTTGGACTTGATGTTTCTTTAAATTTATAGGGATTTCATAGACAATAAGGTAGTTCACTAAATCAACATACCAAGGATACGTACCTGAGATTGAATAAAGATGCTCATCAGGAAAAGTGTCCCGAAGTGGTACCTGGTCCAAGGTGTCATCCTCTAGTGTGTGAGTAAGCCTACTCATGTGTTCTACCACCAAATTCTTTGACCCCTTCTTTTCCTTTATCTCAAGGTCAAACTCTTGAAGAAGGAGCATCCAACGGATAAGTCGTGTCTTTGCATCTGACTTCTTCAGAAGGTACATCAAAGCTCCATGGTCAGAAAAAACAACTACTTTAGATCCCAATAAATATGAATGAAATTTATCTAAAGAAAATATGACAGCAATAAACTCCTTTTCTGTGGTTGTGTAATTTAATTGGGCTGAATCGAGTGTCCTTGTTGCATAGGCGATCACATGTGAACGTCCCTCCACCCTCTGAGATAAGACAGCTCCAATTGCAAAGTTGGAGGCGTTACACAGAAGCTCAAAATGAATCTCCCATTGTGGGGGCTGTATGATAGGTGGATTGGTCAGACGTTGTTTTAGCTCATCAAATGAATTCCTGCAAGAAACATCAAACACAAAATCAGAATCCTTTTGATGTAATCTTGATATAAGAAGATCAATCTTACTAAAATCATTGATGAAGCACTGATAAAATCCAGCATACCCTAGGAAATATCTAACATCACGCACACATGAAGGATATGGTAAGGATGAAATAATTTCTACCTTTGATCTATCAACCTCTATCCCATTTTTTGACACTACATTCCCTAAGACAATTCCATGCTCTACCATGAAATGACACTTTTCAATGTTCAGGGCCAGATTTTTCTCAATACAATGATTCAATACCTTTCCAAAACTCTTTAGACATGCATCAAATGAGAATCCATACACTGTAAAATCATCCATAAATACCTCCATGCAGGTCTCAATAAAATCAGAAAAAATACTCACCATGCATCTCTAGAAGGTACCTGGGTTGTTGCGAAGTCTAAATGGCATCCTCCGGTAGAAAATGTGCCAAAGGGATGGGTGAATGTAGTCTTATCCTAATCCTCTAGAGCTATACGAACCTGAAAATATCTATAAAATCCATCCAAGAAACAATAGTGTGTTTTCCCAGCTATTCTCTCAAGCATTTGATCAAAAAATGGGAGGGGGAAATGGTCCTTAAGAGTGGACTGATTTAGTTTCCTATAATCAATACACACATGCCAACTGTTTTTCACCCTCATTGAAACTAACTCATCTTTCTCATTTTTAACAATAGTAACACCACACTTCTTAGGCACAACCTAAATAAGACTTACCCACTGAGAATCTGAAATGGGAAAGATTATACATGCCTCGAGCAATTTCTCAACTTCTTTTTTAACAACATCCAAGAGGGTGGAATTGAGTCTCCTTTGTGGTTGTCTCATCAGTTTATCCCCATCCTCAAAGAGAATCCTATGCATACAAATGGAGGGGATAATACCTGATATGTTAGCCAAGGTCCACCCAATCTCCCTGATGGTCTCCCTCAAAATATTCAAAAGCTTTTCTTCATGTTCAAAAATGAGATTGTTAGTAATGATAACAGGTAATATCTCACCACTCAACAAGTATGAGTATTTTAGATTTGGTGGCAATGGATTGAGTTCTAATGAAGGAGGGTGTAGTATGGATGGAGACATTGAAGGAACTTAAATATGTGCACAAAGACCATTAGTATCAGAATAGACATCATCAAAATTAGAGAATAAAGCATTAAATCCATCAGTATACTCAACAACCATGTCATAATCAGAGTGAACATGATCAAAATCAGAATATGAATCCACATCAAAATCAATTCCAAGAGAGGATTGTGTATCAGAAACATGTGTGGAAGTGCTCTTAGACATCAAACTCAAACTAATACTCATAATCTCCCTAAGAATAGGACAATCAAATTCCATGGAGTTTTTATTTGGTGGTTCAAAATGGGAGATAACAAATGCAGAGTGATCCTTTGAGGGGTACTTCATGGAATCCATAACATTAAATATCACAACTTCATCTCCAAACTCCATGGAAAGTATACCCTCATTGAAATTTATGATAGTTTTTGCAGTTTGAGGAAGGTTCTACCTATGATTATGGGAAAATGAGAACTTACCTGATCATCCTCCATTTAGAGAACATATAAGTCTGCTAGAAAGATCATGTCTCTTACCCGGACAAGTAGATCCTCAAGGAATCCTGCTAGATATGTTGTAGCTCTATTTTCCAACTGCACCACTACTCTTGTTGGCTTCAACTCACCAACCTGCAAGGAAGAGAATACAGAGTGATGCATTACATTTATTGAAGCTCCTAAATCACAAATAGCATTAGAGAAGTGCAACTCCCCTATGGTACATGGGATGGTGAATGTCCCCGGATCCTTGCACTTTTTCGGCGTTGCTAGAGTCAGTTTAGTGAGTGCTGACACATTCCTTCCAAGATTGATCCTCTCATTTCCCTTGAGTCCTCTTTGATTGGTGCAGAGTTCTTTTAAGAATTTGGCATACCTTGGGATTTTCTTAATGGCTTCAAGTAGGGAATGTTGATCTCCACACGTTTGAATGTGCCCAAAACCTCCTTTTTCATTGCTTCTTCAGCCATCTTCTTGGTTTGAACAACCCTGTTTGGAAAAGGAAGGGGTTTAGGAGGAACATCATTAATATTTTTCTTACCTTTATCTTTCTCCTTGGATTGCTCATCAGTTGGTATGGAATGCGGCTTCTTTGGAGTAGAGGTTAATCCTGGTGGAATGGTAGGTATAGATGTATCATTCATTTGCTTCTCACTTCTCAATGTGATGGCACTAACATTACCCTTTGGATTTGGAGTGGGTTGGGAAGGTAGATTTCCGGAATTCTTACTTAAAATTTCATGGAGGGCGGTGGCAATCTGGCTCATTTGAGTCTTCAACTCCCTCAGCTCCGAACTTTGACTCTTCAGCTCATTCTGTTGATTAATAACAATTTGATTCAAAAGATCATCAGTATTAGAATCTACCTTTGGTGGGGTATTCCCTTGTTGTTGGATTTTTGATGCTTGGGCTTCAAATATCCTTTGGGGTTGTTGGAAACCCTGCTGGTAAGGCAGAGGCTGCTGGAAGTTTTGTTGAAAGGGTGGCCTTTGTTGTTGTCCAGAGCCATACCCCATGTCCGGTTGATCTTTCCACCCTTGTTTGTATGTTGGAGAAAATGAATCAAACTTATTTTGGGGATATGGTTGTTGTTTCTACTGAAATGGTATCCCTGGGAATACTACTACGCAATCCTCTGTCTCTGGTAGTTATGGGCAACAGTCAGTTGGGTGGCTTGTCTCTGTGCAAATTCCACAAGGCCTTGAAGGAGGGGGTTGGGATGTCTTTTGAGCCAAGGCAATCTGCCTTACCATAGTGGTCAATTATTCCAACTTGGTATCAATCAAATGACTTTCAAGAGAAGAAGGACTTACCTGATGTACTCCACTAACATGTAGTGTACCTCGATCGCAAAATTTTTGGGAGTTTTGTGCCATCTTGTCGATCAATGCACTTGTGGCTACTGGTGTCTTGTCCACCAATGCCCCTCCTACTGCGACATCCACCATGCTCCTCTCCATAGGTGTGAGTCCTTCATAGAATTACTGAATATGGATTTTCTCACTAATTTGGTGATGTGGATAGCGTGCACACAACTTCTTGAATCTCTCCCAATACTTATACATTGACTCCCCATGTGTTGTCTTGATCCCTGAGATCTCCTTACGAATGGAAGTGGTCCTCAATGCTGGAGAAAATCTCTGCAAGAAAAGATGTTTTAAATCATTCCAACAAGTTACATCCTCGGGTTGTAAATAATACATCCAATCCTTCGCAGATCCATCAAGTGATAATGAGAATGCTCTTAATTTGATTTGATATTCAGAAAAATTTCTTGGTATTAAGGTTGAGCAAACCACATTAAATTCCTTAAGGTGTTTGTTGGGATCCTCACCAGATAATCCATGAAACTTTGGAAGAAGGTGAATTAATCCAGATTTCAATTCAAAGTCTGATTCGAGGTTTGGCTATGCAAGACAATTTGGTTAATAGTTAATATACGGTGCAGCTAATTCTCGAATGGTTATATTAAGTTCATTTACATTATTTCCAGCAATTAGTTCCTCTTTTATTTTTGAAATTGAATTGCTTCCAATTTCAATGTTTCTAGAAGAGAGGAATTCACCAACTGGTTGAATATTGAAACTTCCCGTAGACTGAGAATGTCTGATTCGAGCCCTAAGGCTACGTTCAATCTCAAGGTCAAGATTCTAAGAGATCTTCGGGATTAGTTCATGTCATAAATAAATTAAAGATGAGAATAAGGAAAATGGACCATAGTAAAATAAAAATGAGATGTTTGAGTTGATGGTCCAAAAATAAGTACAAAAAAATAAAAGAAGAAGAAAAAAATCAGATTGGGTAAAGAAAGAAGAAAGAAGAGAGGAAGGGAATAAAATGTAAAACAAAATAAATACCTCTAATTGGTTGAAATAATTACTTGCATCCCTGGAAAAGGCACCAATTTGAAAGAGCGCTATCGTGGGCACCCTCAAATAATTAATGTTATTTTTGGGTACTTAGGTGCAGTAGAGTGGCTGACCAAGGTCGTCTCTCAAAGGAGGAATTAGATTTAAAACAACTTTTTAAAGGTATTCTAAAAATAAAAAAAAGAGAATAAAAACACTACCTAAAAGGATGGGGGTTGGTTATAGTTTATTAATCTAGAAGAATTTTGCTGGAAGAAGATTGTATTTTTTTTTGTTTTTAGTTTTCAAATGAAGTTCGATTAAAATGACACAACAAAAAGATGTTTTTTTAGAAAGTATTTTTAAAGGAGTAATCAATCTTACTCTACCTCTTCATTCACTTATTAATAATTATCATTTAAATAAATATCCACTTAATTATGATCCCGTAATTTTTTATTCCTCTAACCCTATGAGTGTTAACTTAACCAGAAAGATGAAATTACTTAAACCCTAGGCTAGTTTCGGAGCACGCAATCGCAGCACCCTGCTTTGATTGTTGTTCTAAGGTTATCTTATGGTCAGTGGTTAATTAGAGAACATATCCATTGTAGAAATGAGGATGAATTGTGTTTAGGGATTATATTTAAAATCTACAAATTTATTCCGTATGGTCTTGTATTACCGATTAAGGTCACGCTCTCACAATTTACACAATTCCCGACCTCGCGTGTTTTGTGTTAATTGTTCAATTGCTTACTTAGTTTCTTAAAATTTAAAAGTACAATTCATGGATCATATTAAGTGAATTACAGGAGCTCAATGATTCAAAATAATTAAATTAGTAAGGATATATGTCGATCGATTACTAAAAATAATTACTCTTCCATGGGAGGTGTAGTCATCGTGGAGACGTTTTGCATAAACAAAGGATTGAAAGGGTAGAACCCAATCCTGTCTCAAATATTGATTCCAAACCAATTAAGAAGATTAAGAGAAGAAGGAGAGAGAAGAACGCAGAAGATTTTTTGAAGAAAAGTTTAAGAAACAAACATGAAATAAAAGAAATACAAAGAAGAGGTGGGAGAGGAGAGCCTTTTTGGAAGAGAGGTTTGCACAAAGGATTTCTTATTCCAAGAGTTTTTAGGGGCTCACAAGAGTCACCCTTTCTGACACACCTTCCGAAAGCCTATAAAATCCCATAAAAAGAGTTAAAACCCCCTTTAAATATATTTTTTGAGGGATAGAGTTACATAACTTTCTAAGTGTGAAATGAAAAACTCAGCCAAATATTTTATTCCACGTTTCACCGCCTATTTGACCTCCAAAACTCGTGAATTGACCGGAATTCCAGAAGGATTATTTATGTCAAATCATGTCCCCGAGATTTCCTCAAAATTGGGGCTCAATCCAAGCCCGGATGAAGAAGATATGGCCCAAATACTGAACTCATGTCCATTCTGTCGAGTCCAGCCCACCATTGGATTAATGGCCCATTTACTCCATCCAAATCCACTTTCTAGATCTAGTGTCCTGATTAAAAGTTGTTGAAAATTACGTTAGTAACACTGTTACAAACTTTCAAATTCAAATAATAAATATAAAAATATTTATCTTCGAAATACTAAAGTTCACTATAAAGGCTAAAACTAGAATTTTCACCAAATTTTCAAATGAATGATCAAATCCCAAATATTTTATAAATAATCATATTTAACACAATGTGAGGAAATTATTCCATTTATTATAAATAAAATATTCAACAAAATAGTATTTTATCATCCATCCTTTATATGTTCCACGTAAGGCATGAGCGAGTCGTATCACTTAGAGTGGGCGGTAGTCTGCACTTCCTCTAATGAGATTATCGTATTTACCCACTTTGGAAACCATAACAGAATTCTATAAATGGAAAATAAAAAAGCATAAAGAAAACATAAACATAATATATATCATATATAAATATATTTCCATCAAAATGGCCACCATGAGAGGTGGTATGATGTAATGGAACAATCATCGTTTCGTGAGGCATTAGTTTATCATCCACAGAAACATTGTGTTCTTCATCCATTTGATGAAGGTGTGTGTAAGTATAGTTCAAATACTTTTCATAACAATATCTTAGTATATTGAGGATATTTTGTTTGTTACAAAATAATGTAATAAAATTAGTTTAGGGGTTGGAAAAGTAAAATAAAATAAAACAAATTAAGATAAATCGTTACCATTAATTTGTGTAACTCCCTTTGGTTTGAAACAGAGGACTTCTTGAAGTGCCTTCTGCCAAAGGTAAGACTTCATGGAGGAGGAGAGGGATGTAGGGAGATTAATTTTTCAGAGTTTTTACAAGCCAAATGGCTTGATATGTGTGATTAATTGGTTAGAAATGGTCTCTTTTTATAAGGGGGAGGAGGGGCTCTTTAGGAAAGTGTGAAAATATTATTTTATTATATAATTATATTCGGTTTATAATGGTCCAAAAATAATTAATGTCTAAGATAAGATGACTCATATTCTAAATAAAATCATCCAATAGGAATTGGAAAGGTTTTGGATAATATTTTAATCATTATAAGCTCATTTATTAAAATGATTTATTAATGAGATAAACACTGCATCATTATGGTGTCATAAATAATTTCAATTAGTTGATGTACAAAAATTATAAAAAAATACTATCATGTAGGAAATTTTTCTATATTTTTAAATAATATTTATATTCTAAAATATGACTTATATAACACCATATAATAATTAATTTACTAAAAGATATTTGCTTTCGTCATTTTTGCCTTTACTTTAATTTAATTAATCTAAATTGTCATTATCACTCCCAAGTGGCACAATGGGGTCCCCAAATCGACCCAAATATACCCATGGTCGTTAAATACTCTAAAAATAAGTTTTTTACAAGTGTTAAGGTAATTGTGAATTTTTATAATATTCTTTTAACCTTAAATTACCCTACTTACCTTTAACCGCTGTAAATAAAAGTCAAAAGTTATTATTCACCAAAAATTATTTTCATCTTAATAAACCAAATTTTACTTCTTAATAAAAACCATGTATGTTGGATTTTTTAAATTAAATTCACAAAAGTGGTAAATTTTCATTTAAATGAAAAATTTAGTTTTTTTAACTACCACTAAGTGGTTTAACTATTCAACAAAAATTGAAGTTTTTCAGAAAAATACAAAAAACTCAGCCTAATCTATATTTGATATTCCGAATTCAAAAATGATGTCTATTTTAAAAAATTTAAAAAATATAAGTGGAATTAATTAATTTTAAAATTAATTCCCGTTATCAAAACAAATAGCATTTTTTTAAGAAATAATAACTATCAAAAGATTGATACTTGTTTATGTCTAATTTCAAAGTGAAATTAATTCCAATGATAAAAATTGAATTAAATAGTAAAACTATATTTTAGTTTCACTTTAAAACCAATTAAAAATATTATCTACCCATATAAATAAATTATATTAAAAGTCACTTTTGAATTTAAATACAATATTTTTCACTATTCATTAAAAAATGAACTTTATTGGAAAAATTCCAAAAAATTACCCAAAGTAAAATTTGATGTCCCCATTCTAAAGAAGAGTTTTATTTATTCAAATATAATATATTAAAGTGACCAAAACTATATTTAAAGAGGGTTTTCCATTAAAATGTGGTAAGTCAACCTTTTAATGTAAACTATGCTTAAAATTAGATTCATTCGCATTTTAAGCCTCTATATTTTTATTGAATACTGTAAACACATTTAACATTCATGTATAATCATATTGTAGTTAGTTTTGTTCATTACCACCAATAAAATGTCTAGGAGTTAACTACCTTTTAAAATAATAATATTATATTATTAGTGTCCCACGTAAGATTTCAAAGAAACCCGTTATTGCGTATTGGGTATGCTATCGAACATAGCAACCCTTTTTAAAGTAAAATTAATATTTAATTAAAAAATTAATAAATATGAAAAATTCATATTCTTTATTTACCTGGTATGTTACATCCTTCCCCCGTTTTGGGAATTGCATCCTCGCAATTTTAAAACTGGGCTTGGAAACTTCATTAAAAGTCCCACATCGAAAAAGAGTCAGTAAAACTATCACTTTAAAAAAATTGAAGTACAAAGGTCACCCGAGTTAACCCTTACTAATATTCCATGAAAAAATGGATATGTAGGAGAAAAAAAAGGGTCATTTTTTGAGGCAGAGTGATAGAAAACATGTTTAGGAGAAAGTTAACCATCAGAAAATAAAAAACATGTGATGTGTGTAAACGGTCTTTGATTACCCAGTAGGAAACGTAAACCAACAACGTTTTTGTTTTACATTCCTTTTTGTAATTTTGAGGAATTAATCTTCTATATAGAATAAAAAAATAATGAAATATACTTACCCTCAATTAGAGTTTCATATTTTAATAAGTTTTTACCAAAACTAATCATTTCTCTAAATGATGAGCATTTAAAAAGACTTGGTCACATCAAAAGCACGAGAATCATCTTCTAGAGAATCACATAATCCACAAAAGGAGAATTATCTATTTTCCTTGTATTTAGACATTAACTAAAACCAAAATTGTTAGTATAATATCAGATAATCACCAAAAGGATAATCCTTTATAAACATAAATACTACTCTTAATCTCTAAAATTCAACAAAAATAACCCAAGGTTCAAGAAAGACCATTCAACAAACAATTATCCCTAAAATTCTTCAAAAGTAATCCAAAATTTGATTGTAACCCAAATCTCATGAGGATTTAATTACATAGACTTCCAAGATACATCGTAACATTTATCTCCAAGTAACACCAGTTACTCATAAAGTATCATATTGAAAATTAATTAACCTAATCACATATTCTCCATGATAGGTTAATCATTTTCATAAATAAATCAAATCATCATATGTCCATAATAAAAAAAATAGATTCTTCCAAACTAAAATTCCAACCATTATTACACAATTGAAATCTCATAGTATTCTATCTTCCTTAGGCATTTAGTGTTTCCTCAAAAGAGAGAACGTCTTCCACAACCACTTTTATCACTTAATCACTAAATAATTTTTCAATACTAAGTATATCCATTTGATAAAAAATAAGTTCCAAATATCAACTTATTACTATTATATAAAATCATTTTACTAAAATAATAAGTCATACTAAAC
Source organism: Viscum album (assembly GCA_963277665.1). Classification (NCBI taxonomy): domain Eukaryota; kingdom Viridiplantae; phylum Streptophyta; class Magnoliopsida; order Santalales; family Viscaceae; genus Viscum; species Viscum album. The sequence continues at coordinate 1,335,879,904 of OY728142.1, forward strand.
AAGGACTTCAAGTAGGCTAGTAGTAGGAGATGTGCCCTTGTCGCCCTTCAGTTGTGGGTTTGATTCCAGCAGCCATGCCGGATGTGACGGGTTGTCACCCCTCCTATGGGTTTTCATTCTTATAAAACTCAAAAATAACCCTAACAAGTTTTAACCTCAATGGTTTCCTTATACCTCTCATTTTTATCCAAATTCATTGTGATCTCAACATCTTAATTCTTCATGTCTTATTTCACCACCATATGATAAAATAAAACAATCCACAAAATTAATAACATCATACCTTGGTCATGGTGTTCATTTGGTTTCGTCGTCATCTTGTTCACATAGGTAGAAGGTCCATGAAATGAAACAATGATTTAGAGATCTTTCAAAATCATTTTCTTCCTCCATACAAATACACCTTGTACATCATGGGTCATATGGGTGTTCACAGAAGAAAAAGTTTTGGGAAATAATATAATTTCAAAACATCTAATAATACATGATTTCTATAAAATAGTCTAACCGAATTTGAGTTGAAACATTCAATTAACGGTCCTCTTAAAATACCATAAGTATGTGATGAGAGAATATATTTTAAAATCAAATATAAATAGGTTGTTCAAGGGTATCCTTCTTTAGAACCTTTTTTAAAATCATAATATACTTCAAAATCTTGTGATAAGGTAAAATATTTGAAAATTCTGTGATAATATTTACCTTTCTTGAAAATATGAGAATACTGTGAAAATAGGATTTTTCTAAATACAACCCATGATCTACGATGATAAAGAGGTATAGTGGAGGTTTTTGATATCTCAAACAACTGATTTCAAGTGATTTTTATGCTAGAAAAATTTTCACAATCATCCAAACATGACTTTGCAATAATTATTGCAATCGTGTCATCAAGAAGAGATAGGAATGTTGTTTGAGATCCTCCTCCTTCCATTTGTAACTGAATTTCCTTGATCTGAAAAATTTATAAAACAAGGATTTAACTGAAATAATAGATAGGGACTAAAAATATGTCTAACAAAAATTCATAATCCCTAAATTTGTCTAAACCGACCTTTGATACCAACTATAAGGACCCGGCCTTAAAACATTACATAATCTTTAATTAAAAGAATAATTCACATTGAGGATCATTTCAGGTTTAGAGTTTTAGAGAATTAGTCTATAACTATTATACAACAACTTGAATATTCCATTTACACACTACTACTCAGTATCCATTTTTTTCATAAAATAAAAACTCTTAAAAAGAAACATGTCTAGTTCCATGTTTTAGACAACAAGACTTTTCCTTGATCCCATCCTTGACCGTATTCATATTTATGTCCTATGGAAAACAATTCAAATACATGGGATGAGCACAAAAATATCAGTAAGGTTTATAAAATAAGGAAATGAAACATTAACCCATCAATAAATACAAATCAATGAAACCAATACTTTTCATTCATAACATACCTTAGGAAATCATAATATTTATGAATAACACAAAGAAATCATAAATCAAAAAGGTTAACTTATGGAATCCATATAAAACATACATTGTAGCTATCACAACTATGTAGGGAGTTACACTTGGAATACCCATCACGTTATATTCCCTAAATCTATTAGGATAAACATCATGTTTACCTCCGTCACGTTACCTAATGAATTCAAGAGCTATCTCGGGCTCACCCTCCCTACGTTTATCACGGAACCACCCATATACATAAATAATGCCCAATAACCATTACATATTCATAACATATAAAACAATCATAAAGTAAAGATAACATTTTCCACATTGTAATCACTATATATCATTTCAAGATAATGACATAATCAATGCTTTATCAAACCATTTTCAAAACCATTTAAAACTTTTAAGAAAAAGATTTTTGAATCAAAGTTTCCCATAACAGATTGAAACTTTTAAAGGATTTAGAATTTTAAAACATTAATTTCCATAAAAATAAATCCCAAAACCATTTAAAAAACATTGACATTAATGAGAAATATTTAGAATAATACATCTTTAAAACATTTAAAATGATATTTTAGTTAAACAGTTTTTTTAACAAAATGAGAGACGCTTGAATACAAAAAATTGAGGAATAACATTTAATAATAACATTATAATATCATGATAATAAAAGGATTCATGATATAATATTCCAAAGGATAGTATATTCTCTATATAAGAGTGAATTGGTTCATAAAAACAATAAAGTCTTAATGGAAATGTAAATTGAGATGAAATCCATTATAAAGACGTTATCCTTAAATTAAGGATAAATCAATCAGATAATTATGTGTGAAAAATATAAATACACCCAATATAAATGGATATTAAGTGTAAAACAATAGAGATAATTTACACATGATCATAGGATGACATATTCAAGAAGTAAAAGTTTAACCCAAAGAATTGAGATTGGGTTAAGAAGTTCCCTTACAAATATTCGACAGCCTAACGACGTCACTTCAAAATTCATAAAATGAGTTGATGAGATAAAAAGGGTATCTAATCACTTAATAATAAAATTTAAATCAATAATGATATATAATAACATATCCCAACATAAGAATATGTAAATTAAAATACATAACAAAAAGAAGTCTTTTTAAATGAGGAGGGTGAAAGGTTCCCATACCGATTTGGTAAATTTCGAAACATAAATCACATGAAAGAAGGATCATCCAATAAAGATTTAAATACTCATAAATGAAATTATAATACACAAAGAGTAAAATCATGGGCAGTACATACACTAAACAAAAGGATATAGTGGCAAATATAGCATTAATCTCACAGGAATAAAAACAAGTGAGATGAAGATTCCTTACCACAATGTAATCAATCGAATCGTATGACCAAAAGTTAACAACCACCAAATGAATCACAGAATACCATGAATATAATTAGAATAATAATAATATATATCAAATGGAAGTACACAATACACCACATTTAATGAATGAGTGGCAGACAATGGAAATATCACGGAATTAAAAATGAGATTAGAAAATCCCTGACCTCGTACCTGACTTGACCCGTTTGTTCTTTATCATCCAAAATAATAAACTAAAGTTAATTTATACTTGCTTAAAAACCTTTTTCAAGTTTATTATTCCTTTTATATCACTTATTACCATGTTATAAACATTATGTAATCATTTAAGTTAATAACGTTCATGTTATTGATATTTGCTACTTGAGTCAAAAATGAACACCTTATATTTACAAGTTGTCCATGTGGTCAATATTCCATTATATTAAAAATGTTATCAATGATTTAGATATCATATATATCATATATATCCAGTATATACATGTATTTATAATAGTACATAACATTTGGAGGTAAGAAATGAAATGCACCGTTCATGGAGACGGTAAGTCGTACGTACGCATGAACGCTACTTTCATCTCTATTTCTTATTTTAATGGAATTAAAACATAATGATACATAGTTATATTATATTTACAGTATAATATCATATATAATATCATTAACTTCATCCTTTATATGTTCCACGTAAGGCATGAACGAGTCATATCACTTTGAGGGGGCGGTAGTCCGCACTTCCTCTAATGAGATTATCATATTTACCCACTATGGAAACCATAAAGGAATTATATAAATGGAAAATAAAGAAGAAAAAAAGAAAATATAAACATAATATATATCATATATAAATACAGTTCTATCATAATGGCCACCATGAGAGGCGGTAAGATGTAATAGAATAATCATCGTTTCGTGAGGCATTAATTTTCCATCCACAAAAACATTATGTTCTTCATCCATTAGATGTAGGTGTGTGTAAGTTTAGTTAGAATACTTCTCATAAAAAAATACTAGTATATTGAGGATACTGGTTTTGTTACAAAAAAATGTAATAAAAAGAGTTTAGGGGTTGGAGAAGTAAAATAAAAGAAAACAAATTAAGAGAAATCGTTACCTTTAATTTGGGTAACTCCCTTTGGTTAGAAACAAAGGACTTCTTCAAGTACCTTCTGCCTAAGTTAAGGCTTTTAAGAGGAGGAGAGGGATGTAGGAAGATTAATTGAGAAAAGTTTTGACGACCTAAATGGCTTTATAGGTGTGTGTAATTGGTTAGAAATGGTCTCCTTTTATAAGGGGGAGGAGGGGCTCTTTAGGAAAGTGTGAAAATATCATTTTATTATATAATGATATTCAGTTTCTAATGGTCCAAAAATCATTAAGGTTGAAGATAAGATGACTCATATTCGAAATAAAATCATCCAATAGAAATTGGACAGGTTTTGGATAATATTTTAATCATTATAAGCTCATTTATTTAAATGATTTATTAATGAGGTAAACACCGCATCATTATGGTGTTATAAATAATTTAAATTATTTGATGTCTAAAAATTAGAAAAAAATACTATCATTTATTAAATCTTTTTTTCTTTATAAATAATATTTATAGTCAAAAATATGACTTTTATAACACCATATAAAAATTAATTTACTAAAAGATATTTTCTTTTTTCATTTCTGCCTTTACTTTAAGTTAATTAATCTAAATTGTCATTATCACTCCCAAGTTGCTCAATGGGGTCCCAAAATAGACCCAAAGGTTCCCATAGTCGTTAATTATTCAACCAATAAGTTTTAGAAAAGTGTTAAGGTAATTTTGAAGTATTATAATATTCTTTTAACCTTGAATTAGCCTATTTACCTTTAACCGTGGTAAATAAAAGTCAAAAGTTACTATTCACCAAAAATTATTTTCTTCTCAATGAACCAAATTTTACTTCTTAATAACAACCATGTATGTTGGATTTTTGAAATTCAATTCACATAAGTGGTAAAATTTAATTTAACTGAAAAATTCAGTTTTTTAACTACCACAAAGTGGTTTCACTATTCATCAAAAATTGAATTTTATTAGAAAAATACCAAAAATTCAACCTAAGATATATTGGATATTCCAAATTCAAAAATGATGTCTATTTTACCAAATTCAAAACATATAAGTGGAATTAATTAATTTTAAAATTAATTCTCGTTATCAAAACAAATAGAGTGTTTTTAAGAAACAAGAACTATCAAAAGATTGATACTTGTTTATGTCCAATTTCAAAGTGAAATTAATTCCAATGATCAAAATTGGATTAAATGGTAAAAATATATTTTAATTTCACTTTAAAAACAATTTATAAGATAATATGACCATATAAATAAATTATGTTTAAAGGAACTTTTGAATTAAAATACTATATTTTTCACTATTCATTAAAACTGAAATTTATTGAAAAATTCCAAATAATTACCAAAAGTAAAATTTTATATCCCCATTCTAAAGAAGAATTTTATTTGGTCAAATATAATGTATTAAAGTGACAAAAACTATATTTAAATAGGGTTCTCCATTAAAAGGTGGTAAATCGACCTTTTAATGTAAACTATGCTTAAAATTAGATTCATTCACATTTCAAGCCTCGAACTTTTTATTGGTTCATATAAATACATTTAACAATCATGTATAATCATATTGTAGTTAATTTTTTTCATTCCCACCAATACAACGGTTAGGATTTAACTACCATTTAAAATAATAATATTGTATTATTAGTTTGCCACGTAAGATTTCAAAGAAACCCATTGTTGCGTATCGGGTACGCTATCAAACATAGAAACCATTTTTAAAGTAAAATTAATATTTAATTAAAAAATTAATAAATATTTAAAGTTCATATTCTTTATTTACCTGGGATATTACAGTAATAACATAACCAATCATTAATAATTTTTTTATGGAATAAATTGAGGATATGCTTCAATAAAGAGGTGAAGGAGAGAATCCCATAATAAATTTGGACATAAAAATGACATAGGTAAATTATATAATGAGAGTTGATAAATGATATGTCATTACTAGGACATAAATTTAATAGTATAATTATCTTTATAAATACATGAAAACATAACCAACCGAGTTTAAAAATTCTAAATACAAATAAGGTGCTTGAATTGAAAAGAAGAGAGATAGGTCCCTTACCTTGAGAGGGTGATTCCAAAAGCATGATAGGATATTCTTAAGACCTTGGAGGAACTTTTGGATGACTCTATAGAGTTATTTTCTTATTAAGACACTGCTACAAGGTTTTTTGAAAATCATAATGGGACCATGAGTAGGTTTATATAGAAAAAGAGAGGGCAGTTTTTTATTATTTCCCAATGTTTTGGTTTGGACACTATATAATAATTTAATAAAAACCATAAACCATACCATATTTTTTACCATAGTTTTAGAAAAATAGAATTTTATATTATTAATTTTTAAGAAAAATATCCTAAATTAATAAAATATTACCCTTGGTTATGTGTAATTTAGTAATGTTTATAATTAATTTATATTAAAACCTTAATATATAATATAGATTCTGGAGGATTCCTAAAGAATTCAAAAAATTAATAAAATAACCTAAAAGGAACATTATTTTTAAATCCAAAAATTATATTTTGTCATTGAAACCCTTTATAGTATTTATTAATTCACTTTTGGGTCGTTAATATGTCACACTACACACCATATATTTATAGCATTATTAATTCTTACTTGAAAAATTGACTATCCTAGAAAATTATGAAACATTAACTATTGGATAATTTCAGCCTGGTGATTCATGAATTAATGATTATTTTATCAATATAATTTTATAAATATGTTAATTTTCACTTTTAAAACATGAATCAAGAGTTATTGAGAAATATAGTTTTTTTTTACAATAACTTTTTTTGAACCCTTATAAAAATTACATTAGACATTATAAATATTTTATTATCATTTATATTTAATAAAAATTATTTAATTGTATTACTTTTTCAATTTTATTTATTTTTAAAATTCACAAATTAATCAATAAGTATTATCTTAATTGAAATTTCAAATTACACATAAATATGATTTCTATTTTATCCTATCAAAACCAAAATCATTCACAAAGTAATGAAAATACTATATAATGATATGAATTATTTTATAAAATATAAATATTAATATTTTTAGGGTTTTGATATATATACCTTTAATACAATAAATTTTTCCTTTATGGTATGGTTCATTATGTTGATATTTTCATGGGGTTGTTCAACTAACAGGGTTTGGGTCATGGTCTCAATGAGCTTGAAATTATTCTATAAACAATTTATCTTGTGCATTAGATGTTGGATTTCATCTTGGAATAGATGAAGGTAAAATTCTAGTGATTCTATATCCATTAGAATCTCTAATAAATGTTCTTCATTGCATATCATTATATTGTTCAAGGCCATCACTTTTTTTGTTTGTTTCAATTGGAATTATCAAAACCCTGTATTTATAATAATCATATGATAAATATTAAATGGATATATAATCTATGGTTATTATTCTTAACAGTCTATTAAATTCAGTAGGATATAATAAAATAAAAAAATTTATGTGTTTTATTTAATTATAATAGGTAATTTAACTCAATCATTATGGTAATTTTATTTATAAAATTTCAGGTCATTAAAATCTTCCACCTTTTAGAAAATATTCTCTCAAAATTTTCATTTCACACACTAGGAAAATGATGGAAATTTTGTTTCATCACCTCTTATGATTCCCACTTCGCTTCTTAAAACATGTGGTTTATCTTTATCACTTTGACCATGTCTATTGTTATATTTCATATAACTTTGTTTCTATGATGTAATATCTACACTGGTTGCTTCTCATTTGAAATTTTATTCTCCGAAAGTACCACCAATGGATTCAGCACATATGATGGGTCTAGTAATCAATTTCTCAATAGAGATTCATGGAACACATCGTGAACATGAGATAGGGTAGGTGGGAGTTCCAGATGATTTTCTACTACATTGATTCGATTGAGGGTCTCAAAGGGACTGATGTATCTAGGAATAATTATTAAATTCTTACTAAATAACTTGACATTATACCCTGTGGATATATATAATAATACATTATACCCAACCTCCAAATTTAGGTCTCATTAATGTCTATCATTATATCTCTTACGTCGTCTCTGAGAAGCCCATATCTACTACTAATTTTCAATGAAATTTTCCACCATTTCATTAACCCTTTGAGGACCCATCATTTTTCACTCATCTAATTCATCATAGAATGTAGCTACTATTAATATCTTACCCTAAATTTATTTATTAGGATCCATTAAGATTCATGAGTGGAAAATGTTATTTCATAAGAATATAACCCAAAGAAGATTTTGATCCCATCCTCTTTTGAAGACCTTTATGCATGCTCTCAACATGTCCTCAGGTGTTTGGATAGTTTTCTCAAATTTTTCATTAGTTTAAGGATGATAATACGTGATAAAGTTTGAATCAATAATTTGAGTATGTTGGAGACTCTTCCAGAATATGGAGGAAAATCATGTAAAATGATTAGAAATAATTGACAGTGGTGTTCCATAAAGCCTCAACACATCTCTAATTTATATCCTTTCATGTTTATCAAGTAGTAAGTCCTCTATGATTTCAATTTTCTGAGGATTTATTGAAATACGATCTACTAAATACAACATATAATTATTTACTATCAATTTCTTTGGAAGTTCAATGAAAAAATCAATGGTTATGTTTTTTCATTTCCATGTATATATGGGTAATGGTTTCATCATACCCTTGTATTGTTTTCTTTAAACCTTCACTTTCTAACATAAAAGATACATTGATGCATATTCCTCTACATACTTGTTTTTATTCTCAAAAAAATAGTTATCCTCGAGATCTAAATACATTTTTTACTCCCTATATGGATATATAGGGGTGAACTATGTGCATTATCCAACAACTCCTTCTTTAATTTTGGATTTTTTGTTACACATAGTCATGACTCAAAACTTACTACCACCTATTCATTAATATTAAACTTTGAATATTTAGCTATTATTTAATCTTACACCTTCTTCTTAACTTCCACACCATCTCTATGAGAATCCTTTAACTTATCCAAAATGGATAGGTGAGAAATCATTTTTGATGTAATTGATTATTTTCCCTCCTTTTTGATTTCCCATATCCATCATTTTCATATCAAAGAATATAGGATCTTTATAAATAATAATCAATTATAAAATAGATAAATCCTTTCTACATGTAGATAATAATTCTGTATTTGATTTCCTAGTATGGTAGTCGGTTGAGAATTCATAGTCCTTAATCAGCTCTAACCATCTTCCTTGTTTTATATTCATCTCTTTCTATGTGAATATATACTTGAGGATCTTATGATCCATATTTATTGCATAATTATCCCAAAAGATATAATTCTATAATATCTTCAATGTTAAGATCCGTACATCCAACTCTACATAATTTTTTGGGTACTACTTTTCATGAAAATACAATTACCTTGATGTATAAGATATCACTTTGTCTTTCTACATTAGCACAGAGCATGATCCCTTCTTTAAAGCCGCATTGTATATCATGAAATATACCCCACTTTTAGGTAGTGTAATTATATGTTATGTGATAAGACTCCTTTTAAACTCCATCAAGAACTCTTCACATTAATTATTCCATAAAAAACTTAACTTCCTTCTATGGTAGCTTGGATAGAGGGTTTCACTATCATGAGAAATTCCCTAAAAATTGATGACAGTACCCAGCTACTCTATTGAATCTATGGATTTCTATCACATTAATTGGTCTTGGGCATCCTGTAATTTCTTTTTTCCTTGAATGCTCCACAAATATCCTTTTAAAAGCATTTAAAATCCCTAGTACTATTACTTGGTGCATTGATATGTTTGATTATGAACTCATTGAGATATTTAGGAGGGATAATAAGAAATCCTTCTATAAAGACACCACCATATCCCCCCACATTGGGTATTTATTCAAGGATGATGTTTTCCTTCTTCTCAATCATTTGATATAAATATTATTTCTTGTAGTAAAATAACTTCCACCCTAGAGATATTGGTTCCAAATAATATTCATTCTCCTCTATGTACATATACATAATTGAAGGGTGATTCATGATATGGAGGGTGAATTCCTTATCCCAAAAATTTAGGATGGATTAGTAAAATTAATACCATTCGATAACAAGGATAACATCAAGTTTTTCTAATGGAAGACTGATAATGTTTTCACAGAGAACATTCCCATAAACATTATCATGTGATTCAATAATCATAAACTTTTTTCCTAATGATATCAAATCATTTAATGTGGTTACTCTATGTTATCAGAAAACATAAAATATATTATAATGGATTGAATTTAAATTCAAAAAGACATTAAAAAATTCAGTAAAATAGGTTACATGTACTTCATTAATCATGATACATCATAGTAAAGTACATTCCATGTCCCCTTAGTCGTGGAGATTATTAATGTCCATATTTCTAGTCATCCTTTAGTATAGAGAATTATATTAGATAATGTCCAAATTCTCCAAATTTAGGACATAGACCTGTATATAGTACAATATATTGAACATTATTTTCATCTATCATGTAATCCATTCTAAAATGATAATTGGATACTTTACTCTTTATCTTTATACACAAAAACTTCTTCTATTTCCATTGTGAAATTTCCCATGGTACCTCATTCTGCATTTTTCACACAAAGGATAATTGTTCTTCTTTCACTTATCACCTATATCAGATGAAATTAAATCAAACATTTTCTTATTATTATTTGATATATTTGGATATTAAACTATGTTCTAATTGTAAATTGTGTTTTTTAATACCTGTTTGGAAATAATCACAAGATCTCTTACTTGAGCTACCATCATGCTAGGAATATCATTTGGATAGTCATAATATTTCCAAATATATTGGTTGTTGACTCAATTCCTCCTATTTTTAGTGATTGTCTAGAATAAAGGAAAAATTATATATGGGTACTTTTAAACTTTTAGATAAAAATGATAATAAATTAAAATTAAAGGTATAATTTTTAAATGACACTTATTGTTTATATTAAGAATTTATATGCTTTAAAAACATTTCCATGATCTATTTCCTAACAAATACTCTTTTTTAATTTTTATAACATTAATAATTATTCCTGAAAAGATTGTGAATTTACCAAAGTATATCCCTTAGGAGTGTAAAACTAGTATTATAGCAAGGCCCATTTTCGTACAACCAGTGATGTTCATGTCCAACCCAACGAGCCATTTTCAAGAATATTACCCCTACGTACCTCTTGGTCAGAGCCAGTTTTACTTCTAGTGTCCATAACTGGATTTATTTTCTTAGAAACCACATAATATATATAATTTTCCAAAATTTAGGGATGTTTTATTATATTTAGTCATATCCATAAGGCTTTCTGTAGAGTTTCCTAATCTTAATAACAAAAATAACTAAACATTCCTTTGATAGAAACCATGACAACCCTTGTATTTAATACACATTATTTCATGAATTATTATATTTGAATAAAAATAATACAACCCAAAATATCAATATGTATAGTGTGTTTGGGTAATAAAGTACATTATATAACAACATAAAATATTGGGTGCATCATAATTATTGAAAACTTCCTTAACATGCTCATAATTATCCATCATTCCGAAAACATAATTGGAAAATGTGGGGACATACATTAGAAAGGAGTGATCTATAAAGCCCAGTAAGGGAATAAAAATATCATAACATAAAGAATGTATTACATGTTAGAAAATAGGAATATAAATGAGACATAAAGGGGGTGATAATAAAAAACATGAACTAAGAGGCATGATAAACTATGATAACCTAAAGGAAACATGGGAAAGTGGAAACAACATTAAACATGATATCATAAACATGGGATAAGAATAACTACCAATCCATCATAACATGATGGTAAAAGTCCCATAACAGATTATTTTCACCCCCTAATCCCATAAATGACATCTCATTATACAAAAAATTTTAACCAATGCATTGGAGTGCTATATAATTCCAAGAAAACCTACCACTTTCATATCATGTAAATGAATAAGTTTGCTACATATATCATTTGACATAATGATGTATTTCATCAATTTTAACCCCAATATCAAGGATTATGGTTTAAATAAAGGTAATTTACAAATAAATTATGGATAGTTACATCTATGTGAATACCCTTCAATGGAAATGGGGGTGGATATTCATGACAAAATCGTTTGGCATGAAAAAGTGCAGTGAAATTTCTAAAGCATAACAGAAGTATGTAAAATTCATAAAATGGTTTAATGATAGTGAAATGGGTTTCCTATAATTTTAATATCAAAATTAAATTAAAATGGATATGTAAAAACATATCCCATCATTAGGAATTAGAAAACAAAATTAATAAAATAGAGAATATTCTTGATTAAATAGGAAAAGACGAGGACCCCTTACTAAATTTCGACATAGTAACAAATTTGTTCTATTCTATAATTAGAAGAGATAAATGATTTATAATTATTTAAAAATAAATTGAATAGTATAGGAATATTTATAATTTCATGAAAACATAATCAACTAAATTTGAAATGAAAAAATAAAATGAAGTTGCTAAAATTGATAAGAATAGAGAGAGGTTCCTTACCATGAGAGGGTAATTCCAAAAGCATGGGAGGAGCTTCATCAGAGTATGGGGCTACCTTGGGAGGGCTCTAGAGAGGGGAGTGTAGAGTATGTACATGATTAGATGTTTTTTAGTGAATATTAATGGGATCTTGAGTAGGATTATATAGGAAAAGGGAGGGGGCTCTTTATCATTTCCAAAACATAGTTATTGGAATATATATAATAAAGTAACCCAATTCACATACATTTCAATAGTTTTTTCGCTTTTTTATTCTAAAGTGGAGTGTTATTCACTATTTTATAATTCAATTGGGATAAATAAATAAAATATAACACTTGGTGATGTCTAAGTATGTCATATTTATAAATAATTAATTTTAAAATATTAATATAAAATATAGGTTTTTAAAGATTCATGAATCCTTTATAAATTTAATATAATAATGTAAAAAACTCATTATATTAAATTTAAAACATATATATGATCATGTATAACCTTTATAGAAATTATTATATCACTTTTCTATCATTATTTTGTCATAATTTAGACCATATATTTATACCATATATAATTTTTACCAGAAAATTATATTGTCTCAAAAAATTATAAAAACATCACTTTTAGATAATTTCAACATTAAGATTCCAAAAATAATATTTATTTAATCTAAATAATATTTGAAATATTTTAATTTTTAATTTTAAAATATAAATCTACATTTATTGAGAAATGTGGGTTATTTTTACCATAGTAGTTTTCAAACCCAAATAGAATACACATTTGAGATCATATAAATTATATAATAATTTAAATTTAATAAAAATTATTTATTGTATTATTTTTTAAAAGGACATTTATTATTACAATCCATAAATTCATTAAAAAATAATATCTGAATTGAAATTTAATATTAGACGAAAATATGATTTTTGTTTTATCATATCAACCTCAAAATCATTTATAATGTAACGACAATAAAAATTAAATATATTAATTTTTATATAATATCTAAATATCAATATTTTTGGGGTCTTTATGCATATCTCTTTATTAAACTATAAAATGACATATGGGTACGGTGCAGGGTGGTGATATTTACATGGGGTGTTTTGATGAACATAGTTTGGGTCATGATCTTGATGAACTTGAAATTCTCTGGTAAATGGTTTTCCTCATACTTTACTTTTTGGATTTTTTCTTGGTCTTGGTCAAGGCCAAAGAACAATGATGTTATGTCCCTCAGAAGCTCCAATAAATGGGATTCATATGGTATTATCTTACAGTTCAAGGACATCAATTTCTTTTTCTATGTCTATTGGATTTATCAAAATCATATATTTATACTTATCATATTATAAATGTTTAAAAAATATATTGTTAATGGTTAGGATTATAAACAGTCTTATTAATATGATAAGATATAATAAAATAAAATAAGTGTGTGTTTTCAATAAACATAATAATACATTTAATGCAATAAAAAATTTAATTTTATATAAAAAAGTTTGGTGTTTTATATAACTAGTGAAAAATATATATGATTTATAATCATTTCATCATTTCATTATAGTATAACCCATGAAAATAAGTGGCCTTGATAGGAATTTTCACATGGTACAACCCATGGACAAGATGCATGTATCTTAAAAAACATTATATAATAAAAATAAACCATTCATAAAATGAATAAAAATGATATCCTTTGATAATATCACTAGTAATTAATAAGTAACATCAGTATGTTTCATCTTAGACGGAAAATGATTTTTCTAAGTAACATGGGGAATTTCATGAGGAAAATATATTTCCATTTAAAATAAATTTTTAAAATAAAAATTTTCTCAAAAATTTTGGAAAATAAATTCATTTATAAAAATGTTTTAAAATTATAATGAAATATTTATAATATTTTTTTTTATGATGGAATAAAATATCATTCATTCAATACATGTTAACACATTTATTTTTTCACATTTTATGTAAAATAAAAAATTTATTGTTTGAAAAAATCATGAAGAATAATTTAAAATATTTTATTTTAAATGTATAAAATTAGTATAATGAAAATTTATAAATAATTTGGAGGATTTTTTAAAACTAATTTAAATTTGTTTTTTGAAAACATGTTTCTAAAATAAAAAGTTTTTTCAGCTGATGAAAGAAACAAAGTATGTTTTATTTAAAAACATTATTTTGAACTCTTGAGTATATAAAGGTATAAGAATAATAAAAAACAATGTATTCCCTTGAAATAACTATAGGATAATAAATTTCATGAGTTTCATGAGTGAGGTATCTTATTATTTCATCATTATAAGAATAAGCATAAACAATCCCGATAAAAGATGAGATTGTATCCCAAAACCATTGTCACTTTGTTAACTTTTTCCTATAAACCCCTTGAATGGTAGTTCATAAAATGGATATGTATGTCCCCAAAAAATTTCACTTTAATATTTTTCAAATAAATTTATGGGACATATGTTAGAACCGATATACATGCTCTGGGATAAGTTAAGAAAATCCTTGGTTGTCAGGATGTATCCGAGCACAAACGGTCTAAAAATTATCCAAGGTTCTACTTCATAAAGAACCTCTTAATGAGGCTCACTACTTCATGAGACCCATTTTCATATAATAACCCAACTCAAGCCACCTAAAAATCACTACTACCAAGACCTTTTAACTTCTAGTCTCTTATTTAATGAAGTAGCCAAGCACCTGGAACTAGAGAGAAAAATAAATTACCAAAGGCATTAGAGCACCGTGAAAACCACTTTCCCTTATTGATATTTACCCGTTCATATGTTATGGATTCCCTTCACTAATGATTTAACTATTTAGGTAGGAGTAAGGCCCTTTGAGTTACTGGAGGCTTCATGAAGCATTAAGCCTTCGTGAGGCACTCATTTTCCAACTCATGCCTTTATGCCAAGCCAGGGTCACCCTAATTCACAGAGCTCATATCTTCACGAATCCCATAAACTCCATAAAAAACATGAGATTTGTTAAGAACCTATCAGTGAGGCATCCGGCTTCTTTAAACCCTCTTTAGTGTATCCCTCTAGACTTTTATGTAGTGATTTCTTAGTCCCTCTTCTAGTGTTCCTTGTTACGTTGCCTTAACACATTCTTGTCAGAATAGGTACACAAATGCCTATTTATTATCTATATAGCCACACCAACATGTAACAATTAGTGACCACTCTTCCACCTCACTCTCTTTTGGATTTTTTTATGCCTTCCCTTACACATGTTTTGTTTGGTATCAATATGTAAATCTAAGGGGTGAGGAGTGAGATCCCCCATGTCTGAGTTATAGGATGTTAAAATGCCTAGAACCAACATCCTCAACACATGATGCTAAACTATGGTTTCCCCATGTGTGGTATGTATGAGATGATCAAAGATGGTATGGGACTAGGAACCTTTCAATTACCTCCTTCATAGTCCATTATCTCTCTATCCCATTGTTATTTGTCACCAACCACCCCTCATGCAATCTCTACATAAGCCCTAACACACCATGATTTGGTGCCCTATGTATGAATGACATTGAATGAGATCTTCCTAACATGTAATGACATCATCTGCATACATCAAGACAACCTCCTTGGGTTTCTTCCATGTGTAATCCCCATTCCATCCCTTGTTGATGCATCTTTCACAATGCGACCATATGTTCTACTACTTCATCTTGTTTCTCACACTGATCATGACTCTTGTGGGCTTAGAAGTTAGTAGTGAACATGAAACACTTATTTAGTGATTATTCCATGCATAATCTGCACACCATCATCCATTCGAACTACGTGGTTTTTTATCCATGTATTATAAACAGGGTACGTAGGACGACTCCATGAGGTTCAATCCTAACCAAAGGTAAATTTTGGGGTCCCCCTCCTATGGGTGAACCTCCTTGATCCACCCTCATTGGTGTCTATATTATTCTTCACATGGTCTTCCTCCTTATGTATAATCCCCAATTCCCCTCTCTGAACTATGTGGTCTTTGATTCCCAACCAACTGGGATACATAGGAAGCCTCTCTGAGGTCCAAGACCATCATCCATATCCATATTGATCATATCCTTGGTAAGATCATTCCCTTCACTTGGGAGACCTTATAACTTCCGAACCCACCAAATCAGAACTATGTGGTCATTGATTCTCAATCAACATGGATACATAGGAAACCTCCCTAAGTTTCAAGCCCAACACCCTCAACAACCCATAAATTCCATCCATTTCTCTCACTTTATTCACATCCATTATGATTCTTACTTGGGTCGACACATCTCAATGGGATCACGCCATTCATCTAAGAAGATTCTATGAATAATACCCTTCCATCTTCTTCATCACCTAACCCTTTTCCTAGTGACACCATGTCATCCATCTGAGCACTCTTAGTCTATAATCCCCATACAATCCCACCAATAACATTCCTCTTATGAAGAGAAGTCTTATTTCTTAAGACCCACTCCACCAAACGAACTATGTGTATTTTTATCCTTGTCTTCTAAAAAGGATACATAGGAATCCTCCATGATGTTCAATCCCAACCAACGGTAAAATTCAGTGCCCCTCCTAGGGGGGGCCTCCTTGATCCATTATTAGTGGCGTCTAGATCAACATTTATATTTTGAAACCTTACCTTTATGGGAAAATCCATAAAGGTTCTATCCTCATTAGGAATTCTGATCCATCAATTAGGTAAATATTATAGGTTCTCCCTCCTAGATGTGTACCAATATGATCCACCATCAAGTGTTTTCAGATTATTTCATTATATCTCTACACGACATTAAACTCAGGACACTTGGTCTTTGCAAGACTTTAAACATGCGGCCTACCCTGTGTTAAACATGGGATTCCTGAGGAAATCCTCAGAATAAATTCCTCTGACCTAAAATACCCATCAATAAACATGGGATAACACAGGTTTCCATGCCCTTGAGAATCTCTCTTGTGAGGGAGAATACAAGTGTTCCAATGTTCCCACATCCAGACATGTCAGGGATGTGAAATGTTACTACTCTCTTAATTGAAGTTTTCTTCCCTAACATGAATCCTTGTAATTTCTAGATATAATTATTTTAATTAACTTGGATCCTTGAAGAGATAGTACCAATAATGAGTTTCATGAAAAACATTTTAGTCTATAAGGGAGACCCGAATTGGGCGATGAATTCTGAGGAGGAATACATGGAAGGAGTAACTAACATCTCATCGTCCCATTTAAAATATGGATAAAAAATCTTGAAAGAAGTGATCAATGTCACTTTCCTTTAGAAAATGGTAATGTGGGGTATAAATAACTAACAGCAAATGAAAACCCTTATAGGCGGTGAGTCCTAGCAGAGAGAGTTGGAAATAGAAATGGTGAACCTGACATGGAACTCTTATCCTCAATATAGGTATTAGTAACATTTGAGACAAAATATATAAGCATGTAACCAGATCTAGCTATTCGGCCCCATTTCCTACAATTAAAATAGTGGGCCTCACATGGAACTCCCCAGAATTCAGAGAGTTAATCATTGGGCATTTCTGTTTGCGATATTGTTATAGTGGATCTCTCTCTCAAACCATACAAGAGTGAACTATGCTAAGGAATTTTCCATTTCATTCATAACATCTATACTGATAATTGAATATTCCTTATTTTTAAGAACCAAGATAAATGAATCCATTTCCCCCCACCTACAGATGTGGGGGGCCAAAGAAACGTCAATGTGGAAATCTAACATGACCCAACCTTTTCCACAATGTCATCCCTAACCACAGCTACTGGGCTCCCATACCCCTTCTCACCCTCAAAAATTTTTCATAGAAGGGTGATGGATTTTCTCATCCAATGACATGATTAGGATGTTTCATTCCCTTGAGGTAAATATCCCGCAAGGACCTAGAAGATTGTGTTTCTTGTCCACACTACTACCCCCAGGGGCCACACATGGAGCCACTACTCACCACTCCAACATCCAGCCACTTCGAGGGCCTCTCCTCAGAATGTTCTTATGACTCACTCCCCTATTCTGATGATTTTAGGGATATATGAGTTGTCTCAACTATGAAAACCACCCAGTATCTTCCAAGAAGTGATCTCACTAGGCTCTATCAATTCTACCAACTGGTCCCTTTGGCCGAAGAATAGGTGGTCTACACCACTACATTGTCAGATCGAGTCCAGATGACCCGATGCCAATATTAGTCACAATCCCATGAAGATGTACATCAGGGGGCATCATATTCTATGGATTTATCTGCCCATTCCACCCACAGTGCATTCTACCAGGTCCTTACTACAATAGATTAGGGATTCACCAATGCCAGATCAGAATCAAGACCTCAACCACCTGATGGGTAGGCTGGGTTGACTCTTTTAATCGTCGACACATCCATAAAATATCGTTGGATGAACCATGATGATGAGATAGAGTAAAAATTACCTCCATGTACCATCTCCATCCCAAGTGGAGGTCCTACTCATTCTTGCAACTAGCACAAAGGTCCTCCCCATTCATATGGTTTCATATATGGAGGCCCTCCCCATGTCACTGGTCATCAATGCAAATGTACTTATCGAGTCATACCCATCTTCGGCGGATGTTCTCCCAGGTCTAGTAACCTTCAATGAAGAGCTCCTCACAACTTTATAGATAGTCAATGCAAAGTTACTCCCAATTTTTTATTTGACCAATATTAAGGTCCTCCTTGTGATACCATTTTCAGCCAACACGAAGGTCATCACCATGCTATAGGTATCCAACATGGAGGTCCTCTCCATGTTCCCACTATCTACAGTGTAATTCCTACCTCATATAACACTCATAATTACAGAGGTCATCCCAATGCTACAGGTATCCAACGTGGTGGTGCTCTCCGTGTTCACACCATCTACCGTGGAATTCCTCCTTCATATAACACTCACAATTGCGGAGGTCATCCCCACACATTCAGCAACTAGTATAATGGTCCTCTGTATACCCATCCACTCAACACGGATGCCCTCCCCATTTCCAATTTTATATATTTCTAGGTTCTACTCACACCTCATCTCACTAAAGAGGAGCACCTCACTACTCCCACACTTGACATGGAGGTCCTCCCCATGTCCTGAGTGACTCTAGAAGAGGTCCTCCCTTCAACATCAGCACTCATAGTGGAGTTCCTACCCACTCTCATTAAATTCCCAGCAGAGGTCCTCTTACTTTGATGAAAACAGATAGAGATTCCTTACCCGTATCTCATCTAGATCAAACAGAGGACCTCCACACTCTAGAACCAACCTACATGGAGGTCCTCCCCATGATGAAGAGATACTCTTCCCTGAAAATCCATCCTGGGTAATAAGGGTAAACCATTTCTACTGAAAGAATAACTCTGAGAAGTTACAAGTAATTAGGAATCCATTCCTATTTTAAGATGTTGTATCATAATGTGACTCAATGTTGGATCCTTCACCCCTATCCTCTACATCAGATTCTAGGACAGGAACCTAGCATGTCTGTTTCTTCATCCCAAAAATTTTAACGAACCAGATCCCTGAAACCCTCCATAGATACAGGAAGGTGGAAGAAGATTTAGATCCCATATAGGGTCTTTCAATGTTTTCCTCACTATAATCTCCAGTTTCATTCTATTCCTGAACACAAGGTCACAAAGAGTTATACTAGGAATTTGTATATGATGAGAACCCACCAAATCCACCACTAAAGTCCACTATCCTGACACATGAAGTGGTGTTCAACACCCCTTCCTATACGGACATAATTATGTGGTTGGTACCTCCTTTGAGAGACATCCTAAAAATTAGTATCATGACATCGCACATAGAGTTTTCTCCACTGGCTAGTCCACCACTACAATGGTCCACTTCAATGTCATTGTCATTTCCTCAGCTAGAACCAATAAAAAATGGTGAAATGGGGATTCAGACCCTACATTCGAATATATAATCCTATAGGAAACCCCCACAAATTATTTTTTTCCTAATATGTTCTGGATGATTTAAAACATTGACTTCGAAATCCCAAAATTACTCACCCAAGATGAGGTCATTTCTTTTCTCTAGACCATATGGTTAATGAATTTCTGCCTTCGTAATCATCATTTAGACTACCCAAATATCCAAGATCATTTTTATGAAATCATTAAAAAGTTCCACAAGGTTGATCCAGTAGCACTCCTTGTGGCCCAGCACCCTATTTTATCAGGTTATCATCATAATTGTTAGAAATGATGCGTTTAGGGATTTATTTTGCTCTGTAGAATTACTGGGGAGGCATCCCCACAAGTGCAGATCTATAGATGGGGGAGAATGATTCCCTTCACTTCAATCCCATCCTATTATAATCAAATTAATCTAGTGATATTTAGTATATTACCCATGGTATAGTCTTAATGAATATGGCTAAACATGGTGTACTCAAGGAGGAGGATATTGAAGTAGGTTCTGAAGAAGAAGACCTACCCCCTGGGGAAGTGAAGCATCAAGTGGACACTCATATAGGTATTTTAACTCAACATCAAAGGTAATTACATTTCCTTGGAGATCCCTCCACCTCATAGACCATTGGTAAAAACACTACCAAAGGAAAGGATCATATTGGTACCTCAAACCCCTCAATCCACCCAATGTGACACAGAAGACAACGGTCAATCCCAATACCGATGCCTTGCCCCATTAGTTTGTAGATAAAAGGAGTCTCATTGAAAATATCCTTATTGAGATCAATTAAGAGAGGCACTCGGACAATGGTGATCCTTAATATAGTCTTGTCCCTCCAATACTCAGGCATTAGGGGAAACTACAGGTTCTACCCGGTCAGTTGCCTCTTATTGACCTTGACAATCCTATATATCTTGAAAGGGTAAACGCGTGATCATATGGAAAGATACTATTGTATTTCTCTCTAAATATACCTGATATGAGTGATAATCCACCTTGAGACCTTTCTCAGGTCTTTCCTCTAGCAACTCCATAGGTTATTCTTCAGGTCATTCCCCCAGCAGTTCTACCAGTCGCACCATGAGTCGTTGAACCAACCTATCATGCTAATGATCCAGTCAATGCAGTTCTATCCATGGATCCTATTTGAAATAGGGATACCCTCTATGAAGATATTAAATCCATTAAATACAGAGGATTATATCAATTTCAATCATGGGTATGAAGATTAGATCAGTAGATAAATATTGTTTTTATGCCTTAATGGGGACGGATTCACAAAACTTTGTTGCAATGATACTTCCCCTAGGATTTTTGAATGAAAACTCCCTTGTTAAAATGAATTGGAAATATCTAATTTTATTATAAAATTGGGAATATAAGAAACAATATGATGGTCCAGAATCAAATAAAGCATTGGATAAACTTGAAGAATCCATTAAATTGCATACCACCACGTCTTTTGAGGCTTTATCCTCAGCAGTAGTGATCGCATAAGCTTGGCCTTTATACCTTGTAATTTTCTGAGGTAAGTTTACCTAACACTTAGGACATTGATTTTGATAATGTCCCATATCCCTGTAATTGTAGCATTGAAAATTGGTAGCTTCTTTCTTCCCCATACAATCACCAGCCAGATGGCCTTTCTGTCTACATTTTTAGCATATTCTTTTTACTTTTAAATATGAAACAGGGTGCTTCCTTCCACAATTATCACGGGGTGGATATTCAACTCTTCCCTTCTTTCCTATTTCTTTATATATATTCCCATAGTGTTCAACAGATCTCTTCTTCTCTTGAATTTCATTAAATTCATAATACTTAGAGAATTCATTTTCTATCTTGAGAGTAAAGGGGACAGTATCTTCATATTATGAGAAGGATTGCGAGAATAATGCTTGATGGAGAAATGGATTCAACCCATCAAAGAAATGATCAATCTTACTTCTTGGGTTACGTATATAATCTACATCATGCCTTTCTAACCTTGTAAATTTAGCTTAATACTTTGTGCCATTCTCATCCTCCTTTTGTCTTAGACTTAGAAATTGCCTTTCCATATCTGCTCGATGGTCATGGAGAAAGTATTTTTCTAAGAAAATATCTTTAAACTCCCTCTATTCCATACTTGATACTTCTTCATCCTCCTTTTTGTTTTGAATTAATGACCACCATTGATCTGCATCTCCTGTGAGGTGATAAACTGTCATGACAACTTTTTCCCTTTCGCTACTCCCCAAAACATGAAATATTTTCTCTAAGGAACTTATCAATTGCTCCACTAAAAATGTATTTATAGACCAATTGAATATTGGTGGTTTTTGTCTCATGAAGCGGTCTAACATTGATCCTCCATCTTGTGGATCAAGGTGCTCCATACGGGTAAGGATATTATTCATAACCTGAGTGAGTTGTCCCAGTATGGTGATAAGTTGATCATCACTAGTTGCCTCACCAGCTCCACTATAATTATATGGGGTTGGTGGGAAATACCTACATGGATTATGTTCATTGATATGGTTTCCATTCCTTCCACTATGCACTATTTCTAAACAATGGAATACACTAGATTAATTTATGAATCGCAATGCATAAATCGAAACATGTAAAACACTTGACATAAATTGAGAAATTTATGGATATAATCCATAATGATAAAAAAAGTTCTTTAAGGAGGTATATAATCATAAATCCTTCATAATGGTTTGTAAAGAAAATGTGAATTATCCAAAGCATATCCCCTAGGAGTGTCATAACCAGTAGTGCAGTAAGACCTATTGTCGTGTACCAGGAAACCCTAGGTCAAGCCTGAAACTCCTTGTCGAAGTTTTCACTCCTAGGTATATATGTGCCAGAGCCACCTCTTCATACTCATATCCATACAGGGATTTATTTCTTGTAAAATACACAAAATATATACATTACCCAAATTCTTGGAAGTTCTTCTATACCATTCCTCAAAGTATATCTTAGGGTAATGTTCTCTAATCAGAGTTTATCTAAATATAGTTTTCAAGGTTTGTACTAAAATTCCATTGATACCAACTATAACACCCCGACCCCAGTTACCTAGTGTTGGTACTTTATTACATAACATTTAAATGATACAAGGAATCATCTCCCAAAAGACCAATCAATATAGTATTATTGGAAACAAGATACATTCATATGTTCAACATTACAACTTGAAATGAAATAAAACACAAATTTATTCCATTAGAAAGATCCAAGCCTCCTAGATTATGCCATAAATTCACTCATAACTAACTTCTTCATATCATGGTAAAATGAAACATAATAAAGGGGTGAGCTCAAACTCTCAGTAAGGGTAAGAAATACAGCGGAAGATAACATAAACATTAGGCATGGTGAATAATTAAAAATACATGTCTTCACAAATAATAAACATGAACACTTTATGGAAGGAATATGATCTAAGTAAATATTTCCATAGTAAAACATAGTCATGGATATTCTACTAGTCCAATAACCACGTGAACCATCATTATTATTTTCATAATGAGGGAATGTATAATATCGTACTTTCTGAAACATCTTTTTAAGGCCTCGGCCAAGATTTCTAAAAATGATTTAGGCCTTATCCAAAACCATATATCAAATTGGGAAATGCCTTATCCAATTCTATTTCTAATTGTCTCATGATACATATTGATGTGTTGAGGAGCTATAGCAGGCTCCACCAATCACATACTAAGTCCAATACATTCCCCATATTAAAAGGTTGAAACATAACATTAACATTCATATTAAAAATAGCATACGAAATGTCAATACATTAACCATAAACCGTGAAGGGTATAAAAATAACACATACATAGTCAAACATATCACAAAACCATCAATACAATATGGAAGATTTGTATCATAATAAATCAACTTCAAACAAGTTTAAAATCCATCAAAGGATGTTGACATAGATGAAATGAAAACTATTTGAAAGAAATACCTCTTTCTATTTTGAAACCACTTAAGAGTAATATAATTATAAAAGAAAATATTTATTTTCAAAATATTCTTATCAGATTGTAATTGAAACTTCGATAACGTTATAACGGTGGAAAATAGATGCACCCACCGTATAAGTTAAAAAACATTCTTACCATAATTTTGCAGAAAAGGTCATAAAGTACCTTGTTTGGAAAATGACGGAAAGATTCCTTTGAAAACATATAAGGTAAAATAAGGGTATAAATGAATTTAACCCATAGTCTAGTAAATAGTAAAACATTCTTGAAATAAATTTTTAATAAAACATAGATTTGGATGATAAAGAGGTCACAGTGGATACTTACATACAACTAACCTTAGATAATAAAGAGATTGTGAAATTAACTCTTACCTTGTAATTTTCCATAGTAGATGGTATGTTAACCTCCTGTATAATAGTAAAAACATTTTTATTAAGTTATACAAGAATCATATACATGTATATGATATCATATATGTTCTTATAATATTTCTTTGTTATTAATATTTTAGTAGTATCATCGTTTCGAGTGTTAAGTGATTATTTTTCCTTTATATGCTTGGTTACATAAGTCATGTTTGTTATGGATATGATGTATTTGATTCATATAAATAATGATATTGTTTTCATAAACATTATTTATAATCATAAAATGAAAATTTTTCTTGAATTACTACGATGGGGAATGAATCTCATCTCGTTCATGGAGACAGTAATTCGTACGTACGCACGAGCGACAATATCATTATATTGGTGGTGAAATCGTATGTAATTTGAAGTTATATCATATATACAGAATCCTTAACATTTAATATTTATTATTTACATTATTTATACTCATTATTATACCCATCCAAATAATTAAGTGTTTGAATAACAAACTACACCACAACGTGGAGATGCTAAGTCATACGTACGCACGTATGGTGACTTTGTCATTCATATGATGAATAGAATAATGAATATGGTTATACGATTTTTTTAATAACATAATAATATATATAAGATATAGGAGTTATTATTTTAGAATGGAAACAACAAAGAAAGAGGAAATAGAAGAAGAAAATAACTTGAAAGAGGTGATGAAATATTTACCTCTTCTTCAGGTTCTTCCTTTGATTTGATTCAAATGGCTCTTTTGGTGGGCTTTCTAACCAAATAAATGCATCTAGGATAAATTTAGGAAATGTTTGAGGATATTTGGGTAGTTTTTGGCTGACAAAAATTGATTTTGAGGTGTGAAATTATGATACGGGGAAGTACCCTTTTATAAGAGAGGTGAGGGTCACTTTAGGAAAAGCTTGAAATATTATTTTATAATAAAATAATATTCGGGTTCTAATGTCTCCAAAATTATTTATTTAGAGACTAAGGTGGTGATGGGTATAAAACCTCCAAACCAATATGTTTTGGACAATTTTAGTTCACCATATTAACCTATCTTTTAGATTTAGCTCTTAGTTAAATAGTTTGACATTTACCATGTCTCTTTATATTTTTATATTATATGGTTAATAAACTTAATATAATAAGCCAAGAGAACCCCAAGTGGTTAATTATTAATATATATAATATTATAAAAGTCTTTTTCCAAAACCTTAGATTTTTATGAATATTATATCAATTAATAATATAGTATTTGTTTTATTAACTCAATTATGTCAATTTTGACACTATTTAGTATTTTATTTTTTTAAAAGACATTAAAACTTTATCACATCGAATAAAATTTATTTAACCAACCATAAAATGTCATATTAACCTATAAAATTAGTTTAATTTATCCTAAGTCTCAATGTACATTTATTTGGATATTTATAATATCAATTACTTTAATATTTCATTAATAAGGAAATTACTGCATCATTATTATGTCACAAATATATTAAATTTTTTAATGTATAAAAAATATAAATAAAATACCATTATATATTAAACCATTTTATCTTTTTAATTAATATTTATAGTCAAATTTATATTGTGTGTAACCCTATATTAAAAATGTTTTAGTTATTAAACATTGAATTTAACTCTTTTAACTCTTCTTTAAATAAAATAATAATAAATGTCCTAATCAAATACATGTGGACCAAATGGGATAATTTGTTATTATTAAGGTTGATTTTGGTCGAATTATACTTATCCAATCGAATTAGTACATGTTTTAGGGTAATTATGATATCATTTTTACCCTTAATTACACAATTTACTTTTAACTGTGGTAAATAAAAGTCAAACGTTGTTATTCACCAAAATTTATTTTCATCTTATTGGACCACATTTTTCTTAATAATATTAACTTTGTCTCTCAGATTTTTGAAACTAAACTCACAGAAGTAGCAAAATTATGTTTTATGCCAATTTGCAAATGCTCCTAGGAGGTAGGTAAAAGGCAGTAAAATGTTCAATAAAATATTTATATATCTAAACATATTATAAAATGACTCCAATGAATTACATTGAACTTAAATAGGTATTTTATATCTATTTTGAACTAAAATAAATTTAAATAAAATAAATAATTATTTAAATAGAAAGTCAGTTTTAACCAATAACGCCGTGTTTTTCACTATTCATCAAAAATTGAATGTTTTCAGAAAAATACCAAAAATTCACCCTTGGATAATTTTGAATTTCCAAATTCAAAAAAGAGTCCATTTTATAAAATAAAATTTTAAAAAGTGGGTATTACTATTCATACCGGCTAGTTTGATTGGTCGCGGTGTGTTAGAATCTCAAAGTTGCGTACAATGAAAGGTATTACATTATTCAAAGGGAAAAGTACCGTGGAAGATTAGGGTGTTACAATATATCCTTGAGAATCTTTTTTAATCCCTATATCTAATATACCTCATTTAATTAATCGTATGTGTTTTTGTATAGGACCTAGAGTGTTGGATTATGCATGGACATTCCCTCACTCCATCTCCATGCATCATGTATCCCTTTATTTGGCTCTCCATCATCTTTCATGTTTGAAGAGACCCCCTAATGGCATAGTTCCTAGCCCTATGGATCACCTACCATCCTAGTCCAACACCCTGAAGGACCTCGAATGACATTTTGAGAAATGAACCATGTTATGAAATTGTTCAGCGGCCAACTCTCATTTTTTCCCATCCCAAGTAAAATGATATAGATTCTATGTTTCAAACAAGGTCATTAGTTATCCTCCTTCATCATTCAACCCTCATTGATTCCCAAATATCAGGCACTTCAATTCATACTTTCCACCTCCCTATGTTCTATAATAACTCAAACACACTTGGTGTTTCCCCTCTATTCCCTTTTCATGTTGATTAAGCTGATTAGTGTCGTTGGGACATCCTTAACCTAAATTATCTATTCCCCTATTGTTTGATTTCATGTTTCATGGAAATCCTTTCCACTCATTACTTCCCACACCAATCATACCTCATGTGGAATTAAAAGTTTTATATAATTTTTACCCTCATATAAGACCTACACAATCGCTATGGTCCAGAATCTACACCCTTAAACTGGGAGTTTATGTCCTAGGAACATGATCTCAAATTGAGCACCCAATTTCAAGATTATGAATTTAAATTTTGTGAGGTTGTTTCCTTGAGGATGTGTCATGTGACATGGTCATATTTGATCCTTATTCACATCTGGTTGTTCTTTTTGTGCTAAAAGTATCCCCTATCTTGGATCCCTCCCATATGTTATAGTCCAAGCATTGAGACTTTAAATTATATGTGAGTTCTTATTGGGAATGGATGATGCGATGTGGTCCTCCATTATAATCATTCATGTTAGGTAGATTCATGACACCGAACTACAAATTTTATCTTTAGAAATATCATCCCCATGGTCCAAAATCTATGACCTTAAACTAAGATGTGTTAGTCCAAGAAATATGACCTTAAACTATTTTTAATGTTATGGTCATCTACTACGAATTAGTTGGATCCTACCACTGACGTACTTCGATACATTGGGTCACAAGACCTAAGGTTTCAAGTTCCACATAGACACTTCCATTAATCATCTTCATACATAAATTCTTTCTAGGTTTGGGATTCCACTATCTTTGAAATCTAGATAGACCCCCTAATGGTGATGATCTCATGCCATTTCAATTCACTTCATTTCCTAGTCCAACTCACTAATGTATTTATAACAAAAAATAGGGATATTGTGTTTTGACCAAGGCCAATGGTTGATTCTACATTTTCATAATTTATCATTGACTAATGAAGTGGTCAATCCTTTTTTTCATACACGGTCAACAGTGGTCCTACCCATTAGTCTCCCCTTCCATAATTAATATCCTAGAGGTTTTTAATTACTTCCCTATTGCCTCCCTATATTCTAATGGAACTATATCACCCCTTTCGTTTCCCCTTCACACATCTATGCAAGTTCAGTGGAACTTTCAGTATCATCAGGACATTCTCCACATGATATTTCTTTAACCCTTTTGTACGCTTATAAATGTGATAGGGACAACCTAACATCACTCCTTATTTCCCACACTGATTACAGTTCACCTGGTCTTTGAATTCTTGGTAGGGTTTCTACTCACATAGAGGAGCTACAAAATCCCTATTGTCCAAACTCTATGACCTTAAACTATATCATTTCGGTCCAAGCTCAACAAACTTAAACAAGCCTCTCCATGGTTCTCTTGGGAATGTGTTGTGTGGTGTATGACCTCCCTAGACTTCATTCATGATGGGATTTCCATAGCACCATGCTACACACATCCACTAAAATCCCTTTTTCCCTAGGTTCCAAACTCTATAACTTTAATATAAGAGCCTATGGTCGAAGAAAAATGGCCTTAAACTATCCGCAGAAGGTCCAAGAATTATGACCTTAATCTATTTGCAACCCCTAGATTCTAAGAATTGTGACTTCAACTATATGCATGTCTATGTCCTACCACAAGATGATAAATTTAATAGAAAATATTATCCTTAACTTATTATGTTAAAATGTACAGACCGATCCTTCCACGTGACATTAAATTGTGACATCAAAATCCTAGTCATATGAAGATAAACTACAGAGCATCCACATCCTAGTTTTATGACTTTAATCTATGTAGCATTGATGGTCCTTTCTACTTGAACTAAAAATGCACAAAACTACATCCTAGTTGCATGACTCTAAATTTCAAAACATTTATGGTCCTTTCAACACAACCTAAAATGGCACACACCCATCTTAGTCACCTGATTTTAAACATCATTTAAATTGTCATCCTGGCTGAAAGATAAAAACTGACACCACATCATGGTGCTCTCAACTGAGAGAGAATCAACCCTAGAATTGATCATTTTCCATGCCGCATGAAAGAACTATTTATTTCTCCATTCCCATAGTCATGGGATGCATAGTGAAACTTGGAGTTTTCATCATCCACCACCCCCTTAAAAAATTAATTAAAAAAGAAAGTAAAAAAAAGAGAGACCCTCTCCTTGTTCATGGATTATACCTATGAGAGGAGATCAACCGAGAACTATGTGTGGCATGATTCCTTCCCTTATTGGATATATAGTGACTCTCATGTTCAATCATTGGGAACATCCACAACATTTCCATCAATTCACATCGGATCACATTGTTCCTCACTACATGATGATAAACTGCATAAGATATTATAACTTTGTGTGTCTTGATTCCTTCCATCATAGGATATGTAGCAACATCCAGACACTTTTTCTTTGGAGCCATCCTTAGATCCATCAAGCCTTGTAGCCCTTTGGCCTCATTCTAGTCCAAGAAGAATTACTTTAAACTATATGAAAGTCTTATTTGTGATCTGTGATGTGGTTTTGGGCCTCCATGACCACATTAACATCGGTTTTGTGATAAAGCTTCACTATACAACCACAATATCTACCTCTATAGTCCAAACTCTATGACCCTAAACTAAAATATGATTTCCACCACATTAAATTACGTTGTGACCCTACCTTGAACACGTTCAATAGGACTCATGACAATTTCTAGATGCTTTATCTTCCTTTCCAGAGAGGATTTCCTCTCCAGTGTTGGTCTCCTAGAATGTTGTTTTTTAGAACTATTTGTAGCTTGATTCCCATACTTTTGGAATACATAGTGACTCCCTAACATTTTTTCTTTGGGACCATCCACATGTTAACTAACCCTTTTTTCATCTGTACTCAGTTATAGTCCACGCATTATGACCTTAAACATTATTCCATTCATATTAAGGTTTGTAAGCAACACTTGAGCCTCCTTATCCTCATTCACATTGAGTTTTACCTACTATGTGTTATATTAATACCCTAAAACTATACACTTAATAGTCCTAGAAACATGAATTTAAACATTATTTCATAGTTCATGCAATAAGACCTTAAACTATTTGTGTATCTAGGTCTGAATTTCACTTTCTGATGTGCCCTTTATATTTTTTGAGTCATTCCTAGTTTATATTTTCATTATCATTCACATAAAAAAGGTCCCCCTAATGGTGATGGTCTCATGCCTCTTTGTCTCACCTCTAGTCCTAGGAAAATACCCTAATGGATATTTAACTGTAAGTGGTGGATATTGTGTTTTGAACCTGGTCATCAATTGATCTCATATTTTCTTTCCATATTCTTTCCTAGTGTAGTTATGGTCCCTGTGTTTCGAACATGGTCAACAGCCAACCCTTACTCACCAGTCACCCCTTCACCCATGCCTTGGAAGTCTCAGTTTACCACTTTTTAACATCCTTGTATCATGGTAGGACTTCATACTTGGTGTTTCCCCCTAATATGTGCTTCCCTATGTCAGTTAAACCCACTTTACCATTCCTTGTTTCCTACATAGATCATAGCTCATGTGGGCTTAGGATTTTTGGTATGGTGAATGCCAATATAGTAGATCCACATAAGGGGTCCTCAATCCAAAATCTATGACCTTAAACTAGGAGCCTCTTAAGGATATGTGATGTAGCAGTGGGCCTGTAACACCCCAGGTAAATAAAGAATATGACATTTTCATATTTATCCATATTTGTGAATAAAGTATTAATATGACTTTAAAGGGGACGCTATGCTCGATAGCGTACCCAACACGCAACAATGAGTTTCTTGGGAATCTTACGTTGCACTGTAATAATAAAATAATATTATTTTAAATGGTAGTTAACATGTAGTCGTTGTACTGGCAGTAATGGATAGAAATAACTAAAATATGATTATATATGTTTTTAAATGTTTTTAAATTTATCCAATAAAAGCTAAAGGCTTAAAATACGGAAAGAATTCAATTTTAGGCGTATATGCCCTAGTTTTCACTAAAGGTTCACTTATCGTCTTTTAATAGAGAACTGTCATTAAATATAGTTTTGATCACTCTTATACATTCTTTTCGACCAAATAAAACTCTTATTAAGAATCGGGACATCAAATTTTACTTTGTGTATTTTTTTGGTATTTTTTCGATAAAGTTCATTTTTTAATGAATAGTGTAAAATGTTATGTTTTAATTCAAAACATTTTTTTAATATAATTTATTTATATGATTAGATAATATTTTTAATTGGTTTTAAAGTGAAATTAGAAAATATTTTTACCATTAAATCCAATAGTGGTCGTTGGAATTAATTTCACTTTGAAATCAAACATAAACTAGTGTCAATCTTTTGATACTTATTGTTTTATAAAAACACGCTATTTGCTCTGACAGCGGGAATTAATTATTAAATTAATTAATGTGACTAATATGTTTTGAATTTTGTAAAACGGAATTCATTTTTGAATTCGGGATATCAAATATAGCTTAGGGTGCAGTTTTGGTATTTTTCTGAAAAACTCCAATTTTTGATGAATAGTGAAACCACTAAGTGGTAATCAAGCAAACTGATTTTTTCAGTTAAATGAAATTTTACCACTAATGTGTATTGAATTTTGAAAATCCGACATACATGGTTGTCATTAGTATGTAAAATTCGGTTCAATGGGATGAAAATAATTTTTTGGTGAATAGTAACTTTTTTTCATTAATCTCGATTAGAGGTAATTAGTGTAATTTAAGTTAAAAATGATATTATAAGAATGTGAAAACACCATTACACTTGTCCTAAACCTATTGGGTGAGTCATGGCCGACCAAGACAAGCCATGGGCCAACTTGGGGACCCCATGGAGCCACTTTAGTTGGAAAATGACAATAATATATTTTTATTTAATGTTAAAATTAAATTGACACAAACATGAGTTGTTTTACTAAAACAGTTTTTATGTGGGGTTATAAAAGTCCAAATTTTGATTATAAATAGTCATTGGAAAGATAAAACGATTTCCTACATCATAGTATTTGTTTTATAATTTTTAGACATTAAATAAATTAAATTATTTATGACATCATAATGATGCAGCGATGACATCATTATCTGACGATTTAAATAAAATGAGAAGATAATGTAAACTCTATGACCTACACATGTCCAAAACATATTGGATGGGTGTTTTTGCGAACCCCTATCACCTTATACACGAATTATATCAATGTGGGACCTTTTAAAACCGAAACACATTTTCAAATAAAGTAATATTTCTTACTTTCCAAAAGTGCCCCTCCTCTCCTCTTATAAAAGGCCCCCACCTCTACCTCATTTCACACACTCCTCAAGCATTTGGCTCGGCCAATCCCTGCCCATTTACTCTCTACACATCCCTCTCCTCATCCTAGAGGATTCCCTTTGGGCATAATCCTTTCAAATGAAGCCTTTAGGCTCAAATCAAAATGAGTTACACTTTTAAAGGTAATTCATTCTCTCATGTTCATTTGTTTTATTTTGCTTCTCCAACCCCCTAAAATCTTTTTATTTACTTCATTTGTAACAACACCAGTATCTTCAATATACTAGGATGTTTTTATAAGATTTATTCGAGCTACACTCTCACACAACTACATCAAATGGTTAAAAAACATACGGTTTCTGTGGATGGCGAAATTGTGCCTCCTAAAACGATGATTGTTCAATACTCATTTAACACCTTCAAAGGTGGCCATTATGATGTCACTATTTTTATATATGATATATAATATGTTTATGTTTTACTTATTATTCTGTATTTTTCATTTGTGTCTTACCTTTATGGCTTCCATTATGGGTATACGCGATATCTTCATTTTAGGAAGTGCGGACTACCGCCCCCTAAAAGTGATGTGGTTCGTTAATGTCATACGTGGGATGTATAAAGGATGGATTTAATGTTATTATATATTATGTTATACTAGAATTATTATATAACTCTATATCATTATTATTTCTTTCCATTAAAGTATGAGATAGAAATGAAAGAAGCGTTCATGCGTACGTACGGCTTACCGTCTCCATGAACGGTGCATTTCATTTCTTATCCCCAAATGTAATGTACTATTATAAGTACATATATATAATGGATATATATTATGTATGATACATCTAAATGATTAATATAATTCTGGAATTAAAATATACATACCTCTCATATTGTTTTAATTCCATTAATACGACATAGAAATGAAAGTAGTGTTCATGCGTACGTACAGCTTACCGTCTCCATGAACGGTGCATTTCATTTCTTTCCTCTAAATGATTATGTGATTTTATAAATACATGTATATGATGTATATATATGATATATATGATATCCAAATCAGGAATGTAATTTTGGATATAAATAACCTTTGACCACACAAACAACATGTAATTGTATGAAGTCCACTTTCGACTTAGGAACCAAATATCGACAAAACAATCATTATTAACTTAATGATTACATAATGTTTATAACATGGAAATAAGTGATATAAAAGGAAAAATAAGCTTGAAAAAGGTTCTTAATAAAGTATAAATTAACTCAAGTTTATTATTTAGGATGTTAAAGAATGATCGAGTCAAGTCGGACCCGAGGTAAGGGATCCTACTCCTCTCTTTCTTTTTAAGTACACACTTTTATGTCATTCCTTTTAAAGATCATATTTATTGTTATTGGGATGATATTTTATATTACACTTACTGTAATTTTTATTTTCATGTGATGAGAGACCATATTCTCTCTCATCAATCCATTTGAGAGGTTTTGAGTGGCGATGTTAGGCTGTCGAACTTTCGTAAGATATCTAACCTCTCTCTTTCTTTTTAAGTACTCTCCTTTATGTCACTTCGTTTAAGCTCCTCTTTGTAATGTTGGGGGATGTTCTTTTATATTCTTCTTGCTGTACATTTTATTTTAATGTGATGATATACCCTATTTGATCTCATCAATCCATATTCGGAATTTTTATGTGGCGTCGTTAGGCTGCCGAGTTTTCGTAAGGAATTTTTCATCTCACTTTTATTCCCGTGAGATTTATGCTACGTTTTCCACAAATTCCATTGAGTGGTGTATGTACTTCCCATTATTCTACTCTTTGTATAATATAATTTCGTTTATGAGTATTTACATCAATGATCTATTTTCCTTCTTTCATGGGGTGTATGTTTTGAAAGATACCCAAGTCGGTAAGGGAACCTTTCACTCTCCTCATTTTTAAAAGACTTCTTTTGTTGGGTCTTTTAATTTACATATTATAATGTTGGGATATGTTCTCATATATCCTTATTGATGTAAATTTTATTTCCAAGTGATGAGATACACTTTTTATCTCTCATCAACTCATTTTGATGTGATGCCGTTAGGCTGTCAAGGGAACTTTTTAACCCAATTTCGATTTCTTTGGGTTCAACATGTAGTCATTGAATATGTCATCCATTGAATATGTGTGAATGTCCTTTTATTGTTTTACACTTAATATCCACTTATATTGGGTGTATTTATATTTCTCACACATATTTTTGAGATTGATTTGTCCTTAATTTAAGGATACCTTCTTTATAAGGGATTTCATCACATTTGACATTTCTATAGAGGGTTCATTGTTGTTATGCACCAATTCACTCTTATATGGTGTATATACTGTCCTTTGGAGTATTATATCATGAATCCATTTATTCTCATGATATTATAAAGTTTTGACTAAATGTTATTCCTCAATTATTGTATTCAAGTGTCTCTAATTTTGGTAAAACCCCTTTAACCAAAATATCGTTTTAAATGTTTAATTATTTGTTCTTATTAATATCCATGTTTTCAAAATGGTTTTAAGGATTTATTTATATGGATATTAATGGTTTAAAATTTTAAGCTTCAAGGTGGTATGGGACACTTTGATTCAAAAATCTCTTTATTAAATGTTTTAAATGGTTTTGGAAATGGTTTCTTTTTTAATGGATTCATTATTTCAATATACTAAAATGTTATATTGTGATTGAAAAGTGGAAAATGTTATGTTTCCTTTATGCATGTTTTATGTGATACGTTTATGTTATGGTTCTTGGGCATTGTTATGAAAACGGGTGGTTTCGTGATAAACTAAGGGCGGGTGAGCCCGATATAGCTCTCCAATGCATTGGGTAACGCGAAGGAGTGAAACGTTAAGGTTTCTCCAAAGAGATTTAGGGAATATACTGTGATGGGTATTCCAAACGTAACCAAGAGGGTTACTCCCTACGTAAGAATGTTATGAATGCCTCAAGTTACCTTTATGTCATGTGATTTCTATGATTTTATGAGGTATGTTAAGGTGCTTATGTTTTATGGGTAAATTATGATTTCATTCTTATGTATACATGTACTCATGATTCCTTTACATATTTTTATATCCCTTACTGAGATTTTTATGCTCATCCCAAGTTTATGAAATGTTTTTCACAGGTCAAGGGAAGGGTACATGATGTAATGATAGTGTCAAGGATGTGTCAAGAAAGATTCCATGTTTTATTTTAAATATGTTTCCGTTGATGGGAAGACTGAATACTGTCTTTTATGTAACCACTTTGTCTAAATGTGGAATGTAATGCAAGTTTCATGATCTAATTCTCTAAAACTCTAAACCTAAAAAGATCCTCAATGTGTAATCTTTTAATAACTCAAGATTATGTAAGGTTTAAGGCTAAGGACTTATAGGGCCTCCTAATACCTCCATCATGTCAGGTTTGTCTCTCACCATATCACATATGCTTCTTACCTATCTGTTCTCTAATACTTGTATGGTTTGAAAGCATCATTTGGCTTATTCACAACGGGTTCATTTCCTATTTTCCATAAAAATATCCAATATATATAAATTTTTTAGTCCTGATAAAATGACTTTAAATTGTACCATACATCATCTTTATCATACAACATTAAAATATGTGTTCATTGTCCTTATATGGAAAGATATAAAACTGAAAAACATCACGGGCCTTTCCTGAGAGGTCTTCTCCCTCAATGTTATTCATCTACCACATTATTCATATATTTATCTATCTCTTGAAATCTGATATGATGCTCCCCTAAAAGATATGTTTGATCTTTTTTCAGAAAAATTCACCTACACCAATGTGCTTTAAGCCACAGTGGCATAATTCCAAGAGTGTTAGAAATCATTCAAGCACTCCATCACTCCACTCCAATGATTCGTGTGAAATTTATTTTGATCCTCATCCTATTTTATGTCTAAATGGACCTCTTAACTTCATTTTTTCTAGCTAGATGTCTCACCTACCATCTTAGGCCAACACCCCGGCAAACTTTGTAAAATAATTCAACACAGATCCACTGTTTCGAACATGGTCAGCGGTCGACCCTTGTTTTTTATCCCCTCTTCAGTCAAAGAAATATGGATTCCATGTTGTCAAACATGGTCATCAGTTATCCTAAATCATGATTCTTATATCATTAGGTTTTGAATTCTGGGTATTGTGATCCACACTTCTCACTCCCCTTGGTTCGGGTAGATTCTAACACCCCTGGAGTTATCCCATTTGTGCACTAGAGAACATTGGGAAAGGAAAGGTGGCTGCTCTAAGAGCCCTATTCTCCAGTCACAGCCTATCTCAGCCCAAACACTCCTAGTTTTGGTCCAAAATAGCATTCCCCATGTATTTGAGGATGATATGTCACTCTCATACAATGTTTATAATTATGTGACTGTCCCTTGTTTCTCACATCAGGAATGACCCTTGTGAGCTTAGGGATGGATCGTTAGTTGTTTCACAGATATGATTGAGATGAAAAAATTAATGAAAGAAATGTTTGTTCATGCCTACAAGTTTATTGAAAGTAATGATAGAAAATTTCATTAATTCATAAAAACACCTCCCCTATGGATCTGCCCCATCAATAGAGAGCTTCAGCTCTGCCTCCCTTTAGCATGTGGCCTCCAGGATCTTTTTTCATTTACTGAGCTATCTTTATTATTCATTTTCTTCTTGATGAAGCTAATACACCTTGTTTTCACCTAGTCTATCTTATTTCATACATTATCCACTTTAAGTCCTATCTATCTTAGTCACTCTTGGGATTTTTTTAGTTGGACTCTCAATCATGCAACCAGTTTTGACTGGGTTTTAGTAGAGGAAGACCACTCATCTGTCAGCCAAACTAGGAACCAAATCTCTTTTTCTTCCTCTGGAAGCTTATGAGGGGTGAAAAACGTTTTTTTGTTCTGGGATACATCCATATGGTAACTTCTATCCCATATCTTTTGGGCAAGGTAGTCCCGAATGAGCATGGGCAGACCTCGTGAATCCACCCCTCCAGCACACATATCTCATAGACAGTGAAAAATTGATACCATTTAGATTATCCAATATTGTTCTTGAATATGTTTATAACTCTTGACCAATATCCATGCCCTGTGTCAAGTAACCCAACTTTCCTCAGCCTCATTAGAATTAGACTCATCCAGATCCTCTAGGTAGGAAAGTTCTTACTCAGGAAATGTGGCCATGAATTTAGAAATGGGATATTCCCCTAGAATCATGTTACATTGATCAGGATACGTATCATGAGGTTAAACATATTCACATGATCCCACCATGATAATTTTTCCCCTATCATCACCACCAGTAGCACAACTAGTATCTACAACTGGTCGATCGCTATTTGTTGTGGCCTAGTTCAAATAGACGCATGGATCTATTTTAACCGGAACCCTTATCAAGAAAGGGGCCATGGGTCCTCCATCTATTCTCACTAGCATAGCACCCACTACTCTAAGGACTATTTAGATGAGGATCATATCATTCAATTTGATCAAGTAGACAACAAGTATGACTCTGTGAGGTAGGAAACTTATAGAGGTCAAGTGATGGTTGTTCATGCTCATGTCTTTCAATCATTGGGATATTAGGATGTTCCCCACCCCTTATATAATTGAAGGATCCAAAGGTTCTAGAGAGTCCACCTTGGCCTCCTCTATATTTTTGGACCCTATAGATACTATCACCCCAAAAACAGGTCTCGGTGCTTGGTTCTCTACACATATTTTACACACCTTTATCCCCATGATAAGGGGTATCCTATGAAATATTTTCCTATACATAAAAAAATTCCTCCAAGAAATATAGATAAAACATGAGAGACATTATAGCACTAGGGAATGAGTTACAACTTACTTCAATAGATTTAGCAAATACTTCTAAGGAAGTTTCCTCCAAGGATGCGAATTCACCTTCCTCCAAAGGGCTCTCTTTATTAGAATCTTCCCCAAAGGACCCATCTAATTCCTTAGATGGGGGAAAGATCACTGTAATCTTTGCAGCTGACAGTTATAGTGGAGATTTTAGATATATCAATACTCTAACTCAATCTATCATGAGACATGCAGTGCCTATGGAATTCACTATGTTAACTAGCTCAGCCACATACCACTCCTTGTCTATTTATGATACAAGGAAGCCACCATTAGAATCACCAATTATTGAAAATTCCATCCCATATTTTTTCTTATGATCCCACAACCTATAGGTGTTGAGGAACTATCTACAGGTATCCTAGGATTCTCAATCCTCAGTATAAAAGGCATCATTATGAATCTTTAAATGGAGTAATTATTTCCCTGGAGCCTAGTTGGACGTCCTGCGGAACCCCCTTGATGGCTCCCCTACATCTCGAGTCCACTCAATTGGGAGAACTACTGTATATTCATCACCACAATTTTCAGAATCCCTAACGACATGACTCCATATTTTCACCATTCGACCCCAGTCTCGAGGTAGAGGGGCCACTCTTTTACTATCTTGGATTGTCTGCTACTTTAGAATTTCTCTCGATTAGGTATCTTCCCTGTTCTGTGCATATGTATGGACCAACCTGAATGAATTAGTAAATGGAGTCAACACAATCTGTATCTTTCCTTCATCACATGTAAACATGAGCCAGAGCAACCTCATCACACATGGGTGTTCTTCATGACATACTCACAGGTACACCATTAGGGTCAACCTTTGTAGACACCAAAACTACCTCACAAATTAGTGTGGGTTTAGGGTTCACAAATTGGCTTGAATTATAGCCACACCACCAGTAATCCACCACAAATGGCCCAAAAATACAAATTACACTATTTAGGTCTTGTTCCACCATCTGTTATCACTCCTGTCAGTTGGGGAAACTGGTGAAAGGTGGACTGATTTGATCGTCTAATATTGATCAGCACCAGAATCAATATCAACATGAATGGGAATCTCCCAGAAATATTCAGAATCTCCAGTATAAGGTTTCTCTCAGGAGGGGATATGGGATTCTGATATTCAAATCCTCCCATGTGTGCAGCTAAACAACTATATAGAATGTCAAGCAGCCTGCATAAATGCAGTGTCCTCTTATCCTTGCATATATGTTGGAGCACCTTCTACAACATTTACATCACTAAGATTCCCAGATTGATGTGATTCCCCATTTCTAGCATTTATGCCATGTTAAAAATGCTTTTTCATACTCCCATATGTGTATCTCTCATAGGAATCATCCACCCACAGATGAGTGCCATAATGAATCCAAATAGGCTAACTATCGACCTCTGATCATATTTGATGTTGTACCCACACAACAACCACTATATATCCTTTAGAATCTACTAATAAGATCCATCTCTTCCCCACTGGGGTCCTATAAGATTGGTACGAGGCCTTGTTGGAAACTTCATGGGTCACTCTTGACCCTCAACTAGCACCTCTACTATGAATTTTAGGAAATATCTAAACCACTTCTTAATGTGGACATCTCGTATCATCTTCTTATCCTTATCGATGCCCTGCACTAGATCCAGCAACGCCTTTTCTAGATGTTAAATCTTATATTCATCTTCCCAAGGAATCTCTATGAAGATAAACTCATCATACATTCCCCAAAAATTTGATAAGCATCGAACTAGGAATCCCATGTTGATTCATATAGACATACTCACCTCAGCACCATCCCAAAATCTACACAGGACACACATTCCTAGTAAGACCAGACCCATTCCTCTGAATTTACCACCTTGGGGAAATTACCAATTTTCTATACAATCTTTCTCCAGGTTCCTTAGCCCCTCATTGATGATTTTATTATATTATGGTGGATTTTATTTTTCTTCCTATGGTTTCTCATCGAACTTTTTTAGGTGATTGTAATGGTAGTCTTCTATGATGGGGGAGTGATCCTTCCTAGTGTATCCATTAGAATCCTTGTAC
Organism: Viscum album; assembly: GCA_963277665.1. Classification (NCBI taxonomy): domain Eukaryota; kingdom Viridiplantae; phylum Streptophyta; class Magnoliopsida; order Santalales; family Viscaceae; genus Viscum; species Viscum album. The sequence continues at coordinate 1,335,920,917 of OY728142.1, forward strand.
CATTTTTATTTCCCTGGTGTACCTCTGAACTAGTAATCCAGTTTTTCCATGTTTTTCTTCAGGATGAAGACTTCATCCCTCAAAACGAAGCCATACAATGTATGCCACTTATGCATGGGATAGTCCTTATTCACTTGTGACAGTAGCTCCATCAATGATTCATGATTTGAATGGGTCCAGACATACTCCCCGATCATGATATTGTTCTCATATCTTCCCTTCGGGCAGCATCTACATGGACCTCCCATGAAGCTTTCTGAGTAACCATTGATTTCAAACATGGTCAATTTTTTTGAACCTGGTCATAAAGGTTTTTCATGAAGAACATTTTTAGAGCACCAAATCATCAAAACATGGTGTTCTATGCATGTATCTCAAAGCAATAAAGGATCATGATTCCCCAGTTCACAGGGCAGCGTTCATAGAGAAATGGTTTGAGGAACCCTATTTGGGAAGACACGTTTGCGGGGTGGATGGCTTCATGAAAATAAATCTCAATTATAGTTGTTTCGGGATATCTTTTATGAATAAGGGTCCCCTAGATTCCTATTAATAAGTGGAGTCCATTTGAGTTTTTTTGTGGCCTTCGTGCCCTTGATCTTCATAGAAACCCATTCTAGTGGGCATCGCGATCCCTTCATCCTGAGCCATCTTCATGATCACCTTGTTTTTCATAAAATTACCCTCAAAATACAACCCTCCTTTTCCCATCAAATCCCATTCTGATGGGGGAATTTTTTCACTGAAATACATTCTCTAGGATAAGTTTAGTAAATCACTGGTTGTCAGGATGCATTTTAGCACAAATGGACAAAAAAATAATCCAAGAGTTTTTCTTCATGAGTAACCTCTCATTGAGGTCCCCTGCTTCACTAGACCCCTTTTACCTTTAAATATTGTGCTCATCCCACTTGAAAAGCATAGTAACACTGGCCTTTTGATTTTAGGCCTCCCATTTCATGAAGCACCCAAGCACCATGAACTCAAGAGAAAGCTGAATCACCCAAGGTACTGTAGCATCACGAAACCCAATTTCCTTTTTTTTATTTACCACTACCTATGGTAAGGATTCCTTTCATGAATTCATATTCCCTTTACATAGAAAGAAGTCCCTATGTGGTACATCAGGATACACTAAGCATTATGCCTTCATGAATCACTTCTTTTCCAACTTATGCCTTTACGCCAAGGTAGGTACACTCTTCTTTACAGAGCTACAATATTAGTGAAGCCCCTGACCTCCATGAAACACCTGATCTTCAAGAAGAACCTCTCAATTAGGAACTCTACTTCATAAGACCCTCTTCTATACAGCCCTAAAATCATATACATAGTGATTTCATGTTCACTTGTGTGATGTTCCTTTTTATGTTACCCAACCTATTTATTATCATCATAGGTAGGCTAATTCCTCTTAATTGTCTATATAGGCATGCTAACATGGAAACCACAATCAAACACTCCCCCACCTCACTCTCTTCTACCATTACAGATTTGTTTGCTTCCCCAAGTGTGGTTTGGTATAAGTTATATATATCCAATGGGTGAGAACTGAGTTCCTCCATATCTGGGCTATAGGAAGTTAAAATTACTATCACCCATGTCCTCAACACATGATGTTAAACTATGTTTTCTCCATGTGTGGCGTGTCCAAGAGTATTAGATATGGGATGGTACTAGGAACCTTTTACTTCTTGCCTTCTCAATCTTCCATCTCTATCTACCTTTGGGAATTTTCTCTATGTGTTCCTCAGGAAGTCTCCATGTATGCCCTGACAAGCCTTTATAGGATTCTCTATGTAATATGTGCATGGAATGTCATGCCCGGACTTTATTGAGGTATGCGGTTAATTTTAAATTTTTATTTCATAATTTAATTGCCGGTTTATTTAAATTATTTGGTTATATCATGAGCCGAACCTGGTTTGGGTTGCCCGTTGGGGTAACGGTGCACGCGCGCGAGCCTTACGCCGCTCAGCGCACGGGTAGGGGATGGGCAAAGCCATGCAGCTTTTCCTTTTCAACGCACGGTGCCCCTTGCGCGGACGAATCAAATGGCAGATGTTAACTTTTATTATTATTTATAATATTATTATTATTATTATTATTGATACTACTATTATTATTATTAGTATTAATTTTTATGCTTTTATTTTTGTTATTACTATATTTTTTTTACCGTTGTTATTATCTTTATAATTATTATGATATTATTATTATTATTGCTAATATATTATTATTATTGTTATGCGGTTATTATTATTAAGATTTTGATAATTATTATTACTAATAATATTATTATTTCTAATGTTATTATGGTATTTAATATTATTATATTATATTAATTTGTTTAACCTTTTTTCCCCCATGTCTAACCCTAGCCGCCGCCACCCTTTTTCTCTCTTTTTATTTTATTTTATTTTATTTCATTTCTCTTCCTTCTCTTCTTATTCTCTTCTTCTCTCCTTCTCCCGCTCGGCCTCACCCTCACGCCGCACCTCCTGCATCTGCGCTCCCCTCTCCCCACTCTTCTTCTCCTCCACCCCAGCCACGTTCCGCCGGACATTCTTCTGTCGCGCCCTGCTCCTACACCCTCTCTGCCGATGTATCTTTCCGAACAGCACCTCCCGTCGGACCTGCATCGGCCGATTCTCCTATTCCGCCTCGGGCCGCCCCCTGCTGCAGCAACACTCCCCCTGCGGTTCTTCTTTCCCTTCTCCTTCTTTCTCTTCTCCTTCTCCTCTTCTTCTTATTCTTTCTTTCCTCCTCCTCTCCTTCCTCTTTTCTTCTTCTCCCCCTGTCTTCTTTCCTCATCCGCCTGCCGGCGCAACCCCCCCTGCTGCTCTTCTTCTTTTTTTTTCTTCTTCTCTCCTTTCTTCTTCTTCCCTTCTTCTTCTTCTTCTTCTCTATTTTCTTCTTCTTCTTCTTCTCCTTCTTATTTTCCTCTTCTTCCTCCTCTTCCCCGGACGGCGCTCTTTCCTGGTGCGTCGTTCCTGCACCCCGCCGGCTTGTCATCTATTATTTGTTTATTTTGTTTATTTCATTTTACTAATTTAACTGTTAAGATATTACGACTTTCTTTTATTATTAATATGTTATTACAATAATTATTATTCTGTTATTATTAATACATCAATAATAATCATATTATTATTATATTATTATTATTATTATAATTATTATATTATTATTATTATTATTATTATCATATTATTATTATTATTATTATGTTAATAATACTATTATTAATATACTACTATTGTTGTTATTATTATTATTACGCTATTATTAATAGTATTATTATTGTTATTACTATTATTTATAATTATTACTATTATTATTTCTATTGTTATTATATTATTATTATTAATCTATTATGTTATTATTATTATTATTATTACTATTATACTATATTATTACTGCTATTATTATTATTATTATATTTTTATCATTTTATTATGTTATAATTATTATTATTGTTATTATTATGATATTGCTATTATTATTATCATCATTATTATTATTGTTAACATTTTTGCTGAACCCGTTGAGCGTTATGCTGTTTTTAGGACCTGGTTGACGGCTCAAGACGGTGCGACCGCGGCGCAACTGGAGTCTTGCGCCGTGTCTTTTTCCCTGCCCGTTTGAGTTAGGTGATTCCGTACTCAATTATCTTTTGGCGATCTTTTGCGTGCTGGTTTAATTTTTCATCACCCTTCTAATTAGTTTTCATATTGACAAATTAGTTTTAATTACTTTTTAAATGTGCATTTTATTTGCCAGTGGTACATTCATGTGGTGCAAGCCCATTTCTTTTATCGCGGAAACTCACTTTGGCTGTTTATTATTATTTGTGAACTGTGCAGTGTGTGTCAGGGAGTTCGGATGACGCAGGTTGTGTGTTGGCATGTCAGAATGTGTTTTATTATAGAAAGGGGGTTTTGGGTGACTTTTTAACCTTTAAAAATTTTTCGACATGTTTGAAAACTGTTAAATAATTTTTCGTAGTGGTTTTCTTAAATAACAAAGTGATTTCGTTAAGTTATGCGTCTAGTTTAATTTAAAGCGTATGCGGTGTGGTTTAAGTTTTTAAAAAGAAAAGTTTTGGTGCGTGTGTGGTTTTCAAAGAGGATATCAGTGTGCAGGTGACCCGTTTGGCTCGAAGTGCTATTGTGACATGTTATGTGAACTTTGATCTCTAGGTGAGCACAAGGAGGGAAGTCGGGGTATTAGGTGGGGAGACTGGGACTAGTGAGCTAGTGTTCCAGAGATGACCCGACCCGGTTTCACTGGCAGGTTTGACGACTGCAACACTAACTAAACATATGATATCTGAGGGTCGTGGCCTTCTAAGCCACGTGTTCTGAGGGTCGTGGCCTTCTAATCCACGTTATCTGAGGGTCGTGGCCGCCTAAGCCACGTTTCACCGAGACACGACGTTCTAGGATCCCGCTAGTCTAGTACCCATAGGGCCTTTCCCATCCCTTGGTGCCACCAGTTACCTTGTGTGCATGCTGATACGTGATATGTATCTTGAACTGCGATCATATTGTGTTTATCTTGAACTGCCTTTCTTTTAAATCATTTTATGAAAACCATTTTCTTTTGCACTTCTTTCTATCTTTATTTCAGCATTGCAATTGGTTGTCTTTTGATAGTTGTGCGTGGAATATTTTATTGGTGATATCCTGCTGGGCGATTGCTCACACCCTACATACACCCTTGGGTGTAAGTAGACTTGTTTACTTCTGATACAGGTAGGGGTCCAGCTTTTGGGAGCATTGGTTCAGGTTGTTAGCAGGACTATCTACGTGGCGTTTTGGTGGTGGCCTGGAGGCGGTGTCCTTACACCGGGCGACAGTCCTTAGGTTGTCTTTTGGTTGTCTTGTTTTGGTGTTATTTGGGTTTTGAGTACTTGTGAACCAAAAAAACATGTTTGGTTATCTACATGTTTGACTGTAACCTTTATCTCTGTTTGGTTTACTTTGGTTGGCTGCTTTACATTTATTCACTCGGGTAAATCGTTCCCAAGCTTTATTTTGATACCCGGGCACTTGTGCCAGCCCGTGAGGATAGGGAACGCCCTTCGGGCCTTGCCGCGGGCCGGGTTGGGCATCGGTTCGGATGGCGACCCGATTCGGTTCGTGACAAAATGGTATCAGAGGCAGGTTTTTGTTGGTGGTTTATGTTATTTGGGATGAGTTGGGTTATACATGAGTTGGGTCTTTCGGGGCTCAGAATTTATATTGCGAGTAGAGTGCCTGGCCAGCACGCCTCGTGACAGATACTGAGTCACCATGGGATGTCAGGGTTCTTGTTTCACTTTCTTTCTGGGTGGGACGTGCAGGCTGCAGACTGTGCGTGGACACCAGATAAGGAAAATAAAGCTTTTATATGGATGTGTTTTTGCATGATTGGTTTATTGATGAATAATTATCTTGTTGAAAAAAAAAATTATTCCCTTTTTATTGATGGTTTCCTTTCTTGATTGCTGCCCTTTTGCAGTAAGATGCCCCCCCGGAGAGTTCCCATGCATCCACGGGAGGAAGCCAGAGAGAGCTCTCCTGCGCCGCTTGATCAGAGATTTGTTGAGGCGATGGTCCGAGCCGTTCAGGCTCTAGGACAAAGGGCGACTCCTGCCCCCGCCCTTGTTCCAGCTAGAGGGGAAGATTTTGGCTCCAGGAAGGATAGAGCTCAGGAGTTTCTGAGGAGCAAACCTCCTTCTTTCCGAGGTGGTTCAGAACCTCAGGAGGCAGAGGAGTGGCTTGAGAAGATAGAACGCATTTTCGATTTCCTTGACACGCCTGAGGAATTCAGGGTGAAGTGCGCCTCGTTCCAGCTGGAGGGTTCCAGTCGCAAATGGTGGGAATCAGTGGTCCAGGCTGGGAAGCATGAGCACATGAGCTGGAAGGATTTCAAGGGTATCTTCAACGAGCAGTATTGTCCAGAGTTTGTAGCCTATGCTAGATCTCGGGAGTTCATGGAGCTATCGCAGGGGAATCAGACAGTGATGGAGTATGCCAATCGCTTTGCTGAACTGGTACAGTACACACCTGAGATACTTTCGAGCGAATTCTTGAAAGCTCGGAAGTTTGAGAAGGGCCTTCGACCAGAAATTCACTCCCAGGTCTTCTTGTTCAAGCTGAAGACTTATGCTGAGGTGGTCGATCGTGCTTGTATGGCCGAGATTGACCAGAAGGGAAAGTCAGGGTTTTCTGGATCAGTGTCAGGGCTTGGCAGTGGCAGTTCATCTGAGAAGAAAAGGAAGCGTGATGAGCAATGGAAGAAGGGTGATGGCAGCTCAGGTCATCCTCCCAGGCAGTTTTCATCTGGGGCTTCTGGTGCAGGGTCTGTTGTGTGCCATCAGTGCGGAAGGGCAGGGCACATCCGACCTGTTTGTCCATACCCTCCCAGACCATGCCATGGATGTGGAGTGGTGGGACATCTACAGTGCTTCTGCAGGACTGCACGCCCTTATCAGAGTGGGGCTGGATCAGTGGCTTCTAGAGGGGTATCAGTTCAGTCAGAGCCGACCAGAACGACAGGATCTCGGTTTGGTGGGTGTGGTGGTAGGAACGGATCGTCTTCAGGGCAGAGCCATATCAGGGCAGATCCTCAGGCGAGTGGTCGCTCTCAGGCAGGGACCAGGCAACTGCATGCTGTGGATCAGGCACCAGCGGGATCTGATGCAGGGCCTTCGACGGTTCGAGGTACTATTCTGGTTGCATCTTCTATAGCTGCAGTTTTATTTGATACTGGTGCTTCAGTTTCTTTCATATCTGCTCGTTTTGTGAATCTGTTGAACCTACCAACTGAGTTGTTATCATTTGTTATGGAGTTGGTAACGCCGTTGGGGAAAAAGAGGGAGCAAGGCCTTAAGTGCCGATCGTGCGCACTCTCTGTGTCGGGTGTCGAGATGGAATGGGATTTCTTGGTCCTTGACATGGACCTATTTGATGTGATCCTCGGTATGGATTGGCTGGTGCGCTTCCAGGCGCACATTGATTGCTATCAACGCCGAGTCAGCTTTACAGCACCAGATGGGACTCCTCAGCTATTTCACGGAGAATGGGATCCTCGGTCGGGACGTGCGGGACCTCCACTCCCTGATCTTGGAAATCTTTCTTATCAGTTTTCGTCACTCGCGCTGGAGGACGTGGTGGTATTTCACAGGGCGGGTTACCTCGTGTAGTGGATGAGTTCCCAGAGGTTTTCCCAGATGATTTTTCTGGCTTACCCCCAGAGCGAGACGTGGAGTTGTCGATTGAGTTGGCGCCGGGAACACAGCCTATATCTCTTCCCTCATATCACATGGCCCCCACCGAATTGAGGGAATTAAAGATACAGCTGGACGATTTGGAATCCAAAGGATTCATTTGCCCGAGCGTCTCTCCTTGGGCCGCACCGGTTTTATTCGCGAAGAAGGCCGATGGAACCCTTCGGTTGTGCATTGATTACTGAAAGTTGAACAAGGTGACCATCAAGAATAAATACCCTTTGCCTCGGATTGACGATTTGTTTGACCAGCTGAAGGGGGAAAAGTGGTTCTCCAAGATTGATTTACGTTCGGGATACCACCAGCTCAGGGTGAGAGAAGCAGATATCCCGAAGACGGCTTTCCGAAGCAGGTACGGTCACTTCGAGTACTTGTTCATGCCTTTCGGACTGACGAATGCTCCTGTAGTTTTTATGGCACTAATGAATAGGGTGTTCCACCAATATCTCAACTCATTTGTCATGGTATTCATGGATGACATCCTGGTCTACTCTGGATCTGAGGAGGAGCATGAGCACCACCTGCGCGTTGTTTTGGGAACTTTGCGGGATCACCGCCTGTATGCCAAACTCTCTAAGTGCACTTTCTGGATCAGGGAAGTGATGTTTCTGGGGCATGTCGTCTCAGAACAAGGGGTTTCAGTGGATCCCGAAAAGATCAGAGTAGTTATGTCTTGGGAGCAGCCGAGAAATGTGTTTGAGATCAGGAGTTTTCTGGGCTTGGCTGGTTATTACAGGCGCTTTTTCCGGGACTTCTCGCTGCTTGACTCCCCCATGACCGCACTCACCCGGAAAGGGGTGAAGTTTGAGTGGATCCCACAGTGCCAGACTTCTTTTGAGGAGTTGAAGCGGCGGTTGACCACCGCACCTGTGTTGACCTTACCGGAGTCAGGAAAGGGCTATGTGGTGTACTGTGATGCGTCAAGTACGGGCCTTGGATGTGTGCTCATGCAAGATGACCATGTGGTGGCTTATGGTTCTCGCCAACTCCGGCCGCATGAGAAGAACTATCCGACTCACGACTTAGAGTTGGCGGCAGTGATGCATGCTTTGAAGACATGGCGCCACTATCTTTTTGGGGAGAAGTTTGTGGTCTATTCTGACCACAAGAGCCTGGCCTATATTTTCTCTCAGAGGGATCTCAATTTGAGGCAGCGCCGCTGGGTCGAGTACCTGCAGGGTTTTGATTTTGATATTGTCTATACCCCTGGCAAGGGTAATGTGGTAGCTGACGCATTGAGCAGAAAAGTACCAGTGCAGGCGTTGAAGAAGTCCAGCGATGAGTGAACTTTGATGGGGCTCTTCGCCCAGTTGCATTTGGAGAGCAGGGAGCACAGTGGAGGTACTTTCTTGGCTAGCATCCAGTTGACTCCTGCCCTTCTAGAGTTGATTCAGCAGGAGCATCCTGGTGATGAGTTTTGTCAGCGATCTATGCAGTTTCTCCATGGTGGGGAGACTTCTTCTGATTGGTCTTTGTCTTCCCAGAGGGTCCTATGGTTCAAGGGCCGTGCTATAGTGTCGTTGTCTCTGCGAAAGGTGGTGATGCAGGATAGCCACCAGTCTCAGTGGGCCGTCCATCCTGGTACCACCAAGATGTACTACTATGTTCGCCGTCAGTTCTGGTGGCCAGGTATGAGACGGGACATAGCCGACTTCGTATCCCGATGTTACACTTGCCAGCAAGTGAAAGCAGAACATCAGAGACCATCTGGCCTACTCCAGCCATTACCCATTCCTACCTGGAAGTGGGACGAGGTCGCCATGGACTTCATCATTGGCCTGCCTCGTACACCTCGAGGGAGGAATGCTATCTGGGTGGTAATTGACCGTTTGACTAAGTCTGCCCACTTTATTCCGATCAGAGACACATCGAAGGTAGAGGAACTGGGCCGCTTGTACGTTCAGGAGGTGGTCAGACTTCATGGTGTGCCGTCGGTAGTTGTTTCTGACAGGGACCCCCTATTTACATCACGGTTTTGGGGAGGCCTCCAGAAGGATTTGGGTCGCAGATTAAGATGAGCACAGCATACCATCCGCAGACCGATGATCAGACGGAGCGGGCGAATCAGATTCTGGAAGACATGCTCCGAGCCTGTGTGTTAGATTTTGGAGGCTCATGGGATAGCCATTTGGGGCTGGTCGAGTTTGCTTACAATAACAGTTACCAGTCTTCCATCAGAATGGCACCCTTTGAGGCGCTCTATGGTCGTCCTTGTCGGTCTCCTCTGTGTTGGGCTGAGGTAGGAGAAGCCTCGCTCTTGGGACCGAGTCTTGTTCAGGATACGTCTGAGAAGGTCAAGCTGATTAGGCAGCGGTTGTTGACAGCTCAGAGTCTCCACAAGTCTTATGCAGATCAGAGGTGGCGGGACCTTGAGTTTTCAGTGGGGGACAGAGTGTTCCTGAAAGTGGCCCCTCGCTTGGGTCACCGTCGTTTGGGGAAATAGGGGAAGCTGACACCGAGATATGTCGGACCTTTCGAGATTCTTGAGCGGATTGGCAAGGTGGCCTACAGGATATCTTTGCCCTCGCAGTTGACGTCGATTCACGACGTATTTCATGTCTCCCAACTAAATAAGTACAACCCCGACCCGTCGCATGTGCTGAATTGGGAGGAGCTGGAGATAGAGTCCGACTTATCTGTGGTCGAGCGACCAGTGCGTATAGTGGATTCTCGGGAAAAGGTACTGCGTGGAAAGTCCATTCCTCTGGTCCGTGTTCTTTGGCAGCACGGGAATGACGAACACGAGACTTGGGAGCGGAAGTCATGGGTTGAACAGGAGTACCCATTTCTATACTCTGATCAGGCTTTGAGCTGACTTTCCGAGGGCGGAAAGTTTTCATGGTGGGGAGAATTGTCACGCCCGGACTTTATTGAGGTATGCGGTTAATTTTAAATTTTTATTTCATAATTTAATTGCCGGTTTATTTAAATTATTTGGTTGTATCATGAGCCAAACCTCGTTTGGGTTGCCCGTTGGAATAACGGTGCGCGCGCGCGAGCCTTACGCCGCTCGGCGCACGGGTAGGGGATGGGCAAAGCCATGCAGCTTTGCCTTTTCAACGCACGGTGCCCCTTGCGCCGACGAATCAAATGGAAGATGGTAACTTTTATTATTATTTATAATAATATTATTATTATTATTGATACTACTATTATTATTAGTAGTATTAATTTTTATGCTTTTATTTTTTTTATTACTATATTTTTTTTACCGTTGTTATTATCTTTATAATTATTATGATATTATTATTATTATTGATAATATATTATTATTATTGTTATGCGGTTATTATTATTATGATTTTGATAATTATTATTACTAATAATATTATTATTTCTAATGTTATTATGGTATTTAATATTATTATATTATATTAATTTGTTTAACCTTTTTTCCCCCATGTCTAACCCTAGCCGCCGCCACCCTTTTTCTCTCTTTTTATTTTATTTTATTTTATTTCATTTCTCTTCCTTCTCTTCTTATTCTCTTCTTCTCTCCTTCTCCCGCTCGGCCTCACCCTCACGCCGCACCTCCTGCATCCGCGCTCCCCTCTCCCCACTCTTCTTCTCCTCCACCCCAGCCATGTTCCGCCGGACTTTCTTCTGCCGCGCCCTGCTCCTACACCCTCTCTGCCGCTGTATCTTTTCGAACAGCACCTCCCGTCGGACCTGCATCGGCCGATTCTCCTGTTCCGCCTCGGGCCGCCCCATGCTGCAGCAACACTCCCCCTGCGGTTCTTCTTTCCCTTCTCCTTCTTTCTCTTCTCCTTCTTCTCTTCTTCTTCTTCTTTCTTTCCTCCTCCTCTCCTTCCTCTTTTCTTCTTATCCCCCTGTATTCTTTCCTCCTCCGCCAGCCGGCGCAACCCCCCCTGTTGCTCTTCTTCTTTTTTTTTTTCTTCTCTCCTTTCTTCTTCTTCCCTTCTTCTTCTTCTTCTTCTCTATTTTCTTCTTCTTTTCTTCTCCTTCTTCTTTTCCTCTTCTTCCTCCTCTTCCCCGGACGGCGCTCTTTCCTGGTGCGTCGTTCCTGCACCCCACCGGCTTGTCATCTATTATTTGTTTATTTTTTTTATTTCATTTTACTAATTTAACTGTTAAGATATTACGGCTTTCTTTTATTATTAATATGTTATTACAATAATTATTATTCTGTTATTATTAATACGTCAATAATAATCATATTATTATTATATTATTATTATTGTTATAATTATTATTATATTATTGTTATTATTATTATTATCATATTATTATTATTATTATTATTATTATTATGTTAATAATACTATTATTAATATACTACTATTGTTGTTATTATTATTATTATGCTATTATTAATAGTATTATTATTGTTATTACTATTATTTATAATTATTACTATTATTATTTCTATTGTTATTATATTATTATTATTAATCTATTATGTTATTATTATTATTATTATTATTATTATTACTATTATACTATATTATTACTGCTACTATTATTATTATTATATTTTTATCATTTTATTATGTTATTATTATTATTATTATTATTATTATATTGCTATTATTATTATCATCATTATTATTATTGTTAACATTTTTGCTGAACCCGTTGAGCGTTATGCTGTTTTTAGGACCTGGTTGACGGCTCAAGACGGTGCGACCGCGGCGCAACTGGAGTCTTGCGCCGTGTCTTTTTCCGCGCCCGTTTGAGGTAGGTGATTCCACACTCAATTATATTTTGGCGATCTTTTGCGTGCTGGTTTAATTTTTCATCACCCTGCTAATTAGTTTTCATATTGACAAATTAGTTTTTAATTACTTTTTAAATGCTCATTTTATTTGCCAGTGGTACATTCATGTGGTGCAAGCCCATTTCTTTTATCGCGGAATCTCACTTTGGCTGTTTATTTTTATTTGTGAACTGTGCAGTGTGTGTCAGGGAGTTCGGATGACGCAGGTTGTGTGTTGGCATGTCAGAATGTGTTTTATTATAGAAAGGGGGTTTTAGGTGACTTTTAAACCTTTAACAATTTTTCGACATGTTTGAAAACTGTTAAATAATTTTTCTTAGTGGTTTTCTTAAATAACAAAGTGATTTCGTTAAGTTATGCGTCTAGTTTAATTTAAAGCGTATGCAGTGTTGTTTAAGTTTTTAAAAAGAAAAGTTTTGGTGCGTGTGTGGTTTTCAAAGAGGATATCAGTGTGCAGGTGACCCGTTTGGCTCGAAGTGCTATTGTGACATGTTATGTGAACTTTGATCTCTAGGTGAGCACAAGGAGGGAAGCTGGGGTATTAGGTGGGGAGACTGGGACTAGTGAGCCAGTGTTCCGGAGATGACCCAACCCGGTTTCACTGGTAGGTTTGACGACTGCAACACTGACTAAACATATTATATCTGAGGGTCATGGCCTTCTAAGCCACGTTATCTGAGGGTCGTGGCCGCCTAAGCCACGTTTCACCGAGACACGACGTTCTAGGATCCCGCTAGTCTAGTACCCATAGGGCCTTTCCCATCCCTTGGTGCCACCAGTTACCTTGCGTGCATGCTAATACGTGATATGTCTCTTGAACTGCGATCCTAATGTGTTTATCTTGAACTGCCTTTCTTTTAAATCATTTTATGAAAACCATTTTTTTTTCACTTCTTTCTATCTTTATTTCAGCATTGCAATTAGTTGTCTTTTGATAGTTGTGCGTGGAATCTTTTATTGGTGATATCCTGCTGGGCGATTGCTCACACCCTACTTACACCCTTGGGTGTAAGTAGACTTGTTTACTTCTGATATAGGTAGGGGTCCAGCTTTTGGGAGCAGTGGTTCAGGTTGTTAGCAGGACTATCTACGTGGCGTTTTGGTGGTGGCCTGGAGGCGGTGCCCTTACACCGGGCGACAGTCCATAGGTTGGTTTTTGGTTGTCTTGTTTTGGTGTTATTTGGGTTTTTAGTACTTGTGAACCAAAAAAACCTGTTTGGTTATCTACATGTTTGACTGTAACCTTTATCTCTGTTTGGTTTACTTTGGTTGGCTGCTTTACATTTATTCACTCGGGTAAATCGTTCCCAAGGTTTATTTTGATACCCGGACACTTGTGCCAGCCCGTGGGGATAGGGAATGCCCTTCGGGCCTTGCCGCGGGCCGGGTCGGGCGTCGGTTCGGATGGCGACCTGATTCGGTTCGTGACATGGAATGATAACTTACTCACATGGAATGACATCCTCCTTATATATAAAGACATCATCCTTAGACTGCTTCCATGCATAAGCCCCATTCCATCCCTCGTTGATGCATCTTTCCTGATGTGACAGTTCAACATACTGCTTCCTCTTATTTCTCACTCTGAACATGACTTGCATGGTCTTAGAGGTTAACAGTAACTGTGAAACCCTTCTTCTGGGATGATTCCAGGCATAATCCCCACACCATCATCTATTCGAACTATGTGGTTTTTTATCCCTTTATTCTAAATAAGGTACGTAGGATTCCTCCACGAGGTTTAATACTAACAAAAGGTAAACTTTGGTATCCCCTCAAAGGGATAAACCTCCTTGATCCAACCTCACTGGTGTTAAGATAAGTCTTCACATGGGCCTCCTTCTAATGTATAATCCCCAATGAACCACTTAAACTATGTGGAATTTGGTTCCCTACCAACTGGGATACATAGGAAGCCTCTCTAAGGTCCAATCCCAACATCTATATCCATCTTGATTGTACACCTGGTAAGATCATGACCTTCAGTTGGGAGACCTTATCTCTTCTAGTCCCATAGATAATATTCTACTCATAAACACTATGTGTAAAGACCCAGAATTTCCATGTAATTTTTTTTAATTAAATGGGAATTTTATGAGTCCACGAAAATTGACAGTGCGTGATTCCGAGTCCCGGAGTGTTCGGAATGAATTTATGAACTTTTTCTTGGGTACGTTCAGTGAACGTGCAAGCGAGTTTTTCAAAATTTTGAACTGGTGCTCAGGATTGAAATCTTAGGGCACTGTTGAACTCACAGCACTGGTATTCTCTTAAGAAGACTTTCACCTCGATGGCAGTTGGTCGAGGGTGAAAGTTTTTTTTGGGGGTTTTTGTGGAAATAATAAAATAAAATAAACACATGTTTGATTTAATTTTGTTGTAACCAACCTCCTTATGGAAGTTGGTGGTGGGTACCACCAAAAATTAACCTCCCCTGAGAGGTTATGGTGGTGGGGACCACCCAAGCCTAACCTCCCATGAGATTTTATGGTGGCGGGGACCACTCGGGATTAAACCGCCTTGAAACCCCCCTTTAATTTAGATAAAAACATAACTCCCTCATAAATGTAGGAAAACCTCTTAACCCCCCTCATTAATGTGGAGGAGCCTCTTGAATTCCTCCATATTTATTGTGCCAATACACATATCTTTATTATGCAAACTCTCCTTTAATTAATTAATTCTTATTTTAATATTATGCCAACGACTTAATAGATATTACAATCTATTACATTGGGCTACCTATTCATTTGTTAGAAAATGAGGATTGTGAGAACTTAAGAGAATTCTCTCCAATGAAGAATGCTCTGCAAATGAAAAACGTCGACCTCCTTCGACCTTCTTCCTTGGGACATCATCCAATGTGGGATGTCTTTATCTATGATGAATCGATGATAGTACTACCTCATTGCACCAACATCAACAAGAGAACGAGGTAGGGGTTTATTCCTAAATGTTTATCACTCTCCATGTACTCCCTTATTTTCTTGTACGGGTTGGGAACAAACACTGCAGAAGATTAAGGTTTCACGTTCACACTTGGTTCTTTGTAAACCACTTGCTACCACTCTAAATGTGGAGGGTGTGGGCCAAACAAACATGAGCAGACCCCTCCTCAATTCTTCATTGGTTTATTCTTTGAAATAAAGGAAGGAAACGAAGACAATGAAGACGACGGAGGCAACGGCACCACCACCCACGGCCTCGCCAAGCCACACCGCTGTCCGCCGAGCCGTGCCTCCCTCCGAGCCGATCTGCGCCGTCATCCACCGAGTCGTGCTGTCGTCTGAGCCAAGCTTTGCCGACGTCCGAACTGATCTGTGCCACCATCTGAGCTGAGTTGTGCCACCGTCTTCCAAGCAGCACCGTCATCTGAGCTGAGTTGTGACGCCGAGTCGAGCCGCACCACCATCTGAACCGAGTCGCGCTTTCATTCTCTGTGTTGAGTCACCGTGCTGTCGTCATCCATCGTGTCGAGCCATCTTGCTGTCGCCGTCCACCGTACTGAGCCGCTGCGCCGCAGCCACCTCCATGCTGAGCCGCTCCACCATCATCGTCTGCTACTGCCATCCAGCGTCTATCATTCGCTGTCCACTGAGTCGTCATCTGTTGGACTGTCAAGTCACTGAGTCGCCGCTACTGGATAGCCACCCTGTGGCCGGACCACCAACTTATGGCTGGTCAGTGCCCTCGTGTCTGGTCCGCACCTCGCGGACAGTCCGCACCCTCGCGGACGGTCTTCCTCCCTCGTGGCCAGACCATGCCCTCCCTACTGGTCCGCACCCTCGTGGCTGGTCCCCACCCTCACGGTATCTGCGGCTGGTCCACGGCCTCAAGGTACCCCTCGGTCGAGCCGCCCTCGTGGCACCCCCGTGTCCCTCACAGGCCAGGCCAAACCCAACGGGCCAGGTTGACCCAAACTAGGTCTTCCCATGCTGGTTTGAGCCGAGTCACTCCGACCAGGTTGGACCAGACCTGGGAAACCTACAACCCAGTTACTTTCCTTTGGCCATAACTTTGGCACCGGACGTCTGTTTGAAGAACCATCAGTGGATCTGGAAATCATGGAGCGAGATGGTCCCTTTGAGTGATACCCCATAGAGTTTTGGATTGATATGGGGAATGGTCAGGTTGGATTGAGCACCAATCCAACCAGGCCCCCATGATAAAAAGGCTAATAACTCATAGACCGGGCGTCCGATTGACACACTATCTATTACGTTGAGACCCCTATTACGAGTTGGACCCTTGAGATACTTCTTCATGGTACTTCGTGGAAGTTGTAGTATCTACCAGTAGCTTGTGGAGAGGATCCTCTTGGAGATGAGTGAGTATAGTGCAACGACCTAGTGGCTGGATGAGACTTGACGATTATTGACCGTTTTGACTCAAAGTGACTCAACAGGCCTAGTGGGGAGCACCTTGGTACATGGCAGAACCATGATGGGGAGCGCCTTGGTGATGCGGCAGACCCATGGTACTCGACAGGAGGAGTACCTCAGCAGGCCTTGAGGGGGAGCTCCTATGTGTGATGTGGTAGACCCACGGTGGGGAGTGCCTTTGTGTGGTACAGCAGACCCACTATACTCAACAGTAGGAGTACCTCAGTAGTTTATGGTTAGTGGGAAGAGCCACTGTGTGACGCGGCATGCCCACTGTACTCGATAGAGGAGGAGTTCTCCAGCAGCTGAGGTGTTCGACGTTGTGTTTAGAATGTTACCTGATACTACCCCTAGAATAAATCCTAGTGTGAGATAAGTCATAGCCTCTGTGTTTTCCTCAATATTGAGATGGATTACTTGATAACTTAGGTATATGTATGGGAATATGCCTAAGTAAGGTTGTCTATTGATTTCATACTTTTTTTTATCCTTGTTGGATTCTGTGATACCTGGAGGGTCTCGGGGTCCCTACTGAGTATCGTTATACTCACCCCTGCATGGGCTATGCCCGCACCTTGTTGTGTTGGATGCAGATGACTGACAACACTAACTAAGGCTGAGAGTACCAGGACTAGATGGTACTTGGAGGTGGACCTTATGAAGAGTCAGTACACAGAGGAGACGGATGGATGAGGAGTGCTGAGGAGGCGATCTATATCTACCCTTTAGGTAGGAACCTCGGAGGATGACCTAGGGGCTGACTTTCCCTTTTCTTCAGTTGTGTTGTATCATAGTTGTACTTGTACTTTCCAGTTGGGCTTGTATTCTGGACCCTTTTACTTTCAGCACTCTTTTGTTATACAGTTTACTTGCTATTTTCCCCAGCTGTGTTATTTCTTGTGTGTGTGTTTACAGGTTATAAAAGCAATTCCTTCCTAGTTTTAGGGAATTACACCTTTGATTCTAGTTTCCAACCCCTGGCCTATGGAAGGCGGGCTTCGCGTTGTCATAGAATGGGCTCGAGGGGACGGGTCATGAAAAATTGGTAGTAGAGGAGTCAGTTATACTGCAGAACTAGGACTATGATATTTTTCTGAAGCAATAGTGTTATGTGTAGTGAGTGAGATTTTCAGTTCAAGGAGTCCAGTTTTGGTGTGGTGGCTGACCTATCCATACACCAGGACCCTAACATCTTATTTCCGACTCAGTTAATGAAAACACTGATTGTGTATGTGTTTTGAAGATTTTTCTTTGTGAACTTTGAGTTATCTCACCAGGTATAACTTTCAACTCACCAGGTATAACTTTTGACTATGGAACAACTTCTTTTTTTAGGATTCCTCCATGCAGACAGCCAGCTAGAGTTCTCGAAGTTATATGCACTGATATCTCACCAAGCGACGAGGCATCGGTGCAGTTCCCTTTTCCAGTAGAGGCACTAATGAAGGTTCCACTGGTACCACTCCCCATCGGGCCACTGATGCCACCATCCCCAGCTGTAGAAGGTGCACGCTGCTTAAGCACGTTGCATGAGTTATACATCTAGAGGCCACCCAGGTTCAGGAGAGAGATGGACCTGCAAGCGGCTGAGGATTTGATGGAGGTTGTGGTGAGAGTCTTCCGACTAGTAGGGACAGCATCTGATCTCATTGTGATCCTTGCTGCCATCCTTCTACCAGCAGCAGCAGGCAGATGATGGATCTTGATGCTCAAGGTTCAGGATGAGGTGACACTTTTCTAGGGAGACTTCAAGATCTTGTTTCAGGCAGAGTTTTTCCCGGTGACTCTTCATGCATTATTCATACAAGAGATTCTTTATCTGCAGTAGAGAAGCATGACTGTATCTCAATACTCACTGAGGTTCATTGACCTCTCATGCTACTCCATAGATATGGTGCGAGACCCTTTCTTTAGGGCCTAGACCTTCAAGTAGGGACTTAGGAGGGAGATCCGGGATTCGGTGATCTCACTCAGCAGCCCAACACAGGCATGGGTGTTAGAAAGAGCCCTCTTGGTAGAGAGTTTCCTTGCTGAGTAGTCACCAACAGAGAGACCCACTGCCAATCATTATGTAACAGATTCTTCTAAAGTTGGCAGCAGACAAATATCACAGAGGTCCAAGATGACCAGACCAACAGGTGGACGACCGTATGACTCAAGATCGGTTGTGCAGGACACCCGAGCAGAGCTAGTCATGCCAAGAGCAGGCAGCGTTATGCATGCGGCGGGAAGTATCACATAGCTTGTGACTTTCTGACCCGTCGTTCAGATGATCAATATATGGTTGAAGGACTGCCCAGGTAGAGATAGAGGTTTGACCGAGGAGGTCCACAGGGAGTAGGCGGACATGGCAGAGGACTTGGTCATGCAGCTGGCGGTGGGTGACAATTTGAGGTATTACTGCCACCAACAATAGGAGGTCCACCTCGATCACAGGGAGCAGGTGGACAGGGGAGAGATCAACTCCAAGCAGCTGAGGCCTTTGACCATGGTGATCCGGAGATAACACGAGGTATGATCTGTGTCTACTCCACCATAGATACAGTACTTATAGACATAAGTGTTAGTCATTCTTTAATTTCCACCACCCTCATTCGGAGCTAGGAGATTCCAACGGAGTTGTTGGCTAGATCCTTATGGCTAGAGACTCATACAAGAGTGGATTTGATGATTACGCACTGGTGCTGGTAGTGCGAGCTTACTCTAAGTGGCGAGAGCTTCGGTTGGGATCTTCTAGTATTGGAATCAAGGCCTTACGATGTCATCTAGGGTATGGATTGGTTATATATAGTCCATGCTTAGATAGATTGTATTAGGCAGAAGGTGTGGTCTGTCAACACTGATGGGACCAGGTTTACCTTCACCAGTGAGAAGGGAGCCTTTACAGCGCAGGATGGACTTACCCAGAGGAGAGTACAGTCGATCACTCATTAGTTGGCCATCCTTACCCTTGGAGCTGTTGATATGGAGAGTCTGAGTTATCCTATAGTGGTGGACCAGTACGCGGATGTTTTCCCTGATGATGTTATGGGTCTACCTCCACGTAGGGAAGTGGACTTTTACATTTACTTGTACTCCAAGATAGCATCGATATCTACACCAACTTATCAGATGTCTCCCAAGGAGCTTCATGAGTTGCGGGTACAGTTAGAGGACTTTCAGGGGAAAGGAATCATCCAGCCCAGTGTTTCTCCCTGGGCAGCCCCAATTCAGTTCACCAAGAAGGTAGATGGGAGCTTAAGGATTTGTGTTGACTATCGGCACCTAAACCAGGTTACCATAAAGAACAAGTACCCACTACCGAGGATTGATGACCTATTTGATCAACTGAAGGGAGCACGGTGGTTCTCGGAGATAGACCTCAGATCATGCTATCACCAGCTCAGAGTACGAGATGAGGATGTACAGAATACGGCCTTCAAATATCGGTATGGCCATTAAAAGTTCTTTGTTATTCCATTCGACATGACCAACACTCCAGAAGTGTTCATGGGACTCGTTAATAGGATCTTTTAGTCATACCTTGATTGCTTTGTACTGGCCTTCATCGAAGACATTCTGGTCTACTCGGCTACTGGAGAGGAGCATGCCTATCATTTACAGGTAGTATTGGACACACACCGAGAGCACCAGCTTTATGGTAAGCTATCGAAGTGCCAATTCTGGATCTGAGAGGTTCACATTCTGGGACATGTCATATTAGAGGCTAGAGTTACAGTAGATCCAGCGAAGATTGAGGCGGTACTTTCTTGGGAGCCACGCAGGAGTGTGACGGAGGTACGGAGTTATCTGGGTTTGACCAGATATTACCAGATGTTTCTGCCATATTTCTATAGAATTTCAACACCAATATCACCCTTGATAAAGAAGGGTCAACCCTTCGTGTGGTTGGAGATATGTCAGAAGAGTTTCCATGAGCTGAGGTAGTGGATGACTAGTTCCCCCATCTTGAGGTTTCTAGAGGAAGGTTTAGGGTACGTAGTCAACTACGACACATCAGGGACCGGGATCGGATGTGTCCTGATGTAAGAGTGAGCAGTGGTCGCATATGGTTCTTGGCAGCTAAGACAGCATGAGAAAAATTACGCTACCCATGACCTTGAGTTAGCAATAGTGGTCTTCGCCTTGAAGATGTGGCGACACTATTTGATGGGAGAATGTTTTATAGTGTACCCTGATCAAAAGAGTATTAGGTATATCTTCTCCCAGAAGGACCTGAACCAAGGATAGAAACATTGGATTGAGTTCCTCCAGTACTATGACTTCGCGAAAGTCTATACTTTTGGTAAGTGGAATGTTATTATAGATGCACTCTGCTGGAGGTCTGGTATGCAGCTGCTAGGTGAGGCGACGGATTAGCTAGCCGCTTTGCAGATATCCTTTGTCGATCGAAATAGATAAAATTTCCTTCAATCTCTTACAATCACTCCCCCACTTCTTCAGTGAGTCAGGGAGGTGCAGCGTGGGGACGCTGACTGCGATGCTCGACGTGCTCATATATTCATAGGTTAGGCACCTGATGGATCTTTTGAAGGTGGGGAGCACATCATCCTCTTTAGAGGACAAACCATAGTAGCAATGTCACTTTAGGATGAAGTGTTGAGGGAGTTCCACACATCCCCTATAACGGTACATCCAGGAGTGGCAAAGATGTACCAGGATCTCTGACGACAGCACTAGTGGACGGGAATGAAAAAAGCAGCAGCAGAGTTTATCTCTCGGTGCATCACTTGTCAGCAAGTGAAGGTGGAGCATCACGTACCAGCAAGCTTGGTTCAGCCTTTAGCGGTACCAGAGTGGAAGTGGGATTGGATGTCCATGGACTCCATGATAGGGCGTACATGTACATCCTATGTTCATGACTCGATTTGGGTGATCATTGATCGACTCACCAAGTCGGCCCACTTCCTACCGATCAGAGAGCAGGGTTCAGTAGAGAGCTTGGGATGCCTCTTTGTGCAGGAGACTGTGTGGTTACATGGAGTACCCTCGACGATTGTCTCTGATCATGACCCACGTTTTACTTCCTGGCTATGGAAGGGGTAGTAGGAGGCTTTCAGGACGTAGCTTCATTTGAGCACTGCCTTCCATCCTCAGACGGATGGCTAGACTGAGCGGACTATTCAGACCCTCGAGGATATTCTCCATGCTTGTGTCCTCAACTTCGGTCGTAGCTAGGAGGATCACTTACCTTTGGTGGATTTTTCATACAACAATAGTTATCACTCCACCTTTAGGATGGAACCTTTCAAGGCACTGTATGGGGGACCTTGCAGATCACCTTTGTGCTGGACTGACCTAGGGGAGTTTGCACTTGTGGGACCAGAGATGGTACGGGCTACCACAGAGAAGGTGCAGATCATCCATGAGTGGATTAAGACTGTACATAGCTAGTAGAAGTCATATGATGATAGGATATGGAGACCTCTAGAGTTCGAGGATGGAGACCACGTATTTCTACGGGTCTCACCCCGATGAGGTCTACGGAGATGTATTTGAGGTGTAAAGTTATCTCTAAGGTTCATCAGACCCTTTCAGGTCCACAGTAGAGTTGGCGAGGTGGCATACCCCTTAGCTCTTCCACCTTAGTTGCACTGGGT
Organism: Viscum album; assembly: GCA_963277665.1. Classification (NCBI taxonomy): domain Eukaryota; kingdom Viridiplantae; phylum Streptophyta; class Magnoliopsida; order Santalales; family Viscaceae; genus Viscum; species Viscum album. The sequence continues at coordinate 1,335,942,913 of OY728142.1, forward strand.
GCATGATGTCTTCCACATATCCTAGCTAAGGTGATACGTGCACAACCCTTCTCACATCATCGACCATGGCAAGCTTGACATCGATGATGGGGTGACTTTTTCGGAGGTTCTAGTAGTGATTGAGGATCAACAAGAGTGGGTCCATCGTGGACGGTCGATTCCTATGGTGCGAGTTTGATGGCTATACGAGAACCTCCAGGGGAGGACATGGGAGTGGGAGGCTCAGATGCGTGCTCAGTACCCCCACTTGTTCCCTTAGTTTGAGTTGTGTCTTACAGGGATGTAATGCCTGAGGTGGGTAGAATGTAAAGACCTGAAATTTCCATGTAATTTTTTTAATTAAATGGGAATTTTACAAGTCCGTGAAAATTGATGGCGCATGATTCCAAGGGGCGGAGTTCCCAGAATGAATTTCTAAACTTTTTTTCGGGTACGTTTAGTAAACGTGAGAGCAGGATTTTCTAACTTTTGAACTGGTGCTCGGAATTTAAATCTAAGGGGACCATTGAACTCATAGTGGCAGTATTTTCTTAAGAAGACTTTCACCTCGACAGCAGTTAGTCGAGGGTGAAAGTTAGTTTTTGAGTTTTTCATGGAAATAATAAAATAAAATAAACACATGTTTTATTTTATTTTTTTGTAACCAACCTCCTTGTCGAAGTTGGTGGTGGGGACCACCAGAACATAACCTTCCATGATAGGTTATGGTGGTGGGGACCACCCAAGCCTAACCTCCCATGAGAGGTTATGGGGGTGGGGACCACCCAGGATTAAACCCCCTTGAAACCCCCCTTTAATTGGGAGAAAAACCTCAACTCCCTCATAAATGTAGGAAAACCTCTCACCCCCCCCCCCCCCCTCATTAATTTGAATGAGCCTCTTGACTTTCTCCACATTAATTGTGCCAATACACATATCGTTATTATGCCTAATCTCTTTTAATTAATTAATTCTTTTTTTAATATTATGTCAATGACTTAATAGATATTACAATCTATTACTTTGGGATACCTATTCATTTGTTGGAAAAGGAGGATTGGGAGAACTTAGGAGAAATCTCTCCAATGAAGAACCCTCCGCAAATGAAAAACGTCGACCTCCTTCGACCTTCTTCCTCAGGACATCATCCAACATGGGATGTCTTTATCTACGACGAATCGATGATCGTACTACCTCCTTGCACCAATGTCCACAAGTGAACGAGTTAGGGGTTTATTCCTAAATTTTTATCACTCTCCATGTACTCCCTTCTTTTCTTGTGTGGGTTGGGAAAAACATTGTGGAAGATTAATGTTTTATGTTCATGCTTCGTTCTTTGTGAACCACTTGCTACCACTCTAAACGTGGAGGGTGCGGGCCAAAAAAACACAGCCTGATCCCTCCACCATTCTTCTTCGGTGTATTCTTCGAAATAATGTAAGTCGAAGAAGACGATGAAGATGATGGAGGGAACGGTTCCGCCAACTATGGCCTCACCGCGCTGCCCCGGCAGACCCACGGCCTCGTTGTGCCACCCCAGCAGACCCGTGCCCTTGCCAAGCCGCACCGCCATCCGCCGAGCTGTTCCGCCATCTTAGTCGAGCCGCGCCACTGTCCGATGAGCCACACCACTATCCCAGCCAAGTCGTGCCACCATCCAAGCCGAGTTGCGCTACCGTATGCCGAGCCGCACCGTCGTCCAAGCCGAGCTGTGCCGCCGAGCCAAACTGCACCCATGTCCGAGACGAGTAGTGTCGTCGTCCGCTGTGCCGAGCCACCACGCCGTCGTCGTCCTCTGTGTTGAGCCGTCGCGCCACTGCCTCCATGCCGAGCTGATGCGCCGCCACCGTCCATCTTGTTGAGCTGTCGTGTTGCCGCCGTCCTCCGCCGTCGTCCGTGGAGCCACCGCCAGATAGCCACCCCACGGTAGGACCGTCGAATCGCAGCCAATCCACGCCATCACCATAGATCCACGCACTCGTATCTAGTATGCCACCCGCGTGGTCGGACCGCACCCTCAGAGTTGGTCTGTACCCTCACAGCTGGTCCCCACCCTCGAAGTACCCACAACTGGTCTGCACCCTCATGGTACCCCTCAGCCAAGCCGCCCTCGCGGCACCATCGTGGCCCTCACGGGCCGGGTCAGACCTAACGGGCCGAGCCGCAGTGAAGTTTGGGCCAGACCCAACGTGTCGGGCCGAGTTGACCCGAACTGGGTCGGCCCAGGCTGGGTCGGGCCAGGTCAGTCTGACTGGGTCGGACCGGACCTAGGCCCACTAAGACCCAGTTACGTTCCTTTGGCCATAACTTTGGCAACGGACGTCTGTTTGAAAAACTATCAATGGTGCTGGAAATCCTGGAGTGAGACGGTCCCTTTGAGTGATACCCCACTGAGTTTTAGATTGAGATGAAGAAAAGTTAGGTTAGATCGATCACGAATCCAACCAGGCCCTCGGGACAAAAAGGCTAATAACTCACAGACCGGGCGTCCGATTAACACGCCATCTATTACGTTGATACCCCTTTGACGAGGTGGAACTTTAAGATACTTCTTCATGGGAATTTTTGGAATTTGGAGTATCTACCAGTGGCTTATGGAGAAGATACTCCCGAAGATGAGCAAGCATAGTGCAGAGACTTAGTGGCTGGATGATACTTGACGACTGTTGACTGTTTCGACTTAGAGTGACTCGATAGGCCCAGTGGGGAGCGCCTTGGTAATGCAAAAAACCCACAGTGGGGAGTGCCTTGGTGACGCGGAAGACCCACAGTACTCGACAAGAGGAGTACCTCAGCAGGCCTTGAGGGGGAGGTCCTTTGCATGACGCGGCAGACCCACGGTGGGGAGCGCCTTTGTGTGACGCGGCAGACCCACAATACTCGACAAGAGGAGTACCTCAATAGTTTAAGGTTAGTGGGAAGCGCCTTTGTGTGACATGGAAGGCCCACTGTACTCGATAGAGGAGGAGTTCTCCATCAGCCGAGGTGTTCAACGTTGTGTTCGGAATGTTACTTGATACTACCCCTAGAATAAATCCTGGTGTGAGCTGAGTCAGAACCTTTGTGTTTTCCTCATGATTGAGTTGGATTACTTGATAACTTAGGTATATGTATGGGCATATGCCTAAGTAAGGTTATCTGTTGATTTCATAAATTTTGTTTTATCCTTGTTGGATTCTTTGAGACCTAGAGGGTCTCGGGGTCCCTAATGAGTATCGTTATAATCAACCCTACACGGGCTATGGCCGCACCTTGTTGTGTTGGATGCAGATAACGTACAGCACTAAATGAGGCTGAGAGTACTAGGACTGGAAAGTACTTGGAGGTGGACCATACGATGAGTCGGTACACGGAGGAGACGGATGGATGAGGAGTGTTGAGGAGGTGATCTGTATCTACCCTTCAGGTAGGAACCTCATAGGATGACCTAGCGGCTAACTTTCTCTTTTCTTTAGTTATATTTTATCACATTTATACTTGTACTTTCCAGTTGGGCTTGTATTATAGCCCCTTTTACTTTCATCACTCTTTTTTTATACAGTTTACTTGGTTTTTCGTCCAGCTATTTGCTTGCTTGTATGTGTGTGTATAGGTTATAAAGGCATTTTCTTCCCAGTTTTACGGAATTACTCCTTTGGTACTAGTTTCCAGCCCCTATCCTATAGAAGGCGGGCTTGGGGTAGTCCCGGCATGGGCCCCTGGGGACAGGTTGTGACACCATGCCCCCCTTTTGGAACTATATATACTTTTATTCACAACTAACTAGTACACGTCGCAAACCTCCCCAAGGTTCAAGACCAAAACCCTCAACCACTCATTATTTCCATCCATTTTTTTTTCTTTTTTTCATCCATCCTGATTCTTACCGAGGTTTCCACATCCCTATGGGATCACTCCATTAATTTGGGAATCTCCAATGCATAATCCTCATCCATCTTCTCCATCACCTCACCTTTTTTTAGTGACATCATGTCATCCATCTGTGCAGTCTTAGTGCGTAATCCCCACACAATCCAACAAAGAGGAGTCCTCTTTTTAAGGGTAGTCTCAGTTCATAATACCCACTCTACCCAATGAACTATGTGGTTTTTGATCCTTGTATTTTAAACATGGTACATAGGAAGCCTCCACAAGATTCAATCCCAAAAAAAGGTAATCTCCAGTGCCCCCTCCTAGGGGTGTACCTCCTTGATCTTTCCACAATGGTGTCTAGATCATCCTTAATGGTGTGGAAACTTCCCTTCATAGTACATTTCTTCCCAGGGATAATCCTCATTTTGAATCATGATCCATCCATTCGGAAAACATTCCATGTTCTCGCTCATATGTATATACTTATCTGATCTACCTTCACAAGTGTTCTGATCAATCTGTTCTGTCTTCACAAAACATTAAACTCATAACCCTTCATCTCTACATAATGTTAAACTCCCAGCCTACCCCAAGTTAAACATGGGCTTCCTAAGTAAATCCTTGGAATATATGGCTCCAACATAAATTACCATACAATTGACATGGGATACCTAGGATTTTTGTTCCCTTGACAATCCCTCTTATGTTAGAGAATATGGGTGTGGAAATGTTTTAGTATCCAAACATGCCAACAATTCCCAACATGACTACTCTCATGACCAAAGGTTGTTGCCTTGACATAACCCCCTTGGATGTATCGATAGAAGCAGTGTAATTAACTATAGACCTAGAAGAGATTGAACCAAGAAAGAGTTTCACAAACAACATCTTAATCTATAATGGGGAACTAGACTAGGAAAATAATTCTGAGGAGGAATCTATAGAAAGAGGGATAGACATCCCATCAACCCATTTTGATCAAGAAGCAAACATCTCTAAAGAAGTGATAAATACTACCCACCTTTGGAAAGAAGGAATGAGGGGTTCAATGTACCATTAGAAAACAATAACATGTGCAGGTGGTGTTCCCCAGTGTAAATCATCAGAAATAACAAAAATACACTACATAAATGAAACACATGGTGATTATGTTATGTGACACAATGAAAATATGAGAGAGAAATCTCTTACTATGTTAGTAATATTTTGAATCATGCTACTGAATAATTAATAAATTCAATTCAAACATTAAATATCTTGAAATAAGGATATTAATGATATAATATTTCAATGGGTAATTATATATACCACATAAAATAAATTATTTTTGAATTTTCATATACCTTCCATAAATAAAAGATAGACTAGAAATCAATTACCTCAAATATCAAATTTCTTAATAAAAGTTAGAACCTCATCCAAAATAAATGTATTATTATTATAAATGCATTAAATAACAAAAAAAATTATCATATTATATATTATTCACTTATTTCCTTTTATTTACCTTTTATCAATAATTCATTATTAAAATCATGTTTCGAGTAATAAGTGATTTGTTTTTCATATATGTTATGATATTTTATTTTTTAGGTCCTCTTAATTTTATCACAGTTATGTTGTATCCATTATTTTAACCAGGAAATGAATATCATATATATTCACTATATAACTATTTTTAATAATCCATAAAATTTAGATATAGAAAATGAAATACCTCGCTCAAGGATATGGTAAGTAGTACGTACACATTAACACTGTTACCATTTTCTTTATGTCAATAAAAAGAAATTGATAAATGATATATTATAATTATAGAATCATTTTTATCTCATATATATTATATATTTTTATTTAAACATATCCTTATTACCTTCCATGTAATTCTTATATGAAAAATTAATAACCTTGCTTCGCGAGGTGGTAGTCTATTGTACACATGAATGATGTTATTGTATCCCCAAAGGAATAGAACATAAGAAGTTATATGTGATTTAATAATTAAATAAGTTTAATTATATTTAAAATATAATTTTTATCCATTTAATTTATCCATATTACCATTTAAGTGAAACAAAAAATAAAAACTCATATCATCAGTTCATGATGCGGTACTCCTCCGTACACACGAGAGATGTTATTGTTTCTCAATGGGTTAATAGGTAAGAAGGTATATGAGGTATTATAATTAAAAATTTATAATCATATCATAAATATAATATATATATATATATATTTAATCCATCATTATATCTATCCATCATAGAAGGTGATGGAAATTAAATAACATCAGTTCACATGGATGTAGTCCACGGTACACATGATTGATGTTTTCATATCTCATTTGATGGGATAAGAGATGGATATATATCATGAATATAACATAAAAAATATAATTAAATTTAATATATTTTGGTAATTATATCATCACGTTTTAATAATAATTTAATTTTTTGGAGGAAGAAATTAAATAAAACGCTCAGTTAGCAACATTACATCTTCTTCAGAAAAATTAATTTAGTTTGCACAGAGAGGATTAATAGGATGTATTTGTGAGAAAAAAAATTCTTCTAGGATGTGATAAAATAATTAAGTAATTTATTGTTATATTTATTGTAAGATACAATGTTTTTTGGAAGAGTTATGTGGAGGGGAGAAGGTTTCTTCTTTTATAGGTTAGGCGAGTGTCACACTTGTAAAATTTTAAAATAAAAATGTGTACACATTTCTTGGTATGAAAAAGCTCCAAATGTACAATCATCTATAAAATAAGTTATAAGGTTGATATATGGAATTCAAATTTGTGTTGGAAAAGTTTTTGGTCAATTTAACAATTATATTTTTAGTTTCACCCCCAATAAACCCTTTTTTTCTTTAATCTGGTAAATATTTTTGTAGATTTTTAAGATTTATTATTATGAACATTTAAGTTGAAAATATTATATAATATAAATTATTTTTACTAAAAACATGGAATATTATTTTGAAAATCCCATTTACATTATTCAAAAAATTAATTTCAAATTATACTTACAAATGTGATGAAAAAGTAGTTTTTCAAAGATAAAATGTTTAAAAGATTTAAAGTTTTTATAAATAAATTAAATATGAAAATGATTAAAATTTCATAAATTTTATTAATAGATATATAATTAAAATAAAATTACTTTATAATCCATGATAAAAAAAATTAGGTTTAAAAATTCTTAAAAATGCATAAAAATCTTAATAAAAACATTATTTTTCACAATTCACTAGAAAATTTATCTTTTCAGAAACTTTTTCCCAATTATCCATAAAATAGTTTTGACATGTATATTTCAAAACTTATTTTTATTTTTACAGATAAATTATATAAATTTGGTTGAAAATAATATTATTATTTCTCAAAGAAATAAATTAAAACAATGTTTTTAGAAAAAAAATTATTTTTCAAACATATATAATATTTTCTAAACAAATAAGTGATTTTTTATCAATATGTTTTATTTTTATAAAACAATTAAACATAATATTTTAAAATTATTTATTACTATTAATATCTCTATGTATAACATCTAGGTTATAATAGTTGTGATTAAATAATAATATTAATAATATATCACAATTTTTTAAAACTATTTATTGTGTGTAGTGTAAGCTATCAAATAAATTCAATTTATTAAAAATAAATAATAATTCATTATATCCTAGGGAGTTAAAGCTAGAAAATTTCATATGCTAATATGATATTATGACACTATATCCATTATATCATTTTACTATTTGACTACTCAGGTTCTTTCTCTTTTATGATATCATGTTATTCCTTTAACTAACATGTTATTTTTCCTTATAGTGTTTATTCCCTTAATTGGATTTTTATCTCTCCCATTTATTTTATGTAATTCTCAAGTTTTCCCAAGAATTTTTAAAATATTACATGGATTTAGAATCTCACTCTGTGAATAAAATAATAAATTCATGTTTAAGTTCCTTTGGATGTAATATGAATATAGTCTTCCAAATACACTGGACCTCAGAATCCTTGTATCGTAATAATGGATTCTTATTTTTAAAAATCAAGAAATAAAAGGTATAAATGGACTAATTCACTATATTTGTTATCATAGGATAGTTTTATATAACCAATGGAAACTAATATGAGAAAATATTATTAATAACCCTACGGATAACATTAAGGATAAACATAAGTATATAAAAATATCATGAAATTTTTGTGACATATAGAGAATTATTTTATAATGAAATACATCATTTCTTGGATACTACAAGTGGATTTGGATCTGGAATAGATGTACCCAATTATAATAACCTTAAAATGTATCAATGATATGAAATTTATAATACCCTAGTCCATGACAATGGACCTTCCTGCACACATGTTTTGAAACTCCCATAATATATTATTTATTAAATTCATAAGCTCATTAGGAACCATTATGAAGGGGAAAATTTTCTTATAGGATTTTATATTAGGAAATATATCACTCATAACATATACTAAAACCTATAAATTCATAGGTTGTGTAATATATAATAATTTAATAGTTATCACTTTAATGTTCATGAAATCATTTGTATGTATTTAATAGTTTAAAATAATCATCCATAATTTTACTGAGTTTAGTAAATGGCTGGAAGTATAAGAACCTGAGTAAACCTCCATTGTGAGGGAAAATTTCATGATTTATAGAATGAGATGCACAACCCAATGGAAACATAATTTAGTAACATCATGAATATAAATTTTGATCTAATTCATTTTATGAACCAAAACATGAATTGTGAGGAATTATTAAATCCTCCCATCAAATATAAAGATTAAATTGAGAGCTATATATGAAAAAGGACTCTAACATTCAGTGGATATTATGATCCATTAATCATGGAACAATGGATCAACTCCATTCAAAATATATTCTTTATCCTTCATTTCTATGATAAATAGAAGGTTTTGATGATATTTTGTAATATGGAGGGTAAATCTGATCAATGGTGGACAATGGTAAAGAATATGAATCTTGAGGAAGATATAAAAGACATGGAGTTGAAGGAATTAGGGCAAATGGTACATAAAAGATATTTTCTTCACACTTATTGAATAAATATGAAGAGTTATTTCCTTAGACTCATGGAAAAGTACAATTAAGCTATTATGGATTATGAATAAATCTTAACTTGACAATCACAATACACCTCCAAGTTTATCATCTCCCAATGAAGTAATTTTAACCACTTCATTGGTGGGATAAATATATGTCTGTGAAATAATTTTTAATTATGAGACTTCGATATCTATGAAGAGTTTTTTATGTTCCCTCAATGTTAAAATGAGGATCATCGAATCTCAAGGATATCATGTGGATAAGAAGTGGAAAATGAATTTTAATTCTAGCAGTATGATTGAGAAATATAATAATGTAAATAAATTATAACATCCCACTTTTCAAATGTTTGGGAAGAATCATCATATAAATTCCATGAAGGTGGATAGGAAAAGCATTTGGTGTGTAATGGAAGGTAACATAGCTAGTGAGGGTTGATGGGAGAAATCCCAAAATGTCAATGAATAATGAAATTATTGTACCAACCATTACCTTGTTTTACAATATTTCAACTGAAAGGAACAAGGAAACTATGAAAACTAATGCACTAAGTCAAGAGTTATCAATGAAAACTTTTGACAAAAACTATTAAGACCTATATAAAAGTGTAGAGATTATACCATCAGAACTATAGAGGTGGATCCCAATAATGAAGTGGGGAAATGTTTGCTAATTATTCATTCATTAATATCGAATGTTATTTTTGATTCTTGTTATATAAGTTCTTTAATATGACAAAATTTTACTATAAATATTCAAGAACCACCTAAAAACATAGATGTTAAGTGATCATTAATGTTGTAAAATGGATCAATTATAGAATCCAAAGAATATGTCTCATCCATTTTTTATTTGTGGGATTAATACCCTTGAAAATCATGTGATACATTCTTTAGAATAATTTGAAGAAATTATAGGAATGGATTTAAATTCCTTATATATAGATCCAAAACAAAATGATGAGAGGTAAAAATGACCCTATATATCATGAATCACCCTCTGATTCTATACAAGTGTAAGGAATATGATGAATCTCCTTCGATATCATCATCTAAAGTATGAATATGTATTCCTTATGAGATATAATATCTTTACCAAATGATTTATTTAATAGAGATAATATTTCTTTTAGATATTCCTATTATGATATATTATCTTGTTTTATTCTCTAAGGAGTTGTTGGGTCTTCCTCATGATTAATAGGCTGGTTCTCATCTAAATAATAAACATGTATCTCTTCCCATATCAAAAAACCCTTATAAAATGAATATTTTTGAGTTGGAGGAACTAAAATAATTAAATGATAATGTGGAAAATGGTTTCATATATCCAAGAACATCACTACGAGGTGTACCATTCATCTTCATCACAAATATGGACGGTTCAATATGCCTCTTAATTGAATATTTTGAACTCAAAAAAATAATTATTAAGAACTATTATCCAATTATATGGATAGTTTACTTGTTTTAGCAACTATGTGGGGCTCAATATTTCTATAAGGTGGACCTTCATTAGAGATACCACTAATTAAGGGGTAATAAGGAATAAATTTCCAAAACAACCTTTCAAACAATGTACAGAAACTATTAATTCATATTAATTTTTTCTAAACTAACTAATTCTACATAAATAATCATGTACATAATGAATAGAATCTTTTTAGATCCCCATGGAGACTTTATGGTAGTCAATATAGGTTAGATTAAGATATACACTAAAATAAATGAGGATTACAAGGAGCATTTTACTGTTGTGTTAATGAAATTGAGAATTTCGATGTTATATGAAAATTATAGTGAATATTAGTTCTGGGAGAACGATGTATCATTATTAGGGTATATTATCACTATAAAAGGGATATATGTATACCCTTATATAAAAAAGGTGATCGAGGAGTGCCCTAGGACAACATCTATAATGTTCATTTGTAGTTTCCTAAAACAAGCTATGTATTACTGATATTTGTTATATGAAATTCATGCTATTTTTCAACCTGTTAACCATGATAATCAAAATTGGGTAATGTTTATTTAGACTAGTGAATGTGAATAGTGATTTAATGACTCCAAATTGAGTCTTGTCATAGCTCTGATACTCATGATTCACTCATTTGGGAAAATTTTAACAGTATACAATGATTCATTAATGGACGGTTTCATTTATATACTAATGAAAATAAATAATTATATTTCCTATACATCAAGGTAGTTTAATTTTCATGATAATAACTATCTAAAATATGATATATATTTGGATGTAGTGATATTTACATTGATGATCTGGAGACATTATCTTTGTGCGGAGAAGAGTGAAATACATACGATTCAAAAAAAACCTCAAATTTATTTTTCCAATAAATGATCTTAACATTAACCATTAATTATGGTTATATCCAATCATGAACTATGACTACTCAATCCATAACCATCATTGGAAATAAAAAAGTGACATATATTCTATGTAGAAGGGATCCGAAAATTTTATTAGTGATGATAGTTTATAAGGACCTAATTTTTTAAGACATGGAATTGATGGATATAAGAATAGTAAAAAGATATTTACTCTAAATTTCTTAAATAATAGATCAATCATTCATTATTTATATGATAATGGAGGCCTAAAAAAGGCAATAATGTTCTATAGAAGAAGATATAAAACATTCTTGAGTTCAATATTGCAGAACATGGGGTTATAAGTTTTGAAACCTAGATATGTGTCTCATAAAAACAAGATCTAAAGAGGGATATCATGTATTTTAGGCATAGATTTACATGTCTATTATTTTTTGGAATATATAAGATTTATAAATATCTAAATTAAAACTTTTGTTGGCATAAAATAAAGAGATAGATTTCTGAATTTGTGTCTCTATTATTAGTAAGCCATAAATTCAATGCTTTGAAAATGAATTATATGGTTATAATGAAGCCATTTCCCAAACTAGTATGGAAATGGGGATACATAACCTAGGATTTCATAATAGGAATTCACATGACACCATTAATAAATAACATTATATGGGTTGTAGTCAATTTCATTACAAAGTAAAAGAAATTTATTTTTATCAAGGAATATTTATCTATTGAACAGATTCATATGATATAAGTAATGGAAGTGGTAACATTTCATGGGGTACCACAATCCATTATATCTGATTGAGATTCAAGATTTACCATAAGTTAATGGAAAATCCTTTAGCAAACATCAGATTACAAACTCAGTTTTAGCAATTCTTATCACACTTAGATAGATGGTCAATATATGAAAACCATCCAAACACTAGTGGTTATGATGAAATATTCTTCAATGGATTTCCTAGGATGTTGAGATCAACAACCTACCCTCATTTAGTTCTCATTTAATTACAACATCCTTTTCATCATTCAAACGGAACCTTCTGAGGTGTTATAATGAAAGATATGTCAGAATACAATATACAAGGATGATTTCATAACATGGAAGATGATTGGACCTATTCTTTTCCAATAAATGATAATGAAGGATTAAATCATTCATATTCACATTAAATTTATTCATAGTTGATTGAAAAAACTATACAGATAATCTTTGATGATACAGGGAGTTTGAGGATGAATATAAGGTTTTCCTTTGTATAACATAGTGTAAGAAAATCATAAGGATTGGGAATAAGGGAATACTTCTTCCTAGATACATCAACACATTTGAGATCCTTGATGGCATCAAAGTAGTGAATATTAAATAAAACTCTAACCTGACAAATCCCATGTACACGGTGTGTTATATTAATCCATCTAGAGGATGTACATACCATAACCCTCACATGTACTAAATCTTTATATGGTACTGATGGAGACTATAATTTCATATGTGTAGCAGCTGATGATGATCTTATATTTTAGATACAAAGTTCTAAAAAATAAGACAACTCACCTGGTTAAAGTGACTATCATGATCCGACCCAAGTCGGAGCTTGATCTTTAACTACCACAAAACTGCATCCATATTTCAGGGGGTAGAAAAAAGCACTAATGGTATAAATAACATAGGGAGGCCTTTGTCAAAAAACCTATATGACCACACCCAGCCTACTTAATGAAAAACTATAGAAGGAAATAAGTAAAAGATGAAACACTTCTATAAAGTAATCCAAGAATGCATGAACCTCTGGAAAATAAAAAATTATAGTAGTGTAAAATGATAAGTAAAGGGGAAAAATACATGACAAACAAAAAATATGTCCTAACCTGAAAAAAAAAATGGTAAAGTAAATATTTAAGAGATCCTAGGTCCTGAATCTCAAGTTATGACCATCTTATACAGTCCAAGAACCTATTATCCCTAAGCTTCTATAAAGTCATGGTTGACCTATCTATCATCTACATAAGACACAACATGTGTTGGTAAATCCCATGCATGGGTGAGTATATACATACCCAATAGGGCACCCCAAAAAATTAAGGGGGGTAAGTAAGAGATACTATAAGAAGATAAAGATAGTATATATCCCAAGGTACAATGAAAGAGTACATCTCAACCCAAAACAAGAGTGAATGTATGATCATTCAAACAAAAGGGGATGAATATTGTGATTAGATGAACTACCTATCAAATTTTTGAAACCTGTTGTTGGAGAGTTGACTTATCCAACCATGAGAATCTAAACATGGAAAGCACAAGGCATACCCCGCATGTATTTTCCTCTTCTATTAAGAGAGTGACCAAATCCAAGGTGTTTTTTCAAAATAAATTAAATATATATGCTCAGTCAAAGAATCCCAAACAAGCAAGCAAGGGGATCTCTACCTCATAGCTCCACCCAAGATGAAGCGTCACCCAGAGTTCCAAAAAAAATCAATGATTCCCAAAATCACATGCATCTACCCAAAAGTAATTGTACAAGTATAACCATGCATCATCACTGTGACACATAGTCGTGTAGGAACAAACTCATATTAAAGGACCCAAACCCTTGTATGTTGGTAGGGTTCCACTCTAATCATCAAGGAACCATGCCCTGACATAGTAGGACTGTACCACTCAGAAGGTTAAGGATCCATGACCAACCCAACTAGAGGGTTTCAATATAATTATCGAGGACCCATTCCTTGATACCGCATGAGTGTGTCACTCTGAAGGTTGAGGACCCATTCCCATCCAAGCTAGAGGGGTCCACTCTAAGTCATCAAACACCCATAATAAACCCCATAGGAGGGTTCCATATAGAAGGTCGAGGACCCATTCCCAACCCGACATGAGGGTGCCACTCTAAGCCATTGAGGACTCATTCCCTACCACATAGAAGGGTTCCACTTGGAAGGTTTTTGGTGATCCTTTGTGATCCCTAAAATCGTCGAAAGTTAGGGTGAATGTGGTCCAAAATATGAGTTCAAATGAATGAGATATAGACAATCAAAGGATCCTAAAATAGAAATGGGGTTACACGGTGTGAGTTCCTGCTCCACCGCTTGGCCATGTCCCTTCCCGCCATAGGGCTCCATCCCATGTAGTAGTACATTCCGTGTAGGTGTACTACATAGTGTGTCCTAGATAACTGTGGCCCGATTTGTGTCATGCTTGTCAAGTCCATGTACCAGTCCTAGGGTCAGTGTAATGGACCTCATGTCCATTTACCAGACCATGTTTCCATGTACTAGACTGCATGTCTTTTTTCTCAAGTACACAACTGTGTACCTGGAAGTTTACTTCCAGATGACTTCTTTCCCGTGTGAGCCAATATATAGGTTTTACCATTGGGAAGTGGTGGATAGTGTTTAAGGGAGATTACATGTTGTTTTATCCTTAATATTTCAAAAACCCTAGCCCTCACAACTGAGCGGGCTACATTCCATGTGTTCATCCTTAAATAAGGTGTGAAGATGGGTTTTTTCAGAAACCCTGATCAAAATTTTTTTTCATTGAATCAAGTCATGCCTTTATATATCCTACCTTGAATCTATTTGAGATGAGAAAATATCGTCATGATTCATTCATATCAGTCATCTTTCATTGAAAATCAGCTCTGATAGTTCGTAGAGGGTTTCACCATATTTTCCCCATGCCACCATTCCATACACTATAGATTTATTATCTTTTAATCATCAAAATGATCATCCTTGACTCACAATAATCCTAGATCTAGGCTATGTTCATTGATCAGATCCTTGTTTTCAAAATGGATACGAATCTAGGGAGTTCAATCAAGCTTGATACCACCCGACAATTGTCGAACGGTGAATAATGAAAATAAATAAGTTGTAAAATCACAATAAAAAGTGTTAAATGGTTGTTTCCAAGGGTTATCAGTCAATATACCAAGAATGAGGATCTCAGGGGTAGAGAACAATTGAAAACAGTTTAATTCCTATACACATATGCATACAATTTTCCAACAACTAAAACTGATCCAAGAACAAGGATTCATCTAATCGACAATTTAATGAAAGTGAATAAAAACACTAAATTACAAGTCCTACATTGATTATGGATTTTTAATTGATGAATAAATTATCTACCAATGATCAAGAAAAACTGTTGAGTTCACTACATCCTAATTTGATCAGATCCCAAGTTTCTTTGTCATTCGACATGATTCACCAATGGAGGAGGGAGTAAAAGTTATGTACTTCTCAAAATGTTTAGGCAGATAACCCGAGAGAAATAATCCTGATGATATTCTTAGAGAGTTATCTATTTCACTAAAATAATTTAAATAATTAATTTAATAATTGATTAATTTACTTAACATAACACCAGTGAAAGATATTTCTGAACTCCACATGCCAACCCATTTTAGGTCATTCTTGAGATAAACACCGCATTTCAGACTCAACGGTGCTCTTGAATCTTTGGTCTGAGCTAAGATTTTATAATTATCCTATTTTAATTAAGAAGTTAGGATAATTCAACAAAAAATATATTTTAATATTATAATAAAATTAATTCTGGGCACAACGGACCTTAGAACCACACGCCCTTTCAATGCCTAACTCTATAAATATATATATAAATATTTAAAAGTATTATAAGGAAAAAAGTGTGTCTCTACATCATTTCCTCCTTAAATATTTTTGTCCTAAAAAATAAAATACTAGATAAACAACCCAGAATATTAAGCCTGCACTTGGATCTCCTACTCCAAAGAACTCTCCTACACATTCCCATGATGACACAAAAACTGAACCAAGGGGGTTTTATGTTCACGTAGTGTTCTCTCCTACCCATTCTAGATCACCATAGAGTTGTTCGCAAAGATTGATCTATCCTCTATGTCTAGATCCCCCCATTAAATCATGTGTGTGGGTTTAGTCAATTACCCATCAGTTGTGACATATGGAAGATGTCATGCACCTGCTCCACCTATAAGGGTAGGGC
Source organism: Viscum album (assembly GCA_963277665.1). Classification (NCBI taxonomy): domain Eukaryota; kingdom Viridiplantae; phylum Streptophyta; class Magnoliopsida; order Santalales; family Viscaceae; genus Viscum; species Viscum album. The sequence continues at coordinate 1,335,959,208 of OY728142.1, forward strand.
GAGGCTGTAAGCAACCTCACTAACCCTATGAACAATGTAGAATGAAGTAATAAACCTCAAAGATATATTTTCTCCTCATTTGTACCTCCAAAATCCTTTTTGTGGTGAAACTCTAAAGCAAATTTGGACTCCTTGATCATACTACAAGGGCCTATATAAGTGGTATATGTAATATTTCTATCTTCTCTAAGCTGACCTCATCTTCTCATGGATAACCTAGACCTTATCCTTCTTCACCTACACTATGTATGGGCCCACAAGAGATGCCTCATCGTTCTCTATCTGACACAAGGTTGACCTAATAGGTCTCTATTATTGGTTCTGAAAAGGCACCATACCATTGTTATAGTAGTAGCTATTGTGTTATACAAACTCTTCCAAGGAAAGGTGATCCTCCCAACTCTGAACAAAGTTTAACATGTAATCCCTAAGTATATCCACCAACACATAGATATTTCATTCAGTCTATCCATCAGTCTAGGGGTGAAAGGCTACACTCATCCTCATGTGGTTCCTAAATAGCTCCTACATTCCTCTATAAAATTGTGATGTAAATTGCAAGTCACGATCAGAGACAATCATTAAGGGAACCCCATGAAGTCAAATGATCTACCATATATACAACCACCCCAAATTATTCACTGAACTTATCTATATGATGGAAATGAAGTGTGTTGACTTGATGATTTAGTCAACTATCACTCAAATTGTGTTATGTCCCTTCACTATGAATGAAATTCCTATGACAAGGTCTATAGATACATCGTCCCATTTCCAATCTAGGATCTCAGGGGGGCGTAAAAAACCTACCGAAACATGGTGCTCATCCTTCACCAAATCATTGGTGATGAAAAAATAAATTATCCAAACTATGATTCATCTCATGTAGAAGAACAAAAACTAAGGCTAAAGGTCCATATATATCTTCCCCACATCAGGGTGTATAGCTAGGGATGAAGTGTGGAACTCTTGCATAACCTCCTTGCACAAGGTGACTAGAACCATTATCTACCCCTAGAACAAGATGACGTGATTCCCACCTTCATAATATCCATATAGTGAGTCTCTTGGGGATATCTAATCATATAATACCTCATAGTATATGTATCTTAGCTAAGACTTTCTCATATGATCGAGAAGTGAAGGAGTCAACACCATCGACTAAATAAAAGATATACCCTCCTTACCCACTAGGGCCAACTATAAGGAGGCCAACTACTCTGAATCTTACTTCACTAATAATTCATTGGAATTCCTTCTAAGGGTATCATCTATGATGTTTCCCTTATCTATAGTATAGACTATCTCGAATTCAAGTCCTATAAGAACTCTAGCTGGTGTCGCTATCTCAGGTTCATGTCTCCCTGAGTGAAGACCTACCTGAGACTCTGGTGGTTTGAGAAAATCACAAAGTTCTCTCCTAGAATATAGTCTCCACATTCTTAGGGTAAAAAATACCAATATCATTTATAGGTCATGAGTTGGGTAGTTTGGCTCATGGGGTCTCAATTGCCTCTACCTGTATGTGATAACTGTCCACCGCTACATCAACATGAAGCCAAGACCATCTCTTGAGGTATCTCAATACTCTACAAACTCCATGCCAAATTCAGGTAGCCTCAACACTATATCACTCATTAGCCTGAGCCTCGACTCCTCAAAGGCCTTCTAGAACTGCCCATACGAGGGAAATGACTTTCTTTTCTATGTCAAGGTAGTCAAATAGGTTATGATTCTAAATAATTCATACACAAACCTCCTATAGTGACCCTTTAAAATAATAAATCTCCACACCTCTAACAAGCTCTTTATTGGATACCAAGAAATGCACAAATATTCATTGGTCATATGGATAAACCCAGATCAAAAATGACATGCCCCAGAAAGTGAACCTCATTATTCCAAAACTGGCACTTAGATATATTTCTATAATGCCGGTGCTCTCAAAGTAAATATTGGACCATCCTCAAGTACTCTGCATGTTATTACTCTGATTCAAATTAGATTAGTATTTCATCGATTAAGATAACAAAAAACCAGTCTAGGTATAGATAGAAAACTTTTTTTATCAAATCCATAAACTTGGGGGTATTCTTTACCCAAAAGGGATTTGCTAAAAACTCATAGTGTTTGTAGTGACATCAAAATGACAAATTAGGAATAACATCCATCTGAACCCTCAACTGGTTTTAATCATATGTGATATAAATATTTGATAATCATCTCACAACTCACAACTAGTCATAGAGGTTTTGAATCCTTCTTAATGGGTAGAAGTTATTTATCGTGGCCTAGTTCAGGCAATGATAATACATGCAAAGCTGAAAGATCTCATCCACCTTTTTCATGAACAATAATGGATCTACCCAAGGGGACACACTAAGTATGATGAAACATTTCTCTCGAAGGTCCTCCAACTATAATTGTATCCTTTGGAGCACGTTAAGGGTCATCTGATATACCGCATAAGATATTTGTGCAGTTTTGGGATGTAGGTAAATACAAAACTCCATCTCCCACCTCATAGGTAGTCCTGTAACTTTCTCGGGGAATAGTTCCATATAATCCTCCCAAGTATAAGGAATATAGATTTATGAATAGTCTACTACACTGACAGCTATACTCACCAATTAATGGGTGATGGACTGTATCCTCCTGGTGGAAAAACCTCCATTCCCTTCTATGAGATCTTTCTTGCCTAAAAAGGAGAATCTTGTACCATTAGTGTGTAGGAATCTAACTAGTCTTTAGTGACATTTGATATGGGTTCATACCATGGATATCTCATCCATACCAAAGATGATGTCATAGGTTTCCATCATGATGACCAAAATATCCCATGTGAACCTCTATCCATCAAGCGATACCTTGAACTGCTGGAAGATGATAGAAAAAGAAGAAGTGTTCCCTATAGTAACCTCAAGTTGAAGATTTTAGGCTAGTACCTCAATTGCAATCTCCATATTTTACACCATTAGTATAGAGATAATGGAATGGTCGGAAGCTATGTATACTAATAGTAATTAAAGTGTAGAAAAAAAGTATATTGTACCTCTTATCATCTCATAAGTTACAGGATTATAGACATCCAAAACCTGTAGATTCCCATAGCCTCAGCTGCCAACTCCCTAAGCTTGATGAGGGCCTCCTGGTGGTGGTGGTGGTAGAAGGATATCATAACATTATCAACCACTCATAGCTCCTCCTACTCTTCTTACAACTTCAACTCCCTAAGAACCACCCCTTCCTCTCCTGGGAGATCCCTGGTCACGTTATTTCCTCTGTCGTAGTGATCCATTAGCTATTTTTCTATTCTTCTTTGCATGTTTGGTCAGGTCGTCTCCCTCCATGTGACCTCACCTTTCATAAGTAAAGTGTTGCCACTCCCTGGGCCACCCTTTTCTTCTACGCTACCTCTGAACATGTGATTGAGTCTGACTACATGAGGATATCTTGTTTCAAGACACTAACACTTGGCATATAAAATATTTTTCCAACGACTTAGATTTTTGGAGACTGTTTCCAGCTTTAGTAGTCTAGAATCCCTCTCACAGAAATATCTCTATCACTAGTTCCCTCTCTAGCACCCCAACATGAGTGTGGATACACAATGATTCAATGTTGGCTCAGATCTCTTTGTAAATTCCCTACTCAATTGTTTGTGATCAAAAGTATCCATTGTGGATCATGTCAAGAGATTATCACGTAAGGTCTGTAAACACCAATGTATACTAAAACACTGTCAACCATACCTTCAGTAGCACCAAAAGCTTCAGGATCTAGAATGAGCATAATAAAGATGGGTATTAGTCATCAATAAATAGCTATTGTAAGTTAGGCCATGAGGTTTTCCACTCACCGTGTATCTACGTAACAGGACTACACCAGCACTGATTTTCTCCATGGAAAAGGATGGTTTCTACTTCCACCACTTGATCCATCAGGGTCTGAATAAGACTAAAGATATAGACCAACAAATCTAGCCAATCCGCTACATCCTGAGGATCTGGATCTCCATGGAACCTCAATGGTCTTTTACAATGGAACTCACGGAGTGTGCTAAGACTTCATGTGTCCCCAAACTACTCTTCTAGGATAATATTCCACTTGAGAAGGGGAGGTTCTTCTACCTTTCCACCTGGAGGAATGGGGTCACAGGATGGGCCTGAACTAAGGTCTTGTCACTCATCGGGTTTTCGTCATAAACTGGAGTTGGTATCCTTACAGGCAGTTATCACAGAGCAATTCTGGTATTTATCAAGACAACCCATGGTTAGATTAGAATATATATATATTTAAACAATAATGGGGAGCTAACTGAAAAATGATAGTCAAATACTCAATTGTATATGATGAATGTACCATTAATCCCTATAATAAATTTCTTGGCATGCCGAGTCGACCTTCGGGTAGTCAAGGTCCTAGTGAATGGGTTCATCAGTCATTGCACCATCACTAGATTCCCTGGATTAAAAGCCTCACTCAAGACAATTTGACATTGTTCCCCTAAACCCAACCAAATACTCTTAAGGGGATATATCTTAACAATGTCCCAATGAATTAAATTTCTTTGATACCAATCTTTCATAACCATACCCAAGTCGGAGCTTGAGCCACAACTACCCCAAGCCTACCTCCATAGGCCAAGGGGTGGTACAAGCACTGACAGTATAACTAACTTGGTGAGGCCTTTTCTGAAATACCTATATTCACAAACTTAGTTGTCTCAATGAAAAAGTGTAAAGTGAAATAAGTAAATAATGAAACATTTATATAAAGTAAACCAAACATGTGTGAACCTCTATATAGTATAAAAGTACAGTACTATAAATTGAAAAGTACAGGGGAAAATACACTCCCAACAAGAAATATGTCCCAGCCTAGAAAAAACTAAAAAATTAAACATCTGAGAATCCCATATTCTGAATCCCAAGATAAAACCACCTTACACGGTCGAAGAACTCATTATCCTTAAGCTTCTATGAAGTCATAGTCAACTTGTCTTCCATATACATAAGACACGAAATATGTTGGGAAAGCCCATGGAAGGGTTACTATATACGTACCCAATAGGATTCCCCTAAAATTGAAGGGGTAGTAAGAGATATAATAGGAACAAAAATATTATAGCTCACACAAGGTATAGTGAATGGGTACAAATCAACCAAAACCAAGAGTGAAAGTAAGCTCGTACACACACAAGGGGATAAATACTATGAGTAGATGAACTACTCATCAAATCTACAATGCCTATGGTAGAATATTAGACAAGTATAACCTTGAGAAGCTAAACATGTAAATCATGTGGCATAACCCACACTTCTTTACCTCTCCTAGAAGGAGAGTAACCAAATCCAAGTTGTGGATACAGAAGAAGGTTAATATATATTCTCAGTAAAAGAAACCAAAATAAGATATTAATGGGATATCTAACTCACAGTTAATCCCAAGAAGAAGAGTATCCAATAGTTCCAAAAGTCCATCAACAATTCCCAGTATCTCACGTATCTTCCCAATGTAACTGTACAAGTCTAACCACACCTCTTCATTATTCCTCACATATGGGTGGGAAAAAAATTCAAGTATAGGATACAAGCCCTAGTATGTTAAGGTGTGTTCCACTCTGATCAATTAGCACCCATGCCCTAATATCTTAGGAGGGTGCCACTCAGAATTCTGAAGACCCATACCAAGCCCTATTAAGGTGGTCCTCTCTAATCGTTGAGGAATCATTCCCTAATATTGAGGGAGGGTTACACTTGGAAGGTTAATAACACATTCCAAGCCCAATTGGAGGCTGCCACTCTAATTTATCGAGGACCCATTCCTTATCCCATAGAAGGGTGCCACTCAGAAGGTTGAGGACCCATGCCTAGCCCCGTTGGAGGGTTACACTCTAAGTCATCAAGGACCCATGACCTACCCTATCAAAGGGTGCCACTTGAATGATTGAGGATGCATGTCGGTCTTGGTTGGAGGGTTCCACTCTAAGTCATCAAGGACACATGCCCTGTCCCTCAGGAGGGTGTCACATGAGATCTTATTGGTGATCTTGTGTGATCACTTCCTTCATCGAGCATCTCCTAAATACGAACCATGCCCATAACATTTAATTATTTATCTACAAAGAAACAACCATGGGTTCTATAATGTTTAATGTGGAAAAAAATTAGGATAGGATACTGGAGGGATAAAATCCTTGTTTAAATGAAAGAGATACTGACGATTGAAGTTTCCTAAAAAAGAAACTTGTCGGAACTGATGTGTGAGGGGTCCCACATAGCATGGAGTCCCGCTCAACCACCTAGTCATGTCCCTTGCCAGCACACAGCTCAATCCCATATGGTAGTAAACACCGAGTAAATTTCCAATAGGACATGTCTAGGCTAACTAGGACCCGGGTCGTGTCCTAGTAACTGTGTCTGTATACCAGTCCCTTTGTCCATGTACTTGAGTACATGTCCATATAGCTGACCATTTAAATACACATGGATTACCTCCAGTGTGATCCAACACATAGGTTTTTTGGTCAGGAAGGGGTACATGGCATGTAAGAGAGATTACACGTCATGTATCCCTTAATATTTCCAAAAACTTAGCTGCCACTGATGGGGGGCTACATGCCATGTGTCCATCCTTGACCGCAGCTTGTAGTTGGTTTTATTCTAGAAACCAATATCCAAAAAATTTCCCTCAAATAAAGTTATTCCACCATAGATCCCACCTCAAATCTATATGGGATGAGCGGATCTTGATGTAATTCATTCCTTTCGGTCATAATTTTCTATAAATCATCTCTAGTTGTTTGATGTGGGTTTCACCACAAATTTTCATTCCTTAAAAAAATGATTTCTTTCCTTTTGATCATCATTAAATATCATCCTCATCTCACAAAAATACCATATCTATTCTCAGTTCATAGATCCTGCCTTTGTTTGCAAAATCACTATGAATTTGAGGGTCTAATCGGGCTTGGTACCACCAAGAAATTCTTTAACTGGGACCTCAAGATCAAATCAGTGATGAATATGAAGAAACAATGGGTAAAACCAAATTAAAAAAGTTTAAATGGTTGATTCCATGTGTTCTTGGACAATCGATCAAGAACAGAGAACCTAGGGTTAGAAAACAATTTAATTTTTATAAATTGATGCATAAAATTGTCCAAAAATTAGCACAGATCAAAGAACAAGGATGGATCTTCTCAATAATTTAATCAAAGGGAATAAAAACTCTAAATGAAGAGTCATACCTCTATTATCATTCATTCATTAAATAAGAATGAATTTGCCAATGATCAGGAGAAGCTATTGTGTTATTTGTGCCCTAATCTAATATAATCTGTAGTTTCATCATCATTCGACATGATTCTCCCATAGATGAGGGAGTAAGATCTCTGGATTTATCCTAGGGTTTATGTAGCTAACCGTGGAAAAATCATCCAGGAATAGTTCTTATAGAGTTATCAGTTGCGTAGAAATGAGTTATTTAATTAATTTAATAATTAATTAATTAAATTAATGTATTGCCAAAGAGAGAGGAGTCCAAACACCATTCAGGTCACACCAAAGTAAAAAAACCATGTTCTGGACTCAAATTTGGCCTTGCATTTCTGAACTGATCTTCCATTTAAGAGTTATTCCATTTTCTTTTAGAAGATGTGTGTGTGAAATTTAAAATATATTTTAATATTTTTATAAAATTAATTCTGGGTACATTGGCCCTTATAATCACACATCATCTCAGTTCCTATATCTATAAATATATTTATAAATATTTCAAAGTCTTATAAGGAAAAAACCAAGTCCCTACAGTGTTGTGTAAAAAACCATAAGTTTGAGGAAGCAACTTAAAAAACATATGAAGTAATGAAGTACAAGTACCATAACATATTTTCCCTTAAGAGTTTTATATAATATTTTTTAGGGTGAAATTCCATATAGGAGGATTAATTTAACACCCTGAGTTTTTAAAATAAAAAACTATGTTTGATAGCATATGTGACACACAACATTGAACCCAAATGAACCATTATTATTTAAATATGGTCATTATAACCACACCGTTAAATAAGGCAGCATGAATAAGAATAGATATGTTATCAAATATATTTTAATTTCCTAATAAATTAACAAATTCATAGGAAATATATGCCCAGTTATTAATAAATACATTTATTCATCAAAAAAATTATTATCTTCAAAAAGGCTTTTTCTTTCTTTCTATGAGAAAATATTATATGTTTTTTAGAACACTTATAAAATTTATTTTATAAAATTAAAATCATTATTTAAATCATAATATTAAAATTTTTATAGGGTAAAAGTTTGGAATTTTTTAGAATATATTTGTTTTTCAATGAATAGTTAATAATAATAATTTTTCAAAAACTCTCATTCCTTTTTAATAAATTAATTAAATTAAATATCCCATTATTTATTTAATCTATTTTTAAATAGTAATATTCATTATTTGTTATATTTAATCTAATTAATTACATTTAAATCATTATTATATTGGATTTTAATATAAGTTTTATTTAGGCTTTAAAACACATTTTTCTAAAAATTGGTTTAATGTTTATAATGATTCATAATTTTAACTAATTAAAATTACTTATATTAATTAATTAATTAACTAAATTAATTAATTATATATATGTATATTAATTAATATATATTTAATTAGTATAAATTTAAATATAATTATTACAATGTTATATTATGTGTGAAAAATGCATTTCTTGAAAAAAAATTAATAGGTACATGGGTTCAATTTTAAATTGTATTCAGCAACACCTGAGAAATGAATTTGATAAAATTTAATCCATATTTGGAATCATAATATTTAATATTATAAAATATTTAAATATATTTTTTCATAATGAATAGTAAAATAGTAATAATTTGTTACAACTATTAAGGTTAAAACCAATTTACTGGGGGGTTAAACAAAATAGTTAAATAAAATGATATGTTTAAAACATGTTTATCCTGAATTTTAAAGGTGATTATTGGCCTTATCTACCCTCCACTATTTTATTTTTCAATTTTGGAGGCACTTTCCTTGAGGGTTACTTCCTATTGTTGAATAGTTTTTTATTTTTACATGAATATCAATCATCCTCCCTTATAAAAGGGAACACAAAATATTCCCCTTTAAACACTTAAAACCCCATTGGATCATTCAATCCCTTATAAAATACCCTCCTTACTTCCCACTACATGTACTACAATCCTTAGTTTTTTTTAAAATCCAATCTAGTAAGGATTAAGGTATAATCCTAATGAGGTTGTCAAAAAAAGAGGTGTCATTCTTAACTAAGAAGTTTTTATTTATATCTTCTTCTAAATACTTTATATCTTAATTAATCAAGTATATATAATATCATAATTAACTCATATATATTGATATTTTATTATGTCAGTGGAATATCATACATCAATCTCTTCTTCCATAAAATGGGAAAAGAAACCTCTCATCTTGTGTATGGAGGACTAACACTACCCGAACAGATGTAATTTGCTTCCATAATAACCTCTAAAGAGAGTTAAAATAGTTTTATTTAATATTTATATATTATATTCAGCACATATTATCCATTTTTTAAAAGTAAAATATCATATAATTTATTACTTTACCATCCATTGAAAATGATAACATGGTTCATGTGTGTGGCCGACTACCGCCTCACGAAGAGATGTGACTCCTTTTTTATTACCAGGTCACATGGTTAAAATATGTATGTGTATTTAAATAATTAGTTTTAAAAATTATGATTTATTGATAATTTTTTAATGATAAAATAACATGTACCTTATTTCCATCATAACAATTTAAAAAATAAAATGTTACTCATGAGTATGTATGGCCTACCATCTCCATGATTGTAACACGATTCATTTTTTCATATCTAACTTTCATTAATTGTTTTAAAATTACAATTTGAGGTGTGAAATTGATAATTATTTCCTTATAATTATTCTATTTATAATGAAATAAATTTTTTTTGGCTTTTTCAAACATACCATAATAATTTTGGACATTTGATCTGAACATTGTCAAAGAATAAAACATGAACCAAAATAAATAACTAATTCAATAATGAAATAATAATGAATAAAATAAAATGAATAAAAAGCATGAAAATGGTTTTTAAGAATGTAAATAATTTTCATATGTTAATTATTTTGGAATATAACGAATTTTGTTGATAAATCTACCTTGTGGAATGGTATCTATATAAAACAAAATTTTCTTTGAGATATCACCATTTTATCTCCAAATATCCTTATATTTCTATTTAATGTTATGGAATGATTTTGATTTATTTTTATTTTTTGCTTAAATATAATACATATCCCATTCTCCCTTACTTTGATGGGGTAATATATACCTTATGTTCTTTTCTTAAACACCTTATTTAAGAAACATATATTGATTATGATATAGGGAAAGATTATGAAACCCATTGTCTTTCCATGGTGAATTATTATATTTATACTATATGATTGATTCCTTATGTAGAACACATATACATGTAAATTAAATGAATGTTATGGGTAATCTTGAAATTATATATCCTTAAAATGCATTATTTATTCTTCTAGTCTCATGAGACATCATGTATGAGATTATGTAGAAAACCTCATCCATTATGGGAATAATTTCACCATGTGATGTTGTCTTGGAAGTTATACTTGACTTGTTATTATTTCATGTTTTATTTTTCATTAAAATTTCCTATTATATTAGGATCTTATGTGACCATGTCCTATGTGTTATTCTTTCATTTGATTTCTCATGTACCTTCTCTTTTGTTATATCTTGTATACCTTTGACTCACATGTTATTCATACTTATCATGTTTACTCTCTTACTAGGATTTTTAGCTCATACAATCCTTTCATGTATTTCCCAGGTTATCCTATGTTTTTTTGAAAGCTTGAATGGATTTAGGATGTGGATATAGGGGTTAAAATAAGTAGGCCATGTTTTAGTTACTTTTGTTTTAATAAGAACCTAGTCTTCCAATGTCATTAGACCTCGTGATATTTTATTGTATTAATTTATGTTTATGTTTAAAAACATGCAATAACTTGTGTAAAATTATTGTCTCCTAATATATTTACTCCTTTATATGTGGTCATCCCAGTGATCGATCAGTTGTGTATGTATGTCATGGTTTTTAGACCCTTAAATATATTCCATTTTATTATATCCATCATGTAATTATTACTTTTGCACTATGTTTGTTTACTTATATGAATGATTATTAGTTATTTACATATTTTGATCACAATTATATGTGTTCATAGATTCCCTATAGACACAATATAGTCTCTCACTACCAATCAGAAAACTTTCTCATATGGGGATGGGTGCCTGATGGATTTTTTTCAATTGATTTGTATATTTATTATAAATTAAACTAGTTTTGGATTTGAAGAATTTAAATAAATATTATTTTTACATAAAATTTTAATAACTTTTTTAAAAAAATTCAATATTTTAAAAAAAATATCTAAATTCAAAGTATATTTTTCCAGAAAATACAATTTTTTTTCTTCTTTTATAAATTTGATTTTTAACGAACTCAATATGAAATAATGTTAAAAACTAATAAAAATAATCAATGTTTCCTAAAAAATAAAAAATAATATTACTATGGTTAGGATACGTATCTTATTATTATAGTGGTATATTTCCCAAGGGTATAGTGTGCGATGATGATGCATCCATGGTGTGGTTCACCGAAGGTGTTTTGTCCCATCCTTTAGATAATCATGAATTTATACCATAAATTTTTTCACATGAGAATATTTTTTTGAATATTTTAATGGGCTTGGTCAAGGGTAAATATCAATGATTCCATCTCCCTAAGATCTTGGATAAATGGTCTCCATAGGGTATGATCCTACTGGTCATGAAAATTACTTTGTTTATGTTAGTTGGACTCTATCACCAAGAAGAGAATATACTAATCTCAAGGATATCTATATAATATCTATGTTATTAATGGTTCAGATGCATAATATTCTTGTAATTTTAACTGGAAATATTTTATAATGGTTTAATATTACAAATGTAGTGCACGTGTTTTCTATGACTACATTAATCAATAAGGAATTTATTCATTAAGTGAATTCTATTTATAAATGTTTGGATCATTATATTTCTCCACCATCCATAATTTCACCCTAAAAATTCCATTTCATACACTTATACAGTTGAGGGTACTTTTTTTACCTCTCCTATTTCGGTTCCCATGTTCCTTCCTCAAATATTTTGTTTCAATATAGAAAGTTGACATTGTGAGTATTTTGGTTTCATAGAGCTTCTTCATTATGATCTTAGATCTTCATTGAAATCTCCTCATATTAATTATAATTATCTAAGGGTACCCCCTATTAATTCATTACATATTAGGGGTTTGGTATGTAATTCCTTAATTGGGATACATGGAACACTTCATGTACTCTGGATAGGATATGTGGGGGTTTTGGTCGATATGACACAACTCTGATGGAATCAATGATCTCAAAAGGGTTGATGTATCTTGGACTAATCTACCCAATCTTATCAATCCTCATGAATTTATTTCATATTGAAATATGGAGGAAAAACATATCTCTAGCCTCAAACATAGAGTCTCATCAATGACTCTCTACATACCTTTTTCTAAAAAACCAGCTATTAGCGGCGGTTTTTTTCATATAGTGGTGGTTTAAACCGCCGCTATATGGTTTGGTAGCGGTTTACAGAAACCGCCGCTAAACTGGGCATCGGCAATCTATTAGCAGTGGTTTTTTCCATTTCATGGCGGTTTAATGGAAGCATCGTAGATGCCTCATTTCGTGGCGGTTTTCATGAAATTAGCGGTGGTTTGACAGGTGCCTGATATTTTTTTATTCGCGGCGGTTTTAACCACCCCGATATTCAGGCATTTGATGTGTCTCAGTCGCGGTGGTGAAAACCACCGCTAAATATAAACTGATTACATTTCGCGGCGGTTTTAACTACCGCTAATGTTTTACCAGTAAAGCATTAGCGTCGATTATAACCACCATGAAATGATTACCAGTAAAGCATTGGCGGTGGTTAAAACCGCCGCGAAATTCTGACCGGAAAAAAAATTGTCATTTTGCTTCAACTACCCCACTACCCTGAAAAACAAATCAAACCAGAAAATGGAACAGGAGACATCATACAAACAAATAAAATGTTATTTCTAACTTGGTATCCCCAACATGATGAAACATGAGACATCATACAAACAATAGACCATCATTCTATAGTGATAATAATCAATAATGGATCTATAGGGAAGCAGGAAATCCATTTCAATAATTACATCATATAGTTACATGATGGGAAAGAATGAATTCTATATAAAAAAAAATTTCCTATCTGATGGGGAAAATAATTCCATCGTTGAACAATCATTGATCGAATAACCAAAGAGGTTTATAGATTCTTAATGAAACATAAATACACTATATCAAGGACCAAAATCTCTAGAAATGTATTAAATATAACGTTGTATGATGCACTTATGTCTAATAATGTAGAATCTATAGTAGAGGTTACTATATTAGTACCTCAAACAATAGATGAATTTGAATTATGCTCCCTATCATATGTTGAACGTCATTTAGTTTTCAAATACCATGACTCTATGCTACAACCTGACTATTCTGAGTGGGATCACATTTCATGCACATTAACTCCTGAGTCTAGTATCAACTATATTGACTACCACCTTGGCCTCATTAGTATGTGGTATTATAGATACATCCCTACTAAAAATTAAGAGGACCCACATAATAATGTGTAATATGTAATGATCTTATCCCCCTATGAGGAACTAGTGGAAAAGTTTTGAAGATGTGCAAGATATGTACCAAACTCCTATAACCTCTTCATTCAACTAGATACACCATACGTTGGGCCTTTTTCGCATAATAAGGGCCTTGTTTATATCTCAGTAATTGTAAGGGCCTTGTTGATATCTCAGTAATTGTAAATACTTTTGTTTTTAGGTGATGAATATTGGACCATATAATTAGGTAGATTTCATGCACAAAATATTCCAAAAACACCTATGGAATGTTATATTGTGGAGTGGATGATAGCTATAACATGACTAGTATATTGTCTTTAGAAAAATGGTTCTTTATATTTTTCAAGAGACTCCTCAACCTGGTCTGACCAAAGTGGTTGTTTCCCCACTTCTTTATTGTAAACAATGGGATTAGAAGTGGTTTAACCTATTATATTGGAAGGAAAGTGGTCCTAGTGTGGTTTGGATAATTACCATTCTCTTAGGTTGTCCTCCTATTGAGAAAGGATGTCAGTTGACAATATTGAGGCATCAAGCATGACTAACCTCATTTTTTCAAGTGAATTGTGATAGGAGGTCTTTCTCATTGTCAATCCAACAAGGGGAGGACCTCCTTGATGAAGTAAACTATCAATGTAGAGAGGAAATTCATAATGATTTTCATCATGGGGAGTACTAAAATAACAACTTGAATTCAAGCCATAAGGAGAATTCTTGGAATGTGTACCCTAGAGAAGACCTTTTGGGTGGATGATATTAAGGGAAATAAATCCTTGTTTTTTATCATCTTGACATTTATAGCATATTTTTTATCAGGATATTGAATCTCATAATCAATCATATTCTAATAATTAAGTGATCCTTCATGGAAGGTTCTATAGGGAGGACCTTCATAGCTACTGGCAGCAAAGTAGATAAGAGGACCTTCACAAATGAAACTACTATTTTTGTAATTTGTTAACAAAAGAGTTGGATCGTAATCATCCATAGATAAACATATGAGGGTTCAAGAACACCAATATGAAGTAGATCAAGATCATAGACCAGATATTCATTTTCCAATCACCTTTGGTGTTGCTTCTTTTTGGATGCTCTCTTGTGGGTGATAGAGGTTGATTTCTATGGATATCATCTTACATATACTTAATCTTGTTTTATTATCTCTCATGTCACTATGATAATTTTATGATAGGTCTATGGAATTTTGGTTGGGATATGTCCATACCCTGTAGTGCCCACTGGGATAGACTGATGACCTTTAGTTGGAACAGGGGTATGGTCCTGATCTGGTTGTCCATATAACATGGGATTTGGCCCATTACCCTCTTGAATGGGAGAAAAGATGTGTATCTTCTCTAAATCTCCTCATATTGTGTTAATGAGTCACCCAAATTATGGTAGAATAGTTGTGTGTCTTCCCTTTAACCATTTTTAAAATATTCTAGGTGACTTCAGTGACCAGAACATGCATATTTTCTTATTCTATTGTTGGAGAATGTGTATAGGCTTGATCTTTTCCTCCATTTCATATAGGTATATATCGATGTTAATCAGGTCAGTGGAAAAGGATATGGGTATTCCCTATATTTTTTACCAAAATATTCTTGGTGATTTCTTTGAATAATACCATATTATACCGACAAGCTTAGTAAATGTGGGAAAATGTGTCCTTTTGCTCATAGTTTTCCACCATATTTAGTTAGTGGGATTCTTTGGAGGGTATAGATGTATGACCATGTTCTTGGTTGATTGTTCACTACCCTCAGTGGGTTTTCCTGACTACCTAGGTTTGGGAGACTTAGGTCAGACTCTCAAGGTAAACACACACATCATATAGAGGTTTTATTGCTTTGTAGCATTGGTGATGGTGAATGCTAGAAGGAGCCCTTTGGAGGGTCCCTTATGCTATCTAGATGAGTCCATCGGTGACCTCTTGTTCAACCTCCCTAGATAAGGGAGGAACATGTTATTTCCTTCCACGTATATGACCATGAAATGGTTTGAGATGGAAACTATTTACAATAAAATATGTTCCACTAATCATTGTTGAGTAGACATCTAGTAGGGATTTTTGAGATGAATGGATTTTTTAGATTCCTCTGAAGATGGAAAGGAACCATTTAGGTGTGAATCCCAAACTAGTCAATTTGAGACCCAATGTTAAGGGTGAAAGGTTGATAATAGATCCATAGTTTTAAATGACGATCCAACTTGTGTAGTAGTCGAAGAATATGTGTTCTTAAAGTAGTAAAATGTCATTTGGATCAAAGGGGGTTCTAGTTGAAAGTTCCAGAATACTTATGAGAAACATTTACAAGAAATCCTCATGAAATCAACATATCAATAAATAAACACATGTATAATCAATTGTATCAGATCCATGTTTTTTACATTTCATATTTTGAGAGAGAAAAAGGAGCCTAACGTGTGGGTGACACATGCATTTTGTTTAAGGTTCCATGTTAGGTTCACCATTTTTGTTTCCAACTACTTTTATTGGTGAGTATATGATTTGTATCACATGATTAGGCTAAACCACATTCCCAGCATCCTCTTATGTTTGGTCTCTATACTGCCTACTAGGTTCCAATTTATATAACCCAAAAAAATATCAAAAGGATCACTCTTTAGTTATCCAAAATATCGACTACCAATTAAAACATAGGCTTAAATGGAATGATGTATACCACACTCGAGAAATCAAGACATAAAATGAAACATCATAAATAAAAAAATGCATAGAAGGAAACATGAGAAATCAAGAAAATGTTAGGACATGGAAATTTTTTGTGGCAACTATGTGCCATACATGTTACATATACAAATCAATCGTTCTCATATTTGTTCAACACATCAATAATACTACTACTCATGGTCCAATGATGCATCGTCACCCTCTCCACCTCCATCTCCACTAACTGCTGCACCTATAAGAACATTATATTGAAAATTAAATATTGTTGCATATTTATAATTAAACTTAAAACCAATAAAAGTTTACAAACTAAATGATTTTGATTTTTTGTGATT
This sequence comes from Viscum album, assembly GCA_963277665.1. NCBI lineage: Eukaryota > Viridiplantae > Streptophyta > Magnoliopsida > Santalales > Viscaceae > Viscum > Viscum album. The sequence continues at coordinate 1,335,976,081 of OY728142.1, forward strand.
TAATTTCTCACCACTACTCAATGCACCACCATCGGGGGCATATCTGCTCATCTGTTGATATATATCAATCAACGCTTTTTGCATAGTAGATATATGAGCCCCCTGGTCTTTAATTGTGGCTCATAGAGAAGACATATCCCTCTGAGCTTCTTTAAGTATGAAATAACTATAACCAGGAGTAGATTCAGCTAGAATCCCTGGTGGCCTGCCAAAGACCTCAGATGGTATGGGTCCCAAACCCATCCCACGCACTCTACCAGGATGCTCCTTCCCAAGGACTTTAACAACCGGGTCATCCTGGGAGACTGAGCAGGACTTCCCAGGATTGGTATCCCATGTTTCTTTAATTTTTACCTATAAATAAAATATCAATATATATTAACACAGTAAAAATTGATAATAAGTTATTATAATAAAAAATTGACTTCATACCCCAACTTCTTTGGCATGCTCATTAACAAAACTTCCATCTATTTTTTTGTGAACATCCAGCCACAGTTCAGATTGGAATGATTCCTGCCCTAAACTCTGTGACTGCATTAAACAAAGATAAATCAATAATTCAATATGTTAAATATATAATATTTTCTTATAAATATTTAAACTAATTAAAATATTACCAATGAAATTCGGCTTCTAGAAAATCTTTTTGAGCCCGCAGTGTGCGGGATGACATGATTTGCCCGGTTTGATGCATTCTATCTTGAGAGATCCTGAAATAAATAAAATTCAATTTAACAGTAATGTATTCAATGTTATCTCCTCTTCATATACATGTATAAATGTAAAATGAGGATAATATAATAATATATATTTCAATACCATCCACTTCTCATCACGATGTCTATCAACAAAAAAAATCCACTGTTCTTTCGGTACCCCACTAGGTAGCTTCTCATACATTTTTTGCATAGTCAATGAAGTATCGTTGACATCACACCACAACCTCCATTTTAAATATTTCCATTTTTTACCAAGATTTTTCAATGTCCACTTCCATGCTATCACATCATCAATAGTAAAGTGGAAGAACATCTGTATACAGAAATTCATTTTGAACATATTAGTAACATGACATTCAATTAAACCATAATGTAATAAAATTACCTTTATATGAGAATCAAAAACATCATTTTTCCAGTTTGGAGGCATATGCCTCTAATCATCATATGAAATAGGAAGGGAAATGGGCTCCACTGCCAGCTGACCTATAATCTGGCCAAGTAACCCCACGACGTCATCCGTCAGGACCCCATAAGAATCAAATGGCATGACTATGTTCTCGCAATTCATGTTCCAAGCATCTGAAATTTTTATGTGGTTTTTCACGGTTGCATTTTTTTCATCTGCAATGATAAAAAAATTATTATATAAAAAATGAAATAAATTTATTTAATTAAAATATGTACCTATGACTGTGACCCTCTAAAATGTCCATGATGAACTGGAAGGTGCATGTCGCTGCCCCACTATTGAGGCTCCTATAGGAGGAGTCGAAGACTCATCCTCTAATGAGATATCCACAAATGGTGTTAGAGATGGTGCAAGGGGAGATGGTGCAGGGGTGTAGGTAGCTGGTGCCTCAGATGTTGTGGGGACAGACGGATCATCATCTGTTACAGAACTAGATGAAATCGTGTACCGCTTCCTCCTTGGCATTCCTGTCATTTAATCAAATAAAATTAAGTTCGGAATATATATTTCAAAATATTTATGCAGAAAAAAAAATTAAAATGATAATAGATGCCCAGTACTAACAAAAAATATATATATAACAATAATAATGAATGACTGCAGAAATGAAACAAGTGGTTACTGAATGAGTAAATAATTGTACATACAATAAATTCCCCTTCAATCATGTCAGTTTCCTACCTCATTTATTCATCCACTTCATTCATCCTTTCTATACTAATATTTTCAATATCATGATGGACAAATAATTCGGCTTCCTATTGTTGATGAAATTCAATCGCAGAGTTTAAATATTCTAATTCATCACCCATATCATACAAATCTCTTTGTATTACGTGAGTAACTACACTCCACCCTTCATCCACAACATCATTCACATAATATACCATTTTTTCTTGTGATACTAAGATATATGGATCATGCATTTCACGATCACCAACATCCATCAAGTGAGAGAAGTTTACAGAAGTAAATTGCAAGGAATCTCTTTTAACACCTCTAATAATATCAACCCATTTTCATTTGAATAAAACAACAGAAAAATGACCATGGTAGTTTAATTCAATAATATCATGCATCTTTCCATATTATCCCACTTCAGAAAATGTAAATATAGCATTATTCTGTGTTTTCAAACCCACTTCTCGATCGACTGTATGAAATCTAAATTCATTCACATTATATGCATCGAACTTTCTAACTTGTTTTATAGGACCTCTAGCAAGAAATATCAAATCTTCTGAAAAGTCTTCTTGAGTATCAATATTCATGATCTAAAAAAAGAAATATAATTTAATAGATTTACAAATTGTATGTGTCAAAATAATATTCATATTTATTGCAATATTTATAAACATACACGTCGTGCAAACCATTCTACCAGCTCTTTATTCATAGCTTTCGGTATATCTTTCTCATTTCGTGTTCGGCCTCTCATTCGTCTCTTTTTTTTTATCCTTGACTCTTCAACAAATGGACCTGCAATTTCACTATTCAGCAGCACATATCTATGTGCCTGTAATAATTCCAATTCTTTCAGTGTCACATATGAGGTCCTCCCAACTGATCGACCAATAGCAAGAAATATTTTTGATTTCTGATGCATTTGAGATTGATTTGATGTGTTTTCAACATGTCCAACTCAATTAAATATTGTCTAAATATCATCCAAATATCTTGAACAAAAGGTGAGACACTCCTCATCGAAATATCCTTCAGAAATAGAGCCTTCTGGTTGAGCTTTATTTCTCACGTATTCTTTCAAATTCCCAAGATATCTGTGAAATAAAATAATTATATTATGCGTTTATTTAAATGACAAAAATTGTTTACTTAACTACAAACATATAAATAAAATACCTCTCAATTGGATACATCCATCGATAATGAACGGGGCCTCCTAATTTAGCTTATTCAACCAAATGCACAATTAAATGCATCATGACAGTAAAAAACTATAGAGGAAAGATCATATATCATGCAAAAAGGTTCAATACAAACCTCTCCTCAAGGTTGTCAAGCTAAAATGGATGTAGAGATTTCTCACATAATTGCCTGAAAAATGTGTAGAATTGGAGTACAACAGCAGTAACTTTTTCCGGTAATAATGTACACAATGTCAATGGTAGTAACTGTTGTAACAAAATATGTGAATTGTGACTTTTCAATCCATATAACTTATGACTCTTCAAGTCAACACACCTCAATATGTTACTCGAATACCCATCAGATACCTTCACATTCTTTAAAATTCGAAGGAACGTATCTTTATCTCTATTTTTCATTGCAAAAATGTCCGGATACTTTTCATTCACATCTGGCCAGAGATAACGTTTTATGTTCATTACTTGTAAGTCTTTGCGAGCATTGGAATGATCCTTCGACTTTCCATGCTCATTAAGTAATGTCCAAATCAAAATTATCACATACATTCATCTAAATATGCATCACATCAAGTTTGTGGCAAAAAAAATTAAATTCCCAATACAGAAGTTTGAAGAATATACTTTTTTCCTTCCATTTTTGCGTTCTAATTTTACTAGATGATGCACTTTGGAATCATTTTCCACTATCATTCAAATGATGAACCTTCCCAAATTCTGTTTTAACATTTTCAAGCTATGAAAATATTTAGAACTGGTTAACAACTTTGAAGGTGGTCTATGATCAATGGAACCATTAAATTTTAATATTTTCAGCCGAAATCTAGGAGATGCATCAAGAAATCCTCGACGGCACAAGAAGCACCATTTTCTACTATGAGTTAGCCATTTGGGATCAAAATCAAAGTTACAAACGGGACAAGCCAAACCCGTATAAGTGTTCCAACCAGATAAATTCCCAAGCCTAGGGAAGTCACTAATGGTCCACATTAAAGTAGCATGTATTTTAAACATTGTTTTAGAAGAAACATAAAATGTCTCAACACCATTGCTCCATAACTCCTGCAATTCTTCAATCAAAGGCTGTAGGTATACATCAATGTCATTTCCTAGAATTTTTTTTCCAGTAATAATCATCGAAATGATAAAATATGTTTGTTGCATACGCATACATGGAGGCAGATTATAAGGGATCAAAACAACTGGCCAAATGCTATAACTGGTACTCAAAGTCCCAAATAGGTCGAATCCATCGGCAGCCAATCCCAATCGAACATTCCTAGGATCAGCTGAGAAATCTAGATGTAATGAATCAAATGTCTTCCACAATTTCTAATCTCATGTATTTCTCATTAACCCATCATTTTTATTATCTACAAAATGCCACTTCATGTGTTCGGCGGATTTTGATGACATGAATAATCTTTTCAATCGAGGCTTCAAAGAAAATTAATGCAAAACTTTTGCAGGTGTGTTATTTTTCTTCTTCTCCATGAAATTATGTTCAGTCAAACTTCCAACATCACCCTTTGACTACCATCTAGAAGAATAAAATTTCTTACAATTCTGTCAACATGAATCCTATCCCCAATAAAGCATACAATCATTGGGACACGCATGTATTTTTGTATAATTCTAACCAAGATTGTTAACAACTTTTTTCATATAATAAAAATATTCTGGGATTTTTGCTTAAGGAAATGCATCATGAATCAATTATAATAACATGTACATTGCCTTATTTTTAATTCCACATAGACATTTGATATGGTACAACTTCAACAGAAATGAAAGCTTTGAATATTTCAAACACCCACTATACAACTCTTTATTTCTATCGTCAACTAAATCATGAAATGCATTTTCCTCAATGAAGTTTTCCCTAACATTTGGCTCCACAGAATCAAGAGAAAGATCCGATGACATGTTAAAATCTTGATCTACTTGTGTTACAATATCAAAAAGATCACTTGTCATGTTGCAATTTGTAGCACCCCCTTCTGGTTGTTCTGATATATTTTGATGCTCATAGTGGTGTCTTGCAGTGCTAAATGCATCATTTATGAGGTTTTTCATTTCATTTTCCATTGTCGACGAACTTGGTACCTCATTCTATGGATTAACATCAGTGCTCAATCTTTCTGTATTGTTCAATTCTCCATTCCAAATCCAACACAAATATTGACTAGGGAATTTCTTCAGTATTAAATGTTCATAAACTTCATCTCTCTTCAACCATGTTCTAAATTTACATTTAGGACATGGACATCTTATTCTCCCTTCAACGGATCGATTAGAAATTGAAAAATCTAAAAACGCATTCAAACCCTTAACATATTGAGGTGTGTTCCTCGGTAATGTGATCTAGCTTTTATCCATGTATATCACAATGTGCCTACACAATAAAAAAAATTAAAACACATAGTTACTACTAAATAGAGAAAGAGTTTCATATATACGATAGTGTAAGATTACAGAAACATAATATAATAAAGATAACCCATTGATCATAATGTATGCATAATATAACAAAGATGATAAATTGATCACATTTACCACTTACTTAGCATGCCCAGACAAACTGAACAAGTCTGTTCCCTAGGAGACAGCATCAACACCTCATTGAGGAGAAGTAAGAATATCGGGTTACACACTTATCATAACACTATCAATAACACATTTATGTTTCCTCAAGCAACACCCCATTGAAAGTGATGTCATTGAACACACCAAGGATGTACAATTTTCATACCATTAGTACAATGGCATTACTAGAAATATTTATCCCTTATATGAAACCCTTTGAGACTTATCGCAGGCTAGCTTGGGTACCCGGATTATGGGTTTCCTAGATCAGTTCATGAAAATTGGTCATGTTTCATCGCTCTTTATGTTTTTCAATATTTTCACTATCTATTTGAATTTACCTCTTGCTTTGAATAAGATAGTGTTTCTTATTTCCTTGAATTTGGAGAGGCCTTTGTTATTAATTATATCATTAGGTTGTACAATTTTAATTAATCCACTTGGATTTCCATAGTGGGGTTCTCATTAAAATATATTTTAAAAAATAATTAATGATGTATGTTATTTTCACTTAAATATGTTTTTTGTTTAGTACTATAAAAATTTATCTTCAATATATCAAACAACTCATATTAAAAAAATCATGCAAACCATAAAATCTAGATTTGATATAATACAAAGAACATGTCCAATTTTGTACTTCAAACATTTATGTACATTTCAAGTCCTAAGCTCAGTTAATTTGAAGTAATTATTTAGAAATTAATTTACAACTTTAACACAAACTATTATACATAATTCAATCATAATAAATTTAAAATATTTAGTAAGTTACACTAGATTAGAACTTATAAATAACTTTTCTAACATGTTTGACAATCCCATGGTGATAAATAAAATGTTCTTACTAAAGATATTGTTCGGCATGAGTGTGTGACACTCCTTAGTAGGGTGAGGACATTGAGTGTGTGTGTGTGTGTGTGTGTCTAGTCATACCACACTGAAATCACTCCAAAAAACTATTACCCTAAGAAGGAATCCTACTCCCCTAGTTGTTATTCCTACTACTACCTTGGAGGTAACTTTTATATAAGTGCTTCCTATCAATAAAAGAACTCACATGTCTCCGCACTAAAACTACATAACTGTTACTTGGGGCCTCTCTCTGGTTTCCTTACATGATGATAGCCCAGATCACAAGTCTTCAAATATTCTTAGGTGAAATAATTTCACCTGAGATGTTTTCTCATAGAAAATCCCATCCTGGAAATGTATTTACCTAGAAAACTCATCAGGTACCAAGGATGGAGAAAAACACTATTAGTCGGTGAAGCATCCAACATAGTCTATAAATGACATGTCTATCTACATCAGGTCCATGAACTCTTAATCCCTCTCATACCAAATTGTTTCTAGATATAAGTTTCTCAGGAACTCCTCCTAAAATTTATTCTAGGTTAGATCCTCCTGCTGATCAGATTTCTCCATAATGTCCCACCAACTCTTGAATGGTCCTCGTAACATGTAGGCAATAAGGTTTAACCTCTTATAGATGGGTTTCTCAAGGTGTTTTAAGATTTTATAGACTGAATCAATCTATAACTTAGTTGTATGGGTTCTTTCCTCTCCAACGAACATAGGTGGATGCTATAAATATATATTTCTCATCAAGTCAGACATCGATGGTATGGTGTGAACTGTCTATCTTTCCATGGATCAAATAACCCTTGGTAAGATATCATATAAATGATCATCTATCTGATTCTTCGAATCCATTGTAATTTATGGATCATCTACACTAGGATTATGCTAATTTCCACTCTCCTGAAACTGAATTAAATAATGATGAGGAGGCATTTCCTCTACCATGATTTAAACTAACCTAAGAAAATATTTTACAAACAAGATAAACATAACAAATGATAATGATAGAGAACGATTGACTCATGGTTCCTTTAAACATGCCTTAATTAGTGATTGGGAATAACATAATAGTTTCATTTATTTATTTTAATTATATATCATAGGTATTTCATTTCATAGTTCATATATCCATATATATCACATGTAATGAATATGTACCTATTGTGAACAATGCATGTAATTATTAATCCCTATGTACCTATCATGATGAAAATATACTCATCTCATACCATAGTGGGACATAATAGAAAATATCAATAATAGTAACATCACACAATAAGTGAATTACCCAAGGTGAAATGAAATCAATTGTAACAACCGAACAACATGAACAATAATCTATTCCCTAAGAACTCAAATTTTTTCCCACACATGGGTTAGATACATGCATGGATGATCTCATTACCAATACTCTACATATCCTAGTCTCCATTCCACATTTCCCAAATAGTAATGAAATATAAAAGAAACTATACTTTGATACCACTTTGTAACACACCGGCCCGTTTATCCCACTAGTGATTGAGTTGGGTGGGTTACATGACCTCAGTTATACCTCCTTGTAAGCCTGAGGTTGTCGAATTTTAGTGAGGGTGTAACAAATATAATGGGGATACTATACCACATGGTATAGAGTTGAAACAATAGTGTAAATAATAACAGAGTAGCACAAATAGTGGAAACAATATAAATTGTCAGATAGAAAACCAAAAAATATATAAAGGCCAAACCAAACAATCCAAATTATAATTAAAACAATGAAATGACAAGCTGAATGTATAAAAATGATGTGATTAATGTTATATAAATAAAAGAGTAACATATTCAATAAAATACTCTAAAAAACAGTTCTCTAGCTCCATGTCAATCTCATATCCAAGATTCAACCCATCTCACAATCGATCAACCAACACAAGGCCCCTTACCCTTTTCCAGAATTGCATCCATGAAATCTTATAAGGTACCAAATAGTGGCCAAAATAGGGTGAGTATAAATCATTATTCCACCACCAATGGTGTCTGAACATGTCTAGTCTGAGCATATAGTGTATGCAATAAAGCAATAAACAAGAGTGTTAATTTAATAAATTAATTATATATATAAAATAAACCCACAAACCCTTAGGCTCTAGGATGACACCCTATGTTAGCCAAACCATCATCAACTCCATGTGGGGTGTCTCTTTCATGAGGTGGATCCTCCTACATCAAGACATATTTCCCCAAAATACTGGAAGATTCTGTTAAATTGGGATGAATTTCCAATATCATGATTCAAGTATCCAATCTTGGTATAGACATTATAGAAATACTTTCTTATTCCCATGGCGTTCACCCCCAATGGAAAAAGTATCCATCTCACCAGTCCTAGAATTGATATAACTACATACATCTTCTCGTGGAACATGTTTTTAAGAGGAAATAAACTATATAATCGGGCTAAGACATTCTATAACCACTTATGTCTTCCCATGGAATATGAAACTAAGGGTAAAATTAATAATCTCATATCAAATGGTAGATTATCTTGTATTAAGATAAATCACTGATAGTATATATCAATCAGGTCTAAAATATTATTACAAGACATATTAGTTAATTCATCCCATCACTTATTAATTTTACCATTTAATCCTAATTTTCAAATCCTCTTATAGATACGAATCACTAAAATCATCTTAAACCATTTTTCATATTTCACATACAATGTAAAGATCTTTAACTAAGCCATGATTCCAAAGGATCTCATAAAATCATGAGGGTTGGAACACCACAAATGTTAATGCAATTCCTAACCATAACGCTAAGAGAGCAGAAAGGGATCCTTGGGAGGGATCAACAAGAGGATTTTATAAAGAATGGATAATTCCAATTATTTAGGTTGTGCATGTGGCATGTCAATACGATTATAATTTTTCACATACTAGCATAATCAAAACAGACTAAAGGGAGTTTTCCAAGACCACCCAACTCAAAATAAGAAATGTTTTTTAAAAATACTCATGTTTGTGGTAGCAATCAGATTCCCCCTTCCGTTCAATGAGAAATATAATTTTAATCAACAATAGATCAAGAAGCGGAAGATGAACTGGAAGGTTTACCTTAAAAATCTATGTTCAGAACACCAATATCCAACATGGTCTTGCTTATAGATCAAATAGGATTCTCATACGTCATCCATGGAAGGTTTTATGGAATCATAAAGGAGATAGGAAATTTTAAAACATATGTGTTGGATTGTTAAAATTCATGGAATATATATTTCATGATGTGAATAGGTAATTCACATAATGAATTCCTCAATTCCCATATATGTTGAACATTTTATCACCTCATTTTAAAAACTAAATTAAACCAATTTCATGTCATGAATATATTTAATGAAGTGAATTATTGTTTCACAGATTTCCCAAAACCAATCCATGGTGTGAATGGGTTCATGGGGTTCGCCTAGAAAATTCACATAATGAATTGGGAATTCATAATATCAATTCGTTTTGAATATATAAAGAAACTCTGAAACTTCTTCAATATGAAACAACTAATCCAACTAGATAAAGGCTTAACAAACAATGTTTAAATGAAAGGAAACCTAACTCTAATAGATTTATCAAAAAACTTAAATGGATACATACCTGGAAAAGACAGGGGTCGCCGGAGACGGAGGTCGTGGGGTCGCCAGAGACGGAGGTCACGGGGTCACCGGAGACGGAGGTCGCGGGGTCACCAGACGGTTGGGGGTCGCAGGTCACCAGGGGGGTTAGGGGAAGAAGGGAGGGTGCGGGGGTCATGAGGGTTTGGGGTAAACGGCCTAGGTGGGTGTAGGTAAGGGTCAAATTTTTTTTAAAAAAATTATGGGTTTTGTGGCGATTTATTAAAAACCACCGCGAAACCTTTTGGGGAAAACATTTAATGGCAGCTTTGTGAACCACCACCACAAAACCGCCGTTAAACCCAGTTTTTATTGAAGTGTTTTCTCTTAAAACTTTTTGGAGTCCATATGATGTTGAATTGTATGAAAATAATATATCATATCTTGGATAAGATTATGTACAATAATATTATTATCTCTAAAATCATCCGAGTATACTGGAGTCTAAAACCTCTTCCCATACATAGCTTTATAAGGTTCCATTTGAATTCATAAATGGATGAATGGAAAATATTGTCATATAATAACTCCACTAGTGAAATGTTTTAAACCCAAATACATTTTAAATTCAATAAACATGATATTTGTACATACTCATGAGTTTGAATGGTTCTATCAAATTGAACATCTATATGAGGCTGGTATGTAGTACTAAAACTCGGTTTTATATATAAAGAATTCTGAATGATTCTTTAAAACGATGAGGTAAACCATATATCTCGATCAAATAAAATATATATTTATACTCTTTGAAATTTAACACATCCCATATATATATATCACAGTGAGTTAGTCAAGATATAAATATTCTTAGATAGAAATGAAATGTAATGAATTTTCATGGTGATTAATGACCACCCAAATGGTCCGGTTTCCTTTAGGTGTCCTATGGAGTTCTACATTGAAATACTTGGTTTGGTTTTTAAATATTCATAATGGTATGGTAAATGGTTTAATCATACACATATACATATATCATTCAAACTTGACTTATTTTAATACCAAACATCCTGATAAAATTTATCAATATCTATATCCATTTAATTCCACCATATGTTTTGGTTCAGATCTCTATATGTCTTAGTTATTTTAGGATAAAAATAAAAGGATGATAAATTTGCATCATTTTAATGTTCCATATTTAGTTATTGTTTTCATGGGAGACATATCTAGGTTCTAAACCTTATAACTCCATCATTATAAATGTTAAACTCAGTAATAATTGATACCTTTTTCCATACCACCTCATCATCTTTTTGTACTCCTTGATCCTCTCAAGAATAGATGGTTGAGTAATTATTTTTGCAAGGTAGGATGAATTTTCATATATTATTCCCAAGTACCTAATTTAAACATCTAAATATATTAGATCCCGTTTAATCCTCATTATCTATAGGGTTCGGTGATTTTTTATACTCAAATAATTTATCACATTGTTTTCCTTCCCATGATGGTAATCGATTGAATAATAACAATCCCTAATCTTTTCTAACCACCTTCATTACAGACTATTAAGAAAATTTATTGTTAATGTAAAAGTGAGTATTTTATTATTCGTATATATGTTACAGTTCTATCAATATTGAATTAGTACCTATATAACTACTTAAACACCAATACAACTACTTCTAGAAAATTAATTGGTAGTTTTACTCATGAATCATTAATTGGAGGGAGGCAGAGGCTACCACTTTGGAATCTTGTATGAGTTCACAACCAAATCCCTTTTGGACACATCATGGTAGATAAAAAATCCATCCCTACTAGTTTTTAATGATAGTTTAGGTGTAGTAATTAATCACTTTATTAACTCTCTAAATCTCTTCGCATTCATTAGTATAGAAAAACATCACTCACATTAAATTTTTCTTTGTTAGTGGGATTGGCATTTATGATATGTTTCTCAAAAAATTGAAGATACTATCCCATTAATATAAGGAAACTATAGATATCCATCACATATGTTGGTCCTGAAAATCCATCAATTGTATTTATATTTGAATGATACATAAATATCCCTTTTTTTATAATATTCCCCGTCAATGATAGTTTCTCCATCCAAAAATATCATTTACAATACATAACATATAACTTTTTCATTCAAAAGGTCATCAATATAACCTTAAAATCCTCCTATTGTTCATCCTATATTTTGGATTTGATAATTATATCATATTTAGAGGAGATTAAATATTTATCAAGGTGATCCATAAATACTATATTCATTAAGGAAATAATTATATCCAGAGTATTAGTAAGTCCAAATAGAATAATTGTGACCTCAAACTATCCCTACATTATATGAAAATATGTCTTGATGATATCTACCTTCTTCAATATTAATTGACAATATATTTAAGTAATATACACATTAGAGAAGTATAGGTATCCTCATAAATGATTGAAAAATTCATAAATTGATGGAATAGTATACCTGTTCTTTACTGTGATCTTGTTGAGCTCATGATATTCAATGAATAGGCTAATTGAACAACCCTTCTCCATGATGAAGTGAACTATAACACCCCATGGTAAATCACTATGGAATATAAAACCTTTTCCATGATTCTATAAATGATTCTTCTTCTAATACTCAAGTTAAATAATTTCCATTCAAAATATATTCTTTGATATATGAAAATGTCTAGGTATATGGTTGATCCAAATATCAACCTCGCAACTTAGATAAAGACAAGAAAAAAACCTGAGAAACACATTATCATATTTCGTTATAATGGTAATGTTATCAGGGATGATATTTTCTATTGTCTCATTCGGTTGATCTTGATATGATTTCTCATAAGGAAATAATATATATTAATGAGATAACGATATCAATGGATAGTCATCCTTCTTTATGGAATTGTATAGAATTAGATGGAGATTCAGGATATAAAGGGTACTTTCCTTCTCCCAGATATTTATTTTTTCTCTATATATGGAATGAAATCCATACAAACAATTTCATTGAGTTCCTTTAAAAGGATTATGACAAGCCTCACTTGGAAATTCACCCTATTAATATAGATAATAGATAAGTAATATATTTGGGATGCAATAATTTATCGATTATCCATTTTCATATATAACTCTTATTATATGTTTTGTGGTGGTTTATGATTAGTTCTAATAAAATTTTGTGATGAGATATTATGCATAATACAATATTCACATAAGAAATTTGAATTTCATGAATAGATGAGAAGCCGGTATTTCAATATTTGATTCTTGTTCCAATCATTTATTTCATCAAAAACGTACATAGGGATGGGAATTTTAAAATTATAACACACTTAAAATAAAAATTATAAAAATTTAATGGATAACACATAAATGAAATTCATTACTTAACCTATGAATTTATATGTTTAAATCTAATTTATACATGGTTTATTTCCTAATATAAAAGTTTATGGGAATTCTTTACCCTTTATATTATATCATGAAGAGATTGTGAATTTACTAATGAATATCCAAAAGGTGTTTCAAACTAGGTGCACATGAAAGAATCTTTTTCATGTAATAGGTGATGATTTATTCAAATCCCATTTCATAATTTTTTATGTTGATAAACCTAGGTATTACTATTCTAGAGCTGGATATAATTATAGTATCCAGACATGGATTTGTTTACTTGAAAACAACATACTCTATAAATTACAATAATTATGGGATGTTTTTCTATGTTTAGTATTATCCATAAGGATTTCAATAATGTTAATCTATTAAAAATCCAAAAAAAATAATTATACATTCCTCTGATACCAACTATGAAACCTAATATATTTAATAAAACTTAATTTATAATTTATTACATAATGATATACTTAATAAAATACAAGAAATTGGTGAGATATGATTCAATGTAAGGGAATAATCAAAGCATAACAAGGTGAATGTAATAAATTTTAGACAATAAGAAAATAATTGTGATATAAAATGGGTGAGAATCATAAACATGAATACAAAAGAATGTTATAAGTTTATAACATCGTGGAAACATAAGAATGTGGCAATAATATTAAACATGGAACTGTTAGAATAAGACAAGGATAACCACTAAGACATCATAACATAAAGTGATTTAGATAACCTATCATTCACCATACATGGTATCTCTTTATACAATAAAATCTTTGAATCAATTGGAGGGATATATAATTCTTCTCCCATATGTTACATTTATATAAATTACATATATTTTTGTGCCACATAGATCATTAAAACATAAGATTACCTTTCATAAATTTTAACCAAATGATTAAAGTATGTGGGTTATATATATTGATGTCCCCAATAACTTAATTGTGGGTAAAAATTGGTCGATACCCTTTAGTGGAAATGAGTATGGGTATTTATAAAAAAAATCAGAGAAAATTTATAGATAATTTTAGAAGCATAAAAGGTGTTCAAAAAGTTTCATGAAAGTGTTGAATGAGAGTTAAAGGTGGTTTCTCATTTATTTGGAAATCAAAATAATAGTAAAGGTATGTTTAATAAAGTATACTAACATAAAAAATTATAATAAAAAACTCATAACACAAATGAAGTGCTTGTATTAAGAGTAGGGGAAAATGACCTTACTTCAGCATAAATATGTTTTATGTTAAGGTTATAACCAAAGGGGATAAATTATATTTAATTTTTAGAACATAAATTGAAAAATAAAGGGATATTTAAAAATATATTGAAATATAATTAATTTATATTTAAAAGGTTTCATATAAAATATGTTCTTGTGTTCAAAAGAGAGAGAGAGATAGAGAGATAGATCTCCCTTAACCTAACAGATCACATTAAAAATAATGTGTGGAGAATATTAATGGAATTAAAACACCATGGGAGGGAATTATAGAGTTATAGGGAGAGTAAATTAAATGTTAATAGATTATGAGTGAATATGACTGGGATTTTGGAAGTTTATTAATAGTAAAAGATAGGGGAATTATTTTTTATTTTTTAAACATAGGTTTAAAACTCTTTATCATCAAATAATAAAAACCAAAAAAAATTCCATTGTTCATTCCCATATATTATCTAAAGATAGGTGGGTTTAAATATTTTTCAGTTCCGTGAAATAAACATATTAAAATAATACAATTGGAGATGTGGAAATGAGTCATGTTATTTTTTTTAAAAACCATATAATATAATGTTGATTTTGGAGGATTCATTAAGGGTTTATAAAAATAAAAAAACAACATCAATGTCACATAATATTAAATGGTAAATAATTATTTTTTTTTGGAATCCCTTTATTGAATTTATTACATAACTTTTTAGAAATTATAATTTCATTGTACCGACCATATATTGATGTTATATTTAATTTTTCCCTCAAATTCAATTGTATCAAAAAGTTATGAAAAAAAACTATTGTATACTTTAAAATTTGTTTATTTACAAAATAATATTTATTTTATAAAAATAATTTCATAAATAAGTGTATTTTATCTTTTAAAAAAACCTTATTTATTTAAAAAAAATCCAATTTTTTACGATAATAACAAACTTATCACCCTTATGGAATTACATTAGACTTCAATAAATTAAATTTTATTTTAAATTTAAATAAATATCATTTAATAAGAATATTTTATCAATTTAACATTTATTTAAAAAATAATTAAAATTATCAGAAGTTTTCCTCATTTATGAGTAAATATTTTCCTATAAATATAATTTTTATTTTTATTTCTATCAAACTCATTATATCACCCATATAATGTAATAAGAAATGAAATAAATATAATAATTATTTAATATAAAAATAAAATATAAAAAACATATATATGTATATATGATCAAGAAAAATAATCTCTTATTAAACCTACATACACACCTAAGGGTAAGGTGTGTGATTAATGTTAATTCTTAGGGTGGGTCTATGAACATGGTTTCAGAAATGTTCTCAATTATATTGAAAGTTTTTCATAAATAGTCTCGCTTGAGCTTTAGTTATTGAATATTATACTAGGTTTAGTCATGGATAAAAAATGTGATAATATCTCCCTTGGACTCTCTGATAAATGGGCTTCATAGGGTATAATCCTATTGGTTGAGGTTATAAATCCATCCATCTGTGTCTATTAGACAGTACCATATCTCTTAATGTATATACTAATCATATCTATAACTATAAAATGATTATATTATCAATGGTTAATATTGTTAATTCTATTTTAAATATAATCATTTATATATTATAGTATTCCAATATAAATATTATAGTTCATGTATTTTCTATAATCATGTTACAAAATAATGGAATAATTCATTTAGAAGGGATTTTAATTTAAAAAACATTTACTCATTACAGGATCGTTATCCAAAGGTACCACCTTAGAATTTTGTAAATAGGATGGGGTTGGTATGTAGTTAATTCTCATAGATACAAAGAAAAAATAAATAATATGATATAGGTTAGGTTGGAGGCAATGTCGAATGGCCATGGCTCTAATGAGGTCAAGGATCTCATCAAGGAAAATGTATCAAAGACTAATAATTCACTTATTCCCTAAAACCAAGACATTATTCCATGATTATATATGAAGGGACACCTTATCTCTTACTACAATTTCTAGGTCCCGTTAATGATTATTGATGTAATTTTTTTAACCAATTTCCCTAGATTTCATATGATGATGAATAGTTTTAACTTTCACTATCATGTCTTGGACATGATCATTTCCCATTATCATCTACTCTTTTGTTTCATCCTTTCTTGTTGGATTACAACACATATTCCTATACATAGCCTCATAACATACCATTTGAAAACTAAAATTAAAACCATTCTTATATAAGAATAAAACATGGGGAAGTTATTAATCCCAAAATAATTAGAAATCCATTAAACATGTTACAAAAATATCCTCAATAGTATAAATCATTCTCTGAAAATGACCATCTATCTAAGAGTGATAAGAAGTGATAAAAGTCAGCTCTATATCTATTCCTTGTTGAATAATTCTATTGAACATCAAGGAATAACTAGGATATAGATATGATATAATTGAGAGTTATACTCTATGAATTATTACAAATTGTCTTATTTATATCACAGATATTTATTAAAGAGATAAATATTCCATGATATAATTGAAATGCACTGACCTTATAAGGTGATTGTGTAACACCCCGTATTTTTATGAGAAAGATTATTTTTAATTTATTTGATGTATTGTGTTGTATGTTACACCAAGATTATATTGAACTATACACAACACCATAATAGCTTGTAGTATACACAAACACTATTCTTGGCTTGTGTGGCATGCAAGAGCGACCTTCCTCAAAAGCGTGTGTTGTACGTAATACTGAGTTTCACTAAACAACGATATATTGTTATATTATTATTATGAACTAGCCGTTATGAATATTATTAACTACATTTTGAATTTTATAATGTTATTATTGATCTTACACATTTTCTAGAACATGGTATGAGAACAAAATAAATTTTTCGGGTAAAATAAGTATTTTTCAAAAAATATAGTTTTGCAGCCTTTTGATGGAGCACCCACTTTAAATCTAGTTTTTGACATCTTTATAAGTTCAATTTGACAAAATAAAATTCTTCCTTGGAATAAGGATGTAAAAATTTACTTTGGATAAATTTTTCATATTATTCTGATAACTTTCGTATTTTAATGAATAGTAAAAACACGCTATATTTTAATTAAAAACAACTTTTTTAATTACAGTAATTTATATGGTTAGATTATCTTTTTAATTGGTTTCAAAGTTTAATTATAATATATTTTTACCATTTAATCCAATTTTGGTCATTGGAATTAATTTCACTTTGAAATTGGACATAAATAAGTATCGATCTTTTGATAGTTATTGTTTCTTAAAAACACGCTATTTGTTTTGATAACAGGAATTAATTTTAAAATTAATTAATTTCACTTATATGTTTTGAATTTGGAAAAATAGACATCATTTTTGAATTTGGAATATCAAATATAACTTAGGATGAATTTTTTGTATTTTTCTGAAAAACTTCAAATTTTGATGAATAGTGAAACCACTTAGTGGTAGTTAAAAAAACTGACTCTTTCAATTAAATGAAATTTTACTACTTCTGTGAATTTAATTTAAAAAATCTGAAATACATGGTTTTTATCAAGAAGTAAAATTTGGTTCAATAAGATGAAAATAAATTTTGGTGAATAGTAACTTTTGAATTTTATTTACCGCGGTAAAAGGTAAATAGGGTAATTCAAGGTTAAAAGAATATTATAATAATTCAAAATTACCTTAACACTTGTCCTAACCTTATTTAATGGGTAGTGTCCGACCATGGGCATCCTTGGGTCTATTTTGGAACCCCATTGAGCCACTTGGTAGTGATAATGACAATTTGGATTAATTAATTTAATGTAAAGACAAAATTGACATTAACAAAAATCTTTTAGTAATTAATTTTTATAAGGGGTTATATAAATTATCTTTTTGACTATAAATATTAATTGTAAAGATAAAAAGATTTATTACATGATGGTATTTGTTTTATAATATTTATACATCAAGTAAATTAAATTATTTATGACAAAATAATGATGCAGAATTTACCTCATTAATAAATGATTTAAATAAATAAGAATATAATGATTAAAATATTATTCAAAACATGTCCATTTCTGATTTGATTATTTCATTTCTACCATGAGTCATATTATCTTAATCTTTAATGATTTTTGGACCTTTTGAAACCAAAGATAAGTTTATAATAAAATAATATTTTCACACTTTCCAAAGGTGGCCCTCTCTTCCCTTATAAAAGGGAACCCCCTCCCTCTCCTCTTTACACAACATTGAGCCATCATGATCGGCCAACCACTGCCCATTTCCCTTCTCAACATCCCTAGAAACATATTAGAAGTTCTGGTCTTCTCAAAAGTCCAACTCTAGTCCCTTAAGTGGAAGTGTAAAGGAGGCACGTCAAGGAAGAGGTAATTTCTTCTACCAATTCTTTCAAGTTTCTTCCTTCTTCTACTTCCTCTTATTTAGTTGTTTTATTATAATTTAATAACATAAGTATCACTAATATACTGATATGTAATTATAAATATGAAACAACCCCATTTCAACTTCTATCCATCCTACAGAAAACAAAATCACCGCGCGTGCATACGTATGGAAAACCATCTCCACGCCGTGGTGTAATTAGTTTTTCCACCACAACCTTACTTGTATGGGTATAATGGTGTAAATAATAAATATATATGGTTATTATAACATCATAATGGTTCTGAGATATTATTCACTCCAATTATATTCAATAATTATGGGAACTATATCATCGCTCGTGTGTGCATACGGATTACCGTCTCCACGACGCGATGAGATTCATTCTTCATGTTAACCACTCAAGAATGATTATAAAGTATATATAATTAATAATAATGAAATATATAACATGATAAAGATACTTGATTTATGTATATATATGTGTCTGTGTGTCAGCTACTTACTTCCATTCAAGTCAATAAGGAATGGAAAACAGCGTCCATGCGTACGTACGGCCTACCGTCTCCATGAACGGTGTATTTCATTTTATTTATCTATCTATTATATATATATACTAATTATATATGATATATAAATAATTATTTACATTTTGGAAGTAATTTAATCATGATATAAGTAATAATAGTATCAAGAACAAAAATTCCAAACACGTACGATAAATAAAACAATTTTACCCAAAACGCTGCATTAACAAGGAATTTACAAAAGAACAAGTAATATGAAGTCATAAGTGAACCATATATGATATAATAACAATGAATATGATTCTTTAATAAGTAAATTACATTATTTAAATCATTATATATGAGGTTCGGATACGTACAAAGCACATTGGACCTAAGGTAAAGGATAACTTTTCCAATCTCGTTTTTATCCGAGAATGTTTATTCGTAAGTATTTATTGAGGTTATATTTATCATCCACGTCCCTTTTTTATAAAAATGGTTTCATGTATGTTTAAAGTCCTTTTTACCCATTTTTTACTTTTACTACAAGGTATGTAAGGAATCTTTCTTTTGTTTACCATACGAGGTACTTTTTTACTTTTTCGGCAAAAGTACGAGAAGACTATTTTTTTAATTGATACGGTGAGAACTGATTTTTACAAATTCATATGCCAAATTTTCATGAAGATTCCTCTACAGGATTTCATGACTATTTTCAATAAAATACTTTTCATTTAAATTTTCATGTAATTTTGTGAAAATAAAATGATTTTGAATAAGAAATGATATTTTCCTCAAGAATTCATTTCAATTGTTTTATCAAAACCATTTTCCATCCAAGATGACATTATTTCATATGTGTATGTTTCAAGTATAATGTCTCTATGATTTACATGGTTCCACTTTTCTTATGATTAAATGATATCCCTTTGTTTTATATGGATTATGTTATGATGGGATGATGTTTATGAAACTCATTTTATTCTTTGGGTTATGATAAATGATTTATGATTATATTGTGGCACACATAAGAATGATTTCATTATGAGATAGGTGGGAACTATATCTCCCTCCAATTAATTGGGTAAAGATTTATATCTCATGAGATAGGCATGGCTGGAATGGTAATTTAATCCGGTTTAGTGATATAGGGCTGGAATGGGGAGTGAACTCAATTCAGAAAGGGACTTTGTCCACTAAGATGGTCTTGGAAGAAATTCCTTGGCTACTATGGAAATCATATCATGTGCTTACTGGTTTCTAAAATTACATGTTTTATTTCCATGCTATATTATCATGATTGATGTTACTTTATGATCTATGCCTTACATACTTTCAAGATTTATTTCACAACTCAATATTTTGACGTTAAAACTTTATGTCCATGTTTTGAAGTTCAAATGTATATGGTTTGTTTTATTTTCTCCATGATTACCCTTACTAAGAATTTGAGCTCACCCTTTATATGTTTTCTTTTCCCTAGGATATAAAGAAAGGTTTTAGGTAAGAAAAAAAAGTGAAGATCTTTATGGGTGATGTTGAATATCCTTCACCAAGATTAGAAGATTATGTTCCAAGTTTCAAAAGACACTAAACTATTACGGGCCTTTGGTGTATGTTTTTTTTATGTATTAAGTATTCCGAAAAAGTAATGTAATGTCCATGTACGTCAATCTTTGGGTCTCTATAGTTGGTATCAAAGGAAAGGTTTAGTCAACCATTGGAAACTAGGATGTGAGAAATTTAGTGATATCCCTAGAGATATTTATAAGGTATGTCTAGGGATGTCCCTAAGGATAAGTATAAGTATAGGTTATAGTCCTAGAATTATTGTAACGATATTAGAAGTAAAACTAAGATGTTAGATATTGAAGGTACTTCCCCTTCATTATGTTGTTTTTCTAGCATGATTTTTGCCTCTCACACTATTCTTTTTGGGTTTTAAAAAATGGATAGAAACTAATAGATTCATGTTAATGGAGAATATGATGGACAATGTAATAATATTATTCATGATCAAGTAAATGAAATGGGATTTGGAAGGCAAAACATCATTATTATGCCTAATCATCAATCTCATAATATGATCAACAATCTCAACTTTGGTAATTTTCTTGACTCAGCTAATAAGAGAAAGATGGAGTTTTATGATGATCGTAGAGGAAAGAAAGTTTGATTTCCCTCATGTAAATCATGTGGGAAGAGGAATCAAGGAGAATGTTTCAAAGGAACTGGAATATGCTTTGGGTGTGGAAAAGAAGGACACAAATCCAGTAATTGCAAAGGAAAAGGTTCATTTAACACCATGGACAATGACAATGGTATTGCTAAGACATCAACAATAGTTAAATGTTCTAAATGTGGAATGTATGGGCATTATGCAAACCAATTACCTAAGAGACTGTATCATGAAAAGAAACATCATGGTCATATGGGTAGTATTTATATTGATGATGATGAAGAGACTACAAATGATATGTGAGATGAAATAATTTTTGAAGCTTGGTCAATAGTTTAAGAAGGTAGTGGAATGATTTATGTTTATCAAGAGTTATGTTGTATAGGTAATGGTACTATGGAATAAAGACACATATAATTATTGTTACACTATTGTTTTTTCTAAAGTATTTGAAATTATATGGTATCGGTAACCATGAAAGGTTATTCAGATATTTTTGGAAAGTAGATGATATGTGCATAATGGAGGGATAATGAGATAATGATATGTTTAATAGTATTCATGAGCTTATTACTGATATAAGGACAATGTGATATCATGGATTGAGTATATAGAAATTTTGGGATTTTGGTATGTGGAAAGAGTTTACTTTTGACAGAATACGTGTTTTCACTAAGGTTCTATGGTAATTTATGTTTCAAGAGAATACATAATTATGGTATTCACATGTCTGGAATATGAAAAAAAAGATTTATTTTATGATATATTGGGGATAAATGATGGTATTCATGTTCTTGTTATGTGACCTTTCCAGTAATTGTTTTCTTTATACTATGAGATTAGACAGATGTATTTTGGATAAGTCTAAAGATTGGAATGGATTATTTTGGACATCAGATAGTGTTTTTTAAGGCTAGAACTTTATTTTAATATTATTTTTTGTAATGTTATAATAGTGTTGTTTTAAAAAAAAGGACAACCCATAGGGCAGGCGACAACCCATCGCGTCAGAAAAGGTTGTGGGAATTGAGCCCACAACCGAAGTGAGACAGGCCTTTATCGCCTACCACGGGTCTATAGAATGTCCCTGGTTAGTAGAGACTAGTTTTATTTTATTAAGCAGGATGATAGATGATGTATAAGTCCATTTTTCGAACTATATACGATTAATCTCACCATAGATGGACTTATGTATATAGCTTTTTCTAACCTTATGTTTGAGACAGATGGAATGACCTATCATTCTATTGCATGATCTACTAACACTTCACGAAAGACAAATTCAACTTCATTTCTTTAAGAGATGAAGTGGAAATTGTTCAAGGCACGAGCGACGGTGAGATTGTACCAAAATCAAGTAAGTATTTCTTTTAATTTGAAAAATTTTCAACATTAGAAAAATGATCTTGAAAACCAAAAATGTTGTCCTAGTGCCCTTATATCTGATGAATCAGATGGTACCTTAGATCATCACAAGTTTATGGCTTTTTGATTGTTGGCTTTTTTATATTCATGTTTTCTACCACTCTCCATCAGAACTTGATGGTTATATTTCTCTTCCATATCTATATTTCAACCTATGTTATCTTAGGTGGAAACCCAGTGATGAGTTAATTTGGGTAACCATTACATTTCATACTTGTGTTTTTAAAATTAAGTTTTACTATTTATTTTTACGATGTGGGTTTCTATGAAAGAAACTTTCAAGTAGTAAACCATTTATAACCCTAACGAATTTTGAGGGCGAAATTCATTTTAAGGGGGGTAGAATGTAACGCCCTGAAATTTTATGAGAAAGATTCTTTTTAATTTCTTTGATGTCTTGTGTTGTAAGATACACCGTGATTATCTTGCACTATATGCAACACCGTACTAGCTTGAAGTATACACAAACACTATTCTTGGCTTGTGTTGCACGCAAGAGTGACCTTCCTCGATAGCGTGTGTTGTACGCAATACTGAGTTTCACTAAACAACGATATATTGTTATAATATTATTATGAACTAGCCGTTATGAATATTATTAACTACATTTTGAAATTTATAATGTTATTATTCATCTTACACATTTTCTAGAACATGGTATGAGAACAAAATAAATTTTTCGGGTAAAATAAGTATTTTTCAAAAAATGTAGTTTTGCCACCTTTTGATGGCTCACCCACATTAAATCTACTTTTTGACATGTTTATAAGTTCAATTGGACAAAATAAAATTCTTCCTTGGAATCAGGATATAAAAATTTACAAAGGATAAATTATTAATATTATTCTCATAACTTTTATATTTTAATGAATAGTAAAAACACGCTATATTTTAATTAAAAAACTTTTTTCATCGTAATAATTTATATGGTTAGGTTATATTTTTAATTAGTTTTAAAGTGTAATTAGAATATATTTTTACCATTTAATCCAATTTTGGTCATTGGAATTAATTTCACTTTGAAATTGGACATAAACAAGTGTCGATCTTTTGATAGTTATTGTTTCTTAAAAACACGCTATTTGTTTTGATAATGGGAATTAATTTTAAAATTAATTAATGCCACTTCTATGTTTTTAATTTTGAAAAATAGACATCATTTTTGAATTTGTAATATAAAATATAACTTAGGATTAATTTTTAGTATTTTTCTGAAAAACTTCAATTTTTTATTAATAGTGAAACCACTTAGTGGTAGTTATAAAAACTTACTCTTTAATTTAAATGAAATTTTATGACTTTTATGAATTTAATTTCAAAAATCTGAAAAACATGGTTGTTATCATGAAGAAAAATTTGGTTCAATAAGATGAAAATAATTTTTGGTGAATAGTAACTTTTGACTTTTATTTAATGTTGTTAAAGGTAAATAGGGTAATTCAAGGTTAAAAGAATATTATAATAATTTCAAATTATCTTAACACTTGTCCTAACATTATTGGATGAGTAGTGGCTGACCATGGGAATCCTTGGGTCGATTTTGGGACCCCATTGAGCAACTTGGTAGTCATTATGACAATTTGGATTAATTAATTTAATGTAAAGACAAAATTGACATTAACAAAAATATTTTAGTAATTAATTCTTATAAGGGGTTATATAAATTATATTTTAGAATATAAATATTCATTGTAAAGATAAAAATATTTCTTACTTGATTGTATTTTTTTATAATTTTTAGACATCAAATAAATTTAATTATTTATGACACAATAATGATTCAGTATTTACCTCATTAATAAATGATTTAAATAAATAAGATTATAATTATGAAAATATTATTTAAAACATGTCCAATTCTGATTGGATGATTTTATTTCGACCATGAGTCATATTATCTTCATCTTTAATTATTTTTTGACCTTTTTAAACTGAAGATAATTTTATAATAAAATAATATTTTCACACTTTCCAAAGGTTCCCCTCTCCTCCCTTATAAACGGCCACCTCCTCTATCTCCTCTTTACACAACTTTGAGCCTTAAAGATCGTCCAAAACCTTCCCATTTCCCTTCTCAACATCCCTAGAAACATATTAGAGGTTCTGGTCTTCTCAATAGATCAACCCTAGTCCCTTAAGTGGAAGTTTAAAGGAGGCACGTTGAGGAAGAGGTAATTTCTTCTACCGATTCTTTCAAGTTTCTTCCTTCTTCTACTTCCTCTTATTTAGTTGTTTCACTATAAATTAAAAACATAAGTATCACTAATATACTAATATGTTATTATAAATATGAAACAACCCCATTTCACCATCTATCCATCCTATGGAAAATGAAATCACCACGCGTGCGTACGTACGGAACATCGTCTCAACGTCGTGGTGTAATTAGTTTTTCCACCAGCACCTTACTTGGATGGGTATAATGGTGTAAAAAATAACTATATATGGTTATTATAACATCATTATGATTATGAGATATTATTCACTCCAATTCTATTCAATAATTATGGGAACGATATCATCGCTTGTGCGTACGTATGGATTACCGTCTCCACGACGCGATGAGATTCATTCTCCATGTTAACCACTCAATAATGATTATAAAGTATATATAATGAATAATAATGAAATATATGACATGATAAAGCTACTATATTTATTTATATATATATATATATATATTTGTGTGTGTGTGTGTTTCATCTACTTACTTCCATTCAAGTCAATAAGGAAAACAGCGTTCATGCGTACGTATGGCCTACCGTCTCCATAAACGGTATATTTCATTTTATTTATCTATCTATAATATATATATATACTGAATATATATGATATATAAATCATTATTTACATTCTTTAAGTAATTAAATCATGATATATGTAATAATAATATCAAGAACAAAATGTCCAAACATGTACGATAAATAAAACGATTTTACCCAAAACACTGCTTTAACATGGAATTTACAAAAGAATGGGTAATATAAAGTCATAAGTGAACCATATATGATATCATAACAATGAATATGATTCTCTAATAAATAAATTACATTATTTAAATCATTATACAGGAGGTTTGGATACGTACGAAGCACATCGGACCTAAGGTAAGGGATAACTTTTCCAATCTCATTTTTATTCGCGATTGTTTATTCGTAAGTATTTACTGGGGTTATATTTATCATCCATGTCCCTATTTTATAAAAATGGTTTAATGTGTGTTTAAAGTCCTTTTTACCCATTTTTTACTTTTACTACAAGGTATGTAAGGAATCTTTCTTTTGTTTACCATAGGAGGTACGTTTTGACTTTTCCGGCAAAAGTACGAGAAGAATGTTTTTTTAACTTATACGGTGTGAACTGATGTTTATGATTTAATAACGCCAAATTTTCATAAAGATTCCTCTACATGATTTCAAGAATATTTTCAAAAAAATACTTTTCTTTTAAAGTTTCATGTAATTTTGTGAAAATAAAATTATTTTGAAGAAGAAAGGATATTTTCTTCAAGAATTCATTTCAATTGTTTTATCAAAACCATTTTCCATCCAAGATGACATTATTTTATATGTGTATGTTTCATGAATAATGTATCTATGATTTACATGGTTCCACTTTGATTATGATGAAATGATATCCCCTTTAATTATATAAATTATGTTATGATGGGATGATGTTTATGAAACCCATTTTATTCTTTGGGTTATGATGAATGATTTATGATTATGTTGTGGCACACGTAAGAATGATTTCATTATGAGATGGGTGGGACCTATATCTCCTTCAAATGCATTGGGTAAATATTTATATCTCATGAGATAGACATGGATGGAATGGTAATTTAATCCGGTTTAGTGATACAATACTGGAACGAGGAGTGAACTCGATTCAGAAAGGGACTTTGTCCACTAAGATGGTCTTGGAAGCAATGCCTTGGCTACTATGGAAATCATATCATGTGCTTAATGGTTACCACAATTACATGTTTTATTCCCATTCTATTTTATCATGATTGATGTTACTTTATTATCTATTCCTTACGTACTGCAAAGATTTATTTCACAACTCAATATTTTGACGTTAAAACTTTATGTTCAAGTTTTGAAGTTTAAATGTATATGGTTTGTTTTATTTTCTCCATGCTTACCCTTACTGAGCATTTGAGCTGACTCTTTATATGTTTTCTTTTCCTCAGGATATAAATAAAGGTTTTAGGTAATAAAAAAAGGGATGATCTTTATGGGAGATGTTGAAGATCTTTCACCAAGAGTAGAAGATTATGTTCCAACTTTCCAAAGACACTAAACTATTACGGTCCTTCGGTGTCTATTTTTATTATGTATTAAGTATTCCACAAAATTAATGTAATGTCCATGTACATCAAGCTTTGGGTATCTACAGATTGACTACCACCAAAATTTGTTATTTCATATAGATATATTATGGATTATTTTGAAAAGATACATGGTTATATTTTCCATTTTGATATAGGTATGGATAATAGTTTAATTATAACCTTATACTTATGTCATTGATACTTGATTTTTTTACATGCCATTAATCATGATACAAATTATGATATCCCTTACATAATGTTATACCACTAAATGTTTTTCCTTATATTTTTATGCATCTTATTACTTCTTGAATGAATCGAGAATGATGAGTTGTGTGAATCATCCAGAAGTTTCATATTAAGTTATTGATTGGATTGGGAACATATCTATTTTTCAAACCATATAAATCCATCTTAATGAAGTTAGAATCTTGAATATTCACTATATTTCTCATTAGCTTCATATCATTTTATTAGCCTCCATAATAATTTTTGAAATAGAAGGTTGAGCAATTTTTTATGGTAGGATGATGTTCCTTTTTGAATTTTCATATGCATACTTTTTGTTTCTAAGAATATTGTATCCCATTAAATCCACGTTATAAATCATTTTTGAGGATCTTTTTGACTCCAAGCATTTACTAAATTTTTAGTCTCTATAGGATGGAAATGGATTGAATAGTTATAATCCTTAATCATCATTAACAACCCCTATTGGTGATTATTGAGTTACTTTTGTGTGGATATACAGTTGATTACCCTATTTATTGTATATTATTAATAATTCCCCCTATTTATATTATATTCCTAAATCATTATTGTGAAGTACACCACAAAAAATTCAAGATCATGTGTTGGGTAGTTCTTATCCAAAATAATTAACTTGAGAGATGTAAGGGCTATCATTTTTTCATTTTTAATTTGTACACAACCACAAAATTTTTGGATGAATCATTGTAGATCAATAATACTTACGCAAATTTTGGTATGGTGAGTATATATGGAGTGATTAACCACTTATTTAACTCTTTAAATCACTCCTTTTATTAATTGGTCAAGATAAACATTTTTATCATCTGATTTAGTATGGCCATTTAGTTTTGAAAATCATTAGAAGTTTCTCAAAAATAATTGATTCTATATAAATAATTTGAGTAAATTGTGGATCACTGTCTAAGATGTTGGTATGGTCCATTAATAAATTTCTATTTTCAAATAATTATCCAGTTATATCCCTTTATTATATTTTACAAGATCTTGGAGCATAAAATTACACTTAATGAATATAAAATATGCTGATTTTTATAAATATTTTCATTTCACTGGTCTTTTATAAAACATTAAAATACTCCTCATATTACTATTTAAATTTGGAGTAGAAAATAACTTCCTTTAAAAATGATAACATAGAATAATTAATAAATACCTAAAGACTGTATTAATTATTTCTATGAATATAGTTGGAACATTAGTGAGAATAAATGGATTCACTATGAAGTAATAGAAAACTTTACATGTATGAAAATTAGTCTTGTGGATAACATATTTATTAAATTTTAATTGATAATATCCAAATTAAAGGTCTACATTAGATAGGTATTTGGATCTATAGAGATGATAAGATAATTTATCAATCTATGGTTAAGTTTACCTACTCATTATCACAGTTTTTTTGATCTCATGATATTCAATATAGAGGTACATTGACCCATCCTTCTTCTTGGTGATATTCACCAACACACCCCATGGTGAAGTATATGGTCATGTAAACTATTTATACAAATTATATTGTATTTGATTCTTTAGATATTTGAGTTCAATATTTTCCATCAAAATTGGGTTCTTGGATACTTGGAAAGCTCTGGGTATACATTCAATTTAGAACTCATCTACTCATTTAGGAGGAACACCAAAAAAAATGGAACACCTTAATTTATTCACTTATAATGGGTATTTCATTAAGGATGAAGTTTTGCTTATTCTTAATTCTATTATTTATATATTTTTACTCATAAGGTAGTAATATCAATGCATGATAAGATTATTCAAATATGGATTCATCATCCTTATTACTCTTCTTTAAAATTAGAGTGTGATTCAAGTTAAAGGGATTGAATTTATTCTCTAGTAAATTTATGTTAGCTATAAACAATGAATTCTAATCCATAACCATAATAGCATAAAATTACACTAAATGTAGTACCACAAGTTTATATGGGGAATTAATCCCTCAAATACTGTGTGAGGTGATGTTATTTTCTTGGGATACAATAAATGACCAATTTTCAATATTCCCTATAACTCCTATTCAATTTCAGGAGGTAGTTTTTGAATATTTATAACAAGTTTGAGTGATATGAATAAATTAATAGAATCAAAATCAAATAATAAAATCTCTATTTTAGAATGAATAACCGGTATAACTAACACCATTTCATTTTCATAGTCCACCTCTATAGTTGTGATGAAATATGCATAACCATTATCTCTAGGATGTGGATATTCTTTCCTCTACTTATCTTTGAGAACCCTCAACTTAGTGAAATGGTTCATATAATGTCCTTATTACTCAATGTTAAACCATTGGAAAATAAAAATATTTTTTACCAAAACACACATTCTTCTATCACAATGTTGGGTTTCTCTTCTTGGAATTTTCTTGGATTGTTTCCCTCCTTCCCACACCAAAATAATTTCTTGGGCCCCATCAAGAATTTTTTAGTTGGGTTCTTCATACACTTTTGACAATTTTGAAGTTGTAATTTCATACCACCGTGTGATTTAACAATTTATACCTAGAAATAAACTTTAATATGAACATCTTACCTCCATTTCCATGAGAACCTTGAGGTTTTCTGATCACTACTTTTACATTTTGGGCACATAAGAAAACTTTATCATAGTTGTAAAAATATTAAATCAACAAATAATTTCATAAATATTTATTCAAATCAATAAAGAGGTGTTTAATCACACTTTTTCAGTTAATTAAAATGCTTGAGGGGTGTCCTTAATGTCTTGTGAAGTTTTCCTCATACACTCAGATGGATTCCTCTACATTTTTCATAATACCAATGAACTGCTCTCTATTTTAAGTTAGAATTTGTGTGTTAAATATATATTGGAAAATATTTTTATTGAAATTTGTCCTCTCCATATATTAAATTTCATATTTGTGACAGCTGTTCCTAATCAATTTCCACCTTTTTTTCAACTTCTCCATCAAAGCGATATAAAGATTGTGTGGATTTATCTTACTCAAATCATCGAATTAAAATAAGATATTTTCAATGGAGTTAACCCATTATTTCAAGAATAATGTAGGATATGATACACTGAAATTTATAAGGATTATTTACATAATGGTTTTAATTGTAAATTCATCTTTCTTTAGTTGATCTTGGGGTTACTCCTTATTCATGTTCAAATAAAAAAATATAGTTAATTTAATATTCATGGACATGAATCTATAGACCTCTTCTCCCATCAGTTTGGTCTTCTCATTTGGGAAGTAATCAAGTTTTACATAAAATTATTTATTGAAATTATTTATACTACATTGATCCATTGTATAAAACAATATAAAAATAAGGCTATAAATTTTCAAAATATTAATCATAAAAAAGTGAAACAATTAACATTGAAGGGATAACTCATACAAGGAATGTATTCTTATACCTATGAATTTATATGTTTTAACCAATGTTATCCATGACCTATTTCTTAAAATTAAATATCATAGTAATTTTTTTAAATAGTAATGGTTTTTAAAAATTATATGATTAACCAATGAATATACCCAAGGTGATTCCAATATAGTTTGTAGTATAAGTACTATTTTTCAAGAAATTGGTGAAGGTTAATAAATGTCAATCAAGATTTTATAGATTTATTACTTGAAGTTACATCAATTATTCAAAAACATCCACTTTCTAATAACCATACATGGATCTATTTTATCAGATAACTATGAAATATATAATATACCAAAATTTAGTTGTGTTTTTATATGTTTAGTCTTATCCCCTATCTATAATCTAATGTTTTATAATCCTAATAACAAAATAAATAAATAAATTTATATGATATTAAATATGTAAACACATATATTTTATATACTTTATTTCACTACCTATTATATAAAGATACACGTATTTAATTCCATGGAAATTGAGAGGGCTATTATCTTTTGAAAAATTAGATACATCAAATAATCACAAGAAATATTGATAAAAAATAATTAATTAATAACTCCCTTATATTCCCTCAAACCACATTGAACATTTAATACTCCACTTCATAAAAATGGGAGATACATAAGAAAGGATTGAGCTATAAATTATAGTAAGGGAATAATTAAGGCACATCGTAACATAAGTAGTATATTTGAGTAAATAGGTTTAACATGAAGACTTAGAACGGTGAGAATAATAATCATGAGCATGGAAACATTATATAAGATGATATAATCAATGAATCAATGGAATGTGAAAAAATATAAAACATTACACTATAAGCATAAGTTAAGGATAACTAAAAAAACATTATAACATAGTGTATATAGGATAAAAAAAATTTGCACCATGCATGGTATCTCATGATATAATTATAATACCCAATACATGAGAGGTTTATATAATTTTACTCCCATCCATTATAATAATATCATGAATAGGAATTTCTGTTTGATATAGATAATATTACATATGAACATTTTTAATCTCCATTAAACTCATGATTAATGAGTGTGGGTTTCAAAGATGGAATATAAGGACTCGTCCATAAAAATTTCATAATATTGAGTTATTTATGAATTCATTCATCTTTATTTGAAGATCATTTAATTTTTAGAGTTTTAGAGAATTAGTTCATAACTCATACATAAAAAACCATATTTTACCAAGGTTTCTTTCTAATCAGTGACTATTATTCACATAATAAAATTATTTCAAAAAGAAAAATGTTTTATTTTTAGGAAGAAACTTCATGACTTTAATCCTAACTATTTATTTTTCATTACCCATCATTAAAACCTATGAAAAAACCTTTTAAAATGTAGGATTAGAACAAAAATCTCTATAAGGGACAAAATATGAATATAAAATTTATTCTAGTGAAAAATATAGAAACCCATGAAATGATTAACTTTATCTCAATTTTCTTTAATAGAATGAAATAAATAATTTTAACATTAAAAACACAAAATATTTTTTATAAATTAAAACCATTAAACCATAAAAAATGAAAATAAATACCTATTTAGGGATCTTAGAGAATTGTGTTCATAACCTATTTTAAACTTGTGTTAGAAATAATACGATCCCCAAAAAATCCATATAAGAAACCCTCTAGTAACTCCCTATTTATTTCCTAAAAAAACAAGAAACATTACCCAATGTACTAGAGAATTATTTGGGATAATATATCATATAATCAATAATGGGATCACCAAACGCTATCTGGGTTCACCCATTGTATAAGTTATATCAGGATATTCATGTGCTATCTAGGTTTTCCTATCTTTTATGAATTATCGAGCCCGACCATTTCTCATATATAATTCTCAAGTACCATATAATTAATACAACATTTTATTCTTTCACTTTTCTTCATAAATATTTGAAAAAAATCTTTTATACACATTTAAAAAACAGTTCCAAATATCGAAATTCCTTTTTAAGTTAAAACCCCATTTTAATAACAAAGAAACATGAAAAATAAAATAAGGTTTTTCTTTGAATAATTAATTAACTCTTTTAATGGTATCAAAAAATAAAATAACATTTATGATGGTGGGAATAGTTTTTTCCCATAAACATTGTAATAGAACATTCCTTTTATCTTTTTTAATGAAAGTTAAACATTGCATTAAAAGAATCCTATTAAAAAGGTTTTAAAGGAAGTAAAAAAGACACATAAAATATTATTTAAATTTTTTTTATTTCCACATATAAATATACATAAAATAATTTAAAAAATATATGTACATGGAAGAAAAATCATTTTAAGGTAAACATTAAAAGTTGATTTTTTTTAAAAGACCGTTACTTAAAACATTAAAAATATTAATTTTTAAAAAACACTATAAATAAATTATAATATGGTATAAATGAACATTAGAATCCATTGGATATTAAATAATAATTTTACTAGAAAATTTAGTAGAATATAGAAATGGGAGAGAAAGATTTGTAAAAAATCATTAAATTATTTATAAGGATGGTTTATATTAAAGTATCCATTACCTTGTACCAAACTTGTCACTCACATTACTAATATTACTAATTAATAAAATTATGTAAATTATTTACATTTATTGAGAAAAAATTTCATTTTTATTATTCATTTTATTTGATTTATTACCATGTTATAGTCAATTACAAAAACAATTTATTTTATGTCAATCATTTTGATGATATTAATCTTATATATCTAAAATGACTTCTCAATATTGATTTTGGTTAAAGGGGTAATTATTTGATAATTTAAAGAATAATAATCAAGAAATAATTGTCACATTTATATATCAGTTATACATTTAAATCTAAAAATTAAATATGGTTAGGAAAAATGAACTATGTTACAATCATGGAGATGGTAGGTTGTACATATTCAGGAGTAATGTTTTCATTTAATAACCATCATTATAGAAAGAAGTAAATTATAGTTTTTTATTTGAGGAATTGTTATAGTATCATAAATATATATTTATTCTTTAAATATACTTATATATATCATCCAAGTGATGTGGTGATGAAAACAAATCGCATCGTTTCGTGCAGGTGGTAGTCCACACATATACATGAATGAAATTTCCACTTTTAGTGAAACAAATATAAGCAATTAAATGAATTATTATATTTTAAGAATTATAAGTATTTAATGAATATAATATATATACATTAAATTCATTATTATAACCTTCTATAATAGGTGATAAGGGAAAATGAATTACATCGGTTCATCAGGTGATAGTCTATCATACACACGAATGATGGTTTCATTTCCCATTTGATAGAAGGGGGGATGGATATTGGTTATGTAATTAACATAAAACATGTAATTATATGTATCATACTATTTTTATTTTTTATCATCATTATAAAATATTTTAATGAGCAAAAATAAAAAATAAAACAAAAACATACAGTTAAAATCTATACATACTTTTCAAGAAATATCTTTTTAATGACACATTAATTCCTATAATACTGGTAGTATTACATAACAATGTAACATTTAAAATGGTAAGGTATGTTAGGAATGGATTTTGATAGAACATTTCCAACCCAAAATGTGATTAAGTGTGAATAAATGAGATGATTTGGTACCCTTTTATAAGAGTGGGGATGTACACTTTTGAAATTTCATAGAATATTAAATTATTATAAAATAATTGTATTTCCAAAAGGCTCCAAATTGATAATATTACAAAATAATATGGGTAATTCCAAATAATCTCATCCAATGAAATCTGGACAATTTTGAATTAAATTTTTACCCATATATTTTTATTTTAACCCCCTATTAACCATTTTCACACTTACCATGATAACAAGGTTTTTAACTCCACAATGAACGTGATAGTTAACATAAATGAAAGAGCCCCCTAAATGGAACATGTATTAAATATTAAAATATTTAATAATAAAAAATAAAAGGGTAAGTTTTTAAGAAATTTTATATCATTTAATAAACTATTATATCCATAGAATATAAATAATGTTAATTTTAGAACTATTTATTTACGTTGAATTTTATAACATAAAAACAAAAAAGAAATTAGAAAAAAATATTTTAATACATACTTAACATGTTATGTTTATCTTAAATTTCTGAATTCACATTAATTTTTTAAATAATACTACTTTTAATATTCTGTGTATCATTTATTTTATTTTTCCATTAATTGAATAATTACAACCTCAGTGTTGTGAAAGAATTTAAGATTAATATTTCATCATGAAAATTTAAAAATAAATTACTATGATAAAGATAAATCATTAAACTTTAAAAATAATATTTATCAATAAACATATAAACTCTTTATCCCTCTGTAAAAATATTATAGTTATTAAAAATTAGAGTATTATATTTTAACTTTTAATTAAATAAAATATGAGGAAGTTTATAATAACATAAAAATTAAAAAAATATATATTTGACCATTTGATGGTTATTTATATGATATAATCATTAAATAATTTTTATAAAAGTGTTAGAGTCATTCTATAGTCTATATTATTTTATTTTTAACCCAAACTTAATGGATTTACCCTTTAACTTGGTAACAATAATTACTAAAGTTTTTATTCATATTTACAAAAAATTAAAGGTACATATTTATAAAAAATTGGAATTACTGATTATAAAAATGTAATACATTTATAAAAATTCTTTTTAAATAGGTGGTGGTGTTTAATTTAAAATAAAACCGGTAAAACGTGAGGAAAAACTATTTTGCATAAAATTTCCTTTTTAAAATGTTTATTTTTTTATAATAACTTCTAGTAAAAAATTAGATTAAAAAACCATATAGTTATTATATTAAATCAAAAGGAATAAATTATATTTTACAAATAATATAAAAATATTTTTACATTATAAATATTCTAAAATAAAACACAATTTTCTGTAAAAATCAGTATTTTCACTATTCATTAAAAAATCATACATTTTAGAAAATTCTAAAAAATTCATCATAATTTAATTCATTCATACAAATTTAAAACACGAAATTAATTTTTTAAAATTTACATTCTATAATTTAAAAATTAATCTTTTAAAAAATACCTTATAATGAAAGAGTTAAATATATCTATATATATTTTATTTATAATTATTAATTAAGATATTTATAATGAATGTAACTACAAAATTTTTGAATACTAAAATAGAGAATGATTTATTCCATCATTACCTATGTTGTAACATTTTTCCCACTTTTGGAAATTGTTTCCTCATAATTTTATTTACTTATTAAACGAGTGGGGATATCTTTTCCTCGTAACATTTTTATATTACCATGTTTCTTCTTCACACATATAGTTTGGTTATAAAACCATACCATGATGAATTACCTTATTCCAAAAGACACGATATCTATGGTTAAGAATCTGAATAATATTTTACTAGTGAGAAAGGATATAATCAAACTGAAATTACTTAGGTATCAAAGTAATAAGTGAATATGACACATACTTTCATAGCATAGAGACATGAAAACTGCTTTGTACCTAGGATAAACTTGAAGGAAAATCCACACGGTAAACAAACTAATCATATATTCTCATGGATTTCATATTATCTAATGAATTTTAGATATAACATACCCTATTAAAAAATTCCTAACACTATTAAATTAATATTATTTAAGGAAAACATGATCACCCATAATTAATAAATATATTTCCTTTGGTTATCTGCAACATGTTTCTTCTTTATCTAAGCTATCCTAATGCGTTTTTTAATTTCCTTCACTTTCTAAACAATTTACCCTACCAATTATAGTCCCATAATATTATTTTCACCTACTACCACCCAAAAATACTGATTTTGACATCATATTTTACATGATTTTTTAAAAGGATACATCTATATAATGCAATGTATAAAGATATTTTAAGAAAAATCAACCAAATAAGGATGATGACCCCAAATTCCCTAGTAATCCATTGAACAAGAATAAAGAATTTATTACATGGTATAAAATCATTTTTCAATATTATCCATCAAATTGATGAAGAAAGTATATTTTGAAATTTAATTTAGAACCCAATGACTTCTGAAGCCCTTTCAAAAAAATAATGTAAACCTAGGATCATGGTCAGACATAATAGAGAGAGTAACTCTATGTAACCTGACTATATCCTTGAGGAACAATAGATAAAATAGATCTAAATACATTATATCTTAAATTGTAATGAAAATTACATATTTATTTAATCGATCAATTATAACCCAAATCACATTATTGCCTTGGGATGTATTTATTAATCCCACCTCAAATTGCATTGATATATTTTAACATTTATACCCCATCGCTAAAAATATTGAAGAATCCCATTAGTTAATTGTCTATCTAATTAAAAATATTTACAATTAAAACATTTTATAGTAATTTTAGAAATATATTTGTTTATTATATCCTACCAGTAATACTCTAGAAGGTCTATTTACATCTTAGTGATCGTAGGATTAATGGAAAATATGGAATAATGATCTTCATTAAACAATTCTCTTTTCAACATGGAATCACAAGGAATGCATAAACTCTTTCTAAATTTTATAAATCTTTCTTTAACGACATTAAATTCAGGATACATACCCTTATTAATTAATTCTATCTTTTCCATTAACTCGTTTCCATCCTTTAAATCATTCATAATTATTTATGATAGATGTGATTGAATTTCCAACTAAAAAAGAATAGTGGATGTTCATACATGCACATTTTCAAGGCCAAAATCCATAAAATCATTAACCAAAGGGTTTTTAAACATAAAATGGTTATTTATGCATGATTGTTTAACTCAAATAATTTGTTACATTGTTTTATTTTCTGTGTTGGTAATGGATTGTGAATTGATTGTCTTTAATTAGTTCTAGCCATCATTTCTTCCATGTGTTTAACTCTTTCTGATTAAATAAATAATTAAAACATTTTTTAATAGTATATATTTGACACTTGACTCAAATTAATATATTTATGCAAATTATTAAATCAAAAACAATGGTAGATAATTTCAGATCAGGTAATATATAATTTTACTAATGAGGTTTCAGTTTCTGTAAGTCATTAAAAAATATCTAATCAATATAAATCAAAATGAAACAAATTCACTTCAATGAAGATTCACTATATAGGAAACATTCTCTATATCTTGAAGGTTTGGCCAAAACTAGGGAATTAACTACTCATCTCTTTATTTGGTCAAAACAATTATCATATTATTTTCTTGGATAAATTTAACTCCTTTTAAGTGTACATAATAAATGGGATAGACAATAGAGAAAAATTTGTAGAAAGCCTTCAGTAGTAACCAGCTAAAATAAGAAAAATAATAATCTATGTGAAAATTTTAATCTTAGACCCTCCTGAAAAACATTAGTTTTAGAAGGTTTAAGGGTTATTCCATCATTATAAATAATAAGGTTATGTAAATAAAAAATTTTCAAAAAAAAATCACATTTACTAAATTTTCTATAAATATTTTTTTTCTTTTATGGTTTTAAAAAACAATCCATATATATCCTTCATAATTCTTATGGTTTTTTAATATGAAGATATGATATAAAAAATATAACCTCAAACTTATCTATGAACAAATGGAAACCCTATTCATAGTATCCATAAATGAAAATGTTTTATTAAACAACCCTAATGGAATAAATAGAATATAATAATGAAAATATCAATCTAAAATAAAGACTTTGGTATATCTTCCACCTTCACCATAAAATGATAGAACACTAACCTGATATCAATCTTCAAAAAAAATATCTCTAGATCTGATAAAAAATAATCAATATTAATAAAATGGTACTTGTTCTTAAATGTGAATTTATTAAAGGATCTATAATAAATAAAATGTCCCAATTAATCACATTTACTTTTAAAAAATAAAATATAATCACCCAAATATGAGTTATTAGGACTAATGAATATTTTTATAGATACTTTTTTAATTTATTTTTCAATTCCAAAATTTCTATTTGAGCTAATAGATAAGGGGGTTTTGAAATAGTCTTAGCAATAGAAACTAAGTCAATAGTAGATTGAACCTATCAATTAGGAATAACACCAGGTAATTGATCAAGAAATCAATATACTCATTCACTACTAACACATTGCTAATTTTAGTAGTTTATCTCTTTTCAAAGAATTTAGTTATGTAACATTCACAATGATCTCTAATCAATTTCTCATATTCTTGGTAGGTTATCACATTTATAAAATCATTGAACAAAACATCATTATCTCTAATTCTATCTTAGAAAGACAAACTAAAAGAAAATACATCCCTAAAATTATATCAAACTCTCTCATGGACATTTAAATATGATTTTAACAAAAATCCACCCCACCAATAATAATAGGATGATTTCTATAAATCTTAGTTTCTTTAATATTTCCACCCAGATTTTTCACCAAAAGATCTATCCTCATTTCATAATCATAAATTAAAACTTATCTTAAAGATTTCTTAATAATGATGGAATACACAGACCCAAATTCAAATAGGTAACTGAAATAATTCAAATAAATGATAATCATACAAGAAACCACTTCATTTTATGGCTGAAAATTAACTATAGTGGTCAAAAATTATTTTTCCACACCTTTTTATATTTTATCCTAATGATATCCATCCAATGTAACTATATTCTTACATAAGTTATCATAATGAACCAAATAATTTCATTCAAAACATATCTCTATTTTATGGCCATCAGTTCCCCCATTAATGGGTTGTATAAGACTCTTCTCTTTACCGTTACAATCCATATGACCAAACTAACCAGATTAGTATCACTTTCCAGATCCTATCAAACACCCCTTGATTTTTTTTTACCACACATAGAATATTTTTGGTGAATACCTCTTGATTTACATGATTTATTATTGTTATTTTTCTACCACCTTAACCTTTTATTAATTTTTTCATTTCAAGGAACATGACTATCAGGAAACTCAATCTCCACTTTATCAGTACATTAAACCCCATTCTCCTAACTTTTAAATTCATGTGCAGCTAAATATATATGTAAAATTGGTTTTAAATAAGAAGAAAAAATGTTAATTTTATAATAAGTTTACTTATTGATGCTAACCAAATGAGAATCAACAAATCTAAAAATGGAGAAATACCCCAAGAATGTGTATTATTGTCTTTGCAAAAAATAATGGGAAGGTGGACAAATCACATGGACCATGTGACCTTTCGAAGGACATGCGATTGTGTGACCATAGAAATGTCATGATAAATGATCATTTTCTGAACATGATCTAATTATGATAACATGAATCCTTTTTGGAAATCCATTTTGTTCATGCAAAGGTATCCTGAGAAGTGATGATGATTTTATAAATTCTGTAAGATGATTTAATTCGATCAAGTGAATTTTTAGTTGACATATTCTCAAAAATAATATAAATACACTTGTAAAATAAATGTGGAAAAAGTTAGAATCCTCATGAGATGGATATTTATAGTGATATTAATGCTACATTCTAATGTGATTTTTAGGACCTCATAAATCCCCTATCAATATGTTAACCTTATCATGTGGGATAACATTGTCATGCCACTATAAATGTGAGAAGGAACTCATACATGTTCATTTGATTATGAAATTACCCTTTAACTCTACATATATGAAGATATATTTTTCATGAGAATGCTTGCACTTCATGGTGATATCCAACATCAATAACACGATGAATCACCTAAAAGTAGAGTTATTATCCATGAAAATACTCTCACAGCATCAAAACATCAAATATCCTTATAAAATAAGGGGAAAATAATATAAGAAAATCCTTAATCCTCTCATAGATGGAGGATACTCCCATTTTCATGTGAAAAGTGTCATGCACCTTGTATCACTAGAGGTCCATTTAATATATCATCATGATCTCATGGAGGCCCCCTTGAAAAGCCTCTTTAGTCTAGCAAGGAGCCCCAAACAATTCATATTCAATCACATGGAATCCTTTCTATGGGTGTCCTGATCTTGTGAAGACTCTTAGACATATTGGCCTATCCTTTTGAAGTATCTTTAACATGTAAACATAATTAGGTGAGATCCCACTAATAGGCCAGGGTCCATTGAATATGGATATGATGGGGTGTTCACCTGATCCTTGAATATCATGTTATTCCTCAGAATACCTATAGTAATTTCATGAAAATCATGTGATGAAAAAATCCTTCCACTGACTCCAACTCTTATTTGGAAGATACATGTCATGAAAGATGTCGTATAACCTAGGTGGTAAGGCTAATAAATTCCCCTTAACACAAGAAAAAACACTAAGTGCATATATGGAGGTAAAACCTAAATGAGAATATAGGATAGGGCTTTTTTGAGTGAAAATTAATGAGATAGAAAGGGTCATACACAAGTTAAAATTTGAGGGACAACCTAAGGGGTCATAAGGAAAGAATATGTGCTTCATGTGACCTCCCTATAGATCACATGAAGGTCTTATGTTGTGTCAACTAGAACATGTGATGGAGTTTCCTCATATTTATTGGTTCACATGAAACCTACAAAAACTAATTAATGACAAACCATGAGGCACATAAACAATAAATACTGAAAAAGAAAAAAAACGGATATAATTCTTTTTGAAATACATAAATGATAATATTTATATACATAAAATAGCCTACACAGGTCATGAGATAACACCAATACATGTCTATCATATCATGTAAAAACCTCTAGACATTACATCCAAATCATGTGACGTTTTTTGGACATATAGACATTTCCTTTTGAGTCCTTATAGAAATGTAAACCATGTATTAAGAATTCATCTGAACATATCATCACAATCATGTGGCAACATTAGGCATGTGACCCAAGTCTTGGAGATTCCATTTGACATGTCACCCAGGTCATGTGATGTCCTCCAAACATGTTAGAAATTTCTTGTGACATACTTAAGATATGTCATCCAAATAATTAGAATGCATCTGGATATACCCAAAAATTCTTTTAAAGTCCTCTTGATAAATCACCCAAGTCATGCAGTAGTATTAGTGATTATCATTAGAGTTTTGTAGAGTCCATTCAAAATGAATCCTAGGTCATTGAACATCCTATATAAATGTCATATAGGTCATGTAACATCCTCTAGAACTGTTAACTAGATCATTTTATTCCATCTAGACATGCTATCAATATCATGTGACATCCTACGAAAAAGTAAATAGGATCATTTTTTGTCTTAATACATGTCCTCTAGGAAAATAGAACTTATCTGTACATGCTAATACATGCCATACCAACACCTCATACAAGACAATAAAGATAATAAGAACATGTTAGGAAGATATACGGGGACATTATGACCTTTTCTAGTAGAGTTATTCAAGAATACCCCAAAATGAACTTTGATATCTCTAATTCCTATCCAAACAGAATACATAGTACAGCTTCTTAAGTCCCAATATCCAATAGGCATCCACATTAGTGTATTTTCCTCTATATCTCATAAATTTTAAAAATTAGGGCTCAACCACACCAATTTTTTTATCATTATTCCCCATTCATCAACAGATCAAGAATCCAAATTAACTATGAGAACTATGGTACCTATTATAAACAAGATATATAAGAATCATTCCTAAG
The DNA here is from genome assembly GCA_963277665.1 of Viscum album. NCBI lineage: Eukaryota > Viridiplantae > Streptophyta > Magnoliopsida > Santalales > Viscaceae > Viscum > Viscum album. The sequence goes on from OY728142.1 coordinate 1,336,019,048, forward strand.
CACCAATAACTTATGGGAATCAACCTCTGTGTAATCCCCTATATATCTTAAGAATCCTAATCTATGGGGACACAATCTCCCCTTGGGATCCATCATCCTTCTAGTATATTAGTGGATTGAGGTGTCAAATTAACTGTGAAGACACTGGTTCCTTCTATAAAAAGGATATTTAGGATACCTCTCTAAGGATTGAGCTCCATATCAAATATCCCATCAAGGATTCCTTAGTATGAAATCCCCAATCCCATATCCAATAATATCCCTTGTTTCTCACACCAATCATGGCTCACAAGCGAATATGGATTTGCAATGATCATATCATTAGAATCATGAATTTATCCCAACCAAGTAGACCTTAGTGTGTAAGACCCATTCAATAACACAATATTAATACATTGATACAATCATATCCACCTCGGGTTAAGTCTTAATGGAATGATCAAACTACAATGAATTTAATTCCTACTATAATTAAGATATATAGGATTTCTTCCTTAATATCAATCTCATTACCTAATTCATAAGTTCCCTCATATATGTTCATTCTACACTATGTTAAAATTTAAAAATCAAATGAAATATGTTTGTTTTCATTAATATTATAAAAAAGATATGTCGAATTCCTCAAAAAGATTCAATCCCATCCTTGAGACATCAATCGCCACCCTAGATGGATGTAAACTCTATAGTTCTTGGTTAAATTGCTTCAAAATATAAGCAGTGAATGATTTTTAAGAAATAAAATGAATTGGACGAAGAACCCAGGATACAGTTAGATAGAATCATTAAGGTAAACCCCATTTTCACATAGAAATATTCAACACATTATAATTTTTTATGGTAACTATTTCCACATCTGGATTAGGAAGAGATTCATGAACATATCATACATATATAAGATATTCATAGAGTTTTAAATGACTAAACCCTAAAGGTTACAATGAGCCCAAAATAACATCCTCTCAACCAATGTGAGTTCCTATGAGATGTTGGGTCTGAAACCCCAAATAATCTCCTACCTTTGGGAAGCAGTTATTTACCCAGTTATGGATTATGAAATTATTGGGATTTTCTAGGAAGATGAAGATGGTGTACTTGATGTGGAATCATCTAAAAATTCCACCCCCTTCAATGGTTAAAAAGGAAAGAATTACCATATCACATTAGACCATTTCATTCATACTATTCATTGTCATTTTTAGAATCAAAATTGGTGAACCCAATGTGAATCTCTCAAATGAAAAAACTATCAGTTGACCAAATTCAATAGTAGTCTGCATGGAATAATATCATCCTCTCTATGACAATACCACACAAGTAAAATGGAAAACCAGGAACATATAATGAATTTTTTTACCAATTCATATATAATGTAGAATGTATCATACATACAATGATGTACTGATAGGTAACCATGTTCCTTTATATATTAATGACTATAGACACTGCTATAAAAAATAACACCCTGAACTGAGATCATGTCTTCATCAAGAAACTGTTATGGATCCTTAGTTGCATCTATAACTTTAGTAGTTCTCAAAACAACCTCACCCTCCTGACACCTCCAACATTGGGTGGGGAACAAAATGGTTTCAGAATACCACTAATTACATACAATCCTAAAACTCAAGGATGCATGTGAAGGTCTCTAGGAATTGAATATTATTAGTCTATCATGTTGAAAGAATGATCCAGTGAAACCATTGGCGCTCATTACCACCATCAATCACATAATAATCTTATCCCTAGAGAGAAAAAACGAAAACCTTATGTCTCTGAAGAATGTGTATCAATGAGTCAACAGCTTATCTATTTTAGTATAGGAGTTGTCGAGGATGGATACTATCAACATCAGTTACTAGCGTCATCCCAACTGTTCCCCTCAGTCGATTCCTGAGAGAACCACCTGACACATTTCCACTTTGTACACTCATGAATGAGCACCAAGGAAGCCATGAAAGATTACTAATGCATTTTATAAATTTTATTTTTCTTATATTCATTATCCCACTAATGAATCTCCACTAACATATTTTGGTGGTAGCTGGTGGGGAGGCTCATATCATTTCCCCCTCATATCAATCCATCACGTGCACTCCTACAGAAAAAATTGGGGACGCATATATCCCTACAACCATGTAGGAATCCCATCAGTATATTACTATAGAACAAGGAGGAAAATAGTGGTCTTATATCCCTGATTCCATTTAAGATATATTCTCATTCATATTGGAGACTGAAAATGTTATGGAAAAAATTTTAGAACAAACTTTTCTATTGTGTCAGTAAAATCTAGAAATAGATAAATGAATCCACCACTATATTTTTTAATTGTTGTAGATACATAGAGAATAGTATATCTATATCCTGAAAACAATATTAGAGCATCACTATGATCATTATACACAAGTATCCACTTCAAAGAAAGTCCACATTATTTCACCCTTCTATGAGGATTCTCAGTATATTCTGGTAAAGGATGAGGCAATGGACTGGGATCATATTCCTATTCTGACCAGGGTTCACCATGATATAGTAGAACATACCTCAAGACATGCACACATTCCTATAAAAAACTGGTGACAAACTCTAAAGGAACCAGAAAAGAATCATATTATCAATCCAACCGGGGCTCACTATGTGAGAGAAACACATGCCTTAGCACAAGATTATCTTCCTATCTAAAATGAACTTTGACATACTCCAATGGAATAGTATCATTCTCTTATCCATTCTCTAACTGTGTCTCCCCATGTCAGAGTGGAACACACCTCGGGGAAGGCTTATATACTTATCAGTGAAGCTACTTGGCATATTCCATCATCTCACAAAATACTACCTAATATACCTATTTCTGTCAATGAATGATTGCATCAGTATCCTTTTGAGACTATAAAAATGAGTATCATATCCCTTCTCACATTTCAATGGTATATCGTAATATTTTATCAAGTAATTCATATTCAAATTGGGCTTGTATCCCCTATTAATCCATGGTTGACTGGTATATTCTTGAAACCCCTCATTAAGGGTTCTCATCTACCTGCTGATAATATATAATCTCACTAAAATAATACATATTCTTCTTAGTAGCATGATAATATTCCTACATCACCCAATAATATCAAAAAATTATGGTATCCATCAGGGAGAAGGATAATATCCCTACCCAACCCCAAAATCCATGTAGGTATACTATGCCCATGATGTAGAATGTGGATAATATCTCAAAATTGATTAATGAAAGTGTCCTTGAGGTTGTTCGATGCATATTTGTAATACCCCATGGGTTTATTTAATCCTCAATAATGTAATAAGTTGATGATTACCTTGATAGTTCTCCTTTTGGTAGTGTGTATATGGATCACAGGGACTATACCCCTAACATCCCTTATCGCCATCCTTCCCATAGTGATATCTCATTCAGAAAATTAACTCCTCCCCTTTACCAAACATCTCTATATAGGGAGGTGATCAAAACTAAAAAAACATTGTATAAATAGGTGCTCAAATAAGTAGGTTCAACTGTATACAGTTCCCCATCAACTACCAGCTACACTTCTCCAGGGTCATCTGGTGACCAAAAGAATCAACCTATGTGGTCTAACCATGTGGATGTGTATGAGACTCATGTAGAGGAGGAATACATGAATATATAGATAGAGTTATCTAGAAACATAATTAACACCATGGTTTGGTCCCTACCCACATCGAATTATGAGGTCCTAGATGAGCTATGAAAGGAGATCATGCCATACCTACACCAAAATATGTGGGAAACTCATCAGTTGTTAAAGTATAGAAAATTGCTTATCTAGGATATGAGGGTCACCATCTGACCATAAATACACATGGTTGTCATTTGAAAATGGATTAATTATTCATATCCTAGAACATAGTAATGGATGATTATGACAAATTCCTATGTAGATTTTATCTTTGTATCATGAAGACTCTCCATAGAATCATTTCTAGAGCCCTATCAAACATACATTTTTTATGATGGGGTAAATATGTATCATTTAACTTCACTATGTATTCATAATAGAAGATCCCCCCCCCCATATAGGGAATCATGTAACATCATATCCTCTGGAAATATCTGGGCACTGGGTAACGCATGATCCAGTTAGTCACTAAAATGGAATTCCCCCGATTTAATGATAAAAATTCATCATAAATGGATAGATATAGATACTAAAGTATCTTCAAAATAATCCTATAAAATAAATGGGTTCTCATTTCAAACAAAAAAATCCAATGTTGCATCCAACCCAAAAACATCCATCCAAAAATTTCTCCCATCATGAGCTATCATTGCACCCAACTCATAAACGATCAAAATTGAACCAAATAAAATAGTTCAAAATATCAACTACAATAGATGAAATCATGGATAAAACCTAGCCCACTGGTCTAGATGATCATTTTCCACTACCTCCACCTAATTTGACATCAATCCCTAAGCAAAATCAAGACATATCAGTAGAAGATGAAAACTAACCCTATCGCATGGGGTTGGTATCATTTTTATCTCAATCGACATCACTAGGTTCATCACACCCCAAACGGGTCCTAGTGAAATCAATTATGATTCCATATCAACCCTATACCCTAGTGATAGGAGAATTTATATCTCAATTCATATCATATCATTCATCAAATCCTCTACTAGTGACATCAAATCGTTAATTGAGGGATCAAAAAGTGCCAATGGAGACCCCGAATAGCCCCCAGCCCATAGAGATTTGGGATTTCAATAATTATCAACATATTTAAATGAATTAGTCTTATATATGTTTGGAGGTTAGTATCAATGGTATGCATCCCCTTTATTTTTCCTTATAAAATAAAAATTTTCCATATTTGGAGCACATTCAGAAAACAAAACCAAAAAATCTCTCAGGGTCACTACTCATAGACCGAGATGGATAAAATGTATGGGGAAGGAAATCAAGCCCCATAGGGGTTTTAAGAAAAAAAAATCCAACAAGTTAAGAATTTGAAAATCTTTCTTGATTCAGGAAGTATATATTCACACTATTATGTTGAGAGTAATTGGACAACTAACATTTATTGATACACCTAATTTATTTTTGTCACTATCAATGCAATAAATAATTTAGATCAATATGAAAATATAGAGGGAAATTTTTAAAAACAATAGGATGGTGGTTTGGATCCACCAACTGAGGATACACATACATCGAACCATAGAAGAATCTGAAACCTAAAACCTTTAAATATTGAGTTTCCACCTCTGTAGAGGAACCCTTCCAAGGATCAAGAGACATAAGTTGTTATATCCCACTCTACCTAGAAGAGATAAAATTTCTTCCATGGAGAAGAAGTGGGAAAAATTTGAGTATTAGAAACAGAATCTTAGATAACTCTATAATGACTCATATTTTCTATTTATTATTTTTGGATATTATATGGATTATTTTGGAGACTAGGCGCTAAGACAACTTGCACTTTTGAGGCCTAGTGTGCTGATAATAAATGTTTGAAATATATTAAATATATTAAATAGAAAGTGCATACAATTTTTTTAGGAAAATTGATTAACATCTAAATATGGGCCTAGATCAGAAGTATGAGGGCACTTTTGAGTTCAAAATGGGGGTCTTACCCAAGGCATGTCATAACTATTTTCGGTGTGGGGATTTTTTTAAAAAGTCGTCGTGGGTGTGAAATGAATAAAATAATTAAATAAATTATTTTATTTTTATTTTTATTATACAGTGAATAATGTGTCATTAAGTAGAATATTATGGTGGAATCCTATGGTTATATTCATAAACCTTGTTCCATTTTAGAGTCATAGGAGAGAGTGTTGGAGGATCTCTCTATGAAGAACAGAAACTGCATCGTAGATCAATGATTGGCGTTAAACATGATTTTGGATCTCTCCAATGAAAATAACATAGTTTTTTTCTTAATTAGTGATCTATGCATGTGAAGATAGTAAATTTTTTGATTTGTTTTTTTTCATTCTTAATTCCAATGATGAACGTGATTCGATAAACCATCATATTGATATGTAGTTCATTCTTCCTGTGGGATTGGTTTATTTTTTGGTTTATTTTGGTAGTTTAAATTGATTTTTATTGATTATTATCTTGTCATTATACTGAAAATAGATCGAGTAAAACACAAAAATTGGTCAATTTTCATTCCACATGTTTGTACTTGTGCATTTCTCCCATATTTCTTCGTTCACAATGGGTATTATTTGTTGACTTGTGGTTTGAAATTAACTAAGAAATCTATAGTTGAGCACTGATTTATTATTTCATTGATTTTATATTGTAGATCTGGGATCAACATGACATAAAGGTGGTGCGAAAGAAGCAGTGTTAGATCAAATGGTCATTGATGCCCAATTTCATGTTCTTCAGCATGAAATGAATAATTTTGTTTGATGGTGTTTCTCAATGGATTTGAAGTTTGGAACATGTTTTTTGTCAACTAAGTGAATCATAAAACATATATACTTGGATTTTTAATGAGGTGGATGGCCTTATCAATGGTCGGGGAAATTGGAAGAGATGCATAATCCAGATCTGAGATTCTAGAAAACTCTATAGTAAAGAGTGTGTAAGTCAAAGTGACATTCCATGAAGGCCCCTATCAACAATGGATAGGGTTTAGGTTAGGAGATAAGTATCCCATGTTGTGTTACCTTTTCACATGTCATGTGGTCCCATTTGTTGATATATATTTATACCTTAAAGGGTACATGGAAACGGGATAAAGTACATGAGAACAGGCACGCCGAGTACTCCCACATAGATATAGCCTTGAAAAAATGTACATGATCTACGCTATGTACTAGTACATGGGCATAATTACATGGGAGGAAGAATTATATGTATGACCACATGGACATAGACAAGGTATGTTTACATGGTAAAATCCCCAGGGTCAAGGGACACATCATGTATCCCTAAAACATGTCATGTACTACCTAAATCATGACATGGAGCCTTATTCCTCTATAACTTGTAATGGTTTTATTATCTTATGTTACCCATATCTATTCCATGAGGGATAGTATGGAATCACCTCTTACACATAGGAAAACTATCCCTTTAGAAGGACTTCTTGGATAGAGGTGTTATAATCCTCCCATGAGTCCCATAGTGAGATCCTCTATTCATATTTGTGCCTAGTTAGAGGTCTTATTATCATCGTGACCAACACTACATGGTTGTTGATCCTCTAATGTGATGTTTAATCCATATTGAGTTGTAGGTATACCCCCATGTCCTTGGGAGTGATCCTCATATGTGTATCATATCTCTTTATTATTTAATTACTCACTTCTAATGGAGAGACCTGATGAGAACTACCTCTCAGAAAGATTTCATTAGTGCTACCAGACTCATGGAGTGTGTTCTACCAGATTAATGCTTTTTGGAACCTCTGAGCTAAGATCCAAGGATAAAATTATAGTTGTGACTTGCCATTGGACTTTGTATCTTGTTGAGTATGCTTTACATTCTTGTTATATTTGTTTTATATGTAAACCTATGTAGAGCTTATTTTATTCTTTTTTTGTATACTTCGTGGTTATAGAGTGTCCTACTGTATATTTTTATACTCACCCATGCATGCGATTTTCCTACATGTGTCATTTTTGGTGCAAAATATAGAACTTTTGACAGATTCCTATAGAGACCAGGACTAGACTCTTCTTAGTGAGACCGGATAGAAATAGATGTGTTCCTACGGTACCTTGATAGCAATCCCTACTTTACTTTCAAGTTGGAATTATTTTTAAACTCTTTGTGGTGGGATTTTATTTAGACCTATTTAATTTCCTTTAATTCCTATTTCACTTTAGCTGTAGTATTTATATGTATGCATGCATGGTTGTTTGGTTTTTTTAAATTTTTATCATTGTTTAAGATTGGAGATGTTTGTGTGTGTACATGTACTTAGGCTAAGGCCTCCCATGATAATGATATTCCTACTCAGTGCTAGTCCACATCCCCTATCCTATTGGAGGTGTTCTTGTGAAATTGTGGTCTAGGACCCATTATGATAGGTCATGAAAGATTGGTATTAAAGAAATCGGTTTTACCTTAAGATTAGGGTCTGTGATAGTAGTTTAAAGAAAAGTGTTAACTGTTTCAAGTTTTTCTTTCAAGACCAGAAATCATGTGTTGGTGAAAAATACAATGTATCCATACACCAAGACTCTAATCACCTTCCTTTTGAATCAGTACATGAGAACATTGGTTGTAGGGAAAACAATGGTACATGGATCATAGATAAATGGGTTGAGGATTCCATGTCCTTGTTGAGTCATCTCTCCAGAATTACTCATTGACCATGGTACCTCTTGTTTACTTTTAGGATTCCTCCAAGATAATTTCTAGATAGGTTTTAGTATCATGATAATAAGGATGATCCCCTCAGTGATGAGGTATCGATATAGGGATCAATTATAGAGGTTATACCTCGAGGTGATGCACCAACTATACCACCACTTGTAGAGTAGCATATGGTATGTGCAGTACCAATGGATGATGTGTGTAGGTTGATCACACATCATGAGTTCTAGTGTCACAGACCCCTCAGGTTCTAAGGTGAGACTAACCCACATGTGGCTAAAGACTGGATTTAGGTAGTGACTTGAGTATTCTATCTGGTTAGGACAACAGCAGATCCAATGGTGGTTATCATGTAAATCCTTCTTCATGGATTGGTAGGATGATGGTGGTGATTTGGGAATTGGTATTATAAAGAGGAGACTCTAGAATGTTCATAGTTTCAACATCTCTTCAGAGAGGAGTTATCTTAAGCTACATTGATGGTTGAATGTATCTAAGAGATTCTGCAACTCTATAAGGGAAGCATGATATTATCTGAGTATTCATTGGGTTTTACCAACCTCTCTTAGTACTTTATGGATATGGTTCATGACCATTTATTCAAGGATTAGACTTTTGAACAAAGACACTATAGAGACATTTGAGCCATTTTTATCCCTATATTCATTCCAACCTATGTTGGGGTTCTAGAGATAGATTTAGTGGTTGATAATTTCTTAGCTGATTGGACACAGCCAATGGATGTTGGTAATGGGAAAGCAAGTGTAAGGACCACTAAAGCATGGATCCTATGTCAGTTTTAGAGACTGTGACATGTGAGATGTTTCAGGAGTATGTCCCAGGATATATTTTCTACAGTTTTTGCCTCCCAAGATGGGTCCAGTAAAACCTAGGGGAGGTTGTGATACTCCTTTGATGGTAGGGGACATCTTTCCCAAGATTTTTTTACTCGTATTATGATGGATAGAGTGTTCATGGATGGGCCTCCGAGGAAGAGGCAGCGATAAGAGAAGGTAGGTCTACAGAGTGGTGTATTTGGTAGAGTACCTAGGAGAGAAGAAAGGGATGGTATACACTTTGACTTGTTACCACCACCACCCCCAGGTGGCCCACACCAAGATCAAGGAGTTTAAGGAACAAGGAGAATACAACTATAGGTAGTCGTGTCTTATGACACAAAGGTTATGGGAATCATTCAATGTATGATCTATTTATTTTCTAATTTAGATATATTACTAATAGAAATAGTTTCTCATCATTGTTTTCTTTCCTTGTATCATGTTTAAAACTTAGAGATTCTACTTAATCTCTTGGATTGACCCTAGAACTTGGAGACTCCTACAAGAGATGACTCAATGATCACACACTTGTGTTGATAGTGTGACCTAACACTTTGAGGAGGGAGTTTATATTAGTATCTCTTTGTTGTAGATATGAGCCCTTATGAATCCATCTTAGGTATGGAATGGTTATCTATAGTTCATTCCTAGATTAACTATTTCCAGTATAGGATATGGTGTTTCTATAGTGATGGGGAAATGTTCTCCTTTATCAGTGAGAAGGAAACCCAGGAAACATGGGATGGACTCATACATAGGAGGGTGTATCCGATTACTTATCAATTGGATATAATGACCCTTGGTGAAATTTATGTTATGATTTTCCATTTTCCTATAGTATTGGAAGAGTACAATCACATATTCCATGAGGATGTTCCATGTTTACCACCCCTCTTAGAGATATAATTTGGCATTTATCTACACATCAGGATAGCACTGATATATGTGCCATCATATCAAAATGATCTAGTATAGATTCTCTAGTTGAGGTTATAGTTGGACTAATTTTATATGAATGGATTTTTTAGAACCATTGTTTCACTCTGTGTGGCCTCAATTTTTTTCACTAATAATTTAGATGGGGGCTTGGGGTTTTGTGTGGACTATTGGAACATGAATCATGTGATTGTGAAGATAAAGTATCCACTATCAAGGATCGATGAACTCTTTGATCAGTTTTGAGTGGTATGATGGTTCTCTAAGGTTGAACTCAGATCTGGATATCCACAATTGTGATTAAGATATGATGATATACCCAAGAAAACATTCTGATATCACTACAGTCACTACTTGTACATAGTGATTCCATTTGGCATGATGAACTCCCCAAAAATTTTCATGGGACTCATGAACCAAATCTTTCAGCCTTTATAAGAATGAATCATGGTAGTCTTTTTTGATGATATCCTTTTTTTCCCTGGTGTCTTAGGAGGACCACATGATTCACTTGATGATGGTTCTAGATGTACTCTAAGAGAACTTTCTTTACAATAAGATCTCAAAGTGTCCATTTTGGATTTAGGCGGTACACTTTTTGGGGCACGTTATCTCAAGAGACAATGTGGTAGTGGGCCAAGCCAAGGTTAAGTAAGTTTTATCTAGGGATCCACCCAAGAGTGTAATAGTGGTGATGATATTACTTGGGTTTATAGTCTATTACTAGATATTATTTTCATGATTTATCCAGGATATCAGCACTCATGATAGTTTTGACCTGAAAGGGGAAGCCTTAGTGTGGATGGAGAGGTTCCATTAGGATTTTTAGAATTTGAGGTAAAAATTGATGAGTCATCCCATCTAGATATTTCTAGAAGAGTGTGTCAAGTATGTAGTGTTTTTTGATGCATTAGGAACTGAGATTTTTTGTGTTTTGATGTGGAGGAATGTTTTGATTTCTTATGGTTCATGTCAATTGAGACAAAAAGAGTAGAACTATGTGGCCTATGATCTTGTATTAGTAGCAATAGTATTCACACTAAATATGTAGAGACACTACTTGATGGGTGCGTAGTTTATCATCTACTATGATCACAATAGTATCAAGTACATCTTCACTCAGAAAGATCTTAACTTGAGACAGAGGCAATGGCTAGAGTTCCTCTAGGATTATGATTTGATCTTGTATAAAATCTTTGGAAGGAGAATATGGTAGAAGATGCTCTTAGCATAATATCTTGTTTGTATTTACTAGAAAATTCATTAGAGAAGTTGGCCTAATTGCAGTTATTCTTTGTAGATGGACATGGAGAAGGTTACCTATAGTTGATGGTTGTCACCCCACTGCTTTTACAACAATTTAGGGATGAATAGTTTGGGGATATTATCTATGAAATCTTACATACTTAGATATCCATTGGATATTCTTCTGATGAATTTTATGAAGTTGGGGAGCATGTTTTTCATTTTAGAATATGAGTGATAATACTAGTGATGTTACATGAGGAGGTTTTGAGAGAGTTTCATACATCTACTTTGGAGGTAAATCACAGTATGTATAAGATGTACAAGGACCTCTAATGTTAGTTTTTGTGTTCAGGGATAAAGAAAGAATTTGTATAGTTTTTCTCTTGATGCCTTATTTCTCAGCAAGTGAAGGTTGAGCACCATGTTCAAGAGGGTTTAGCTCAAATCCTTAAGGTTATATAGTGGAAGTGGGATTGGATATCCATGTACTTCATAAAGGGATAACAACATATTTCCAGGGGACATGATTCCATATAGGTGATCATAGACTGACTCACCATGTTTCCCCACTTCTCAGCTATTTGGGGTTAGAGTTCACTGTAGATCTCAGGATGCCTCTATGTACAATAGATAGTCTGACTCCATGGGGTTCCATCAACAATCCTTTTTTACTATGACACTCACTTCATGTCATGTTAAGGAATTGATTACATGAGGATTCTGATACTTAGTTACTACTGAGAATAGAGTTTCACACCCAAAATGATGGCCAGAAGGAGAGGAACATTTTGGTCATAGAGTATATGATGTTAGCATGCCTGTTGGTCTTTGAACATAGTTGGGAGGATCATTTACCACTAGAGTAATTTACTTACAAAAAAAGCTACCATTCCACCATCATTATGTCACCATTTTAGTCTTTTTATAGGAAACCCTATAGGTCACCACTTTGCTAGATTGACCAATGAGAGTCAGCACTCATGGGGCCAAAGTTGTACTGAGAAACTATAACGGAGGTATAGATCATCTAGGAGTGGATGGGAACAACCTGGAGCCATCAAAATTCCTATGCATATAGACGACAGAGGCATTTTGGATTTTAATGAGGTATTCTATGTGTTCCTATGGGTTTCACCTCAATATGGATTACTGAGATCCGAAAAATTTGGAAACTATATCGGATATTCGTTATCCTTTTCTAGATACTGTGTAGAGTTGGCGATGTGTCATACTGCTTAGATCTATTTCTACTATTACACCAGGTACACGGTGTCTCCCATGTGTCGCGGCTGAGGAGTTACATGCATTTCCTATTAGACGTTATCGACTGGGGTGAGCTAGACATCAAGGAAGGAGCCACCTTTGCTAAGTACCTAGTATAGATCGAGGATTAGGTATAATAGGATCCTTCATGGGTGAGTGATTCCTTTAGTGTGTTTGGTGGTAGAATAGGTTTCTTCATGAGAGATCTTGGGAGTGGGAGGCTCATATTCATGCTCAACACCCAAATCTATTTTTATATCCCATGTGTTGGATTTTTTTTATGTAAATCTATAGGTTAGGGAGAATGTAATGACTTGGTTTTTCCATGTATTGTTTTTTTATATTATATGGATTATTTTTGAGACTAGGAACTGAGATGATGTATAATTCTAAGGCCTTGTGTTCCCAAAATAAATGTTTGAAATATATTAAATATGTTAAATAGAACATAAGCACATTTTTCCTAAAAAAGTGGAATAATATATAAAATGGGGCCTATATTAGAAAATTGAGGGAACCATTGATTTTAGAATGTGTTTTTTACCCAAGGAACCACATAAAATTTGTCATCATAGGGCATTTGTGGAAAATACATCATGGGTGTGAATGAATAAAACAATTAAATAAATAAATTTATTTTTATTTTATTGACATAGTGATTGATGTGTCTTTATGTATACTATTATGGTAAAATTATAGGTTTATCTGCATAACCTTGTATCTTCTATAGAGAGAATTGGTGGATCTCTCCTGAACTAATGGAAACCAGATTGTAGATTAGCTATAAATAGGTAATAGGATTCGAGATCTCACCAACGATAATGACATAATCTTGTTCTTCATCATCGGTCAATACATCTTGAGTTTGGGGATTGTTTTATTTGGTTTCTTTCCCCATTCTTAATTCCTATGATGAACAATAATGAATCAACCAATAAATTGATCCATGGTTCAATTATCTTATGGGATGGGTTTATTTTTGGGTTTATTTTGGGAGTTTATACTGGTTGTTTTGATTCTTCACTTATCATTATAATGGTGATGAATCGATTCCAACATGAAAATTGGATGAGGTTCATTCCTCGTGTTTTTGGTTGTAAATTTCTCCCATATTTCTTAGTTCATAACGGGTGTTCTTCATTGAACCTTGGTTCTACATTCATCAAGAAATTTATTGTTGCACACTCATTTCTTGGCACAATGGATTCATATTATAGATTTGTGATTGGAATGACTTGACCATGGTGTGAAGATAGATGTAAAGGAGGATAAGATGGTTTTGGATATCCATTTGCATGTTCATCATTTATCAATGATGAATGGTTTTATATGGTGTTTTTTGAATGGATTTTATGGTTGGAACGTGTTGTTCATCGACAATAAGGCTCATCAGACACGGATTCATGGTTTTCCAGAGAGGCATGTTGATAGATTGATGGCTAGAGGCATGGAAACAGATGTAGAATCCAGATTTGATATTTTGGAAAACTCGACAGTACACAACATGTAAGTCAGAGAGACATTCCTTATGGGCCCCTCTCAGCAGCATCTAGGGTTTTGGAAAGGATAAAAGTATCACATGGCATGTGACATTGTCACATCGCATGTGGACCCCTTTGGTGAGATCTGTGAGTACCTATGAGGGTACATGGAAATAGGATAGATTCCAGAAACATAAGCACAAGCACAGTGTGTACTCCCACACAGACATGGCATGAAAAAAAATTACATGGTAAAACCAATGTATTGGTACACTAGAAGAATTAAATGGCTAACTGCACGTCGTTTACTTCCACACGGACACAGAACCAGGCCGTTTACATGGGAAGGACCTGGGGTTGATGGGACATGATGTATAACCCTACTACATGATTTTCAATCCTTAAATTATGTCTTAGATCCTTTTTCTTATATATCTTGGAAAAGTTTAATTTGGTTGTGTTCCCCATATCCATTCCCTCAGGGTTAGTATGGAATCGACTCATACACATATGATAGTGATCCCTTCAGTATGAATTCTTAGATAGATTTGTTGGAATCCTTTCATGAGGCCTAGAGTTAGATACTCTATTCATCTAAGTTCCCTAGGTGGAGTTATTTTTATCTTCATTACCAATACTACTCTGGAACTGATCCTCTACTTAGCAGGTTAATCCAAACTGAGCTGTTGGTATACCCCATGGTCTTCAGAGTGATTCATATCTTTGTATCATATCTCTTTATACTTTCAGGGTGTACTTATAATAGAGAGACTCAATGATAAATACCTCTCAAATGTACATCAACAATTCTATTATACTCATGGAGTGTGTTCTCCCTGATGAGTGTTTTTTGGAGCCTTTGAGATGAGATCCTATGTTAGCATTAAGGTCGTGACTTAACATTAGACTATGTGTCTTGTTTGGTATACTAGATATTTTTGTTATATGTTCTACAGAAATAAAAATGTTTAGAGATGACTATATTATTTTTTTTATGATTTTCCTCTCTAGGGTGTCCTACTAGGTATTGATATACTCACCACTACATGGGAATTTCCTACACATGTCATGTCATGTTCATATTATCGGCCTTTTAACAAAGTCCTAGATGAAATAAGAATAGATGGTGCTTAGTGAGACTAGACAGATTGAGGTGTGTTCTTTAATTACCTTGATAGTATTACCCAATTTATTATCAGGTTGAACTTGTTTGCAGACTCTTTATGTTGGTCCTGTATTTGGCCTAATTTACATTCCTTTACTTATTATCATACTCTGGTTCTGGTATTTAGATGTATGCATTATCGTTGTCCAGTTTATATAACACTTCTTCATTGTATGGGTTTAGAGATGTGTGCATGTGTACAGGTACATAGGCTAAGGAATCCCATGTTAGTCATATCCCTACTCGACGCTAGTATCAAACCCTTGGCCTATTGGAGGCGGGCTTGTGGAGTCGCACAACGAGCCCCATTGGGACGGTTCTTGACAAACTAAATTAGTATATACTTAGGGGAAACATTACCAATAGGTATTTTCATTAGGATAATATGAATATCCCTCCTCCCACACATCTGGAAATAGAGGATCCTCCTATAAGAGATAAATTTGAGCATCATGACAGCTCTCGATCTAGGAAGCCCATCTACACAAATGAGGAAGTAAAATATGATCATGACTTACCTACATTATGGAATCAAACCCTCCCCTTACAGGGTGATCATTCAGTCCTATAACAGATTTAGAATTAGTGGGTTATGAAAATGGTTCCACCACATTAAGCCTTTATTTCCCCTATTGATGGGTGTTGACCCTAACTGTGGTGTCTCCAAAAAATTTTAATTCCATTGAATCCCAGAGTGCTAGAATGGTACCCATTGAATGGAGGTGTGTGCACATGATTCTTGAGAAGAATCCATATATTGAATGGGTTTATAACACTTTTTAATCACTCAATTTTATAAATCCTACCTTTTCTATCATTGACAACATGGGAGATACAATAGATCATCTCACACACTTCTTTTTACTAGTGAGGTCTGATGATGGGCCCTTGAGATCAACAAGAGGTGAAAATTATGAGTTGTTTTGTAAAGACACTGATAGTTCCAGCCTTCATTTGTTATAGAATCCTTCTAGAAGTATCCATTGTGTGGTGGAAAGACCTCCTTCCTCAATTCATTTTTTCAATTCAACTCTATGTTGTGGAAAATGAAATTTTCTGACCTGAAAAACTGTAGGTAGAATGAAAATGGGAGGGTGTCTTACTAGCCATATGGAAAGATTGAACCTATTCACTCATCATACATCTCTAAAAATAGATATTTCTAGAAATATATGCTAAAAATAATAGGGATGAGCTATAGATACCTCTGATCCTGATGAAGTATCCAAGAAGATTCTACGAGTTTGTAGAAATAACTTATTGTTTATAAGATTTCATATAGCAAACCTGAGATAAATCTATAATCATTCCCACAACATAGGAGGGAAATATCATTAATGAATATATTGTTTTCATTTTCTTAAAACTAGTAATAGTCACAATTCAATCGCCTAGGATGTTTCTAAATCATCCAATGCCTCCTATCGAGCAGAAGCAATAAAAACCCACCTTTATCTAGAAGCAAAAGAAGATCAAGGTCACCCGAAGTTTGAGGAATGGATGAATAAATCCTACTAATTTCAAAATGAATAGTTCCCTAGTTATATCCTATAATCCATGGAATATTTCCAACTCAATATACAACAACCTAGGAATACTAATGAGGTTTACCACACTGATCATCACGAATTTCCCTTTCCATAAGAGTCTTTGTCACACCATCCATGATTGTTTCATCTTCGAATACATTCTCTAAATCATGGATGATTCCATAATGGTAATACAAGATAATTAACTAGAAAAATTGACTTGTGTGACCATATCCCAACTAGAATAATAGGGATATTGTAAATAATTTTTATACAATTATGAGAAGATGTTCAATTGACTAATCTCATTCTACACTGAAAGAATAGTATAAAAACCCCATAACGGTCTCATCACTAAGGAAGGTGAGATAGAATAATCCTCCTAGAGGTGAGCTTAATCATCGTACATAGGAATAGACAAAATATGAATAGTCATATTCATCTCCTATGAAATCTATAACTCTTGAAGACTTCATTCGTGAAATGTTCAAAGCACAGGCACCACCCCACAAAAAAGAAACCTCATTGGATGAAGTGTTCATCTATTGTTATGTTATTGTAATACACTTAGTTAAAAGATTTTATTATGGGTAATACACCTCTGAGTGTGATTTCCCCTCACCTTACTGGGGATCTGCAGGCTGCAGATACAATAGCTGAGTGTACATGATACAACACGGGTGTGGTCAAACCCAATATCATAATTATATCCCCAAAGAGGACATATATGAATCAGATACCCAAGGAAAGAAAACTAGAATGACCAACAGAAACACCAGGGTGTCTCAGAGTCCTCTAGTGGTTGTTCAAGCACACTAATCTTACACAACCATCTCGTAGGGGGGTCGATTCTCTGATTAGTCCAGACAAAGGGGAAGGTTGGAAGGACCTACACCACTGGTAATAGATTATCATTTTACTCATACACAAGAACTAATACAATATACCTCAAATACCACTTCACTTGAACTACATAATAAAAATTATCCCAACCTAGGGAAAAGAAAACCATTGGCATAATAGTATGACATTCTGAAATAGTTGGCGGTTTTCCCAAAAAAACTATCAATCCTAGATGTGGTCCTTATTTTCAAATAACTCATAGATTCACTCATAAAATCCTTATTAATACAATAGTAATTTGAAATATAATTCACTAAAAATGAGGTTTATCATGTGGATACTATTCCATCAGAACTCCAAGTCTTCATCTTGTCCACAGAATAGGATTTGGAAGATATTATCCAAGGAAATATCAAATGCCAATATGTTTCTAGAATGCTAAAAAATTTCAACATTCAAAGGGATCTGATTCATAATGGATTCAGGATCAACATCATTCCAATTAAGAAACTCCAATTTTTGGGATATAGTGATTGGGATTTTCTCCAACAAAGACAACCATTCAATGGTTTGACAAGAGCAGCCAAAGACCTCTTTAGAAGATCAATCTCAAGGATTGGTTTTGGGATCATGCATCTAACTCTAGTTTCATCATTATATAGAAATAAATCACATATAATTTACTCCTAGTGAGATCATGGTTTCACAGGCACATGGAGATACCTTCAAAATTTCACCAGTGCTTTAAATAACTAATCTATGGAGATTTTGGAATAAAACATGGTGACAATGATCCCTTTGAGTATTTTGAATCTATAAATGTTGAGGTAGCTTTGTACAAAAAAGGTTATAAAACAACCAATTTTTTATGATGATATATAGGTTTTAGACACTAATGGATTAGGGAATTCCCCTATGAATCCATAGGGTATTCTTGATGGTAATTGTGTGCTACACATAAACTTGATTGAGGTAGTATACTTAATCTAAGATGTATAAGCTCCTCCTGTAACTAGTGATAGTATGAAAGAAAATAATTAGCCTTGGAATATCATGATAGTGAATTTGTAAGTAAAGGATAAAAATTTATCTTCTCAGGACCTCTCTCATCCTGATAGTGATATAGATTCCCTCAGATTGACTATAACGACTAAAAATTCCTCCATAGTCTTAGAAATGGTGTAATAAGAGTATTATCTCAAGAACACTCCTTCATTTGAGGAAGGTATCTCTACCACCATCGATGAGCTCAAGCAGTTAAATCTATGAATAGATAAAGACCTACAACTTACATTGATTAGTGCCTCAATTGACCACATGTATCAAGAGATGTACATTACATTTTTAAATAAATATTGATATGTTTTCTATTGTAGTTATACATAAATTCTCAAACAGAACCATGATGCGACTACATAATATATCAGATTTCATGTTTACTAGTGAGATTTCAAAGTGGAATCTAGAAGAATACCCCACTTCCATACTAATAATGTAGAATTGGAAGTTGGAAAATTAATCAAAGACAATATTTTCTAGGAATTTCAATATAAAAGATGGATTGTTAACATCATCCCTATAAATAAAAATAACCAACATATTATGGTCTATAATTATTTTAGAGACCTTAAATGATACTTCGTGAAGGAAGATTTCCCATGTTGATTACAAAACTCCTGATTGATGAAACAGATGGATTCCAAGCCCTTTCCTTCAAAGATGGGTATTTAGGGTAAAATAAAAAAATATATGACCCTTATGGATGAGTAAGTCATAACCATTATAGAACAGCGAGGGATGTCTTTCTATTAGTTCATTCCATTTTTATTAAATAATGCTAGAATTACTTATCAACACAGTTTTCATCATATGTTTATTCTCTTATTTTGGATAATAGAAAAATGTTATTTCAATTACCAGGTAATAAAATCAAGATAGTTATATGATCAATTAAAGGATCTTCAAATAATTGTTGACAAGCTCTGGCAGCACCGTTTGAAGATGAACCTACTATAGTGTGATTTTAGGGTAACATATAGGAAATTCTTTATCTTTGTAGTATGACAATAAGGCATCAAGGTCAACCCAGAAAAGACTAGTAAAATCCTATAAATTTCACCCCTCCATAATATAAAATGTATAAGGGGAATCCAAGGGATCCACATATACATATGGTGTTTAATATCCATCCTAGATAGTAAATTTCTCCCCATAACCATGTTAATGAAGAAGGGAGTCACCTACCAATATGATAATGACTTATAATATTTTTTTGAGATTATCAAAATGTATAAGCTACACCCACTAGTCTTGATGCCACCAGTTAATGGTAATTTGTTCATCTTATATGTGGATTCCATGGAACAATAACTTGGCACTATCTTTTCATAGAAAAATGATGTAGAGAATGATAATAGTTTCTACTACCTTAGTTGAATGATTCTTGGATCTAAGACTCAGTATTCTAATATCGATAATAAATTCTTATCTCTCATTTTTGTGATGAAAAAAATAGGAATTACATGCACCAATATAAAGTCTACTTGGTCTCTCATATTGACTCTCTTCACATATATCCTTGTATTACCTATGTTGAAATGAAGTTTCGACTGATGGGAGGGAAGGTGATGAATGATTTCCATGCGGCACATGTATCCCTAGAAATTACACCAATGGACACTGAACATCTAAACTATGATGTGTTATTTTCCCATGACACCTCCTCCCCACACACACAAAGCATGGGATATGTATTTTTATGGTTCCAATTAAATTCCAATAACCAAGAGTCTATAAAATACTAATCTCAATCAGTATATCCTTGGGATTGAAATTGTTTCTACAGAAAATGACATTTTTCTATACTCCTTCTCACTATCCAAATGTTACACTAATAATGAGGCAGAATACTAGGCCCTCATAGTGGGTTTGGAACTTTCCCTATATCCAAATATAGTCCACCTTAACATAAAATTGGATTTATAACTAGTGATAAATAAGATCAATGGTGAACATTCCATCAAAAATGACGAATTTTCCCTCTCATAAACTATTTTGGAGGATTTATGGCATAGTTATATTTTGAACCACATTGTATCATGTCCCTCGATCAGAAAATGATCGTGAAGACACATTAACTATTACAGCCATGGTCCTAGATGACCCTGATCATGATGAGGTGTTATTTTATATCACACATCAAAGTATGGTATCATCATCCATCATATGAGACATGGAGGAGATCAATCTGGTCAACATTTCCTTAGAGCATGATGAACTGATATCCGTCCCTAGATGGATGGAGCCCAAAAATTATTATCTCTAAAATGGGATGCTCCCAATAGACTGATAAAAAGGGAAGATAATTGGTACTATAAAGTGGACATTACCCATTGGGATGGTCCAAATAATAAAAAATCCCTATGTATGTAATGATATGATGGAATCCTCATCAAATTCCTATAATAAAGATATATTTCTACCATAATTGAATAATTCCTTATAGGATCTTATGAAACTCATCATTATGGTACTAGGATCTCCCATAAAATAAAGAGGCTTTCTTTCTATGGGAAAACAATGATTCATGACTATATATAATTCATCAGTAAATTTAATTATTTCTATATTCATGGAAACTACATCCATCAAACCTTGAAATTTATATATAAAACTAAATATTCTTAACCATTTTTTGTAGGGGGAATGGATGTTTTGGAGACATATCCCCCAACTACAACTCAGTAGTTGAAGTACATACCAACTAATACCAACTTATTTTACAAATGGGTTGAGTAAATTAACCTCAAGGAAGTTGGGATTAATAATATCATTAAATTATTAAATTCCAACATCATAAATAGATTTGGAGTCCCTCGCATTGGTGGAAAATGATACCAATTTATGTTCTACCAAGTTAAAGAAGTTATTCCAAGAGAAAAACTTCATGTTAAAACATTCATACCATGATCAGGTAGTGGAAAATTTATAGATAAAGTCCTTTAATAAGTCTATTCTGAATATACTCCATAAGATGGTAGACGTATATAATAATTATTTGACAAAAAACCTCTTTACAGATTTTTGGTCATATTGTACCACTGAGAATACATATATACAAGAAACTATGTATTCATTGGTGTAAATAATTAAGGAAATATTTCCCATATAATATTTTTTCCTTCACTTTAGATAACTATCTGTAAAAAATATTAGTCATTGAGAAATCTAAAAAGTAACTCAATGAGTTGGAAGGTATTGATGAGTAAATTTTTTGTGCACTGCACAACCTTAAAGTCCATAATAATCATATCAAAAAATCCTTTAATAAAAAGGTTTTTCTTTGTTCTTTCCATTAGGGAGAACTTTTAGTTGTTCTTAGAACCCCGATGATACCAGGAAATAATCCCCCATAAATTGGAACCCAAATGGTAATGGCCTTACATAATACATAAGGTCTATTACAATGTAGATTTATCATTTTCCATGATAGATGGGAATGGTTCATGCCCCAAGTAATGAATGGTTTCTAAAAAATCACTTTTCATAGCCTACGTCAAGATCCTCACATCCTAACTTCATGAAATTAAACTTCAAAGAAAATTTCCTAGTTGCATGATGTTAAACTACATGATGCATTTTTACTATATGAAGTTAAAATGATTTCCCAAAACTATGTATGTGTTTATTATCATTCAATGGATATGCATAGGTATAACTAGATCATATATCTTGGCCTAACCACCATAAGATGATAATTACCCATTCATTTATTTTAATCTCCTCCATGTCATGAAATCCTTGTTTCTCACACCAAGCATAGATTACGTAGGAATAATAATTTTGTTAAAGGATCCCCCACATGATCAAAACATATGAGTTCATGAAATTGGTTATCATGGTTTGGGATGCAAGACCATAAAAGGAATACCAAGAGTTCTTTCAGCATGACATTAGATGGCATAGTTGATGTCTCCTACATAACATAAAACTGCACATTACTATAGACCTCACCCAAGAAGACCACTATCATTGGTGTTGGTCCCCCACACCAAATCTATTAAATAAATAAATGTTGAATGGTTTCAATCATTAAAGGAAACATAGTTATTCCTAGATCTCTAATCTATGGTCCAGTTGAAACAATTAATGGTAATAATTCCCCCTATGTGTATGGTTTAGACATGTGTGGAGAGGATAATATTTATGAACTATTTATGGATTGATTATTATCATTAAAAGATACATGGTTATTCATGGATCTTCAATCTTGGGACCATCTGGTAAAATCAACTGGAACAATTCCCCATCTATGTTTGGGTCAGTCCTATGTGTAGAGTTTCTCATTCAAGAAATATGTGTCTCTTTATTCTTATCATTTCAGGATCAGAATTTATGATAGGATCTGTGATCATAATTCCAACCAAAATATAATAAAAGTGAGTGTCTCATATCACTTTGTATAGGTAAAACCTACACATGAAGCTTTCATGCATGCACTGTTTGTGGTTTGATTCTTAACATCACAGGATACCTATAAATTTCTAGATCTCTAATTCTGGGTTCATCCACAACATATAAAATGATAAAAATACACTCTTAACTACATAAGGGTTAGACCTATAGAGTGAGATATATGAGAACCACTCTCATGGGGTTTAGTCAGCTTGCCTATTATCCCTTTTTTCTCATGTCGAGCATGAATTTTGTGAGATTAGGGAATCTGGAAATCCACTTCAGATGATAATAATGTGATTCACTTCATATCATGAACATTTCTTAGTTTCAAGCTATTAAACTGAATGAAAATTTTTATTCACATTGAATAGATCATAAAAGTAACATATTAATATTTTTAAATATGTTTGATTCATATAGGCACATTATACCTGTACATGAGTCGGATATACAAATGAATTGATTACGCACATGATAAATCCGCACAAGAAGGTCTTTGACATATGAGTAACAACCAATAATTTTATACATAGATAAAAGATGATCCCTATATGTAAATTCCATGACTAGTGAAATTTTTTCCAATGATATCTTGTTCAAATGTCTCATCGGTTCCCATATCCTTTCCACATGATGTTAAACTTCAAGGAAAAAAAATTCTTTACCGCATGAAATTAAACTACAAAGAAAAAATCTTTCCTGTGTGATGTTAAACTATAATGAAGGGAAAATGTTCTTTCCACAATATGTGAAACTGTATGGAAAATTACCTTATTGCATGAAATTAAACCACATGATAGATATTTCATCACTAAAAGTCATTAAAATATGAATTCCATCACCCATAATAACCTATTATCAAAGGACTATAATGACATGGCCTCTACTAACAAGAGAATGGGGTGCTTTAGCCATCTTTTAATCACCTAACCCATAAACAACACTTCATATCTTGAATTCCTGGGTTTCTAGAAATCTTCCATAGACCATTGAAAGGAAAATAGGTATGCATGTTTGACCATGATATCGATTCATAATGGATTTGACCAACCAATCATAGATATATTTCCTCTATATGAAGGGATTTATAATCCCTATGAGCCTGAAATCATTGTTAAAAATCAATGAACCTTATGGTGTTTCAGGTCATCCACTTAATGATTTTCTAATATCATTACTCGTGTCCTGAGATCCTCAAGCCATGATTTACAACATTTTCATCACCTAATAAAAATCATGTTGGAGTACCTTTGATTGTGGGAATCCAAATTAGGATTTTGTGTGTCATTAACCTCATAATAGGTCCATGTGCATCATGATATTAAATTTTATGCAATTTGGTCAATGATATATGATCTTAAAATTTAGCCTTTGATAGTCCAAATCAAAACTCCCTAAACTACTAACGAAAGATACATAAATCGTTTTAGGTTGAAACCCCACAAATTAAGGCCTAATAAAAATTTAACTCTTCACTCTCTAATATCATTATCTCTAGATTTTATGAAAATGATAGAGCATAAATAAACAAGGTGTAAATCTCTTGGGATCTACTTTGAGGCCCTAGTAAATGGATATCCATACTTAATACACCCTATGGTCTAAGAAAAAATTTAGATAAATGGTTTGTTATATCTCCATGTCATGATAATGTGTTCACTATATGAAGACACAACTTTTAGGTTTCTTAAAACATTCTTGAATATTATAATTTTCATAAAATAACTTAATGCCTTTGAATTATGAATTGACAGAATCAGTTCCTTAATTTGGTATCCTTCTCTTGGGACTCCATGGACCTTGGTATTATATTCTATTAGATCTTCCCTTTACATGACTAGTAATAGGGATGGGTTTGTCAAAATAGACCCTTGGATCCTAGGAAGCCCCCCCCCACCTTAAATGTAAGAGTTAGTGTCCTAGACATGTAAAATATTATAGACTCATAGAATTATCGATGGTGGACTCAAAATCACAGGTTTCCAACTCTATGTAACTCATATATTACTATACCATGATTTAAAATCCTGATAGCCTTACTATTCAAGAAGATTTGACATCCTCAACATAATTTCATCGTGTATTGTTCCCCTTCTCAAATAATGAATGTAATACTCCATTCCCAAATCATTTTATAGCCCACACCACATGACTTGAAAGAACATAATATTGGTCCCGAGTATCACAACCTAAAATCAAAACTACCTTAGGGTTCCTAAAACTTTCCTAGAAATTAATTTTCTTCAGAGCACACTTCATCATCCAAACAATTATTATTTGCAAATATTTCATAGAAATTAGAAAAGGGTGGGGATCCCCATTACTTAACCATGAATGTAAGTCATATGGTCACATGCATAAGGGATTCTAACCTACCAACTAGAGGAATCTCCTCCTTGAAAGTGTGTAACTCAAATCCTCATGAGCTCTGATAAAACCATGATAGAACTCAACACCATATATTGTTTTGGGTCATCCATGGCATGTATTCTTGATTCCAAATTCATCTATTATAAATTTTGGGTTATAAATTAATAAAATCATATTCCAACTATCCATGAGGAATCATCTTTCCTAATATTTTTTCATCCTCCCATACCATTTCAAAAATCATTCATGAACCATGGAAAATAGTGGGTACACTTCTATTTGTCCATGTTAGAGACACATAAGGTCTTTGAAATTCCAACTAGATGTGTCTTATTCTTATTGGAAAGGAACTCTAATCCTTGTGATAATTGGTAACACTATGAAAAAACTCATCACCTTATGGTGTTTCAAACCATCCCTGGAATGTCTTCTCCATATTCTATATTCTTGAATTAGGTCCTTGAAAAAAGACTTGAATCTTAATGTAATATTTATTTCCATAACTGATGTTGTTAAACTACATAGTATATGTCCTTACTTCTTAACATTAAACTCCACAACATTTTTCCTTACTGCAAGGAATTAAACTGCATGAATAATTATACTTCACAAATAATGTATTACTAACAGTGGAATGTCTAATATAGAAGACCTCAATATACATCACATCAATGGTATACTTTTAAAGACCATAAAACATCAAACTGAAAGATATATAATGCTTTCCAGGTTGAAAACCCAAAAAATGGAACCTTGGGAAAAAGTTGAGTCTCTGCTCACTGGACATGAACTTTTTGTACTCTATAAAAGATTTAGAACTTAGAAAATGAAAATAGTAAAAAACTTGTCTGGTCAAAAACCCATGAGTGTTTATCCTGAGAAAAATCCAATTCCATGACCACTACGCCTTCCCCTATATGAAACTTATGAAAATATTATTTAAATATAAAATAAAAAGATATAGGTCTTTTAGGCATTGTCATTATCCCCTAAAAATTAAGATGCACTCACTAATTCCACTAACTTTAGTAAAAGATAGATTATTCTCCTTCCCAGGATAATATTTTAACAAAATTATCCATGCAATTTTAGTGATCTAAAGGAAACTAGAGTAGGTACATCAATGAGTAATCTTATGTCAATGGGAATTCATGATCACTTCCCAAGAAGAATCTATTGTGACTCAATCATTCAAATCTAGGTAATTTTGTTTACTTTACAATATAAAAATAATGGGTATCATTGATGATTTTTAAGATGTCATATCAATGAAATTTCATGAACATCATGAATGAAACAATTTTATACAATGATATATAATGTTCAAAATAATAATCCATTGATAAGGTGAACAAGAAGAAGGAATCTTCAAATTTTGGATCCTTTCTAAGGATTCCATCAAAACCAAAAAAATATATGAGACTATATTAAAATTTAATCAGATAAATTTTCTAAATCAGCAAGTCTTTGGTCCGAACTTCTGATTGAGTACTGAAGTTTCATCCATCCCACTTCTTTTTCTAATGCCCGAGGATGAATAGTCTTATTAAAATATGACATCTCCTCAAATCCTTCCATATTATTCATTAATAAGGATGATTGCACAAAAATTTCAGATATTAAGATAGCTATGATTTCCTTTTATTTTTCTATCTCTGTAGTCATGTCATCCATTTGGGTGTGCAACTGATAGATTATCTGATGTAATTTCTATAAAACCTCTAATCCTCCCTCATTAACTAGTTTTGAGAACCTTCATCATCAAAACTATACAAATAACCCTCGCTATAATCAAATTGTTTCCTAGTTAGAACAATTTTTCTCATGATGTAATATAATGTATAGGGTCAAAGCCAACCACCCCTAAGTTGAGAAAGAAATGTAGAATGTATGCCACTCGTCCAAGAAATCTTTCTAGGGAATTATCTGTGATCATGGTTTGAATATTCTCCTTGATTAGACTACATCGTGCTTGGTCCTCTATAACTACTGGTGTTGGCTCATCAAAAGGGGGAATTATTGGTTGAGTAGATGAAGAATGAAGAGACTAAGTTCCATGTGCTCTTATCTCAAATGATTCTTTATCCATCAATAGTATTAAAGTACTAGCTTCCTCAAAGAACACTACCACACTAATGGGATGGTCATTACTAGGATGATTTTTCTTCCTCAAAGGCTCTCTCGAGTCTTGAAACAAAAAAAATTGTTTCTACAGATAATGGGGTCAGTGGACCACATGGATTATACACATGATAGGACAATCTATTCATCACACCACCCAAGTAGGATACAGCACATTCCTGGGAATAATAAAAATATTGGAAAATAGGTATTCTAATAGGAGTAATAATAATCATTTCATTTTTTTCTTCATGTTCTTATACAATCCAAAACTATAAGATAATACCAAGATTTCATTCTCCATGTACGCTAGGTAAAGGGAAAGAAGAAATACTTTGGATGTAACTGAATTGTAGAGAGAACTGATAAAGTTTATATCGATAGAAAATAATAAGCTCATCTAAATGGTATGTGAGAGCCCCATCCAGAAGAGGGATCTTGTATTACTATTCATTGAGAGAGTCACTATCATTATCAACAATGGGATCAGACGATGTAGGAAAAGGAATAATGTTAAATGATTAAGATTACACAACATTTCAAAGACCTCATCATGGCCTAGAGGAATCACCTCAACCATAAAAAATATTAAACTTCCTTTGATGAAATGAAGAACCAGGGATCTTAGTAGTGTTATGGAATTTATACCAATGGATATGGTCTCATATTCATCCAAATAAGAACGTGAAAAGTTCATCAATCCTTTAAGGTATGTTTACTTGTTAGATATGTCCCATGAGTTAGTAGAGGAGATAAAGAGTAAGTAAATATAGATCAAGAGTCCTCCTCTCTCTAAATCGAGCTATCATCACCACCGTGCCAACACGGATTCCTGAGCATGCATCACTGGCTGAGAAAATCCATCTATTTAGAAACATGGATAAAAACCCTTCCAGATGAATAATCAAGGATAACTTTGGTCAAACTAGGTATCCCCATTTGGTATATTATTTGGCCATAAGTATTTATGAATATGATCCAATTCTGTCACAAACCTATCAATAAGGGAACTTATGAGGGCGTATAGAGTTTGGATGAATTATGATACGGCAGAGAAAGATGTTGATACAGTCACTAAAGTAATTGGAATCCATATTCATGAAACCAATAAACATACATAATATGAAGAAAAAAATCCTATAAAAAGAGATTCATGACTCCTAAAACATCATGATAATCACATTAACCATAAATGGATTTGGGATCAAATTACTACATACAAGTATTGAGAACTGCAAGACCCATGGAGACATTGTGAATCACATGACCCATGTGTCATCTCACAACTGCATGGTCAGTCATTAGACTTGCAATCACATGACCCAGAGATGGACATGAAAATTGTGTGATGATCAAGAAATCACACAACCAAGGCAACGAACCATATTAATCCTACAAGTTATCCATGTGGTCAAGGATCTGGGTTAGGGATCAAGCAAATAACTGAGATTTGATTTTGTATTTTTTTTAACAAGCGCTAAGACAAAATGGCATCATGATCATATGTTGTGTAACAGTCTCATGAAATAGTCTTGAAATTAGTTATTAAATAGAGTTATTGTGATGATGTTCTTGAAAATAGGTATCACAAAATGGATCTTATGGTAAGGTCTTGCAAAGGAGTCACATGATTGGAGAAATCACATGAGCTACGGAGATTGAGATCACTGGTGAAATTAGTCTCCCCTCACTCCCCTATTTATAGGACATTCATGGGAATACCAAATGTCACCTAGAAGAGCAATTATTGCCTGAGACATTAATCTATAGAATCCCCAAGGACTCGGGTGGGAATTTATATTCTTTATAACTGAGTATTTATCCATTCTAATATCACTCCTGAGGGGGGCGGGGGTGACACCTTCTAATGAGCATCAAAAAACTATAACTAAAGAAATAACCTAAGAAGGGGTATTATTTTCTCCACAAAAAAGGTAGGGAAGAGTTTGAATCATGATGATCACCTGATATTTATACAGATACATGATCATGTGACCTTATGAAGGTTATAAAAATGATCTTCCACAATTCATGATATTATTATGATTACATGAATCCCCTTTAAAAGGTAGTAATGATCTTATAAAATATTACTAACAAGTGTTGATAAATATGTGATGTATACCAGATGAGTTCTTATAATCATGTTACTTTTTAGCCAATATACACCTAAAAATCATCCAAATACCCTTGTAAAATAAAGGTTGACAAAATAATAAGCCTCATGAGATGGATATTTGTGTTGATATTCATGGTATATGTTCATTTGATTCGCAAGACCTCATGAATCCCCATGCAATATGTCAACCTTGTCATGCAAGAGAATGTTTCCAGTCCACCTTCATTATATGAAAGACCTCAGACATGTCCATTAAATCATGTGATTCCCATATGTCTCTTCAGATAGGTGGATGGATGTTTTATGATAATACTCGTAGAACATCATGATATCGAACATTGATCATGTGACACATCATAGACAAGAGGAGAGACTATCCGTGAAAACACTAGCATGATGACATGATATACCTTATCCTTGTAAAATTAGGAATAAAATAAGA
Source organism: Viscum album (assembly GCA_963277665.1). Taxonomy (NCBI): domain Eukaryota; kingdom Viridiplantae; phylum Streptophyta; class Magnoliopsida; order Santalales; family Viscaceae; genus Viscum; species Viscum album. The sequence goes on from OY728142.1 coordinate 1,336,049,203, forward strand.
TATAAAAATGTGGAATCTTATTAAAAAATAGGATATGATAATTTTCAAAAAAAAACTTACCCACCTCATGTAACATAGGGGGACTTTGATGTATCAGCCTTATCCTGTAGAGGCCCCCCTTGACATGACACCTTAGTCTCTATAAAAACCCCAAAAAAGTCATCTTGTATCATGAAAAGTCATTTCCATGGGCATCCTAACCTCATAGAGTCTCATAGATATATCAGTTATACTTTTTTAAGGCTCTTTTACATATCTACTCGATTAAGGGATATCCCTTTGATAGGATGGTGATCGGTGAATATGGAGATGATTGGGTGTTCTTGTGATTTGTGAATATCATGTGACACCTCAGATGACCAGTGTTAAGATTATGTGAAGTATGTTATGAAAACATCCCTCTACTGATACAAAATCATATTTTCAATATATGTGTCATGAAAGACAGTGTATAACTAGGGTGAATAGGCCAATAAAATCCTCCCAACATAACATTATGCACATAGACAACAAAAACAGTTATATGGGATAATAGAAACAAACTTTTTAGAGAATAATTTCATGAAATCACAAGGGTAATCCACCAAGAAAAATATAAGGAATGAACTAAGAGATTATGTTACATGAATAATTGATTATTGAAATTGGATAATAGATCAGGTGATGGACTTACCATAGGATATTAAAATCATGTGAAGGAGTTCTTTCAAGTTGACTAGGTAACAAGAAACATTCATAAACTAATACATTAAAAACCTTAAGTAACATATGAAATTAAGTGTTAAAAAGAAAGAAAAATAAGAAAAACTTATGAAAGGATTGATACACTAATATTCATGTGGTTTGTATGACCTACTCAAATCATATGAAGCACCAGTACATGTTGCCCAATTCATGATGCAGACATTTCATCCAGATCATGGAATGTCCTTTGGACATGTCATCTAAGTCTTGGGAATCCCACTAGACATGTCAATAGAGCCATGAAAATTCCTCTAGAAAACTTACACAATTCATATGGTATCATTATAGAATGCCAATCATATCATTTGAATACCTATGGACATGTCACTCATGTCTTGTGATGTCCTCCAAACATGTCATCTAGGTTATGAAATGTCCTCCAGACATGTCACCCTGATCATGTGAAGCCCTCTGGACATGTCAATCTTGTATTGAAGAATCCTATTGACATGTCTCCCATGTCATGTTGTAGCATTTTGTAATGTCACCTTAGTGTTTCAAAAATAATTTTTACATGTCACTCAGATCATGATATGTCCTCCAGACATGTCATCCAGGTCATGAAACGTCCTCCAAATATGTTATCCATATCATGTGATGCCCTACATACATGATAACCAGATCATGTGACATCCTTTGGATAATCTAAATGGATAAGGTGGTTGTATTTATTCATGTTCTATAAGAAACCATCATTAGTCCATACATCCTCATACATGTCATATAGACACCATGGACATGTTAGGCAGATAATCAGGACATGTTGAGTAGATGTCTCAAGACATGATAACTTTTTCCAATGGATGTATTTATCCATCCCCCCAAATGAACTATAATAACTCTTATGATTTTAGAAACATCATATATAGGAAGCATTATTAAGTCCCAAGATCCAATATAAATCCAATTCCGTGTTATTCTCTCCATATCTTAAACATTATAAATCATGTGACCTAATATCTCATATGGTTTTGTCATTCTTCCTCATTAATCAGTGGATAGAGGATCCAAATAAACTATGATAACACTGATTCCTACTATAAATATGATACATATGATTTATTCCTAAGGTATTATCTCTAATAGTCATATGCCTATGTGTATGTCCCTTCATATTGAAAACATTCTATGCCCTAGGGACCCACTCCCCCCTATGGATCCATCATCCTTCTAGTTCATCAGTAGATTGAGACATAAAATGAAATACTAATACTCTTGTTCCTATAATAAAATTGATATTTAGGATTCCTACATAATTCCCATGATCCGTATCAAATATCACATTATAGATTCCACAGTACACAAGCCCTGAGCCCATATGTAATGAGATTGGTCACTTTTTGTCTCTTGTTTTACACACCAATAATGGATCACGTGATCTTAGGGATTTTTAATGATCATATCATTCACATCATTTATTTCTCCAAATAAGGGAAACCTTAGTGTGTAAGCACCATTCAATGGTGCAATATGACTTCTCCCATACAAGGACATCCTCCTCGGGGTATGTCCTAATGAAATGATCGAACTATGATGAATATTATTCATTCTATTAATATGATACCTAGGGTTCTTTATTGAGGATCAATATCAATACCCAATGAATGTTTTCCATAATATATATCCATTCTTCATGATGTTAAACTGAATGACTGAAATGAACTATATTGTTTTTATACCTATCATAAACTGGATACGTATGATACCTCATAAAGGTTCTATCCTATCCTTGAGAAATCAATCACCTCCCTATATGGTATTAAACTCCAGAGTTTATGTTTATATGGATTAAAAATATAAGCATATACCCATTTCTAAGAAGTAATGAAAAATTGATAAAGAACCTAGAATACATACAGATGGACTCATTTTAGGAACCACCCATTTACACATAAAAGGATTCAATACCTGGTAATTTTATTAGTGTAACTGGTTCTGCATTAGGATTGGGAATAGATTCATGAAAATATCATAAATCTATAAGAGATCCTAAGAGTGTGTAATAATCCCCTTTAATAGGGTGTGATGATCTTAACCTCCCACCCTCTCAAAAAGATGTTATTTCTTAAGATTCATTGGGAAAAATCACCAAATGATCACTTACCATTGGAAAGAAGTTTTGCACCATGTTATGGATGTGGGAACCATGGGGAGTTTCTATGAAAGATAAATATTGTGAACTTGACATAAAATCATTTATCTATACCACCCCCTTCATGAATTAAAAAGGATAAACTACATATATCCAATTGGGCCATTTCAGTCCAACCATTCGTCATCTTTCTAAGAAATAATCCTGAAAACAATTGGGTCTATACCTATCCAGTCTTATGAAATTGGATTTATACATAGCTACCGAATATCAAGCCTTTTTCTTAAATTCCATGAATTTTTTCTCATTCCTAGATGAAATTTTTTATTGAAATATTTCTCTAGGAAGAGATTCTTAAATGTTTCTCATTCTATGGAATCAATATCATCCCTTTCCCTAGTATTCTTAAAAAAATCACCATTTATCATCATGACATTCAATATAGTAAATGGAAAGCATTACCTTTTGATGTTCTAAATGTCCCATGACTTTAAATATCATTTTGAAAGAATCAATTCATCCCTCAACAAAAACAAGGTTTGAGGTTCCTCTAAAATATAGAGGATTGTATCTCTTAAAATACTCAAATATAGACAAGTTCCTCTTTGGTGGATTTGGATAATACCTAGAATGAATTCCACCACCATCCATAGCCAACGTCATCTGATCCATCATAATAAAAAACTTCTCGGTTCAAATTGAAACCATTAAAAGATACTGATTTTGAAGGATATTGACATGTTTGTGACATAAAACTATAGATTCCATATTTCTATTTTGGAAAATGATTATGAACACATATTTTTTAGATTAAGAAACATGGTAATCTAGAAATGATATATCATTTAAACAAAACCATTAGGTAAAATAAGTTAATGGAATGTTATCAAAATTATCCTAAACTCTAAATTTATCTAATTCTTTCTACTAATACCAACAGTAATGATCCATCCTTAAAAATTATATAATAATTAGTTTTATGTCATTAATTTATTCATATATATATATATATTTGAGGATTGTTTTAGGGTTATAGATTTTGAAATAAGGCCATAACTCATATATAATGAAACCATACTTTCAAAAGTAGATGCATCTAATATATATTAATTTTCCTATAATATAAAACATTGAAAATGAAAAAAAAAATCAGGAAAAATATTTTATAAATTATTCTATAATTCTTATTTTTCCTTACTCATTCATTATACCTGTGAAAAACATTTTAAAAAGTGTGATAACTAAAAAATATTTGTAAGGGACATAAAAAAATAACTATTTTAGTCAGGTGAAAACATGAAATACTAGGAAATGTTTACCTTTATATCAATGTTTATTGAGATAATTAAATTAGTAATTTGTACATGAAAAAAATAGACACTTTTTTTTATAAAAATACTTTAATACACAATGAAAGAAAATGAAAACCCTTTTAGTAAACATAGATCATCATATTCATAACCAATTTTAAACTAATTTCTTGAAAAAATGAAACCCGGTTAAATCCATTGGGGAAATCCTCTAGTAACACCATTATTCTTCCCTCAAAAATACAAGAAACATTACAAAATGAATTGGAGTTCTATATTTATACACCCATAATATGAAATATATGTAGAAAACTGACTCTTCTCAAAGTTATGAATCATTTTTTCGATTTAAATTCTTTAATTTGGACCCTATAATAGTACTTAATTGAGTCATGGATTTCATTAGGGTGTTTGAGGATTGTTATGGAGACTGGAACCCTGAAATGTAGAGAAATATTCTAGGATTCGTGGTTAGTGGAAACCATGTGGACCAACCCGTACAGTTTCCCATAACAGTGCGGGTATTTCAGAGGGGATCTAGGGACCACATGGTTTTTCTGGAACTATGAAATCTTATGTGCCTACTTGTGAAAGTATCAGACAGAATTGGGATAGTTATATTCTTATGGATTGTGCAGGTTTAGCCAAAGCTCCTAGCATGTTCAAGGTCCCACCTTATACATAGGAGGCAGCATGGTTTGTACATAGTTTAGTCGAACTATGCAGCCAAACCATGTGCCCTCATTTTTTAGTGAAATTAAATTTTTTCCTTGAAATGTTTTCAACATAAAACCCTTATTTTCTTTCTTCTTCTCTACATATAATCCTTCTTCCCCTCTCCTATGAGATCTCATTCTCTTCAACCTAGGTGTTTTGATAACTCCTTCATCCATTCTCAAAATCCATCACCATAGTAATAATTAGAAAGCTATAGGTAATATCTCTAAACCTATTGCTTCCAATCATTATTTATCTTCTTGTCTCTTGTGCTATTTTGTTATGCTATCATTTTCCTTATTTTTAGGGTGTTGGAACATTTATTTGATTTATTACTTTATATATAAAATATAAATTCGATATTGGGAATGATGTCTTCTATGATCCTATGTTAGGTGGTCTATTTGTTTTCCCTTAAAGTTGTATTGTTTTCATAGCTCTGATATCATGCAGTAGTCCATCAATTTTCATGTGTTTCCTTAAAATGAGAATTTTATTTGTAAATAAATATACACATGATTTAATCCTTATATATACCCATGTTATGTATTTAGAGGATGTAGAAATCAATCATAGATTTTCATTTGGTGTACCGAATGAATTTTAATCTCAATATTTAACTATTGGAATTGTGAAACATCAAATAAGTGTTTGGATTGGCTTGTAAATGAAATTACCCCTCCATGTGTGATTTCCCAATTGATTAATGTATATTCTAAGTGCTTTTTTTTTCCTTGATTATGAATTTCCATGACTTTATTAATTAAATTTATTATTTAAATGAATTGATAATGGGTGGAAAGATCATGCGAAGTGATTCATGTTTTTAGTTATATGAATCATATGAAATGTGATTCCTTGGTTGTATTGGGCTTGAGGATTATAATTTTTAGAGGTGATACATCATGATATTATTGTTATTATTTGTACGTCTATGATATTTTATGTTAAACAATGGTTAAGGGACTTGTTTTGAATGAAGCTTCACTCTCACTTACATTGGGTGTTGGGAATGGAGTCTGTCACTATTATAATTGTATCTAGATTATGGGGAAGGTGCTCCTCGATCCATTTTTTTGGGTGTTGGGAATGAAATCTCACCCCAATTTTCTTGAGTGATGATCATGAAATTTTATATTCATTGTTTTATTCTATTAATGTAAACTTTGTTGGATCCTATATCTCATTACAACAGTTATGGATAGTTGATTTGTGTCCAAGGTATATCTACCACCTAGTATCCATGTATATTCCTACTTATATTCTCACGTACTTATTTCATATAGGTGTATACAGTATATAACTATAATTTATATATATTATTACTATATATATGTATGGTTACTAATCAGAATTTCCCATCATCCTATGTCGAAGAAGGTAGAGCCAACTATATATTCCATGTGAAATTGGGTTAGCTAGTATTTATTTATTCATATTTATTATTATTATCTATACATATACACTTTTGTTTCTATGTACATAGGCTTGATTATTTATAGAAACCTTTGGTGGTGGCTTGGTATTATATTATCTCACAACCTACTTGGACCACCTTTAGAACTTGATTAAATTACTAATCTACAAGTATGGATCAAATAAAATTATCTACTATAGATTCTTGATTTGCATAAATCATATCATGGAACATGGGGGTAGAGGACTGCGCATATTCTCATGATGTTAGTGGAGTAGTATTTTGGTATTTTAATATTTTTGTATAGCATGTTGTATATTTTCATCCCCTATATCCACTTTTTGTATATCATAATTCCATGACACAATCATGTATATGACTAATCCACTTGTATTTTGATATTATTATAGTTGATTGGTTATTTACACTTCCACAGTTGTTTATCATATTTGTTTCTATTTTTTCATTAGTTTATATAGGGTTCTACTGTTTTTTGTTTATTTATTATATCCATTGTTCCACTGTGATATGAGGGTATAGTCTCCCCAGCATACCACCCTTAAACCCTAGATTCTCTTTGGAAGTGTTTTTCATATGAAGAGGTGTGATTGGGGCCATGGGACTAACGGATCGAGGTAAGGGTTAAAGTAAATCACAGGTTAGGATGTTACAAAGTTGTCTCATAGTAGTATTTTTTTATTGTCTTACAATTTTGGAATTATGTAAGACACTATTAGATAATTTTATTTTTGAATGAGGTTGTGTCTGGGAGTAGTTAAACCACATATAGGAGAAACCTAAGTCATCTAGGATGGGTTATCTATGTTATTGGTTTTCTCCTATTATGGTTCATATGAAATAACCATTGGGTAGAAAAAATGTTTTGTTATTCTACTATTATTGGTATTACTAAAATGATATTTCATTTAACTTGTCCTGATTAAATAAGGTAATGAAATTTCATGAATCATTATTGGCACATTAGAACAAACATGCCATATAATTTTCCATTTGATGTCTACATTATGCATGCATTTTCCTATTTCAAATAGTGAGTTTCTGGTTATCAAGTATTTAAATGTACTGAAATTTCTTTTAGGGAGAATATAATTGGATTAATAAACATTCTTAAAATAATATAAATGGTTTTTCACACATATATTGGTGATTACACCTTAACCAACCAATTATACCATTTTTTGGGTTCTGAACATATTGTTTCAAGACTGTTCTATAGGTATATATTTATATATAGACTATGAGCTATGATAAAATTTAATATTTTAAAGTGAAATGGTTACTGCTAAATGGGATTTCAATTGTAAATTAAAGGGTATTTTCCTCTATAAATTTCAATTTACACTCCATATACAGGAAAATTTATCATGTGATATGTGACATAGACTAAAACCTGGCCTTATTAGTGGGTAGATTGGGGTGTCTTTTACATTCTTATAGCCTGATATGGTTTTAATTACCACCTGCACCTAGCCTTTGGAGTAGGATGAGTGGTGTGATCTTTTATATAGGAAGGCTTGTACCTTTCCTAGAGATATATATATATTGTTCTTTCAACTGTTGGTTTCTATTTTAAGGATTGAATTTTACATTGTGCAATCATTCCACCATGATATCCTTGATTGGTATGCAAAGAAGGTGGTGACAACCATGAATTAGAGGTGGTGGTCTATGAGCCACTAGTGATCCCTAATGTAGTTCAACCTATGGAACCACCTATAATTAGTGATATGGTAACTAAATCAAAATTTTAAGAAGGTTTCTTCTGCATGATGAAAAATATGCAAGGTTTTGCTCGACCTACCCAAACTATGGAAGAGTTGACTCAAGGGTTTCAACAGTAGGATCCTCCCACCATTTCAATGGATGGAGGACAACATGTTGCAGATTCATTGATGGAGGACATGATTTATATTTTTAAGCATCTGGAGATGCCTCTTGAGTGAATTTTCAAACTCACTACCTATATGTTACAGGATTCTTCCAAGTGATGGTGGGATGTAATTTCCTAGGAAGGCCGACATAGAGATATTAACTGAAAATAATTTCAGATGGTTTTTTATGACTAATTCTTTCTACAAACTCTGAGGTATGACTGTTCTTGAGATTTTATGAACCTATATCAATGATCCATGTCATAATATCATCCATGTCTAAGGGATGATATTATGACTTCCATGATATTTGAGGATGGGATGGTAAATTCCATCCGATGGCATTTCAATATCTTCTGATCGAATAATATTTCTAAGAGAGTCAATCAATACCTCATTACTAAGAGAAATATGAGAGAGTATTATGGTTGTAACAAGGGTGGTTCAGCACCTATATCTGATAGTGGTTCTTCTAGTGGTTGAAAGCGACATTTTTAGTTTTCTAATGGGGGTATAAACAGTAATGTTTCTCAGACTAAAAGTTTTATTATATGTCACTAGTGTAAAAAACCTGGACATATGAAACCTTAGTGCATATGTAATATAGATACTATGGTTTGATGGATCATATCCAATTCTTATGGAAGAAGTTTCCATCAGTGCCTAGTGATTGAGGATCTACACCTACCCCATGTTTCTAAGTAGGGCTAGTAGTATCTTTCAAGGCAAGCTACTAGAATACCACAGTCTAATCAGGTCGAGGTAGTGGTCATGCCGGAGCTATTTTTACAAAATATTCTCATTAATAGAAGATTATTCCTTCTTAGGGAAGTTAGTTTATGACTCAAGGTCATCGTATGAGATAGATGTATTTAGTGTAGCCTATATCTGAGGAGTAGAGCGCTGAGACTTATACTATTTGAGGTATGATTCTAGTATCCTATACATTATTATCTTTTTTGACACAGCTACATCAAAATCATTTATATATGAATAAATCATGGAGAGTATGGGAAACAACATGGAAATTTATTCTTTGTAATGATGCTTGATACTGTTTTAGGTATCGGATCATAGAGCATTCTATGTTGTAAATATTTTACCATTGATATAGGTGGATATATTTTCATATAGATTTTTTTCATCCTATTCATGATAGGGTTTTATGAAATTATCAATATGGAATGGTTAGTTCATAATTGACCCCACATTGATTGTTATCACTTGAGGGTGATATTGACATCACCAGTGGGAAGTAGACCCATGCACAAGGGTGAATGTGATATTCATTCTACATGATCAGGACCTGAGCATCCCGGGCTGGGTAGTGTGATAGAACAAACTTCAAATATCTTCTTGGATTATCGATGGTTATGACCTGGTAATTTCCCTCTTGTAATGGATTATTTCATGGATTTTTTCCTTGATGACATTCCTAGGCTAACTCTAATGAGAGAGGTAGAATTCACCATTGAGTTAGTTCTAGGAGTGGCACCAGTTTCCTTTCCTCCTTAAATTATGGAACTTGTGGAGCTTATGGAGCACAAGAAACAGTTATAGGATTTAAAGGATAAAGGATTAATAAACCCCAACACTTCTCTTTGGGGTTCACTAGTTCTTTTTTTCAAGAAGTCATATGGTACCCTCTATATTTTCATCGATTATAGATGGTTGATCTATTTTATTCTAAATAATCGGTATTCATTTCCTTGAGTAGATGAACTCTTCAATTAAATTTGAGGATAGAGTGTGTTTTAAATTATTTAATTGATGGTTTTCTATCATCAAGTGTATGTTAGGTTATCAAAAATACCTTGTAAATATTTTCTAGGAAGGAATGGTCTGTAAGAGTAACTAGTTATGCCATTCAGTCTCAAGAGCACGTCAGTATTTTTCATGTCTATGATGAATTAGGTTTTCCACCCATATCTAGATTCATTTGTGGTAGTCTCTGTGGTTTAAATATTTGTATATTCACACTCTTGATATGATTATTCCAAATATCTTTAGATCATTCTAAATACACTAAGAGAGCATCAAATTTATAACAATCTCATCAAATTCCACGTCTGGATCGACAAAGTGAACTTCTTGGGTTATATAATCTTAGAGACAAGAGTTTTAGTAGACCTGGAGAGAGTGAGAGAAATATTTTACTAGGAGTATCCCAATAACATCTTTGACATACATACATTATTGGGGAGATTTGGGTATTACAAACCCTTCGTCTAGAATTTCTCATGCCTAGAAGCATATCTTAAAGGGTTTATTAAAAAGGTTTTTAAATTTGTATGTTGATAATATTTTGAAGTATTATTTCAATATTTGAAGGGAATAATAACAACAATGGTGATCCTGATTCTTTTGAATCTAGGTAAGATCTATACTATATAATATGGAATATCGGGTATCAATCTAGGAGCTGTTTGGATACTAGATGAGTGAGTTATATTATACGAGTCTTTTCAGTTGAGGCCTGATGAGAATAATTAAATGCCATAGGACCTCGATCCATCTGTGGTTATTCATGATCTACACTGTTGGATACACTATTTACTTATAGACTGTTTTGTGGTATTCACTAATCACAAAAGCATCAAGTACATATTCACTTATTAGGATTTGTATCTCATGCGTCCCATATGGTTTGAGTACCTATAATCCTTTAATTTAGATCTTGATTACATTCCAGGAAATGGAAATGTTTCTTTAGATTCTCTGAGGTGCAAGACTCAGACACTGGTGGTTCAGGAGTCTAGTGGCCTATGGTAGCTCATGGGATTATTCTCAAAAATGAATTTTGAGATTAAGTAGGATAATGGGAACACTCTATAGTAAACTTTAGCAGTGACCTCTATCCTATTGGAATGGGTTATAATGAGGCATCATTCATACCACAAGTCCTAGTCTTGAGGGAAAGCATCTCAAATGAGGATTCATCTTCTAGCTCGATCATGGATGTGGATGAGACCTTGTGCATTCATGGGAATGTTTGGGTCCCAACTAACATTATAGAGGAGATGATGGGATAATTTCATGCCTCATTATGAGAATTACATCCTAGTATCATCAAGATGTATTGAGACTTATGCCAATAGTATTGGTGGACAGGTATGAAATGTGATATTTTTGGATTTATCACTCAATATTCTACTTATCAGTAGGTGAAGTACGAACATTAATAACCTGCATGGAATTTATAGTGTCTATATATTATTAAGTAGAAGTGGGTGATATTTCTATGTAAATCATGACTATTTTACCTTGATCACCTCATGGAAATGATATAGTTTGGGTTTTGATTGTTCATTTGAAAAAAATCTCACACTTCTTTCATGTTCGAGAGACCTTTTTGGTAGATGATATAGAGACTATATGACAGGAAGTTCGTACATCATCATGGTAATTCATGATCTATTATATCTTATTGGAATTTTCACTTAAAATCTTGGTTCTAGTAGCGGTTGTAGAAATCCTTCATTACAAAGGTGTTTCTGATAATGGTATATCACCCTTAAACTGATGGATAGATAGAGCATATGATTCAGGTGTTACAGGACATTCTCTATTCATGCTCCTTTGAATTTATGGGGTCTTAAGAGAAACACATATCCCTTATTGAGTTTTCTTATTATAACATATTTCATGATTCCATATATATGGATCCTTATGGAGACTTATATTATAGGTCTTTCTGATCATCTCTCTGCTTGATACAGGTTGGGGAGGCATCTTTTCTTTGACTACATCTTGTTCAGGAGACTAAAAAGAAGTTCTAATTGAACAAGAAGTGCATTATGTAAGAACATCCTATACATCAATAATATGCCAACTGAAATTGAAGAACACTTGAATTTGAGTTCATAGATCAGTTTTTCTTATGATTTTTCCCAGGTTAATCCATCAATATATCAAAACTTAGGGTAAGATTTCACCTCGATTTATTGGACCCTTCATGAATTTGAAATGGATCAGGACAATAGCTTTCCAGATATAACTTCCTTATAGATACTTCTATATGCATGATTTCTTTCACATATACCCTATTTTTCCATACTATACTGACTCATCATGTGTTTTCCAATGTGACGAAGTTGATTTAGATAAGGATTTATCTTTTGAGGAGTATCCAGTGCGTATTGTGGATCGGTTCATGAAGGAACTCCAACATAGGTTAGTTCATTTAGTATGGGTGATATAGCTTCATGTCCATGTACATGACAAGTCCTTATAGTGGGAGTCTGATATATGATCTCAGTGGTTAGAGTTATTCTCTGATGATCTCTTCTTACCCTGAGAAGGTCAACTCAGAGACGAGTTTCTTTAAGGTGGGGAGGTTATAATGACCTGACTTTTCTCAAATGTAAGGATCATTGTTTCTTGTTTTAAATTCCTTAGTTCGGTCCTTGTAATATTACTTAATGGGTTCATAGAGTTCATGAGGTTTTCCATGTCTTTATGGTATGAATTCTTTAAATATTCTTATATATTTCATAAATTTGATGTGGTGATGAAAAAAATCGCATCGCTTCATGGAGGTGGTAGTCCACATGTAGACATGACCAACAATATCATTTTTCAGTGAATGGATATGTAAGAAAGTAAATGATCAAATAACTTTTAATAATGATAAATATGTCATTAATATAAAAAATTAATTAATTACATTATTAAAATAATTCATAAGATTCAATTATTTAATAAGAATCACATCGGTTCGCGAGGTGGTAGTCTGTTATACACACGAATGATTCATTTGTTACACATTCGATGAAATATGATATGGATATAAGTTATTATATTTAATAATGTAATTTAATTATATTAGTGAATTGGTTTAATTTTTTTATCAATTTGAAGAGTATTTTAAGGATTTAGAAGAATAAATAAAACTAAAACATGCAGTTAAAAAATGTACCTCTTCTTCATAAAATATTCATTACTTAACACAATAAGAACTATATGATTGGTAATATTCCAAAAAAAATACTTCCATAATGTGGTGGGGGATGTTAGGATTGTATTTTTTTGATCCTGGCCCATACAAATGTTTTATAAAGTTTGAATAAATGAGAAAAGGTGGTTCAATTTTATAAGATAGGGGACAGGAATTTTTGGAATCTCTAAAAATTGTAAATTAATATGAATTAATTGTAATGTGAAAATGGATCCAATTTTACATGATTTAAATATAATATGAGGATGAATATAAATCATTTTATTAATTGAAATTTGGACATATTTGGATCACATATTTACCCTTATCTATTTATTTTAATTCCCTTTTAATCCTTTTGATGCATATTGTGATAACAATATTGTTGACTCCTTGATGGCCAAAATTGTAAGAAAAAATTAAAAAAATAGATTATAAATGTTCTAGGGTTGATATTTTCATCAATATCCTAATCACTTTAACTAAAATATGAATTTTAGGAATTTTATATCATTTAATATTATATTTTTTCCAAACAATATCAATAATTTCAATTTTAAAACTATTCAATCACAATGAATTCTACCACATGAAGACAAAAAAATAAAATCCAATAAAATATTTTAATTAGTATTTATTATGTTATTTTTGGAAAAAAATTAGGGGTCACATTAATTATTTATAATTATACTAATTTTAATATTTTTATTATCATTTCTTTTATTTTCCCATTACATTAATAATTATTACATCAATGTTGTGTATGAATTTAAGGTAAATATTTTTTACATTAAAAATAAAAATAAATTACCATGATAAATATAAATAAATCACATTTAAATATAATATTTATAATATATCATATCCTCTATTTATCCCCATTTAAAAATATTATAATTATTAAAAACAAGAGTCTCATATTTTTTACTTTTCTTTAAATTTAATATTATAGATTTAATAATCACATTCAAATGGCACAAAAAGGACTTATATTCAACCTTTTAGTATTATTGATGATTTATAATATCCAATACTTTTTATGCAAGTGGTAGGGTTATTTATGGTCCTTATCATTTTATTTTTAACCCTTAATTAGACTATTTACTCTTTACCATGGAAATAGAAATTATTAATGGTACTATTCATATTGACAAAAAATAAAAGTGAATTGAAAAAATGTGATGAGAAATAGTTTTTTCAGAAAAATGTATTTTTAATTATAAAATGTTTTATTCTAAATTCAAGTATAAATATCATTTCAAAAATCATAATAGAAATATATTAAAATATAATGAATGAATGAATTTCTAAAACTATTCCAAGATAGAATTTGAATTTCTAAATATTCAAAAATGAAATAAAATTTTTAATAAAGGTTATTATTATTAACTATTCATTAATAAATTAAATATTTTAGAAAAATATTAAAAATTCGTCCTATGATAATTTTGACATTATGAATTAAAAAATAAAAAAAAATTATAAAATTAAAATTATATCATTTGGAAATTAATCTTTTAAATAATGACATATAAATAATAGTTTAAAAAATTTATATCTTTTTTATTTTAATAATTACTATATATTTTTATAATGAATATAACTATATAACTTATGAATACTAATAAACATGAAAATGATTTATTTTATCTTTTCCTGGGTTTTTAAAAGGCATTATCTAATCAATAAAGGATAATTACAACTAGCTGAATACCCTTTATAAGAAATGTGGATGCGTATTCACAACATAAATTTTTGGCATGGAAATTCATGGAATAATTTTAGCATCATAATGAGTTTATATAAAGGGTCATATAAGGTATTAACATGATTTAATTGTGGTCTCTCAATAAATTAGAATCATAGAAAAATAATGTGGTGTGTAATAATATATTTCAATAAGAACATGAAAATTAAATTTCAAAATAAGAATGTACTTGAATGTATTCTAAGAGGAAGAAAATCCTTTTCATGAGAGGATACTTCTATAAGACTAAGTGGAGTATCTGAAGATAATAAAATCACATTGGGTGGGATTTAGAAATATATAGGGACAATAAATTAGTTTTCAATGGGTTTTTAGTGTAGAAAAATGGGGGGGTTTAGGGTATAAATATTAAAATAATAGGCAATTCATGATAATTTTCTAAACATTCGTTCTAGACCCTATGTAAGAACATAATATAAAATTTAAACCTTATCTTAATGTTTCCCCTATATTTTAATAAATATGATGGGTTTCAAATAATTTATTATTTTTTTATAGAAACAATTAAAATAATATAATTCTTCATGTGAAGGTGAGTTATGATCATAAATAATTGTTTTTTAAACCTCAAAATATAATATAGGTTTTGGGGGATTCATTATAGGTTTGTAAAATTAATTATATTTCTTCAAAAATACATTACTTTAATGGGATAACCTATATTTTTCATGGATTATTTTTTTAAGTATTTATTATATCAATTTATTGCTACAATTATTTCTTAATATGTATCTTATATTTATAAAATATTTATTTTTTCCCAAACATAGAAATCTCTTAGAAAAATATGAGAAATTCGTTATTTTTTATTTTTACATTATAATATAAATAATAATATTTTTTATATAAAAATAATATTCTAAATATCATAATTTTAACATTAAATAAAAAAACTTTTTTGTTGATAAATATTTTTTTTGAGACACAATCAACATGTTGACTTGTGAAAAAAATCATTGGACATAATTAAATTATATTGTTATTTATTTTCAAATAAATATTAATCAATAAGAAGATTTCATAAAAATTAAATATTTTTAAAAGACCTATTATTTACCAAAATGAGTGTTGTAATTGAAAATATATTTCCAAAAAATGCAATTTTTGTTTTTTTGTATCAAAATCTATTTTTTATCAAACACATTATAGAATCAAGTATTAAATATAATTTAAAAATAAAAAAATATCTATATAATAATAATTTTATTAAAAATAATATATAAATAATCATAATATTTGGATCTAGATATATAAACCCTCATTAAACTAGATAATTCCCTAAGGTAATGTGTGTGATTATAGTACCTTCATTAGGTGGTTTCACGAAGATGGTTTGGGCAGTCATCTCTAAAAGAATTATCCTCTCCATAAAAATGTCTTATTAATGTTTTATTTGATGAATTATGTCTTGGTATTGGTCATAGGGAAAGCCTATTAATTCTGTCTCCCTTAAAATATATGAAAACGGGCTTTGTTGGATAGGATTATACTGATTAAGGCCATCTCTTCTTCCCTTCATGGAAATGGAATTTTATTATAACTAATAATATATAATACTCTTAACTATCACTATAGAATCACTAAATTAACCATTGTTATGATTATTAATGGTAATTAAATCCTGAAATTAAAATTATGCTTATATTTTATAATGGAAAAATATATTAATTGAAATATATTGCATGTTTCTTCTATATTACATAATAAGGCATTTATTCATTTATAATGGATTTTAATTTATTTATTTTTTTGGTATATGTTACTAATATGTTAAACAAATGTTATATATAATGCACAATAATAAGTCAATATCCATCAATAAGAAGAATAATAGAGATACATATAGAGAGATAAAGAGAGATAAACTCTAGAAAAATGGAATATACATTTTATAGTTGTTGAAATGTAATTGATTCCCTTTTATAATTAAATACTACATTTTATTTTTAATTTTAATTATTTTAAAATAATTTTAATAAAATACATGAAAAAAAATTAATTGATACTTGAACCCTTAATTTTGAACCCTACCCTTATGGATATCCTCCAGATAATAGCTACCCATCAAATTAACTGATAAATATACCATTACCATCCACTAAATGTCACTCACTAATCTCATAGAATTACTTCTATTTACTAAAATTCATTATACAAGGACCCTTACATGTTCCATGACATTACTATTTTGGATATAATTTCTGGATGAATCCTTAATTTTAGGTATTTTGACTTATATTTTTTAGGGTACCTATAACATATCGAAATTCAAACTAAAATAATAACCTTTACAACTGATTGTGTTTTTTGTACTATTTAATGAATATTATCTCAATAATATTCATTGTAACATCAAAGTTACTCTAATTTATTACATAACCATTTTAAACAAACTTTATTAGGTGAAATTACTAATATAATATTTACTCAAATTCTTAAATAAATTACATTTAGACATTGACGGTGGTTCAAGATTTACTATGATATATCATATGGGTTTCACATATGAATTGAAAGGTCATCAAAAATTATATTTCTTTCCTAAAATATGTTTTCCATATGTTAGTGTCTCCATTATATATGAGATATAGTCAATTTTCTCTAACCCATCAGAATTATACTCTTACATGTGCGGTCTCTTATCCACCATATTTTCCTAATTTTCCAAAAATATTGAAACTCAAAAAAACACTATAAATGATACCAAAATATTTATAGAATCCCAATAAACATACAACACTCTATAATAAAAATATATAACTAAAAAAATTCTTGTAAGGATTAATTGAATAATTTTATAAATATTTAACCCAGATCTCTACCCAAATCTTGAGACTTAGTTAATGGGTTATACCAACAACCATGGAACCACCATTTGGTAGAAATCACATAGTTAATCTATGATTCTATTTAAAAGTCCATTCATAATTTCCTAGGACTATATAAAATATACACCATTTGATTTATCATCTATAAGATATCATGGTCACATAATAACTAAATCTTTCCAACCTCAAGTATCTATCTAACTATATTTCTAAAACACCAAGAAAAATATATATGTGTCTATCTCTTCCTCAGTCACTTTTGCTACCAAATTTCAACCTTTAAATTACTAATGTTGGGATTCATCACCATATGATACACCTATCTAGTCACACATTTACCATACTACCTAATACCATAATGGTGTTATACTTTTAAAACATCTTAAATCCCAAATACAGTAGTTATCCAAACATATCCACCAAGTATCAACCATCATCCTCTAATAGAGTACTAATTCCCTCTTCCCTCTCAAATCATACTAGATGTCCATTTTCAATCATCATCATAACATATTACAATATATTAATAGATATATAATTAATTAATTTATAGTACATATGCCTCATGCACCTAATACATAATAAAAATATATATAGTCACAATAAACCTTTAAATATTAATTACTCTCAGATATTATTTTATAGATATTTCTTGGTCACACATAGTTGAACTAAATCCCAGATTCTTGATACATATCCTCCAATTGGATTATTATTCATTTTAAAACACTTATCCTTTATTGTTTTTCTCTTCCCATAACAAATGACTATGTGATGTTGAGACATTTCTATAATCTCTTAGTACTGCACCTACTCTAACCATGGATTCATGTGTTTATTCTGGTCCATGATTAGCTATTGACTATAAGGTCCTATAAAATAACCTCTATGGTTTTAATATCATTTAAAATTACATAAATTATTTTAGAATTCAATCACTTTGGGATGAATAATTTGCTATTTTCCCACACTGAATACAAGTCACCAATGATACACTAGGTAGTGTAATCATTGAACATCGACTATGACTACCCCACTAGGTCTCTACACAACCCTAATTTTGGATATGTAAGGATCCACTAAAATTCTCACTAAAAACTAATATCTAATTCTATGTCCACCCATACATATGGATCTTTATCACTATTAGTGTTTGGTTAAATATCATTAAAAATGATTTTACTATAAAATTTCTAACTAAGACATTAATTGAATAAAAATTTACGACATAAAATCTCTTCTTCTACCCACAATAATGAAAACCAAGACAAATATTTAAACCTTTAATTACAATATATAACCATTAAACCTATTTATACAATTGGAATGATCCCCACACCATGATGTACCAAGAAAATAAAATTGATAACTCACACTATTATTACCCTCTTCTAATTATCCAAATAGTTCACATACTCCTTGAGCTATTATTGTGTATATATTTACTGAAATCCTCTATTTTTTTCTAATAATAACCTCATCTATCAGGACCTCATCCAATTCATAAATTAGAAACCCTATTCTATATCCAACCATACAATCCTTAAAAGGACAACTAGGTTGAATGTGACTTAATATTTTAATATCATGATTAATAATAATACAATAGTTTAGGTTTTCAAAGAAATGAAATGTGTAATATGAAGTGTGAGCCACTAGTCTATAAACAATACTAAAACATCCAATTACCATAACATATGGATTCATAAACCACCCCAACCATGTCATGGTCATGTATCACACACACCAAACACATGTAGGATAATACATTTATTCACACAAACAATCACATAGACCATCTAACTGAGAAGAATTAATCCATGAATCCATATTAAAAAATATAAAATAGTTTATTATTAATGAATTACATATCTGTAACATTTAAATTTAAAAATAAACTAAAAATTACTATTAAATTTAATATAATTCAATTAATTGAGTCTCCAAAAAATCACTATTTTAACTATTATTGTTATATTATATTTCTAAATCATTTTCCCAATTCTAGGACCAAAATAAAAAAAATAGGAAATCATATGTGTGTCAAGAAATCACTATATTTGAAATATAATTCATGAGTACTCCCCTTTTTTATTTGATACATAGAGTCTAAAACTAACATTAATAAAATAAAATAAAAATTATCCACACAAAAAATAACTGAGCAGTAAAAATAAAATCAAAAACAAAAATCCTAGTATCCATTGTAACATGGAACTCAATCCTCATTTGGTCTATCCAACCATATAGTACCAAACCAATCATATTATACATTTCCAAATGTGATGGAACACATTTTGGAATTTTCCATCTACCATTATCCAAATAAGAAAACAATTTCTAACAAAATATATGTGGAACAACTTTGTATTGTCCCAACATAAATCACTATGTAGTAATAGGGTAAAAGTTCCACAATAACTTAATTACACCTCCATGTATTTCATGCTCTAATTTATTAAGATAATGGTTTAATAGGTGAAAATATAAATATTATAACCTATAATGACATGAACATAATATAATAAATCATATCCTTCGTTGTACATTTTTCTTCATGTTAAATCGTACACTTTATACATGTGTCATCTGATGGTATAGACTGATTTGATATTTGGTTTATCAATTCCATTCATTCATTCTATATATCTCTACACTAATAAATGACTATCTCAAGATATAATGCCATAAAAATGGTCATTATTTCCAATTGTCCTCTATTTCCTCCCACTTTCTTCCTTGTTTGAAAATACATATTCTCTTTGAAAATAAATTAGTTTTATCTTTTACTTTGATTTTTAAATATGAAACCCTAGGAAAAGTAATTATTTCTAATTTCATCAACTTTCATCTTCTCTAAAATATGGGGAATCTTTCAGAAATTTAATCATTTGATGATAATAACCATTTCTTAAAAAATTTCTCCCTCTACTTATAATATTGGAGATCTCAATATAAATCCCTTCTGAGTAGTGATACCTTTTGATATAAAATAAATCACATCTTTCAAGCCTCAAAAAATGATTGCATCTAAATTAAAAATGTCATATTTTAATAAATTGCATGTATTATCAATTTCAAATCAATTATAAAATCACTAAAAATATTCTAAAATATATATTTTTGGCCTCTTTATCATTTAATGTTTTCTTTCTTCTTATAGTCTCACAGTCTTCTAAAAAAATTCTCACCATTGAAAAATATTTTAACTTTTTATATCTTCATTATATCGACTCTTAATCACCATCAATTGATCAGTTTTTTTAATGAATATTTTTTTCAATTTAAATAAATATTATTAAATTTATAGAATAAATTATATTTAAATATTTAGTATATATTTTATATTTTACATTCATATATATTATTCCTAATTTGGTATGAAATTAATTAATTTTTCCTCATGATATATAGAAAAGGTTATTTATACTATATGTTTGGAATAAATTTTATATTAATATCCCTATATTATAAATACATTTATAAAAATTTATTTATTGTGTACAAAAGTATTTCCATGACATCTCTGATTAATATGTTTTTGAACTATTTATGGAATACATTGACAATAATGTCCTAATTTTTCGTAAATCCAAGTGTATATTGTAACAAATGTGGGTAGACAAAGATTTTATGTTCGAAATAAAAGAGAAGCATTATTTTAGGTTTTTCCTAAAATCTTTATTTTTTATTAATGATTTTTTAAATTATTTATAAAATAAGAAATATGTTCATATTTCTCTATTTATAGTTCTAAATTCATTCATTTAATTCAAGTTCCTAAATTAACTACATCCTGATAAATGCTTTCACCATAATAAATAATGATGTTTGTAGATTCTATATATCTTGGGTTTAAAATAACATGCAGATTGTATCTCAATTTTCTTTTTTATAAGTTATAACTAACTGCTTGATACAATCATATAAGGAATGTTCATTTTTTCAAATGTTTTTAATATTAAAAATAGTTCCTTTATAATGAAAATTTATAAATATTTTGCAAATATATAAATTTAAATGTAGTTTAGGTCTGGCCTTA
Organism: Viscum album; assembly: GCA_963277665.1. Lineage (NCBI taxonomy): Eukaryota > Viridiplantae > Streptophyta > Magnoliopsida > Santalales > Viscaceae > Viscum > Viscum album. The sequence continues at coordinate 1,336,070,949 of OY728142.1, forward strand.
GCTCAATACCTCTATCATATAATTCTTCTATAAATAAATTATAATCTTAAATTATATTATAGATTATTAATTCCTCTATTTTAAGAATATGGATTGTTTATCCTAACATCAAGTATGAATCGTATTATTTTAAGTAGTTTATTTAAATTTTATTATATATGAAATATTTTGAGATTAATATGTTAATTTCAGTAATCTGATAACATTTTATATTTTAGACCTAGAATACATCATAGAAGATACCCTTCATAAAACATAAAAATAATTAAGCATCTATATAACAATATTAGATTTTTAAGAATATTAAATACCAGAAAAATATATGTTTTAATGATTAAATACTATAAAGAAATTAAATTATGAAGAAAAAAGGCATATCTCCTTGAATATGTTTAATTAATTTCTCATGAAAAAAAAAGTATAGTTTTGTAATTTATATTTTATTTTGATTTTTTTCATATATTATAATGAATATTTACACCTATATTATAGGTTTATCAATCACTTATAGTTTATTAAATTCTAATAAAAAATCATCCATTGTTGATGTCCCCACTCTAATTTCAAGAAATGTAAATATCATACAAAGTAAATGTTAACACTTTATAATAGAAATTGAATATAATGGTAAGAATGAATTCATTTTTATCTAATAAAATCATTTCTATCTCTAAATTTTTATAAAACTATTAGAGAAAATTAATTATATAAATTCAACTATAGCTACCTTAGGGGTTTATGACCACTCTTAAAAAAATTTAACATTGCATTACTAATAGTTTTATTTTTATACATTTTGGTTAGTTTACACCAAATTAGTAATTTATTATTTCAGAACCAAAAATTTATAATATAATCTGACATAATTTTGTTATAGGGTATATTTTGTAAGATTTTTGGATGATAAATGGAATGATGATGGTAAACAAATTATGGAATTATTTAAAATATATTTGAATATATTTTCAATTCATATTACACATGGTAAAAACATTTCATTAATTGAAAATTTATGGAAATACATGGATAATTCAATATAATTGTGGATCATATTTTAAAAAACATACAATTTTACATTATGTTAAAAAATTTATTTTCTAATTTTAATATTATATTAAAATTGTTATTGTGTGTGAATTTACTATACATATAACACTTTATTACTAATGATCCTTACCATTGGGGCCTTTACTTACACGTTATGTTATAGTTTGGTGAAAGAGTTAAATGATGTCTAGGAACAAAATTTCCTATTTTTAAATTATGTTATTATATTGGTAAAATCATGTTTTGTGGATTTGATTCTACTCCTCAATGTATTAAATCACTAATTTTAATAATCATTCAAATGATTTAAAAAAAATTGTATCAAATCCACATTTTAAAAAAATCCCTTTTACATTATTGTGGGGGGGGGAATAAAAATCTCTATAAAAAATTGTGGGGCCCTTATATTTATAAGATCAATCGATAAAAATACAAATGTATTGGGTAAAATCTACCACCTCATGGTCAACACTGAAAATTATCCCAAATCAATGTTTTTTACACATTAAATGAAGTATAAAAAAATCAATATATGATATGATATTTAAATAGCTTTATGGATTAAAAAGTTGTTTATTTATATTTATCATATGAAAAATAAAAAAAATTCCCAACTAAATTATAAATTAGTTGAGTTAATTAATTAAACCAATTATTGTTGAAAATATATTTTTGTGGTCTATGAATAAAATCACATAATTTATATTTTTAGAAAATTCTAGAGATTTATTTTATAATAATAAATCTCATAACTTGAAGTTATGGAATATTATATGAAGGGGAATAGATTCATTTAACTAAAACATAATAATAACACATGAAATTTTCATGCAAAATATTGGTGATATAAAATATCTTAATGAGGTTAGAGATATTGTTATAGAAAAATAATATAGATATAGTCAATGTAAATAATAACATCGTCCTCAATATCATTTCATGAAATATCCTAATGTTTTTCCACCAATAATGATGGGTATTTCAATAAATTTTAGAAAACTTACTATAAAATATCTTCTAAAAGTCATAGAGAAACAATTAGATAGTACATTTCATTCCACCATCAATTTATACATAATCATGATTCAACAATATTACAATGAATAAAATCTTAAAATTATTTATATATTATTCATATACAAAGGTTGAATCTAAACATTTATCATTTATTTTATTTAATAAAAAAAAATTGAGATTTGATACAAAAAGTGGTTTAAAAGAATCATATCAAAGTTTTAGTTTTTATATAAGTTTATATGTAAAACAAATTATTTTTCCATCATCATTCACTGGTGGTGTAAGATACACTGTTTAAAATTAAAAATATTTAATTGATATTTGTAAGTAGGGTGTATATTAAGATATATATAAGATCTCAGACTTTTATAGATATTTCTCAATCTCATTTACAAGTAATATTTTGACAAATTTTTTGTACTTTTTTTGCGATACCTTGGGTTGTGTTTGGGTAAAAATTGTGGATTTTGGAAGGGAGAGGGAAATTGGATGGTTGGCGCACGGTTTTCCCAAACCGTGCCCCTTATCCCAAAAAACTGTACAGACCCAAATAGATAGAATTTTCACACCTAGCCCATTGTTTATCAAACTATGTTCCCTCTCAGTATAAACTCCCCCCACCCCCTAAAATAGGTTCATGGTTAAGGTGCATGATTTTTCAAACCGTGCACCCCTATTGAGGAAACTGTGTACGGGTTTTTAATTTCCCTAAAACAATTAATATCTTGAACCCCCAGGAATTAATCCTGAAACACCCATAATAGAACCTATACTCAATCCTATAAATTTGAGAGGCTCCTGGCTAGATTAAAATCCCTCTTTACCATTATTATTCAGGATTCGTTGGATTATTAGATATTCACCTCTCCAAGTATGTTTTATCTTACTGTTTATATATCTATCTCTCTATCCTGATCCTCTTACTATATAAAAGTGGGATTGTATCCAGTATTGTTTCTAGATATAGATCTAGTTTTTTTAGATATTGATTAATTTTATCCTTGATCTAGGTTTTGGATCAAGATCATGTTCTTCATCATGGGTTTTACCTATCCATTCCAAATTAGGGATTTCTATTGGGTAATTGCTCATCAATGAATTGAGGCAGGTGGTCTTTTATTCAAATCCCAAATTATTTATTTCAATTAATTGTATGGGGTTATATAATTTATATTGAATTATTAGAATTTTATATTCTTAAACTTAGATAATCAATTTAGTCAATTAATTAATGGGATAATAGGATTGTAAAATTGATAGAAATTTGGATTTTGATATTTTTCAATTGTTAGGATTATGGAATTAATTGAATTAATTAATTAATTTCTTAATTAATTAATGGGATAATGAGATTTTGGATTTGGAATAATTAATTTTTGAAATAATTAATGTGATTATAGAATTGATTGAATTGGAATAATTAATTGTTGGTTTAATTGTGGGGATATTGAGATTATTGATTTGATTAACTAATTGTTGAATTAATTAATATAATAGATGTGATTGATTAATTTTATAATTAATTAATAGATTTGATGCGATTGATTAATTGTTGTATTAATTAATAAATTTATGTGACTAATTAAATTTTAAATTAAATTGTTGAATTTTTGTGATTAATTAATTATTGAATTAACTAATGGATTTATGTGAAAGTGAAATTGTTAAATTGTTTTAATTAATTAATGAAATATTTAATGAGTTATTGTGATACATGTGAAATGATGATATCATGATATATGTGAAATAAATGTGTTGGATGTTGTTTTCTACATCAAAATCCAATAGTGATGAATTGATTAATAAATATGTGTGGGATATGGTCTCCTACATCGGCAATGCATAGTTATGAGTTTGTTGATGAATGTGTGTCATTCATGGTCTGATGTATCAAAAGACTATAGTGATTATTGAAGTGTGGGATATGGAATGAGGCTATAAATACCCAAGGGGTGTTAGACACGATATTCTACTCCCATGATTTGGAATTGGATGATGGTTACAATTGAAAGCAATATGAATTGAGATTATGAATGGTATCAGTGGAATTCTATTATGTGATATTCCTTGGAGAATTTTAAAATTTGGTATGGGAGAAGTAGGTATTGAAGTTCAAGTGTCCTCGAGAACCCAAGAGTTAATTTGTTAAATGAAGAGTAATTGAATAAATATAAAATATTTATGTAATTACTTTTATATTAGTCTTTATACAACTACATACACTTTCCTTGACTAGATATTGTTTTAGATGTAATTGCAAGTGGCCTAATGAGTTGTAATCACACCCTACTTAGACTTCTTGATTGGTACCCGAATAGACTTCTTGGTTGCATGAAAGTTTAAGGGAAAGGGCCCTATGTTGGATAGCTGATTAGGGATGGATCATGGATGAGGGAACTAGACTTGGTTTGGGTCCTACTTGAGATTTATTAGTGTCTTTATTAATTTTTTGTTTTTCCTATTGAAACTTTATATGTATTATCATCACATATCTACTATTTAGTTTTGGATATTGTATTTCCTATTTTGGTCATCATGTTCTTATGGTATTGTTCTGGTTATGGTTATGTTATTTGGTTATTCAATTTTATTTTCACTATGGTTTTACTCTGATAAAGAAGGTATAGTATCCCCATGATTGATATTAGAACCTCATTACTATGTAGTAGCCTTTAGTGTATAGGGATGTGTGATGGAGTTTATGTAACAAACCGGGTTACGGCGCAGGTGTGTGGCACCCAGGTCAGGACGTTACGAAGTGGTATCAGAGCCTAATTTTCTTTTATTTTATTTTTTCTTTCTATTCGGAAAAGGGAGATAGGAGACTATGAAGTTTCATACCTTGGTTATGATCTTTTTCATTTAAATATCTGACCCATGTATGGGGGAATACCCAAGTACCGAGTGTGGGATTGTTGTTAATTAGTATTTGTTGTTACAGTTTTATATTATTTCACCTTGGGTGATGCACTTTTTGTGTGATGTGGTTATTTTATCTGAGTTTCTATGAGATTTGAACAGTGGCCTGGTATAGAATATTATTTGAGTATTTATTCTTCATCCTAGTAACTCAATAATATTTTGTGACATGCATCATATTAGGCATTCATGGGAAAAGAGGTTTTGGCTAAGTTGTCAAAATTGAAATCTTTGTACTTGCTTGTGAAATTTAACTAAAAATGGTGCATAATATGAAATTAAAGTTGTAAAATGATACAAAATGTGAGAAATCAGTGTCTAATGTGTAACTTGAATAATGATATTGAATTTACCATTTTTTTAACCAAGACCTGGATGTGAGAAGTTTAAGGGTAGTGATAGTGCCTCAGTTTTGACTGTGTGATGAGGTTTGGGGGAATGAATTATTATGTACTTGTGTGAACCCCTCTTTTTAAATGTGTAATATATACTAAGATGTTTTGGAATTTTATAGATATACCTCCATGAAGACTCTTGTTGATAGGAAGACCATAGGTTATGGCTAGAGATGCTCCACCAATATTGGAACCATAGGTACCGATAATGTCTGGTGAGGAAGCTGGAGAGCAGTTCTATGAAAACTTTACTCGATTCATATAGTTTATGGAGAGATACCCAGATTGGGTTGTGAATGTAGGATCTAAATAATGATGTAGATGCTCAATATACAAGAGGGGGGAGAATTGTATACTTTAGAAATTCCTTTGGAACCTTTAAAGTTAGTTGCGAATAACTATGTTTTCCTTAAGAAAATGAAAGGACTAAGTTTAACAAGGATTAACCTAAGCGAATTCACAACACCTCTAACACCAAATGAAAACATGGAAAGAGATTCCAAAAGTAGGTTCCGGAAATATGGTTCTGGAAATTGAAACTTAACAAAAGATTACAATATGAGATTCTACCTTAAAGCGTATAGAATCTAAATGAAACAGAGTACAAGTAAGGAAGTATAAGAAAGTTATACTTTCCTTACAATACAGTATGCAGCGGAAAATAAACAAGTAGTAGAACTAAAAGTAACAAGATATAAGTCTTTTAACCCAAAGATAAGGGTATCCAACAACCTTGGATAAAGGTCCCTTGATTTTTACTTTCAAGCAAGTCTGTCTTACCCACACCAGGGTAAGCCCTCGATACGAAGATCGGAGTCTCTGTCTTGCTATCCCCGCAAGCCCTCAACTTCAAGGTAGTTGGCAACCTCTGTCTTCCTCAGCAAGGAAGCCCTCAAACTTCAAGGTAGTCGGCACCTCTGTCTTCCTATCCCCGGAAGTCCTCGAATGTAATCACCAACATTCGGAGTCACACGAAGCAAAAACTGAACGAGCGGTTCAGTACGCACAAGGCATGAAAAGATTTCTATCTCTAGAAATCACCTTAGAAGCATGTGGTCTCTAGATTGATCAACTTCATTGTTTTATTTGAGCTTTTTCAAATGAGATCCTATTTATAGGCAAATTTCCAACGGTCTTCTCCCTCCTCCAACGGTCATGTTTTCCATAAAACTCGGAGGGACCTGTACACGTGTAACTCAACCAACGGTTAATAAGAAACAGAATAAACGACATCGTTTTATAACAAACTATGTATAACTGAATGTACAACATCATTTTGTAATGAAGAATGTGGAATTAAAAGATAATTAATAGTTCAGAGTGTAAGAAAGTCAAAAGTTCAGAGTCTAACCAAAATGAAGTTCGGAGTCTATGTTAAGAAATGTTCAGATTCTTTTTTATAGGAATCTGGAGTCTGGTTTCACCAGAGATCAGATGCTGAATCTATAGAGTTCGGAGTCGAACTTCTTAAGAGTTCGGAGTCGAACTTTTTAAAAGTTCAGAGTCGAACTTCTTAAGAGTTCAGAGTCGAACTGCTTAAAAGTTCGGAGTCGAACATCTTAAGAGTTCGGAGTCGAACTTCTTAAAAGTTTGGAGTCAAACTTCTTAAGAGTTCGGAGTCGAACTGCTTAAAAGTTTGGAGTTGAACTTCTTAAGAGTTCGGAGTCGAACTGCTTAAAAGTTCGGAGTCCAACTACTTAAGAGTTCGGATTAGAATTGATTCAGAGTTTGGAGTCCAGAATTTGGATTAAAACTATATTACAGAACACATCCAGAATTCAGATCCTAAAAACAGAATGCTCTAACTTTTTCATTATAAGGCTCCGAGGATTTGGTTATGATTCCTGTTTTTGGATTTAAGAAAAAAATAGCTATGTATAAGAAAATCTAGGTTAAGGTAAATTTCCTTAAAGAAGTAAATTTTCCTTATTTGAGTAAAAATAATATTTGCTGAAGTATAAGGTGTTTGTGGTTTTCAAAACAAGAAGGAATGGAAAAGTCATAAGGAAAACCTTATTGACTCAACAATCTCCCCCTTTTTGGAAAGCACAAACATCCTTTTGAAAAATTATATAAGGATTTTGAATAATTTCATTAGACTATGAAAATTAAAACTTATCTCCCTTTGTTCATGGATAGAAGTGAATAAAAATAACTCCCCCTTAGGTATTGAAACTCTAAGGATTGTATTCTTGGTTTCCGGAGTAAATTTTTCATTATTGTAAGAATGAAAAAAAACTTCGTAGTGGGAAACTCCCCCTTTCTTTAAGGATATTTCTCTTAGGAATTTTTCCTTTCTCCTCCTTAGGAATAGTTCTTTTTCCTTATCCCCCTTTGTGATTTTCAAAAAGAATTGAAGTGAATGGAAAACAAATTATGCTACCTGAAACATTAGAGTATAACAAGATACAGACCAAACAGATAACCATTTCATTAGCGTTGGGGAAAAAATTACAAGGAAAGGAAACTACAACAAAAGATCGGAGTGGGTTCATTTGTCTTCCTTTTCCTTCAGAATGAGCTGCTTCAACAAGGCTTTGATTTTCTTCAAGTCTCTTTGATCTTCCTCTCGTTGCCTCTACAAGGATTTTACCTTTTCTTCTTGAGCTTTTAATGCCTCTACTTGAGCCTCCAAGGCTTCTTTCTGTAACTTCAACAAATCATCTTGCTTTTCTATTTTCTGCTGAAACTCAATCCGGAAATCTCTTTCAGTTTTACAATTTTGAGATACTGAGTTAAGCTTTCCATTCAGATCTCTGACCTGTTGATTCTGGAAATTTTTCTCCTGGGTCAACTTCTCAGAAATTTCATTAACCTTTTTATCCTCCATTTCAAAAGCATTTTGAACTTCAGCCTGAAAATTCTCAAAGTGAACTAAATATTTGTCAACTCTCTTGGACCACTTCGTTACTTTACTAAAAGACTTCCTATGTACGTCATAATCGTTCAGAAAACTTTTCTGTTCATCTTCCAACTTCACAAACTTATCCATTACCATGGATAAAGAATCCGATTTTTGATTCATAGATTATTGCAGCAACTGGAATCTAGAATCTATAGTTGGAAGAATCGGAATTGTGTCCACCAACTTTCTCAGAGATTGAACCACAAAATCATGTTCGTGGGATGATGATTCTGAATCAGAAAGTTCTTTTTGAGATTCCTCTTCTTCAACTGGCATCATCTTCCTTCTAGAGGTACCACCAACCTCTTTCTTTCTGATGATATCTTTAATAGGTGTCTCCATTAAAGTTTTCTTCCCTTTATCGGATTTCAGAATGGATTGCACATTAGGATAAACTTCCTCAGATTCAGGAACTTGAACAATATGATCTTCATCTGGTAGCTGTCTTTCTTTTCCTTCTTCAAGAAAGTTCCTCTGATAGGATTCTTCTTCATCAAACAGCTCATTCTCTTCTTCTTCTTCTTGAAGTTGCTTTCTGGCTTCCTCATCTCCCTTCCTTGGAGATACTATTTTTGTGGATTCAGCCTTATAATTCTGAATTTGTTTGATCAAGGTATCCAGATCTTCACTCTCCTCTTCTTCTTATTCTTCTTCAACTTCTTCCTCAACTGCTTCAGCAACCTCCTTCTCAGCTTCTACTACAGGTTTTTAACCCTTGTCCTTTTCCAGAGTGACATAATTTTTCGTTGGAGTTTCTGGTAAAGAAGGTTCTTCACCGAAAGTTTCCGGAACTGGAAGCCTTTCGGAAGCCAACTCTGTATCTTTTAACAAAGATCGCTCTATATCAGTTTCAGACATCTTCTTCCTCAATTTATTTTCCTTATCTTGTCTTTCCAGCTCCTCAGCAGCTTTTTCTTTTAAATCCATAGCCTCAGCAGGGTCGAGTCCGAATTGAGTATCCCCTTCCTTCCTCATTTCTTTATCTTTCCTCCACTTTGCTGCTACTTCATCTGTATAGATTTTCTGCTTCTTCGGCTTGGGTGGTGCAGATTCAGTTTCCTTAGGCTGAGTAACTTCTTCATCAGTAACTACTTCCTTAGAATTTCTCTTCTTCCTTTTCTTTTTTAATGTTTCCAGAGATTGTGTTTCTTTTTTAGCTGCTTCAAATTCCTCCACAGATATGGGGTAAAATTATCTGTATTCACTAGAAAATCCCATCTTCATTCTCTTAAGCGTATCATCACTGACAAGCATGAGCTTGAAATTCCGGATCTTTGACTTTCAGGCAACTTTGAAAGATTCTAAGCATCGAACAATCAACTTAGACAATAAGGTAGGAAACATTATAATCTGAGCTCTCAGATTTCCTTCTTTGATATTCTTGATCGTAACCAAGACATGCCTTATCAGATTTATCTTTCTTAGATTTACCAAAAAATCTAAGACATAGATATCACTCTTCTTCAGATTGTCTTTGTCTCCTCTTCTCGGAACCAGAAAACCTTTCACCCATAGTTGAAATATCCTATTATTCGGAGTGAGCCAAGCAATCTTAGTAGTTGAATCATCCTTAAGCCCAAGACACTTCAGTGCCTTTTCCTTATTGAAACTTCCTTGAACATCGGGAAGTTTGTGAGAACAGAATTCATCTTCTCCCTCATATTCTATACCAACCAGGCTTGTTGCCTTAGTGTAAGAAAGTTTATAAGTCTTCCCATAAGACTTAAAAGAAAACCTTTCTCTTCCATCTTCCACCAGGAAGGAAACAGACTCATAAAACTCTATCAATAAGTCAGTATAAACCGGATCCTGTTTATCTGACTTAGCTATGCAGACATCTTCCCATCCATTCAGTCTAATATTCTTCTAAATAATAGAATCAAGCTTATAAAAATCTGGATGAACTAACCTTTCTTTGTAAACTAACCACTTTTAAATTGGTTTCACAGTTTACATATCTTGTGAAGTTGCTTCAATTGACATTCGGAGTGAAGTAAACTGTAAGATTCAGATCAGCTTCACAAGGTTCGGAACCGTCCTTAAGAGGAGCAGCAGGGCTTCGAGACGCAAAAGCTTAAAAAACCGATGTGGGACGAGTCTCAGGGTCCCCTTTATATAAGCAAAAAATTTGACTGTTGGTCTTCCAAAAGTCATCCAATGGTTGAAAATACTTTGATCTAATCTGACGGTTGAGAAAAATTTTGCAAGGAAAAAAAATTTGACTCTGATCTTTTGAGTTTTTTAAAGAAAACATTCGTATTTGAGGAAAAACTAGAATCCGAACTAAACAAGGAAGATACCAGTAAGCAAAATTTGATTACAAAACTATGAGTAGGAAAATGATAACTTAAGGATTGACAAGAAATATTATTTGAAATTGGTAATTTTCTTCTTGAAAAAAAACTTCATTATGAAAAGTCTAGTACGAAAACAACGTTATAAAAACCCCAGTCTGAAAATCTTCATTCCAAAAATTATCAATACGAAAATTCCATTCTAGAAGTTTTTAGTACAAAAAAAAATTCCATTCCGGAAATCGTAGTTCCAAAAAGTTTGAAAACAAACTTATAAAAACTTTGTTATTCTAACAAAAAAATGTACTCCCCCTATGAAAAGGAGTTTATTACTGTAAGGAGACTTTTTTTTAACAGAAAGTTAATTAAGAAGGATTACCTTACGGTTATCATTCCTAACTTCTGTTTAATTTATTCAAATCTATCAGAAGGCAAGGATTTTGTGAAAATATCATCAAGCTGATCTTGTGTTCCGATAAACTGAATAATGATATCTCCATTAAGTGTGTGATCCCTAAGAAAGTGATGCCTAATATTTATGTGTTTTTCACGTGAATGATGTGCAGGGTTCTTACTAAGGAAAATGGTACTTGTGTTATCACACAAAATTTGAGTTTTAGTAAAACTCAATCCATAGTCTTTGAGTGTGTGTTGCATCCACAACACTTGAGCACAACAACTTCCAGCTGCTACATATTCAGCTTCAGCAGTGGAGAGTGCTACAGAATGTTGCTTCTTGCAGGACCAAGAAACTAATAAATCTCCTAAGAAATGACAAGTTCCATATGTAATCTTTCTATCCATTCTACATCCACCAAAGTCAGCATCAGAAAATCTTTTTAGAACAAAATTATTTCCAGAGGTATAAAATAATCCTAGATCCATGGTTCCCTTAATGTAATGAAAAATTCTTTTTACTGCCTTTAAGTGAGATTCCTTAGGATTGGATTGATATCTTTCACATAAGCATACTGAGAACATTAAGTCTGGTCGACTAGCTGTCAAGTAAAGTAAACTTCTTATCATTCCTCTAAAAGATGCTTGATCTACTGGTTTCCTAGCTTTATCAAGATCTAAAGAATTTGAGGTACCAATAGGAGTACTTATACTCTTAGTGTTGTCATAACCATACTTTTTAAGAATATATTTAATATACTTATGTTGAGATATGTAGGTTCCTTCTGGTTTTTGAGAAATTTGAAAACCAAGGAAAAAAGTTAACTCACCCATCATACTCATTTCAAACTCAGATTTCATTAGACATGTAAAGGAGTCGGTTAAAGATTGGTGAGTTGAACCAAATATGATGTCATCAACATAAATTTGAACAATCAAAACATTTTTTTATCTTTCTTTATAAAAAGGGTTGGATCTACATTACCCATAACATAGTTATTTTGAAGAAAAAATCCAGTGAGTCTATCATACCATGCTCGTGGGGCTTGTTTAAGACTATACAAATCTTTGGTAAGTCTAAAAACATGATCAGGATGTTTTGTATCTTCAAAGCCAGGAGGTTGTTCAACAAAAACTTCCTCTTAAACATAACCGTTAATAAAAGCACATTTCACATCCATTTGAAAAAGTTTAAAATTAAAGAATGCTGCAAAGTCAAGTAAAATACGGATAGATTCAAGTCTGGCTACTGGAGCATGGGCTTCTTCATAGTCTATTCCCTCTTGCTGATTATAACCATTAGCAATAAGTCTAGCTTTATTTCTTACTATGACTCCATTTTCATCACATTTATTTCTGAAAACCCATTTTACTCCAATAACAGAAGTCTCTTTATGTCTTTCAACCAAGGTCCAGACTTTATTCCTCTCTAATTAATTTAGTTCATCTTGCATGGCTTTGATCCAATCATCATCACCTAAAGCTTCATCAGTGATTTTTTGTTCTAATTGGGAAAGGAATGCTAGATGTTCTACTTCATTTCTTAAGGAAATTCTAGTCCTTACAGGTTGATTTACATCACCAATGATACTATCACTGGGATGATTCTTAAGAAACACCTGATTTGGGTTTTGTAAAACCTGTTCATCAACATAGGGTAGAAATTCTTCTGGGGTAAATGTTTCAGAAGTATCTTCTTGAACAATTTCCTTATCAGAAGGTTCTTCTTTCAAAGGTTGACAATCAGTTTTTGAAAACACATCTGATGATGTAGGTTGAGGTGGTTTAAAAACAAAAGGATTTGACTCATCAAATTTTACATGTACTGTTTCTTCAAAAGTACAAGTATTTTTATTAAAAACTCTATAAGCCTTAGAAGTTATGGAATAGCCTAAGAAACTTCCTTCATATGATTTTGGTGTGAATTTATGTAGGTTATCTTTAGTATTTAGAATGAATACTTTGCAACCAAAAACCTTGAAGTAGGATAGTCTTGGTTTTCTATCATTCTATAACTCATAAGGAGTTTTATTAAGAAAAGGTCTAATCAAAACTCGATTTATAGTATAACAAGCAGTACTTACAGCTTCAGCCCAGAAATATCTAGCTATATAATATTCACTCAACATGGTTCTAGTTATCTCTTGAAGAATTCTATTTCTTCTCTCAACTACACCATTTTTTTTGAGGAGTTCTAGGTGGTGAGAAATTGTGAGTAATACCTTTTTTACTACAAAAAGTTTCAAAATCAGAATTTTGAAATTCTCCTCCATGATCACTATGAATAGTTTTAAATGGAAGGTTTTTATCATTTTTAACTTGAGCTCTAAAACTTTTGAAATAGGAAAAATCTTCAGACTTCTTTTCTAGAAAATAGACCCAAGTAAATCTAGTATAATCATCAACTAGAACAAACACATAGTATTTGCCTCCAATACTTTTAGTTTGTGTTGGACCAAAAAGATCCATGTGCACTAACTGTAATGCATCAGTTGTTGAGACTTCACCGATTGATTTAAAACTAGATTTATGTTGCTTTCCATATTGACAAGGATCACAAACTTTAGAAGAATCAAATCTATGCTCCAGTAGATCCTTAACTAGTTTCTTCTTAGAGAGTTTACATAGGTTCCTAAGATTGCAGTGACCTAGTCTTCTATGCCATAACCAGTAATGATCTTCCATTGCACTTAGGCAAGGTAAATCTTGACTCCTGAGGTCTTCTAGGTTCAAAGTGTAGACATTCTCTTGCCTATTGGCTGAGAGAATAAATTCTTCCTTGGAATTGTGAACTAAGCACTTATCATTCCTAAAATTCATAAGGTAACCTTCATCACATAACTGACTTATGCTAATGAGGTTGTTCTTAATACCCTTAACAAAGAGAACATTTGAAATAAAGGTTTTACCAAGAGGAACAATATTACCAATACCAACAATCTCTCCCTTAGCATTATCTCCGAAAGTTACCTTTCCTCCTTTCATTTTGATAATATTTTCAAATAGCTTTTGTTACCAATCATGTTCCAGGAACATCCACTATCCATGTACCATGTGTTGTTGCTGGTACTCTCTTTATTTTCCGGAAATCAAGAAGAGAATTATACTTTTGGAATCCAAACTTGCTTTGATCCGAGATTTCCAGATAATAAAATTTTAGGTACCCACATCTTCTTAGAGAAATAAGCTTTGTGAAATCCTAAAGATTGGGTTTTGTTTAAGGAACAATTCTTTTCCCAGTGACCACCACATTGACACTTGGTACAAAATGGGGAACTTTGAGGAATAAAATAATTGTTACTAAAAGTTGGTTTTGCATGGGTATAACCAAATCCAGATTTATTTCTTAAAGGTCGTATTTGGGAATACATTTTATCAAAATTTTCTTTACCATGGGTAAAGTTTGATAAACACTTCTTTAAGGAAAAAATTTCATACATGAGTTTTATAACCAAAATTTTTATCCTCAAAATCATTAGTTTTAGAACTAGAGCTGGGCTCGAAAACATTTTTCTTAGAAATTACTTTTTCTAATTCTTTAGAAAGTTGGTTCTTCTCAGAACTTACTTCCTCAAGATTTTTTGAAATACTTTCAAAATCAGAATTTTTCCTATCAAGATCTTTAGAAAGATTTGATATCTCTTTTGTAAGAATAGAATTCCTTGAGTTTGCCTTATCAGGTTTCTTATTGAGTTTGGAATTCTCAATTTCAAGAAGTTCAGCAAACCTAGAGGCTTCTTCATAAGTAGGTAATGTATTTTATTCATTAGAAGAGGATTCTTCATCAGAAGAGTTATAATACTTACTATCATTAGAATTTAAAGAAACATTGGTCAATGATTCAGCATTTCATACCTTAGCTATAAAACAATTATTATCAATAGGTAATTTGGCTATAAGACCAAGATTCTTCTATCCTGAAGATTCATAATCAGAAGATTCATCTGAGGAATCACCACCACGGGCATTCCAGGTATCATTAGCTTTCAGAACTTTCTTAGCTTTGGATTTATAATACTTCTTTTTGTTCCTGTCTGAATGTCTTTCTTTCCTTTCTTTCTTTTTGAACAAAGGGCAATCTGGTCTAATATGTCCAGCTCTCTTTCATTCATAACAAGTAACTTCTCCATATTTTCTATCTTTCCTATCCTTTTTCTTATACTTGGATTGGAAATTTCTCTGTCCATCTATCTTGTTCATCCTCCGAGCAAGATTTGCTAATTCATTTTCATAGACTTCACTCTCACTATATTCGGATTGGAAAATGACTTTCTTAGACTTGGATCTGGTTACTCTCTCAGGAGTCTTAGCTTTCATCTGATTTGATGTTGTTGTAAAAGAAACAATACCATTTCCATTCTTCTTTTTAATGTTGTCAACATCTCTCTTCATTATGGTTTCATGTTGGAGAAGAGTTCTGAATAACTCATCAAGAGAAATTTGAGTGACCTTCCTGTTCTCATCTATAGCAGTTCTTTTAGATTCCCACTCATTAGGCATAATATCAATTATCTTATCCACAAGAGCTTCATCATCTAAACATTTCTCTCCCATAGGCTGTAAACTGTTGACTATAGTCATAAATCTCTGTTGAACTTTACAGATTGGTTCACCATAAGGAAAGTTGAAGCCATGATATTCAGCTCTAAGCATAGCTCTCCTAGTCTCAATAACTTTAGAAGTTCCAAAGTGTGTAACCTATAACTTCTTCCAGATACAATTAGCTGCTTCACAAGAAGAAATTTGGCTATATATATTTCTAGTCATTGAACAAAGTAGAGTATTGCGTACCTTATAATTGAGTTGATATTCTTGCTTTTCCTGGTTAGTAAAAGTTCTAACTTCCTTGTCAGGAATTTTATAATCACCAGTAATAATAACAAAGTTTTCCACTCCAGTATTGATAACAAAAGTCTTCATTCGATCTCTCCAGTATTCATAGTCATTACCATCAAAGATCAGTGTTCTTGTAGGATTTAGATTATCAATTGAAACAACATTAATTCCTTCCATACTTAAAATAACCTTGGATACACAAACTTGTTAGAAAGAAAAAAATTGTAATAACAAAGTTCAGAATGGGAAAGTTCGGAATGGGAATGTTTGGAATGATAAAATGAGCAAGAAAAACTTATTCGTAAGTATAAGTATTTCAGATACCTCCTCTGATACCAATTGTAGGATCGAAATAATGATGTAGATGCTCAATATACAAGAGGGGGGGAGAATTGTATACTTTAAAAATTCCTTTGGAACCTTTAAAGTTAGTTGCGAATAACTATGTTTTCCTTAAGAAAAGGAAAGGACTAAGTTTAACAAGGATTAACCTAAGAAAATTCACAACACCTCTAACACCAAATTAAAACATGGAAAGAGATTCCAAAAGTAGGTTCCGGAAATATGGTTCCGGAAATTGAAACTTAACAAAAGATTACAATATGAGATTCTACCATAAAGTGTATAGAATCTAAATGAAACAGAGTAAAAGTAAGGAAGTATAAGAAAATTATACTTTCCTTACAATACAATATGAAGCGGAAAATAAACAAGTAGTAGAACTACAAGTAACAAGATATAAGTCTTTTAACCCAAAGAGAAGGGTATCCAACAACCTTGGATAAAGGTCCCTTGATTTATACTTTCAAGCAAGTCTGTCTTACCCACACCAAGGTAAGCCCTCGATACGAAGATTAGAGTATCTGTCTTGCTATCCCCACAAGCCCTCAACTTCAAGGTAGTTGGAAACCTCTGTCTTCCTCAGCAAGGAAGCCCTCGAACTTCAAGGTAGTTGGCACCTCTGTCTTCCTATCCCCGGAAGTCCTCGAATGTAATCACCAACATTCGGAGTCGCACGAAGAAAAAACTGAACAAGCGGTTTAGTACGCACAAGGCATGAAAAGATTTCTCTCTCTAGAAATCACCTTAGCAGCGTGTGGTCTCTAGATTGATCAACTTCATTGTTTTATTTTAGCTTTTTCAAATGAGCTCCTATTTATAGGCAAACTTCCAACGGTCTGCTCCCTCCTCCAACAGTCATGTTTTCCTTAAAACTCGGAGGGACCTGTACACGTGTAACTCAACCAACGGTTAATAAGAAACAGAATAGACGACATCGTTTTATAACAAACTATGTATAACTGAATGTACGAAATCATTTTGGAATGAATCATATGTAAGTAAAATCTAATTAATAGTTCGGAGTGTAAGAAAGTCAAAAGTACGGAGTCTAACCAAAATGAAGTTCGGGGTCTATGTTAAGAAATGTTCGGATTCTGTTTTATAGGAATCCAGAGTCTGGTTTCACCAGAGATCAGATTCTGAATCTGTAGAGTTCGGAGTCTAACTTCTTAAGAGTTCGGAGTAGAACTGCTTAAAAGTTTGGAGTCGAACTTATTAACAGTTCGGAGTCGAACTTTTTAAATGTTCGGAGTCGAACTTCTTAAGAGTTCGGAGTCAATGTTTTTAAAAGTTCGGAGTCTAACTTCTTAAGAGTTCAGAGTCGAACTGCTTAAAATTTCGGAGTCGAACTTCTTAAGAGTTTGGAGTCGAACTTCTTAAAAGTTCGGAGTCGAACTTCTTAATAGTTTGGAGTCGAACTGCTTAAAAGTTCAGAGTCAAACTTCTTAAGAGTTTGGAGTCGAACTACTTAAAAGTTCAGAGTCCAACTACTTAAGAGTTCGGATTAGAACTGCTTCAGAGTTTGGAGTCCAGAATTCGGATTACAACTATATTACAGATCACATCCAGAATTCGGATCCTAAAAACAGAATGCTCCAACTTTTTCATTATAAGGCTCCAGAGATTTGGTTATGATTCCGGTTTTTAGATTTAAGAAAAAAATAGCTATGTATAAGAAAATCTAGGTTAAGGTAAATTTCCTTAAAGAAGTAAATTTTCCTTATTTGAGTAAAAATAATATTTTCTTAAGTATAAGGTGTTTGTGGTTTTCAAAACAAGAAGGAATGGAAAAGTCATAAGGAAAACCTTATTGAATCAACAGTGAAGAGCATGTCTAATCTTATATGGGATTTTTAGTTACATAACCGTTCTAATTTTACTAGGGAGGGTAGACATAAGGCAATAGAATTCTGGATTGAGTCCATCCAGACTATACATGAAAATTTGAAGACCCTTATTGAGAAGAGGGTCAAGTTTGATTCTTATATACTATAAGTATTACTGAATTTTGGTTGGGACATTCTAGCTTAGACTGTATATGTTGAGGGTATTTTTTTGAAGGACTTATTGGAGAAGATTTTTTAGCACTTTTATCCAGAGATAGTGAGGTGGGAGAAATAAGATGTGTTAATAAGTTTGACTCAAGGGAGTATGTTTGTGATGGACTATGTGGGATGATTTATAGATATTCAGTTCTTTTCTATTGCATTATTAGGGGATAAGATAGCTAGGAAAATACATTTCTAGGATAGAATTAAATGTGACATTAAGTCCCAAGTCAACATATTTAAGTTTAAAATGTTTTTTGGGGTAGTGGACCAGTATCTCATAGATGAGGGGAAACTGAAAAAGGATTCCAATGTAGGATAGATGGCTACTACTGGATGATCAGAATGTAAGTATTCTAATATCAGGATGCATCTCTATGAGAATGTTAGCCAAGGGGATAGAAGGAAGACTAAGTAGGGGGTAGATCATTTAATCAGGATCTCACCTGAGTTCATTTCCACCATTGTGGTAGTTCAGGCCACTATCGTAGACATTTTTCCTGACCACCAGTAGATTTTTGATCTTATGGAAGGATGGGGAATTTATACAAGTTTTGCAGAAACTAGTGATAGATGAGTAGTGATAGGGGAAATAAACAGAACCAAAGTGTGGGAGGAGATCTTTTGTGCCATATCAATCCAGAAGATTGAGTTATATAGGATGTGATGGTTGTGGTAGTGGACAAGGTTCTTTTGTTCAATAGTTCTCTATCATTAGAGTGGTTCAGATCAGGGAGATCAGACTACATAAAAGGGAAGAGGGTAAATATAGTTACATTAAGTTTAGTTTAAACTAGTGGATAACAAGCCTAAACCATCAACAGTGAGAGGTGATATTATTTTTTGCTTATATATTAGTTAGTTCCTTATTTAATATTGGTTCCTATCATTCTTTTATATCTTTCCAACTTTTGAATAGATTGAGCCTAGTCGTGGATATTTTGAGCGGGAGTATGAAGATAGATACACCTTTGGGGGTATGATCTACTGGCCTCTGTTTGTGAAAATGGTGTTCTCTCATTGTTTGGGAATATTGTTTTCTTTAGGATATCTACATTCTATATATGTTAGGCTTTGACCTTATTATGGGTGTGGACTAGTTGGTAGTATACTGAACCCACATTGATTGTTACTATGCGAGAGTGAATTTTATGTCTCCTAAGGGAGAAAATTTTATTCTCCTAGGATAATAGGATATCTAGGCGGGCCATACAGGTCTAGATCATTAGAAACTAGAGGATCTTACCACCCAAGTCTCTAGTCTATTATTTGATAATGGGGGTGAGAAAAAATATGTATTACCACCCATAGTGGCTAAGTTTTAGGATGTGTTTCTTGAAGACTTATCTAGTATTCCACTTGAGATAGATGTGGAGTTTGTAATTGGGCTCATGTTGGGGGCTAAGCCAATTACTATTCCACCATATAGAATTTAACAAATAGAGATTAAATAGCTCAAGATTCATCTATAGGATTTGTAAGATAAGGGGGTTTTCCATACAAGTACGTCTCCTTGGGGTTATCCTATTTTGATTTATAATAAGGTGGACTAGACTCTATGATTATGTATTAATTATAAGAAGTTGAAATGAATGAATTTAAAGAATTGGTATTCTCTTCTATGTATCGATTATCTATTTGACTAGTTTAGTGGAGCTTGTGTTTTCTCAAAGATTGAATTGATATCAGGGTATCATCATCTGAGAGTATGGGAATATAATATATTGAATACTACTTTCAATGAGTTTTCTATGATGCAGTTTTGGTTAAAGAATGCACCAGTAAAGTTTATAGCCTTGATGAATAGAATCTTCTTCCATACCTGGATCACTTTTTTTAGTGTTTGTGGATGAAATCTTGGTGTACTCCAAGACTCATGAAGATCATTCCCAATATCATGACATCATCCTAAGTACACTAATAGGGTATTGACTATACTCCAAGCTATCTAAGTGTCAGTTTTGGATTGATCAAGTACTCTACTTGGTTCACATCATCTTAGAGGAAGGTGTGTTAATGGACCTAGAGAAGGTTTAGGTAGTTGTATCTTGGGAGAAACCTAAGAATGTTTTTGATATCCGTATCTTTTTAGGGTTAGCAGGGTATTATTAGAGGTTTATCTAGTACTTTTCATATTTTTAAGCTCCACTTTCATTCCTGAACAAGAAGGGTATAATTTTTTAATGGTCAGAAGCATGTGAGAATGATTTTCATGAGTTTAATATTATCTTTTCATCAGAACTAATATTGATTATACTCAAGCCAGGAGAGGAGTATATGGTGTTTTGTGACACTTTTGTGGTTGGTCATGGAGTACTGTTGATGTAGGGAGATCGAGTTATATAGTATGGGTCTTGGTATTTGAGGACACATGAACTAAACTACCCTATGTAAGATCTTGAGTTGGAAGTGGTGATTTATAATTAGAAGTGTTGGTGAAATTATCAATTGGGTGAGAATTTTACTGTGTATATGTATCACAAGAGTTTGAAGTATATCTTTTCATAAGGATATTTGAATATTTGGTAGCGGAGAAGGGTTGAGTATATGTAGTAATTTGAATTTGATCTAGAATATATGTAACATCTCGGTTCCAGGTGCCTCCCAAAGGTGCCCCGAACTCAGTTGGTCACATGACCTCAAGTGTATTTCCCAAACACTGGAGGCTACTGACTAGAAGTGAGGGAAATGGTGTGTAATAGGGAAACTATTCCCTCATTGGAAAAGTATACATAGAAGAAAGAAAATATTAAACAATAGTGGAAGTACTAATACAATACAACAAAAGTAAATAATGGAAGACTAGTGGTAATATAACAACTAGAGAATACATAAATGATGCATGTCAAATGTGTCTAAGAAAGCATCCAAACAAGTCACAATTATGGAAATACAATACTTAAACCATAGTGTAGAAAAGAAGTAAAATCCAATATCATCACAAGCCTCAGCTTGGTCACAGGCTCTCCATATACAATAGTAATCAGGTACCTGGTGAAGAAGGATACTTTCCCTTATCTATATGTGCAACCATATTATCTGTTTTCATCCAAAAACATGACCTAAATAGGCTGTGAGATTAATCCCAATAGGAAACCACCAAAATCTCTATGCCTAACTATTAATGAATATATATATCAGTAATATTAATAAATGAATCAATAAACTAGGATGTACTCAAAATTAAATAGTCCAACAATTTTTAATTACATTCATTTACATTTATCATTTATTCCTTGAATCATGTAATCCTTGGGATATAGACTAATCAATGTATCCTTTGGTAATAGTAACAAACAAACATCTCAGAAGACCATATAAACAATCAAGTAAGACTAAGTCTAAGCTTGTTCTTTGTATTGGTAGACTCATCACTATAATTCAATTCTTCAATAACGACCCTTTTTTGAAAAGTTCTCATAGTAAAATCCATCTGGCCTAACATAACAAAAATTCATTTGATAACAACCCTCTGGGTAGCTCTCACAGTTTAACCCCTCTGGTCTAACATAGCACTAATCATTTACAAATGACCACCTGGGAAGCTCACATGGTCAATATACCTTGGTCAAAATGGCATCAATAAATTATAAATGGCCACCTAGAAGCTCTCATGGTTAATACCCCTTGGTCAACATAACAATAATTCATTTAATAATGACCCTATAGGTATCTCTCACAGTCTAACCCCTACAGTATAACATAACAATAATTCATACATAAATGACCATACCTAGAGAAGCTCTCACAATCAACATCCCCTTGGTCAAACTTTTACAATTCATATCATAGGCATCTAAAACAATTAGTAACTTCATCCTAACAACACAAGGAATGGAAAAAAAGGCAATCCTAACAAGAATTCTAGACCAAACAGCCATAATCAATCAAAAAAGGGAAACAAACCCATGGGGTGTTCCATAAATAAGGTATCTAACCTCCCTCATATGAAACTAACCTTTATCAATCTACCAAACCATAATAGGTAATAAACAGGGTCTAATTCCAAACATGCAATACCCCAAACATTGGTATACAGAACTTTTAGCATATGTAATCCAAAGACAATCAACGAAAGGCACAAACTACCTATATTGATGTTTTACGATCAATACTCTTAAACTTAGGCCAATGAATTGGCCTAAAACAGTGTATATTTATAAAAAGATGAAAACATTTCAACCTTGAATAACTCACAAGAGAATAGGAATAAGGAAGAAAGGATCTAGAAGAATTGAGAACTCACTGGTGGGATTCCAACGCACCCAATGGTGTCTCAATTGGAGGTTAGACAGAGAATCGGGAGGATTTTGGGGTTTATCATCCCTTTCATCACTCTCTTGTATGAACCAAGGGGAGAAGAAGTCATTTCTGAGGATGATACGTGACCCTACTCTGATATATTAAATTAAAATAAAACTAAATGGCATGCTAATTAAATGTACACACCGTGTAATATCCTTAATCGGCCCCCACCTTAAGCAGTCTACCAGGTCACCTACACGGCCATTTACCCAGCAGTTACATGGCCAGCACGTTGTTGTATGTGATACCCGGGTACATGGTGTGAACTCATAATTACACGGCATGTAAATAGAAAAATTTTCCATTTATTCCTTTTTCCTCAAAAACAACCCTAAATAATGATCCATACCTTAAATGAAGATCTGGGTTCTTAAAATATGCCCCTAAGAAAGGAAACAATGTTTCTAATGCTTTGAGCAGGAAAACTAAATCTTAGGTAGTTCAGTAGTGTACTTCTAAGTGGAAGATGAGGACCTTATTGGCTAATATTCATGTTGTAGTTTAGGATAGTCAGGAGAAGATATCTCTCATATCAGTATTAGTGGGTTATAAACTTCTGAGATAGATCAGGGATAGATAGTATAAGGATATAGAATGTTTGTCCTTGAGGGAAAGCCTTCAAGGTGGGGAGTCACCTTCATATTGAACCATATAATAGGATGACATAATATATGTCAATAATTGGGTTGTCATGCCTATGAGCTTGCGATATGAGATGATATGGAAATTTCATTCCTTGAAGTGTTTGGTGTATCTAGGTGTGACAAAAATGTATCATGACATGCGATTATAGTTTTGGTGGGTGGTATCAAAAAGGAGATAGAAGGGTTTGTGACATGGTGCTACATATATCTAATGGTGAAGGCTGAGCATAAATAACCTGGTGGTTAATTAAAGTTGTTTTCCATTCGATAATAGAAGTTGGACAACATTACTATGGAATTTTTGGCGGGTCTTCTGAGGACACCTCAGAATAATGATGCTACTTGGGTGATTGTAGACCATTTGAAAAAGGTGGCACATTTCTTGTTAATACGAGAGACTTTCATAGTGGAGCAGTTAAGAGACTTGTATTTTTAAGAAAAATTCAACCTACATGGGGTACCATGGACTATAGTATCATTTTGTGACTCATGTTTCATAATGCACTTCTAAAAGGTATTACAGACGGTTCTTGTTACATAGTTTTTACTGAGTATGTCATTCCACCCACAGATAAATGAGTAGTCGGAGCGTATTATTCTTATGATTGGGGATATGTTATGAGCATGTGTCCAAGACTTTGGTGGATCTTGTGAGAAGAAAAATATTTGGTTGGGATTTCCTATAAAAACAATTATTAGGAAACTATATAGATGGAACAATATATGGCTCTTCATGGTACGACATGTAGATCTCCTCTATGCTAGATCGAGGCAGGTGAGTCAGATTTTTTGGGATCAAGGCTTGTACAAGAGATGTTGAAGTTGTTTCAGCTGATTCATAATCATATAGAGACATCTTAGAGTAGGAAAAAATCATATGCTAATATATTTAATTAAACTCTAGAGTTTACAGAGATATATCATGTATTCCTTTGGGTGTCACCTAGGTTGGGTCACCCAGGATATGGAGGTAGGGCATGTTGGCACCCAAGTTTGTTGGACCATTTGAGGTTGTGGAGAGAATTTTTCTTATGTCATTCCAATTGGATTTTCCATAGAGATATAGTTTAATGAATTATGTTTTTCCTATGTCAAAACTTTTACGGTATCATCCCAACCCTTCTCATGTGATTGATGTGAATTATCTTGATCTTGAGATATATGTTTCATTTTAGGAGCATCTGATGCGTGTGTTATATCACAATGAGAAAGTGTTCTGGGGAAATACCATGCTGATAGTTTGTGTATTATAGAAACATGGGAGTTTGAAAGAGGAAACATGGGAGATAGAATAATATATTAAGGATTAGTGCCCTGATATTTTTGACTCGGAATCATAGAGATTCATGGGAGAACAACTTGAGGATGAGCTGTTATAAGGTGGGTATATTGTAAGATCTTGAAATTTTCTAGAGATGTATCAGTCTCATTTACAGTTACTATTTTTAATAGCCCAAACCTCCCCAGTCCATTACATTGAAATAATCTGGTGTTTGTGGTGTTCTGGGAGGCAGTGTTGACTCATTTCAAGAATTTTCCAAAAATACAGTTTTTCAACATTAGCTTATTTAATGGTGGATCATCCACCGGTAGGTCCCAACAGAGAGTTGAATAATTGTCTCACAATGATGACTCACTAATGTTTAATCATGTCACTAACTCGTAATGGTGACTCACACCGGTGAGTTGTCTAACGGTGAGTTAATAATGGTAGGTCACTAATGGTAAGTGAGGACTGGTGACTTGCACTGGTGAGTTGTCCAATAGTGAGTCACCCAATAGTATCTCACCAAATGGTGAATAACCAAATAGTGACTCATCGAACAGTGACTCACCTCTGGTATATTACACCGGTGACTCACCCAATAGTGATTCATTTCCACAATTTTTCAAATTTCCAGTTTTTCCCAATTTTTCTATATTCACCCCTTTAATGTTTTATTTGAAA
The DNA here is from genome assembly GCA_963277665.1 of Viscum album. Lineage (NCBI taxonomy): Eukaryota > Viridiplantae > Streptophyta > Magnoliopsida > Santalales > Viscaceae > Viscum > Viscum album. Next base: position 1,336,096,045 of record OY728142.1, read on the forward strand.
AAAAATGAGTTTAAAACCATATTAAAGTGTTTTGAATCAATTTGAAAGGATGTAAAATATAAATTTAATTTCATAATTCGCGGGAGACTTTAGATAGTCAAAATGTGTGGTCTTGATCGTGATCCAGCTTTAATGGATTTTGGAACCATTCTTCCATTGATATGGCATTTGGCCCTTCTAAATCAAAGATTCTTTCTCCCTTGTGGGGTTTCTATTTAATCTTGCTACTGATTGTCCCCAAAACCTTTATTCCCCAAGGAGTCATGCTTCTTTGTTTCACCCTTGAACTGTCTTTCCCTAGAACCTTGTGTACCCCCTATTTTTCACAAGGAGGAGGTGTTGATTATATGTTTCTTAAGGTAGGGATCCCTTTGTCCCTCTTATTTTTGTATCATGTGGGGTGGTTGTATAAATGTTTCTATGTGAATTCATTTGAATCCAAGTTCAATAAAGATAATCAAATCAGATCTAAAAAATAAACAGGGGCTAGGGGAAATTTATTCTTACTTTTATTTTATTGTTTGTTGGTATTGTGATCTATATAGCCTATATGCCTACTGAAAATCATGGTTGTTGGTAGTATTTTTTTGTGCACTCAGGATGACTTGTAATGTCTTATTGTTGATCATGTGTTGAAAGACTGTATATATACAATTTATTAACTACGTATATTTGGTTAAATAAATGGATTCCCCATGATCGAACATATTCTTTGATAATGCCTTAATTATAAAAGTGTAATTAATGAATGATTGTTTGCTAAATATGAATACACTCTTCCTTGTTTGGTGTGACTGTGTGTGGTGGGTGGTTTTGTTTTGTCACATGCCTTGTGTAGTTGTGTGGTGTTGGTGTTGAGAGCATGATTGTAAGGTAGGATGCTATGGGTGGTGTAATATAATCTTAGGTTGAGAGATTGACTGATTTTGGAATGGATGGGAAGTGTTTTGGCATCGGGGTTGCTGGTTCAGGTTATGTTATGTTTATGTTACTAGGTGTGATGGGTTTGGAATTATTATGTAGTGGAGCAACTAGGTTTGGTTGTGATGAGATGTGTTGATGGGTATGGGTATTAGATGGCAGTATTTTTGTTTTGGAGGATGGATTAGGCAGAATGACTTTTAATAATGATGATGGAAGTGGTTGTTATGGGTGTTAAACATAGTGGGGATATGAAGTGAGTTTCTTTTATGTGGTTCTTTTTCCTCCATGTGGTTTAAGTTATGTGGCTTATTAATTGATGTGGTTGGTATTTTCTCAGCTAGGAATGGAATTAATAAATGGTTTCATTAATAAAAATTATAATTGGTTATGAGTTGGTTGGGGGTATTCTTGAGTTGTGGCTTATTGTGAATGGATTTCATTTATCAACTTCTGAAGTGACTTTTGTTGTTGTTAAATAATGAATTTAGGGGTATCAGTAGTGTTGGAAATATCATAAGGTGTCTTGTTGTTTGATTGATAACCCATAGGTTGGGCTTGATTGTTTGATACTATATATACATACATGTATTTTCCTTGTGTTTTCTATATGTACCCCACCCTAGTTGATCACTATGTTCTGAACACCCCCATTTTCCTAGGGGAGTGTGTATTTTCCAAACATCCCAGAGGGAGGATGGACGGATGGCCACCCGCTCTTCCCTTCTCCCTCTTCTAGGCATTTATAGCCCAAGATTCTTCAAGATGGTAGTGGTTTGTGTGGCGCAGGTGTGTGTGGGAGAGTAATGTTTTCCCAAGCATCTTTGGGATGAGATGATTTTTGGTTTCCCATGTGTCTTTGGGATGAGATGTGTTGTGATTTCCCAGGGTTCCTCGGGATATGACATAGTATGTAGACCAGGTGTCTACAGGTGGGACATGGTTGTGAGGCCTAGGTTTGTGCGGGAGATATGTGATGAGCTTTATTTTCCTAGGTTTTGGGACTATCTGTGAGGCCCAGTTGTGTGTGTTCGGGTTGTGACGTGGTACTTTCAGAAGATTTAGGAGTTCCAGGACATTTTCCATTAGGGTGTGAGAGTGGATAATCAGTGGGAAAGTGGTCCATGGTACCCCATCATCGATGTTCTCTATATTACCTTACTTTACTTCATTATTTAGTGAGTGTACCTTTGGTGAGGTTGGGGTGGCTAGTACCTTGTTAGTTGTTGTTGGTTTTTACAATTTTATTATAGGGGCATTAGTATGCTTCTCCACTTGTGCATGAGAGACTTTGGTTTTCCTTCTGAGGATACTTGTATGCTCACCCTATGTTATAAAACTTCTTTTAGGTTCCCTGGAGGAATACAGGGACCATGTTGGGCATTAATAGCTCGGACATTGGGGCATCTACAATGTCGCTGCTTAGCTTTGTTCTTCTGTTACATACTTTGTATTTTTATTGTATTTCTAGTAGTTTTTCTTTAAACATGCAAGTGGTATGGATTTTGGATTTTTTTTTATATATGTATTAGAGTTTTTTTGAGTTTAATACATCTTATCTCCCAATCTTGGTTATTATAAAAAGGGTAATTCCTCCCATTTTTTGAGATTTTTATACCCTTGGTGATGGTTGCCACCTCAGGACCTGCTAGAGGTGAGAATCAGGGTTCATTATATCTCTTTCTTCATTTCAAGATCAGGAGGGGCATCTTTGGATAAAGTGGGTCATAAAAGAATTGTATTAGAGATGATGGTTGATAGATATGATGGACTTTAGAGTTAGGCACCGTGAGAATTGCATGGGTTGGTAGGGAAATAGTGTTAACTGATCTTGGTGCATGGCATAATCTAGGGAAGACTAGCAAGGACACAAGATTTTAAGGCCCGCCCATGATCCTATTCAAGGACTCTGAGTCTACTTAATGACCAATTGAGGCTACATTAGTTGTAGGGTAGAGACCCTAGTAAAGTTACATGCATCATAATGACTTGTGTTCTTGTTTGAATTGGTATTTTCAAGGAATTTGAATAAATAATGAGTTAAAATGAATATCAAAAAAAAATTCATACCACTTGATCTTAGGAATTTCTTGGTTACCATTCATCTATGGCACCCAATCATCGTTCGTGTGTAGTATAGGTAGTGGAGGCCCTATAGGCTGACCCGATTGATCAATAGTGGGTTGACCCCGTGGAGGAGGATTTTTAGTGGAAGAAGATGTTATGTACTTTCCAGTGGTAGGGTCTAGGAAAGTATGAGGGTATCATTTCAAACATGATGATGGAGAGTTGGAACAATGATATTTTGATAACATTTTGTTTTATCTAGGCTCTAACAGAGTAATGGGTTCCTTTTGTGGTGAGCCATATGTGGGGAGATGTGTATCAGTGGTTGACACATTACCTTGGGGAAAGAAAGGAGGTTGACATTCTATGGGTTGATTTTTAGTATTTTCAAGTAGAATTCATTTATTCAACCATGAAGGCTGAGAAGAAGTAGGAGTTAATATCTCTCTCTAGTAGGGGAGTATGTCGATATGGGATATAGGGATCAAGTTCAAGAACACCCTTTGTTTTTATCTGGATCTATTTTTGTATGAGGATTCTCATTTAAGACGTCTAGAGGAGGAACTTCATCTTTCTCTCTAGTGTACGGTTACCCCCTTTACCTTACATACATACTTGGAGGCCCAGAAGAAGGATGAGGTAGTCGAGAATATTCACCCACAAGGAGGTCTACCATGAGAGGGGAGTCATCTTAGTTCTTTAAATTGAAATGTTATCAGTATCAGGTCTCAGACACTAGGGCCTTCCAGGAGGTGACCTCAGTAGTTTCTATTTTGATCTTTAGGTTCTCATACCTTTCCTATGGGATTGGGTTCAATGTGTTTCATCTATAGAGTCTATCATAATATTCATAATCAATGCACAATATCCATTCAATCTTAGTATATTGGTGGAGGGTAGGTCTATCACCCACCTTAGTAGAAATTCCCGGCAGTGCAGTTCCAGGAGCAGGGATAGTAGCACCATGCTTCACCTAAGGGAGATAGAGAAGGTAGGTTCCAACCATAGGGTATTCCTCAGGGACCTTGACCCGAGCATGGTTAAGGAGTTTTTTGTTACTAGATAGGTAGAGGAGATGGGTGTGGTCAGTTACACTCCATAGAGGCAGCAGTTCCAGCAGGGTTAGAGATCGTTCGAGGTACGATCAACTTATTTAGTACCCTTTCATGAGAATTATTTGATTCATGATCTTATCACTCCTTTGTTGCACCCAATCTAGCCTAATATATATAACTAGACATAGAGATTCTTCCCATGCCCATGGTTTTGATTATGCTAGTCCGAGGTCAAACCATCTTGTTAGATGTGCATCGGGGATGTAGGTTGATGGTGGGACCCCATCAGTCCCGTGGGAATATTTTCTTATTATAAATACTACCATGTGATGTCATCCTTGGCATTGAATTTTTGTACTCTATTCATTCTATTATCGTCTAATTTTTTAGGATAGTAATGTTTTCAAATGTGTATGGTCAACGTGTGTCCTTCATTAGTGAGAGAATTTTTCAGGTGGGCAGTCAGTGTGTGGAGCCTCTTCTTTCCTTATTGGCCGAGTTGTCAATGAAATCGATGGATGCTGAGATAAAAGAGGTTCTCAGATTTTTTGTGAAGTTATTGTATGTTTTTTCCTGAGGTTTTGACTCTACCCCTTTGACGTGATTTTGATTTTGGGATAGAATTATAGCCTGGTGCTTCTCCGATCTCGATGGACCCTTACCAGATAGCACCTCAGAGCTGTGATAGTTGAGGATTCAGATAGATGATCTGATATAGAAGGGTTTTATCTAGCTCAGTGTGTCACCATGGGGTGCTCTAGTATTGTTTTCAAAGAAGGAAGATGGTGGTCTAATGTTGTGACTAGACTATTGGAGGTTGTATCAGGTTACAATCAGGAACTAGTACCCTCTCTTGAGTGTATAAAATCTTTTCGACCAGTTGAGGGGAAAATGTTGGTTCTCAAAGATTGATTTATGGTTTGGATATCACCAATTGAGGGTGAAGGAGGGTGATATACCCTAGACTACTTTCAAGTAAAGGTGTTCTAACTTTATGTTTATAGTTATGTTGTTCGGTGTTACGAACACACCATTCATGTTCATAGGGTTCATGAAATCTATTTTTCATGAGTTCCTAGACTGGTTTTTCATTTTATTCATTAATTAAATACCAATCCACTAAAATTCATATGAGGATCATAATGCGCATCTCAATACTATATTGGAGGTTCTTCGACATCACAAGCTCTACGGAAAGCTAACTAAGTGTAATTTCTGGATGCAAGAGGGGCATTTCCATAGACATGTGGTATCACAGTAGGGTGTAGAAGTGGACCCATAGAATGTCGAGGTAGTTGTTTCCTGGTAATCACCCAAGAATGTTGCATATGTTCACATATATTGGTCTGAAAGGATATTACCAGAGTTTTGTACCTGATTTGTCTCAAATAGTAGCTCTGTTGATGGCCTCAACTGGGAAAGACCAGGCCTCTGTGTCGAGTGAGAAGTTCCATACATCATTCAACTATCTGAAGGGGATGTTGGTCAGTGATCTAGTTCTCTGGTTTCCAGAGGAAGGGGTTATGTTTGAGGTGTTTCTTGATGCTCCCCATCTGGGCTTAGGATTTGTGATGATTCCACAGTGGGGGGTGATCTCTTATGGGTCTAGGCAGTTATGTCCCTACAAATGTAAATATGACACCCATGATTTGGAGCATGCAGTGGTCATGTTTACACTAAAGTTGTGGTTGAATTACCTCATTGGTGGGTGTTTTGAGGTATTCTCAGATCAAAATATCTTGAGTTATATCTTTTCCCAACGATATCTGAACTTGTGGTAGAGGAGGTTCAGAAAAGGGGGTAAGCTTTCTCTCGGGTTCATTGGACCCATCGAGGTGTTGGTACAAATTCAAAAAGTGACATACCAGTTGGTATTACCACTTCATTTGGATATAATCCAAAATTTCTTTCATGTCTCTCAACTTAATTGGTATCTTAATGATGACTCTTATGTCATTTACTGGGGAGAGTTGGATTTTGAATATGACACAATGTTTGTGGAGCGACCAGTAGAGATACAAGATCGTCGGGGGAAGGAGTTTCATAGATGGACCTTTCCCTTGGTTCATGTGTTCTAGAGGAATGGTTCCCTAGAAGTGAGTACTTGAAAAAGGGATACACAGATGTGTTCCTAGTACCCAGAGTTTTTTTGAGTTTTTCCTTGTTGTGTTTCCTTTTGTAATGTAATTATTGAACCTTGTTTGTTATGAGATGAGTTCTTTCCTTGTTTAGTGATTTTTAATAAAATACGTGTATATGAAGAGGGTAGGACCAAATTCCTAACTGATACATGTTAACGATTATGTGATTAAACTCGTACGGGTGGGTCAGTGCCAACCAAAGCCGGTAGTATCTTGACATAGAGGAATGAGTTCCCTGACTCATTTGTTCTGGATTCCATGGTTGTTATGCTTGTGTGGGGTGTCTTGTGGTCAGTTGGGGTAGTAGATAATGAAGAATTTGTTCTTTTATGTGGAGGTTTCACTTCATCTTTTGAACATAATAGGTTGGTTTATTGTTGAACCATGGTGTGCTTAGTCGGTAGTGGGGTTTCAAGCAAAGCGGGAACCTTGAGAGGTATCTCATGGGGTGGTTTTTTGAACCCTTCTCCTTCTTTTGGGTTGGTTTTTAATTCTTGAGGATGAGAATAATTTGAGAGGTATATGATGTAATGTCCCAAACCTACTTGTTCCATTACTTTTCAAAACAATGGTGTTTGAGGTGTTCTGGGAGGAAATGGGGACTCGTTTCAAGAGTTTTCCGAAAATCTAGTTTTCCAATGGTATCTCGTCTAACACTAGGTCATCTACTGGTAGGTCCCAATGGTGATTCATTTTAATGAATTTCAAAGATGAATTGCTTATGGTGACTTGTTTCAATGACTCATAATGTTGAATCGCACTAGGGAGTCATCTAGAGGTGAGTGTGGAATTGTAGGTCACTAACGGTGAGTTAGGACCGGTGACTCACACCATTGTATCGTCCAATAGTGATTTGTCTAATAGTATCTTACTAAACAGTGACTCACTAAACAATGACACACCACTGGTATCTCACATCGATGACTCATCCAATGGTCAGTTATATCCATAGTTTTTCAAATTTCCATTTTTCCTAGTTTTTCCAGATTCTCCCCTTTAACATTTTATTTGACGTAAAATGAGTATAAAACCATATTTAAGTGTTTTTTTAATCCATTTAAAAGGATTTAAAAATATATATTTAATTTCCTAATTCTCATAAGGATTTATATAGTCAAAAAACTTGGTCTTGATCATGATCTGGCATTAATGTATATTGGAACTGTTCTTCCATTTATATAGGATTTAGCCCTTCTAAAGTCGATATCCTTTCTCCCTTGTGCATTTTAACTTTACTCCTACTTCTAAGAACCCTAGAACCTTTCTTCCCCCAATAAGTTATGTGTCTTTGTTTTACCATTGGATCATGTTTCCCTATATCCTTGGGCACCACCTGTTTGGAACAAGGAGGAGGTGTTGATCATATGTTTCTTGAGGTAGGGATCCCTTCATCCCTTTCATTGGTTTATCATGTGGGGTGAGGGTAAAAAAATTTCCATGTGAAGTAATTTGAATCCAAATTTTATAAATATAATCTAATTGGATCTAAAAAAATAAATATGTGATAGGGAAAAGTGATGCTTACTTCTATTTTATTGTTTATTGATATTGTGGTCTATATGGGATATATGCCTACTAAAAACCATGATCATTGGTGGTATTTGTTTGTGCACTCACGATGACTTGAGATGGATTATTGTTAATCATGTGTTGAATGGATATATATATTCTATTTATTAATTATAAATATTTGGTTAAATAAATGGATTCCCACAAATCGAACTTGTTCTGTGATAATCCATGAATTATCAAAGTGGAATTAAAGAACGAGTGTTTGTTAAATTTGAATACACCCTACCATGTTTGGTGTGGTTTTGTGATGTGTGTGGTTTTTTATTTCTTATGCCTTTTATGATTGTGTGGTGTTGGAGTTGAGAGAATAGCTGCAAGGTGGGGTGGTACAAGTGGTTTAATAGAATCTCAAGTTTAGATATTGACTGATTGTGAAATGGATGGGTATTGTTTGGGTAGTGGGGTTGTATGTTCATGTTGTGATATGTTTATGTTACTATGTGTGATGGGTGTCAGTATGTTATACAAAAGGGATCTCGGGTTTGGTTATGATGAGGGGTGTTGATGGGTATGGGTATGAGATGGCGGTTGTTCTGTTTTAAAGGATGGATTGGGTGGAATAACATTGAAGAATGACGATGGAAGTGGTTAATATGGGTGTTAAATAGAGTGTTAATATGAAGTGAGTTGTTTTAATGTGGTTATTTTTCCTCTATGAGGTTTATTTTGTGTCGATTGTTAAGTGATGTGGTTGGTAGTTTCTTAGGTAGGGATGGAAAGAATAAATATTTTCATTAATAAAGAATGATAATTGGTTAAATGAGTTGGATTTGGGTCTTCTTGAGTTGTGGCTTGTTGTGAATGGATTTCATTTATAAACTTCTGAAGTGACTTTTTTTGTGTCAAATAATTCATTTAGAGGTAGAATAATCATTGAAATATCATAGGGTAGTTTATTATTTGATTGAGAACCCATAGATTGGGCATGAGTTTTTGATACTATATATACATACCTGTATTTTCCTTATGTTTTCTATATTCACCCCACCCTAGTTGAGAACTATGTGCCGAACACCCCCATTGTCATGGGGGAGGGTGCATTTACAAACATCCCAGTGGGAGGATGGATGTATGGTCACCCGCTCTTCACTACGTTCTCCTTTAGGTGGTGATAGCCCAAGATTCTTCAAGAATGTAGTGTTTTGTGGGGCCCAGGTGTGTGTGGATGAGTTGTGTTTTCCCAGGCGTCTTTAGGGTGAGATGAGTTGTGGTTTCCCAAGTGTCTTTGGGATGAGATGTGTTGTGTTTTCCTAGGTTTCTTTGAGATGTGACATGGTATGTGGCCCAGGTGTCTACAATCAGGACATGGTTGTGAAGACCAGGTGTGTGCAGGAGAGATGTGATGAGATTTGTTTTACCAAGTTATAGGGCTTGCTGTGAGGCCCAAGTGTGTGCGGGCGGGTAGTGACATTGTATTTTAGGAATAGGTGGGAGCTCTAGGACATTTTTCAAATGTTGTGAGAGTGGATAATCAGTGGGAAAGTGGTGTGAGGTACCCTATCATAGATATTCTCTATATTACCTTACTTGATTTGTTTTATTTGGTGAGCTTTCCTTTGGTGAGGTTGGCGTGGCTAGTATACCTTGTTATGTGTTGTTGGTTTTTTCTATTTTCTCACAAGGTAATTAGTATGCTTCTCCACTTATGCATGATAGAAATTTTTCCTACTAAGTATACTTGTACACTCAACCTATATTATAAAACTAATTTCAGGTTTCTAGGAGGATTATGGGGACCATGCTGGGCAATAATAGCTTGGACTTTTGAACATATGTCATGTTACTGTTTGGATTTGTTCCTTTGGTACTTACTTTTGAGTTTTATAGTATTTCTAGTAGTTTTACTTTAAACATGAATGTGGGATTAATTTTGGATTATTTTATATATATGTATTGGAGTTTTTTTAGGTTGATACATCTTATAACCCGATCATGGTTACTATAAAAAGGTAAATGCCTCCCATTTTGTGATATTTCTATACCCTTGGTGTTGATCGCCACCTCGGGGCCTACTGGAGGCAGGACTTGGGGGGTTATTATCTATCTTCCTTTATTTCTAGCTCAGGAGGGTCGTCTTTGGAGGGAGGGGTTTGGGAAACTATTTTTCCTAACTTTTGATTACTTTTTTTCCATTTCACCTTGGGGTGTGTGTGGTGAAAATTGATAATTGTTGAAGGAAGAGGGGAAGTGAACCATTGGTGCATAGTTTCCCCAAATTGTGCACCCTAGATCAAGAAACTATGACAACACAAACATATGTTATTTGAACATATGGTGCATGGTTTTTCAAATCATTCACACTCTTAGGAGAAAACATTCACCCACCCACCTCCCTCCCCCCCACCCCCCGAAAGAGGTGCATGATTTGACAAACTATGCGACCATAGCCTGGAAACCATGCGCAGTTTTTTAATTATCCTAAAAAATTGTTTTAAAATATATAACCCCATGGTATTAATCAATAATCACCCATACTCAAACTTAAACTCATTACTTTGAATTTTAGAGTCTCCGGGGTGGATTTCAAGCCCTCCTGACCACCTTTCTTCATGATTCAAAGGCTAGATTGTAGGATATGCACCTATCCAGGTATGTTTTCTCTTATTGTTTAGATATTTCTATCTCTTTCTCATATTCTTAGATAAAATATGGATGTTTATACACTTCTTTTCTATATCTAGTTATAGTTTTTTTATATCTTGATTCATTTGATCTTGGATCTAGGTTTCGGATTAATATCATGTTCTTCATCATGGGTTTGACCTATCCATTTCAAATTGGAGATTTCTGTTGGGTGGTCGCTCATCAACGAATTGAGGTAGGTGTTCTATTCTTCAAATCCCAAAGTATTAATTTCAATTATGTGTATGTGATTGTAGAATTTCTATTGAATTATTATCAATTTAGTTTTTTAAATTGAGTTAATTAATTTGGTCAATTAATTAATGGGATAATAGGATAGTGAAATTTATGGAAATTGGTATTGTGATATTACTCAATTGATGGGATTATAGAATTGATTAAATTTAATTAATTGATTTTTTATTTGATTAATTCTATATTGATATTTTTTATTTATATTAATTATTTTTTTTAATTAATTAAGGTGATATTGAAATTGATTAAATTATATTAATTAATTATTGAGTTAATTATGGGGATATTGAGATTGTTGATGTGATTAATTAATTATTGAATTAATTAATATAATTGAGGTGATTGATTAATTGTATAATTAATTAATATATTTAATGTGATTAATTAATTGTTGAATTAATTAATATAATTGATTTGATTAACTAATTATTGAATTAATTAAGGAATTTATGTGATTAAATAATTATTGAATAAATTAATGGATTGATGTGAAAGTGAAATTATTAAATCAGATTAATTAATTGGTTATTTATTTATTTATTTATTTTTATACATTTTTAATTATGATATCTTGATATATGTGATATATGTGTGTGGGACATGGTTTGCTGCATCAAAATCCCATAATGATGAATTGATTGATAAACGTTTATTGGACATGATCTACTGCATCAAAAGCTTGTAGTAATGAATTTATTAATGAATGTGTGTGGGACATGGTATGTTTCATCAAAACCCCATAATGATTATTGAGGTTTGGGGTAGGGATTAAGGCTCTAAATACCCATGGGGTGTTAGATACAATGTTCTACTCCCATGAGTTAGTATTGGAAGATGGTTCCAATGAGTTATAATATGAATTAAGATGATTAATGGTAATAATAAAAAAAATTAGATGATATTTTTTTAGGATAGTTAGACTTTGGCATGGGCAAGAGCAGGTATTGAGTTTTGGGTGTCCTTGGGAACCTAGGAGTTGTGTGGTTAAATAAAGAGTAATTGAATCAATGTAAACAGATTAATTTATGAATTTTATATTATTATTTATAAAACTGCATACAGTGTTATTGACTGGATATTGTTTTAGATGTTGTTGATGGTGGCCTGCTGAGTTGTACTAACACCCTACTCGGGATCCCTAATCTATAACCCAATAGATTTCATATTTTTATGACAAGTTAAGTGTAAGGGCCCTATGTTGGATGGCTATGTCAGGATGAAGCATGGATGAGGTAACCACTAGTGGTTTTGGACCTGTTTGGGAGTAGTCGATGTCTTTATCTATTTTGGTTTTTTCATATGAAACATGACACATATTGGCATGAAAAATCTAATATTTAGTTTTGGATATTGTATTCCTTATTTTGGTTATCATGTACTTATGGTATTGTGATGCTTATGGTTGTTTTATTTGGTTATTATATTTTATTTCTACTATGGTTTTACTCTTATAAACAAGGTATAGTCTCCCCATGATTGATATAAGACCCTCGCTGCTAGTCGAGAGACTCTATCATATGGGGAGGCATGATTGATGTCATGTAGATATTAAGATCAGGGCACCATTGTGTGGTACCTTGGTCGGGACGTTACAATATAATCTTAAAATTAACTTACAAAACTCATTTTCATGTGAATTCATGATTTCAAAAATGTTAAAACCATTGTCTAGAAGGCTTATCAAAAATACCTATATTAGTTTTCAATATCATGTTTGATCATTTAATTATATATTTGAATGATGGAATTTATGTTCAAAATATATAAAACATTATATATTTGTGAAAATTAAATTCATTCTTACATGTATTTATAAAAAAATTATATTAAAATAACAATAATTATTTTTTATCTACATTGTTATATATTTTTTATTTGTTAAAATTTAAAAATCAAGTCTTTCCTCATATTTATACACTTTTATTTCTTAAATATTCATATAAAATTTCAACAGATTATTCTTTATATCAAATAATATTGGTTAAAATATTAGATAAGATATAGAATCCTAATTTATAATATTGTTTAATTTTGTTCATGATTTATGGTCCTTTTGGTGTAGAGAATTTATAATAAAATTTCATGAAAAAATAGGTCTTCAAATTATTCTTCTAAAAAATTTATTCATCCATAAAATCTAGATGAGGATAAATATAGAGTATAAAAAAGATGATATAATAGTAGGATAATATCAAGGGATATTTGTGTACTAGAAAATCATTATATTGTATTTTATAATCCTAGTCTTTTAGTAAAATATAATTCTTACCTAAAATTCTAAATATTTAATCAATGAAGATCATTAGAATATCAATTTATATAAATTAATAGAGTGAATAAATGAGTCTCTATAGTTTTTTATGGATTTTAAGACATTGTAGAAGATCAAAAAGAGGTTATTAAGGTTTAAATTCTTTAAACTATCATATATTTCCCTATTTTAGGCATAAATAAAATATATAGTTATAGAATCCATTAACAATTTACTCCCATATAAAGAATATATTTATATTTCCCATTTGAAAAAAATATATAACTTATACAAATACAGACAACATTGATCATATTTTATGAAAATAATGAATCTCACATAATATGTTCATATCATGGATTCAATTAAATGAAATTTTCTTATAATATCAACATATCACTTGTGAAGAATTTCCTAAAAGGTTTGTGTACCACTAAAGAGAATAAATACAAAAACCTAGACTGTAAGTTTTTTCTTTGGGTAGACTGGATTATGTTCCTTCCATGTATGGAGAAATGTATTATCTTAGAAAATTTATCACAAATGTTAGAGGACCATATTCTTATACTGATATATTGATAGTCAGACATAAAATCCTTCATAAAATTAGAGAATTGTGTTATGCCTTGGGATTATGTACTAATGATATTAAATTCCTTGAAGCTATTTTATAGTCTACTTTTAGGGGAAAGGAAATTTCATAAATATTTTGTTTTCTAGAATTATATTTTCCAACATAATTTATCATCCAATCTGTGTATTGTGTAACACATAGAAACTAAAAATTGATCATATGTTATATATAAAATGAAACTATTTAAATTTAAAATTTAAATGAATATTATTGTATAAATTTAAATTTTTTCATTTCTAATCATTTTATGATACAATATTTGTTATTAAAAATTGTATAAAATATTCATTTTTCATTTATATGTCATTTGTTTCTTGAATTAATGAATTTTAAATATTAATTAATTTTTTATTTATACCCCTATTGATAAATTTTACATATATATATATATATATATATATTCACTAGTTATTGAGGTTGTAAAAATTTGTACACCTTTTTGTACATAGATATAGTATCTTTTTCTTCATTACATATTTTATATTACATAATATTTATGATTTTGGTTTTAATATTTTCCTACCAATTTTTGTTTTCCTATATTTTTATGTATTTTAATCCACTTTGTATACCATAACATAGTGTATACATAGTGAAAATATTATTTACTATATGTTTACTACAAAATTCACTATAGTTTTATAATATAAGTATTATAGATACATTGAATTAATAAAATAATAAAAATGTACCTAGAATATGGGTTTATTTTTCTCAAATTCCATGAATCTATTTGTATTTTCTATATTGTAAAATCAACCCACTATTTTAAATTAATTTTTTTTGAACTATAATTATACATACATGAACAATGTGTTCCTTCTAATGTATACATGCATTGAATTCATTATCAATGATAATGTAATATACCATTTATAATTGAACTCAAATCACTTTTTTAAGATCAGTCTAGTTTTTCAATGAAATCTTTATATATATAGTTATACAAATATTTTATATATAAATATATAGATTAATTATTAAAAACTACATCAATTTGAATATTTTTTTTACCACTATGAAATTAATTATGATATGTGCCTTTATGATTAATTTTATAAGTACACGGCCGTTGATATTTTTTATCATTTCAATAATCATTAATATCCTATTAATTTAATTATAATATGAAATAAATGTATCTTTAGAACATATAGTGAATTAAAAACTATATGTATACTAATAAATATAGTATAATAGAAGTTTTTAAACCCAATACATGTAATGTTTGAAATGATTAAAAATTTTACTCGGATAATGAATCCTCTTAATTGACATGGAATTCACGATTATATGAAGAGTATACTGGTTAATTTCTTCCAATTCACAGTAACATGTCTACCATTTCTATTGTACAAGAATGTTACATCAAATTACATTATAAATACATTATTTATAGGTTTTTCTTAATGAATACAATCATTGTATACCATTTATAATGAAAATAAAATTACAATAATTAGAGTATTGAGAGAATTTATTTAAGGGATTAAAATATCTTAAATGGAACTAGTATACATACACTAGAAAACTTATTTTCACACCATAATTCATAAACTCGTAAAAATATTTTACACTAGTATAATAACATTGGTAAGAGTTTTGTTTAAGGGCCTATATACTGTAAATTCCCATAAATTTACTATTTTACCTATATTACACACATTTTATTATTTGAATAAATTTTTCATCAATATTAAAAAGATTTAATTATAACAAAATTTCATATCATAGTTAATCAAATAAAATTGTTTCTACTATTAGATATTAGTAACATCATTCTCTAAAATTGTATATCATTGATAGTTTATCTTTATATGACTCTTATAAAATCATCTGATATACTCATTGGGAGTATATTGGTCATGGAAAGAAAAAAAAAATCATAAATATATAATTTTATTGGAATTTTTTATTTTGAGTTTCAAAATGAACAGTGAACAAAAATATGTGGTAACCATTATTATTGACGAATCAAACAAACCAAACAGTATTGTGTTCATTATTCTTAGATACAGATTAATAAGAAAAAAGTATATTTTCAAGAATGTTAACTTTGAAATTATGTTATAAAGGATAAATTATAGATGATGGAAAATAATGTGTTATGTGTTCATTTCTCATCCATGGTGAGAGAAAAATACACTATTTTGTATTTACTCTAATTTTTGTTACCGATAACATTATTTATAATATACAAAATGTTATTTTCTATAAATTTTACATTCAATAAAATTAATTATTTAGGATAAGGCATAAATAACTCATAGGTTTTTCATTGAATCTATAAATTATACTTTGTGGGAAATAATGCCACCAAATATTTAACATGCATGTGATATAACTTTTGGTGAAAAAGAACTATCTTTGGTGCTAATTTTCAACAAATATTTCTAGTTTTTCATTTTGGATATAGAATTAGAATAGTATTTGGAATCCTAAAATCCTCTAATCATTGGCATCATTGTAATGTTATTAAACTTCTAAATAATATTAGATATCATTATTCTAAAATATATATTTAATATAATTATAAGTTTTCAAAATTCTTATTCTTAAATTATGTGATGGTGATCTTGGTGAAAAAATTTAATTTAAGATAGATATTAAAATACCAAAATATTTTCTGATTACTTCATATCAAAACCTAGTAGATTATTTTTTAATGCACATATCCATAATTATAAATGAACTAAAATGTTCCATAATACTTAAAGGAATAGTCTATTGTAGCACCAACATGTGAAGTATTGAAACAAGTAAATTATTCCATGATAATAATTATTCCTATAGAAGTTATGATTTAACACTATTTTGATTTAGTCTGCTAAGACTGTTTGGATATGGATACATTAGAAAACATATACACACTTATGATTCTAAATGGAATTAATTAATATTTTTATTATTTCATAAATTAATCATTAATTTTTGGGTACTAGTTATGTTTCTATAGAATATTGACCAATACTTTGGGATTTGTAATAACACCCATTTAATTGTATCAAATTTTAAAAATTACTTACTCATAGATAAAATATTTATTGGAACTCATTATAGTTTGAAATATTTCAATACTGTGATTAAAATTACACAATCATATTTTAAATTTTCATCCAGTCTTTATAGTAGATGATATCATTTAATTATTTAATTCTCAATGACTACTCAAAAAAATTTAGGGTTAATGTTTTTCTTTCACTGGCATATACTTTCAGAAGCCTATTTTTTGTGTTCAATTATATGGTTCCTTTCCCATTTTTTGATACATAAGTTGGTTAAAATTATTGATCCAAGACCATGAAAACACCCATTTTCATTTATGAATAATATTTTTTGAAAATTAATATTTCAATACTTATATTTGGTAAAAATATATTTTAAAAAATTTAAATGATTATATCATTTTGGAAAATTCTATGTTATTATATATATATATTATATATTGATATATTTTGTTTACTTTATTACTAGGATTTCAATTTACTTTGTATCCATCCTTTAATACAGATGGATCATTCTCATACCTGGTTTCTTAAAATTTTCTTTAAAGTCATTGATAAATTGATAATTAAAGTGTAGACAATAAATATGTGGTTTAAAAAGTTGTTAAAATTATCAACTAAAATATCCATAATTTAATTACTCCTTACCATTTAAAATAAAATTTCCACTTATTAGAATTTGTAAAAACCTCTATAAACTAAATAATTAAATCCACTATAAATTCCATAATTTTTAATGTGTAAATATATACATTCATTATTTAATCATTTTAAAAGTCCAAAATATACTATTACTATTTAACATATAGTATTTAACAATATAAATAATGTAATAAATGATTTAAAATTATGGAAATCACACAATGTATAATATGATAAAAAACTTAATTCCCAAATTGTTATATTCATATTTTGATAATTAACTGAAAAATATATAACAACTGATATCATAATTATGTTCACTAAAGAAATTTTATATAATTTTTTTAACTAGAATATATTTATAAAAATTAATAATTTTATTTTTAATTTATTTCATACAAAAATATCTATAGGATATAATCACTTAATCTATAATTAGTATTTGTCAGCTTAAAACAATCCACATCTCACATCTATATGAAGGACTTAGTTATGTAATTAAAAACATCAAAATTACTAAAAATAAAAGAAAATATTTAACTATCTAGAATAGAAAAATAATATTTTTTTAATTATAGAAATCATATATTAACTTGTGAAACACAATTGTAACATTTCTTATTGTAATTTATACCTTTTGATAACATCATTCAAGATAATGCTCTAGAGGAATATCTATTAGGTACTATTTTTCATGATTTTATCAACCACTACAAGTTTATAGTTTTACTACTAAAAATCCAGTCCTTCATTAAAGATAAAATAACACATTTTTTCATTTGAATGATACATCATCATCAAAAAATAAATTAATTGGAAAAAAATAAGAGGGGAATGAAAAATATGCCATTGGATGGTAGGTAATATTATATTAATATTTCAAAAAATTATTATGAATATTTACTATTAGTTAATAGATTATATAACACTATGATATTCTATGATTTATTTTTTAAAATAAATTTAATTTATTTAATAGTTTTTTACAAATAACACTGAATCTTAATGAACTGTGAAATGATATTAATATTGTTATTTAAACATGATAATTATAACCTAGCCATTAAACATGTTGACATGAATTTTAATAAAACAAATTGAAGTTTTTTTATAAATAAAACATGTTGATAAAAACGTACTTTATTTTTAGTAAAGTCTTAATAAGATTTGAAAATAATTTTTCAAAAAAATGTTTTTTAAGGAATTTTGTAGAAAACTAATAAAATTAATTTTTGAAACATTTAAAAAATAAATTAAAAAAAATAATTTTTTTTAATTAACATGTGATAATTACCATAGGGTTAAGTTTCAAGAATTCTTAAAAAGTTTAATTTTTTAGTGAGTATTAGAAAATAATAATTTTTAATAAAACGTGCATTTTGAATTATAGGATTTAAAAATATCTCTCTTTACTAAAAATTATTTAGAAGTAAAATTAAGAAAATTATATATATATTTAATCAATTTAGATCATTGTATTAATTTTTTATTGAATTTTGATATTAAAACATTCAATACTTACGAAAATTATTTCTTTGGAAAACCATTTTTCCTCACATCTATGAATTTAATATTAAATTATATTTTACTTGTTCTATTATTTGAAATTGTAGAAATAGATTCAATATATATAATCAAAATAACTAAATTTATATAATATTATCAATATAATTTGTGGTCAAAATTAATAGTAAAATAAAAATAATAATTACAATGGTAATTGTTAAAACGAGTTTACCGGGGGTTAAACAAAAAAGATAAGGGTAAAAATGACATAAACATTTGAAAAATCCCTATTTTATAAACATATTTAGATCCTCATTACATTAAGACTAAATTTTTATGTTCTTATGGTAATATTTTATATGAATTTGAACACTGTATTAATTTAAGTAAAGAAAAAAAGAAAAAATGTCACCCACATGCTTTTGAATTAAATTATTAATTAATATATGGCCAAAAGAAAGCTGTGAAAAAATATTGATGGTAATTTGGATAATAATGAAATAAATATTGTTGGGATAATTCTTTAAGATTTATTAAATCATATAATTACATAAAATGCGTAAGTAGTACCAACGAAATAAATATTTAAATAATAGAAAACTAAAATAAATGATCCTAAAAATATTATAGAAAATATAAATTGAATGAATTTTTATATTAAATTAATATTTTAGATAATTTTAAAATATATATAAAGGTTACAAAACAATTGAATATAATTCAACCATTTTATTTATGTTTTTAATACAAATTAAATGAATTGTGTCAAAATTGACATTAATATTATTTTATAATAAATATTATATTATTAAATGATTTAAAATTAATAAAATTCATATCCTCTTTCAAGAAGTTGGTATATGTTTAAAAACATCATATAAGGTCCATTAGTGGACTAATGGTCCTTTATAGTTATTATATTGACTCCTGAATAGTAAAAACATTGTTATTATAGTAAAGGGTGGAACGAGGTTTTGTGTGTTTCATGTGTTTTTGTTAAAAATAATTTTCCACACACATAGGATTTTTTATTTTTTAAAAAATATTTTATATTTATAACTATTGGGTAAAAATATTCTAATAAGTCTAATTTTATTTTTATACATAAATGATAAATTGAGTAGATAAAAAGGCTAGTTACCGTAGTGAAAACTAAAATGGTAAAAGTAAGAAAACATATATGTTAAGGAAAAACATCTTTAAAAATGTGTTTTTTTGTATAGGAGGTGTTTCCCTACCATATAATCCTTATAGTCCATTATATAAAAATATTATATGGTAATTCAGTGAGAGTGACTTCTTTTTATTGAATAGTTTTGAGCAGTTACAAAATATCACTCATCACCCATTATAAAAGGTTACAGAATTCCCTAATATCATCACACATATTAATCCATTTGGATAGACCCAGCACTAAAAAAAATTATCCCCAACCTCCTATTATATTTTATATAGCTTCTAGTTATTCTAAAATACCAACCCTACTGTCCTTAATAAGAGTTACAAAGGGGGTTGTTCTAAGAAAAGTTAATTGCCTTTTGTAATCTCTTTCTTTTTACGTATTATCTTTCCATATTCATTCATATAATATTAATTAAAATATAATAGCACTAGTATCTAACATATAATTATATGTTAGTATGTTTATGGAGTAACATATACCCATCTCCTCTTCCATCAAATGGTAAATGAAATCATTGATCATGTGTACGATGAGCTGCCACCTCACAAATAGATTTAATAATTTTTCCATCAAAACCTATAAAAAATGCATATAATGATGGATTTAATTTTTATATATGATATTTTTTATATTAATATACTTATTTAATTATAATATAAAATTTATTTTTGAAACACCTAGAGGTTTTAAAAGAAGAGAATTGTTTTCGATATTCTGTGTGACACGCAGCACAAATCTTAGAAGAAAAGATAAAAACCAATACATTAAAATATATTTATTTTAGGTTAAGTTTAATTTTATTAATATATTTATATACACTCAAAACCTATTTTATCTTGTTTTATACACAACAACGAGTTTCTTCGAAAACCTGAACTATACTAAAAGTTGAGTTTTACTCAATAATAATATACTATTAATATTATTATTTAATATGATAGATATTGCCAAGTCATTGGAATGGTATTTATGAAAAACACTGGAGCACCCCATGGTGTCATTTTGAAATTGAGTATATCTTCTTCCTCACAGGTCTTTAGAATAATTCATTATGTTTTGTTGTGTACATAGGATCTAGGGATCACAAGTATGGGCTCTTTCTTATGATCCTCAAGGAGTTTCGAATTGGGTTTTTCTTTTATTTTTTTATTTCGTACTATGTGTACATTTTAGTAACACCTAACATTACATGAATCATTATATATAATTGCCATTGGCCATTTTATTTTTATTTAGATATTATATTATTCTTCCACTAGTTGTCTTTATTATTACTACTTTTTCTATTGTTATTGTTTTAATATTATTATACCATTGTGCGACTCTAATATAGATAGTATAGTCTCCCCACCATACCATTAATAGACCCTCGCTTCTAGTTATAATCCCTTGGCATATGGGGAGGCATGCTTGAGGCCATGTGACCCACCAATCAAGCAACTGTCTTAGTGGTGAGCAGGGTAGAGATATTACAAAGTGGTATCAGAGCTATTTTTTTCCTTTTTCTTACTATTTTGGGCTAGTATATAGGAGACTAGGAAAGTATCTTCACTTGGTGAATAGTCGTGTTTAGGATTCATTACCCCATATATGAGAAATTACCAGGTGGTTAGGGATAGATATTGATGTTTGTGTCTTTTGATATTACAGTTGAATTTGATTTCACCTAGAGTGATTGGTGTACTTACTGTTGCTTACTAGTTTAAGAGATTTATGGTATTATACCCTTGGATCAGTATGGTAAGGATAAATCATTACATGCATCATATTAGGCACATATATAATTCACATTCCATGCATATACCATGTCATGTAGTTTCATATGTAGGCTTCTTTTTTTTTATTGTGTACCTTGAGTGTTGTTTCATGCCTAATTTTATAACATTCTTAGTGATTTATATTCCATGTTACCTGACTACCTAGCATTACTTCCCTATTTAGTATGCCATTCTTCCATTATTTCAACATGTTTATCTTTTTTATTTTCTTGTAGTGACATGTTTCACTTTGTTTTTAAATATGTAATTGATAGCATGGGCTAACTATAATTGGTTGTGATTAAAACAAGATCCAAATTTCAAATTGTTGTTCAAATTTTATTTGTAATGAACTGGTTAACCATCTAAATGATCAACTGGACCCAATTGGGTTAGTTGGGGAATGGTTCATATAATATAACCCTTAATGGGTGTTTTTAATTTTAATGGTTAAGTAACTTCTATTGTGTTTCATGATAATAAACCAATTTTGATTTTTAGGACCCTCGTAGGTCGTCTTATCTATTAAAGGATATTTATTTTGATAAATTTCCTAATTATGACTGAATTTCAACAAGTGTTAAATGTTTTTAAAAAGGAATTTTTTTGAGAATTTCCTACTTTGACTTGATGTGTAAGTTAAATCTTCTAAATGTTTAAATATTTAAATGTGAATAAATTTAATGTCTTTAAAATGGAACCCTAGGTGGTGTCCTATTTTTAAACCCGTATGAAAAGGTAACTTGTGCTTTTCTTTTTGAGTTTCCTTGGAATTTAAATCTGACAATTTTTTATAGGCTTCCTCCTTTTTTAGAAATAACCTTTTGGTAGGATTTTGAGCCTAGTGAATTTTCTGTTTGAGGTGACCCCATTATGGTTCGATGATTTTTCTCTCGTAAGGGGATAGCCTCTAATAGGTATCACCCTTAGAACATAAATTCATTTCCAATATTGTGTGTTTTCTGATGATTGTTGTCATTTGGGTGTCATTTTCCCTTGTAGGATGTTTAGATTCTAAATGACACCTTTATCTGGATGGGTTTTCATGTTCTCATTATCCTAGTTATGGGCATGAGCATTGAGCAATACACAGTTTCATCTAGTTATACATGCATTGGGAATAGTCAGATGCTTTTTAGGCCACTTGAATCTTTATTTTCTTCAGTGATGGATGACTTGGTATGTCATCATAAAAGTTAATTATTTTGTATGGACCATCTGATTCTTGAATCCATAGGGTGGATAGCCTATGGATGGTATTCAGGATGTGTCATTTTCTCATAAAATCACAGGGTAGTATGTGTCGGTATATGTGGTACCCGTCGAGTGTTTAATGACGTAACAAACTAGTTGAGTTCTATAGTCTTGTTGATCCTTGCACTGTTGGGTATGGTCTCAGGTCATCTCTGAGGTAGAGTGACCTGAGTGTAAAGAAATAAAGTTCATCCCAATGCTTGGGATGACTTTTAGAGACTCGGGTGTTTTGACACACCGGTCGGTTTGGTTTTGGTTTTCATTCCAATTGTTTAAAACCTTGTGTTAATGGAAGTTTTGACCTAGTGCACTTTGAGAGGATATTCTATCTCTTCTTTTTGATGAATAGGACACTCATAATGTTGAGAGAATCATGTCAGTTTTGGAAAATGATTCCTTCCAAGTAAAAGGAACACAACCAAATAGAACCATTGGATAATGGTCGGGCTTTCTTAAATGTTGTGAGTCATGTGAACTTTAAATCATGTCGATGATTGATCGGAAGCATGAAATTGGTGTGGTTGGAGGTGTATGCAACCTTTGAGAAATTTCATTGGTTATGGGTGGAATTTGGTGGTTAATGTTTAATGATAATGGGAATTCATCAGGTGGTAAAGGATTGTGATCAGTTAATGGTGGTACATCAGCGGTTGAAATTGAGCTTCTTGCAAGGGAAGTTGACTAGTAGTGGTTCAACTAATATTCTTGGTAATATTATAATCCTCTTAGTGTATTATTCTTTAAGAAATGAGCATGTACCCTATCTTGACTTCATCCTTGATTCAGTAAGAGAGCCTCAGAATTACCCCAAGATAAATCTTTAAAGAACTGTTGGGATTTTCTAGGTGGTTTTCTTGGTGTTGCATGTGAAGTCACAGTTCTTATTGATGCTTGGTTATTTTAAGTGATGCTTGGATTCCTGTGTAGAAATACTTTGGACAAACACTTGGGAACCAAGATTTTATTTTGACTCAACCACTAGTTGGATGTTGTTCTATCTTATTCGATGATCTAATGTAGAAATTGTGTCCTTGTGACAACATGTCTCTTATAATTATGGGGTATAGACTAACTTTTTTAGTTTCTTAGATCCATTTGATTCAATTTCTAGGTTATCATGGAATCATAGTCATACATTGAGTTAATTCTTAAAAGGGTAATGATTCTGGTGGGATGAATATATTTTACACCCTTGTTCATGCTAAGGAATGGGAGTTTTAAAATGTTTAGATGATGTTTTGACCAAGAAATGTCACTGGATGTCAGGTATGGACTTTGGTGGATGCCTTCGCTGTAAATACATAATGCCATAGAAAGATACATTGTAGTTTTTTTGAAATATATTGGAAGTCTAAGTTGAGTGTCTTGGTAATGGTCAGTCGGATGTGGCTTGACTCATGTTTTTTCTTGTTTAATGAATATAGTTGGTGAAGAACCATTTTAAAACATGTCACCAAGTTAAGGAGAGTATGGTTTAACTGTTGGATATGTCTTTCAATGAAATCATGTGTGACCAGTTTTTGTTAGGTCGATCAGGATTTGACCATTCGTTTTCAATGAAATCATGCTTGGACTATCATTAAAATTCTTAGAGGTGTGTTTTGTAAGGAAATTATGATAACAGAGGTATCATGGATCATAATTTTACCCTTTCTAATGTTAAAGCTTAAGGTGTATAAAACACTAGATGAATGTTCAAAGACAATATAACATGATCATTTCTCTAGTTTAATGGTCTTGAGAAAGTGTTGTCTCTATGTTTTGGTTGAGAATCGAGAGTTAGATCAGGTTTTAATGGATTAAGTGTTGAATTCTTGAGAAGTTCTTGAAGTTTTGTTACGTGTTTGGAAACACAACATGACCATTTTAGTGAGACTTCACAACCCTTGTGGTGTGGGTCAAGTTTTCTTTTTTCTTGAAGGCTTATTTGGGATGAGAAGTTCTAAGGTAGGGAGTTTGTAATGTCATGTGTTTTGAACTGGACAAAAATTATAGGGGAATTTTAAATTTTCATTTATTAGAGAGTTTTTTTTAAGACTGATAATTGGAACATATTTCTGAGATTCATTACACTACAATGTGTTTTTATTAATGAAATTAAATTAATTATATTAAAATTAAAATGGAAATAAAATTAAATAGGGAAGTGGGAAATAAAAATAAAGAAGAGTTTCAATAATAATAATAATTATTATTATTATTATTATTATTATTTATTTATTTGTCTTGAGTTGGGTTTAAAGAGACCCTAAAGTGTCTCCCCCTTCCTTCCCTCTTTACCCTCACATGACATCCCCTCAGTCAAACCCCCTAGGTGCATGACCTTCCTCCTTGATACCTCCTTCCATGAAACCTCCCTGCTCGCTAGCTCACTTAATGCGACATCCCTCATCGCTAACTCCCTCTACATGTCATCCCTCCTTGAAACCTCCCTCTATTTGACATTAATTTGTATGACCTCCCTCCTTGAAGAATCCTCTGGTACGGTGATCACCATTTTTACATTTGATTTTTCAAGGTAATCCCTTCTCCCACCCCTGTATTTTGCGATTTTTTATCTCTCCATTGCACGATTTTAATGCGGCCAAACCCTGGGGTTTGGAAAAATCCAATTTTTGGTTCTTCTTCTAGTATTAGGGGATACGAATCATCTCTCAGGACTCCATTTTTCATGTTCTGGTAACCGCCGCCAAAGGTGAAGTGGTTTGGATCATCTCAGTTTTCCATCGTCGACAAGGGGTAATTTTTTCCCTAATTATTTGTTTTCAATCAATTTATAATTTGGTTTTTTCTTAATTTTTTAGGTGTTGAAATTTTACTTGGGTGTTCTGGTTCTTTCCGTAATTATTTTAAGTTCCTAATAATTTTGGTAGTGTGTTTGGTCACCCTTGATGCGGGTTAGAGTCGCCGGAGTCAAAGGTGACTTACCTACATATGCATTAGTAAGCATATATATGTACGTTCTCTCATTATATATATATATCCACCCATAGAGTCTCACTTGTATATATGTGGATTGGTGTTCTTATGTAAAATATGAAAATTCATATAGAGGAAAGTGTTAACAAGTATATACATATAACATATATGTAAGGATCCCCTTATACGTGTTCATGGACGTGAGAATACATATATAGGGGATAGTGTCCTTATGTATATGCAAAGGTATATATTCCCAAAGCAGGGGTGGAGCAGCTTCAAGTGGTCACTGATAAAATAATAAAATGCCAAATTGTTCAACTTGGTCTACTTTTTAGGTAGGATCCCATTCCTTTTACCCTTTAAATTAAATAATGCATTTGTTGAATGCTTTATTCACTTTCCTTAGTTATTAGTTTGTGTAGTGATATTTTTATAATAGATTATTCTTTAATGTGAATTGATTCTCAATAAAAAGTAGTGATTAGTTATAATAAAACCCCTCCAATAGAGGGGAACTGTCTTCAAATTAAAAAGTAGTGATTAGTTTTTTTAATCATGCTTGACTTGATGCATTTGTATTCTTCAATGCCTGATGTGAATGTTAGTTATGGAATGTTTTTCACATTTCCTCTTTGGTTATTTCTAAATTAAGTTTCCCCCTTTTGATAAATGTTAAATGAACCAAGGAACCTTTAAATTCATTTTCCCAACTCTTAATTGGAATCACACGTGTAGGTAATTTCCCTTTTTACAATGACACCTTCTATGTGATCATTGAGATTTATAAATTGGTTTGTTAGGATTGATTAGTTTAAATGGAATAAAGTAAATGAAATGGAATATTCAAGTTGGTTTTATTTCCTTAAATGAATTATATATAAGCAATTCTAATTTCTTAAGCCTTTAATTGGTTTGAATTATATTCCATGTTTTACCAAGCCTGATAGCTTGGGGTATTGAGATGTTATTATTAACATGTGAATATGGGAATGTTAATTCCATGTGCCTATGCTTATACTCCATTTCTTATGCTTGTTGTATGTTTCTTATCATTCATATCTTATAGATTTGATCTTACACATAAGCTTAATACCTCATGACTCATATTTGACTTGTGCAATATGTCATGTTTGATATCAGCCTTGTGATGTTTCTTAATTATATTTTATCTTATATTATATAGATGTAATTAATACTTGAGGGTTTGATGTCTATGGAATGTTTATTTGGTCAAGATACAACTCACATTTATTGTGGATGCCTAAGGGCTTGATGCATGATATTTTGTACTGCCTGAGGGCAGGTCGCATAGGTACATGATGCCTGAGGGTAGACTTTAAGATTATATTGGATTCCTAAGGGATAGATGCACAGTCACACAAAGCATGAGGGCTTGGTGCATTTTCTTCAGTACCGTCTGAGGGAAAGGTTCACGGGTACTTGATGTACGAGTGAAGAGTTTATGATAATATGGAATGTTTGAGAACTCATGATTGGTGATGAATCTTGAGGATTAATTCATGCTTTCCTACCATATAAGGGATAGGTTCACTGGTACTAAATGCCTGAGGGAAGAGTATATGATTATGTTGGATTCCTGAGGGCTAGATGCATAGTCACACGATGTGTGAGGGCGATGTTATAGTTATTCCTGAGGGATAAATTTTAGTTAGCCTGAGGTAAAAATCCTATTTATGTATAAGGGTGAGATTTTGGATATCATGGCGGTGAGATTCTAATTATGACTCAGGGTGAGGTTTTGGTTAGCCTGAGGGAAGATCCCACGTGTTTATGGTATATTCTGAGTGATTCATCCTTAGCAAGAGAATATTCCACCGATTTAGGTGATTCTTTCTGATGTAGGAGGATCTACTCATAGAGAGATATCTATCTTAGGCCGAAGAAGGTGGTCTAGGATGGGTGTCTATTTAGGAACTCAGGCTAATTTTATATTATTTAATTCATTATCACTTGTATTTATAATACATGGTAAATTTTTATTTATTATTAATTGCATGAAATGGATTGGTCTAGACATCATGGGTGTCAGCCTACTGAGATTATTATCGCACACCCTCCTTGGGCGCCTTTTGGCACATGAGTAGATCTTCTTGCTCACTGGTCTTTGGATTCATTGCTTTTGATGTGGTGTGTACAGGACTCAGATCCTACTCCGGAAGCTTGATAAGTTGACCATTGGTTTTTTCTTTTATTTTTTTATTTACTTATTTTACCTTGTATTAATACCTAATGTTACATACATCATTATATGGAATTGGTGTTGGAAATTTTATTTTTATTTAGATATTATATTCTTCTTCTTCTACTTATATCTATTATTAATCCTTCCATTATTTTTTATTATTTTAATATTATTATACCAATGTGTGACTCTGATCTAGAGGGAATAGTCTCCCCATTATACCATCAATAAACCCTCATTACTAGTCAATAGCCTCTTGTGTAAGGGGAGGCATGCTTAAGGACATGTGACCCACCAATCCGGACACCGTCTTAGTGGTGAGTCGGTTCATGATGTTACAATTATAAAATTCCATATAAAATACCAAAATACATCAAAAAATATGAAGTTTTTTAAAACATTCCTAAAACACACACAACTCTCATACACCTTACAATAATTACATGTAGTATAATTTCAAAAAAAAACTTGAGCCCAATCCAACTCCTAAGACATGATCCCCATCATATTTCTTCAACATCAATGCATCAGTAGACTCCCAATCACATGTTAAATCAAGGATCCTAACAAAATTGATAGAACAGAATAACATGGGACCTTACAAATATCATATCATAAATGAATTATAGATATCTCAAAAAAAAACCATGGCCTAATACCTCATATATTTAATGTAAAATATATTCCATCAGTGTCTTATTTCAAAGGTTTTCCTAGATAAGCTTAACCTAGTGTAAAATTCAAAATTATGAAAATAGTTTTTAGGGCACCCTCATGATTTTCAATCCATATAAAATATAATCCATGGGAACATACCTTTTTTATGATCCTATTTAGTTAGATAATCTTGGTCTTGATAATTGTTTTCATTTGAAGGAATATTTCACATTTTATTTTAGTAGGATATAATATAACCATCCTAAATAATGTAATTTTTTTACGTTTTAACTCTTCAAATAGTCATTTTTTGAATCCTATTACTTTTACCCAATTAATATGCTAACACAATATTGATGTGAAAAACTTTATGAAACCCATATCTTGTGTTATGAAACCAAATTACAAAAAAACTATATTTATACATATTAAAATGCACCTCAATAATATTGTTTTGGAATATAATTCATGAATATATTTAAAAAAAATCAATCTAATAACACCCTAAATAATTATAATTAAAATATAGAAAACCTCAACATTTTTTGATGGGGCGTAAGCCTCTATACCAGTGAGTAGTCTAACCAAAATTCCCTTTAACATTAGTCATATTATTCATAAGGGATATTAATTCTATCATAATTATAACACCTAATATGTTAAAACTATAATGAACCTTTAAATTCATCCTCACGACCAAATATAAGCTAATATCAAGGATGATGAAAATAAAATGAATTATTATACCTAGAATGTAACTCTAGAAATGAATGTATAATAATTATTAGTAAAATTTTATCACTTTAAAATAAAGAATGGATTTATTCATTATATAAAAATATTATTCATGAACAAATTATGGAGGAAACTAAATTAATTAACAATTAAAAAAATTAAACAATAGATCAAAAACTTATAAAAAATTACTAAATCGTTTAATTACAAAAAACATTCTAATTTAGAAATACATTATAGATATTCCAAAATTAAATAAATATAAAATACTTATATTTATATCCAATATGAAATTCCAAATATTTTCCTTTTATTTGTAATTTAATTTAAACATATGAGTTCTAAATTATAAACAATATTTGTATTCAATGTTCATATTATATGTAATCATTCAAATTTTCACGTATTTTATTTTATTTAAATGTTTAAAATATCAATTTATGACATTCATTATAACATATATATTTTTTAGTTTTTAAACAAATGATTTGTAATTTTAATAATAAAAATTAAATAATTATAAACATTTTATTAATTTTTAATTAAAATTATCTTCTATATAGACTTATTTTTTAATTTTTTAACACTTTATAATTTTCCTAATAAATTCAATGTAATGAATTTATGTCCAAATTATTAATTATTACATATAATATTATAAAAATTAATGTATAGACAATAAAATCCATGAATTTTGTGATCAAAAGTTATTTAATGTTAAATTTTAATTATATGAATATATATTTAATAAATTTATTAGAAAAAATAATTAATTAATTATAAAAAAAATTTACTAAATAGTTTAAAAAAACAATAAAAATTATAAATATATAAGGAATAAAGTTTTTTATAATTTATAAATATTTTATAATTAGTATATTTAAATTCATAAGTCAAATTCTGAAAATATAAAATTATTCATGACATTGTATTTTGTGATATAAGTATGTCGTAAGTCATGATTCAATTGCACACATTATTATTATAAACATAATAATATAAATTGAGGAAACTTATTATGACATGGTTTTAATATTCTCTCATATAAGGCCTTTTTTTAGAACAATTCTTATTAAATAATTATAGACAATATATAATTTAAAATATATAATTATTTTTATCATTCATAATTTTTAATATATCAAAAAATTATACATCACATTATAATTTATAAATAAAAAATTTATTTCCAAAATGTAATTAATGTGATATAATTTAAAAATGAAATTAATATAGACCATTATTATTATAGATATTTAATTAATATCTATTTTATAATCATTTAATAATTAATTATGGACATATTAAAAATAATAATTTATAATCCATTTTTAAATTAAATAATTTTCCCATGCTACCTGTTTCTATGATTTATAAACATTTTAAAAATATATATAATTCATTAATAATTGATATTTTTAAAAATGGGAATTTTTATTGATTTTATAATTATGATGTTAGTATGTTATATGTCATTATTCACATAAAAGATTATATTTCATGGTAAAACTAGAAGTTACAAGTGTACAATAGATGGCCTCATATTATATAATATATCTTATGATATGAATAGACATCATGGAATTTATATGATGCTATATTTTATTAGTTTAATTCAGAGCCATCATACACTACGGTTGGGCATATAGTTTTCTACAGTATGTCAAAATTCATAGGATTTGTGTTGTGATGTTTATTAATATATCCTTTATCATATAAAATTTTCCTTTCATCTATTTTTTATATTGTATAATATCAAATAAGATGTAGATTACAACCTAAATAGTTTCTTGTGATAGATTATATCATATGGTCAACTATAATTCAATTTCCATATCTCTCTTAATTATATCAAATAAAATAACATTAATAAAAATATTTTCTTCATTTTTAGAATATTTACTTAATAAATAAAAATTATAATATTTCTCTATAATAACTAAGGGGGTTTAAGGGTTAAAAAACACATGTCTTTGGTAGTTCAAAATAATAGAAACCACATTCCTAATATAAAAATGATGTAAATATTTTAAGCCGTATATAAATAGGATATAAGGAACAAATTTATTTTATCTTTACTAGATAAAAAATCTATAACCAAAAATTCTGGAGGAAGATACCTGAAAAGAGAAAAATGGGTTCCTCCTTCTATGGGTTATCCATAGGAGTATTTTTCTAAAATATTTGTTTTTTCAAATTTTTAATATCTCATATTGTATGCTAGTATCTCTCAAAAAATATGTGATAAGGGGGAATAGAGTAATGGGAGATTCAAAATGAGTATAAGGAAATATTTGAATCAACTATCACAATGGTATCAGCCTTCTTATATACCCCATATGATGCTCCCTGAGTATATGACTCATTTACTCATATTCTATGAAATGTATTTGTAAATGACATGCAATTGAGATTTTGATAACCTTTATCCATCCAATAGTCCAAATGTTTTATCATATAAAATGTTTGATGAATGATAAATTATGTAACACCATAACCTGAACCACTAGGTCTGAGCTGAAGTCCTATATGACCTCATGAAAACCTCCCCTAATGCAACAGGTTTTTTACTAGCGGTGGGGGTATAAGTCCATAAGTTGGTAAACTATACTCTAAATATCATTTCATAGAATTAAAAATAATAAAATTAATATTAATCAACAATTAATGAATAAAAATAACCATCATAATATAAGAAAGTATAATAATATAGAACGTGAAAAAATAATATTTTATGTTACATATATAAATCCAAAACTATATAAGGATTCAATGTGTGTGGTAATTAATGTAAATAAATTCAGTATTAGACATATCACTCATACTCCATCTAGAAAAGTTCTCATTATATAGTGACCCAATCCTTTTACACATATCATTACATGATTTTAATCATAATTAAACAAAAAATTACAAGCCAAGGATTATAAAGTCTGGTTTCTTAGAAGATTAGTTACATAAAACTAAAAACATGAAACTAAATTAAACATTTCTTTATTTATTATCCATTATGATCTTTTAACATAATTTGATCCCTTATATCATCATAGTATAGCTTTTGGATAACATGGACAAAATTATGAGCTAAAAGTCCCAGTAAGGGAATGAACATTAAAATAAAGCTTATCACATGGGTTAGAGGGCATAACATAATGGTATAAAAAGGCATGGAACATGATTAAACATAATGAATCATAACATTGGATAATATAATCATGGATTAATATTAATGTGGAATAAACATAAAACATAAATTTATCATGATTCAAGTCTCATTTCATGTAGAGGAGCATGATTCAAGGCTAATAACCAAGACCATTGCACATGGAGCATGAGTCAAGGCTAACCATCAAGATCGTTGCACATAATTTCTTGTGAGACAAAACATTACCCAATTCATTCAATAAATATCTAGGCTCACCCATCATAAAATGTTCATGAATATTTTTTCCACATAAATAATCATACATAAGTAATCAAACATAAACATAAGGGTTACCAATGGAAAGAATTGGGTATCATAATCATGTTATAAAGCATAATAAATGGGTGTCTCATAAAAGTGTCCATAAAAGAAAGGAATTAAATCATAAATGGAAATTAATAAAGGATAATAGGAATATATCATGATTATTGAGCTCAAAATTATGTGATAACATGTAAAAATAGTATTTAATAAACATTATAATTAAAACATTTTAGTATAGTTTAAGGAAAATATTAAAAAGAATTCAAAACAGAAAAGGGAAATAATATTTTATATAAACCCAGAAATGAACCAAGAAATTTTTAATAATAAAATTATTGATTTTATAAAAAATAATGGTGTACTAAAACATAATATATAGTTCACGTGAAATTGAGTAAGAATTCAGGAAGTTCCCTTAAATCGAGCTTGCTTATCGGGAAGAATTGAGTAGGGAACCATTTAAAAATATGTATATCGCTAAAAAAATAAGGATGAATGGATCTTGATACATGAGTTTGTAAATTATACACATAATTTATAATATTTACGTAAAAATAAAATACAAATTCATTTGGGTAAAAAGAGATAAGGAGTAACCCAATGGAGTAATGGAGGTTCGGGTAGAATCTCTTACCTTAAGTACTAATGTGTTATTCCCTTGACCTTAATATCCTAGATAATCAAATAATATTCATTAATTAATAATTTTAGAACCATTTATACATTTATTTTATTTATTATAACCTTATTAAGTTCATTTATGGCCTTTTTGATGGGTTAAGAGGTTCAATTTCATCATTTAGGAACGTTAGTTTCCTTGGTTTTCAGGATCGGTTTACTTGTATATGTGTATCGAAAATCATATATAATGAGGATAGTTTTTCATAAATGAACTTATATGTTATTAATTAACTTATATAGTATTAAAAATACCATTTTTTTCATATGTGAGGATGATTCATTAGATAAATTGTTAATGGAAATCGTTTAGATTAATTTAGCATTTTGTTATCCCAACGACCTCATCTTGTTTTATAAATTAATATCATGTGTAAAAATGATTATAGAACATTAAATAAGATATAAAACATATATTATAATCTTTTTCAACCATAAAATGGTTTCATGAAAATCTTTGAAAATTAAATTAAAATATGAAATGATGTCATTCATGAATATGGTAAATCGACACCTCACAGGCGATGTTTTCATTCTGAAAATAAAAGAGATAAAAGAAGAGATTTGAGGAATAATTATTACATAAAAATTATAAACTTATATTATATGTTATATAATTTAGTTTTTATGCCATTTATATTAGGGAAGTTCAGGAGATAAAAATAAAATAAAGGAACTTGAAAAGAAATTGGAAGAAAACATAAGAGGGTTTTACCTCTTGATTCATTCTTCTTGAGAACCTCCTTATGGGATTAGTTTTGGTTGCTTGTTAAGATCAAAAGATATTGGACGTGATGGAGATATTTGGGAAGAGTATTGGGAAGAATTTTGACAAGTATCAAGGCTTTAGAGGTGTGATGAGAAGAGATAGTGAGGGGTGGTATTTATAGTGGAGGAGAGGGGTGTTTTCTCATTATTTTACTCAATATTTTATTATTTTGATCAAGAAAAAAATAGTGTTGATTCTTGCGAATAAATAAAGTAATTATATAATTTTATTTTGAACTAATTTTACTTAAATCATATATGACTCAATTGATATTGTATTTAACTTATAATGTATATATACTGAAAATTGACACATTTTATTATTCACTAAAAATTCAATTATTTCATAAAAATCCCAAAAAATCACCCTAAAAATTTTCTGACATGTAGAATTCAAAAATGAACTTTATATTATGAAAAAAATATGATAAATTTAATTTTTAATTAAAATCACAATGTACTCAAAAATAAGATTTTAAATTATAACTGATTTTATATCACTTTGAAAATTTAACTAAGGTCTCATAAAATTATATTATAATCATAAGACATCAAAATATTAATTTATGAATACATTTTATGAAAATAAATTTCCTTTTAAATTATTAAATTAGTCATGAAAGAGTAATTAATTATTTATGAATTAAAAAACACAAACACTTAATTAATAATTTTGAAAATATTTATTTAATTATACTATGATATAATTATATCATATTTTCAATTATAAGATGGATAAATTTTATTCATGCTTTCATTTTTTAGATTACTATTCAATTGGATGGTTTACTATTCATAAGGGTCACATTACAATTCCAAAGGTCAAGATACTATTTCATTGGTATAGGTTCCTTAACTTCTAGAAACGCATTTTATTTCATTCATTAATCAGTTATAAAGATTTTATTGTGTTATATTATGTGTTTATACCATATGGAATAATTATAAGAAGATAATTTCTATAGATAAAACTTTGGTTTGTTAAATTCTTCCCCCTTATGAAATTTTTCTCTCGAAATTTTGTTTTACATTCTAAGTTAAAAACAGGTGTTGGTACTTCTCTTTCAATGCTTACTCTAGTTCCCATGTTGGATCTTATTACTTATGGTTTTATCAAAGTACTTCGACCAGGTGAGTAGTCTTATTACATAGAACTTTATCTCTATGATCCAAGATTATCATTGGAAACTCCTCGTAAGAAAGATCATTCTCCAACTATAGCACCTGTGATGTCAATACATGTGAAAGATTCGTTGTGTACTTCATTAAGAGAGATACGTGGAATACATTTTGTACTTGAGACATGGTTGGTGGATTTGCTAGTCAATAGGTCACAGCTCCGACATGATCAATGATCTTGAAGGGGAAGATGTACCTGGGACTTAGTGTAAAGACCCAGAAATTCCACTAAAATTTATTTTTAACTTATTTGGGATTAGTACGAGTCTATAAAAATTGAAGGTGCATGATTATGAGGCTCGGTGTGCCCATAATGGAATTTTTAACTTTTTTATGGTACTTTCAGTAAATGTATGGGCGTCATTTTCTAACTTTTGAATCAGTTCTAGGAAATGAAATCTGAGAGAATCTTTGAATCCATAGCACCGGGATTCACTTAAGGGAGGCTTCACTTCGACCTCAGTTGTTCATGAGAAAAAGATAAATTTTGGACTTTAAAAAATTAATAAAATAACTCAACAAAGTTATTTTATTTTTCTTTAGTTGTTGAGCGGTGGTGGTGGGGCCGCTGAGTTGTCAAGTCTTTAATGGATTGACCCTTTGTTTTTGTAACCACTCTATTGATAGATGAGAGGTGCATTAATTAACTTATTAATGAGCCTCATTAAATCTTCTTTCCGTTAAACTCTCATCCTCTATCTATTTAAGTGAGTCTCGGGTTGGAGTTTTGACATGGCTTCATCAAGCAAGGAACCTCTGACGAAATGATGTGACGTCTTCCACCAACGAGGAATGAAAGATTGGACGTCATTGGAGGGATCGATGATGAATGTTGGTGTCTTCCATGGACAAGGATTATTCATCCACCACCACGACATCCCCAACGAATCTTGAGGTAGAGGGTTTATTTTTTTATTAATGTTTATCTTTGATGAATTGAATAATCTCCTGCTTGTTATGATGCTAATGTGGAGGGTGCAGGACAAACGAACAAGGCCCAAACCCTCCGCTGCTTCATTCATGTCACTTTCTTAGAGGGAAGGACTTATAAATCGTCAGAATCTGGAATCTGGGAGCCGTACAATGACGACGGCATCCCGGGAGGCCCGAAGGCATGAGAAGAAATGGAAATGGACCACTAGAGCTCACCCAGTGGCTTACGGAATATTCTTCAACACGGAACCACCGAAAACTAGAACCGGCAGGTGAAGGTAGTGGTCGGCGCTCGCCAGCCACGGATGAGGGCGGCACCGCTTGGCACCGCGGCGATTGAACAAGTGGCAGGCAATGACTAACCACAGAGACAGAAGGTGGTGCATCGTTGCACGCCATGGCGAGACAGGTCATGGCTCGAAGCTGCAGCGAAGGTAGGGACCCACTCCCTACGGGTCCTGTGGATGACGAGGTGACGCCACATGACACTGCAAATGAAAAGAGCCGAATGGCTATTAGATCCATTTGGGATCGAGGGGTCGCGGCTTCAAAGCTGCAGCAGAGGCATAAAGGGACCTACTCCCTATAGGTCCTGCGGGTGATGAGGTAGCGCCACCTGGTGCCACCAATCAAAGATCCTAATGACTCCTTTAATCCTTTCGGTAGCCAGACCGTGCGACCCATGCACAGGTCGCGCCAACTGGCGAGCCAAGATGTTGTGGCCCACCCCATCTAGGGCGAGCCAAGCCTGTCGCGGCCCAGCCCAACTTGTCGGTTTAGGCTAGTTCAGGCTGGGCCAGGTTGAACCCAGACTGGGTCGGGTCGACCCAAACTAGTTTGGGTCAGACCAAACTGGGTCGAGCCGGGTCGAACCAGACTCGGACCCATTCGGGCCAGTTTCTCTTAAAGAGTCGTATCTTGTGAACCAGATGTTTTTTTGATGAACCATCTATGTCATTGGGATCCTTGAAGAGAGAAGGCCCTTTTGAAATACTCCACCTGTGTTTTGGAAAAAATTTGTAGTACGAATCGGTTGGATCGACCCCGAATCCAACCAGGCCCTCGGCACTAAAATGAAAATAACTTACATACTGAGCGTCTGGTTGATGCACCGTCTATTGCTTTGGAACCCTTTTAACGTGATGGATCTTTTGGTAACTTCTTAGTGGGACTCTGTTCTAGTTGAAAAATGATTAATGGCTTGAGAAGCGGTTTCTATTGTGATCAAGCGTGTTTTGAGTGGGAATCTAGTGGTTGGATGAGATATGGAGGTTAGAGGTAGATCATACAGAGGTTAGTACCCAACAATCATGTGTGGGTTAGCACCTAGCGATCCTATTTAGATTAGCACCTAGTGATCATGTGTGTATCAGAAACTAGCGACTCAGTGTGGATCAGCATTATAGAAACCTTGTGTGGATCAGCATTCTCGCGACCCGAGGAGGACCAGCCTTAGAGTGGCACGTCATTGATCAGTGACATACTTATCCTGTGTGGGTCTTTTCTGGGTTAGTACCTATCAATCCTGGGCGGGTTGGATCCTGTGTGGGTCAGTAGGGGTTAGTACCTATCAATCCTGGGTGGGTCGGATCCTGTGTGGGTCAGCGGGGGTTAGTATATATCAATCATGTGTGGTTCAAACTCTGTATGGTCAGCAGCAGTGCCTCTTGACAGAATAAGATGATCAAGATTTATGAATAATCATTTTAACTTATTTACTTTATTTATACCTAGTTTTTGAGCTTAGTATTTTCCTTTGTACTTTGTGATTGAAATCATGCTATGTGGTTTTACTTTGTTGAATTCTGAGAGACCTTTGGGGGTCTCGGGGTCCCTACTGGGTATTATTATACTCACCCCTACACGAGATTCACCCATACCTTATTGTGTCTAGTGCAGATGATGGGAAGCCTTGTCTGAGACTCGAGGAGCAAGTACTTGACGGTGGACGGTGGTGAAGGTTGGCGTGGGAGCTATGGAGAAGAGTTGTACCAACACTTAAGGTAGGATCCTTAGTGGAAAATCTTAGGAGATGTTTTCTATTTTTAGTTTTAGTTATGTATTTTCAGTTAGGATTGTATTCTATCCCCTTTACTTTCTAAACACACTTTTAGTACTATAGTTTTACTTTATGGTTGCATCTTGTTCTGTTCTTGGGTTGTGTGTTTGTACAAGTTTAAAGGAAATTCCTTCCCATTTTAGGGATATGCCTTTCTGGTTCTATTCTCCAACCCCAGGCCTATGGAAGGTGAGCTTGGGGTAGTCACGACATGGGCCCCAAGGGGCGGGTTGTGACAAAGTGGTATCAAAGGAGTCAGTTCTACTAAAGAACTAGAACTCTGATCTTTTTAATAGAGTAATATTGTTAAGTGTTTTGAGTGTGGATTTCAGTTTGGGGAGTCCAGTGTTGTTTTAGTGGTCGATGTATCCATACACCAAGACCCTAAATTCTGATTTCTGACTTGGTGCATGAAAACACTGATTGGATGTGTGTTTTTGAAATGTTTTACTTTTTATCTCTTTTGAGTCAGCTCACCTGGTATAACTTATTAACTGTGGAACAATTGTTTCTTTTCAAGATGTCACCACATAGACATCCATCTAGGATTCCTAAGAGAGTACACAACAATGGCCCACCGAGTGATGAGGATTCGGTGTCAGGCCCTCTTACTATGGTAGCACCTTCGGGTGGTGCACCAGCAACACCACCACCTGTTGGGTAGCAGTTTCCACCATCCCCACTAGCATATCGTGAACTCCGAATGAGCATGTTACATGAGTTCTAGCGGTAGAGGCCTCTGAGGTTTCGAGTTGAGACAGATCCCCAGGTAGCTGAGGACTGGCTGGAGGCTGTGGCATGAGTTTTCTGCCCAGTTGGGACACCAGCAGAACAGATGGTGATCCTAGATGCTAGGCTTTTCCTAGGCATGTCAGGAAGATGGTGGAGCCTAACTCTCTAGTTATATGATGAGGTGAACCTCGCCTGGATATTATTTGAGATCATTTTCAAGGTGGATTTCATCCCATAGACACTACGCTCTGTAAGTATTTAGGATCTTCTACACTTATTGAAGGGAAGCTTATCAGTAGCCCAATACTTGGAAATATTAATTGAACGCTCGTGCTAATCCACCGACATGGTACGAAACCCATTCTTTAGGGCCCGAACCTTTGAGCAGGGTCTCCAGCAAGAGATCAGAGCGGTAATGATATCACTGAATATCCTGACATAGGTTGGAGTTCTTGAGCAAGAATTTTTGGTGGAGAGCTTCTTAGCTGAGCAGGCACCAATGGTGAGAGCCGCCATCAGACAACATGTAGTGGAGTCATCTGTAGGAGGCAGTAGGCAGATGACATAGAAGTCCAAGTGGGCCAGACCCTCTGGTGGATGGCCCCAGGATCCAGGGGTGGAGGTGTGGAGCTCGTGAGGTAGAGGTGGTCAGCTGGGAGGCAGGGTGTGCTTCACGTGTAGCGGAAAGGGACACATAGCTTGTGACTGCTCGCCCCACTATACTGATGATCAGTATATAGTTAAGGGACCACTGAGGTAGAGGAAGATATTAGAGCAAAGAGTTCTGTAATGTGGCAAACGTGGTATAGGATCAGGTCATATAGCAGGCAGTGGGTGGAGATTTGAGTTTCTAGCACCACCACCACTAAGTGGTCCACCCCAACCACATGGAACAGGTGGATAGGGGCGAGCACAGCTACAGGTAGTAGAGGCCTATGACCATGGTTTTATAGAGATTATTAAAGGTACGATCTATATCTATTCCTCCCTAGAATCATTACTTATAGACACAGGTTCTAGTCACTCTTTCATTGCCACGACACTCATTCTAAGCTCGGAGATTCCGACAGAGCCATTGACTCGATCCTTGCGATTAGAGACCACTATGAGAGAATATTCGATGATTACTCACTGGTTCAGGTAGTGTGATCTCACTCTATGAGGTGAGATCTTTGGATGGGATCTCCTAGTATCAGCGTCAAGGCCTTATGATATCATCTTGGGTGTAGACTGGCTATCCACAATCCATGCTCAGATCGACTATTTTAGGTGCAAAGTGTGAAGTGTCAATGAGGATGGCATCAGGTTTGCCTTCACCGGTGAGGAGGAAACCTTTGCATAACATGATAGACTATCTCGAAGGAGGTTGTATCCGGTTACTCATCAGTTGGCTAGCCTCACCCTTGGAGCAGTAGACGTGAGGAGTCTGAGTTATCCAATAGTGGTGGACCAATATGCTGATGTCTTCCCTGATGATGTTCTGAGACTACCTCCTCGCAGAGAGGTAGACTTTCACATTTACATATACCTTGGTAAGGCACTGATACCTACACCAGCATAGAATATGGATCTCTTGGAGCTTCATGAGATGAGGGTACAGTTGGAGGACTTTTAGAGAAAGGGGTTCTTAAGGCCCAGTGTTTCTCCATGGCCATCCCTGATCTTATTCGCCAAGAAGGAATATGGGATTCTAAGTCTTCGTGTGGACTCTCAGAACTTGAACTAGGTTACTGTGAAGAACAAGTATCCTATACTGAAGATTTATGATCTCTTCAACCAAATGAAGGGAGCTCATTGGTTTTTGAAGATAGACCTCAGATCAGGCTATCACCAGCTCAGGGTACGAGATGATGATGTATTGAAGACAACCTTCAGATGTCGATATGGACATTACAAGTTCTTGGTGATGCCTTTTGGCATGACCAAATCTGCAGTAGTGTTCATAGGGCTCATGGACTGGATCTTCCAGCCATACCTCGATCACTTCATGGTGTTCTTTATTGATGAAATCTTGATATATTTGGCATCAAAGGAGTACCACGCCACACACCAGTAGATAGTTCAGGATACACTCTAAGAGAACCAGCTTTATGTCAAGCTCTCGAAGTTCCTGTTCAGTATATGAGAAGTGCACTTCCTGGGGAATTTTATCTTAGAGGATGGAGTTGTAGTAGATCCGGAAAAAATAAAAGCAGTGATTTCTTGGGATACACTTGGGAGTGTGACTGAGGCGCGTAGTTTCCTGGTATTGGTTGGATACTATAGGAGGTTAATACCTAACTCCCCTAGGGTAACAACACCCTTTTTAGCTTTGATGAAGAAGGGTCATCCTTTCTTGTGGATGGAGAAGTGCCAGCAGAGTTTTCAGAAGCTGAGGAATAGATTGATGAGTACCCCCATCTTGAGGCTACCAGAAGAGGGTGTTGGGTACATAGTCTACTGCAACACATCAGGGATCGGACTAGGTTGTGCCCTAATGCATGATATAGAGGTGATTGTCTATGTCTCATGGAAGATGAGATAGCATGAGCAGAACTATGCTACCCATGACCTAGAGTTAGCAGTAGTGGTCTTTGCGTTGAAAATGTAGTGGCACTACTTGATGGGTGAATGGTTTGTTGTTTACTCTGATCACAAGTGTCTCATGTATGTCTTCTCATAGTAGGACCTGAACCTAAGATAGAAATGGTGGCTATATTTCTTCTAGGACTATGACTTTAAGATATTCTATACTCCTGGGAAGTGAACGTAGTAGCAGACGCACTCAATAGGAGGTCTGGTCTACTGCTGCTGAGTGAGGCAGCAGAGCAGCTAGCCACGTTGAAGATATCCTTTGTGGATAGAGATGGAGCAGCTTACCTCTATTCTATGACTGTCACACCTCCACATCTATAGTGAGTTTAGAAAGCACAGCTTGGGGACGTTGACAGTGGGGCCTAACGTTCTCAGATATCCTCAGGATAGGCTCCTGAAGGATTTTTTGAAGGTGGGGAGCACGTCATACTCTTCAAAGGATGCACCATAGTGTAAAAGACACTATGATAGGATGTGTTGATGGAGTTACATACATACCCTTTAGTGGTACTTCCTGGAGTTTCGAAGATGTACCAGGAACTCTGGAATCAGTACTAATGGCCGGGGATGAAGAAAGAAATTGTAGAGTTTGTATCTTGATGCCTCAATTGTCAGCAAGTGAAGGCCGAGCATCAGGTGCAAGAAGGCTTAGCTTGGATACTTGAGGTACCATAGTGGAAGTGGGATGGTATATCCATGGTCTTCATGATAGGACTATCACGTACATCCAGGGGCCATGATTCCATCTGGGTTATCGTTGACCGACTAACCAAGTAGCCCACTTCCTACCCATATGAGAGTAGGGATCAGTAGAGGGCGTGGGACACCTCTATGTAAAATAGATTGTGATACTACATGGGGTTTCATCGACGATCATCTTGGGTCATGATGCTCATTTTATATACCTCTTTTAAAAGGTATTATAGGAGGCGTTCAGGACTCAGCTATGCTTGATCACCACCTTCCATCCTCAGACAGATGGTTAGACGGAGCAGACCATACAGACACTTGAGGATATGATTCATGCTTGTGTCCTTGATTTTGGCCATAGTTGGGGGGACCATCTCCCCCTGGTGAAGTTCACATATAACAACATTTATTACTCCACCATCGGCATGGCTCCGTTTGAGGCCTTGTATGGATGACCATGCAGATCACCTATTTCTAGACAAAACCAAGGGAGTCAGCACTTATGGGTCCATAGTTGGTACATGAAACCACAGAGAAGGTGCAAATCATCCAGGAGTGGATGAAGACTACACAGATCTAGCATAAGTTTTATGCTGATAAGAGATGGAGACCCTTGAAGTTTGAGGAGTGAGACC
This sequence comes from Viscum album, assembly GCA_963277665.1. NCBI lineage: Eukaryota > Viridiplantae > Streptophyta > Magnoliopsida > Santalales > Viscaceae > Viscum > Viscum album. Next base: position 1,336,139,144 of record OY728142.1, read on the forward strand.
ATGTCTTCCTACGGGTCTCACCTCATCGACGATTACAGAGGTTTGGCCAGGTCAGAAATCTATCTCTGAGGTTAATCAGACCTTTCTAGATCCTCGGTAGAGTAGGCAAGGTGTAGTATCGTCTAACTCTTCCCCCTTAGATGCATCAGGTGCATAATGTATTACATGTGTCGCAGTTGAGGAGATACGTGCATAATCCATCGCACGTTATCGACTGGGGTGAGCTGGACATCGATAATGGGGAAACGTTTGTGGATTTCTCAGTGGAGATATAGGATTGACCGGAGAAGGTCCTTTTTGGGTGGTTGATTCCTCTGGTGTGAGTTTTTTGGGAGTATGGGAATCACTAGGAGAGAACATGGGAGATGGAGGCTTAGATATGTACTCAGTACCCCCTTTTGTTTCCCTAGTTTTGTTGTATCTTTCGAGGACAAAAAGTCCTAAGGTGGGGAGAATGTAAAGACCTATAAATTTCATGTAAATTTCTTTTTAAACTATTTTGGATTAGTATGAGTCTATAAAAAATTGACGGTGCATGATTCTGAGGCCGGTGTGCCCTGAATCGAATTTTGAACTTTTTTTAAGGTACGTTCAGTAAATGTATGGGCGACGTTTTATAACTTTTGAACTGGTGCTCAGAATTGAAATATGAAAGCACCGTTGAATCCACAGTGCCAGGATTTGATTAAGAGAGGCTTCTCTTTGACCCTAGTAGGTCGGGAGAAAGGGATAAATTTTGGACTTTACAAATTTAATAAAATCACTTAAGAAAGTTATTTTATTTTTGTCTAGCAGTTGAGCGGTGGTGGAAGGACCGTTGAGTTGTCAAGCCATTAATGTCTTGACCCATTTTTTTCATAACCACTCCATTGAGAGATGAGAGGTGCATTAATTAACTTATTAACGAGTGAATGAATTTTATCGTGGGTGCCCTTAAATGATTAGTGGTTTTTGGGTACTTAGGTACAGGAGAGTGGCTGACCAAGGTCGTCTCTCAAAGGAGAAAGTAAATTAAAACAACTTCTTAAAGGTATTCTAAAGTAAAGTAGAATATAATTAAAACACTACTTGAAAGGATGGGTGATGGTTGTTTATCATTTATAGAACTTGAAGAAGTTTTTTGGAAGATTATTGCATTTTTTTGTTTTTAATTTTGAAATGAAGTTTGATTAAAAAGACACAACAATAAGATGTTTTTTCAGAAAATATTTTAAAATGAATAATTTATCCAACTCTACCTCTTCATTTACTTATTAATAATTATCATTTAAATCAATATCCACTTCATTATGATCCCCTAATTTGTTAACCCTTGAACCCTATGAGAGATAACTTAACCACAAATATGAAATTACTTAAACCCTAGGCTAGCTTCGGAACACGCAATCGCAGAACCCTGCTTTGATTGTTGTTCTAAGGTGAGATTATGGTCAGTTGTTAATTATAGAACATATAAATTTTGGAAATGAGGATGAATTGTGTTTAGGTATTATATTTTAACTCTACAAATTTATCCCGTGTGGTCTTGTATTACCGATTAAGATCGCGCTCTCACAATTTACACAAAATCTCGACCTCACGTGTTTTTGTGTTAATTGTTAAATTACTTTCTTAGTTTCTTATAATTTAAAAAACAATTCATGGATCATATTAATTGAATTACAGTATCTCAATTATTCAAAATAATTAAATGAAGAGGGTAGAAGATAGATTGATCACTAAAAAAACTACTCTTTCATGGGTGGTGTGGTCATCGTGGAGACGTTTTGCATGAGCAAAGGATTGAAAGGGTAGAACCCAATCTCTTCTCCACTCTTGATTCCAAACCAATTATAAATATTAATAAAATAATAAAAGGGAAGAACGTAGAATATTATTTGAAGTTATTTGAAGAAAAATTCAAGATATAAACATGAAAGAAAAGAAATATAAAGAGGAGGTAGGAGAGGAGAGCCTTTTTGGAAGAGAGGTTTTCACAAAGCCTTACTTATTCCTAGAGTTTTTAGGGGCTCCCAAGAGACACCCTTTTGGCCACAACTTCAAAAATCCTCGACCATCCCTCCCAAAGAGTGAAAACCCCCTTTAAATAGAGTTTTTGAGGGCTAGGGTTGCATAACTTTTTTAAGTGTGAAATGAAAACTCGGCCAAATATTTTATTCCAAGTTTCACCGCATATTTTACCTCCAAAACACATGAATTGGCCATAATTCTATAAATATTATTTGTTCATAATCATGTCCCCGAGATTCCTTCAAAATTTAGACCCAATACAAGCCCGGATAAAGAATATACGTCCCAAATGCTGAAGTGATGTCCAATCTGGATAGTTCAATCCATCTTTGTCTTCATGACCCATTTACTCCACTCAAATGCACGATCCAGCTCACATTTCCTGAATATAATTTATATCCCATTAATTCAAAAACACATTTACAAAATTTTAAGTCAAAATAATTTACAAAAAACTATTTATTCCCGAAATACTACATTGAATGTTAAAAGGGTAAAACTGGAATTTTCATCAAATTGGTAAATGAATGATCTAGTCCCAAAAATTTCATAATTGAACATATTTATCATAATTTGAGGAAATTATATCATCTATTATCAATAAAATATTCAATAAAATTTTGTTTTATCAACTCCCCTACACTTACCATTTTGCACTCCTCGACAAAACCTCATATCAAGTAGACATCAATATCAAATCAAAACAAATTTTAAAACACATATCATTGAGATCCATCAATTCCACACTAAGAATAAAAAGATATCATGCCTCATAAAAAACTTTATTTCAATTTATCCATTTATATCATTCAATATATTTCCAATTAATTTATCCTCCCATGCACAAAACACTTACCTTGCCTGAATTTTCTCTTATCACACAAATATCAAAAAAAATTGCAATGTATTTATCATCCAAACTCATACAAGGGTCATCATAGGCTTGATAAATTCTTAAATCACCACCCAATGTGAGTCAAAGACATATGTTTATCATGAGGACTTTTCAGGGTTGTTCTGTGGCTTTTGTTTGGTAGGATTTTGATGTGAAAAACTCTGAGGCTGAATGAGGAGGGCTTGACTCTTTTTGAAGAAAAATTGCATAATATAATTTTCACTTAAATATGGTCTCCTCATTAATCCCCATAGTATCAATTCAGCTCCATAATCATGAAAAGTTCTGGAAATTTTACACCATTCATCATTCAGCAACTAGAATTTCAATCTTCTCAAACATTATTTTCTTGAAAGCTCTAGATAGGCACAGATTTCTACATCAATTAGAAGCTTCAGAAAAGGTCACTATTGGAATTTGGTCTTTTCCCAATGGTAGTATACCAATGGTTTATTTAAACCGTTGGTATAGTGAGCCTTTGCCAACGGTTTATTTAAACCGTTGGCAAAGGGAATTTCGGTGGACCCTTTCCCAATGGTTCACTAGAACCGTTGGGAAATGGGTGCTAAACTCACACATTTCCCAACGGTTCCAGTGAACCGTTGGGAAAGGTGTTCCTTTTCCAATGGTTTTTATAAACTGTTGGCAAAGGTTTTTCCCAAATTGAAGATCGCAATCTCCTCTCCCCATTCGGACAGAGCCCTAATCTATTCGCTCAGCTGCTCTCACGAACCCCATCTGAATCTCTTTCGCTTCACTGCTCTTGCGAACCCCCCATCCGAACACCATCACCCCCCATCCCAACAGGTACACCCCCATATGAATAGGTAAAATTTGATCTCAACCATATTGTTGTAGTTGTTTTAATGAATAGATTTTTTCCAGGTGTTGGTGGTTTACTTGATTATTGAAATAAATATCTAAATAGGATATTGTTTGTGTTTGTGAAGACTTCTTTAATGTTTTTATATTCTATGTTTGGGAGGAGAGTGTTCAAAACATGTAAATCAGAGTTGGGGGAGGCTACCATGAATGTTTACATGTTTTGGATAATGGATTGTGGGAATTATGGATTATGTTCAAACCAATTTGATATGTTTTGGATAATGGATTGTGGGGGTAGGGGGTGTCCACGGGGGTGGGTGGGTTGTCCACGGGGGTGGGCGAGGCTATCCACGGGGGTGGGAAAGGTTGTCCACGGGGGTGGGAGGGGTTTTCTAGGGGGTGTGGGCTATCCTGGGGGTCTGGGTGGGGTGTCCTGGTGGGGGAGGGGTGTGTGGGGTGTCCAGAGGGGGTGGTATGTCTAGGTGGTGGTGGTGGGGTTGCAGGGGAGGAGGGTGTGGGCTGTTTGGGAGGGTGGGCGGGGCTGTCCAGGGGGTACGGGGTGTCCAGGGGGGTACGGGGGTGGGAGGGCTGTCCACAAGGGTGGACGGGCTGTCCACGGGGGTGGTCGGGCTGTCAAGGAGGGGTGGGCGGGCTGTCCAGGGGGGGTGGGTGGGCTGGCCACGGGGGGTAGGGGTGTCTAGGGGGGTGGGCGGGCTATCCAAGGGGGTGGGGGGTTGTCCATAGGGAGAAGGGGTGTCGAGGGGGGTGGGTGGGCTGTCCACGGGGGTGGTTGGGCTGTCTAGGGGGTAGGGGGTGTCCACGGGGGTGGGCGGGGCTGTCCAGGGGGTGTGGGATGCCCTGGGGGTCTGGGTGGGGTGTCCTGGTGGGGGAGGGGTGTGTGGGGTGTCCAGGTGGGGTGGTATGTCTAGTTGGTGGTGGTGGGGTTGCAGGGAAGGGGGGTGTGGGCTGTTTGGGAGGGTGGGCGGGGCTATCCAGGGGGGTATGGGGTGTCCAGGGGGGGTACGGGGGTGGGCGGGCTGTCCACGGGGGTGGTCGGGCTGTCAAGGAGGGGTGGGTGGGCTGTCCAGGGGGGGTGGGTGGGCTGGCCACAGGGGGTAGGGGTGTCCAGGGGGGTGAGCGGGCTATCCAAGGGGGTGGGGGCTGTCCATAGGGAGAAGGGGTGTTGAGGGGGGTGGGTGGGCTGTCAACGGGGGTGGTTGGGCTGTCTAGGGGGTAGGGGTGTCCATGGGGGTGGGTGGGTTGTCCACGGGGGTGGGCGGGGATGTCCACGGGGGTGGGAAAGGATGTCCACGGGGGTGGGCGGGGCTGTCCAGGGGGTGTGGGCTCTCCTGGGGGTCTGGGTGGGGTGTCCTGGTGGGGGAGGGGTGTGTGGGGTGTCCAGGGGGGTTAGTATGTCTAGGTGGTGGTGGTGGGGTTGCAGAGGAGGGGGTGTGGGCTGTTTGGGAGGGTGGGCGGGGCTATCCCGGGGGGGTACGGGGTGTCCAGGGGGGTACGGGGGTGGGTGGGCTATCCACAAGGGTGGACGGGCTGTCCACGGGGGTGGGCGGGCTGTCAAGGAGGGGTGGGCGGGCTGGCCACGGGGGGGTGGGTGGGCTGGCCACGGGGGGTAGGGGAGTCCAGGGGGGTGGGCGGGCTATCCAAGGGGGTGGGGGGCTATCCATAGGGAGAAGGGGCGTCGAGGGGGGTGGGCGGGCTATCCAAGGGGGTGGTGCTATAGTGGTTTTGGATTGTTTGAGGTACTCTTAGTGTATTATAAACCCTCGTTTTTTCCATATTCATTTAAATTGATTTAATATCATTTTTTTCACACACACCATTATATCCTCTAAAACTATATTTAGATTGTATTTTCATTCTTATGGTGTTAAATATTTTAGTAAATGTTCATACTAGCTTCTTTTATGTGTTCTAGGGGTTTAGACTAATGACAGGGCTGCATGATTATTGTGGGGGTATTCTATTCATATAAATATACCTATACACCCTGACCCCCTTGGACAACCTGACCACCCCCACGGACATCCGGCCCACCTGGACACCCCGACCCCCCTAGATGACCCCCCACCCCCTGGGCACCTCCGACCCCCCGGACGGCCCCACCACCCCTAGACACCCCGCACCCCCCCTGGACACGCCACACCCCCCTTGGACAGTCCCACCACTCCCATGATCTTCATCCTACTCCTCATCCTGATCTACTTGAATAAGTTAAAGTATAAAACTCATATACTCCCAATAAGACCCTTAAGGATTATGTATTCCTTGATCCACTTTCAATATCTTACTGGTCAATCCGTGAATATAGGCATTAGAAATTTTGTATCTTATTTTCTTATATACACTGTATTTTGTTGTATTTATTAATATGATTCTCATATAGAGTAATGTGTCAGTTATGCTTTTATATAGAGTAAACAATTTTCATTTACATAAATAATTTTTTGATTAAACTTTAATATTATTGAATTGCTTTGAAATGAATTATTACGATTTTTTTACAGAATGGATAGAAGTTGGATGTAAGAAACTGATCGGATTTCAACCGATTTTCAAAATAATTTGAACATATTTCTAGATTTTTCATTTGACAAGGCTTCAAATAGTGGTCACATAAACTTCCCATGTTTTAATTGTGTTGGAAGACCTTGGTTGAGCCGTGAAGCAGTTAGCTATCATATAACCAAATATGGTTTCCAAAAAAACTATTATGTGTGGTATCACAATGGAGAGAAAATGGAATCTCAAAATGTTGATGATCCAAATGATAGGACTGAATTGGAGAGTTTGATATATGATCGGTTTCCATTTATTTGACATCATGAGAAGGAAAGGATGTCTAGCCAACAAGATTTCAATACAAGCACACATGATGCGTCCAATGAAAATGATGATGTTTATAGGGTGAAAAAATTGAATGATGCTGCGACGACTCCAGTATATCGGCAATGTGATAAAATGAAAAAGTTGGAATTTTTAATCCGATTGTTTCATGGGAAAACTATGTATGGGATTTCAAATACTGCAGTTGATTATATTCTTACCTTCTTGAAGGACTTACTTCCCGATGATGCAGATATTCCCTCAAACCACTATATGGCATGGAATTTGGTTGATGAACTTGGATTCTCAAAAAAAAAATCATGCTTGCCCGAATGATTGCAGCTTATTTTGGGAGGAAACTGCTAAAAGTATTGATTGTATAAAATGCAGAACCTCCCGATGGATGCCAAAAGATGATGGAACACCATCTCGTGTGCCACAAAAAGTAATGTGGCACTTTCCATTGATCCCCAGATTACAGAACCTTTTCATGTCTGATGAAATATCCATAAAAATGCGATGGCATGACACCGAGAGAAAAAAGAATAATGAAGAGTTGGTTCACCCTGCAGATGGATTTTCATGGAAGAGATTTGATGCTCGATATCCTGAATTTGCAGCCGACGTGTGTAATGTGAGACTGGGTCTTTCATGTGACGGTTTTAATCCATTTGGGCAGATGCTTACTTCGCACATCACATGGCCGGTTTTCATACACATTTATAACCTTTCCCCTTGGTTGTGTATGAAAAAGCCTTACACTTTCTTGAGTATACTGATATCTGGCCCTTCTGATCCCGGCAATGATATAGATGTATAAATGCAACCTTTAATAAAAGAGTTGAAACTTCTTTGGGATGTGGGTGTGCCCATACATGATGCATGTTCGAAAGAAATATTTCAGATGCGTGCTGCACTTATGTGGACTATCAATGATTTTCCTGCTTATGCAATGATGTCTGGATGGAGCACAAAAGGAAAATTTTCATGTCCTGTTTGTATGAAGAATACTCGATCGAGAAGATTGAAATATCATCATAGTTTTAGTTTTATGGGACATCGACGATTCTTTCCAATGAACCATCCATATAGAAACAATCGTCGAAGATTTGACAATACCATGGAGAATGACGATCCACCTCAGCGTATGTCTGGAACTGATGTGCTTAATGAATTAAAAGATTTCAGTTATTCATTTGAGAAGAGTGTAATGAAATATAGAAAGAGGAAAAATGTTTCCAATGATACCTATTACAATTGGAAGAAGAAGAGTATATTCTTTGAGTTGTCATATTGGTCAACCGACTTGTTACGTCATTTCTTAGACGTAATGCACATTGAAAAGAATATATGTGAAATGTTTCTTTAGATTCTTCTAAATGTCAAGGGGAAGACAAAATATGATTTATGATCTCGGCGCGACTTGGTAGATTGGGGGATCAGACCAGAATTGCATCCTGTCTGTATCAGTGAAAATAAATGGCAAGTTTCATGTGCTTCTTATGTGATGACTCCTGCTGAAAAAAATCAATTTCTGGAAGTGCTAGAGACTATTAAAGTTCCTGATGGCTATTCAAGCAATATATCAAAACGGGTCAACAGAAAAGAGTTGAAGTTGAAATCTTTGAAGACTCATGATTATCACATCATTTTGCATGAGTTGATTCCAATAGCAATCCATCATCTCTTGTCCAATAATGTCAGAGTCTCAGTTATTCGGTTGTGCTATTTGTTTAGAGATCTTTGTGCTAAGAGGTTGTCCAAATCCCTCATGCAAAAAATGTTGGCAGAGACACCATTAATTTTGTGTGAGTTAGAGAAAATATTCCCTCCATCGTTTTTTACATGCATGTTGCATCTGACTGTCCATCTTCCGACCAAAATACTTCTTGGAGGACCCGTTGCTTTCAGTTGGATGTATCCAACTGAAAGAAACATGTGCACATTGAAATCATATGTTCGGAACAGGAATTATCCCGAAGGTTCTATTGTGAACGGTTACTTGGCTCAAGAATGTATGGATTTCTGCTCAATGTATTTTTCTGATCATACTACGAGAATAAACAGACCAATGAGAAATGAAGAAGAACAGTATGGGAAAATTGAACCCAGTTTTCCATCACTTCCTCAGACAGGAGGAATTCCGGGATCATATACATTGACAAAATTAAGCCTTGAAGAGCGAGAGATGGCACATCGCACAGTGTTGTTCAATTTTGATTTGTTCGATGAGTATATAAAGTAAGTTAATTGTACATGTATCTCTTATCTTATCTCTTGAAATTTTAAATATTTGTTAAACTATTATTATTTTTATCTACAGGGAACATAAAGAATTGATATATAGAAAGCATCGTTCTTTATCTTTGAGAAAGAAGGAGACTTTGCATAGCAAAGGGTTTTCTGCTTGGTTTAAATTGAAGGTAAAAATATTTCTGTAGTAACTAAATAAAAATAATATTTAATTAAGTTTACTATTTGTTTATATTTCAGGTATCGAGTTTGCCTACAGACTCTGTTTCTGAGGAAATAAGAGCTTTGGATTTTGGTCCTAATACCATGGTTCGTGCTTGTAAATCACTTGTGATCAATGGATACAAATTTTTTATCACTTAACGAGCAAGAAACATGAGAACACAGCATAATGGTGTTATGCTAACTGCCACAACAGACTGTTATACTAGTTCATCAGACACTAGACCTCGTTCTGAAAATGTTGCTTATTATGGTGTCGTGGAGAAAATGATAATTTTGGATTATTACTCACATGGTCGAGTCACGATGATGAAATTTCAATGGTTTGATTCAATGATGAGGCAAGGCACCTTTATTGATGATTGTGGATTTCGATTTATTGACATGACTCACACTCTTTCCACCGATGAACCATATGTATTGGCATTAATGGTGAAACAAGTTTTTTATGTCAAAGATCATTGTCATCCTAAATTCAGTGTAATTATTGAAGTAAATCCCAGACATGTTTTTGATGATGGTGATGATGAAGTTGACACTATCCCTACTGCAATTGGAAGCAATACGTTTATTACTTATGATGACCCCAACAGCTCAATTGTCAGAGTTGATTGTGAACCCGAAGTTGTGGTGGGAAATATATAGAATCATACAGTCATGTTCTCACCTACATGTTTCACCTACATCATTCAGAGTGTGTATCCTATTACTTACCTTCATAACACCACAAATCTTCTGTTTCATTATGTTCTTTTTATCATAATGGTTTTTCTATATTTTGTTTTTTGGGTTACACATTAGTTATCTGTTTCTAATTACTTCCATATTTGTTTTCATTGCAGGAAATGACACCCATTAAAGATAGGCGGCAGAAAAAGATGACAGATAATAATCGTCGCATGGTACAGATGGGTGTTCCTCCACTCATCCCTATTGTGAGTATTTTATTTCAAATATAAATATTTCAATAACTTATAATATCATGTGTTTACTTTTCTGTCAAAATTTTTTTCAGGATCCACGCCCTAGACGACAGATATCTGACGAGGAGCCTGATATTGCTCCCAGTAGAGAGGTTGGTGGTACGAGGGCTCGTGGGGTGAGAGTTAGACAATCCACTACCACAGACGTATCTTCTACGCCCAATTTTTATCCTAGCATGTCTTCAGGGACATATGAGATATTTAGACCTCCGATGTTTACACTACCAGCTGGCCAGACGTCTATACCATCATCTTTTGCTTTTGGTTCATTATCTCCAGGTTATTATATTCCACCTTCTTCGACTCCTACTGTGACACAATATGTGGCTGAGGAGCATACACTGGGGGACACTCCACCTGTATAGGATATTCCTTCAGCTTCTACACCCATTGATCTGACTACCACAGGTATATTTATATAACTCTATCAAATTTTTATACCAAAATTTATTTTTATTATAACTTGTATTGATATTATTTTTCTTTAATAGCAGATTCATCTACAGATAGGAGGCGGGGGAGGGGGCATACTCTCTTGCGTGCAGTATGGAACTGCCAGACACAATTGATGGTAGAATACAATGTTGATGGACAAATGATTGAGAAATCTGGGCAGCAATGTCAGGGTTTTTTGGCGACGGTATCCAAATACTCCGATATCATTCCGGTCAGCCCTCTCTCTTGGAGACATCTACCACCCGAAGTCAAGGATAACGTGTGGGAACAAATATGGGTAAAAAATCTATTGGATTTAATGTAGTATATTTTTGTATTTAAATGAACGAATCAATTTGTTTTTAGCTTCGGTTTAACTTCCCTGATGGCGAAGGTGCACGACCAGCATGTTTAAAAGAGCTAGGAGAGCTTTGGAGAGCTTATAAGCATGAGCTGTATGTTGGCTGGTGTGATAGAGTGGGCACGGAGTTAGAGACATTACCTATCATGGATGACTGCCTGATAGAGCAATATCGCCAAATGATTACCCATTGGGCGACTGCCAAATTTAAGGTATTAATCTCATTTGAGTTATTTAAATGAGAGTTTTCATATTTTGCATTAATATAATCTTATTAATTATTAATCATTATTTAGGAATCTTCTGAAAAAAACAAAAAAACATTGATTCAAAGAAATACCTCCACACTTTGGGGCACACAACAATGTCAGATCATGAGAGTCAGCAGGTATGATATAGTTGTTTATAATTTTTCTTTAGGACTTTCCCTTTTTATTGGATCCTACTTAAATTATGTGATTTATTGAATAATGAATATATGATTATACATTCACTTTATATTGTTTCAATGTCATTACAGAATCACAAAATGAATATTGAAGGACGTATCCCTCAAGAAAAATTGTTTTGCTCGAGTAGAAGAAAAAAAGATGGAAAAGCGGTAAATGAACCGACCCAAGAGAAGATTGTAAGTTTTAATTTGTTTATTTCAAAGTTTAATATCTAATTTGAAATTTAATAATCTATTAATATTTTTTACAGGCTGCTTTAGAGGCTCTTTATGCCTAGGAGCCTGACAATTTTGGGCCACACGATCATTTATATTAGGTTTTGGGAGATGAGCACTCTGGTCGAGTATGCTGCTGACCTGGTAAGAATATAGTCCCGACGAGGTATTGGTCATCTCCAGGTATCCATTCTAGTACCACCGAGTTGGAACAGGTCAAGGAGCATGCAAGACAGTCTGATAAAAGGGTTATAGAGTTGGAAGTACAAGTTCAAACAAGAGACAGAGAATTTATGAAACTGATGAGAGCTTTATCTTCATCACTTCCACCAGAGGCTAGTGTGGCTTGTCAGACATTTATGTCGTCGATGGGTGCATCATCCAATGCACCAGGCGGCAGCTCTAGTGGCGATCGAGAAGATGACGTTCCTGGTGATGACGAGGATGCTGAAGAGGAAGAGGGCGAGGATGAGGATGTGGACGAGGGAGAGGATGGGGCCGAGGGCGAGGATGGGGCCGAGGGCGAGGATGATGCCAAGGACGAGGACGACGACGAGGACAGAGATGGAGGCGAGGATTAGGCTAATGATGATAGTAGTGATGGTGATGGTGATCAGAGGCAGATTGATCCATTACATTTTTTAATTCTGTATAACTCTTTATTTTTTAACATGGTTTTCCACTTTGGGGTTTTCCTCTGCTTCATAGGGACGTTGCATTCAGATTCTATTTTTTGCACTTGATTCTTATTGTATGATTAGTCTACTACATAGACCTTTAGTGTTCCTTGGTACTATGATGCTCATTTTTCTATTTTTTTACTTAGCTTTCTTAGTTATCCATGTATTTCATGTTTATGCATGTGGAAGATGATATGGAAAATGTGCTTTGAAGTAGTGGTCGGCACCACTCAAAGTGTCTAACATTTATTTGAAATGGACAGGATTTTAAGTGAAAACAACAACTGGCATACGGAAAATAGACCAAACGCATTCGGATTCTGTTTAAACTATAGGAAAACGATCCATGGGTCATATGTGACGTGTACGAGTCAACCCTGCCTCAATCCAAGGTCCGGTATGGCCGGTACCACTCAAAGTGTCTTTCTTTTGTTTAAAATGGATGCGCTTTTAAGTAAAAAAAACCACATACGGAAAATGGACCAAACACATTCAGATACTGTTAATACTTTAGGACATGTATCCATGGGTCATTTGTGGCATGTAGAAGTCAACCCCGCCTCAATCCGAGGAGCGGTGTGGCCGGTACCACTCAAAGTGTCTAACTTTTATTTGAAATGGACATGATTTTAAGTGAAAACAACAAATGGCATACGGAAAACCGACCAAAGACATTCAGATACTGTTGATACTTTAGGAAATGTATCCATGGGTCATATGTGATATGTACGAGTCAACCCCGCCTCAATCCGAGGGCCGGTGTGGCTGGGACCACTCAAAGTGTCTTTCTTTTGTTTAAAATGGATGCGCTTTTAAGTAAAAAAAATCACATACGAAAAACTAACCAAACGCACTTGGATATTGTTGATACTTTAGGACATGTATCCATAGGTCATTTGTGACATGTACAAGTCAACCCCGCCTCAATACAAGGCGCGGTGTGGCCGACACCACTCAACGTGTCTAACTTTTCTTTAACATGGACAACAGTTTAAGTTAAAACATCAACTGACATACGGAAAACTGACCAAACGCTTTCAGATTCTATTGAAACTATAGGAAAACGATCCATGGGTCATTTTTGACGTGTACGAGTCAACCCCACCTCAATCCGAGGGCCGGTGTGGCTAGGACCACTCAACGTTTGTCACTTTTCTTTGAAATGGACAACAGTTTAAGTTAAAACAACAACTGACATACGTAAAACCAACCAAACGCATTCTGATTCTATTGAAACTTTAGGAAAACGATCCATGGGTCATATGTGACGTGTATGAGTCAACCTTGCCTCAATCCAAGGGCCGGTGTGGTCGGTACCACTCAAAGTGTGTCACTTTTATTTGAAATGGACAACAGTTTAAGTTAAAACAACAACTGACATACGGAAAATGGACCAAAGTCATTCGGATACTGTTTATAATTTAGGACTTGTATCCATGGGTCATATGTGACGTGTACGAGTCAACCCCTCCTCAATCCGAGGGCCGGTGTGGTCGGGACCACTCAAAGTGTGTCACTTTTCTTTGAAATGGACAACTGTTTAAGTTAAAACAACAACTGACATACGGTAAACGGACCAAAGGCATTCGGATACTGTTGATACTTTAGGACATGTATCCATGGGTCATTTTTGACATGTAGGATTCAACCCCTCCTCAATCCGAGGGCCGGTGTGGCCGGTACCACTCAAAGTGTCTTTCTTTTGTTTAAAATGGATGCGCTTTTAAGTAAAAAAACCACATATGGAAAACTGACCAAACGCACTCGGATACTGTTGATACTTTAGGAAATGTTTCCATGGGTCATTTTTGATGTGTTTGAGTCAACCCCGCCTCAATACGAGGCACGGTGTGGCCGACACCACTCAAAGTGTCTAACTTTTCTTTGAAATGGACAACAATTTTAGTTAAAATAACAACTGACATATGGAAAACCGACCAAATGCATTCGTATTCTATTAAAACTTTAGGAAAACGATCCATGGGTCATATGTGACGTGTAAAAGTCAACCCCGCCTCAATCAGAGGCGCAGTGTGATCGGTACCACTCAAAGTTTCTAACTTTTCTTTGAAATGAACACCAGTTTAAGTTAAAACAACAACTGACATACCGAAAACCAAACAAACGCATTCATATTCTGTTGAAACTGTAGGAAAACAATCCATGGGTCATATGTGATTTGTACAAGTCAACCTCGCCTCAATCCGAGGGTCGGTGTGGCCAGTACCACTCAAAGTGTCTTTCTTTTGTTTAAAATGGATGCGCTTTTAAGTAAAATAAACGACATACGGAAAACCGACCAAACACTTTCGGATTCTGTTTAAACTTTAAGAAAATTATTTATGGGTCATTTTTGACGTGTAAGAGTCAACCCCACCTCAATCCGAGGCGCGGTGTGGCTGACACCACTCAAAGTGTCTAACTTTTATTTGAAATGGACAGGATTTTAAGTGAAAACAACAACTTACATACGGAAAACCGACCAAACGCATTCGGATTCTGTTGAAACTTTAGGAAAACGATCCATGGGTCATATGTGACGTGTACGAGTCAACACTGCCTTAATCCGAGGGCCGGTGTGGCCGGGACCACTCAAAGTTTGTCACTTTTCTTTGAAATAGACAACGATTTAAGTTAAAACAACAACTGACATACGTAAAATCAACCAAACGCTTTCGGATTCTGTTGAAACTTTAGTAAAACGATCCATGGGTCATATGTGACATGTACGAGTCAACCCCACATCAATCCGAGGGCCGGTGTGGCCGGGAACACTCATAGTGTGTCACTTTTCTTTGAAATGAACAACAGTTTAAGCTAAAACAACAACTGACATATGGAAAATGAACAAAAGGAATTCTGATACTGTTTATACTTTAGTACATGTATCCATGGGTCATATGTGACGTGTACAAGTCAACCCCACCTCAATCTGAGGGCCGGTGTGGCCAGGACCACTCAAAGTGTGTCACTTTTCTTTGAAATGGACAACAGTTTAAGTTAAAACAACAACTGACATACGAAAAACGGACCAAAGGTATTCAGATACTGTTTATACTTTAGGACATGTATCCATGGGTCATATGTGAGGTGTAATAGTCAACCCCTTACTCAATCCAAGGGCCGGTGTGGCCGGGACCACTCAAAGTGTGTCACTTTTCTTTGAAATGGACAACTGTTTAAGTTAAAACAACAACTGACATACGGTAAATGGACCAAAGGCATTCGGATACTATTGATACTTTAGGACATGTATCCATGGGTCATTTTTGACATGTAGGAGTCAACCCCTCCTCAATCCAAGGGCCAGTGTGGCCGGTACCACTCAAAGTTTCTTTCTTTTGTTTGAAATGGACGCGCTTTTAAGTAAAAAAACCACATATGGAAAACTGAACAAACTCACTCAGATTCTGTTGATACTTTAGGACATGTATCCATGGGTTATTTGTGACATGTAAGATTCAACCCCGCCTCAATTTGAGGTGCGGTGTGGCCTGCACCACTCAAAGTGTCTAACTTTTCTTTGAAATGGACAACAATTTAAGTTAAAATAAAAACTGACATACGGAAAACCGACCAAACGCATTTGTATTCTGTTGAAACTTTAGGACAACGATCCATGGGTCATATGTGACGTGTAAGGGTCAACCCTTCCTCAATCCGAGGCGCAGTGTGACCGGTACCACTCAAAGTGTCTAACTTTTCTTTGAAATGAACACCAGTTTAAGTTAAAACAATAACTGACATACCGAAAACCAACCAAACGCATTCAGATTCTGTTGAAACTGTAGGAAAACAATCCATGGGTCATATGTGACGTGTACGAGTCAACCCTACCTCAATCCGAGGTCCAGTGTGGCCGGTACCACTCAAAGTGTCTTTCTTTTGTTTAAAATGGATGCGCTTTTAAGTAAAATAAACGACATACGGAAAACCAACCAAACACTTTCAGATTCTGTTTAAACATTAAGAAAATGATTTATGGGTCATTTTTGATGTGTACGAGTCAACCCCACCTCAATCCGAGGCATGGTGTGGCCGACACCACTCAAAGTGTCTAACTTTTATTTGAAATGGACAGGATTTTAAGTGAAAACAACAACTTGCATACAGAAAACCGACCAAACGCATTCGGATTCTGTTGAAACTTTAGGACAACGATCCATGGGTCATATGTGATGTGTACGAGTCAACCCCGCCTCAATCCGAGGCGCGGTGTGGCCGGAACCACTCAAAGTGTCTAACTTTTCTTTGAAATGGACAACAATTTATGTTAACAACTGACATACAGAAAACCAACCAAACGCATTCGGATTCTGTTGAAACTTTATGACAACGATCCATGGGTCATATGTGACATGTACAAGTCAACCCCACCTCAATATGAGGGCCAGTGTGGCTGGGACCACTCAAAGTGTCTTTCTTTTGTTTAAAATGGATGCGCTTTTAAGTAAAAAAAATCACATACGGAAAACTGACCAAACACATTCAGATACTGTTGATACTTTAGGACATGTATCTATTGGTCATTTGTGACGTGTACGAGTCAACCCCGCCTCAATCCGAGGCACGGTGTGGCCGACACCACTCAAATTGTCTTTCTTTTGTTTAAAATGGATACGCTTTTAAGTAAAAAAATGACATACGGAAAACCGACCAAACACTTTCAGATTCTATTGAAACTTTAGGACAATGATCCATGGGTCATTTATGACGTGTATGAGTCAAACCCCCCTCAATCCGAGGCGCGGTGTGGCTGGAACCACTCAAAGTGTTTCACTTTTCTTTGAAATGGAAAACAGTTTAAGTTAAAACAACAACTGACATACGGAAAATAGACCAAAGGCATTCGGATACTGTTGATACTTTAGGACATGTATCCATGGGTCATTTGTGATGTGTAAGAGTGAACTCCGCCTCAATTCGAGGCACGGTGTGGACGACACCACTCAATGTCTCTCTTTTATTTCAAAAGGAAATCATTTTAAGTGAATACAACTGAAATTTACACTCATCAACGACTCTTTTTCATGAGTTTGGTAGTTTCACTCATGGGGTCATAAGTGACGAGACTCCTAAGAAAATATCTTTTCACCATATATTATAAAAAATAAAAGTTCAATGAAAAATTCATCACAAATCATTACATACCCAAACCTAGTATCACAAAAAAAAATGGGATTTGAGTCAATTTGAATGTCTTATTCAACTCTAATAGATATTTATCAAACTATTCTGCCGATTAGAATTTGGTGGGTGAGGTTAATTACCACCGGATGATTGTTGTCATATGTGTTTTTTTGGGCTATTTTAGGTGTTTTTTATACTGTTTGAAGTCTGTATTTGGATTTTGTGATATTTTTTATGCAGGTGTATAGTGGAGGGTATACTAAGGGCTGTTGTGCACTATTTTTTTATGCAGGTGTACCTTCTGGGGGGGCTTCTGGGCGCTGTTGTGCAGCAGTTTTGGGAAACTCTTTACCAACGGTTTTGAACCGTTGGTAAAGCTTTTTCCAGAAATCTGGAAAAACTTATACCAACAGTTTACAACCGTTGGTAAATTGTTTTCCAGAATTCTCGAGCACCTATACCAATGGTTTAAATGAAACCGTTGGTAAAGGGCTTCCCCCACGCCTTACTGGACAACGGTTTGGAAAACCATTGGTATACCCTATACCAACGGTTTTCCATCCTATAGCAACGATTATAAACCGTTGGTATAGCCTACTTTTCCAGTAGTGGGTACAGATTCACTTATCATGAAAGATCTAGAAAAGGTACATCTTTCAATATAATGATTTTCTTTAGCAGGAAACACATCTCTTCATAATTTAATTTTCCACCCAAAGTATCACAAAATGTGGTAGCACAGTACAAGATAGCTTCCCCCACACTTAAGTTCAACTAGATTATGCAATTTCACTTCAAGAGTTGGTTGGATAGGGAAAATTGGCTGGTAATGTGGCTAACCTAACAGGATTTTCATGGATTCTAAGGGCTAAAAGGATTAAATGTTCAATTTAGTCCATTATAAAAAAAATATTCTTTGAAATATGGGCTTTAATACCAAACAAATTCCTCAATCATTTAAACATATGTACCTCAAACCCTCAAGTTTTGACAGGAATAAATCAAATTCTGGTTAAATCAAGCATGGTTTGGTTCTCTCAAGAAGTGAGTTGAATTTAAAGAATATGAAAATAATGGTTCAGAAGCCTCACAGTAAAGTTATTTCAAATATAAAAATAGTGAGATGTGTCATGGGATTCAAAATTCAGTGTACTTTTCATG
Organism: Viscum album; assembly: GCA_963277665.1. Classification (NCBI taxonomy): domain Eukaryota; kingdom Viridiplantae; phylum Streptophyta; class Magnoliopsida; order Santalales; family Viscaceae; genus Viscum; species Viscum album. The sequence goes on from OY728142.1 coordinate 1,336,157,607, forward strand.
AAATTACTAAATATTCAAACTTGAAACAAAGTCATTTCAGCATTCATTTAAGATTAGTTTCGAGGGATAAATTGTTTCACATATTGATATGGATTTCAAAATGGTTGTTGAGAATCATTTCTACTCAAAAGATTCAAAAACACCCATAAAATTTAAATATAAACATACAATTTTTTAAAACACACAATTTTTTTAAACAGGAAAACAATTGAAATTACTAAACTAAAAGTTTCCCTCCCCCACACTTAAAATATTTCATTATCCTCAATGTGAACCCATGAGATGATATATGCACTTGAAATGAATAATTTTAAATAGGACAAAGAATAACAAAGTTAAAGGGTTAGAAATAGCCTGATGTGCTCAAGTGATGATGGGGTCATGCAATGTGATAAAATCCACTACATCTGTAGGAAGTCCCTCAAAGTATCTCTTCAAACATTTCCCATTGACTATAAATCTCCTTCCTGTGTCCTCTTGTGTGATATCCACTACACCATATGGAAAAACATTGGTCACAACATAAGTACCTAACCACCTGTAATGCAACTTACTATGCATTAGCTTCAGTCATGAACTATAGAGAAGGACTTTCTCTCTAACATGAAACTCCTTTTATTGGATCATTCTATCATGATATGCTTTTGATTTTTCCTTGTAGAGCCTTGAGTTCTCATATGAAGACAATCTAATCTCCTCAATCTCTTGAATTTGCAGCTTCCTTTGGATTCCATCTTGGGACAAATCCATGTTGCATTTCTTTATAGACCAATAATCTCGATGCTCAACCTCCACAGGGAGATGACATGCTTTCCCAAAAACAATCCTAAATGGGGACATACCAATGGATGTCTTGTATCCTGCCCTATAATCCCACAATGCATCATCCAAGCACTTTCTCCAATATTTCCTATTTGGCTGCACAGTTTTCTCAAAAATTTGTCTCAATTCCCTATTTGAAACCTCGTCCTGGCTATTTGTTTGAGGGTGGTATGGTATTGATATTTTGTGTGTCACCCCATACTTCTGAATAAGGGAAGAAAAATTCCGATTGCAGAAGTGTGTCCCTTGGTCACTGATGATGGCTTGTGGTACTCCAAACCTGCAAAAAATATGTGTTTTGACAAAGTCCACAACAACATGAGAATCATCAGTCTTGGTGTCCTAATCCTCCACCCATTTACTCACATAATCAATAGAAACCAAAATATATAAAAATCCAAATGATCTAGGAAAAATTCCCATAAAATCAATTCTTCATACATCAAAAATATCACAGAATAGTATGGGTTATTGGGGCATCTCATGTCTCTTAGAAATGTTCCCAGTGTGTTGGAAATGAGAGTATGACTTACAAAACACATGGGAATCATGGAATAAGCTAGGCCAATATAATCCAAAGTCCAAAACTTTAATAGATATTTGTTGGGGTCCAAAGTTTCCACCACAAGCAAGTGTATGACAAAAATGTAAAACAGACTCCGACTCATGATCAGGAACACACCTTCTAATAACTTGATCACTACACATGTTCCAGAGGTATGGATCATCCCAAAAAAAATACTAAGACTCAATTTTTAATATTTGGACTTGATGTTTCTTTAAATTAGAATGGATTTCAGAGGCAACAATGTAGTTAACTAAATATGCATACCAAGGATGCGTACTTGAGATGGAATAAAGATGATCATCGAGGAAAGTGTCCTGAAGTGGTACTTGGTCCAAGGTGTCATCCTCTAGTGTGTGAGTAAGACTACTCATGTGGTCTGTCACCATGTTTTCTGACCCCTTTTTTGTCCTTTATCTCAATATCAAATTCTTGAAGAAGGAGCATCCATCGGATTAGCCTGGGCTTTGCATCTGCCTTCTTCAAGAGGTACCTCAGAGCTGCATGGTCAGAAAAAACAACTACTTTAGATCACAATAAATATGAACAGAATTTATCTAAAGAAAATATGAACGTAAGAAACTCCTTTTCCATGGTTGTGTAGTTTGATTGGGCTGAATCCAGTGTCCTATATGAATAAGCGATCACATGTGAACGTCCCTCCACCCTCTGAGATAAGATAGCTCCAACCGCATAGTTCGAGGCGTCACACATAATCTCAAAATGAATCTCCCACCGTGGGGGATGTATGATAGGTGGAGTGGTCAGACACTTCTTTAGCTCATCAAAGGATGTCCTGCAAGAATCATCAAACACAAAATCTTAATCCTCCTGAAGTAATCATGACATAGGAAGAGAAATCTTACTAAAATCTTTGATGAAGCACTGATAAAATCCTGTATTCCCTAGGAAATATCTAACATCATTCACACATGAAGGATAGGTTAAGGATTAAATAATGTCTATATTAGATATATCAACCTCTATCCCATGTTTTGACACTACATGCCCTAAGACAATGTCATGCTCTACCATGAAATGACACTTTTCAAAGTTCAAGACCAGATTCTTCTCAGTACAACGATTCAACACCTTTCCCAAACTACTTAGACATTCATCAAATGAAGACCCATACACTGTAAAATCATCCATGAATACCTCCATGTAGGTCTCAATAAAATCAGAAAAAAATACTCACCATACATCGCTCGAAGGTACCTGGGGAATTACAAAGTCCAAATAGAATCCTTCGGTAGGCAAACATGCCAAAAGGACAAGTGAATGTTGTCTTCTTCTGATCCTCTGGAGCAATAGAAACCTGAAAATATCTAAAAAATCCATCCAAGAAACAATAATGTGTTTTCCTAGAAAGTCTCTCAAGTATCTGATCAATAAATGGGAGGGGGAAATGGTCCTTGTGAGTAGATTGATTTAGTTTCCTATAATCAATACACACACGCCAACTATTTTGCACCCTAAATAGAACTAACTCATCTTTATCGTTTTTAACAACAGTAACACCGCTTTTCTTAGGCACAACCTGAATAGGACTTACCCACTGAGAATCTTAAATGGGATAGATTATACTTGCCTCGATCAATTTTTCAACCTCTTTTTTAACAACCTCCAAAAGTGTTGTATTGAATCTCCTTTGTGGATGCCTAACCGGTTTATCCCCATCCTCTAAAAGAATCCTATGCATGAAAATGGGGGGGATAATTCCTGATATTTCAGCCAAGTTCTACCCAATTTCCCTGATGTTCTCCCTCAAAAGATTCAAAAAAAAATTCTTCATGTTCAAAAGAGAGATTGTTATCAATGATAACAGGTAATTTCTCACCACTCAACAGGTATGATTATTTTAGATTTAGTGGCAATGGCTTGAGTTCCAGTGTAGGGGGGTGGTGTATGGATGGAGGCAAGAAGGAACTGAAATATGCGCACAAAGAGAATCAGTATCAGAATATACATCATCAAAATCAGAGAATAAAGCATCAAATCCATCAGCATACTCAACACACATGTCATAATTAGAGTTCACATGATCAAAATAAAAATATGATTCCATTTCAAAATCAAATCTAAGAGATTCTTTTGCATTAGAAAGAAGTGTGGATGTACTCTTAGACATCAAACTAGAACCAATACTCATAATCTCCCTAAGAATAGGACAATAAAAATCCCTATGTTTTTTACTTGGTGGTTCAAAATGGGAGATAACAAATGAAGAATGATCCTATGAGGGGTACTTTATGGAATCCATAACTTTAAATATCACAACTTCATCCCCAAATTCCATGGAAAGTGTACCCTCATTGACATTTATGATAGTTTTTTCAGTTTTGAGGAAGGGTCTACCTAATATAATGGGGTCATGAGAACTTATCTGATCATCCTCTATGTTAAGCACGTAGAAATCTACTTGAAAGATCGTGTCTCTTAACCAGACAAGTACATCCTCAAGGACTCCCAGTGGATATGTCGTATCTCTATCTGCCAAATACACCACTACTCTCATCAGTTTTAGCTCACTAACCTACAGAGAAGATAATACAAAGTGAGTCATCACATTTATGGAAGCTCCCAAATCACAAAGTGCATCAGAAAAGTGAAACTCCCCTATGGTGCATGGGATGGTGGATGTCCCTGGATCCTTGCACTTTTTCAGCATTGCTAGAGTTGGTGTAATGAGTACTGACACATTCCTTCCAAGATTGATCCTTTAATTTCCTTTGAGCCCTCTTTGATTGGTACAAAGTTCTTTTAATAATTTTTTATACCTTAGAATTTTCTTAATGGCTTAAAGTAGAGGAATGTCGATCTCCATATGATTGAATGTGTCCAAAACCTGCTTTTTTATTGCTTCTTCATCCATACTTTTGGTTTGAACAACTCTTTTTGGAAAAGGAAGGGGTTTAGGAGGAACATCATTAATCTTTTTCTTACCTTTATCTTTCTCCTTGGGTTTCTCATCAGTTGATGTGGAATTGGGATTTTTTGGAGTTAAGGTGAATCCCAGTGGAATGGTAGGTGGAGAAGCATCAGTTTTTTACTTCACACTTCTCAATGTGATGGCACCGACATTCTCATTTGGATTTAGAGTGGGTTGGGAAGGTAGATTTCTGAAATTCTTACTTACAAGTTCATAGAGGGTGGTGGAAATATGGCTCATTTGAGTCTTCAACTCCCTCAGCTCTGAACCTTGACTCTTCAGCTCATTCTGTTGATTAAGAACAATTTTTTTCAAAATATCATCAGTATTAGAATCTACCTTTGGTGGGGGATTCCATTGTTGTTGGATTTTTTATGTTTGGGCTTCAAAACTTCTTTGGGGTTTTTGGAATCCCTACTGGTAAGGCGGAGGATGCTGGATGTTTTGTTGAAAGGGTGTCCCTTTTTGTTGTCCAGAGCCATACCTCATTCCCTATTGATCCTTCCACCCTTGGTTTTATGTTGGTGCAAATTAATCAATCTTCTTTTGGGTATATGGTTGTTGCTCCTAATAAGGTCTCCCTCGGAATACTACTGCGCAATCCTCTGTCTCTTGTAGTTGTGGGAAACAGTCCGTTGGGTGGATTGTCTTAGTGAAAATGCCACTAGTCTTTAAAGGAGGGGGTTGGGATGTCTTTTGATCCAAATCAATCTGTCTTTCCATAGTTTTCAATTCTTCTAACTTGGTATCAATCAAATGACTCTCAATAGAAGAAGGACTTACCTGATGTACTCCCCTGACATGTGGTGTACCTCGATCACTAAATTGTAGGGAGTTTTGGGCCATTTTTTGATCAAAACACATGCAGTTACGGGTGTCTTTTCCACCAATGCTCCTCCAACCGCAGCATCCACCATGCTTCTCCCCATAGGTGTGAGTCCTTCATATAAGTCCTGGATGAGTAGTTTCTCACTGATTTGGTGATGTTGCCCGCTTGCACACAACTTCTTGAATCGCTCCCAATACTCATACATTGACTCCCCTTATGATTGCTAAATCCCAGATATCTCTTTACAAATAGAATTGGTCCTTGATGATGGAAAAAATCTCTGCAAGAAAAGACGTTTCAAATCATTCCAACAAGTTACATCTTCAGGTTGTAAATAATACATCCAGTCTTTTGCAGCTCCATCAAGTGAGAATGGGAATGCTCTTAGTTTGATATGATCTTCATAAAAATTTCATGGTTTTAAGGTTGATCAAACCACATTAAATTCTTTAAGGTTTTTATTGGGATCCTCACCAGAGAGTTTGTGAAATTTTGGAAGCAGGTGAATTAAACTAGATTTCAGTTCAAAGTCTGATTTGAGATATGGATATGAAATGCAATTTGGTAGATAATTAATATTGGGTGCGGCCAATTCTCGAATGGATCTATTAAGTTCATTTCCATTATATTCAGCCATTGTTTGTTGTTTTATGGTTGAATTTGTATTGATTACAATTTCAATGTTCTGATATTGGAGTAATTCTCCAACTGGTTGAATATTGAAACTTCCCGTAGACGAAGAATGTCTGATTCAAGCCCTAAGGTTGCATTCAATCTCAGGGTAAAGATCTAAGAGATATTCGGGATTATTTCGTATCATAAATCAAATAAAAATGAAAATTATTAAAGTGGAACATAGTAAAATAAAAATAATAAGTTTGATTTGATGGTCTAAAAAGAAGTAGAAGAAAATAAAAGAAGAAGAAAATCAGATTGGGTAAATAAGGAAGAAAGAAGTGAGGAAGAGAATAAAATGTAAAATAAAATAAATAACTCTAATTGTTTGAAATAATTACTTGCCTCCGTGTAAACGACACCAATTTGAAAGAACACTATTGTGGGTTCCCTCAAATGATTAGTGGTTTTTGGGTACTTAGGTGCAGTAGAGTGGCTGACCAAGGTCGTCTCTCAAAGGAGGAAGTAAATTAAAACAACTTATTAAAGGTATTCTAAAGTAAAATAGAATATAATTAAAACACTAATTTAAATGATTGGGGGTGTTTGTTTATCATTTATAAAACTTGAAGAATTTTTTTAGAAGAAGATTGCATTTTTTTATTTTGAAATGAAGTTTGATTAAAAAGACACAATAAGAATATGTTTTTTTAGAAAATATTTTAAAAGGCGTAATCGATCTAACTCTACATCTTAATGTACTTATTAATCATTATCATTTAAATAAATTTCCACTTAATTATGATCCCCTAATTTTTTAACCTTCGAAACCTATGAGAGTCAACTTAACCACAAAGATGAAATTACTTAAACCCTAGGCTAGCTTTGGAACACGCAATCACAGCACCCTGTTTTGATTGTTGTTCTAAGGTGAGATTATGTTCAGTGGTTAATTAGAGAACATATCCATTTTTGAAATGAGTATTAATTTTTTTTATGTATTATATTTTAACTCTACAAATTTATCCTATGTGGCCTTATATTACCGATTAAGATCGCGCACTCACAATTTACACAAAATCTCGACCTCACGTGTTTTTGTGTTAATTTTTCAATTGATTGATTAGTTTATTATAATTTAAAAACAAAATTAATGGATCATATTAATTGAATTAAATAATCTCAATGATTCAAAATAATTAAATGAAGATAGTAGAAGATATATCGATCGCTAAAAAACTACTCTTCCATGGGTGGTGTGGTCATCGTGGAGATGTTTTGCATGAGCAAAGGATTGAAAGGGTAGAACCCAATCTCATCTCCACTCTTGATTCCAAACCAATTAGTAAGATTAAGATAATAAGAAAAGGGAATAACACAGAAGATTATTTTAATAAAAATTCAAGATACAAACATGAAATAAAATAAATACAAAGAGGAGGTGGGAGAGGAGATCCTTTTGGAATAGAGGTTTGCACAAAGTCTTACTTCTTACAAGAGTTTTGAGGGGCTCCCAAAAGACACCCTTTTAAAAGAACCTTTCCAAATCCTCTAACAGACCTTCCAAATAGTGAAAACCCCCTTTAAATAGAGTTTTTCAAGGCTAGGGTTACATTACTTTTTTTTAAGTGTAAAATAAAAACTCAGCTCGGAAAAATATTTTATTCCAAGTTTCACCGCATAGTTTACCTCCAAAACACTTGAATTGTCCAGCCTTATAGAAGGATTATTTGTGAATAATCATGTCCCTGAGCTTCCCTCAACATGTTTTCCTAATCCAAGCCCGTATGAAGAAGATACAGCCCAAATGGTGAAGTAATTTCCAATATGGATAGTTCAGTCCATCTTTGTCTTCATGGATCATTTACTCCACTCAAATGCATGATCCAGCTCACATTTCCTGAATATAATTTGTAAAACATTAAGTTAGAAACACATTTACAGAATTTTAAGTTAAAATAATTTACAGAAAACTATTTATGTCTGAAATACTACAATGAATGTTAAAAGGGTAAAACTGGAATTTTCATCAAATTTGCAAATGATTGATCTAATCCCAAATATTTTATAATTGAACATATTTAGCATAATGTGAGGAAATTATATCATTTATTATCAATAAAATAGTGTTTTATCAATGAGCCTCATTAAATCATTATTGTGTTAAACTCTCATCCTCTGTCTATTTAAGTGAGGCTCAGGTTGGAGTTTTGACACAGCTTCAATCTAGTGAGGAACCTCTGACAAAGTGATGCGACGTTTTCCACCGATAGGGAATGGAAGCTTGGATGTATTTGGAGGGATCGACGATGAATGTCGGTGGCTTCCATGGATAAGGATTCTTCATCCACCACCATGACATCCCAAGAAAATATCAAGGTAGGGGGTTTATTTTTTTTTTATTAAAGTTTATTGTTGATGAATTGAATAATCTACCACTTGTAATGATGCTAATGCGGATGGTGCAGGCCAAATGAAGAAGGTTTGGACCCTCTGATATTTCATTCATGTCACATTCTTCAGGGGATGAACTTCCAACTCATCATAATCTGGAATCTGGGATCCGCGCAGTGATAGTGGCATCCTGGGAGGCTCGAATGCACAAGAGAAAAAGAAAACAGACCATCGGAGCTCACTCGGTGGCCCGCGGAAGATTTGCTGGTGTGGCACCAGCGCGGTGGTGCCGGAAACCGGTGCAGGAAGGAGAAGGCAGCAGCAGCACTCACTAGTCGTAGAGGAGGGCGGCACCGCTCAATGCCGTAGTGGTTGAACAGGAGGCCGACAATAGCTGGTTTCAAAGATGGGAGGCGGCACGCCGCTGTGAGATAGGTCACGGCTCGTAGTTGCAGAAAAGGTAGAGACCCACTCCCTTCGGGTCCCACGAATGACGAGATGACCCCACGTGGAGCTACCAATTAAAAGAGCTGAATGGATCTTTGAGTCATTCAGGATCAAGGGGCCACGACTTCAAAGCCGCGGCAGAAGCGCAAGGGGACCCACTCCCTGTAGGTCATGTGGGAGACGAGGTAGCACCACTTGGTGCCACCAATTAAGAATCCAAACAGCTCCTTTGAGCCATTTGACAGGAAGACTGCGCGACCCCTACCTGGGTCGTGCGAGCTGGTGGGCCGTGATGTCGTGGCCCTGCCCAACCATGGAGGGTTGAGCCATCGTGGCCCAATCTAGCCATGGTGGGCTGGGTCGGCCCAATCCAGGTCGGTTCGGTCCGGACCTGTTCGGGTCAGGAAGGACTGGGTTAGCGTGGCCCGGACCGGGGTGGGCCAGCCCCGACCGGGTGGATCAACTCGGACTGGGGCAGGCCAGCCTGGACCAGGGCGGGCCAGCTTGGACCGAGGTAGGTTGGCCCGAACCGGGGGGATGGCCTGGACCGGGTCGGGTGGGCCCAAACTGAGTCGGACTGGACCCAAACCCATTCGGGCCAGTTTCTCTTAAAGAGTCGTATCTTGCGAACCAGACGTTTGTTTGATGAACCGTATACGGTGTTGGGATCCTTGGAGCGAGATGGTCCTTTTGAGATACTACACCAGAGTTTTTGAGAAAGTTGGAGTATGGATGGGTTGGATCGATCCTGAATCCAACCAGTCCCTTGGCACCAAAATGTCAATGACTTACAGACTGGGCTTCTGGTTGAAGTGTCTTCTATTACGTTGGAACACTTTTAACATGACAGATATTTTAGTAACTTCTTCTTGGGAATCCATGCTGGTTGAAAAATGATTGATGGCTTGAGGAGCAGTTTCTCTTGGGATCAGTCATTTTTTTAGTGGGAATCCAATGGTTGGATAAGAGATGGAGGTTTGAGATAGATCATACGGAGGTTAGTACTGAGTGATCCTATGTGGGTCAGAACCTAAAGATCCTGTGTGGATCAACACCTAGTGAACCTGTGTGGATCAGCACCTAGCAATCCTGTGTGGATCAACATTATAGCGACCTTGTGTGGATCATAATTCTAACGACCCTATGTGGATCATCATTCTCACGACCCAATGAGGACCAGCCTTTGAGCAGTCCATCGTGGATTAGAGACATACCGATCCTATGTGGGTCAGATCCTATGTGGGTATTTTTGGGGTTAGTACCTATCGATCTTGGGCGGGTCGGATCTTGGATGGGTCAGCAGGGGTTAGTACCTATCGATCCTGGGCAGGTCGGATCCTGTGTGGGTCAGCGAGGGTTAGTTCCTATCAATCCTATGTGGATCAGACTTTGTATGGTCAGCAGAAGTGCCTCTTGACAGAATAAGATGATCAAGATTTACGACTAATCATCTGTACTTCTGTACTTTAGTTATACCTATTTTCTAAGCTGATTCATTTTCTTTGTTCTTTATGATTGAGATCATTCTTTGTGATTTTACTTTTTTAAATTCTGAGAGACCTTCGGGGGTCTCAGGGTCCCTATTGGGTATTGTTATACTCACCCCAACATGGGCTTCGCCCACACCTTGTTATGTCTTGTGCAGATGATGGGAAGCCTTGTCTGAGACTCAGGGAGCTAGGACCTAACTATAGATGGTGGTGATGGTTAATGTGGAAAGTTGTGGAGATGAGTTGTACCTACCCTTCTGGTAGGATCCTCGGTGGATGATCTCAATAGTTGTTTTCTTTTTTTATTTTTAGTTGTATCTTTCAGTTGAGCTTGTATTCCGGCCCCTTTACTTTCTGTACACACTTTTACTACTACAGTTTTACTTCTTGGTTGTGTCTTATTGTGTTCTTGGGTTATGTGTTTGTACAGGTTTAATGGAAATGCCTTCCTATTTTCAGGATACGCCTTTCCAATGCTAGTCATCAACCCTTGGCCTATGGAAGGTGGGCTTGGGGTAGTCACAACACAAGCCCTAGGGGATGGGTCTCAACACTTAGTTTCTATTTCTTCCTAAATCTCATGATCCTATTCCATGGAGATATGTGGAGGAACAACATTTCTCTAACCTTAAACTCTATATCCCGTCAATGATTGTCTATATAGATCTTTTGTTGTATTTGGGCTTCCTTGATGTGCTGCTAAATGGTTTTCTCCTTTTCCATCATTTATTCAACCATTTCAGGTCCTACCAACTTACTCTCACTAACTTCATCCCATCATGCCAATGTTCTTCACCTTTTCCAATGAAGGGCTTCATATGGATCTATTTGGATGCTGGAGTGGAAACTATTGTTGTAAGAGAATTCGACTAGTGGCAGATGTTGGTCACATCATCCTTTGAAGTCCATATAAGATGCTCTCAAAATTTCTTCTAGTGTCTGAATAGTCTACTCATATTGGCCATTTTTTTTAGGTTGATAGGCCATACTGAAGTTCATCTCAGTGCTTATAGCATTTTAGAGACTTTTCCATAATTTGGAGGTGAATCTAGGATCTCAGTAGAATACAAGAGATAGTGGTACTTCATGAAACCTTACCACTTATTTGATTTATATTTTTCCAAGTTGATCCAGTGATAATTCCTCTCAAATTGTGATAAAGTGAGATATCTTTGAAAGATGATCCACAATAACCCATATAGAATTATTTCTTCTTGATGTCTTTGGAATTCCAGTGAAAAATTCCACGGTGATATTTTACCATTTCCATGTTGGTATGGATAATGGTTGCATCATCCATTTAGACTTTTTCCTTTTAGCCTTCACTTGCTACCATACCAGGAAATTTTATGTATATTCAACGATCTCATTTTTCATATTGTCCTACGAAAAGTTCTATTAGATATCTCGATACATCTTTGTGCTCCCGGGTTGAATAGAGAAGGTTGAGCTATGTGCATCATTAAAAATTTCTTTCTTTATCTCTAGATTATATGGTACAAAAATTCATAACCCAAATGTTATGAATCCATCCTCACTGATCTTGAACTCAGAGGATTTTCCATTTCAGATAGCTTCCACCCTTTTCTGAATTTCCATATCATTTCTTTGAGAATCCTTTATTTTCTCCATAAGGTATGGTTGAGAAATAATTTGATAAAGTATGGATGATGTTACAACCTTAATGATTCTCATTTCCATCCTTTTTAAGTATAAAAATATTGGATCCTTATCAATTCTCCTCACTGATAAAGATACAGGATCAAATATACTTAGAGAATCTGCCGCCTTATTTTCCTTACTAGGATCGTAGTGGATTGAGTATTCATAATCCTTGATGATTTCAAACCATATTAGATGGAGTCTATTATGCTCATTCTATGTGAATATATATTTATACTCTTGTGATCATCATATATCTCACACTTCTCCCCATAGAGATAACACCACCATATTTTCAATGCAAATATCAAAGACACCAACTCTAGATCATGCGTAGGATAGTTTTTTCTCATGAATTTTCAACTAACTTGATGAATAGGATATAACTTTATCATTTTTCATCAGTATACATCATAATCCTTTCTTTGAATCATTTTTTTACACCACAAAGAGTTCGACACTTTTTAAGAGTGTGAGTACTGGTGCTGTGATAAGCCTCTTTTTGAGCTCCTTAAAGATTTCCTCACATTCTTAAGTCTAGAAAAAATTCAATTAATTTCATGTCAACTTAGTTATTGGGTTTGCAAATCATGATAATTTCTTCACAAATCTTTGATAATATCCATCTAGACTAAGAAATTTGTGGATCTCTATTACAGATGTTGGTTTGGCCCACTCTTTGATTGCCTTTGTCTTAAAAGGGATTACAGATATTCCTTTACTAATGATAAAATTTCCAAACAATGATACTTGCACTATCCAGAACTCACATTTACTTTACTTTTCATATATTTTCTCCCTTCTCAAAGTCTTCACCACAATATTCAAATGCACCTCATGTTCCTCATTACTCTTGGAATATATCATAATATAATCAATAAATACTACCAAATTATTTTTGAGGTAATATTTAAAGACTCTTTTCATTAAATCCATAAAAATGGATGGAGAATTAGTGACTCTAAAGGGCATCACTATGAACTCATTGTGTCCATACCTCATTTGAAAGGTGGTTTTGGGAATATCTTCCTTACTCACCTTTAATTGGTGATATCTTGACTGAAGGTCCATCTTAGAGAAATAAATAGCCCCACATAGCTAATCGAACAGGCCATCTATCTGTGGAAATGTGTACTTGTTATTTATTGTGATTTTATTGAGCTCACAATAATTGATGCAAGGTAATATTGATTCATCCTTATTCTTGAAGAAGAGGACTATCACACCACATAGTGAGGTACTCGGATGTATAAAACCCATTTCCAAATTCTCCTATAACTACTTGTTTAGTTCTTATAGATCAACAATGTCCATTATATAAGGTGTATTTGATATAGGTAGAGATCCATGAATAAGTTCAATTGAGAACTCGACTTCTTGGTCATGGGAAACACTAATAAATTATTTAGGGAATACATCAGTGTAATCCCTCGAGATGGGAATATATTTAAGCATTATAATCTCCTTTTTCCCAATCATTTGAGTGATATATGATTACTCATAAGATAGTAATATCAACACTTGAGATGATGATTCTGAAGGAGATTCATCTTCCTACTTACACTTGTAAAGAATTAGAGGATGATTCGGGATGTAAAGGGTGATCTCCCTTTCCCAACAGTTGATGTTTTCTTTGTATAAAGATATTAAATCCATGCCCAAAATAACATCAAACTCTACCAAAGGGGGTATGAAGAGATTTTTTGGGAGGTTTGGTCCAAAAAAATTAACTAGGGAGGAGTTATGTACTTTCGATGAAATAATTTCTCAATTAGTTGTTCCCACTGATAACTCAACCAGGTGGTGTTTGAATTATTCTACTAAACTTTCAAGATATGAACTAATGCATAGAACCAAAATAAAATAGTACATTCATTATTCTATAATCAATAACCAGTTTAATTTTTACCACATTATTTTTCAGATCCACATCAGCAGTAGTGATAGCATAATCCCTTGTTTCCTTCGAGGTTTTTATTGATTTCCTCTGAAAACCATGGGCTTAGGGAATTGATTTGCAAAATGCCCATGTTCCTTTCGGTTGAAATACTTCACTATAGGTTGAGTTTTGATATGAACCTTCCTTTATTCATCCACATTAGTGTAATTCTTCATATACCTTCAATATTTCTTATCCATATTCCTCATACTTTCACATTGGAAGCATTTCTTGGTTCCCTTGAAATAGTTCCCAGGATGATTCTTCCCAAAATTTTAACATGTAGGATATTTATTCTTCTTTCCATCATGGGATTTATTTTCAAATTCACCCATATTAGACTCCATTTTCTTCTTTTAATCACCGGGTCCATGAGACTATTGAGAGTCTTTGATCTCTATTTCAACCTTGAGGGAATAACATATAATCTACTCATAACTGTAGAAGTCTTGAATCACCAATTATTTTCATAGACACGGATTTAGTCCGCTGGAGAAGTGATCCACCTTATTTTTAGTGTTCATGAAAAAGATGTAGGCATATCGTGAAAGCCTTGTAAAGTTTACTTCATACGCCCTGATAGACTCATCTTCCTTCTGTTTAAGTGGGAGGAAATCTCTTTGCATCATGAGATGGAGGGTTTGGGGAAATATTTATTGAAAAAAAATATTGAATTTCTCCCAATACATGGAATCAATTTTCCCCTTGGTCTTTGTATTTTTTTATCAGTTTCTCCCACTAATCAAATTCCCCATCAAAGTGACAGGCCACCAGCATAGCTTTATCTTCTTTTGAGCACTGGAGTACAGAGAATATCTTTTAAATGGTGTTAATCCACTATTCCTCAAGGAGGGGATCAAAAGATCCACTAAACATGGGATTCCTTTCTATATAAACGATTTTATGGAAACATTCTCTATATTAGGATAATTAGTGTGTTTCACACGATTCAAGTTATTATTCATAACATGATCCATTTGAGAAAGTACTGTCATGAAGTTTTTGAGCACCTGTTCCCATCATATTTGATATTTCAATTGGGAAATCATTACATTCCCTATCACATTGATTTTTTCCATGTGTTCTTCTATTTATCACTATTAACTAAGAAAAAATAATGTGAAATTAGGGGTCTTGAATACTTATCTAATAAGCATAAAGAGGATACATTAAACATATAAGTATTAAATATTAAAGGAAAAGTATATCCCAACTTGTGATTTCTCTAGGTTTCAATCTAGGTTATATATGATATATTTCCTAACAAATATTATTATTTTCTCTTATTTTTTCCTTAATAATGGTTCATAATGAGCTTATAAATTTACTAATGCATATCCCCTAAGAGTGTGAAGCCTGGTTCATAGTAAGGCCCATTGTTGTGTACCAGGTTACCTTGAGTCAGGTCCAGAACACCTTATCAGAGTTGTTACTCCTAGGTACATCTATTCCTGAACCATGTCCACTTATAGTATCTATATAGGGATGTATTTTATTTATAAACCACTTACTATATACTAACCAAAATTTAGGTATGTTTTCTCACACTTAGTCTTATCTATATTGTTCTTACTAAAGTGATCTATTCCTGGTCTCCAAAAATAAATAAAATTTTCCTCTAATTCCAAATATAGTAATCCTATTAATTTACACATATCCTTACATGATTTTAAGCATAATTAAACAACAAATTACAATCCAAGGATTGTGAAGTCTAGTGTCTTGGAAGACTGGGTACATAAAACTAAAAACATGAAACTAAATAAATAATTTCTTTCTTTATCATCCATTATGATCTCCTAACTTCCTTTGAGACCTTACATCTGTATAGGATAACCTGGGGATAACAAGAGAAAAAGGATGAGTTAAAAACCTAGTAAGGTAATGAGCATTAAAATAAAACTTAGTACATGGGTTAGAAGACATAACATAATGATATAAAAAGGCATGGAACATGATTAAACATAATGAATCATAACATAAGATAATATAATAATGGATTAATAGTAATATTAATAAATATAAAACATTAATTTAGCATGAGTCAAGACTTATTTCACATAGAGGAGCATGAGTAAAGGCTAACCACCAAGACCATTGCACATAACATCTCATGAGATTAAACATTACCCATTTCATTGGAGAACTACTTGGGAACACTCATCATAAAATTTTCATGAATATGTTTTCCATATAAATAATCATACATAATCAATTAAATATAAACATAAGGGTTGCCCATGGAAATAATTGGGTATCATAATCATGTCATAAAGCATAATAAATGGGTGTATCATAAAAGAATCCATGAAATAAATGAATTAAATCATACATGGACATTAATAAAGAATAATATTCCTATATCGTGATTATTTATGTCAAAATTAACTGATAACATTTAAAAATGGTATTTAAGATACTTTATAATTAAAACATTTTAGTGTAGTTTAAGGAAAATATTAAAGATCATTTAAAGGATAAAAGGGAAATAATATTTTTTTTATTAAACCAGAAGTGACCTAGGATAGTTTTCATGATAAAATGAGTGATTTTATAAAAACAATAATGGTTTATTAAAATAGATTATAGATTGTACTTTAAATTTGTTAAGAATTCAATAAGTTCTCTTAAATCGAGCTTGCTTATTGAGAAGAATTGATTA
This sequence comes from Viscum album, assembly GCA_963277665.1. Lineage (NCBI taxonomy): Eukaryota > Viridiplantae > Streptophyta > Magnoliopsida > Santalales > Viscaceae > Viscum > Viscum album. The sequence goes on from OY728142.1 coordinate 1,336,173,964, forward strand.
GGAAACCTTTTAAAAACATGTATATCCCTGAAAAATAAGTATGAATGGATCATGATACATGATTTTGTAACATATAAAAATTATTTAGAATATGTACATAAAAATAAAATAGAATTTCATTTTGGTAAAAAGAGATAAGGAGTAACCTGATGGAATAATGGAGGTTTGGGTAGAATCTCACACCTTGAGTCCAAAGGTGTTCTTCACTTGATATTAATTTCATAGATAATAAAATTAGATTCATAAATTAATAATTAAATAACACTTTATACATGTATTTGATTTAATATAAACTTATTAAGTTCATTTGTAGACTTTTTGATGGGTTAAAAGGTTTAATTTCATCATTTAGGAGCGTTAGTTTCCTTGGTTTTCATGATTAGTTTACTTGTATATATGGATGGAAAATCATGTAGAATGAGGATAGTTGTCCAAAACTGAACTTATATGTTATTAATTAACTTATATAATATTAAAAGTTCCATTTTTTTAAGTTGGGATGATTCATTAGATAAATTATTAATTATAATCATTTAGATTAATCTAGCATTTTTTTATCACAACGAACACATATTGTTTATAAATTAATATCATGTGTAAAAAATGATTCCAGAATATTAAATAAGATATAATAAATATATTATAATTTGTTTCAACCATAAAAATGGTTTCATTACCATCCTTGAATATGGAACTGAAATATGAAAGCACATCATCCATGAAGGTGGTAAATCAGCACCTCACATATGATTTTTTCATTCTTAATATAAAAGAGATAAGAGAAGAGATTTGATGTATAATTATTCCATAAACATGATAAAATTAAATTATATGTAAGGTAATTGATTTTTTATTCCATTTATATTAGGTGAGTTGAGGATAGAAAAAGAAAAGGACGGAACTTGTAAAGAAATTGAAAGAAGTATAAGAGGGTTTTACCTCTTAATTCCTTCTTCTTGAGAACCTTCTTAGGGGACTGGTTTTGGTCTTTTGTAAATACCAAAAGATCATAGAAGTAGGGTAGATTTTTGGGAAGATTATTGTGAAAAATTTAGACAATGATCAAGTCTTTAGAGGTGTGAGGAGAAAAGGTGGTGAGGGTGGTATTTATAGTGGAGAAGATGGGTGTTTTCTCATTATTTTACTCAATATTTTATTATTTTTCTCAAGAAGAGAACTAGTGTTGATTATTGAGACTAAATAAAATAATTATATCATGTTATTTCGAACCAATTGTTCTTACATCATCCATGAGTCAATGAATAATGTATTTAACTTATAATGTATATATATCGTAAATTTCTATATTTTACTATTCACCAAAAATTCAAGTATTTCAGAAAAATAAAAAAAATAAACCCTATAAATTTTTAAATATGTAGAATTAAAAAATTAACACCATTTTATGAAAATAATTTTCTAAATATTAGAATTTTAATTTTTAATTAAAATCACAATTTACTCAAAAAATACATATTTTAAATTATAACTGATTTTATATCACTTTGAGAAATTAAATAAGGTCTCCTAAAATTATATTATAACCATAAGACATAAAAATATTAATTTCTTAATACATTTTATGAAAAAAGATCTTTTAAATTATTAAATTAGTCATAAAATTGTAATTAAATATTTATGACATATAAAATTACCAAAACTTAATTAATATTTTTTAAAATATTTATTTACTTATACTATGATATAATTATATCCTATTATCACTTATAATATGGATAAATTTTATTCATACTTTCATTGGTTAGGTTACTATTTAATTGGTCGGTTTACTATTCATACGGGTCACATTACTATTCCAAAGGTTAAGTAAATATTTCATTAGTATAGGTTCCTTAGCTTCTAGAAACGATTCTTATTTCAATGATTCATTAGTTATAAAGCTTATGTTATGTTATCTTATTTGTTTATACCATATGAAATAATTATAATAATGGAATTTCTATAGATAAAACTTTGGGTTGTTACACATTCCCCTCCTCAACCTGCTCTACTTACCACTATAGACCCATTTCCCTTCACTAAATCCCTTATAACAAAACCAACATGAACACTAAAATTCCCAATTATGGTGTTATTTTAAGACTCAAAAGGATGTTAAAAATGGCCCTTAACATCTATTAATAATATATACAATTATATCACATGAACATAAATAGGGTAAATATATAATCAACAATAAATCTCATAATTAAAAAACTTATTTCAGGTCCTTAGATAATGGATCTAAATTCTTTGGAACAATGAAGTAAATAACTAAATAATTAAGCATGTAAAATCCCCCTCTAAGAAATATATCTAAACATATATGACATGTACCTCTTGAATGGATAGTCTAATGCATGCCAACCTTATTCCTAACACATCCTCTAAGGGGAAGTCCACTAGGATGAACATGTATTCTCATCTAAAGAACATGGGAATGAAACATATAGTATAAAATGAAAATTAAAGATCCAAAAAACATTTCAATTCATGTAATATCATCATTATAAAATTTCATTTGAAATAAAATCAAGAATAGGTCATGGCTACACACACAGACCTCATGTGATCATGTATCAAACATAGATTTCTGAGGGATACAAACACATTCCAACAATCATGACAATAACTCATATAATACATGGAAGGATGTTAGAGGCTTTATATATTAAGATCCTTGATGAATAACTCTATCATTAAATAATGATACATTACCAAAATCATATCCACATGTTCATCATCTCAAACATCCCACCTTGGATTCCTAGAACTTATTCTAGATATTTAATTTCCAAATGAAATAGAAACACCACATACAATAATAACATTCACTCTCATGGATAATTTAAAAATTATCCAATTAAGACAAATTATTTTTTTTAAATTATTTCATTCATAATGAATGTTATATTTTCACATGATATAATTATCAATCTCTAAAATTATATGTGTTTCTACATGATAGTAATTCATTATCATTCATTAATAATTTAAATATTTTTTTCATTTAAGAAAACATTATTCATTTCATTGATAATTCTAATGAGGTAATATTTTTAAATTGATAAAATAAAACAGTACCTGGATATTATCACATTTCGAAAACTGATCATAATAATAGAGGATGGATTGTGAAGGTTTTGGTATACCTGGAATCCAAAAGAAAAAATTGGTTTGTTCAAAGAAGACTTCTCAGATCCTTGATGATGAATTACTAGGATTCTAACACTCAATAGGATATGAAAACAATGGTAGATGGTTTTGGTTATTTTTTATAAATTAAAAACATGTACTTGTTCACAACATCAAACCCTATAAATTAAATAACAATTTAATTTTTCTTTTAATCGAATCATTAATGAAGACTTTCTAATTTCCTTCATAAAGGTATTAAAAACTTTATTCCAGTAAAAATAGTAAATTTTTATGATTTAGGAACTCTAAAAATTAATAATACATATTATAGGTTTGAAAAAGTAATAATAAATGAAAAATATTGATAAAAATTAAATTTTTCCTCAAAAAGGGATCTATGTAATGGTATCATGCCATTACCTTTATGAAGCTCATACATTTCTCATATACGTACTTAATTACCATAATATAACCTTTAAAAATACATCATTAATATTATGAAATAAATAGATATGTGAGATTACCCTTTTCAAGTCTAACATACCCTTAACAAAGCATTGAAACCTCATTTTAACCTTAAATAACACTCAGGAATCATGAGCTACCTTTCTTATCCAATGAAATACCACTAATCGGGAAGTGAATTCCTTATATAACATTTACATAATGATTTTTTTCCCTTAAATTATGGCTATATACCCTTATTCAATACTTGGTACTCAGAAGTTACCATTACAAAATTTTGGAGGAACCCTTAGCAGCATTTGGGGTCAGTGACTTACCCTTATAAAAACATTAGAAATTAGAAGTTACCTTTATATAACTAAAGCCTTACCCTAACAAAACATAAATAGATAGGGGTAACCATTATATAAATTTATAAATTAGAGGATCAATCTTATATATCCAATCAAAACCTCACCATTCCCTATTATAACTCATATAAATGAGGAATTACCCTTACGTGACTCTTAAAAACCATCATACTAATGGTAAAAGGAACATAGCCTTTCCTAGTCTCTATGAATTTCATAAGGGAATAATTTTTTTATTGTTTTAATATTTTAACTAAAACCATATAAATTTAAAACAATAATTTTATATAAAAATTAATATGATACAATAACCCCCTCTATAGACTTCTCATACAAGATAAGTATCTCTAGGGGTCTTGATGAAAAACTCAGTTCACTGATCTCAAATAGTAGACATAAAAATAGAGTATAATTTAACCTGAATATCTAAACTAGAAATCGCATGATAATATATGAATGAAAATGTTATTCTATAAAAACTAGTAAACATATAGATAATAAGAAATAAGTATCATACCTCAGACTATAGATGGTCTCTCTCAATAGTCTTCTATATCCTGATAAGTTGCATAATCCATTCCATACACCAATTCATGATTCCCCAAAATTTCATAGTCAGTAGTATTATTGACAATTATGGTTTCTTCCTTGGGTGATGAGGCACTATGTACAAATTTCCTAATAACATCCTCAAATATCTATCATAGAACCACTTAAGATACCTTGTCTTTCCATATTAGTGACAATTTTTGAGTTAAAAGGTGTATTCTTTGGGATTTATCCCTCCCTCCCATGGTTATAGAACCTATAAGAGTAACTTCACAAAGAAGGATTTTGAAAAAACATGTCTCTTCTCTGACTTTCAACTTCCACCCTAGCTTTCATCCTCTGACTTCCTATTACAATTATTATAATAAGAAATTAGGATTGTGCTGGAAAAGGAACATGTTAGTCCACTAATAGTAGGAAAAGACCATTTTATCTACTTCCTCTATTCATTTATATATTATTAGTGCTTTACAAAGCACTCCAGCATAGGTCATCATATCAAAATTCATAACCTATCATTTCATCTCTAGGATAAGACCAATATCAACCATTTTGATCTACTACACCTCATTCCACACTAGAAGGGGGTCAATTTGAATCATCTTAGTGAATGGTATAGAATAGGTGGAAACTATCACCATCCCCTACAAGAGATACATGAACCCCCTAAGAATGATCCAACTTTAGTGCATCAAGAACTAACACCACACAAAAATAGATTCATGAATTTTACCCATGTTAGTTGTTCCCATCTACAAGCCTAAAACATGATATCCCTCCATTATCCAGTTGAAACTTGAATCATAATAGTTTCAAGATTCACTTTAGGATCCTCTAGTGTATTTATAGGTTCAAATATACTCTCAGTGATTTGTATCTCATTATCCACATCATAAGGTTCTTAGGTTCCTTGGATGTATGGGGGATTCTAGAGATGGAATCCATGATCATAAATGACTATTTTTAGCCTACCACTATGGGATCTAACACTCTGAATATAAACCTATAAAATGACTCTTAACTAGACTAGTTCTATATGATACACTATATATTGTAAGGTATAATACTCTTATAAATCCTACTATACAACATATAGTATAACTATTTTTTCACAATGGCTTTAAGGTGGAATTTATAGAAATTATTGATAATACTCAGAGAAATACAACATCAAGAATATCCAATTTCTTAATCCAAGAAATTGACAGCCACATAGGAAGACATAATGCTTCACAATTAGGTTCAACCTAAGATGATATTCACATGAATAAGGCATAGCTGCTTAAGAACTTCCCAAAAATAAATTCAATCCTCTAGAACTTAAACATTAGTCAAAAAAATTATATCTACAAAGTCATATAATACAACAAGCTCATATAAATAATTCATGGAATAATGTAAAAAATCACATATCGCAATTTGAATTGAAAAATAATAATTTTATCTCTATATAATGCAATAAATACTTCTATATTACATGTTAAAATATGTACCTATCATGAGTAATTAATGGGAAAAACCCATAAATCACATATGAATATCATGTGTGTCACCAATGGTGAATTTTATCAGTGGAAACATCAAACAAAAATTCCTACTTTATGGAAACTCGGAGGTAAACTATATAGTGTTGATCACATAATGACATAGTTCTCTTACCCGAGTCCCAACCACCATAAGTAATGTATAACCTATTCCAAATCCATGGAAATAGAAAATACATATTAATGAATTTAGTCTAATAGTATCATTTTTTAGAAACCCATCCCAAACCACTGGGTCAATGATGGAGTGTTACATAACTTCATGAATTTCTCCCCTTACGAAATTGGCTACCAACTAGTGGTGAGGGTTTATGTCCATATGTCGGGAGAATATACCCTCAGTATCATGTCATATAAATATTAATAATATAATAGAATATAATATAACATTTAATGAATAAAAAGTAACAATAAGATTAGAAACCTATATAAAAAACATGGTCATCCAGTAACAATATGGAATGCCAGATATATAAAACCAAAACTGAATGAGGATCCAGGAATCAGGGTAAATATTTTAAATAAATTTTGTAGTAGAAATATCAGTCAAAAATTATACAACAACATCATAATCCGCCTTCTCCAACTTTCAAAACATCCACTGTAGGCCTTTTTTCATTCATTAGATCCTAGGTCAAAAAATCTAAATGCGCACTGAAATTATAGAGAAAGTTGTGAGTACATGACCCAATTTTTCACCATCAATTACCCTTAACATAAGTGCATAAAATATAAAATTACATCCCATGAATGTAAACCTTGTATATATATAATAAACAATATTTCACATAAGTACAAAACATATATCGGATCCTCAGAGACTGATCTACCCGCCTCTACACCTTGTCCAAAAAAATTTTATCATAAATCATGACACATCCACCTTTAGGAAATAATCTCAAACATATTTTGAACATTAATCTTGAAGAAATGGTTTAATACATACTGAGCTCAATCCTAACACATCTTTTATATTGAAATCTAATAGAAACAACCCTAATGCTCATATAGATAACACAAGAAGATCAAATATTATAAAATATGTAAATTATAGATCATAAAATCATGTAAAGTAAAGAAATATTATCATTGGGAAAATAAAAAATTCAATAAAATCAAGAATAGGTCAGGTATATACACATACCCATCCTTTGATCAAGCATCAAATATATGTTTCTTAGGGATACACATAAATGATAAAAATTATACCAATAACACATATAAGAGTTTTATGAGGGATGAGGTATTCCAAACTCAAGATCATTGATGAAGGAATCCAATAATAATTAGTGAAAAGTTACTCGAATCATTTCCACTTGTTCATTATGTGAAACTAATTTCCATTTATTCCTTGAACTTATTTGAGATATTTTATTTTCAAATGAAAAACACATGTGCGATAAAAAAATCTCCCTGGGATAATTTTTAAATTATCCATTTAATAAAAAAATTATTTAATAGTATAATTCTTAATAAATTATTATGATTTCTTGTATGGAAATATTATATCTCTATAGATTAAAATTAGATTATGAATGAAACTTATTCCTTTTCATTTAATGATAATATCCATTTTATTTAAATTTATTAAAAATTATTCAATTCCTATAGAATGAATAATAATTATTATTATAAAATTATACAAGGAATATCATACTAATATATTATCCATTTTTGATAACTTTACTCAAGAATAAAGGAATGTGTATGAGGGTTATTTCACACTTATAATCTTGAAGAAGGACCTGGGCCATTTGATGAAAACATCTCAGATCTTAGAAGATGAATTTCTAGGATTACTAGATTCAAGATTATATCAATGAAAAGGTAGAATATTTGAGGTATTTTTCAAGAATTAATACCATGTACAGGTTCGTATCATTAATATCTAAAAATTAAATTTAGTATTTAATTTTTTTTAACTAAATGTTGAATTTTGAGTGTTTACATACCTATATAATGTAATTTCAACCTTCAAGAGGGTCAAAATATTCAATTATCATGATTTAGGGAATTTAAAATTACATGAAATACATTATAAAAGCAAACATTGAATAATAAATAAATAAAAAGAGATAAAAATAAATGTTTCCACTAAAAGTGTGTTTTGTACGGGTAACATGGATTTACCCATACGTGGCTCATAGGTGTCGTGTAAGGGTACTTATTAACACTTAAATAAAAATTAAAAAAATCCAAATTAACCTTAATAAACAAAAATATATTTGATCTAACTATTATGTAGATCTGACTTACCATTATGCAAGATGGGAAACCAGGGGTTACCCTTATGAAACTGTTAAGAATCACGAGATACACTTACCAATCCATGTAACTACCCTTATATGAGCAATTAATTCCTTGGATTACCTTTAAATAATGTTTTTTTACACTAATAAAGTTTTTATCTACCATTAAACATCACTTGGATCATATAGGATACCCTTGAACAGAATTTTAGGTGCCCCTATATAGTGATTGGGAACAATATCTTACCTATACCCATACAATAGTAATTAGAATTTACATTTATACAAGTCTTGAGTTACACTTATATAACTAAAATATATAGGGGTGAAAATTACATAAATTAATTAAATGTGGTATTACCCTTACACAACCTATTAAAACCCCACCCCACCCTTATGTAACTCATTTAAATTAGAAGTTACACTTACAAAACTAAAAAAAATCACCATGTGTAAGGGTAGTAGGTACATACCATTATGTAGGAAAAATTCATTGTGTAAGGGTAAAAATTAAGTTAATTTTTTTTAAATTTTAACAATTATACTTATGAATTTAAACTAAAATGGGTTTATAAAAATGAGGTTGTTACTACATACATTGATGGTAGATTCAAATGTTGAAAAATATTATTATATTTATATAATTACTCAATGTTAGTAATATAAATCATATAGTATGAATCATTATGAATTATGATTTTTCTTATAACACTATACCCAAGACCACGTACATAAACTTTGATAAATGAATAATGTTACACATTTAGAGACTAAAATCCCTGATAACTCTTATGTTCTTCCCTATTCCACCCAATACCCTTACTATCTCATCAATTTGTTGACCTTGAACACCCCACATTCTCCCTTAATCAACCAAAAAAATGTAAAATATAGGTTTTTAGTGACCTTACTCTTTGTTTTCTATATAAATAGATGATAATATCTCAACTTAATTTTAATCATTCCAATTCCCATGATTTTTTTAAATCCTACTATCTTTATTTCTGAAATATGATTTTTTAAAATTTATTTTATTTTTATTCATTTAATTTAAATTTTTATATTATTACATCATTCTTATATAAATCATAATTAATTAATGTAATTTATTTTATTCTCTATTTCATAAAATCATTTCTTTTAGAAATAAAATAATGCAAAATTTAATGTTCAATTTATGTTTTTAGAATAATATTTTTTTAATTAAATCACATTATATATTATTTTATGTTATTATGTTATTGTTTATAGATTCCATTATACCAAAAATCATAATTAATTTCCACCATAATCTAAATAATTCTCAACCCTCCCAGTGTAATTATTACATTCCCTAAACCAAAGATCAATAAAAATTCACATACCAAATAGAAAAAACTACTAAAATTTATTATCCAACATGTTAGTGTGTGTTCCAAATATTTTTTATATCATATATTTAAATTGTTTTGGAATTAACATTGAAATTTTAGAATATTTTTATCATGGTTATTTCATATAATAATTTTCATTAGTCATCCTGATCATGAATGAAATAATCCAAGAATTCATTATGGTGTTTCAATATTTTGAGCACTAATTAAGGAATTATAGTTATTATTATTTTTAAAGTGTGAATAATATGACTTTATTACTTATTATCCATTAATATTCCATTACTCACTAATATTTTGGAATGATCATAGGGACTTATATAAAGGGGTCACCCTATCTGAAACATTCCATTAGTGATATCGATTGGGAATATATCAATGATAAACTATATTGGAACATCATTGATCATTCCAATGAAATATTTAATCCATTTAAAATGAATGAATTTAAAAATAATAATGATGTATAACAGGTATTTATATAGGTACATCACTAATTCTTCCATTTCCATCCCTTTTAGTGGATATAGGATGTAAAAATAAGATCTATTAACCACTAAGTCTATTAATATAGGAAAATAAGTATACATTCCTTTCATGTTCTCTTATTAATGTTTATAGGAAATAAGGGGCATAAATTGTGGAAATTAAACTAATGATTTGGTGAAAACAAGGTATCTATTTATACATATCCCCACATAAAGAACATTGGATTTCCCCCTCAATTAAATGTGAAAACTAAAATGATCATAAATATTCTTACCATCATTGTGAAATTATAATGATATGTGAGGTGGGGGTGTGAAACCTTAATAAAAGTGGGTGGAAGATAATTAGATTCAACAACATAAAATTGGTGGTTTCTAAAACCAACACTCTTCTATAACACTCCCCTACAAAAAATGACACACCTTCCTTTTACATCAACCCTCATATAACTTCAATCAATTATAGTATATATGTCTATAATAACTTCTTCAATAACTAATAATCATTTTAATATTGTGTAGTAAATAATACTGAAATGGGGATTGATAATTTTATAATCAGACATTTTCATTATCCTTTGTTCTATACTGGAAAATCCTATAACATTTTAATCACTTCCAATCAGCTTTTTCAAAGTTCCCCTCATTACCCGTGATAGTAAATCATTGATATACTCAACTAAAATTTTTGAGGAATTTAAGTAAAAAGAGTTGTTATAGTTTCATTGGTGGGACATAGAGCTATATACATGGTTTATGGGAAATTATATTTTATGGAATATCAAGGTTATGGAATAAAAATAAGTGATTTTAATATTAGTTATAGTACAACTATTGGCCCAATAATGGATACTTCTACTCACGTAGATTATATTGTCCCTTTTGGAATTATTCCAACATGATAGGATTAATTATTTAATATTATTAAGGATCATTGTCATGGCATAGGATACTCTATATTTTCTATATATTTCATTCTATGTCATTTATAAATTTCACTTCATTATATATTATTACACTTCCTTCTTTGAGATTATATTCCACGGTATACTTATTTAGTGTGAATTTGTGTGATTTATGCTAGTGTATTTTCTCACTATTAATAAATATTTAGATATTTAGATATTTTTTCATTATTTTTCTAATGTATATCTCAAGTTAATATTATAATTGAAATGTATATCCTCTTCCACTAGGTGGGATCTTTCCAACATAATTTCATGGCCAACTTTTACATCATAGTGGAATATATGTTTCTATCTTCTTTTTCTAACATTTTTACTTCCCAATATATCCTAACATATCCATATATATTATTATTTCCCTATTATTTATAAAATTATTGTTTATATAAACCATTATTAGTTTTATATAAGGGTTTGGTACACTGTATTTTCAATAGTTGAATAATAACTCGTATATATATAAGGATAATTTTTTATGGAATATATTTAAAAAATTATTTAGAAATTTAATTAATGCATATTTATTAAGAAATAATAAATTTCTGTGAATCACAATGATATTTTACATATACATTAATTGATAGGTCTTTAATTTAAGTTATCAGATGAAAAAATTTAATGTAATTGTTTTTCCAAAATTTCAACTACAAAAATTTATTTTGAAAAAAAAACTATTATAGGGATTTTTTTGGAATCCCCTAATATTTATATAATAGATGAGCCTTATAGAAAGGGGACAATATGAATTTGTTGATATCATATAAGTATTCATTAATCATTCAATATTTTTTAATCAATTCATTTATTTAAAAAAACAGTTATTGATTTAGAGAATGTGGGTATATAATACATTGTTTTTATTACACATATTGAATATCATGATATATAAGAAAAATAGCTGACATTATTATCCACCCATCAGAATTTTTTGAAATCTATAAATCATAGGTATTATGGGACCTATCAAACTATTTACTAATAATTTTATGTCAATGAATTCATTATTATAAATAACACTACTATATGGGAAGATAGATTTAGATAAGTAGGATTTATTTTAGATTATGATTGGATATTACTTATATAATAAATAAATTTTTTAAGAATGAAAATCATAAATTTTAACGTTTACAAACATCTATTCCTTTCTAAAATAATTAGTGAAACATATAGGTTTTAAAATGATTTTTTAATAAATATTCAATTAATCTATGATTAATATGGGTATTGTTAATTTTGTTATTTATAATTTTTATTTTATTTTATATTTTGTAAAAATGTATTGGTTGTTATATGTGTAAATAAAATTGAATAATTTTGGGGGATTTTAATACATTTTTTTTATTGAATATTTTTCTATGAAAATTTCATTTTAATTTGAATGCAATTATTTCTAATAAAATTATTTTCCCTTGAAAGGTCGTTTATAGATGAAAATTGATCATACACAAAATATTTCATTGATTCATTCGTCATTTGGGAATTTTATAATAAATTAAATGCTTCTTGTTCTATTTTCAATACATGCATAATAATGATGTCACGACCAAACACAAGATGGGGATCGATTCACCACTACCCCAAGTCTGCCTCCATATGTGAGGGGGTGATGACAAGCATCGAAGGAATAACTAACATGGGGATTTCTTTGACTAGGTACCTATACTCATGCACAAAAAACCATTTCAATGCCTATGTTTAGAGGAAGTAAATTTAAAATAATAAAAATGATAAGGGAATAACCATGCATGAAAAACCTCTAAAAATCATAAGATTCTAATAGTGTAAAATGAAAAGTATAGGGTAAAAATACATGCCTAACCAGAAAATATGTCCCAACCTGAAAAAAACTAGAATGGAAAATGATAGGAGATACCAGCTTCTGATCTCCATGTTTTGACCATCGTACGCAATCCAAAGTATCAGGTATCCCTAAGCTCTTCTGAATTCACCTCAAACCTATCGATTGTTTGTATAAGACATGATATGTATAGGGAAATCCCATTAAGGTGTGATTATATACGTACCCAGTAGGATGCCTTGAAATTTTAAGGGGGTCACTAAGAGATGAAATAGGAATAGAAATATAGTATATAGTAAATAGGTGCAGCTCAACCCAAGAAAGAGAAATAGTAACCACTTCCAATAAGAGGTGCCTTGGCATGGTGAGTAGATTAAATGCATGTTAAGTCTTATCCACCTATAGTAGAAGATAAAATTCATCCAACCATGAGAATATAAACATGTAAATTACATGGCATACCCCATGCATCTTCACATTTCATGAAAATAGAATAATAAAATCCAAAGGTATGGATACAAGTATATATATATGTGATCAGTGAAAATAAACCCAAATGATGGAGAGGGGATCTTTATATCACAACTCATCCCAGGAAGAAGAGTCATCAAAAGTCACAAAATTCCATCAATTGATGCCCAACGTCTCACGCATCTTCCTAGAAGTAACCATGTGAAGGCCCATGCCTCACCACTATACCACATAGTCGAGGGGGCACGAACTCAAAGTAGAGGACCCAAACCCTAGAGTGTCAAGTGATTCCACTCTATATGTATCTTTAGAGGACCCACACCCAAGTTTATGGGGGGTTCCACTCTAGTGTCATGAGGAATCTCACCCTATCTGATATGGGGTTCCACTCTGTAGATAGAAGACTCGCATCCAGGCTGGTGGGTGGTTCCACTCTATAGGTCTATGACTTGTTCCATAGTGTGATAGGGGGTTCCACTCTAGTAATCAAGGACCATAACCCTATCTAATAGGGGTTTTTCACTCATAATGCAAATGTAGAGGACCTTTACCCAAGATGGTGGGGGGTTCCACTCTAGTATCTCCGGTGATCCTCTTCCTGGTCACTTCCTTCATCGGTCATTACTTCAAATAAGTTTTGTGCCTATAACATTTCACATAATATATCAAAATCCAAAATGAAGGGCTCCATCACATTCTACATGGAAAAACACTCTGGATAAGCTACTTGCGGGCTAAAATATGAGTTCAAACAACAGAGATATGAAATCTTAAAGTTCCCTAAAAAGGATCCAAGGGTTATATTGAGTGTTGGGTCCCATATGGCATGTGGTCTTGATCCACCACATGGCTATGTCCTTATCCAGCACATATCTCCATATAAATTTATAATTACATATCATGAAGGTAGACTACATGGTGTATCCAAACTATCTGGGATAGGGTCATGTCTTTTTAGTCGTGTTCATGTTCTTGACCCCATGTCTGTGTACTTCAGAACATGATTGTGTGCCTGGATGTGTACTCCCACATATATTATTATCCATGTGATCCATCACAAATATAATTCACCTAAGTATTAGGTACATGGAATGTAGGAGGGTTGCATGATGTTACATCATTATAATCTTCTAAAACTCTAGCCACTATAATCAGGGGCTACACAATATGTGTTCATCTGGATACATGGCATATAATCATGATTTTTATATATTTACATATCTGTTTCCAAAACCCAATTTTGTACTTTTATTTCAATTTAGGTCTCATTTATTCACATAATATTTGGATCTTACGTCGGTTGGCATATTATATCCATTAGGTGACTAGAAACTTGATTCCCTAAGCCTCGCATGTGTCACCTCACATCATACATGCTCTGGATTCATCCATTATCAATTATTTAACCTTACGTTATTGAAAAGATCATCCAAAACCCATAACTATCCTAGATCTATTCTTGAATCATCAAAATATCTCTTGCTCAAAAATTTATCATGATTCTTGGGATCTGATTAGGCTTGGTACCACCTGACAACATCGAACCATGACTACGGGGTCCAACTGGTGAATAACGCGCAGAAATTGACATGGAACAGCATAAGAACAAAATTTTAAGGATCATTTCCTATAGTTATTAGTAAAAAATCATGAATGGGGATACCCATGGTTAGAAAAAAAAATTTAATAAATCAATTTAATTAGTGCATGTGAGCATACCAAGGATTCACAATTTGTGAAGATCAATAAAGGGGATTGATCTGCTGAAATAATTTTATCAAAGCGGGAATAATACAAAAATTGATGAGTCCTACCTAGATAATGGAATTTTCATCATAAAACAACATGATCACCAATGATAAAAGGAAGTTGTTGTATTTGCTACATCCCGGTCAATTTTATCCATAGATTCATCATCATCTGATTTGATCTTTCAACAGAAGGAGGAAGAAGAAGCTCTTTCCAGTTTCATGGTTATGAGGATAACCCTAATAAATTATCTATAATGATATATTTATAGGTAAAATATTTAGTTTAATTGAATAAATAAATTAATTAAACCCATTGAACATACATCCAAAAGGTGAGGCATCCGAACACCCCATGACGACCAATTTTAGGTTACACCTAGGGTAAACACTGCATTATGGACTCAATCATGGTCTCATATTTTTTATCAGGACTTCTATTTAATATTTATCCCATTTTCTTTAAGAAAACATGCTCATTCAATATAAAATATTTTTAATATTTTTATAAAATTAATTATGGGTACATCGGGCCTCTGAATCATACATCATCTCATCACCTAGCTCTAAAAATTTATATATATAAATATTTCATAAGTCTTAAAATAAAAAAAGTCAATATATTCCTCATTCCCTCCTTCAATATTTTCATCCCCAAAAATAAAAACTAAACAAACAACTTAGGATATTTATCTTTCATCTAGATCTCCCACTCCTAGGAAATATCCAACACATTCTTGTGCTTCGAGAACATGTGAACCATGGTATAGTTCATCCATGTAGGTTTCTCTCCTATCAATCTCCAATCGCCATCAGGTGATCCAAAAATGTATTTCCAACCCTAATTTTTAGCTCTCCCCAGTCAATAAAATGTGTGGGTTCATGCACATATCTCCTCTACTATGATATGTGGAATACATGGTAAACCCACTCCAGTTGTGGGGTTATAGAGAGGTGGTAAGAAACCTCACCAAACCTATACATGATCTAAAATGACTTAATGATCCTATAAGAACCAGAGTTTTCATATGAGTTAAGGATCCATTTTTCAGTTTAAATTCTTAAATATGGCCTAATAACAATTCCCTTTGAGTTCTTGCAGGTTTTGGGAGTGTTTGGGGCTTGTTAGGAGCCTTGATCCCAGTTTTGGGGTGATTTAAGTCTATCGCACGGGTAGTGTAAACAGTGTGGGTAAATTAACAAGGTTTAACAAACCATGTGAGGGGTTTATAGTGAGAATATGTAGGGAATAGAGTTAGTCTAAACCATGTGAAATGGGCCACATATCCATGCATCCAGTTATATAATTTTTTCAGATCTTAACAGTGGATTTTCACACAGTTTTCACATAGTTAGTAAACCATGCGGGTAAACTATGTAGGGTCCCCTTAACCTACATGAATTCATGAAAAGTTAGTGCATAGTATTCTAAACCATGTTCCCAAACCATGAAACCCCTGGAATTGTTTTTTATTAATTTTTAATTAAATCATTTTCCTTTTTAAAACCTAAAACATATTTCCTTTTAACATACAACAAACAAGCATTTTGAGAGCTTCCTTGGAATCCTAATATTTTATTTGATATGGATTCTCCATTTGATCTCTGATTCAAGTATAGTTTATCTCATAGAATCTGTATCGGTAAGATCTAAATTCTTTTTTAGTCATTCTCAATTTTTCTAGTTATTGGATGCACTATTTGGATTTAGGCTCATATGCCCTAATTTTTTGTTCTTCATCCATTATTCATATTTCTCCTAATCTTATTAGAGTAAGGACTTGATAATGTATGAGCACTCCACTACCAAGATAAGGTAGGTGGTTTATACTTTTCTTTTGATTTTTGGTGCTTTATAGAGCCATCAGCCATTATGTCACCCACCAGACATCCCAACACATCCCTGTAATTAAAATTTTAAATTGAAAAAAATGAAATATGGACTATTATAGATGACCATATATTTCTTTGATATTTTTTAGTGGTTTTTATCCCAACCCAAGGCCACCCATGGGATGTTACATGCCTTATCCTTAGCTTTTTCTTTTGATGAACCTCCCAAGGGGAGTGTTCTTGTGTTTACCTAGATAGAGGAAGCTTAGTTGTATTTAAATGAGAATTAATTTCTTATTTAAGAGATGTACTACCTATTTAGCATGTTGATCCTCTTTCATTGAATAACTATATTGAATTTGAGTTTCTTAACTAGTTTATTAGAAAAGGAAATTGGGATTAATGGGTCGGTATACACATGAGATGGTTTTAAATGTGAATAGTGACAAATGGGTGGGTATACCCATGTGACATGTTTAAATGAGAATTTGAATACATGACTGGGTAAAATCATGTGAGATGAATGAAATGGTAAATGGTATAAATGGTGAATTATCTCTTAGATGTATTGGATATAATTCATTGGGTCTTAACATAGTAGTGGATGCCTTAGAGAGAGATGCTCCTTGGGTCTTGATTCTGTGGGATGCCTTGGGCCTTGATAACCCTTGGATCTGGTTTTCTTGAACTCTCTTAGGACATGTTTGGTATGACATGATCCAAGGAATTCAAATAGTTTCTATACTGAGTTTCTAATGAGATTATCCTAGGACTCATTGAGGATGCCTCAATCTTTAATACCTTGTATCTATATATTCTTGGTTTGGCACTCTAATTATATTAAATTACTATGGAAATTATGGCATGCTTGGTTGAATGGCTCGACCGTGGTAATTTTAGAATGAATGATTGTATGAAAATGTTGTGGGTTATTGATATAGTTTTGTTATATGGGAAGGTCATGTGGATAGGATACGTATAGAAGTATAGTGAGGTTATGTTGTCATTAATTTTTGTTTGAATCTTCTTTATTAGTAGATTGAAACTTGTTTTTTGGGGATCCTCAAGAGGCTATTTTATGTCACTTGATTATAGTAGTTTATGTGACATGGGAACATTACTTGTGATTCCTTTTTACCTTTTTACCTACTTTACTTACACTGCATATCATATATTTCATAGACTAAAATGTATAGAGATTTGGGTGGTTTCCTACTAGGATGTTATCTCACACCATGTTTGGGCCACCCTTGGTGGACCCAAATAAATTATATAGTTTCAGGTATAGACAAGTGAAATTTCCCTCCTTTAGTTTGTTGGTTGTTGCATATGAGTAGGGGAGTACAAGACCGATATGGGGCTCATGATGCTATTTGAATATTGTACTTTTTTTATTATTGGATTTTTGATACTTGTATTTTACTATGATAACATGTACCTATTTTGGATATTTTCTAGATACATGTATCATTATCATCATTTTATATGAGGCACTTATGGCTTTGTTTTATATTTATGTCTTGTTTAGCTATTAGTTGTATGCTTTTTTATCTACTTTCTCTATTTTTATGTATTGGTTTTCCATTGTGTATACTCTGGTGATGAGGTAATAGTCTCCCCAATAACACACCTAGTCCATCACTGCTAGTCAGTAGCCTCTGGTGTTTTGGGAGATTCTCTTGAGGGCTTGTGACCCATCAGGCTCAGATCACTGTTGAGTGGCATCTAAGTATGGGACATTACAGAGCCTCGAGGATATCTTCCATCCCCATCAGTACCTATGAAATATTAATTGTGGGGAGACTCTCTTGAAAATGGTTTTTCTCTGGGAAAACTCCATGGGCATATGATGGTGATTTGAATAATAATTCTTTTTGATCTGAACCATTCTCATCCTTTCACGAATGACCTAAACCTTCCCCATCGTCACCTACACCATCTCTAGGCACATAAGATATGTCTTTATGATCTCTATACAGTACAAAGGTGTCATGTATAGTCTCCTGTACATATCCTCAAAAGTTTTCATACTAATAATAAAGTTGTATATGTTGTTGTACGCAAACTCTAATAAGGGAAAATGATCCTCCCATTTCCAACCAAAGTCTAACATGAAAGACCTCAACATTTTTTCCAACACCTAGATAGTGCACTTGGTATACCCATCATTATGGGGGTAAAAGGATATACTTGTCCTCATATGGGTCCTAAATTCCTCCTATAGGGCTCTCCAAAATCATGACACGAACTATTAAATGTGATTGGAGAAAATCATTAAGGGAACCCCACGAAGGAAAAAATATCCCATATGTACAACTTCCTCAAACACTCCACCAAACTCTGCTCCCTGATAGTAAGTAAATGTGATGACTTCATGAGTAATTCAACTATCACCTAGATGGTGTCTTGGATCTTCACCATGAATAGAATCCCTATCACAAATTATATGGATATGTTGTCACGCTTTCACTATGAGATCTCAAGGGGGTCAAAAATACATTTCAAGACTTACTACTCAGTCTTAACCTACTAACAGTTGTGGAACTAAGAGACAAACTCATCTATTATCTATTTCATTTTGGACCACCAAAACATCTACTGAAGGTGTTTGTAAATCTTCCCCTCATCAGGATGTGCATTTAGGGGAGAATTGTGGAACTCTTACATCACCTCCTCCCACATTATGACTGAAACCTCCATCCATACCTAGAAAAAGATTATGTGATTACTTAATTTAGAATATCCATCTGGTGAAACCCCCATGTATATATGATCATATAATACCTCACATATGATGTCTTCTATTTGGGACTCTCACATGATCAAGAAGTGGGGGATTCAACGCCATCTATTATAGAAAAGTTGCACCCTCCTTCTCCATCAGGGTCAGCTACAGGGAGGCTAAATTCTCTAAATCCTCCTACACTAAGAGAGATTAGTAATTCATTCTAAGGTAATATTATACTAAATTTCTCTTCCCTAGAGTATAGACTATCTCAAAGTCATAGTCATGTAATAACTATAACCTATGTCATTTTCTCAGGTTTAAGTCTCTCTACGTGAAGGCGTGTATGAGACTTTGATAGTCTGAGTAAACCACAAAGAGCTCCTCCAGAAGGTAGTGTCTTCATATCCTTAGGGATAAGACTACCATTTTCATCTCTAGGTCGTGATTCCCATAGTTCTTCTTGTGGGTCTCAACTAACTCAACCCATATGTGATATCTTCATGCTATTACATAAACACATTATTGATCCCATCTCATGAGGCATCGTAATACACAATATACTCCATTCCTACCTCTGGTAGTCTCAATATAGGATCACTCTTCAACCTCAGCCTCAACTCCACAAATTCACTTTATAAATAATCAATCCAAGTAAACGAATTCCATTTTTGTGTCAGTATGGTAAAAGGGGATGTAATCCTTGAGAATATTACCAAAAACCTCTTGTAGTATCCCAACAATCAAAAAAATTTACCTTTGAAATTCTCTTGGGTGGATCCCAAGAAAACATTGCATCAATATTTTTTAGGTTTATGACTAAACCATTTTCAAATATTACATACCCTAGAAAGGGAACCTCATGAATATAGAACTGGTAGTTCAAGATCTTACCATAAATATGGTTCTCTCAAAGAAAATCTAGAACT
The DNA here is from genome assembly GCA_963277665.1 of Viscum album. NCBI lineage: Eukaryota > Viridiplantae > Streptophyta > Magnoliopsida > Santalales > Viscaceae > Viscum > Viscum album. Next base: position 1,336,194,592 of record OY728142.1, read on the forward strand.
AACCTCTAGTTCTTTTCATGATCCTCCTCTGATGAAAATTAGATGAGGATATTTTTTATGAAGATAACCAAAACATGTCTAAGAAATGATGGAAGATATAGTTCATCAAAGCCAAAAATAGGGTAGGGAAATTCATCACACTAAAGGGCATCACCAAAAAACTCATTGTGTCTGTAATAGTATAAGAATTCCTACTTTGGAATATATTCCCCGTGAACCCCCAACTGGTGGTAGGTGTATTAGAGATCGATCTTCAAGAACCATATCATACCTTGAAACTAGTCAAATAGGTCATCAATACTTAGAAATGGGTACTTTTTCTTTATCATGGCCTAGTTTAGTAGATGATAATCCATTCAAATCTACAATATCTCATCAGTATTTTTTCACAAATAATACTGGAGCTGCCCATGGGGACACACTAGGACTAATGAAACCCATATCTCAAAGGTCCTCTAAATGAAACCACATATCATAGAGCTCGGTAGGGGCCATCTAATATGCTATAGATAATATCAAATCTGTCACAAGATGCAACTCAATGAAAAATTCCATATCCCACCTCAGAGGTAGTCTCAAAACGTCCTTAAGGAATATGTCTATATAATCCTCCATAATTTAAGGAATCCAAATTCCTAAAGAGTCTCCTTCAACAAGGTCTATACTCTCAAATTGATGGGTGATGGTCTATATCCTCATGTTCATAGGACCCATACATACCGCTTTGATATCTCTCTCACCCATAAAGGTGAATCTCATCCCATCAGTGAAAAGGCAGATGAATCATCTTCGGTGATAGTAAATTTGGGGTCATACCATGGAAAACCAATCCATAAGCATGATTATGTCATAGGGTTACATCATGATGACCAAAAGGTACAACATGAACCTATCTATACTAAGTGATAGCTCACACTATCGGTAGACAGAGGATACAGAATAAGCATTCCCTATAGGAACCTCAAGACAAAGTTGTTGGGATATCACCTCAATAGGGAGATCTATATCTTTCACTAGGACCATAGAGATGAAGGAATGAATGTAATATATGTATATTAATACTGAATAAATAGAATAATAAACATATATCATGACTCTAATAATCTTGTGTGTTATAGGGTTATAAGTCTCCAATGCCTGCAGCTATATGCGGCCTCAGGCACCAGCTCACAGAGCCTAACATGGGCTACCTGGTGGTGGTGGTTGAAGGATCTCATAGTTCCATCCACCACTCATAGCTTATCCTCCTTCTCTTATATATCCTCCTCCCTAGGGGCCTCCCTAGCCTCTCCTGTGAGATCCATGGTCATGATGTTGTCTCTGTCATGGCGGTCTATCAGCTACCTTTCTACGCTCCTCAGTACGTCTGGTCGATAATTCATGTGCTATAAAACCAAACCCATAACAAGAACAGAACTAAACCTCTATGGGATACCCCAGTTCTCTATGCTTACCCATACTATGTTTCTATGTCTAATCATGAGGAGGTCTCCTATTTTGAGATCCTATTGTCTAGAAACTACTAGCTATCACAGATGAATCATCCCTATGATGCCCACTGCCAGCTCTAACAATCTAGAATCCCTCTAACAGAAATATCTCTTTCACTAGTACCAACTAAAACACCCCGACATAGGTGGGGATGCACATGAGCACCACATTATAATGTATATCTATGTGGTGTACCTTCTAAAATTCCATTCTCAGAAGTATCCATCATGGACCATGTCAAGGGAGTATTGCGTAAGGTTTGTGAACCTCACGACATACTCAGCCACCATAATCCCTCCCTTATATAGTTCCAAAAGATCCTGAATTTGAACTAAGCATAATCATGAGGTGTATTACTCCTCATAGAAAAGTTTCTGTAATTAATGCCATGACAGTGTTGACTCATTGTGAATATATGTAAAAATGATCCACCAAAACCTATCTTCTCTGTGGAAAAGGATATATACCAGTTAAACCACCTAATCCCTCAGGGTCTGAATAATACTTAATATGCGGACCACTAACTCTAGACAATCCTCTGCTACCTAAGGATATGGCTCGCCATGGAACCTCAGTGGCCTTTGGAACTAGAACTCATAAAGTGCACTAATCCTTTATTTATCCTTACCTTACTATACTAGAACAATATGTTTTTTGATAGGTGGAGGTGTCTCTACCTACCCACTTGGATTAAAGGGCTCACAAGATGCACCCTAAACTAAGCCTTGTTGCTCATCAAATCGTCATCACGATCCAGAGTTGGTATCCTAGCTAGATATATTCATGGAGGTATTTTGAAATTTATCAAGATGTACCATATTTAGATGATAATTTATATATATAACAACAATGGGGAGAATACTTAATAAGGATAGTCAAAGACTCAATCCTATATGGTGCATGTACCATTGATCCCTGCAACCAATTTCTTGGTATACAAGTCGAAAAGCATGTATTCATGGTACTGGTGAATCTATACATCGGCTTCCCATACCATCATTTTATTCCCTATCCTAATAGATATACTCAAAATAGTTTGACATTGTTTCCCTAATAATAACCAAATCCTCATAATGGTGCTACTCTAGAAAACCTCCAAAGGAATAAACTACTCTGGTACCAATCTGTAACGACCCGACCTAAGTTGTAGATCAAGTCAAAACTACCCCAAGCCCCCCTCCATAGTTCAGGGGGGTGGAGAAAAGATCTGAAGTAATAAATAAGATTGGTAGGACTTTTTCTAAGTACTTGTATGCACACACACAACCATCTCTATTCATAAGTGCAGAGGAATTAATGTTAAAAGAAGAAAAATCCTAAGGGGCAAAACATTATATGTAAAACCTCTAGAAATTACAAGAGTAATATAGTGTAAACTGAAAAGTAAAGGTAAAAAATACATGCCTAATTAGAAAATATGTCCCAACCTAACAAAGCTAGAAAGAAAAATGCTAAGAGAGCCTAGCTCCTAATCTCCAAGTTGCAACCATTGTATGTGGCCCAAAGTATTAGGTGTCCCTAAGATCATCTAAAGTCATCGCCAACCTATCCATAATTTACATAAGACATGACATTTGTGGGAAATTCCCATGTAGGGTTGAGTATATACACACCTAGTAGGATACCCCAAAATATTAAGGGGGAAGTAATAGGTACAACAGGAATAAAAAGATATTATATAGTAAACAGCTACAGCTCAACCCAAGAAAGAGAAATTGTAACCTCATCCAAGAACATGGGGCTCAATAGGGTGAATATATGAATTAAATGTTGAGTATTCTCCACCATATAAGGATATTAAACTCATTCATCAATGATAATCTAAACACAGAAAGCATGTGGCATACCTTGTGCATCTTCACATCTCATGGAAAGAGAGTAACCAAATCCAAAGGTATGGATACAAGTGTGTGTGTATATATATACTCAGTAAAAATAAACCCAAACTAGAGAGATTATATCTCCATATCAAAACTTATACTATGAATAAGCATCTCCAACATTCCCAAAAGTACATCAATCGATGCCCAGAATCTCACACATTTACCCAAAAGTAACCATGTGAAGGCCCACACTTCATCACAATGGCACATAGCCAAGGGGGCAGGAACTCATTGTATTGGACCCATTCCCTAGTTAATTAGTGGGGTTACACTCTATATGTATCCATAAAAGACCTTCTCTCTTGCTGATGGGGTGTTCTACTCTAGTGTTACAAGGAATCACTCCCTGTATTATAGTGGGGTTCTACTTGGTAGGTATAGGGCCCATGACCAAATTGATGGGGTTCCACTCTATAGGTTGAGAACTCATGCCCTAGTGTGATAGGGGGTAGACTATGGTCATTGAGGACCCACTTTCTATCTAATAGATGGGTTCCACTCAGAACACATCTATAGAGGACTAGCACCTAAGCTGATGGGGGTTCCAATATAGTATATCTGATGATCCTCTTCCTGATCACTGTCATCATCGGGCATCACCTCAAACAAGAGTCATTACCATAAAATTTCACATTGTATATCAAAATATATAATGGATGGATCCATTTTTTCTACATGGAAAATACTCAGGATAGGCTACTTGAGAACAAAAATATGAGTTCAGATGAAAGAGATATTGAAGTATGAAGTTTCCACAAAATGAGCCAAGGGTTATATAGCATGTGAGGTGACCCACATGGCATGTGGTCCTGCACCACCCCCTAGACATGTCCCTAGAAATAACATAACTCCCAATCCATTTATAATTACACACCATGCAGGTTGACTACATGGAATGTCCAAACTATCTAGGATTAGGTCATGTCTTTCTGGATGTGTCTGTGTTCTTGACCTCATGTGTGTGTACTTAAGTACATAGTTGTGTTCCTATAAATTTATTACCACATGAATTTCTGGTTGTGTGATCCCTCACATGGATCATCCACATGGGGATGAGGTACAGGGTTTGTAGGAGGGATACATGTTGTTCTATCTTTTTAAACTTTTGAAACTCTAGTTGTTGTAGCTAGGGGGTTACATGCCATATGTTTATCTTGATACGTGATGTGTATTTTGGATTTTTATAGATGTCTAGATCCTATTTTCATAAACCAAATTTAAAATTTGACTTCAATTTTGGCCTCTTTTCCTCCCGTAATCATCGGATCTAGCATCATCCAATGGATTCCAACACTTCAGTGGCCAGAAACTCAATTCTCAAAGGCTCGTGAACATCACCTCACACTACACACACTTCGCCATCTTCTGTCATTAATTATTCAAATTTTGGTTGTTTAAATAATCATCCAAACCCCCATAACCATCCTATATCTATGCCTAATTCATCAATACAACCCTTTCTCTTGAATCTACCATGATTTTAGGGGTCCAATTAGGCTCAGTACCACCTGGAAAATGTTGAACCAGGACCACAGGGTCCAACCAATAAAGAACATGAAGAAATTGAGGGGGGAAGGCACAAAAACAAAGGTTTAAGGACTGTTTACTCTTGTTATTAGTCAATTATCAAGATTGGAGATACCCATGGTTTGAAAATAATTTAATAAATCAATTTTATCGGTAAATGTGAGCATCCCAAGGATCCTCAATTGGCGCAAATCATTAAAGGGGGTTAATCTGTTCAATTAATTAAATCAAAGGAGGAGTAAACCAAAAAATGAAGAGTTATACCTAGATATTAGATCGTTCCTTATCAAATAACATTCTCACCAATGATAGAATGAATTAATTACACTCAATGAATCCCAATATTCTCTAATATTGAGTTTCATCATCGTCTGATTTGATCCGCCAATGGAAGGAGGAAATAGTAGATATCGATAGTTCCAATGTTATGAAGATAACCTTGGGAAATTAACTATAATGGTATATTTATAGAAAAAAATATGTTAAATTAATGATTGAATTAATTAAATAATTAATTAAATCCACTAAAGGTATCTCCAATGGGTGGCACATGTGAATTCCCCGTGCTAGCCTATTTTAGTTTTCACCTAGGGTAAAAATCATGTTCCCGACTCAAATATAGTCTCATATTTCTGATATGAGCTTCTATTTAATAATCATCTCATTTTATTTATAAATTTGTTCCCATACAATAAAAAATATATTTAATATTTTTATAAATTCAATTTCAGGAACATCGGGCCTCGGAATCACATGTCATATAAACACCTAACTCTAAAAATATATATATAAATATTTCAATGCCTTACAAGGAAAAAATCAGGTCTGTACAAATAAAAAGTTATAAAGTTTTATGAAAATGTTCCGAGAGACCACATATATAAAATTTTAAAAATATTTTTTGGTGAATTATTAGTTTTTTAAAAGAAAGAGGTTTTAATTGGGTCTTTTTATGCCATAAGTTGAACCAATAAAACATATAAGTACAAACAATTAATGATAAAATGGGTATAGTGTACCCAAAAGGTGAGGTAGAGTGCTTGTTTGTCAAAGGGTGGAAGTGGGTATTTGGTGGATCTTTAATTTTAAGTAGATAAGACTATGTACAATAATTTTTTTAATGTGGGAAGTCATGGTCATTTTAATCAAAACTATTTTATCTTTATTTTCATACCCATTTGGACTCATTTTTTCTATCTTAATTGAGAGACTTATCTTTGAATCTTCAGAAGTTTCTATATCTCCCCCTTATTCCATGTTAATTATGGGTGATAAGGGGGATCCACTTCCACCAACTTATGGTAAGGTTCCTCACATTCCTCAAATTATCCATGTTTCTTTATCTTTTTTTCCTTTTTCATTATTATAGATTTGGTTGGTAATTTCAATAACTCATGGTGAGCTCTCCACTTAGTCTATGAAGTTTTTACTTCCTGATTCAATAAAGACTCAATGTGTTGTTTGATCACTATCCATTTTTATTTTGTTAAATAAGGATCAATGTATGGTCTGTTTGTGGGTCCCTATAAATTTATGGTAAGATTTCTAGAGGTTAAAGATAAAATTAAATGTTGATTTTTTTATAATAATAATTGATGTATTTTTGGAGTTATTTACCAATGTTTTAATTAAGGTTTGAAATCCTTAAATTATGGTAGTTTTTTCATGTGTTTTCTTGTTTATGGAAATCCATTTTTAATGTTTTTTGTATTTTTTATGGTGATATCAAAATTATGGTAAATAGTTCAATTAGAATTGGTAGGTGTTATCGACTCTACAAGTGAATTTCAGGAAATTCTTATGACATGGATCCCTTATTTTTTCTGTAATATTAAAAAAATTATGTAATATTTTCATAAAAATGAATGTTTGGTTTTCAAATTGTTTTTTGATATAAAAAAGAATTATTGGAATTGTGTTATCATACGATACTATGCTTGGGGACATATTTATTATTAATGATTTAATGAAATTGATATATTAAATTGAATAAATTTTATCCATTAATAGTTCATGTTATTCATGTGAGGTTTCTATATAAATTATTGTAGTAAATCTATCTCATGTGATCCAAATATTTGATGACTAAAAGTGATCAAGGTGGAAAATCATGAGATATTCCCATATGTATGGTTTTTTTAGGATAATAAAACTATCTTATATGTAACTCAATAATCATACATAAATTTTACATCACCAAACCATAATCCTAAAATTATATAAGTCATGATTCAAACTTAAAATTAGATTATGTGATTACTTCGATAAAAAGATAAGTCATGGGTTGATTTTGTAGGAATATGTGATCCAAAATATAGAAATTAATGACTATCGATCTCAAAATAAGGTTATATGTGCTCCTGATGGAGTTAATTTTAAAAATTATATTTATATAGGATTTTCATTAGGGAATGACTAGTATTTTTAGGAATAATTCTTGAGAAACATTTTTGTGAGGTAGATTTTATTTTTATTTAAGAATAAAAACAAATTACATGAGTTTTCATCATTTCAAAAAAATTATTTCAGATTTTACCTTCACCTATAAAAATTCATATTTCATTTGGTGATAAAAAATATTTTCAAGTGATTAATGGATGAGATATATTTCATTTTTTTATAATTTGTTTTATTTAAAAGAAGGTAATTTTAAATGGTTCAATCATGGTTATGGTAAATCATTTTCTTATACTATTATAATTTATTGTGGATATGATCTAAACATACTGACATACATTATTTTAATTTTATAATCTCATAAGTATTATCTATCATTATTTTAACAAAAATTTAAATTTTAATATATTTAAGAACTTTTTAGGTGTTAATATCATAATGGGATATAATGTGTTTTTCACATTAGTTATTCAAATAATAATTAGTCAATAATTTTGAATGGGAATGAAAAGTGATTTATATTCTTATCCTCTGTGGTTTATAAGGGATCATTAAAAAAAATCAAACTTTTATAGTAATAATGATAAAAATATGATTTTATAGGTGTTGAATATTCATTTAATCTTTTATCACTTTCTATAATATTAAAATACATTTATAATGACTCATTTTGATTGATATTATTAAAATGCATTTATAAATGTCATGTATTTCTTGTAACGACCCAAAGTTTCATTAATGGAAATCCCACTTGACCTAATTAAATGTCTCTATATGTAAAACTTTTATATAAAATGTCAACTTCTTTGGTTTTATGTTAAGAATTGTGACCGTTACTTTTATAGCCATTGAACAGTGATCACATGATTAGTATAAATATAGGGCATTAACATATCCAATTTACTCAGACAAAAGAAGTGATGGCCTCATCCAGTAGAATTGATCCATACGAAGCACATTTATTGGAGCTCAAAAAAGAGGTGGCGTCCTTGGGCTTCACTCTTGACCAAGCCCAAGCTGAGCTTCATCATGTCAAGCTCGAATGGGACCGTCTACGGGAAAAGTGGAAGTTGATAGAGATTTCCACTCGAGGGATGTTATCCGAGTCACCCCAAAAGTCTATCACCATCGCACACCTTACCCTTAGGTCTTATGTGTCTGTTTTAAGGGTTTATGTAACAAATCTCTAGTAATATGTTCATGTATATTATTATTTTTTGTATATAATAATGAATATACCTTCTTGTCATTATTGATACATTGTAAATAGTTTTTAAAGTACAAATAGTGTTTTTAGTTATTATTTAATTAAGAAATATATTTTATTAAATTAAGGGATTTTTTAATTAAATAATATTTTAATAAAATATTATTATTATTAAATTAATTTTATTATATATAAATGATCATATAATTTTATTAATGCAATTATAATTTTTATTAAGGTTTGAAAGTCATTTCTGTCAAAACCCGTGAATTTTCGATAAATGTCAGTTTTTATTTTAAAAGTAAAAATTAAAATATTTAGAAAATTATTTAGATAAAATAAATTATATTTCTGGAATCAGGATGTCGAAATCATCAAACGGTGAATTTTTCATAATTTTCTGAGACAGTCAAATTCTTGGGTAAAAATTAAATAACGTTTAAATATATAATGTGTTTTATGACATCATAATGACCCAATAGTGATGTAATAAAATACTATAAGCATTATTTTTTTGCCAATATATGTTTTAACATTAAAATAATTTGATTTTGGGTTTGTTTGAATTACTTTTCAAAGCATTAATGGACACCTCAAGACTTATTAAACATCTTGTCTTTTTAAATTGTTTTCCATGGGAGTGTGACTCACCTCCACATAAGCAACCCAATTATTTTAAAAAGTTCAGACTTTGGCCATATAAAATATTGTTTTCCTATTCCCTTTTCCAAAAACCATGAGCAAAAACCATGGGTTGGTTAGTGGTTTGTATTAGTTTAATGTAAGGGGTCCCAAACCTAAATAATAAAGAATTCTTACACCTTTCCTATATAAACCCATCCATGATCCCACTTTCTCCTCACTCAAAGCCTTTTTAGTTCATCAAAACTCTTCCATACTCTCTCTATAATCCTCCCAAGGTGCCCCAAGCCCCCAATAATCCTCTCTCAAGCCTCTCTCTAGCCTTTGGAAGCACACTTCCAAGTAAGGGTTTTTTTCTTCCTTTCTCATTTTTGTCCAATTTTATTTAAGTTGTTTTTCCCTTTTAATTTCAATTATGAATGTTGGGGTATGGTTTCACACCTCCCTAATACTGTCCTATTTATGTTTGAATTATGGTAGATCCCTTTGTCTCTCATTAAATTCCTCCCATGTACACCCATTACTATGCCGAAATTCCGAAAGGAACTTCTCTCTCCTCATTTACTTTCAAGCAATACTTTTGTATCATGAATCTAAATTCCATTACAATTGTTGGTACATGTATCTATATGACCTCCTCACTATCCATTACAAGTAAATATGATGAGGAACCCCTTTCTCTCTCATTAACTATTTTTATGAATTCTTATGTCATGCTGTTACGCTGCCAAAATCGCACCGATTTTTTAAGCCAATGCCATTGTGTAGTGAATACCATGCCCATTTCTCCATCAAGGGTATTCACATTTATGCACATTTACTTATTTATTATAAATCTTCATGTATGAATTCCACATTACTTTATCGTGGAATAAATGATTATGTTTTATGAATCCATGTTTTATGATCCATGTGGCACACTTATGCATGAAATAAAATGTTTAAGAAGGGTGTGCCCTTATAGCACTCCAATGCATTGGGTAAAGTATAGTATCATGATACGTCATGTGCAATGAGTGTTGACTCATGCTAATTCAAGTGCAACGAGGGTTTACTTGTGCTTCAGGTGCAGTGATGTTTTACTCATGCTCCATGTGCAATGAGCCTTGGCTCATGCTAATTCCATGTTAAGTGTTGTTGCCACGTTTCTATGTTATGATTATCATGATTTATCATGAATTTATGTTCATGTTTCTATTGTGCTCTATTGATATGCCTATTGTCTAACATGTACTCCTCATTTTTTCCATGTTTATTCCCTTACTGGGCTTTATAGCTCACCCCTTTTCTTATGCATGTCCTTAGGTTATACCATGCAATGCTAAGTACGAGGGAATGTAGTGGTCATGTAAAGGAAGTTTTCAAAAAATATGTTGTATTTCATGTTTTAAGTTGTTATGTAATGATCATAATCCCCAAAGACACTAGACCTCTCGATCATCCATGTTGTATCAAGTGTATATTTTATATAATAAATCATGTTTAAGTTTGTAATAAAAGCAGGGTTGTCATGGTTGGTATCAGAGGGAGGTTTATTTATTTTTGGGATTAGGATTAAAAAACCCTAGTAAAGCCTTAGATACAAGACTAAGTTTAATAAAAACATCCCTAAGTTTTGGTAAGTCCTGAGTAAGTGGTTTATCAAGCAAATATATCCCTGTCTGGATACGAGTAGGTAGAGGCGACTCTGGCACAGATGTATCCTAGGGGTAAAACCTGAAAACACCGCTTTGATCTAGACTTGAACGAGAACTGGTGCACGACAACAGGCCTTGCTGCACTCTTGGTTACGACACTCTCGGGGGATATGTTTTGATAAATTCACAAGCTTAGTATGAACCCTTATTAAGGGATTTTTAAAAAAAATTCCCCTAAGAATATATGTTAGAAAGTAGATCATGAAAAGCCTAGATTGAAGCCTATAGACTCATGAGTTAAGGAAATAAAAGTTTATTTATAAGCCATCAACTTTTGTCTTTGGATTACCCTTTATGTGTTACCCCCTAACTTTCCTTTTATTCCAGCCAATGGTCATTAATAGGAGGACTCGGGCTAACAACTGATGTGAAGATCAGTGTGATGACTGTACTAATGAGATGCCCAATCCAATGGGAGCGTGAATCGCGAACTTTGTCATGCTTCTCTCTCAGATAACTCAAGTTTTGAATAGAAACATGGGTCAAGAGGAACATTAAACCCCTCTAAGAAAGAACAAGTCACTATCAAGAGCTTTATGAGACAAAGGCCTCCTACTTTTAGTGGATCATCTGATCCCACGATCATTGAACAATGGATCAAATCCATTGAAAATATATTCTCCATCATTTAATGTTCTGAGCAAGAGAATGTTCTCCTAGTGGCTTATCATATGGAGGGTGAAGCTGATCAATGGTGGACGTTGATCGAAAATATGAAGCCTGAGGAGTAGATCGAGGCGTTGGAATGAAAGGATTTCCGGAAGATGTTTTTTGATAAATATTTTCCATGCACCCTTTGAATTAAGATGGAAAGGGACTTCTTTTCCCTCAAGAAAAAAGATAAATAATCTGTTGGAGCATACGAGGAAAACTTCACAAGGCTTTCACGATACGCTTCTGGCTTTGTCGTTACCCCCGAATGAAAAGTTGACCGCTTCTTTGGTGGGATGAAGCCTAGACTATAGAAAGCATTAGCGATCCGTGACTTCGACAGCTATGTGGAAATTGTCCGATGTGCCCTCAAGGTCGAAATGGAGATCGGGGAGTCACAGGGGTATCATGGGGACAAGAAGTGAAAGGTGGACTTCAATGCTGGCGGTCCAATGGATAAATCCAACGGTGCTAAGAATATCTAGCATCCCACTTGCCAAAAGTGCGGAAAGAAGCACCCTTGAAATTGCCTCAAGGGGACGAGGAAATACTTTAGGTTTGGAAGATAAGGGAACCTAGTTGTTAACTATTGGTAAGAAAGACCCACGGCTACAACAGAGGAGAGTAATGCTCTGTTCGAACCTCAATGTGTTGTTCATTTCTACGACTATAAAGAATCGGGGCATTTCGAAAATCAGTGCCCTAATCCAAGGGTTTTCAGAGGCAACCAACAACCTCCAAGGCAGCAAGGAGGAGCTTTTTCCATCACTTCTGCCAAAGTGAACCCTGATAACGATGTGGTGATAGGTACACTAGTTATTCATTCAATAATATAGAACGTAATTTTTGATTCAGGTTCTACACATTCTTTTATATCTCAAAAGTTTAGTAGAACAATCCCAGCACCACCACAAATCATGGAAGTGAAGATGTTGGTGAGTACAGAAAATGGGGAAATCATTGCATCCCATTAATATATGTCCTCCCTTGTTATAATTTGTGGATTGAATTTCCTAGCGAACCTCTTCATACTCCCTCTACTGGAATTTGATGCAATTATTGGCATGGATTGGCTTTCCTTATATAGAGCCAACATAAATTTTCGGGAGAGGGAAATACACTCCATATGGAGAATCGACCCCCAATTCTTTACAAATGTAAGGAGGAAGATGAATATATTTTAGCTCCATCATCTCAAGCATGGATATTATTTCCCTATGAGCACACGTATCTGGCTCAGATGATTGAGTCCAAGGAAGAAACCATCCTTGAAGAAATGCCTATTGTGAGGGAATTCGCTGAAGTGTTTCCCGAGGAACTGCCTGGTCTTCCTCCTAGAAGAGATGTTGAATTATCAATTGAACTTATACCAGGGGCTCTACCAATATCCAAGACTCCATATAGAATGGATATCATGGAGCTTGAAGAGATAAAGAAACAACTACAGGAGAATCTGGATAAAGGGTTTATACGCCCAAGTGCTTCACCATGGGGTGCACCAGTCCTCTTCATCAAGAAGAAGGATGGGTCAATGCGCATTTGCATCGATTATCGTGAGCTCAACAAAATCACAATAAAGAACAATTATCCTCTCCCACAAATTGATGACTTTTTTGATCATCTGCGTGGAGCACAATACTTCTCCAAGGTAGATTTGCAGTCAGGATATTATCAAGTAAGGGTGAAGAAGGAAGATTTCCCCAAGACTGCTTTTCATAAAAGATACAGGCACTATGAATTCATAGTAATGCCTTTCAGACTCAGTAATTCTCCATCAATCTTCATGGACTTGATGAATAGAGTCTTTAGAGATTACCTTGACAAATTTTTGGTAGTCTTTATAGACGATATTCTAATATACTCCAAAACCAAGGAGGATCATGAGGAGCATTTAAGAACTGTACTAGAGACTTTGTGCAAGGAGAAGCTCTATGAAAAGTACAGAAAGTGTGAGTTCTGGTTGAAGGAGGTCTCATTCTTGGGCCATATCATCACAAGCAATGGGATATCTATGGATCCCTCCAAAACAGATGCAATTTAGGGATGGTTGAGGCCAACATCGGTAATGGATATCCATAGATTCTTGGGGTTAGCTGGATATTATCAACGATTTGTGAGAAATTTCTCACTATTGTCCAACCCTCTTACCAAGCTAACTAGAAAGGGAGTAAAGTATTATTGGAGTGATGAATGTGAAGAAAGCTTCAAAGAGTTGAAAAGGAGGCTTATCACTGCGCCCATGCTAACTTTACCCACAAATGGGAAAATTTTTGTGGTATTCAGTGATGCTTCGAAGAAGGGCTTAGGTTGTGTGCTGATGCAGAATGATAAAGTGATATCCTATGCCTCAAGGCAGTTGAAAATCCATGATCGAAACTATCCAACACATAATCTGGAGTTGGTGGCGGTGATCTTTGCCTTGAAAATCTGGCAGAATTATCTTTATGGGGAGAAATGTGAGATATATACTGACCACAAGAGTCTTAAATATATATTCACACAGAAAGAGCTTAATATGCACCAGAGAATATGGATAGAGCTCATCAAGGATTATGACTATTCAATACATTACCACCCTGGGAAAGCGAACAAGGTGGCAGATGCCCTAAGTAGAAAGGACCCATCGATTCTGTCAATGATGATAATTGAGAGGGATCCAATATTCTTAGACTTGATGAAGATGGACATGGGAATCATAAATATGGGAACATCATCAATCCTTTCATAAATTATTGCTCAACCGTCTCTTTTGTAAAGGTTAAAGGATGCTCAAAAGGATGATGTGGGAATTCAGGAAAAATTTGAAGCTATCAAAAAGGGGAAATCCTTGGAGTTTAATGTTAATGAAGAAGGAATTATGCGATTTGGGAAAAGAATATGTGTTCCATAAAGTTTGGAGCTGAAGAAGGAACTTTTGGATGATGCACATAGTTTAAATTTCTCTATTCACCCAAGGAGCACAAAGATGTATCGAGATCTCCGAGAAAACTTTTGGTGGGATAATATGAAAAAGGAGATTGTTGAATATACATCAAAGTGCCTGGTGTGCCAGCAAGTGAAGGAAGAGAGGCATAATTATAAGGGGATGATGCAACCATTGCCCATACCAGAATGGAAATGGGAGAACATCACCATGGAATTTGTCACTAGACTTCTGAGGACATCCAAAGGCAATAATGCAATCTGGGTTGTTGTGGATCGTCTTACAAAGGTTGCACACTTCATTGCTATTCGGGGGGATTTCTCATTGGATCAACTGGCATGGATATATATCAATGAAGTGGTAAGGATATATAGAGTTCCATTATCTATTGTGTTTGACCGAGATCCAAGATTCACCTCTAAGTTTTGGAAGAGTCTTCAATATACTCTGAATACTGAACTGAACTTCAGTACGGCCCATCATCCTCAAACTGATGGCCAATCTAATCGGAATATCCAAACACTTGAGGACATGTTGAGAGCATGCTCAATGGACTTTAAAGGAGGATGGGATCAACATCTTCCTCTAGTTGAGTTCTCTTATAATAACAGTTTCCACTCGAGCATCCAAATGGAACCATATGAAGCCCTTTATGGGAAAAGGTGCAGGACACCGGTGTGTTGGGATGAGTTCGGTGAACGTAAGCTGCTTGGACCGTAAATGGTCAAGGAAATGGTGGAGAAGGTGAAAACCATTCAGAATCATATCAAGGTAGCCCAGAGTAGATAGAAGAGTTATGCATATAATCGTTGATGAGACCTTGAGTTTAAATTTCGAGACATGGTTTTTCTACACATATCTTCGTAGAAGAAGGTCATGAGGTTTGAAAAGAAAAGGAAGTTAAGTCCAAGGTACATCAGCCCCTTCAAGATTCTTGATCATGTCGGGGTTGTGGCCTATCGACTAGCACTTCCACTTACCATGGCCCAAGTACATGATGTCTTTCATGTATCCCTCTTAAAGAAGTACATACCGGACCCTTAACATGTACTCTCTTCTGAGGAGGTACAGTTGGAGGATGATCTTTCTTATGAGGAGAAACCAGTGAAGATCTTAGATCGTAGAGAAAAAGTTCTACGAAATAAGACAATGTCACTCATCAAGGTGTTGTGAATAAACCACAAGTTTGAAGAAGTGACTTGGGAATTATAGGAAATGATGAAGCTAAGTTACCCACATCTATTTTAGTGTGAGAAAAAGGAAATTTTGAGGGCGAAATTTCTTAAGGGGGGAATATTGTAATGACCCAAAGTTTCATTAATGGAAATCCCATTTGATCTAATTAAATGTCTCTTTATGTAAAAAGTTTATATAAAATGTAAACTTCTTTGGTTTTATGTTAAGAATTGTGACCATTACTTTTATAGTCCATGAACAGTGATCACATGATTAGTATAAATATAGGGCTTTAACAAATCCAATTTACTCAGAAAAAAGAAGCGATGGCCTCATCCAGTAGAATTGATCCAAACGAAACCCATTTGTCAGAGCTCAGAAAAGAGGTGGTGGTCTTGGGCTTCTCTCTTGACCAAGACCAAGCTGAGCTTCATCATGTCAAGCTCGAATGGGACCATCTACGGGAAAAGTGGAAGTTGATAGAGATTACCACTCGAGCGATGTTATCCGAGTCACCCCAAGAGTCTGTCACCATCGCACACCTTACCCTTAGGTCTTATGTGGCTGTTTTAAGGGGTTATGTAATAAATTGCTAGTAATATGTTCATGTATATTTTTTTTATATAATAATGAATATACCTTCTTGTCATTATTGATACATTGTAAATAGTTTTTAAAGTACAAATAGAGTTTTTAGTTATTATTTAATTAAGAAATATATTTTATTAAATTAAGGGATTTTTGAATTAAATAATATTTTAATAAAATGTTATTATTATTAAATTAATTTTATTATATATAAATGATCATATAATTTTATGAGTGCATTTATAATTTTTATTAAGGTTTGAAATCCATTTCTGTCAAAACCCGTGAATTTTTTATAAATGTCGGTTTTTATTTTAAAAGTGAAAATTAACATATTTAGATAATTATTTAGATAAAATAAATGATATTTCTGGAATCAGGACATCGAAATTATCCAACGGTGAATTTTTCATAATTTTCTGAGACAGTCAAATTTTTGAGTAAAAAATTAAATATTGTTTAAATATATAATGTGTTTTATGACATCATAATGACCCAATATGGATGTAATAAAATAATATAAGCTTTATGTTCGACCAATATATGTTTTACCATTAAAATAATATAATTTTGGGTTTTTTTTAATTACTTTTCAAATCATTAATGGACCCCTCAAGACTTATTAAACATCTTGTATTTTTAAATTGTTTTCCATGGGAGTGTGACTCACCTCCACATAAGCAACCCCATTATTTTAAGAATTTCGGACTTTGGCCATATAAAATATTTTTTTCCTCTTCCCTTTTCTAAAAACCATGAGCAAAAACCATGGGTTGGTTTGTGGTTTAGATTAGTTTAATGTAAGGGGTCCCAAACCTAAATAATAAAGAATTCCTTCACCTTTCCTATATAAACCCACCCATGATCCCAATTCCTCCTCAATAAAAGCCTTTGGAGTTCATCCAACCTCTGGAAAACTCTCTCTAGAATCCTCCCAAGGTTCCCCAAGCCCCCAATAAGCCTCTATCAAGCCTCTCTCTAGCCTTTGGAAGCACACTTCCAAGTAAGGGTTTTTTTTCTTCCTTTCTCATTTTTGTCCAATTTTCTTTAAGTTATTTTTCCCTTTTAATTTCAATTATGAATGTTGGGGTATGGTTTCACACCTCCCTCATACTAAACTATTTATGTTTTAATGATAGGATACCCCTTTCTATCTCATTAAATGCCTCCCATGTACACTCATTACTATGCCGAAATTCTGAAAGGAACTTCTCTCTCCTCATTTACTTTCAAGAAATACTTTTTGTATCATGAATCTAAATCCCATTAAAATTGTTGTGAAATGTATCTATATGACCTCATTATTTTACATTACATGTAAATATGATGATTAACCCACTTCTCTCTCATCAATCATTTTTATGAATTCTTATGTCGCGCCGTTATGCTGCTGAAATCGCACCAATTTTCTAAGTCAATGCCATTGTGTAGTGAATACCATGCCCATTTCTCCATCAAGGGTATTCACCTTTATGCACATTTACTTATTGATTATAAAGTTTCATGTATGAATTCCACATTCCTTTATCATTTAATAAATGATTATGTTTTATGAATCCATGTTTTATGATCCATGTGGCACACTTATGCATGAAATGAAATGTTTAAGAAGGGTGCGCCCTTATAGCGCTTCAATGCATTGGGTAAAGTATAGTATCATGATAAGTCATGTGAAATGAGTGTTGACTCAAGCTAATTCAAGTGCAACGAGGGTTTACTCGTGCTTCATGTGTAATGAGGATTTACTCATGCTCCATGTGCAATGAGCCTTGGCTCATGCTAATTCCATTTTAAGTGTTGTTTCCGCATTTCCTTGTTATGATTATCATGCTTTATCATGCCTTTATGTTCATGTTTCTCTTATGCTCTATTGATATGCCTACTGTCTAACATGTATTGTACTCCTCATGTGTTCCATGTTTATTCCCTTACTGGGCTTTATAGCTCACCCCTTTTCTTATGCATATCCTCAGGTTATCCTATGCAATGCTAAGTACGAGGGAATGTAGTGGTCATGTAAAGGAAGTTTTCAATAAAGATGTTGTATTTCATGTTTTAAGTTGTTATGTAATGATCCTAAGCCCAAAATACACTAGACCTCTCAATCATCCATATTTTATCAAGTGAATAGTTTATGTAATAAATCGTGTTTAAGTTTGTAATAAAAGCAGGGTTTTCATATTTCCACCCATGATTTATTTGTTAAGAATTGAATTCTATTTAACATACTTTCAAATATTTATCATTCATCGCATGAGACCTAAATTTTAATTGGTGTTCCTGAAACTATTTATTCATGTTTGTTGTACCTATTTTTTACCCTTGTTCTATATTATGTGTTAGGTCCAAAAAAGGGGCCTAGATACCCTGAGAGGGGGGTGAACCAGGGTATGGATATTATTTTCAAAATTCTTTTTTCACCATTAGATCTTAACCTATTTATTATAAGGTTCACTCTGTTTTCTCTTTAGTGTTTATATTTCTCTTATACTTTCAAACATTATCTGATGATGATGCATATAAAGTAAAGTATAAAATAAATCACAAGGAAACGATTATTTTTACTTAGTTCACCCTTACTGGGCTATACCCACGGATAATATAATAAAAATATTATGATGTACCAAATCCATTAAGGCTCACTACCAATATATGGTTCAGGATAGATCACTTATATTCTCAAGATAACTACCTTTACAATGTTCAATTTCATCTCACTGCTTTCACAAGGTTCACTCCCTAAGTCTCTTTTTATGGCTCACTAATGGTGGAAAGGATCACCTTCTTCCTCTACCTTCTCTCACCACTCTGGAAATCATCCAAACACAGTTTTTGTAAATTTAGGTCCCTTCATTATCACTAATGAATGTATCCTCAATTGTAGATAAATGGTCTATTGAATATCATTTTGGGTTTCTCCTTCACTTATGTAAAAACACCTAGATAAAGCACTTCCACTTTCTAGATAATTGAAATAGTCTTCTATTTACTATAGTCAAAACAATTACCTTTTCTTTTGAAAAATATTCAAGATATTCCAAGACTTATTTTCACTAAATTAAATGTGTTGGTGAATAAAATGCTTCTCCAAGTATTGTCAAATGGTCCATATCCTTTGTCTTATTCTTCTCTTGGTAATCTAGATATGAAAATCATACTCTTCACAAGGCTATGTAGACATGTATCTCCTTGCACAAGACTTGGGTATGATACCCCTATGTGAGACACTAACACGTAACCCCCTTCATGAGATCCTGGTGCTAACCCCTTATGTGAGATCCTAGTATGAGACCCTGGCATGAGACCCTAGTGTGAGGCCCTATCATGAGACCCTATCATGAGTCCCTGTTGTGAGTCCCTTCCATGAGTCTTCTTTCACACTAAACATGAGTCCCTTATGTGAGTCCGATTTCGCGCTGAACATGAGTTCTGGGTGTGATACCACTTCTACACTTTGTGAAAGACCCTATTCAGATCATTTGAAACACTTATGTGATTTCAATCACGTATACTCTTTCTCAAGATCTTTTCATGAACCTATGTTGTGTGATCTTTCCACGAGTCACTTTCACGAGATCTCTTCACAAACATTCTTCTCATACTTTGCTTAAAATCAATATTTTAAGCATAACTTTGTCAATGTTTAAGGACATGTTAGGGGTATTTATAGACATTAATCCACCACCTTAACTCTACAAATCACCTAAAACCATCCACCACATGGGAATGATGTTCTCTATTATATTCAGGCATGAACCCCTAGCATAAACCTAGTGAAAGTCCACATTCATGATTGGCGCGAGTCCCTAGTCTACATTCGCACTTTGCATGAGTCCGGTTTTCCCTTTATGCAAGATCCGAGTGTGATCTCTAAAGACAATCATGAGTACTATGTGATATCCATTCATGAGTTCGAAAGACAATCATGAGCAGTGCGTGAGATCCCATCTTGATATCCAAAGACAATCATGTGCTTCATGAGATCCCATCACGATATCACAAATAAATCTTTAGATTATTAGTGTTGTTGTCTTCCGATGCTTTGTGGGACCCATAACGAGTTCCAAAGACAACAATGAATGCAACACAAGATCTCATCATGAGATCAACTTATCATTCTCTCTTTTCCTGAGATCAGCCATTCATGCTAACTCTTCGCACCTTCTTTGATAACTAGCCATCATCAATAACCTCAAACCTTGTCAACAAACACAATCAACCCAAAAGTATCATCATGTGGTATTTTTCCAAACAATATACCCCTTTGGGTTTGTTGAAAACTCTTTAAATTTTGACACCATGTTAAGGATTCTTCCATCTTCTACCAAAAAAATTCTTCTTATGATTCTGATAGTGATCATAGATTTACTCGACACACACTCAAAGCCCACATGAGTCATGCTTGGCATGAGAAACAAGAGTATTATTAAAATTTCATCAATGAAACACTTAATTCCAAAATCACTCAACTTATTTCATCACAAAAATCATCTATCATGATATATATCCTTTGATTGATCACTTTTAGCATCGTCATATTTAAAGCTCCACCTACTTCACTGCTCCCCCTATTAGCCTTTGATTAATCACTTTTAGCATTGTTGGATTTAAAGCTCTGCCTATTTCACTGCTCCCCCTATCAGCTTCTTTACATGTCTTGATTAAGATATTTTATCCCCTTTTATATACACAATTTCTCCCCATTTTTCAATAAACCTAAAGGTTACTTCATTGTGTTCTTAAATAGGGTAAAGAACATATATCAGCATATCAAGGAAAAATACATCATACCTTAGAGAGAGACAATCCCACATCCACACTTTTTCAAGTACAGGGACTCAAATGAACTCCAAGATCCAATCAATGATGTTCAAATTATTTTTTGGTTAAGGCCTTTGTTATAATGTCTTCAAACTATAGTTCTATAGGCACATACTCCAACTTCACAAGCCCTTGTTCCACCTTCTCCTTGATAAAATGATAATTGATTTCAATGTGCTTTTTCCTCGAGTGATGAACTATATTTTTTCTTAGATTTAAATTAATTGAATTATCACAATGGATTATGATCATAGACTTCACTTCAACTCCCATATCATCAAGCTGGTGCTTCATCCACAATAACTACATGCAAGCTTGAGTAGCAGCAATATATTAAACTTCTACAGTGCTCAATGAAATGCAATCTTGATTCTTACTTAGCCAATAAATACACAATCTTCCAAGATAGAATTCACCAACTGACATTGATTTTCAATAATATTCTTATCTAAACCAATCTGTATCTATATATCCCAATAACTTGTTATAGATTTTTCATTGTGAAGCAAACTAAAATCCATTATTCCTTTGATATAACGAAGTATTATCTTCACTTCAAGAAATTAGGTTTCCTTGGTATTGATTTGATATTTTTTTTCTTGGAAATTGGAAAAAATAATATCAAGTCTTGTCACTATCAAGTACAATAGAATACTAATGATTTTCCTATATTTTATGACATTAACTACATTGCCTTCATTATCCCATGATAGTTTCATCTAGGTAGCCACTAGAGTCATCATCTCCTTATAATTATCCATTCCAAATATTCTCAAAACCACCTTGGAATATTTATATTTAGAAATAAAAGTTTCATTATTTCCTTGTATCGCCTGTAAACCAAGGAAAAATGTCAGTTCACCAACCATTGACATTTTAAATTCACGTTTCATGAATTTTGTGAACTAGTTGCACTGCACTTTATTCGATCCACCAAATATTATTTCATTGACATATACCAGCACCATCATCCATTTATTACTATCATTATTGACATATAGATTGTAATCAACTCCACCGAGCTAAAAATTGAGATTCTTTAAAAACTAATCTAGTCTTGAATACCATGCTCTTGGTTATTGCTTCAACCAATAAAGTGCCTTATTCATCCCAAAAACTCTATTCTAATCTTCATGAATGAGAAAACAATTTGGTTACTCAATATAAACTTATTCTTCTAAAACATTGTTCAAAAATGTTGACTTGATATCTATATGGAAAACATTGAACCTTATTTTGACTACTTTCTCTAAGAATAATTTAATTGTCTTTAACCTCAAAACTAGTGAAAATGTTTCATCAAAATTAATACCCTCTATTAGGGAGTAACATTTTCACACTAATTGTTCATTTTTTCTAATCACTATGCCCTATTCATTCATTTTATTACAAAAGAACCATTTGGTTCCAATTTCATTCTTTTTTTTCAGTCTCTAAATGATCTCTCATGTCTGATTCTTCTCAACTTGGTTAAGATCGTCATTCAAAGTCTGGATTCAGTTTTCATCTCTAGTAGCTTTATCAAAACATTTAGTCTCTACCTATAATAAAAATGATTCTTGTTGAAACATCTTTATCTTCTTTGTCTAAACTGGAACTACCTAATCACCATTGATGTTCTTTCTACCTATTTCAACTCAGATCTTTGGCTTTCATGCTAATATAGATTTGACCTCCTCCTGTTAATCATCAGTATCTTCTTCTAAATCATCATTTTCCACTTCTACTCTCCCTGAGTCTCCTTGATTTTAGAAAATATAAATTTTAATCATTTTTATACCATTGATATATTTCATCTGATTAGGAGATTGAATGATCCCCCTATGATGTGCTACTCTTCCTATTGTTAGGCCCACTGTTTAAACCCACAAACATTATTCTTCTCCTGCATAATATATTCACATGTGGACCTTTATAATGATACATTAACAAAACTATTAATCCTACAGAGTCAAAACTTGTTGTAGGAAACAATAGATAAATTTAATAACACCATCACAAACCATTGTTCTCAATTAATTACATACATCTCAAGAATTCATAAACCATTAACTCCTTTCAATTAATTATTATAGATTTATTCTTCCACTCTGGTAAATTATTTGAATCATTTGACAATCTAGAGCACGTCACTTCACCACTTTTCCTCTTTTGATTTCACTTTCCTATAGATCATATTTCCCCTTGAACCTGAGACACTTGAATATAATTTAATATCATTTATACAAATAGGAATAGGGGAACCTCTGGAATCATCATGGTGAGGATTGTGGTCGATCCTGATCGATCAACCCTTTAATACATTCTTGCAAAGAATTGTATTGATTTTTTTATTGTTTCAACTACCCATCCAACTTCAACTATTTTGGACATATGACTAAACATTATTCACCCACATAATGGGTCTTCTTATGATATTTAGATTCTATAGGCTTGTGCGTTTTCAAAATTTTGGGTTTAAAACCACTTTTGGAAATTTTATTCCTTGGAACTTCACTGATATGCTATTTTTCATGACTGTTTCTTTGAGTAAGAATCTTTCCACTGGTCATCTATTCTTGCTTCTTCCTCCATTAGAGGACTCTTTCTATTTCCATAACTTTTCACCATGTGGCATGACATGTGAATTTTTCAAGGAATTATTTATTCATTTTTATTTTATCAGTTATCTAAGTCACACTAACCTCTCTTGTTGGGGTTGATTCTTCAACTAAATTTTCATTATTCTTAATCATAATTGGAGCATATCCTTCCTTTTTTATCCAGGTTTTTTTACATTATTTCCAAGAGATCTGTTGTGATTATAATATATGAGTTTATTGATACATATTTCTTTGAGATCCTTTTGATTCCCCTGAGGTCGTAAACATATTTTTTAACTTATCATGTTGTCTTCCAATATAGGATTTTTCATTATACACTACCAGTGTTGGGGATCTCTTTATGGGTTCATTTTACTTTCCTTCTTTATTCATACTACAATGTATTTCTAAATTCATATGATTAGAACATATAAAAAATATTCCATTAAAGGCATACCTCATTTCATATTTTCTTAGCTGATATTTTGTAACACCCCAAGCTTCCACGGTACGTTTCCCTTCGAATAATGTGATAGCGTGTGTTGTACGCAACCTCGAGTTCTAACACACACCACAACTAATTAAACTAGCCGTTGTGAATAGTAATACCTACTTTTTGAAATTGTATATATTTTATATTTCAAAATGGAATTCATTTTTGGATTCAGAATATTGAAATTAGCCTAGGGTGAAATTTTGGTACTTTTCGGATAACTTTTATATTTTGATGAATAGTGAAAATTACTAAATTTTAATTAAAATCAACTTTTTTAATCAAAATAATTAATATTGATAAATTATGAATTTGAGTGGTTTTAAAGTATATTTAGAATATATTTTTACCATTTAATTTAATGTTTGTCATTGGACATAATTTCACAATTAAACCAGACATAAACAAGTGTCAATCTTTTGATAGTTATTATCTCTTAAAAACACGCTTTTTATTTTAACAACGGGAATTAATTTTTAATTAATTTCTGCCACTTCTGTGTTTTGAATTTGGAAAAATGGATTACATATTTGGAATCAGGATGTCCAAATTATGTAAATAGGTAACTTTTATTTTTACACATTTTGAATAATTTATGCGGTAAATATTTTATTTACCATGGTTAAAGGGTAAATCCGGTAAATAAGGGTTAAAAAATAATATTATAATAATACAAAATTACCCTAAAACGTGTCCTAACCTTATTGGTGGACACATACCCGACCATGGGCATCCTTGGGTCGATTTGGGGACCCCTTGGAGCCACTTGTATGTGGTAGGGACACATTATATTAATAAAGTTAAAATAAAAATAAAAATGGCATAAGCTTACATCTTTTAGAATAACAATTTTTACATAGGGTTATACATGTTGGATTTTAGATTATAAATATTCATTAGAAATCTAAAAAGATTTCCTACATAATGATATTTTATTTATAATTTTTAGACATCAAATAATTTAAATTATTAATGACACAATAATGATGCAATGTTTACCTCATTAATAAATCATTTAAATAAATAAGATTATAATGATTAAAATATTATCTAAAACCTGTCCAATTCTTATTGGTTGATGTTATTTAGAAAATGAGTCATCTTATCTTCGACCTCAATGATTTTTGGACCATTATAAACCGAATATAATTATATTATAAAGTAATACTTTCACTCTTTTCTAAAGAGCCCCTCCTCTCCCTTATAAAAGGAGACCACTTCTACTCATTCCTCACACCTCTCAAGCCACTTGGCTCGTCCAAACCCTGCCCAAATACTCTCCCAACTTCCCTCACTACAACCTATAGGCCTTAGTTTGATCAGAAATCCAACCTAAGGAGCCCTTTTGATCAAATCAAAAGGAAGAACCCGAAGAAGAGGTAATGTTTACACCACCCTTTTTCAAGTTCCTTTCTTCTTCCACTTCTTCTTTCTTTGTTCTTACTATTCTAAAATAATAACTCCAGTATCTCACATATACTGTGATGTTATTATAAATATGGTACAACCATATTCAGTATTCTATCCACCCTTTGAATAACATGTCACCATACATGCGTACGTACGGCTTACCGTCTCCACATCGTGGTGTAATTGTTATTCAATATATTATTATTTGGATGGGTATAATAATGATGTGAAACTCATGTAAATAATAAATATAACATGTTAATTATTCTGTATATATGATATAACATCCATTTATATATTATTTTAATATCAAAAGAATGATATTGTCGCTCGTGCGTACGTACGGACTACCGTCTCCACAAACGCGATAAGATTCATTCTCCATCGTATCCATTCAAGTATAATTATCATTTGATGATTTAAAAATGATGTTTAAGGACTTGATATCATTCTGGATATGAATAATATACAACCTATCCATTACAAACATGGCTTACATAACAAAACATATAAAATAAAACAAGTAATTTAACACCCGAAACAACGATAATACTAAGATATTATTATCAAATCAATATTAAAAGATCATATATGATATCATATTAATGTATATGATTCTTTTATAATTTAATAACAATTATTTCACCATTATACAGGAGGTTAACCTACCCCAACCAAGGAAAAGTACAAGGTAAGGGTTATTTCACAATCTCTTCATTATCCGAGGTTGTTTATACGTAATAATCTACTGGGATCTCGTTATCATCCACATCCATGTTTCTTCAAAATGTATTTCAAAAAAAATTAATATTTAAAAGAATATGGGTTAAAGTCATTTATACCCTTGTTTGACTTTTTATAAGAGGTTTATAAGGGAATCTTTCCATCGTTTTCCAAACAAGGTGCTTTTTCACCTTTTCGACAGAATTAAGATAAGAATGTTTTTTTAACTTATACGGCGGGTGCGGTTATTTTCCGCCGTTATAAAATCGTCAAAGCTTCCCTTACAAGCTTATAAGAATAATTTCAAAGAAAATGTTTTATTTTATAAATATATGTCTCTTAAATGATTTCAAAATAGAAAGAGATATTTCTTTAAAAAGAGTTTTGATTTCATCTATGTCAACATCCTTTAATGGATTTTATTCTTATTTGAGGATGATATATTATGATACAAAACTTTTATATTGTATTGAAGGTTTTTTGATATGTTTGACTGTGGATGTGATATTTTTTTATATACCATTCATGGTTTATGGTGAAAGTATTGACATTTCGTATGCTAGTTTTAATACGAATGTTTATGTTATGTTTAAACCTTTTTATATGGGAATGCATTGGACTTAATATGTGATGGGTGGAGCCCGCTATAGCTCCTCGATGCATCGGTAGGTCTCATGAGAAAAACTAGTGTCTTGGCACAAGGCCTTGGCAAAATCTTATTTGTAGTCTTGGCACGAGGCCTTGGCTATGTGGTTATGATAGTCTGGCATTATGCATTCCATCATTATGAAAGTGGTTATTGATATTGCATGTGATTATTCGATTAGTAGAATATCCATGTGAATAAGTAAATGGCATTATTTCATTTTATTTATGCCATACTATGTTGAAGTTAAAGTTTAAAAGGCTTTTGTTTTAGTTATACATTTCCTTAAATGTTTATTCTTATTTATGAAAGTTTCCGCTATATTGTTATCCTTACTGGGCATTTGAGCTCACCCCTTTTCTATGTTTTATTTTCCCAGGATGTGAAGAAGTAAATTATGAATGACTTGCAGGGATATTATGAGGTGTTAATAGTGTGGACTATGGAGACAATATGTTGTTGTAGTAGTTCTTTTTTTATTTTGATTATGTAATGTAAAACTTATGAATATATCTAGTGTTTCCAAGGCTACTAAACCAATCGGTCTTTCGAGATTTGATCTTTCTTGTGATCATGCCAATGTTATGTAATTAATGCACCGACTCTGGGTAACTGGGGTCGGGGCGTTACATTTGGTATCAGAGGAAGTTTAGTACAAACCTTGGAAGCTAGATTTAGATAAACTCTGATTAGAGCACATAGACCTAAGATGAACTTTGAGGATTAGTATAGAAGAACTTCCTAGAATTTTGGTATTGTAGAGATTTTGTGAGTTTTCCGAGCAATACATCCCTGTCTGGATACGAGCAGGTAGAGGCGGCTCTGGCACAGATGTACCTAGGGGTAAAACCCGAAAACACCGCTTTGAGCTAGACTCGAACGGGAACTGGTGCACGACAACGGTCCTTGCTGCACTCTTGGTTACGACACTCCCGAGGGATATTCTTAGGATAACTCTCATTTTCTTTACAAATAATTATGAAGGGTTTATGAGTATATAATTCCTCAAAGAAAACATTTTTATGATTATGGATTATATCCATAAATAGTTCAATTTATGTTGAGTGTTTTATAAGTATGGGATTATGTATTTTGATTCATAAACTGATCTAGTTTATGCCATTGTTTAGAAATGGCGCCTAGTGGAAGAAATGGAAACCGTATCAATGCACGCACTCCATGTAGGGATTGCCCTCCTGCTCAAGATAATTATAGTGGGGCTGGTGATGCAACTGGTGCCGATCAGCTAATCACCATACTGGGACAACTTACTCAGGTTATGAATAATAACCTTACCCGTATGGAGCACCCTGATCCGCAGCGTGGAGGATCAATGTTAGATCGATTCATGAGGCAACAACCACCAACGTTCAATGGGAGTACAAATCCCTTAGTAGCTGAGCAATGGATAAATTCCCTAGAGAAAATATTTCAGGCTTTGGGGAGCAGTTAAAGGGAAAAAGTTATCATGGCAGTTTACCGCCTCACTGGAAATGCTGATCAATGGTGGTCATTGATTCAAAACATGAAGGAAGATGATGAAGTATCAAATATGGAACGGAGGGAGTTCAAAGATCTGTTTTTAGAAAAATACTTCCCTCGCGGCCATCGAGCAGATATGGAAAGGAAATTTCTAAGTCTAAGACAGAAGGAGGATGAGAATGTCGCAAAGTATGAGGCTAACTTTACAAGGTTAGCAAGGTACGCTGGTGATTATATACGTAACCAAAGAAGTAAGATTGATCGTTTCTTTGATAGGTTAAAACCATTTCTCCATCGAGCATTAGTCTCACAATCCTTTTCATCGTACAAAGACATTGTCTCATGTGCTATCAAGACCGAAAAGGAATTCTCTAAGTCTTATGACTTTAAAGCAAAGCAAGAGAAGAAGAGACCTGCTGATCAATCTGGGAATGGAAATAAGGGGAAGAAGGGAAAGGTTGAATATCCATCCTGTGGTAAATGCGGGAAGAAACACCCTGGTACTTGCTTGAAGGGAATGGGAGTCTGTTACAAGTGTGGTGAAAAAGGCCACCAAGCTCGTGATTGCAAGGGGAAGAAGGAAGCTACCAACGTTCAGTGCTACAATTGCAGGGAGATGGGGAATTATGCAAATGAATGTCCTAAGCGTCAGGAGAACTTACCTCAGAAAAGGCCAAGGGATCAAGGCCAGGCTTATGCTATCACTACTGCTGAGGTAGAAGCTCCGAAAGATGTGGTGGCAGGTAATTTAATGGTTTCCTCAAGTTTAGCAAATGCATTATTTGATTCTGGATCATCGCATTGTTTCATATCTTCCCAGTTTGCTAAGAAAATTAGATATTTCCAATTTGATTTAATAAGGGAGTTGTCAGTTAAAACTCCTAAGGGAAGTATCATTGCAACAAAGTTTTGTGAATCAATCCCCATTAGAGCACATAAATTTTCTTTATCTGCTGATCTCATCGTCATACCTATGATTGAGTTTGATATAATCCTCAGTATGGACTGGCTTTCAGACTATGATGCGAAGATTTATTGTAAGAAGAAAGAGGTTACGATTCTTGATGATAATGATAAGGAACACCTTATTTTTAGAGCAGAATCGTCACCACCTAATTCTTATTTAGATCCACCCCCAGTAGCTCAACTTAATTCAATTATTAGGGAGGAAGAGAATGAAATAACTGTCGGTGAGGAAAGGAATGTTCAAATAGAGGACGTACCTGTTGTGAAAGAATTTGTAGATGTATTTCCGGAAGATTTACCTGGACATCCTCCAGAACGAGAAGTTGAGTTTTCCATTGATTTGATTCCTGGATCAAGGCCTATATCGAAGACCCCTTATAGAATGGCCACTGTAGAATTAGTCGAACTAAAGAAACAACTAGAGGAATTGAGTAATAAGGGATTTATTCGCCCTAGTGTTTCTCCATGGGGAGCCCCTGTTCTTTTTGTTAAAAAGAAAGATGGATCTATGAGGTTATGTATCGACTACAGGGAGATCAATGCTATAACGATAAAGAACAGGTATCCCCTACCTCGTATTGATGATTTATTTGACCAACTGCATGGAGCTCAATACTTTTCAAAGATTGACCTTCGATCTGGATACCATCAGTTGTGTGTGAAGAAGGAAGACATTCCGAAGACAGCATTTCGAACCAGGTACGGGCATTACGAGTTTACCGTAATGCCGTTTGGATTGACTAATGGACCCTCTGTATTCATGGATCTGATGAATAGAGTTTTCAAGGAGTATCTCGATGAATTTGTGGTGGTATTTATTGATGATATCTTGGTATACTCCAAAACCTACGAAGATCATGAAAATCACTTGCGCATTATCTTGAAGACTCTGAGGAGGCATGAATTATATGGGAAGTTTAGAAAGTGTGAATTATGGATTCAGGATATTTCTTTTCTTGGCCATATTGTCTCTAAAGATGGAATCTTTGTTTATCCTTCTAATACCAAGGCAATCCAAGAATGGCCAGCACCTACGAGTATAACTGAGGTACATAGTTTTATTGGTTTGGCAGGTTATTATCGACGTTTCGTCCAGAATTTTGCCTGATTGGCTAACCCATTAACGAAGCTCACACATAAAGGGGTTAAATTTGTTTGGACAAAAGAGTGTGAAGAATGTTTCGAAGAACTGAAGATAAGATTAGTCAATGCTCCTATATTGACTCTACCATCGGGGAATGATGGGTTCGTTATTTATAGTGATGCATCAAAGAAAGGACTTGGTTGTGTCCTTATGCAGAATGATAGAGTTATTGCCTATGCATCACGACAGTTGAAAATTCATGAACAAAACTATCCTACTCATGATCTTGAGTTAGCAGCTGTGATCTTTGCTTTGAAGATATGGAGACACTACCTCTATGGTGAAAAATGTGAGATTTATACTGATCACAAGAGTTTGAAGTATATTTTCTCACAAAAATAACTCAACATGAGGCAAAGGAGATGGCTTGAATTACTCAAGAATTATGATTGCATGATACACTACCACCCGGGGAAAGCAAAAAAGGTGGCAGATGTTTTGAGCAGAAAAGACCATGGAGTTTTGAACATGATGAGAATTGAAAGGGATCCAATTTTCATGGATCTAGTGAAGATGGACATGGGAATAACCAGGGAAGGTGAAACATCAATGCTTTTTCAAATGGTTGCCAAACCATCTTTACTAGAAAGGATTAAGAGTTCTCAGACCGATGATGAAGAATTTCAGAAGAAGATTAAAGCTGTGAATGATGGGAGATTGAGAGACTTTGTGTATGAAGATGGAATTTTGAAATTCGGGAAGAGACTTTTTGTTCCCGATTTACCTGATCTGAAAAGGGAATTGCTGGATGATGCTCATAGTTCCAATTTCTCTATACACCCTGGGATCACCAAAATGTATAGAGATTTGAAGGAACATTTTTGGTGGGACAACATGAAGAGGGAGATTGCTGATTTTATGTCAAGATGTATGGTTTGTCAACAAGTGAAAGCTGGAAGGCAACAGCCTGGAGGAGTCATGCAACCTATTCCCATACCGGAGTGGAAATGGGACAATATTACGATGGACTTTGTCATGGGGCTACCAAAGACTCCTAGAAGGAACGATGCAATATGGGTTATTGTTGATCGTCTTACCAAGTCAGCACATTTTCTTGCTATAAGAGAAGATCTACCCCTGGAACGTCTAGCAAGACTATACATTAATGAAGTTGTGAGACTTCATGGAGTACCCCTATCGATTGTTTTTGATCGTGATCCCCGTTTTACTTCAAGATTTTGGAAAAGTCTTCAGAAATCTCTGGATACTGAACTTCATTTGAGCACTGCTTACCACCCTCAGACAGATGGACAATCAGAACGGACTATTCAAACCCTAGAAGACATGTTGAGATCTTGCTCACTTGACTTTCAGGGTATGTGGGATCAATATTTACCACTGGTAGAATTTTCCTATAACAATAGCTTCCATTCGAGTATTCAGATGGCACCATATGAAGCGTTATACGGAAAGAGATGTCGTACACCAACCTGTTGGGATGAGGTTGGTGAAAGAAAACTTGTAGGCCCAGAACTGGTGGAGGAAATGGTGGAAAAGGTGAAGGTAATCCAAAATCGCATCAAAGCAGCTCAAAGTAGGCAGAAGAGCTATGCCGATAATCGAAGGAAGGATTTGGAATTTCAAGTCGGTGATCATGTTTTCCTGAAGCTATCTCCATGGAAGGGAGTCATACGTTTTGGTAAGAAAGGTAAATTGAGTCCCAGGTACATCGGACCTTTCGAAATTCTAGAACGAATTGGGACTGTAGCTTACCGATTGGCAATGCCGCCAAGTCTCTCCAAAGTTCACGATGTGTTCCACGTATCTCTATTGAGAAAATACATGCCTGACCCAACGCATGTACTCACCTATGAGGAATTAGAACTGGAACCCGATCTGTCTTATTGTGAAGAGCCTGTCAGGATTCTTGATACAAGAGAACAAGTACTGAGAAACCGGACGACGCGTCTGGTAAAAGTTTTGTGGAGAAATCATAAGATGGAAGAGGCAACGTGGGAACCCGAGGAACTTATGATGAAGAACCACCCGAGTCTTTTTATGAAGTAATACCCTAGAAATTGCGAGGATGCAATTATTTGAAGGAGGGGAGAATGTAACACCCCAAGCTTCCACAGTACGTTTCCCTTCAAATAATGCGATAGCGTGTGTTGTACGCAACCTCGAGTTCTAACACACACCACAACTAATTAAACTAGCCGTTGTGAATAGTAATACCTACTTTTTGAAATCATATATATTTTATATTTCAAAATGGACTTCATTTTTGGATTCGGAATATTTAAATTAGCCTAGGGTGAAATTTTGGTACTTTTCGGATAACTTTTATATTTTGATGAATAGTGAAAATTACTAAATTTTAATTAAAATCAACTTTTTTAATCAAAATAATTAATATTGATAAATTATGAATTTGAGTGGTTTTAAAGTATATTTAGAATATATTTTTACCATTTAATTTAATGTTTGTCATTGGACATAATTTCACAATTAAACCAGACATAAACAAGTTTCAATCTTTTGATAGTTATTATCTCTTAAAAACACGCTTTTTATTTTAACAACGGGAATTAATTTTTAATTAATTTCTGCCACTTCTGTGTTTTGAATTTGAAAAAATGGATTACATATTTGGAATCAGGATGTCCAAATTATGTAAATAGGTAACTTTTATTTTTACACATTTTGAATAATTACTGCGGTAAATATTTTATTTACCATGGTTAAAGGGTAAATCCGGTAAATAAGGGTTAAAAAATAATATTATAATAATACAAAATTACCCTAAAACGTGTCCTAACCTTATTTGTGGACACATACCCGACCATGGGCATCCTTGGGTCGATTTGGGGACCCCTTGGAGCCACTTGTATGTGGTAGGGACACATTATATTAATAAAGTTAAAATAAAAATAAAAATGGCATAAGCTTACATCTTTTAGAAGAACAATTTTTACATAGGGTTATAAATGTTGGATTTTCGATTATAAATATTCATTAGAAAGCTAAAAATATTTTCTACATAATGATATTTTATTTATAATTTTTAGACATCAAATAATTTAAATTATTAATGACACAATAATGATGCAATGTTTACCTCATTAATAAATCATTTAAATAAATAAGATTATAATGATTAATATATTATCTAAAACCTGTCCAATTATTATTGGTTGATGTTATTTAGAAAATGAGTCATCTTATATTCGACCTAAATGATTTTTTGACCATTATAAACCGAATATAATTATATTATAAAGTAATACTTTCACTCTTTCCTAAAGAGCCCCTCCTCTCCCTTATAAAAGGAGACCACTTCTACTCATTCCTCACACCTCTCAAGCCACTTGGCTCATCCAAACCCTGCCCAAATACTCTCCCAACTTCCCTCACTACAACCTAGAGTCCTTATTTTGATCAGAAAGCCAACCTAGGGAGCCCTTTTGATCAAATCAAAAGGAAGAACCCGAAGAAGAGGTAATGTTTTCACCGCCCCTTTTCAAGTTCCTTTCTTCTTCCACTTCTTCTTTCTTTGTTCTTACCATTATAAAATAATAACTCCAGTATCTCACATATAATGTGATGTTATTATAAATATGTTACAACCATATTCATTATTCTATCCACCCTTTGAATAACATGTCACCATAAGTGCGTACGTACGGCTTACCGTCTCCACGTCGTGGTGTAATTGTTATTCAATATATTATTATTTGGATGGGTATAATAATGATGTGCAACTCATGTAAATAATAAATATAACATGTTAATTATTCTGTATATATGATATAACATCCATTAATATATTATTTTAATATCAAAAGAATGATATTGTCGCTCGTGCGTACGTACGGACTACCGTCTCCACAAACGCGATAAGATTCATTCTCCATCGTATCCATTCAAGTATAATTATCATTTGATGATTTAAAAATGATGTTTAAGGACTTGATATCATTCTGGATATGAATAATATACAACCTATCCATTACAAACATGGCTTACGTAACAAAACATATAAAATAAAACAAGTAAGTTAACACCCGAAACAACGATAATACTAATATATTATTATCAAATCAATATTAAAAGATCATATATGATATCATATTAATGTATATGATTCTTTTATAATTTAATAACAATTATTTCACCATTATATAGGAGGCTAACCTACCCCAACCAAGGAAAAGTACAAGTTAAGGGTTATTTCACAATCTCTTCATTATCCGAGGTTGTTTATACGTAATAATCTACTGGGATCTCGTTATCATCCACATCCATGTTTCTTCAAAATGTATTTCAAAACATTTTTAATATTTAAAAGAATATGGGTTAAAGTCATTTATACCATTGTTTTACTTTTTATAAGAGGTTTATAAGGGAATCTTTCCGTCGTTTTCCAAACAAGGTGCTTTTTAACCTTTTCAACAGAATTAAGATAAGAATGTTTTTTTTAACTTATACAGCGGGTGCGGTTATTTTCCGCCGTTATAAAATCTTCAAAGCTTCCCTTACAAGCTTATAAGAATATTTTCAAAGAAAATGTTTTATTTTATAAATATATGTCTCTTAAATGATTTCAAAATAGAAATATATATTTCTTTAAAAAGAGTTTTGATTTCATCTATGTCAACATCCTTTAATGGATTTTATGCTTATTTGAGGATGATATATTATGATACAAAACTTTTATATTGTATTGAAGGTTTTGTGATATGTTTGAATGTGGATGTGCTATTTTTTTATATACCATTCATGGTTTATGGTGAAAGTATTGACATTTCGTATGCTAGTTTTAATACGAATGTTTATGTTATGTTTAAACCTTTTCATATGGGAATGCATTGGACTTAATATGTGACGGGTGGAGCCCGCTATAGCTCCTCGATGCATCGGTAGGTCTCATGAGACAAACTAGTGTCTTGGCACAAGGCCTTGGCAAAATCTTATTTGTAGTCTTGGCATGAGGCCTTGGCTATGTGGTTATGATAGTCTGGCATTATGCATTCCATCATTATGAAAGTGGTTATTGATATTGCATGTGATTATTTGATTATTAGAATATCCATGTGAATAAGTAAATGGCATTATTTCATTTTATTTATTCCATACTATGTTGAAGTTAAAGTTTAAAAGGCTTTTGTTTTAGTTATACATTGCCTTAAATGTTTATTCTTATTTATGAAAGTTTCCGCTATATTGTTATCCTTACTGGGCATTTGAGCTCACCCCTTTTCTATGTTTTATTTTCCCAGGATGTGAAGAAGTAAATTATGAATGACTTGCAGGGATATTATGAGGGGTTAATAGTGTGTACTATGGAGACAATATGTTGTTGTAGTAGTTCTTTTTTTTTTGATGATGTAATGTAAAACTTATGAATATATCTAGTGTTTCCAAGGATACTAAACCAATCGGTCTTTCGAGATTTGATCTTTCTTGTGATCATGCCAATGTTATGTAATTAATGCACCGAATCTGGGTAACTGGGGTCAGGGCGTTACATATGTTGATGCAACAAGATTTATTCTTCTAACATTGATACCTTGGGCTTCTTTAAACATACTCATTGTATGTCCCTATCTTCTATAGTAATAGCATTTGACAACAAATTTATTTTGAAAGGATTTTATTTAAAAAATTCAATAATATTATACTTATTCATATATTTAACAATATTTCTATCTTTATAATATGAAATATATTCCAATGCTTCAAAAAAACTTGAAATATGACCATGCATACCACCAAAATAGAACATGTTTTCATTAATTCCTGTAAACTCATTTTTGTTCTTTTTTGAGTATCTTTAGGATTTTTTCTATTTGTGGAAATATTCATGGATATATTCCTATCAGAAATAGAATAGGGTTTATCATATCCAATACTATATTTTCAAAAGCTACATGAACTTTGGGATGAGACAATCATTTCATGTTTTTCTTATAAAGTAGCATATTTTATTTTTATTTCACTATCACCTACCAAAGGATAATCAAATAATAAATTAAAAGCATCATTCAATTCAGGATTTTCCTTGGAAATATATTTATCCACTTATTTCTTCACTGATTCTAGATATTCTCCAAATTTTTGAATCTTCATATCCCTTGATTCAGGTTGAGAATTATGTTATCTCTTGAGATTATTCCTACTACTCGTCACATCTTCTAATTATCGGGTGAGATTATCCACCATGTCATATTGCACCTTCATTTTAAATTTTTCTTAAGAAAAAGACTCAGT
This sequence comes from Viscum album, assembly GCA_963277665.1. NCBI lineage: Eukaryota > Viridiplantae > Streptophyta > Magnoliopsida > Santalales > Viscaceae > Viscum > Viscum album. The sequence goes on from OY728142.1 coordinate 1,336,231,251, forward strand.
ATAGCATACATTATTTTATTATATCATTTGGTTATCCTAAACTAGTTTAGATAGATATGTAGCAAGATCATTATTTCTAGATTTCATATTCTGAATTTCATTTGAGTTTATATTCTTTCCCTTGTAATTAGATTTTAGTTTTTCTATCTTTGTACACATCTTTTTTAGTTCTTTAGCTTGGGAATCGTTCTTCTCTCTTAGATCTTTAGCCACTTCAACGAGACTTTTATTTAATCATTTTATCTTTTTGGCTTTAATTTTCAACACTTGGATCTGGATACCTTTAGATTTAATTTCTTCATCTAATTTTTTATTTAATTACTTTGTTTCAAGAAAACTTCAATTTATTCCTTCTTAGAGTTTCTTCATCTCATCAATTTCATTATCACTTAGAATATTAGATTATTCACTCATTTATTTAGCCTCATTGAGTGAGTATATATTTTCTCTATCTGGTTTATCCAAACCTTTTTCAGTGCATTTTTTTTCCTTAAACTAAATCACACTTTTTTCATATACTCTTACATGCTAAGGAATAACACCTGACATATTCTTATTATTTGATGTTCTTCCATTTTCCATGGCACACCAAGATATGAGAAAACTAAAACTTAAATTCCAATAGTAGAGTAAACCTTTTCAGAGAAAACAAATCAATAAAGTTAACCTATGCTCTGATTCTAATTATTAGTTCCAAAAATGGGCCTAGATACCCTGAGAGGGGGTGAATCGGGTATGGATATTATTTTCAAAATTATTTCTACCCCACTAGATATTGACCAATTTATGTTAAGGATAACTTTGTTTTATCTTTATTGTTTATATATCTCTTATCCTTTCCAAATTTATCTGATGATGGTGCATAGAAAGTAAAGTAGGAAATAAAACACAAGGACATGTAGATTATTACTTAGTTTACCCTCATATGGCTATATCCAAGGACCATATAATGGAAATGTAATGATGTAACAAATCCACTAATTCTAAATTCCAATACATGTTTTAGTCTAGATCACTTCTATGCCTAGTCTCACTACCTTTACAATGTTTAGGGTCAGATCACTACTTCCCTAATGGTCACTTCCTAAGTCTCTTTTGATGTCTCACTTCTGATATAAAGAATCACCTTCTTTCTCTTCTTTTTATCACTGCTCGAGAAAAGATCCATACACAATTTATGGATATGTATGTCCCTTCATTATCACTAATGAATGTATCCTAAATTGTGGTAGATTCTCTTTTGAATCTCTTTTAGGGTTTCCCCTTAACTTCTGTGAAAACACCCAGATGCAACACTTCCACGTTCCAGAAAACTAAAATAGACCTATCTTTACTATAGAGATAGAAATTACCTTTGATTTGGAAATATCTTCAAGATATTACAAGTATTATTTTCACTGACTTGAATATAGAAGTGAATAAACTCCTTATAAAAGTATTTTCAAATGGTGTAGATCCTCTATCTTCTTTTTCTCCTTTATAATTCAGATACGACAATCATACTCTTCACAAGGCTATGTAGACACATATCTCCTTAATAAAGATTCAAGTATGATACCCCTACATGAGACCCTGGTGCATAACCCCTAGCACAAGATCCTATCATTTAACCCCTTGTGTGATATCCTGGAACAAGACCCTAGTGTGACACCCTGGCACGACACCCTGGCATGAGTCCCTTTCACGAGTCTGCTTTTATGCTGAGCATGAGTCCCTTCTATGAGTCTATTTTCACACTGAATGTGAGTTCATATACCACTTTCATGCTTTACACAAGACCCTATTTAGATCATGTACAACACTTTCATGATGTAAATCGTGTATACTCATTCACAATATCTCACCATGAACCTCTATCATAAGATCTCTCCGCAAGTCACTTTTGTGAGATCTCTCTGTGAACCTTCTTCCCATACGTTGCTTCAGATCATTTTTTTAGAATAACTTTTTTAATGTTTAAGGATAGGTTAGAGGTATTTAAAGGCATTAATCCACCACATTAACTCCAAAAATTTTGGACAACCATCCACCTCATGGGTATCAAGCACTCCGCAAGATTAAGGCCCGAACCCCTAGATTGAAATCTAGTGTGAGTCTGCATTCATGATTGGCATGATTCCTTAGTCTGCATTCATGATTTATGTGGTTCCAATTTTCCCTTTTCGTAGGATCTGAGCATGATCTCTAAATACAATCATGATCATTGTGTGAGATTCCTTCACGAGTTCTAAAGACAATCATGAGCGGTGCGTGAGATCCCATCATGAGATCCAAAGACAATCATGTGCTTTGTGAGATCCCATCATGAGATCACAAATAAATATTTCAATTATTAGTGTTTTTGTATTTCAGTTATTTTTGTGACCCATCACGAGTTACAAATACAACAATGAGTGTTACATAAGATCCCATCATGAGATCAGTCCATCATTCATGCTTTTCACGAGATCATCCATTCATGTTAACTCTTTATGACTTCTTTTACAACCATCCTTCATCAACAACCTCAAACCTTTTCAAAAAACACAATAAACCCAAAATCACCATCATGAGGGGTTTTTTTCCTAACATTATGTAATAATTATATGGGATCTCACTGGATAATGATGGTTTTCACTGTGTTCTTGTTCCTTTACCAACAATATTCTTTTTTATCTTTGTTGTTGGCTAACAGGGTTGGAGCTTTGACATTTCTGGGCCTGATTCAAGTGATGTATAACCCCTATATTCATGTAAGATGTTTTAATGACCTTTAAAGTAGTGTTTGGAAGATAAATTTTGTAGAAACCCATCCCAGTTCAAATAGAAAAGTCACACAAGGTGGTCGGCCACATGGTTATGTATAATAAATCAAAAGAAACATGTCTCGTGATTGACTAGAATAAGGAAAACAAATAGGGTACAACCGAAAAGAAAGATAATATATCCATGAGATTTATAAATTCATTCCAAATTGTAAAAAATATAATGATAAAATACTAAAATACTAAACAAGTCCCTATGTGAACAATCTTCACCACTAAACCATCCTTCTATGAAGACAAAAAAAAGAGAAATTGGAAATCTACACAATTCTCTTCCCTTTACCTGATTACTATAAAAAAATATCTACAAGTACCCAAAGGAAAAAGTATGGTGTGAGTATAAATACTTGTATGATACGACCAATAAATATATAAATTTTATAATATCATTAATTCATTAGTTTTAGCTTTAAAAAAATTCCAGTTTACAAATAATTTTCATAAAAAAACATTTTGTAAAAAATGTATTTCAATTTAATAAAATCATTCCATATAAACCACTTCAATTAATAGTTCAAGTACAAAATAGGAAAATTAAGAAACCCTGGAAACTCCATATGATAATAATTTTAACAAATGACAATAAAATATAGCATCATGGGATAAACCAATCATAAATAAAAAATCACCCTAGTTAGGCTATAACCTATGGGTATATGTGCAATACATGAAATAAAATATCCAATCAAGGCCTATGGTTTATCCAACCAACGTAAACATTAGTCTCTTAATATGTAAATAAAATGACAAAAAAACACTTGTGTCATTACACACATAAAGAATGAAAAGCTTATTCCTGATGTACCCATTGTTACCCAATGTGAAATGTTTTCCAAATTCCATTTAAAAACCATTATCAAATTTAACAAAAATCACATCAAATCAATTCCACTTCTTCTATTGAATACCCATTTCAAAACCAAATCTTCAATTAAAATCGTTTCATCAGACACTTTGTTTACATGAATCAATTTTTAAAGAAACCCAATTTAAAAACATGAATTTCATCCAACAAAACCATTCCAATAGAAAATCATGTATTTTCATTAAATAACCCAATGGAATTGGCAATACCATAACACAATTCAATAATTAACCATTTAAATATAGAGAGTCTATTAAAAATGGAGGAAACCAAATCACATTCTAAATTGGTGATTGGAAAAAATTAGATAGGAATTTCATAGACAAGGAATGAAGGAAAACTAAAATTTATTGATCAAGATAGAAACCCAGTTATTAGACCTTTGAAAAGAGATCACATGCTGCTTGAAAATCATGATCAATATAGCTAAATAGGTAGAGTGAGATCTTATATAGCCAAATGAAGACAACCCCCACACTGGTGATCAACCATGCTATAAAAAAGGATCTGGAGTGAATGAAACATAGAAAATACACCATAGAGAGACCTAGATCAAGAAAGATAACCACACCACAAAACATAGGGGAGTAACGTGAATAGAAAATAATACCCACTAGGAATGATGGGTTTATGGAATAAATCTCAGTATTACTCCGTACATTTCCAATAAATAATGAATAGTGAAAAACATGTTTCCTCATGTTAAATTATTCTGAGTGATGATTTTATGTCATAACAATGGGTTATTGGGTGTAAAACCATTTTACAGATTAAAGTTTTTACAGCCTGAATCATTTCCACATCATGTTCCCAGTGGTAATAATACATTTTAATCTAGACATGTATGGTATAAATATCTCATTCATTTTGTACCAAATACAAACCCCTATATAAAACTACCAAAAACATCTTGACACCCTCCAAATCCTTTGTCACATTTATATTGGGACTCCATTAATTAAAAAAATAGATATCCTTGTAAATTAAGTCATGTTCTCAGAAAAATGGTCTCTATACCCATGAGGCATGAAATTCACCCCAAAAAATGGAATCAAAAAGTGTTCCAATGAGTTCCTAATATCAGGTAACTAGATGTTACAATATCCCAAGAAAATACTTTTTATCCCCATAAAGTCCTCAAGATCCTAGACTCAGAAAATGTGAAGGCCAATACTACCTCATTAACAAATATTTATCCCATATATCATGTCTATATCATCTACACTACAATGTTATATATACCAATGGAATTGTTTTACCACACAATAACTTCTCTTAGAGATCCATAATCTGAATAGTTTTCTCAAACACTATGGTCCTGGTCTCAAGATAAACACCCTCCATTTCAATCACATAGTAATGATCCTGTTGAGTCCTCCACTACTAGGAAACATGAAAAACATAATTTTTGGAAGAAAAAAGGATAGAAAGTCCAAAATATATTCCACCACTCCTTGAAACTCTACAATCTAATAAGGGATAACAAACTTTAGTGCCAAATTATCCTATCTACCTAGAAGATTGTGTCCTAAGTTAGTTAAAACTCTATAAAAAACCTAATCACCAATCCAAAACACCAGTGGAAACAACTGATAGTCTGGTTATGATTTTTTTAGGACTATGTTCCATGATTATCCTATTCCTATTCAACTTCACTTTTTTTGTCATTTCTTGACCAAGACTCATCCCATCCAAGGACCATTCTCCCAAATCTACCCAGTATAAGGGAGATCTACATGGCTACCCATTCAAGGTATAAAAGGTTTCCATATTTATCAAGGATGATAACTATTGTTATAGGAAAACTCAACCTAAGGAAAATTATTTTCCCAAGAACCATAGAAATCAATCACATAAACCTAGAACATATTCTCAAGAACCAAGATATCCTTTTATATATGTCCATATATTAGTAAATGATAATCTATGATCAATTTAAATTGGTAACCCCTCACATCTTGGAAACCTTTCCAAACCCTATATTTAAACCTAGGGTCCTTATTAGAAAAAATCATAGTGGGAACCCCATAATGACTCACAACCTCTAAAACATACAAGTCCCCAAGAAATACAACATTATTCATTTCATTGATAGGGAGGAAGATCATTGATTTCATGAGTCGATCAATGGTCACTCAAATCCCATTATTCCTACTAGAAGTATGAGATAAAACAATGATGATGTTTATGGAAATATCATCCCACTTCTATATTGGAATGGAAAAGGGTTGTAATAAAATAGTTGGCCTCTGGTATTCCTCTATAATTCTCTCAACTGTAAGGAACCATGATACAAAATCTACAATCTTCCATCACATCCCCATCCACAAATACCGATATCTCAAGTCATGAAATATCATAGTAGTCCTAGGGTAAACAAACTAATAATAACAATGTCTAATTTCCAAAACCTAATTATTCAATGAAATAGTAATGAAAAACTACTTTGGAAGCACAAAGTCATAACAGAATATTGATACCACTCAATTGAGTTCTCCCCTTTGTTTAGGATTTCACTTATGTGTTAGAACTCTGTGTCGGGTACTTTCTTGAGATGAAAATTCTTATCAAATGATGAGTCAAACCTTATTGAATCCATGTAAACCTTCCCACTAGTTTCTTTTACTTATAAGCTAATCTAGGAAAACAAACTCATAATAGAACATTTATCCACTAATTCCTTCACTTCTTTTGTCTGTAATTTCTTTCTCAACACATTGATGACCATATGATTTTTCTTATGATTATAAGAAATATCAAAATCAATAGACTGGAGATACTCAAAAAAATGTATCTTTTTAATTTTTATACCCCTCTGAGTAAAAAATATACTTCATGCTTTTATGATAATAATATATCATAAATCACTCCCCAAAGAGATTGTGATGCCACATTTTGAGTTCATGACTAATATATTCTAACTAAAAATCACAGGTATGGTGGTAATTCTAATGAGGGTATAACTGGATAGAGAAATAGGCCACTACTGATCTCTCATATATCAATACACACGCAAAACCCATACATAAAGCATCAAATAAACAATTATAACCCAAAAATTTATCTAGTAAAATAAATACTAGTGCTGAAGTCAACCATATCTTTATTTCCTCAAATGATCTCTAACATTTTTCATTCCAAAAAAACATTACAACAGTATGGGTTAAATATGTTAATAGGGATTTAATATTAGAGAATTCCTAAATAAACCATATATAACATCCTATAAGAACCCAGAATCTCTAAATCACAAACACATTTTAAAGATAATAAAAATATATAACCTCATGTATCTTTTCAGGATCCACTAAGATTCCACTCTCATATATAACATTCCCTATAAACATTACTTCATAAATGAATAATTAGCACTTGGAAATATTACCATAAAAATATGTTCCTTCAATGTTCTAAGAGTTATATTAAAATGGTCCACATGATCATTCTATTAATTTGATTATACTAAAATATCATCTACAAACACAATAACAAAATTTCCTAAGAACTGACGAAAGATCTATTTCATCAAATCTATAAATATCAAAATATAATTACTAATACTGAATGAAATAACCTGAAACTCTTCATGTCCATACTGGCTTGTAAATGATGAATTAGGTTTATCCTCTTCTTGTAATCTCAACTAGTGGTACCCTGATTAAAGTCATTCCCTTCTGTGTTGATCAATAAGATCATCAATCCTGGGAAATGGATAATTCTTCATAATGGTCACTAGGTTTATCTATCATAAATCAATAAAAATAATGACTATATCATATTACTTATTGTAAAATAGGATAGATGAATATCATGGTGATATTCTAGGATGAATAAATTCATTATCCTTGAGTTTCACAAGATGGAACTTAACTTCCACCAAAATAACAGATGCCTCAAAATAAGATGAAATATAAATGGGAATCATGCCAAGTGGCTAGTCAATAGTAAACTCAACCTCTATCTATAGGGGTAAAACATAAAAATAATCTTGAAGTACCATAGGTTATGCACGCACCACTATAGGAAGTGGATTTCTCCAAGAATAATCAAAAGTATCAAGGAATATCTCTAAAAACTGACATGATATCACCCCCCTGTATAGAACAAATGACCCCACTCTTCAAGAGAAAGTACCCCAATCACCCTAAAAGACATGAGTGACTCTATTAGGAGATAAAAACTAAAGTCAATTATGATAATATTAAATATGTACCTTAATATTGATCATCCAACCCATGGAAATAATCAAGTAAAAGATATCATGATCAAGCACCAAGAAGTCCCACTCCACCTTTAGGTCAGCTATTGTCACTCAACATGAAAAACACTTGAAACATTGTTCATAACACTTTCCCAAAGGTGTATAATGATCCAAAAATATTGAAATAATATGATAATTCAATACCAACACATAATAAAAAATTTAAAATATAAAATAATGAGTATCACCTTTATCAAATAATTTACATACAATAGAAGATGAAATAAACATCATACCTCTAACAGTAGTTTGACCTCCTTTAAATTCCTTTGGTGCATACATCACATCATAAATATATCCAATGTCAACTTCTCCATATTAATTCATAGCCACATGAACATATACTTTTCCTGAATATACAACCCACCACCCTTGGAAGCATCTGTATGAATCTTTGAAGCCTTAGTTATAGTGGATCTAGTCTTAATACAATGGGACATTCTTCCAAAAAAATGCCTCAGATGATCAAATTTACCATATATATGATAATTCTTAGTAACCTTTATGTAGTTATTAGACCAACTTCACTTATTATCTATTAATCCCATGATAATGAACTATCGAATTAAAAAGTACATTCAAAAATTATTAGACCAACTTCAGGTATCACAATAAATGATTTTTAATGACAATAATTTAAGATCATTATTTATTTTATGAATAATATATTTAAGAAAAGAAGGAACATGTATATTGAAATAAACCCTCAAATATAGCTCATTAAAATGAACTCAACCTCAAAGTTCAAATTTTTAAAAAAACTTGTGACCACCAATGGTAACTTGGATTTAGTAATAGAAGAGAGTTATACATGACCCATTTACATTGATATTATTTGAATTATAAAGCTCCAAAATCCAGTCTAACATGGCACTAATCCAAACCTAGGAACTTTCACAACACTTTAGGCTGTGAAATGGATTCGATACCAAATTTGTAATGAATAAACTAGGGGAAATAGGATATTCACCCAATGTGGTCCACTGCATGGTGTAGTATAAGAAACATGATATAAAATGTCACGTGATAAACTTGAATAAGGATATGAACAATGTATAAAGAGGAATCAAGAGATCATGTCCATGATATGTATAAAGTGAATCCAAACTGGGAAAAATAGAAAGATAAAACAAGACAAAACTAATCAAGTCCCTAAGTGACCATCCATTACCACCAAATCATCCTACCATAAAGATAATGACCATAAATCACATGCTACACAATGCCCTTACCATTAATTTATTCTTATTAAACAACCTATAAAACCACCAAAAGTAAAAATTAGGATGTGATCACAAATCCTAGTATAATACCACAAAAGAATATATAATGTTCTAATATTAGTAATTCATTAGATTTAGCTTTAAAAAATCTATTTTATAATGAATTCACATAAAATAAAACCATTTTGTAAAACATTCCTTTAGTTTTCATAAAATCATACCTTATTCACCAAATCAAGGAATATGTCATGTATGAAATAAAAAATGCAATAAATAATGTACACAACATATTATAAGAATGTGAGAAAATAAACATGAAATTTACCATCATGTGATAAACCAATCATAAATTAAAAAGAACACCATTTGTGCTCTAACCTATGGGTATACGTGCTATAATTGAAATAAAATCCCCAATATAAGTATAAGGTAGATCTTACTAACATAACCTCTAGTGTCATAAAAATAACTAATATAACATAAAACCTCTTGTGGGATTACACATATAATGAGTTTGAATTCTATTACTAACACACCCAAGGCTACCCAATGTGATATGTTTATCAAACAATATTTAAAAACCATGCATATAAATATTAAAACATTTTCACATCAATTCCATTCCACATACAGTATTGAATAACAATTTTATAAACAAAACCACCCTTTAAATCATTTAATAAAATTCTTGGTGTACACACATATAATTTTAAATAATACCCCTTTAAAAACACATATCTCATCTAATAAAACTATTCTAAATTCAAATCATGAATTTCCATTGAATTACCCCATGGAATTGATAAGAACATACACTGTTAAATAATTAACCCCTTGTAAAGTAATACCTAAATAAAATGGAGGAAACCTAATCACCTTTAAAAAATAATATTGGAAAAAAGAAGAGTAGCCTCCAAAAGTCATGGATCAATTGAAAACTACAATGTATTGATCAAGATCACATATATTTTATAATAAATTCAAAAAACATAGAAAAAATTCTACAAAAAAATATAAAAAAAACCTAAATTGGGATAGGGATATCATACATACAATAAGGAATACAATACATAGCACTAGTGATCAACCACACAAAGAAAAATGATACAGAGGGAATGGAACACTATAAATGCACTAGATGGAGACCTAGGTTTTAAGGTATATGGATTCAAAATTAAAATGGAGAGAGTTATGTGAGTGGAAAATAAAACCCACTCATGAGGGTTTTATAGTGTAAGTCTCATCCTTGTGCTATAAATTTTCCAAACTCATATATATCGAAAGAACATCACCTCAGGTTAAATTATTCCGATTAATTATTTTACATCATAAGAATGGATTTTATTATATAAAACCATTTTTTCCAAAAAGGTTTAAAAACCTAAATAATTTATATTGTTTATTCCTAGTGCTAAAGATATGTCGTAATCTAAAAATTTATCACATAATTTTGTACTACAGGAACTACCAAATATAGACCCCTGAAGAAAACTACAAGAAACATTATGACACCCTATAATACCTTTGCCACATTTATAATCAGAATCCATTAATTCTAACAAACATACATCCCCAAACAATAGGCCATTTTCTCTAAAGAATGGCATGTATCCCTAAAATCCCTAAAACACATAAAAAGGAAGGGAATAAAAATAAGACACAAAGAGTAACTAAAAGTAGGTACTACGATGTTATATATTAAGGAAATTTTTTGTTCATGGTTGATGACCTTAAGGATTTTTTTCTATGGAATGGTGAAATGGATATGTGGTGTGGTGGGTGTGTTTCAGAGTGTATTTGTTGGTTAGAATCTGGTCACTGCTGAAAAATCATATTTGGATAACAGTATATCTAACATCCATAGTGGATCTCACTGTTGGGTCATAGGATATGGAAATATAGGTGGAGAAGAATGAGAGCTTCATGAGTTTCTAGAAAATCCTAACATACAATATGTGTACTTTGGAAGAACACACACATTGTGTAGTACTATTTTTTAGCAACAATGGTTTCTCAAAAAATTAAATATTACTTATCATGTAGACCGGCCACACACTATGTTATTTGATGTTGGATGGTCATTGTGTACCCTTGGGTTACAAAGGCATAGGCATGACTAGAGTATATGGGCATGGTCCAAAAAGACATGGTCATACCCTAGGCTACCAATACATGATGTGTACTCCTTGTATTAGTCTTGTACGCACAAATATCCATCCATTCCATGTGTAGGTGAGGATACACCCAAAATTCCAATAGAGGTATCATGTTGTATGACCCTATGTATACATATTTTATTTTTCTATGAGACTTATATCATGCGTATATCCTTCTTTGGGATATGAATTTTGGTTATGTGTATCCTATCCTAAGTATTTTTCTATATATAAGGTTATGGGGTCTTTGTTATGAAATCATAGATTTTTCATGATATTATTTGAGTGGGACACTTTTCCAACAAATCTTAACCATTGGTACTATCTGGGTGTGATTATCATAGTGATGTATGTGTTGGAAGTTACCTTTCTCTATATAGAAGGTGGGTCCCCTATATCCATTATACATGAAGAGATAGAACTCCCCTACATTACAGAGGGTGTGATTCCTCTATCTATGGAGTGGAGCCCCCAACTTTGAGAACAAACAGTGAGTATATCCTCTATTGTAGAAGTGCTACCTTGGTTTTTCTATGTAGTGGTGAGGTATAGGTCATCCATATTCTTGAGATGTTACATGAGATGAATGGTAAGAGATAGTTCCCCCTTAGTTATGGTGTGAATTATCATGGAATGACCCTTCCACTTGTTATCTTATATTGTTTAGTGAGGTATTTGGATTTAGTTATAGGACATTTGGATCAACATACATATTCATCATTGTTAGCAGGTAGTGCAGATAGAGATCCTCTTTCTTTATTAATTTGGGTTTCTTCTGAGCTTATTAAATGTTGGGTTTTCTTCACCTTCTTTATTTATGGGCTAGAATAATTATTTGTATTTATATTACTCCATTTTTTATTTATAGGGTGACATACTGTGTATATATATACTCACCATTGTATGGTATTTTCAAGCACATGTGGTTTATTATGAAGATGATAGTTAGGACATAGATGACCTTGGTGGACCAGGTTTCATAGAATAATAGTTTTTCTTTATGCTAACAAGGTTTGATGGATATCCATAAAGATTTAGAGCTGTTTTATATTCAGTTTCCCTTTTATTCAAATTTTTGTAAGGTTAGGATCTCATTTCTCATTACATGTATATTTTTAATTGTTTTATATTTTACATTATATTGGTTTACATTGATGTTTTTCATTGAGGTAGTTGCATCCATGGTTTACAATTTATATGATTGAGTCATTTATTATATATCTTCAACATTTTATGTAATTTTTTTGTGAATACAGGTATTTAGGATAAGTAATTTCATTCATTATTATGCCTACTTAGTTCCAGTATCTATCCCATAGATCGTTAGAGGTAGTTTTGGTGTTTCGCCCTTGACTTACAACCAACACAAGAGGGGTCCTAGTGGGTCATGATGTGACAGGGTCATATCATAGGTTTGTTTTTATTAGGATAGTATTTGGAGTTTTGGACTTTATGTGAGGTTTTGTTTGGGAACATAGGGAAATAATGTCGGTGTATATTGAGGTCAACTCTCAGGATAGGGAATTAAGTTTTGGTGTAGTTTCCAATGTATCCATACATCATGACATTTACTATATTCATATTTACTTGGCTAGGTGAGGCATCGATTGAAGGGAAATAATGGTTTAAGTAATATATAGGATTGGGAATTTTTAACCTTAATGTCCTTATTGAGTTAGCTCCCTAGATATTATCATCTAAAAATGTTACACCTTGTAATATTTAGGCTTACCTCGTGATGATATCCAATAGAGATAGTGATATATGATCTTGATGATGATATATTGAGCATTTAGGCCTTTTCTCAACGACCCATTCATGATGTGTTTCCTCTAGTAGGGTATAGATAAGTTCCACCACCAATTCAACATAATGTGGATCCACCTATAATTGTATAAGTAGAAGATTTATTGTGTGTTTAGAAACCAATAGATTCATCTGGTCATACAAATGATGTACACGGTCTTAGAAAGTTACTCAAGTTTCAAAAAATAGATTCCTATTAGTTTTCATGGTGAGATATAACCTTAGGTGGTAGAGGATTAGCTTGAGGTAGTGGTCTAAGTTTTTAGTATTGTTCAAACCCCAACTGATCAGATGGTTTAACTTCATATCAGCCTTCTTCAAGGTGCTATGGGTTTTGGTGGATTCTGATTACTTAGTCTCATGTTGAGATTAATCTCTCATGGTTAGACATTCAGTATCTATTCTTTAATGAGTATTACCCTTTCTTCGTATTCTCATTGTGGATTCTAGAGATTATTGAGTTATAGTAAGGTGATGTGATAGTAACTAAGTATGCCTCATGTTTTACCAACCTCATACATTCTCTCTTCATATAGTGCAGGATAGATACTTCTGGGTGTTTAAGATTGAGAAGGTACTTCATAGAAACATCCATTACATAGAGATATCTTTATTCATTCTCAATTATAATATATTGTTAGAGCATGCTTTTGTTATAGTGAACAACCAATTAGTGGGGTGTTGGAAAGCTGGAGCTGGGCATGGACATCATATGGTTGAGTCATCGGTAGTGAAGTTAAAGAGTTGGTTTGCAAGGTCTTAGAGAAGGAGGAATACTTATACATGAACTCATAAGAGTGGAAATAAATCACAGAGTTCATTCATATGTACTAGTCAGCCCTAATATGGCTGGAGATATTCTTGTGATGGAATAGGTCACATGGCTTATGATTTTCATACCCATCATGCTCAAAATGGTGGATAGTCGATGGATGGAAAACTATTACAGATGCAACATCATGATTAGTGATCTCCTAGGCATGGAAAAGGAATACCATGTGGAGGTAATGCTGATAGAGTAGTAGATGGAGTACCAAATGGAGGATTTGTAAGTAGTGGATAATTCTTTTAACTACTCCCACCACCACCACCACTAGGTTGACCACATTGGGCACAGAGGTTATGAGGTTGAGGTCATAGTATATTGAAGGGTATGAAGGGATATTATTAGGATGCTCATGAAAATATTTTATGTGTGATCATTGTATTATATATATTAACTATAGTACATGTAGACATAGGTGAAAGTCATTCCATTTTCTCCACAACCCTAGTGTGAGGGGTACATCTTCTCATTGAGACATTAGACTAGTAGTTATGGATAGAGGTTCCTACTGGGATTGATTCATCTATACACCACATATATTGAAAGTAAGATTTTGGATTCTATTAAGATTGTTTCTCATGATAAATTATGGTCATTGTGATGAAACCTTATGAATTTATCATGGGTACGGACTAGTTTTTCATAGTGTGTTCTCAAATAGACTATAAATGTAGGAGAGTTATATGCTTTTTTGTAGTTGATATAAGAATATATTTCATGGGAGATAGGGATGTTATGCCTAAGGAGGTGGTACTCATGAGTTGGAAATTCCTGAGGAGGTGGTACTCATGAATAGAAAGTTGAAACCTATCACCCATTAGTTAGTAATCATCTCTCATGGTGCAGTTGGATCATAAGGCATCTATCTTATAGTGGTAGTAGAGAAATATATGGATGTAATTCTCAAAAAAATTAGGACTACTTGTTAGATGAGTGATTTAGTTCTATATCAAATTGAACCTCATGGCCATACTGATATCTCTTATAGTATATCAAATGGACCCCACTAAGATCTAGGAGGTGAGGGTTCAATTGGAAATCCTTCATGGGAATGGTTTTATTAGACCTAGTGTATCCCCTTATGAATATTTTATTTTGTTAATGAAAAAGTAATATGAGTGTTTGAGTATTTTTATTGAATATCATCAACTTAATCTAGTATTTATCATGAATAAACACCCCATGGTGAGGATTTTTTACCTCTTCAACCAGTTAAACGGTGTATGTTTTTTTAGACAATAATTTCACGTTTACTACTATCAACTGAGGGTTTTCAAGGATGAAATTTTGATGATGAAATCCTGATATATCTATGCACACAATGAGTTCATTTTTATACATTTTAGTAGGATTAATTCCCCACATTTTTCATGGGTCTTATCAACCAGATCTTATAGCCACACCTAGATTGATTTGTTGTTTCGTTATCCCATGGCGTTCTCATATAATCTATATGGGAGTATGAAAATTCATAACATTTGTTGATGTTCTGAGACTTAATTTAGGATCACCAACTTTTTTTAACACCTTGAAGTATTATTTTTAGATCTCCATGGTTCTCTTTCTAATGATTTCATCTCAAAACATGGTTTGGACAGGGATCTGATGATGATTGATGTAGTGAATTCCTAGGAGCCACCATATATCATGTCTTATGTGGAGTATATCCTCATATATAATTGTTTTACCAATTTTTTGTGGATTTGTTTTCTAAGATAGTAACCCTTGTAACTGCCTTGACATAGAAAGGTATTCCATTTACCTTGACCAAGAAGTTTTAAATATCCTTTTAGGAGATAAGGAATTTGTTGAACAGTGCTCCTATTTTGAGTTTACTAGTAGAGGGTATTGATTATGTGGTGTTTATTTATGCCTTTGGAGTTTAGATTGGTCTCATGTTGATGTAGAGGCTATAAATGATCACTTATGGGTTAAGGTAGTTGAGGTCTCATGATAATAATTACATGACCCATGACATAGAATTGGTAGTGGTAGTCTTTTTCCTAATGATATGGAGGAATTATCATCTAGGTGTAAATTTTATTGTTCACTCTGACCATGAGAGTCTTAGAAGTATCTCTTCTCAGAGGGACCATAAACCAAAATAGACTTCTTGGTTGGAATCCATTTAGTACTACAATATTGAGATTTTATATACTCTATGGAAGGGTAATGTTTTGGCAGATTCCCATAGAATGATATCCCATTCTCACTTGGTATAGGAGGTTTCTGGGCAGTTGTCTTTGGTAAAGATAACCCTAGTTGAGGATATGGGTACAATTTATCATCAGTCTATTTTAGTGACTTTACAACTTTATCAACATGTGAGAGATACTTAGTTGGGATATATTAACTATGATTTTTTTTCATGACAATATACCCTCATAATATTCCCTAGAGGGAAAATATGTAGGAGGGAGGACATAATATTTTTTGAGGTATGGATAGTGGTTCTAGAAATTATTTTAGAGGAGGTGTTGGGGAAGTTATATACATACCACTTATATTTATATCCAGTTGTGAAAATGATGAAAAAGAACCTTTGGTGGGATTTTTTTGGGTTGGAATGAGGTGTAGTATTGCATATAATTTTTATTGGTGTCTCACATGTGAGTAGGTATTGGATGAAAATTAGGTTCCAACAGGTTTAACTCAACCATATAATCTTCTAAAATAGAATTATTATGAAATATTAATGGATTTTTCAATAGTTCATCCATAAATATAGAGAGGAAATGATGCTACCATAGTTGTGTTTGACTAAAAAACAATGTTGTTGTTATTTCATTCCACTAGGGAGTAGAGATCAGTCTGGTATTTTTGAGATTTATACATGATTGAAATTATACAGCTTCATGGTGTTCCTGTGATGGTCGTATACATCCATTATGATCAGTTTATGTAACACCCCAACCCTAGTTACCCAGAGTCGGTGCATTATTACATAACATTGGCATGATCACAAGAAAGATCAAGTCTCAAAAGACCGATTAGTTTAGTAGTCTTGGAAACACTAGATATATTCATAAGTCTTACATTACATCATAAACTCAAAAAAACTACAACAAAATCTTTTCTTCATATCCCATCATACTTTCCCTGTAGGTCATTCATAAATTATTTCTTCACGTCTTGGGAAAAATAAAACATTGAAAGGGGTGAACTCGGATGCTCAGTAAGGATAACAATATAGCAGAAACTTTCATAAATAAGCATAAACATTTAAGGCAATGAATAACTAAAACAAAAGCCTTTTAAACTTGAACTTCAGCATAATATTTCAAATATAAAATGAAATAATTCCATTTACTTATTCACATGGATATTCTACTAGTCGAATAATCACATGCAATATCAATAACCACTTTCATAAGGATGGAATGCATAATGTCAAACTATCATAACCACATAGTCAAGGCCTCGTGCCAAGACTACAAATAATAGTTTGTCAAGGCCTTCTACCAAGACACTAGTTTGTCTCATGAGACCTACCGATGCATCGAGGAGCTATAGCGGTCTCCACCCATCACTTATTAAGTCCAATGCATTCCCATATGAAAAGGTTTAAACATAACATAAACATTCATATTAAAACTAGCATACCAAATACTTCATCCATAAACCACAAATGGTATAAAAATAACACATCCACGATCAAACATATCACAAAACATTCAATATAATATAGAAGCTTTTTATCATAATAAATTAACTTCAAATAAGCTTAAAATCCATCAAAAGATGTTGACATAGATGAAATCAAAACTATTTGAGAGAAATATATCTTTTTTTGAATTCATTTAAAAGTCACATAATTGTAAAATAAAAAATTTACTTTGAAAATATCTTTATAAGATTGTGAGGGAATCTTCTAAGATTTTATAATGGCGAAAAATAGCCGCACCCATCATATAAGTTAAAAAACATTCTTACCTTAATTATGTCGAAAAGGTTAAAAAGGACCTTGTTTGGAAAACGACAGAAAGATTCTTTTATAAACCTATTATAAAAAGTAAAACAAGGGTATAAATGAATTTAACCCATATTCTAGTAAATAGTAAAAATGTTTTGAAATACGTTTTTAAGAAACATGGATGTGTATGATAAAGAAGTCCCAGCATATTATTACATATAAACAAACTCGGATAATGAAGAGATTGCGAAATAAACCATTACCTTGTACTTTTCCTTAGTTAAGGGTAGGTTAACCTCCTGTATAATGGTGAAATAATAGTTATTAAATTATACAATAATCATATACATTAATATGATATCATATATTATCTTTTAACACTTATTTGTTAATAATATCTTAGTATTATCGTTGTTTCGGGTGTTTACTTACTCGTTTTATTTTATATGTTTTGTTACGTAAGACGTGTTTGTCATGGATAGGTTGTATCTTATTCATATCCATAATGATATCAAATCCTTAAACATTATTTTTAATCATCTAATGATAATTATACTTGAATGGATACGATGGAGAATGAATCTCATCGCGTTCGTGGAGACGGTAGTCCGTACGTACGCACGAGCGACAATATCATTCTTTTGATATTAAAATAATATATAATTGGAAGGTATATCATATATACAGAATAATTATAATGTTATATTTATTATTTACATGAATTACACATCATTATTATACCCATCCAATTAATAATTTACTGAATAACAATTACACCACGACGTGGAGACGGTAAGCCGTACGTACGCACGTATGGTGACATGTCATTCAAAGGATGGATAGAATACTGAATATGGTTGTAAAATATTTATAATAACATCACAGTATATATAAGATACTGTAGTTATTATTTTAGAATGGTAATAACAAAGAAAGAATAAGTTGAAGAAGAAAGGAACTTGAGAAAGGGTGGTGAAAAAGCTACCTCTTCTTCATGTTCTTCCTTTTTATTTGATCAAAAGGGCTCTTTATATTGGATTTCTGATCAAACTAAGGCATCTAGGTTGAAGTGAGGGAAGTTGAGAGAGTATTTGGGTAGGGTTGGGCCAAGCCAAAAGGCTTTGAATTTGTGAATTAGTGAGAAGGGGGAGTTCCCTTTTATAAGAGGGGTGAGGGGCACCTTTGGAAAAGCTAGAAATATTATTTTATAATAAATTCATATTTGGTTTATAATGACTCAAAAGTAGATTATTTAAAGCTTAAGGTGGGGATGGGTCTAAAATCACTCAACCAATATAACTTATATAGGTTTGGGTCATTATATTAACCTTATATTTTAGTTTTAACTCTTAGTTAATTAGTTTAACACTTACCATGTCACTTTGTATTTTTATATTATATAGTTAATAAACTTACTATATACCTCCAAGAGACAACCCAAGTGGTAAATTAATGATAAAACTATCATTATATAAGTCTCTTGGCTGAACCTTAGATTTTTATAAATTTAATATAAATTAATAATATAATATTTATTTTAAAAACTCTTTTATGTTAAATTTGACACTATTCAATAATTGATTTTTGTTAAAGTCTTAACAACTTTATTAATTATAAAAAAAATCATTTAAGCAATACTATAATGTCATATTAAGAAATAAAATTCATTTATGTCATCAAAACTTTCAAATTATATTAATTTTAACATTTATAGTACCAATTATTTGATTCTTTCATTAATAAGGAAAATACTACATCATTATTGTGTCATAAATAATATTAATTATTAAATGTATAAAAATTATAAATAAAATACCATTATGTAGGAAATATTTTTATATTTCTAATGAATATTTATAGTCGAAAATCCAACATATATAACCCTATGTAAAAAAAAATTTTCTAAAAGATATATGCTTATGTCATTTTTGTATTTATTTTAACTTAATTAATATAAAGTGTCATTATCACTTACAAGTGGCTCCATGGGGTCCCAAAATCGACCCAAAGATGCCCAAGGTCGGAAATGTATCAACCAATAAGGTTAGGACACGTTTTAGGGTAATTTATTATTATTATAATATTATTTTTTTACCCTTATTTACCGGATTTACCCTTTAACCATGGTAAATAAAATATTTACCGAAGTAATTATTCAAAATGTCTAAAAATAAAAGTTACCTATTTACACAATTTGGAAATCCTGATTCAAAATATGGAATCCATTTTTTGAAATTAAAAACACATAAGTGGAAGAAATTAATTTAAAATTAATTCCTGTTGTTAAAACAAAAAGCGTGTTTTTAAGAGATAATAACTATCAAAAGATTGACACTTGTTCATGTCCGGTTTAATTGTGAAATTATGTCCAATGACCAACATTGTATTAAATGGTAAAAATATATTATAAATATACTTTAAAACCACTCAAATTCATAATTTATCACTATTAATTATTTCGATTAAAAAAGTTGTTTTTAATTAAAATTTTATTAATTTTCACTATTCATCAAAATATAAATGTTATCTGAAAAGTTACAAAATTTTACCCTAGGATAATTTCGATATTCAGAATCCAAAAATGAAGTCAATTATGAGAGATGAAATTTATAAAATTTCATATTGTGGGTATTACTGTTCATAACATCTAGTTTGATTGGTTGTGGTGTGTGTTAGAACTCGAAGTTACGTACAACACACGCTACTATATTATTCAAAGGGAAGTGTACTGTGGAAGCTTGGGGTGTTAAATTATCCCCTCCTTCAAATATTTTCATCCTCGAAATTTCTAGAATACTACTGCATGAAAATACTCGGGTGGTTCTTCATCATAAGTTCCTCGGGTTCCAATGTTGCCTCTTCCATCTTATGGTTTCTCCATAGAACTTTTACTAAACGAGTCGTTCGGTTTCTCAGCACTTGTTCTCTTGTATCAAGAATCCCGATGGGATCTTCACAATAAGACAGATCAGGTTCCAGTTCTAATTCCTCATAGGTGAGTATATGCATTGGGTCAGGCATATATTTTCTCAATAGTGATACATAGAACACATCGTGAACTTTGGAGAGATTTGGCGGCATTGCCAAACGGTAATCTACATCCCCAATTTGTTCTAGAATTTCGAAAGGACCAATGTACTTGGGACTCAATTTACCTTTCTTGTCAAAACGTATAACTCCCTTCCATGGAGATACATTCAAGAAAACATGATCTCCCACCTGAAATTCCAAATCCTTTCTTCGGTTGTCAGCATAGCTCTTCTGCCTACTTTGAGCAGCTTTGATGTAGTTTTGGATTACCTTCACCTTTTCCATCATTTCCTCCACCAGTTCTAGGCCTAAAAGTTTTCTTTCACCAACTTCATCCCAACAGGTTGGTGTGCGACATATCTTTTTGTATAACGCTTCATATAGTGCCATCCGAATACTTGAATGGAAGCTATTATTATAGTAAAATTCCACCATAGGTAAATATTGATCCCAAATACCCTGAAAGTCAAGTGAGCAAGATCTCAACATGTATTATAAGGTTTTAATAGTCCGTTCTAATTGTCCATTTGTTTGAGGGTGGTAAGTAGAGCTCAAATGAAGTTTGGTATCCAAGGCTTTTTGAAGACTCTTCCAAAATCTTGAAGTAAAATGGGGATCATGATCAGAAACAATCGATAGGGGTACTCCATGAAGTCTCACCACTTCATTAATATATATCATTGCTAGACGTTTAAGTGGTAAATCTTCCCTTATAGAAATAAAATGTGCTGACATGGTAAGATGGTCAACAATGACCCATATTGAATCATTCCTTCTAGTAGTCTTTGGTAGCCCCATGACAAAGTCCGTCGTAATATTGTCCCATTTCCACTCCAGTATGGGAAGAGGTTTCATGACTCCTCCAGATTGTTGCCTTCCAGCTTTCACTTGTTGAAAAACCATACATCTTTACACAAAATCAGTAATCTCCCTCTTTATGTTGTCCCACCAAAAATGTTCCTTCAAGTCTCTATACATTTTTGTGCTCCCAGAGTGTATAGAGAAATTGGAACTATGATCATCATCCAACAATTCCCTTTTTAGATCAGGTATATTGGGAACACAAAGTCTCTTCCCAAATTTCGAAATTTCATCTTCATACCCAAAGTCATTCAATCTCCCATCATTCACAGCTTTAATCTTCTTTTGAAATTCTTCATCATCGGTCTGAGAACTCTTAATCCTTTCTAGTAAAGATGGTTTGGAAACCATTTGAAAAAGCACGGATTTTCACCTTCCATGGTTATTCCCATGTCCATCTTCACTAGATCCATGAAAATTGGATCCCTTTCAATTCTCATATTGTTCAAAACTCCATGATCTTTTCTGCTCAAAGCATCTACCACCTTATTTGAATTCCCAGTGTGGTAGTATATCGTACAATCATAATCCTTGAGTAATTCAAGCCATCTCCTTTGCCTCATGTTGAGTTCTTTTTGTGAGAAAATATACTTCAAACTCTTGTGATCAGTATAAATCTCACATTTTTCACCATAGAGGTAGTGTCTCCATATCTTCAAAGAAAATATCATAGCTGCTAACTCGAGATCATGAGTAGGATAGTTTTTATCATGAATTTTCAACTGTCGTGATGCATAGGCAATAACCCTATCATTCTGCATAAGGACACAACCAAGTCCTTTCTTCGATGCATCACTATAAATAACGAACCCATCATTCCCCGATGGTAGTGTCAATATAGAAGCATTGACTAATCTTCTCTTCAGTTCTTCAAAACATTCTTCACACTCTTTTGTCCAAACAAATTTAACCCCTTTACATGTGAGCTTTTTTAATGGGTTAGCCAACCGGGCAAAATTCTTGATGAAACGTCGATAATAACCTACTAAACCAATAAAACTGCATACCTCAGTTATACTCGTAGGTGCTGGACATTCTTGGATTGCCTTGGTCTTAGAATGATCAACATAGATTCCATATTTAGAGACAATATGGCCAAGAAAAGAAATCTCTTAAAGCCAGAATTCACACTTGCTAAACTTCCCATATAATTCATGTCTTCTTAGAGTCTTGAGGATAATGCGCAAGCAATTTTCATGATTTTCGTAGCTTTTGAATTATACCAAGATATCATCAATAAATACCACCAAAAAATCATTGAGATATTCCTTGAAAAACCTATTCATTAGATCCATGACTACAGAGGGTGCATTAGTCATCCCAAAAGGCATTACCGTAAACTCGTAATGCCCGTACTTTGTTCAAAATGTTGTCTTCGGAATGTCTTCCTTCTTCACACACAACTGATGGTATCCAGATCGAAGGTTAATCTTTGAAAAGTATTGAGCTCTATAAAGTTGGTCAAATAAATCATCAATGTGAGGTAGGGGATACTTGTTCTTTATTGTTATAGCATTGATCTCCCTGTAGTCGATACATAACCTTATAGATCCATCTTTCTTTTTAACAAAACGAACAAGGGCTCCCCATGGAGAAACACTAGGGTGAATAAATCCCTTATTACTCAATTCCTCTAGTTGTTTCTTTAGTTCAACTAATTCCACAGTAGCCATTCTATAAGGGGTCTTCAATATAGGCCTTGATCCAAGAATTAAATCAATGGAAAACTCAACTTCTCATTTTGGAGGATGTCCAGGTAAATCTTTCGGAAACACATCTACATATTCTTTAACAATAGGTATATCCTCTATTTGAACATTCCTTTCCTCACCCATAGTCATTTCATTCTCTTCCTCCCTAATAATTGAATTTAGCTGAGCTAATGGGGTGGATCTAGATAAGAATTAGGTGGTGATGATTCTTCTCTAAAGATAAGGTGTTCCTTATCATCATCATCAAAAATTGTAACCTCCTTCTTCTTAAAATAAATCTTTGCATCATGGTCCGAAAGCCAATCCATACTGAGGATTATATCAAACTCAATCATAGGTATGACGATGAGATCAGCATATAAAGAACATTTATGTGCTCTAATGGGGACTGATTCAAAAAACTTTGTTGCAATGATACTTCCCTTAGGAGTTTTAACTAAAAACTCTCTTGTTAAATCAAATTAGAAATATCTAATTTTCTTATCAAACTGGGAAGATATGAAACAATGTAATGATCCAGAATCAAATAATGCATTTGTTAAACTTGAGGAAACCATTAAATTACCTGCCACCATGTCTTTCGGAGCTTCTACCTCAGTAGTAGTGATAGCATAAGCTTGGCCTTGATCCCTTGGCCTTTTTTTAGGTAAGTTCCCCTGACGCTTAGAACATTCATTTGCATAATGTCCCATCTCCCTGAAATTGTAGCATTGGACATCGGTAGCTTCCTTCTTCCCTATGGAATCACGAGTTTGGTGGCCTTTTTCACTACACTTGTAACAAACTCTCATTCCTTTTAAGCAAGTATCAGGGTGCTTCTTCCCACATTTACTACAGGATAGATATTCAACCTTTCCCTTCTTCCCCTTATTTCCATTCCCAGATTGATCAGCAGATATCTTCTTCTCTTGATTTTCTTTAAAGTCATAAGACTTAGAGAATTCTTTTTCTGTCTTGATAGCACATAAGACAATGTCTTTGTATGATGAGAAGGATTGTGAGACTAATGCTTGAGAGAGAAATGGTTTTAACCCATCAAAGAAACAATCAATCTTACTTCTTGGGTTACGTATATAATCTCCAGCATACCTTGATAACCTTGTAAAGTTAGCCTCATACTTTGCGACATTCTCCTCCTCCTTTTGTCTCAGACTCAGAAATTGTATTTCCATATCTTCTCAATGGTCACGAGAAAAGTATTTTTCTAAAAACAGATCTTTGAACTCCCTCCATTCCATATTTGATACTTCATCATCTTACTTCGTGTTTTGAATCAATGAACACCATTGATCGACATCTCCAGTGAGGCGATAAATTTCCATGACAACTTTTTCTCTTTCAATACTCCCCAAAGCCTAAAATATTTTCTCTAGGGAACTTATCCATTGCTCAGATACTAATGGATTTATACTCCCATTGAACATTGGTGTTTGTTGCCTCATGAAGCGATCTAACATTGATCTTCTACACTGTAGATCAGGGTGCTCCATATGGGTAATATTATTATTCATAACCTGAGTGAGTTGTCCCAGTATGGTGATTAGTTGATCAGCACCAATTGCATCACCAGCTCCACTATAATTATCTTGAGCAAGAGGGCAATCCCTACATGGAGTGCGTGCAATGATACGGTTTTCATTTCTTCCACTAGGCACCATTTCTAAATAATGGAATAAACTAGATCAGTTTATGAATCAAAATACATAATTCCATACTTATAAAACACTAAACATAAATTGAACTATTTATGGATATAATCCATAATCATAAAAATGTTTTCTTTGAGGAAGTATATACTCATAAACCCTTCATAATGATTTGTAAAGAAAATGAGATTTATCCTTAGCATATCCCCCGGGAGTGTCGTAACCAAGAGTGCAGTAAGGCCCGTTGTCGTGCACCATTTCCCGTTCGAGTCTAGCTCAATGTGGTGTTTTCAAGTTTTACCCCTAGGTAAATCTGTGCCAGATCTTCCTCTACCTGCTCGTATCCAGATAGGGATGTATTTCTCAGAAAACTCAC
The DNA here is from genome assembly GCA_963277665.1 of Viscum album. Lineage (NCBI taxonomy): Eukaryota > Viridiplantae > Streptophyta > Magnoliopsida > Santalales > Viscaceae > Viscum > Viscum album. The sequence continues at coordinate 1,336,256,730 of OY728142.1, forward strand.
AAAATCTCTACAATACCAAAATTCTAGGAAATTCTTCTATAATAATACTCAAAGTCCATCTTAAATCTATGTGCTCTAATCATAGTTTATCTTAATATATATTCCAAGGTTTGTACTAAACTTCCTCTGATACCAATTGTAACACCCCGACCCCAGTTACCCAGAGTCTATGCATTATTACATAACATTGGCATGATCACAAGAAAGATCAAGTCTCGAAAGACTGATTAGTTTAGTAGTCTTGGAAACACTAGATATATTCATAAGTCTTACATTACATCATAAACTCAAAAAAACTACAACAACATCTTTTCTTTATATCCCATCATACAATCCCTGCAGGTCATTCATAAATTACTACTTCACATCCTGGGAAAAATAAAACATTGAAATGGGTGAACTCGGATGCTCAGTAAGGATAACAATATAGAGGAAACTTTCATAAATAAGCATAAACATTTAAGGCAATGTATAACTAAAACAAAAGCCTTTTAAACTTGAACTTCAGAAAAATATGGAAAATATAAAATGAAATATTGTCATTTACTTATTCACATGGATATTATACTAGTTGAATAATCACATGCAATATCAATAACCACTTTCATAATGATGGAATGTATAATACCAGACTATCATAACCACGTAGTCAAGGCCTCGTTCCAAGACTACAAATAAGATTTTGTCAAGGCCTTGTGCCAAGACACTAGTTTGTCTCATGAGACCTACTGATTCATCGAGGAGCTATAGTAGGCTCCACCCGTCACTTATTAAGTCCAATGCATTCCCATATGAAAAGGTTTAAACATAACATAAACATTTGTATTAAAACTAGCATATGAAATACTTCATCCATAAACCATGAATGGTATAAAAATAACACATCCATAATCAAACATATCACAAAACCTTAAATAAAATATAGAATTTTTGTATCATAATAAATCAACTTCAAATAAGCTTAAAATCCATCAAAGGATGTTGACAAAGATGAAATCAAAACTATTTGAGAGAAATATCTCTTTTTTTGAATTCATTTAAAATTCACATAATTATAAAATAAAACATTTACTTTGAAAATATCCTTATAAGATTTTAAGGGAAGCTTCTATGATTTTATAACGGCGAAAAATATCCACACTCACCGTATAAGTTAAAAAAACATTCTTACCTTAATTATGTCGAAAAGGTTAAAAAGGACCTTGTTTGGAAAACGACAAAAAGATTCCTTTATAAACCTATTATAAAAAGTCAAAAAATGGTATAAATGACTTTAACCCATATTCTAGTAAATAGTAAAAATGTGTTGAAATACATTTTTAAGAAACATGGATGTGGATGATAAAGAAGTCCCAGTAGATTATTAATTATAAACAACCTCGGATAATGAAGAGATTGTGAAATAAACTATTACCTTGTACTTTTCCTTAGTTGAGGGTAGGTTAACCTCCTATATAATGGTGAAATAATTTTTATTAAATTATACAATAATCATATACATTAATATGATATCATATATGATCTTTTAACATTGATTTGTTAATAATATCTTAGTATTATCGTTGTTTCGGGTGTTAACTTACTCGTTTTATTTTATATGTTTTATTACGTAAGACGTGTTTTTTATGGATAGTTTGTATCTTATTCATATCCATAATGATATAAAATCCTTAAAAATTATTTTTAATCATCTAATGATAATTATACTTGAATGGACATGATGGAGAATGAATCTCATCGCGTTCGTGGAGACGGTAGTCTGTACGTACGCACGAGAAACAATATCATTCTTTTGATATTAAAATAATATATAATTGGATAGTATATCATATATACAGAATAATTATCATGTTATATTTATTATTTACATGAATTACACATCCTTATTATACCCATCCAAATAATAATTTATTGAATAACAATTACACCACGACGTGGAGACGGTAAGTCGTACGTACGCACGTATGGTGACATGTCATTCAAAGGATGGATAGAATACTGAATATAGTTGTACCATATTTATAATAACATCACAGTATATATAATATACTGGAGTTATTATTTTATAATGTGAATAACAAAGAAAGAAGAAGGTTAAGAAGAAAGGAACTTGAAAAAGGGTGGTGAAAACGTTACCTCTTCTTCGGGTTCTTCCTTTTCATTTGATCAAAAGGGCTCCTTAGTTTGGCTTTCTGATCAAACTAAGGCCTCTAGGTTTAATTTAGGGAAGTTGAGAGTGTATTTGGGCAAGTTTTGGCCGATCCAAAAGGCTTTTAATGTGTGAATTAGTGAGGAGGGGGAGTGCCCTTTTATAAGAGGGGTGAGGGGCACCTTTGGAAAAGCTAGAAATATTATTTTATAATAAATTTATATTCGGTTTCTAATGGCTCCAAAGTGGATTATTTAAAGGTTAAGGAGGGTATGGGTTGAAAACCACTCAACCAATAGAATTTAGACAGGTTTGGGTCATTATATTAACCTTATCTTTTAGTTTTAACTCTTAGTTAATTAGTTTAACACTTACCATGTCACTTTGTATTTTTATATTATATAGTTAATAAACTTACTATATACCTCCAAGAGACCCCCAAGTGGTCCATTAATGATACACCCATCATGATATAAGTCTCTTGGCCGAACCTTAGATTTTTAGGAATTGAATATAAATTAATAATATAATATTTATTTTAAAAACTCTTTTATGTCAATTTTGACACTATTCAATAATTTATTTTTGTTAGTCTTAAAAACTTTATTAATTCGAAAAAAAATTAATTTAAGAAATCATATAATTTCATATTGATCAATAAAATTCATGGATGTCATCAAAACTTTCAAATTATATTAATTTTAACATTTATAATACCAATTATTTGATTCTTTCATTAATAAGGAAAATACTACATCATTATTGTGTCATAAATAATATTAATTATTAAATGTTTAAAAATTATAAATAAAATACCATTATTTATTAAATATTTTTATCTTTCTAATGAATATTTATAGTCAAAACTCCAACATATATAACCCTATGTAAAAAAATTTTTGCTAAAAGATATATGCTTATGTCATTTTTGTATTTATTTTAACTTAATTAATATAAAGTGTCATTATCACTTACAAGTGGCTCCATGGGGTCCCAAAATCGACCCAAAGATTCCCATGGTAGGACATGTATCAACCAATAAGGTTAGAACACGTTTTAGGGTAATTTATTATTATTATAATATTATTTTTTTACCCTTATTTACGGGATTTACCCTTTAACCATGGTAAATAAAATATTTACCGAAGTAATTATTCAAAATGTCTAAAAATAAAAGTTACCTATTTACAAAATTTGGACATCCTGATTCCAAAAATGGAATCCATTTTTCCAAATTCAAAACACAGAAGTGGCAGAAATTAATTTAAAATTAATTCCCGTTGTTAAAACAAAAAGCGTGTTTTAAAGAGATAATAACTATCAAAAGATTGACACTTGTTCATGTCTGGTTTAATTGTGAAATTATGTCCAATGACAAAAATTGTATTAAATGGTAAAAATATATTCTAAATATACTTTAAAACCACTCAAATTCATAATTTATCACTATTAATTATTTCAATTAAAAAATTTGTTTTTAATTAAAATTTAGTAATTTTCACTATTCATCAAAATATAAATGTTATCCAAAAAGTTCCAAAATTTTACCCTAGGATAATTTTGATATTCCGAATCCAAAAATGAAGTCAATTTTGAGAGATGAAATTTATAAAATTTCAGAAATTGGGTATTACTATTCATAACGGCTAGTTTGATTGGTTGTGGTGTGTGTTAGAACTCAAAGTTGCGTATAACACACGCTACTATATTATTCAAAGGGAAATGTACCGTGGAAGCTTGGGGTGTTACAGTTTATTTCATGGTTATAGAGGGGTCTGATTAAGGCTTTTTAGACAATGTTATGGAGGAGAAAAAAATTACCCTAGATGGATGGATAGATTGAGCTGATAATCTTAGTTTGGGTACATATGTTGTAACATCCCTGACCTAGGAGGCACGGAAAGTGTGGTCCAAGGAAGGTTGGCCACATGACCTCAAGCACATCTCCCCAAACTCCATAGGCTATCGACTAGAATCTAGGGACTTTTTAATGTGTGTGTAGGGGATATTATTCCCTAATAGGTAATAGTTAATACATATTGGAAGAAAAGAAATTTTTAATAAGTAACAGAAGCGTATAAATAAAAAACTGTAGCAGAAGTAATTAAATAATCACAACTAAATAAATGAAAAGTCTGGAAGCTGATAAATTAGACCAAATACACAATGATGTCATGTTATAATGTATGTACTACAGTAAAAGTAAGTGAAGTAAGAATACAAACATTTTATCAAGATTTAATAAAAAAACAAAGTGAAACAACTACATCTTGACTAAAGGCTTGGCCCTCTACCCCCAATCTCTATCTTAATCAGCAAGCAACAATCAAGAATTATAAGAAGCATGCTTCCCTTTATCTATACATGTGATCATAAATTCTACTCAGGTACCAACGGTGCCCAAGCAGGGTATGAGATATAATCTCAGTAGTCTGACACCCACAGTGTGTAGACCATTCCATTTCATGCTGTAAACATATACAGTTTTCCTATATACGATAAATAGAAGAAATTAAACAAAAAAAATAAAATAATTATAACTTGGTCTGGGTTCTCAATAGCACCTATTCATACCACCTACTGTAGCCTAAGCCAGAAATATGAATAAAGTTCCTGTAATAAGCAGGATGTATATATATATATAAAGGCTAGAAAAATAGAAGGTAGAAAAAAAGGGAACATACCCCCAAGCTTGTTCTTTATCTTGGGTCTAATTTATGTGTAAACAAAGTATATTTAGAGGCACCAAAAATGTATCTCAATTCACAAGGAACCCAAAGTTGCATCAAATAAAACCTTCCACGCATTATCATTATTATTATATTAAAGTTTAGAGTTGGATTCTTATCCCATATCTAAGGAATTGTTATGGTACATCCTTCAATTTATCCAATACCACTGAGACCATCCAAATTAATCTTCCAAAAATCCAAGTATCACTCAAGGCATGGTTTTATCACGAGTTTATCCTAGGTATCACATATAAGGGTTCAAGTATCACCTGAGGCATAGAATATCCAATTTTCTAGTGTTTCCTTCCTCAATTGTCCCATAGGGAACCAGTATCACTCATGGTTATATAGAAAAACCAGAGAAACCCTCATTTGGAAAATCCTAAGACATCAGATCCTCGACACATAGTGTGGTAACCAATCAGGAATGGATAGTCCATGTTTGGGTCCTTAATACATAACACACATTGTCTCACCACCCTGAATTTAATTATATTTCAAGGAAGCAGATATCACATAGTATTCATTTATAATTTCAACAAAACAATTTAAGAAAAAATATCCACGTACTTCCTGGTCATTCAAGCCAAACAGTAATAGTCAAAACACTTTATTATAAAAACCATAAAAATGAACTTTTCTCTTTTATAACAGCATTACATGGTAATAATTTTTAATAATGAAATCATTAGGCATAAAAAACCAACAAAACCCCAAAATTCATAGTTCATAATTATCCAAAATAATTTATTTGATTTAAAAACTCAACCAAAGAGGGGTTGCGCAATGCATGCAATTAATAAATTAATTATTCAAGGATAAAAAAAATTAGAAAAATTACATTGGCACACCCAAAGTGGTATCCAATGATGTTGTAACAATTTAAACAAGCTAGTTCATCTCAAAAAGGGTTGAAATAGTCAAGCTTAGTAATTAAATTAAATTAGAATAAGAAAAATTGAATATCATCGGTAGGAACTGATGAGAGGAAAAACGTATGATCTAAAATATGCAACAAAGTTATGTGAAAGAGAGTAGACATACTACCTCATAATCTTAGTGGATCCTATGCTCTGTGATGACCTTTGATTTTACCTAAAACGGAAGAAAACATATGATTTTAGAAAAACCACAATTTCAGGTAAAACCTTTCCATGGTGGATTTCATGATAGAGAGTTGATGATATCCTATGATTATTAGTTCATGAGGTTAGTCTTACTGATGGCTTCACATTGCATCAAACGACTTTGGAAACGGAGAAGGGACGGAGTTGCAACAGGCTTCTGAAGGGAGAGGAGGAGGAGGTGCACCACCTAGCAGGGGGGTGTGATGCACCAAGAGGAGAGGGAGGAGAGGAAGAGAAAAAAATAATGAATAAGAAAGGTAGAGGAGAGAAATTAAAATGATAAATAAATAAATAAGAAAAATAAATAAAATAAAATAAAATAAAATAATAAAAATAAAAGGGTATTTTTAAAGGAAAATAATTAATAAAATGGGTTAACCCATTTTAATTATTTCCACTCTTCTCTAACTATTTTTATTCTATTATTTATTTTTATCCCCTTATCATTTCTTTTTATTTAATTAAAATTATTTTTTATTTCTTTTTAATCCATTTTTAATTATTTTCACCCAAACGTTGCACTAGGGAATGATGAAATATTTTGTATAAAACCCATGAAATTATTTAAATAATTTTAATACCTATTTGGGACCCACAAAAAGGTGTGAATGTGCACACCTTGGGTCACTTTAAGGATTTGAACTAAAAATTTAAATGTTATATACCTTGATTAAAGATGGTACGTTACAACCTCCCCTCCTTAAGACAACTCATCCTTGAGTTTCCCTTTTGAGGGTAGTGGAACATCGTCTGAGAAAATTTCTAACCACTGCACATGTACATCAGTCTCTCGCTCCCAGGTCTCATCCTGAACACGTCCATATAGCCATAGCACCTATACTAGAGGAACTGACCTCCCTTGGAGAACCTTCGTGCTGCAATAGATAATACAAATCAAATGCTCCTCAAAGGATGCATCTACCTCAAGATCAATGTCGTTAGGATCAAATGAATGAGATAGGTTTGGATAATACTGTTGAAGCTGAGATACATGGAATACTTCATTCATGGCATGGTACCTCTAAGATAATAGTAACCAATAGGCTACCAGCCTAACTCTCTCTGCTATCTCAAATGGCCTGACGTATCTTAGTGATAATTTCCCCTATATCCTGATCCAGCTATGACCCAACCTTGGTGAAACACACAGAAAGACTCGACGTCCCACCTATAACTATGGAGGTCTATGGAGATGATTGGTATAAGATTTATGTCTGGACTGATCTATAGTCATATGCTTCTGAATTAGCTGAACATGCTTAAAAGTCTTCTAAAGGAGATGAGGACCCAACAGTTCTTCCTCACCTGCTTTGAGACAGCATAAAGGTGAACGGCACAGTCTACCATAGAGGGCCTCATATGGATCCATTTGAATTATCACTTTAAATCTTCTATTATAGGTAAACTTAAAAAGAGTAATATGTTTCTCTTAGGAACCTCCAAAATTAAAGTTACAGGCTTGTAGCATATCCCCGAACACTCATATGGTCTTCTTGGACTGCCCATCAGTCTGAGGGTGATATGCAGTATTCAAGAGTACCTATGAAGCCAATGATTTCTAAAACCCTTTCCAGAACCATGAAGTAAAGCAGGAATCTCTTTCTGAGACAATAGAATGAAGTATGCCATAAAGTCACATTATCTCCCAAATATATATCCTTCCAAACTCAACAATAGATAAGGTCTCTAGGATAGGTAGGAAGTGTGTGACTTTTTTCCATCTATCGACAATCACCCATACTACATCAATTCCTCAAGGAGATCATAGAAAGCTTGTGAAAAAATCTGTGGTGATTTAATTTCATTTCCACTTAGGAATGGATAGTGGCTGTAAAAGTCTATCAAGTTGTTGGTGCTCTGCCTTCACATGCTGATAGGTGGAGAACCAGGTGATGAAACTCATTATCGGCTTCTTCATACTCAGCCACCAGTACTGACGACACATGTCACTGTACATCTTGGTAAGTCTAGGATAAACTTCCCAAATAGAGGTATGATATTCTTTTATTGTTTCTTCCTATATATCTAAAGGTTCCTGATTATCCACTGAATGAGGTTAATATTCATTGTTAATATATAAAATATTCATGTTCTTTATTATTCATAAACATCATTTTAGTGCATTTTACACTTTGAACATTGATTGACATTATGTTTGTAATTGCCTCTTAAAATACAATATTACATGGTACATTTTTTAACACCTCCTAAAATACAAAATGGACTTGATTTTATTTTCATATTTAATTTTTAGGTTTCTCATTACATTGGGAACAATTTATACTTTTGGAGTACTTTAATATTCGTATTGTAAGACCACAAAATTTATCCTTGAACAAACAACATTCTGGGTAAAGTGAACTTAACAGTAACCTAATAAAACTATTGTAGCAGCTAATATCCAAGCCCAGTGATTCTAAAATTTTAACTGAAATAGAGGAAATCATTTTGAACATTTAATACAACAGTTATAAGAGATAATTTAGATTTTTTAATGGATTTACAAGTGTACCAAGTAGGAGATAAAATTCTGGTCCAGATTTTGAGGCCCAGAAAAACATCCCACCATTTCGATGCTATATTTCAAAAAAAAATCCATTTGGGCTGAAATTTTATGTGAGGTTAGGAGAAATATAGAGATCCATTTTATTCTTCTATTTCCCACTCTAATTCTTCCATCTATAAGGTCATTTAGACACATCTGTTTGGTGAATACAAGTTGGCTTCCACTTCGGGTCAAGAGTGGAAAAGTCTAAGTTCCACAAGCTTTCCACCACCCTAAGCCTACCATACTCAAGTGATATGACTTTAACTATTGGATGATCAACCCAAGGCTCCCAAAATTCCTATTTTAGGCAGTGGTGTTGGAGGATTTAATCATCTTGGATGCTTTCTTTCATTATAATGTTATGCTGCCACTTTTCCTTTGTAATGTTCCTCCTCAATTGTAAGTTGTTTTAATTCATCCTAGTTTATTAATAAAATTTCTTCCTCTCCTATGATTATTTTCTTCTCCATCTCACTTTGATACCTTTTCCTCAAGGTTTGAATTTATTCACACCGAAACTTTTGAAATTATTCACACAACGGTCGAGTGATCATTTTCTTTTTATTGTTTTCTTTACTTCTTCAATTCCTCCTTCGTGAGTATACTTCCTGCTTCCATTGAAACCATAGAATCCATGGAGGGTTAAACCTCTTATGGGTTTATCCAAGGGAGTATAAAGGGGATATATTTAATGTTATTTATTACACCATTAATTCCTAATCACTTCTTTTAATTGAGATTTTTATTTGATGATTTTAAAACTTCTTTGTCCTTGTTGAATTTTATGTTCACATACTTCAAGTGCTAATACAAACCTTTACCTTAGAGTGCTCATGGAATTTATCCTAAAAGTGTATAGGTGATTAGTATTATGGTGTGTTGGTATAAAACCAGTAAGAGATGAAGTTGTTTGATCTTCTTGAATAAACCCATCTCAAATATAAGAAATTGGAAACGTTAAAAAATAATTTCATCCAATCCACCCCTTGTAATAACCTAGGATCAACCCTTCTCATAATTTGATTTCACTTAAGTCGCGTAGTGTTCACTTAAACCTATCTAAAATCAACCCAAAGTTGGCCACTTAATAGCCAAAATCAGTCCATAGAATGTGCATGTCTTTAGGTTTCTTCTTAGGTCTCAGAGGAATCGACAACCCAAGCTACTCTACAAGTGACCGCTTAACCCTAAAATCTTGGGTAAATTTGGGCAAGACCAGTACCCATACCATTCCATATTCGATTAAAGTTTCATTTCCATCAACAACCCAACTAGTAGGAGGGTTCTCTCCTATGATGCTATCCCTCAAAACAATCCCCTCTGGATCAGGTAATTGTCGCATATGGACTCACTCTAAAAGAGAGGGTTTCACTGTAAGAGCTGTTAAAATTGGTTTTCTATTATTTTCCTGAACCTCTATGTGCATATCAAAAAACAAATCCATCATATACCACTCATTTCTGGATGTATGGATGTCTTGTGTCTATGTTTTTTAGCTCAAAGCACCATCCATGGAATTTATCATACCAAGGGTATAAAAAAGTGCAAAATCTAAAGATTGTAGGTATTTGACCCACCTGTGCTTCCTTAAATTCAAGTCTCACTGTGTGGAGATATATTTCAAGATTTTATGATACATGTAAACAATGAACCCCTCACCCAACAAGTAGTGTCTCCAACAGTGTAAATCATGAACCACAACTGCTAACTCAAGTTAATGTGTAGGATAGTTCCACTAATGAGGTCTCAACTGGTAGAATCCATAAGCCATGACTCAAACTCCCTGCATCAAAACTACACCCAGTTAGATTCCCGAATAATAATAGTAAATATTATAGCTTTTTCCTGGCTTAGGCATAATTGGGATCAAATATGAGGTTATTCTTCCCTTTAACTCCTAGAAATATTTTTCACAAGCTTCTGACCAGATTAACTATATAGCCTTCTTAGTCAGGGTCATAAGAGGTGCTGCTAAGAGGGATAAATCCTAGATGAAATTCATGTAATATCTAGTAATCCCCAATAAATGGCATATGTAAAAAACATTCTTGGGATTCTCCCATGAAACTACGGCTCTCACCTTTTCTGGGCCAACTGATATACCTACCTCAAATATTATATGACCCAATAAGTGAACCTTATCGATCTAAAAGTGGAATTTTCTAAGCTTTACATATAGTCAGTGATCTCTCAATGTACTCAACATGATCTCAATATAGGTTTCATAGTCATTTCTGGAGCGTGAATACCCCAAGATGCCATCAAAAAAAGAACCAAAAAGGAATAAAGGTATGAGTGAAAACCTTATTCATAAAATCTATGAAGACTATTGGTGAATTCATGAGGCTGAATGACATAACCTGATACCCATACAAGTTGTACATACTTCATAACATTGTACATGGTATGTCAGATGGTTTCACACGCACCTAGTGATATCTCAACCACATATCAATCTTGGAGAAAACATCTTCTCTTTAGAGCTAGTTGAAGAGGTTGTATATACAAGGCAATGAATATCAATTCTTTGCTATAATCTAGTTGAGTTGACAATAATCCACGCACAATCTGAGGATATTATCCACCTTCTTGGAGAAAAGAACTGGTGAACCCCACAGTGATGTGCTAGGTCTGATAAAACCCTTATCCTCAAGGTATTCAAGCTAATTTTTTATTTTATGTAGCTCTGTAGGTGTCATCCTATAAGGAGGAATAGACACTGGTGCCTCACCTGGCACTAGCTCGATAGTGAACTCCACTTATATCATGGGAGAAAATCCAGAGAAATCATCAGGGAAGACATTCCTGAAATGATCCACAATGGGATGGAATTCAACTAGCTATGTTTCCTAGTCACTCATGAAGATACTTTCTAATTGAGTTGTCACTCTTCACATCCCTTCACTTTTAATCCCATCTTGATCTAACTACATATCCCATTCTCTTTTTTATAGATATGTGTCCCTCTCAGGGGATGTGAAGGACACCCAATGGTGATAGTAATCCACTTGGGAACAATAAGGAGTGATCCAGTTCATACCAAGAATGACATAGATTCCAAACATATCAAGGATATAAAAACTCCAAAAGAAATGGTAGCCACCTATCTCTAGGGTCACTCTTGGAACTAGAGTATGCCATATGTCCTGACCCCTATTAGAGTTTTAAGATACATGATAACAAAAAGGTACTCGATTATAAAACCAAGGATTTCAATAATAGTAGTAGAAAAAAATGAGTGTGATGCACTGGTATCAAAAAGGGAAGAAACTAAATTATAGGCTACCAGAATAGTACATCTAACCATAGATGGTCCTACACTCTACTCCTCTATTGTTGGTTGTACTACATATATAAGACCTGAACCATGGCCCTAAAATGATGCCTAATTGTCCTGAGTAGGTCCGCTCTGCTGAAATTGATATTCTGGAACTTGATTTCCTCGACAATATCCTCCACAATTACCTTGTCCTAATCGACTAGTAGAAAAAAACTTCCAACCTATTTTGGAGTCATATATCCCATACCTGATAGAGGTGTTGGTACTAATCCTCTTCCACTATATATTGATGAGAAAAAATGGCAGAAACACTAAAGGTGACTAATCTTACCACAAGCTCAGCACTCCATTGGGTTCCTTGTGCACTGGGGATTCTTATGTATGATCCTAATACACTGATGAAATATAATAGTTCTATTAGTATGTGTTATCTAGCTAGCATTTTCCCCATGTGAACCCTCAAAGCGGCGCTTCCTACTTCCTGAAGAGCTATCACCCTGTCTCAGAACTAAACCTCCCTGGCTCAAAGTTTTAGCTTCCCTGAAATTTTGTTCCAAAATTAGGTTCTGCTTCATGATCTCTATAACATTTTTCAAATAAAATATGTTCACCTGCGAGCAAATTGTATATCTGAGTCCATCCTCAAAGAATCTCACATTTTTCTGTGCATTATCAGTTAGAGATGGAGAAAAATGCTTAAGATCTATGAAACAAGTAGAATACTCTAACATTATCATATATCCTTGATGAAGATTTAAGAATTCCCTAGCACAATCATCTCTCAGAGTCTATAGAAAGAAGTGATCATAGAAATCTGTTTGGAAGTCTTCCCAAACCATCTCTCTGGTCTGCTCCTCCTGAGAAATAACATCCCACTAACACTTAGCAGAGTCACAAAGCATATAGACTATAATTTTGACCCTCCACTCTAGAATCATATCAAGATGGTCAAAGATAGACTTCATGTCTTCTATCCATGACTATGCATCATGTAGACCTCCACTCCTTGAGAAGGTGGGAGTTTTCTTCTATAAAAAATCTAATGTAAAATCTACCATAGATGGGGCAGGTTTGGGAATATTCTGAACTGACTATATAAACCTGAAGATACTATCCCTAAACTGAGAATTAGGGCCCATTGGAAGATTATCAGGAGGTGGTACCACTGGAGGCATTATGGTTGGTACTACAGGTAACACTACATAAGGCACTACAAGAGGAACTTATGGTGGTTCGGGACCCACCATCTCTGGAATGTGCTCATCACGACTCTCATGAGGTATGGAATGAAGATGTCATGGAGGCATTGGTATAAAATATCAAAACACACACCTTTATATATAATTTCATAGTAGACAAGGAAGATAGGTAAAGGTGAAATAAAGAGGGTAGGTACATAGCCTGCCTCTGAGAACTACACAACAGATAGCATGCTCTAAGAGACGAGTCTAGATAAGGATGATAAAACTTAAAAGGATCACTAAAATGATTCCTACAGCATATTTACTAGGTAAATTCAGTTTAACATCTAACAAAGTATCAAAAATTTATATTTAACAACCAGGAACTTTAAAATTTTACAACTAGGCACAATATAACTCACATGAAAATAGGCAGATGCACGTTGAAAGTAGATATGACATGGAAATATACATGTCATTTTAATAACTATAGTGCCTAATATGATGCATGTTAATGAATTCCCCAATTATCATCGGGATTCAATGGTAAAAACCATTATCTCAATAATATCAATATTAATAACAACACAAAACAAGTGTGTCACCCAACGATGAAGTCATATCAACAATAATTGGCATAATCAATAACTACAATCCCAACCTAGAAATTTGGGTTTCCCCTATACATGGTTTAGCTATGTCCAATCACAGGGTAAATTCTAAATTCCTATTTTATAGTCTTCTATTTAACTCAAACAGTAAGACAAAGGGAAAAAAATAACCACCTTTGATACCACTTTGTAATGTCCCTGACCTAGGAGCCACAGAAAGGGTGCTTCGAGCCAGGTTGGCCACATGACCTCAAGCGCATCTCCCCAAATGTCAGAGGCTACTGAATAGAAATGGGGGCCTTTTTAACATGTCCATGTGGGATACTATTCCCTCATAGGTAATAAGAAATACATTTTGGAAGAAAATAAATTTATAACAAGTAGAAAATTCATATAAATAAATAAACTATAATAGAAGAAATTAAATAATCCCAACTAAATAAATGAAAAGTGTAGAAGATGATAAATCAAACCGTATACACAATGATGTCATGAAATGATATATGTACTAAAGTAAAATTACGGAAGGCATAAATACAAGCATGCTATCAAGATTTAATAAAAATGACACAAAGTGAAACAACTACATCTTGAGAAAAGGCTCAATATGATGCCCCCAATATCCATAATAAGAAATAAGCAACACTCAAGCATCAGAAGTGGTATGTTTCCCTTTGTCCATACCTATGAGAATAAAGTCTACTCGGGTACCAAATAGAGCTTGATCAGGGTGTGAGATATAATCATAGTAGTTCAGCACCCATAGTGTCTAGACCTTTCCATTTCGTGCTATAAACAAATGTAGTGTGCTTATATATGATAAATGCAAGCAATTAAATAAACAAAATAAAATAAGTATAACTTGGTCTAGGTTCTCAACAGCACCCATCCATACCACCTTCTTCAGCCTAATATGGAAATCTGAATAAAGTACCTATAATAAGCAGTATGTATATATATATATAAAGGATAGAAAAATAGAAGGCAGACAAAAAGAGATCATACCCCCAATCTTGTGCTTTATCTTGGGTCTAATTTATGTGTCAACAAAGTATGCTTCAATGAACCATAAAGGTATCACAATTCATATGGAACCCAAATCTACATCAAATAAAACCTTCCACGCATTATCATTATTATTATTAAATTAAATTTTAGAGTTGGATTCTGATCCATTCCTGAAGGTATCTCTATGTTACATCCTTCAATTTATCCAATACCATTGAGCTCGTCCAAGAAAATATTCTGAAAGACCAAGTATCACTTGAGGCATGGTTTTATCATGAGTCCATCCTTGGTATTACACATAATGGGTCTTGTATCACCTAAGGCATGGCGTAGTCACTTTAACAGTGGGTCCATAATCGATTGTCCCTTAGGGAACCGGTATCACTCATGAGTATATAGAAAACCTAGGGAAACCCTCATCTGAAAAAACCTAAGACATCGTCTTCTTAGCACATAGTTTAGTAACCAATCAGGAATGAAGATTCCATGTGTGGGTCTTTAATATGGAACCCACATTGTCTCAATGTTGTGAATTTAATTAGATTTCAAGGAATAATATATCACAGAGTATGAATTTATAATTTCAACAAAACAATTTAAGCAACAAATATCCATTCACTTCCTGATCATTCAATCCAAACAGTCACAGTCAAAACACTTTATCAGTAAAAGCAGAAAAAATAAACTTTTCTCTTTTATAACAGCATAGCATGGTAAGAATTTTTAATAAGGAAATCATTAGGCATAAATAAACCAAAAACCCCCAAAATTCATGTTTCATAATTATCCTAAATAATTTATTGGATTTAAAAACTCAACCAAATAGGGGTTACAGAAGGCGTTCAGTTAATAAATTAATTATTTGGGGCTAACAGAATTTAGAAAAATTACATCTTCACATCCAAAGGGGAATTCAATGATGTTACAACAAATTAAAAAAGTTATTTCATCTCAAACAAGGTTGCAATAGTCAATCCAAGTAATTTAATTAAGTTATAATAGGAAAAAATGAATATCGCTGGTAGGCACCGATGAGTGGAACAACGTGCGATCTAAAAGATGTAATGAAATAATGGGAAAGAGAGTAGAAACCCTACCTTGTAATTGTAGTGGATCTTATGCTCTGTAGTGACCTTTGATTTGACCTAAAATGAATGAAAATATATGATTTTAGAAAAACCCCAATTTCAGCTAAAAAACTTCCATGATGGATTTCATGATGGAGAGTGGATGAGATCCTATAATTCTTAGTGCATGAGGTTAGTATTATCGAGATCTTCACAGAGCATCAAACGATGTTGCATGCAGAGAAGGTACGGAGTCACAATGGGCTTCTAAAGGGAGAGGAGGAGGTGGCTCACCACCTAGTAGGGGGAATGAGTCACCAAGAGGAGAGAGGGGAGAGGAATAGATAAAAAAAGAAATAAAGAAAAAGGGATAGGAATGAAAATAAAATGAAAAATAAAGATAAAAGAAAAATAAATAAAATAAAATAAAATAAAATAATATTAATATTAATAATAATAATAATAAAGGGATAAAGGAAAATAATTAATAAAATGGGTTAACCCATTTTAATTATTGTCAATCTTCTCCAACCGATTTTATTATATTATTTATTTTTATCCCCTTTTCATTTCTTTTAATTTCCTTAAAATTATTTTTATTCCTTTTTATTCCCTTTTTAATTATTTTTAACCCAAACTCTATTCTATGGAATGATGTAATATTTTACATAAAACCCATGAAATTATTTAAATAATTGTTATAGTTACTCAGGACTCGCAACAGGGTGTGAAGTTACGCGCTCTGGGTCGCTTTAAGAATTTAAACTAAAAATTTAAACAGTTCATACCTTGATTAAAGATGAGACGTTACATATGCTAAGAGACTGTGTGTTGGACTTTTTATAGGGTGGTGAGAAAAATTTTATATTGGTGGAGTATTATTATTATAATAACTATCACTCCAATTTTATCATGGCACCTTTATGGGCCCTATATAGGAGACCCTACAGGTCACCCTTGTACTGGTCTGAGATTGGTGAGACAACCCTTTTTGGTCTAGTTCGTGTTTAAGTGATAAAGGAGAAATATTATAAAATCCATTAGCATATTATTACATACCATATACAAATAAAATATTACATGGATCAACTTCATAGGCCTTAGAGTTAAAGAACTTAGGATAAGTTTTCCTGTATATCTCCCCATGATAAGGGTTGAAAATATTTTTTAAAAGGAAGAAATCTCTCACCAACGTCAATCAGGCCAGTCCAAAACATTCATAGGATTAGAAAATATTCTTACCAATGTGATTTACTCCCATGGTTTTAATGAGTGCATTGTTTCTTCTATATTTCATAGTTGAGGAGATACGTGTATGAATAATCACACATTATTGAATGGGAATAGATGGAAATCAAGGAAGGAGACACTTTCATAGAGTATCAAGTGGATATTTAGGATTTTCCAGAGAATATCATGTATGGATAGATAATTACTCTTGTTTGAGTGCTTATATAGCATGGGTGCATGCATGAGATCCCCTTGGAGCATGAGAGTCAGATAAAGACACAATAACCCCACCTTTTTTTAGATATTTATTTTATGGGGAAAATCATTGAATGAGAATATAATGTACCTACTCGTATTTTTTTAGTTTTATCTTTTTAATATATATATATCTTGACTTTTTCATGAATTTAGTGTTGTGTTTGATTTTCATCAAACACTAGAATCAATATATTAAATATATTTATATATATATAAATTCATGCATGTTCATATTTTTGGAATAAATGGTTTTTATGTTTATTAGTAACTCGAATGGGAAATCCAAGACTGCAGTTGTTTCTATAATGTTGGGTTTACCATAGTTTCAACATAATGTGGGTTGGTGTCAAATATTCGGTTGAAGGAGAATGTTGGAGCATGCGTTAAGTAATCAACTAATTTTCTTAATTAATTTTTTGAAATGAGGAAAACCTAATTCTCCTCTATATATTAATTTTTTCAATTTATTGTGGGTTATCTACATAACCCTATAATATTGAAGGAGGATGAGATCTTTATTTATATTTATAAACTACGAGGTTGGATCGATGACGACGATAAATAAGAATCGTGAGATGGATGACAAATATATCAGGATAATCACTTTCTTCCCTAGAGGATTCATTCATCACAAAAAATAAATCTACTCTTGAGGTTGGGACCTTTATTTCTTAGACTTACATCCTTTATTTATTTTTTAATTATGGATTTATAATCCATATATTTTGTAGTGTTTTTCATTCTTCACATGAGCCCTGAATTTTAACTATTATTTTTGAACCCATTTATTCATGCATGTTGTGGTATTTTTTCACTATTTTTATGAATTATGTAATCATTTGATGGGACCATACCAACCAATGATGGTTTTTACATTGTTCTTGTGACTTTTGCACCACCATTCTTTATGTTCTTCGTCATTATCCCATGGGGCCATTGATTCAAAAAAATTGGGTGGGATTCAAGTGAAAATGTACCACCTGATTCATGATAATGTGTGAAAAACAGTGGAATTGGTTTTTTTATGTTTTATTGAAGAATATTTTGGGTTTTGGGTGATGGACTCAAGGATTGTTGTCCATAGTATAGTGATATGGTGTTGTCGTGAAACAGGGGGAGTTCTTGAGCGGATTAGGTGGTTGGAATCTAGACACCTATCAAAAATCATGTTTGTTCAACAAAAGATAAAACTTCCTCATAATATTTCATACATTTATTTTAGGTGGATATGACATGGGTTATGAAATTTTAGAACTTCAGGAGTTTCTTGAAAATACCTACATACATGGAATGTACTTTGGAAAAACACAAATTGTGTAGTCCCATATTATGGTGGAATATATATTGAGAAAAATTAAATATCACACACCATTTAGGGATGCCACACGTATTGTGATTCAATGATGGTGGCTTAGTGTGTACCCCTAGGGAACACATGCACTGGAACTACCAAATTATAGCAGCACATGCTAGGAGGATACATGCATACATCAGGCTATAAGGACATGTCGAGTACTCTTTGTAAATACTAGGTATATCCACATGGAAAACCAATTAATTTGCAAGAAAGGAAATTCCTAGGTTTCATGTCTTCATCACACACCATGTGACCCGATGTACACATCTTGTATAGTTCTATGATACATTTACCTTGGTTATCTCATACTTTAGGACTCGTATTTTTTTCCCATGAGTAGCCTGTTCTAAGTATTTTTCAACATAGAATGTGTTGATCACCTTAATTATAGAGTAAAAGATATGATGTGTGGTGATATGAGTAGGTTTATCCTTACAATAATCCATAGCTATTGGTAGTGATCTGGTGTGATTAATAGAGTGTTATTGTGGTCGGTACTCCCCTATCTCTCTACAAGTGGTGAGTCGCCCATATCAATTATATAAGTAGAGATAGAAATCCACCACATTATAGTGGGTGTGGGTACTCTATATGTGGAGTTTACTCCCCATATTCAATCTTAGTTAGTGAGTGGGTACTCTATTGGATTATTTTTTTCCTTTGTAGTGTTATAATGTGTTGTGTTATAGGTCCTCTATAATCAATGTAGGAAGGAGGGATGCATTGTAGGATATAGTTCTACTTTGGTTGTGGAGTTTAGAAGAGAGAATCAGGATATACACTTGGTATCTTATATGGTTGCGTAGGATATTTGTATTTAGTTATGTGACATTTTCTGTTGTGGATAGACTCAATTTTCATAAATGGTTGTGGATTTTTAGATCTACTTTCTCTACTTTTTTCTTATGAAATTATATAATGATGGTTTTTTCACACTCTTGATTTATGGGTTGGGATGACTATTTAAATTTCTATTACGCTATTTTTTAATTTTCAAGGTATGTATATAATCACCCCTATATGGGTTTTTCCTACAAAATTTTTGAATATACAGGAAAAAAACACATCAGTGGTGACCTAGGTGGACTTGGATTTAGTGAATCATAGTGGTTCTTGACACTGACCATGTTTGGTGGTTGGACTTGGAGATTGTGATCTAGGACCTCTTCAGTTTCCCTTTTTTTATATATTTTTCCATTTGAGACCACATTTATGGTTAGGCATGTATTTTTACCCTTTTTATTTATTACATTATGTCACTATACATTGATGTATTTCATAGATATTATTTAACGCTTTGTTTACACTCTATATGTTTTACTATTTTTATTATATATATACATTGTTTCATGTAGTTTTATCTGTGCATGCACACATGTACCTATTCTAAGGTTTCAGATTCATTGTTATGCCTATTTGGTGCCAGATTCATTGTTATACCTATTTGATGTATTTCATCCCAGATGTGTTCATGATGGGTTGGGTCATGACATCCACCCAATGAATAGATTATTTTCCTATGGATTTCTTCCATTAACATGTCCCTAATTATGGATAAGTATACTTCATAGACTCAGAGCATGGATTGAAGCTTTTATGGTTAATTTAAATATAAATGGATTGTGTTTTATTATGATAATATATATTATCACATAATTTCTTTGAATTAATGACTACATGATCCAAATCATCATTTTAAATTAAATTTCATCTCTTTATATATCCACCATATTGATGAATGGTGGAACTATTTTATAGTATAAATATACAAATAAGTTCACATGTTTAAGTATTAACGTGTTATATCACTATGTGTGTTGAGAAACTATTGGCTGTTCCATGCTGATTATTTTTTCTCAAATGGTGCATGGACACCATAGTGGGAATGTAACCACTTGTATGTTGTACATGAATTATATAAAATTACATTGATGATCATTAGATGTCCACTTATATGTGGGGCATGTAATACAATCTTTTTTAGCATCCATACTATTATTGAAGTTTTTGGTTGGATTTTTAGAGAATGTCACTGGATAAATTCTATCTTGCTACTAAATTTAATACATTTATGCCCTAGTTTTATTTAATATTTATGTTTTATCCCAATGTGTTTTATAGAATTTATGCAGGTTTTTTATATGTATAATTAAATAGATTACTAGTATGTTGATACCTGAGTCATTCTTATATGGAGTGATTGTTGTTGTCTTTTTTTAAATCAATGACTTATGGTAGTTTTATAGTTGAAAATGACCAAGGAGTTTATTTATAACTAGATCAAGAAATACAGTCTCCATCATATGCTAAGATACATGATTCTAGTCACTAGCCCTTGGTTATTAGGAAGAGTACTTATAGTCTGTGGAATCCTGAATCATGTGCCATTGAGTGTTTAAATTTGGTTCATTAAAAGTGGTATATTAGAGGTGCTATATAGATTTTATGATTTTTGTATTTTTATATATAGGAGATAGGATTACTAAGGAATTATATTTAACCTATAAATATTCTTAATCAACCACATTATTTTATATTCTAAGGTTACCAGGTGATGTTAGGGTCATTGGTTTAGTTACCATTGGCTCATGACATAATATTCATTGAATGTATCAAGTCTGATATGGTTAAACTAATGAAGGGTTACCAAACTTAGCTAGGATCTATGATTTGGATAAATATATATATATAAGGATTAGGTATCTATAGGAAGGCACTGGTATGATTTCATAATAATTCCTTTGGTGTCTATATTATAGTTGTAATTGTTTGATGGTTTATAATATCTAAAACACCATTAATACAAAAATAGTGGTATCTTATTTATTTAATATCAAGACTAGGACCAAATTAATTGGAAATGATTCCATTGGATGTGACTAATATGTTTATTCATATTGACAGCTAATTATTTTTATTTAACGTAATACTCTTATCATTCTCTATGTTCTTTATTTTGACTTAAATATTTATCATGCTATTAAATTACCAGATAGTGTAAAATATTTTTCATAATAATTTTCCCAAATAGTAATTTCTATAGAATATTCTAATTATTTTATATTTTATATAAGTTTTTTGAGTATGATATATTTAATTTCAAGGGCATGATTATATGATTGGGAGATGATGTGTAATGTTCTATCATATTGGATTATTTATGGAGAATTTGTTAAAATTTTCATATAATGATAGAAAAGATTATCTATAAAATTAATGAGTCTATGTGGCTCTAGAAAATGATACTTTTAACTTGATCCTTAGTTTTCCATTAAAATAAAGTAAATGTAAATGTAAAAAATATTATGAAAACCTATTTTATTATATCAAGGGTTTTTACAACTGGGTTTTCTTATACCCATTAGTTTCATTAAGAACCTGATGTTCGAAAATTGGATCTTATGCCTTGAATGTTGAAAATAAATTGATGTTGTGGAAAAATATTAATTTACATTATTTTATTAATGGTAATAAATATTAAACCATCATGACTAATCTTAAATACTTTATCTTGAAATGTAAAATAAAAACTTATTTTAAAATATGGTGGTTCACTAAACATTGTTTCTTGTAGAAAGAATAAACTAAAAAATTATCTAACAGATAAATTGAGAAATTACAAGAGTTTATAAAATGTTATTTCTTTTAAAAATTGTTGATATGTGGTTTTAAAAATGATATTTTCTTTTTTTATAAAGTAATTTCATAATATAATTCTTATAATATGAATAAAAAAAGTGGAATAATAGAAACAAATATAATATATGGAATCATGCGGTGTGGATAACTCCATATAAGGGATAAACCAGTTAGTTTATAGAATTCATGGAATAATCAGTTAGTTCATTTTTTCCATGTTTATTATTATCTTGTGTTTATCAATGAATAATTTTTATTTTTAGAGTCTCATATTAAAAGTGTACCTTTATTTGGAATACATCATTATATGATAGATATCATTGTTCCCTGTAGATGTTTTATCATAAATGTATGTTATGAAATGAATTGGATTTTAGAGATGTGTATCAATTATGTAATGGATATTTTATTATGGGTATTAGATAAATAATTTAGAGGTATTTTTTAGAGTGAATTTTAGTGTTGTAAATGATTTATGGATTCAATAATTAATACTAGATAGAGGGGTGGTTTTTGTTATAGGATTAAGTTTTAAATTTTTTAGGATGATAATGAATTCATGGGTGATTTAGTATATGTAATAGAGTTTGGTGGATTTTATAGATTTTTCCTATTATGGATAGAATTGTCAATTATAGTGGAAATTTTCATGTAGTAGTGTGTACCATTGGTAGGGGTAATGAGTACCTAGTGGGTGAAAAAAGTGATTATTGGACTAGGGGTTCCATTAGGTACCCAGTTTCCTCTATCTAGTTTTCATGTGAGACCATATCAATTTATTTAATGTAAAAAAAATCGTTTTTTAAAACCAATTGTCCCAACTTTACACATACTCTAAACTCATTTTCTTTATCACAGATAAGATAATTTACTTTTTTACTCATTTAGTTTCATCATCCCATCATACATCCAATTTTTACATAGAAAAATAATCGGATTTCATCTCATAGATTAATGGTAACACACCTTTCTCTCAATTCAAACTCCATTAGTCCTAGTAATATTTATTTATTATTATAGAATTTGAGATTTAGTGATGTAATTTCATATATACATAGGGAACTATCTTGATGATCCAGATATTCTTCACATCTACATTCAAAGAAGCCTCTATGAAATATTTTATTTAATGTTAATCCCATTTTAATATGGATGTTGAACAATGCATGGTTTAATATAGGGTATCTAGTAATTTTTAGTGAATTTGTCAATGTGAATAATGGTGTAAGTTATGGATTTTCGAAATAAATATATTTTATAGATATTTTAGAGTCATATTCGTAAGTTTTATTCAGGTTTACACATCCTTTAAATATTATCATGGTGTATGTGGGTTTTATTGTATATAAAATTCCTGTTTTGGGGGTTTTTTATTCCCCCATGTTGATTCAAAATATATATTAATTATCATTATTCAAATTGGTAAGTGGTATAGGACCTCCATGTGATTCTTGAGATATTCCTCTAATATGACTATATTATGTTGTATTTTTTTAATGTAAGACATATATATTATTAATTATGAATTTATGGTATTATAAGTGTATTTTTTTGTATAAGTGTGTCCAAGGATTTATTATTTGTTACAATTTATGGCCACCAATTCATTCTTCATTATTTAAAATAAATGATATGCTAAATTTACAGAAATATATCCTATATATTTTTATGTTATTGATGTGATGTTTCTTCTACAATGAGTATTTTTAATCATCTGTAATCCTAAATGTAAATGATTATTTCTTATAATCTAAATAATTTGTTTTTCTTATAATAAGAAGAATTGATCTTAGTAGATACTCTGGGGATTGATTTTATAGGGGTTAAGGCATTTTGTCTAGGGATTAATCAAGTATTGCACATTGATTTTACCCCATCCTACTATAGATCTGAATTAATTTTAAGTCAATAACCATAATTATCATATATTTAAGTGTGAATTTTAGTAAAAAGATAATGTATTTATTGATTGGGGTATAGGATGTGATCCATGTATTATAATTTTTGGCCATTAAAATTCTACTAAAAGTAACGTGCACTCCTATTGGAGTTGTTTTTAGGATAATAATTTTAAACATTATTTTCTTTAGGAAACCTCATGGATTTAGTAAGAAATATTCCTTAATGGAATATATTTTATTGAAAATATATTCCTATATATAAAAAACTAATGTGGTTTTTTCTATCCTTTTAATTTAATTTGATATGTTACTTTTAACCAAATAAATATATTTTTTAATGTGTAACACTTAAAATATTTTCAATTGATTAGTGACTTGGATCTCTCTTTTTATAAAGTAAATTATGAATTAGAAAAATAAACATGTAAATGGTTTTATCAGTGTAGGGGTAATTCTAATTCTTACTCCAAGTATGATTTACTATAGATCTGAGCTGAAATTAAACATTGTAATTCATTTAAATAATTTATTTTATATGTGCAAACTAAAAAATTTTAACAAAATTTTAAATTTTGGAAGGATTTATATAATGATACATATGTTAAAAATAAATTGGGTTGAATAGTTTTTTGTTATGTCAATTTATCAACATGTTATTGGAAAAACCTTGTGTTTTATAAATTAAAAGTGATATATAAATATATTTTTTAAAGGGGGTTATCTTGGCCAAAAAGGCCAAGAAAAATTTATTGAAAAAAATGGTTACATGAGTCTAAAAGAGAGGATTTTATTACATTATTTCTCAAAATGTAAACACAAATCATATGGAAATTCATCTAACCATGTGATCTCATTGTTGATTCCTTTGTTGGAAATCATGTTTTCCACCGTGTTGGATTCTCGATAAGCATGGGTGATGATGAAGTTTAGATCCAAGAGGAATGAGAGACGTTCCATCCATCTAACTATGAGTTTATATAATAGGTTAATCACTCCATTTCGTATAGCTTGGACAATAGTGGTGGATTAATTTTTAATTCAAAGGAATTCCCATCCCTTATGTCTAGAAAAGTGAACCACATGTATAACACTTAGAATTTCAACCTCTAGAGATGAGGAAATACCACAAGAATCAAAGAAACATACAAGGTCCCTTCCATTGTGGTCATGAAAAATTGAACCACAACCTTTAAGAACTGAGTTACCTTTTGAGTCCACACAAGCATTTATCTTTATCTATCCTTGAAGATGAGATTTTCAGAAGACTTCAAATAAGACTATCGGCTGTTTAAAATTACCTAAAATTCCAAGATTTCTTATAACCATGAAAATTTGGATAGTGTTGTAGTAATGGTTAGACTAAATATTGTTGGCTTCCTTAGATGTTGGGATGAAGTGAAAAAAAGAATACTAAAAAGAGAAAGTATTATTCTTATTCATGATGGAGTTTCACTCATTCCATATGAGGTGTAGTGTTTCAGCAATAGTCACCCTATAGAGATTCATGATCTGAGGATTAGGTTGTATAGTGGTATAATGCTGAAATAGAGCAGTGAGGCTAGAAATATCAGTCATTTGGATTTTGAAAGTATCATGCAGTGCCCTCCAAAGAGATTAGACGGTAGATTAGGATAGAAATAAGTGTTTTTATCTTCTATATGTTGATTTCATATTCTACACTTGGAATATAAAGAAATTTCAAATGACTATAAGAAGTCGTCAGTAGGAATTCTTTTATGGGAAAGCCTCCAAATCAGGGTCAATATTGAAGGCCTAATTCAAGGATTATCTAAACATTTAAGCCAATATAAATCTTTATTAGAGTCAAAGTTATTACAATAAAAAGTATTAGAGTCAATAATGAAATTTCAGGAAATATCCCAGATCATAGTATCCCTAATAGAAGAAAAAACATAATTATTCAGCAGGGTAAGACAATCATCAGACAGCGCCATATTAAGTAGGGTCAAGTAATCATGTATGGAGAAATTACTATTCATAAGAAGATTTTGAGGATCAACTAGATAAATGAGAAGAGTTTCCATCCAATTATCAATAAAAAAATTAATAGATGACTCCCTATAATAAATCCATCTATAATGAGATATAATATTGGGAAAGAAAGATTTTATGGAAGGACAAATAGAATATTCCACATAATAAGTCCTGACCCTTTTTAGTTTATAAATAAATCTAGCTATAAGAAAATTAATATCCCTTGATTCAGTGTTGAGAAGATTTAAGTGAACCTGTCTTGTAAGGATTCATTAAATAATTTGATTTTTTTGATCCCCATACAACCATTATCTAGGGGATTTCAACATTTTCTCCATAGTACAGTGACCATTTTCATTTCAAGAGTTCTACCACTCCAAAAAAATATTTATGTAGTCATTGAGGTGATTTCACATAGATATAAGACATTTATAAATCATAAAGGAATGGATAAATTTGGATACAATAGTACATTTAACCAATAATATCCTACTATACATTGAAAGATACTTCCCTTTCTAGGATGAATGTTTTTTTATTTGATCAAAAATCATAAAAAAGTAACTAATTTTAGTTCCTCCCCTAAATAAGGGAACACCAAGGTAATTAATTAGCATGGAGCCTTCTTTGATTTTAAATTCCAATAAGAGATGATATTGTCTAGCGGCTAAAATTACCTTCCCAAAATAAATACAAGACTTATCCCAAATAATATCCTTCCCCGAAACAACTTCATAGTGTGAGAGGGCCCTTTTGATATTTTGAATATTTATTTTTCCTCCTTGAAAAAAATGATCATGTCATCAGTATAGATAAGGTGGGTAGGAACATCTATATTCTTATGCATGAATGGGTTTATGATTTCCTTTCTTCATCATGTGAGATAGAATCCTGCTAAGATAATCATTAGCTATGGAGAAAAGAATGGTAGAAAGAGGGTCACCCTATCTAACTCCCCTTGAACATTTAAAATACCCCTTTGTAGAACCATTAATAATCACTGAAATATGAGAAGAATAAAATATAACCTTAACCCATTTAACAAAAATATCTTTGAATCCATATCTATGAAAAAATTGGAAAATATAACTCCAATACATAGTGTCAAAGGATTTTTTGATGTCCATATTGAGATAAATTATACCACCTCTAATTATTTTCTTGATGATATTGACACATTTAGAGTTCATGCTGATGAAATCTTAAATTTTTCTAACTTTTAAAAAACCAAATTGATTCAAAGAGACAATTTTATTTTAAATTTTGGTAAGTATGCTAGAAAGTATTTTGGTAATAATTTTTTAGCAGGTTTTGATGAGGGATATGGGTCTAAAATGGTGTATCTCAGAAGAATTTTCAAAATTGGGAATAAGGGTGAGGAACTATAAATTAAGATCATGAGTTAAATTACTTGTAGAAAATAGAGTTTTAACCAATATCTATATATCCCATTGAATTAAATCCCAAAAATTATGAAATAAAGAATTAGTAAAACCATCAGGTCTCAAAGCACAATAAGTTTTTAGACTAAAGACTTATTTTCTTATATCAAAGTCAAGCAGGATACTAGTAATATAATTATTATACTCATCACTAACCATGTTTGGAATCATGTCATCATCCAGATCCTTGTTGAGATAAGGTATATTAAAAATATTTTAGAAATAGGTAACAATATGATCATCAAGGGACTCTTCATTGTCAATAATTCTATTTCCATCTTTCAATAGGGTGAGGGGTATACAAGCCTTCTTGGATCTTTGGAGATTATTATAAAAAAATTATTTGTATTCTTATCCTTTAGTCATTTGACCTTGAAAGTTTCTTTTTGTATAATGTCTTTAATGGATAGTAAGGAAGTCATCTTAGAGGCAATCTCTATTTCTTGTGGAATACCCACCTAAAAATTTAAAATTCTAGGTTCATATTGTATCATTATAAGATGGATTCAAGTGATACAATATCATTTTCTATCTTATTGTAATTTTACTTGCACCATCCCTTTAAATTATATGAATATATATATATATATATATATATATAAACATTACTTATTATTATAATAAATGTAATATCTAATGTTAGGATGATATATATATATATATATATATACATGTACATTTCCTCCTATAGCATATGGATTCTAACAAACATCATCAACAGACAGGTCCCTTATGGTGGATAGTTATAATGCAAGAATTCCTAGATTATCTTGAATATTTTTTTGTTGATGTTCATAATTTTTTTATTTAGATACTATAACTCTTTAAATATCATCAAGTAAAATATGTCTAGTTTTATGAATACATATTTTGAAAAAAAATCATAACATACTAATGTTTTTTACAACAACATTTTATTATTCATATGTAAATGAGTATACATGTTCATTTATACACTTATTATATCCCTAGGTTTATTGGGGTTTAATTTATTGTGGTCTACTATATATTTTTTCTCACACATTTCATGGGAACCACAAAGGGCATGTATCTTCTCTTTTGATATATTTCTATTATGTCCGGTTCATTAATAATAGTTATATTTTTATATCTTGGGTTTTTGTGTCATGTGAGTGGGCTGTATTTATAAATATGTTTTATATTTGAGTTTTCATTTCTTAGGGAATGTGTTTTTTCAAACTCATATTTACTTATTATACATCATGACATTGGATAGAATAGACATTTAAGTTTTTACATGTTCTTTTTTGTGGATTACATACGGGTGAGATAAATTTTTATATACATAGAGAATTTGGGTATGTTGAATCATATTTTTATTATATATTTTATTTGGAATTGAGTTTAATTTTTTTGAATTTAAAATATATGGGTGAGTCATACCAATTTTTCTGTATAACACCATTATGACTTTTTATTTTAACTAAATATGGAAAAATATTTGAAAAATATTATAGAGACACCCATGAAAATAGTCACAATACCATGATGATTTGATTGTATGCATGGGGTTGGTGGTATCCTGACTCATCAGCCATTTGTGTGTCCAGGTAAGGTTCTATAATTATATAGATGAATTCTTAAAATTTTATTTCATAATGGGACAATGAATACTCTTTATCATATATTATATCATTTCATGCATGGAAACAATTGATATAAATATTTTCTATTCTATATTAATTATTTAATTTGAAAATTATGAAGAATATCACAGTATACTATAAATCATTCACCCAAATACTTATTTAGACCCTCAACATTTATCATTATCCCCTAGTGATCAAGGAACGTGATTTGTGTAGTTGTGGTGAATTTTTTCCCATTTAATATAAAAATATAGTTAATAGGGTGGAGGGTTAATAGTCCATTTAATATTTTAGAAAAATATTTTAAAACATAAAATACGTTGAGTTAATTTTTATTTCAAACATAGTTGAGTAAAAAATGCATATCAGAAATAATGATATTTCAGTATAGTGGTATTAAAAAATACAATGGAAATAAAAGAGATGAAAAACATTTTATTATAGTTGTTTATATCCCCAAGAACCTATATCTTCTCTCCACTATTATCTATATAGGGAGATTAATGGTATCCACTAAGAACTGCACCACTTAAAAATGAGATAACCTTTTACGAAACCAAACTTTTAACTACATCAAAGCATAAAAAATATAAAAAATCACACATGCCTTTTTCAAGATTAACAACCTAGAAACCCTATATTTTTTATTGGTGATATAACCAATAGGACTTATAATTTTATTTAATTAGTAATCGATGATCTTTTTAATTAAAAATATTAAAAAAAGTTTTATTGTATAAATATAAATAATGAATAGATATAATGAATAAAACTATTTTGAAATAATAAAGAAAAAAATTAGAGTGAGTAATCTAAATTTCGATAAAGTTCTTTGATCACTCAAACAAAATGATGTATATTGAATTTCCTTTGTTATCACATAAAACTGTAGCAATAGTTATAATGATCCAAAAAATATTTATCACACCTTATTATTCTTTATCTTGAATAATCTAGAATAGTATCATGTAAGATCATTGTTATTTGAATGATTTGTGTCGATTTTCTCAAACAATTTCAAATTATAAATTCAATGGTATATTCCTCATCATTAACTATAGAGTATGTGGGATTTTTTTGAAAGTAAATCATTGTAAGCCATGAGTTAGAAATAATAATAATAAGGAAATATCATTTACCTCTATCAAAAATTATTTGATGCCTTATAAATTGATAAAAAATCACTTTGTATGGAATTATTAGATTTAATATGTATCTTATAAAATATTTAAAAAATTAGGATAAAATAATATGAACATGGTGTGATTCATATAATAAAATTGGTTAAAAACATGGTATTTAAAAATATGGAAAATGTTCAAGGAATATTTTATGACATTAAGAAACATATTATGTCATTTAAAATTTCATAATACATCAAATTTATTATGTCTTTTGAATTTTATGATTTTAATGATGGTAGGCCATTGAAATATCATATATAATTGGATAAAAGTAATGCATTGTAAATAATATTACTTTTAAATAATATTTTCTTAAATTTTATTTTTTCATATGACCAAAAAACATGTTTCTTATGAATTTATAGATTTCTATATGACATAAAAATAGTTTTTTTATGAAATTAAAAAAATAATATTACACATAAAAATTATTGTAATAATTTTAGTCATATTAAAATGAAAAATAAATCCTATGACATTGAAACATAATCAAAATTAGTTGAGGTTTAGGGTCCCAAGTTTTTCTTTGATGTATGGATCTTTTAAATTTTAGTTTAATTACTTGGTTTTTACCTAATGTGAATTCCTAATGAGGTCATGAGAGTCTCGGGGGATGTCCAGGAATTTTTTAGAGCCCGTAGGATCTATTTTTGGAAGAAGACGCGGGGTCGTATAGGTAGTAGAAACTATGCCTCCTAGACCATACAGTTTTTCCTAACCGTGTTGGGTGGTTTAGGGCTCTGTCCAAGGCCATAGGTATGATGAACCCCTGTAGTCATGGATGTAGTCCCGTACGATCCACCTATAATTTTAAGAAGAGGTAAATCATAGGGTTTGCACATATTATCCCAAATCATGTGCATGAACCATGTGGGGTCCCTCCTTTGATAGTAAAGGGCTCACGGTTGGCGCACGGTTTGTCCAACCATTCAACTAACCCATGCAACCCATTGATTTTGGGTAAAATTACCATTTATCCCTAAAAAATTCTTATAACCTATTTTCCTTTTTATTTTTCATTCTAGAAGATATCCTTCTCCCCCCTTGTGATTTCTTCAAGCCATTAAGCTTGGATTTGGTTCCAATTCTCCATCTAAACTTGGAATCGAGATCCAATTATCTCATTGGATAGTCATCGGTGATTTCTTCATTTATTATGATCTTTTTATCATTTTTCTTTATATTTATGGCACTATTTTGGTGCAAGCTAATTTTCTCTATTTCTAGGACATTCCTCCATTTCTTCATTTTTTTCTGATCTGGGTCGAGCTAGGAGCTAATACTGGATGATTTTTCTAATAGAATAATAAGGTATATGGTTAATACCATTTCCCATAATGTCTAGTTTATTTATATATAGTTATAATTATGACACATTTTGAACCTTATGAGTGTTTCTCCTAAATTAATTAAATTCATTTATTAAATTATTGGAACCTTAAAAGTTTTCCCACATAGTACCATGATATGGATAGAGGTTTTCAACCTCAACCCAAACCACCCATGAGGTGTGTTTATGTATCTTCCCCTTGAGTTACCACCCCATTGGGTGTATGTTTCTACTCGCCATCATAACAAGAGCCTTAATGAATTTTTTAAGATATTATAAGAGGGGATTCCCTCCATTTCCATGTTATTAAATGTTATTAAATTGATTAAATTGATTAAATGTAAAATGTGGAATGAGTTGGATGTGTTGTAGTATGTATATGATTATGAAATGATTTATGAATTAGGATAAATGATAAAGGTCATAGTTAATTTATGAACCTTGATTTCTATATGTGATCATGTTAATGGTGGATGGATTAGTATGGAAATGAGGATTATATTGAATTCCATAGACATTTCTACTTCATGGATTCATAACTATAATGAATTCCATGGAAATTTATACTCAATGGATTTAGGATTATATTATACTCCATATACATTTGTACTCCATGGATCTATATTGCATGATGTTCCTTGGACATTACTACTCCTTAGATCTGACTGTTGGGTTTGACACTAAATTACTCGACATAGGCCGTAGTGTATGTTTTATCATGAATTACATATAGCCCTTGTTTATGTATTTTTATTTATAGTGTTCCTTGGTAGGATGGAAAAAATCATACTTACATATATCTCTTCTTCTTATTCATTTATGTCACTACTATATATTTCACACTTATCAGCTTATATGCACAGACTGGCTTTTTATAGACATCATTGGCGGTGGCTTACTATGTGTTATATCACACCCTATTTGGGATTTCATTGGGTTCTTGGACATAATTCATGGATGTAGGTAGGAATTGGTGAAAGAAATCATTTTCTAATTCTTGATTGATTATGATTAGGAGCAGGGGATCATAGGATCGATATATGCTTATGATGTTATCAGGATATATTAATTTTTCCTCTTTTTTACTTTGATAAATTTATTATACTAGATTCATGTTTTTATGTATTTCCTTTTATTTTGTATAGAAATATGACATTCTCATTTTTTTATATGATACTTCTCTAGCTTGTTTTATTATTAAGGTTTTCTGGATATTTTATCTTCTACTGCCAGTTATTTGAAATGCATCCTCTATTATTTATTGTGATTACACTGATGTTATATGATCTAATTATTTGTGTATAGTTTATACAATATACCAACACATACCCTCTATTCTATATTATATCATTAGGCATATAGGGTGGATCACTTAAGGCCATGTGACCCACTGGCCTGGGGCACCTTTTATTAGATCATGAGTCGGGATGTTACAAAGTGGTATTAGATGATTTATTTTCATTCCTTACTATTTTGAGACAATAGATAGGATATTATGAATGAATTGTAACTTGTTTATAATATGTTCCTAGGATTATCTAACACATGTTTAGGGTAATTACTAAGTTTCCTAGAATGAGGAATTTTGGTTCTGTATTTTTTCTAGTATAGTTGAATTGATTCCACCATTGGGTGATGCACATGATATGTAATGTTCTTATTATTATGATTGAGGAATTGAATTTTATCATTGGTTTGATATGGTATGGAATCTTGTATCATGAATCATTTTAGGCACCATAAAGGATTCACATTCCATGCATATCTGATTCCATATAGGAATCATTTCCTGAATTCATGAAAATTATTATGTGTATATTGTACTATATAATTGTTATCAACTAATATTTATTCAATGTTATTAAGAAACATAATTAGTAATTAATGTTTCTATCGTAACCTAAACAGTGTTTTTTCATAGGCTACAACAGACACCTTAATCATTCAATTATGGTATGTTGTGTCATAGAAAATTGGTTTCATGGTCTAGAACATATTATGGTTGGGATTAAATGGATACCACAATTAAATTTATATTTTTCATGGGCCATTATAATTTTTAAATGGTAATCTATAAAATTAAACCATTTAAATATAATTTTAATATAAATATGAATTTAAATGATTCTGAATTATGAAATGGAAAGGTTGTTGTTAAATGGATTTTCCAATTTCACTTGAAAGTATACATATTGGGTCTCATGCTATGAAACAGAGGGTTTTTCCTAGACTCAGCCTTAGTAGTGGGTTGTAGGTAGTGTCCCTAGTGTTCTTTATTATTGTTTCTATTACCTAGCCCAGAATTTTGGAGTATACATAGGGGTGTGTCTTTCTTAAAGGGATGATTGTACCAGTCTGTTGTTTATATATTTGATATGGTTATTACCAAATATTTTATAAGCCTTGTTCTTGGAAATTATAGTGATATTCCACCACAAAAGTCTCTAGTCATGCACCAAGAGGGTGTAAACTAACATAATCTAGAGGTGGTGGTCCTTGAGTCACTAGTATAACCTCTAGTTGTTCCACTTAAGGCATCGCCCATTGTTCTTGATATGGGTGATGATGCCTATTTCTGAGAGGGTTTCCTGAAAATTATGAATATCATTCAATGACCCCTATAACCTGCCTTGACTATGGAAGAGTTGAAATGTGAATTCTAATATAATTATTCACCCATGCTTACTGAGTTGTGGCTTGATACTATCTTTTCGATCATTGAGAACTTGGAGACTCCTCCATAGTAGAGAGTCAAGCTTGTGATGATTATGCTTCATAAATCTGTTAAGCACTAGTGGGATGTTATTAACTAGGATTATAGGCTTTCAGATATGGTTTAGAGGGATTCCCAATCCATATTTTATTATTACCTATTTCCTAATACTTTGAGAGCTTAATGGGATAGTGATTTTATGTGTATGGATCCGAGTGTGATAACTGTTATGGTGTATTGAGCTCGCTTTATAGATTTTTAGTGCATTGTACATGTTTATATTTTTTATTAGCCTTGAAGGGAAATGTTATTTGAGGAAGGTCCCAATCATGCCTTTATATCATAGGTGAATTTCTTTCAGTTGACTATTATAACTAAGATAGTGAATCAAGAAATGATTATTGAACATAATTTTAGAGAAGATGGGGGCCCAGAGCATGGTAGTGCATCTTCTCAATCCAATGGTTTAGTATTGGGTAGAAATAAGTGACATTTTGAGACTTCATATGAGAGGAATACCAGATGGGGTGTGATTCATAGTAGCTCTATCTTATTTCATCAATGTGGAAGGTGGGGACACATGAGGAGCCATTGTGATAGAGACCCGGTCAAGTGTCGAACCTGTTGTAGGATGTCCCATCTATAGATTTTTTCCATGAACTTTCCTTTAGAGGCCAGTGATAGGGGTTAGAAAATTAATATAAGATCAAGAGTGGGATTCATATATCCATTCCCATCTAGGAGTTGAAATACTACCGGTCATTCTAGCTAAGGAGTTGGTCATGGTCGGGGGAGCCAGACACCAGTTGCACCTCGACAATAGAGTGGGCCTGCTCAGGATAGTCAGGTTGTTTCTTAGGTCTATAGTGCAGGATATATATAATTATGAAATCCTATACCCGATGAGAATATCATCAATACATCTATACTGAGAGGTATGATCTTAGTATATTATACTCTAGTATCTTCCATTTTTTATACAAGTTCATCACATTCATTCATATTTGTTCTTATTATGGAGATAATTGGGCTTGATGTTAAATTTTCTGATGGAATGATGACACTTAATACACTATTGGGAATCATATTAGAGAGTTTACTCTAGTATAGAGAGTTCACCCTTGAGATAAGTGGATGATTATTTTTATGGAATCTATTTATCCGCGAGATGATAGGGATGGATTTCATACTCGAAATATATTTTTTAGTTTATTACCATGTCCATGTCTATTTATATCATCATAGGGTATCCTCCACAACACCAGATGGTGGAAGGTATATCCAAAAGTGTGATTGAGATTTCAAGGAAGGTAGGACTGGAGCTTTATGTTTATGTGGCATAATAGCCTAAATTTATAGACTTTATTTGGACAATTAGGGAATGTGACATGATGAGTTCCATTCAATAGTAGATCATTTCAGCAATTTATTCCTAGATGAATTTTCTAGTTTACCTCCTAAATGAGAGGTGGAGTTATCTATTGAGATATTTCTAGGGGTTGTACCAATATCCATTTCTCATTATATGATGTCCACTGCTGATATATAGGATCTCAATAAAAATCTAGAGTTCATATAAGAAACGACATTCATATGACCCAATACCTCTCTAGGGGGTTCGGGAAGTTCCCAGTCAGGATCCAAGTATCATTGAGAGGGAGAGGGGTTTAATCAGTGATATTTTTTTCTTTTTATGTTTCCTTATTTTCGAAACAACCTTAGCCTTCTGTTAAAGAGTTCCTTCTCTACTGAACACACACAACTACAGGAACACAATATTTACAAGGTTCACTAATCAACAAGAGTAGTTGCGTCCTTGGTATGGTACAGAAAAAATACAGTACCAAACAATCCACTATAAAACAATCCTTTTATGTGTAATACAACAAGTAAGATATGCCCTTACACTCATGTAGCACTTTGAAAACAATCCAATAGTGTGTGTTCTCCCTCTTAGCAAAAATAGGTTAATGCAGTGTTTCTGTGCTTCTTGATGATCTTTCACAAATCAAATCTCTCAAAACAATTCTTCACTTTCCTACCCAAAAGCTGTTAAGAACCTCCTGGTGAAAACAACTTGTGCTTCACTCCCTGCTTGCGTACCTCCCTGCTTGCATGCCTCCCTGCTTTCATGCCACTCTGTTTACATGCCTCCCTGCTTTTGTGCCACTCTTCTTGCATAACTCCCTACTTGTGCACCACAAACTACTTGTGCTCCACAATTGTGAACAAATAAAAATTTGCACACCACTTCAAGATTATACACAACACAATTCTTGCACAAAACTCCCTACTTGTGCACAACATATAACTTCCAGTCTACTTCTACTTGTGTGACAATTTTTTGCATAACACACAACTTGCGCAGCACTTCAGCTTGCACGCCACTTTTTACTAATTGCGCGCTTAGAGATCAAATTTTATCTTAAGTGTTGATCATACCAAAATGAGGAGGGTATCCATCTATTTGTAAGAATTTTGGGTCCCTGTGTGTGATTCATGAAACTTACCTTGCACGCCACTTCATGACTTGCATGCCACATACACTTGCACGCCATTCCTGCTTGTGCACCACTTATACATGCATGCCACTTCTTACTTGCATGCCAATATTTAACTTTCATACCACTTTATTTCATTTGTCATATTTTGATGTGATGATCTTGAAATATTAATTCCATATAACATACACTCGCGCGCCACTTATACTTGGGTGCCACACTTGCGCGCCACTTATACTTGCACACCACTTTCTTTCCTTTTTCAAAACACTTATTTTCTCCCCATATACTTCATAAGGATTTCATCAAAAGTTCTCCAAAATTATGATATTTTTTAAATAAAAATTAGAAAATAATCATCATAGTTAACCAATTATTTTAAAAAGTGAATTGATTTATCCTCTTTGATAACAAAAGACAACACTCTACCAAAGAAAACTCCTCAAACTTCCTTCTCCATCCAACTTGGTCCCAAAAATCTCCCCCTTTGTATTTTGTTGTTAATAAAGATTCATAAATCATTAAACATTGTAACCTCAAGAAATGGATTACTTATCAACAATTCTAAGCCTACATGAGTTAACTCATTGTAGGAAACAAGAATTATTGACATCCAAACCCATGCTACCCAAAAGCGGTGACTATGAAATTTCATTATCATATCTCATAAGCCTTATTCAAAACATTTGTTAAGCATATACCTCAAAATTCTTCACTTATTCAACTTTCCTAGAATATAAAAAATTGTTTCCAACAACCACTCTAATAAATAGTTAGAATAGTTCACACACATACATGCTGGATTCACAACTTACCCAGAACTCCCCCTTTATGCATGATTCCTTAAGGATAGATTTATGAAACAATTATCCCCCTTGAAAACACTATCCAAAGGTAAGATGAGAGTGGGGACAGATACATATACCTCAACCTTGATGAGAAGGAGGTTAGACACCCATGTTCAACCTCAATTTAGCAAATGGTTCATTCGGTAATGTTTTTGTGAATATATCAATAACTTGTTCTGATGTAGGAATGTACTCCAGCTTCAATTAATTCTTCTCTACCTGCTCTTTGAAGAAGTGGTACTTTATGTCAATGTGTTTTGAATGAGAATTTTGTACTGGGTTCCTTTTAAGATTGATTGCACTCTAATTATCGCATCCCAAGAGTAAGGGTAGATTCACTTCAACAAGTAGAAATTACAACTGAGTCTTCACCAAAATTATTTGGGTAGCATCTTGAGTGATAGAAACATACTCAAATTCATCCGTACTAAGTGTCACTGAATTCTATTTCTTTGTATTCCAAATAACACAACTTTTCCCAAGAAAGAAAACTCCACCAAATTTGGATATTATATTATCAACATTTTCTAATGTTGATCACCAATAATATTCTAAGATTCCGCTTGCTTCCTCGATCTAGGATGAGCTATTGGAACTTCTTATTCATCACTTGAAATTGTTGAGTCTGTTTCTTTTTCTTGAGTAATATTACCACTATCTGCAGCATTGTCATAATTTTTGACAAAAATTTCTTTATCCTGCTCATCTTCCACATCATCATAAGCCTGGTTTTATTTCTCAATATTTTCAGCAACTTTCACAACATCATAATCAATAATTCTCCCTATTTTTTTTGAAACATCTATATCCTCTTCCTTCTAGAGCATAGTCAAGAAAAATTCCATCATCTCCTCTCTTCTCAAACTTACTGAGGTTTACACATTTCCTTTTTATAATAAAAGGACTCCCAAAAACTCTTAAGTGTTTCATACTTGGATTTTTTCCATAGAACATTTGGTATGGAATCATATCTGAATTTGGACTATAGAAACATTGGTTATGAATATATATTGTAGTGCTCATGTATTTCCTCCAATAATAATGAGAAATACTATGTTCAAGTAACAATGTTCACCCCATTTCCACCAGACTTTTATTTTTTATTTCAGAAACCCCATTATGTTGAGGTGTGTATAGTGAACTGAACTCATGAATAATTCCATGCTTCTCAAGATAACTTTAAAACTATTCATTCTTATACTCTCCACCATTATCAGTTCTCAACTTATTCACTGAATACTCACATTCCTTATCTGATTTCCTCATGAAAGTCTTAAACATTTTCAGATCATATGACTTATGTCTCATGTACATAACACAAGTAATGTGAGTTAATTCATCAATGAAATTAATGAAGTAATTATATCCATTTTTTTATTTCTTTATCATTGGTCCATAGATATCATAATGTATAAGTTCCAAGGGTTGTTTTTAATGAATGTTAAATCTCTTGTGCATAGAGTTTTTAATCTTTCCTTTTTCACAAATAATGCAAAACCAATATCTACTTCTTGATAAATCAGATATATCTAGGAAATTATCTCATGTTGATAAATTTCACATGTTTCTAGTACACATATGTCCCAGCCTTTTATTCCATAACTGATTTTCATCCACCATTCCCATGTAACAAAAGTTATATACTTCTCCAACTTGGAACAAGTTCTCTTTTGTATGTTGGCCTCTTGTAACTACATTTCCATCATTTTCACTTTTCACAAAAAACCCATCTTTTATGAAGATAAATTTGTTTCCCTCATCACAGAGTTGTGAAACACTCAACAGATTGTGTTTTAGCCCATCAACATATAATGTTTTTCAAGATTTCATTTTATCTTTCCCAATAATGGCTGATCCAACACCTTTGATCCTTGGAGATTCATCATTGCCAAATGTCACTATTCCTTCTTTGAAGTCTTTCACATTCTTCAGCAACTTTAAGTCTACTTTCATATGAGAAGAACACACACTATCAAGAATCCATGAACATTCTCCTTTTGTATCTTTTAAAGCGGTTTCAACAAAAAGAGATTTTTGTTCTTCCATTTCATTATTCACCTCAAAATTATGAGATTTGTTAAGAACCTTTTTTTGTGCTAGAAATAAAACAAGACATCCCTTATCAAAATGTCTAGGTTGTTCACATATTTTATAAATAGTTTCCAATGGTTGGAACCTATTTTTAATGTTCACACCAGCCTTCTCAAATTTCTTCTAAACTTTCTTCTCATACATCTTATTTTGATAGGATTGACTCCCCCTCAAATATGGTCTTCCATAACTTGTGAAATGGTAGTAATGTTGCTGGTTGAACCAACACATATTTTCCATGTGTCCAAATCCACCACAATACCAGCAGTATCCATAGAATGAATATTTCCCTCTGAAACTTTCATACTAACTGGAGTTGTGAACATGCTTCTCAAAACTCTTCTTAATAGAACTCTGCTGACCATCAGCCTTCTTATTTTTAATCATAACTTTCTTCTTTAGATTGTATTTCTGTTCAGACTTATCAGAACAAAAAGTAGTATAAATCTTTCTAGACTCAATATTTTTATATACTTCTTATTTTTTGGCATTTCTAACTTTGGCCACATACATAGTATTTCTATATTTGTTCTTATTAGAACCAGTTCAATATTTCTTCTCAACCTTTGAAGGTAACTTTTTTTATCCTTATTTAGATCATTATTACTAGAACATTCACCAACTTCTAAGATAGATTGTTTGAAACTGATATTCCTTTATTCATCTTTAGAAAGTTTTTATTGGAAAAGTTCCAACTAATATTCTTTTTCCTTCAGCTTTATTTTGATCATTAGGATTCTTTTCATTCTCAAGATAATTCTTCAAATCATCAATCTTCTTTTCCATATTGAATTTCTCATCAGGAAAACCTTATTTATTGTTTAATGTGGAATTTTTATTTATCAACTTCTTGTTTTCCTTCTCAATCCTTCTGATCTTCCTTAAACATTATTTCAACTCTTCTTTCAAATGATATTCAAGTTAAGTTTCTTCTTATTTAGAACTACTACTCCCATAATCTTCACTATTCACTGTTGCAATAAAGGTATTCTCTCTAGATTTCTCAGCAAAAAAATTCTCTAATACAACTTCACTATCTTCTTCTTCTTAGTCTTTGTATAAAATGTTTCTTCTTTTTGATTTGAAGAAATTTTTATCCTTACCCTTTGAAAAATACTTATCTTTGTCACCTTGTTTCTTCCATGACCTTCTTGGCCTTCTGTCATCATCATCATTGTCTTCTTCTTTCTTCTTTTGAGGATAGTTAGCTACAAAGTGACCAAAAGATCCACATTTAAAACATTTCAAGGGAAGTTTCCCCATGTATTTCCCTGTACCTCTTTTCACATTCTTAGAAAACAAGGATAAAATTTCATCAAAAATTTTACATACCTCATCTTCATAATCAGATTCACCATCTTCATCTTCAATAAAATTATTCTTTGAAATCTTTGTCTTTGCATCCTTGAATGACATTTCTCTATTTTCTTTTGTTTTTCTCTTCATATTCTTCTCCCTTCTCATTTCATAAGTAATGAGAGTGTTATGAAAATAATCTAGAGATAATGTTTCAGGGTCTCTATCTTCTAATGAAGAAACTTTAGCATCTAACTTGTTGGGAAAAATTCTCAATATCCTTTCAACAACTATAGAATCCTTCAACTTTTCATCAATACATTTAATTGTACTAACAAATTCATTTACCCTGTTAAAGAAGTCCCCAATAGATTTAGATTATTTAATTTTCAAGTCTTCATACTTCAACCTCCAGATTTGTAGTTTTTCATTCTTCACTTTTTTATTCCCTTCATAGATGTTATTCAAATTATCCCAGATGCCTTTATCTATAGATACACCTTTGACTCTTAAAAACTCACTCTCAGAAAGAGATGAGAGTAATGCATTTTTATCTCTTCCATCATTCTCAAGATTCTTCTTATCGGAAGGAGTAAGAAGAACCTTGTCATCAATAGGAGGAAATCCATCATTTGTAGTTTTAAGAACTTCATACCCTAGAGACATAAGATAAGGCATCATTCTATCTTTCTACTTATGATAGTTTTTTCCATCAAATATCAGAATCCCCTCACTGTTCACATAATTCAGATTCTCCATCACAACTTCAGCAAAGAACAAATGAAGAGAACCTCGCTCTGGTACCAATTGAAGTTCCCAGTCAGGATCCAAGTATCATTGAGAGGGGGAGAGGGTTAATTAGTGATATATTTTTATTTTTATGTTCCCTTATTTTTTAAACAACCTTCACCTCATGTTCAAGAGTTCCTTCCCTTCTGAACACACACAACCATAAGAACACAAGATTTACAAGGTTCACTACTCAACAAGAGTAGTTACATCCTTGGTATGGTACAGAAACAATCTAGTTCCACACAATCCATTAGAAAAAAATCATTTTATGTGGAATACAATGAGTAGGATATTCCCTTACACTTGTGTATAACTTTGAAAACAATCCAATAATGTGTGTGCTCCCTCTTAGCACAAATAGGGTGATGCAATGTTTCTATGCTTCTTGAAAATATTTTACAAATAAAATCTCTTAAAAAAATTATTCACTTTCTTACCTAGAAGCTGGTAAGAACCTCTTGGTTCAAACAACTTGCACATCACTCCCTAATTGCGCACCTCCCTACTTTCATGCCACTCTCCTTGCACACCTCCTTGCTTTCATGTCACTCTTCTTGCACACCTCCCTTCTTGCACACCAAAAACTACTTGCACACCATAATTGTGCACAACTCAAAATTTTCTCACCACTTCAAGCTTATACACAATACACTTCTTGCACACAACTCCCTACTTGCGCACAACTTACAACTTGTGAACTACTTCTACTTGAGCACCACTTTTGTGCATAACAAAAAACTTGCGCGCCACTTTCTACTACTTGCGTGCTTAGAGCTCAAATTTTATCTTAAGTGTTGATAATGGAAAAATGAGGAGGGTATACATATATTTTTAGGCATTTTGGGACCCTGCACACTAGGCATGCAACTCACCTTGTGCACCACTTCATGACTTGCATGCCACATACACTTGCGCACCATTTCTTCTTGCATGCCACTTATACTTGAGTGCCACTTCATACTTGTGTGACAATATTTAACTTGTATGACACTTTATTTACTTTTTCATATTTTTATGTTATGATCTTGAAATATAACTTGCGCGCAACATACACTTGTGTGCCACTTATACTTTCACGCCATACTTGTGCGCCACCTATACTTGTGCGCCACTTTCTTTACTTTTTCAAAAACACTTTTTTACCCCCCATATCCTTCATAAAAATTTCATCACAAATTCTACAAACTTGTGATATTTTTGAAATAAAAATCAAAAAATCATCTTTATATTTAACCAAGTCTTTTACAAAGTGAATTGATTTATCCTCTTTGATAACAAAAGACAACACTCTGAAAAATTAAACTCCTCAAACTTCCTTCTCCATCCAACTTGTTCCCAATAGTTCATTGGTCCATTTCACCATGAATTCGGATATAACCCTAAAATTATGTGTGTATTATTGAAAATTTAACCAGTTGATGGTTAGGAATAAATATCTATTACCCCAAATCAAGGAGCTCCTCAACCATATCTAAAGAGCTCAGGTTTTCTTGAAAATTGATTTTAGGTCATGTTATTAACATGTATGTTTCAAGTAATTAGATATACCTCATATAATTATTTGTAGAAGGTATGGCCTATATGAGTATATTTTCTTCCATTCGGTCTCATGAAAGTTCTTTCGGTTTTCATGGAATTGAAGAATCATGTTTTTTCACCCATTTTTGGACTCTTTTATGGTGGATTTTGGGACTACATCTTGTTGTATTCTTAAAAAAAATGATCATACAAAACACCTTGACATCATTCTTAATACACTATAAGAGAAGATGTTTTATTCCAAGATCACATAATTCTAGTTCTATATAGATAAAATTAACTTATTGGGTCACATAATCTCAATGATAGAAGTATTTATGGACCCAGAGAAGGATAATATTGTGGTTTCTTGGGAGAAACCTAATGATGTCTTTGATATTATGATTTTCATGGGTTTATATGGTTATTATTGGAGTTCCATCCAATAATTATCATATCTAGTGGCAACTCTTATGGGATTGACCAATAAGGGAGTGAAATTTTTATGGTTCGAGGCATGTAAAATTTATTTTTAGGAGCTTAATGAAAGGTTGAATTTAGTGCCAATCCTAATTATACCAGATATTGGAAGAAGTTATATATTTTATTGTGTTTCATCAAGTATCGGGTTGTGAGCTCTCTTGATGTAGGGTGATAGAGTCATGGTGTACGGGTCTAGCCAGTTGACATCCCATGAGTGGAACTACTCAA
This sequence comes from Viscum album, assembly GCA_963277665.1. Lineage (NCBI taxonomy): Eukaryota > Viridiplantae > Streptophyta > Magnoliopsida > Santalales > Viscaceae > Viscum > Viscum album. Next base: position 1,336,300,849 of record OY728142.1, read on the forward strand.
TGAATGATCACAAGTTGGAAGTCATGGTTCACACATTGTGTTATTGGGGGTAATAGTTTCTAGGAGATAATTTTTTGGTGTACACAGATGAAGGTGAAACACCAGCTACCAACTAGCCTCTTGTTATAGTTACTCATTCTTGAGTGGAAATGGGACAATGTTGCGATGGATTTTTTGAACGGTTTTCTGAGGTCAACTTAAGGTAGTGATGTTGCATGGTTTGTTGTGGATAGGCTCATTAAGGTCACTCGATTCCTTCCAATTAGGGAGGCATTCTCAATAGATGATATTGGGAGACTTTATATCCTTTAGATTGTGCGACCTTCATGGGGTTCCTCATACCATTGCATCAGATATGTATTCCCAGGATACATATCTGTCCTTGTAAATCATACATAGGGCATTGGGTAAACAAGTTATTTTGAGGACATACCAACCTCATACCAATTTTCAATCAGAATACACAATACAGGTTCTAGGGGACATTCTTAGTGAACGTGTCCTCATTTTTTGGGGATCTTGTGAGAGGGATATATCCCTAGTTGAATTTTTCTACAACAATATCTATCATGAAACTATATAGATGGAACTATATGAGGATTTGTAAAATTTTCCATGCCATTCACAACTATACTTCTTAGAGGCCATAGAGGTAGCATGGATCATACTGTGTCTAATGTAGAAGAATTTTGAGTAGGTTAAGTTGATCCAAAAGTGGATTTCTACTACATAGTCTGGACAGAATTCATGCATTAATCACCATCTATAGCTTGTATAGTTTTAGTTTGGGGACTTATCCTTTTGAAATATCTCACCAAGGATAGGGAATAGATGGATTCAAGGATAGGATAGTCTTTCACCATAATATGTTGGACCTTTAGTGATTCTGGAGAGAGTCAATCTTGTAGCCAATATGCTACAGTTACCTCATAGGTACTGATACATGAACAATATATTCCATGTATCTCAGCTATGTAATTATCACTCATACATGTCTCATAATCTTGAACCATATGAGGTTGAACTTTAGGTAGATGTGTCCTTCTAGGATAATCCTTTATGTATCATTGATCAGTGCAAGATATCTCTCTAAGGTAGGTTAGTTATTTTGGATTGGGTTCTATTGTAGTACTACCATGTATAGTCTGAGGCCTAGGATATAGAGATAGATGTATGTTCTCAGTGGTCAGAACTCATTTCAAATGCTTTACCATCCTCAGAATAGAAACTCTGGGATGAGTTGTCTTATGTGGGAGAAATTGTAAGAGCCTAATTTTTTTTAGGTGCATATATTTTCAATTTCAGTTTAATTACAAGGGTATTAATTAATTTGAATGATTAATGATTTCATGAGAGTTTCATGGGTGTTCATGGCTTGTTCAGATCTAAAAGGATCGATTTTTGGAAGAATCATCAGAATCGCATGGTTTATAGAAACTGTTCCTCCCATATCATGTGGTTTTTCCTAACTGTGCATTGTGGTACAGGGCCCTTTACAAGGCTGCACAGTCTGATGAAACCATGTAGTTAGGGCCACATGCCCATACGATCCAACAACAATTTTTATAAGAGTAAAATCACATAGATTCACAGTTTTCCAAACTATTTGAATGAACCATGTAAGGTCTATCCTTTGATAGTGAAGGGTGTACGGTTGGCATATGGTTTGGCTAACCATGAGGCCAAACCATGTAACCCCTAGATTTTGGTTAAAGTTTCCATTTGGAAACTAAAACTTCTTATAACATATTTTCATGTTTTTTCCTCCTCATTCTAGTGGACAACCTTCCACTCCCCTTATGAGTTCTTCAAGCCTTTAATATAGGATTTTGTGCCAATTCTCTATCTAACCTCGAAATCAAGATCTGATCATCTCATTGGATAGTTGTCAGTGATTTATTTGTTCATCCTTTTATCATTTTCCATTCTATAAAATATTCTATTTTTTGCATTAAAATATGACATATTTCTAGGGTGTTCATCCATTTCTCCATTTTCACTCGATCTGGGTCAATTTAGGAGTCAATACTAGATTAGTGTTATACCATAGGCATAAGGTAGGTAGTTTATACCTTTTACCACAATGTATTCTTTATTTATAGTTATTTTCAATTTTTTTCATGTTGTTCCTTCTGGGCATTACTCTGAAATTAATTAAATTCATTGATTGAATTACTTGAAACTTGATAGGTTTCCCACTTAAAACCATGATATGGTTGGAGGTTTTCAAACTCAACCCAGACAACATGTGAGGTGTGTTTACATATCTTCCCCATGAGTGACCACCCTATTGGGTATGTGTGTGTGATCTCTCCATTATAGTGGGAGACCTACTAAATTAAGTGTGATATTAGGAGAGGTGTTATGCCTCCTTTTCCATGTGATTTCTTGTTATTAAATTGATTAAATGTATTAAATGGAAATTCTGGAATTATTTGGATGACTTGTGAAATGTGTTTGATTATGTAATTATCTATGAAATGGGTTAAATGATAAATGTCATAGTTAATAAATGACCCTTTATTTCCATATGTGATCATATTAAATATGGATCGCTCAATATGGCATTGAGGATTATATTGAATGACATGGACATTTCTACTCTATGGATTAAGAACTATAATATATTCCATGGAAATATCTACTCCATTGATTTGGTATTATATTGGATGCCTTGGAAATTTCTACTTTCTGGATCTGGATTGTATGGGATGCCTTGGAAATTACTACTCCTTGGATCTAGCCATTGGTTCTAACACTAGATTACATAGAATATGTCACATTAGATGTTTTATTATTATTTATAGATATCCCTTATTTATGATTCCTTATTTATATTCAGCCTTGGTAGGATGAAAAATATCACACTTATATGTATCACTCCTAATTATTCATTTGTGTTACTTATATATATTGCACACTACTCAGATAAAATATATATATATATAATATGATATATATCGTTGGTGTTGGCTTACTTAGTGTTATCTCACACCATGTTCGAGAAGTTGTTAGGTACTCGGACAAACTTTATGGTTGCAAGTAGGGACCAGGGAAAGATCTTGCCTTCTGATTCTTGATTTATTGTTCTTAAGAGCATGGGTGCATATGACCGAGCTATGCTCGTGAAGGTATCTGGGGATAGTTCTTTTTGGTATTTTGTACTTTGATACATCTATTGTACATTATTATTATTTCCATGTATTTCCTATCATTTTTTATAGAGATGTGACATACTCATTTTTTATATGATATTTCCTCAATGTGGTTTATTATTATAATCTTATGGATATTTTATTTTATACTTCCATTTATTTGATATGCTTCCACTAATATTTTTTTATTAAACTATTGTGCTACACTTTTATTATGAGGGTATAGTCTCCCCACTATGCCACAATAGACCCTCACTATTAGTTGGAAGCCTTTGGCATATGGGGAAGCATTCTTGAGGCCATGTTACCCACCAACTCGGGGGGACTGTTTAGTGGCTCCCAGGTTGGGATGTTACATGAGGCTTCAAAACATTTCCTGATGATCATTTACAGGACAGAATGGATTTATACCATGACTTAATACCATGAAATAGTGAATTTTTTTTCATTTTGAAATACTGTATAAATGTAATATAATAAGATGATTAAAGGTGATAAGTGAATTCTATTCACAATGTATACTTATGTTGATAAAATTAATTAAAGAGACTCATGATATATAAATAAACTCATGTATTTTTTTACATGAATAATAATTCCATTCAAAAATAGCATCCCAAATTGGAAAATCGATGATTTAGTTTCTTGGATGAGTAGCTACATAAACTATTTATTTTCCTATACTCATCAAAAAACTCTATAACTTCTCAAATAGATACCTCCTTATAAACATATCACTTGTAATACACATCTTTGTATCTTGTGTAAATAAAACATAATAAATTTTTGAGGTCATATTCTCATTAAGGTGAAATATGAAAAAACAAATTATGATCATAAGTGAGAAAATGAGAGGTATATGGGGATGTGATAAAATCAATATATATGAACATAAAATTAAGAAAAATTCCTAAATTAAAATTGGATCAAAAAAAATGTTACATTATATTGAAAACATGTTTAAACATAATAGAATATGGAAGAAACATGATTATATTAATCATAACATAGTGGATCAAGAATTACAACTTGTTTCCCTTAGCGGATTTGGATTAACTCACCTGTATCCCTTGGTGGATTCAACACAACCCGTCTATTTCCCATTGTGGATAAATATTCATTAACTTTTTTTCCCTCAGTGGATCATACTCCACTCACCTATTTCCCATTTTGAATTTATTCATCACAACTCATTTCCCATTATCTTTTGTGATATAATGCTTCACACAATACTTTACATTGTTATATATGTCCCAATCATAACTTAAATAAAACCATACAGGTATTTTTAATAAGATATATATCATTGAACATATCTTGAAAACCCATAGGATAAATTAAATTTAAGTAATCACCAATAATGAACCAATGGAATTAAAAATGGGTTTAACAATATTTCCAAATGGCATCACTAAATTTAACCTCAATAATGAAAATGGTTTTTACCCCAAATTCAATAACCCCAAAAGATTATTTTATAAGAAATCTTAAAGGGTGGTACCTAAAATATAACTTATAAGAATAGAAACCCATTTGAGATAAATTTTAAATAGTAATGAAATATGAAAAAAAATTGAATTTTTTTTAATTTTGGAATAAAAAATGTTGTTAAAATCGTTTTAAGAAATAATTTATTAAAATGAATATATGTAAAAATATAAATGAATTTATTTAAAAAAAATAAACACTTAAAAATAAATTTCAATAATTAATCTTTTAAAAGGCCAAAAGGTTTTATAAATGTTATGTGTATGTTTTTTAAAATCATTTACTTCTTTCAAATTAAAAATCCAAAAAGGATCCCTAAAAAATACATATAGGTTTCAAAAGGTTAAAGTTCAATCATTTGAAAAAAATTACTTAGAAAATTGTTTTCAATAATGAATCCATGAAAAAATACGTAAAGGATTCATAATTTGAAGGGAATTAATTTTAAATCAATTATTTCTAAAACAGAAACATCAATGATGGATCTTTGAAATAACAAAAGGGTTAAAAAATAAAGATAGAGTTGATGATAAAAAAATTATGTTAAATTGATGGAAAAATATTTTGAAATTCATATGTTAAAAACCCACATAAGAAATATAATATCTAAAAATCAGATTCATAAGTTTATAATGAAAATTTGAATTCAACAAGAGATAACATATAATTGTGTTTCTAAATATAATGGAGAATATTCTTTGGAATGGAAAATATGGATAATGAGTGGAATCCCTCATTCAATGGGATGGAAATTATTCCAAACAATGATAAAAATTTTATTTCATATAAATTCATAGAGAAGGATGATGTGAATCAAAAGATTAATCTTCCCTATGGAGTAAAAAAATTACCATGATATAAACACATAGGGTGGGATACACAAAACATTGAAGAAAGAATTTTAAGAAGATGCATTTTGACTCAATAGAGGGATTCGACTTCACAGATATCATTATCACCTTGGTATCCATTTAATTGAATTCCATTTAACGAAAGGACATGATATGGATTTTCAAACCCTAATAGTTTTATAAATATGATAAAAGACACTCATTATGAATTAATGAAACCAAATTAATGTTTCCATTGTTCAAAATAAGAAATATGTCACAAATAAATAAATTTGAGACAAATAACCCCCTTAACTGATTCTTAACTCCCACTAAAGAACCTAAAATCTCCTATATTACAATAATAAATATCATATTCAATTATTTTAGAATAATATCCATATCTATAACATTTTATAAACATAATTTTTACATATTGTCTTCATATATATTAGTTAGTTGTTATCTATATTCAATAGTGGATGGGAGTAATCTTGATCGTCCATAATAGAAATTTAATTATTCATTAATACCCCAAATTTCACCATTACCGAATAAAAAATGGTCTTGTAATTAATGTTTCATGATATTTTCTAAAATAATAATTTCATTTTATGATAGTTTTAGTCACAATTCATATGAAATTAGTTATAAACATGTTTCAATGATCTTTAATAAACAAACTATGGTTTATTAATTAAGGAGTTTAATATTAATGTTGCTAGAATAGAATAAAAATAAAATAAAAAATTATTTAATTATATCATATATTATTAGTAATTCATTTATTATTGTCATAATATATTATTTTATAGAATTGTTCATGTAGGTGGTTAAACAAACCTAAACATGAACATATAATAAAAAAGGTTGTGTATGGTAATGAAAGTTCTTTGTTTTGGAATATTATAATTATTTAAAAATTATTATTATTTTTATTTATATATATTTAAGATTTTTAATTAAATTTTATGATATTTTAATAAATAATAACAAAACAAAATGAGATACATTACATTGGGGAGGTGGTATCCTGCACAACACGTGGTTAATGTTTTAATTTCTCAAATTATCATAATGAAAAATCATGGATTATACTTATTCTCTTCGTATTCATAAAAATATTATATATTTCAAAATTATTCATCAAATTTACCCTTATAAATATTGTATTGATTTAGTCCAGAAAAATAGAATTCATCACTTCATTGGGGTGGTTGTATGCAGAATGAACGAATGGAAAGCTCATTTTTATTAGTAGAAAATAAAAAATGTGTTAGTATTTATTAATTTAGAATAATAACATTATTTATATAAAAAATAATAATTTAATTATATAATAATTAGTAAATTATTTCTTGGAATGTAAGAAACAAAATAAATAACTTATTAAAAAATCATTCAGGTTGAGGTCTTGGGCTGTGTCGTAGAAGGATGCCTTGAAAAAGTTGTCTTAGTATAATTTCATGTGACTAAAATCTAAATTAAAATCAAGTTAAATCATGGGTATAGGAGTAGTTAATAGTTTCAATATTAAATTTAATTCTTTTAGTTCTATATAATGGGTGGAGAGAGACCCCTTTTATTAGTGGTGTTAGTAGTATTTTTTTAATTATAGACACCGAATATAATGGGTTTACTTGTTAAATAATTAATATGGGATGAAAAATGGTCAATAATTTAGTAGGGTATGAGGTCTGGTTGATTATCCCTCAACTATTCATTAGAAAAAAGTTAGGTATAAATTTTTTTTATATACTCTTTCAATTTTTTAATTTATTCTTTTTCAGTTTTAATCTTGGTAACAAATTTTTACATAAGTAGTTTATATATAATTCCACAAAATAAAATGAACCATATTAAATAAATTAAAAAAATCACTTTGTATGGAATAATTATATTTAATATATATCTTAGAAAATATTAAAACTATTATATAAAATAATATGAACATGATGTAGTTTATATTATAAAATTGGTTAAAAATATAGTATCCAAAATCATGGAAAATGTTCAAGGAAATTTTTTATGACATTAAGAAACATATTATGTCATTTATAATTTCATAATACATCAAATTTATTCTGTATTTTTAATTTTATTCTTTCAATGAAGGTAGGACTTTGAAATATAATATGTAATTGTATAAATTGTAAGACATTGTAAATAATATGACTTTTAAATAATATTTTCTTTACATTTATTTTTTTCATATTACCACAAAACATGTTTCTTATGGATTTATTGATTTCCATATGACATGAAAATAGTTTTTGCATGAAATTAAAAAAATTATTACACTTCAAAATTATTTTAATACTTTTAGTAATATTACAATGAGAAATCAATCCTATGACATTGAAACATAATAAAAATTAGTTGAGGTGTAGGCTCCTAGGTTTTTCTTTGAGGTGTGGATCTTTTGAATTTTAGTTTAATTGCTTGGTTTTTACCTAATGTCAATTCCTAATGAGGTCACGGGATTTTTGAGGAGTTTCTGGGGATTTTTCAAAGCTTGTAGGATCTATTTTTTGAATAACAAGTAGGGTCATGTAGGAAATATAAAATGTGCCTCCCAAACAATATAGTTTTTCCTAAACATGTGTGGTGGTCTGGGGCTCTATCCAAGGCTACATAGTGTGATGAAACCATGTAATCATGGTCGTTGGCCGATACAATCCACCTACAATTTCAAGTAGATGGAAATCATAGGGTTTCCACATTGTATCCCAAACCATGTATATGAACCGTGTGGGGTCCCCCATTTGATAGTGATGGGATCATGGTTAGCGCACGGTTTTTTCAACCATGTGGACAACCCATGAAACCCATTGATTTTTGGGTAAAATGACCATTTCTCCCTAAAAATTATTATAACCTACTTTCCTTTTTTTCTCTTCATTCTTGAGGACATTCTTCTACCCCTTGTGAATTCTTCAAAGACATTAAGCTTTGATTTAGTTCCAATTCTTCATCTAACCTTGGAATCAAGATCTAATCATCTCATTGGATGGCCACCGATGATTTTTTTCATTTCTTATGATCCTTTAAACTTTTTCCTTTCTATCAATGGCACTATTTCTGTGCAATCTAATTTTCACTATTTCTAGGTCATTACTTCATTTCTTCATTTTATTCTAATATGGTTCGAGTTAGGAGTTGATACTGGATGAGTTTTCTAATAAAAGAATATGGTATATGGTCAATAACATTTCCCACACTATCTAGTTTATTTATAGATAGTTATCATTATTTCACATGTTGAACCTTCTAGGTGTTTCTCCTAAATTAATTAAATGAATTGATTAAATTATTGGAACCTTGATAGGTTTCCCACATAGTACCATGATATGGATAGAGGTTTTCTACCTCAACCTGAACCACCCATGAGGTGTGTTTATGTATCTTCCCCTTGAGTTACCACCCCATTGGGTGTGTTTTTTTGCTTTCCATCATAGTGGGAGACTTAATGAAATTTTTAAGATATTAGTAGAGGGTTTGGAATCCATTTCCATATGACTACATGTTATTAAATTGATTAAATGTAAAATGTGGAATAAGTTGGATGATTCATGGTATGTGTATGATTATGAAATGAATTATGAATTGGGATAAATGATAAGAGGAATAGTTAATTTATGAACCTTGATTTCTATATGTGATCATGTTAATTATGGATGGATCGGTATGGAAATGATAATTATATTTAATTCCATAGACATTTATAATCCATGGATTTAGAACAACAATGAATTTCAAGGAAATTTCTACTTAATGGATTTGGGATTATATTGGATTCCATGGACATTTCTACTCCAAGGGTTTAGATTGCATGGGAGGCCTTATACATTACTACTTGGATCTAGATGTTAGGTTTGACACTATATTACTTGACATAATCCATAGTGGATGTTTTATCATGCATTACAGATAGCCCTTGTTTATGTTTTATTATTTATAGTTTTCCTTGGTGGGATGAAAAAAGATAACACTTACATATATCTCTCTTTATTATTCATTTATGTTTCTACTATATATTTCACACTTATCAACTTATATACTCATACTAGATTTTTATAGAAACCGTTGGTGATGGCCTACTATGTGTTATATCACACCCTATTCAGGACACCATTGGGTAACTAGATAGAATTCATGGATATAGGTAGGGACTGGGGAAAGCACTTACTTTCTAATTATTGATTGATTGTAATTAGGATCAGGGGAGCACAGGATCGAGCTATGCTTGTAATTCTATCAGGATATAGTAATTTTCCTCTTTTGTATTTTGATTAATCAATTATACCATATTCATGTTTCTATTTATTTCCAATAATTTTGTATAGAAATATGAAATTCTTGTTTTTTATATGATACTTCCTTGGATTGTTTTATTATTATGGTCTTCTGGATATTTTTTCTTCTGCTACCAGTTATTTGAAATGCTTCCTCTATTATTATTTTTTTATTACACCAATGTTAAGTACATTGATTATGAGTGTATAGTCTCCCCAATATTCTGACATAGAACCTTGATTTTAGTCTATAGCCTTGGGCGTATGGGGTGGAGCCCTTGAGGCCATGTGACCCACTGGCTCAGGAAACTGTTTAGTGGATCCTAGGTCAGGACATTAAAAATTGGTATTAGATGATTTGTTTTTATTCCTCACTATTTTGAGACAATATACAGGATATTAGAAATTAATTATAACTTCTTTATAAGATTTTCCTAGGAGTATCTAACCCATGTTCAGGGTAATTACCAATTTTCCTAGAATGAGGAATTTTGGTTCTATATTTTTTCTAGTATAGTTGAATTGATTCCATCATTGGGTGATACACATTATATGTGATGTTCTTGTTGTTATGATTAAGGAATTTCATTCTATCAATGTTATGATATGGCATGGAATCTTGTATCATGCATCATTTTAGGCACCATAAAGGATTCGCATTCCATGCATATCTAATTCCATATAGGATGCATTGCTTGAATGCATGAAAATTATTATGTGTACATTGTGCTATATAATTTTTATCAACTAATGTTTATTCAATGTGATTGAGAAATTTAATTAGTAATTAATTTGTTTATCATCACCTAAATAGTGTTTTTTTATAGGCTATAACATACACCTTAATCATTCAATTATGGCACATTGAGTCATAGAAAATTGGTCACATGAGATGCAACATGTTATTGTTGGGATTAAATGGATGCCATAATTCAATTTATATTTTTCATGGGATGTTATAATTTGGAAATGGTAATTTATAAAATTCAACCATTTAAAGATAGTTGTAATGTAAATATTAATTTAAATTATTTTGAATTATGAAATGGAAATGTTGTCATTAAATGGATTTTCTAATTACATTTGATAGTCCACATACTAGGTATCATGCTATGAAATGGAGGGCTTGACCCAGACCCAACCTTAGTAGTGGGTTGTAAGCATTGTCCCTAGTGTTCTTTACTATTGTTCCTATTACCTAGCCCAAGATTTTGGAGTATACAGAGGGGTGTGTCTTTCTTAAAGGGAGTCTTGTACTAATCCATTGTTTATGTTTTTGATCTAGTTATTATCAAATCTTTTTTGAGCCATGTTCTTGGAAATTGTAGTGATATTACACCATGAAAGATTCCAGTCGTGTGCCAAGAGGGTGGAAACTAACATGATCTAGAGTTGGTGGGCCTTGAGTCAACAATAGAACCTCCAGTAGTTACACTTACATCATTGCCAATTTTCTTGATATGGGTGTCAATTCCTAGTTCAGAGTGAGTTTACGGAAAATTATAAATATTCTTCAAGGATCCCTATAGCCTTCCTTGACTATGGAAGAGTTGACATGTGTGTTCCAGTAGTAATATTCACCCATGTTTTCAGGTGATGGAATTCTACAGGATGTTGAGTTGTGGCTTGATACTATCTTATCGGTCATTGAGAACTTAGAGACTCCTCTATAATGGAGAGTCATTATCGTGATTCTTATGCTTTAAGGATCCTCTAAGCACTGTTGGGATGTTTTTAACTACGGTGATAGGTTTTTAGATATGGTTTAGAGGGTTTCCCAATCCATGTTTTATTTTTACATATTTCCTGAGACTCTGAGAGCTTAATGGGATAGTGAGTTTATGTTTCTAGAGACGGGTGTGATAACCATTATGGTGTATTGATCTTGCTTTATAGAGTTTTAGTTCTTTGTGCATGTTTATATTTCTAATTAACCTTCAAGGGGAAGGTTATTTGAGGAAGGTCCCAAGCATGAATTTCTATCATAGGTGAATGTATTTTGGTTGACTATTAAGACTAAGATAGTGAATTAAAAAATTATTACAGAATGTAATTTGAGAGAATTTGGGGGCCTGGGGCATGGTAGTGCATCTTCTCGATCCAGTGGTTCAGTATTAGGTGGAAGGAAGTGATTTTTTGAAACTTATCATGAGGGGAATACCGGTTGGGGTGTGAGTGATAGTAGCTTTGTCTTATGTCATAAATCTAGAAGGTGGGTACACATGAGGAACTAGTGTGTTAGAGACCCAGTCGAGTGCTGATCATGCGGGGTGATGGCCCATTTATAGAGTTTTTATATGAACTTCCCTCTAGAATCCGGTGAGAGGGAGTCGAAAATGAATCTTGGATAGGGAGTGGGATTCATGTCTCCATGTATATCTAGGAGCTAGAATACTACTGGTCGTTCTGGATAAGGAGTTGGTCATAGTTGGGGGAGCCAGACACCAGTTGCACATTGACAGCGGAGTGGGTCTGCTTAGGGTTGTCATGTTGTTTCATAGATCTATAGTTCAGGATAGATATAATTAGTAAATCCTATACCTAGGGAGAATATATCCAATCCATATACACTAAGAGGTATTATCTTAGTAGATTATACTCTAGTTTCTTCCATTTTTGGTACAAGTGCATCACATTCATTCATATTTGTGATTATTCTGGAGATACTTAGGCTCAATGCTAAGTTTTATAATGGAATTATGACACTCAATACTCTGTTGGGAATTATATTGGAGAGTGTACTCTAGTGTAGAGATTTCACCCTTGAGATAAGTAGGTGATGCTTTTTATGGAATCTATTTATCCTCAAGATGGTAGGTATTGATTTCATACTCAGAATAGATTTTTTGTTTTATTACCATGACCATATCTATTTATATCATCATAGGGTATCCTCCACAACATCATAGGGTGGAAGGTATATCCAAAAGAGAGAGTGAGATATCAAGGAATTTATATTTGGACTACATATTTATGGGTATGTGGCATGATATCCTAGATTTTTAGCCTTTATTTGGAAAATTTGGGAATTAAACATGGTGAATTCTATTCATTAGTAGATCATTTCAGCAATGTATTCCCAAATGACTTTTCTAGTTTACCTCTTGAATGATTGGTGGAGTTCTCTATTGAGATAGTTCCAGGGGCTTCAACAAGATCTATTCCTCATTATATGATGGCCACTGATGAGATATAGGAGATCAAAAAAAGTTATAGGTCATAGAAGAAAAGGCTTTCATATGGCCCAATACCTCTCTAAGGGGTTCTCTGGTCCATTTCACCATGAAGTCGGATATAACCCTCAAGCTATGTGTGGATTTCCAAAAATTGAACCAACTTATGGTTAAGAATAAATATCTATTTCCTCAAATCAAGGAGCTCCTCGACTAGCTATGAGGAGCTCAGGTTTTCTTGCAAATTTATTTGAGTTCATGTTATCACTATATATGTTTCAGGCCAGTAGATATACCTTATAAAATTATTCATAGAAGGTATGTACTATATGAGTATATTTTTGTGCCATTCGATCTCATGAAAGTTCCATCGGTTTTCATGGAATTGAAGAATCATATTTTTTTCACCCATTTTTGGACTCTTTCGTGGTGGTTTTTTGGACTACATCTTGTTGTATTCTCAAAATAGACATGTTTATTCTAAACACCTTGATATCATTCTAAATACACTATGAGAACAAAATTTTTATTCCAATATCATAAATTTTAGTTCTAGATAGATAAAATTCACTTATTATGTCACATCATCTCAAATATTGGAGTATCTATGGACCTATAAAATGATAATTTTGTGCTTTCTTAGGAGAAACCTAAGAATGTATTTGATATTTGAAGTTTCATGGGTTTAGATGGTTATTATAGGAGTTTCATCCAAGAATTTTCATATCTAGAAGCACCTTTTATGGTATTAACCAATAAGAGAGTGAAATTTTTATGGTCTAAGGCATGTAAAAATGATTTTTAGGATCTTAAAGGGAGGTTTACTTTAGTTCCAACCCAGATTCTACCTGATCTTGTAAAAAGTTATATAGTTTAATGTGTTTCATAAAGTATTGGGATGTGAGCTCTCCTAATGTAGGGTGATAGAGTCATGGTGTACAGGTCTCACCAGTTGATACCCCATGAGTGGATATACCTGATGCACGATCATGAGTTGTTGGTCGTGGTTCACACATTGCATTGTTGGAGGTAATAGTTTTTGGGAGAGAATTTTGTGGTGTACACAGACAACAAAAACATCAAGTAGATATTTATGCTGAATGAAGTGAGCCTTCTTTAGAGAAGGTAGTTTTAGTATCTTCAATCATTAAATTTTGATCTAGAATATAATCATGGTAAATTCAATGATTTAACGGATTCTCTAAGATGGAGGACTCATACACATGAATTTTAGGAGGCCATTAGTTAATGGAAATTTATGGCCTTTTTCTATGAGATTCACTTGGAGGTGCAAGATAGTCATAGGGATACATTTCTATCATCTTTGGTAGTGACTTATACTCTTCTAGAAAGTGTGAGGATGAGACAGTTATCAGATTTAGAGGGATTAGTAATGAGGGGGATCATGGAATGTGAGGACCTACTTTGTCACAACCCATCCTCTGGGGCCTGTGTCGTAACTACCCCAAGCCCGCCTTCCAAAGGCCAGGGGCTGGCGACTAGCACCAAAGGAAAAAATCCCTATACTGGGAAGGAGTTGCCTTTATGAAATGTAAACACACACACAACCATAGTACAAGCGGAAGCAAACACTAAGTAAAGCAATAACAAGTGTGCTGAAAGTACAAAGGGGGCGGAAATACAAGGCCAACAGTAAAGTATAAGAAAAGACAAAATAGCCGGAAGGTGTCAAGCTGCTCCTGGATCGTCCTTTGGAATCCCTACCTGAAGGGTAGGTATAGATGACCACCTCAGCTATCCACGTCCATCTGTCACCTCCGGGTACCGTCTCGTCGTGAAGTCCACCTTCGGGTACCCTCTCGTCGTCAAGTCCACCTCCGGGTACCGTCTCGTCGTGAATTCCACCTCCGGACACTGTCTCGTCGTCACGTCCACCTCCGGGTACCGTCTAGATCTACAAGACTCAACCATGATCAGTGATGTCCTTTTTCTGAAACCAATACAATGTAGTGCGGGCGAAGCCCGTGCAGGGGTGAGTATATGATACTCAGTAGGGACCCCGAGACCCTCGAAGGTCTCCCTGAATCCACAAAGGATAAACCACAAAGAAAATATAAAATCACGAAGTATCATCCAACACTACTTAGGTATATTCCCATATATATACCTAAGTCATCAAATCCAGTTCAGCTCCAACTCACGAGATCAAGTACAATCCAGTCCACCCAGGAAGGTAAAACATAAACCACACAAGAGAGTACGACCCAATCCACACAGGGAAGCATAATCCAATCTACACAGGATATCAAGTCAATCACATCGAAGAAAAAGATTGAAAGTCAAGACTCAGCTCAAACCAGGATTTTATGCATGATGTCAAAACCATAGCTGCTGGGGAACTCCTCCTCTATCGAGTACAGTGGGCCTGCCGCTACAACCAAGTGCTTCCCACTAACCTTGGACTGTTGTAGTACTCCACCTGTCGAGTACTGTGGGCCTACTGCTACAACCAAGCACTTCCCACCATGGGTCTACCGCTACAACCAAGCGCTCCCCCTCATAGCCTACAGAGGTACTCCTTCTGCTGAGTACCACGGGTCTGCCACTATAACCAAGAGCTCCTCCACCGTGGGTCTGCTGCTACAACCAATCGCTTCCCACTGGGCTATCTGAAACACTCTGAGTCGATCGATCAGTAGTCGTTAAGTTTGAGCCAGCTCTAGGGTTCTTGCACACAGCACGCTCGTTCCGGGAGGGTCCGCTCCATGAGCCAAGAGTTCGATACATCAAATGTCATGTAGACCATAGTTGATGTATCACAAAGTTCTGTCACGTCAAAAGGAACTCAACGTGACCGACGGCGCATCAATCGGACGCTCGGTCTGAAAGTTATTGGCTTTTTTGTCCTAGGGGCCCGGTTGGTTTTTAAGTCAAAACCAACCCGACCATACTCCAACTGCATCCAAACCTTGAGCGAAGTAATCCCAAAGAACCGTCTCACTAAGAGGAATCCAACAAAGTCGACAACACGTCAATCGGATGTCCGGAGCTCAAGTTATAAGTGTTTCTGCTCCGAAGGCCCGGTTGGTTTCGTGTTTGAACCAACCCAGCCATACCCAAAGTTTTCTTAAACCTTGATTATAATATACCGAAATGACCATCTCGATCTAAGGATCACATCGCAACTGACGGTGCGTTGATCAGAGGTCTGTAGCCCAAGTTATGGGTCTTTGAACGAACCTGTCCGATTTTAGGGGGGGTTGGGCCTGGACCGACCCGGCCCAAGACCCCCTGGGTCGACCCGACCCGGGTCTGGGTCCGGCCCATTAGGGCGCGACCCGGCCTGGCTAGAGCATCCCGGCCCGGCCCGGTGCGGCCGGTTGGCCTGGCGCGGGCGCGGCCCGCGTGGCCAATCAGCTCGGTCGTTTTGGCCGAGTAGGAAACAGGGGGGGCGGCGCTGCCCCCCCCCCTTGATTGAAACGGTGTGGCTTTAATGTTGCGCCCTTCCCCCAAAACCCAGAATGTCTTTCCCGTTCCGGTCCGCCGCGGCGGTCTCCTTTGGCGGCGCGCCGCCGCGCCGGGGTGGCGCGCCGCTTCCTCTCTCCACGGACCACCGGATGCGCACCGGTGGTCCGTTTCACCCACCGTCTACGCCTGGAGTCCTTAAGAGACCCATACTTCACTTTGGAAACTTCAAAACACTATCGCGGTCCCGTTTCATCATCGTTGTCAATCTGCGCACCAACAACATTCTGCAGAGGGTTGTCGGGCCGTGTTTGTTCAGGTCGCGCCCTCCGTGTTAGGTGATATCAATTGGAAGTCATTTAAAACACATGATTTTAATATTGATGAGGGTATAATTTATTCAAGTATAAATTATACTAACATCATACTAACAAACGCTCAAGCACGTGAGATAAAAATTGCTCAAAATAGAATTAAACAAATTTCCCCTACGTTTTTCCCCGCAATCAAAAATTCCCAACCTACAAACATATTCTTTCGCGAATAAACTTAATATTGTGTTGATCCGCACTCTTTGATTTAGAAGGAAATAAACATGGTTTTAATAATATTCACAAATTAATCCCCTACCTCAAGGAGTCGTCGAACGATGATCGTCGTGGGAAAACAGCGTCGCGGAAGACGGCGTCGCGGAATGAGGCTCTGTATGCGTCGACGGTGAACGTTCGTGGAAGATATGGTGCGTTTTCATTATCTGAAAAAGGAATCTCTCACCGACTACGGAGAGGAGAGTAGACGGCACAGTGATCTCCCCTTGCGGTGACGGAGTTCTTCGTCGTAGACTCGGCGTTCTTCGCGAAGAAGATGAAGTTCTTCAAGACCGTGAGAGTTCTCTCCTCTATTCCACACAACGAATCCCCAACAATAAAATAAGACCTTGTCTTATTTTATTCACACACACACACATTCCAACATTAATTTGAAATTTAAAAGATCTCATTCAATTAATTAAATTAATTGAAGGGCCTTTAACAGTCCAATTAATTGCGAGAGTTGACATGTCATTAAAAGGGGGTGCGGGTGTGTTACACAAAAAATGCATGAGGGTGGTTTAAGGTATTTGAAGGGGTGGGGATCGTGTGGGACCCACCTAACCAATATCCTACCAAGAGGAGTTAAGATTTAGTGGGTCCCACCTCAACTTCCACACGTAGGTTATAATTACACAGAGTAGAAATAAAATTTCAGCACGTATTTTATTTCACTCTTTAATTAAACCACTCCATTTATTTAACATCACCTCCCGAGCAAACGCAACTCCAGTGAAAGTATCCTTAAGAAAAAACCGTCGTTGCGGTTTCATCGGTGCCCTCGGATTTCGATTCCGAGAACCGTTTCAAAAGTTAGAAAAACCCGCTCATTCGTTCACTGAACGTACCTGAGCTAAACTTTGGAAATTTATTCTGAGCACACCAGGCCTCGGAATCTGGTGCTGTCAGAAGCCACAGACTCGCAAAATTCCAAAAAAAAATAAGAAAAAAATTTCCTTGAAATTTCCAGGTCTTTACATTACTCCCACCTCAGGGATTTACTTCCTTGTAAAGCTATAACACAAACTAGGGAAACAGAAGTGGTACTGATCACGCAACTGAGCCTCCCGCTCCCATGTGCTCTCCTGGAGGTTTATGTGCTGCCAGTGAAAGCACACCTGAGGAATCGACCATCCACATAGGACCCGCTCCTGTCAATCCTCGATCTCCACCGGGACCTCCGCAAAAGTCGCCTTGTCATTGATGTTCAGCTCCCCATGGTCGATGATATGCGTTGGGTCATGCATGTATCTCCTCAGCTGAGACACGCGGAAAATGTCATGTACCTGGTGCAACTGAGGTGAATGGTTCAAGCGGTAAACCACCTCACCTACCATGTTGAGGACCTAGAAGGGTCTGATGAAGCGCCGGGATAACTTGACGCCCCTGCCAAATCTCTGTAATCCACGTCAAGGTGAGACCCATAGGAAAACGTGGTCTCCATCCTCGAACTCTGGTGGTCTCCGCCTCCTGTCAGCAAAAGACTTTTGTCGGCTCTGAGGTGTCCTCATCCACTCTTGGATGACCTGGACCTTCTCTGGTCCTACAAGAGTTGCTAAGATTTTTTTTTCCGATAAGAGAAATCCGGTCTCATCCCCAGGATGAACCATGTTCTTTGCCTAATACAGTCAATCCTGACATTAATGATATTAATATATTCCATGGATGATGTCGTAAGGCCTCAACGCTACTACCAAGAGATACAACCATTACTCTCGCCTCCAAGGGTTGAGTCACACTGTCGGCATCAGTGTGTGGTCACTGGGTCTTCTCCAGTAGGAATCTCAAAAGCGAGGGTCATGTCAACAGTTTTAACTGGAACCTCTTAGTACACAAAAATAGAGGAAGCAAACATCACAAGGAAAAGTTTCTTTTATTATTGCAACTCAAGTACAAAGACACACAACAATGACAACAAGGAAACTAGAAGCACCATGATCAAAGGTCCCACGCCTAGAACTAGTCTCGCTCCTTTCCATCTACTCTCAGAGCTCCATGGTCATAAGCCTCAGCTACCTAAAGCTGAGCTCTCCCATGTCAACCTGTTCCCTAAAGTCGGGGTGGACCTCCTGGTGGTGGTGGTGGCAACACCTCGAAGCGTCGTCCACCTCCAGCTGCACAGCCAGCTCCCCTGCCTCGGTCTCCTGCTCCTTGAGATCCACCCCGATCGAACCTCTGCCTCTGCTTGGGAGGTCCTTCATTTATTTGCTGGTCATCTGTATAGCGGGTTGGACAGTTATGTGCCATGTGACCAACCCCGCCGTAGGAGTAACACTGACCGCTCCTGGTAAGTCGTTCTCCACCCCGAGTGCCTCGCACACACGATCCTGTGTCATGTGGTCGACCACCTGTAGGCCTGGTCCTCTTGGACCTCTACATCATCTGTCTACTGCCCGCTACAGAAGACTCTACCGCATACTGGCTAGTGGTAGTTCCTGCTGTTGGAGACTACTCAGTAAGGAAACTCTCCACTAAGAGGGCTCGCTCCAGCACCCCTGTCTGCATCGGGATACTGTGAGAAACAACTGAAGCTCTAATCTCTCATCTGAGACCCTGCTCGAAGGTTCGGGCCCTGAAGAATGGGTCCCATACCATATCTGTGGAGTAGCGCGATAGATCGGTGAACCTCGTTGAATACTACACCACCATCATGCTACCCTGCTGAAGATGAAGTAGTTCATGTATGTGCACCGCTCGAAGGGTGGCTGGTACAAACTCTACCCAGAACAGGCTCTTGAAGTTTGCCCATAGAAGGGATGTCTCATCGTGCACCTAGAGCATCAGGCTTCAACATATGCCTGCTGCTGCCTGAAGAAGGCTGACAGCAAGGATCACCATGAAGTCTGCCGGCATCCCTACCAATCTAAAAACTCAAACAACAGCCTCCATCCAATCCTCAGCTGCATGAGGGTCCGTCTCTCCATGAAACTTGGGCGGTCTCTAATGCTGAAACTCATGCAGTGCACTAAGGTGACGTGCACTCTCAGCGGCTGGGGCTGGTGGCATCGGTGGCTTGGCGGGTAGAGGTTCCGCTGGTGCCTTCGCTGTAATAGGGCCCTGCACCGAGGCCTCGTCACTCGGTGGGATGTCGTCTCGCACAAAGCTCAGAACTCTAGCTGGCTACCATCGTGGGGCCATCCTAAAAAGGGACAGGTGCGCCACGGTCAAAACAGTATACCTGGTGAGCTGACACAAAGTAATCATAACAAAAAATTTTGAAACACACATGTAATCAATGTTTTTGTGCATTGAGTCGGAAATCAGAAGTCAGGATCCTGGTGTATGGATACGTCAGCCGCCGCACCAACACTGGACTCCCTGGATTGATAACCATGCTCAATACCCTTAACACTATTGCTTCACATATAATAAAGATCAGATTCCTGAGTTCTGCGGTAGAACCGAACTCCTCTAATACCAATTTGTTACGACCCGTACCCCAGGGCCCGTGTCGTAACTACCCCAAGCCCGCCTTCCATAGACCAGGGGCTGGCGACTAGCACCAAAGGCGAAAATCCCTATACTGGGAAGGTGTTTCCTTTATGAAACGCAAACACACACACAACCAGAGTACAAGCAGAAGCAAACACTAATTAAAGCAATATAAAGTGTGCTGAAAGTAAAAAGGGGGCCGGAAATACAAGCCCAACAGTAAAGTAAAAGAAAATACAAAATAGCAGGAAGGTGTCAAGATTCTCCTGGATCGTCCTCCGGAATCCCTACCTAAAGGGTAGGTAAAGATGGTCACCTCAGCTCTCCACGTCCGTCTGTCACCTCCGGGTACCGTCTCGTCGTGAAGTCCACCTCTGTGTACCCTCTCGTCGTCAAGTCCACCTCCGGGTACCGTCTCATCGTGAAGTCCACCTCCGGGCACCATCTTGTCGTCACGTCCACCTCCGAGTACCGTCTAGCTCTACAAGACTCAACCACGATCAGTGATGTCCGTCGTCTGCAACCAACACAATGTAGTACAGGCGAAGCCCGTGTAGGGGTGAGTATATGATACTCAGTAGGGACCCCGAGACCCCCGAAGGTCTCCCTGAATCCACAAAGGATAAACCACAAATAAAAGATACAATCACGAAGTATCATCTAATACTACTTAGGTATATGCCCATACATATACCTAAGTCATCAAATCCAGTTCAGCTCCAACTCACAAGCTCAAGTACAATCCAGTCCACCCAGGAAGGTAAAACATAAACCACACAGGAAAGTACGACTCAATCCACACAAGGAATCATAATCCAATCCACACAGGATATCAAGTCAATCACATCAAAGAAAAAGATTGAAAGTCAAGACTCAGCTCAAACCAGGATTTTATGCATGATGTCGAAACCATAGCTGTTGGGGAACTCCTCCTCTGTCGAGTATAGTGGGTCTGCCGCTACAACCAAGTGATTCCCACTAACCTTGGACTGCTGTAGTACTCCACTTGTCGAGTACTATGGGCCTGCTGCTAAAACCAAGCGCTTCCCACCATGGGTCTGCTGCTACAACCAAGCACTCCCCCTCATAGCCTACAGAGGTACTCCTTCTGTTGAGTACCGCAGGTCTGCTGCTACAACCAAGTTCTCTTCTGCCATGGGTCTGCTGCTACAACCAAGTGCTTTCCACTGGGATATCTGAAACATTCCGAGTCGATCGATCAGTAGTCGTCAAGTCTTAGCCAACTCTAGGGTTCTTGCACACAGCACGCTCATTCTAAGAGGGTCTGCTCCACGAGCCAAGAGGTCGATACATCAATTGTCACATAGACCATAGTTGATGTATCGCAAAGTTCCGTTACGTCAAAAGGAACTCAACGCGATAGACGGCGCGTCAATCGGACGCTCGGTCTGAAAGTTATTGTCTTTTTCATCCCAGGGGCCCGGTTGTTTTTTAAGTCAAAACCAACCCTACCGTACTCCAACTACATCTAACTCTCGATCGGAGTAAGCCCAAAGAACAGTCTCACTAAGAGGAATCCAACAAAGTCGACGGCATGTCAATCGGACGTCCGAAGCTCGAGTTATAAGCGTTTCCGCTCCGAGGTCCCGGTTGGTTTGGTGTTCGAACCAACCCATCTATACCCAGAGTTTTCCAAAACCTTGATTATAATATACCTAAACAGTCGTCTCGATCTAAGGATCGCATCGCAACTGACAATGTATCGATCGGAGGTCCGTAGCCCAAGTTATGGGTCTTTGAATGAACCTGCCCGATTTTAGGGGGGTTTGGGCCCGGACCAACCCGGCCCAAGACCCACTGGGTCGGCCCGAACCGAGTCGAACCAACCCGGGTCTGGGTCCGGCCCATTAGGGTGCGGCCCAACCCAGCGCGGCCGGTCCGTGCGGTGCGGCCAGTTGGCCTGGCATGGGCGCGGCCCGCATGGCCAATCAGCTCGGCCGTTTCGGCCGAGCGGGAAACGGGGGGGAGGCGCTGCCCCCCCCCCCCTTGATTGAAACGGCGCGGATTTAATGTCGCGCCCTTCCCCCAAAACCCGGAACGTCTTTACCGTTCCGGTCCGCCGTGGCGGTCTCCTCCAGCATCGCGCCGCTACCCCTCTCCGCGAACCACTGGACGCGCACCGGTGGTCCGTTTCACCCGCCCTCTGCGCCTGGAGTCCTTACGGGACTCGTACTTCACTGCGGAAACTTCAAAACACTGTCACGGTCCCGTTTCATCATCACTGTCAATCCGTGCACCAACAACAATCTGCAGAGGGTTGTCGGGCCGTGTTTGTTCGGCCCATGCCCTCTGCGTTAGGTGATATCAATTGGAAGTCATTTAAAACACATGCTTTTAATATTGACGAGGGTATAATTTATTCAAGTATAAATTATACTAACATCATACTAACAAACTCTCAAGCACGTGAGATAAAAATTGCTCAAAATAGAATTAAACAAATTTCCCCTACATTTTTCCCTGCAATCAAAAATTCCCAACTCGCAAACATATTCTTTCACGAATCAACTTAATATTGTGTTGATTTGAGCTCTTTGATTTAGAAGTAAATAAACATGGTTTTAATAATATTCACAAATTAATCCCCTACCTCAAGGAGTCGTCGAACGATGATCATCACGGGAAAATGACGTTGCGGAAGACGGCGTCGCGGAATGAGGTTTCGTATGCGTCGACAGTGAACATCCGTGGAAGATGTGGCACATTATCGTTCTCTGAAAAAGGAGTCTCTCACTGGCTGTGGAGAGGAGAGGAGACGGCACGGCGATCTCCCCTTGTGGTGACGGAGTTCTTCGTCGTAGACTCGGCGTTCTTCGCGAAGAAGATGAAGTTCTTCAAGACCGCGATAGTTCTCTCTTCTATTCCACACAATGAATCCCCGACAATAAAATAAGACCTTGTCTTATTTTATTCACACACACACACATGCCAATTTTAATTTGAAATTCAAAAGATCTCATTCAATTAATTACATTAATTGAAGATCCTTTAACAGTCCAATTAATTGCGAGAGTTGACATGTCATTAAAAGGGGGTGCGGGTGTGTTACACAAAAAATGCATGAGGGAGGTTTAAGGGATTTGAAGGGGTGGGGATCGTGTGGGACCCACCTCACTAATATCCTACCAAGAGGATTTAGGATTTAGTGGGTCCCGCCTCAACTTCCACACGTAGGTTATAATTACATAGAGTAGAAATAAAATTTCATCACGTATTTTATTTCACTCTTTAATTAAACCACTCTATTTATTTAACATCACCTCCCGAGCAAACGCAACTCCAGTGAAAGTCTCCTTAAGCAAAAACCGGCGTTGCGGTTTCGTCGGTGCCCTCAGATTTTGATTCTGAGCACCGGTTCAAAAGTTAGAAAAACCCACTCGTTCGTTCACTGGATGTACCCGAGCTAAAATTCGGAAATTTATTCCGGGCATACCGGGCCTCGGAATCAGGTGCCGTCAGAAATCCACAGACTCGCAAAATTCCAAAGAAATTAAGAAAAAAAATTCCTTGAAATTTCTAGATCTTTATATCAAATGTGACAACTGGGTTCCGATGACAGCACAACTACCCCGCCTTAACATGGTCGTCGAGTCCTGGCCCACCAGGTACCACCAGTTGCCCTGCAGACACGTGGTCTCCACCCTAGGGTTTACCCACATGCTTGAACTGGTCATCTGACTAATGATTGTCCCCACAGGCCAACACATATCCTTTCCAGTGTGCTTTTTCCTCACTCACACACACCCTGGGAAACTTCCCAAAAGGTCACTCATCCTGATCACTACTCCACGCCAAGCACGCTTAACTTTAGAGTTCTAATCAGACAGGCTCCTGAAAAGGAATGTGCACTTTATTGACATGAGTCATATTATTTAGTCATTTAACCCTGTATCATTTGGGGATGTTACAATCACCCCCCCCCCCTTTAGAGCACAACACCCTCGTTGTGGGCCCTACATCTCAACCCAGACAGTGCACCGCACATTAGGCTGGGTTCCTCCTCTAATACTAAATGTGACAACTGGGTCCCGATGACAGCACAACCACCCCGCCTTAACATGGTCGGCGAGTCCTGGCCCACCAGGTACCACCAGTTGCCCTGCAGACACATGGTCCCCACCCTAGGGTCCTCTAATACCAAATGTTGCAACTGGGTCCCGATGACAGCACAACCACCCCGCCTTAACATGGTCGTCGAGTCCTGGCCCACCAGTTTCCCTGCAGACACATGGTCCCCACCCTAGGGTTCACCCACATGCCTGAACTGGTCATCTGACTAATGATTGCCCCCACAGGCCAACACATGTCCTTTACAGTGTGCTTTGTCTTCACTCACACACACCCTGGGAAACTTCCCAGAAGGTCACTCATCCTGATCACTACTCCAGGCCAAGCACACTTAACTTTGGAATTCTAATCAGACAGGCTCCTGAAAAGGAAGGTGCACCTTATTGACATGAGTCATATCATTTAGACATTTAACCTTGTATCATTTGGGTATGTTACATGCTTCCTGGTTGAAATTTTGGGGTGGATAAAATTATATATATACAGGGGTGTGTATGGGTTCCATAATACATCCTAGAGGAGATGATATGGGAATTTCATGCCTTATATTAGGGAATACATCCCAAGATTACCAAGATGTATCATGATTTATGTCGCCAGTATTGGTGTCCTAATATGAAAAGGGAAATAGGTGGTTTTGGGACTAGGTGCTCCACCTATCAATAGGTGAAGGCGGAACACCAGCTACCAACTAGCCTCTTATTACAGTTACTCATTCCCGAGTGAAAATGGGATAGTTTTGTGATGGATTTTTTAACCAGTTTTCCAAGGTCAACTCAAGGTAGTGATTATGAATGGGTTGTTGTGGATATGCTAATTAAGGTCACCCAATTCCTTTTGATTAATGAGAAATTATTTATAGATGATCTTGTGAGGCTTTATATCTGTTATATTGTGTAACCTTCATGGGGTTCCTTATACCATTGTATCAGATAGGGATTCCTGGTATACATATCTATTATGGTAAATCATATAGAGGGAATTGGGTAAACAAGTTCTTTTGAGAAGGTCATATCAACCTCATATTGATGTCCAGTCAGAGCACACAATACAGGTTCTAAGGGACATTCTTAGAGAATGTGTCCTCAATTTTTGGGGTTCTTATGAGATGGATATACCCCCTAGTTTAATTTTCCTACAAAAATAGCTATCATGTGACTATATATATGTAACCATATGAGGCTTTGTACCATTTTCCATGTCGATCACCACTGTGCATGTTAGAGGTCATGGAGGTAGCGTGGCTCGGACTGCATCTCAAGTAGGAGACTTCAGAATAGGTCAAGTTAATCTAAAAGTGGATTTCTACTACATAGTATGGAAAAAAGTCATGTGTTGATTACCATAGACACCCTCTAGAGTTTGATTTCGAGGACTAATCCTTTTGACATATCTCACCAAGGTTGGGGCATATATGGATTTGGAGATAGGGTAAGCTTTCACCGTAATATGTTGGGCCTTTAGAGATTCTGGAGAGAGTAGGGCTGGTATCCTATCAGCTATAGTTACCTCATAAGTAATAATCCATGAACAACATTGTACATGTATCTCATATATGTAATTATCACTCATACATGTCTCATACTCTTGAACCATATGAGGTTGATCTTCATGTAGATGCATCCTTCTAGGAGCATCCTATATGTATTGTTGATCAGTGCACGACAACTCTTGGAGGCAGGTCGGTTCTTTTGGATTGGGTTCTATTGTAGTACTACCATGTGTAGACTAAGGCCCAAGATATAGAGGTAGATGTACATTCTTAGTGGCTGGAACTCATTTTAGATTCTTTACCACCCTTAGAATAGAAACTCATGGATTATTTGTCTTGAGTGGGGAATATTGTAAGAGCCTAGTTTTTTTAGGTGTATATAATATGAATTTAAGTTTAATTAAAAGGTTTTTAACTAATTTTAATTAATAATTATTTCATGAGAGTTTCATGGCTATCTGGGGCTTGTTCAAAGCCCAAAGGATCGGTTTTTGGAAGAAGTAGTTGGACCGCATAGTTTGTAGAAATCATTCTTCCTAGATCATGTGGTTTGTCTTAACTATACAGCATGGTCTAGGGCCCTTTACAAGGTCGCATGGTCTGATGAAACCATGTATCCAAGGATACACACCCATATGATCCAACTACAATTTTTATAAGTGGAAAATCTCATGGATCCATAATTTCCCAAACTGTGTGAATGAATTGTGTAGGGCCTATCCTTTGGCAGTAAAGGGTGCACGGTTGGCACATGGTTTGGACAACCGTAAGGCCAAACCATGATACCCCAAGATTTTGGGTAAAGTTTCCATTTGGCCATTAAAAATTCATATAACATATTTTTATTTTTTCCTCTTCATTTCAGTAGACAACCTTCTACTCCCCTTGTGAGTTCTTCAGGCCTTTAATCTAGGATTTGGTGCCAATTCTCCATCTGAGCTCAGAATCAAGATCCGATCATCTCATTGGATAGTCACTGGTGATTTATTTGTTCCTTAGGATCTTTTATTCATTTTACATTCTATAAATGATGATATTTTGGTTCATGATAATATGACCTATTTCTAGGGCGTTCATCCGTTTCTCCATTTTCACCCGATCCTTGTCAAGTTAGGAGTCGATATTGGATTAGTGTTATACCACATGAATAAGGTAAGTAGTCTATACCTTTTACCACAATTTCTTTCTGATTTATAATTATTTTAATTTGTGTTACACATTGGACCTTTTGGGTGTTACTCTGAAATTAATTAAATTCATTGATTAAATTTCTTGAACCTCGATAGGTTTTCCACTTAAAACTGTGATATGGTTGGAGGTTGTCAAACTCAACCCAGAAAACCTATGAGTTGTGTTTACATATCTTCCCCGTGAGTGAGGACCCCATTGGGTGTGTGTATGTGTGTGCGATCTCTCCATCATAGTGGGAGACTTACTGAATTAAGTGTGATATTAAGAGAGGGTTTATGCCTCCTTTTCCATGTGATTGCATGTTATTAAATTGATTAAATTTATTAAATGGAAAGTGTAGAATGATTTGGATGACTCATGGAATGTGTATAATTATGTAATGATTTATGAAATTGGTTAAATGATAAAGGGAATATTTAATGAATGACCCTTTATTTCTGTATGTGATCATGTTAAAGATGGATCACTTGGTATGGCACTGAGGATTATATTGAATGCCATAAACATTTTTACTCCATGGATTAAGAAATACATTATATTCCATGGACATATCTACTCTATTGATTCAGGATTATATTGGATGCCTTGGAAATTTCTACTTCATGGATCTGGATTACATGGGATGTCTTGGACATTACTACTCCTTGTATACAGTCATTGGTTCTGACACTGGGTTACATGGAATATGCCACATTTTAAGTTTTAGTGTTATTTATAGATGGACCTTATTTATGATTCCTTATTTAGAGTGAGCCTTGGTATGCTGGATAGTATCACACTTATATGTATCACTCCTCCTTATTCATTTATGTTACTTTTATATATTTCACACTAATTGGCTAATATATACAGAAAGGACATGATATAGATATAGTTGGTGGTGGCCTACTGAGTGTTATCTCACACCATGTTCAAGATGTCATTATGTACCTAGATAGACTTTATGGTTTGAGGTAGGCACCAAGGAAAGAGTCCACTTTTTGATTCTTGATTGATTATTCTTAGGAGCATGGGTGCACAGGATCGAGTTGTGCTCATGAAGGTATTTGGGGATAGTTCTTTTTGGTATTTTTTACTTTGATACATGTATTTTACATGATTCTTTTTTTCATGCATTGCCTATCATTTTGTATAGAGACTTGACATACTCATTTTTTATATGATACTTCCTTGACATAGTTTATTATTACAGTCTTATAGATATTTTATCTTCTACTTCCAATTATTTGATATGATTTTTCTACTATTTTTTGTGACTAAACTATTATGTTACACCTTTATTATAAGGTTATAGTCTCCCCACTGTGCCACCATAGACGCTCACTATTAGTAGGAAGCCTTTGGCATATGGGGAGGCATTCTTGAGGACATGTTACCCACCAGCTCGGGGGACTGTTTAGTGGTTCCCAGGTTAGGATGTTACATGAGGCTTTAAAACATTATATGATGATCATTTACTAGACATAATGGATTTAGACCCTAACTTCATACCATGACATGGTGAATTTTTTTCCATTTTTAAATACTTTATAAATGTAATAGAATAATATGCTCAATGGTGATAAGTGAATTCTATTCACAATGTATAGTTATATTGATAAACATCATTAAAGTGACCCATGATATATAAAAAAATCATATAATTATTTTACATGAATAATAATTCCATTCAAAAATATTATCACAAATTGGAAAATCGATGATTTAGTGTCTTGGATGAGTAGCTACATAAACTATTTATTTTTCTGTAATCATCAAAAAATCTCCATAACTACTCAACTATATACCTCCTTCTAAACATATCACTTGTAATACACATCTTTGTATCTTGGAGAATTAAAACATAATAAATTTTTGAGGTCATATGCTCAGTAAGGTTGAATATGAAAAAACAAATGATGATCATAAGTAATAAAATGAGAGGTATATGGGGATGTGATAAAATCGATATCTATGAACATAAAATTAGTAAAAAAATACCTAAATTAAAATTGGATCAAAACACATATGAAATTATATTGTAAAAATGTTTGAACATAATGGAATATAGAAAAATATGAGTATATGAATCATAACATAGTGGATCAAGAATCACAACTTGTTTCCCTTAGTGGATTAGGATTCACTCACTTGTATCCCTTGGTGGATCCAACACAACTCATCTATTTCCCATTGTGGATCAATATTCATTAACTATTTTCCCTTGATGGATCATACTCTAATCACCTATTTCCCATTTTTAATTGATTCATCACAACTCATTTCCCATTATCTTCTACGATATAATGTTTCACCCAATGCTTTGGAGTGTTATATATGTCTCAAACACAACTTAAATAAAATCATACATGTATTTTCAATAAGATATATATCATTGAAAATATCCTGAAAACCCATGGGATAAATTTACTTAAATTAATCACAAAATAATGAACCAATGTAATGAAAAATGGGTTTAACAATATTTCCATATGGCGTCACTAAATTTAAACTGAAGAATGAAAATAGTTTATACCCCAAATTAAATAACCCCAAAAGAGTATTTTATAAGAAAACTTAGAGGGTGGTTCCTAAAATATAACTTATAAGGATATAAATCCATTTGAAGTAAAGTTTAAATAGTAGTGAAATATAGAAAGATTTTTTTGAAATTTTGTTAAATTTTGGAATAAAAAATGATGTTAAAATCATTATAACAACTCATTTTTTAAAATGAATGTATGTGGAAATAAAAATGAATTTATTTTAAAAAAAATAAACACTTGAAAATAAATATCAATAATTAATCCTTTAAAAGACTGAAAGGTTTTATAAATGTTATGTGAATGCTTTTTAGAATAATTTTCTTCTTTTAAATTAAAAATCCAAAAAATATCCTTTAAAAATACATATAGGATTCAAAAAGTTAAAGTTCAATAATTTGAAAATTTTACCCTATAAAATTGTTTTCAATAATGAAACCATGAAAAAATAGATAAAGGATTCATAATTTAAAGGGAATTAATTGTAAATCAATTATTTCTGAAATAGAAACATCAATAATAGATCTTTGAAATCACAGAAGGTTTAAAAAATAGATAGAGTTGGTGATAAAAAAATTATTTTGAATGGACGGAAAAATATTTTGAAATTCCTATGTTAAAAACCCACATAATAAATATAATATCTAAAAAACATTTTTATAAGTTTACAAGGAAAATTTGAATTCAATAAGAAATAACATATAATTGTGTTTCTAAATATAATGGAGAATATTTTTTAAAATGGAAGATATAGACAGTGAGGGGAAGGCCTCGTTCAATGGGATGGAAATTATTCCAAACAATGATAAAAAATTTATTTCATGGAAATTCATAGAGAAGGATGATGTCAATCAAAAGATTAATTTTCCCTATGGAGGAATAAAAAGTACCATTATAAAAACTCTACTCTTTATTTCATATTTAAACATAATTTATTACATAAACTTTCACTTAATACAACTCAGAAGATCGAGAGGTATAGTGTCTTTGGGGCTGAGGAACATTACATAACAACTTAAAACATGAAATACACATCTTTATTTGAAACTTCTTTTGCATGACCATAACATTTCTTTGTACTTAGCATTGCATGGGATAACCTGAGGACATACATAAGAAGAGGGTGATCTATAAATCCCGATAAGGGAATAAACAAGGCATAATATGAAGAATACAATACATATTAGTCAATAGGAATATCAATGGAGCATAAGAGAAACGTGAACATAAAGGCATGATATAGCATGATTATCATAACATGGAAATGTGACAACAACTTAAAACACTGCATCATTAACATAATGGAATCGGGTAAACCCCTGTGTCAACATGGTGGAAAAAAGTCCTATAAGGGAATCAGGTAAACCTCTATCCCAACATGACGTATCATGATACTAAACATTATCCAATGCATTGAAGCGCTATCAGGGTGCACCATTTATAATCATTTCAATCTCATGTTAAGTGTGCCACATATATCATATAACATGGATTCATTCAATGTCATCATTTATTCCACGATCAAGGAATGTGGAATATATACGTGTAAGTCCTCAATCAACAAGTATATGTTTCATAAAGGTGAATACCCTTGATAGAGGAATGGGTATGGTATTCGCTACATGATGATTTTGGCATGGAAAATCACAGTGCAATTTCGACAGCATAATGACGTCATATAAAAATTCATAAAATGGGTTGATGAGAGAGAAAAGGGTCTCTCATAATTTATACATGAAATGGACAGTAGGGGATCATGGAACATAATATCCCAACATGTGAAAAGGAATTTTATATTCATAATATAAAAGAAATGCTTGAATGGAAATGAGAAGAGAAAAATCTCTTACGGAATTTCGACATAGCAACGGGTGGGATTAAAGGATCATAGGGGGCTTAATGGGAGTGAAAGGAGGATCTCATCATGTATACATCAAATGGATAGTAATGAGGTATGGAAGAACATATCCCAAATCAAGAAAATGAAAATTAAAAGGCATGACATAAAAGAGATTCTTGAAGAAAAAGGAGAGAGGGAGATCCCTTACTTGGATGTGTGACTCCAAAGGTTTGGGAGAGGCTTCTTGGGAGCTTGGAGGCACCTTGGGAGGACTCTAGGGAGTAGGGGGCAGAGGGTGGTTGAGATTTAAAGAACTTCAGTGAAGAGGAATGAGTGCTTGGGTGGATTTATATAGGAAAGGTGAGTAAATTCTTTATTATTTTGGCTTTGGACACTACATGCTAAAATATTCAAAACCACAAACTATTCCATGGTTTCTTCCCATCGTTTCTAGCAAGGGGGGGGGGTATACATTATTTTATAAGGCTAAGGGCTGAAGATATTAAAATATTTCTCTTTTTTATGTGGAGGTGAGTCACACTTTCAAGAAAATAATTTTAAAATCTTAAAATATTTTATATGACTTGGAAAATTCACTAAGGTTTTATAAAATAAATCAAATAAACCTGAAATTACATTATTTTAAAGGAAAAACATATATTTGGATGAATATACCTTTTATAGTATTTTATTTTATCACTATTGGGTCATTATGATGTCATAAAACACATTATATATTTATACGGTATTTAATTGTTACCCAAAAATTCGACTCTCGTAAAATTATGAAAATTCACCGTTTGATAATTTTGACATCCTGATTCTAAAAATAATATTCATTTTATCTAAATAATTTTCTAAATATGTGAATTTTTACTTTTAAAATAAAAACTGACATTTATTGAAAATTGATGGATTTTGACAAAAACAATTTTCAAACCTTACTGAAAATTACATTTGACTTCATAAAAATTATACGATCATTTATATTTAATAAAAGTAATTTAATAATAATATTTTATTAAAATATTATTTAATTCAAAAATCCATTAATTCATCAAAATAGATTTCTTAATTGAATTTGAATAATAACCAAAAATACTATTTATGCTTTAAAAATCATTTACAAAGTAACAATAATAGAATGAAAGTATATTTATTATTCTATACAAAAATAATGCACATAATCATAATGTTAGGGCCTTATTACATATCCCTTTATTACACCAGTATACGCCCTAAGAGTAAGTTGTGCGATGGTGGGGCTTTTTTTGGGTCGTTCGGTGAATTTGGTTTGGGTCGTGATCTCGATGAGCTTGAACTTCTCATGTAAACGGTTTCGCTCATGCTTAAGTTGTTGGATCTCGGGTTGGGCTTGGTCTAGAGAAAAGCCCAGAAATGTTATCTCCCTCAGAAGCTCTGATAAATGGGCTTTATAGGGTACGATCCTGTTGGTTGAGGTCATCACTTCCTTTGTCTATGCCAAAATGATTTGTTAAAACTCTATATTTATACTAGTCATGTTATCACTGTTCAATGGGCTATATTATCAACGGTAAGGATACTTAACGGTCATTTAAATCCAATTGGATATAATAAAACAAATGGAGTGCATGTGTTTTCTATATCCATAAGACATTTAATTAAAAGAAAGGGAATTTTATTCATAAATGTTTGGGTCGTTACAACCATGATATAAAAACATAGGGTGGGAGACACAAAACATTGAAGAAAGAAGTTTAAGAAGATGCATTCTGACTAAAGTTCACAAATATCATTATCACCTTGGTATCCATTTAGTCGAATTTCATTTAATGAAAGGACATGATATGGATTTTCAAACCCCAATAGTTTTATGAATATGATAAAAGACATTCATTATCAATTAATGGAACCAAATTAATGTTTCCATTGTGCAAAATAAGAAATATGTCCCAAATAAATAAATTTGAGACAAAGAACCCCCTTAATTGATTCCTGACTCCCACTAAAGAACAAGAAATCTCCTATCTTGCAATAATAAATATCATATTCACTTATTTTAGAATAATATTCATATCTATAATAGTTTATAAACATAATTTTTACATATTTGCTCCATATATATTAGTTAGTTATTATCTATATTCAAAAGCGGGTGGGAGTAATCTTGATCATTTTGAAGTAGTTCCATAATAGAAATTTAATTATTCATTAATACCCCAAATTTCACCATTCTCGGATAATAAATGGTCATGGAATTGATGTTTCATGGTAGTTTATAAAATAATAATTTCATTTTATGAGAGTTTTAGTCACTATTCATATGCAATTAGTTAGAAACATGTTTCAATGATCTTTAATAAATAAAGTGTGGTTTCTTAATTAACGAGTTCAATATTAATGTTGCTAGAATAGAATAAAAATAAAATCAAAAAATGTTTATTTATATCATATATTATTAGTAATTCATTTATTATTATCATCATTTATAGTATTTTATAGAATTGTTCATATAGGTGGCTAAACAAACCGTAACATGAACAAACAATAAAACATGTTGTATGTGGTAATGAAAGTTGTTTGTTTTGGAATATTATAATTATTTAAAAATAATTATTATTTTATTTATATATTTTTAAGATGGTGAATTACATTTGATGAGATTTTAATAAATAAGAACAAAACAAGATGAGATACATTACATTAGGGAGGTGGTAGTCTTCGCAACGTGTGGTTACAGTTTTAATTTCTCAAAATTATCAGAATGAAAAATGGTGGATGATAATTTTTCTCTTCATATTCATAATAATATTATATATTTCAAAGCTAGTCATCAATTTTACCCTTATAAATATTGAAGTGATTCGGTCGTGAAAAAACAGAATTCATCACTTCATTGGGGTGGTTGTTGCAGAATGAACGAATGACGGGCTCGTTTTTATTAGTAGAAAATGGGAAATGTGGTTAATATTTATTACTTTAGAATAATAACATTTTGTATATAAAAAATAATAATTTCATTATATAATAATTAGTAAATTATGTCTTGGAATGTAAGAAACAAAATAAAGAACTTATTAAGTAATTTATATATAATGCCACAAAATAAAATGAACCGTATTAAATAATTTGAACATACTAATTCCAAAATTGAAATAAATTTTATTTGATGAAATTTTTGTGTATTAAAAACAAATTTTAACATTAACGCATGTAACGTGTAAAATAATGATTTTCGAGCATGTTTATTTTAAAGAATAAATTTATGTGTAACAAAAAATTACCCATGTCATTGATTTTATAAATTTGTTTATTGTAAATCATATTAATGTTATTTCGCCCCCAAATCTAAGAAAAAATGAATATCAACACTAAAATATTTAATTTAATTTAAATATCAAAATCTCATTTTAATGTGGAATAAAATTGTTATGTTCTTAAAATCCATCATAAGTTTTATTTGTTCACAATAATATTCTAAAATTCATAGTTTTACTCTTTCAATAAATATATATTCAAATAAAACTTATGATAAACATCAACATATTTCTCATATATTTATAAATTCATAAAATATAAAATTTTCATAAAACTATATTTTTACTATTCATATAATAATAAATTATTTCAGATAAATCCAACAATATCATAATATACAATTTTTGGCATTATAAATTTAGATATTATTTCCATTTTATCAATTTATAATTCTAAAAACTATATATTTATCTTTTTGAAAGAAAATAAAACTATAATAGTAATCTTTCATTTATTTATTTATAAAACAATGACAGAACTGAATTTCCAACACTTTAAAATCAGAGACCAAAAGTCACCCCGAAACCAAGTAAGGATCCTGGACAGTTTTATGCCCAAAACACTGTTCACAGAACTACAGGAGATCCTTGAACGGCATTAGGGGCGACTTTTGGGTCCCCGGATGTCATTCTCCCAAATCCAAAACGAAACATTCAAACCCCAATACAAGTATCTGGACAAGATGCAGATCAGTCTACACAACCCAAAAAAACAGAGGCCATTCACCCATCCTACAACTCAAATTACAGGCGCATCTCCAAGGTCCCAAGAATCAAAGTAACCTAAAAAAAATGCTTAATCCAGAACCTAATCATTATGTAGTAAGAAACTTCCAGAGTTTCTTTTTAATGGAGGCTTGACCCAGGCACTCACCATCATCATCCTCATCGGCACCCCCAGGGTCATCTTCTCCAGAGGACTCGCTCCTGAATTCATCTTTCCCAGCAGAATCCTCAGCCTCACTCAGTGCTCGCTCTCCTTTTTCCAACTGCCATATAACCAACTCAGAATAAGACAGTTAGGGATACCGCCATTGACACTGCACAGACAAGGTCCATGAACAACCTGAAAGTGAATGTTTTTTCAATGGCAAACCTGCACATGCGTGTTCCCATCGTCATTTTCACCAGTAGCCTCGGAAGGAGCAGCTATGGAGTCCGGAGTATCTCCGCCGCCATCTGCTTCCACATTTTCTATGTCACCCGCATTTTCACCAGTAGCCTCCGAAGAAGCAGCTCTGGCGTCAGGAGTATCCCCTCCACCATCCACTCCTGCCTTTTCTCTGTTACGGACCGGAGCAGCAAATCTGCTCGGACTGGTAAACATTCAAAGGCAATTCACGTGTAAATTGGCTGGAAAATCTCACAAAAATATATAGGCTACACATAAGTGGCCTCAAATTTTAACTAATAACAAGGAAATCAAAACGGCGCATTGATTGTTTAGCATTCAGCCCCTTGATTGTTTCTCGTACAAAACAAGATTTATGTCCATTGTAAAAATTGACTGAAATATCTAAAAAATGACGAAACCAGCCCACTTGTTTCTTGAGTGTTTCACTACTTGGGCAATTAAATGGCTTCTTTTTGCTTAACCAACAATATCTGGGCTTCTCTAAATTCAGTAGAATCCTCGGAAGATTTTTTATTTTATTAGCTTTATTTACAAGAAGAAAGGTGCAGTGAACTATCCTAATATCTCTCTGAGCATTTGCTTAACCAGATTGTCCTTCACAAACTTCCACAGGAATTAGTAAACTACACTTATTTCCAGATCTCATTTGTCGCCTTCAACCTTAACACTGTTCATTCTTCGGTGTATCATAACACCTAATGGTTTCTTCTCTGTAATATAATTCATAATAAATCAAATAGAAAGATAAGGCTGCATGAAATCACATATTTCAGAACAAAATTAAGAAAGAACCTACGTTCTCTGTCTTCGAAGGTTGTATCGTTTTGCTCCATCAGTTTGCACAGGTGGGCCAACTCTTTGACGTCTCTTCTTTGACTGCCCTTTCAATACACTACCAGAATTCCCTTCACTGCCACCATGATCACTCACAGTGGTTTCAGAGACATGAGCACGGTTCCGCTTCCGAACATGTTTTAGTGCTCCATCTGTGACACCAAATTCCTCTTCAATTTCATCATTCCCATTTCGATGCTCACTCTCCCCAGGTTCTTCAACAACAGCCTTTACAGACCACGTTCCACCATCCCTAGCCCTGCCTCTCTTGCCAACCTTGCCTCGATGACCCTTCTCATGATCCTGGAAATCACAGACAGCTTCCACATCTTTGTTGGCATTGCTCTGATCATCAACGGACTGTAATCGGTCAGCTTTCTCCCTGGTACTACAATCAGATTGAAACCATTGCATATCAAAAGATTCATTTGTAACCCCAAAGGACAACTCTGGTCCACTTTTAGTGCTGCTTGGTTCTTTTGAAAGTTCTTTTACAATTACTTCATTGCTAGACTGGGGTGCCTCGTCTGCAGATATTTCAACAGAAGACACAGGCTCCAACATTTTAGTTGGGGAAATTTTGAAAATTGAAGTGCATTTCTGAAGCCAGGAGACTGTTCTGGCAGAAGAAGACCCAAGCTCAACTGCAGCAGCAGAAATCTCTTTGCTTTGCTTTCCCATGACACCTTCCCTCAAGTAATCATTATCCAGCCTTCGTATAGGAATAATCTCTGCATTTTCCACTTCAGAATTGATGTCTGAAATCACAAAATTGTTGATCAGTTCTCCACAGCTTTGGCAACTCCTCTGATTCTCAACAAATGCAATGAAACGTCCCCTCTCTTCGATAA
Organism: Viscum album; assembly: GCA_963277665.1. Taxonomy (NCBI): domain Eukaryota; kingdom Viridiplantae; phylum Streptophyta; class Magnoliopsida; order Santalales; family Viscaceae; genus Viscum; species Viscum album. The sequence goes on from OY728142.1 coordinate 1,336,338,491, forward strand.
GTTGTTCACGTTGATCCCTCAATTTCCCACTAAGGACAACAAGATCATCAATATCTTTTCGAATTTCTAGCCGCTGCCCTTCAAGATGCCTCTTATTTGTAGCAGCTTCTTCCCTATCCTTTTCTAGCCTCAGCCTCTCCAGTCTCATTTCTTCCATTTCCCTTTCAGCCACTTGCCTTAGGTATTTGATATTATTTAATTCTGTATCCCTCTCTTCTTCAAATAACTTCTCTCTTTCACGCTGACGATTCTCCATCTCTTCCTTCTTTCTTTGAACAGCAGTTTCAAGCTCATTCTTTCGCATCTCCAAATCATTCTGTAATCGGCTATTTTCACTTTGAGTTTTTTCAGCAAGGGCTGATTTTTCCTGCTCAATGCTTGCTGCAAATGTTTCTTTGGCAAGTTTAAGGGCTTCTAGTTCCCTTTGTATATAGTCTTGCATTTCAGCCTTCTCATTTTTCAGCTTTTCCTCCTCAGAACGTTTCCAATTTTCCAGCTTCTTCTTCTGCCCTTTGATGCTTTCTAGATCTTTCAACAACTCAGCTCGCTTCTCATCCAATTCATCCCACTGTCTTTCAAAATTCAGCCGGTCCTGCTTCAAATCCTCACTTTCTTTTAAGTGCAACTCCTTCTGGCGCCTCCAGTTGTCAATTTCCTGTTTCAATTCTGACTGCAGGCAGGTAAATTCCACTCTCTCCTCTTCACTCACTTTCAGCTGATCCTTCTCGGCACAAACCTTCGATCGCTGCACTTCAATGTCAGCCTTTATCTTCTCAATTTCACCTTTAAGATTTAGCAAATTCCCTTTTTCCAGAAGTATTTCTTTCTTTTCAAGTTCCAATTTTTTTGCATCCGTACTGATGGACTTCTCCCGCTCCTTCTGAGCATTTGATTTTGACTCAAACTCCTTCTCTTTCTCCTTATTTTTTTCCAATTTCTTTTCCAATATCTGCTCACGCTTTCTAACTTTTTCCTCCAAGTGGAGGATTTCGATTTCTTTCTTCTCAAGCTCAGCAGCCTCGGCTTTTAAATCTTCGTCTGCAGATTTTCTCTTCTGGTCAAGTTCCCACTCAAATTCATGTCTCTTTGCATCCAAGATGGCATTGTGCTCATCAAGAAGCTTCTGCATTGCAACTTTTTCTCTGGAATTAAGTTTCTCCTCAAATGCCAGTAGTTCCTTTTCTTTTGTCTCCAAGACTTTATTGATGGTATCAGCTTCCTTCTCTTTTAATGCTAATGCTACTACCCTACTGGTTATATCTTCTTCCTTCTTTTTCAAGGTTAAGTTAGCCATCTCTATCTTCTTTTTTGCCTCATGAAGGCTACTTTCTTTATCTTTCAAAATCTTGTCATTGCTGTTTGCCCTTTCCTCTGTCTGGTTGAGGATTCTCCAATCCTCAGCAAGCCTCTCTTCACCCTCGTGTAGTTTTCTTTCCCACAACCGCAACTCTTCTTTTTGTGCCAACAAAGCAAGCTCCTTTGCTTCACGCTCTCTATTAAATGATAAACGCTCCCTCTGAAGTTCTTTCTGCATAGCCTCCATCTCTTGCCTTTTCTTCTCAGACTCTATACTCATCCTGCTCACCTCTGCATGTCTAGCATCGATAGCTTGAAACCTGTCTTCAATCTCCAATGATTTTTTCTCAATACTAGCAAACAAAGCATTCGCCTCATCTAACTTTGACTCGGATGAAAACTTGATTTCAGCACATTCTGAGCGCAGATCATGCAGAGACTTTTCCAAGTCATGAACGCACTGCTTCTCAACTCCAAGGATCCTCCTCAAATTCTCTTCCCTTTTTTCAGCCTCAGAAATTGCACTTGAATGGGAAGCTTTTTCTTGTTTTAAAGCATCCTCAATATCAGTTAGTGCCAACCTAAGTTCTTCATATTTGGAACTCCCCTCCTTTTTCTCAATCAAAAGCAGCCCCATATTATATTGATATTCAAAAAGCTCGTTTTCCAGCATCTTAATTTTCTCAATTAATGTTTCTCGGTCAGGAGTAGCATGATTGAACACTGACCTGGCGTCGGCATTCTCTGCAAAAGCAATAACCTCCCCCTTCCCAGCGCTAGCATCCCGCAAATTAGTGTTCGGATTCAGGTTCTCGGCAGAGCCAGTCCCAGGCCCAGATCCACCTTTTCGAGTGTTACTCGTTGGCGTGACAGGCCACACCGACCACCCCTTCCTCTGTGGAGCAAACATCACGAACCCTCCAACGATCACCTTTGAAATGCCGGGTTCGCATATCCACGGTTCACCGTCATCGGGTTAGCCACACGGTTCAGAGGTTGTAGATGAAACGAAGTTGGAGAATATGGATCTGTTGAACAACCCAATTGGCGTTTATTTGGAAACCGCACTGCGTGGCCAAAGTAGATCTGGTAGCCAGGAAGGAGGTGACAACCCGAATAACGATTTTTGACAGCCAATAGAAGGCGGGGAGCAAGAAGAAGGAACTCGGGGGAAAGGATAAGAGGTTGCGAACGCGGGGACGGGGCGGGGGGGGGGGGGGGGGGGGGGGGGGGGCGTATTTGCAGTTGAACCGCCGAGGGGCGAGGGGCGGTTAAGGAATAGCAGGGTTGATGCGACGAGGGATTAGGGTTACGATGGTAGCGATGGAAGAAGGAACATGATGGGAGAGTGGTGATGGCTTTGGCCCGCGGGGACGGAATACAGGTGAAGCCCTTCATTTAATGAAAAATGTGATTTTTTAATATTAATGTTATTAATATTATTTCATACCAAACAATGATTTATTATTGTATTATTCAAAGATCAAATATTATTATTGTATTGTTTTAAAACGGGTGAACTTAATTTATAATTGTAAATTACACAACATTTCAAAAATATTTATTCGAAAAAAATCCTTTTTAATATTATTTATTTATTTTATAAAGATAAACATTTCAAATTGAATAATATATTTTTATTTACTAAAGGTTTAATTTTTATTTAATTCTCATAAAAATATTCATCAAATATGTAATGACTCATTTTATTCCGGTGTTGCGGTTGAAATAAGTCATCGAAGTTAATGTTTATTTATAGAGAAATATATTCCAAAACCTCATGTCATTATAAACTACCTCATTAAATAAATTGCTTTGTCACAATTTTAATTATTAGTCACTAAGAAAATTAGTCAAGGGTATTCTAAACCTATTTATCATCTGGGATATAACTTCTAATTTGACATCTACCTTACGGTTTTAGACTATAATAAACTAAATATCATTCCTCGGTCATCATTAATCATTCATACAATTATATACTCATGCATGCATATACCTTAGTCATACATTCTCCAAAATAGAAATTCCCAAAACCATAAGACTCTCCAAGAAAATGAATACTAGTGAAACAATATATTCATTTCAATATTATCACTATCTTGAACCCTCAAACATTATCATTCACTAGATCATAAGATCACACAATAGAAAATATATACCATAATCCCAAAAATGTGATTACCTTCACCAAAAATACCATCAATCAATTATCAATCCAATGGTTTCCAAAACTATATGACATACTTTTCAAAATCAGTGAACCCTTTAATATCTCATAATCAAGCGTATATTAAAAATAACAATAATCTTTTCATAAACTATGTGTTCTTCAATAGTTGTCCCCCATAATATTACACTTTTAAAATCAGTTTTCAGGTTATTAACACACCAATTATCATATGTTCCCAAACCATTAAATCATAATTAATTAAGAAAAATCCTTAATTGTTTCACATAAACCTCCTATCATTTAGAATATAACAAAATATCATCGAGAAATATCAAACCACTAATGAAAATATCTATTAGTATTGGGATTTAATTTCTGTTAATATATCAACCTCACTACCTTAGTTCAAAATCGAAACTCATGTTATCCATTGTAACAGATAAATAATAATATTGTTGTTCATTTAAGTATGATCACTTATTCTAGTTGCAAGAAATAGTGGTTTCTAGATAAAAACCATTGTCCGCTTCATTTTCATGATATTTTTTCAAACATATACTATAAAAAAATATTTAGATAATATCCATAATATCAATATGAAAACATCAATTTGACGATTCATTCCCCTATGGAGGCTTTATTTTTAACATATGATAATTTGTTATACAGCTATGACTCCTTTTCTTCAATCAATTTTTATCCATGGTCATTTTACAATTATATTCTCTAACATAATGAGTTAACATCACACTCAAATATGTCATAATAGTTCTCTACAGTGAATGTGAATTGACATAGAATATCCACTAGGAGTGTTAATCTTGGTGTGTAGTTAGGCTTCTTTGTCATGCATTGGGAGATGATTGATTAAATACCCAATACTTCCCTTTCAACATTACTACCCCTAAGCACATCTATTCTAGAGCCTATAGCAAATTTTAGTATCTAAGTAGATATTTTATTACCTTGTAAAATCACACAATCCCTAATTTAACAAAATTACATAATGTTACACTATAGTAAGACTTATACCTTAGATTTGTCCCTTAGATGCATTTTTTTCCTTAATGTTCTAAAAATTATTCCCCATAATGACTAAAACAACCTTTGATACCAACAAATGTGACAAAAGAAAAATATACACACTTATGACACTATCTCAAAAGAATAATCATTCCATTCATAAATATTTATAAAAACAAGTGAACCGAAGGTTTAGTGTCTTGGAATTTTATATACATAAACTTGTCAATACTCGTCCACATTTCTATTTAACTGCTAAACACTAAACCACCATCTAAACATATCACGCGTAATATCAAACATTGTATCTTGGGGGATGGAAACATAACAATGGGGTGATATCATATTCTTAGTCAGGTCAATATGAATGATAACCAATGATGATCAGAAGTGAGAAATTGATAAATATATGGGTGTAAGAGCTTAATCATGATCCATAAACCAAAAAAGTTATAAAACATAGTCCGATAAAACATAGAGCATATTACATGAAAAAACATAATCTAAGTATGTTTCAAAAATTAAGAATATGAAAAAAAACATTAGTATAGGTATCACAACATAGTGGACCAGACATCACAACCTATATCCCATAGAGGATCTAGCTTCACTCATATACTTCCCTTAGTGGATTGTGATCCATTCACCTATTTCTCTTAGTTAATATTACTTCACTAACTTGTTTGCCTTTTTGGATCAGGCTTCACTGACCTATTTCCTACGGTGGATCAATTCACCACAATGCATTTCCCATTATCTCATGAGATATAATGCTTTACCCAATGCATTTAAGGAATATAGAAGGACCTTCTGTCAATTAATGAAGAAACATATATAAGTGATCAATATGGAATCAATCATTGAAAATATCAAGAAAACCCATACGATAAAATGGGGTTTATTCCACACATCATAAAGACATGATTGAAGGAAAATTGGGTTTCAATAGATCTCTAGATTATATCATCAAAATTAACCTCACTAATGTAAATGGTTGAAAAAAAATTCAATCCCTCAAAAAGAATATTTCATAAGAACATTTAGAAGGTGGTCTATAAAAAATAACATTATAGGATGTAAATAATTTAGAGATAATGAGGAAATTTTAGTGAAATTATAATAGAAATATTCATTATAACCTTTACAATTTTCATCAAAGATGAAGTTACAATCACTTTAAAAATCCATTTTTTAAAGGTCACATTTAAGAAATTAAAATTAAGGAATATTGAAAAATAAATATTTGAAATTAAATATTAATAATGTAGCCTTGAAAAGAAATAATTTTTTTAAAATGATTAATTGAAAACATTTTTTAAAACTATTACTTTTTAAAAGTAATCTTCATTAAACGTGACATGAAAAAGGCATAATATAAGGCCCCAGCCTTAAACCTTACTTAATCTTGAGTTATTACAAGATTACACATTGAGGATCTTTTCAGGTTTAGAGTTTTAGAGAATTAGATCATGAAACTTGCATTACATTCCACATTTAAACAAAGTGGTTACATAAAAGACAGTATTCATTCTTCCCATCAATGAAAATATATTTAAAATAAAACATGGATTCTTTCTTGACACATCATTGACACTATCCTCACATCCTGTACCTTTCCCTTGACCTGTGAAAAACATTTCAAAAAACTTGGGATGAGCACAAAAAGCTCAGTAAGGTATACACAAAGAATGAAAACTGTTAGTTTTTCAAACATCAAGTAAACCATGTATACTTTATCAAAGTAATACCTTCACCTTCATGAAGTAGTAAAAAACTCTTCACTGAATAAAATATCATTACTTACCTTTTTGTAACCAAAGGATTACCATAAAACCCATATAAGGAACACATAACATATATAAAGGTAACTTGGCACATAAACATACTTAAGTGGAATAACCATATGGTCGACTTCCACACATATCACTTAATGGAATAGCCATACAGCCAATTTCCATACATACTTAATGGAATAGCCATACGGCCGACTTCCATACCCAATGCATTGGAGGTTATAACGTAACCACCTGTCCTGGTATTCACGACACCATCCGTCATATGGTTTATCACGTAACCACCCGTCAAATGTCCAAGTACCAATATAAAATCATAAAACATAAAACCAATATAAAGGAATGATAAAATTTCTACATTTCAATCACAATATATCATAATAGAATCCTTTATCAAAACCATTTTCAATACCAAAATACATAAAAGAGTATATGGTATTTATTTTATTTTAAAAAAACATTACGGCTTGTTGAGGAAGCCAAAGACCAAATAATACTCGCGGCGGCGTGAAAGGTCGTTGTCACCGCGTACGTTAAAAGAAACATTCCTTTTTGTCATTTTGTAAAACGCTTTGTAGAAAAAGATTCCTTTTGTATAAAAGTAAAAGTCAAAGGGGTTTATACACCGTATAAAAGAAAGTTGTGTATAAAACGAAATATGCCTCAATGAAAGGAGATTGAGACGAAGTCCCTTACAAAGATCATTTTTAAATAAAATAGATCTATTATGTGTATTAACTATAAGTACACATAAAGAAAGTAAAAATAAAAGATAGGACATAATAATATCATGACATAATTTGAAAGTATGAGATTAACCCAAATAACAGAAATTGGGTTAAGAAGTTCCCTTACCGACATGGGTATCTTTCGAAACATACACCCCGTGAAAGAAGGACAATACAACATTGATGTAAATACTAATAAATGAAAGTATATTACACAATGAGTAAAATAATGGGAAGTAAATACACCACTCAAAGGAAATTGTGGCAAATGTAGCATAAATCCCCCAGGAATAAAAGTGAGATGAAAAATCCCTTACGAAAACTCGGCAGCCTAACGACGCCACTTAAAACTTCCAAAAATGGATTGATGAGATAAAATAGGGTCTCTAATCATATTAAAATAAAATTTACAGCAAGAGGAATATAAAAGAACATCCCCCATCATGAAAAATAGGAGCTTAAAAGAAGTAACATAAAGGAGAGTACTTAAAAAGAAAGAGAGAGGTTAGATCTCTTATGAAAATTCGGCAGCCTAACGGCGCCACTCAAAACTTCCAAAATGGATTGATGAGAGAAAATAGGGTCTCTCATCATATGAACATAATAAGTAAAGTAGGATTAACATAAAATAACATCCCAATCATAAGAAATATGAGCTTAAAAGGAATGATATAAAAGAGTGTACTTAAAAAGAAAGAGAGGAGTAGGATCCCTTACCTCGGGTCCGACTTGACTCGGTCGTTCTTTAACGTCCTGAATAATAAACTTGAGTTAATTTCTATTTTATTAAGAAAATTTTTCAAGTTAATTATTCCTTTTATATCACTTTTTTCCATGTTATAAACATTATGTAACCATTTAAGTTAATAATGTTTGTTTTGTCGATATTTGGTTCTTAAGTCGAAAGTGGACTTCTTACAATTACATGTTGTTCGTGTGGTCAAAGGTTCTTTATATCCAGAATGACATTCCTGATTTGGATATCATATATATCATATATTTCTATAATATACATGTATTTATAATATCACATAATCATTTAGAGGTAAGAAATGAAATGCACCGTTCATGGAGACGGTAAGCCGTACGTACGCATGAACGCTACTTTCATTTCTTTGTCATATTAATGGAATTAAAACTAAATGAGAGGTATGTATATTTTAATTCCAGAATTATATTCATCATTTATATGTATCATTCATCATATATATCCATTATATACATGTACTTTTAATAGTACATTACATTTGGGGATAAGAAATGAAATGCACCGTTCATGGAGACGGTAAGTCGTACGTACGCATGAACGCTACTTTCATTTATATCTCATACTTTAATGGAAAGAAATAATAATGATATATAGGTATATTATAATTCCAGTATAACATCATATATAATAACTTTAAATCCATCCTTTATACGTCCCACATATGGCATTAACGAATCACATCACTTTGAGGGGGCGGTAGTCCGCACTTCCTTAAATGAAGATATCGCGTTTACCCATAATGGAAACCATAAAGGTATGCACAAAATGAAAAATACAGAAGCTTAAGGAAAACATAAACATATTATATATCATATATAAATATAGTGTCATCTTAATGGCCACCTTTGAAGGTGTTAAAAGAATGTTGAACAATCATCGTTTCGGGAGGCAAAAATTCGCCATCCACGGAAACAGTATGTTCTTTAACCATTAGATGTAGGTGTGTGTAAGTGTAGCTCTAATACTTCTTATAAAAACATACTAGTATATTGAGGATAATTTAGTTGTTACAAAAGAAAAGAATAAAAAGAGTTTAGGGTGTTGGAGAAGCAAAATCAAACAAAAGGACTCAAAAGAAGACATTACCTTAAAATCGGGTAAATCCCTTTGGTTTGAGCTCAAAGGCTTCCTTGGGAAGACTTCTGCGCAAAGTGAGGCTTCAAGGAGTAAGAGAGGGAAGTGGAGATACAAAATGGTCAGAGGTTGGCCGAGCCAAAGGCTTTGGGAGTGTGGGTAAGGAGGTAGAGGTGGGGGCCTTTTATAAGAGAAGAGGAGGGGCACTCTTGTAAAGTTACAAAATGTTACTTTATTTTCAAAAGATTTTCGGATTTTAAATGTCCCACATTGATGTATTTCTAGGATAAGGTGATAAGGGTTCTAAATCCACTCATCAAATAGGCTTTGGACATGTGTAGGTCTTAGATATTACATTATCTTACCATTTTATTTAAATCATTAAATAATGAGGTCATCGCTGCATCATCATGATGTCATAAATAATTTAATTTATTTAATGTCAAAAAATTATATAAAAAAAACTATGATGTAGGAAATCTTTTTATATTTCTAATAAATATTTATAGTAAAAAATATGACTTGTATAACCCCATGTAAAAATTGTTTTAGTAAAACATCTCATGTGTGTGTCATTTTTACTTTAACATTAAATAAAAAGTTATTTATGTCATTTCCCAACCAAAGTGGCTCCATGGGGTCCCCAAGTTGACCCATGGATTGTCTTGGTCGGCCATGACACATCCAATAAGGGTAGGACATGTGTCAAGGTATTTTCATTTTATTATAATATCATTTTTTCCTTAAACTACACTAATTACCTCTAATCGCGATTAAAAACTTAATAAGTTACTATTCACCAAAAAATTATTTTAATCTCATTGAACCACATTTTATTTCTTAATGAAAACCATGTATGTCGGATTTTTGAAATTCAAAACACAGAAGTGGTAAAATTTCATTTAAACAAAAAATCAGTTTTTATAAGTACCACTTAGTGGTTTCACTATTCATCAAAAATTGAAGTTTTTCAGAAAAATACCAAAAATTCACCCTAATCTATATTTGATATTCCGAATTCAAAAATGAAGTCTATTTTACAAAATTCAAAACATATAAGTCAAATTAATTAATTTAATAATTAATTCCCGTTGTCATAACAAATAGCGTGTTTTTATGAAACAATAAGTATCAAAAGATTGACACTAGTTTAAGTCCGATTTCAAAGTGAAATTAATTCCAACGACCACTATTGGATTTAATGGTAAAAATATATTCAAATTTCACTTTAAAACCAATTAAAAATATAATCTAGTCATATAAATAAATTAGATTAAAAAGAGGTTTTGAATTAAAATACAACATTTTACACTATTCATTAAAAAATGAACTTTATCGGAAAAATACCAAAAATTTACAAAAAGTAAAATTTGATATCCCGATTCTAAAGAAGAGTTTTATTTGGTCCAAAATAATGTATAAGAGTGATCAAAACTATATTTAATGACAGTTCGCCATCAAAAGGCGATAAGTGAACCTTTAGTGAAAATTAGGGTATAAAAGCCTAAAATTGAATTATTTCAGTATTTTAAGCCTTTATCTTTTATTGGATAAATGTAAAAACATTTAAAAAACATATATAATCATATTTTAGTTATTTCTATCCATTCCCGCCAATACAACGACTACATGTTAACTACCATTTAAAATAATATTATTTTATTATTAGAGTGAAACGTAAGATTCCCAAGAAACTCGTTGTTGCGTGTTGGGTACGCCATTGAGCATAGCGTCCCCTTTAAAGTCATATTAATATTTCATTCACAAATATGGATAAATATGAAAATGTCATATTCTTTATTTACCTGGGGTGTTACATCCTTCCCCCCTTTTGGGAATTGCGTCCTCGCAATTTTTAAAATTGAGCTTGGAAACATCCTTGAAAGTCCCACATCGGAACAAGAGTCGGTAAAACAATCAATTTAAAATAAATAAATATAAGTACAAAGGTCACCTGAGTTAACCCATACTAGGATTCCAAGTATGCAAACATGGACATGGAGGAGAAAACATAGGGTCATGTTCTGATGGAGAGTGATAGAAAACATGTTTAGGAGAAAGTTAACCACAAGAAAATCACAAACTTGTGATGGGTTAAACGGTATTCGATTCCCCAGTAGGAAAAGTTAATAGAAAACATTTTTGTTTTAAGTTACTTTTTATTGAGGAATTTATTCATAAGGAAACATAATCACTTATCATGTTGACTTTCAACTTTTACTAGATTCCTTAATCAAACTCATATTTTTTTTCCAAATGACGAGTATTTAGGGAGACTTGTTCGCATAAAGAGTACTATAATCAACTTCTAGAGAATCACCTAATCCACTAAAGAGAACTATATACATCCAATGTCTTTAGGATTTAACCAAAACCAAAACCAAAAAGGTTAGTACAAGGTCAGATAATCCAGAAAAGGATAACCCATTAAAAAGAAAATCTATTCTTAATCTCCAAAATTTGTCCAACAAAACCCAAAGTTCAACGAGGACCATCTGATAAACAATTTGTCCATAAAATTCTTCAAAGTAAATCAATCTAAGATTGAAACCCAAACATTTGAAGGATTTAGTCACATAGTCTTCCAAGTTAAATCGTAACATTTATCTCCAAACAACATCAGTTGCTCCTAAAGTCTCGCATTGAAAAGTAATTAACCTAATCACATATCCTCCATGATAGGTTAATCATTTTCATAAATAACCCAAAATAAACTTACTCTTAATTCATAAAATCATATAACTAAAAATAACCAGTCAAACTAACTAGGGACTTCACGTAGTCCAGTAGTAGGCGATAAATACCAGTCACACTTTGGTTGTGGGTTCAATTCCCGCAGCTTTGTCCGACGCGATGGGTTGTCACACGGTCTGCATGTTGTCCTTTTTCCAAAACTATATAATTCTTAAATCATTCCCCAAAAAGGGATAAAATCAACAAAAATAACCATAACATAATTTAACCTCAATTTTATCTCATGCCTTTCACTTCAATCATAACATATAGTAACCCATAATTACCTCAAAAGTAAGGATCATATAAACCCAAATGGTTCTTTATAACTATGTCCACAAAAGAAAAGATAACTATTACTTGAATAAAATTTTCCTATATTAAACATCAGGGTTACACATAATATAAAAAGTCTTCTAATGTAACCCCATCATCAAAAGATACTTAATACTCTTAAGAATTTCACCATAACTCTTGAAGCCCTTATATGTTGACATCTTACTCATTCAACATTCTTCATGATCCATTAACCATTCCTTTCCAACTTATTCCGAAATACCTCTTTCCTATAAACAGAATCATGAATCATATCCTAAGATTCCAAAATAGGAAAACAATAGTCATGAAATAATACATACCTTTGATTGGTCATTGTCAGTTTCTTCATCCTCAATCGGAATGACATTAGGTATTGGTAAACGAACATTTGTACGCTCTTGGTGACCCCATTCACGAAACTTCTTCATAGGACATGTGTTTGCATAATGACCATGCACACCACATTCAAAACATTCAATTGATCCCTCATAAAGAACTTCTTTCCCTTTCCTAGAGTCAACTGGATGCTTCCTTTTTCCATGGCAGGTTCTTGCTTTATGACCTTCATTTCCACATCTATAGCATATTTATGTCCCTTTGAAACATTTTCCTAGGTGTTTCTTTCCACATCTTTCACACATAGGTTTTTGAACACACTTACCTTTATGATTATTACCTGTACTTCCGTAGGAATTTGTTTCTCGCATATATAATTCCTTAGAGAAATCACCAAGGTCTAGGTGGTCAATCATGACTCTAGATAGTTGGTTGAGGATAATCACAAGAGTTCTCATTGCAGCTCCCATATCATTCAGTTGCTTGCTCAAAAAACTGTCACAGTTTCCTTCACATCCACTGTTACTTTGGTGCCTGCTAGATCCAGCCATTTACTAAAACCAAAAAGGTCAGTGTGAGTATATCAAAAAAAACTATCATGTACTAATGAGGAAGATAAACACTAATATATTCTTACTCATTAACTTTATCTAAAACTAGGACTCTTTCTGAAATCCTAACCATTATGGTAATGTCACTTATGCTTAAAGAATACCCTAACCTCTAAAGTTATCTAAACCGACCTCTGATACCAACTATAAGGCCCCAGCCTTAAACCTTACTTAATCTTGAGTTATTACAAGATTACACATTGAGGATCTTTTCAGGTTTAGAGTTTTATAGAATTAGATCATGAAACTTGCATTACATTCCACATTTAAACAAAGTGGTTACATAAAAGACAGTATTCATTCTTCCCATCAACGAAAACATATTTAAAATAAAACATGGATTCTTTCTTGAAACATCCTTGACACTATCCTCACATCCTGTACCTTTCCCTTGACCTGTGAAAAACATTTCAAAAAACTTGGGATGAGCACAAAAAGCTCAGTAAGGTATACACAAAGAATGAAAACTGTTAGTTTTTCAAACATCAAGTAAACCATGTATACTTTATCAAAGTAATACCTTCACCTTCATGAAGTGGTATAAAACTCTTCACTGAATAAAATATCATTACTTACCTTTTTTTAACCAAAGGATTACCATAAAACCCATATAAGGAACACATAACATATATAAAGGTAACTTGGGACATAAACATACTTAATTGGAATAACCATACGGTCGACTTCCACACATATCACTTAATGGAATAGCCATACGGCCAATTTCCATACATACTTAATGGAATAGCTATACGGCTGAATTCCATACCCAATGCATTGGAGGTTATAACGTAACCACCCGTCCTGGTATTCACGGCACCACCTGTCATATGGTTTATCACATAACCACCCGTCAAATGTCCAAGTACCAATATAAAATCATAAAACATAAAACCAATATAAAGGAATGATAAAATTTCCACATTTTAATCACAATATATCATAATAGAATCCTTTATCAAAACCATTTTCAATACCAAAATACATAAAAGAGTATATGGTATTTATTTTATTTTAAAAAAACATTACGGCTTATTGAGGAAGCCAAAGACCAAATAATACTCACGGTGGCGGGAAAGGTCATTGTCACCGCATACGTTAAAAGAAACATTCCTTTTTGTCGTTTTGTAAAACGCTTCGTAGAAAAATATTCCTTTTGTATAAAAGTAAAAGTCAAAGGGGTTTATACACCGTATAAAAGAAAGTTGTGTATAAAACAAAATATGCCTCAATGAAAGGAGATTGAGACGAAGTCCCTTACAAAGATCATTTTTAAATAAAATAGATCTATTATGTGTATTAACTATAAGTACACATAAAGAAAGTAAAAATACAAGATAGGACATAATAATATCATGACATAATTTGAAAGTAGGAGATTAACCCAAAGAACGGAAATTGGGTTAAGAAGTTCCCTTATCGACATGAGTATCTTTCGAAACATACACCCCGTGAAAGAAGGACAATACAAAATTGATGTAAATACTCATAAATGAAAGTATATTACACAATGAGTAAAATAATGGGCAGTACATACACCAATAAAAGGAAATTGTGGAAAATGTAGCATAAATCCCCCAAGAATAAAAGTGATATGAAAAATCCCTTACGAAAACTCGGCAGCCTAACGGTGCCACTTAAAATTTCCAAAAATGAATTGATGAGATAAAATAGGGTCTCTCATCATATTAAAATAAAATTTACAGCAAGATGAATATAAAATAACATCCCCCATCATGAAAAAGAGGAGTTTAAAAGAAGTAACATAAAGGAGAGTACTTAAAAAGAGAGAGGTTAGATCTCTTACGAAAATTCGGCCGCCTAACGGCGCCACTCAAAACTTCCAAAATGGATTGATGAGAGAAAATAGAGTCTCTCATCATATGAACATAATAAGTATAGTAGGATTAACATAAAATAACATCCCAATAATAAGAAAGATGAGCTTAAAAGTAATGACATAAAAGAGTGTACTTAAAAAGAAAGAGAGGAGTAGGATCCCTTACCTCGGGTCTGACTTGACTCGATCGTTCTTTAACGTCCTGAATAATAAACTTGAGTTAATTTATATTTTCTTAAGAACCTTTTTTAAGTTAATTATTCATTTTATATAACTTATTTCCATGTTATAAACATTATGTAACCATTTAAGTTAATAATGTTTGTTTTGTTGATATTTGGTTCTTAAGTCGAAAGTGGACTTCTTACAATTACATGTTGTTCGTGTGGTCAAAGGTTATTTATATCCAGAATGGAATTCATGATTTGGATATCATATATCTCATATATATCTATAATATACATGTATTTATAATATCACATAATCATTTAGAGGTAAGAAATGAAATGCACCGTTCATGGAGACGGTAAGCCGTACGTACGCATGAACGCTACTTTCATTTCTTTGTCATATTAATGGAATTAAAACTAAATGAGAGGTATGTATATTTTAATTCAAGAATTATATTCATCATTTATATGTATCATTCATCATATATATCCATTATATACATGTACTTTTAATAGTATATTACATTTGGGGATAAGAAATGAAATGCACCGTTCATGGAGACGGTAAGCCGTACGTACGCATGAACGCTACTTTCATTTATATCTCATACTTTAATGGAAAGAAATAATAATGATATATAGGTATATTATAATTACAGTATAAAATCATATATAATAACTTTAAATCCATCCTTTATACGTCCCATATATGGCATTAACGAATCACATCACTTTGAGGGGGTGGTAGTCCGCACTTCCTTAAATGAAGATATTGCGTTTACCCATAATGAAAAGCATAAAGGTATGACCAAAATGAAAAATACAGAAGCTTAAGGAAAACATAAAAATATTATATATCATATATAAATATAGTGTCATCTTAATGTCCATCTTTGAAGGTGTTAAAAGAATGTTGAACATCATCGTTTCGGGAGGCAGAAATTCTCCATCCACAGAAACAGTATGTTCTTTAACCATTAGATGTAGGTGTGTGTAAGTGTATCTCTAATAATTCTTATAACAAAATCCTATTATATTGAGGATACTGGAGTTTTTACAAAATAAAATAATAAAAAGAGTTTAGGGGGTTGGAGAAGCAAAATCAAACAAAAGGACTCAAAAGAAGACATTACCTTAAAATTGGGTAACTCCCTTTGGTTTGAGCTCAAAGGATTCCTTGGGAAGACTTCTGCCCAAAGTGAGGCTTCAAGGAGTAAGATAGGGAAGTGTAGAGACAAAATGGGAAGAGTTTGGCCAAGACAAAGGCTTTGGGAGTGTGGGTAAGGAGGTAGAGGTGGGGGCCTTTTATAAGAGAAGAGGAGGGGCACTCTTGTAAAGTTACAAAATGTTACTTTATTTTCAAAAGATTTTCGGATTTTAAAGGTCCCACATTGATGTAATTAAAGGATAAGGTGATAAGGGTTCGAAATAAACTCATCAAATAGGCTTTGGACATGTGTAGGTCTTAGATATTACATTATCTTACCATTTTATTTAAATCATTAAATAATGAGGTCATCGCTGCATCATCATGATGTCATAAATAATTTAATTTATGTAATGTCAAAAAATTATAAAAAAAATACTATGATGTAGGAAATATTTTTAGCTTTATAATAAATATTTATAGTCAAAAATCTGACTTGTATAACCCCATGTAAAAATTGTTTTAGTAAAACATCTCATGTGTTTGTCATTTTTACTTTATCATTAAATAAAAAGTTATTTATATCATTTCCCAACCAAAGTGGCTCCATGGGGTCCCCAAGTTGACCCATGGATTTTCTTGGTTGTCCATGACACATCCAATAAGGTTAGGACATGTGTCAAGGTATTTTCATTTTATTATAATATCATTTTTGCCTTAAACTACACTAATTACCTCTAATCGTGATTAAAAACTTAATAAGTTACTATTCACCAAAAAATTATTTTAATCTCATTGAACCACATTTTACTTCTTAATGAAAACCATGTATGTCAGATTTTTGAAATTCAAAACACATAAGTGGTAAAATTTCATTTAAACGAAAAATCAGTTTTTATAAGTACCACTTAGTGGTTTCACTATTCATCAAAAATTGAAGTTTTTCAGAAAAATACCAAAAATTCACCCTAAGATATATTTGATATTAGAAATTCAAAAATGAAGTCTATTTTACAAAATTCAAAACATATAAGTAAAATTAATTAATTTAATAATTAATTCCCGCTGTCATAACAAATAGCGTGTTTTTATGAAACAATAAGTATCAAAAGATTGACACTAGTTTAAGTCCGATTTCAAAGTGAAATTAATTTCAACGACCACTATTTGATTTAATGGTAAAAATATATTCAAATTTCACTTTAAAACCAATTCAAAAGATAATCTAGTCATATAAATAAATTAGATTAAAAAGAGGTTTTGAATTAAAATACAACATTTTACACTATTCATTAAAAAAATGAACTTTATCGGAAAAATACCAAAAATTTACACAAAGTAAAATTTGATGTCCCAATTTTAAAGAAGAGTTTTATTTGGTCCAAAAGAATGTATAAGAGTTATCAAAACTATATTTAATGACAGTTCGCCATCAAAAGGCGATAAGTGAACCTTTAGTGAAAATTAGGGTATAAAAGCCTAAAATTGAATTCTTTCCGTATTTTTAGCCTTTATCTTTTATTGGATAAATGTAAAAACATTTAAAAAACATATATAATCATATTTTAGTTATTTCTATCCATTCCCTCCAATACAACGGCTACATGTTAACTACCATTTAAAATAATATTATTTTATTATTAGAGTGCAACGTAAGATTCCCAAGAAACTCGTTGTTGCGTGTTGGGTACGCCATTGAGCATAGCATACCCTTTAAAGTCATATTAATATTTCATTCACAAATATGGATAAATATGAAAATGTAATATTCTTTATTTACCTGGGGTGTTACACATAAAGAATTGAAAAGGGTTATGTGAATATTTTTTGAAAACATATAATTTTGAAAAATAATCATTTATAATAAATACTTGAAAAGGATATAATGGATTAAAAATGATATGTTAATTATTTAAAAAACAATAAATTTGAAAAGGAAACTTTTTTAATAGATCCTTGAAATGGTAGAAAGGTAATTTAAATAAATGTCATGTTCAAGATAAAAAAAATGATTATAAATGGAGGGAAAGATATTTTTAAATACAATTATTGAAGACGCACATTGTAAAAATAGTTAAAAATATTACTTTGAAAATATGATAAGGGAAATATGAAGGTTACATGAGATATCAAAAAATTAAATTTTATAATATACATGAGAACATTAGTGGGAAAATAAAATATGGACTAGGATGAGAACTTGTCATTAAAGAGGAAGAGAATTATTCTGGACAGTGATATAATTATATTTGAGGATGAAATCATTCGAGGAATATGTTTTCAATAAAAATTTATATCTTCCCTGTAGAGGAGGAAAATGTACCTAGAAATTAAATCTTCTGGAGGAAGTAACCAAACTTAGAAGAAAGAAGTATAAGAATAGTCATTCTAACTCACTAAAGGGACTTGAGCTAATGAATAGCCTTACGACATTATTATTGTTTGAATATATATTCAAATAATAAGAAAGAGAATATATATTCCAATAATTAATGAACAAGATATGACTCTTTAAACCCCATAAATTAAATTTATATTTTGAAATAAATTCATTTAGTGGTAATCATAACATATCAATGATTTCATATTTCACAATAAGAAATATGACTGAAGAAATAAAATTTGAGATTAAGAAAGCCTTAGCTGAATCCATGACTTCCACTAAACACTTGAATTTAAATTATAAAAAATAAATATTTTAGTTAATCTTTAGGAACCTTATTAATATCCCTATAATATTATAAACTTCATTTATATTTATTCTTTAACTGTATGTTTATTTTTATTAGTTATTTTCAATATCAAGTGTGAGTAATCTTGATCATTTTGATCTAATTTGGTAAAATCAGTTTTATTATTCATTTTTCTCCCTATGTTCAAAATTATGTGATCATAGAAAGTATTGAAATTAATTTTTGATGATACTTTAAAATATTGACACTTAATTGTATAATATTCTTATTCATGGTTATTGTAGAATAAATTTTCCACAATCATGTTTCAGATATCCTCAACAATCAAAAGTTTGTATCTTAAATAATGATTTGGAAATTAAAGTTATAATTACAAAAATCAAAATAAAATCATTATTTACTTATTTATATCATATTTTAGTAGTAATTCTATTGTTATAGTCATATATGATATTATTTTAGAGTATTGTTCATGTAGGTGGTTAGACCGACCCAAACATGAACTTATCAAAATTAATTGAAGAATATTCCTATGAAAGTGGATTTATTTGGAAGAATATAATTATTTAAAAATAATAATGATATATTTAATTATTTTTATGTTATAAAATATTAATATTAGAGAATTTAGTAAATAATAATGAAACAAAATAGATACCTAACTTCTTAGAGGAGGTAGTCCACACAATGCATGGTTAAAATTTTCATTTCTCAAAGAAAGAGAGGTAAAGAAGGTGGATTATAATTTTTTCACATAATAATTGAACTTATATTACATATGTCACAATAATTCCTCAATTTCAAGATTATAATCATTAAAGAGACACGGTGATCAAAAAACTAAATTAGTCTCTTCATGGATGTAGTAGTTCTCAAAATACAAGAATACAAGTTTCATTTTTATTAAAATAAAATTGGAAAGGAGGTTAATAGTTATTACCAATTCATAGTAGAATTTATTATAAAAATTATAGATATGTTTATATATGAATTAGAAAATTTAGTTTGGGAAGTCCAGAAATAAATAGAAGAAGTTATGAAAAAATGTACTCAACTTTCAGAATTGGGCTTTCCATTGGAAGACTCTTTAGAAATGGAGATCTTAGGATAATTTATTTTTAAGAAAATATCAATGAAGATGAAGATATGTCTAGTTTAAGTGTGAAGGGAGTGCTTTCAAAGAGAAATTGTATTTTTCAAATTCCCTAGATGGTGTGGTGAGTGACCCCTTTTATAAGTGGTGAGAATGTTTTTTTAATTATAACAACTTAATATTATGGAAGAACAAGTTAAACTGTTATTGTGGTTCTATAAATGGTTATTTATTGAGTGGGACTAACATAATGTTGATAATCCATCAAACAATCATTTTCTCACTTTTTATAGACATGTTTGTAAGTCCTTTAATCTTAGAATTTTCACTTTTGCCTATTTTACCATGGTAACTCATATTTACTTAAGTAATTTAATTTTAATGAATAATAATAAAATGGCCCTTAGTATAAAATTTGGACCAACTAATTCAAAATATGAAATCCAAATTAATAGAAAAAATTTATTTGAGTATCAAAAATCAACTTCATTAGTAGCACATGTGAAGTGTAAAATCAAATTTATATAAAAATGGTATTTTTAGCTTAAAATTAATATTTTGGGAAAATTTACACAAATATTTTATTTTCATGATATAAATTTTTTAATTCTAAATCAATGAAAATTTATATTCAGCAAAAAGTAATCCAAAAAAATCACAATTTAAAAGATTAATTATATAAAATGATGAGAAACCGTTTTTAATTTGTAATAAAATAATACTTATATTCTAATAATAAATCAATTTTTTTTCTATATTCTAAATTATATTTTATAATATGTAGAATTAACCTTTTTATATATTTTTAATCAATTAAGTGTTTTTTTATAAACTTATATCTATTGAAAAATAGCATTGAAGACATAAAATTTACTTTTTTTGTAAAATCCATATTTTTCACTATTCCTGTAAAAGTCAGTTATTTCAGAAAAATAATAAAAAATCATAGTAATATAATATTTTTCTTCTAATATAAAAAAAATCATAATATCTATATATTTTTAAATGTTATATATTTATTATCTTGATTTAATATAAAAATATAACGACAAACTATATTTACTGAAATTTTATTTTTTGGAAATTAATTATTTTTAATATTATTTCATACAACCTATAATTTAAAGAATGTTAAAATTTTATTTCATATATTAAAATATCATATATTATTACAATAATATTTTAAAATTGGTGAATTTAATTTATTTGGGAAAATTAGACAACCAGTTAAATAAATAGTTATTTGAAAATAAAAAATCAATTAAATATTAATTATTTATCTTCTAAATATAAGCATTTGAAATTTATTAATATTTTATTATTTACAAGAAAATTTTTATTCATAAATTTTATTATTAATATTCATCTAATATGTCACATATCATTTTATTTTGGCGTTTCACATGAATTAAACTATGGAACATATTATTAATTTAAAGAAAAATCTAATCCAAAATATCATGTCATTACATTCTACCCCTTAAATAAATTTTGTCCTAAAAATTAAATTATTAATCACTCATGAAATTAGGTGAGTTTATTCATAGAATATTTTTCATTCAGGAAATAATTTATAAAATGACCTATACCATACTTTCTTAGTCAATATTAACTTATCATTCCTCAAACAACATTAATCATTCATACAATCATATAATCATGTATGTAAATACCCTTATCATACATTCTCCAAAATACACCATTACCAATACCATAAGATTCTCCAAGACATTAATTCATAGTGAAATCATATATTATTCCATAAAATATCTCTATCTTTATCCATCAAATGGTATAAATCACTATGTCATATGATCACACACAAGCCAATATACACAAAATAACAAACATGCAATGAAAATTATAAAAAATATAATGAATCAACTATTAATCATAAGGTTACCAATATTATCTTACATTATTTCTCAAAATTAATCAAACCTATAATATATCAAAATCATGCATATATTAAACAAAAGAATTACCCATCCCTCGATCTTTTGTTCTCTAATAATTATCCAAAAAATATAACCTTATAATAAAATAACTTTTAAAGGTTATTGAAACCATTTAATAATTTTTTCCAAACTATAAATTTATATCAACTAAATAACAATACATTTATGTTTCACACAGTTCACATATCGTATAGAACATAGTAGAATATCATCAAAAAATATAATCCACTAATGAAAATTGGTAAGAGTGTCAAGATTTAATTTTTATAAAGATATCCACCTCACTGACATAGGTAAGACATGGAATATCACCTTTTACATCATAACATACATATACTAATAGTCTAAATTACTTATGTATTCTCCCTTATTTCATTATAAGACATAGAGGTTTCTAGATACACATTGTTTTTAACTTCATTATCATGATAATGTTTAAAATAAATACTAATACAATTTTTTTTATTATATACAAAAAATATAAATATGAAACATCAATATGAAGATTTATTACCCTATGAAACCTTTAATTTTAGAAAATTATACTTGTAGTTTAACTTATGAATCTATTTGTTCAATCCCTTGTTATCTAGGGAAATTTTTTTATTAGGTTCACTAGCCTATTTACTTATCATCACAGTAAAATAATTTATAATTATTCATTATAGATAATTTGAATTAACCATATCATATCCCACATGACTATTAAACATGGTGAAAAATTAGACCTCTTCGTCATGCACATGGTGATGATTGAGTAAATAACAAATATACATCTTTCAGAGTTACTACCCCAAGGTAAATCTTTGCTAGATCCCTCATCCACTTATAATATCTGGATAAATATTTTATTTATATAAAAATCTCATTTTCTCCACTTTACATAAATTCATGGATGTTATCATATACATCAACTTATCCAATATAATTTTCCCATAGATATATCCCATTATCATTCACTAAATTTCATTAATATAATACCCAAAATAACTAAACATTCGTTTGATACCAAATAAAGAGATAGAAGCTAAATGAAATTTCTTATTTCATTATTTTACATGAGTAATCATTCCATTCACAAATAGACACACAAATTGAAGAATCAAATGGTTAGTTTCTTGGATTATTAGTTACATAAAAAACTATTTTTTCTATACTCATCAATATTTGTCCAAAACCACCCAAATCTAAACCCCTTATAAAAATACCATATGTGATACCCATCTCCAAGTCACGAGGAATGAAAACAAAGGGAATGATTGAGATCAAATTATTAGTAATGGAAATACATGTGATAATCAATAATGATCATATGTGATTTCATGATAATTATATAGTTATGAGATAATAATCAATATCCATGAACATAATATTAGAAAAACATACCCAAATAATAAATAGAGCACATTACTTGAGAAATCATAATATAAGTACTTTTTTATAACTGATAATATATTCTAAACATGATCATAAGAATCATAACATATTGTATTAGAGATCACAAGCTACTTCCCTTAGAAGACCAAGCTTCACATACCTGTTTCCCTTGGTGGATCAAGATTCAATCACCTATTTTTGATTGTTGATTAGTTCTCATTGATCTTTTTACCGATGTTAATTGGGCTCCATTGGCCTATTTCAAATGGTGTATCATGTCATCAAAAACCATTCGCTATTATCTTATGATATATAATGATTTACCCAATTCATTGGAGGGATATATAGGGTCTAAATATTAACTAATGAAAAGGTATACATATGTGTGCCATATGATATCAATCAATCAATATATCATGAAAACTCATGGAAGAAAATGGTTTTCATTAATCACATCACAATGAACCCATATAATTAATAACGGATTTCACAACATTTCTTGATTTTATTACCAAATATAATCTATGGATTGTAAATGGATGAAATAAAAAATTCAATCACCCAAAATAATATTTCATAAAATTTAGAGGGTTTTTTGAGAAAAAGCATTAAAGGATACAAATCATTTAGTGATATAGAGGAAATGGTAGTGAAATCATAATAGCGGTTTCTAAAATCACATTTATCTTTTCCATAAAATATTATGCTAAATTCACTTTAAAAAATTATTTTTGAATGGTCAAATTTTAGAAATTAAAAAAAGGAATATTCATAAATCAATATTTTAAAATAAATCTCAACAATTAAAACTTGATTTTTTTTTCAAAAAGGTGATGTGAATCTTTTTTGAAAATATTAAAATTTTAAAAAGAATTATAATTTTAGTATCCTTGTAAAAAACATAATGGTTTTGAAATGGTTGATTAAAAGACACTTTGAAAACATTGAATTTTAAAAAAATATTAAATAATGAATCCCTTAAAAAGAAAAAAAGTATTAAAATATGAAGTGAATGGTTTGAAAAAAGTATACTTTTTAAAAATAAACATCAATTATAGAACCTTGATATGACATAATGGTTATCAACCTAAGTGTGGAGTTATTGATGAAACATTTTATTTTGATAACATGGTAAAATACATTGAAATACCATTGTTGAAAACCCATACCATAGAAATATTAAAAAAACTTATTTTGGAAATATGAGAAGGTAATTATAAAGATCACATGAGATATAATATAATTGGGTTTCAACATATAAAGGATAACATTATTGGGATTGGAAAATATGGACAAAGTAGTGAAAGAGTCATTAAAGAGGATGATAATTATTCTCAAAAATGATATAATTTTTATGGGGATAAAATTAATAATGGATGAATATTTAAATGAAATGTTTCTTTGTAAAAACATTGATTCTAGTAACCAAGATATGGTGGTTACAATATTACATTGTTATATATAGAATTGGTAAAATGCCAAATGATAGAACAATTTAGCAGTCTTAGATATCTATATAAAAATATGATACCCATTTTACATTGCAATCAAATTATAAATAATCATAACAAAAAACATTTATAATCCTTGAACTTATTCAAAGATTTCTTCTTCTTCATATAATGGTGAAACTAAAAAAAGAGTGAGCTCAAATTCTTAGTAAGGGTTATGGATAATGGAATTAATCAAGAATAAAAAATTCAGAATCAATATTTCACAGTAAATAATATAAAAATCATTCTATTTAACCAACAACATAATGAAGAATAATAATATTGTAGGAATAAATGATGATCAAATAATTCCATATAAATAATCACATGATGATGAAGTTAATTGAACGATAATATTAATGTAATAATATCATGGATAAAAATAACTATATTCTTAATGAAGAAAATTATTAATATTAGTCATCACGATCTCAAAAATCATGATATCTATAGAATCAATACTTTTTACTAAGACTGTTTAAAACTATGGGTAGGTATACATCAAAACCCATTTAATTCGGATGATTGATTTACCTCATGAGGCATGTTAACACATTGAGGGGATATATAATTATAGGCCCCACCCTTAACTTCATATTAAATTCATTCCTCACATATCATATGTTTGATTTAATTCATGACCAATATGTATTATTAATAAAAAACTATATTGAGTAATGAATACAAATTATCAATAAGTCACCAGAAAATAAAATAACATAAAAAATTAAAACACCATATGTATGAATGGTATATGGTTTAGGACATAATTATATGCATGATACAAATAATAATTTATATTTTAGGGAAATTTAATGTCCAGTGGTCACTTGAAAGTGAATGTTTCAAGGGAAAATAAATGACAAAAAAATTAATGAAGAAAGTGAAAGCCAATACATTCCCTAATCAAACTGATCATAAACCATCTATAGAAAGAATAAGAATTGTATCATTAAAAAATATTCCCAGTTTTTTTATAAATAAAATAAAGGGTTGTTATCATTTAATAATAGATATATCATAAAACAATCATTAAAAATATTCCTGAGCAAAATACCCTTTACACTATAAAAATATCTTCTACAAACAAAAAATTTCCAGGATATTATGGAAAAAATATATTTGAAAATAACCATGAAAATATTTAAT
The DNA here is from genome assembly GCA_963277665.1 of Viscum album. Lineage (NCBI taxonomy): Eukaryota > Viridiplantae > Streptophyta > Magnoliopsida > Santalales > Viscaceae > Viscum > Viscum album. The sequence continues at coordinate 1,336,364,265 of OY728142.1, forward strand.
GTAAATTTAAATATATTTATAATCCATGATGGTAGGAAATTACATTCATGTTGAGTACATTAAAAAATATTCCTTTCATATTTTTGGTAAAAAGTAAATAAGTGCCTTTTTTAGAAAATAATAAAAATATTACTTTAAAATGATTTTGTAACAATCCAATCATGGTAACAATTACTTTAAAAAATCAATCATAATATTAAAAATGTTTTTGAAAACATTTTTAGAAAACATGGTTATGAAAGAAAAATGATATTTGATTGTAGATAGAAATAAAGTATGCTTTTATTAAAAGCACTTTTTCATTTATTTTAAGTAAAAAGATAAAAAATGGTGCAATTACACGAAAATTTCAAGAATAAATAGAGAAAAATAAAATATATTGGGTTTAAAAATAAATATCAAATAATTCCCCCAATGGAGACTTAAAAATATATAATCCAAAATGATGATTAGATTGTGAAATAAACCCTTACTAATTTGGTAAAATTTGAATCATAACCCCAATGAAAGAAATAAAAACAAATGAAACACTAATTACAATGAATATAAATGGATTCATGATATATAATATGAAAGAGATAATATATAAAAATCATAAAAATAAGTAATTGTATAATACCAAATATGTCTTAATGGAGTAGAAATTGAGATGAAGTCTCTTGCAATTATCATACCACTAAAGTGTGAGATAATCAATTAATATATTATGTGTATCAAATTTAAACCCACATAAAACAAGTGGAAATAATATATAAAATAATTAAAATTCATTACACACACAATCCTATAATATCAAAGGAAATTAAGAAGTAATATAACCCAATTAAAATAAATTTAGTTACGAAACACTTACCATATGGTAACATTCCAATTGAACCCCTTTGAAAGAATAAACATGAATTGAAAAATTAATCATCGTGAATAAATATTTATTAATTTTGAATAAATCAATGGGGTAATACATTCTCCACATAAATGGGAGTAGGTGTATAATAATAAAATATACCTCAATAAAGGATTTTTTTGACAAAATCACATATCCCATGCATTCCTTTAGTTAAACATGCATTAAACTCCACTATAAATGTTATAAGAATGCAATTAATTTGTTACTTAACTATATTCATATTTATAATATCATATATGACCCTCTCATGACATATTAACTATCACACTCGGATTTCTAAAACAATTATTATTATTATTTTTATTCACTTTTTCAAATCTTCATCGAAGTGCGGGCTGAGCCCAATTAAATTGTTTACTTTTTTCTGATAAACGAATATTTTAGGCATGACGGTGTCCGACTAATGGGCGGAGCACAGTCAAAGCTACGCAACTTTGCCTGGGTCGCCGCGTGACCTCACCCGGTTCACCACACGCCCGACCCGATGATCAACGAATGAAATAAGATGAATTGAGAATGGTTCTAATAATAATAATATTAATGTCATTTGAGAATATTATTATTATTATTATTTTTATTATTATTAGTATTAAGAGTATAAAATTTTTTAGTTATTATTAATATTTTAGTTCTTATTATTATTATTATCATTATTATCATTATTACAATTAATAAATTAATTTAGTTATCTTTTTATTTGGATCTATTTAGATTATTTCTTTTATGTTTATTATGAGATACACTATTTTTTATTTATTTTATTTTATTTTTATTTTCCTTTCATTCCTTTTTTTCTTATCTTTCCTTTATTTTTCTTTTCCTCTCCCTCACATTTTCTCCCATGTCGCGCGCGGACACCACCTCAAACCCTATGCGCCGTTTTCTTTTTTCTTCTCCCCTGCCATTGTCGCCAAATCAATCCTCCCCTTGAAATCCCGTCATGCCACAACCAAGGACAGTAGCCAGTATCCTCTTCATCGCATCGCCCCCTCCTACCTCGTGGACTGTCGCTAGAACCCTCCTCCTCCTGATCTTCATCGCGCCAGACTCCTCCTGGCCAGCCCCGTCTAGCCACGCCTACATCCTCTCCACCCAACCCTTGAACCCTTACGTCATCACCCTTCCCTCCGACTCCGCCGTCCAGCGTGTTGCGCCCCCACTCCCCTTCAGCTCCACCATCCGGCCTCCCACCTGGTGCGCAACACCCTTCCCGGCCGACACCCCCTACTCCCCTTAGCTGACCACTATTCATCTAGTCAGCCTCATTGCACTGCTTACCCCTCTACCAGTAGCCTTTCCGGCTCCGACTTCCCCACCGGCTTCTTTCTCTCCTTCCGTGAGAGCTACCCCCTTCGGTTAAATCTATTTCCCTTCATTTTTTTGAGTTCTTTGTTGTTTGGCATGCGTGGGTTCATGTTAGGGGTCGAATTTGAATCTTTTCTTTATTCAAATTCTGTGTTTAGGGTTATGTCCACTTGGTTTTGATTCGAATTGGTTGCAATTGGAGTTCCGCACCCAATTTTAGAAGTTTCGATGCCGAGGTAGGTGATTCCACATTTAACCATTGTTTGATGAATTAATTTTCCTTTTAAATTAATTTAGCATATTATCTAATTAGTCTGTTTGATGTGAATAATGTTTTTTTATTGAAGTTGACATGAATATGTGATATGGGTGTGTTTTAGGTGGAAATTAATGTTGAACTGTTTATTTGTAGTTTATAAATTATACAAACTGTGTTATGGTTTAGTGTCAATTTTCATCCAATCATAGAGGAATTTTTGATTGCATCTTTAGTATTTTGATTTATGAGACATATTCTGAAAATTGATTTATAAATTTTCTGGTGAATTAGTTTGTTAATTTAATTAATTTAGCATAAATTTTAAGTAGTTTACATGCTGCGAAAGAGATTTTGATTGAGTTTTGTTGTGCATTTGTCTTGTTAGTCGTGTGTTTATGTGATTTTTATGTGTTTTTTTGTGATAACCTACATTGAGCTATTTATTAGGGTTCTCAAGATTGTGCATTTAGTTTGTTTGAATGTGAAAGAGCTGCGGTGTGTGTTTTGGGTGTGGCATCAAAGTGTGTTTTGTCATAAAAGAGGTTTTGAGTTCGTTCTGGTGTTTAAAATCGCGTGACACATTTTTTTTAAAATTGTTCAATAAATTCTCTTGGTGGTTTTCTAAGTGTAAAAATGTTTTCTTTAAGATTGCGTGTGGTTTAATTGATGGTGTGAGCGATGCAAATTAAGTTCTAAAAAAATATTTTGGGTGTGCGTAATATTTCAAAATGGTATTTAGGTGCGCGTAATATTTCAAAATGGTATTTTGGGTGTGCATAATATTTAGAAATGGTATTTTGGGTGTGCATAATATTTCAAAATGGTATTTGGGTGTGTAGATGATGGTTCAGTGTGTGTAAGTACTCTGTTTGGCTTTTATGCATAAATCTGACATTTGAAATGATCTTGAATTTTAAAAGTAGAATTGATGTTGTAAATGGTATCTTGTCATGCGTGGTGTTTTGATTGGATTGCTTATGTGATGTGCTCCTATTATGATCTTGAAATTTGTTGAGCACAAAGCGGGAAGCTGAGGTAGCTAGGAAGGTGAACTAGGACTAGTGGGCTAGTGTTCCGGAGGTGACTCGACCCGATTTCACTGGCAGGACTGACGATTGCAACACTAACTAAACATATGCTTTTCTGAGGGTTGTGGTCTTCTAATCCACATTTTCTGAGGGTCGTGGTCTTCTAAGACATGTTTTCTGAGGGTCATGGCCTTCTAATGCACGCTTTTCTGAGGGTCGTGGTTTCTAATCCATGCTTCACTGAGACAAGAAGATTTAGGGACCCAAGCTAGCTATCACCCATGAGGCCTCTCCCATATTTGGTGCTCCTTGGTTACTTTATGTTCATTAGTGTGACACTTTGGTTATTTTAAAAAGTAAGTGTGTGTGTGTGTGTTTTAATTTAATCAGTTTTGTTTGAAACAGTTTTCTTAAATCCCGTTTTCTTTAAAAGTGTGAAAATATTTAATTCTTCTCTTCAATTTAAGTTGTTGTCTTTAAATTTGTTTTCATTCAAAGCACTTGTCATTAAAAAATTGTTTTCATTAAATACTGTTTAAGAATTTATTTCCCTTTTATCTATTTTACTAGAAGATGTATTTGTCATTTAAATGGTTATGCATGGAATCTTCTCCCGGTGGTATCCTACATACCCCTTTGGGTGTATGTAGACCTTTTTTTTGCATGAAGGTGCAGGTATATGTCTTAGTTTTATTTCATTGCAGTTTTATTAGAGTTTTAGTTTTCCTTTTTTGTCGTCTCTCTTGGGTTATTGGTTCCAATTGTAAACCTTTAAATATAAATTGTGTTAAGGGTCTGTTTGGTTGTATAAAATCAATTTATTTCCATTAAAGTTGTTAGTTGTTTTTATGTCTCTTTCTTCGGGTAAATCGTTCCCATGTGTTAGTTTTGATACCCGGGAACTTGTGCTAGCCCGTGGGGATTGGGAACGCCCTTCGGGCCATGCCACGGACCGGGTCGGGCACCGGGTCAGATGGAGACCCGGCCTGGTTCGTGACAAAATGGTATCAGAGGAGGTTTGTTATCTTGGGTCGTGTTCTTTTGGGACAGAGTCAAGGTAGAAAAAATTTAAGGGTGTTAGAACTCGACGTTATAGTTAAGAGTAAGGTGACTCGCCAGCACACCTCGTGGCGGGACTCGAGTTACCAAAGTAAGTTGAGGTTTGTTTAAAACTTTGGTCTGTGTGGTTAATCTTGTTTATGGGAAATGAAAAGGGAGTAGGGTCAGTGGTCCTAGTGAGATCGCAGGGTATGGCAAGCCATGTGGAGCCGGGGACGCTGTCCTAGAAAACCCTCTATGGCGGTGGCGTGACTGGCGTATGGCTGCCAACCATATGTTTTAGTCAGCCACTGACACTAGTTTTCTCTTGTATCATCCCTCATATCTTTGTTTTGGATTCATGGAAATCTGGTTTTTAAGTAAAAACGATTCGGTCTTGGAAAATTCTTTGAAATGAAGCTCCTTAAAAAGAAAACAATGAGTAAGGTTTGAAAAGCATGGGTTAAATGTTTTGGTTTTGAAAAATTGAAAGGTTTGGTTTTGATCCTTGGTGTTTTGGTGGGAAACCACATGCATGAGTGTATATTGAAAGAGGAATGGTTAATGGAACGAGAGGATGAATTTCTGGATGGGTATGAGGTTGGTGCCGGTGTGGCACGAGAACATTCATGTGCGAGGCCCATGGGACACCATTGGTGTTTGTGCAACCCACCAGCTTTTCTTATTTTCAAAATGTTTTGTTAAATGAGAATTCAGTGTTTTAATAACCGGTGATTATGTGGTGTGTCCTTGTATTTTGGAAATGTTGGAAGTGAGGCGTTTTGAGTCGAGGATCCTTTCTGACTGATTTGTGTCATGAGTTTAAATTCTTATTTGTAAGATGGTGTGAAAGTGTGTAGTTAGTGGTTTATTTTGAAAAGTGCTTCGGAAAACCCTTGTAGTGGTCCCCTCTACACGTTTAGTGTTCTCTTGCAGTATGTCTTGACCATTGGACCAGTTTGGTTGGGTCCATAGTTTTCCTTATTAACTAGTGCACGCCCCTCTATAAAACGTTAACATGAGATTGAAGTGTGGATACGGGCAATTCTCTATTGGCTAGACCTCCAGTTGATCAGAGGACTCTCTTCTTGAATTATATAATTGAACCCACCTCTCCTTTTTTACAACTAAATGGATCCTTACATAGCAGGATTATAGATATGAGGGGAGTTGAATGGAGTTTTTGTCTCTTTGAGTTGGGTGGGTTGTCGGGTAAGAAGTTTGACATTGTTGTGTTTGAAAGTTCCCCTGGAAAGGGTGAAAGGAATTCTGGCGGGGAAGGGTGAAGAAGGTTCAGAGTTATTGGTGCTGACTGAAGTCTTGAAAGGTTCGTAGTGCTTCCATCATCCACAATATCCATGTTTGGTGACGTCTTGCAGCGCAAGTTCTCTTGAATATCAAGGGTGGATTTCATAGGATCCCTTGGGAATCCCTATTTTCATAGGAGCATGTCATCTAGGGGAGTCCTAATTTTTCTATTCAAAGGGGAGTGTTTGTCGTGCATCTTTTCTCCTTATGTTTCATGGTTGAGGTGAAGATGTGATGCATGTGCATCATCTAAACCTCTGTTCTAGTGGATGTACCGTGAGGGAGTAGTTGTATGTCGTGGTGTGTTGTGTTTGTTGGTGTTGTCTCAGTTGCGGTGTGGTCGCGTGTAACACCAAAAGGAGAAGCTCCGTTCGGGAGTCTTCAATACTTGACTGCAAGGTAGGAGATTCTTCAAACATCAGGACTTCATCCATAGGCCTCAGAGTGAAGCTGGCGCATGGTTAGGAACCCCGGGAGTGTATGAGACCCTGACTTTATTTCTGTCATCGGTGTTGAAAGTAAAGGCAGTTTAAATTTTTTTTCTGTGGTTGTTCTATTCTGAACGAACCGTCTGTCTGCGTAAGGTTTTTGTGACTATGTGGAGGCATGTTTGTCTCATTTCCTTAAAGTATTGGGGGTTGCATCCCACTGGATGTAATCGCTTAGGTGGTCTTTATGGGGTATGTTGGGTAAATAGGTCTCAAAGTTGAATAGTTCTCATCCAAGGATGTGGAGATGTTGGTATGTCTTCAGCCTTGGTTTTGATGCCCAGTAGTTGGGCCCAGCCCTCCCCACCCCTTGTGGTGGGGTGCTTGGTCCCCGTCGGAAAATTTCCAAAGTTTTGTATTAGCTATCAGTTCTAATGGAGGGGAGACCCACTTTGGGTCTAACACGAATGTCTCTATAATGGATCGATGTTGGAATTTTCTTTAATGGCGGGGAGTCTGCTTGGACCTCCCCATTTCGGTCTTCCAATCTCGCCTTGGGTGTTAGTGGGTTCTTAATGGTGGGGAGCCCCTCGGGCTTCCACATGTTGACCATTTGGTTTTGTTTCTAAAGATGTCTTGGTGATAAGTGATAAGAGTGTTCCTTGGACGTGGTTTGACCTTGTTTGTTCATTCTAGCTAAATGCTGTGGTTTTTGTTTAATAGTGCTTGAGATGTTTTGGCTTGCGAAGTTGGTTTCCATGGGTGTGAGAGTTCCCTTCCTTGATCAGTCAACTGGAGGCGTTCTAGCTCTTTGGGGCAGGCGACACATATCAGAAAGTCTTTTTACGAGTTTCTTGAAGTTGTATTTGATTCACTCTCTCTGAGCACGATGCTTTTGCCTCTCTTCACTTGATGTTTGTGGGGATCCCCTTTGAACCTTAAGGGAGTTTCATTTTCTACTTTGGGGTTCAATCTTAGTTGTGGATTTCCGGGGACGAAAAATGCTATGGTGGGGATAATTGTCACACTCGGATTTCTAAAACAATTTTTATTTTTATTTTTTTTATTATATTTATTCACTTTTTCAAATCTTCATCAAAGTGCGGGCTGAGCCCGATTAAATTTTTTAATTTCTACTGATAAAAAAATATTTTAGGCATGACGGTGTCTGACGAATGGGTGGAGCATGGTCAAAGTTGTGCAACTTTTCCTGGGACGCCATGAAACCTCGCCCGGTTCACTACACGCCCGACCCGATGATCAACTAATGAAATAAGATGAATTGAGAATGGTTCTAATAATAATAATATTAATGTCATTTGAGATTATTATTATTATTATTATTATTATTGTTATTATTATTATTAATAGTATTAAGAATATAAAATTTATTAAGTATTATTAATATTGTAGTTCTTATTATTATTATTATTATCATTATAATCGTTATTAAAATTAATACATTAATTTAGTTATCTTTTTCTTTGGATCTATTTAGATTATTTTTTTATGTTTATTATGAGATACACTTTTTTTATTTTATTTTATTTTTATTTTCCTTCCATTCCTTTTTTTCTTATCTTTCATTTATTTTTCTTTTCCTCTCTCTCACATTCCCTCCCCTGTCGCGCGCAGACACCCCCTCAAACCCTATACACCGTTTTCTTTTTTTCTTCTACCCTACCTTTGTCGCCGGCTCACTCCTCCCCTTGAAATCCCATCGCACCGCAACCAGGGACAGCTGCCAACATCATCTTCATCGTGTCGCCCCCTCCTACCTCGTGGACTGCCACTGGTACCCTCCTCCTTCCGATCTTCATTGCTCCAGACTCCTCCTGACCATCCCCGTCCGGCCGCGCCTCCATCCTCTCCACCCAACGCTTGAACCCTCGCGCCATCTCCCTTCCCTCTGACTCCTCTGTCCAGTGCACTACACCCCCGCTTCCCTTCGGCTCCACCGTCCAGCCTCCCACATAGTGCGCAACACCCTTCCCGGCCGACACCCCCTACTCCCCTTGGCTGACCACTATTCATCCATCCATCCTCGCCGTGCTGTTTACCTCTTAGCCAACAGCCTCGTCGGCTCCAACTTCCCCACCGGATCCTTTCCCTCCATTCGTGCGAGCTACCCCCTTCAGTTAAATCTATTTCCCTTCATTTTTTTGAGTTCTTCGTTGTTTAGCATGTGTGGGTTCATGTTAGGGGTCAAATTTGAATCTTTTATTTATTTGAATTATGTTTTTAGGGTTATGTCCACTTGGTTTTGATTCGAATTGGTTGCGATTGGAGTTCCGCACCCAAGTTTGGAAGTTTCGATGCTAAGGTAGGTGATTTCGCATTTAACCATTGTTTGATGAATTAAATTTCCTCTTAAATTAATTTAGCATATTATCTAATTAGTCTTTTTGATTCGAATAATGTTTTTTATTGAAGTTGACATGCATATGTGATATGGGTGTGTTTTAGGTGGAAATTAATGTTGAACTGTTTATTTGTAGTTTATAAATTATACAAATTGTGTGCTGGTTTAGTGTCAATTTGCGTCCATTCATAGAGGAATTTTTTATTGCATCTTTAGTATTTTGATTTATGTGACATATTCTAAAAATTGTTTTATAAATTTTCTGGTGAATTAGTTTGTTAATTTAATTAATTTAGTACAATTGTTAAGTAGTTTACATGCCATGAAAGTGATTTTGACAGAGTTTTATTGTGCATTTGTCTTGTTAGTCGAGTGTTTATGTGATGTTTATGCATTTTTTTGTGAAAAACTTCATTGAGATATTTATCAGGGTTCTCAAGATTGTGCATTTAGTTTGTTTGAATGTGAAAGAGCTGCAGTTTGTGTTTTGGGTGTGGCATCAAAGTGCGTTTTGTCATAAAAGAGGTTTTGTGTGTGTTCTGGTGTTTAAAATCGTGCGACACATTTTTTTTAAATTGTTCAATAAATTCTCTTGGTGGTTTTCTAAGTGTAAAACCATTTTATTTAAGATTGAGAGCGGTTTAATTGATGGTGTGAGTGATGCAGATTAATTTCTAAAAAAATATTTTGGGTGTGCGTAATATTTCAAAATGGTATTTTGGGTGTGTGTAATATTTCAAAATGGTATTTTGGTGTGCAGATGATGGTTCAGTGTGTGTAAGTACTTTGGATTTTATGCATAAATATGAAATTTTAAATTATCTTGAATTTTAAAAGTATAATTGATGTTGTAAACAGTATCTTGTCATGTGTGGTGTTTTTCTTGGATTACTTATGTGATGTGAACCTATTATGATCTTGAAATTTGTTGAGCACAAAGTGGGAATCCGGGGTAGCTAGGAAGGTGAACTAGGACTAGTGGGCTAGTGTTCCGAAGGTGACTCCACCCGGTTTCACTGGTAGGACTGACAATTGCAACACTAACTAAACATATGATTTTCTGAGGGTCATGGTCTTCTAAGCCACATTTTCTGATGGTCATGGTTTCTAAGACACGCTTCACCGAGACACGAAGATCTAGGGACCCAAGATAGCTAACACCCATGATGCCTCTCCCATATTTGTTTCTCCTTGGTTACTTTACGTTCATCGGTGCAACACTTTGGTTATTTTAAAAAGTAAGTGTGTGTGTGTGTTTTAATTTAATCTGTTTTGTTTGAAACAGTATTCTTAAATCCTGTTTTCTTTAAAAGTGTGCAAGTATTTAATTATTATCTTTAATTTAAGTTGTTTTCTTTAAATTCGTTTTCATTTAAAGCACCTTTCATTAAAAAATTGTTTTCATTAAATATTTTTAAGCATTTATTTCCCTTTTATCAATTTTACTGGAAGATGTATTCATCATTTAAATGGTTATGCGTGGAATCTTCTCTCGGTGGCATCCTACTAGGAGTTTGGATCACACCCTACATACACATTTGGGTGTATGTAGACCCTTTTTTTGTGTGTCATAGGTTGAGGAATATTTCTTAGTGATAGTGGTTCGGGTTGTTGATGATTTTCCCGTGCAGGTCTGACGATGGTGGTTTGAGGAGGTGGATCCTCATGTTGCATAAAGGTGCGGGTAGATGTCTTAGTTTTCTTTCATTGCAGTCTTCTTAGAGTTTTAGTTTTACTTTTTTGTCGTCTCTCTTGGGTTGTTAGTTCCATTTGTATACCTTTAAATATAAATTGTGTTAAGGGTCTGTTTGGTTGTATAAAATCAGTTTCTTTTCATTAAAGTTGTTAGTTGTTTTTATGTCTCTGCCTTTGGGTAAATCGTTCCCATGTGTTAGTTTTGATACTCGGGAACTTGTGATAGCCCATGGGGATCGGTAATTCCCTTCAGGCCATGATACATACCGGGTTGGGCCCCAGGTCGGATGGCGACCCGGCCTGGTTCGTGACATTAACACCCCTTCATTAAAAATATTTCATTTTTACCATTGTTTTTGGTGTTGACTTCTTCATTTTATCATTCATGTTTTTTGAATGAAGTTCTAATTATTTTGAATAGGATATAGATCTATCAAATTCAGAATTATATTAATGATATAAATAAAAAAATATATTCACTTTATATATTTTTATATCCATTATCTAAAATTGGACTTTGAAGATTAATCACATTGCTTTTTGGTGACAATAGGTTGTACAAACACACAAGCGATGATAAAATTCCCTTAATGGGTGAAAGGGTAAATGAGTGGATGATATATTAAGTTTAATGAATTAATATCATGTCATATTTATCATATATATTCATTATTTCTATCATTGTTTCTATATATGTGAGTCAGTGATGGAAAAAAATGCATCTATTACTGAGGCGATTGTCCGCCTTACACACAAGTGGTAGATTTGATTCCCATTTGATGGAGAAGGGGATGGATAAATATTATTTGAAAAAAATAATAAAATATTAGTACATGGAAGATACTAGTGTAATTATATTTTAATTTTTGAGAAATTATTGAAGGTGTTAAAAGAATAATTAAAAGATAGAGCTTGGTGAATATGATTAACTTTTCTTAGAATTTTCTCTATTAGATATCTTATTAAGGAACCTAGGGTTCATCTTTTGGGAAGAAAATTAGATATATAATGTATATAAGGATGTTGGGGATCCATTTTTATATGTTTTTGTCAAGATAAATGGAATTACAAGTGTGAATAAGTGAGGGGAGGGGTGCCCTTATATAATTGGGGAGGAGTTACTTTTTTTAATACCCAGAACTATTCAATAATGGGATGTCAATCACAACCCAAGTGACACAAAAATTGATAAATAATGGATTGTATAGAATTTAATATTTATCCACACATCCATCAAAAAATTAGAAACATTTTTTAAAAATGTTATTCAATTTACCTCCAAGGTTACTCACTTTTATCGTTTTAGTTTTAACCACGATCACTAGTCTTTTAACATATGTAACATATCCTTCAAGAATAAAATAAAATGATCATTATTAGAAAAATTTGACCAAATTATTTTTAAAATTAAATCCAATTAATTAAATAAAAATTCCATGTGTGTCAAAAACTAATTTTAACACAAGCGCATGTAACACAAAAACACTTTTTTAACCTTAACCGTGGTAATTAATTTTTATTATATTTACTATTAATTATGAAAACAAATTATGTTAGCCTAATTACATAATAATAATTATACTTATTAAAAATATGGAATAAATTTTACCAAATTTCAATTAAAATAATTGTAAAAAATTAATTTAATATTAAACCCATAAATTGTATCGAAAAACAGGTTTTCAATAAATTCAACTTTCAACCACAAGATGATCTTATATTAAATATATAACAAGAAATAGTCATTATATGAATTTAAATTAATATTAATATATAATATATATATATATATTTAATTTAAATTATACCATATTAGTTATTATTTTATTTACTTAAAACGGAGGTACATTATGCACTTAAAAACACTTCTATAAAAAATTCGTTTTCAATCCGAAAAATAAAAATGTACCAAAATCCATAAAAATGATGATGAAAATGAAATTATTTAGATTAAATATAAATAAATAATACTTATTTTGTGTTTAAATAAAAATCAATTATTAATGGGACTTTTATATAACATATTTTTTTTAAATGAAATGATAATTTTACAAAAATCAGTATTTTTAAATATTCACTGAAAATCATTATTTTAAGAAAAATATCAAAATATAAACCTATGTTAATTTTTAAATGATTATTTAAAAAATTAATTTCTTTTCTTACAACCCAATTTATTAAATTGTATAAAATTAGTTATATTATTTTTTTAGAAAAAACAAAAATAACATTTTGCTGAAAAATATATTTTTGAAGTATGTAACGACATTACTAAAAAACAAGTCCTTATTTACCTATATTTTTTTCATATAAAATAATTATATATAGTATTAATTTTTTTTTAATCATTTTCATTCCACTAATTTTAATGGCTAGTTTATAATAGTGAAATTTAAATAGTATACCATAGTTGATTTTGGGTTGGTGTTTCATGTTGTATACACTATCAAACATAATATTATTATTTTAAAATATAATGGTGTTATGTACTTCCAAAATTTAATAAATGTTTTCCTCATAATTTGAAATTGTGGTCTGAAAATTTGGGTTTTGACATTTGAAAATTCCTTTATAAAAAACCCACTTCATATATAGGGTACAAAAAAATCATCATGACATAAGAGAAAGGATAGCACTAAGGCCATCTAGAATTACATAAAACTAGGATTCAAATTAGTAAATAATTAGTGGAAAGTGAAAATATTGTCATAAAGGATAAATATTACACCCAAGGAGTAATAGAGAGCGATATAAAACAATTTTAGGAGAAAGATACCATTCAAAAAGCCATATGATCAGTGAAAAGAAGATCAAATCAATGGAATTGATTGTAACAGGATAACAATTTTTTCTCATGATTATTTTCCTATATTTAAGGAATTAAAAAAACCATATAGACTATGAACATATGGAATTATTCTTACATGATATGTTTTTATTTCAAAATAATAATTTCATCTTTTGGTTATACTTCAGTTAATTTCCACATAATTTATTTTTCTAAGAAATAAATATCTAAGAGATTTTTTATAATTCATGGAGCATGAAAATTAACTTAAAATGGATCATAAGATCTAAAAAATAATGAAAAGTAAATCTATATGTCTCTAAATATTTACAAAAACCAATCAATGGTTAGAAAAATTTATCTAATATAATACATCAATCCCGAAAACCTAAATAGTAACACCCAAATTTCAACACAATCCATTCCATAAGCATGTATTCATCAATTGGTTTAGTTAAATTTAATTTCAAATTAACTAGAACATCATGTAGACCTATGGTAGTAACCGCACCATTGTCACCCTTTATTTGTAGGTTCAAGCCTTGTAACCTTACTGAACGATATGGGTTGTCACTCGATATGTGACTTATCCTTTTTATAAATCTATAATAATTTATTTTCAATAAAGTTACTAAAAATATGATGAACTTCATCAATTTATAATTAAACATATATTAAATTTTTAACCACTAAGGATTTATATACTACCAATTTTCCCCACAAAATCAAATAATCTTAATTAACTATTATTACATTAACATTAATGATCATATTAGCACTAAATATTATCAATTTATTTAAACCTGTGGATAGTGAATTCAATAAAAAAAATAATACATCATGTTGGACCTAAGGGTAACATATACCTCCACCCAATAAAATGTCTCCAAAAATATCTATAATCAAATGAAAATCTCATCAATTAAAAATATAAAATGGGTGTTTAAGAGATTGAACATATTTTCATCCTAAATATCATAAACCCATCATGGTATCCATAACTATTATGTTAATATTATATGATGAAATATATTCTTACAAAATTTAAAACAATCCTTATATGTTTCATGATTATTATAACCAAAATACACTTGATAAAAATATTTCTTCAATATAATTCTTGAATTGTTATACTTAAATTCATCAACCCTTTTATTTCAATTATTGGTATAACATAGGACTTTACTTAGTCTATAATTTAACCATTAAAAGTTACCATTGAATTGGATAATGAATAGGTCCCCCACAATAAAGAAAACAAAATATAAAAAGATCTAAAGGATGAAATTTATTTCTCTCCCTTGAACTACTCACTTTTCCATGGCAATTCGTTACCCTATTACCTTCTTTTACACATAGATTTTTTTAATATTCCTTTGAGTCATTCTACTAGGTGTCTCTTTCAACATTTCTAATATGAAGGAAATTGATCCTTATTCCTCAACAATCTCCACCACCCTAGCTCTCATGAAACTCCATAATTATCTTCTTTGGTGAGTCTAAGGATTTGTAAAGTTATAAGTTCTTAATCATATATAATGATAACCGATTTCACATAATCAAAATATATTTCACTCCAACCATCATCAAATTTTATTCTCATAATCACCATATTTTCATCATATTTTAGATTAACATGATTCATTTAGGTTCCATCTATCGAATATAACCAGAATACATAGTGTGAGCAATAATAATCATAGTGGGAAAACACATAATAATGAAAAATCATTTATAAGTTGTATAAATTAGGACACCTTCAATTCAATCTATGAAACCTTAGGTTTAATCTAGATCATTTTTGGTTTTTATCTATATAAATCCTTCAGAATAGTTCATAAATAAAATATGAACAATCCTATGAATATCCCCTATGAGTTTCAAACTAGGTGTTCATCAAGGATCATTGTCATACACAAGCCGATGATTGATTCATTTCCCAATGAACCCTTTTTGGAGTTATTACCCATATGTAAAACTTTTATAAAGAAACATCCACATATAGTATTAATAAAGGGATGTATTTATACAAAATCTACATAATCTATACCTCACTAAAACAATACGATGTTATCCTATACTTAGAAATATCATCAACGATAGTCATAGGGTTATGTTCCACAATATATGATTTACAAAATCTTATTCACAATGTTTCTACTAAAAATAATCTAATATAAGCTATATAAACATCAAATCTAGTATCCCAGTCCTAGTGGTTACTTTATTACATTAGCATAGATATAGGTGTCAAATCCAGAATGACTGATTAATTTAGTTGTCTTAGAGATCCCAATATACACATGATACACATTTTACATTTGGAAAAATTATAAAGCACAATACTAGATAACATTCATAATTCCTTAACTCATTCATAGAATTCTTCTTCATATCTTATGGAAAGGACACTAAATAAGCATGTTTTAAAATTCTCAGTATGTCCTTTATACATTGGAAAATATCATGAATCTGTAAGGAATAATGGATATAGAAATTTAAATAACTGAAAACACATTTCATTTAATAAATTACTTGAGCATGAAGAATAATATGGATGGAATAAATAGTAATTATATAATTACATATAAGTAATCACATGATCTTAAAGCCAATCCATGGGTAATATCAATGTAGTAACCTAATGGATAATAATAAATGAATTCTTAATGAAGGATAATATTAGTATTGGATGTCATGATCAAAAACATCAGTATATCTACACCATCATGACATTGCATCAAGATAGTTTATAACTATGGGTATGCATACACTAAAAAACCCATTTAATTTTCCCAACTGATTTTTCTCATGAGAACTATTGATGAATTGGTGAGATCTATAATTATGAGATGCACCCACCATTGCATGTCCAATTCATTCCATATATATATAATTATAGATTTAATTCTTTAACAATATGCCTTATAAGAAAATATCCATATTGTGTAAAGAATTTGGATTATTAATAATTACATTGTGATTAAAATAAAATTACATGTAAATCACCATATGTATAAGTGGTATATTGTTTCAGAAATAATCATATCCATGGTACAAATAATATGGATATTTAAGGTAAATTTAATGTCCAATGATCACAAGAAAGTGAATGTTTCAAGGGAATGCTATTGACAACAAAATTAATCAAGAAAGTGAATGTCAATACATTCCCTAGTAAAAATGATCATAATCCATTGAAATAAGGAATATATATAGTATCATTAAAACATATACCCATTGGAGTATAAGTAAAATAAAGGGTTTTTTATTTATGAATAGAAATATAATAAAAATATCATTAAAAACATTCATGGAGAAAATAACCTTTTCACTAAGAACATAACTTGTAAAAACTAAAAATTTATAGGATAATAAGAAGATAATTTATTTTAATGGGTCCTTTTAAAATTCTATGTAAATATTAAAATAATTTAGTGTTTATGATGGTGGGAAAATATTTAATTCTTTGTACTTTAAAACAATTATTTCTTTCAAATTTTTAGTAGAAAGTCAAAAAGTAACTTGCTCAGAAAATGAAAAAAAAATCCTTATGAAAAATTTTAAAAATAAAATATTTAGTTAAAATATCATTAATTAATAATAGTATAATATAACTAAAGTTCTTGGAATTTAATTTATAAATCAGAGATATGAATGAAAATCAATTTTCAACCATAGTGGGAAATAAAGTCAGCTTTTACTAAAAACATTTTCTCAATTATTTTGATTTCTAACCTAAGTAAAATTTCACTATTATTTGAAAATTTCATCAATAAACATTAGATAATATAATAAATTTGTTTTATGATGGAAATATCTAATAAATATCCCTATGAATACTTAAACACAAACAATCATAATAATGATGAGTTTGTGAAATAGACCCTTACCGCATTAGTAAGTTATAAATCATTACTATAATGAATAAAATACATCAAATGATACATTAAATTCTATGAATATAAATGGATTCATGATATAAAATATCAAAGTATTAGTATATACACCTCATAAAAATAAATGGGTGCATAATACCAAATATGTCTTAATGGATTGTAAATTGACATAAAATCTCATATAAAGATCATACCGTGGATGTGAGAATTAAAAAATGAATATGTTATGTGTATCAAATGTAAATACATTGAAATAAAAAATTAAATTATCAAAATTCATAATATAAATAATTATATAATATAAAATATAATGAAGATGTAATATAACTCAATGAAAAGAAATTTAGTTATAAAACACTTACAACTCGGTAACCTTATAGTTGTAAAAAATTGAAAGAATAGACATGAATTGAAACTTTAATCATCATGAATAAAAATTTATTTATTTTAAATAAAACTAAGGGGAAGTATATGCACCACATAAAAGTGAATAATTTTATAATATTAAAATGACCCCAAATAAAGGGAAATTGAGGCAAAATCCCTTACCCCATAATTCCAATTAGTCTAATGGTCTTTAAACAACTATATTATGGTTATAAGAATGTTATTAATTTATACCACAATCATATTAATATTTATAATGACATATATGATCCATTTATATAATCTTACCACCCATTTGTTAATAATATTTCATTATTACCATTGTTTCAGGTGTTAACTCCTTAGTTTTCTTAGACATGTTTTGTCATAGAAGATTCAGTTTTTGTTTATAGGATACAAATAAATAATTTATAAAATGATATTAATGTCATAAATATTACATTTACTCATTATATACTAGTTTAGAACCATTATTAAATGTTGGGCTTAGAAAATGAATCACATCGGTTCATGGAGATGATAGACTGTATGTACAAAGGAGGGATGATACAATTCACTATATAGTTGAATGTGTAAGAAATTTGATGATATATTAATATTAAGTAATTAAATTAATGTCATATTTACCATATATATTCATTATTCCCATCATTATGACTGTCAATATTAGTCTGTGATTGAAAACCAATTATAGTGGTTCACGAGTTGTCAATCCACTATACACAAAAATGATGGATTTGTTTCCCATTAGTTGGAGAAGGAGATGAATAAATATTATTCCATAAACATAATAACATATTATTATATTTGATATAATATTTCAATTATATTGTATTTTTTAGCACATAACTAAATTTTCTAAAAGAAGAAGTAAAAGAAAGAGCTTGGTGAAGAATATTACCTTCTCTTAGACACCCCTCTTTTGGATATCCTATTAAGCACCATAGGGTTTGTTGTTTGGGAATAATAGTAGATCTATAATGTGGATAATTATTTTTGGGAGACATTTTAGCCAGGTTTGGTCAATTTAAATGGTTTGAGAGGTGTAAATAAGTGAGGGGGAGGTTGTGCCATTTTATAATTGAGGTGGAATGTCATTGTTTAAATACCCAAAACTATTCAATAATGTAAAGTCACTATCAAACAAAGTTCTTAAAAATAGATAAACAATAGAGAATAGATAAGGTACTATAAATAAAAATATCTAAGAAAAATGAAATATGTTTTAAAATTTTTATTCCCTTTACCTCTAAGGATACTTGATTTCACCATTTTAGTTTTTACTATGATAACTATTTTTTTAAACAAGGTAATTTATCCATTTTTATTAAAATAAAATGAAACTTATTAGGAAATTTAGATCACATTATTCATAACCTGAAATAAATTTTATCAAATAAATATTTCATGTGGTTGAAAAATTAATTTTATCACAATATTATATAATGTGTAAAACGCTTTCTTTATCCTTGATCATAGTAATTAATTTTTACTGTATTTACTATTAATTATGAAAAATGATTATGTTAGACTTGTTAAATAATATATATTATGATGATACCAAATATGGAATCCATTTTACCAAATTCAATTCATAGATGTAAAGACTTAAATTTAAATTTATACCTGTAAATTTTATCGAAAACAGGTTTTCAAGAAATGCATTATTCATATATAAGATGATCTTATATTTACTATATTACTAGTAATAATAATTATATGAATTTAAATTAAAATAAATTGATATATAATCTATAAATTTAATTTATGTTATTCATTATTAGAAATTATTTTAACTAATTTAAATAGAGGAATATTATGCATATAAAAATAGATTTCAGAAAATTGCGTTCTTATGCCTAAAAATAAATTTATACCAAAATCTCGTATAAAAATGGATAAAAAGAAATTTATTATATTTTTTATATCAAATTAATATTTATTTTAATTTGAATTTAAAATTTAAGAATAATTGGAAATTCAATTTATTTAATTTATTAAAAAGAAATGACAGTCTGACAAAAAGATGTTTTTGTTTCACTTTTCATTAAAATTCACTCTTTTCTATTAAATTACAAAATATCACCATAAGATAATTATGAAAAGCATATTTATAAAATTAAATTAAAATTTTAAAATAATAAAAAATCATAAATTAAATATATCCCCTGACCCTAGAAAGCCTGAAGTCAGTTTCATGCTACTATTACATTATCATAATATACAAGTAAATCATGCACCAAAGGACCAGGCGATTTAGCAGTCTTGGTAAACCATATATATATATATATGATTCTTGTATTAAAAATTAATACACTGATTATAACATAATTTTTTTCTTTTGAGGATAATAAATTTATTCCATCTAGGGTATCCCTATATATCTTTCATAGTATGCTTCTTAGATTCACAAGGAAAGGAAAAAAAATAAGGGTGAGCTCGAATTCTCAATAAGAGTAAAGTATAGAGAAAACAATATTGAATCAATGAGAATATTAATTATGGAATGGTAAATAACTGAACACACATACCATGTAATCAACAAACTGAAAAGGAAGTACATAGACAACATAGAAAGGTAATAACTGGAAACACATTCCATTCAAATAAATATATAAGAAAAAAATCATACGGAAAGGTAATAAACTAAAAAACATTCCATTTAATCAATTAACTAAAAATGAAATGAATCCATAGATTTATTGACAAAAAATATCATGTATAAATAAATACTAAATCAAAATGAAGGCAATTATTAATTATTGGACGTCATGCATCTAGAAAATTAACCACTACCATCAAGACCTTTTATAAGATGGTTTATGTTTATGGGTAGAAACCCATATATGCTACTTGGAAACAGACTCAAAGGGATTTTCACCAACAAATTTTGTCTCATGAAACTACTGATGCATCAAGTGACTTTCATTAACTGGTCCCCAACCCATAGGGCTTGCCTTAAATGGTCCCCAACTTGTGTCTTTCATGTTCCAAGCATTCCTTATATCAAATAAACAATATGCCTTATCAAATATCTGTATTAAATAAAGGATAAAAATTTATCAATATTTTCCCAAATAATAAAAAAAATTTCAAGGTAAACAGCATATTGAAATTGGTATATAGTTTAGGCAATGAACATATCCATGAAAAATTATATGGATAATTAGGGGAAATTCAATATTCAATGATAATTGGGAATTGAATATTTCATGGGGACTAGAAGGAATCAATGAAGTGAATCTGAATACCATCCTTGGACAAATCAATCATAAACTATCTAGAGTAATATTAAGTATGAAATTAATAAAACATATCCCAAGTGAAGTAAAAATAAATGGTTGTTGTTGTTGATGAAAATAAATACTATAAAAGTATCTTTTAAAAACATTCTTGAGGAAAAAATCCTTTTGTTTTAAAAAAAACTCTTTAAAAATCACTTTGAAAAGTTTTCTTTAAAAAGTAACCTTTTAAACATGTAAAGTAATCTTTACAGAAATGATTATGGGTAAATCTGTACATGCCGTATGAGGTAAAAATAACATCCCTTTTTTCACGGTAAACATGTTAGAAAAATTCTTTGTTTGGAAAGAGACAAGAAGATTTATTTGAAAACATTATCAAAAAGACAAAAAGGATAAAAATGTCTTTAATAAATAATTTTTTAAATTTTAGAAACATTTTTAAATTTTTTTTAATAAAACATAGTTTTTAGAAGAAAATAGGTTCTCCTACTAAAGAGAGAAATGTAGTTAGGTTTTCATAAAAAAACATTTTCTAAAACATTTTAAGTACCAAAGAGTGGAAAATGGTACTATTACATGATAACGGTCATTAATAATAAAAGGAGAAGAAAATTAAAGTGTTTATTAGACAATGGTTATATAATTTCCTTGAATTTAATTAAAATTGAAAGATAATTGAAATTATCCTTGAGAAAAATAATATTTAAACATTCCAAAGTGTCCCATACCACTTTGAAACATTTTAAATTATAAGCCTCATGAAGGAATAAAATTAAATGAAAGTTTTAAATATCATGAATATAAAAGAATTCATGATATAATATATCAAAATGGACAATAGATACACCACGAAAGTAAGTGGTGAACATGACATTTATCTCACAGATGTAAAAAGTGAGATGAAAATCCATTTCCTTGAGTCTGACTTATCTCGTGTATCTTTATATTCATGAATAATAAATATATGTTAATTATTTACTTGATTTAGAACATTTTCCATGTTCATATATACTTTTATTTCACTTATTACCATATTATATACAACTACTAAAACAATTAAATTTACATCTTGTGTTTTGACCAAATTCGGTTTATGTGTCAAAAAAAACTTTGGTAGGTCAACTATGGTCAAAGGGGTAAATATATAACATATCCAGAATAATAATCATGAAATAATTAGAATATTTATACATAATTTATACTTCTAAAACTAATAATTAAATATGATAATGAAAAATGAATCAACATTACAATCATGGAGACGGTAGGCCATACGTACGCATATGTAACATTCCCATTTTTCAATGATCGTTATGGAAAGAAGGTAGGTAACATTAATATTTTAAAAAATATCATTATATAATAAATAAAATATTATTTAATCATATATAATTATATATAAAATCATTTTTATGTAAAAGTAATCACATTGTGTTGAGGAGGTGGTAGTCCACACATCCACAGACGATGTTATCACTTTTTATGTGTGTGAAAGGGTAATAAAGAAAATGATATATTATATTTATACAAAGATAACTATGTCATAAATATAATATATATTTTTTATTTAACTTATTTTTAATTAAAACCATCCATTATACATTCCATGTATAGCGTTAATGAATCACATCACTTTGAGGAGGCAGTAGTCCACACTTTCAGAAACGATGTTATCGTATTTACACAAAATGGAAAGTATAAGGATACATGTCATAAAAGAATAAAAAATGAATAAAGACATAATAAATATTATATATAACATATATAAACATAGTTTACATTATAATTCCCAACCATGAAAGATGGTAAAGTAAAAACAAACAATCATCATTTTGTGAGGCGATAGTTCATTGTACACATAAACAGTATGTTCATTACCTATTAGATGAAAGTATGTGTAAGTGTAGGTAGAAAACTTATCATAAAAATATATCAGTATATTTAGGACACTATTATTGTTATATAATAATATAATAAGGAGATTTTAGGGGGGTGTATAATGGAAATAAATCTAAGGATCTTGAGAAAAGATGTCACATATTCTTTGGGTAACTCCTTTTAGTTTGCATGAAATGGATTCCTTGGATGAAATTATGACCAAGGGTAGGATTCTAGGATTAGGGGAGGGATTTTGAGGATATATTTTAGTATATTTTGGTTGATCTAAAGTGTCTTGATAGGTGTGAGGAGGTGGGAGTAGAGGAGGCCTTTTTGTATAGTGGAGGAGGAGTGGTACTCTTGTAAATTTTGGAAAAAAGAATTCCAACCACGTTTTTTCCATTGAAAGTGGCTCCAATAATGAAAAAAATTCCATATAAGGCATTATAGGGCTGAAATATATACATAAAATTTATTTTTAACAATTTTATAGGTCATTTTGGCCCTTAAGTTTAAGGTTTAGTCCCTTGTTAAGCTTAATTTCACCTTAATCCTTATAATTAATTTTAATTACTTTCACTAATATTTTTGATCTAAAACAAAGTGGACCTTATTAGAAATTAGAAATTATTATTATTAAAAATATAAAATCCATTTTTTCAAATTAAAACCATATAAGTGTCATAATTTAATTTAAATTTAATCCCATAGACGGGATGTCAATGTAGGTTTTTGAAGTAAAAATGTTCAAAAGTTTGATAAGTTTTTATACCCAATTTCAATGTGAAATTGATTTAAATGACATAAATTAGATTAATTTATAAATATATGATATAATTTTAATATAAAACTAAATTAAAATATAATTTAACACTATAAACAAATTTTACGAAAAATCAATTTTGAATTAAAATTCAACATTTTTCACTACTCATTAAAAAATGCAACTCCACAGAAAAATACCAAAAAATCACCCTAATCTAATTTTTAGGTTTATATTTAAAATTTTATGTTTATTTTGATATAAAATATATATATAAGTTCCAATTTTATTTTTAAAATAGGTTCTCCATTAAAAGGTTGCAAGCGTGCCTTTTTAAAAATATTGATTTTTATGAAAAATATTAGGTGTGTTCTTATCTTATGATTATAAAATCTATTGGATGAATATAAAAAATATTTGATTGAATTTAATATATATATATTAAATTAATATCACTCACTAATTATAATTAATTTAATTTATTAAGATAAAACAACTTTGTGAGCATGAAAATAGTTTTCTATACAAAACATTCTCTTTATATTCAATTAGTTCTTATAATCATTTCTAATTAATTTGTAGCCAATGAATTAATTATATTTTTGTGTAAACCATGTATTTTCATAATTTAGTTAAAAATATTCACAAATAATAATTTAGTAGCTAGATTAATTCTTATTATATTTAATAATAATATTTTAATAATATATTATTGTTTGGTAAAACCCGATCTTGCATGTAACGCAAGACATTGAAGAAAGTCATAGTTGCATGTGACATATGATAACTCAGTATCACATGAATTTAAAGCTATAAAATATATTTAATTTATTTAAAATATTAAACATATTATAAATTATCTGGATATTATATTCCCTTATGCGCTTTGTGTTGCATGTCATATATGCTATCAAATACAATATTCCTACTTTATATTTTTGGGGTGTTACATTCTCACCAACTTAATTAAATTGTATACTTGTAATTTAAACTTGATCTTGGTAATATATTATTTGATATTTCCTATGTTTAAATCCCACATTATGAGAAGTGTTCAAAAAACATCCTCTAGAAAAGAGAGAATGGGAAGTACAAAGTTCACATGGACTAACATATAACAAGGTCTCTAAGTAAAATAATATTAGTGGCAATTAGAGATACATACTTGGGGGAAAAAATAAATATGTATAGGGAGTGATTGAGGTCATCAATCACAAACAAGTGAAATATAAATGGAATTTTTAGGGCCTCAAAGCCATAAATATGTGATGATTTAGAAAACCATCAGTTCAAAAAAAAATTAATGTATTAGGACAATATTTTATTTCTAAGTCATTTTCCCAATGTTAGGTAATTATTTTACTACCTAAGAATATAATAAAATATACTTACTTTATATATTTCTATAAACACAATTTCATCCTTTTGTTGTTCTTTGATCAGTTTTCCAATTCATCAAAAAATTAATTTTGATGTATGAATCACTAAAATAGGTTTCTAAAGGATATTAAGGCTCATAAAAGAGTGAAAAGTCTAAATATTTGTCTCTAACTATTTTATAAAACCATTATGGTTACTAAATTAATCTCTAAAAATAAAAATTAACACTACTAGTTCATCATTATTATTTATTCATAAAATTGTTTAACTATAAATAATGACTCATTAACTGGGACATCATGTAGGCCTATGGTAGGCGCGAAACCCTTATCGTCCTTCGGTAATGAGTTCAAGTCCCGCGAACTTTCTAGAATTGATGGGTTGTCACCCGACATACATGTTTTCCTTTTCTAAAACCATATTAATATAATTTCTAAAATAAATATGATGAACATTCTTGAAATAAGGTTAATCACTAAGTATCCTTTTAACTAAGGTTTTCAATAAAACCTCAATACATAAATACTTCATCTATTTATTTCCACATAGGTCTTTACTTGGTATAAGGTTTGACCTATTCCATTCATTATAAAAATCATTCATAATGGTTTTCAAAGAAAATTTGAATTATCCTAAGAATATTCCCCAAGAGTGTCAAACTAGGTGCATAGTAAAGCCCGTTTTCATGTACCAGGTTACACTGAGTCAGGCCCGACACAAATTATCAGAATTTTTACCCCTATATACATCTGTTCCATAACCATGCCCACTTATAGTATCTATATAGGGATGTATTTCTAGAAAAACTAAATAATCTATATCTAACTGAAAATTTAGTATATTATTCTATACTTATCCTCAAATTCTACCTTATGGTTATGTTCTCTAATCTATGTTTTCCTAAATCTAGTTCCCAATGTTTATACTAATATTTCTTTGATACCAACTATAGCACCCCAACCCCAGTAAACCCAAACCCAGTATCATGCTGCCATTAAATTGGTATAAGACACAAGTAAATCGCATCCCAAAGGATCAAATAGTTTACTAGTCTTGGTAAACCATATATATACATGAGACTTGTATTACAAATTAATACACTAATAGTAATATATTTTTTTTCTTTAAAGGATAATAAATTTATTCCATCTAGTTTATCCCTGCATATCTTTTATAATATACTTCTTGGATTCCTGGGGAAAGGAAACAAAATAAGGGTGAGCTCAAACACTCAATAAGGGTAAAGTAAAATGGAAATAATAATGAATCAATGAGAATAATAATTATGGCATGGTAAATAAATAAACACACATAACATATAATAAAAACACTGAGAAGTGCATAAAAAATATGGCAAGGTAATAACTAGAAACACATTCCATTAAAATAACTAGATAAGGAAAAATCAATATGGCAAGGTTAGAAACTAAAAAACATGTCATTTAATCAATGAACTGAAAATGAAATGCATGCATAGATATGTCGATGAAAAATCTCATGGATAAATAAAAATTAAATAAAAATTAAGGTAATTTTTAATTATTAGATGTTATGTATCTAGCACATGAACCACTACCATCAAGACCTTTCACTAGATGGTTTAATTCTATGGATATAAACTTTTCTATTATACTTTGAAACAAACTTTAAGGGTTTTTTTCCAACTAATTTTGTCTCATGAGACTACTGATGAATTAAGGGGCTTTCATTAATTGGTCCCTGACCCATAGGGCTTACCTTAAATGGTCCCCAACCTATGTCTTTCATGTACCAAGCATTCATTATCGAATAAACAATATACCTTATCAAATATCTGTATTAAATAAAGGATATATATTTATCAACATTTACACAAATAATAAAATAATTTCCAAGGTAAAAACCATATAGAAATGGTATATGGTTTAGGAAATGAACATATCCATGATAAATGATATGGATAATTAGGGGAAATTCAATGTTCAATGATCATAGGGAATTGAATATTTCAAGGGGACTAGAAGGAATCAAGGAAGTGAATGTGAATACTATCCTTAGAAAAATAAATCATAAACCATCTAGAGTAAGATTAAGGATGATATCAATAAAACATATCCAAAGTGGGTAAAAAAGGGTTATTGTCATTGATGAATATAAATACTATAAAACAATATTTTAAAAAAATTCTTGAGGAAAATGCCCTTTTGTTTTGAAAAACCTTTTGAAACCTTTTCTTTAAAAATCACTTTAAAAAAATTTTCTTTAAAAAATAACCTTTTAAACATAAAAAGGAATCTTCAAAGAAATGATGGTGGGTAAATTCCTGCCTGTCGTACAAGGTAAAAAGAACATTTCTTTTTTCATGGTAAAAAGGTTAGAAAAATGACTTTTTCAAAAAACGATAAGAAGATTCCTTTAACAAATGGTAAAAGAAAAAGGGAAAAAATGTCTTTAATAAATCATTTTGAAAAGGATAATTGTTTTTAAAACATTTTAATAAAACATTGTTTTTATAAGAAAATAGGTTCTCCGATTAAAGAGAGAAATGAAGTTTGTTTTTCATAATTTTTTTTATAAAATGTTTTAAGTACCAAAGGTTGAAAAATGGTACTATTTCTTGATAAAGGTCATGAATAATAAAATTAGAATAAAATGAAAGGATTTATTTGAAAATGGTCATATAATTTACTCAAATGTAAATACCATTTAAAGATCATTAAAATTATCCTTGAGGAAAATAATCTTTAAATATTCCAAATTGTTCTATACTACATTGAAACATTTTAAATAATAAGCCTCATGAAAGAATAATATTAAATAAAAGTTTTAAATACCATAAATATAATATAATTAATTATATAATATATCAAAATGGATTGTATATACACCACACAAAATAAGAAAGTGGTGAATATGACATTCATCTCACAAATATAAAAATTGGATGAAAATACCTTATCTTGAGTCAGACTTGTCTTGTGTGTCTTTATATTACTAAATAATAAAAGTATGTCAATTATTTAATTGATTCAGAATCTTTTCATGTTTATAATTACTTTTATTTCACTTGTTACCATGTTTTATACAACTACTTAAACAATTAAGTTTATGTTGGGTGTTTTTGACCAAATTCAATTTATGTGTCAAAAACAACTTTGGTAGGTAAACTATGGTTAATGGGGTCATTATATAACATCTAAAGAATAATAATAACGACATAATTATCATATTTATACATAAATTATAATTTTTAAACCAATCATTAAATAAAATTATGAAAAATGAATCAACGTTACAATCATGGAGATGGTAGGCCATACATACGCATGAGTAATGTTCCCATTTTTCAATGATCTTTATGAAAAGAAGGTAAGTAAAATTAATATTAATATAATGATAATTATATAATAAATACTATATTATTTAATCATATATAATTATATATATAATTACAGTGATGTAAAAGGAATCACATCATGTCGAGGAGGTGGTAGTCCACACGTCCATAAACGACGTTATCACTTTTAATGTGTGTGAAAGGGTAATAAAGAAAATGATATATTATATTTTCAAAAAGTTAATTATTTCATAAATATAATATATTTTTTTATGTCACATATTTTTAATTAATACCATCCATTATACATTCCATGTATAGCGTGAACTGATCACATCACTTTGAGGAGGCGGCAGTCCACACATCTACAAACGATGTTTTCATATTTACATAAAATGAAAGTATAAGGGTATGTATTATGAAAGAATGAAAAAAGAATAAATTAATAATAAATATCATATATTAAATATATAAATATATTTTTCATCATAATTATCAACCATGAAATGTGGTAATGGAAAAATGAACAATCATCATTTCATGTGGCCGTAGTTCTCTGTACACATAAATAATATGTTCATTACCCATTAGATGGAAGTGTGTGTAAGTGTAGGTACAAAACTTATCATAAAACATCTAAGTATATTTAGTATACTTGTTTTTTTATATAATTATGGAATAAGGATAGTTTAGGGGGGTGGATAATGGAAATAATACGAAGGAGTTTGAGGAAAGATGCTGCCTCTTCTTTGGGTAAATCCTTTTGGTTTACACCAAAGGGATTCCTTGGATGGATTTATTACGAAGGGGTGTATTATAGGATGAGTGAAGAGATTTTGAGGATATATTGGGGTATATATTTTTTTATCCAAATTTGATTGAGAGGTTTTAGGAAGTGTGAGAAGATGAGACCATTTTATAGTAGAGGAGGTGTGACACTCTTGGAAATTTTGGAAAAGGTAATTCTACCCATGTTTTTACCGTTGAATGTGGCTCCAATAATTGACACAATTTTATATAAGGGAGGATAGGGTATAAATATGGACAGATAATGGTTTTGGACAAGTTTCTATGTCATTTTCTCCTTTAAGTTTAAGGTTTAGTCCCATATTAAGCTTAATTTCACCTTAATTAATTTTAATTACTTTCACTAATATTTTTGATAAAAAACTAAGTTTACCATATTATATATTATAAATTATTGTGATCCCAAATATGGAATAATTTTTTTCAAATTACAATCACATAATTCTTAGAATTTAATTTAAATTTAATCCCGCAGATGAGACAACAATGCGAGTTTTTAAAGTAAAAACGTTCCAAAGTTTGTTAAGTTTTTATACCCAATTTCAAAGTGAAATTGATTACAATGAACTAAATTAGATTAATTTATAAATAATTTATATAATGTGACATTAAAACCAAATTAAAATATTATTTAACGCTAAATAATTTAGAGGAAAAACCAGTTTTGAATTAAAATTCAGTATTTTTCACTATTCATTAAAAAAATGAAACTTCATAGATTAATACAAAAAATTAATTATAATATAATTTTTATGTTTTGATTTCAAATATGAAGTTTATTTTTATATGTTATATTTATAAAATTTCCAAATATTGTGTTCAATATAGGTTCTCTATTAAAAGGTGGTAAAAGTGCCTTTATAAAAATATTGATTTTAATGTGAAATATTGGGTTTGTTCTTATCTTATACTTATCAAGTATATTTTATGAATATAAATTTTTTTATTGAATATATAATATATATATATATATATTAAATTTATATCACTCATTAATTTTAATTAATTTAATTTAGTAGGTAAAACAACTTTGTTAGGATAAAAATAGTTTATATAAAAACATTCATTTTATATTCAATTGGTTCTTATATTAATTTATAATTAATTTTTATCCAATGAATTCATTTTATATTTGTGTAAACTATATATTTTTATAATTTAGTCAATCCTATTCACAACCGCTAATTTAACATATAGGTTAAGTCATATTGTATTAAATAATAATATTTAATAATATATTGTTGTTCGGTAAAACTCAGTCTTGTGTGTATTGCAAGCCATTGAAGAAACTCGTTGTTTCATGTGATGTATGATAACTTAGTTCAACGTGCATTGAAAGATATAAAATATATTGAATTTATTTAAAATAGTAAATATATTATAAATTCTTAGGATATTATATTCCCTTACGAGCTTGGTGTTTCATGTCATATACATTATCAAATACAATGTTCCTACTTTAGTTTTTTAGGGCATTACATTAAATATATTATTTTCTTAGAAAAACAATATTTTTTTGAGAATAAAATATATTTTTGAAACATGTAATGACTTTACTAACAATTTAGTCTTTTTTTATCAATTTTTTTTCTTCAACATAAATATTTATATATATATATATTTAAAAAATTATTCCTAATCATACCTCTGATTTTAACGACTATGTTATAGTAGGCATGCATCAATAGTATATCAAGGTTCATTTTGGCTTGGTGTTTCATGTCATATATGGTATTAAGCATAATTTTATTCTTCTAAAAAATATAGGTGTAACAGTTATTTTCCCCATTTTGGAAGAGGAAATATTGTGAAATAAAATCTTACAGTGGAAGAAACCAAAATAAAAAAAAAAATATATTCAATAAGAAGAATTATAACTCATTAAAGGAAGTTGAGTAAACAAAGATTCTTACAACATTGATATACATTGAAACAAAAACCATTTAAATAAATAACATGATATGAATCTTCAAACCCCATTACTTTTAGGAATATTGTAAAAGGAATTAATTAGGAATTATTCACAAAATATCATATATATCATTGTGTATATTATGAAATAATTCTTAAGAAAATAAATTTGACACAATGAACCCACTTATATTAATTCCTAACATTCACTAAAGATCCTAAGTATTCTGTATAAAAAATTACTATCTTAATCACCTATTTTGTAACATTTTTTATTTATGTAACCTTTTAGAAACTTAATTTATAATTATTCCCTATATTTATTTTAGTTATTTATTATCTATTCTCAATATCAGTTCTGAGAAATCTCGAACATTATTATTTACTTTTGTAATACGAGTAATGTTATACATTTTTATCCAAAATATCCTCATTTCCATCACATTAAAGAAATATAAATTATGTTTTGGTATTTTTAATAATGTTTTAATTTCATTTTTGGTGAGTTTTAGTTATTTTTTATTATACATAATTTTTTTGATAAGAATGTTTCATTTATTTTTAGCAAATGAATAAATTATTAATGATTATAATATTAATGTTACCATTACATAATCAAAATAAAACAATTATTTAAATACTAAATAAAAATAATATGGAAATTTTTATTTTATTTTTACCCACTGATTAAAAATAAGAAAATAATTTTATCATAAAAAATTTATATTTGTAATAAAAATTAATTTTATAATTTGCACATATAACACATTAAAACCTGTTTTCTGAATGAGTGTATCACTCAACTTCAAATTTATATTTAGGGAAAATTATCCATGAAATTTATTTTAATGAAAGATATTATTTTATTATAAATAATTAAATTTTATGTGGATTTAAATTTACAGTCATACTGAATGTCTCCATTAAAATGTTTAATTAAATGAAAAGACCAAAAAATTATTTTTGAATAAAATGTTACATAAGTTCTAAAAATTAATCATATGTATTCTTTGATGAAAATAATATTTTTAAATACATGTTTTTAGACATTAAGTATATCATTAATCATTTAAATGATTTTATAAACATTCAAGTCATGCTTATATATTGATAATGTGATAAAATTTACAATTTTAATAAAAAAATATATTTTAACTATATAGTTAAAAATAAATTATTCTACAAAACTCCAAAAAATTAATTTTATGCTAATTTTTACATTATAAATTCAAAAATTATGTTCATTTTATGTAATTATAAATAAATAATTATATATTTATTTTTTTAATTAAACAAAAAAATATAATGATAAACTACATTTATTGAAAAAATACTTGTTGAACATTAAGTGTTTTAATATTATTTCATACCAATCTAAAAATTGAATAATGGAAACATATTAGTTCATATATTGAGATATAATATATTATTATTATAATATTTAAAAATTAGAGAATATAAGTTATCAGGGTAATATATATAACACTAAGAAATAATTACCGGAAAAAAGTATTTTTTAATATTACTTAATTATTTTCTGAATATATGAATTTTAAATCAATTAATGTATCTTTATTTATGAGTGGTTTATTTTTTTAAAATATTTTTAATAATATTTATATAATATGTCGTGGTTCTTTTTTATTTGATGTTGTGTGTGGAACAAGTTATCAATGATAATATTAATTTAGAGAAAAATATATTACGAAATCTCAAATTGTTACATGCATCAAGGTAGATCAGATGTTATGACCTACATGAAGGTATATTTCATTCTCATTTAATGGTAATATTCATATTCTATAATATATATAGAGGAAAATATGTATTCTCATATTATTCATAAATGTGATTAAGATTTACATAAAGGTAAACATAGTACATCATAAGTTTCATGAAGGTATTACATAAGTTGTATAGTGGTAAGAGTTAATTCATTACTATATATCAATGAAAATAGAATAACATATAAGTTAGTTTTATGAATCACCTAATGGTAATAAACAACTCATGTAGTGTTAATACATAAGATTACACAAAACATAGATGTTTGACTTAAAATAAGAGAAATTTGTAAGTGTAAAATAATTTTCAAAAAACATCCATAAGAGAAACAAGAAGACTAAAATAAAAGTAAAAAGAAACCACATAACAGTAATTAAAAAAAATCCAAATTTATTTAAATTAATATTTAATCATTCTAAAAATAAAAAAAACATAATAGTGTTTAATTATAAAATGAATGTTAGGTTATATAATTAACAAACCACAAACAAAAAAATAATAAACTTACAGTTTGATAAAGTTAAATAAATAAAAATAAAATCTTACATGTTTGAACTATGACAATCAACCCCTCTTTGAAAATTATGAAACAAAACATTTAGTGATATTTTATACATTTAAAATTTCTCAATAAATTTTCCTTCAAGATTCATATTCCCCCATTATCACAGTGATATCATAAACACTCTTAAGTTTATTGAAAATCACTCTCCCCTTATAATAAAAAGTAACTATTCATGCTAAAATATTTTAGAACATTTAAGAACCACCATAATTCTTAAAATATTATGAGATATAAAAAAATAATAATCACCCCCAAAATTCATCTATATAAGATATTAATGTTTAGTAATGATATTTAAAGCTATAAATATTATTATTTAGATATGTATTTGAATAATTGATTCATAAAAATCAATATATCTGGACTTCTTACACATTATCACAATAATAAGTACTAAAAATTCTTATAGTTCATGTTTAATATCTATCATTCTATGTTCAACAATTATTTTATCAAACAACACTGATTCTGAAGGTTTAATAAAAATATCATCAAGTTTATATTCTATTGAAACAAATTCTAAAAAAAACCCCCTTATTAAAATTCCCTATTAAAAAATGAATATATTGTCAACATGTTTTATCCTAGAATTCTGTAAATGTTTTTTAGAATAAAATATATATTTATTATGAAAGTAAATGGAAATTTTAGCAAAATAAAAATTGAAATTAGTTAGGTTTTGTTTTTACAAAATAATTCAGGCTCACTAACCAGTAGAAAGAGTCTACTTAACCCTAAATATGTATAATGAAAATGATAATTTCATTTTTATCTCCATGACATTAATCCTTTACCAAGTTAAGCAAAACTAGGGTACATTCTCTTTGAATTTTATTACCTTCAAAATAAAAATAAAAATAGGATGGAAAATCAAAAATATTTCTGATTAGAGAAAAATAAATTAGTATTTACATTTCATTGAACATATCTATTTATTTTTTTATTAGACTTAATGTGACATTATTTAGAGTTATATTTAAATATTTCACACATGAAGACTCAAAACATAAAATCAATCCTTCAAAAATTAAAATAAAGAAAACCACTTATCATTCCTTTCTATATTTTATCATTAATAGATTTTCTAGATTCATCTACATGAAATTTTGAATTCTTACTTATGTAAATTTTCATATAATTACATTAATTAAGAGTAATCCTTTTAACTAGAACTCTAGTATTCATAGATTGATAAAAAATAGATCTTCTATTCTCTAAGAAAATTGAAATCAAAGAAATTTGTTTATGCTACCCATAAATAAAATCTAATATACATTTTTCATATAATTAATAAATTATATAAAAATTAAATAAATTTTAAAACCAAATGCAATGTCATAAAACTGTATTTGAATAATTAAAATATCAACTAAAACATTTCAAAAAAATTGTTCTATCAATAGTAAGATACTGAACTTTTATGGACATGATTTGAACATGTTTATAGGTATTCATTTTCCTTTTTTTGAGTATATTTTATTTTCTTTTATCTTGGGTGTGTTTTGGTGAAAATTTAAGAATTTTGGAAGGAAGAGGGTTTGTACATTATTGGGGCATGATTTTCCCAAACCATGTACCCAACCTAGAAAACCATGATAACCTAAAGAGAGGGGATTCACATGGCTAGCCTATGGGGTTTCAAACCACATTCTCTCTTAGGAGTAATCATGAACCCCTAGAAGAGGCACACAGTTTAGGCGCATGGTTTTGAAAACCGTTTACCCCTACCTAGGAAACAGTGCACATGGTTTTTATTATTATGAAAATTGTTTTTTAAAATCCAAAACCTCCTAGACTTCACCCCAATTCGACCCAACTAATCACTAACTTATTAATATAATTTTAGAGGTTCTTTGAAGGATTCCTAGGTATCTTGACTTCCGTTCTTCATGATTAAATGTCTGGATTGAAGATATGTACCTCTCTCGGTAAGAGAATCTTATCTTGATTGGTTTCCCATTCTTCTCCCATTCTTCTCTCATACATTAAAGGGAGGTTTCCCCTGTTGATTTTGGATATAGATCTATGTTTTATGGATATTGATTTGTTTGATATTGGATCTAGGTTTTAGATCTATATATCATTCTTCATCTCGTTGTCGATCATTCTTCTTAAATTGGGTATTTTTGTTGGCGAGAATTTATCAATGATCTTGAGGTAGGTGGTTTAAAATAAATTCACAGAGTCTTGGTTTCAATTGTATGTATGAATTGTTAGATTTAAATTGGAACATTTGGCAATTTAATCTTGAATTGAATAAATTAATAGATTAATTAATTTATGGAAACATGTAATTTGATTAATTAATTGTGGAATTTTATTTTTTAATTGGTTAATTAATTAATGGAATGTGTGGTTATGGATTTGTTGTAATTTTGGGATTGTGTAATTTGATTAATTAATTGGTGAATTAATTAATGGGATATTGGGATTGTAGAATTTGATTAACTAATCAGTGAATTAATTAATGGGATCTTGGGATTGTGGAATTGGATTAATTAATTGATTAATTAATCAATGGGTCAAAGGGTTATATAATTTAAATGATGTAAAATAGTTTATTGGTGAATTTCTCATTTTATTCCATGTGATTAGAGTATTGAATCATGTTTTGTTTTGATATTTGGAATGGTATATCATGATATGAGATGTGATAAGAGGGTTAATTTTGATTAAACTTGATTGATGTGATACATGTGATATCTGTGTGTGATTGATTTGTATACAAGTGTGGTAAACCAACTGATTCTCCAAATAACCATATGTGATAAATGAGTTCTAGGATAGGGACTGATTCTCTAGATACCCATACAATATAGAAAGTATGATACATGGATTGAGGCACAAAATAACCACGTGACATTGAGATGTGGGATAGAGACTAAGGCTCCAAATTCCCATGGGGTGCTAGACACAATGTTCTATGACCATGAGTTGGTATTGGAAAATGGTTCTAATTCACCATGATATGATTTGAGATGAAATGATATGTAATAACTATGGTATTTTGATATGTGATATCCCTTGGGGATAGTTCAGACTCCGGCATGGGTCGAAGTAGGCATTGAGGGTTTTGGTGTCATTGAGAACTTGAGGGTTTATGTGGTTAATTAATGAATAATTAAAATGTAATAACTGTTTACTTATGAATTATACTTTATTATTTATACAACTACATAAACTATTTAAATGGATATTACTTTAGACGCCGTTGTTGGTATCCTACTTAGTTGTATTCACATCCTACTTAGGCTTCCAAATTAATACCCAAATATATTTCATGGTTTCAGGATAGGTTAAGGGAAAGGGAACTATGTTAGATGGATGAGTTGGGATGCAACATGGATGAGGTAACCAGACGTGATTTGAGACCTTATTGGGAGTTGTTACTGTCCTTATTTATTTTTGGGTTTTTTATATTGACACTTAACACATATTGGGCATGATATATCTATTTTTTGTTTTAGATATTGTATTTCCTATTTTGTTCATCATGTGATACTAGTTAGTTTTAGTTATTAGTTATATCATTTGGCTATTGTTTATTTATTTCCATTATTATGTTTCTTTGATAAAGAGGGTATAATATCCCCATGATTGATATTAAACCCTCGCTGATAGTCTATAGCCTATAACATACAAGGAGGCATACCTGAAGTCACATAACCAACTGGTTCGGGGCATCAGTGTGTGGCACCCAGGTCAGGATGTTATAAAGTGGTATATACAGATTGTTTTATAATATTTTATTCTGTCTTCATATTTGGGAAAGGAAACCAGGATAATAGGATGAGTCTAACCTTGGTTAATAGCTCATTCATGGGAGTAGCTAACCCATGTATGAGGGTAAAATCCTAGTACCATGGGTGGGATTTTTGTTATTTATGTGTGTTGTTACAGTGAGATGCTATTTCATCTAGAGTGATGTACTTGTCGTGTGATATGATTACTATTTATGAGTTTTTATGAGATTTGACTCATGGTTCATAATTGAACTAGAGTTGAGTATATATGTTTCATTCTAGATGCTCAGGATTATTTTGTGACATGGATCATTTTAGGAACTCATAGGAAAAGTAGGGTTTTGGGTAAGTTGTTTTAATGAAAGCGATTTTTTTACTTGTATGTTTTAACTAAAAAATGGTGTATAATATTTAATTGAGATTTTTAAATGATACAAGATGTGAAAATGGGTTTCTAATGAGAAACTCAAGTAATTATAATGATTTTACCCTTTGTTAACCATGACTTAGAAGTAGGATGGTTAAGGGTACTGATAGGGCATTGGTATTGACCATGTGGCAGGAAAGGGGTAATGACTTGTTATTTATTTTTGTGAATCCCTCACTTTAAATGTTTTAATTTGGTGTTATGTATCCTAAGACACGTGTTTGGTATTGTAGATATATTCCTCCATAACTATGTTTATTGAGGTGATGATAATTGGACAAGGCGCGATATGTGCCTCCAGTAGTGGAAACCGTGGCTTTGATAGTTCTGGGTGAGGAATCTAGAGAGAAGTTCCATGAGAACTTTTATTGCTTTAAAAAGTTTATGGAAAGAGACCCATGGTGGGTTTAAAAGAGTATGTATGACCTGACATGGTATTTTCATCTATAGAACCCTCCTAATTTTACCAAAGAGGGTGGAACTAAGGTAGTGGAGTTCTGGATAGAGTCTATCCAAACTATACTTGACCAATTGGAGAATCTGGTTGAGAAGTGTGTCAAGTTGGCTGCTTAAATGTTACGAGGATCAGTGAAGTGCTAGTGGGATGTTCAGACTCAGTCTAAATAGGCTGAAGGTATGGTATGGAAGGAATTTTTGGAGAAGCTCTTGGAGAACTTTTATCGAGAGACAATGAGATATGATAGGGTAGTTGATTTCATGTGGTTGACTTAGGGGAGTATGTATGTGATGGAATATGATGGAATATTTACTAAATTTCAGTTATTTTATCTAGAATTGGTAGGAGATGAGATAAATACGACAAGGAATTTCTATTATGGAATTAAATTTAAGATTAAGTCCCAGGTTATCATCATTCAGTTAAAGAAGTTTTCTAAAGTGGCGGATCAGTATCTCATAGCTGAGAGGAACATGAAGGAGGATTCTAGTGGAGAACAAGTGGTTTCTACTATATGATCATGTGGTTTATCCTTCAAGGGTAGGAAAAATCATTATGAGAATTTCAACCATAGATTTCGAAAGAAGAGTGGCTATGGGGAAGGGTCATTTAATCAGGAACTTACCCAAGTTTTTTGCCACTAGTGCGGTAAGCCAGGTCACTATCATAGGGATTATCCCTGGCCACTGGTAGAGTGTCGATCTTGCACCAGGATGAGAAATCTACAATAGTTCTACAGGAACACACGAAAAATGGGTAATGATAGTGTAACTATGAAGGAACAAAGTGTGGGAAAGGGATCTTCCACGCCAAATCAGTCGGGCAGTTAGAGTATTACTGGTCATGGTAGTTGAGTTAGTGGATGAAGTGCATCTAGGAAAGAGCATCTATATCAGTAGAGTAGTAAAACCCAGGGGACTCAGACTGCATCATAAGGAAGAGGGGTAGGAAAATCACATGCACTTCAGTCTACACTTATGGATAGTGAGGATGGACCATCATCAATTAGTGGTATTATTATTGTTGATTCTACACTTTCTAGTGCCTACTTTGATACAAGTGCC
Organism: Viscum album; assembly: GCA_963277665.1. NCBI lineage: Eukaryota > Viridiplantae > Streptophyta > Magnoliopsida > Santalales > Viscaceae > Viscum > Viscum album. The sequence continues at coordinate 1,336,403,010 of OY728142.1, forward strand.
TATCATTATTTTATAACTACACAAATTTTAAATGGTTTGATTATAGAATTAGAGTTTGTGAGTGGGGTAATAATGATCAATACACCATTGGGAGTAATATCGAGAGACATCTATTTGTGCAAAGGGTGTTCTCTCAAGGTTGGGGAGTATCATTTTTTAGGATATCTACATTCTAGATATGTCAGGATTCAATGTAATTCTGGGTATGGACTAGTTAGTAGAATACCAATACCACATAAATTTTTACCACAAGAGAGTGACATTTACATCTCTAAGGGTGATAATTATATTCACCATAGAGAGTGGGATATCCAGGAGGGCCATACAGGACCAGTTCACCAGAAATTGGGGGATCTCACTACGCATGTTTCTAGTCTAATGCTTGGTGAAGGAGGTGTAAAAAAGGATACCTTTCCACATGCAGTGGAATGATTTCAGAATTTATTTCCTGAAGACCTCTCAGGACTATCATGTGATAGATATGGAATTTACTATTGAGATCATGCAAGGGGATGAGCTAGTTTCTATTCCATCATACATAATGGAACCTATAGAGTTTAATAGCTTAAAACTCAACTAGAATAGTCGATTAATGATGAGTTTATCCATTCGAGTATGTATCCTTACGACTCACCAGTCTATTTTGTAAATAAGGTTGATGGGACCTTATGTTTGTGTATTGATTACCAAAAGTTGAACCAGATGATTGTGAATAATCGGTACCCACTTACATGTATCGACGACCTATTTGAAAAGTTAAGGGGATCTTGTGTCTTATCTAAGATTTAATTGAGCTTATGGTACCATCAGTTAATTTTTTGACCTTATGATATACCGAGGATTGTTTTAATAAGTAAGTGTGGCCTTTATTATTTTGTCATGATATAGTTTGGGTTGATGAATGCACCAGAAGTGTTTATGGCCTTGATGAACATAATATTCCATCCATACCTAGATCAGTTTGTGGTAGTGTTTTTAGACGAAATCTTGGTGTAATCCAAGACTTTTGATGACCATTCCCAATATCTTTACATCATCCTGAGTACATTGAGAGAGAATATTCTATACAAAAAGATATCTAAGTGTCAATTATGGATTGATTAGGTATAACTCTTAGGTCACATCATCTCAAAGGAAGGTGTATCAGTGGACCTAGAGAAGGTTCAAATAGTGGTTTATTAGGATCATCCAAAGAATGTTTTTGATATCTATAGTTTTCTAGGGACAGAGGGTTATTATTTGAGGTTCATCCATGGATTTTCCTATACATAAGAACCTATTTCAAGATTAATGAAGTAGGCAGTGATGATTGATTGGATGGAAACATGTGATAATGCCTTCTAGGAGTTGAATAAGCGATTGACATAAGCAAAAATATTTATCTTACTTGAGACAGGTGTGGAGTGTATGGTGTTTTGTGATACTTCTGGAATTAGTATTGGAGTGGTGTTGATACAGGGTGATTGAGTTGTGGTGTATGGTTCTCGATCCACATGAATGGAATTACCCTATGTATGCCCTTGATTTGGCTGTAGTGGTTTATGATTTCATGTGTTGGTGACATTATATTTTGGGCAATAAGTTTATGGTGTATACTAATCACAAGAGTTTAAAGTATATCTTTTCAAAATGATATTTGAATATCCAAAAGAAGGGGTGGGTAGATTATATGAAGTAATTTGATTTTGAGCTAGTATATATGCCTGAGAAGGGAAAAAATGATGATAATTATTTAAGAAGTAAAGCTCAGACTCTGGTAGTACACGTGTCTAGTGTTGAGTGGAATATGATGACTTTTCTTGATGAGATGCATGTTGTGGTTTAGGAGAGTCAAGAGAAGATGAATATCATATCTATTTTAGTGGATTATACACCTCTAATATGGATCAGGGATAAGAAGTATGAGGATTCAGAATGTTTATCCTTGAGGGAATGCCTTGAAGTTGAGGAGACACCTTCAGATTTAATCATATATGAGGATGATATCATCTATGTTAGGAATTTATTTTTTGTTCCTATGAGCATGTGGGAGGATTTGATTCATGAATTTCATGATTTAAAGAGGGCAGTTCATCCAAGTGTGACAAAAATGTACCATGACCTATGATGAAATTTTTGGTGGTCAGTCATGAAAAAGGATATAACAGGGTTCATGACATGCTACTACCCCTGTCAACAGGTGAAGGCTGAGCATTAATGACATGGGGGTTTACTATATCCATTTTCCATTCTATAATTGAAGTGGGACGATGTTATTAAAGACATTGTGGTGGGTCTCCTGAGGTCTCCTTGTAAGAATGAATCTATTTGGGTGATTAGGGACCATTTGACAAAGGTGGCACATTTCTTAATGGTACATGATACTTTATTAGTGGAATAGTTGGGGGACATATATATTTGGTAGATAGTCTATCTACACAGGGTAACACAAAATATTGTTTCAAACCATAACTCACAGTTTACTTCATGCTTCTAGAAGGTATTGTAGAAGGTTCTTGGTATAGAGGTTTTACTAAGTATGGATTTCCACCCACAGAGAGATGGGAAGTTGGATCATACTATATAGGTTCTTGAGGATATGTTTCGGGTTTATGTCCTAGACTTCAGTGGGTCTTAGGATAAGCACATAGATTTGGTGTATTTTTCCTATATCAATAATTATCAGGAAACTATTTAGATGTAACCATACAATGATATTTATGGCATTCCATGAAGATCACCTTTATTTTGGATGGATGCAAGTGAGTCATAGCTATTGAGACTGAGTATTGTGTAGGAGACGTCGAAGTAGGTTTAGTTGATTCAGAATCATATGATTATAGCTTAGAGTAGATAGAAGTCATATGCTAATAGATTTCGACGAACCCTAGAGTTTATAGATAATGATTGTGCATTTCTTCAGGTGTCACCTAGATTGGGAAACTATAGGATTTAGAGATAGGGTAAGCTATCTCCTAGGTTTGTTAGACCTTTTGAGGTTGTAGAGAGGATTGAGTCAGTGGAATACCGATTGGATCTTCCATAGAGGTACAATGCTATGCATGGTATCTTTCATGTGTCATTGCTTTAGTGGCATCACCCTGACCCTTCTCATGTGATCGATGTTGATGAGGTTGAGCTTGAGACTGATTCATTCTTTGAGGAGCATCTAATACATGTGTTGGATCATAGTGATATGGTATTGTGGGGGAATTCCATACTAATTCTTCTTGTATTGTGGAAACATGGTTGTGTTCAGGAGGAAACATGTGAGAGAGAAGAGGATATGCAAGCTCAGTGGCCCGATATTTTTGACTCTAAATCTTAGAGATGCTTGGGAGGATAGCTCGAGGATGAACTATTTTAAGGTGGGGAGATTTTAAGATCCCAAACTTTTATGGGGATGTTTTGAGATCATTTATAGGTATTATTTTCCTTGTTTTGAGTATATTTTTTTGGGTTTTATCTTTGGTGTTTTTGGGTGAAAAGTTGATATTTTTGGAAGGAAGAGGGGTTATACATGGTTGGAACATGGTTTTACCAAACCATGCACCTAGACCAAAAAACTATGTGGACCCAAACAAAGGGGATTCACATGGATAGTGCATGGTTTGTAAACCTATGAGACCTCATAGGAGTAACTATGAATCTGACCTATAAGAGGTGCATGATTTATCAAACTGTGTTCCATACCCAGGACACCGTGCGTGTGGTTTTTATTATTCTGAAAATTGGTTTTTAGAATCCCAACCCCCCAGACTTCACCCTAATTCGACCCAACCCAGCCCAAACCTATTTCAATTTTTCTTAGAGGTTCTTGGATGGATTCCTAGGGCTTAAAATATCTGTTATTGATGATTCAAAGTCCATATTAGAGATCCAAACCTCTATCGGTATGAGAATAACCTCCTAAGTTCTCCCATTATTCTCTATTACTTTTAAGGGTGGTTTTCCCCTGTTGGTTTTGGATCTAGATATAATTTTGATGGATCTTGATTCCTTTATCTTGGATATTGGTTTAAAATATAGATCTCATTCTTCATCATGTTCTTGATCATTCTACTTCAATTGGGGATTTTCGTTGGCGAGTGTTTATCAACGATCTTGAGGTAGGTGGTTTAAATTAAATTTCAATATTCTTGGATTCAATTTCATGTATGCACTGTTATATTTAAATTGGAATGTTCAAAAATTGAATATTTAATTGAATAATTTAATAGATTAATAAATGTATGGAAACTTTTAATTGGATTAATTAATTATAGAATTTGATTAATTAAATCTTGAATTCATTAATGGAATGTATGGTTGTAGATTTTTTGTGATATTGTGATTGTAAAATTTGATTGATTTATTGGTGAATTAATTTATATGATATTGGGATTGTTGAATTTTATTATTTATTTTGTGAATTAATTAATGGGATCTTGGGATTGTGGAATTGGATTAATTAATTAATGAATTAATTAATAGGTTAAAGGGTTATATGGTTTAAATGATGTAAAACTTTTTACTGGTGGATTTCTCATTTTATTCCATGTGATTA